>OX243868.1:5000000-7500000 GCA_945859645.1 Amphipoea oculea
CAGTGCAGTGCTCCAACATGAAGCCATGTTGGAGTACTGCACTGCCGTACCTAGGTACTGGTTCGGCAGTACAAATAGATAAGCAGGTAGTTCCCCGGACGAATTACACAAGCTCTTCTCCTACTAAAAGTTAGTTTACATCACATTAACAACACCCGTAACTGTAGTATCGATATATCTTTATTCCCCATCCTGTAATCCAGTTCATTGAGCCCAATATAATCAATTGTAATCGTATTACCAACGCGGATCGCACCCCTGCTCCTTCTACGAGTAGCTCCTCCCTCTTTACTTTGTTGACAAGAAATCGAAGACTGCACAGTCTCTATTTGAATTTTAATTCTGTCTATAAATATTATCCATAGTAGGTAATATCTGTATGTTGCCTTTTTACGCCTAAGACCCTGAACCGATCGTTATGCATTCCCATCATGAATATACCTATGGTTCAGAAATCAAAGGTGGCTAAGTGCCTCCATGTCAAATTTTCAGGAACCGAAAAAAAACGAGTCAGGGGTTTTCATACTCTCTGAGTTTATTCTCCATACTTAGTTTTTTTTTTTTTTTGAAAGTGTGGCGCTTAGCTGCCTTTGATTCTATATGCCTCAATTTCCCTATGATATTTCCAACGTATGATTTACCCAAAATAAACATTTTCCAAAATATAATATTCTCAAAATATGATATTCTCAAAATATGATATTCTCAAAATATCATAGTAGGTACACAGATAAGTAGCCTTAGACATGAAGAAGGACATAGCTCCATCCTGGATATTTGTTTTTAAAATTATGAAACAAAAAAAAACCATACGTATGAACTAGTGGGTAACAGTTGGATGTAATACCTATAATGTTGGGCGAGCCAGATAACCACAAATCCAGACTCCTAACTCTTCGGATTGAAAAATTTCTAATGGTTGCACCCAATCAATAAAACTGCCCGACCCCGTATCAAAGCCCACTTACCACTTAGAAATACCAGAGAAAATATTCTATTGTTTTCTTTTTCGTAAGTAGCTCTTTGAAACACGATGACCCTTGTCATCTAATGGTTACTCCCTTATTCCATTTCCACATATTTATAATACTCCCTATTACTTCCCAACCACCACGAAATAAAGTCCTTCCGTAAGAAGGCACCCTTATAAAATATCAACTCAAATGAAAAATCATGATAGTCATCTATTTCTATTTTTCCCGTCGCAAACGTTCCCCTGTAGCGAATATTCCAGGGGTTCTAATGATGTCCGATTCCCCTAATCGTGTTACCATCGATTCATGGGTTTAGCGTCCCTGCCCCGGCATAAAAATGTCATGCCGTTGCCTGCACTCGGCTCGCGTAAAACTCGAGTGTTATTTACGAAGATAGTAAAGCTGTCGTGTTCGCTGCGAGAGTAAATTCTTGTTAGGCCTGCAGCTGGTTGGAAAGATTCAGTAGAGAATTTTTAAGTCTAGGCTCTAGGAAGCTCAGTGTGTTTACCTATGTTTTAAAAATTACTTCAGTGTCTATGAAAATCACTAAAACTTATATTTAGATTTCAATATACTCAACTGCTCTTTGTGAACCTTCAGCCAAGCCAGCTTTTGCTTGTTTTCTTTAGTCTTCTCTCGTATCGCGCTAACTAACACATAGGAACCTACAAAATTATCATTCCCATGTCAGTAGCCAACAAAAATTTCATTCCCATGTCAGTAGCCCGGGTCATTGCGGTTAGACATGCTACCACCTAGCATGTCTAACCGCCATGACCCGGGGCTCCAGTCCGGGCGCCACTCTATCAACAAGAGTCTACAGCACAACTGTCAGCTGTAGATGTCATAATTATATAAATAAAGCTCAGAACAAGGAATTTCTGACTGGATTTCAAGCTTTCGCCATCACTGCATTGCTTATCAAGACCAAACGAAATGAGCATAATTTCCTGCTCATGATGAAGTTATTAAAATTGCGAGAGAAGATCATCATCATCTAGGTAATTTATTTAAAATGATCTGATAAGTAATTTATTATTAGCAAGCAGGTACCTACGTGATACGACTATAGGTACCTAATTTCCATTTCACATGTCCCTCCTTCAAATGTATTGGAAGCAAGCATATGTTCACAGTTACATCTATGAAAGCAAATAATTGTCAAAAACATCTGAAAACCACCATTTGCGTTACAGGTGCAAAGAAATAAATCCTTGTCATTTTATTAATTATTTCATTCCAGCGTTATCTAAAAAGCAATTCATCTGCTCCCAAGTTCCTGACCAAAAAAAAAGGACATCTATCACTATCATTTATTTCTCTCGCATTCTTCCCGACCTTAGACAAAAGTCGGTCATGTCAGTCGACACCGGATATCCACCGATGCAGGGCAAATGTTGACACTTTACGTTATCACCCTGCCTTGAGGGACCCAAACTTCCCTTTACACCCTCCTTCAAATACACAAGCAATTTTCAACCTTCTTCCCCTGGCATAAGAATACCAATCTTATGTCAAAATTGTACAAAAGGTATGGTATAGTTAAGTTAAGGGGTGACTGTGAAAACAAAGCTGTATTGTAGGGCGGGTCTTATAAAACTCAAAATAAACTCGTGGGCAACGAAAATATTGTTTCTTGATAAAACCTCGAATGCTTTCGGGAATAGAAAGGTGTCAAAGTGAGAGTGTTTCACACTAGCGGAAAAGATTAAAGTTTGAGTGATGATGTGTTGACATCGCCCTAGTTTGGAAAGGAAGAAGGGGGCCGCGAGTAAAGCTGTTTTGAGTTTTTGTTTCAGCCAGTTTCAGGGGTCATATAAATTAGACTGTCTGATCAAACTAGACAGAGAATCTAGACTAGGTCAACTTAGACCTTAATCCTACCCTGAAAGATTGTATGACTATATGAAATACCTACAATTGAAGCTTTCTGATAGTAGATACTTTTATCTATTCATATGCAGATGCTACAACCTGAGATAAGAAACTCATGTCAGGACCTCGTGCAACGACTAAAACTTAATGGAACCGGCCTCCTCATAAACCTTTGGAGAGATTGCCGTGATGTTGCGCTTAGTTGCCTCATTCATTCATTCTCCTACCCTTATTTATTTGAGCTTGGGACAACATGTCTTTTTCTTCCATACTTCTTTATTAGTCGTCATGTCGGTAGTCATTGAAACAATTTAAATACATAGTAGGTAACTATAGGTACTAAGACTTATTCTTATATACCGAATTCTTAACCAAAAATACCATGACAATATAACCAGGATATATTCTTTGGCACTGTGTGTTTTAATAAGCGTATAATTGTCCGTATCAAAGGCGTTGTCTCCAGATATATAAATATAAACAAGACGACAGTTTTAGCCATTGTTAAGTGCTTCGTTTAGTAGATAAACATGTACAATTTTAAGTTTTTCGTGTCTGTTGGCGCAGCGGTGGTAAGAATATTGTCAACATTTTAGATTTCGCGCTCGTGGACTGTATTAGTTTTTCATTGTAATGTTTCTATTTTCGTCATAACTTATTCTAAAATTAATAATGAACATCGTTGGACAGTTAAGAGACTAGATAGCGAAATGTGTGCCTATGGTTACTAAATATTGTGCCTAAATTGTGTTTAAACTATGGACAATAAGCCATCCTACACCAAGCGACCAAAAGAACCCAATGTGCTTATAAGCACCCAATGATGTAACTTCAAGCTTCAACGTAACTTTAATTTCTGCTATTACTTTACTTAATTTAACTTAAATTTTCAGGTTTTTATCTTCCCTACGCACAATGAAGGTGAGACACCAAGTTAACAACGAAATTCAAAAACAATTTAGGTTTATTGGGATAAACGCCTGCCAATCAGAGAGCAATTAATTCTTGACAGATTATTTTGCCGGTTCTAGAAGTTAACTTCACTGAAAGACGAGGGGTCGCAAGTTGCAGTGGGTCAACAAACAGTATTATGACAAATGATCGACATGACATATCCTCTATCGGTCGAAAAAAGTTCACTAATGGTATTTTTTTCGATCGACAAGTAGGTATAACGTAGTCATTCTTCGAAGATTCTACAGATAAATAAGTATTCAGTGAGTGCGTCGAAGGGAGAGTCAAGGGTTAGAGGAGCTGTCTTTTCCAAAAAGCAGCTTTCTTTTTACTTATATGCTGATTTCTTTAATAGCAAAAACAGCCTTTAATATTCCCACTGCTAGAACACAGGCCTAAGTTCTCCTCTCGCGGGACTAGTGCGGGCGGAAATGCAGACCTATCTTATTCTACTTAGTAATTTTACTTGGAGGGAGTAGTAGACATTTTTTTTTTAGCTTTAGCTCAGCAGTGGATGAAGTCGGGTTGTGGATGACAACGGTGATGATGGCTACATCACTAAAGCAACTGGCGGCATTCGAATTCAACGTTTCCCGATCAATTCGAAAATGTATGTCCTTTAGTTTTCATCTCCGCAGTGACGGCTGCACCTGCACCTGCTCCGCACCCTTGTCTATGGCTGCTGGATTACGACCATGCCCATCCAGAGCCAACCACGTCGACGACAGCCAAGCCTGCTGTAGTGGAGGACTTTGCCAAATTGACGAACAAGAAAACCAATCAGCTGGAGAAACGTAAGTCGTATTTTAACAACTTTATGACATGGATTTTTTTTACTAGAATAAGCTTACGCAATATCTCTTGGCATAAGTTACACCTAATGACGATGATCTCATTTTTTCCGACTACGTACCTACATTTTACATGTCAAAACAGCGTTTTCAAAAGCCGGAAATTGAAAATTTTGTGCAAACGCTTGTGTTAAACATGTTGGATGTTTTTTTTTTGGAGTTTACGTAAGTACGTTTATCACAGGACTCTTCCTCTGATATTAAAAATTCCTGTTGACTCGAATAATCTTTATTGTACCCAATACAAACTATTGTTTGACTCAAACCGTGTCTTTTGTAAACCCTCCCCCTTTCTTGGGGACCTTCTGTAGTCAATTGTTCCTATTGTTCATTCTTAATTCAGTAACGGGTAGATAGACATCCTACTCCTTACAATAAAATTTGGCTCCAGTATATTAAGGGGACATGGGTCCAAGTACCCACGGCTTCAATTTTAAAACATTAAACACAATGGAACATAAACCGAGGCCGGAACCTCTCAGTCTGAATATTTGACTGAATTTCCCCTTTTTACGTGACCCGAATGGAGGTACCAGACATGTATGGCACTATTCAAATTTTTATTAATATAATGTAACTAGTAACGTTGTATTATAATCTAATTATTTTTGCATTTCAGTTATCACCGAATGGAGTAAGTCTAAATATAGTTAAAACTTGGAATGAAAAATCGCTTTTGAGCTTAGACTTAATATAGAGCAGCTAACAATAGATGGCGCTACTGAAAACCGACTCTAACATAGTCGGTAAAAGGCTAGGTATATGATAATGATGATAAACAATAGATGGCGCTAGTTAACGATATACTAATCTTTAATTTAGCGACATCTCGTAGAAAATTGGTGAACTAAGATGACAGAAATAGTTGGCTAATTCGAGGTTACCGACACTGACGTTGGACTTGGAATGAAAACAAAAGAAAATCTGAACAATCGTAAATAATTTGTTTTTTAACCAACTTCAAAAAAGGAGGAGGTTCTCAATTCGGATGTTGTATATTCTTATTTATACTGATTGCGTGTCATCTCTTCCAAACAGTGCTGTGGGGCCCGCGCAACGAGAGTCAGAAGCCACGCTCTAGGAACGCACTGGAAAGAATGATTTCTGGCTATATGAAATTCCTGTCAAATATTCTCAACATGTTTTAAAATGCAGTTGTTTGAAATTGTATCAAATCATTTTGCACATGTTGGTTTAGAAAATATAAATATTTTACTATTCTTCGTGGGGTTATCTTATAGTCAGCTGTTAAGGCTATTCGATACATGATCTCCCAGCCACTTTATCGCTAGATGGCGGCACATTCGCACTTCGAACATTTTCAATTTTTACGCCTAACTCAGAAAGCTTTGCGAAACAACTTTATTATATGCGTCAACTAACGCATTAACATAATCTTTTTAGATATTCACTTTGCTTGTTAACTCGTCACATACAAA
The DNA here is from genome assembly GCA_945859645.1 of Amphipoea oculea. Taxonomy (NCBI): domain Eukaryota; kingdom Metazoa; phylum Arthropoda; class Insecta; order Lepidoptera; family Noctuidae; genus Amphipoea; species Amphipoea oculea. The sequence continues at coordinate 5,006,094 of OX243868.1, forward strand.
GATTTGTACCCCTAAACATTTAGCCGTTTCACTTTATATCTTTACTATGTCTTTACACACACATGTACAGTTACACACTACGTGTATAGTTTTACTTGCGATATAACTAGATGGCGTTGTATTCATAAACTTGGTTTGTGAACTTGTTTTCCAGAGGTGGCGTTAATTAAAATAAAATATTTTTACGAAAATATTTTTATGACTGTCCTTCATTCTCTAAAGAAAAGCGTACTTTTTATAGTAAAAACCGAAGAAAAGAATACTTGATTGCTACAAGGGTTGTCAGTTGCTTATTCAATTATTCTAAGGGTGCTTATGTAGTGTGTTAGGGTAGGTTTAGGTTTAAAAATAATAAAATAATAATAAATCCCCTGACCGATTTCGGTCACGGTGGCCAATTTCAAAGAAGATTAACCAGGTTTGCAGGAGATATTATAGTGCACAAGTGTGTGCGCAAATACAGGTGCACTCGCTGTTCCTTTACTCTCATAGTTCGATGGGACGGCAATCCGACACGACCGGAGAGAGAACAGGCGCAGGACCAACGGCTTTACGTGCTTTCCGAGGCACGGGGGTATTACGCCACCAATTTCCAAACTCCGGGCAAAAAAAAAAGGAAAAGAGTAAAGAAACTCCTAACGGGAAAAACCCAATTTAAATAACACTGTCCGACCTGAGAATCGAACCCAGGACCCCTAGAACGGCAGATGCACTTGTGACCACGAAACCAACGGGACAGTTGAGATTCTTTGTATAATTAAACGCTACTATAAAACAAAATATATAAAATGTTTATTTGAGTCGTGCGCGAGAGATGCAGCGGCGCGACGGAATTCCGTGAATTTCGGTCGTAGGTATAAATGTATAATAATAATGTATCATTCAACCGCAGCCCAGCGTGCCCGCCGTCGCAGGCAGTAAGGCAGTGTACAGACGCGTGAAATTATTAGGCCGTGTACACACGGTTGTGGGTATTTAATTATTAGTGTAATTTTATTACTGTTGTGTGTATGTGTATGTATATGTATATAAGTGTTATGTGTAATATGTATTATGTGTTTACTATTTACGTGTGTTTGTATGTTTAGCCTAAAAACCAACAAATTCACATACACCAGCGTCCACTCAAACCAACAATTCCAATTTCAAATGAGAAAATGAAAAAAAATCAGCTGTTCCCTACATTTTGACGAGTTACCTATACGAACATAAATGTAGGGAACAGCTGATTTTTTTCGCGATTTCAGGTTTGGTCCCATAGTAAAAAAAATTGTTCATAATGATGAGTACAATGACCATGTTAGTGTTGTTCCAATAACCCTGTATATACTTATACTATATTATATCCATACTAATATTATAAATTCGAAAGTAACTCTGCCTGTCTGTCTGTATGTTACCTATTCACGCCTAAACCACTGAACCGATTTAGAAGAAATTTGGTAGGTATGGGGAAGGACATAGGATAGTTTTTATCCCGATATTCCCACGGGATCGAAACTTATGCGGGTGAAACCGCTGGGCGCAGCTAGTTGCAAATAAAGTTTATTGAACTCTTCTCTCTCTTCGATAATTGAGCTTTGTTGGTACCGACATTGTTTTGAAGATTCTATACATCTTTTATTACTTATTTACACCCTAAGTTACATTAAAATTAGCAAGGAAAAACCGGCCAAGTCCATGTCGGACCACAATGAAGAGTTCCGTAGTCGAAATGAATTTATCCCAAGAACAAGCTTAACATTGTAGTTGAAAATCATGTCCTCCCATACATTGCAACTAAAAGTTGGTCGACTATTACTCGTAAAGTCTACTCAGCTGTGATTTTGATTTCGTGACATATAAGTACTACTGCCGTGAATTTTAGTATTTCTTCTAGTATTTCACAAACAATTTAGGGGATATGACATCCCCCTGTATCACCCCCCTGAGCAGTTGGATGGGGCTGGTTTTCTGATCCTGGATCTGGAAAGTCATCGTTGCAGCATCATACAAACATCTCAACACTTCGATGTAGCACCAGTCAATTCGACATCATTGCAGAGAGGCCAGAACTGCCCATACTTCGATGGAATCGAAGGCTTTCTCGTAGTCCACAAATGCCATACACAGTGGCTGACTGTACTCCTCGGTCTTCTGTACAATTTGTCAAACAGTAGGTATGTACCTATATGGTCTACGCTCGTAACTGCGTACAAAACCATCACATCGTCCGGCGTCCGTTCGTCACTGTGGAGCATTCGAGACTGTTTGTTTACCGAGTGTAAACCGAACTCGCGGCGCGTAGGTATGACTCGCATAATAATATTACCGCGGTAGTAGATTGATGTACTTGCGTCTGTACGTATTGAATTTCATTCATTTTCACCTATTTTTTTTCGCGGAACTTATAACATCAGCTATCTGCCAGTGGAAGTCTCGTCAAAATCAGTCTAGCCGTTTCGGAGATTAGCCGGAATAAACAGACAGAGACAAAAATTAACAACAAATGTTTTTTGTTCAAAGTAGGTACCGTAAATATAAATGACTGTATTCAGATTACTTTATTTGATCAACCGCACAAAACAGAAAGGTAATTTGGTACTTGCACTTTTCATACCTACGCTCGGCGGTCGCGCTGGGGTTGTCAACTTTGGCAAAAAACACACAAAACAAAAAACACAAAAAACTAGTGTAGTAGTGGTACTCGTATCTAGTTATTTGATTCATTGTTGAGAATGAAACAGCAAGAAAGGAAATGATCGTATTTTTTAGCTTATAGGTACTACAATAAATATCTAATATAAATTGTAAAAATATTACAACGCCACAAAGTCATTAGTTCGCTTTTACGGCTCGGCGCCGGGGGCCGGGGCGCTTACCTACCTATCTAACTATTCGAAATACAAGCAAATGCCTACTTACCTCTCTGAAACAACTGGAATTCATCGTAATGTTGAATTTAAACAACCATCCACTCAACAGTTACTTATAATTACTTTTTTTTTTGTTACTCCATTTTTGCACTTCACAGCTACGCGTGTCTCGCGCGGATGGCAGTCTGTAGGTACTCTCTATATTTTGTGCCTGTAGGTACTGCGCGGTACAAGTAGGTACTAGGTATTACATTTATATACGGTACGTACCTACATTTTATACAAGTCCGTTGCCTAATTTCTACTTCTTCAATACCTACGTCTATTGAAGAAGTTGAGATTAGGTAACGGAACGCGGAATTAAGAATTTATTTAAGTAGGTACCTACTGCTACTCTACTCCATAGGTAGAATAAAATTATTTACTTTTACTTTTTCGTACTTTATGGAGGTACTAGATTTTTTCCGCAGCTTCGCCCGCGTGGATGTCGGAGATTATCCCACGGAATCGTACTACCGGAATAAAAAGTATCCTATGTCGTAATCCTACCTAACCCAGCACTCTAATTACCTACGTAACACAATCATTATCAATCTCAATCTGAATCATTTTGAAGAATATTGCTAATCCATTGCTTTGCATTACCTATGTTCGAAACATATGTATATCATTTCTATGGTTCGAAAAATGTTTTTGCTCAAAAACGTAAATGATGCAATGAATGTTGTTGAACTGTCAAAATGAAAGCCATTGCTACTGATAGTGTGTTACGCAATTACCCCGCAGGTCATGGTCTACCCATGTGCCAAATTTCATCTAAGTAAATCCGTTCAGCTCAGCCGTTTTAGCGTGAAAGTGGAACAAACAAAGTCAATTGCGCATTTACAATATTAGTTAGGAACAAACATAATATGAAAAAGCTAAAGTATTTGTGTATATTATAAATAATTTCCATATAGTCAAAAATAACGCTAGTTCGGTAGGTACCTAGATTGATAAAAATTCAAACACACATCTCCCCGGCGCGGGGCCAAGCGCTTCGTCCGTACTATAGGTATGTAGTTATATGTACCTGCATGCAGAGCAATTTACAAAACTAGTGCATTTATGCGCGCGGCCAAGTAGCGAGGCGCGTGCGAGGTGCGATGCGACATCATGAATGAATGGCTAACTAACTAACCCACCCACCCAAGCGCTCCAATAGTGCCGGCCGGGCCTGCCGCCCAAAGTCCATGCTGCCGCCTGCGAGTGAGCGGCGGAAGTTACCGAACCCGAACCGAACGCCAACCGACCGAGCGTTCAGGCGCTATCTCTCTCTTTTTGCTTTGCCTCTTTTTCAAACAATGCGCTGGATTGAACAACAAAAACAAGCTTAGCTCCGCTAGGGAAAGGTAATAGTGTTCTGTGAACAAGCTTTTGACTATGCCCGCGTTGACGATAGAATTGACGGTCTGGGAACAGTGGGAACTGGGAAGGGCTCTCTCAATAGGTACTTACCAGCCTAATGCAGAAAGATTTTTAATTCAGAAAATTTCTCGAAGACAGTTCAAGTGTAAGTTAGTACTTACATTTATGTAGGTACTTAGGTACATAAACTTAGTATGTAGGTACATACATTCATTACAGTAATATCGAACCCAGGGTAGATCGCAAATACTATCAATAAGTAGGTAAAGCATTTTTTCTCACTTCATGATTCAATTGATAAATTGATTTAATATATAACTGCGCGGGCAGAGCCATCGCGCCAGCCTTGTAAGAAATATTGCATACCTACCAACGATTCGCAACTTGTCAAAAAAAACACGCATAATTCAACGATTTATTATAAAATATTGGCCAACCTGTTTGACATCAAACAACGCCATCTAACGAGCAAGATCAATTGTTGTTGATAACCTTAGCAAAAATTTGTGTTCTGCTTCTCGATAGTTCTTTGAAATATCCTGCAGAGGGCGTGTTCCGGCCGCGCACACATAGAAAAATTTATCGATTTTGTCAGGCCTAGATATCCTGGAAATAGTGTTTTTTTTATAGGTTTTTGTCGATATGCGTCAATAATAAGTCATAACAACTTAATATACGTGCTTTTATTCTGCAAAAATCGTTTATTTTTCGAGATTTGTACCCCGAAAGAATGTATGAAAAAGTGTCAGTATCCAATCACCTTAAATTATAGACAAGATTGATTAAAATATTAAGTTTATTAGACTAAAACCTGGGCATGACTATGAAGTACAAAATTGCTTCAAATATATCTTAGAACTTAATAAATATTTTATTAGGAGGGTACTTTATATAACGCGCGCTCATCATTCATCAAACTTTTATTCATAATAATTTTGGGAAAAAATGCTACTCCTTGGTGTCAACTCCAAGAAGAGCCAATGTAACTCGCACCAGCTTTCGCTGACTTGAAAAACTTGAGTACCGAGATTCAACCGATACTCAAACCGTCCAACACCGTTCCAAAAAAAAATGAAACCAAAAATAAATTTAATATATTAATTTTAATCAGACTCGTTTCACAACATAAATGAGAAACTTTCACTCACAGATTTATTCTACAACATTAGTCAAATTCTTACAAAAAATTTAGGCTACAGCAACTAACAGTGTACAATAAATCCCTGCACTCGACGACACACAGTGCCGTATTAACATTAGTACAATAAAAACTGAGCGTGATTGCAATCTTTATACAAAAAAAAAAAGTTTGTTGGGTCCGCAAAAATAAATATTAATAACCCCAACTTGGAATATTTCGAGCCAGCGCACGCATTGTAAGTTAAGTATGATAATGAATTAAATTTTACAGCTAGGTATTTATCATACATATTGTATAGAAGACTGGAACAGACACACTATAACGCACTATGATGAACTAAAGGTTCTTCAAGTTTTTGGAACTACAGCATGCGCACAGGCATGCCCCGCGCTAACACACTCTCACGTATGTATGTATCCGGCGATACTTATTGTCTTTACACACACATTGACACAGTTTACAGCTCATCGTGGTCCTCCTGTAACAAAGACGGTTCCTAATTAGAACGGAGGTCAACAATGAAATTAAGACGTATTTACGTTTACGTCTTCAAACTCTATAAATAATTCTAATTATAAACGCAACAAAGGCGATTATAATGCCAAGAATTCAAGTACAAAAAATGTACATCTAAATTCGTCAGTAAAGTTTTGTAAGGCTACTTTGTTGTAGCCAGTTCCTTTTCAAGGTAAGCGTGTTTTCATGATGTATATCTTTGAATCACTTGACTTTGGCTACAAAAACCAACTGCGAAAATCATCTAGCTAGGGCGCCATCTCCACGGGCGAGAATCGCGGCGATAGTCTCGCCGTGCCATCAAATTTTCGCCGCAATGATATCGCCGTGTGAAGACAAGTTCTAAGTGTGTATAGAAATACGTGCACGACGATAATATCACCGCGATTCTCTCGCTCGTGGAGACGGCTCCTTAGCTACATTATAGCGAGTGGATTGTTGTGCCAGTCTAATACAAGAACATAAAAATATTCTTAATTTAGGCTTGCACAAAAATCCTCTCGTATTGCACTTCATCACAATCATCATCATTTCAGCCGAAAGACGTCCACTGCTGGACATAGGCCTCCCCCAAGCACCTCTGCTTCGACCGGTTTTGTGCTCATGCAACGAGTTCCTACGGTCGAAGGTCGTTGCACCTTCTTAGTAGCAGTAAACAGGTTGGTTGAAAATAAAAAGAAAGTCAACTCACCACAGGCGCACCTTCACCAGCCTCATCATCCAGATCTTCATCATCGAGATCCTCATCATCAGGCTTCTCAGCCTTTTCCTTCTCCCTCTCAACCTCATCCTGTTCACTCTTCATCTTCTTTTCACCTTCTAGCCTCTTCTTAATGGCCTCACCACGCTCTGCTGCCTCTGCAACGTCATCTCCGAAGTAGAAGTTGTCGAAGATGGTGCCTGCCTTGACCTGCCATAAGTCGAGACCGACGGCGCAAAGTTCTTCGCGTTTGTAAAGGTTGGGGTCTGATACGTATTCGGGGTTGTCGATCTCTGGGTGCACCCATGGTCCCTTGTAGGCGGGGTTGTCGATCTGCGAATAGGGAATTTTATTATGAGTTAAGTTAATAGGTGACATTGTTTGTAAGGTCAAGTGGTGGTGAACCCAGAAACGCTTTAATTCTAGAAAATATGACGCTATTTATTGAAACCAGGTTGAAATTCAATCAATGTGAATAATCGAATGAAAACTGGAAAATCCCGATGCATTCATCATTCGGCTCCTATGTAAATAATTCAAGTCTATCGAACTATTACTGCTGAATAGTACTACACGGCCACGCCAGTCAATGAGACGTTCAATTTTCACATTATAACGGTAACGCGGGTCAATATACGTTATGAACGTTATGCAAACAGCCACGCGCGACTTTTAAGGAAGCTGACGTCATCAAATGACTCAATGATGCTTTCTTTATTTTTAAATAGATTCAACACGCTGCGACTGCGAAATTAAACGTTTCGGGTGTAAATGTGTTTAATGCAGTTTTTAGATAAGAGAAATTGTGTAAAAAGGGAACCGTTTCTAATTGATTAAAATACTCTTGTTAAAATTGGAGCATGTCGACTTCTTATTTTTAACTCATAAGTCGACAAGATGACTTGGAACTTCGTTATTTCCGTGTCATTGCTCCGAATTTTCGGTGTTTTTGTGGAACCTAATTTTAGCTTATTAACATAGCCTTCTTTCTGGCCTTAATTGCCGAAAAATGCAAATTTGAACAACACAGAAACACTGAATCGTAATCTTTGATGATGCTACAGTCAAAATAAAGTTCGTTCTTAGTGTCGTCAAACTCTGCTCTATTTCATGACTATTCAATGTGCGACTGCTCAAGCTACATAGCAAGTGACACATTTCCGATGACGCCACTTCGCACGAACCGGTTTCAACAATGACCCGACGAATCTAAACATCCAAAACCTGATACAAAATTCACAAATTACCTGCTTAGGTGCCCAAATTCCCTTGTAGTCAGGGTTGTCAATCATGGGGGGTTCCCATTCGCCGTCCATCTCATCATCCCAGTCCTCGGGCTTGGTGGCATCAGGGTCGGGAATGTGCTCAGGTTTGTCCCAGTCTTCTGGTTTCTTGTCCTCAGGGTCGGGGATGGTGGCCCTCTCGTCCCAGTCCTCGGGTTTCTTGGCTTCGGGGTCCTTTGGGGGGAAGGAAAGTTAGAGAATTTGAAGAGTGCTATTACAACTAATGTTTTTGGCAAAGTTCTGTAAATGCTTATACCATCGTGGTATGGTTTCATTATTTGTTATGACTGGTTTTTATGTTATTAAATTCCGTAAACAGAAACCTCCAAATAGACACAAAAATCTTCAGCCAATTTTGGCCCAATCGCTAGTTGAAAGATTTTGACCTGCCTAGCACGAAATTAAGTCTTCATTCAAAATGGCTTCTTACCTTGATCTTCTTGGGCGGCAGGAAGTCCCAGTCAGCCTCAAGCTCTCCAGACTCAACCTTCTCATTGTCGATGAGCACCTCATAGGTGTTGTCAGGCTTCACAATCAGAGTGTACAAGTGGGTGTACACGTCATCCTTGCAACGGATGTCCTTCTTGATCAAATGGTTCTTGCCCTTATAGCTGAAGATCACGTGAACCTGAGGGAGAAGGAAGATCTAGTTAGCACTAAGGATCGAAAGAGAGAGAAGATGGAAGTTTGTCAAACGTGTTTGAGGTTGACGAACTATGAGATTCCATTGAACTTTTGCTATAGGTGATAATTTATTTATTTGCATATTTTATTAAGACGGGAGCTAGATGCGCAAGTTTTGTTTCAAAATTGGTTGGTGACCCTAAAATTGTCTAGCTTTTGTTAATAAAACCTATATCTAATTTAGAACAAATGATAAGTAAGTACCTCATTACATTAGCAAATGAGTAAGTACCAAATTAGTGTTGCAAACTAATTGTTTCAGACAGACAATATCGGCTGCGTGAAATCGCCGGTTGGATACCAATGTTATGCAACATCCTAGCTATTCAATGCTTCATTGAACATTTGTTATAAAACGTAACGCTGGGGCCGGTGTAAATATATCGACACCTATAACACTGTGATAATCGATAATGCTAGAGGCTGTATGCACTCGACAACATCGCCGCGTGTCCCCATGAATGTTTAAGGAAGATTGGTCACTAATGTTGAAATGTTTTTTTTTTAATATGAGCTAGGTGTAATAATATACCGCAACCTTGGTACAAACAGTGACGAGCCTGGGATAATCGATAATACGAGAGGCTGCATGCACTCGACAACTCTACGTGTCCCTATAAGGTCACATGAATTTTTAATGAAGACTGATCAATAATGTTGACATGATTTTTTATTCTTTATGAGCTACTTGCACGTGTATAATAAAATTAAAACCTTTCGCGAAAACGCTGAAATTATGAAAAAACTGCATCAAAAACTGTCGAGTATTTTACGAGACCAAAGAACTACAATTACTTGTATAAGATAAAAAAACGCAAGCATTGGTCTATCAATTAATTTTATGTGACAAGAAGTAGGTAGATCAACACTTTCATTTATTATTATATATTACTTTCATATTTGTCATTACTCATCTGTGATGGAAAGCAAGAGTAAATAGGTACATGTTCGCTGACCTCGGACTTTTTTAATACCTATCTGTAAAAATATTGATAACATCTCCATGCTGTTTGTCCAGCTTTCACGATAAAGCGATAATAATTATTATGGAACCGGTACATTTTTAATTATTAACTTAATAATCTAATTAATATTCCGAAGGTCATTTTCAGTTAATTCATTATTACGTCCTAAAAACTGTGACAGAGTGTTTAATTGAACGATGCTTGTGCCGTAATTCTCTATGATACAATGAACGAAACCGCGAGAAATCAACGCGAGATTGGCGGGAACCTAAGGAATTGACGTGGTTTTGAATTAGGGCCCTGAATAGTTTCGGAAAATAAGTTAAATAAAAAGTCAATAAGGTACCTTGGTACACAATATTTTACATCATTAAGGTTCATCAATAACGCGAGATGTTTATCAAAAAACTAATCGAATGTAAACCACCTATGTTTTGGACATTTGAATGATTCATTGGAACATGAAATTGTATTATGTATAAATTATTAATGCCTTTGAATTGGGTGTTGGTAAAGGTAAGTTTAATAAAAAGTGAAAATTTCCGAAATATATGAAACTAGTTGCGTCCTGCAGTTTCACTCGCATAAGTCTCGATATCGTGAGAATATTGGGATAATAACTATCCTATGTCCTAATCCAGGTAATGGTCTACCCATGTGCCAAATTTCATCCAAATCCGTTCAGCCGTTTTAGCGTAAAAGCTTAACAAACAAAAAAAACAAACCTTTTCTCCTTATAACAATAGATTTTAAAAAATCACAATCGTACGAAAAGATGTGTGTGAACTTTAGTTCTTTACTTTTCTCAGAAAAGTTTTATAATAGGTATAAAATGAAATACCTAGTACTACTGATTGTTTTCCTTTATTCTAAAGCTCTAAGGTCTTGAGTCATATTAATGAAATAGCTGTATTTTCCATTAGGCTCTCATTACTAGTCAATTAGGAAGAAAATTATTACTATTGAATCCTATATGTATAAGCTGGCTGACTTGTTTAAACCAATGCTAAATGAAAAAATGATAACCTCCTGTTTTTTGAAGTTGGTGATAACTATTCACCATGAAAACTAGCTAATTGAAAACCAATGTCGTAATCAGATAAGAACCTATAAAACCCATCAGTTATAATAGTAAAGTAGGTACCTACCTGAGATAATAGAAAGTGAACAACTGTTATACATTATGTACCTACACCATGAACTATTTAATTATTATTTCGTGTAACTGACAACAATTTCATACAATAGGATAGAATAATTATTTCCCAATGGAAACAGACCGTTTTAAATTATACCTAAACAGGTGTTTATATAAAAAAAAAAACTTTTTTGATATTACGTCTTAGGTATATACTTAGTCAACTTTAATGATCACGAGATTGAAACTGGTTATTCTAGTTTAGTGGGCCATTAATTTGGCATATTACCTAACATTATCATTTACTTATTGAAAAGCCAATTCGTAAATGAAAAGTAATAAATGTAACTATTGGAATTATTTTTAATATTAGTCAACGACAGCTTAAAAAGCTCCTTGTTTGTCATTGCTTCCAAAATGCTCAATCAGTTTATAAGAAAAAGTTTGTTCTTACCTTCTTGGTACCAGGACCACAGATGTCAGGGCCGAACATAATCTCATAGGGGGACTCTCCATGCATGTCAGTCTGCTCCAACTTGCAGTCGAAGACCTTGAGGTAGCCACCTCCGCAGTCGATGTCTTGCTCATGCTTTACTGTGAACTGCACAACCAGGTTCTTGCCTTCGTTGCTGAATGGCTGGAACTTGCGCGACAATGCGTAGAACCTCGCGTCTTCAGATGTCTGCAGACCTGACAAGTACCAGGAGAACAGGAATGTAGAGGCGATGCAGTGAGAGTGGCGTGTTGTGACGCTGACGCCCGGCCTATTGTTATGTTGGTGTGTGTAATTGAGTTCAGTGCCCTTTGCACGCTCATATTATTGGGTAATTTTCTACATAATATACATACTTGCTTACTTGTGCATTGCTCTGCACACAAAAAAATTAATTCATCACTCAAAACGTGAATGTTACATAGTAAGGGGCATTAGAAGGGGACCGGTCTCCACCTACCTTTATCTTCCTCCGGATCGTTATAGAACTTTCCAGCAGTCAGCTTGAACTTGCCGAACTCTTTGCCAGGGTGTTCACTGTAAATCCACTCGGATTCCCATGAGTCTGAAATGAAAAACGTACTGTTTTAACACATTACTCCCCAAAATAAACCGGCTGACGATAATCTTGGAGACGATCGATAGCACACGCGGCAAGCCGGCACAGGTCAAAATTAAGGTTTTTGAATAAAATTCTTTAACTTACCATCGGGGAATGTCTCCTCGAAGAACACTTCACAATTTATTGATGAAATCGCCAGTAAACTGACAACAGCTAGCACTAAAGACTTCATTTTTGATTCACACGAGCACCTCGACGTTCAAAGGACTGGCCACGAATAACTTCAAAAATTGGCGAATTCTCTATTATTACTTCGACCGGTTTGTAAGCCTCAGCAATGTTTTATCTCGCTCTGTTAAGCACAAACATATGAAGTGCGAATGAGATGGGCGTAAACGTCAATGTATTGGGTAATGTGGAAGCGAGGCAGAGATACTTTTGAATTCGGTGAATTCGCATGGGAGTGAGAGAGTAGGAGCAAAATGACGTTTTACGTTAAATTACGACAGACAGATGGAAAGCTGCTATTGGCTGGACGTTAGCAAATAGGAATTGAACACACTACATGATATTAATGATTCAGACGGCGGGAAATTATGAACACCGGTTGTTACATTACAGTATTCACATTTCTGGTTTTTCATTAATGTTAAAAACTATGTTTTTTTAATTCATCAGTAACTCAAGCTTAACAATAATTATCTGAACAATGACCATAGTTTATTATGAATAAATACTATTGCTGTTCAATAACCGAGAAAGTTCATTCATAGTATTAATGATAATGTAAACGTAGGCGCCAATCGCTACCGCACAGAGCATAAGAGAGGGATAAAAATATACCACATCGTTAGTTGGAAAGAGAGGTGCTTGTCTAGTACGACGTGGATTCGTCGTGTCGTGGGCTCTTCACATTAGTTGTTTTACTTATTGTATCGTATGTAATGTGGCCTTCATGTTAACTTACACTATTTGAACAATTAATAATTAAGTAAAATATTTATATTATATGCAGGAGATTACCAAATACCTTTTGAGTAACTACATACCACAGTAGACCAGCGTGTCTATTACTATACCTAGGTACCTATAAAGTGAGTTATATATAATCCGTGTAGAGATAGATAGGTACCTATAATCTAATCGGTTTACGCGATTAGACCAAAACCTTGAAAACCTTTCCAATCAGAATATCGCAGTGACTCCAAAAAGGTCACGAACTCACGAGAGATCGATTTAGAAAGATTATTTTTCTGATCAGTTAGGTACAGACGCCAGCACATCAACCTACTACAATCTGTCAAATTTCTTTAATAGATTTTCAACTTTATTACTGAAGCATAAAGTTCAAAGTTGATTGGGAAAATGTGACAGTTAGGTGTAGGGTGATGTGCTGGCGTCTGTACTTACTAACTAGGTACCTACCTGCATCCAGGGTGTCCCATCCTATCCTTATCTGTCATATTTTTATATTCTTGCGTGCTTTTAAATAACATTGATCAATAGGTATTTTTATTCAATTAAGTACCTACCTAAATATGTTGCATAACCCTGCCCTAAGCCCTATACATAGCGTCTATCGGTTGATCCACGGATTATCTATCTAGCTACCTACCTACCTATTCCGTAGGTTTCATGACCATTCGCACATTTTTGGAATAGCTGCAATAACAATCGGTAGATATAGGTTACCTTCTATCCAATTAAATAATTAGGTAGGTACATAATAATATCTACATTCTATTCTAACATTTTTTTTTATTGCTGAATGGAACTGCTTTTGCTTGACATATATTTTTGATAAGTAGGTATCGCACAAGTTATGTATGTGCAAACCTAGATTAGATTGATAGATGTCTTAGAATTATTCATTTGTAGGTTCGTGGTTGAAGAATGCTGCCCGGCAAATTCTTCTCCACTTGGTATGACTTGTCAGAAAGATTGGAGTGAAACATGTTGTAGAGACAAGAGGTACCTACCGTGCAGGCTGCATCTTTAGGCAATTCCTTTAAGAATTTTAGGAAGTCGGTTAGTCCCAGGTTAGGCCAATAAAGTTTCAATGCGTGTCAGTAGAGTAGCTAGAGGGGTGAGTCCACACGAATACACGACGTGTTTTTCCTTATTTTTCAGAAAAAACCTAGGGATTCGGGAATAATCGAGTGACCTCGGTAGTGATACCACGGAAGATAGCCTTTTCACATGCGATAAGGAAAGAACTTGGTAACTAGGTAGCCATTATTATTAATGTTATTATTTTTCACGGTCTCGGTCGATGTTGGGATTGTCCCAGTTTTTTCATCATCATCGGACAATCCCGTGATTCCCGTGACAAGAGGTCGCCATGTTTGAAAGCTTAAACAATCATGCAGATACCTACATCCTTAGGTATACCTAGGATCTAGGTATGTGGATCCTAGGAGTCCAAGGTACTCTACCTAGAACCATTGTTGAATTGTTTCTATTATTTTTTATATTTGTACCAGTACATTATGGATTGCAAGAAACGATTTGAGATTTGATTTGATTTACAAGGGGCGTTCGTACTTAGGTAAATATTTGCCGACGTTAGGTATGTTTTTTTTTTTTTTCAAAATTGTATTTAAAAACAAGATGGCGACGTTAGTTCCAACTTTAAACACGCGCCAAATTAACCTTGTATTAACGCATACGTTTTATTCATTTGTTTCCGTAGTCGTAAGCTTTAGTGGTACTTTCCTTACCAGCCAGTCCGCACGAATCTTCTAGATCAGCGAACGATTTATCTGATAAAACAATGAGCGACATTATACCTACATTATTGCTGTTTCCGGTATTCATACGGACAACTGGACAATCGAGCAATTAATATTGATGACGTATTAACTGTTGTTGACCTACTTAAAAATGTGTAAGAGATGCAGGTAGGTATTCTACCTTGCTCATAATTTGTCATAGGAAAAGTATTAACATCATCATTTCAAGGTAGGTAGGTGGCATAATGCATTGTGCAATCATATTAATTTCGCCAGTTATGGTTAAATCTCATTTAATTTGGGAGCGAGCCTATTGCCATCAAGCCGGGCAAAAATCCAGACTCCGAGCTACTAATGAGATTTTCCTGATGAAGAACCCAATTACGCATCCCCCGACTTGGGAATTGAACCTAGGATTCCACGTTTAGTAGTCGCGCTTGCTTGTCTCGCGATGACTAAGGGTATCCCCACATTTATCGACGCGGAATCGGCTTAAGCCGAGTGTGTATCACCAAACTACTCGACTTATCGCCGAGCTAATAGGCAAACGGCTCGTTTCGCCGTCGATCGGCGTCGCGCCGCGTCGTTAAAGAATTTTACCTTCAATTTAATTATTCTGTATAATTTTAAAATGTATTGACAATGGTTAGCATTACAGTATTAGAAAGTTTAGCATTCGATGCTTCCATTAACTTTGTAAATAAGATTTACGTAAATTGTTAGAAGTTTATCATGAAGAAAGAATTATATTGTGGTCTGATATTCTGTTGTTTTATCCGAGCCGAGCCGATGCGAATGGTATTAGTAACACCCTTATTACGTAGACATAAAGGCTTTTTTGACCGGCGTTAGCCGATTCCGCGTCGATAAATGTGGGAAGACCCGCAGCCTAATTGCGGAACGCCAAATCGTCAAATGATTCTGATCAGTTGGCTTCATTTCTATTCACAATTGGCTTCATTTTACGATTTTCGAATTGCGAAACTCTAGTTTATTATGAAACCAATTATGAACGTTGAGGCCCTGCGCAGAAACTAGAGTTTCGCAATTCGAAAATCGTAAAATGAAGCCAATTGTGATAGAAATGAAGCCAACTGATCAGAATCATTTGACGATTTGGCGTTCCGCAATTAGGCTGCCGATGCCAACGATGCAGCTAATACCCCTAAGGTTGACTGGTAGAAAATGCCTCAGGCATTAAGTCCGCCTTTGTACAGTATTATTTTTTTTTACTTGTGCATAAAGTTTTAATAAATAAATAAATAAATAATACTACGAACATAGATATATGAAGACTGCGAACAATAAATAAATTAATACAAAAGTGGGTGATTAGGTGACAAATTAGGTAATACGGGCTGGTGTCCACAACTCCACGTCAATGCGCGTGCTTTGCGTAATAAAATAGGTAGAGTGACTAATAAAATTGAGGAATGATAATTAACTTATACATAGGTGTTCAAAACAATGACGGGCTGAGGATATTGAAGCAGTTTTCGCGTGGTATTTATCATTCTGTAGGTAGATATTGTTTCCTGTAGGTATTCCATGTTTGTATGCATAGGTTTATTTAAAAAATATTATCATTTAGTTACTAACAGAACAGAACCTCGTCAGAACATATTGATTTGGCTGATAATAAAGCAAATAACTCGTACATTATTGTAGTTTTACCGTCACGCATGCCGTTGATACTTTCAATGGTAGCCAGAGACAGTGGGTATGTTGGGTCACGTCAAGTCACGTGTTCCAATTGAATAGGTAGTTTTTGTTTGTTATGTGCCTATAGAACGTTACATTAGTTACATGATTTCCATGCACAAGAATTATTTTTTAATAAATAATGTCCTAGCTAAGCAGATCTTCCCAATGATTACAGATACTAAAATAATTTTCGAGTTTTTTAGCCCGCGGCATCGCACGCGTGGTCGGATGGTATGTATGATGAAAAAGTATACTATAGATGTCCTAACCTCCGTGTGCTAAATTACATCCGAAGCCGTTAAGCCGTAACAGGCAAGCGCAGAGTTACTTTCGCTTTTATAATAATACTAGCAGCGCCCCGCGGTTTCACCCGCATAGGTTTCCCGTGGGAATATCGTGATAAAAACTATCCTATGTCCTTTCCCTGGACTCAAACTATCTCTTACCAAATTTCATCTAAATCGGTTCAGCAGCGGTTTAAGCGTGAAGAGGTAACAGACATACTTACACTCTTTCGCATTTATAATATTAGGTATGGATATTAAATACTACTTACTGTATAATCGCCACGTAAGCAGCGGGGCAATTGCGTAACACATTATCAATCGGAATCGGTTTCATTTTGACAGTTCAACAACATTCATTGCGTCATTTACGTGTTGAGCAGACAATTTTTTCGAACTTATGAAGCAATGGATTAGCAATTTGATTCTGATTGATAGTGTGTTACGCAATTAGGGTGCAGGTCTACTTGCAAGGGCATGTAGCGAGCGCTGCATGGGAACTGGGCCTTATGGCTCATTTACCACCTTCGGCTTCGTTTAAGTGCTTGGAGTTTTTGGAGGCAGCGCATTCTAGGTACAGACGCCAGCACATAAAACTACCCGAAACTGTCAAATTTTCCCAATCAACTTTGAACCTTATACTTTAGTAATAAAGTTAAAAATCTATTAAAGAAATTTGACGGATTGTAGTAGGCTAGTAGCTTGATGTGCTGCTGGGTGTTGACGTCTGTACAACATTGATGGTAGTTGTCTTATGGTTCTACAAGATGGCTGGGACGTCGACGCGCTAACTACATGATTCTAGATCTAGACCCCTTAGCGTAGAAAATTTTAGTCGGTTATAAAAATAAAAAACCGGCTGTTTCATAGAAAAAATGCAATATCTACGCGGTTAAAATGTATGGAACAGCAAATATATATATTTTTTATTGCTGAATGGGCCCGCTCTTGACCACGATCACGCCTGATGGAAAGCGATGGGTGAGGTCTATGATAGAAAGAGCGTGCCGAAGATGCCTAAGGCACTGGAACTCCCACGCATCGACGAAACACAGCAGGCTGCTTGACGCCGGACTCCTGTGGGAGGGTGGCCACAAGGGAAGAATTGGCCAGTCAAATAAGGTGTTGGATGTGACTGTCCAGGATGCGCCGAGGGTTTCGTTCAGTTGAGTAACTAGCGGAACAAACTGTGCAACACGAAGAGGCTTCTTCATGCATCCCAAAAACCGACGAATAACTGACAAAAAATTTCAACGCAGGGGAGGTTCAGAATTCGCGTCCGATGTCCCTGCCAACGTATAATATAACCATAGTGATGTCTTTTTTTTTAATGGGCGTGCTCTTGACCTCGTATACACGTCTGGAACGAACGCGATTATAGACGATCCTTTATCATCATGAATCCACATGCAAGATTTTTCTCAAGCAGGGCTCAAGTAAAGCTCAACTGAAAAACAGACACAAAAAATCCTAGATATATCCTGTACGGTATTCATTTATACTGCTATTAGAATGACACAAACCCTTTCACAAGGTGGACCGATGACCTTGTGAAGGCCGCAAGAATCCGCTGGATGCGGGAAGCACAGAACCGGTCGAAGTGGAGGTGCTTGGGGGAGGCCTATGGCCAACGGTGGACGTCTTTCGGCTGAAATAATGATGAACTAGAATGACAATGAATTTTAAATTTTCTTTTAGCAATGCAATTTCTGCAAAACAGTGTTCTGTTTGAATAACATCTTAATTGAATAATTTATCAGTCAACAAATTAGCCAGAAAATGTATTAAAACCTCAATTTACATGTAAACGTCTTTAATTACTCAACAAGTTTACAGATAACCATGAAATAGGTACTTAAATACTTGAGTAAATACCGTTCAAGGTAATGTCATTCTTATAACAATGACAATAGTTCTGCACTTATTTTATTGATAGTCCTTGAAAAACAGCTCGACAAATAGCGTAGTATGACATGAACTTGAAACATTATTGAATAACTTATTTTATAAAAATATGACGTGGCTTTAGGGAAGCTTCTGATTGGTCCGCGAAATTCTAGTTTCTAAGAATGACAAACAAAGTTTACATAACGTAAACGAAAAAAAAGGAGTATGTAAGGAGCGTAGCAGGTGGATGTCGTTCAGTTTCTGCCTATCCCCATAAAAAGAGGCGTGCATTTGTGTGTGTATACTTAAAAAAAGTTTAAGCATGTTTATTAGTATGCAAATCTTACTTTTTGCTACAAATAATTATGCAATTGTTTATCTACCTTTAACCCATTCGCTACGGCGATAAAAATTACGATTATTAGCCAAGTGCTGGACTTTTCGTCGCGAACGTCGATGGGCGTCCTCCGCACCTCATTAGGATAATATGGAACGACGATTTATTATATATTTGTATTTAAAAAACAATGTGCATATATTGCAAGTATAATTTTTTGTGACTTGTTTTTGCCAAGATAAAAGCAATTAAAAAAAACGCCGATGGGCGTATTTCGCACTTAAATATTAAATCAAAAAACGCCGAAAGGCGTCCGCCGTAGCGAATGGGTTAATCTGTCAAGCTCCGCTAATGAGACACGATTGATTTTCTATTGTTTCGTCACCGATCGGTAACGCGCGGGGCTTGTCCGGTTAAATACGTGGAGTTATCAGTAAACCACCCTTCTATTCAGTCACCAAAATGGTTTTTTAAAACTTCGTGTTATTTAACAATTATTCACCAAATTTAAATGGAAAAGTAGAGAACATTCATAGGTAAATAATACCTAAACATATCCCGATTAAAAATATTACATCTCAAAAACGACCGTAGATTCAACAGACGCGATAAAAACTAGAATTTCGCTTGCCAACCGAACACAACCAACTCAAAGCGAAAAGTCTTCTTTAAAATCATAGTCATCCTTCTTTTTAAAACTCGTAATCGTAACATTTTCTAGAACATCAGCTAATTGGATGGCTTGCTTTTCATTCTTCGCTTTTTTCTTTTTATCTTTCTTAAATTGTTGTTTCCTTAACTGGTTTAGTTTCGTGTTTCCTTCGATGAGCATTTCCGGGTCTGCTTTTGTTTTTTCGTTTGATCTGGTTCTCTTGTCCTGTTTGTTCGCTCGTATGTTCACTGATTTTGGGAGCAGACTTGAATCTTCTTCGTCTATTTGCATGTCATCTTGTAAAGCTGCCTTTACTGGGCCCGTGCTTGAAATCTGTGGATTTAAAAAATATTTTTGTCATTGGGAAGTAGAGGATAATACGTAATTTGAAGTATTCTGTTGCTGATGATTTTTGAGATTATGTGTCTCTTCATCTAGATTCTGCATGATAAATTCAAGGATAAGTAGTATTTTTAAAGAATTCAGAAACTGCAACTTTTGTCCGGATAAACCTTTAGGCTGAGGCCAAACGAGCGTAATTTTTTGAGCTGTGAGTCGCGTAAAATGAGTCGTGGAATTTACGCTGCAATCGGTTTCATACTAAAGTCCTGTTTGTACCACACGGCAACGCAAAATGAGTTGTCTGCTGACTCACGCGCGTTATTTCAACCGAATTGCGCTCGGGGTGAGGGAGGTTAGCGAGGCAAGCGTCAGTTATGTTACAGAATGCGACCGAATTTACGCCCGCCCGTCTGGCAGCCTAACCGAATTTCAGTTGAACGTAAATTGCTATACTCAAAAAATTACGCTCGTTTGGCCTCAAACTTAAAGCGCTAACACACTGAGACGCTATGGCGATTTCGCTGGCTACGTAGCCATGGCTACCTCTGGCTATACCTACCGTAGCCAAATGAGGTTGCCAAATAAGTAGCCAGTGGCTACTTACTATCGGTCCTGGCGATCAGTTGGCCACTAAGTGAGGGAGGCGTAACTTACTTACGTCGTAGAGTATTATACAGTGTGTTACGGAAAGGGTATATCAATACAAACGGGTTGAAGAGTGTATCTGGTCTAGAATCTCTGTACAAAATTTCAGCTCAAAAGCATTAACTTTGAAAATGCTTAATATTTTTTTATTTCGACATCACGGCGCTGCACTGGCGCGCGGCGGCGTGATGTGCGTGTACTAGGCGCACAGACACACTACAGATAATGGATAATGACCCTCGTAGTGCGGTGACACGTTTGTTATGATTTCAATTTAATAAACTATCGAAATAAACAAATATTAAGCATTTTCAAAGTTACTGCTTTTGAGCTGAAATTTTATACAGAGATTCTAGATCAGATACACTCTTCAACCCATTTGTATTGATGTACCCTTTCCGTAACACCCTGTATTATCTGTGCTTACGTATACAAAATACTGGCGACTTGGCTACGCGTCGCCAGGTCGCCAGAGTATCCATTCTCTACGTAGGGGCCGGTCGGTCGTACTACTCGTCTTCTCTTAAATACAGAACCTCCTTTTTTGAACTCGGTTAAAAATTAGCGACGTCGCCAGACCGTAGCCAAGTGAGTTAACTGTCATACATTTCAATACGAATTGTTTGGATACGTAGCTGGCGATGTCGCCATGGCGTCCCAATCATTTATGAGATTAGTCTTCAGAAGGAGCAGGTAAATGCAACGCTTTTAGAACCCAAAGTTTATCTCAAAACGAAAGGAGTCTAAAGTTCTTTTTCATAATTTATTCAAAGTTTTTTTAACAACATAACAATAAGGTCTACTTTACCGTGATCCCTTCGACTCCTGTATCATGTGAGGCTAGTTCGTTGATCGCTTCTGTCTCCATCGCTTCGAACGAGTTGATGTCAAATTCTGCGGCTATTGTTGATACAATCTTAGCGTCTACGTGGATATCTGAATCAAGAGTCTCTGGTGGCAGGGTGAAGTATCTCACCTAGGTAAGAGAAAAAAAGAATATACATTAGTATTACGTTAAAGATGACTGCCGCTTTGTTTCGCATAACTTTACACACTAAGACATTTCCAGTAGCAGCCCGGAGTCTGTGCTCGATTAGTGAAAATGGGCTTGCCCCATAATATGGCACTTTTTTTTTTTTTTAATGTGTGAAATCATCAAATGACTCCTCTCGCTCTGGGTGGAGCGGAAGGGAGTGTCAGACTCTTACTGACTAAAACCCACCCGTGTTCCTTCCTTAGCCCTTTATGTTCCGGGACATCGGTAACGCTTTCGGCCAATCCTGCTGACCCGGATAACATGGCACTTACAACATAATTAACGCAATCTGAGGGTACGGTACAATACGCCTGTTTCAATCAGGCGTCAGGTTATGTCTATTTTTTAGTAAGGATTCCATAATAAGCTAAATTATTAAAATCTATTAATATTTATAAGTCCTACCTTGCCGGTATTCCAATCGTTGAGTAGGATTCGGGCGGCTGATTCCTGATCGGGTACACCGCCTTTCTTAAACCTACCCATACGAGATGCCACGTGTGCGAAGAATTCCTGCAACAAAAAATCATAATTTCTTTAGTCCAAAAGATTATTACAATACATTTTTTTTTCTGCATGATTTTACTAAATGTAGGTGTAGCAGTTTCTATTGAAACAAACTATCAACAATACTGGATTTGAGTTGACCCATCTATATGCCGTCAATATGACGGACGACAGCAACCCTAAGGACCGGCCCAAACCTGGCAAGGCGCGTACTATTAATTGCCAAAGAAACATCATTCTTGCACGCGTTGAATTAAAGTCAAGAATTAAGTGCGTGCGGTCAGGCAAGCACTTAATTTTTGACTTTAGTTTGATTTCCCGCTAATGGAAGATTCGACTTTATTTCAATTACCGCAATGTTGATAATCGTTTACTAACTTAACGAACGACTTACTTGTGGCGTATTAAAGTCAGGTATACAATAAAGCTCAGTCAGGGTTTGTTTATTGGCTCTCTGCAAGATGGCGGTCGCTGGGGTGACGGGGTCCTTCAAGCTGCCCACGCGCACCGCGTTCTTTAGCGCCACGGACGAGTCGCTCTCTGGTCCGGAGTGGAACACTATGCCGGGACTGTCCAGGATCTTGATTTTGGAGTCTAGCTGGACTGTCTGCATTTGTCTGAAATGGTTTGAGTATGAATTAGTTGTTTTATAAGCTGAGAGCAGTGGAGTAATTGCGTAACAGACTTTCAATGTCACTGCCTTTCTTTTGACTGTTCAACAATATTCATTGCGTTATTTAGGTTATTGAGCAGACAATTTTTTCAAACATTATGAGCAATGGAACAGCAAGTTTTTTCGAAATCCGTTGGATTGTGATTGATAGTATATTAGTGTGCTGGTTCGTCTAATTCTATGTTTCAAACAAAAACCAGCAAGAAAATTGATGGAACTTTAACTTACAGATAAGAGACTTGATTAAACTTTCAGAAACAAATTATAGTTATTAGGACAACTTCATACGAAGTAAGATTACTGATGATTATGACATGTTTGCTATTACAAAAAAAAGTAATATTGAGCTTTGTCAAGTCAAAGTTAAATAATTTATTTCAAATAGGCACATTAAAGGCACTTTTGAACATCAAAAATTACAATAAAATAGAATTGATTCTAGTTGCCCCTTCCAAAAGGTAGTGTTCGTAATCGTATGGAGAAGAATGGGCAAGAAACTTCACCGTTACTTTTAAAATGTTTTACAAGGTTTTGGATGTTTTCAGTAGCAGCTTCTCACCCACTACATGAAACATACATGACTGATGAAATGTAAGCTTTACACCTCTGCCAACTTCTCTGAGAAAACGTGGTGGTTTG
Organism: Amphipoea oculea; assembly: GCA_945859645.1. NCBI lineage: Eukaryota > Metazoa > Arthropoda > Insecta > Lepidoptera > Noctuidae > Amphipoea > Amphipoea oculea. The sequence continues at coordinate 5,029,276 of OX243868.1, forward strand.
TTATGTAAATAAACAAAAACAAACATAACTCATCTCATCATCTGCCTAGCCTTTTCCCAACTATGTTGGGGTCGGCTTCCAGTCTAACCGGATGCTACATATCTACACTACCAGCGGTAGTGACTAAAAACTTTTTTTTTTGTTTTATTGTTTAGATATTGAAACCCCTCACTTCTGGCGAGTTTCTCTAGCGAACTTAATTTAACCCTGCATAGAAAATTTGTTCCAAACGAAACAAAAAGTACTTACTTAGTAACCCCTGGTGTGCTTCCAACATTGCAAGCTTTAGACCTGTTGAGACTGTTGATGATAGAACTCTTGCCCACATTGGGCAGACCGACCACACCCACTGTGATGGATGTCTTGATGCCCTTATTGCGGCAGTAGTTGCCTAGCAGGCTCATTATTAACTCTGCGCCCACGCATGCTGAGCCTGGGAATGGAGAATAAGGTGTTATGAATATTGATTGTTGTGAATGGTAGACTGTCGAGTTATTGTTTGTGCAACTGAATACTTAAGTATAATAAAAAACGACAGCTCTAATCTCAAGTTGCAAAATTCAAGACTTCACCAACTGATAGTGTCTTTCAAAGAAGGTTTGTTGGCCACTCATACAAACTTACTGCAGGTTTTCAATATAGTTTGTAATAGAGTAGAAGTTGTTGTTTTATAAAGAAAACCAGCTCTGCTGTATCCTGACATCTCAGTAACAGTCCGATTCAAACTTTATTGCGGCTCGGAACATGAGGCGAGTCGCTGCGCAGTAACAAATTCACCTGTCAGCGGGGGTGAGGTACTGCGCAACGAGTAGCGTACTTCAAAGCCGTCATAAAGTTTGACGCAAACTATACATAAAATTACACGTAATATTTGAGGAATCCTTTCATTAATTCGATTAACAACTTGTGAAGTTATAAGCTTAAAAACCAGTTAAATTATCTAAAAAAAATGTATCTGTATTTCAAACCGCAACATATTAACAAATTTAATAATTACCTTTCATCTGTTTGTCCTTAACAACATGTTTCATCTTCCTCGTTCCAAGATTATGCTGTTGGTCTTGAGTAGAAGCCTTGAACGGTACTGAGGGGGCTGTCTGACGCAAGTATTTGAGCCAAGCTTCGAGGTTGGAGCGGGGAACTAAGTCTGCTTTGTTCAGAACTAGAACTAGACGCTTGCCTGACTCTCGGACTGCTTCTTCTACTTGAGAACAGCGTGTGCCTGAAGATTTTAGATTTAACTGTTAATATATGAGACCATAGATACAAATAAGACACATCAAACTCCTTAATCTCTTTGTTAAACTAGGCGAAAATATCTACAATAATGGCTTTTAAAATTATACAGGAACCAATTTTGCCAGTAACATACGGTAATAATACAGACAGGAGATTTAGGGGACACCTCCTTTGAAGAGAAAGTGAGTTATGGGTAAATGTGAATAATAAAGAAGTATGGAAGAAAAAGACATGTTGCGCTGACTCCAAATAAATTGGGATAAGGGCGAGAGAATAAATATTTAATTTTCTTTTCTCAGAATTCAAACTCAAACTCAAAGCATTTATTTCAATTAAACCATTACAGGTACTTTGAATTGTCAAAATTAAATAGTCGGTCAGTTAGTCAGAAAGTTGAAGCTAGTTGCCCATTCCAAAACGTAGATCTCTATGGAGAAGAACGGGCAAGAAACGCCATGGACACTCTTTTAAATCAAGATATTACAAAATCCTGGGTACATTATTCTTGTTGCTTCTATATGTGAGAACAATGCAAAAAAACACACAAATGCAGAAACAATTCAAAAACAAGATTAAAAATAAGCCTTGGCAGTTAAGAGATGACCAGTCTCAACGAACGGCGCCCGTTCACGAAGCACCATCCAGCTCAACCATTTTGTAGGGAACCAAATTAACAAAAATACCAAAATACATCAATAATTTCCTCACCTAAAGGATCTCTGGCATCAACAACTTCTAAGATAACTTCAGCTTCGGATATAACCTTCTTAAACTCTCTGTAGTAAGTCTTGAGTGAGTTCTCCTTTTTTCTGTCTTTGCCAAACTCTACATCATCTGTGGGCTCATCACCTTTGAACGCATCATGGACTTTGCCTCTGGCCTGTGCATTTTCTACCTGTAAATTATGAAAAGAGAAATTAAGTTACAATAATGAAGAATAGTTGGAAAAGAAAAATTTTATCTGCAGCAGAAATAAAATGCACATTATAGAAATTATACACAACTAGCAGCGCCCCGCAGTTTCACCCGCATAAGTTTCCAGTGGGAATATCGGGATAAAGACTATCCTATGTCCTTTCCGGGGACTCAAACTATCTCTATACCAAATTTCATCTAAATCAGTTATGCGGTTTAAGCATAAAGAGGTAACAGACAGACAGACACACTTTCGCATTTATAATATTAGTATGGATTGTCAAAAGTCTGGACAATTTAGAGACTCTGGGCAATGAGTACCACTGGGCACTAGTTAAAGAAATTAGATAAAAAGGGGTGCAGTGGCGTGCATTACATATAGGCATATAAGCAGTGCCTACCTCGATATATCAACATAAGCCTGTCAATTACATTTTAGTGTGTGCCCCACAATTAAGAAACTCACAAAATTATCATACCTAACAAAAAACGAAGTCTTCATACAAACACGCGCGGCAGTAGGCAGTCGCCGGACGGCCTACTCGGCTCCTGTACTATTCGCACATTGTCATTGGTCTTTACTTGTTCAAGTTAATACGACAAAATTAAAAATACTTACGTCTCACGCGTAATACCTTCACCATTTATCACCCTTAAGTAGGCATGCCTACTCAAATAACCACACTTTTGACCTCACTTTTTTTTTCTGATTAGTGACCGCGTTTGTCTAGACTAGACCCGGCCTAGTGCCTACCTATACTGAAAACCAATGCACGCGACTGAAGGGGTGTATCATGGTTACCCAGTGAATAGATTATGAAGGTCAGAAGGCAAGTCCAAGTAAAATACTGTCATTCAGCTGCATCTCAACCTGAGCCCAACATACTTGGGAAAAGGCTAGGCAGATGATCAGAGGAGAAAGTCTCGTAAAAGAATGTTCACAGTCTGATCTCAGTCTCAACCTGTCAAAAATACCTCTGATTTACCTACATTTTGACAAGATTTTGACATTTGTTTGTCGCCGAGATGAGATTGCGACAAAATTTTGAACATTTTAAATTATGAGAATTGGCCTTCAGTACCTCTATCTACACTATGTTTTCTTAGCATGAAAATACAGAAATTAGTTAATAACTTACCAATGTGCCCATACTAACGTTTCCACCCTTCTTTTCTTCCTTTTTCTTTTGTTTCTCTTGTTTAGCTAGTTCTCGCTTTTTCTGTCTCTCTTCTTCTTTATGCTTTTTGACAGCTTCTACCTCCTTTAATATGTCATCTTTGAATGGGCAACCATTAGGAATCTGTATGGGCTTGGCTTTCTTTGATTTAGGATTCTTCTTTGCTTCTTTCTTTAATTTTCTGTTGTGATCTTTTACTTTCTTTTCTATTTTGTAGCGGAGGCGGGCCGGCTGCCTCTTTGATGGTTTCTCTGAGGGAATAAATTGTTTAAGTTTCATTCATGAGTTATCCGTTGAATGGCTAGCTAAATGGCACATACAGGGTGAAATTGAAAACATGCGACAAATCGAAATGAGAGATTGTACTCAGCATTATAAACAACTTTTACTATGGGACCAAACCTGAAATCGCGAAAAAAAAATCAGCTGTTCCCTACATATATGTTTGCATAACTCGTCAAAATGTAGGGAACAGCTGATTTTTTTTTCGCGATTTCAGGTTTGTTCCTATAGTAAAAGTTGTTCATAATGATGAGTACAATCTCCCATTTCGATTTGTTGCATGTTTTCAATTTCAACCTGTATAAATGAAGGTTATGTGTTGAATTGTGAAGGATTCAGTAAATACATGGTGCAAACTTATTGAAAACATAATTTTTTTTCATTATACTAAACGGTTAGCGCGTTTTAAATGCTCCTTTTTACTATTTGTATTTCCTGAGTGTCCGTGTTCCAAATATTTTTCAATTTTTTCTAGTTCGGAGTTCGCTAAATCTACGGGTTCGTAGAATAACGGTGGCACATACGTCCGTAACGTGAGGACTGCTATGAAAATGATATTGATACAGAACTTTGATTAATGTTACTATTATTGTGAAATATTGACCACCTTCTACCTCTATTCAGGTAAAAGTTTTTGCCAGTAAATGATACGGTAGATATAATATACGCTACATTTAATCAACTAAGCTGGATATTGGGCAGTAAAAGCATGAAGTTGTTTTAAACGTTCATTATCAACATTGCAATGTCGCATGCTCTTTCGAGTTGACTTAAAATAAAGGGTCAATTGGAAATTTAATGCTTTACTTACTCAATTTAAACTTGGCCATCGTACTAGAGATATATTTCTTCTTATTATTAACACTACACTATGTTTAAATCATTAATAAAAATGATTTATTTGAAATAATTTTTAGTTCACTGTACCGAACCTAACCAAGTTATTTCAATAATGACATTGACATTGATGACAAAATAAATTATACGTTTTAAAACATTACAAGTATGTGTGGTCTCTACTTTTCTAGTGTATTAATAGTATGCTTTGTCTTTTTAAAGAAAAAAAATATGCTTGATTACGTGACTTTTCCTAGTTTATAAATGGAACGCATGAAGCATGGCAGCATTGACAGCTGTCAATATAATGTCAAAATAAAAACACGTGCTTGCAAATGTTCCATAGAATATAAAAATTGTGTTCGGAAATCAATAATTTTTATTTTATGAAGGACAAGGTAACAAAATATGTAAACTCCAATTGGATCCTGTTAAAATATGATTTTACATACCTTCCTCGCGCTTAGCTACTGAATCCTTTCCTACTTATAATCAGAGCAAGCCCTCTGTAGTTCTGTACCCCCAAAACATGCAGTCAAAGTTACCTCTACGCTAGTCTGCGCTGCCACCGATAACGCCGTTGAAGTGGTGAAGTTTTACCGCCCGGCCACGCGACTTTTGGCTTAGCGGCAAGCGGTGCGGCGCCTTTGTCAAATGCTCTGCTAGCGTTGACGCTGCGAGCGGTGCGTCGTGCTCGTGGCATGCATGGTTCATACATTTTCGTATAATTTGTTTTTACCGCTCGCCGCCCCGCGCTAAGCTGCCGCTGATAGCAGCAAGGTCGTATCCAGGCCGTTAGGCTAACAAAATATGAATTTCTGTCGTGCGCTCGTGCCAGTGACACGAAGAAGAATTTTTTATTTTTTTATCTAGCCTGCGCTGTCCCACTCCTGGGCAAAGGCCTCCCTCCACTCCTTCCAGTTTTCGCGAGCCCGCGCGTCCTCCCTCCAATTTTGACGGAACCTATCCAGCTCGTCCCGCCCGCCATCTCCCACGTGGTCTGCCGCGACCCCGCCTCACTATCTCAGGGCACCATTTCTGCGCTATTTGAGCCCACAGTTTGTCCGGCATGCGACAGACATGTCCTGCCCAGTCCCATTTAAGTGGAGCAGCCTTTTGAGCCACGTCAACTATCTTTGTTTTGGAGCGCAGTATTGTGTTTCGAACACGATCCGTTAATTTAACGAAGAAGAATACCTCTAAAAAATAAGAAGAGATTTTTAAGCTGCCTGAGCACACCATGAAAATTCTTAGACAATTCGATATCCAAAATAAATAATATTTGCCGATATTTTATTTCAAAACGATATTTGCCGACTGCCTCGTTGGTTGGTCTTGTGGTCGCAGACGCGACTGAGTTCAGTTGTGGTTCTGGGTTCGATTCCCATGTCCATGCACCTGTGATTTCGCATACCCTGCGCTCTATATTGAATATTATAATATAAATAATAGCATCGGTATATTATCTTATTTCAAACTTTCATAAGTTACCTACACACACAACACACACACAAACAACAACAATTGTATGTGTGCTAATGAATAAATAAAAAGTCAATAAAATAAATAAAATTTAAAAAGCTAACAGCATATTATAAATCTATGGCTAACAGTCTTAAAATAATAATATGAACTTACAAGTATTTAATAAGGGAGGGGAAATAATCAAAGGGCATCAAAAAATTCGTCCGCATCGCTGTCAACAGGAAACGTGCCCAAAAGACTGGCAGCATTGCCACGTTGTTTGGAGATGCTGATTCTTTGGCCAAAAAATAGGCCAGCCCTCTGGTCACGTGAAAAGTCGACCAACCGCTTGGTGATGTCTCGAAATACTAAGTGGGCACTCGGGCCCCATGGTGCTAGTGTTTCAACCCCAACCGGCTCAAATACGGTACCTATATAAGTTCCAAAGAGATTGGAGTATTTGCGCCATTTGAGGTCTTCCGGACCTGCAGCAGCCGCCCCAGCACCGTGCTTGGAAGATGGGATGGGATGGGATGGCGCAAGGGTGTCGACACACGTTGCATCCTTCACCTAAGGCCTATCTTCCTTCGAAGGCATTATGGTCATTCCGTCTGGTCTCTTAATATTATATATCTTGACTAGGTAGACACTTACGGTAGGTAGTAGAAATATCAAATACCTACTACGTTAACGCGTGTAACCCAAACAACAAAGTTTTGCAGACGTAACGGTTATTATTTGGTTGAAGTGCGTTATTGTGACTTTGTTCCAATGAATGTATGTATATACTTAAGTATTCTATTATTATAAGGACAATAAGTCTTGGTTAGTATTTATGAATAAAAGGGGAATATAATGGCGTCCGTCATTTTCATCATTTCATCATCATTTCAAATTCTGTCAAATTCCATGCCACTCCGGAATCCAACCTAGAGACATGAAGCAAACGGTAAATCACAATAAGCTAGAATAAAATGATGCATACTAAACCGAGTTACGAACATTAACTTGAGAGTCTATTCCACAATAACACAGTAGGTACAAATCGAGGTTGGATTGAAAGCTTTAAGAACCAAATAAGTAAACACTGAACATTTGGTAAACAAAACACGTCGTGGTTCATTCATCGTTGGATATCGTGAATGAATTTCCTTGCGGGGTTATGTGAGGCGGCTGGCGACGGCCACGCCATATGACGGCTTTGTTCACGGCCTCACGGGCAGCAGCTGCGCTTTGCTCGCGAAACGGTCGCTTGTACCTGTGTACAGGTAACAGAAGCAACAGGTCATTTCTCCGGGCGAGGGGAGCGCGGCTACCACCGGCCGCCGCGCGAGACAGTCGCGTTCTGTTCTCTGCGGTGACGGCACGTTGCTACTCGCGCCCACGCGCTCCACAAACCGCGATATATTTCGATTACATCGTGCAAGTAATGTGCGCGAACGCACACCTCGATAATCCGTTTGTCGGCAGCCAGTCGTGACAGTGCAAATGTCTCCCAGTTTAGAAGGGATCATGTTTAACAGAAACGCGAACCTGTCGGCGCGCCGGCCGTTGTTGGCGGAACCGCAAAAGCCTCTAATGGTCCCACCACGCGCGCCTCCCCGCGATACTGGCCCGCACAGGCCCTTGCCCGCACCCAGGAACCAGCCTACCGATTATTCCTACGAATACCGACCAGATTACTGGAAACCGTCGAATGTCGAACTCGAAAGGCGACTGCAGGAGACAAGGGCACGCGAGAAAGTTGGATACTTTCAAGATAAAGTTACGCCTCCAGAAATAAGTTTGGATCGGAGGGAAGCGGAACTAGTGTTCAGGTTCGATCCGCAGGCGTCTGACGAATACCTTTCGAGTCAGTACCGTGGCCCGGTAGTGCATTATGCGAAGCCCCCGACTCCGGCGAACGGGTTCGCTGCCCGTGTGCCCGAGAGAGACGGGCCGTTCGTGTTCGGAGTGCATAGTCCGAGCCAGTTCCCGATATCGCGGCGGGACGACGACGACTACGACTACTCCGAGGTGGCTGAGGAGAACGGCCGCACTGTGATACGAGACGATGTGTCTGAGGACTTGAACTGCTGTGATAAAGTGAACGAGTGGGCGGTGAGGGACAAGAAGAGCAGGCGGACTTTGAACCGAATGTTTCAGATCAAAGATAGGAGGAAGGTGAAAGGTGGAAAGAAGGAGAAGATAAAGTGTGTGTTGGTGGGTGATGGAGCTGTGGGGAAGAGCTCGCTGATAGCGGCGTACGCGCAGGACACGTTCCGGGAGGATTACCAGCCTACAGCTTACGACACATTCAACGGTAAGATTATTTGTAAATGCCTTAAGATTAAGTAGGTAGGTACTAAGAAACAGTACATTCTCCAGGAGACATAAAAGAATATGTTTGAGATAAAACAAAGACATCATCGCTGGCCGGGCGCCGGGCGGCCAGTTGCGTGACTTATCGCGAACGACCCTGATTTGTGGAGATAATGAGTGATTACCTCTAGAATTATCGTCTGGCGAACGATCGTATCGTCAGCTGCATTTACGATAGTAATGTGTTTTGTTATTACTGGCGCCATAAACAATTTCTACAAGATAACAATGTAATCCGAAAATGGTTAAATGAACATAAAACTTCTTTGAATTGGCTTTACAGTTACACGCACAACACTACGATTTCAGAAAAGCCAATCAGTACAAACAGCTGATAGTTATAAAACTCATATTAACTCTAAGTTGTGATTGGCTGCCTGAAATAACAATAGCCAATCAAATCATCCCGGGAGCAGTGGTATCGGCCCCGACACGAGTTAGGTCGTGAGTTCGAACCCGGGCAATCCGGGCATGCACTTTGTGTATTTGATTTCTTCACCACTGCAACATCGTAAGAAACCGTGCACCAAAAATTCGAACACATCACATGTGTCATCTACAAACCCGCACTGGGTCCGTGTGGTGGATTACTGCCTAGTCCCTGATCCCTCTCAAAGAAAGGAGGCCTATGTCCCAGAAGTGGGAACATTATAGGCTGATTATGTTATTTTTATTATGCAGTCTTTCAGAAACCGAATGTTATGCACTTAGGTAGTGCCTATATCTACAGCAGCCTATAACGTAAAAAAGAGAGAACCGAATTAAAATCCTTACAAAACTGCTTTGCACTAACTAACTTCGAAAGCTGTAAGCAAAACTGTAATCATCATTGTTAAATCTCAAACTCCCTAAACGGCTAAGTATACCCCTTTAATTAAAACAATGCATGTAAACTACACACTTTGTTCAACGTTTCAAGATCATCAGAAATCATCGGGCTGAGCAAAAGCAGTGATGCAGTACACACTTATCATATAACTGAATCAAGAGTTCTTTACTTCCACGCTCTGATTGGCTATGATTAACTCTTTCGTTCCAATTAAAAATCTTGTTCTTTTTCTAACCATAAAGAAACATCAAAGAAGGCATACCTTATTATAATATAATACGTCACTTTATTGATAAGGACAAGTGTATGCACAAGCTGCTATATAAACACGGGAATTTATAAATAAGTTGAGCCTTTCTAAATACGATTGTTTACTTTTGATTACATTACAAAGGAAACTTCCATGTGCGGTAATCCGTGTCGCTACTACGATATCAAAATAGGAAAGGATCTGCCTTGACCGAGTCCGTACGAACTTCACATTGATGAGTTAACACAAAGAGACTGTGAAAATGTTGTGAACCTCTGAAAATAGACTAAGTAATTTCGTATTCAGTGAAGTTGATGCAAGGTTGTTTAACATCTGCCAAACATGCAAGCGAATGCTGATCTTTGGACTTTATGATACTATGTATAGTATAGGCCTTTTAAACTTACACCATAATATTCATAAATAAATGTATGAAATAAAAATACACAGCAGGAGTCAATGACTCGTCCAGACATTTTCTGTTGGCTTATCAACAAAAGAAACTTGTTTTAAACACACGTAGCAATAACACCGTGGTCGGTTTCTTATTTAAAATTCTTGTTACGCTTTCTCATTTCAATTTATAACTGGCATTCAGAATATTTTTTCATATTACATAATTTAAATTGTATCATTGTTATTTTATGGACCTTGGGAAAGTAAGTGGCCCGTTTCGCTATACCCACTAAACCCCATTCATAATAAGATGACACAACTGACAGGTGTCAGACATAAAATTATTAAAACTTAATTTAAAGATTCGTATTTTTAAAAGAAAATAAAGAATAATTATGACTAATTATTAACTAACAACAATACATACCTATCCATACAAGTATTTGAATGAATACGATAATTAATTATGTCAGCTCCTTTCAATAGATTACTCAGCTAGCTCCTTATTTACAAACACTCGATATGCTTCCGTATCGTATCGAACATTTAATCATTGTTATCGTAGTAGTCTTCTCAATGCTGTTCACTAGTCCAAAGCCCGAAAATTTTGTCAGTTTAAATCAAATAGACGCCCGCTATTCTTCCAACAGCTATTTGCTGCTGAGGGGAGTCAAATCAGGTTATCGAAATGTCAGGTTTTCGATACGATAGCATGTCGTATGTTTGTGAATCAGGGCTCTGGTGTCATTCGAGTCAAGCTTTAGGCTGCCTGTCCACCGGAGCGGAGCGAGACTGCGGAGCGGAGAAACGGAGAAATATTAACCAATACAAAAATTGGACAGAAGAGGAGCGGAGACTTTGTGCAATCCTATTGGTTAATATTTCTCCGTTTCTCCGCTCCGCTGCCTCGCTCCGCTCCGGTGGACAGGCAGCCTTAGGCTGCGTTTCCACCAGAGATGAGCGAGGATGCGGAGCGAGGGATGTGTGTAAAACTAACCAATACCAGTGCTAACTTAGTTCAAACTATAACAATGAAGCGATGTTATTGGTTGGTTTCACACACATCCCTCGCTACGCATCTTCGCTCATAGTTTCGATCCCGGGGGAATATCGGGATAAAAACTATCCAATGTCCTTTCTCAAGTTCCAAACTATGTCTGTACCAAATTTCACACAAATCGGTTTAGTAGTTTAGGCGTGAAGAAAAGACAGACAGACAGAGTTACTTTCGCATTTATAATATTAGTTTGGATTTTACACAGTATACTGTACCTACATGCGGTAGATATGTAGTTATAAGATCTTCGTAATTGAATGACTACTATTTCCAAGATGTATGTTAGTAGTAAAGTAAGCTACAGAACATCTGGCTCATTTTCCAGCCAGTAATAGAGTTCTGGATAATGTACATAATCCCAGAAATGATGGCACGGATTATGATTTAGCCAGAACTCGCATGCTAGATTTATTTACAAATAAATATATTTTACTGTTTCATGTTATACTATACATAGGTACACACGGCTACACATCAAGCTATACATAAAACAGAACCGGTATAAGCTGACTTCTGATTGTACGAACAACCTATACAATGCGAGGTCTGCTAAAACTGGAAATGTATACTTACTTGATGTGTCGCCATGTACATAATATAAATCGTTCTATCCCTTCTTAAGCGATCGAAGATACTGAATAATGAAGCACAGAGCCCTGATTCACAACCATACGACAGGCTAACGTATCGAAAGCCTGACATTTCGATAACCTGATTTGACTTGCCCTCAACAGCAAATAGCTGTTGGAAGAATAGCGAGCGTCTATTTGATTTAAACTGACAAAATTTTCGGGTTTTGGACTTGTGAACAGCGTTTAGAAGACTTCTACGATAATAATGATTAATGTTCGATACGATACGGAAGCGTATCGAGTGTTTGTGAATAGCTATGCAGATCCGAAATTTCTGCGAACTGTACCTTGTGTCAATAGTGATCAACTGATCATTGATGACGTGAGCTCTCTTTAATTTTTTAGTAATTAGTTTATTTGCTTAAGTCTACTACTTTTTGAAAAATACAATTAAAAATAAATGGAAGTTTTTCCTCATGCATTCATCAATCTTGAATGTCTTATGTTACACAGTGCGACATAAGAAAAAATGCTCCAAGTGTCTTAAGTCGCACAGTGTCACTTAAGGGCTTGGTCAGGATTGGTCGCTAAATATCTGTAGTTGTGTTGCAAGTAGCAATATGTTCTGTATTTATATGAAAGAAATGGTTCAGTCACTCTTAATTTTAATATTTTTCAACAGCAGAAACATTATTTTGAACGAACTAAAAAATAAATAAATTCATCTGACATTTCACTCACGGCCAACGTCAAAGAGTATAAATTTGTGCGAAACGAACGGAGAAATAAACGATGAATAGAGGCAGCAAACGTTAAGTTTTCTTATAAAAATCTATATAGAATTACTGAGAAATAAGTGTAGGTTCCGTATTGAGTAATTGTTTTTCAAAAAGTAATGATTATATAGGCGAAAAAGTAACGAAAGTTTAGACACGTATTGTGATAAAGTGTGTAGGTTATGTGAATGAATATTATCAAAATAAAAACATATCACGTCACTGCAATGTCAGGTCAGCTTTATTTCACTACGTAGCTGTTTTATTAGATAGGAAAACTAATGAGGATTACGGGAAGGTATCATTTATAATTTGTTATTATCGATTTAACAGTATAATCTTCCTTTTTCTGAAGGCCTACCTAAAGTTATTACCTTACTCGTAAAAGCGTCGACAGTTACGTAATGTGCGTGTACGGAGGTCGACACCCGAAAGGATAAAAATAACAATTGGCTATTTGACAGTTGTAACGATAAAATATATAATATGTTAGATATAGTAGCATATAGGTTCACAATAATCATACAATAGGTTTTATGCATTAAAATAAATTGTAAATATTTTATTTTTGAAAAATAAATTAGAGATTTTTTATCTGTGGATTACAAAAACTGAAACGCGAACGGCCATGATCGAGCATCGTATGACGTCGTCACATCACAATAAATAAAACGTTGTGTGTTACTGTGTTTTATCATCGTTGGCAGTTTGCTGATTTTCCACACAAAATATACTTTTTATGCAAACTTTCCACACAAAATATGTTTAAGAGTTGAAGCGTCGTAGTTAGCTTTACTTAGTTTATTGAAATGTGACGTCACAGCCATAAATGTCGGCTGTTTCCGCGCGAATTTCTAAATACGGAATGAAAAAAAACATTTTTTTTCGAATAAACAACGCTTTTTTAAGAAAAAAATAATTGTAAGAGGTATAAAATAAACCTACGTATATTTAAAAATATCTTTTCGAAAACTGTCAAATAGCCAATTTAAGTAGGTTATCTATCATAGTTCTAATTAACTAATTGCAGCAAAAACTCGTACAATATAAAATAGTCAAAGGTTTTGAAACATTAGCTAACTACATACAAATTAAGTTAATAACATGAACAATGATGCTAAACTACGTGTCTATGACCGACCGCGACCTTGTGAAAATAACAATAACAAGCTCCAACGACAAGTTCTTCGAAAATATATTCTATTCTTTCGAATATAAACCGAATTGTGCTTTTAGATTTTCGTAGAAAATCGGACATTTTGAAAGTGAGTCATGGATTTGTATCAGTCTCAGTCATCCTTAATATCAGCCTGTAAACTTACATTGGCCAAAAGAAAAAAAAAAGTCACTGCTGAACATAGCCTTCCAAAGACAAATACTGAACTGTCCAAAAAGGGAGGGAGATGTGGTCAGTTTTTGGTACAATTCACTCTGGAATTTGACATTGACCCTGAGATGGTCAACCTTTTAATAGAAATCATACAAAAAAGTCTTTCATTCATAATAGCTTCGCCGTAATTTTCCCGTACAAATTTTTATTACATTTTTAATAACACGTTACGTAGGAAGGTAGTCGTGACGTGTAATCTCAGCCATTAAATCTGTATTTACTTTGGTTTCCCTACACTGCACCGCGCCGTTGACACTTGAATTTTATAAAATGCGATAGGTGTGTTTCTTGTTAAATTAACTTTTATCTATGACATAACAAACATCAAGGTTTTGGGTAGGTATTTTTAGTAATTCGCAGAACGAATTATTATTTGTGATGTACCTAGAGCATTTTCACGATAAGCGTTGTTGATTGCTCAGTAGCAGTAAGAACAAGCACAATAAGTTTTCAAGGATATTGTAACGAGACTTAGATGGGATCTCCTTTCTCGCTTTTCTTTCGGAGCATTCTACAATAGCCTTCATTCCTATTGTTGCATGAAGACTTTTCTAGAGAAAATTTTATGACTTGGAACTTGCAACCATCCCTCACACATTCATCATAATATCTCATTAGTACCTATTACTTAAGTTTCTATTTGGTGATTATTTAGGTATGCTAATTGTTGCAATTCAAGTCATCACACATTAATGAAGTTATAGCAACCTCTGCACTGCACCCTAATTGCTGAACATATCAATCACAATCTGAATCATTTTAAAGGATCCTAATCTAATGTAATCTAACAACAATCCTAATCTAAACTAACAACTAATCCATTGCTTCATTGTTCGAAAAATTTGTCTGCTCAACAACTTGTTGAACTGTCAAAATGAAACCCACTCCTACGCAATTACCCCGCTAGTTGACATTTCCCAAACCATCTGCTCAACAACTTGTTGAACTGTCAAAATGAAACCCACTCCTACGCAATTACCCCGCTAGTTGACATTTCCCTAACCATCTGCTCAACAACTTGTTGAACTGTCAAAATGAAACCCACTCCTACGCAATTACCCCGCTAGTTGACATTTCCCAAACCATCTGCTCAACAACTTGTTGAACTGTCAAAATGAAACCCACTCCTAAGCAATTACCCCGCTAGTTGACATCCCAAACCATCTGCTCAACAACTTGTTGAACTGTCAAAATGAAACCCACTCCTACGCAATTACCCCGCTAGTTGACATTTCCCAAACCACACATCCGGATAAAATAAAGAATAACTTCTGGTCTTCAGGAACTCGAACACAGACAGGACTTAACTTACTGTAGACAGACAGTAACAAAAGAGTGCCGAAGGAAGGAGTCTCTTAATAAAGAAAGGCTTAGTTTCATCGTGTTATCCCAGTGTACTTAAGTCGTGTGAAGCCAAGCCGGCACGTCATAAAAGTGATAACATATCGAGTGAGACATAACACTTCTGTGAATTGGATATAAACGCATCCTTGAATCGAATGTCTAGATAACTGAATGATTAACAAACGGAACACTTTTATTAAATGCAGTAAGTACCTATGGCGAAACATAACAACTGTAATTCAATTTTATTGGCTATGCCAGGGAAATTTATTGTTAAGAAAATTGACACCCTACGTCAACTTTCGGTGTTATCGCCATTTCATACAACAGCTGTCAAAGAATGACAGTTGTGATTTGAATATAGGTACGGACAATTTAATTTGGTATTCAATTTGCTTCACAATTAATTTCCTTGACTTTACCACTATCGAGTGTTTACGAAACGTTTGATGTTCATATTGGACATAGAGAACCAGTTATCGTTAATGGAGCCTGTTATCAATTATTCGAGGCGTAAGAAATCGATATCATTTCGTCAATTTCTTAGAAATCGACTTAAAATGATTTGTGGAAATGGAAAAGTAAATATTCCAGGTGCGGCACCGCATAATCATAGTAAACTGGTTAAGGTCCTATAGGATCCAAGATATCTGCGTTCATTCATATTATGTATCTTGTAAACCGATGTTGCCAGTGGCGCTAGAGCTAGCTATTTCTATTGTTTTAATAATAAACATGCCCAGAATAAATTAGCAATAATTCTATACAACAATTTTGTTTCCTATAGCTCCAAGGATTAATTTAAATGCAATAATAGAGCCATCAACATCTATTGTGACATTTAAGCACTAATGTATTGACAACTAACAAAGACAATTAATAGACAGCCTCGCAATATGCCGAATATAATCTATTCGAAATTCAAATCACGCGCGAACTTCGTATAACCTGTGGTATAACAATAGAATAATATACCAAAAAGTAAAAAAATAGAGAATTCTCACCATACCTGCACGTAGGATAGGGTTGTTGAACCTTTTTAATATGTATTCTCTAATACCGAGACCAATTAATGTTACACCGCCTTTGGGATCTGAATACAGAGTGGAACAAAGAGTCTCATTAATCAAGAGAATGCATGGAAGGACCACGTTTTAATATTTTGTAAAAAGACTAATTAATTGCGGCAATATTAGGGCTCAAAGTAACGTAGAACCACACCCCGGACACTCCATACAACGCTCGCAAAATAATTACCTACTACCACTACATTGACAAATGACGTTTGTATACGTGTAAATGTGTGCGTGAAATCTAGTAGGGCTGGCTGGCAGTACTCGGCCAGTAGTGCGTAGGCGGCGGCGGCGCCGCGGCGCTCATAGAGTATAGTAAGGCGGCGCTGCCCGAACGTATGCAACAATGGGGCGCCGCGCGCCGGGACACTAGGTACTCACAGAAATCTAATTAATAACATTTCTATTGTACGACTTTTCAAGTCGAAGAACGAATAGAACGTGAAAGAAAGATACATAACTAAGACAATAAAGAGAGAGAGCAATAATTTAATAGTTGGTATGTTAATATTACGGAAGTTTTAATTGTTCTAAAACGAAGAAAACTTGGAAAATAAATGAATAATAAATGAATTATGAAAATAAATTATCACAACACTGGCTTAACTTGTTTGTCTGTAATATACTAGCTTTTATTTTTTATGGGTTTAAAGGATATTTGAGTTGCTGTTCCTTACCTTCTTTCATGTTTCGGGAACCGAAAGAAACTCCTGTCTATATCGTTCCTAGATGAAGATAAGCATCCAAATAATGCACAAAATACAACCATCGTGATTAACACAAAATATAAAACTTTAAAAAAATAATGTGTTCGTGTCAGCAGTAGGTAGGTACAGCGCTGCGGTTCTTGTGTATGCGAGCGCCATTGTTAAAGAGCAGGCGACGAACACATCGAAGTGCGGGGTGAGGTGCGGTAACTGATGTTAGTGCGGGGAAGGGAGTGGCCTTTCTGTACGTAGTACTTTAAGTATTCTGTGGTAGAACTGAAGCAATAAAACTGTTAAGCACTCTAATAAGGTTACTTACTTGGCACTCTTCTTTTTGTGAAATGAAAACTACTTAGGTACTTATTCGCTTATTTCACTCCACCTTCGATGCTATTCGATAGCGCGCACCTAATTACGTTACTTTGGCACTCTTATTTATGTCAAAAGCGTATTTTTTTAAAACTTGTAAGTACCTACGCATTTCTATAAAAATACTTTCAACAACTATTTGACTCGTAGCCTGTTTCATTGCCACATGCCGTTGATCTGGGAGAAAAAGGAAAAGATAAAAAACACATTATCCCCGTGTCATCCCACGCCAGTCGCAAGTCGTTAACATCGTAACTCGTAAGGGTTACTTTCGTGCTTATAGATAGACGAGGGACTGACCTCCTCTCTACTTGGAAACCATTTAAGTACTTAGTACTTATACTGACTGTTGCTAAGTATTGACTGCTGTTAACATCGAAGCCACCCGAACTTTAAACCTGCACCTGCAATCAGAATCTCAATCATTTTAAAGGATATTGCTAATACACTGCTTCATATGTTCGAAAAATTTGTCTGCTCAGCAACGTAATGACTGTTGTTGAACTGTCAAAATGAAAGCACAATTACCCCGCTTTTCCTTAAAAGTTGGTAATAAAAAACTAAAGTTTACCTTTCTCCTAGCCAAGGCGCTGAAAAAAACATATTTGCTACTTTACTTATCTCAATGCAGTCATCGGCTACTATGAACTTTTAAAAAATTGGAATGGTGGTGAAATCGGAACGTTTGCCTCGCTTCCTCGGAAAACTTCCAAGTAAATGACTTGGGTATTCCAGTAGTGAACAGCTTTAGAATTGCTGTCTAGGTCACATCTAGATGATCAATAAATAACATGCACCTTTTTCCTTTTACACATATTTCCTAGGACCATCAAAAACTAAATCTATCACTATATCCTCCCAGTAGTTTTCCGCGTTCGTTTGCTGTTCAATAACTTTATTTTCGGACGCCATTTTGTTGTCATTGCCACTTTAAAGTATGAGATTAAAGGCTGACGCAGATTGGGGCAGGACGCGCCGCAACGCAACGCATTGCAAAAATCCTCCTTCATTATTTCGTTCATTTTCTATAGCTGCCTCGTGGGTCTCGTGGTCGCAAGCGCAATTGTTGAGAGCGGGGTCCTGGGCTCGATTCCCAGGTCGAGCAAAGTGTTATTGGGCTTTTCCATTAGGAATTTCTTAGTAACAGCCCGGAGTTTGGAAGTTGGCAGTGTATACCCCCGTGCCTCGGAAAGCACGTTATGCCGTTGGTCCTGCGCCTGAGCTCTCCGGTCGTGTCGGATTGCCGTCCCATCGGGTGCACTATAATATCTCCCGCGCCAAAGTTTAGTCTCCGATGAGATTGGTCACCATGGCCGAAATACGGTCTGGAGGACTATATTACCTACACTACAACTACAGTCGGGCCGCACCACCCTTTTTGTATGAAAATGCGTTGCGCTGAGGCCCGTTGCGGCCGTAATGTGCGCTTGGCTTAAAGAGGAAAAGTTCTTAGGAAGTATTTGTCGTCAAATCCTTGGCCGATTACACTGCGAATAGCATTAGTAATCGTTACATCCTTAATTTGTAGTACCTACTAAATATTTAATTGGTTTTTGTTTACATTATTTTGTTCCAATTTTCCTGTAAAGATCTAAGCCACAATATTGATGAATGATGACAAGATCCGCTTTCTGATTTATCTTGTGATTTCCCCTTTTTAATGTATTTGAAATGATTAATGTAATTTAGATAAGGCGTTTAGTTAGAAATGTGACACACGTACGTAATCGGTTAATTTGTAGAGATTTATCAAAAGCCGTCATTTGACTAAAATTAAATGAAAGTCTTAAGAAACCCGTACGTAAAATAGGTACGCGCATTGACGTGGAGTTGCGGACACCAGCCCGTATTACCTATTACCTAAGTCTTAAGAAAACCCTCTTCATTAATTAAAACAGGCAGACAATTAGTAAAAGAAGGGTCTCGAAATAATTCCCCTTAAAAATAATTAGAAGCCTGAAGTTCGTCGTAATTGGTCGGATTGGTACTCCCAAACTAAATTAAAGCGTTTAAGAAAACTATTAAGGCGACGTCTATTGTGTCTGTCTTGACAAAGAACTTGCTCCGTAGAGAAACCCATAAAAGACAATCCCTTTAACGGCATTTTGTTCAGAAGCCACAGAATGACAACATTGACAATACAGAGAAAGTAATGTCAATGTTGGTGTGTGGCAGTATGGCGCCTTTGACTTTTACCTTCGTAAGTGTTATTTGATTGAAAAGGTAAAAACTAATTATAAAAAAATCCTATTATAACTCTGTAAGCGTCAATCAGCCTTATCATAATCGTGATTAGTTTCGTCAATTACAGATAAAAACTAATCTTGGTTATGAGTTATGACAAGAAATGTCAATGACATTCCGAACTACATACAAATAGCCCAACTTTTAACAAACTCAGAGTTCTACTGTGTCCATTCGTTTGCAAGACTTTTGTATAAACATTCTTACTTTTGAATGATGCATTGTAGTGACAAGGGCCATTAAAAACTGCTTTCGTATCTACACAATATGCTGAACTTATTTAAAAGTGTGGCAACACTGTCGTAAGTTTGGTAATGGCATGACGTTGGCATGATGATTATCTGATGCTAATGACTTGACGCGAATTGAGTTTGCAAGCGTAATAGACTATGACATAATTGTATTGACGGTATCGCAAATTGGACAGCAGACAGCACAAATGTAACAAAACCATTATCAGTAGTAGACGAGGGAGATAGATGTTGCCCGCGAATCCGTTTGACTCGCGAAGGAGAGAAGTTTCGACAGAGCTTCAAGTGCACCGTTGAAAAATTATTTTACTTTAATTGTGTAGCAACACAGCAAACAGTGGTAACGGCCGCGATTTACAGAATGTGGCGCTTTACTTTGTGTAAATTGTTTTCATCACCACTGCTCTCAAAATGGTGAAGGAAAACATCGAAACCAAACACTTTAAGATTAACTGGGGCTGTGGCTTCAAGCACTCCTGTCACCCAATATAGGCACTATGCTGGGTGTCACTACCTTTCGGCTCGCTACCTGCCTGCGTTTGGGCGCTCCCTGCGGGGCTCCGCATCGCTGTCAGTGCGGTGAAGCTGTCGACTGCCTTGGACACCATGGCCTATCCTGCAGTAGGAGCGCAGGCCGGATAGCACGGCACGCCAGCATTAATGACATCATCCGTCGTGCTCTTGTCACCGCCGGGGTGCCAGCTGTTTTAGAACCCAACGGCCTGCCACGTGACGATGGAAAGAGA
This sequence comes from Amphipoea oculea, assembly GCA_945859645.1. NCBI lineage: Eukaryota > Metazoa > Arthropoda > Insecta > Lepidoptera > Noctuidae > Amphipoea > Amphipoea oculea. The sequence continues at coordinate 5,049,556 of OX243868.1, forward strand.
CCAGACGGAATGACCATAATGCCCTGGAAGTTAGGCAGACCTTTGGTGTGGGATGCAACATGTGTCGACACCCTTGCGCCATCCCATCTTCCTAGCACGGTGGGCTGTGCTGGGGCGGCTGCTGCAGGTGCAGAGAACCTCAAACGGCGAAAATATTGCAACCTGATTGGGACTTATATGTTCGAGCCGTTTGGGGTTGAAACACTAGGGCCATGGGGTCCGAGTGCCCACTTGGTATTTCGGGATATCGCCAAGCGGTTAGTCGACTCTTCACGTGACCAGAGAGCTGGTCTATTTCTTGGCCAAAGAATTAGCATTGCCATACAACGTGGCAATGCTGCCAGCCTTTTGGGCACTGTTCCTGTTGACAGCGATGCGGATGAATTCTTTGATGCCCTATAATGATTGTTTATTTTTTCATATAATTGTACATATTATTATAGTTTACTAGCTGCGCCCCGCGGTTTCACCCGCAGAAGTATTGATCCCGTGAGAAGATCGGGATAAAAATTATCCTATGTGTTAATCCTGTTTATAAACTATCTGTGTGCCAAATTTCATCCAAATCCATTCAGTCGTTTTTGCGTGAAAGAGTAACAAACATACATCCATCCTCACAAACTTTCGCGTTTATAATATTAGTAGGATATTTAATTAATATTATGTAAATATTTAAATAAACACTTTTAGATATGTGATATCTACCAACCCGCACTGGGCCTGCGTGGTAGATTACAGCCCACTCCCTCTCAAAGAGAGGAGGCCTGTGTCCCAGCAGTAGGAACATTATAGGCTGATTATGTAATCTACAGTGGTTTAGGCTGTGTTGTCTTACAGTCAGTCAGACCAGCTTCTAAGCTCCACTACCATTGTTTTGAAATAAACTATTGCCGTGAACTTACAATAGCGTGACCAGGCATGAAGAAACAGCGAAGATCTTCCGCGTACATACAATACGTTCATAAAAACATTGCCTATGCTAAACACACAGTTATAACTTATCGTGATAGTTTCCAGGAACCCGTACGAAGGTATTATGTCTGCATGTTAATGTGAAAGTGTCAAGACAATGTACTTTCGCCGGCTGCGACATTAGCATGCGTATAATCTTGGGTTTAAAGAACTGTGGACGTTGAAAGTGGCTAAACGTGGCTAAGCTTAATGACGCAGTACCTAAATGGAAAGGTTGGACTCTGACGATTTGATCTGTGACTACTGCGAGTGGTCTTTGACAAAAGCTTCGAAGGTTGAATACCTCGTGCACATTAATATTACTAGCTTTTGTCTGCGACTTCGCCACCCCGTCGCATCGCATCGCATTGTCCGTCCGCGCTATTATTGAATTTTCGCTTAGCGTTTTTTCTGACTTTTTTTCTTTTGACTGTGCTCCTAAGTTAACCTTCCTCAAGAGTTGTCTCTGGTCGTTGACGTCATTTAAACACAGTGACTACGAGTTTGGTGGATCACATGACATGGCCAAAAATAACTTTAGTCTTACCATGTAAAAAGAATACGCTTAAATCACTAAATTGTGAAGTAACCGGAGCTGATGTAAATTCTCCATGACCGTATCGGCCTGTGTAACATCGATTATTATCAAAATAGCAAACGACAACGTCGATAGCCGAAGAAATCTAAAATATCCATAAGTACTTCATAGTTCATTATAGTGTGACATTATAGTGTGATATTAGTATTATTGAGGACGTCGACGCCGGAATCGCGATAACACAGGGAAGTAAAATGTTTGAAGAACATTATGTATATGAAGACGCTTTTAAATCGTTTACGAAAACATACACATATTTCCATATATTTTATGGACATGGACGTTCACGATAATATATATCGTTCCTTAAGAAATTATAAAAGCGCAAATTAAATACGAATTTCCAAACATACAATCATAAGTTTTATTTTGCAAACCGAAGTAGCGACTTCGCGGATTGCAATATTCTTTATTGGCGTCCATACGTGCGCGCGCAATATCTTCCATTGAGTTACAAAATAAAATAATCTTGTTGCAACATACATCGTTACGTTTAGAAATAATGTAGGTGAATGGGAAGAATTGTCTAAACTAATGATCAGCTGTGTTTCCTGTTAGGTTTTGTGTAGTTTGCTTGCAATTCAATGTCATAATTAATTAAGTCTACGTGATGTTACGAAGCAGAGAACGTGCGAAATTAATTATGATAATTGGTACCTACTTACTGTTATGTCTATAAAACATAAAAACAATGGAACGACTCTATGAAAGATGATATTATTATGGCTAGAAAGAAAAAATAAAGATAGAAAATTTACTTAAATTCACACAAAAATAGAAACAACTTAAAATAGTGTTCTGTGCCTCACGCACGGCTGCACCAAATAGGCCCAGTTTAGCATGAATGGCAGCCAACTAGTGCCTGACGCTGGTTTTAGAAAAGGCGTGACTACCGAGATGACGACTTAGAGAAGTATAGAAGAAAAAGACACATTGCGCCGACCACAAAAAATAGGGATATGTCAAGAAAATGATCATGAAGGTACAGACGCCAGCACATCAACCTACTACAATCTGTCAAATTTCTTTAATACATTTTCAACATTATCACTAAAACATAAGGTTCAAAGTTGATTGGGAAATTAAATATGACAGTTTTGGGTAGGTTGATGTGCTGGTGTCTGTACTTACTACTTACCTATTAGGATTTCTTATTTCATCGCAAACTAGATCGAAAAAGTAGTTTTGCTCTGAAATAGACCTCAATAGGAATTAAGCTAGAAGGACAATTGGCCTCTTGTCATTTTCAACTTAGCCGATAGTAGATTTTATAGTGAACCGTTAGGGGTCAACCGCGCCTAATTGTCTGTTGAAATCTTATTTTTTGGTACCTACCTACTGTTACGGAGGCATTGCTCTCATTTATTGTCTCTTTTAAGTAATGAATATATACTATTTTATAGAATTTAGTTCTTCCAACTTAACAGACAGTTATGCTGCTGGGGAGTTCGTTGCGCTTGCGCCACTTCTTCCCAGCTAAAGCACTCTTCTTCTTGGTGTCGCAGGCACGCCTAGACTGTATTTAACATCTTGTTTTTCCAAAACTTTTCCACTTCCACGGTGTTGTCAGTGGCAGCGCAGAGGTCACTTAGAGCTAGAGCACTAGGAACTGGAGACGGGCGGGCGTTCTGGAGTGCTGTCAGTGTTGACGATCAAAAAGTGCTGATTTACAGAGGTCTGAGGAACAGGGTGTAAAGTTCACTCATACTCTATTGAAAAGGGAGGATCCTCCGACCAGACGGGTGTTGCGTCTGGCGGGCAACTGCCCGATGATTCATGTCGGGCTGTTGTATCTATGCTAGTTGCGCGGTAAACTCTGCTTGCGAGATGCAGGATTTGCGTGACGTCAGTATGATGCGTTGTTCGCATGTGGCGTTGTAGATACCGCTACAGATTCACAGCCTAATTGGAAAAAATGTCTATTGATTTTGCTTTTTCTTTACTCTTTTTTAGTAATGAAGGCTAGCCCAGTGCTTCAATACTTGAAGGATCTAAGGTCAAACATTCTTGTATATCGATTTTATTCAATTTCGAGCGGCCATTGTTGTTTACATATTTGGCAAATTTAGAAACGCCAGACCTTACTTCCTTCATTGATGAACGTTACTTAGGTACATATATTACATTTATTTGCCAATCCCTAAAAAATTTACATGCTCAACATACGTTTACGCAACACAAAATTACTTTAGTTCGATACGTCATTGTATATATTTTTATACACGAGTACATTGCACAAGCGAACACATTGTGTATAACAAAAAGCAGTAGTAATAAAAATCGAAAGTTTTCACAATGTTTATTCGTGGTTACATTACGACAAATCGGCCTATATTTCCCCGATAAACTAACAAGGAGAGACCAAAGAAATGAAACATAATATGACTAGAAAGGGGGTGACTACCGAGATGTCAGACTGATAGATAAATATGGAAAAAAAAAATACAAATTCGCCGACCCGAAATAAATGGGTATAAGTACATATGTCAGGAGAACCCAGACAGGTACTTTACATTGTGTATTTAATTTCATCACCACTGCTCTCAAAACAGTGAAACGATCTATTCTCTCTGTTATTTTGATAGGTAACTTTTGTTTAGCAAGGAAAAATACTTTATTATTATGGTGAAACACTTTTCTCATTTACTGTACTAAGTGATAAAGCACAAAAAAAAAACTTAAATTAATCGAATCGAGGGCGTCGGCCACAGGTGCCTCGACCACTGGGGGCCTAAGCCACGGACCCAAGAAAACATCGTAAGGTAGCCGGCATGTCCTAGAACCAAAAATTCGAAGACGTGTGACATCCACCAACACACACTGGGCCCCTGTGGTGGATTACGTTACGGCCCACTCCCTCTCACAGAGAGGAGGCCTGTGTCATTATAGGCTGATTATGTTATGTCAGGAGAATGATGATGAAAGTTTTCACAATGTTTATTTGTAGGTACATTACGACAGATCGACCTATATTCCTCTGATAAACTTACTTCGGGAAAGTGCGGTGCAACGGAATAAGGTCACACAACTCAAAAGTTAACAGAACAGTTTTAAAACACTTGTGCTATTAATCCAGTAACAACGATAGCATTTAAATGTTTTAATGTGTGCTATTTAGATGTTCAATCATTTAAGTGAGTAGGAAGTCTTTGTTGATAATGAGAAAGATTCGGGTCGTGAACTTAACATTATTAGTCATTATTAGACATTCGTCTGAAATTGCTATAACACGTCAAATTGACGTAGTGTGTCAGTGTCTAACTTTATTTTTTTGTCCCACTGCTGGGCAAAGGCCCCCCTACTCTCTTTCCACCTCTCTCTATCCAGAGCTGCCAAGAACCAATCTTTATTAAAGGAGTCCAGCTCATCCCGCCGCGCCGCCGCCGTCTCCGTCTGGGCCTGGCGCGATGTCGGGATCCACTGGGTCATAGTAGAGTTTTACCGAAAACAAAACACAATTGAGTAGGTATTATATCGTGGAATTTAATTTCATGAGGCCCAACTATCTGCCAAAATCGAGACTTACCAATAGGACACAAATTACTACGATAGCCGATAAATAATTTAGAATATCGTCGTCGGCTGAACGCAATTCCCGTGCCCATACCGAGAAGACTACAATATTGATTGAGGACAGATTGAGTTAGAACGGCCGCATTTTCCGAATAATACTGACTGTAGGACTGTGAAACATCCTCCATTTTGAAGACTTACACAAACATTATAAATCGGAATCTGTTTGATTTTGACAGTTCAACAACATTCATTGCGTTATTTACGTGTTGAGCAGAAAACTTTTCGAGCTTATGAAGAAATGGATTAGTAATTTGCTTCAAAATGATTCAGATTCCGATGGATAGTGTGTTACGCAATTAGGGTGCAGAATATTCTGAAAACCAATTCTGATGACTGCCTTGTTGGTCTAGCGGTCGCAAGCGCTACTGCTGGGCATGAAGTCCCGGGTTCGATCGCCAGGTCGTGCTATTGGGTTTTTCTATCTGAAATTTTTCAGTAGCAGCCCGGAGTCTGGATTTGTGCCCAGGTTCGCCCCCTATTATTTGTCACTTAAACATAACAGATGTGGGTGTACTATAGGTACACCTCTGCCTAACCCTACGGGGAATACAGGCGTGATGATATGTTATGCTACGTAGTTCTTTCCCTAATTGCGTAACACACTATCAATCCGAATGATTTTGAAGGATATTACTAATCCATTGCTTCACAAGTTCGAAAAATTTGTCAGCTCAACAACGTAAATAACGCAATGAATGTTGTTGAACTGTCAAAATTAAACCCATTGCTACTGATAGTGTTACGCTCACAGATATAGATCTACATAGATAACGCAACTATCACGATTTGTATTGAAACCAAGCGTGCCGACTTTTTAATACCTACTGTGACGTCACAGCCGCAATTTAGTGACGGGACATCCAAACCGATTCCAAGCCATCGATGCCGCCGATGCCCCTTCGCCCCGCTACGATTCAACTGAAGCCGCCGCCGTGATCGTCTCGCTCATACTCATATATTTTATATCTGTTGTCCCGCTCGCTCTCACCTCGCAATCCATTTTTCTTTTATGATTGGATCATGTGGGAAACTAAAAAAATATATTTTTAAATGCAATAGAAAATAAACACAATAAATATATAAAAATAGTCGTATAATGTTGAAAGGATAAACAAAAACACATTAAATACATTAACCCTAAAAAAAATTATCATCCTTTTTATAGCTGTAGTGTAAATGTAAAATTAGGTCATGCATATGAGCTTGTTATATCTACTAAATTGGCTTTTTTATATCATTCGTCTGTCCGATATCGATTAAAATCGATTATTGATATATGTTGTAGAACGAACAGCACTAGTTGCTACAATTGACAGACGAATGACAAATTGCCTGTATCACGAAGTCGAAGCGATGAGCGACAGTATCGCTTGTTCCGATATTCATCGTCTCCTAACACACAACGTCAGATCAAACGTCCAAAGCAAACGCGGCAACGTAATGTGAATAAAGTTTACTTAACGGTAATTTATAGTTAGGTATATTCTGGAACTACACGCAGCTTGGAATACTTAAAAACAGTTTTAATATGAATTTACGCATAATATAATTTTAAAATAACTTACCTGTGATAGGAAATATGTTCCTGCCTTTGGGTGCTCGAAATTTTTGGGCTATTGCAGTTAATTATCACGCAACGAGGCATTTTTTTAGTTTTTTGCGGACGTTCGGCTGCAACAACGGACGCGCGGGGATTGAAGTTAGCGGCGACCAACCTCGACGCTTGGTCGGGGTTCAGACACGCGAAGTGCATGCATTTGCGTTATCTATGTAGATCTATATCTGTGGTTACGCTATTACCCCGCTGATGTTTTCAAAATATCTCTTTAACGCGTTACGTCACTCAGACACGTTTTGCTGAACAATATATTTATTGTAAACAGACACTTTATTAACGTTATTTATATGTAACAATAATGATAAAACACGATTATCTAGGAGGAAATGTGATACCACGTTTCTCCGCTGACTTCGAGTGCATACATACTTGGATTTTTAAGAATTGCTAAGTGTTTACTTAGAGTAGGTACTAAGTCATCGTCATTGTCAAACAACTTAAATTTTATAGATAAGCTTCGATTTTGATTAGTCAGTATTTTGAGTCACATTTTTATCTTATTTTCGCCGTATTTTTTTAGTGTAGATACCTATCCTCAAGAAGGTTTTCCGGTTTTGCCTCGGATATCGAAATATCTCAGTTGGTTTTAGTAATTTACTCGTGACCCGCCCGTGGCATGGTGTGAATATTTCAATTCGATTCGTACGTATGCTGATTTCATGCTGTGCAACCGCGAATGTACAAAAATTGTGTGCCAGCCAATAAATTATTTACATTGCAAATACAAGCCAATCGATGATATCTTTCATTTTACGATTATTACACAGGAGAGGATAAAGTCACGTAGACACACAGAATAACTAATAGTAGGTACAAACGTTCAACTCTACAAACACAATTCTAATTTTAACCTGTTAATGCAGTCATATTCTTTCAAACACGCTAGTATACGTCGATAGAGCGCATTCAGTAAATGTACGCCTATCTTACTTCCTACTAATATTATAAACGCGAAAGCTTGTGAGGATGGATGGATGGATGTATGTTACTCTTTCACGTAAAAACTACTGAACGGATTTGAATGGGCACACCGATAGTTTATAACCAGGATTAACACAGGATACTTTTTATCACGGGATCGAAACATATGCGAGTGAAACCGCGGGGCGCTGCTAGTGAATCATCATATTCACCAGCGGAATCAGCCTTTTGTGCGACTAATCCGTCATATTTTTGAGGCAGTGGACAATGTGACAAAGAAGAAAAAGTCACTTATGTAGGTACCTACCTATACATAGAATAAAGAACGCAAGAAACGACAACTACAAATAAAAATCTAATTATAACTTGCGGGTTAATTACGTAACACACTATCAGTAGCAATGGGTTTCATTTTGACAGTTCAACAACGTTCATTGCGTTTTTTACGTTGTTGAGCAGACACATTTTTCGAACATATGAAGTAATGGAAAGCAGTCGCTCCATGTAAATTTTTTACATTTCTATGGTAAAAACAGTCATATACCTACTTTCATGCACGGTAGTGCACGTCGATAGAACACATACAGCAAATGTACGCCTGTAAATAGTATTATTCACCTATTCACCAGCAGCGGAGTCCGCCCTTTGTGCGACTAATCCGTCATATTGTTGAGGCAGTGGACAATGCAGCGTTTTCAAGTATAGTGGGTCAAGGAAACAAGAAAGTATTGCCTGTGTAAGCAAACGTTTGCAGATGCATTCAGTGAAGTGTTTACTACTATAGGTTGTATATCGAGGTAGGGAGGCGCCAACACTTGTCTTTTGATGTTATCATTGCTTTTCAAGTAAATAAGGAAAGTAAGTTCTCGTTTTTCCAATACGTACTCGAATTTATAAGCTGTAATGAGGACTTTTATTATATTTTTAAATCGTGTTCTTTTGCTGTCGCACATAAACTCTTTTCATACAAGAAATGCAAATACTCTTTCGGCGTTTGAAAGCTAGTTCTTCGCGGAAATAAATTATGCATTGTTTGCAGAAAACATAATTTACGTTACTTACATTGACAATGTAATGAGTGTCGAGTTTCCGTACAAGGTTTTTATTAGCATTGTGATTTATGTTGCGACAAGTTCTACTGGAGCACATAACCGAAGTACGGAACTTTTACACTGTATAGTAATGTTCTCAATCTAGAATAAATTTTGCAAAAGATTTTTCTTTTACACATACATGTAATTGTAATAATTTTTAATGAACCAATAAAACCTATTTAAAACGTCTATACATAAATGCATTTCCATTAATCGTAAGCCACTTGGCGCTAGCTCCAGGTGACATTTAAAAAACATAAAGATAGATCCAACCAGCCAGCTGTATTGGCAGCTGCCTCAACTCTTTGTGCCCTTGCCTTCTACGAAAAACAAAAAAAAAAACTAAACCTCCGAGCGATTACCTTTTAGAAAAGGCACCCGGTGCCTTCGGGACGTACCTTCATACCTTTAAATTTTTTGTAGATGGGCCCCGTCTAAAGCCATTATGGCCGGCACATTTGATGTTTAAAAAAGTAAGACTGATTTTAAAGTAATGTAGACTTGGAATGTTAATTACTGTACTGATTCTAAGGCGGTGTAGAAACTACGAGAAGGACGATGGAGGTATACACTTTTGGAATTAGATAGAAACCTCTCTTGTTAGTCCAACGTTGTTGAGATTATCTGTGGTTATGACCCGCACTCTAATTGACAACATTTCAAACCTGACACGACCTTAAAACAAAAATACAATTTCTTTATTTTCCTATCCTGAGTTCAAATATATTTTTATTTTATTTTTTTATTTCTGAATTTCTGAGAAAAAAAATAAAAATAAAAAAACATGTGATGAAGTCACATAAACGGCGGAATGAGGTAGTTACCTTTGCGCATTCCAATGTCTTTGATTGAAAACATTATATCAAACAAGACATGTCAATGTCACCTAAGAAGTGTAACTAGAAAACAACTAAAAAACTGAATTGAATTCAACAATATTTTTGAAGTGTAAACTTCTTTAGCGGCGTTGCACACTTTTAGTAATGGGTAAAAAATGTTAAACTCGCGTCAGGACATCGCGTCAGGACACGTGACCGTCAGGAGAGATTCCCCCCCCCCTCTCTTTCTACGGCGGCGCCAACCGAAGTGAAGTGACACACGGACACAATGGATGGATGGAAGTGGAAGTGGAAGTCGAAGTGGAAGTCGAAGTGGAAGTGGAAGTCGAAGTGGAAGTCGAAGTGGAAGTCGAAGTGGAAGTCGAAGTGGAAGTCGAAGTGGAAGTCGAAGTGGAAGTCGAAGTGGAAGTCAAAGTGGAAGTCAAAGTGGAAGTCAATGTCGAAGTGGAAGTCGAAGTGGATGTCGAAGTAGAAGTCTAAGTGGAAGTCGAAGTGGAAGTCCAAGTCGAAGTGGAAGTCGAAGTGGAAGTCGAAGTGGAAGTCGAAGTGGAAGTCGAAGTTGAAATCGAAGTGAAAGTCGAAGTGGAAGTCGAAGTCGAAGTGGAAGTCGAAGTGGAAGTGGATGGATGGATGGATGGACAGCTGATGGCTCGACCGTCTGTGTAGTAGCCACACTGCTGTGTATTCGTAAAATTCGTGTATATAAAGTGTTTAAAATATGGAAATTGAACAAAGTGCATCTATTAATGAAAAAAGTGACGCAGAAATAGTGAAAAAAAAATGAGTTATATTAATTAAATTAATAATTGATTTATTTCAACGTTAATATTCAAGTTTTCACTTCTGCCGGCACTCCCGGAGTGCAACCCGTCTTTTTTTTCCTATCAACTCGACACGCTGCTTACTGTTAATATTATCAATTTTTGATTGATATTTCGCCAATAAAATGGATCCCAATGAAAAATATACGCCAATGACGGAACCAAAACAACGACTGAGACAAGTGACATCTAACAGTTTTTTGACGGGTCACAATAAAGCAAAGGTAATATCGCCATTCTACCGTCATCTGGCACTTACGTCTTTTTAGAATACACCGAATTTCAAAGTTAAAATTATGAATGAAAAGTACATAATTTCGAAAAACGAAAAAATATGGGTGCCCTAGATTTGAATTTACTTTTATATAACGTAATAATACATGCAGGTTAAAAATATGAAATGTTGTCAATTGCGTAACACACCCAATCTCAATCAGAATCATTTTGAAGGATACTGCTAATCCATCCATTGCCTCATATGTTCGAAAAATTTGTCTGCTCAATAATGGCTCAACAACGCACCTAAATAACGCAATGAATGTTGTTGAACTTTCAAGATGAAAGCCATTGCTACTGATAGTGTGCTGAGTCTTCATTTACAATAAAACTGGTGTCTCCTTAATCCAAGTAAATGAATGTGAAGTATGTCACACGTTATAGATATCCTGTCCCAGCCGTCCTTGTGCCGTCTGTCTCGGAGATAACAGGTAATGCCTCACGAGTTTATTGCATCTTTATTAACGCAGAATTATTGCTTCCAATGCTCGTTATAAAATGTAAAATATTTACCTACCGATCATTTCAAAATCAAAAGTCATTTATTCAAACTAGGCTGAGAATCAGCACTTTTCGAACGTCAAAATTACAAAAGACAGTCCTCCAAAACGCCCGCCCTTCACCACTAACTAGTGCTTTTGCTGGGGAGAAGAAGTGGCGGAACAAACTCCCCAGCAGCTGTCTGTTCAGTTATAAAATAATTAATTTTATACAATACTAAGTATACAGACCACGCAGGAGATGGCGGGACGAGCTGGATAGGTTCCGTCAAAACTGGAGGGAGGACGCGCGGGCTCGCGAAAAATGGAAGGAGTGGAGGGAGGCCTTTGCCCAGGAGTGGGACAGCGCAGGCTAGATAAAAAAAAAAAAATACTAAGTATGCAAAGTAATTTTATTAACATTACAGGACACAGAACCTTAAATTAAATTATTTGCCATAGGTTAACTAGCCACGCCAATATACCAACAAATACAATAAACACTATAAGTACGTACTCATTAAAAAAAACAAATTAAAAATATAACAAAAAAAAAACTTACTGTCCAAATAACGCTGTTGCGTCCCGCCTGCCTGCGGGAGCCTTTATTTGGACACAGTTCGTAAAATAAAAAGTAAAAATAATGTTTTAACTACAATAGTGTGTACCTAAGTAATTAAAATGAATAGTAATTTAAATGTAGACCAGTGTTGTAGGACAAGCAGCCTGGGAACTATGCGTCTGCGAGACTCATCAAACTTTTATGTGGGACCCCGAGGGCCCGAACATAAAATACTTGATTATTGGCTACGATGGAAAAAGATACGCTTAGGGTTCGTCGGAGGAAAGGAAGGCGTTTTATGGCAATCGCTATATGTAGGCGATAGGCACCTAGGACTAGAAATGAAACTAAAATTTATTTAGCTATAATCCTCAGGGATAGGTTAATTTGAGTCACTATCTGCTTTATTGTAATCGTAGTCCTAGACAGTAAAGTTTTATTACTTTAAAATAATCCAGGCGGAATCACTACGTTGGTTGTAAATACGTATTTTAAAAATTTGACGAGGATATTATTATGATGTTGATGATAATAATAGTCAGGTAGGCGCACGCAGCTGCTAATACCAGCTGATAATACTTGTAGCTATGGGAAAGTTAAAGAGAAACAGTGTTTACATACGTATAATACAACTAGCTTCTGCCCGCGACTTCTTTCGCGTGAAATTTCTTATTCTCTCGACCCATCTCGTCGTATTGCATCACTCTCTATCACTTCGTTTCCCCATAGCGCTTTTGCTCGGCTCCTAAGGGTCATAGCGTGACGTTAAATAGCCTATAGCCTTCCTCAAGAATTGGGCTATCAAATGCAAGAAGAATTTTTCAAATCTGACTGGTAGTTCCAAAGATTACCCCCTACATACAAACTTACAAACAAATTTTACCTCTTTATAATATTAGTATACTCGTAGATTTTATTATAATATTATATCCTTACATAGTAGATACTCGTATAAAACAAAGTCGCCGAAATAATGTATATCAGAACGTTCGGCCAGTCGAGATAGGGAGCTGGCTGCTACTCCAGTTTTTAGTGACGATTATGTGACGCATTAAGATGCCAGTCAAAGAATTTGTGACGGAACAGTTCGAAAGTTAGAAGCATTTATTTATGGCCGAACGGCCTGATATCAGGTCGTTCGGCCAACCTGAATCTCCATAACTGAGGACCTTAGAGAAACTGTTACTGAATAAAGATTTAGTGACGATTTGGTGACAAACAACCAATGCTTTACTTTTACTCGTAATGCCACCGGTTAAAAGTAAAATGAATTTTGCTTCCTGGAACATCAGGACGTTCGGCCAACGTAATCTCCATAACTGAGGACCTGAGAGAAACCGTTAATGAATAAAGATTTAGTGACGAGACTGAAACGAATTTTTATTGCTTTATTTTTTTTTGTGACGGCCCCTTTAAATAGTAAATTGAAAATTTAACATATATAACCTCAAAACATTGGGATTATCGATTCCTCCACAACGAAGAAGCCCAGAGAAACCGTTAATGAATAAAGATTTAGTGACGGCACTGAAACGAACTTCCAGTGTTTTATTTTTTTTTGTGACGGCCCCTTTATATAATAAATTGAAAATTTAACATATATAACCTCAAAACATTGGGATTATCGATTCCTCCACAACGAAGAAGCCCAGAGAAACCGTTAATCAATAAAGATTTAGTGACGGCACTGAAACGAACTTTTAGTGTTTTATTTTTTTTTGTGACGGCCCCTTTATATAGTAAATTGAAAATTTAACATAATATTATATAACCTCAAACCATTGGGATTATCGATTCCTCCAAAACGAATAAGCCTAGAAGACTCGTAAAACCCCTGATGTGTTATAGGTTTTCAGTGCAATGGTGTCAGTATTTTTGTTGATTCACTATTCCGCAATATGGCGGATGGCGACTGAAATAGGGTGACCATGTATTCCAACGAAACAAGTATTTATCAAGTACTTAATTACCTACCCTACCTAAATAATGAAGCAACACACGTCGTAATATTAAATTATATAAGTACAAGCAACGTTGAGCTGATGCCTGCATACCAGTGTCCACTTGTGAGGTTTTGTTATATTACTTGAGTCTATTTTGGCTAAAAGCAAACGAAAGTGGAAAGGTGACTGACATTGGAGATTGGGAAATTTGACTAAGTACAAGAATACTTAAATAAATAGGTACACAAATTAAAAAATGCTTTATTTGTAATCAATCATCCAAAAATAGCGGTAGGTTGTTAGGTACATAATAATTTGTACTTTTTAGAATTACAGTTAAATTGGTTCACCACGAGAGAAATTTGACAGCTTCTTGTGTTTACTGCTAGGTGATAGACTTGAAACTTGTCAAATCGGATTTCTTTCGGTGGTGGCCCGACAATCATTTTACGGTTTAAGGAAATTAATATAGTATTTTTCAGCGCTATTTAAAAGGTTAATGGACCTTTTAAATAGCGCTGATAAATACTATATTAATTTCCTTAAACCGTTCCTTTAGAGAATCGCGCCTGCGGAGATTATAATATATATGGCTCTTTTCTGCAGAATAAAAATAGAATCGGTGTAGTTATCTTACTGTGATTTATCTATAGAACTGTTATTTAATTGTAAAATGATTGTCGGGCCACCACCGAAAGAAATCCGATTTGACAAGTTTCAAGTCAATCACCTAGCAGTAAACACAAGAAGCTGTCAAATTTCTCTCGTGGTGAACCAATTTAACTGTAATTCTAAAAAGTACAAATTATTATGTACCTAACAACCTACCGCTATTTTTGGATGATTGATTACAAATAAAGCATTTTTTAATTTGTGTACCTATTTATTTAAGTATTCTTGTACTTAGTCAAATTTCCCAATCTCCAATGTCAGTCACCTTTCCACTTTCGTTTGCTTTTAGCCAAAATAGACTCAAGTAATATAACAAAACCTCACAAGTGGACACTGGTATGCAGGCGTCAGCTCAACGTTGCTTGTACTTATATAATTTAATATTACGACGTGTGTTGCTTCATTATTTAGGTAGGGTAGGTAATTAAGTACCTACTTGATAAATACTTGTTTCGTTGGAATACATGGTCACCCTATTTCAGTCGCCATCCGCCATATTGCGGAATAGTGAATCAACAAAAATACTGAAACCATTGCACTGAAAACCTATAACACATCAGGGGTTTTACGAGTCTTCTAGGCTTATTCGTTTTGGAGGAATCGATAATCCCAATGTTTTGAGGTTATATAATATTATGTTAAATTTTCAATTTACTATATAAAGGGGCCGTCACAAAAAAAAAATAAAACACTAAAAGTTCGTTTCAGTGCCGTCACTAAATCTTTATTGATTAACGGTTTCTCTGGGCTTCTTCTTTGTGGAGGAATCGATAATCCCAATGTTTTGAGGTTATATATGTTAAATTTTCAATTTACTATATAAAGGGGCCGTCACACAAAAAAAATAAAACACTAAAAGTTCGTTTCAGTGCCGTCACTAAATTTTTATTCATTAACGGTTTCTCTGGGCTTCTTCGTTGTGGAGGAATCGATAATTCCAATGTTTTGAGGTTATATATGTTAAATTTTCAATTTACTATTTAAAGGGGCCGTCACAAAAAAAAATAAAGCAATAAAAATTCGTTTCAGTCTCGTCACTAAATCTTTATTCGTTAACGGTTTCTCTCAGGTCCTCAGTTATGGAGATTACGTTGGCCGAACGTCCTGATGTTCCAGGAAGCAAAATTCATTTTACTTTTAACTGGTGGCATTACGAGTAAAAGTAAAGCATTGGTTGTTTGTCACCAAATCGTCACTAAATCTTTATTCAGTAACAGTTTCTCTAAGGTCCTCAGTTATGGAGATTCAGGTTGGCCGAACGACCTGATATCAGGCCGTTCGGCCATAAATAAATGCTTCTAACTTTCGAACTGTTCAGTCACAAATTCTTTGACTGGCATCTTTAAGCGTCACATAATCGTCACTAAAAACTGGAGTAGCAGCCAGCTCCCTATCTCGACTGGCCGAACGTTCTGATATACATCCGAAATATCTGTACGCGCATAACTTCCGAATGACTGCGCCAAATTGGATAATTCTTTTTTTGTTGTGTTCGGTATGGCCAGGACAAGGTTTGTGCGAAAGAAAATTTCGGAAATTCGAAAAAATTAATTGCACCCGTGCGAAGCTGGGGCGAGCCGCTAGTTATGAAATAGTCTCATAAAATGGTAATTGTACAGAGGCTAGCACATCAAGCTACCCCAATCTGTCAAATTTTCCCAATTGAATATGAACCTTATAACTTTGTAGTAAAATTGAAAATCTATCAAAGAAATCTGACAAATTGGGGTAGCTTGATGTGCTGGCGATGGCGTCTGCACAACGAGAAACGAATATTTACCACGAAAATGCAGAATTAAAAAAAAAACACGCTCCTCATGTTGAAATTCCGAATAATGGAACGGAATGCGGTAATGATGTTAGCAAATTACTGTGCATTGCGTTCCGTTCCACGCATACATTGTAATTAAACGTTTTAGTGGGCAAGCATTCTGTTGTAATAGAGATAAAACTGATAAAACAGTCTTTGGTAACTTTTATTACTGTGTGATGAACTTGTTATTACATGTTTGTTTGTAAGTGGATAGGTAGTGCTGTCATTCCTGGATCTTTGACAGTCGTTACGGGTAGTTAGAAGCTTGAAAATCTGACAACCCGTCTGACCTAGAGACCGTCCGACGTATTACCCTAGTAACTGGGTTGTGGACCGTCAGTAGGGACTGGTCATCTCTTTGCTGCCATGGCTTATTTTAATTTATTATTTGAATTGTTGTTTTTTCTCATCTTTTCATTATGGACGCTTTTAACGTTCTGCATCGTTCTCACATGTATAATTTTTAACATTAATGATGCAGATGTAACCAAGACTTTGTAACCACATTATTTTGATTTAAAAGAGTGTCCATGGAGTTTCTTGCCCGTTCTTCTCCATAGGTACCTACGCTTTGGAATGGGCAACTAGCTTCATTTTTTCTGACTGACTGACTTCTTGACAATTCAAAAGTGCCTGTAAATGGTTTAATTGAAATAAATGCTTTGAGTTGAGTTTGAGTGGAGGTAAGATGGGCAGTCGCTCCATATAAAATACTTGTATTCAGCTGCATCCGGTTAGAGTGGAAGCCGACCCTAAATGAGTTGGGAAAAAGGCTAGGCAGATGATGAAGTAGTTTAAGAAGATATTAACGTTATACTAAAAGAGAAAGTGCTTTTAGGCCAAAAAATTAATAAAACTTTTTATGTTTGATTGCATAATTGCTCAGATTGATTAAGTACACATAAGAGCTCACATTAATTTTATTCAGTCGCAAAGTCTCGCGTATTTTAGCGCTATAATAATAACATATCATCACGCCTCTTTTAAAGGGTTAGGCAGATGTGTACCCATAGGACACCTCATTTCATCAGTTATGTTTACATCCCATGCAATAGGGGCGAGCCTTTTGCCATCAGCCGAGCACAAATCCAAGTTCCGGGTTCATCATCATTTCTGACGAAAGACGAGTTATTCCAGTCTGACCCTGAACCCCCCCCCTCTCCCCCTACACCCCCTCCTCGATCCCCTGCTAGTTCGTCTTCTGTTTTAAACATTGTCTTATCCACTATAAGCTTTCTCATTCCGGTCTGACCCGGTGTTTCTTTTTTTTTTATTCCTGAACTAGCTTCAGCCCGCGACTTCGTTCGCGTGAAACTTCTTGTTTCCCCCGAGCCACCCCGTCGTATCGCATCACCCGCCCGCGCTATCACTTAACGTTCTTTTTTTACTTTTTTTCTTTTTGCTCGGCTCCTAAGGGTCATAGCGTGATGTTAAATAGCCTATAGCCTTCCTCAAGAATTGGGCTATCAAATGCAAGAAGAATTTTTCAAATCCGACTGGTAGTTCCAGAGATTACCCCCTACATACAAACTTACAAACATACAAACTTACAAACTTTACCTCTTTTATCTTTATAATATTAGTATAGATGATCGTCAGCAACAAAACGTCCACACATAGGCCTCCTCGAAGCACTGCCACTTCGACCGGTTCTGTGCTTCTCCCAAACTCCGGGTTACTACTGTAGATGTATGAGGAACAGGGTGTAAAGTTCACTCAACCTGCATAGAAAAGGGAGGATCCTCCGACCAGACGGGTGTTGTGTCTGGCGGGCAACTGCCCAATGATTCATGTCGGGCTGTTGTATCTATGCTAGTTGCGCGGTAAACTCTGCTTGCGCGACGCAGGATTTGCGTGACGTCAGTATGACGCGTTGTTCGCATGTGGCGTTGTAGATACCGCTACACTATCTTGCTACTGAGATATTCGTGATGAAAAAACTCAATAACCTTTTGCCCGACCTGTGAATCGAACCCAGGACCTCATGCAGCATGCCTTAGCAGTAGTAATTGCGACCACTAGACCAACGAGGCAGTCCCCCGTAATGTTTATTTTATCTATCTTTTATTTGTTCTGGTAATACTATTCCGAAAATCATGCTTACTGGTCAATGACTAAGTATTCTCTTTGTTACTGGTACAACTTAATGATTCCCAGTAGTAATTAACGCCTTGCGCCTCTGCCCACAACAAAAATAAAAGCAAGTATCGCCTGTAGTGTAGAGGTGTACCAAATCATAGCTGAATGGCCGACTATTCGTCATCGTCTATAAATTATCGGCAGTGTAGACAAACATAACGGCCCGCAAATCTTATCGTGACAACAAACACAAACTAAATTACCTACTTTCACGCATCTCAGTTATAATTACTAAGCATTTCTTTTCCATTGAGTGAAAGTGCGCCTCGCTTCTGTGAACAGTTTAATTTTTGATCACACGTTGGGATATGGACGATCAAACGTTGGCCATTTGGCCACATGTTGGCCACGAGAGGTTCGCTTAGCGGGCACAGTTATTATTAAGTACATACCGTGGTTATTATGTCACCTTTTTGTACTGTCTTTTGTTTTAATAATCCATACACTAGGTATTAGGTAATTAAGTACTATAACAGATGCATATGAAAGTATAATTATACTTACGGTACTTATTATAGTAATATAAAAACATTTTTTTTAATTTTTGTCTGTCTGTTTGCTCCGGCTAATCTCCGAAACGGCTGGACCGCTTTTGGTGAAATTTGGTAAGGGGTACTTTGAACCCTGAAGAAGGATATAGGCTACTTTCCAAATATTTTCACGGGCAGAAACTAGCGTGTATTTATATTGTTTTTTGGCAATAAGTACCTAATCGGAAAAAATGATAAGTCTCATACACTATGCACAAAAAAATTGCTCTACAGGAGCTTAACCTTTTTATTTCCCGACTGTTCATGACATTACGGTTGCGAGTAAATACATATAAATGAAAATATGTACGTGAGGAGCGAATAGTATTCTGTAATAAAATTCATCACATTCGCAGCGGCATATCGTTAAATCGCACCTTTAATATTTATTATGACGCATCCGTATATTATTCATGTAATATTCAGTCACACAAAGCGAGTTCGTGTCCAACGCTTTTAAATTGCAGGATGTCCACGAGAAAAATGGTCGACCACAAGTAGGTAGGTAAATGAACAAAACCAATTGTCAATGCAATGACATTGCTTATTTGCGCAATGTAAAGTGCAAAATCAATGTCATTTTCGAATGCTTTGGTGTGTCCGAAAATAAAGCCGCTTCCTCATTTCCAATGTATTTGGTTTAAATGAAAAGAAGAGTCTGTAGGTACAATCAGGGTAATTGGACCCTGTTAAGCAGAAAAGATCCAACCAACATTTTGTTACTTGATGTGTAGATTCTAACTACATACACACATCAAAAGTGTCTAGGGATCAACATATATTTTTGCAATAACTTTTCTCCTGATTGATATTAATTAAAATTTTCTTTAAGGATTCATCAAATAAAGTGTTTTCGTTTGTCACAGTAACGATAAACCAAGTCACCTTTGCATTAATAAAGAAATTTGCCATTTTCCTAATAAAGGGATTTTTGACATTTGAACCACTAACACAAAAGTTCGAAAAAAAGACTGAAATAACAGTTTTCTTTAAAATTTTATTGGGTAACTTAAACAATTAATAATCCGTGTTTCTACCGCGAACACTAACAACACAAGAACATCGGTTTGGCATACTCAAAATGAGTTCATCCAAATCACGATGTGGAATGGCCGCCCATGTTCGTTGCAACAACAAAAAAAGGTCTTCTTGCGACTGGATACCCTCCATATTCGGCAGAGCTCTTCTCTGTAGCATATCCCATGCATGCTCAATCGGGTTCAAGTCTGGCGACTGAGCAGGCCAGGGCAGGACATTGATGTTAGCTGCGGCGAGAGTCTGTCTTACAACTCTTGCGGTGTGCGGTCGTGCATTATCATGCATTAACTGAAATAAGGGACCGATTTGCACTTGTAGAGGAACGATGACGTCTGATACAATCGTCTCAGCATAAATTTGAGCGTTGAGGTTGCCTCTGATCCAAATCAACTCAGTTCTTCCGCCGATCCAAATACCCGCCCATACCATGATGGTTCCACCACTATAAGGATGGACTTCCTGGCAGGATTTTAATCGCTGTTGGCGTCCAGGGGTTCTCCAGTGTCGTATACGTCTTGTATCCGGTCTCATACCAAAACGAGACTCATCAGAAAAGCACACGAAACGCCATTGTTCTTCTGCCCAATTTCTGTGTTCAAGAGCCCATTGATATCGAATCCTACGATTGTGCATTGCTATAGGTGGTACCCGTAGCGGTCTTCGGGAATGAAGGTTCACTTCATGCAAGCGGTTTCTGACTGTTTGGTCGCTAATTAAGTTCCCTGAAGAGTGATGAAGCCTCACGGCTAACATCATGGCGGTTATTGTTGGAGCTCTTCGAGTTAAGATTTGAATGTATCGGTCTTGTCTCCGTGTGGTGCAGCGATACCGTCCTCCATGGCGCTCAGCCACGGTACCAGTGCTTCGGTAACGTGTCCAAAGTCGACTGATAACACTCTGACTTGTATTCAGAGCTAAAGCCACAGTACGTTGCCCGGAACCAGCTTCTATCATTCCCACGGCTCTGAGCATTTCTTCCCTGCTTAAATGACGTCGCCGCTCCATAATAACGTTGGTTTTAATCAGTAGTAGGGAAACAGTAGCACTAATAATGTCTTCAATGCGTTGTATGTTTTTATAGGGAAAATATTGACAGCGGATTTTCATCTTTTACTCGAATTTGATTCACAGTTCCTGATTCAAATTATGAAATGCACCAAAAAGGATCCATATAAATTTATAAAATCATAAATTTATTACAAAGCCACATCTCAATCTCAAGAAATCCGCATAAAAATGCTTGATCCCTAGACACTTTTGATGTGTGTATATCGCACCTTCGGTGCAACAAATCACAACAGCTCATTTTTAGGGTTCCGTAGCCAAATGGCAAAAACGGAACTCTTATGGATTCGTCATGTCTGTCTGTCTGTCTGTCTGTCTGTCTGTCTGTCCGTCCGTCCGTATGTCACAGCCACTTTTTTCCGAAACTATAAGAACTATACTGTTGAAACTTGGTAAGTAGATGTATTCTGTAAACCGTAGTAAGATTTTCACACAAAAATAGAAAAAAAACAATAAATTTTGGGGTTCCCCATACTTACAACTGAAACTCCAAAAATTTTTTTTCATCAAACCTGTACGTGTGGGGTATCTATGGATAGGTCTTCAAAAATGATATTGAGGTTTCTAATATCATTTTTTTCTGAACTGAATAGTTTGCGCAAGAGACACTTCCAAAGTGGTAAAATGTGTGTCCCCCCCCCCTCTAACTTCTAAAATAAGAGAATGATAAAATTAAAAAAATATATATAATGTACATTACCATGTAAACTTCCACCGAAAATTGGTTTGAACGAGATCTAGTAAGTAGTTTTTTTTTAATACGTCATAAATCGAAAACCGCAATTTACCTTTCACAAAGTTACAACGAACTACAAGAACTTTTATATTATGTTACTTGCTGCTACGGAACCCTTCATGGGCGAGTCCGACTCGCACTTGGCCGGTTTTTTAATTTTACAGGAGAGGACTTTTATTTTTTTTTCGCATTTATTTCCTCATTCTTTCGCATTTATAACCACAAAGGCACCTGCGCCATCTAGTAATTTTGAGATACTTTCGCGGATGTTTTTGTTGCCCCAAGTATAGGCATGGTTCAGAGACAATTTGGCATACTTACCTCAATTTAGCAGTTTTGGCTATTTGTGACTTTGTTGCACCGAAGGTGCGATATATGATTATGTATATAACTCGATTTTCGACAAATTGCTGGTTGGAACTTTTCTGCTTAACAGGGTCCAATTAATTGTTAAGCAAATTAAAGTATATTTACCTTGTTTTAGGTACAACGCTACAAGGTTCTTTTGGCGCGTGGTAAAAATCGGAACTAACGCCGCCATTTTGTTTTATCTATACAATTTCTGTGACAATTTTCCAACTGTTTACCAACAACGCCCCCCTGTCAATGTCATTCAGGCGCCAAAAGATCCTTGTAACACTCTAAAAAAAACTGTCAAAGACTGACATCTATGTCCTTGCCAAATATCGAAATCCGTTCAGTGGTTTAGGCGTGAAAATATACAGACATAGTTACATGGATTTAATTACCTACACTAGGTACGAGTTGTTATTACAAAACATACATCCCATACGCTATCCGATTACCGTATTACAAACTATCAGGTTGGTAGCACGCGGCGCTCAAACGAACAAAGTTCCAATGTGCCCTGCACCACTGAATAATGAATCAACATTTCTCACGACCTTCCCGGTTGATCGACCAAGTCTATCATTGTAGCATAATCCGTTGCGTAACTATTCCGATGCGGGCATGCCTTGCCTACATACCGTTATCTCCAATGCAATGAGTACTATTCATACAGGCACCCACATTGTATATTCTGTACTTAAGTACAAGTTAAGCTGGTTGTTTTGTGGGCACGGATTAGTTAACAGGTTTTTCATGGGTGGTATAAAAGAATCTCATTTCTTTGTCCACAACTTCCGACATTGATAGTGTAAGAGTCACCATCTCTTTCAAAGAAAAAGGAACAGATATGAAAGTCAAAAATATCTTGAAAGCAGTAAGTAGGTAAAAATCATGTAATTGGTGTCGAAAATTAAACAAAATAGTCCCATTTTTAATTTTCATTGCAATTACAAAGTAGATTGTAGAGTTTCAGCTACAGGGTGGAAATAATAGTCCTCTAGTTCCACTTGGTAATATGCCTGTACAGAATCCATTTGAAAACCACGAAGTTACTCACCCCAAAACATCTTCCTTCCATACATTATTACTACAGTATTCGGTAGAAGCATCGATGTCGAACGTTACTCGAACTCTCGACAAACCAGTTCGGTAACACGTGCACATTCGAAGTTGAATCGTGACTGCCGCGTTATAGCTTATGTGCACCTCTGGATGTGAACCGTTCAATGTTTGTCCAACACATCTTGATTCACTTTTACATGAATATGACCGTGTATGGGTCATTCACGAAGATTTTTGTAAGGAACGAGCTGAGTTTTCTCTTAATTTACCATTTCTGTTCAGTTTGAGCAGTTGGAGCAGTGGTGGACCAGTGGTAACGGACGCGAAAAAAACGGTGGAGGAAAACATAGTTAGTAAACCTTAGTAAATCCTAGCACCAAAAATTCGAAGACATGTGACATCTACCAACCCGCACTGGGCCCGCATGGTGGATTCAGCCCACTACCTCTCGCCGAGAGAAGGCCTGTGTCCCAGCAGTGGGAACATTATAGGCTGATTTCAGTTAAGTTTAGCAAGCTTAGGCCCGTATTACAGAACGTCACTCAAGACTCAAGCATTACTTAAAACTAGAGCCATTTGATTGGTTGGAACTAGTTTTGAGTACTTAATGCTTGAGTCTTGAGTGAGGTTCTATAATACGGGGCTTAGTGCGGATTTCACCAATGAAACTGAACTCCTAATATCATAACAATTTTGACACTGACAGCTCTCTAAGGCGGTTCAGACGTGCTAAACGCGTTCAGTTTCATTGGTGAAATTCACCCTTAGTAGTCAAAGCAACAATCTAACTTATAAAACCAGTTAATCATTATGCTAATTCTTCGAGATTCATGCAGTCGTTGACATTGACAGACAGTTGATTACCTGTCTGTATCAATGAAATGAGTCCTAATTCCATCTAGGCTGTGTCAATCAATCAGTCCGGCCGTTGATTGTTGCAATCAACAGCATACTTCGCTTAATGGGTTAAATTGCTTAATACCGGGGTCCCGGGTCAACATGTTATCTAATAAGAAGGGAATTCGCGGCTACATTTACAATTGGTGTTGTAATTGAGGAAGATTTGAAGTACCTACTATTTTAGTTGCAATCTGCTGTGCATATATGAAATACTCGTATCCTAAATACATTATATTGATTTTAAGGGGTATTGCGGACTATGGGTTACTGATATGAGTATTTTCTTTAACGTCCAAAGGAGTGATTTGATTAGAGTTAACTCTTATTGAGTAGTGGTGGCCCACTGGTAACGGCCGCGCGAGTTGTAGATCGTGGGTTTGAACCCAGACAGGCGCTTTACTTTGTGTAAATTATTTCATCACCACTGCTCTCAAAAGGTGAAGGAAAACATGGTGAGGAAACCGGTATGTCCTAGAACCAAAAAATCGAAGACATGTCATATCTACCAAACCGCACTGGGCCCTCATGGTGGATTACGGCCCGTTCCCTCTCATAGAGCGGAGGCCTGTGTCCCAGCAGTGGGAACATTATAGGGTGATAATGCTAACACTTCTTGCTTATTCTAATTCATCCTTATCCCTCAACAATTTAAATCAAAAGCCCTAAATCCTTGCATCTACTTCGACTTTTCAACCGTTTTTTTTACATGTCACGGTCTCCGACACATTGAGCAACTCTCGCGAGATTCAATCAGACTGAATCGATTTCGGGATCGTTGGAGTTTGCATACAATGAAGATTACCATCTCTTTTTAAATCTCGTTATGCACTAAAACACGCTGTAAAGAGGCGAGTTGGACGAGAACTGCCGGTATTTTGATTGTAGACTGCTTTGTATTGCAATATAAGTTTATAACTGCCATCATCCTTTTACCCTTATTCCAATATATTCGGATTTGGTGCGGTATATTTATTTATTAAAACTTTATGCACAAGTAAAAAAATAATACTGTACAAAGGCGGACTTAATTAATTAATAAGCTTAATTTTGACAGGCCTGATGGTCTAGTGGTTAGTGACCCTGACTGCTATGCCGGAGGTCGTGGGTTCGATTCCCACCAAGGACAAATATTTGTGTGATGAGCACGATCATTTGTTCTGTGTCTGGGTGTAATTTATCTATAATATGTATGTATTTAGAAATATATAAGTATGTTTATCAGTTGTCTAGTACCCATAACACAAGCTCTGCTTAGCTTGGGACTAGATGGCGTTGTGTGATAGTTGTGGAATATTATTATATTATTATTATTAATGCCCATTTTCTACCAGTTAACCTTAGGGTGATGCAGAGACAAAACAAGGCAGGTGCAACATACAGGATAACTACCGCCGTGATCGTCTAGTGGTTAGGACCCTACGTTGTGGTGCGGTATATCTTTTTTCTTCCACATAATAATTATGTCAGACGGCGACACATCAAGCTATATCTTTCCTGTTCTAACTGCCCTCGTATTGTGTAGATTTTCGTACAGTCAGAAGTCAGCTTATACTGGTTATGTATAGCTTGATGTGTAGCAGTGCGTACGTTTTTTTCAAAATCTCAGAATTCACTTCCTTCCTAACCGTATCATCTTTATTTATATCGTAATCTGTCTTTTCCTTGGTTTGTATCTTTTCATTATTAATACTATTATTATTGACACACACATGCTCCTTATCCTTCTACGTCACACCACACGCCATACCACGACTAACAGAGTCCTCAGCTTTTATATACCTATATATTCCTACAAGTTTATAACAGTCTTGAAGGAATATTCAGTTCGATATTCTACGGTTGATAAGCATCTGTACACAGCAAAGCTATGCCCGCATGAAGAGGAAATAATTTATGGAGCGTTTTTAAAGTTCTAAGAAATTCGTTGGTGGTATTTGTGGTTAAGGCCTAAAATAGGTTTTCTTTATTGATGTTATGGTTCTTCCTTCTTGTACAGCTTGTTGAGTGAGTTGATTAGTTATCATTTGAATCGGTTTGGTTATATTTTGATACTAGCTGCAGGCTGCAGCCCGCGTCTTTGTTCGCGTAACATTAATACCTTTTGATTTTCTTTCTTTTTCTAAAATAAGAGTAACTTACGTTGTTCCTTATGACATCAATTATTTGCCAGTGAAAGTCTCGTCAAAATCGGTCTAACCGTTTCGGAGATTAGCCGGAACAGACAGACAGGCAGACCGAGTTTTTTTTTTAAATAATAGTATTGTATATACAGTCATATTACATTTATGCATCTAGTAAAAAGCTGTTATTTTGGCATTACAAACAGACAAATAAATTTTATTTATTTGTAAGTATACATAGATTTGAAGGAAATTAATGAAGGTAGCTAGGAGGATCGATCTATCTGATGATAAATAATGTACTTACACAAATTTGACTGATTTATGTTTCCGAATATCCGATTCTGTCATAGTAAATGAATTTTGCTGAATATTTACACGAAATACTGCACGTGCCTGCACTTACTGTCATAATTTTGCAATTTCCTTTGAACGTGTATGTTCAATAACATTTTAAAGTTCATCAAGCCTTTATAACTTCAAATCACACATTATATTCAACAATAAACATTGATTCACTGTTTTCAGGTCAAAGAAAGCCAAACGATTAATTGCTAAATTATTTCGCCTTAGAAAATTCCCGGCTGCGGACAGAAATATGAATGCACGATGACAGGTCAAAAGCGCCGAGTCTTTGTAAATACATATGTACGTAGGTATATCGTTTATGAGTAATTTTAAGTGTTCATAAGTAAATTATATTGCTTTAATGACACGTTTAATAATAGCAACTAACCGCAATTTCTTTGGATTATTTTTCAATGACTGTTTCTTATTGATTAGCCCTTTTTACGTTGTTGTAATGATTCCAGTAAAAACCGCGACATAACTTGGAACGGATCAGCTGCTTGTGAAACAAAACAAAATCGTATTACCTACTACGAGACTCAGGCGCGTTTTTTTACAGAAAAACACGAATTACGATTACGAGATGTAGGGAAAAAATCTTTGAGCTCCTCATTCTGCTTTGCAATTTTTAACTTTATTCCTTTACGTTTAAATAGAAATTAGAGAGTTACGATAATAAATTAAAACTTGTAAATAAAACGAGCAAGTTGTCTGAACATCTCGTGTTACCAATCGCAATGTAGAAGCAGCACAGCAGCTGTTATTAAGGACTTTGCCAACAGAACCGGTCCAGAACCCGGGCGATTGACTGAATAGAATACATTGCAGGTTGCAGGTGATGCATTAGGGACAATTTACAATGCATTTGGTAAAAAATAGACATAGTAATAAAGGGTTGAACCTGAGTATAGTGACTCAGGGTATAGTGTCTGTCGAAGGACTGATGGCCGGTGGAGCAGACGAGTCCTGGAGTGGAGACCGCGTACCGGCAAGCGCAGTGTGGGACGCCCCCTAGCAAGATGGACGGACGACCTAAAGAACGTGGCTGGGGTAGACTGGATGCGGAAGGCGGAGGACAGGGTGCTGTGGCGCAGTCTGGGAGAGGCCTATGTCCAGCAGTGGACTGCGATAGGCTGAGTTGATTGAGACATAGTAATAATACATGTTGTACACACGGCAACACATCAAGCTATATTTTTCCAGTTTTAGTTGACCTCGCATTGTATAGGTTTTTCGTACAATCGGATGTCAGCTGATACTGGTTATGTATAGCTTGATGTCTAGCCGTGCGTACAGTCAAAGAATGTAGTTGCCCGTGTTATAGCAATTTCAATCGACGGAGAATGAATGTTTGTGTGTGTGTGTGTGTTTATATGTTTGTTACAGTTGTGATTTGATTGTATGTACGGACACATTGAATTGATAGTCAATTTGCTTGTCAGTTAATTTCCCTGAGTTTATGTTGGCTCAGGATCAAATTCAGTGAAAAAAGGAAAGGGAGGCTTTTGCCCTGCAAAGGGACAACAGGCTCATTTATTCCTTTATTTATATATAAAAACTTCCATGTTGGTTATTTTTCAAACAAAGGTGTTTGATCTGGTGACAAAGTGCAAGCCACTATTAATGTATAAAGAAGGGATTAAAATACTGATAAAATGTGTCAGCCGCCCATTGTTTATTATGCAGTGAACAATGTGAAATATTAATAATGATGATGTAAAGGAATTTAGAGTAAGTGTATATAGGTAGCCATGGCCTTATCTTTCTGGAGTGCCATTTAAAGAACCACGGGGTAATTGCGTTACACATGTATATTGGCAATCGATCGCAATGCCTTTCATTTTGACAGTTCAGCTACGTTCGTTGCGTTATTTACGCTGATAAGCAGAAGAATGTTTCAAACATGAAGCAATGGATGACAAAATGAAAGGCATTGCGATCAATTGCCATTATATTTGGTTTATGCAATTGCTCCGCCGATCTCTGTATGACTGATGAGTTCTTGTGCTTTTACAGTTTTTAAGGCTCGAGAAGCTACACCATTCGCCACAGAATGACAAGAAACCATAAATTTTCCAAAGCAGGATATGGCTAGCAATAAAATGATATACTTAAATGAATATAATTTTCCGCGTCGATCATCGATGAAAAATCGTTCGATTGATCGATAATTCTCTGCCGTGTATGGCTCTGTATAAGGTGTTTACACTCTGCTTGTTTTACCAAGATATCAAATAGTTGTATTGTTTTGCTATTGCTTTTCGTTTAAGGTTGATGTTGGCTTGATTTGATGGTAAACTATGTTTGTTTTTAGGTAACGGTTAGCGCCTGGGCCGCGTGACGGGTACCGCACTAATTTTCATTATGGACGCGGCGCATGCGCGATGCATTCCAGCGTCCGCTCTCAATAGGTGCTTACCTACCATTGTTCGGACATTGGGTGCTAGTGAATTGCTATATTATACCCCTTTTTCGCTTTATTACCATTCAAATTTTATGGCTACTACGAAACTGAGCAGGAAAATTATTGTCTGCCATGGGAAAATCCCTAAAACATGTCGTATCATCACCTGTTTGCTTAGATTCTTCTGAATAATGTGATAGGTAAGTCTTGTACCTATTTTGGCTATTGTGTGAAACATTTTTACCTACCTACCACTGGACACAGCTTAAGATCATCTTTGTATCTTAAAATTAGTCATTCATTAAACTAGTTGCCTGGTAGATCCTCTTGCTCATAATATTACTTAATTTTGCTAACATCTAAAGAAAGGAAGGTTGCAAATCCTCACAGAATAAAATATAAACCCTGCCTGTAAAACAAAGGAAACTAGACAAAGACTGTTTACTCAAGCAACACGATAATCTTCTAAAGCCCATAAAAATATTAGCCAGTAACTTCATAAATAACGCGAACAAAATCATTCAAAGTTAAGTTTCAACAAAATCAACTCACACGCATAAGTTCAACTCCTTTATTTGAATCATTACTCATTACCCGAAGCAACCGTTGCTGATTTGGTCATAAAAATAACCTAACAAAAACTTCTTGGCGCCAACTCCCGTTCCAAAATGGCGGCAACAAAAGAAAATCGTAACAAGTTATATTAATAGGCATTACTTTTTACGTTAGCTAGTTAGTTTTACGCTTTTGTAGTTTTAGTGTTGGCTCGTAAACAAATATTGAGATGTTCCAGCTGGGTGATTTCAAAATTGTATGATTTGCGGTTGTTGTCATTTTTTGCGCTATAATGGCGGCTTACCGCCGTCTTTTGTTCGTGATTATGGGTTTGGTACATCTGTTTTTTACATTTTTATGGTTTGGTATAATCTACTGATAGTCTGATAGGTAGATCTTTATCATTTACACAACACTGTGTAAAGTATCAAGACTCCTGAACTGAATTTTCCAAGGTTAGATAATACATATTTGGAAATAGATGTCATTCTATTCTATTATTACTGGACTCATTCCTGTATGGCGGTTTTTGGAATCGTCATAGTTATTCAATAATGATAGATACAATCAGCCGCATATGAGTGGTAACAATTTGACATTGACAGCGCCTTAATGTCTTAGCTGTAAGGGAGATTTTCGTCGTAGTGCGGTTGACTCTACCAAGGACCGCTCTTTTCCCAATTTCATTTATAAATTCCTTATATTTAATTCATACTTTTTTTGCTAAAAATACCTACCTAAGAGAAAACACCTTTTCGCACGTACAGGGCCTAAACGCGTGCAGAATTGAGTTGGTCTTATTGATCGTCCAAAACATTACGATTGTCTTCCAGATCAGTCAAATGTGCAAATTGTCAGGCAATAAAGCCCGTGTCGATTTTCAAGCCAGCACCCTAATTGTGTAACACAGAATCAATCTGAATCATTTTGATGGATTTATGATTAATTCAATGTTTCATAATTATGTTCGAAAAAAAAAATCTGCTCGACAACGTATATAACACAATGAATGTTGTTGAACTGTCAAAATGAAAGCCATCGCTACAGATTGTGTGTTACGCAATTACCTAGCTGCATCTAAATTTCAAACTAAGTTCTCACTCTTTGAACTCGATAATTACTTATAGTTTTAAATCGAGGTCCTAGCTTGCTGTGTTCTTGACTTCTAGCACACCTATTACCTACATCGATTTCTGTAGATTGAGTGAGGTTTAAAAGTGGTCAATCACCAATGTCCGCGACTGTACCTACATCGTATTATGAACATTGTGTCCTTATTAAGAAGTTCATTGATTATTTCGAATACGTATTAATTTCATGAATGCTTATCAGACCACAAAATGCATCGTATGTTTACTCCGTCATTTTACGTACTTATCAATTGCTGCGAATTTTCTTATCGACTTATTATACCAAGATAAACACTCGAGCACTCGACACAGTCGCCTGATCCTGATAACGATCTGTATTATGGAGTCGTTATCTGAAGAATACCTATTACAGTTACGCGATCGTACAAGAATAATAGCAAGAAATTACAATTTTGTTGAAGGCTATTTTAAGCACGCCTAGGCGACGACGGTGGATTAATTCGGTAAAGGTGTATATCTTTACCGACTTAATTCTATTTTGCTCTATAGAATTTTCCTGCACAAAATTATTCATCAAATCATCATAGACCCACACACCACAGAATAATCTTGTTCAATAGAACAAGATTATTCTGTGGTGTGTGGTTTGTGTGGTGTGGTGTGGTTCCCTACTGTATCTACCCTAGATATTTGGTTTCATGAAGGATGTATCCTAGAAATTCTTTAAAAAAACCGACCCTATTATCTTTGGTACTTACTCCTTCAATGCACTATTAAAGCTATACATAATATAACCTTTACAATGCGAGGTCAGCTAAACTGGAAGTGTATAGCTTGATGTGTCGCCGAGTGGACACAATAAGAAGATAAACGTTTTCTCATAATCCCATGGACTGATAGAGTCACACTCTATTGAAAAGGAGTATGTAACATCCAATCTCCGGCATGAATTGCTATCGTATTACCGAAGAAAACAAGAACATAATTGGGTTGATTGATGACTTAGCTTTTGAAGAATGTCTCCAATCGACAATCGATATCTCGGAATCCCAAGCCCAACCCATTTTAATCTTTGTGTTATTGTATAAAGATGACAATACTGATTAAAACTTTGTCCTTATTTAAGCAAATTTACCGTGAATGATAAAAACGGTCAACTGCTTTTGAAATGTTAAGAAGGTTTTGGAAAACTCAAACTGCATGCGCACTTATTGTTAGTGCAATTTTAAAATTTTGCTTTTTATCATGTTTTTATCCAAGAACAATGTAATATATTTCCGTAAAGGGTGTAATTACGTGTAATTCACATTCTCATCGTGACGAATGATCGAATCTGGTGCAGAATGAACGCGGGACAACTGAACTTTTCACCGGTGCGACCGGTTTGTGGATTACGAGACTGTAAAGCCAATTGGTACGTAAACGAGAGAGAAATTTTAAGGCCAATCGTGTGTGCTGACTTTTGTGTTGTAAGTACTTTTAATAAGAACTGTAAAAGATTTTGTAAGTCGTCAAATTGGAGCGTTACTGTTGAATTCTTTCCGAGCCGAGCATAACCTTCAAGCACAACAGAACAAGCCAAGGCTTGCATTAGCATTTTGGCTCTTAACCAGCAGTAACCTCTAAATTCATTGTTATTTGAAAAGTTATCACAGCGCGGGGTCACAAGAACACCCGTTAGGAGGTGCAAGTAGGACATATGGTGATTATTGTAAAGAAAGGATCCTCCAATGATGGGTGATCCAAAATTCGTCGATCTATCTCTCTAAGGTCTCACTGTATGCTTGCTTACAAGTAATTTATATGAGCTGTTGAAGTTGAGAAGAGCATTGCAGCATATAAAACTGGCAGAAAGGCAACTCTCACGCCCTTAACACACGTTAACTGGCCAGTGTCCAAGGAAGCACATTTATCGCCCTGCTCGTAACAAGAAACTCATCTAAGCAGTTATTTTGTAATAAAACGGAGTTACTAGTAGAGTACAGTATAGTATTATAAGATTTGCTTATTTCGGATTTAGATACAAGAATCTACACTTTTTGTATAACACACAAACAACCGCCAAGGCGCCAATAGATATAATAATTTTGACAGTCCAGCAATATTCGTTTATGGGATCAAGTGTTCAAGAAGACTTTAGTGAACACCAAATTGCTCAACAAACATTATGCAAACTGACAAAATGAATGAAAATTAATTGCTATCATGAGTACAAAACAAAGGCTGAAGAATCAATAAAGAAACGGAATTGAATCACAGAACACATTGTTTAGTTTCTAATTAACGATTCCGCCTAATAACAGACGAAGGGCACATTAACGTTTTTGTCACGGGCATTAGTATTCATCCGAAGCAGTGAATCTGCCGGTGCCCTTATAGGTTTAGTTTGCGTATATCGAAGGGACGTGATAGAACTCCTCAATGACCTGTCCATAAATTATAAAACATCGTTTCCCTTAATGATATTTAGCCCTAAAAAATGTTGTTTTGTGCCGAGAAGTACATATGTGTAGATTTGGAGATAGACAGTTTCAAGGACTACAGTCAGTTTCTCGAAAAAATAGATAGGGAATAATTTAAACATTTCAACGAATTGAACGAAAACGAGTGAATTTAAAGAAATAATTATTAATTTTTCAAAGTCACAAATCTTGCCGATTTAGGATTGGTTACAGATTCAGTTTAATCTCACATGTGTATGATTTTCTAAATATAGATATGTTCACGGAAAAACTAAAATATATGTAACCATTATCAGTTATTTTCAATCTATTTGGATGATACATCACCCAACGAGATAATAGAAGCAAAAAAGGTAAAATATTCAAGGTACAGTAGATGATTCATCGTGTTTATTCGTCATATAGGTGATTAAGAACTAAAACTTCTGCTAAAGACGGAATGTCTGCTTCATCTTTTGTTGTAGTTGCGACGAAAACATTTTCTGGAGTATTGCTTACCACAAAAACTATAAAATCGTCAACCTGGACGTAGGTATAGACACATCATCAGCAAACTATAAAAGGGCTATAGCACAAGCAGCTTTGATCCAACGGGCAATGGCTAGATTAAAATTCAAAGATTTCAACAAACAAACGAGGAATAGATTGATTAATACCAAGCTTTATGTTATTGCATCCAAGTTCGCAATCTCCCCGTCCCTTCAAAAGATAAAGAAAGACTGAGATAAAGATAAACTCACTGCACTAATTTGTCAGCAAGGACGAGTCAATTATTTCCAGTGAGATTACTCACCGCACCTAATGGCGGCACTTTATTGAAAACTATTTATATTTATAAGTTGGCGCCATGTCTTCCGCCACATTATGATCTTGGACTTGTCGCTCTATGTAAATTTCTACAATTACATCTATCCGGTTATCAAGTGTGATACTTTTTGAGTCAACGAGGCTGTTTTATGGCTGTAATCGGCGTGTAAACGTTTAATCATTAAAATTATAGTGATTACAGCTGTGTTTTATTAACTAGAGGGGTTTATAGGTGTATTCAGAATAAACATATCAGTTGAAGTACATATCATAGAAGTTGCATAGAAGTTGTAAGGAGAAGGAACATAAAATGTAGGCTGATGAATTAAGACTCGAGACTAGCGGAATCTGGTCGTATTGTCTGTTTTTTAATAAAGCTCATCCTCATCACCTAATTATCATCATATCCTAATTTCTTTAGACACAACACAGTACATTTTCGTTTTCTTCGATTACATACATACATATTTCTGATCAGCGATCACCGCAGTGTTCACTTACTTTTTTGCAGCATATCATCCGTTTGTTCTCCGGTTTGTAGCACCCATATGAAATTAGTTATCATCCTTCCAATTATCCACTATTACTCACAGTAGTACCCAGTGGCGTGCATTGGTTTTCAGAATAGGTAGGCACTAGGCCGGGTCTAGTCTGGGCAATCGCGGTCACTAATCAGAAAAAAAAGTGAGGTCAAAAGTGTGGTTATTTGAGTAGGCATGCCTACTTAAGGGTGATAAATTTCGAAGATCGAACGTCATGGTATTACGCGTGAGTCGTACATATTTTTAATTTTGTCGTATTATCTTGAACGAGTAAAGACCAATGACAATGTGCGAATAGTACGGGAGCCGAGTAGGCCGTCCGGCGACTGCCTATTGCCGCGCGTGTTTGTATGAAGATTTTGTTTTTTGTTAGCCTGTATGATAATTTAGTGAGTTTTTTAATTGTGGGGCACACACACTAAAATGTAATTGACAGGCTTATGTTGATATATCGAGGTAGGCACTGCTTATATGCCTATATGCAATGCACGCCACTGGTAGTACCTCATCTACATCGATGACATAATAATATTTTCATTAGAAGGTGACTGCTTTTACCTCGGAGATTGTATACAATCCTTCGTAGACTGTTCACTACTCATTGTACGTTTAGATAATAACTCTGTTTTCTTAATTGGTTACCGTTACGCCACCTATTCATGACAGGTGGTATCTGCCTATAACCGCTGCACGAATCCACTCGAATTAGTCATCAATAAACAAGACAAAAACCTAGAACTTATAATAGTCATACCACATAAATACACCGTATGTGGTCGCGTTTAAAGGTAAGCTATTTACCCTTATATAATTATAGAGAATAAAGTCTTATATACCTGATGACCATGTTTGGTCGAGTTAGCTCAGATATAAGATTATTTAATTCGCTCGCTAGGATGTGTGGAACAGATATGGACACAAATGACTACCCTGCGGATGTGGGGAGACGGCGACGCTGGGTCAGGCGAGTGTTAGGTATAAGATGTAGCGATTTGATTAATAAAACTGTTGCCTTTTTGCTGACACAGTGCAAGGTTTTCTGTAAACATTTGCTTTTGAGAGAAACAGATGTCCGAGTTTTTAAAGTAGTGTAGTTTTTCTTTGTTTTAGTTTAGTGGATTAGGGAAGCAGAAGTTTACGCCTGATATTCTCTGAGCCACATCAAATTTTTCACTAAAACACTAAATTTGCATTCCGGACGTTTTCGTATTATGTGACGTCACAATATAATCTTACTCTTGATTTTCTTGTTATGCAATTCTCATTTTCTAACTCTTGCACCACGCTCCGTGAGACGCCGTAGTAGAAGTAACTCAGCTTTATTTTATGCCATACATGGAACGCATTGTAGGCGGTACTTACCTGACTTATTGCTACACGTCGAGCACTTTGATACCCCACGAATAACACAAATTGTAGCCTGCATGACTGTGTTCTTTATTTGAAAATAGGGTTTATTGCGGAGTATGCTCTGGTCTACTTTTTCACTTTCTTTTACGTTAGCTTGGTACTGCAATTCTAGGTGAATGCAATTTCAATTTTATACTTTATTCTGCTCGGGACTTCGTCCGCGTGAAATTTCTTTTCCCCGACCCATACCGTCGCATCGCATCACCTGCCCGTGATATTACTACGTTTTCGCTTAGCGTTCCTTCTGACTTTACTTCTTTTTGATCGGCTCCTAGAGTGACGTTAAAATAGCCTATTATAGTCTTTCTCAAAAATGCGCTGTCAAATAGAAAAATATTTTTTTAAATCCGACTGGTAGTTCTAGATTAGCTTGTTCAAACAAACTTTTAAGCTTTATTATTAGTATGGAAGACAATAGATTTATTTATTCGATTCTTGTTTTGAATATAAACATTATCGTGATAATGTTTATATTCAAAACATTCACAAGATGACAGGAAATGATGGAATTGAAAACAGATTTTGATAAGTGACTAAAATTGGGGCAATTATTGGTAAACAAAAGCATAAAAACATGGCACACAACTGTATCTACATACAACAAACAAAGCAGAACAAAAGTACTTAACACATAATAATTACTTACAGTTAAAAATAGCTTTGATATTAACGAGGGACAGCACTCATATGTCTTTTTAAACCAGTTTATTTAACGTTAATTGAGGAAAAAAGTCGTCGTTGCCTTACTTAACACGTCCGGTATCTGTGGCATCGAACCAATTAATGAGTGACGTATTAAAACGTCAGTTTTCAATTAGGGAATAAGTCATAGACGTGTCAATTTTTTTTTTATGTTCGCACTGGCTGGTCAGAATTGGTTATTGTTACTGGCTGCAATCACATAAAAAAGAATAGTAAGAATGGGCCAGAGGTTGAATGATAGGAATGATGAAAAGACTAATAGAATACCACCCCCAAATAAGTTCCGACAAGGGCAGAATGATGAAAAGGATGTCTGTTTGTTCAGCATTTGTTCTACGTTACCCATTAGATTATCTCAAAGTTTCAACACAACGGTTTTTTGGAATCAATTTTAGCAGTGGCACAAAGATCAACCATCGTCAACCAAATAAATCCGTGATGGTTGTTGGACTGTCTAACCATATTAGAGAAGCAGCTTGCTAGTTACTTTTCAGTGTCATCATTACACGTATCATCACACTATCACACTAATATTATAAAGGCGAAAGTTTGTGAGTGTGTGTGTGTGTGTTTATATGTTTGTTACTTCTTCACGCTCAAACCTCTGAACCGATTTAGATGAAATTTGGTATAGAGATAGTTTGAGGCCCGGGAAAGGACATAGGCTACTTTTTATCCCGATATTCCCACGGGATCGAAACTTATGCGGGTGAAACCGCGGGGCGCAGCTAGTTTAGTCAATAAATTCTATAATTTTATCACCTTAACAGGAACAAGTTGGCGGATGTAGGTAGACCTTGTAAATATTGCAATTATTCACAATAGCCTATAATCATGAAAGTTTATTGACTATCGGAAACTACTGATTATTTATTTCGTAAAGGTTGCAATTTACAAAATGATCCTTATTAACGCAATCAGTGTGGGTAATAATTAAGTAGGTAATTGAATATCATTATTTGTTAGATATTCGATACCTACACAGGACACCATTTAGCTAGGTAGGTAACCGTACAAAGTGCATGAAGTTTTTTTTTTTGTTTGACAACTAGCTCTATGTAATTGATATCGATCAAAATCAGCAATAAATCTACCTTGAAAGGTTACTATATAATATTCCTGAATAGGTATAGCGCATTTTTTTTTTTCTACATTTCAATAAAGGCAAAACACGTTCTTTGCATTCAGCCTTAAAAAGATGAATGAACGTGGATAAGCAGACCTGTCAATCGAGTTTGACTTGACATTTCATTACTCCAACTTAAAAGTATCACTCATAACTTCTATTCATACAAATAAATTAAATTAAATTGAACTGTTTGTAATGTCAAAATAATAGCTTTTTTATTAAATGCATAATTATTATGAAAGTAGGTATATGTATACGGTACTTATAAATAAAGACCATTTAAAAAAAAATCTGTTTCGGCTAATCTCCAAAACGGTTGGATCGATTTTGACCGGACTTTCACTGGCTGATGTTATAAGAAGTAACTTAGGTTATTTTAGAAA
The DNA here is from genome assembly GCA_945859645.1 of Amphipoea oculea. NCBI lineage: Eukaryota > Metazoa > Arthropoda > Insecta > Lepidoptera > Noctuidae > Amphipoea > Amphipoea oculea. The sequence continues at coordinate 5,087,493 of OX243868.1, forward strand.
AAGAAAAGAAAGAAAATCAAAAGGTGATAATGTCACACGACCGAAATCGCGGGCAGCAGCTAGTTTATACTAAAACTATTATGTAAATAAGCTGATAATGATCATTTTGGCATTGTACTTTGTAAAAATAGCCTAGATGATCTAAAAGGTTTTCTATTTAAGGTTGAACACTAGATGACCTAGTTTGCCGCTTTTTCTTACCCCTTGTAGTCTTCTAGATTTTTAGATGGGCCCGTGGCTAAATGATAACAGCTGCACAGGTCGATCGATCAGGTTAAGCTACGCATGCCGCGGTTGGTCTGTGGATGGGTGACCATCTTTACATACCGAGACCCCTCCGTGCCTTGGAAAACACGTTAAGCCGTTGGTACCGGCTGTCATTCGTGGATCTTTGATAGTCGTTACGGGTACTCAGAAGCCCGAAAGTCTGACAACTTGAGGTCAGATAGGCAGTCGCTCGCTCCATGTAAAATACTGGTATTCAGCTGCATCAGGTTAGACTGGAAGCCGACCCCAACATAGTTGGGAAAAGGCTTGGCAGATGATGTAGTCTTCTAGATTTTTCTATTGCACTTTAGTACCTAAAGTATAAATACAAATGTGCAAAGAAAGTACTTGTGTAAGATAAAACATTGATTGTTTTTGCTTACCTTGAAATCAATCTGCTATCTTATCATGCTACAATTGTTATATTATTATTGTATCAACATACCAGTAAATTTTGCGTTTCCTATTTTTTGGCACTACTTTCACTGGTCTCTGTAAAAAAAAAAATTGTTTTTTGTTTTCATGACGTATTGCTTATATGAGTCTTATTATGATGAGTAATCTAACGACTGTTTTTGCGTCTTCAACGGCCAAATTCTGGTTTTTTACCTTGGGAACTTCGTCAGTTCGTCTATGGTTATGATTTCTTTATTGATAATAAATTGTCATTGGTCCAACGTATGCTGCCGGTCGTCTACTCTTTCAAGACTATAGAACATGATAACTATCCAGAGAAATTCAGTTTAAAAAATAGGCAATTAACTTGATAGATGCCAGAAAATTGCGAAAAATAACAGGGCTGCCAACTGAGCCGCTCGTTCCGGCCTGCAATATTGATGAATGTGCTAGAATACGGCAATAATTCTCCGTAGCGATCGATATCACAGTGCAACCGTCCCGTATTCAGGTCACTAGATCGCCTCTTATTATATGATTCATATAAATTATTGTTGCAGGAATAATAACAAGCTTGAACACAAAGAAACACGATTAAAGATGTTGTAATATCAAAAATTGGTCTTAATAATCTGTGGTTTTTTTCACTGGCAAGTTAGGCTGAGTTTGGAAGAGAGGTTAAACTTTATTTCTTAATTTTATACTTGCTTGTATGCTTGCACTGACTGGACAGGTCCACCTCGTGTGGTTTTATCCTCAAAAGACCATTCCAGACACTGATCTACATGTTCCTCATATAACCAAGATTATGTCTGGATTTTAAAAGAGACTTTGACCCCTGTCTTTGTTTCGCCATTTCTTCTCAAGGGTACCTACTTAGTCAGATGGGAAATGTCGGCTCCATATAGCTTATTTTTTTTAATATGACGTGTAAAAATGATTCCGAGATCCTGTTTACAGAATAAACAATTTCATTTCACTAGTTCACGGATTAACCCGAAGCGCCTGTAAAGTGTGACCGGGGTGGGAAACTATCAGTAGGTATTGGCTTTTATTTTGACAGTTCAAAAACATTAATTGCGTTATTTACGCTGTTGAGCAGGCAAATTTTTCGAACATATCATGTATGATGCAATGGATTAGCAATATCCTTCAAAATGGTTCAGATTGAGTTTGATAGTATCTTACGCAATTTAGTTAAGGAAATTGCCAGTGTGTGTTTTTACACTGATAAATTATAATAAATTGTTGTTAATATCATTAACAAATTGTTGTTACCCCTGCTTAATACGTGTTAATGGTGGAAGGTTAACCTTTCATACAAACATCATACATGTCAAGAAAACGAAAAAAAAAATCAAAATGTCAATGTTATTTTTTTTAAATTTCCTAAAGGTGAAAGCACTGCGAAATGGGCCATTGTTGTGTACACACGATGGCCTAGTGGCCTACATAAGCTGTTGCATTCTTTATCAAGGGTAGAACTACGGCACTTAGTTATATAATTGTTTTATTAAAACACTATCTGGAATGTCAGTAAATTAATATCATGTGTGAATGTCACGTGAGTGATAAGGAAAGATTGCATAAGTCAATATTTTTCTTGTGCTCTTGTCTGCATAAGTAAGTTAGTATTCGTTACTTTTATGTATTGCTGTTGTTGGTAGTGTTGATCGAAGATTGCTGTATTTCAATTCTATTGTTATCATGACTGTGATAAGAATAATAACAAAATTAACTCGTTAATTTTATTCTGTCAAAATATTCTTCAAAATGAAGGAATTAAAAAATGGACTAGCCTGTATAATTTGTATGTCTTTGCCTGGCTCAAAAACTGGTCATAATAATATTTTTGACATAAAATATGATTATTTATGTATGTACCTACATATTTAATTTTAATTTTTAATTGTAAGGTTTTACTACCTAGTAAAACCTTACAATTTGAGTTAAACAGACATTAAAACTACTTCAAAAGTAGGAAGTAAGTAGGTATATCCGTATACTCATCCATTACTGCGGTGCTCTTATTTATTTTTATGGCGACCAAAACGAGGTTATAGAACCAGGAGATCGCATAAACAGTTTAGAAACTTCCTGTGATGTCAATCAGCCGCATCCAGACATAACTATTTATATTATTCATGTTCTCGCAATTGGAAATCTATATAAATAAAACAAAGTCGGGTTAGTTACTACACCATTTATAACTCAAGAAAGCCTGGACCGATTTTTATGATCTTTGATTTGTTGGATTTGTCTCAGCCCCGAATAGCAGAATAACTATAGAATAAAACATTCACGAAAAAAGAATTAATGAAGAAAATTCATGTTGTCATACATTTTGTATGGAACGACTTTTTTAATGATATTTCAAGAACGGATTGACTGATTTCGATTCTGATGCGGTACCTACCCTACGAAGTTCGCCGGGTCAGCTAAGCTAGTGACTAATAGAAACATGTAAGAATTGCACTCGTGTTTATATGATAAAGAGTAAACACTGAGCTTTATAGACGATTATCTATACGAATCGTGTCAACATTATCAATTTGGTTATTATGACAACTCTGAAGGTATGATTCCGATCTCGGCAGCACGCAGCAGTGCTGCCGCGGCAGTGCGGTCGCAGCACTACTGATCCTCATAAATTTTCTATGGGTTTAATGAGATTACATTCCGAGCACAGCAGCAATGTGACGCAGCAATGTCGCGCAGCAATGTCGCGCAGCATTGCTGCCGTGCTCGGAATGTAATCTTATATAAACCCATAGAAAATGTATGAGGACCAGTAGTGCTGCGACCGCACTGCCGCGGCAGCACTGCTGCGTGCTGCCGAGATCGGAATCATACCTTGAAAGTCAGTGTTTTGATTCAATTGCTATAGAAACACTGGAGTTCGTTAATGACGTAATTAGAGAGGCAAGTAGATAATCTTGCACGCAAGTGTACCTAATAGTTTGTCTAATTTCGTGCAAAATCAATTATTTAAATTAGGCTGAGAATTAGCACTTTTTGAACGTCAATATTTCATAAAACAGTCCCCCAAAACGCCCGCTCTTCACCTCTTTCTAGTGCTTTAGCTGGGAAGAAGTGGCGCAACAAACTCCCCAGCAGCACAGCTGTCGGTTCAGTTAGAAAAGGTTATTATAGTATCTATGCAAAGTAATTAACTTTACACGATGCTATTTAGAGTTTATAAACTGCATGATTAGTGCATAGGATTTACACATTAGGTAATTAATGTCGGTGCTTATTTATGTCCAATTAATTTTGAATCGATGAAAACATTAAAATAAGTATCAACAATTTCAATCACTTTTTGTAATGAAACCATAATTTAACTTCATAATTATTATTTTTCATTTGTCATACTCGGAAAGTAGTGTTTGTTTGATCCAAATAGCGGGTGGAAGACGCTGCTTCCCACAACAGGGCGGGAAAGACTCATAGTAATTACTTACTTCCCTCTTTAGGGTGGGAATGAATTTTAAAAATAGAACTCAGTTACGAAAATTTTTACATAAATTAAGAAAAATGCTGCAGTCTTGTGAGTGTATAAACAGCCAGTGTGAATTTAAAAAAAAAAAACCTATTAAGCGGGACAGCCCGCGGCGATGACGCGGTGTGTTCCATATTTAAAATAAAAAAAGACAATAGTATTATTTGGCGGGATACTAACCCTGTAAGCTGTACCGAAATTCAAAAACTTTGCATGTTATTGTTATCAATAAATATTATAGAAAAACGACTACCTACTTTTTACTTTCCTTATATTCGAAATGAAAAGTAGAGTGTTTAACACGGGTGAAAGTCATCAATTCCTACTCGGGCTATAGCCGCCCTCGCTGCGCTCGGGCGCCTAAATGCCTCGTATAGGAATTGATTCCTTTCGACCCTTGCATAACAATCTACTATTAATATCGCTTGCAGCCTGCTGTAATTTTAATTAAGTACCTACCAGATTGTAGTTTCAGTTATTTATTAAAGTATTTATACTTAAATAAAATTATTCCTCTTTAGTCTATTGGTCGCAAGGCACTGAGCGTGGGGTCCAAAGTTAGATTCCAAGGTCGGGCAAAGAGTTACAACTTACAAGGGGTTTTTTTTTTCGAGTCCGGGGCAGTGGTCCAACTGTTCTGTCCAACTAGTTGGACCATGGGTCTTTACTAGGGGCAGTTGTCCAACTTTAAAAATAGTTGGACCACAGCACCTTTTGAGAGTTCCGTGGTCCAATTTCAACACAGATTTCACATGCAGGTCGTTGGAGTCTGGATTTGTGTATGTAAACAGGTTTTGTTTCTTCCAATACATGGGACTGAACTGAGTGAGCCTCAGTTATACAGGTACACCTCTGACTTCTGCATACCCCTTCAAAGAATACAAGTGTTATATTTTTATTATGTCATAATTGCAATGCATTGATAAATTATTGTAACATAAACATATTTTGTCTACAAAACACACACGTGCAGTCGATAATGCCATTCAATACGACGACAATGGCTCATTATGTGCAAAGTCGTGATATTTTCATTTAACCTTCATCTTTTCACCTTCTCTAAAAAAAATTGAGTTCTTGATCATGTGACATATTATTATGACTTACCTACTTACTTATCAAGTAGATTTTAGAATACGAACATGAAATTAATCTGTCAAGCTCCGCTAATGAGACACAATTGATTTTCTATTGTTTCGTCGCCGATCGGCGAACCGCGCCGCTTGACCGGTTAAACATTACTGTACTAAAGGGTAGTTAACTACTTTTTTCTGGGAAGCCAAGTTATATTTCAGTCCCATGTAGGTATCCTAGTCTTTTGCCATTAGTTGGACGGTCCGAGCACAAATCTAGACTCGAGAAATTCCTGATGAAAAAAAAACCAATCAAAAATGCGTTCTGGGAGTTGAACCCAGGACTGTTCAAAAGTGGCACGTCAAGCAGACACAAATTGAAATTAGGTAGCTCGTAGCTAACCAGGCCGATGACACTTCTATAATAGGTGTCAAACATTTTGTAAAATGGCAACATTTTTAAACGGTTCGCGCCATTATTGCGTGCACACTCGTAAAATCCGACCGACTATAAAAACCACGAGACGTCGTAAATCCGGACCTAATTTAATGGCACACTAAAATTGACCGAGTATGAATGTTAGCTCAGATTGTCGGGGCTAGGGACTCGGAGAGCTGATCGCTCTTCATTGGAAGTAAAATCAAATCATAAATATGAGATTGAGATTAAGCGAGATTTGAGGATACATTCAATATAACGGTGACTTTGGAGATGTATCTCAAACGATGCCTCACCTCCTGTCATGCTTTCTAAACCTTTGCGAGACCAATGATAACGCTATGGTTGTGGCTGTATTCTGGTCATAACTATTCGATAATACGAAGAAAAACGGCATGGGGCACCGCACAAGGTATAATAGAATAGTGTTCCAAACACCGATGTTTTTGGTGCTAGAAAGATCGCACCAAACGAAAATAAAACCGAATAAGATGGTTCACATGGCAATGCATGTTGAGTAGGAGTCTCCACTCCCCATCCTACTCCACTACCGGTCACAGATAAATTCAAAATAACCGAAGCAACAACAACCTACAATTATGAACACCAATTAACCTTATTATTAATACCTCCACTAACAGATGATTTCGGAATCAATGGAGCAATAATTAAAACAAAGATGAACCGGAAAAAGCAGAATCGGTAATTTTCCGACCAATTATATCTCTGATCGTGTTCATACAAGGATATTTTGCCGCGTAGGTACCTAACTAAAATCTCCGCCATCTTGTTTATTCAATACAATTTCATGTTTACCAACAACGCGGCAAGCAACGTCCCCCTTCAATGTCATCCTTGTATCACTAGGATTATTTGATAGCATGCTTCACGCTTTCATTATTCCACATAGACCAGCAACGGCCGACATAGTTTAACGATAAAAGCCATTTTTATTACATGTCCGTGGTATTACGGTGACTGAACGACCTCTCATTGGCACTCATCCTGTTGTGATCGTAACCACAAATGGTCTGCCCATTTACTTGACCACAGGTCTGAACCAAATTGTCACTATCTAGTCTTTAGCTGTGATAATGATTGTGGTCTGTACCTATCAGTTTCATAGGTCCGTATTGGCGGGCAAAATAAGTACTTATGTTGTAATGTACTTATTCTACAAGTATTCAAAATTTTAATGTGCTCTTGTTATTATTGAGAGTGTTAATGTATCTTCAAGGAGTCGGACGTAGAGTGCGGGCAAGATAATCCTCCGCGCGACGTTTGACTTCAAGATCCCCTGCCAGCACTTTTCATCACTTTCGGTGTAATGATGGCAATTATTTACTTTGAAAAAAAAAAACGGAACATAGTACTCTCTTGACGTCCAAATAGCGGCAAACGATTATTATAACGGCAAATATTTTGCGTGCACTCTAACACGACTTGCTTGATTTTTAAAGAAAAACATGACTGTATTCCTTGTTCTATCCCTGCTGACTCTTGCAAGTTTTTCTTAAGCAAGTAACGACTTTTTTTTTTCATTGAAGATTGTAGATGTAGGTACTCTTTGTTAAAGGCTGTTCCCATCAAACACAATTTTTCCACTATCTTGCATCTAAACAGACAATAATCCAAGAATCCAAGGTCATTAATGCCTTTATTTTCTTAAATGGCAACTCTATGATTCGCTCTATCGCACACCTACATCAGTACTTACTCGTCTATATTCGATAATAGGTCAAGTTGATCTAAGTCCTCGGGAAGGTCACAGTGGCGCCATCTAAACGGGGTTACCAGGGTCGTCGAACCGTTCCAAATGGCAAGTAAAGGTGGCAAATTAGATTATCTATGTATTTCTATGCCCGCTGCGTACTCTCAAAATATCTAAAGTAGATATAAAAAGAAATGTTTATGTTAAGTAAGCCTCTCTTCTTTTATTCATAGCTTTTATGTAAAATGCTCATAAAAATAAGCAAAAGATGTAATGTGAGTTTCAAGTTCTTACTGAGTGGTTTTCTCATTCATGTTTGATAGCTCCTTAGTTTATTATGTAAACTTATTCATTCAGAATTTGTTTCTCTTTATTTTTACTGGCTGGTCTAAACTTCCAAGTAGGTATCTTATACAACTTAAAAACTTTTTACTTTTATTACTTTTTTATTCTTCTTAGGTACTTATAATCAGTCTATTGCAATCCTTATCGATCTTTTATTAAAACAAAGGTCAACGCTCAATTTCGATTCTGACATGAATAATTATCTTGCAAAATACTACCAAAGATCCGTGATCTCCAAGATATTTCATCTCGTAGCTCTGTTTGTGTGACTGTAAGCTCCAGCCCCCAGGCAGTGTTTTGTTTGTCTAGACTAGTTTATTTTGTTCTGCTGTGACACGAGGTCATTCATTCCCGTCCCGCATCTCCAATGGGCTGAGACCGCGACATTTTCTTGCTTCATTTTGTAAAAAACCAGCCTTTGTCGAGGTTCTTCGTTCTAAACCACAATTGTATCTAGATGACGGTCTGATTGCAAGACGACATTATGAAGTACTTTTTTTTTCTTTAGCCTATTGGGCAATGGCCTCCCCTTACTCTTTCCGGGAACTCTGCCGCGCTACCTGAAATATTAATGTTTCATATTATTGGCAGTTTGGAAGACTTGGCATATTAAATTTAGACTAGTATCCTTCTAGTAGCCTTCTAGTATTGACACAAATTGACATTAATTGATGGATCAGGTCCTAGCGGCTTTGATTGACCTCTTGTGTTAAACGTTGAACTCTTACTTGGGTCTTTATTGTTATAAGTGCTCACTAATAATTTGATTAACCGGAATATAGAACACTGTTTCGCGATAACTGTCCTGTGTCCACCAATGGCCGTCTTTCGGCTGAATGATAATGATGATGATGACAATGATCGCGATAATGGCTTAAAAATGCAAGCAACACATAATAAGTAATACCTGAACCTTTTTATCTCTAAGCTAGCTAAGCCCAATAAAAATAGTAAATAGTGAAATAAAAGTAGTGACATAACTGAAACTAATACGGACACAAGGATCGTGAGACACGGTCACGGCTACACGACCACGACCATAGTGACTCATTCGAGGCACTGGACTTTGGCCAAACAGCCTGACTGCCTCACTGGCTGATAGGTACGCTCTCGATTTCAGCTCCTTTTTTTTCCTCTATTTTTTATGACCGTCTCGTGACCTCCTTTTTATTGGAAACTTTTTATTCAGTTACGTCGAGTTGTACTTCATACAATATTCCTCTTTTGCTCCGGTTGATTTAATCCTATCGGGTAACGGCTTAACCTATAAAATACTATAAATAGAAAGAGCAAACGGTTAAATTGTGCACACAGATTAGTTTTCTGTATTGATTTGTATTGTACCTTACTATTATCATAGTAATAGAATAAAATCTTTTTGGAGCTGGACCAAAGTGGATTAGGTCGAATTCGATCATCTTAGCCCTTTCCCAAGTATTCATGTGTAGGAAGAACAGCTGGGATAATGCATTATAGGAAAAGTGGATAAGATTCGAAGCCTCCGAATCTGTCAAAATACAGTTCTCACTCAGCTGTTGTCCGTACTAATATTATAAATTCGAAAGTAACTTTGTCTGTCTGTCTGTATGTTACCTTTTCACTCCTAAACCGCTTAACCGATTTAGATGAAATTTGGTATAGAGATAGCTTGAGTCCCGGGAAAGGACATAGGATACTTTTTATCCCGATATTTCCACGGGATCGAGACTTATGCGGGTGAAACCGCGGGGCGCAGCTAGTTTGAATATATACCAACTTTTCCTATTATGCATTGCACATACCGTGTGACATACAGGGTACAATTTATACAACTGGCACACAAAAAGCACAATGATCAAACAATAACAAAATATTACTACAAAACAAAACAGTATGGCGGCTCGAGTGGCCAGTAATCTCAGTAATTGCGAATGGCGGTAAAATGCGGTAATACAGGTTTTTGAACAAAAGCCAGGATGTTCGGGCATTCGCTGTTTACCGCGCGTATCCGGGCCGAGGGAGACGTGACGTATCGGGTGTCGACTCAGTGTTGTCACTATGAAAAAAGAAATCATACCGGTTGACATTATTGTATTTTATTTTAATTATTCTAGTTCTGCTTTGTAGTTTTTTTATGCTGAGTGTATTTTATAAGCTATGACTCGTACCAGCATGGTAATTGCGTAACACACTATTAATAGCAATGGCTTTCATTGTGACAGTTCAGCAACATTCATTGCGTTATTTGCGTTGTTGAGCAGACACATTTTTCGAACATATGGAGCAATGGATTAGAAATATAATTCAAATTGAGAGTAATTGGTAATAGTGTGTTACGCAATAATTGGGATGCTGCACCCTAATTGCGTAATAGACTTTCAATCACAATATGGATCAATTTGAAGGATATTGCTAATCCATTGCTTTATAAGGTTCGAAAAATTTGTCTGCTCAGCAACGTAAATAATGCAATGAATGTCGTTTGTCAAAATGAAAGCCATTTTAATTTGTTACGCAATTACCCCGCAGGGTAAATAAATATAGCATAATGTAGGTTTAGTACTGAATAATAAATCTTTTATTCCTTTAGACATTTCATATCAGTGTCGGAATTATTATGATGTAATAATAATTGCATCAAAATTGTTGTCTAGTTCCGCTGTAATTATTTCCAGGAATCCATTGTTTAACAGCATATAATACCTATCTACGATTAGAAAGTGCAGCGTCTACGATATAACTTATAATTTTCAATCAATTTGTTAAGTACTTAAGTTTAAAGTTGCACCTCACTTTGCACGGAGTTGAGAATTCTATTGTTTAGAATAAAATACAAGAATCAAGTTGGTTACCTAACTTAGCTGCGTTTGCGGCTCGCGGTTGTAAACCGTGTTCGCACTGACATTTAAAATATTACTTTTAAGTTACACAATCAAAGCTGTGTACATACAACAAACTTGAAAGTACTTAAACGTAGTTCATTCAATTTTGTTGCCAAGTAGAAAATGTTGCGTAAACAAAACTAAGTAAAAAAATGCTGCCAGTAAAAATAATGCGGAAGTTTTTGGTATTTTTTTCATCATACTTGCCTAAATGTACCAAGTTTGTGTTTTAAATTATTAAATATATTGTTACTATGCCAGTTTCTCACATGTTACACCCAATTTTATTTATAAAAAAAATATATTTTATAATGCCAAGCGAATTTGGCTAGTATAATAATGGTTGCTAATATTGTATCAGTCTTGTTCAATATTAATGATATTCATTTGTTTGTTTCAGTTGTGGTGGACGTGGACGACAGGCCGCTTTGCGTAGAAATCTGTGATACTGCTGGACAGGTGAGATATTACATTAATTAATATTGAAAATTAACGAAGAAAGAAAGCAATATCTATACTCTATCCCCCTTACTAATAATAGATTTCTCTCTTTCAGTCGTCAGTAATTTGACTTTCGAAAGAAGAAGACAAAGCGTTGTGTAACTATACAGACGCTATACAACGTTTATTAGTAAGGGGGTTAGTATCCGTTCTTATATGTATAATTATTAAACATTCTAATCTCGTCATCTGATTTACCGACTGACTACGAGACGGACGACGCACAACCAGCTTGAACCACAGATGAGGACATCTTCTGAAGATATTATGTTCCAAAGATTGCGTAGTTAGAACTCTACTCAAATACCTATAAGAATAGAAGTTTATATTCAAAGCCCTGGGGCAACACAGTTAGTCCACTAAAATATTAGAGACCCTTCAAGAAATTAATGAGGAGGTGCGTAAAATACTCCTTTGATTTTCCAGGTGTATATTGGCGGCTTTGGTTGCTTACCAACAGCTGGCCGCCAAGCTCGTTTACCTCCTGCAACTCTTATAAAAAAACTGCCTAATTGGAACACTGACAGTAACTCTGAACCATGCTGGGAAGACGGATATGTATGTAAAAGTCATCTCATCCGATGGACTTCCTCAGCCTGGGGATCATGTGTTATGTTTATGTTGGCATGATCAGTTCTTCACGTAAAAAACATCTTTTTGTACTGTTCCCACCCCAATGCAATTGGGTTCGAAGTACTTCTTTTTCTTCGATGCACAGCCATCATCTCATTCTCAGTGTTGAACTCCTTTCTAGCGATGTTATCATAATCCATCCATACATTCTCTTCTACTATAACCAGTTCTTCACGTAAGTAATATGTATATGAATGGGGATTTGGTATTTATAGTAATTCCATAATTCATTGCCGAACTTAGTGAGAACTAGAACCTGTCGTCCGGCAACCTAATTGCGTAATACACTAATGAATCATTTTGAAAGATATTGCTAATCCATTGCTTCTTAAGTTCGAAAAATGTGTCTGCTCAACAACGTAAGTAACGCAATGTATGTTGTTGAACTGTAAAAATTATACCCATTGCTACTGATAGTGTGTTACGCAATTACCCCAATGTCTGTATCATTTTCATTGAAAAAAATCTGTAATACTCAAGTATTTCTTAGAACATCCGTCCTTGGTTTCTTCATTATTTATCGCAACGCGAAAGCCGTGACATAATTTCGAATTATCAATAAAATAACACAATATTATCAATTTATCATTAGCTTATCGACCATATGGAATTATCGTCAAGATTCGCACACCCTACCTATGCTAAGCTTACTTTTCACGTGCTCACTTTGTCAAACATCCATACAGGCCGTTATTAAAGAAAATGTATACAAAATGGCGGATCCCACGGCCAGTCCATCACCTGGCGTAGCGCCATATTTATCTAACAAAAAGGTGGCATTAGTTTGATAAAAAAAAAATAGCACGTGCACTAATCTATAACCTCCTACACGCCGGATCCAATTTTTTTTTTCATTTAACAATGGATACGCAAACTGGTGCACCGTTCCCACAGTTTCTCTACTTGTGTAGTAGGTATATGGTATAGAAAAATTGAATTGCACATGTCTTGTGTGTATACAAATGCAGGTGGCAGTTGTGTGGTGGGTAACTTGTTCTATTGCATTCATAGGGCCAAAGACATGGACTTTTTTAACCACAGAACAGATAAACCTGTGGGTGAAACTACTTACAAGCAGCAAGCAGCTTATTTTTTAAAATAGTTTGTTTTTTCATCTATTTTCACTTTTCCGATTTCAGCAAGTAGCATAACAAGAATAGGCGTCAACTTTACATTGCCAAAGGGTGGCAAGGACGTCGACCTGTTAACCTGTTATCATGGATTCAGTACATCATTCTGAACCCTAAAAATTTGCTGTTCCATACATTTTGACCGCGTAGGTATTGGCGCATGCGCATTGCTACGAAACAGCAGATTTTCTTTTGATCATCATCATCATCTGCCTAGCCTTTTCCCAACTATGTTGGGGTCGGCTTCCAGTCTAACCGGATGCAGCTCAATACCAGTATTTTACATGGAGCGACTGCCTATCTGACCTCCACAACCCAGTTACTGGGTAATACGATACCCTTTGGTAAGACTGGTTGTCAGACTTTCGGGCTTCTGACTACCCGTAACTACTGTCAAATATCCACGAATGACAGCCGGGACCAACGGCTTAACGTGTTTTCCGAGGCACGGAGGGGTCTCGGTATGTGAAGATGGTCACCCATCCACATACCAACCACGGCAAGCGTAGCTTAACCTGATCGATCGACCTGTGCGGCTGCATTTTCTTTTGATAACTGACGAAAAATTTCTACGTCTAGAATCATGTCCTATTGAATTCATGATTACAGTTTTGTACGTCGATGTCTTTACTCTCTGCCACCCTGTATATTTCGCATTGTATAACGTGTCTATTGTACTCCCAATGTTTGATCACGTTGGCACCGGTTCGTTCAAAGCAGTCACATCACAATGGTTTCATCGTTATTGGATGCGTATGACATTATTAAAAAAAAGCCTATTGAAAATAACGTGATATACTGCTTGATTCTGTGAACTCCAAACACGTTGTTATTCACTTATCTATATAAAATTCAAAGTCCTGACTGACTGATATATCAACGCATAGCCTAAACCGCTGGTCCTAGAGACATGAGATTTGGAGGGTGTGTTCTTTGTGAAGAGTAGGTATCCACTAAGAAAGGGTTTTTTGAAATTCCACCCCTAAGAGGGTGAATAGGGGGACGGTGAAATTTCACGCAGACGACGTCGCGGGCAGAAGCTAGTTTCATTATATACATATACGAGGAAAGCACTTGAAATTAATCGAAAATCATTTAACTATTTCGACATGTTTTATTTATGATTTCACTTGATGAAACGATGCGATTTCGACGACATGCTTCTTCGACAGCAATGGTATTCCGGAGTCAATTTCGACGTACTCTACTCCGGCATGCTGTACTTCGACAATATCTTACTTCGACGTGATATAATATCTGGGACACGATGCTACTTCCAAATTATTCTGCGACATTAGGGAACAACTAAACTTGTGAACGATGATATGGCTAGAAAGGGGGTGACTACCGATGTGGGTTTTTAAGTAAAATACATTGCAAAACAATCACAATCAAGCTTTTTGATAGTCAAAGCATACTATAGTGTAACAGAATTCTTGAATGATAAAAAAATTGAAACTTAGACTGTTTATAATAGTGTTTTTTTTTTGGTTTTGTGTTGTCTCTTGTTCTGTTTGTATGTTAAAGTTTAGTATTTAGTTATTCTTTTTTTTTTGTAATTCTTGCATGCCTACTGGTAAAATATGGCTGAACCTATTTCAATATAACACCATGTACTGTACCCATATTTGCAAAATAAAATATCTTTATCTTTTATCTTTATCACGGTTTGTTTGCACTTTTGAAACTGCATCAAAGACTTTTATCGTCGGCGTCGTTTAGATTGTGTTATCAGAAGCAGGCATTATGTTCTGAAAAGAAATCTATGCTAATTACTACATACACAAATAATATTGTCTCGGCAGTGTTAATAATAAAATTAAATATCAAGCACTTTGCAGGTAGCATTAAGCTCACATTGATTAGGTTAACTTGATCATTAATAAATACTTAATTATCGATTTTCTCAGTTGTTTCGGCTTATTAGTCGATTCGCACGAATTTACTCGCCCGCACAAATTGGCACATATTTAATTTTATGCAAAATAGTATAGAAAAAAGGACACTAGCGCACAGAAGTGATATGAATTAAATACAAAATATTACAAAACGTGTAAATCTTTCTTAACTTAATTGCATAAAATTCAAAATGTGACAATTGCCTAATACATATTTCTGGAGTTGTCGACTCGCCCACAAATAAATTAACTTCGTGCGAATAGCCTAAAGAAAAATTAATATAATTTAAAAGCGACGATTCGCCCGTTTCGGGCGAGTAAATTCATGCGAATCGACTAATAAGCCGTTGTCACAAACCTGCGAGTAGGTCCATTTATGACACCCCGACTATGAATGACAATGAAAGTGAAATGTACGCAACTTGTCATTCAGCTGTATGAGAAATCAGAGAAACTCCTCTAGGGTATTAGTGAAAACGAACACAATCATCTTGATTTCTCATATTTTCTCGATGTTAAATAACAATTATTTTCCATAACAAGACAATTTACAATTGGGTAAATTTGCTTAGCGTGAGAGCTCTGTGGACCAATAATAGATTCCCTCGACCAAGTTTAGACAAAGCGGCATCTTTGGTGTGCTGAATCAGTTAATTTAATTTAAAAACGATACATGCATGTAAGGTTTCATAAAGCTTTGATATTGGATCAGACAGCAGTGAAACATTCTGAACAAAGGTTCACATCAGAACTGCTGATGCAGAAAAAAACTTGGATAGTCTTGGAACATATATTCAACCTATTGTAGGTTAAGTAAAGGCTACAATTGTACTAAAAAGCACGCTTGTTTGCTACCAGGTACCATGCTCTCCTTGAGTGAAAATAATCA
Source organism: Amphipoea oculea (assembly GCA_945859645.1). Classification (NCBI taxonomy): domain Eukaryota; kingdom Metazoa; phylum Arthropoda; class Insecta; order Lepidoptera; family Noctuidae; genus Amphipoea; species Amphipoea oculea. The sequence goes on from OX243868.1 coordinate 5,103,138, forward strand.
TACTCTGTGTTAGTACAGAGGTATGAGGAACAGGGTGTTAAGCTCACTCAGCCTCCATAGGAAAGAGAGGATCCTCCGACCAGAGGGACGGGTGTTGTGTCTGGTGGGCTACTACCCCGACGATTGATGTCGGGAGTCGGGACATTGTATATATGCTAGTTGTGCGGTAAACTCTATTTGCGTGATGCAGGATTTTGCGTGACGTCAGTGTGATGCGTGGTTTTGTGGTGGTGGCGATATAGATGCCGACCACACCTTTTTTGTATACACATATGATAATTGTCAGCTACCAGGCAGTATCTGCTCGAAATTAGCATGTTTTTGTGCTACTACATGACATGTGTATTCTAGGCTTTAAACCAGAAAAATAATTGAAAGTCTTGCCGAAGTATTCGAGTATACCTAACGATAGTGAGTGAACGACTATTACCACGCTTTCTGAACGCTTATGTGACGACATAGAAAACCATTTCATCACACAATCACGTTCCAATACTGTACCGACACCAAACGTACAATCTTCTCGATCAAACACCGATACAAAATCATAGCTCACTATAAAAGGTGCCATCATGTTGAAGGGAGCTTGCGTCACTCTGGGCAGCCGACCAGGAATGGTACGTCAGTATATTGATATTGCTGTCAATACTTTCACTTATGGACTATAGCAGTAGGTACTGCGGTGGCGCGACTTAGCACTCATGCTCTAAACAAAACGGTTCATTGTTTGCGACTGCTGCGTAAATTCTGATTTGTACCAGATATAGATTTCAGTAGGGGAAAACTTTTCAAGAATACTTGGAATGTTTGTACCGGATGTTGTCGGGAAAATCGACTTTATAATTTGAAGCCTTGGTAATAAGATGGTTAGACAACAAAGTTAGGCTTGTCGGAAAAATCTAGACGAGGTAAAGTTTGGGAATTTGGGACAAACACAACATGGAAGAACTGCGCAGTGAGAGGAAGCTTGTCTTCTGCACTGGGTCTGAAAGACTAGCAGATGATCAATGTTTAGTGTCCAGTAATACTGTATTTTAGAACGGTTTCGCCAAAATAGATCTTATGTTCACTTTTCCCATAATATGTACCTACCTATTTGTTTCGCCCTATACCTAGTTAAGGACAGTAACTACTCTTGGCCTAGTCTTTAACCGTTTTCTATCTTGAAAATAAAGATAGACAACGCGACCTTACGAACTACTTGTGAATGTATGTACCGTATAAAATCAATGCGTTACGACTGTGTTATCACTCGTAATTAGTCGGTCAGAATAATTACGATGCAGGAACAGTTATTTATCAAAATGTTCTGTTCGTTGACCCTAAACGAGGCGCGTTAAGGTCCGGCCTCCGGTTGCACCGTTATAATAAAATGTTATGTTATCCCTTTTTGTACAGTCGGTTCGTGATAATCGTGATTTCGATATTTATTTGATTTTGTAAAGTATCCTTGCTTTGCTGGTTTCGGTACAGAATAGATCAGGATCTGCATTCATGGATTTCGTCGTAAAACGTAAGGGACATTACAGACCATAGACAAATAGACTTCTGTAACACGCCTTTGAGACCCTAGGATGCGCTACGTTGGATTCTCAATGCTCGACTCAATACCGAGAGGTGAAAATCCATTGCGCTATAAAAAAATCGCTTGTGCATACCTGGGCTAAAATGTCAAGTTGAAATAGAGAGCTATCGAGAGAATTAGATACAAAACATGATTGCCTCTTGAGTCTTGATATTAACTGAAACGTGATTATACACAACTTTATTATCATACATACAACTGCGTCGTGCGTGAAGTGAAAATACATCGTGTAGGTAACGTGTTTCGCTGGTACCTACCTATTGACAAATGACCTACCTATTGATAAATCTAGCACATGTTGCTGAGAGTGAGAGGTTATCTCATGTTTCGCTTTTCGACGTCCTCGTGAAAAGAGAGGGTTCTTGAATTGATAGAAATTATATAATGTATCTACTAAAGTTCCCGAGTGTTGACTATGAATTCATGATGGCGCAAACGGGAATAGCATGGGAATACCGGGGATACAGCCGTACATAACTCATAACTTCATAAAATGTTGCCAGTGTAATAACTAAATTACTTCCCATATTTGGTTCTTTTAATGTAACCTATGCACTGAAGACCTCATTTGTACAGAACTAAAACCTCTTTTCTCCTAATTCCAGGACTCAATGTCTGAGCTCCGTGAGCTGTGCTACCCTGGCACCGATGTGCTGATGCTGTGCTTCTCCGTGGTAAGGCCTGAGACCTTCAGGTCTGTTGCTGAGAGGTGGACCAAAGCTGTAGCCAATGTGAACGCGCCGCTCATACTCGTCGGCACGCAGAGTGATCTTGCGCAGGATTCAAGAGTGCTGCAGACTTTGAAGGTGAATATCTGCTTCAGGTTTTAACATCAAGTCTTAAAATGTGTAAAACTGAATGTGTTGTAAGATGAAATTTTCGTCGACCTTTTCTCTCGAACTGGACCATGTTTCATAAGGTTTTCCAAAAATGTGATGCCTTACACACAATAAATTTAAAAAGACATCGAAATAATTAGAATTTATACAATTTTTCAGGGTCGTGGGGAGCACGTTGTCTCAGACATTGAGGCAAGAGCATTAGCAACTAAGATCAACGCAGTCTACATAGAAACCTCTGCGAAGACCAGGAAACAGTTGAAGGATGCTTTCGACGCCGCCATCTTGGCGGGGTTGCCAATTAGACACGGAAAAAAACCTTTTTGGAAGAAACTATTATGTTTAAGTTAAAGTATTTTTAGAAAAGAATGGACTATTTTATGAAAGCCTATTTGGAAAATTGTTGTGTACAGTGTAGATTTGTTGCTTGGGAATAAGAGATATATTAAAATCAAAAGACGGAGGAATTTACCAATTTCGTACATTGTTATTCTAATATGAATATTGGAAACTAGCAAGCTTTAAAATGTAGCGATTCTGTGTTCTATCGTTGTTAGAGATTTTAATTGTGGCTGAATGAAATTATATTGACTCAATGTTCGTTTGTGAAAGATTAGAAATTTTTGCGTGTTTTTTTACCTTGTTTATGCGTTACCTACAGGCTGTTAAGTTTTTATTTGAAAAACTATTCTCTAACTTTTTCGAAGTGCCTTCTGAAGATGCTTAGCATGCTTCAACGTGTATTTGCTATTAATAAAGTGTCAGGCAATTATTTAAAAAATAAATTGCTACTCTAAAAATAAAAATAAACTCTTTGTAGAAACAAAGAAAAATGTTGCGTGCGCTGCTGTTTTTGCAACGACTTTCAGTTATTTCAGCCTGTTATAAATACGTCGTACGATAAAGTAGGCTCTTATTAATACTTTACTATGCAGCAATAATAGGTACGTCTTTGTGAACAACTGCAAGGCTTCTCTAGTACCTTGGCCTACATCAATGGATCGATTGAAGTAGCTACCATAAAGGATTATAGCTTAGGTATCGAGTTTAGATATTCTTGGATAATACAAATATAACACAGCTCTATTTCTTCAACACAACGATTTATTACAATGAACTGTACAGCACAAAAGTTGATTATATAATTATAGTTAAAATATATATTTTGAATAAGTCTCAGGCTATTTTAACACTGGTAACATCAATAGGCTGCATAGAAAAAAAAAACGTAATATGGAGATACTTTCTATTCGCATTAACCATATCTACACATGTATGATGTACTAAATGTTATGTACAGTAGGAAATAATTAGTTTTAATTATATGATAAGCGTTTTATAGGTGTATATACGGATAATTATTTTAATGTGGTTTTGATACTCAACACGAACTGATAATAATATTTTATTATAATGAAAAGCTCTTTTATTTGTCTTTACTTAAACTTTATACCTATTCAACTGCATAGAAGATATAGAAATTATGAAATTAATTCTTAATGAAGTCCTATGGATAAGGCGCCTGTCGCACCGCCGACGATTAGCGAAAAGCGAGTAGAGCTAGCAACTAGAAACGAGTTGGCGAGTAATGGCGAGCAGCGAGTGTGTAGTTCGGATGGTTTTGTGCGATTGCGCAAACGATTTGTACAAACTCCTCCCCGCTCCTCTCATATTGCATATGACCACCATCTTCAATGGCGCTCTGAGCAACAACATCTTCCCGCAAGCGTGGAAAGAAGCCACCGTCATCGGTATCCCCAAACCAGGCAAGCCCAAGTCTGAGCCCACCAGTTACCGTCCCATGTCCTCTTAGTGTTCTTGGCAAAATCTACGAGATTCCATACTCTAACTGGGTCGTGATTAACGATTTGTAAAGATATATTAATATATAAATGGGTGGACAAATTCTGCGTCTGCATAGCTATTCACAACCACTCGATATGCTTCCGTACTGTATCAAACATCAATCAATGTTATCGTCTGAGTCCTCTAAACGCTGTTCATAAGTCCAAAACCCGAAAATTTTGTCAGTTTTTAAATCAAATAGATGACCGCTGTTCTTCTGACAGCTATCTGCTGTCGGGGGCAAGAAAAATCAGGTTATCGAAATGTGTCTCATTCGATACGATAGCTTGTCGTATGGTTGTGAATAGCTATGCTGATCTCATACCAAAACCGTACATACGGAAGGCATTATTTATGTTTTTCTAGTTAAAATTACATTGTCTAAAGAGAAGGGATGCGTAATTTTTGTTTTTTTGTAAAACTTATTTAGATATGTTAAGTTGTAGTTTATTAATTTGTACAGTATGTAGAGAACGGTTCCCTATCCATTTGCATACAATTTTAAGACCTAATATAACTTAGCATAACTTTGTTTGGCATAATTATATTTTCGCATAATATAATTACGCATAACAGCTTACGCATATTTTTTTTAAGCATAATTTCTCTAACCATAATAATGATTAAGCATAATATTGTAAAGCATAAATTTATTAAGCATAAAGTTCTAAAGCATAACTTTTTTAAGCATAATATCCTAAAGCATAAATTTATTTACGCATAATGATATTAAAACATATTTTTATTTTTTCGCTGTAGGAAGCATGAATCAAGCAAGCATACAGCATGCAAGCAAGCATGCAAGCAAGCATGCAGCAAACAAGCAAGCATGCAGCATGCAAGCAAGCATGCAGCATTCAAGCGCTCGCTCTTGCATCCTACGTCGTCTATTGCGTTCGTTGAGTTCGGGTGCGGTAACGGAAATAATTCGGAGTATTGAAAATCGAAATGTCGTTTTTCGGACCGCGAACCCATCGAGCATTTGATTCTTCGAATATTATGAAAATCGGAAAACAAAGAAGTCGCATTTATGACTTTCGGTAAAATAAATTTCGTGATTTGTAATAATAGACATTATGATTCATAGGTATTATGAAATTCGGACTTTTGAAAATCGGAACATCGAAATTCGGAATAAAATATTTCGGAGTATTTGGGTGTTCCCGTTTCAATCAGTTAACTTCTATCTGAGGAATTAACCGCCATATTTATTTCTCATAATAGAAGTTAACTGATTGACATATTTTTTTATACAAAAACTGTCAAAACATCTAACATATTCTTCAGATAAAAGTTATCTCGCGATTGAAAAATCGTTTAAGTTACATAATGTTATGTATAAATTATATTAATTGTATGCCTAAATATTATTATGCTAATAGTCATTAGGCCTACTTACGTTATGCTAATAGTCATTAGGCCTACTAACGTTATGCGAATCAAATTTATGCCAAAACAAATTAGTCTTTAAGATGATTATGCCAACATAAAATGTATGCCTAAAAAAATTATGCCGAAGTATTACATATTATGCCAAAATAAATTGTGCCAAAATCGTTATGCCGAAGTATATTAGGACAAAGAACATTATGCGAAAAGAAGGGATCCCGTAGAGAACCTGTCTAGGTCTTCCTGTAAGGGTATACAATCGTGCAAATTTTTAACAGGCCTAAAAATTTTGAGATCGTTTACGTATAGCAATAATTTTGAATTTTGAAAACATCTATTGATGTCATTAATAAATAATCATGAATAAAAGAGGTCCTAAAATGAGCCCTCGGGCACTCCAGAGGTAACACTCAGGGTGCTCATTTATCACAACACTCTTGAGTCCTATTAGAAATATAAGAAAAGAACCATCTCAGAAGATCAGTATTTAATACGTACCTAATTATTTAATAACATTCAATGCAATCTTATACAAAAGAAGCTGATGGTCAACCTTGTGAAAAGCTTTCCGAAAGTCAGAATATACGTGGGTCACTCAGAGAGTTTATTTTGGTATAGTATCAACTTGAACACGAGGGACCATGTTGTTGAACAAGTAGTTCACAAAAGTTATCAGGTTGGTTGTAATTGAGTTCTTTTGACGAATCCATGTTGTGGTTGAATGATAGTATTGTGCAGTAGCGGGTATACTTTATCATGAACGAGAGTTTATTTTGGTATAGTATCAACTTGAACACGAGGGACCATGTTGTTGAACAAGTAGTTCACAAAAGTTATCAGGTTGGTTGTAATTGAGTTCTTTTGACGAATCCATGTTGTGGTTGAATGATAGTATTGTTCAGTAGCGGGTATACTTTATCATGAACAGTCTCTCGAAACCTTTGACAAAGCTGACAGTATTGATTGATAATGGACGATAATTCATGACATCATCCTTAGGTCCCTATTTGTGTAAAATGGGGTTATATTAGGTCCTTACATATGAAATTGGCGTTTTTCGTACTGGCCACTTTAATCACGAATTTCTCCTCTTTGGTAAGGAATTCCAAATTCAAATTTGTACAGCTATTTACTCATGTATTTGTGCTTCGATGACCGTCATTCATTTGTTTTTTTTCTTCTGTTTTTTCTGTTTGCGTCACTCATTTTACAAAATGGAAAATTTAAAATATCGCATTATTTACGAGTACGAGTTCCGCCGTGGCACTAGTGCTGCGGAAACGACTCGAAGGGTGAATGATGTGTATGGCGGTCATGTTGCAAAAGAAAACACAGTTCGTTTTTGGTTCCAACGTTTTCGTTCTGGAAATTTCGACCTGCAGAACAAGCCCCGTGGACGGCCTGAGACCCAAGTTGATAATGGAGAATTGAAGGCTATTGTGGAAGCGGACCCATCGCAAACCACGTCCGAGTTAGCTGCAGGCTTCGATGTTAGTGATAAAACTGTTTTAATTCACTTGAAGCAAATTGGGAAGATTAAAAAGCTTGAAAGCACGACAACGCCAGACCACACACTGCGCAACAGACGGCTACCAAATTAGAAGAGCTTGAATTGGAATGTCTTAGACATCCTCCGTACTCCCCGGACCTTGCTCCAACAGATTACCATTTTTTTCGCAATTTGGATAACTTTTTGCAAGGGAAAAAATTCAACTCCGATGGGGCAGTCCAAATCGCCTTCAAAGATTTTATTGATTCCCGTCCGACTGGTTTTTTTAGTAAAGGGATCAATGAACTACCTATAAGATGGCAAAAGTGCATTGAAAACAATGGTTCATACTTTGATTAATTAAATATATTATATTAAAAAATATTCGACTTTTTGTTCCTTCCATACAAAACGCCAATTTCATATGTAAGGACCTAATATTTGCAAGTTTCCATGCTTGAAAGCAACCTTGAGAAATTTTACATTTCCTCGTCAGCGGTGGGACAGGTGCCTAAAAATATATGAGTACCTATACAAGAAAACAAATTCAATGCTTGAAACTAGTATAATTTGAGAGTAAATAAAATGTATATTTTACCTACAAACGACAATAAATAAATACTAATTAAACACAAAAATACGCCTTTTATCTAAATACTGCAGTCTATACAGGTTGATTATTTATTTGTTGATTAGCAACATTTTTCTGTAGATTTCAGAACGAGTGCGCAGTGGCCTGCCATGGTAACGTTAGCTTTCTGTACCTTTTCCCTGTAACAATAAAAAAAAAAACAATTTAATGTCTAAGTACACCGGTAGAAGGATCTTTTGGCGCTTGAATGACGTTGGCAAAGAGGCGCTGTTGGTAAAAAATTGTGCATTTGTTTTGTATAATGTCACTTGGAATGTATTAAAAAATCAAGATGGCGGCGTTAGTTCCGATTTTGGTCACGTGTCTAAATAACATTGTAGCGCTATATACAAATACTGCATTCAGTGACTCCTTAACGGACATCAACCGATATGTCGTGGTTATATTCCATCACTTCTTATATTATATTAGCGCACTATACTAAGTTCCTATGTAGGCACTTATGGCAAGATCCACAGATCGCACTTTAACTTCACCTTGCTAAGTAGAGTTTGTGTTTCATACGAATATAAACCTTAACTTTATGTATACAATATTCATATTCGTATGAATGTTCATATGCTCACGGATTATACGAACATGAACTTTGGAAATTTAATAACAAGGTAAGGTCGTTATTCGTGTGAATCTTGCCCTTACTAGATATAGCAACATAGTCTCTTACCCTTTTTCCAGTAAGCAATTGATACCAGAGGCTTCGACTTGTAGCTGCTGGGGCAGCAGATGCATGGAGCTGAGGTCAACCGCAATCTCCTTATCAGATAGATTCATGACACCCACGACCACAGGGTGGCCGGGCAGTAATCTAAATGTAAAAGTTAAATATTAAAACTGGAAAAAAACCGCTGCATGCTCATCATTTTGTCGCTGCGATGTGTTGTGCCATATCATATTCATAACCATTCCATTTCAGGGAGTAAATTTAGTAAATTATGTACCTAGCAACAGCCAACACGAATTCGCAGAGCGCTCGCACGTCCAGGTCACCGGAACGGACAGCTGGGAGACGTTTCAACGCAGCCACGGCCTTGTAGAACTGGAAATATTAAATGAATAAGTACTTCTATGCCTATACAGTTAAAGCCGCTTTTCGTGTCTGTCAGTGTGACCTTTTTGTTCTTCTAAACTACCTACGCAACGGATTCTGATGCGGTTTTCACCATCATTTAGAGAATTGATTCCGGAAGGTTCATGTGTATATTACATTAATATTTAACTTAGGGCTGATTTTTCAATAGTCGAATTACTTATTAAATATCTGAAGAATAATAATTATGCCAATTTGACATATTTTCTATAGAAAATCTGTCAAACCGCAATATTTATTCCTCAGACATAAATTACATACTTATATGAATATTGAAAAATCAGCCCTTAATACTCCATTTGCTTCATACGTCATACATACATCTGCATATGCATTCACAAGCATCTTACAGGTTAAATATAATGCGATGGGCTTAGGCTTAGATATAAAGTAAGCTTGAAATAAACTGTCGTTTCACCATACTAAGGAGGGATTGTCACTATTGACAGTTTACTTCACCTAGTTTCGGGCTTGACGCTTAAAATTACCTTAGCAGTAACTAGGTAAATAAAAACAGAACGAATAGACATCATAATCTTACCTTATAATGACTTTTTTTGGCAGCAATCTGAGCCGCCAAGTTAACAGACGCGTAGTTGTCAGCGATGGGAAGCCAAGTGGAGGCGCCATTAGAGAAGCCAGCATTCGTGGTAGCGTCCCAGTGGTACGGCGTGCGCTCAGGGTCGCGGCTGCTCTTCCAGTAGTTGATAGGATCGTCGGTGTTGCAAGCCTGAGGGTCCTTCGTGTCTTTCCAGCTCACGTGTCCGTCGGTCATGCCGATTTCTTCGCCCTGGAGTTAATATAAAGGCTTGAATGTCAGGACTGGGTGAACGGAGGCATGAGTTCGATGTTTACCGTTGGGCCATAGACGAAGTGACTACGTAAGCCCACTCCTATCTCAAGCAGTTTCAGCTAAGTTGGAGAGGAACACGCATTTTAAAAAAAGAAGCCCTTAACAATGGCAGCCAATGGCGTGGCGATAAACGACTGAAGTAAAAACGATTGATAATGATACTCCTTAGATTTTTGGACTGTTTACCTGATAGGTGATGGTGATTCCAGGGAGGATGAGGGCCAACATGTTCATCGCGTCCATTCTGTTGACGCCGTACCTTGAGGCCAGGCGGCTTTGATCGTGATTGCCGTTCTGTAAGTACGTTGATACTGTAATGTTATACTTTATGAAAGCGGTTTCCCGTTAGCTTTATGGTGAAGTATGAGATAGCTCATCAGTCAATTTGAAGATGGTAAGTAGATAAATTTAATCAAGATAAGGTGCTCACTCTCTCTTCATCACGGGCTCTTGAATCAAGTAACATAGTATACTTTATACTGTGGTAGTAAAATAGGTAAGTTTATTTACATGAAGAAAGTGTTCTAAGATAGAAATTAAGATACATACCACCCAGTTTGCAACATTCCCAGTTGGCATATACGTCATCCACATATCAATCTTCGTTTTAATATCCCTTGCGGTTGACTTGTTGGACAGTTCCCCGAGGTACACGAAGTTGAAGGGAACGGAACCTTTCCGGGTGTTGTTTCCGTAGTACTGCATCATCAGGGGTAATTCGGTGTAGGCTTCAGTCATCATGATCTTGGACTCGTTGTGTTTCTCCGTGAATTCGTCAAGAACTGCCCTCCAGTCGTAGATGAGGTCGTACGTTTCTTTTTGGTCTCTGGAGTAGGTGTGGGTTAGGTAGTCATAGTCCTCTGGAGTCTTTCCGGCCTTACCTGTAACGAAGTAAAGGAGTTCTCGATGCTCATCAAACAGAAGTATGGCTTATTTTACCAAAACTATTTGAACGATTTAGGATCTTTCTCGCAAGTGCCTCTCTATTTCAAGGATTTCTCAAGCAGTCCTGGGTTGAAACCATCATCGTTATACATAGGTAGAAGACAATATTCAGCAGTTTCTGGTAAAATTTCACTTCAACTTCTGAAAGATATATGCTTGGTAAAAAAGGAACTGTACTATCTTCGTATCAGAGACAAAATTTATTTTGCTATGCACAAACCTGAGAGTGGTTCATCAGGGTACCGTCCGTTAAACTTGGCTGGGTCCACTTCATACAACATGTTAACTGCGTCAACGCGGAATCCAGAAACACCTTTTTCCAACCAGAATCGAAGAACATCCTACAAGATTACATTTTTTATTATTATTTGTATTCAGTCTTTTTTGAATTCCTTTTGTGACGCGACGTACCTTCATCTCCTCGCGAACTTTCTCGTTGCGGAAGTTAAGATCGGGCTGACCAATGACGAACTGATGCAAGTAATACTGTCCCCGAACAGCATTGTACTCCCAGGCACTCTTGCGGAATATACTGATCTGTATAATGTAAAAATATACTTTACAGTTGGTCCGCATATGGTACAAAATTGCAGGCTTTAGTCTCTCGATGTCTTTGAACTTACCCAGTTGTTAGGAGGTCCTATATAATCGGGGTTCTTGTGGTCAGGCTTGCCATGAGCCCAGATGTAATAGTCAGTATACATGGGATCTCTTTGAGCTGACTTGACGAACCATTCGCTCTCGTTGCTCGTGTGGTTGGGCACGTAGTCTAACACCACACGGACTCCTGAGGAACAGTCGGCCGCAATGTAAATTCAAGAAAATTAATTGTTAAGCAAATTCTTAAATTATCCGTAATAAGGTGTAAAAAAATTAACTGCAAGAACTTTAAGAGGTGCTTTAGACCATCGAACTGAACAATTTTCACTATGGGACCAACTCTGAAATCACGAAAAAAAAATGAGCTGTTTCATACATTTTGGCCGAGTAGGTATTGAACTTTTGTATGAAACAGCTGATTTTTTTATATATATATAGTTATATAGTTACTCAACGACGAATTGACGTTAGGTGCCAATTTGCTTCGCAATTTATTTCCCTGACTACATGATAATTTGGCAGCGCCGTAGCAATAAGGCCGTTTTTTAGTTGGTTCAAGTGGTATTATCACTTTAACCAACTAAAAACGGTCTTATCGGCCGAAGTGTGTATGGTAGACCGTACTATGTACCTACCTACTTGGTCGCTTGGTAGCCTACACATATGAATCATTTAGCAAACTAAAACAGAATTACATTATTTCCTCTATGTTTGCTTACAATAATCAGTTGCCAGGCCTTCCAATTGTGAGCTGTAACGACTGCGACAATGGCTACCAAACGCCGGAAGACATCATTATGTCGTGCGACGATTTTATCACCCACTGTTGTCGCAGACGATGCCATTTAAGATCGGATAAACAATGTCGTTTAAGTACTACTATTACAAGAAATATAAACATGTATAGGTACGAATCAGCAGCTACTATAGTTGATTTTCATCATTTCCCGGAATTTTACTTTGTGGTCACGAATTTACCTAAAACATTTTTGATTTTCGGACTAAGGCAAACGGCAATCCCATAGATATATGAAAGAAGTTCTGTTTTTTACATTTCTTTGGGCAAGCCTGGTCGTTGCCGCTAATTGACATCCGCAATACCTACCTACTTATGTAGTTAATACAAGACAGCGAATCTGCATTTCACGGCTTCAGCTCGGTCTCATATTGTTTGCCTATAATTAGGTACCCACAGCAGCGGCGCTGCTAGGGCTGTCTGCCTAGCGTTTCACCAACAATATTAGTATCAGCTGTCTATGTAATAATAATCCTATTATTGTCCTAATGCAGGGCAAATACCTACCTCTTCTCATGAAGAGATGGCGAGAGCATTAATTACAATGCTTGCGCAAGAGAAGCGCCAGGATAGCCCGCGAACTTAAAATTTTTCTTACGTTTTTTGCAATTACGCACTAACCCCTGCATAGTGTCAGGTTTTTGAGCAAAATATAGTTCACGAGCGTAACAAGTAAGTATGTATTTACAGAATTATGATCATTAAAATCATCAATACAGCATTCTGTATAGTCATATTTGTGACGGCCGCGAATCATATTTAAATCAACATACACACAACCGGACAATTTCCACACGACGTATTCTTTCACTGATGTCAGAAAAAACACACTATTTTAAAAAGAAGATGGCTAAGTTGAAATAAATTTTACCTAATTTCTTAGCTGTTTTCATGAGCTTGTCGAAGTCATCCATGGTGCCATACTCTGGGGCTATCTTCCTGTAGTCCGCTATATCATATCCGAAGTCATACATAGGCGATAGGAACATGGGGGACATCCATATCGCATCGATGCCCGTATCTTTCAGGTAAGGTAGCTTCTGGGTTATACCTGTTGAAAAAGTTGCAGGATGTAATTGTGATCGCGGGTCTTACTACTCTTCTCTTACCGGTTGTTTTCCCAACTTCGTAATGGTGAAAGACTACAACATTAGGATATTGACAACAACAAAAATGCTAGCCAAATAAAAATTGCGGTCAGGACACCGTCGATACTCGCACGCACATACACTCGTATACAGGGTGAAATTGAATTCATGGGCATCCTTTTAAGAGGTCATTGTACTCATCATTATGAACAAATTTTACTATGGGACTAAACCTAAAATCGCGAAAAAAATATCAGCTGTTCCTTGCATTTATGTTCACATAACTCGTCAAAATGTACGGAACAGCTGATTTTTTTTCGCGATTTCAGGTTTGGTCCCATAGTAAAAGATGAATCATGAATTTAATTTCACCCTGTATAATAGAGAGAGACACACACAGAGAGAAACTTTGAATGATGTGAATACACGTTTGTAATACAGAGTCATCTAGGTAGGTAATATAAGTTTCGAAAGATCAAATAAAGTTGTCGCCATCTTGGCTGCAGCACCTCGAAAACCATAAAAACTATCTCTAATATCTCTCTCTATCTCTACAGGAAGTTGCATAGAGGAGCCGTAACACTTTTTCGCTAAGTGACGATTTCTGTCGTTTTACTTCTACCGCAACTCGCAAGCCGCGTTAAAGAACTTCCTTCCAAAAACTTCCCATGATTATGAATTCAGGGCAAACTGGCAGTAGCCTCAGTTTCCTTTTTCCACTCAACTGGAACCTGAGCCAAAAAGATGGTGATGCGGTGAAAATGCCTTATCAAACAAAAATAAAAGAAAACTTCCTTACGCGATACCTACTCGCACGCACACACACTCGTATATAATAGAAAGAGACAGAGTGAGAGGAAGTCGCATAGAGGGGGCATTTTCCTTACGTGACGTGAAAATTCCTCTACCAGTCAACTCCTACCGCAAGCAAAACATCGATACAACACACATACATAGATCGTGACTTAGGGTCGATTCACATCTGACGGAAGATGCGTCGGGCGTAACTTCGATTGCGTATATTTATTCGCTCGACGCACTAACGCATCATCGGTTAAGTGTGAAAGGTTGAATGTTTTCTCATAATAATTGTCTGTTCTGGCGTTACGCGACCGATAATACGCGACACATCTTCCGTCAGATGTGAACCGACTCTTAATGCTTGCAGATTTTACCCATAGATAATGACTGACGACTATATTAGTGTAGTTGCTCAGGTATCTACCTATAATTTACATTTGTAGCCCCTTTGTATCGGAACGTAGGTAGGTACCTATCTACGCGAGGCACATTAAAAATATTGTTCCTATGAGTGACTACCATAGAAATGTATTTCTATGGTAAAAAAAAAAATTTCAATTTCATATATGGTGACTACGAATCGAGTGGTCAGTTAATAAAAAGATGGGCAAGTTTAATGTTATGACTTTATGAGTTGACTTCTTAGGTGTTATGCGCGAGTATGTACAGACATAGGTATTCGTACAATAATGAGCATGGCAGCGTAAGGAAATTTCCAAGAGATTATAATTCGCTTATAAATAAGGAAGTTCTGTAGGTAATGTTGGACTTGTGATGTATCCGCGACGATTTTTTTTCGCGCAATTGATTATATCATGTTTCGGTATTGAGCTGAGCATTGAGAATCCAACAGAGTGCATCCCAGCACGTCAAAATACACTGTTGGATTGCAGTGTATTGAAAATTCAAGACGTGATAAAAAATCGCCCGTGGGCGTGGGAGCTTAGACGGGCTTAGGGTATTTCCTGAGCCTTTGAACCATGGTAGAGGGAGAAACCATGATAAAGATGTTTTGTATTGCAAATTTGGGTACCTACAGTACATGGTGATATAGGGAATAGGTTCAGCCATATTTTATCAGTAGGCATGAGATAGTAACAAAATTATAAACTAATCCGATAAACTGACGTAGGGCTATGAGTAGCAAGATATGTTAAACGTACGACGGTAAATGTTCACAAAAAAATTAGGCACAATTTCCGGTAAAGTCTCCCATAAACAAACTGTCCTGCCAACATAGACTTACTTATGGTGCTAAAATACCCAGACATGGACGCTGATATGAGATGAAAGAGACTGTCCACCGAATAGCACTAAGAATTTCTTGTCAGGAAAACCAACAAACTTTTTTTGCTCTACCTGGCTTTTGAAACTGGGGCCATACGGTCTACAGCCGTATAGATAAGCTAGACACTAGGCGATCGAGGCAGTTGATATTATAAGAAACATATTGTGACGATAAGGGCACGTTCAGGTCATCAGAGCTCAAGTGTCAGGCTGCATCTACGTGCAAGTGCAATTGTGCACGTCATGTTATTGTGATGTCAATATTATATAATGAGAATTTACTGCACCAACGAGTTACTTTCCTAAATTTATAAATATTCCATTAATAAATGCATTATTGTCACGAAGAATTCCTTCCCTGAGATTCTTCTACACATACAACGTCGGTTTTTTAAGTTAGATACGTAACTTTTGTCAAAATAGTTTAGTCAATACCAGTCTCCTTTTAATAACTCATATTTGATGAAATAACTGATCGAGGTCCGAACTGCGCGAAGAAGCGATATTTAGAGAGTTTTTCCCTCGGATAAAATGAGCAACCGAAACTGCACAGGCCACACGGACAACCTGAAAGGCTAATTAGACATCTATAGTTTGAATAATAAGTTAATTTAAATGGTTTTATGTCAATAGGGTACCATTAAGATCTCCGATCCCGTCTCCATTGCTATCCATGAAGGAGCGCGGGTATATCTGGTAGATCACGCATGACTTCCACCACACGTCGACGCACGAGACACTTGCCACCGTCGCAGCAACCACGAACAGCGTTAACACCCCCATTTTGATTTACTACAAAAAAAAAGACATAGGTAAATAACAGCAGTGAGCAGGGCTTGGCCTTGCTCGCAGAACAGGTGGCTGATAGGGCCGAAAGTTTCTGGAGTGGCGAGCGCGTACCAGAAGGCGTAGCGTAGGACTCCCACATGTAGGGTGGACCGATGACCTTGTGCAGGCCGCAGGAATCCGTCCCGTTGTACCGTATGCACTATTGACTTGCAGAGACTATAAATTAGTTTCGTTTGCACCATTAATGGTGCAAATGATGCGGGAAGCACAGAATCGGTCGAAATGGCGATGCTTGGGGGAGGCCTGTGTCCAACAGTGGACGTTTTTGGCTGTAAGTAATGACGGTGGTTAAATAACTACAGAATCAGATACTTACAGACCTTGTGGGAAAATTTACTAACTCCTCTAAACTTTGCTAAGCCTGCCGAAACACATTGCACTTTTGACTTAAAACTCGTATCGCACGGTTGGACAATCCATCGATTCGAAAGGATCTTATAAAAACTTTTTACAAAAAAAAAAACAACCGTCTTCCAAAAAAAAACACTACTAAGTGAAAAGTAACTTTAATTTCGGAATTCGTTGGGTTCGCATTTTCGTTGTTTGCCACCGACTTCCGAAATTAAAGTTATTTTTTACTTTGTAGTGTATTTTTTGGAAGTCGGTTGTTTTTTTTTGTACTTAAAAATGTTTATATTTTTCACTTTTAAGTTGTACTTACCCCACACAAATTCGTATAAGTAACACTTCTTGCTATGTAAATACCAGTGACAGGAAGTCATTATAACATTATCTAAGTGGCAAAAATACGTATATTATTGAAGCTAACTCAAAAACTACCCAAGAAAAGATAATAAAATTTATATAGGACCACCCCTGGGGCATACCCTATACATTACAAAAAGAATTTTTGAAATCGATTTACAATTGAGATCGATTATAACGGAGATACCTACTTATCGCGTAACAAACATACAAAAAAAAAAAACTTACATTCGAATTGAGAACTTCCCTCCTCCTTTTTGAAGTCGGTTAAAAATTACAAACCTAGTGATGCAAAATTGATTTTACAGGAACAAAATTAAATAATATAGGGGTCGAAACGAAATTCTAGTTTCGAATCTAGTAGTGGCCATAATGTATCTGGCCGTGACTAGTTACTGAGAACTTGTAAGATATGATCGACGCAAATGCTCTGACTTAGGACTTAATTTTCTTAAAATTACGTGAAAAACCAACCTGCAATCACCGCAGCTCCGCGAATAATGCGGAGTGCGAAGGCGACGACACTTTATAAGTCAACATCCAAGATTTTTGTTGTGATAGTACATCAAATTGTTCGCTCCAATGTTATCTTTCGCTGCAGAATTATTTCTGATTAGTTCTCACTGGGATCCCATTATGTGAAGTCTTAAGTAAATATTTTATACCGGATATGTGAGGATTGTTTGAGAAGTGAAGTGATCAACTGTTTTATTATGGTTCGCATCGTGTTGGGCTAACTGCTACAGGTAGGTAATCATGTGTGGTCAGTCAGCTGGACATGACCACGGAAAGTTTCATTCCAGTCAATACTTTTTAGTACTTAGTTGAAGGTGAAGGACTGTCAGCTGGCTAGAAGTGCACAGTGGGTTGTTTAGTGCAAAAGATTCTGTTGATCTTCTAAACGTTGCGGGTCGTTGCTGGTTGCAGGTATATCACGCCTGTTTGCCTGTGACAACTCTGCCAACCCCAGCAGCGCCCGCCACTTCGAATGTTTCTGTGCTCCCCGCATCCAGTGGATTCCTGCGGCCTTCAACAGGTCGTCGGTTCTATCCGACAGCCTATCTGTGCTCAAAGCTTTAGAGAGCAAACAAACTAACAATAAGC
This sequence comes from Amphipoea oculea, assembly GCA_945859645.1. Classification (NCBI taxonomy): domain Eukaryota; kingdom Metazoa; phylum Arthropoda; class Insecta; order Lepidoptera; family Noctuidae; genus Amphipoea; species Amphipoea oculea. Next base: position 5,121,052 of record OX243868.1, read on the forward strand.
AAATTTTTGAGTGCCATTTAGCCCTGGAGAGTCTATCGACGTTCAATCGAATTACCCTCCAATGGATCAAAGGGCACAGTGGATCCTTGGGCAATGATGCTGCAGATGAACTTGCGAAGAGAGGCTCTGACATAAAGGTCCTAGGCCCGTACCCACTTCTCCCTCTGCTTTTCTCACAATTTCGTGCATGGATTCGCCAAAGATCGACCGAACTCCATAACAACAGATGGTCACGGGTAACAGACTGCAGACAGTCAAAATTGGCTTTACCAATGCACAATGGTACACCCGCGATTAACTAAAAAACTTCTTAGCTTATGTAGAGATAAACTCAGAATTACTGCCTTAGAACGTAACTATTACATAACACACTTTCAATTACAATCTGAATCATTTTGAAGTATAATGCTAATCCATTGCTTCATATGTTCCATAAATTTGTCGGCTCAACAACGTGGATAACGCAATGAATGTTGTTGAACTGTCAAAATGAAAGCCATTGCTATTGATAGTGTGTTACTGAGTTAGATTTCTTACGTTGGTTTTCTTGGTTGTGAGCACTACATTAGTCTAGTAAGTTAGATAAACATATTACTAGATCGTGCTAATATCATAGTTATATTCCGAGTAAGTACTATACTATGGTATAATTATTTGCTATATCCCTATATAGGGATATAACTATATTACATCTTCAACAATCTTACTGCGACACATACATCCATACGCCTATATAATTTTGTATATTTGTTTGGAAGCCTTAATAGATTATCATAAATGTGATGAATATAGCATTCCAATAATATTACATACATACGTGTCGAATATTGATAACCTCCTTAGTCTGGTTAAAACATGGAATTATTATGTACTACGTTGTACGTAGTACATAACAATTCCATGGGTTAAAAACATCGAACGATGTTTCTAAACGGAAACCCATAAAATGACATTTGGGTTGGCCCACATTATGACACTTGATGACTTGACAATGACATTGACACTGACAGGAACAAAACAGCCCTTAGAAACATCGCGCCAAGTTTGTGTTGGTTGTGTTTTTAGATATTTTTTATCATTATTATTGTAAAAGCAATGGCAGAAGGAGAACACTACGACGACGTAGACATATCGGATATTATTGACGAGTCGGAGCACTACCTTGAAGCGGACCATCAACATGCGGAGCTAACAGAGCAGACCGACTCGGAAAACATAAACACGATACAGGATTCAGATTTATTAAGTTCTGAAGAGCATACGGTAGACGAGAAGAGGCCTCAGGTGCAAAATAAGACCGAGGTCATACGCTCCACACGGCTACCAATTGCTAGGATTAAAAATATTATGAAAATGGACCCAGACGTCAGCGTAGTATCCGGAGACGCTGTGTTCCTCGTTACTAAAGCTACAGTGAGTACCTATACAAATTATTTTTATAGTGTCTGGTGCCCCTGAACTCATGCTTGACTTGGAGGGAAGCAGAAACTATCTCACAATCCTATAATATCTTTTTTCTGGTTAATTTTGTTTGTTCCCAAAAAATTATTAAATACTTACATTGCTGATTTTATGTAGAAGTAATTCTGGCTTAATAAGTAATATGTGGTGTCCACAACTCTACATCAATGAGCGTATTTTGCGCACGGGTGGAAAACTCGATTTTTCGAGCACCCCAGCTGCTCAAGGAAGGCCAGTAACGCCTTGGTGTTACTGACCATCTCACAAAGGGTACCCAAGTCACCAAAGTACTTTGCCCTGTATGTGGCAACCACGGGGCAGTTTAGAAGCACATGAGCTGATGTCTCGTCATCCTCCAACCTTGTAGGCAGCATTGTAGTGAGGGCATATGGGCAGCGAAGTGAATATTATGATAATATATCCCGGTAACATATTATAGGCACATTTACATAATTACAGTCCCTTTTTTTTCAGGAATTGTTTCTAGAAACAATAGCCAAGGAAACTTATGCATATACAGCTACAAACAAAAGGAAAATAATAGCAAAGAAAGATTTGGACTTGGTCATCAACAAAGTGGACTGCTTGTGTTTCCTAGAAGGTGCCATGGACTTTTGATAGATCAGTAGAAGTTGTCATAATAAATGTTATTGTAGAGCTGCTTGTAAAGGGAAAATCCTGCCAATGCCAGTACTTTTTAAGTTACACTTCCTCTATGATATCTGTCCTGGGGATAGCAGCACTGTAGGTGACAAAAAAATGCTACACCTATCGTCTGTTCCAAAAGTATCTGATGTAAATGTAAACAAATGTATCAGAAAATGTATCTGTGGTTGCCAATTCTAAGAGCCACTTAATTACAAATTTACAAATTGAGTGCTTTGATTTGATTATTTAAATACTGAAACCCAAAATTCTAATTTTAAATCACCTTAAAGATGTTTTTCATTTGACAAATGAGGTTCATTTTATAACCTCCATTTTCATTGATGATTTGGTCAAATATTGTTGGAAAAAGTGATGACATATAAAGTCAAAAACCTTCTAAATAACGATGAATCTAATCCCTTTCTGGAATCCCTAAATGGAATCTAATTATTCCCTTTAGTGCGTCTAATTCCCTTTAATTGCATAAGAATTTGACCTGAACAGGGTTTGTTTACACCTTTATCAGATACTTTTGAAACAAATCATAGTTAGTTTTCATAGTGGGTTAGTCCCACTCTGATACTATATTTCTCTACTGCATCACATTCATTATGATCATTAGTGTGTTTTTACTTTCTTATTTTATTTTGTAAGTGAAAACAAATAGAAATAATCTAAGAATAAATAAAATAGAATTATACTTCTTAAGTATTCCAATAATATCAGTCTTTTTTTTTAACAAGAGCATTTGCAGCACAGATATAGATATACCTAGATAACGCAAGTATCACGATCTGTATGAAAATCAAGCGTGCCATTTTTTGACTACCTACTATATGTCACAAGCACTATTTAGTGATGGGCAAATCAAATCGCACCGTCTCGCCCCACACCCAGGGCCTAGCGCCAGCACTCACGCTCACCCAGCCAGCAGTACACAGGACGGAACACGAAAGTAGCGGCTTACGATTTTTATATGTAAGGTGCGATTTTTGGCACGCAAAGTAGTTGCTCTTGCGTTATCTAGGTGTATCTATATCTGTGATTTGCAGGTACATAATCATAAGGAAAAGAAACTGCCGCTTCCAATGGAGACGATTGGGTAAAAAACACTATGCTTACTTATTTTCACAGTTTTCTAGTCTTACATTTCTCTATGGTTTCGTCACGTCCGTCGGTCTGCCTGTCTGTGGCATAGTGTACACCACAGTGTACACACATAATAGCACGCCTGCATTACCCGAGGGGTCGGGCAGAGGTGTGCCTAATATAGCACACACCTCTTAAATACATCTGGTGAATGAGGGGCTTGTGGCTAAGTCATAACAGCCACACGGGTCGATCGATCAGGTTAAGCTACGTTTCCCGCAGTTGGTCCGTGGATGGGTGACCATCTTTACATACCAAGACCCTTCCGTGCCTTAGAAAGCACGTTAAGCCGTTGGTCCTGGCTGTCATTCGTTGTTACGGGTTGTCAGAAGCCCAAAAGTCTGACAACCAGTCTTGCCAAGGGGTATGTATTACCCAGTAACTGGGTTGTGGAGGTCAGATAGGCAGTTGCTCCATGTAAAATACTGGTATTCAGCTGCAACCGGTTAAACTGGAAGGCTACCCCAACATAGTTGGGAAAAGGCTAGGCAGATGATGATGAATTAGCGAGTTATATTTAAATCGCATGTAATAGGGGGCGAGCCTATGGCCATAGACCGGGCACAATTCCGGACTCCGGGCTGCTGTTGAGTAATTCTTGATGGAAAAACCCAATACCACTTTGCCCGACCCGGGAATCAAACCCAGGACCTCACGCTTAGCAGCAGCGCTTGCGACCACTAGGCCAACGATGCAGTCATGCATGTACCATCGAGGAAACTTACATCTATACACCGTAAGCGCTATTCTTGCTTGCAGCGCTCGGCCGCTATAATAACGCTTGCTAACAGATGTTGTCATTGTGTGCACGGGATTTTGTTTTCAAATTGGGCAGATGTAAGTGTCCTCAATGATGTTACCACGCCTGGTGTGCCATGGGCATGGTGTATCATACATAAACATTTATGTCCCCCATTACAATGAAAAAAAAAATACAATGTTTCTAATTTTTAACCGACTTCAAAAAGAAGGAGGTTCTTAATTCGACTGTATTTTTTTTTTTTGTATTTTATGTGTGTTACGCGATATCTCCGGCAATTGTGGATCGATTTCGATTTTTTTTATGGATTCAATATGCCTCAGGGTGGCCCCATATAATTTTAATAAACTTTGCTTGGGTAGTTTTTGAGTTAGCTTCAATAATACGTATTTTTTCCACTTAGTATACAGGTTGTTACGGAAAGGGTATATCAATACAAACGGGTTGAAGAGTGTATCTGGTCTAGAATCTCTGTACTTTCAGCTCAAAAGCAGTAACTTTGAAAACGCTTAATATTTTTTTATTTCGATAGTTTATTAAATTGAAATCATAACAAACGTGTCACCGCACTACGAGAATCATTATCCATTATCTGTAGTGTGTCTGTGCGCCTAGTACACGCACATCATTTTGTCTAAATTAGAAAAATATGGAGTAAGGGGCAATCGTATTTAAAAAATAGGTATCAAATAACGAGTATACAAAAGATCTGCCAGAAGACAAAATTAGAACTAACGTATCAATCAAAACCTAGAAAAACGAACTTTGGTGTACCTCAGGGTAGCGTCCTCGGCCCACCATTGTTCCTCGTATACATAAACGATATACCTAGAGTTATTGAGCATCCCATGACCCTGTTCGCTGATGATAGTACAATTATCTTCACAGACCAAAATAGGGATTCACATAGTTATGAAATGGATATAAATCTAAATCTAAACAGGTTAATAACATGGTTAAATAATAACAATCTTAATGTAAATTTAGATAAAACTTATGTTATGTCATTTAAACAAAGAATAAATCAAGATAAACTTAATATAAAATATGCTGACAAAGCAATAGAAGAAACAAGCACACAAAGTTCCTGGGACTCTATATAGACGAGAATATGAAATGGAGTAAACATATTGAAGATATAATAAAAAGACTTAATCAGTTCCAGTACGCTTTGCATCATCATCATCAGCCTATAATGTTCCCACTGCTGGGACACAGGCCTCCTCTCTGTGAGAGCTTCTCACAGAGACGCTGTACGCTTTGCATAATCTCAGTAAAATAGCAAGCCGTGAAACCGTACTGACTGCATATCATGCATACGTGTCTTCTACATTACGCTATGGCATAATGTTCTGGGGAAATTCATCGGATAGGGAGCTAGTGTTTAAGGCACAAAAAAAGTGTTTAAGAGCTGTGTGCCAAATAAAAGCTACTGATAGTTGTAGACCACACTTTATTGACCTAAGAATAATGACTTTTCCATCTCTATACGCGTTTGAAGTAGCAATGTTCGTTAAAAAACACTTATACTTATTTGACACCCTGACTAGTAAACGTCACCAGGACAAGATTCACGCTGTGCCTCACAAAACAGCATTATATGCAAAAAGTTTTCTGGGAATGGCTCCAAAAATTTATAATATGATACCCACGACTATAAGACTTGAGAATGATGTAAACAAATTCAAAAGAATGCTAACAGACTTTATGGTTAAAAAAGCGTACTATTCCATTGGTGAATTCTTAACAGACAAGTTAAATAAACAATAAATAGATATGTCAAAAGGCCGATTTATTTAAGCTTAATTCTATCTAAGTGTACAAATAGAATAAGATCATTTGTAAACACTATTGTAACAACCTTTTTAGTAATAAAGACCTTGAAAAATCAAAAATCAATCAATTCTATCTAAGTACAATTATATAATGTAATTTGAATGACTACTGGCATATATTTTAATTTGAATAATACAATGCATGAAAAATTATAAATTGGTTAATTCCATTAATTACTTTGACATTACCTTTTAATTTGAATCTATGACATTGTTAACTTATTAATTTGAATTTATATCATTGTACAACTTATTTTTTATTATTTTTGAATTTATGACATTATGTAATGAAATTGTATAACTATAATTATGAATATTGCATGCCTGAATTGGTACAATACAGTAGCGATGCGCGATGGCGAGAGGTTTTATTCGATTGTTTCGATTGTTCGAACATCTCGATGGTTCTCGATTGTTTCGACTTGAACTCGAGTCCGACTCGGTCTGTTTAAGCTGTATTGCGACTGGCGCATGGCGCGTTCATTCGAGAGTTGTTCATCGATGGTTTAGTTTCGACACTACTAAACTCCCACACTTGATTTTTTAAAACTTCGTGGCATTTTAGTGAATTAAAAAACTAGTTAAAATTAAAACAGTGCAAAGTAATCGTCGTCGTATGTAAAGGTAAACATTCACAAATTACCCACGGCTCGGTCGACTCGAGTCATCGAATGTGGCACGCTCTCACCTCTAACTAACATGCACCTCAGGTTGATCCATGCAATCGACTGACTTCGGTGACCGAGCGAGACTCGGTGAGTGAGAGTGATGAATGACTGATTCGAACAGTCGAAAACTAGCGGTCAATTCCATTGACTCGAAACAATCGAAAAACATCTCGATTGTTTTGTAGAACGGCGAGTCGATGGTTGACTCGATGGTTTATTTTAACGACTCCGATTCTTTCGATTGTTAAAACATCTCGGAATCGCCCATCATTACAATACAGTGTACTGCGCATATATTCACTTAACATCTGGAAATGGATAAAATTACTGTGTTGAGCAATAAATATTTGAATTTGAATCACGCCGCCGCGCGCCAGTGCAGCGCCGTGATGCCGAAATAAAAAAATATTAAGCATTTTCAAAGTTACTGCTTTTGAGCTGAAATTTTGTACAGAGATTCTAGACCAGATACACTCTTCAACCTGTTTGTATAGATATACCCTTTCCGTAACAACCTGTATGTATATTGATGACGTTATAATAATGTCCTGCAACTGATATTTACATAGCAAGTAGTGTTATAATGCTGGGGCCAAACTGTCGCGATAACGCGAAGATTTGCGCGATAAGTTGATGCTCATTGGCTGGACCTACGATGTCAGCCAATAAGAAACAACTTATCGCGATTTTCCCGTATAGTGTGGCCCGGCATAAGAATTTGTGTGGGGCACGCACGGCTAGCGGCTACACATCAAGCTATACATAACCATGGTATAAGCTGAGTTCTGATTGTACTAAAAACCTATACAATGCGAGGTCAGCGAAAATTGGAAATGTATAGCTTGATGTGTAGCCGTGTATACAACTAAAAAGTGAAAAATAAAAATAAGAACTAAATATTTTTTTCTCAATTGATAGGACTAAGGTAGTACTGCGGCCTATTAACACGTTTGCTTTCAATCATAATCTGAATCATTTTGAAGGATATTGCTAATCCATTGCTTCATTTATGTTCGAAAATTTCTCTGCTGAACTACACGTATGCTTTTTCTAGATAATAGCAAAATTACAGCAAAAAACAACAAATTGACTGCTACAAAATATTTATTTATAAACAAAATTACAAAAATAACACCATTAAAATTATAATTTTTCCCTAGGTAGTTAAAGGTAAAAAAAAAATTGATGATTAATTTCCATTTTAACATAATATACATCATTTACAAAATACTCAACAAAACAGACTGATCTTATAACTTGTAGTGCTATCCACACATATCACGGACCTTGGGCTTAGGTAGATAGTGTTCGTGTACATAGGTACATATTCTGAAACAGGTCCCTGGGGCTGTATTACAAACTGAATTCTATCATTTTTCCAATGCGAGAGAGAGATGGAGGTATACTTGACCGATAGCATAACCCTGTCCCTTTTTCGCAATGGACTCATGATAGCATTATTACCTACTTCTAAATACCTCCCAGGTTTGAATATGTGAAATAGTTTGTTTTCATTATATACGATATGCATCAATCTTTTCCATCCTGCTGACGAGACACGGCCCAGAGGAACTGACGTCATATTTGTGGATAGACCCTAACATAAAATAGATAAATTATAACGTATATAGGTACAGACGAGACGCCAGCACATCAAGCTACCTGAAAGTGTAAATTTTTTCCAATCAACTTTGAACTTTATGCTTCAGCGATAAAGTTGAAAATCTATTAAAGATATTTGACAGATTGTATTAGCTTGATGTGCTGGCGTCTTTAAATAGGTTTAACAAAATAAGTAACTACTTACCTACATTATAAAAGGCTTGATTTAGTTATTTACCAGATTATTGTAGCCATACATAAATCATTGAAATAATAATATACAGAATGAATGGTGCTACGATACTAGTAGCACCGTTGGGATTGGTACCGTTTCCTGTAGTGGTACCGTTTCCTGTAGTGGTACCGCCACCATCGGTACCGCCTCCGCCAGTATCGGTATTGTTTGCCGCTGCAGTTTGCAATGCCATCGCACAGTTTGCTGCCAGGGCAACACTGTTCCTTTGCACTATTGCGCTGTAACACACAATAAATCAAATATACATGAGTACCAACAAGATGTTCTGAGATTTTTCCTAGGATATATTTTTTATCGCCAACCCGTCTTGAACAAGCGTGGTGATCAATTTTCGTGCCTTCTCTGTGTGAGAAAAGGCCTTTGCCCAGCGGTGCGACAGTAATAAGCCTATTACTAAAGCTAGGCAGATTGATTGACCAGCCGGTCTTTTATCCAACTCTGTTGGAGTCGGCTTCCAGTCTAACTGAATACCAACATTTGAAATGGAGTGACTGCCTGCCTGACCTCCACAACCCAGTTACTGGGCTGTGTAACACTGACTGACTGGTTGTCAGACTATCGGGCTTCTGACGACCCCTAACGACTGTCAAAGATCCAAGAATGACAGCCGGGACCAAAGCCTTAACGTGTTTTCCGAGGCACGGAGAGCTGTCGGTATGTAAACACTTTATATTTTAGAAATCGCCTTATTTGTAAGAAATAACCCACATTTGTTTCCTCGAATATCGGACCTTGTAACACGAAATCGCCGGGATAATAGTAAACTTCGTGTTCAGCCAGCTAAGACAGCACTACTGTATAAAAGCGTTGTATGCAGAGCACCGATAATTTATAACAATATCCCTATCTGTGTCAAAAAACTAAGTACAGACCAGTTTAAGAAAACGTTTAAAAAAATACTGACAGAAAAAGCTTACTATAATATCAATGAATTTTTAAATGACAAATCGCTCTGACTGAATCTATTATATTTATTTTGAATCGCATGAATATTTACCAATTGTTTTTTATTTATAATTTAATATTAATGTTATTGTTATTTTTTTTTTTTTTTTTTGAGACTTTGTATATTTCTTTTTAATTGTAATTTTTTTTTTTTTTTTGAAATCTTATGGTCTTTCGACCTAATTTGTACACCAGCCATGGTCAAACATGTTGTGCCAAAGAACATCCTGTAACACCTACAATAAACATTATACCATGTTTATAATCTACACATGTTTTTGCAAATAAATTGATCTTTATCTTTATCTTTATCTTTAAAGGTGGTCACCCATCCACGGACCAAGCGCGGCAAGCGTAGCTTAACCTGAACAGCTATTCACAAACACTCGATACGCTTCCGTATCGTATCGAACATTAATCATTGTTATCGTAGGAGTCTTCTAAACGCTGTTCACAAGTCCAAAACCCGAAAATGTTGTCAGTTTAAATCAAATAGACGCCCGCTATTCTTCCAACAGCTATTTGCTGTTGAGGGCAAGTCAAATCAGGTTATCGAAATGTCAGGTTTTCGATACGATAGCCTGTCGTATGGTTGTGAATCAGGGCTCTGATCGATGGACCCTTGCGGCTGTTATTACTCAGCCACGAGCTCCTGTATTAGCTTGGATGGTGTTGTTATTTTTTATGTCACAGACTGTCTATAGAAAGCTGTCAAATATTGTAAAGCCAAGTGTTAACGGTGAAATACGAGTATGTAGTCAATTTTATTAAAACGTTGTATGTAAACATTAAATCGGACTGATCAACTCAAATGAGAATTGGAATTGGTGTGACTCCTGCCTACCAGGATCTACAAAGGGTACCAAATGGATTCCCCAGCAAAACCTCAATTATCTTAGAATTTAGAATGAAGACTATATTAACCTAGAATAACTATTGCAAATGGGTATAAATGATCTTACTTTGTGCTTTGTGCGCAATTGACTCCCGAGGCAACCACTCGCATCGTTTGGGGCACGCCGGCTATAGCATTCAGATTTAGGGTTGTCGATGTAGATGCCAAGTTTATTAATCCAACGACTGTAGGATCACTTGTGGAAGGCACCCTAAAGGATAAAAAAAACATTAAATTAAGACAGATATTGTTATTCTTACGCAAGTAGAGAGAGGAGAGCAGTGGTGGCCCAGTGGTAACGGTCACGACTTACGAGTTGTAGGTCGTAGGTTCGAACCCAGACAGGCGCTTTACTTTGTGTAAATTATTTCATCACCACTGCTCTCAAAACGGTGAAGGAAAACATCGTGAGGAAACCGGCATGTCCTAGAACCAAAAATTCGAAGACATGTGACATCTACTAACCCGCACTGGGCCCGCGTGGTAGATTACGGCCCGCTCCCTCTCACAGAGAGGAGGCCAGTGTCCCAGCAGTGGGAACATTATAGGCTGATTATGTATGTATGTTATGTTACGCAAGTACGCAATGAAATAGAACGCTACCGTAGGTACTTTAGGTTTTCTCACAAGATATAAACAAATATTTGTTCGGGAAATCGAACGCGCAACCAAGAGACATTCAGCCTTTGCGCCGCCGCCGGACGAGTCGCCGTACATGATGTTGTGGGGGGGGGGAGATTACTTAATTGTGATAAAAGGATGGAGCAACGGGAATAAGTAGGTTGATGAGAGGATCTCAATGTGTGTTGCTGATAGGCTACACGTACCTTGTAACAACTAAGACGTCACTTGTAAGGGCAGTTGTTCCCAACGTGCCAGCACTCACCGCCGCAGAATGTTTTAAGGCAACGACATCCTTGTAAAACTGCAAGAAGGAAGTATAACAGTAATTAATAATACTGGCTAGTAATTGACGCACTGCTGGGTATAAGACTCTACGTAACCAGAAGCATTTGGATATGCAGTTCTTATTTCGTGGTGAATGCCATCTGACAACTGCTACACACAGCGGTAGGTATAGGATTAACCGCTTCACTAAAATGTAACCGGTGAGTCATTAATTTCAGGCTTCTGACTGTCCTTGAAACTGTCATATATTTACTTAATGCTTCATATGTCAGAACGACTTTCACGAGACGAGACGAAATTGGCATGAAAGGCGCTTCTTATGTACAATTTAAACTTAAATACCTTTTTTTATGGATGGGAAATACCCTACCTTGTAGTGACTCTTAGTTGCTGCTTTCTCGACTGCCACGTTAACAGTTCTGTAGTTACTTGCGACAGGAAGCCACGTAGAGCTGGCGTTGGAGAAGCCGGCATTCGTGGTAGCGTCCCAGTGGAACGGCGTACGCGCAGGGTCGCGGCTGTTCTTCCAGTAATTGATAGGGTCTTCGGTGTTACACGCCTGAGGGTCCTTGGTGTCCACCCAGCTAATATTTCCATCTGTCATACCAAGCTCTTCGCCCTGCAAATAGGGAATTTTATTTTGCAATAGATGATGATGATGGTCTTGCTTGCGGTGACAGTCGACAGATTACGGTCGTCAACGGGTTGTAGATAACTATGTATAATTAATTTAACTAGATTCTTACAATCGCGTTTGATTGCTAATGCATAAGGCAGCACTAGACTGTAATATCAACGGTCTGCCCGTTGATGTGCCGACATTTCCAAAAAGGCGGTAAATACCTGGGTTATAGAGTCGCTGACACTTTGCCAGCACTATAATAGTAGATACCAGTCAAGCATAGGTATCTATAGGATCGCTACGATTTGCGACACGGTGAAGTCTGAAGAAATTGTACCTAGTGTCTTGCGATACGCAATTCGGCGCATCACCAAGTTGCCTTTAGCGCAAATGGCCTTTCGCGCAAGTGTGCAAATAAATAATCCTAAAGCGCGTCGCCCACACGTGCTCTAGCTCGTGTGGGCGACGCGCCTTAAAATCCATGATTCCAAAACATTGTTCATCGTGTCAACTGAGTTGAGAAAGGCAGTGGAAGATAATTGTGGTGACCTAGGGATGCTTGTAATTAAATCTGCCGCTTGGCGACATGGTGCACGGTGGTAACACACCCCTCGTTCACCGGACGAGCCCGCACAGAAGCTCGGGTAAGCTAGAAAGGATAAGGCAGTGTTTAGCTTGCCTGATAGGTGATGGTGACTCCAGGGAGGATGAGCGCCAACATGTTCATCGCGTCCACTCTGTTCACGCCGTGTCTTGTGGCCATGCGGCTGTTGTCGTGATTGCCGTTCTGTAATACACAGAAAATACTTAGAGGAACTGAAGCCATCCTGATCTTAAACAATATGATAGGTACAGAAAAAGCTGCAATATTTGGGCAAACGTCATGACTTCATGACGGTTATAGAGAAAATTTTGGATTTATTCTAATTACTGAAACACCCGAACGTATCGTCTGTCGGCACTCCTTCGGGTTCGCCGAATATGAACTCGACGATCGCGTATTTGCACGATGATCGCATAAATTAGAACACGGCCCTACAGTTTATAAAGCAGAATGTCCCAAGACATTTTTGCGGTTGTGAGGATGGAGGCTAAAAGATAGCTAAGAACTTACCACCCAATTGGCGGTTTTATTAGCTGGCATATTGTTCATCCACTTATCGACCACATCCTTCATATTAACCGCAGTTGACGTGCCGCTCAGCTCTCCAAGGAATACAAAGTTGAAAGGCATGGAACCGTCACGGACCCCGTCGCCATAGTAACGCATCATCAGGTTCAAATCGGTGTAAGCTTCTGTCATCATGATCTTGGACTCGTTTTGACCGAATTCTTCGAGGACCTCCCTCCAGTCATACACAATCTCGTACGTTTCATTTTGATCCTTAGTGTAGGGGTGACTTAGGTAGTCGTAGCTGTTTGCGTCGTCAGTATTACCTGAAGCCATGAGGAATGGGGGATTACTTAATATTATTTAGAAATTAATATTAGGTCCTTACATATGAAATTGGCGTTTTGTATGGAAGGAACAAAAAGTCGAATATTTTTTAATATAATATATTTAATTAATCAAAGTATGAACCATTGTTTTCAATGCACTTTTGCCATCTTATAGGTAGTTCATTGATCCCTTTACTAAAAAAACCAGTCGGACGGGAATCAATAAAATCTTTGAAGGCGATTTGGACTGCCCCATCGGAGTTGAATTTTTTCCCTTGCAAAAAGTTATCCAAATTGCGAAAAAAATGGTAATCTGTTGGAGCAAGGTCCGGGGAGTACGGAGGATGTCTAAGACATTCCAATTCAAGCTCTTCTAATTTGGTAGCCGTCTGTTGCGCAGTGTGTGGTCTGGCGTTGTCGTGAAGCAGCAGTGGCGTGGAGCGATTGACCAGCCTTGGTTGTTTAGCCGCTAGCTTTTCCATCATGGTTTGTAATTGCTGACAATAGACATCAGCTGTAATAGTCTGGCCAGATTTGAGAAAACTGTAATGAACAATACCGGCACTAGTCCACCAAACGCTTACAAGTAACTTTTTTGGGGTTAATTTTCGCTTGGGGCAGGATTTGGCTGGCTGGCCAGGATCCAACCATTGCGCTGAGCGCTTCCGATTATCGTAAAGAATCCATTTTTCATCACAGGTAATGATTCGGTTTAAAATACCTTCATTGTTGTGCCGGTTCAGTAATGTAACGCAGCAGTCGACGCGCGTTTGCCGGTTTGCTTCAGTCAATTCGTGAGGTACCCACCTTTCAAGCTTTTTAATCTTCCCAATTTGCTTCAAGTGAATTAAAACAGTTTTATCACTAACATCGAAGCCTGCAGCTAACTCGGACGTGGTTTGCGATGGGTCCGCTTCCACAATAGCCTTCAATTCTCCATTATCAACTTGGGTCTCAGGCCGTCCACGGGGCTTGTTCTGCAGGTCGAAATTTCCAGAACGAAAACGTTGGAACCAAAAACGAACTGTGTTTTCTTTTGCAACATGACCGCCATACACATCATTCACCCTTCGAGTCGTTTCCGCAGCACTAGTGCCACGGCGGAACTCGTACTCGTAAATAATGCGATATTTTAAATTTTCCATTTTGTAAAATGAGTGACGCAAACAGAAAAAACAGAAGAAAAAAAACAAATGAATGACGGTCATCGAAGCACAAATACATGAGTAAATAGCTGTACAAATTTGAATTTAGAATTCCTTACCAAAGAGGAGAAATTCGTGATTAAAGTGGCCAGTACGAAAAACGCCAATTTCATATGTAAGGACCTAATATTTTAAAGACTTCCTAGAATAGACTCCCTAAAATTTAAATAGCTCTAGCTCTTTAAATAGCTCCTGTATCATTGTATGTAGGTAGGTAGTTTATTTTTCTGTCTAGCCATGTAAAATTATTCTTCTTATTATAGGTACTACACCCTAAAGGTACTATTTTGTTTTTTTTTTTTTTTAATTATAACTTAAATTTATTTCATCCGCCAGCAGCAACAATAAGTAAACAATATTCGACACACTCTCTTCAAACAAAATCTGATACTTATCTACGCGAAGAGGTTTTGTATAAAGCTTCTCTTCTTCTATTGAAAAGCTTCTTTGCTTGTGAGCAGGCCTTTGCCCTGCTGTGGGAGCGGGTACCTACTTATTATCATTAAGGTTGGAGAGGCAATGGTTTCCTGGCAAGTGCTTTTTACCTGAGAGTGGTTCATCAGGGAATGTGTCGTTGATTACCGCTTCATACAACATGTTGACTGCGTCTACTCGGAAACCGGACACTCCCTTTCTCAACCAGAATCGAAGCACCTCCTGAAAGATTTTGTTGACTTTTATGCGACATCTTTTAAAAGAGCTATCATGCGGGGTCCTAGAACAGCCCTGGCAAAGTGCCTGAACGTTAAGGCATACAAAGTTAAGATATAACATAGCATTGGTCAATTTCAAAAATGTAATAACTTATATTGTTCTATAAACTTCTATTGTTATTGTGTTAACGTTTACGTACTTTCATTTCTTCGCGGAGCATCGGGTTGCGGTAGTTGATGTCTGGCTGTTGAATGACAAACTGATGCAAGTAATACTGTCCGCGGGCATCGTTGTACTCCCAGGCACTATTGCGGAACACGCTGATCTAAACAAAAATTAAATGAATGTTAGCCGCGGGGATAATCGACGTTTCGAGGGGACTGTAGGTAGGTCCTACTGCCTTTATGTACAAACTTTGGATTTAAGATATGTCTATCGTACGTAACAGTTATACGATTATACGTATCTACAATACATGCATTTTCATTCGTAAGGCACTTAACAAAAGTATACAGACTAACTTATCGTTTACTAAAGTAAAACAAGTAACCGTTGGGTTTTTGTAGCAGTCGTCGAGCTAGTTTTCTGATTTTACCGAAGATGAGAACTAAGTTTGGCAACAAAATGTAAACTTTTGAAGGAGCATGAAAAGTTGCACTCATTCAATGCATTCAAAACTCAATTAGCTGCTTATTTAATCACAAATAACACCCTTCCTAAAAGCTGAATGCATTGGATTAGTGTATCATAATATTGCTACCGTGACGTAGCTCTGACGAACTTTATATAATTTATATTTTAAGCATTGTTCTCATGTAAGTGACTTTGTGTCTTTTTTTGAGAATAAAAATATCTTTAAACCTACGTAAAAAGTTTACTAGCTAGTCGAACAGTAGACTTTTTTAAATGTTATTAACATGTTATTTTAGAAATTTGTAACATTTTTATTTTGTAGGCTATAGGAATAGAATATGGTATGTACACACGTCTACACATCAAGCTATACATAACCAGTATAAGCTGAGTTCTGATTGTACGAAAAGCCTATACAATGCGAGGTCAGCTAAAACTGGAAATGTATAGCTTGACTAGCTGCGCCCCACGGTTTCACCCGCATAAGTCTCGATCCCGTAGGAATATCGGGATAAAAAGTATTCTATGTCCTTTCCCGGGACTGAAACTATCTCTATATCAAATTTCATCTAAATCGGTTCAGCGGTTTAGGCGTGAAAAGGTAACATACAGACAGACAGAGTTACTTTCGAATTTATAATATTAGCACACCCCGGACACTCCATACAACGCTCGCAAAATAATTACCTACTACCACTACATTGACAAATGACGTTTGTATACGTGTAAATGTGTGCGTGAAATCTAGTAGGGCTGGCTGGCGCAGTATTGCGTAGGCGGCGGCGCTGCCCGAACGTATGCAACAATGGGGCGCCGCGCGCCGCGACACTAGGTACTCACAGAAATCTAATTAATAACATTTCTATTGTACTACTTTTCAAGTCGAAGAACGAATAGAACGTGAAAGAAAGAGACATAACTAAGACAATAAAGAGAGAGAGCAATTTGGTATGTTAATATTACGGAAGTTTTAATTGTTCTAAAACGAAGAAAACTTGGAAAATAAATGATTAATAGAGAAAATTATGAAAATAAATTATCACAACACTGGCTTAACTTGTTTGTCTGTAATGTACTAGCTTTTATTTTTTATGGGTTTAAAGGATATTTGAGTTGCTGTTCCTTACCTTCTTTCATGTTTCGGGAACCGAAAGAAACTCCTGTCTTTATCGTTCCTCGATGAATATAAGCATCCAAATAATGCACAATATACTACTTTAAAAATATAAAACTTTAAAAAAATAATGTGTTCGTGTCAGCAGTAGGTAGGTACAGCGCTGTGGTTCTTGTGTATGCGAGCGCCATTGTTAAAGAGCAGGCGACGAACACATCGAAGTGCGGGGTGAGGTGCGGTAACTGATGTTAGTGCGGGGAAGGGAGTGGCCTTTCTGTACGCAGTACTTTAAGTATTCTGTGATATTAGAGAACGCGTTACCGCGTAATACATGACATGACTTACCCAATTAGTAGGTGGAGCCCGAGCTCCATTGACCATTTTGGCGTCGGCCCAGATATAATAGTCCGTATAGTTGCCTATTCTGTTTGCTGAATTCAGGAACCACTCACTCTCGGTGCTCGTATGGTTGGGTACGTAGTCCAACACCACGCGAATGCCTATACGTCAGAGAAGTAGGTATTAGAACAACATCTTAGAAGTACAGCCCGATTCGAACTGCGTGAGGCTGCGTTTCCATCAGAAATGAGCGAGGATATGCGTAGCGAGGGATGCTTAAAACTAACCAATAACAACACTAGTTTAGCTCAAGCTATGAAAATGAAGCCATGTTATTCGCCTCGTTCATTTCAGGTGGAAAGGCAGCCTTATGGCGACTCTGAAGTGTACTGCTGACACGTGGATTTTTTACTGCGCAGCCATTCGCCTCATGTTCCGAGTCGCCATAAAGATTGAATCGGGCTGTACCGGAGGCACGGCTGTAGGGGTTCCGTTGACTTAGCCAACATAGTGAAAAAAAGTAATCCTAGCTCTATAGTATAATATCTACTTATTACGATAAGATTAAAACACTTAGCAAGTGTACAAACACTTGAAAACTGAGTGGTACCACGGTTTAATATTGGCACTGCACGTCGGTAAGTTGTACCGAGGCTAGGGAAAAGTACCTAGAGGACCACTATGTGGTTGTAGTTCGGAAGAGTTTCACAGGTCCGTATCTATGAGGTCTTTCACAGGTTTAAAAAGGTACTAGGTACAAATCGCTGGAATCATTGTGATTGAAGAACCGAGGAGACTGGCTACTCGGAACAAAATGGGGTAGTAGGCCGCACGTAACGTCAACAAAACCAGTTCAAGTTGGCCTCTTATTCTATTGAAACTTCGCACTACGCTAGGCCAGTTCAAGGTTAAAGCACAGTATAAAGTGTTACCATCGAAGCGCGGTCTACTGTACTGTAGGCCGGCCGCTTAACTGAGACGTTGCCTGAGGTAGCTGCGCGGTGCGGGAGGGGTGTGGTGACGTGACGTGAGAGTTCAGTGATTCGTCAACTTGTGACAACTATCACCCCTCCCGCACCGCACAGCTGCCTATATTTATAAACTGATGATTTAAATAAAGACTTACCCAATCTCTTAGCTTCAACCATGAGGGCGTCGAAGTCTTCCATAGTGCCGTAGTCTGGTGAGATTGATTTATAGTCTGTTATATCATAACCGAAGTCGTACATGGGAGACTTGTAGATCGGAGACAGCCAGATCGCATCTACGCCCAACTCTTGCAGGTACGGCAGCTTTTGTTTTATACCTGTTCAAAATGTTCGATTTATTATCATAAACATATATCTATAAAAATAAATTTAATTGAAGTGTTTGTTTGTAAAGTCAAAATAAGAGCGATAAACTACTATGCCTATGAAAGTAGGTATAAGTAGGGATTTATTACCGTTGGATCCCGTTTTTGAATCCCATTTTAATATTTTTGGCGTTGGATCCCGCAAAACATTATTATGTATTTCCGTTGGATCCCGAATTTAAAAAATGCAAGATAATTACGTTTTATTGTCGTTGAATCCCGAAAAGTATTTCCGTTGGATCCCGAATGCTTAAAAAAATATGAATGCGGGTACTTTCAACAACAAAATTGTTTATAATAAAATGAGGGGTTCACTAATGTTTCACCAAAACTCCATTGACAAATTTTTAGTTTACAACCAACGTTTCGTATACTATTTATTTCACAAACAACTCATTTTCTATATAATCTAGTCGTTTCTGGCACTCGCCGGCCGCTGCCGCGGCACCGCTCGCTTCGCTCGCTCGGCTCGTGCGTAGGGGTCACAGTTTTAACCTGACCTAACCTAACATTGTTTTTTTTTTTAATAATTAACCTAATCTAACTAGTTCGGTTCCGGGTAACCCACTAAAAATAATCTCTTTTTAGTGTTTGATAAAGGTAAATCACTTTTCTTCTGAAATGTACACATGTTGTTATAATATGGGATTCAACGGAAATAGCAAACGGGATCCATCGGTAATACCTAAAAAACGGGATCAAAAAACGGGATCCAACGGTAATAAACGTAAGTAGGTATACTTACGGTATTTATTACAAAACAATAATTTTTTTTTTGTCTGACGTCTGTCTGATTGATCCGGCTAATCTCCGAAACGGCTGGACTGATTTTGATGAAATTTGGTATGGGGATACTTTGAACATAGGCTATTTTTTATCGACATAGGTACCACGTGGGCGAAGCCGCGGGCTGAAGCTAGTACGATTATTGCGTACCTACCAGCTGCAGCCCGCGGCTTCGTCCTGCCTATATTGCGGCAATATACATATAATATTGTAGTTACAGGTTACAGTACTATACGTAGGTATAGCACGTCAGTATTGAATCAGTAACCGTGCCTAAGTACCTATAGGCGTTTTATCTGTATCACCACGTTTGCCAAACGGATTTCAAAACCGATTATAGAAAACTTCTTGGCACAAAAGCAGACTGCTGATCGCAAAACTCGCAAGATGCTTGCAAGTCTGATTTTCCCACTTTCACGAGGAGTAAGGGTGTGGTTTATTCTACGACTACGAGCCATGTCTAACATAATAATTATTATTATTAGCCTGTGACGTCCCACTGTAGGGCAAAGGCCTCCCTACTCTCTTTCCACCTTTCTCATAATAATATAACGTTCTAAAAATGTTACCAGTTAGATCTCCGATCCCGTCATTATTGCTATCCATGAAGGAGCGCGGGTATATCTGGTACACGACCGCTGACTTCCACCACATGTCCACACACGACCCGCTCGCCACCGTCGCAGCAAACACGAACAGCGTAAACACCCACATATTGGCTTAATACATGAAAAATGGAATTAATATCAAGAAAAATAATTCGGTTTCCGTATCATAATGAATGATTTTTATATTGAAAAGGTTTACAACTCCTGAAGTATGCGTTTTCATGCAATATCCTGAAGCTAACACTGGAACCGTAATCTGCGTGACAAATAAGGACACTTTCATTTACGATCGAATAACCACTGAAAAATGGTGTTTTATCCGAGTTTTACAGGTAAACATTTTGGCTCCTCTCGGGCGCCACACGCCATTCGCAGAAAATACCCATGGCGCCTGTACGGCGCCATCCGCACGGAATCGGTTAAACTGTGTCTTGTAAAGGTAATGCAACGGCTTCACCGCTCACGAGTTTGAAGCACACCGCTCATCAGTCCTCTGAGTTAGGTACCGATTCAACGGCAGATCCTGGCACCGCCGCCCTCAGCAGAACAGCGCTCAGCAGCACACACTCACAGACAATGCAATTTTATTATAACACAAGCCGTGTGCCCAGTAGGATCTCCATCGGCAAAAATGAGGAACTTTCATATAAACTTTCACCCCCTTTAAGGTAGGTATATATTTTTAAAAAAAATCCTTCCTTAGATCTTTCCTTCCACTTTCTTTATATACGGAACTCTTGTGCATGTTTCCTGCGTCAAGCAAGACCCAAGTCAATTTGCTGTGAGAATTTAAGATTTTTATGTAAGTAGTAGAATATTTGGTTGCTGTCGGTACGTCCTTGCAGAAAATTGAAAATTAATTACCTATTTTGGCACCTGCATATTAAGATGGGATCCGTATGAAGCACAGAGTCCCAGGATGCCAGGATGCATATCTAAGCCACTTTGAAAGTTTAATAATTTGAAACACGACACCAACCTGCTTTCACTGCTGCTTCACCAATAGATGGTCGCAACCGGTTGCTCCTTATATGCAGGAAGATTCAAGTGCTATGTAAATGCAAGCACTTCACATTGTTTGTCTCTTAGCGATATGCTATCGCTGGTGATTATGATACCTAATAGGATTCTTTAGGAATATGAGGTTCTACTTATAACTTCAGAATTGGTAATGTTTGTAATAGGTAAAATATCTAGGTAGGTACTCAAAGATCTGTTCCTTCCAAGGATTTTTTTTTTAAGTTTTGGAAAACCGATTTTTTATAGTTCTGAATAATATTGTAAAAACTACTCACACTACCACTCCACACTACACCCAGTGGCGTGCATTGGTTTTCAGAATAGGTAGGCAGGCACTAGTCTAGGCAGACGCGGTCACTAATTAGAAACATAAAAGTATCTAGGTACACACATCAAAAGTGTCTAGGGATCAAGCATTTTTATGCGGATTTCTTGAGATTGAGATGTGGCTTTGTAATAAATTTATGATTTTATAAATTTATATGGATCCTTTTTGGTGCATTTCATAATTTGAATCAGGAACTGTGAATCAAATTCGAGTAAAAGATGAAAATCAGCTGTCAATATTTTCCCTATAAAAACATACAACGCATTGAAGACATTATTAGTGCTACTGTTTCCCTACTACTGATTAAAACCAACGTCATTATGGAGCGGCGACGTCATTTAAGCAGGGAAGAAATGCTCAGAGCCGTGGGAATGATAGAAGCTGGTTCCCGGCAACGTACTGTGGCTTTAGCTCTGAATACAAGTCAGAGTGTTATCAGTCGACTTTGGACACGTTACCGAAGCACTGGTACCGTGGCTGAGCGCCATGGAGGACGGTATCGCTGCACCACACGGAGACAAGACCGATACATTCAAATCTTAACTCGAAGAGCTCCAACAATAACCGCCATGATGTTAGCCGCGAGGCTTCATCACTCTTCAGGGAACTTAATTAGCGACCAAACAGTCAGAAACCGCTTGCATGAAGTGAACCTTCATTCCCGAAGACCGCTACGGGTACCACCTATAGCAATGCACAATCGTAGGATTCGATATCAATGGGCTCTTGAACACAGAAATTGGGCAGAAGAACAATGGCGTTTCGTGTGCTTTTCTGATGAGTCTCGTTTTGGTATGAGACCGGATACAAGACATATACGACACTGGAGAACCCCTGGACGCCAACAGCGATTAAAATCCTGCCAGGAAGTCCATCCTTATAGTGGTGGAACCATCATGGTATGGGCGGGTATTTGGATCGGCGGAAGAACTGAGTTGATTTGGATCAGAGGCAACCTCAACGCTCAAATTTATGCTGAGACGATTGTATCAGACGTCATCGTTCCTCTACAAGTGCAAATCGGTCCCTTATTTCAGTTAATGCATGATAATGCACGACCGCACACCGCAAGAGTTGTAAGACAGACTCTCGCCGCAGCTAACATCAATGTCCTGCCCTGGCCTGCTCAGTCGCCAGACTTGAACCCGATTGAGCATGCATGGGATATGCTACAGAGAAGAGCTCTGCCGAATATGGAGGGTATCCAGTCGCAAGAAGACCTTTTTTTGTTGTTGCAACGAACATGGGCGGCCATTCCACAGCGTGATTTGGATGAACTCATTTTGAGTATGCCAAACCGATGTTCTTGTGTTGTTAGTGTTCGCGGTAGAAACACGGATTATTGTTTAAGTTACCCAATAAAATTTTAAAGAAAACTGTTATTTCAGTCTTTTTTTCGAACTTTTGTGTTAGTGGTTCAAATGTCAAAAATCCCTTTATTAGGAAAATGGCAAATTTCTTTATTAATGCAAAGGTGACTTGGTTTATCGTTACTGTGACAAACGAAAACACTTTATTTGATGAATCCTTAAAGAAAATTTTAATTAATATCAATCAGGAGAAAAGTTATTGCAAAAATATATGTTGATCCCTAGACACTTTTGATGTGTGTATTTTGAACGTTCAAATAAGTACTTTATTGCTTCATAATAAGTAACTAACTATATACACTAGATACTAAAATAAATGACTAACTAACTTACAATACAAATATACAAAGTGTAAAAAAATTAACCTTAAAAACTTTAAGAGGTGCTTTAGACCATCGAACTGAACAACTTTCACTATGGGACCAACTCCGAAATCACGAAAAAAAAATCAGCTGTTTCATACAAAAGTTCAATACCTACTCGGCCAAAATGTATGAAACAGCTCATTTTTTTTTCGTGATTTCAGAGTTGGTCCCATAGTGAAAGTTGTTCAGTTCGATGGTCTAAAGCACCTCTTAAAGTTTTTAAGGTTAATATTTTTACACCTTATATAAAAATAAAAAACAAAGGACACTTATCTAGGCGTCGAAGTATTCGTCCGCATCGCTGTCATGTCGGAAACATGCCCAGAAGACTGGCAGCATTGTCGTGTTCAAATTATTTTCTTACCCACTATGTGCCTTCTACGAACTTTAACTGCAAAAAATATTCATTGATCGGACGAAATGAAACTATATTTTACCATCACAGGTATCTCCAAAAAATTAAAGAGCGTTGTTGAGGTGTGATGTAGACTACACCACACCTCAACAATGCTCTTACATTTTTTCAACGTACACAGTTTGCATGTTTACGATCTTTTTTTAGTTAAACTGTAGGTAGGACTCATAATATCCATGTCATAGTTAAGCCTGGAACAATGTGTTTCTGTATTTAGACGGGCGTTGATAGCTGCGACATAGTTTTAAATAAGTACGTAGCTATCATTTATGTAGCTTATCATTTATATCCATTTATTTTTGTTCCAAAATAAAAAAACGTTTACTTTAAAAAGCTTTTTACTATTACTTCTTAATCCTGAAAATCGCATCTAAATCCGACTAGTAGGTACAGACGACAACCTACTACAATCTGTCAAACTTTAATAGATTTTCAACTTTATCACTAAAGTACTTACTTATAAGGTTCAAAGTTGATTGGGAAAATTTGACAGTTTTGGGTAGGTTGATGTGCTGGCGTCTGTACAACTCATGTTAAGCGAACAGACACGCAGTAGGGTAAGGAAGATGTTGCACTTTATGAATGTAAGTAGGAAATGTTGGTAAAACAAGACGGTTAAGGTACCTGGCCATTACTGCATGATTACTGCCACGCTTCAAAAATCCTCTAGGTATAAAGCCTGTGGCCGTCGCATGCCGCATGGTGAGGGCCATATAAGAGTTTTTTTGAGAATCATAAAATCAGTAAGTAGATATTTAAAAACTCTAAAACCGACAACTTGATAAATGAAACCTGTTACCAAACTCTTAACCCAAATTACGAAACTCTACCACTAAAGATTTTATTTTTAGGGTTCCGTATCTCAAAAGGATAAATGGAACCCGTATATAGTAGCTCAACTGTGGCTAATGAGACACAATTTAATTTCTATTGTTATAAATCAAATTTTGATTTTTCACAGTTGAGCGGAAGATCACTTCGTTGTCCGTCTGTCAAGACCCTTTTTCTCAGAAACACGTGAAGTTATCAAGTTGAAATTAATATCTATCTAATATTCAGGACTGAAATCCTTTGAAGCAGTGAAAATCAAACTTTTAAGTCAACGCAATCGCAATCGGGCGTTTATGTTCCGTTTATATCGCATATTTTGACACTCGCAAGGGAATCAAAACCTATTAAGGTACTTCCCGTTGACCTAGTATCATGGAATTTGGCAAAAAGCATTGTCATGTAGCACAAGTACCTAAAGGAAAAAATCCGAAAACCGTAAATCTGTAAGTAGTTACATTATAAAAACAAACCGTGATAAATTATCTACATACCTACGTATGGAACCCTCGGTGCGTGAGTCCGACTCGCACTTGACCGGTTTTTTTATACTGCCCCTCAATATTAATCCATATATATGTATCTACCTACCTACTTAATAAAGTATTATATTACTAAAACTTGTAGATCTATACGCAAACAAAACACTTACCTTTATCACAGAACTTCCACTCTGTTCCGTTCCGTGACGTCAGGGTTTTAAAACCTTTAAACAACGCATAATTATGTGTCCGTAATAGATTAGCTGCTGCAGCCTAGTGCAACTGAGTTCGTCAAGCAACAATACAGGGATATTTTTTTATCACCATCCACATTTTTACAGGTTTTTCTACCCATGAATATGAACAACTTTCACTATGGGACCAACTCTGAAATCACGAAAAAAAAATCTGCTGTTTCATACATTTTGGTCAAGTAGGTACTTATTGAACTTTTGTATTAAACAGCTGTTTTTTTTTTCGTGATTTCAGAGTTGGTCCCATAGTGAAAGTTGTTCATATTCATGGGTAGAACACCCTGTAAAAATTTGGATGGTGATAGCAAAATTATCCTGTATAAGGGTGCTTTTTTATCCAAACTTAATATTATAAATGCGAAAGTAACTCTGTCTGTCTTTTCTTCACGCCTAAACTACTGAACTGATTTCGATGAAATTTGGTATAGAGATAGTTTGAGTCCCGGGAAAGGACATAGGATAGTTTTTATCCCGATATTCCCACGGGATCGAAACTTACGCGGGTGAAACCGCGGGGCGCAGCTAGTAAGGTGTTATAAAAGAGCACCCTAGCAAGCTGCTGCCACACTTCAGGGCAAAGGCAAGAGGGAGGCCTCGGACAGAGAATAAGCACGCGTATTGATCACCACCCTTGCTCAAGACACCCTTGCCGATTTCAGACTTATCAAATCAAATAATTTATTTCAGGTATACACCCATATAAAATTTAACCAGCTTACAAATTATTAATTCATCATCATCATCATTTCAGCCGAAAGACGTCCACTGCTGGACATAGGCCTCCCCCAAGCACCTCCACTTCGACCGGTTTTATGCTTCTCGCATCCAACGAGTTCCTGCGGCCTTCACAAGGTCGTCGGTCCACCTTGTGGGAGGCCTTCCAACGCTACGCCTTCCGGTACGCGGTCGCCACTCCAGAACCTTTCGGCCCCATCGGCCATCTGTTCTGCGAGCAATGTGCCCTGCCCACTGCCACTTAAGTTTGGCAATTCTTCGGGCTATGTCGGTTACCTTGGTTCTCCTGCGGATCTCTTCATTTCTGATTCGATCCCGCAGGGAAACTCCAAGCATAGCCCTCTCAATTGCCCTTTGGGTGACTTTCAGCCTTCTAATAAGGCCCATTGTGAGCGACCACGTTTCAGTGCCATGTGTCATCACTGGCAACACGCACTGGTCAAAGACTTTTGTCTTGAGATACTGCGGTATGTGGGATGAGAAGATATTGCGTAGCTTCCCGAACGCTGCCCAGCCGAGTCGGATTCGACAATTGACCTCTTTCTCGAAGTTGGACCTACCTAACTGGACAGTTTGTCCTAGGTAAATATACTCGTCCACGACTTCGAGTGTAGCGTCTCCGATCTTCATGAGAGTGGGTGTTACATGGGCATTTGACATGACCTTCGTTTTGTCCATGTTCATTTTCAGCCCCTTTTTTTTTCAGAATTATTAATTAATCAAAAATTATTACAAAACAAAACAACACAACAGAACAGGAATAGATAAGTGTTATTTGCAGCTGGAAAATTAATTGCCATATACGAAGAAATAGAAGTACTTCAAGGAAATCAATTTTTGGATGAATACAGCGGAAGACAGAAGTAAGATCAAGATTGCTGCTAGTGAGACTTATAAAAAACCGGAAACGTCTAGTAGCGAAACATCCAACGGTGACATTGAAAACAGCAACAGCTAACACAACACAGCAGAGATAGAAAAGAGGCAGCATACAAAAGAACCGAGAAAGCAGTGGAACCCCGCCAAAAGACTCAAATATGAAGCCCTGGCCGCAAGGTCGTTAAAAGATACCCATCCATAGATATAATTACCCATCTCTCCACTAGTCCTATGCTTGCTCTAGGATGCATATCCGGTAGGCTCTTAAATCCTTACCTATCCTTCGGGCACGTCCTCCCTACCATTACCGCGCCCCCCGGTCTATTCCTTGATATGCAATGGTCGCTGTGGCACCATGAACATGGCTACAGGAGCTTGTGCGAATATTGGGGTTCATTCGATTAATCGAGTCTGGTTTAACCATGCTGGGATCGGTGCAATTCATTCATATACGAAGAAATAGTTTACGTCGTTTATGGCCCTCAATATTCCATTGTCAGATTTGTGTATACGGTTCCTGAGGTTGGGTTGAGGTGGGTTCGGTGGCGGAGGCCTGTGACTTTCTCATGACTGCGTAAAAGTCGTCAACCCTGCTTTCGGCAAACATGCCGGACGCACTACACCGCCAAGGCAACCCCAGTATGCATCTGAATGCGTTATTTTAACACGTTTTCATTATTAGCTTCACTTGTAACCAACTAACAATGTAACAAAATCTTAGAAGTCAGTTTTAACCTACTTCTAATTGTCGTAACAAAATGAAACTTTGTAGGTACACGTAGTTTGGAAGACAAATCTATAATTTGGTATCTTGGAGCTGATCTGATGATGGAGCCAGGAGGTGGATAGTGGGACTCTTCCACAGATATAATACAGGGTGTCCCTGGAAGTATGGATCAAATCGAATAAGGACGTGAGCAAGGTCATTTCCAAACGTTTTAGCAAAAAAAAAAAGAAAAATACTAAAAAAAAAGAGAAGAAAGATCGAATTCGTAAAAACTATCAGGGCTATCAATTTATAGCCCTGATAGATTTTTTTTATGATTAATTTCTTTGAACACTAAGCGAAGTGATTGAAAAAAAATTAATATCGGTCATAACTTTTGAACCGTAAAAAAATTCACTGACATTCTCAGGGTTAAAAAGATTGGAAATGACCTTGCCCACGCCCCTATTCGATTTGATCCATACTTCCAGGGACACCCTGTATACCTAGATAACGCAAGAGCAACTACTTCGCGTGCCAAAAATCGCACCAGCTTACGTTCGAAAATCGTAAGCCGCCACTTTCGAGCTCAGTCCTGCGTACTGCTGGCTGGGTGAGCGTGAGCGAGAGAGCGCGAGCTTGTGACGGCATAGTAGGTAGTCAAAAAGTGGCAAGCTTAGTTTTCATACAGTTCGTGATACTTGCGTTATCTAGGTCTATGTATATCTGTGGACTCTTCAGTGGCTACTAGGTATAGTAAACCCTTCGAGTTTTGGGCTCATATTATGATTTGTTTTGATGAGTCCAATATATTGCACTTGCTGTCGAGGGTCTGATGATGGAGCCAGGATGTGGATCGTGGAACTCTTTAGGGACTACAGTAAACTCCTCGAGTTTGGGGTGCCATATGTTACATTTTGACGAGTCCAATATATTGCACTTGCTGTCGAGGGTCTGATGATGGAGCCAGGAGGTGGATCGTGGAAGTCTTTAGGGGCTACTTGTAAACCCCTCAAGTTTGGGGTCACATGATTCGTTTTGACGAGTCCAATATATTGCACTTGCTGTCGAGGGTCTGATGATGGAGCCAGGAGGTGGATCGTGGAAGTCTTTAGGGGCTACTTGTAAACCCCTCAAGTTTGGGGTCACATGATTCGTTTTGACGAGTCCAATATATTGCACTTGCTGTCGAGGGTCTGATGATGGAGCCAGGAGGTGGATCGTGGAACTCTTCAGGGACTACTAGTAAACTCCTCGAGTTTAGGGTGCCATATGTTTCGTTTTGACGAGTCAAATATATTGCTCTTGCTATCGAGGGTCTGATGATGGAGCCAGGATGTGGATCGTGGAACTCTTTAGGGACTACTAGTAAACTCCGCGAGTTTAGGGTGCAATATGTTTCGTTTTGACGAGTCAAATATATTGCTCTTGCTATCGAGGGTCTGATGATGGAGCCAGGAGGTGGATCGTGGAACTCTTCAGGGACTACTAGTAAACTCCTCGAGTTTAGGGTGCAATATGTTTCGTTTTGACGAGTCAAATATATTGCTCTTGCTATCGAGGGTCTGATGATGGAGCCAGGAGGTGGATCGTGGAACTCTTCAGGGACTACTAGTAAACTCCTCGAGTTTAGGGTGCAATATGTTTCGTTTTGACGAGTCAAATATATTGCTCTTGCTATCGAGGGTCTGATGATGGAGCCAGGAGGTGGATCGTGGAACTCTTTAGGGACTACTAGTAAACTCCGCGAGTTTAGGGTGCAATATGTTTCGTTTTGACGAGTCAAATATATTGCTCTTGCTATCGAGGGTCTGATGATGGAGCCAGGAGGTGGATCGTGGAACTCTTCAGGGACTACTAGTAAACTCCTCGAGTTTAGGGTGCAATATGTTTCGTTTTGACGAGTCAAATATATTGCTCTTGCTATCGAGGGTCTGATGATGGAGCCAGGAGGTGGATCGTGGAACTCTTCAGGGACTACTAGTAAACTCCTCGAGTTTAGGGTGCAATATGTTTCGTTTTGACGAGTCAAATATATTGCTCTTGCTATCGAGGGTCTGATGATGGAGCCAGGAGGTGGATCGTGGAACTCTTCAGGGACTACTAGTAAACTCCTCGAGTTTAGGGTGCAATATGTTTCGTTTTGACGAGTCAAATATATTGCTCTTGCTATCGAGGGTCTGATGATGGAGCCAGGAGGTGGATCGTGGAACTCTTTAGGGACTACTAGTAAACTCCGCGAGTTTAGGGTGCAATATGTTTCGTTTTGACGAGTCAAATATATTGCTCTTGCTATCGAGGGTCTGATGATGGAGCCAGGAGGTGGATCGTGGAACTCTTTAGGGACTACTTGTAAACCCCACGAGTTTGGGGTCACATGATTCGTTTTGACGAGTCAAATATATTGCACTTGCTATCGAGGGTCTGATGGAGCCAGGAGGTGGATCGTGGAACTCTTTAGGGACTACTAGTAAACTCCTCGAGTTTGCTACTACTTAGTTCGAAGATATCACGTTTAGATATCGATACCCATCACGTCTGCAGTTTCGCTAGCAAATTTCACCTTGTACACCGAATCTAGGACACGAAGCTTACCAGTAGATAATAGAATACTCACATCGGCAAATAAATTACGCAATTCACCTTTTAACCGCTTACGCCAGATTAATCCGACAAATATTTTCTATATACGACCAAATACCACAGCTCGTGTAATCGGTATTTATTTCTCGTTTTTTTTTTCTGGCGCTGCTGGTGGCACGACATCTGAAGGCCAATTCTCGTAATTTAAAACGTTCAAAATCTAGTCACAGTCTTATCTCGGCGACAAGCTAATGTTAAAAACTTGTCAGAATGTAGGAAAATTAGGGTCAGTGTCAGTTAGGATAAGGTGAATGCGCAGTGGTAGACCGCGAAATTCGAATTTTCTTAAGTTTTTTGCAATTTGCAGGTCACGTGTCAGGTGGTATCTTGATCAAAATTTGATTCGCGATTATAACAGGTACGTATTTATAGAATTATAATCATTAATAAGTACATCTTCCTAAGTTAGATTTGTACCATAAGCACTTTTCCATAAGAGATTTTGTTGTTATGGTACAAATCTAACTTAGAAAGATGTATGAATGATTCTGATGATTATAATTCGGTAAATACGTACCTGTTATAGTCGCGAATCAAATTTTGATCAGTATAAAACCTGACACTGACCTGAAAATTGCAAAAAACGTAAGACAATTTGAATTTCGCGGGTTACTACTGCACATTCACCTTAAGAGCCTATACTACCTCAGCTAAAATTCACTCTTTATCTCGCTCATACGATATTGCTCGCGGACTGAGTGAGAGCGAGACAGAGTGCGGTGCTGGGCGGCAGGAAGCGCCAATAGTTTAGGTATTTGCTTTTTACAGTGAAAATAACGGTAATTATAAAAAAAATAAATAACATAAGACCTGCTTTAAAGTAAGTTCAGTTAGTATGCAAAGTTTCATGATCTATTTGAAGTATTTTTTGAATACCAGCGGTTTATTGTTCGGGTTAGAGGTAACTTTGGAATTTTTTTCTATCGAGAAAAATTTATGGAATCGTGTTTTCGTCTAACATAAGACTTAGCATTAATCCTCAACTTTACCATATATTTATTTCAAAATTAATGGTGCAGTATTTGCGACATAACGGAGGATCACGCTAAGCCATTTGAGGTAGTATAGGCTCTTAAGCATATTTCCAACAACATAAGCATATTTAAGCATATTTAAAACATGTGGTTAAATAAAAACTATTTTTATTAAATATTTACAAATATTCTACAACATTTACAAATATTCTACAAAACAGACTCATAGATTGAAATAAAAAAATATAATACAAAAGTAGATACCTAATCTTATTTAATAGTTATTTGTTCATAACTACTTTATTATCGCCATGCATGGATCAATGTAACAGAAATATACAGGAATAATGGTGCTATGAATCTTGTAGGACTTCCGTTTCGTAATACCAACGCGCAGTTTCCTGACACAGGAACACCGGTCTTCTGTACTAGTGTGCTGTAAAACAAAATAAATAAATGAATAAAACAGAGTATGACTAACTTTACTAAAATTAGGCCAACGAGACGGCATAATTATGTAAATAAATTTTCAGGAGTACATAATTTTTGAAGTGAAAACTTCTTTAGCGGCGTTGTACACTTTTTTTGTAATGGGTAAAAAATGTTAAACTCGCGTCAGGACACGTGACACTGATCGAAAATTCGTAAGACGGATGGAGAGAAGACAGCCGGCGCGGCGTAGGAGAGGAAGTATCCCCCTCTCTTTCTACGGCGCGGCGAAAATGTATGCTTGCTGTTTCGTTTAGGCGGCGCAGGGCGCTCGCGCGAATGTTCATGTGTGTTTATGTTACAGCGTACCACGCGCATCCATGGATGGTGACAGCTGATGGCTCGACCGTCTGTGTAGTGGCCACACTGCTGTGTATTCGTAAAATTCGTGTATATAGAGTGTTTAAAATATGGAAATTGAACAAAGTGCATCTATTAATGAAAAATATCAAAAATGCACAACGTTAATATTCAAGTTTTCACTTCTGCCGGCACTCCCGGAGTGCAACCCGTCTTTTTTTTTAATAATTTTAACTTCCTATTCTAATCGTTGTCTTAGACGACGACGATTCGTCAAAGGAGTCCGAATCAGTGGTATTGATCACAGAACTATCTATTGAATTATTTATCAATTATGTGCTGCCAGTCTGTGATTCCATAATTAAAATCAACAACCACTCAGAAATTTGTTTACGTTCAAAAGTCATAACTTTTGAACCATAAACAAATTTCATCCGTAAAAAAATCAATTTTTTTAGATAGCCCCGATAGTTTTTTTTACGTATTTTCTTTGAGCACTATGCGGTTGTTGAAAAAAAAAAAACAAAAATTGGTCAAACCGTAGGTAAATTCACCAACATTCTCAGGGTTAAAAAGTTTGCAAATTTTATGTGCATAATACATTAATATTAAACTCACATAAGTATAAGAAGGTAATCTCGATTTTAAGTCAAGTCGTAAAAACCGTGCGAAGCAGAAGCGGGTCGCTAGTTTAAGCATAATCAGCTTATAATGTTTCCACTGCTGGGACACAGGCCTCCTCTCGGTGAGAGGGAGTGGGCCGTTATCCGCTAGTTTCAATCCACCCATACTATAATATTATAAATGCGAAAGTGTGTTTGTCTGTTACCTCTTCACGCTTAAACCGCTGAACCGATTTAGATGAAATTTGGTATAAAGATAGTTTGAGTTCCGGGAAAGGACATAGGATAGTTTTTATCCCGAAATTCCCACGGGATCGCAACTCATGCGGGTGAAGCCGCGGGGCGCTGTTAGTAATAAATTAATAATATATGAAAGAATCTTACTTTTTCGCGATTGCGCAATTGACTCCCGAAGCAACGACTTTCAAGTTTTGTGGCACGTCGGCTATCGAGGACAGGTCCACGGCTACGTCTGCAGACCCCAAGTTTAGTACTGCCACGACTTTATCTCCACTTCCAGTAGGCACCCTGATAGACAATTTTTATTTTAAGAAAAAGTTTTATGACACGTTCATTTTGTATTCTCTAACGTTGAAATAGAACATTATCCGCACTCTAGCGCTGTATTGCGCTTTCACACGCACAGCTCACACAAAAACACAGACTGGATCAATTATCTATCTGTCTACATAAGCAAATCTTTGTTCCTTGCGGGAATCGAGCGCGCAACCAAGAAACCAAACTCAGCCTCTTCGACCCAACGACTTTCTTCGTTTCTATGGTCCAAGCTCGGTCACAATTCTATCAAAAGCGGCCATCTCTGCGTCTATCTAGGTTTCCAACGCCACTTGAGACGTATCGTCCTGTCACTAACGTTGAAAACATTCGTCCGACGATGGATTTCGGTGTGACGCACTCGGTGTAGTGTTATGCCAAGCGTGGCTCGCTCCAAAGCCCTTTTGTGCCACTCGTATTCGGTATTGAGCCTACTTTGTAAGTGTCCGTGTTTTTGCGCCATAGTTTCGTAGGACACATTGGTTGAAGGGGCAGGTTTTTAGACACTAAGGGATCTCTTTAGACCGAAAAATGTGTTTTAGCTTACCCAAAGATGTAAGAGCACGTACCTTGTAACAACTAAGACATCGTTTGAAATTGCATGTGTTCCCACCGATCCGGTACTCACCGCCGCAGAATGTTTCAAGGCTACGACATCCTTGTAAAACTGCAAACAGGTATTCATTAATAATAGTGGCAGGATAGAGTTGTTGCAAGATGCATGGAAAATGAGCTACTGATCCATGAATAGACTTTCCCAAACGCGATTTACAAATCCCCTTAAAACCCAATGAACGTGGCCGTTGTATCTATGCTAGTTGCACGGTAAACTCTGCTTGCGAGATGCAGGATTTTGCGTGACGTCAGTATGACGCGTTGTTCGCATGTGACGTTGTAGATACCGCTACACTATACCAAGAATAAGGCTGAAGAGTTACTTTGTTTGAACGCGATGGTCTCTGGAACTACCAGTCGAATTTAAAAAATTCTCGCGTTTGACCTTTAGCGCGATGCATTAGATCTTCAAGAATTAGCGAAAGAAGCTCAACAATGAAAGAAGTAAAAGAAAAAATATGAGGAGGCCTTTGCCTCGAGATAATATGAAGGTGCTTCTTATGTCTAATTTAGATTAGATTAGGATATTACGTTTAAGTGACTCTTATTTGTTGCTTTCTCGACCTCCACGTTTACAGTTTTGTAGTTACTAGCGACAGGAAGCCACGTAGTGCTGGCGTTCGAGAAGCCAGCGTTCGTGGTAGCGTCCCAGTGGAACGGCGTACGCTCAGGGTCACGGCTGGTCTTCCAGTAGTTGACAGGATCGTGGGTGTTGCAAGCCGCAGGATCCTTAGTTTCCACCCAGCTAATGTTGCCATCTGTCATACCAAGCTCTTCGCCCTGAAATGTGGAGTCTTATTTTAAAAAGCTCAGTACTTTAGCTCCTTTCTTTTTCGATAAAACTTTTTAAGAAAAAAAAAAAAGAAGAAGTCGGTGTCTTTGGATTTGTATTTTAGTTTTTTGCCACCGACTTCCGAAATTAAAGCTATTTTTCACTTTGTAGTGTTTTTTTGGAAGTCGGTTTTTTTTTTTCTTAAAAAGTTTTTATTTCACGCTTTTAGTGGGTCTGCTTATAATTTATCTAAGTTACAATAGCCTAGTGATCGCCGCCTTTTACAAACAAAATATTGCTTTTCCCGATGCAGGGAAGTTAATTGTTGAGGAGTTCTCCAGGTCCACCATCAGCTCCATATCACCATTCACATTGTGACGAGCATAAATTGCTTAGCAACCATATTAAAGTAATCGAATCGCAACCCGTGAAATACTTAGATATTATTGAGTAGTTCCGGTGGCCATCTGTGGTCTTCATCATCAGTTCCACTTCACCAAATAGTGCTTTCCGAAAGCCAATGCACGAGTTACTATAAAAAATACCCAAATCGCTATAGGTGTGCCTATAATATTTGAAGAGTTCCTTCGATTTCTCTAGGATCCCATCATCAAATCCTGACCTGACGCTTTTTAGACTAGATGCTGATAATCCTGGCTGCAGCATCAGGCCAGACTTATGACAACATTGCATTGAACTCAAAATTTAGTCCTGTTTAAAATGAGCCCAAACACGACTATGGTGCTGTAATTTCAAGGTTGGTACTTTTTCTGATGCTCCTGGCTTCAGCATCAGGTCTTTATGTACTTCGGTGTTCCTCAATAACAGTACGTTTATCCACACATCGAGCCCTTTTCAATGAGCCTAAACACGATATATCTGCTGTTAGTTGTCGAGGAGTTAGGTACGCTGCAGACTATCCTGACTGCAGCATCAGATCATGACTTGATGAGGACAGGACAGGACAATTGGCGGAGTATTCGATGAGCAAACATAAAAAAAAAAAACATACAAACAGCCGAACATAGTACCTCCTCCTTTTTGTGAAGTCGGTAAAAAGAAACGGTCATGCACGGTGACAGAATAATTTGGCAACGAGGTGATGAGCTAGAAAAATAATTTAATTATGGATGTTCCTAAGACAGCCGTAGTTCTCAGCAGTCTACTTAGATTTCCGAAAAGGAGGTTATTACCTGAGTAAGCGAGTCGGTGGCACAGAGCCAGCGCTAGTGTTGGTCAAGTATAGCACTACAAGGTTATTATGGTGCGTGGCCAAAAATGGAACTAACGCCGCCATTGTTTTTTAATACATTTTAAGTGACATTTCATCAAAGCGATTGCACAAATGTTTACTAACAGCGCCTTCCCGTCTACGTCATTCGTGCGGCAAGGATAAGGCAGTGTTTCGCTTACCTGATAGGTGATGCTGACTCCAGGGAGGATGAGCGCCAACATGTTCATCGCGTCCACTCTGTTCACGCCTTGTCTTGTGGCCATGCGGCTGTTGTCGTGATTGCCGTTCTGTAATACACAGTAAATACTTAGATAAAATCTGAAGTCTCATCCTGAATATATTTCTTTTTCGATTTTTTTAATAGAACTATTGACTTTTGCCAATATTATGAGTCGATGACCAATATAGATAAAATTCTTGAATTAAATTAGGCCAAAAGTACGTAAACACTATATTCGAAGACACTTACCACCCAATTTGCGGTCTTATTAGCTGGCATATTGGACATCCACTTATCGATTACAGCCTTCATGCCTGTCGCATTGGACGTACTCTTCAGCTCTCCAAGAAACACGAAGTTGAAAGGGATGGCACCGTCGCGATTTCCTTCCCCGTAGTAACGCATCATCAACGATATTTCAGTGTAAGCTTCTACCATCATGACCTTGGACTCGTTTTGTGCAAACTCTTCGAGGACAGCCCTCCAGTCATACACGACCGAGTATGTTTCATTTCGATCCCTTGTGTAGGGGTGAAGTAGGTAGTCGTAGCTGTTGGGGTCGTCAGTTGCATCTAAAGCCATGACATGGAACATATTTAGAAAATCTTTATTTCTCCAAAAATTAAATATTTACATAATATAAGCTAAAATATAAACTATAATAATATGTACAATTATATGAAAAAATAAACAATCATTATAGGGCATCAAAGAATTCATTCGCATCGCTGTCAACAGGAACAGTGCCCAAAAGGCTGGCAGCATTGCCACGTTGTATGGCAATGCTAATTCTTTGACCAAGATATAGGCCAGCCCTCTGGTCACGTGAAGAGTCGACTAACCGCTTGGCGATATCCCGAAATACCAAGTGGGCACTCGGACCCCATGGCCCTAGTGTTTCAACCCCAAACGGCTCGAACATATAAGTCCCAATCAGGTTGCAATATTTTCGCCGTTTGAGGTTTTCTAACAGGTTTTTTTAATACTTTTTCGTTAGAAAAGTTTTGAGTATGAATGTCGAAGGCTATCATCATTATCTGCCTAGCCTTTTCCCAACTATGTTGAGGTCAGCTTCCAGTCTAACCGGATGCAGCTGAATACCAGTATTTTACACGGAGCGACTGCCTATCTGACCCTCAAAATCCAGTCAGGTACTGGATAATACGATACCCCTTGGTAAGACTGGTTGTCAGACTTTCGGGCTTCTGGCTACCCGACTGT
This sequence comes from Amphipoea oculea, assembly GCA_945859645.1. Taxonomy (NCBI): domain Eukaryota; kingdom Metazoa; phylum Arthropoda; class Insecta; order Lepidoptera; family Noctuidae; genus Amphipoea; species Amphipoea oculea. The sequence goes on from OX243868.1 coordinate 5,157,963, forward strand.
CAAATATCCACAAATGACAGCCGGGACCAACGGCTTTACGTGCTTTCCGAGGCACGACCCGAGGCACACGACCGTTAAGAACAAATCTCGTATGGAAAAGTGTTAGTGGTAGAAATCTAACTTATAGAGATATGTTAATGATTCTAATGACTATAATTCTGTAAATACATGTCTATTATAGTCGCGAATCATATTTGGATCAAGATACAACCTGACACTGACCTGAAAATTGCAAAAAACGTAAGAAAAATTGAATTTCGCGGGCTACAACTACCCATTCACCTTAACAAAGACTTGGTCGTTAACCTGGCCAGGTATTTTGTAATAAGATCTCATTTACAATATTATGGAGGAACTAGCTGTATCTTACATACATTACCAGTAACGTTAAAAAAATAAATAAGAAAAATTGAATTTCGCGGGCTACAACTACCCATTCACCTTAAGCTTTCTATCATTACATCTCGTATTTTGATTGTGCTTGTGTTGTCAACTTACTTGAGCGTGGTTCATCGGGGTATGAGCCGTCAGCGTTGGGTTCCACTTCATACAACATGTTGATTGCATCTACTCGGAATCCGGACACCCCTTTTCCTAACCAGAAACGAAGCACGTCCTGAAAAATTTCGTTGGCTTTTATCCATACTAATATTATAAATTCGAAAGTAACTCTGTCTGTCTGTATGTTACCTATTCACGCCTAAATCACTGAACCGATTTAGATGAAATTTGGTATAGAGATAGTTTGAGTCCCGGGAAAGGACATAGGAAAGTTTTTATCCCGATATTCCCACGGGATCGACATTTGTGCGGGTGAAACCGCGGGGCGCAGCTAGTATGATATATTTTTAGGGAGCTACTATGCTGCACAGACCTACTACTATGCGGCAAGGTGTCTAAAATTTAAAAAAAATATAAATTATTTATTTAAATAAATAAATCTTTTAGATAAGATTTTTTTGATCTTTTAGAGATATTTGATAAGATATGTAGGTAGATACAAAGTTAAGACTACAGGCTTTTTGAATTCTTTGGAATATGAAACAGGGGTTATTGATAAAGTTCAAACAATTGCATAACGGAACTATTGTTATCATTTGTTTAGTTATAAGTGCAAACGTACTTTCATCTCGTCGCGGAGGTACTGGTTGCGGTAGTTGATGTCGGGCTGTCCAATGACGAACTGATGTAAGTAGAACTGTTTTCGCACATCGTTCCATTGCCAGGCGGAATCGCGGAACTGACTGATCTAAACAAAAAGTATAAGAAGCTCAGCTGGAGATAGTATTCAGTCAGTAGGTACTGACGGTCGGCCAAATTTCGGAAATTTTTTAGAATAGGTACCTATATTATTATTGTAATTTGAAAAATGAGAATTCTTTGCTAGGACTAAATGTTATTTACTGAATAATATTAGGTAGGTACACCTTCTTTACATTTTTTTTTGTTACTTACTGATACATGTATAAAAAACTGAAGAGTTTGTTTGAACGCGCTAAATCTCTGGAACTACCAGTCAGATTTGAAATATTACTTTTGCATTTGATAGCCCAATTCTTGAGGACGGCTATAGGCTATTTAACATCACGCTACGACTCTTAGGAGCCGAGCAAAACGAAAAAAGTAAGAATGAATGCTAAGTGAAAACGAAGCAGTACCGCATGCAGGCGATGCGTTGCAACGCGGTGGGTTGGGGAACAAGAGATTTCACGCGGAAGAAGTCGCGGGCAGAAGCTAGTAATATTATAAACAACTTACCCAGTTACTTGGTGGAATTCTGGCGCCTGTGGCGTTTACTGTACCGTCGGCCCAGATGTAATAGTCAGTATAGTTGCCTACTCTGTTTATTGAATTTTGGAACCAGACGCTCTCGTTGCTCGTATGGTTGGGCACGTAGTCCAACACCACGCGAATTCCTGCACGTCGGTGGAAGCATTAAATTAATGAATCAGTTTTATTCAGTCAAATATACAGAGCAAAACATAAAAAACTACAAAAAATGCATACTAAGGCAAAAGCGCCAGGGTAGCCCGCGAAATATTTTTTTTTACGTTTTTTGCAATTTGCTGGTCAGTATTAAGTTTACGTTGATTAAAATATGATTCACGACCGTAACAAATATGTATTTACAGAATTATAATCATTAAAGTCATCAACACAACTCTCTAAGGCCAAGTAATCCTACGGAATGACTATTTCATGAAATCTTGACATTTTAGGATTATACTAACTTAACAAGTTGTATTACTGATTCTGTTGACCAGCAAATTGCAAAAAACGTAAGAAAATTTGAATTTCGCGGGCTACCTTAGCGCTTCCCCCTTAATAACTTCAAAGGGCTAAGAAGAATACTTAAAATATCTTGTTATGGCGGGCCGACCTGTAACGCAAGGCATTGCTAAACTCCTCCTTCATTACTTTTGTACATTTCCTATGAACCATAGCACGTTACAGGCGGGCCACATCATTTTTTGTATGATCATGCGCAGCGCTGCGGCTGCAAAGTGAGCTAGTCCGAAGATAAGGTTCTTAACTTCGCGAACGTTAAAAACTCACTCGTCACCGTATAACCGAGTTACCTGGCGGCATCTATGGTGCGTTAGATCCCCACATTTATTATTCTTCCATGCCACTTCAGCCACACCCAACATTCACTTCCATAGATAAGTCAAAGTCAAAGCATTTATTTCAAATAGGCACATAAAAGGCACTTTTGAACGTCAACAATTATCTTAAAATAGAATTGATTCTAGTCGCCCATTCCAAAAGGTAGTTTTCGTATGGAGAAGAATGGGCAAGAAACTCCACCGTTACTCTTTTAAGCTCTGATAAGCGTAGATACCAGACACCCTTGTGGATAGTCGAGCCTTTTTCATCACTGAACATCGACTGGATGGCCACAACCACATGTGTAGCGTGTAGCACCGTTCACTTTGTTTCCCGCATTGACTCTCATTTCCACAATCAATCTTTCCATTTCTTTCTCAAATAAATAGTACCTAAGTACTTAGTATAAGTGATTTTACCAAACTATGAATCTAGTTGACTTACCCAATCGCTTAGCTTCAGCCACGAGAGCGTCGAAGTCTTCCATAGTTCCGTAATCTGGTGATATAGACTTATAGTCTGCGATATCATAACCGAAGTCGTACATGGGAGACTTGTAGATCGGAGACAGCCAGATCGCATCTACGCCCAAGTCTTGTAGATACGGCAGCTTTTGTTTTATACCTGTTCAAAATGTTCGATTTATTATTTTGAAGTAGGTAAGCAGGGCCGAGGATCTTATTTATTTATTTTATTATTTATGTACACACAATAAAATACATAAGGATATGTTATAATTATAATTTGAGTACAAAGGTAGGTACTGCTTATTTCTTAAGAAATTTCTTCCTAAAGATCTTAGTTGATGGACATTGCTCATGACAGCTAAGTTTCATAACCCTTGGTTAATATGACCCACGCCTTTCTACGGCTTCCTTCTGTCCTTATTTATTTATTTTAATACTTCAAGCACATAAATATACAGAGGCGGACTTAATGCCATAGGCATTTTCTACCAGTCAACCTTTGGGTAATGCATATCCTTATCGGTATAAGAATATCGTCATTAAAAACATTAATAAAGGTCGAGGCTCTTTGTTGATGACTATTGAAGCTAACCCTCGGTACTTACTTCGGTCGGGTTTGAAAGAATAATCAGCCTATAATGTTCCCTCTGCTGGGACACAGGCGTCCTCTCGGTAAGGAGCCGCGCCCAGTGCGGGTTGGTGGATGTCACATCCACGTCTACCGTATTTAAAAGCATGGTCAAAGTGTAATTGACATATTATTACCATTCAAATCTCCGATCCCGTCTCCATTGCTATCCATGTAGGAGCGCGGGTATATCTGGTAGATCACGCATGAATTCCACCACATGTCGACGCACGAGACACTTGCCACCGTCGCGGCAACCAGGAACAGCGTTAACACCCGCATTTTGGCTTAATACACGAAAAATATGTTAAATTATTAGGTTAGTACCTACTTATCTATACTAGTACACACGCAACACATCAAGCTATACATAACCAGTATAAACTGACTTCTAATTGTACGAAAAACCTATACAATGCTAGGTCAGCGAAAACTGGAAATGTATAGCTTGATGTGTAGCCGTGTACCTATTATAAACACACACACACACACATACACTTTCACGTTGTTCCTCCGCTTTGTGCATAGCTGAACACTATGCACTTCATATTAAAAAGAGATATATCAAAGAGAGATATATATCTTCATAATTAAAGAGGTACCTAATTTTTTTTTTGTAAGTTTGTATGTAGGGGGTAATCTCTGGAACTGCTAGTCGGATTTGAAAAAATATTTTTGTTATTTGATAGCCCAGATCCTGAGGAAGGCTGTAGGCTTCGCTAAGAGCGATAAGACAACCCTTGGATGAACTAAAAAGGGGAATGAGAGACAAATACGGTAGGTAGTCTGTGGTGTACCATTTACATAATAAAATAAATACATACATAAATTATATTATATTAATCTAAATATATATATATGGTGCTATAAAAATATCTGCCACGGCTTCAATGGGAGACAGTATTCTGTATATAGATTAGGTACAGTAGTGAAGAAATTTTGTACCCCGGAATAGCTAAATTAATTTGAGAAAATAAAGTAATTAAATAAACATTTACTCTACTTATTTATTTAATACTTCAAGCACATAAATGTACAGAGGCGGACTTAATGCTATAGGCATTTCTATTCTGCATAATTTTTCACAAACTACGCGCGATGTGTCGCTTCGTCACATTTTGCAAAATAAAATGACGGTGCGGCAACAGCTAATTACTATGGGACGGTTTCATGCAACTAAATCATTTCAAATTTATACGCACATTTTTTTGTATGATAAAATTTATGACTTAAGATCAATAATGTATCTTTACTATTGTAATCTATATACAGAATACTGTCTCCCATTGAAGCCGTGGCAGATATTTTTATAGCAAGGTGCTATATACATAATAATAAACATGAAATAGGAGCAAAGTAAATACAATGATGATGTTTAAAGAGAGAGGAAGTGCTTTTTATAATAATATTTTAAAAGGGGACGAAGACGATGACGTTGAGGTGTACGACTATACGCCCCCTGGGCACTTGAAAAGTTAGAATAACTTTATAACACACCTACCTGCTTTCGCTGCTACTCCACAAATAGCGATAGTAGGACGGCAGGTCCTTATATAGACCTAAGTATACACTCGAACACTCGACATTGTTTGCATTTTAGCGACAATATCGTTGATGACTTAAAACACAAAATTCTCTCAAAGAGACTTATATATTTAAAAAAAAAACTACTTATAGATACATTTCTACATTGGTTCTGTATTGGTAACGCTAGATATAATAGTTACCCAATACCTTTCCCTTACCTTCGAAGGCGACAAACCAAGCAATCTGAAAGGGCAATCCGACATAAACACTAATATGTAACATAATTAGGAAAAACGATAATTTTATCAGCCTAGGGTAATTTAGGAAGTCACATGTGTGATTATAGTAAAATGATGGCAACTCTATAAATAATCTGATGGTGATAGTGGATTTAAAAAAATTGAGTCGCTTGAGGGTGAAACTACATTTAAACGCACAGCTGAGAATTTTCCTGTCTCTCAAGATTTTTATTGTCATTCTGCGATGCAATTTACTAGAGAGCTTTCGATGCGAATGAGTGGATGCTTGCGAGCGGAAGCTTACAGAAAAATGCTGATCCGTACGTGTTTGGATGATAACATAACATCACGCCTGCGTTACCCAAGGGGTTGAACAGAGGTGTACCTATAGCAAGTACACCCAAACTTCGCTCAAGTTAGTTAACTAACTACTATAACTGGCCGAGCCTATTGCCATCAACCGAGCACAAATCCACTCCGGGTGGCTACTGAGAAATTCTAGATAGGAAAACTTAACCAATACTGCCCGACCTGGGAATCGAACCCAGGACCTCCCGCTCAGCAGTAGCGATTGCGGTCACTAGACCAACGAGGCATTCAGCCTAAATGGCAGTCCTCCATCCTCTAAATATGTGTTTTAAAATGAAAACAAAAGCTTCCAAGACAAAACAAAATGTCTGAGTTGTAATTTTCAGTTTATTGAGTCATAATCTTGATTTTATATAAAAAATAAGTCAAACGGAATTAAACATATTACTTGCTGTCACATTCAATAAAGAAAATACAATTTAGCATTACTTACACACACGGATATTAAAATTACAGCGCACCTACGAGAGAATGCGTTCTTGACAAACAGGTTTTAAGAACGCATAATCTGAAAGCAGTTTCATACAAACGAATACGTGTTTTGCGAATTTGATCTTTATTAGCTACTAGAATTTTCACATTGACAGGCGTCAGGAACGCATTCTCCCGAGGGCCGGACTGCAAGAGTTGAATACGTACTAGTAAGTTCGTTGACATTTTTGATGATGTCTTTTACATACTATACAGGTTGAAATTGAACACATGCGACAAATCGAAATGGGAGATTGTACTCATCATTATGAACAACTTTTACTAAGGGACCATACCTGAAATAGAAAAAAAAAAATGAGCTGTTACCTACATTTTGACGAGTTACTCGAACATAAATGTAGGGAACAGCAGATTTTTTTTTCACGATTTCAGGTTTGCTTAGTAAAGAAAAGATTGACATTGTCGATGCATTTTCAATTTATTATGCATATTAATGTTTTTATATGAAGCTATTACAATAGAACTGTGTCGCAATTAATACAGAGATTTACCACCATTTTATCTTTTGCTTTAGATGTTCTATTCATTATAAAGTAGAAAATATATCTTCCATTCGTGTCCAAATCCATAATCATTTAGATGGATGCAAATTAATGTCTGTTCAAACTACGTATTATATGCCTATTGCGTTTAATGTCTACTAACAATTAAGGAGAGATACAGATATGGAAAATGTTATTTTTTTTCACGAGAAAAATAGATTTATTCGTAATGCTAAGTACTTTGTACTATTTAAGTGTACATGTCAATGGAAGTCGAAATAGATACTATTTTGTACACAAGTGAGATGAAAAATTAAATATACTGAATTGGGAAAATTGAAATAGAAGAGACTGGGAAAGAAATGTATTTAAAGATAATGATTTCGATGCAGAAAGTCATCAAGAATCTTGAAAGTAATGACATCCATGACTTATATCGTTATGATGAGAAATTGTTTAAAACTCAGGAACTTTAAATCAATGCTGCTATTCATACGCCGAGATTATGTACGTTTAGTTAGTCTAATTGACGAAATTTGCTTCTCGTAGAAGAAACAATTTCATTTTCAAGTAATTTAGAAATAATAATACTTTAGACTGGCCAAAACGTATACAATCTCGACTTAATTCCATTTAAATTAATTGAGCACACTCATTCATTACAGATTCTTATAACTTCATAATATTTACAAAATGTACAAGATTTTATTCTATAATCGTGAGATGCATCAAACTTGAATTTTTCTCCGAAAACTTGCTTTTCCCATTTTTTTTTTTCATTTGCAATCAATCATAAGCTCAGTTCAAAGTCACTTATTTGTAAGATTGAGTCTACTTATAATGCATGCTACAATTCCTGTAATGCAGATGGAATATACATATTAAAATTACGCTTTATTATACGTATAATTTAAATAACTTAAAGAGTATCTACCACAGATATAGATACACCTAGATAACGCAAGAGCACCTACTTCGCGTGCCAAAAATCGCACCAATTTGAGATCGAAAATCATAAGCCGCCATTTTCGCGCTCAGTCCTGCGTACTGCTGGCTGGGTGAGCGTGAGCGTGAGAGCGCGAGCTTGTGACGTCATAGTAGGTAGTCAAAAAGTGGCACGCTTAGTTTTCATACAGTTCGTGATACTTGCGTTATCTAGGTATATCTATATCTGTGGTCTCTACTGATGGACGCTGGCGATGGCGATAAACAAGTAGCCGAATTCTGGGCCGAGTCCATTTAGATTGCTATCGCCACGCTACGAAGAAGACTTATAGAGTATCAGATTGTATTCACGCCTCTGTATTTTTCTCCCTTCGAGACCCCAAGTTGACTCATTAGATAATTATGTTAAACTTGAGAACAGGTAAACGAACATAAAGGCGGTATATTGAGTCAAGTTGACCTTCTGATATAAATACTTAACAAGTGAACGGACATGCAGACTTGTAAAGTTGTACAGACGCCAGCGCATCAAGCTACTACACTCTGTCAAATTTCTTTAATAGATTTTCAACTCTATCGCTAAAGCATAAAGTTCAAAGTCGATTGGGAAAATTTGACAGTTTCGGGTAGCTTGATGTGCTGGCGTCTGTACATGAATTCAGCGTGCATTATGCAGTGTGCCCAATTTTTTTATACTATCGACGTCAGTTAGTAATACAAATAATTTAGTCTATTTGGAAGGGTAGGTTGGCTGCTATTCTCGGTTTTTTCTTCTTCATTGGCCGCGATGTCGGGTCCTGGTGTTGTTGCGCCATCTGCTTACAAAGATTTGTTTTACTAGCTGCGCCCCGCGGTTTCACCCGCATAAGTTTCGATCCCGTGGGAATATCGGGATAAAAACTATCCTATGTCCTTTCCTGGGACTCAAACTATCTCTATACCAAATAAATATATAATAAATAAATAAAAGGAATAAATAAAAGGAATAATAGATATATAAATTCTCTAAATGATGGCGAAAACCGCATCAGAATTCATTACGGTCACACAACAGACACAAAAAAGTAAGTTTAAAAACTAAAACCTGCCTACTGAAAAGGTGAAACAAGAAAGTACGTTCCCGAGGTTGCATGCCGCTGTACCAACATACATAATCAGCTATGGTAGCATGCGACCACGGGGAGGTACTTTCTTGTTTCATCCTTTTCAGTAGTCGGGTTTGTTTTTAAACCTATTTTTGTAAGGGGGTAAGTATAGATCCAACGTTTATGTGTGGCTATTTTTACAAACGTTTATTTGTGGAGAAAATAACTGCGTTGTAGAAGACTACAACGCAGTTATTTTATAAAGAGCAATGTTATCAAGTGTGAGTGGGTAACGTCCGATAGGAAAAAGTTGTTTGTTGTAAAGCGAGAGGCAATATAAATGGTTCTCTGATGCCTAAGAGCGCGGGGTGTGCTAGCAATCTTTTCAAAATGCGAATTCTAGCGAATAGGTTTGGCTTCCCGAAATTACGTTACAAAACTATAAACAGTCAACTTCTGTATCTTGTAGTAGGTAATACGGGCTGGTGTCCGCAACTCCACGTCAATGCGCATATCTTGCGTGCATCTAATCTTGTAGTAACAATGAAAGAAAAGAACGTCGTGCAAAAATGAATGGGCTTGGTCCAAATGTCCACTACTACTAAGACCTATATTACTAAAGCGGGTTGCAGACCAAGAGCTAAGCTAAGTTAGTCTAGCTTAGCTCGCACAGCTGATGTAGTTTTTCATACTTGTGTACAGATCGCAAACTATGAACAGAAGTATGAAAAATTACCTCAGCTATGAGAGCTAAGCTAGACTAACTTAGCTTAGTTCTTGGTCTGCTACTCGCTTAAATAGTCCATTAAATAAGGGAAATTTGTGAAATTAGTTATAATTAAATAAAAAGCTGTTTAAATGCTAAAAAATTTTTTTTTTTTTTTCATTTAACTATAACTTTTTATAAACAGATTTTCTTTAGACGTGTCTTAATTATAAATACTTCTTGTTTAATGGACTATTCACTTACATAGGTCTCGTTAAAGTTGGACATTTGGACCACTTTTGCCGATTGTTTTCTGAATGTTGCACGTCGTTACGATGTTACCTTAAGCTACGGGGTAATTGCGTAACACACGATCAGTAGCAATGGGTTTCATTTTGACAGTTCAACAACATTCATTGCGTAATTTACGTTGTTGAGCAGACACATTTTTCGAACATATGAAGCAATGGATTAGCAATATCCTTCAAAATGATTCAGATTGAGATTGATAGTGTGTTACGCAATTATGGTGCTGATCATCATTCTCCCTTTGGTACCTTACCCAATTTATTTGGGGTCGGCGCAACATGTCTTTTTTTTTCATACTTCTCTAAACTAGCGATATGAAATAACTATTTTATTCGACGGTTAACCTCAACCGCGGTCTGGATGCACCCTTTATTATATTACAATATTTTTAATAAAAAATAGACCCCAAAACTTTTGAAGATAAATTCACCTGTGCAAGGAAAACTTCATTCATATGTGTTCTACCGTTCTCAAGAGTAGGAAATGAACTTACCGGCGCGTTAGAAGGCTGTGGTTTCGGTAATGTAGACTTGGGCGCCGGCATTTGACCGGAATCTCTTCTGCGAGAAGAACCGCTTGGTTGTGAGACGCGTCTGTTAAAAGTAAAGTGTCAATTAACATGCAAACTAAAATGTGTTTTTTTTTTTATAAAAACTTTAATAACTTTCTCACAACGTTCAGTTTGCACAAAAATTTAAATTTTTTTTATGACTTTGTTTAGTAATAGTCATTTTGAAATCAACTTAACTTACATTAGCCTTAAGTTCATATTTGTTTAAGTGGAAATAACATCAATCGGAAAAAGGGATATGAATATGGAATAATAAGTTAATCATTCGTCTAGCCGTCGCAAGTGCGGCTGACGTGATTTGCAGAGAATAAATTCTCAGAAGCAGCTTGGAGTTTGGAACTGTGTCCGGTAAATTGCAATGGGCGAGCTCATTTTACGCTCATACAATGTGAACGAAACACAACACTACCGTCTTCTTGGAAAGGTATGAGTACACAATTAATGATTATTGAAGTGAAACTTCTTTACACACGCTTGACTTGGGGAGTAAGCTGGCGGACGCGTTACGAAAAGTGTGGTCGGGCGAGGCGAACGGGAGTTGAGTGGGGGATATAAGCAAGAGAAAGCAGTGCGCGCGCACATTTTCTTTCTCATAAGCACACCCGTTTTTTTTTCATGATCGTTGTTACAAGATTAAAATATAGATTTTTTAGATTGAATAGTTCTAATAGATTTTTTGCATAATTTTTCTTCTCAACCAAAGCACCTGCCATGGTCACCACCCTTAATTGACTGGTAGAGAACGCCCTAGGCATTAAGTCCGCCTGTGGATATTTTTGTGTGCGAAAAGTTTAAAAAAATAAAATAAATTTGGTTTACAGCCTGTAAAATAGCATCATGCGACGATCTTGTAACACAACAATGGGCTTGTAAAACGTGATTTAGCACAAGTACACAAAGATGATTGTTCATGCCAAGATATGGAAATTAACAAGACCTTGCAGTGCTAAGCTCTCTAAAGGCTGCTGCCTTCAATAGCTATCAAACACTTAAACTGAAGTGGCGCTAGGCACGAAAATATGTCGTGGCCTCTTTATGTACTGAATAACTTAGGTAGGCATCTGGAGAGTGGTGACCCAGTGGTAACGGCCCTGACTTACCGACTTGTAGGTCGTGGGTTCGAACCCAGACAGGCGCTTTACTTTGTATAATTTATTTAATACGGTAAAGAAAACATCGTGAGGAAACCGACATACCTATCTTAGGACCAAAATTTCGAAGACATGTGACATCTACCAACCCGCACTGGGCCCGCGTGGTGGATTACGGCCCATTCCCTCTCACGGAGAGAAGATATGAAAATGGCGTGACTTTATTTGTGTGTATGTACTAGGCAAAAAGTAACTGACAGCTTATAAAAATGCTTCTATTTTCTTTTTAATAAAAATGCGATGCTATCAAAAACGTTCCATGATTTGATTTTTTTTATTTAACATGTACAGTCACCAAAAGAGATAAGTAACCAGGGTCGTCGGGTATAGTTGAAGTTTAGTAAGAAACCGATGGATATTTTCGAATGTTTAATTTGATAAATGAACTGTTTGTTTGTTTCCTATTAATTATATTAATTTTATTCGAAAACATCCATCGATTTCTTACTAAACTTCAAGTATATCCGACGACCCTTGTTACTTATCACTTTTGGTGACCGTACTGCCGCCATTTAAAAATTAGCCAATTAAATCAGAAAGTTTGTCGTCTGTGAAAGGGGCCTTCGCTCCGCTGTTATTGATTATTTCATTACTTAGATAACGTATCACATGTATAGGTTCTCTATCGAGGATTATGTGCTGCACGGAAGTGTTTACCTGGTGAGTAAGCACTCATTGTCGAGTGCAAAATGTGGGTATTTTACAACGATGCAGAGACAATCACGTTTATTTGATAGTATTTTATGATTCAGTCTCATTACCTAGATGTATTATAGTGAATGTGATTTTTTTTTATGTTGGCCCGTTTTCGTGGTGCTGTGCTTAGGATAAATGACGATTATATTGTGTATTCAAGTATGTCATCGAAATTGCAGACATGTTCAAACCAATAATAAGATAACATCACGCCTATCATTCCAGAAGGGTCAGACAGAGATTTGTTAAACAGTCCTTCAAACTCAAAGCATTTATTTCAATTAAACCAATTACAGGCACTTTTGAATTGTCAAGGGGTCGGTCAGTCAGAAAGATGAAGCTAGTTGCCCATTCCAAAGCGTAGGTACCTATGGAGAAGAACGGGCAAGAAACTCCATGGACACTCTTTTTAACCAAAATAATATGGTTATTTGAATCGTGAATCGATAGTTAATAATCAACAAATTCTGTTTTAGATACAAAAAAAAAATATACATTTTAAAAACTATTGTGTAACAGAGCAGTAGTGGCCCAGTGGTAACAGCCTCGACTTACAAATTATGGGTCAAGGGTTCAAACCTAGACAAGCGCTTTACTTTGTGTAATTTATTTCAACACTGCTGCTCTCAAAACGGTGAAGGAAAACATCGTGTAGAAACCGGCATGTCCTAGAACCAAAGATTCGAAGACATGTGACATCCATCAACCCGCACTGGGCCCGCGTGTGGATTACGGCCCACTTCGTTTCACCGAGAGGAGGCCTGTGTCCCAGCAGTGGGAACGTTATAGGCTGATTAGTATGTTATTGTGTAACACTACAGTACACACAGTGTCACAGTGTGTCTCTCTGGTATTGTGTAAGGGACTTTGCCCTCAGTGGCGTGCATTGGTTTTCAGAATAGGTAGGCACTAGGCCGGGTCTAGTCTAGGCAAACGCGATCACTACTCAGAAAAAAAGTAAGGTCTAAAGTGTGGTTATTTGAGTAGACATGCCTACTCATGCGCGGTCCGAGGGGGGGGGTCGTGGGGGTCATGACCCCCCCCCAAAATCATTCAAGCTGTCGAGAGTCTGAATGATTTACCTACTTGCCTTACTAAAACCGTACTTGAGCCACGAAAACCCCGATTGGCATATTCAAAAACATTAAGAACATCGGCAGACATGCGGACTGCGGACTGAAGTAAAAACTTAAAACTATGAAATGACAGAGTGGTTTTTAACGCGCCTAAAAATATGTTCTTCTAAAAAGCCTGTTAAAAAAATATATAATCTAGGATTCAAGAGCGAGAGAAGCAAACTCGGGATATTGGGCACCCCGATCGTACGTAAGGTTGAAAGGCTTAGGTAAGGCCAGATTCCTAAACTGCTGTAAAACGAGTATAAGCTTTTCATCATAATTCGATAAAGAAGTTCTCTTTTTGTATGATGGGTAAAATAATACAGAGACTATTCAAGGTGGGGTGCTAAATTTTTCAGGCTCGCTACGCTCGTTCTTGCAATTTACATTGGTTCTTGAGCTTTTCTTCAAAAGTTGACAAAGCAAATAATTCCTAGTCCTTTTGGAATGATCAAAAGAAAATCGAACCTATCCGAGAGTGTGCAAAATTTTCGAGCTCGCTTCGCTCGCTTTTGCATTTTAGATTCTGATAGCTGCTTGAGCTTGCTTGCATAAGTCGACAATGTAACTCCTATTTCTACTTGAAAATATAAAACAAAACCTAATCAAACAGAGGCGGGTTGTTAAAATTTTCGAGCTCGCTTCGCTTGCTCTTCCCACCCTGCACAATCTACCGTTCTTATACATACGACCAATTTAAGTAACACCCCCCATATGTAAAAGCTGCGTCTCTGAATAGCATAAGTAATGTGGAGTTGGAGATGTACAGACGCCAGCACATCAAGCTACTACAATCTGTCAAATTTCTTTAATAGATTTTCAACTTTAATGTTAAATGTATAAGGTTCAAAGTTGACTGGGAAAATTTGAGAGTTTCGGGTAGCTTGATGTGTTGGCGTCTGTACATGAACCTTAACATATATCGTCACGCCTTTAATCCCCAAAGGGTTGGGCAGGGGTGAACCTTCATATAGTACTGACACCCACATTTCGTCAGTTATTAAGTGAAATGTCATAGAGGGCAGGCCTACTGCCGCCAACCGGGCACAAATCCAGACTCCAGGCTGCTTCTGAGAAATTTCTAATGAAAAACCCTTTAACACTTTACCCGACCTAGGAAACGAACCCAGCTATGACCTCATGCTTAGCAGTAACACTTGCGACCACTAGACCAACGAGGAAATGTACCTCCCTAAAATATTCCTCGGCACCCATGATGAACCCCCCCAAAATCTTTGGCTGCGACCGAGCGTGTGCCTACTTAAGGGTGATAAATTGCGAAGGTCGAACGTCATGGTATTACGCGTGAGACGTGCGTATTTTTAATTTTGTCGTATTAACTTGAACGAGTAAAGACCAATGACAATTTGCGAATAGCACGGGAGCCGAGTAGGCCGTCCGGTGACTGCCTACTGCCGCGCATGTTTGTATGAAGATTTTGTTTTTTGTTAGGTATGATAATTTAGTGAGTTTCTTAATGGGGCACACACACAAAAATGTAATTGACAGGCTTATGTTGATATATCGAGGTAGGCACTGCTTATGTGCCTATATGCAATGCACGCCACTGTTTGCCTTGCAGGAAAATAATAAGCTGGTGTATTGTATAACTCACCTTTGACTAGTCTGTACTTGCAGCGGTACGAAGGGGTTGTTGACCTTGTCCGCGTTGCTCTGCGGGGGCGCCGCAGCTTGCTTGTTGGTATTCGGTTGTTGCTTTACGTTCTGCAACAATCAGATGAGCTTAAACCAGCACCCTAATTAGATTTTAAATGTACTATTGCAACAGTTGAAAAATGATAAAAATCGTTCCTGTTTCTAAAGTATGGACAAGTTTTAAGAATATTTTGTTTAATCGATAGGACTATGGTAGTACTGCGCTTTATGTGTGTAACACTCTTTCAATCACAATCTAAATGATTTTGAAGGGTATTGTTAATCCACTGCTTCATATATTCGAAAAATTCGTCCGCTCAACAAAGTAAATAAAGCAATGAATGTTGTTGAACTGTCAAAATTAAAGCCATTAGTACCTACTGATAGTGTGTTACGCAATTACCCCGCAGAACTATACAGGTTGAAATTGAAAACATGCGACAAATCGAAATGGGAGATTGTACTCTTCATTATAAACAACTTTTACTATAGGACCACCCCTTTTTTTCGCGATTTCAGGGGTGGTCCTATTGTTTATAATGAAGAGTACAATCTCCCATTTCGATTTGTCGCATGTTTTCAATTTCACCCTGTATTATTACGATTAACGCCTATGGAGATAAAGAAGGTTGAAGTCACATATTCAATGCTATCAGTGACAACTAGCGTCACCGTAAGCTTTACATACACACACATCAGCATTCACATGTACGTTAAAAAAATATGGAAGTCACGTGATCAACTTTGTACGTTAATATCTCGGAAACGTGACACTACGGGGTTTGGTCTTATTATGTACTAGCTTCTGCCCGCGACTTCGTCCGCGTGAAATTCGTACTTTCCTCTAAAAGTTTCGAAAATGTATGTTGGTGTGATCTTTATAATTAATTTAGATAAATAAGTATTCGGGCCAATTTTTAAGTTTATAGAACAAAGGAATCAGATTTTTCAAATAAACTGTATCCCCCGCTTTTCACCCCCACAGGGGCGGAATTTTGAAAAATCGTTTAAGATGTGTTCATAACTTGACTCAAAGTTTATTTATATCAATTTTCGAGCTAATCAAGCCACGCAGTAGTGAGCGTGAAGAAGTAACAAACATATAAACACATACACACACTCACAAACTTTTGCTTTTATAATATTAGTGTAATTTTTAAATTGAATTCTTTCGTTCCTTAACACAATTTTTCGACTTTGGGAGCAACCTAGTAATTTTCTATAACCAGTTGTATATAAATGTACATTGCAGATAACACCAAACATTATTGCGCTCTATTACAACCACAAACAAAAAAGCTGTGACGATATTTCTGGTGATAAAAAGAAGTATAATTATTATCTCAATTACCTACCGTAACACTTAAGACAGGTTTTATGGGTGAAAACTATGTCGGTCCTTCTACCAAACACCCTGTATTATTCCTCATTTTCCTTGATTCATTGCATTCTTTCGCAGCAATCTTTCGAGCATTTAAAGTGGCCATCTTGTGAAAAGCCAAGTCTTAGTCACGTTTAATAAGTATCTAACACTCAATAGATATTGTGTTGTACTACTTGTGATATTACACTTCACATTGCGACCGTAAACGTTACAAATCTCCAAGAATCCCCCGGCACGTGAATAAACTCGTCATAATTAAAAATTTAGAACAATTTTGGTCTTCTTTAAGAAAAGGAAAACAGAGTTGTCTATATATAATATTATTGCCTAGACTTATCCCAACTATGTGGGGGTCGGATTCCAGTCTAACCGGATGCAGCTGTTTACCAGTATTTTACATAAGGCGAGTGTCTATCTAACCTCCACAAACCAGTTACTTGGTAATACGATACCTCTTGGTAAGACTGGTTGTCAGGCTTTCGGGCTTCTGACGACCCGTAACGACTGCCAAAGATCCACGAATGACAGCCGGGACCAACGCCTTAACGTGCTCTCCAAGCACGGAGGGTTCTTCCTATGTAAAGATGGTCATCCATCCACGGACCAACTACGGCAAGCGTAGCTCAACCTGATCGATCGATCCGTGCGGCTGTTATTACTTAGCCACAAGCCCCTCTACCTCAGAATTGTCATAAAATATAGGCCCTCAAATAACTAAAAAAAAAACGTTTTCGCCGCGATGATATCGCCGTGTGGAGACACGTTCTAAGAGAGTGTATAGAAATACGTGACACGACGATAATATCGCCGCGATTCTCTCGCTCGTGGAGACGGCCCCTTACGCTGAGTGATGAGATGTAAACTAACCCCTCTGAGTTAAAAGGTTTGTAGAGGCAATGTAACATGGTTACTTTTCGCCGACATCATACTTTTATCTTTTTTTTTTGTATTTCGAATTAGGCCAGTTCTTGACCTCCCATGGAATCGATCTAACCAAATTTGTCTTTCCGTAAGCCTATTGGAAGAATGGGCAGTGTGGTAATACCTTTCTTTATCGAGTCGATATTATTGTGTTACGAAGTGCGTCATTATCACTTCTCAAACAGAAAGTTCCCCAGTTCCGATAATTACTTGATCAAACACTCGCCGAGTAATCGAAATGGTTCCAATTGCATCTAAATTACGCAATCAGGGACTAAACCGAGCTAAAACACAATATAACAATACAGTCATAAAACAAAGATTTATTTAATATTTACCTGTGGTTTCCCCTGATTATTAGGTTGGTTCCAACTTGGTCCCAACGTGACATTGGGCCCAACGGCGCCAACACTCGGCAAATGTTTGGGGAAGCCCGGTTGTTCGAAGCCTCTGTTAGGTTGCTGCACTTGGTTGCGTTGCCCGCTGTCCTGGTTACGGAACGTGAAGGATTGGTTGCGCTGTTGAAAGTGAGGGTTTTGGAACTGCGGGAACGGAATCTGGCTAGGTCCTGGTCCTTGGAACGGTTGCCCGAAGGTCGGGTACGGCGGTAGAGGCGGCTGGCTCTGTGGGAGATAAGATTTTATAAGCATTTAGTCATTTAGTAGCACATAATTGGAGCCCTGAGACAGTGAGGCGAGGTCGTGGCAGATCACGTAGGAGATGGCGGGACGAGCTGGATAGGTTCCGTCAAAACTGGATGGAGGACTGCAGGGAGGCCTTTGCCCAGGAGTGGGACAGCGAAGATAAAAAAAAAAAAGGATTTAGTAACTAGCTGTTGCCCGCGGTTTCACCCGCTTAATAGGGGAATGTCGTGATGCCCCAGTGGTTAAGACCTCGCCTGTCATGCGAGGTTGTGGGTTTAAATTCGGGTAAATATCAATGTGATTTAGGACACATGGCTCGTAAAACAGATGGCGGATGGGGCCGAAAGGTTCTGGAGTGGCGACCGCGTACCGGAAGATGAACGTATGCTTTGTCTTAATTCAGGATGTATTTATGTGCCAAATTAAATCCAAAAACGTTATTAATTTACATATCGTCGACCGTAGGTTCAATTGAGGTAAGGGACAAAATACGATTTTTCAGGAGAGGCCGACAAAGTTTTTTCGGACGTTATTATGGGGCTGATTCGAAATTCCAAATTTCCAAAAATCATTAGGGTAAGGGGCATTTTCTTAAGCTAGAATTTTTTCATATTCACCGTTCGATAGAGCGAAACATTCTGAACAAAACTGTATACTCAACTCATTTTGGGTATTTTGTCCCTTTCCTCAATTGAACCTACGGTCGACGATATATCCAAACTATCACATTCAAATATTAGTAGGATCGACAACGATTCCGTTGGACACCTATAATGATTATTTCTTTTTACCGAGACAGAACAGCGGGGTAATTGCGTAACACACTATCAGTAGCAATGGGTTTCATTTTGACAGTTCAACAACGTTCATTGCGGTTTTTACGTTGTTGAGCAGACACATTTTTCGAATATATGAAGCAATGTATTAGCAATATGCTTCAGATTGAGATCGATTGTGTTTCGCAATTAGGATGCAGGCTCTTCTCTTATTCTATTTAGGCTCTTTATATTGTATATACAGGCTGTTACGGAAAGAGTATATCAATACAAACGGGTTGAAGAGTGTATCTGGTCTAGAATCTCTGTACAAAATTTCAGCTCAAAAGCATTAACTTTGAAAATGCTCAATATTTTTTTTATTTCGACATCACGGCGCTGCAATGGCGCGCGGCAGCGTGATGTGCGTGTACTAGGCGCACAGACACACTACAGATAATGGATAATGACCCTCGTAGTGCGGTGACACGTTTGTTATGATTTCAATTTAATAAACTATCGAAATAAAACAAAATTAAGCATTTTCAAAGTTACTGCTTTTGAGCTGAAATTTTGTACAGAGATCTGTACCTGGTCTAGACCAGATACACTCTTCAACCCGTTTGTATTGATATACCCTTTCCGTAACACCCTGTATAAGTATAAAAGGTTTATCAATCTTTAGATAAGCTAGTGCAAAGTGAAGTGTCACTGACATAGTTCTAAGACTTTATTAACACGAGTTTGTTTTATACTTGATATAAAGTTAGTTTGTAAGGTGTATGTCTATGGGCGATTGTAGCTTGAAGTGAAATGTTTATTGAAGTGAATACTTCTTTCAAGCGATTTTTGACGAAGGAAAAATCATGAGATTTTCCCTTCGGTTCGCGTCACCTACATGTTGCATGTGAACAATATACAGGTTGAAATTGAAAACATGCGACAAATCGAAATGGGAGATTGTACTCATCATTATGAACAACTTTACTACATTTTGACGAGTTATGCGAACATAAAATGTAGGGAACAGCTGATTTTTTTTTCGCGATTTAAGGTTTGGTCACATAGTAAAAGTTTTCGTAATAATGAGTACAATCTCCTATTTCGATTTGTCGCATGTGTTCAATTTTACCCAGTATTTGTAGCTATGAGTCTAAAGTGTGAAAAACCACTGTTATTTCATAGTATTAAGGCAATAGCGCCAGAATAGCCCGCGGTCGATTCTAACTGAAGGAGATGTATTGCTGAATGTTCACTATGTACTACACTTAGAAAATGTCGCAACTCTGGCTCCCAAGACACAGACAAATGCCCAATATGCGTTCGCGATTTACTTGTTAAAAATGTAAACAAATATAAATTAATGGAAAAATAACTTTAATTCCTACACAATATAGTTCAATTTACGCTACAACTTCAAAAAATTTTATAACTTTTTGAATAATGCCACTTTGAAGTTAACTTAATTATCATTGACATAAAGTTGATAATTGTTTAACTTGAAATAGGGTAGGGGTGTGCAGCAGTGCGCACTTTTACTATAGTTTGGAGGTCACCGTCTATTCTATTTTTGTAAAAATTGTGATAAATAAATTTGAAATTTGAATCTGCCGAGCCTTTTTCCAACTATGTTGGGGTCGGCTTCCAGTATAACCGAATGCAGTTGAATACCAGTATTTTATACGGAGCGACTGCCTATCTGACCTCCATAACCCAGTTACTGGGTATTGCCGATTCTAATGAGAATAATTCTGTAAAACCATATTTTTTACGGTCGCGAATCATATTTTAATCAACATAATTATAACCGGGCACTGACTTGCAAATTGCAAAAAAAATAAGAAAATTTGAATTTCGCGGGCTACCTGAGCGCATCTGCCTTAAGTTTTCATTTCTGTCGGCAGTCCCCATGCTGCCCCTGTTATATGTACCTTATACGTGTTGTTCCACTCGCTGTAGTGCGGCGCGCGCGCGGCGGGTGGCGCGGCCTCCTTGCGCCAGTTCTGCGGCTGCGACGGGCCCCTGCGGTATATTCAAGCGTTGAAACTATTTTATTTCCCATAAACATACATTGGCACTTCTGAATCGTCAGAAGGTAGGTACGGGATTCCAATTGGTAGTTTTCTATGGAGAAGAGCCGGCAAGAAACTCGCACGGTTAATCTTTTAAAAATAATTAACTTTTACAATGTTTTCAAATTACATAATTCATAAATATGGCGGACAGTGCAGGCCTGTCAACAAGTAGCAGGTACTTAAAAAAATAGAAAATGGTCAACAAATCGAAACATCTATGAATCTACAAGGCCTACAACAACGTTTACTAAATAAATAGAAAGAATCTATATAAATAAAAAAAATAATAGTAGCAAAAAAAAAAACTATTTAAACCAAATACATATAATTATCATAGCATCACGCCTACATTCACCATTTACCATATTTCGCCAGTTATATTTAAATCAAATTTCAAAGAGGGAGAGCTTGTGCTAGATTGTTCTAGGGGTTTATTTATAAACGATGATAAGTTATGTGACGTTCAAACGTCAAAAATGTATGGTTAAACAATCGCTAATCACTACTTAAGCAACGTCTATGAATAAAGAGCCTAAGTCTCCAGGGAGCGACTGAGAAAATGCCTAATGGAAAACTCAATAACGCAGGTAGGACCTGGGAATCGAACCCACTTGATTAATATAAAGGCAGGAAGCGAATTAGAGAAGGTGTCTTCTATTTATTTTTAACAGTATTAGAAGTTTTGAATACATCATATAAGGCGTGTAATCATTTAATATCGTACCGTCAGCGCCATCTAGTGAAACAATTAAATGTCACTTAGGTAATTCAAGTAGTTCTAGATAAGAATAAGGGCGCCTGCAGAGAGCCGATTGTATCATCATTTTCGGTCTGAGGGCGCCCTAACAGTTGCATTTCACTAGTGTATTGTCTGTTTTATGAACATTGGCATAAGGTTCAAATAGAAATGATCGATGTGCGCCTTTAATCAATGTCGTCGTCTTCGTTTATTTCTTTAGGATGTCCTCGATATGTCCGCTGTGACTTTAGAAGTCACTTTTCTTATAATATCTATGGAGTGTGTTTCTTACCCGGAAAATAAACTCCAAAACTCAGGAGGGGTGCTTGCACAAAAATGAACAATATACAATAATATGTAACATAATTAACGCAAGACCTCATACACCCCAATTAGACTATTGAGTTAAAAGCGTAATACAATGACCAAAACTTATTTTTTTTTAAGCTAACTGATGTTATAAAGAAAATAGTGTTGATTCCAGCATTACTTTATGCATTTAAAATTGAGTCTTATTGCCTTGAAGTAAGATTTAATTTTCTTTGGCTCAATCAGCGGACAGTATGGCAAAATACATATTTTTTGAAAAAATACCTACATCAAAAGTTACTGAAATCGATTCAGTAGTCAATTATGAACAAAGTACTTTCAGGACTTGCGTTAATTCTGTTACACCTTGTATAAAAAATGTTGCATTAGTTCGATTACGTGGCAACTCATTTCCATTATCAGGGTCACATTAAATTATGTAGAGAAACTCCGAAGAAGTGATGGGTATCAATATCTAAACACGATAAAACAAAAAAGAAATTAATTTAATGTTTTTATTTTGGGCGCTGCTAGTCACTTGAAAGCAATCAATCTGTCTACCTAGCCTTTTCCCAACTATGTTGGGGTCGGCTTCCAGTCTAACCGGATGCAGCTGAATATCTGTATTTTACATGGACCGACTGCTTATCTGACCTCCACAATCCAGTTACTGGGTAATACGATACCCCTTGGCAAAACTGGTTGTCAGACTTTCGGGCTTCTGACGACCAGTAACAACTGTCAAAGATCTACGACGATGCGATGCTAGTCACTTGAAATATTAGTTAATAAATAAAAATAAAAAAACAGTTTTTTGTGTTGATCGACTTCACAGACGTGATGGGTATTGATATCTAAACGCGACAAAATAAAATAAAAAAGATTTTCTCAACTCATACTTCAAGTAACAACACTACCAGTGGTCGTTGACGCAGAAAAAAAAATCTTCTTTATTTAATTTTATCGGTTTAAAAAAATATACCCATCACGTCTGCAGTTTTACTAGCAAATCCAATTTGACTCTGTATAGCTGTATCTTTTGCGGAGGGAAGTTTTTATTCTTACCTCTGTTGTTGAGTTACCGGGACTTGCGCAGGCGCGTTGTCGTTCTTCACCCGCCAGTTACGATTCTGTTCTGGGGTCGTAGGCTAAGGAAAGATATAATAAAGGCTTAAAAATCGAGACGATTACATAACCTCTTCAATTTTTAAGTCGGTTACAAATAGTGTTCTTTACTGTAGAGTAATAAAAGAAACAAGAACAAATAATGTCATTATAACCAACATTGATTTTATTTTTAGCCGTTCATAATATTATAGATGAGTCTTCAGGACACAGATCCTGAGGAGTATTGTTGTTGCATAATAAAGCGTAGGTTACCTTTTTTTTCTTAACTTCAGCATCGGCGGTTTCGCTGATCTTCAACAAGCTTCGAAGTAAGTGTGTGGCGTTGTCCTGTATAACAAACAAATTACAAAATATATATTATTATACATCATTTTTATGTATAATAGTTTTTGTTATACAGGGTGTCCCTGGAAGTATGGATCAAATCGAATAGGGGCGTGGGCAAAGTCATTTCCAAGCTTTTTGACCATGAGAATGTCAGTGAATTTTTTTACGGTTCAAAAGTTATGACCGATTTTTATTTATTTTTTCAATCAGTTCACATAGTGCTCAAAGAAAATAATCATAAAAAATACTAGCTATTTAAAAAAAATACATTGATAGCCTTGATAGTTTTTTTTAAAGATTTATTTAAAATGATTCGATTTCTCTTTTTTTTTCAGTTTTTTTTTTTTTGCTAAAACGTTTGGAAATGACCTTGCCCACGCCCCTATTCGATTTGATCCATACTTCCAGGGCCACCCTGTATAGTTCACCCGGCTTCTTCAGCTCTAAGGCGGATCACACACTACAACGCGCAGACGCGGGAAACATTGCCAAATTTGGGGGAATTTAAAATGAATTTGTATGTAAAAATGAGGCGAGGGCGTGTTGTCTGCGGCCCGTCGCGTGGCGTGTCGTAGTGTGAGATCCGCCTAAAACTCCTATACAAAATCTCCAAATATTGTGGCAGTCGTGGTCGATGTGTCGAGACTCAGTGTAGATTTTAGAAATTACGTACCTGCAATGCTCACTTGCTCCATCAATCATTCTCTCTCTGTCATCTTCAAACGATTGATAGAAATAGAACTGTTTTAAATTTGGCGCTAAATGCATTTAGTGATTTGTGGAGCATAATCAGCCTATAATGTTACCATTGCTGGGACACAGGCCACAGGGACACAGGCCTCTCGGTGAGAGGGAGTGTGCCGTAATCCACCACGCAGGCCCAGTGCGGGTCATGTCGCTTTCTTCACGATATTTTCCTTTACCGATTTTAAGAGGAATTATGATGAAGTAATCGACGCAACGTAAAGCGCCTGTCTGGTTTCGAACCTACGATCTACAACTCGCAAGTCGCGGCTGTTACCATTGGGCCACCACTGCTGCTGATTTGTGGTGCAAGCAGGTCAAAATATTTGCCGTACTGCTCGCATGTTTCACGGCCGCGACTGTCCCGATTCTTGGCGTTTAGTGTAAAAGATTTGTCGATGACCAAGTAAATCAACACTAATAATATCGTTGCTAGGATAGAGCATACCTGTGCGGGTGGTGCGTTGTCAGCGACGGCGTGACTGCTGTGGTTGCGGTTGTCTGGCGACACCGCCTTGTCGCCCGGTGGACTGCAACGTATTATTTTTAAACACAAGTTTTAACTACACAATAAGGTCATATTTAATACGAGCAGTAGAACATATGTATACAAAATATATAGACGTCGCCCTTGAGAACCACCTTTTTTTTTGCACAATCTTAAGCATAATCAGTCTATAATATTCCAACAGTTGGGAAACAGGCCTCTTCCCTGTGAGGAAGTGTCTTCATATGATTTTGATGCGGTTTTCACCATCATTTAGAAAATTTATTTTGGGAGATTATATGTATAATACATTCATATTTAACTTAGATATAGTTCATAAATCTAGATGTCTTGACACGCCGCCATTGCACCCGTGCCAACCACGCGCGGGTCGCTAGTGACGTATAAATTAGAATGGTTGACGCGCTCGTAAAAATAATCCGATCTTACCTGTCCCTTGCTGCTCTCTCCAAGCAACGCCCTAAGCTGAGGTCCGTACCCCACAGGGGATGCCCTTAACGTGTAGTTGCTTAGTTTTTAAGCCCTGGCTGAGGGTCCTTAATTTATTGAGGCTCCTACATACAAGCCCGGTTAAACAGCCAACAACCTCTTAGGTTTTATATTTAATTTAATTAGTGTACCTGTAGTTAGCGAAGGCGGAGTGATGTCCGTCCTCCCGGCGCAGCAGGTTGGGCGTGTGGGCTTGCGGCAGGAAGCAGTCCTGCGGCGGCGCCACGCTCACTGTGCCGCGCAGCTTGCGGCCGTACGACAGGTTCAGCATGTTGCAGGGCGATAGCCTGTTACAATACATACGACGATAAGCTTAACGATGTTAGAAATCCAAAACTTTTACTATTCTAGCGCATTTAAGTACAAAAAAATAACTATTTACTGATTATGTTTAAAACACATATAGGCACATACGGAGTGGCATCCACATCGACGCGCAATCTATTACCATGGATTCAATACATGATTCTGAACTGGGCCAATCTGTAATATACAGGGTGTCCCGTAATTACTGGATAATCTCTTAAGGGGTCATTGTACTTATCATTATGAACAACTATTACTATGGGACCAAAACTGAAATCGCGAAAAAAGAATCAGGTGTTTCCTACATTTCGACGAGTTGCGTGGATGTGACGCATGTTTCCCTCTACCTTTTTATTTTTATTTTTTGTGTTTATGTTCTTTTTGCGTCATTTTCACCGCAAATAAACGTATTTTCTTTCTTATGCGAATATAAATGTAGGGAACAGCTGATTTTTTTCGCGATTTCATGTTTAGTAGTACAATGACCCCTTAAGAGGTTATTCATTAATTACGGGACACCTGCCTGTATATATAAAAAAATGCTTGTTTCATAGGAAATTGCAACACCTACGCGGTCAAAATGTATGAAACGGCTATTTTTTTTTAATAACCGACGAAAAATATCTACGAATTCATGGTTATAGTTTGTGCGTCGATGTTCCCGTCACCCTGTATACAAAACTGTGCTACAAATTGATGAAAATCAACAAACACATCATGGTGTGGTCTATGGCATCAATCGTTCAAATCGATCCAGAGTGATGCATGGCAGCCGGATTACATTCATCGATAAACCGTCGATTATGATATCGCTCATTTGGAGAAACGACGTAACTGCTACTTTGTTTTTTAAGTCTGCTTTCCCAACGTAAATACGCTTTTTAAGTGTTTTTAACCGACTTCAAAAAAAGGAGGAGGTTATCAATTCGACTGTATTTTTTTTTTTTTTTTTTATGTTTGTTACCTCATAACTTGCGACTGGGTGAACCGATTTTCATGATTCTTTTTTTATTTGAAAGCTGGTGCTTCCCGTGTGGTCCCATTGTCACCATTTCAATATCTGATGATGGGATCTTAGAGAAATCGAGGGCAACCCTCAAATTTTATAGGCTCACTTATTGTTTTTCGCATATTTTATGAAGTATCTTGTGTATTTGCGTATGGTTGTCATCATCTCAGGTAGCTGGGCTGATGATGGAAGGTACAACTCCTTAACAGAAAGAAGTTACTCGAACAGGCAAGGGCTGTTTTAGTAAATTGTTTTGATGTTTGATAGGGCATTTGCCACATTTGGTCTCATGATCATCAAGTCATGACCTGATGCTGCAGTCAGGATAGTCTGCAGAGTACCTAACTCCTCGACAACTAACAGCAGATATATCGTGTTTAGGCTCATTGAAAAGGGCTCGATGTGTGGATAAACGTACTGTTAATGAGGAACACCGAAATACATAAAGACCTGATGCTGAAGCCAGGAGCATCAGAAAAAGTACCAACCTTGAAATTACAGCACCGTAGTTGTGTTTGGGCTCATTTTAAACAGGACTAAATTTTAAGTTCAATGCAATGTTGACATAAGTCTGACCTGATGCTGCGGCCAGGATTATCAGCATCTGGTCTAAAAACATCAGGTCAGGATTTGATGATGAGATCCTGGAGAAATCGAAGGAACTCTTCAAATATTATAGGCACACCTATAGCGATTTGGGTATTTTTTATAGTAACTCGTGCATTTGCTCTCGGAAAGCACTATTTGGTGAAGTGGAACTGATGATGAAGACCACAGATGGCCACCGGAACCACTCAATAATATAAGTATTTCACGGGTTGCGATTCGATTACTTTAATATGGTTGCTAAGCAATTTATGCTCATCACAATGTGAATGGTGATATGGAGCTGATGGTGGACCTGGAGAACTCCTCAACAATTAACTTCACTGCATCGGGAAAAGCAATATTTTGTTTGTAAAAGGCGATGATCACTAGGCTATTGTAACTTAGATAAATTATAAGCAGACCCACTAAAAAGCGTGAAATAAAAACTTTTTAAGAAAAAAAAAACCGCCTTCCAAAAAAACACTACAAACTGAAAAATAACTTTAATTTCGGAAGTCGGTGGCAAAAAACTAAAATACAGATCCAAAGACACCGACTTCCGAAATTAAAGTTATTTTTCACTTTGTAGTGTTTTTTTGGAAGGCGGTTTTTTTTTTCTTAAAAAGTTTTGTCATATGTAAGTAGTTTTTGGGAAAAAATACATTTACGTCGATGTTTCTCCAAATGAGCGATATATGGAAGCTTATCGACCGAAACCTAGATGGACTTTAGCTATACTTCGTTTGATATAAAAAAAATATTACAAATCTCACATATAAACCTTTTCAAACAGATATTCAGATGAGGTATGAATGGTCCGCATTCAGCTTATCACTCAATCGTACGGTATTATTGTTAGGCGGCGCACAATCGGCCACGATAGTTTCAAAACCTAGTTGCACTCTTAGCTCTACAAAGTTTCAAATGATAAAGTATAGAAATCTCACCTGTAAAACCTTGGCTCTTCAAACAGATCTTCAGTCATGCCGCCGGGGAAGGGTTTATCAAACATGATGAGGAACGAATGGTCCGCATTCAGCTTATCACTAAGTCGCACGGTGTTGTTGTTAGGAGGCGCACAGTCGGCCACGATGGTACCGGTGGCCCCTAAAGGCACGGTCATGTTTTGAGTGACGCAGATGACGCGGTCGTAGAGTTTGAAGTCTGCACGAGGGTCCGGCGCGATGTTGCCGCTGTGTAGTTCCGGCTGAGACACACATACAAACAAATATAGTATAATGTGATAATAGGCGTGTATTGGCCAAAGGATTTTGCTGCGTTTATGAGGTGTACACCAACATGGTTAATTGGTAATTTCTAGAGACTGGATACAATAACGATATCGTATATACAGAATTAAATTGAAAACTTGCGCCAACTCGAAAAAGGAGGTTCAGTAACTGTTACATAATTATTATAAATTGTCCAAATCCTATGTTTTGGGAAACGACAATTTATGAAAAAAGGGCGCGCGACAACATCGACCTTTTTTAGTAGGAACAGTCAAAATTAGTTAAATGACCGCTAGCTTAAGTGTTGCCAACTTGCTGAATGTTGTGAATTCTGCGATGAATGGATTTCTTGTCGGGCGAGTGGTAAAATTAATACTATAATCTCTTTTTTACTTGAATGCCGATAATTCGTGTCTATTTGAAAGCAATAACTTAGTTTGCACTATCTAAGACGATAATTACACTTTTTTTTTCAAGAATGGGGCCATTTAGATATTACATAGGCAGATTTCTTGCATTTACTACCCCCCACCCCTCCCATGCTTACGTAAACATTGGTACACGCATTTTTCAAAGTGTTCTGGTTTCTATATTGATTCATGAGCAGCAGTTATAAGTCCGAGTAGAATCCCTGAAAATGCGTTTCGTTTTCAAGCATAGACAAGTAGGGTTGCCATATGTATTCAAACCAAAATCAACAAAATTTTATAGACAATCTGAAAAACTTTTCCTATCATCTACTTTACTGTACCCGACCGGGTCCACGATGATCATGTCTTTGTAAAACCTACTACCTAAGTTCACCTTGTGGAACGCAATAAACCAAATTTTTTTAAATTTTTTTTTATTAATAATATTATAATATTGAGTATTCCCTTACCTTATACAGTAAGTTCCACTTGACCTGTAGCGTGACCTTCTTCTCATTGCCCTGTAGCTCTGCTATCTGCCTGTCCAGGTCTTGGGCGAGAACCTTCATCTCCTCAGGTTCTAAGGCTTCGGAGCCACATTCACGTCGCGCGGCTCGGCAGTGAGGCTGGTTCTTTATCCATTGGGCTATTTCTTGCGGCTTGTTTTTGCTGTAGAAGAGAACGTGGGGTGTCGTTGATATCATTGGTCCGGTTTCAGGGGTGGTCTCATGAACATTAACTACTTTTAGTATGTTTATAGGGAAGTATTCAAAAAAATCGAAGACATGTGACATCTACCAACCCGCACTGGACCCGCATGGTTGATGGCCCGCTCCCTCTCACAGCGAGACCTGTGTCCCCACAGTGGGAACACATTATTTGGCTAATTATGATTATGATATTTACAAAAAATACACGTAGCTTCGTAAAAAAATATAGGGTCCGATTAAAATAGATGGGCAAATTTTAACACAGCGCTCAGTACGTCTAACCAAAGATATCCAAGCAAAAAAAACCCCTTATCAAGTGATTTTATTTTGACCTAATATAATATGTATTTTCTTTAGCTGATTATTTTTCTTGTAAGTATCTAATGCGTTTTTCTTTTATATATTTTTTACCATTGTCCATATTTTGGTAGTCTGAATGATTTCTAAAAGTTTTTCCAACTATTTTAATGGGGCCTTATATATCAATTTAAATAAAAACTAGCGACCAGCGTCTGCTTCAAACAGGTGTATATCTAAGTTCAATATTAATGTATTATATACATAAATAAACAAAATAAAATGGTGAAAACCGCATCAAAGTCTAATGTTAAGTTTAGAAGATCTAAACCGGTCTCCAGTAACTAGTGTAAGTAGACCCCGTTGAAAATTAAAACAGCATTATTATTTATTTATTATAAGCCTGTGTTGTCCCACTGCAGGGCAAAGGCCTCCCTTCCCTCTTTTCACTTTTCCCGGTCCACTGCGATTGTGGGCCAATCCTTTAAGGAGTCCAGCTCATCCCGCCATCTCTTTCTGGGCCTGTCGCGCAGTCGTTTCCTGCCATTGGGGATCAACTGAGTGGTGGCTTTTGCATATTGTTGCTCCGACATGCGACAGATATGGCAAGCCCAGTTCCACTTTAATCCAGCAGCTGTACGGCCAGCGTCCGATTTTTGTGTTTCATAGATTACAAAAAGTAGAATTACCCAATATCATTCGGAAAGAGATCGCTCTCGAAGTACACGTCTTTATGGAAACCCGACAACTTGTCGAACAGCTCGGGATATTGCAGCTCGTAAGACTTGACCAGCTCGATGCACCGCTCAGAGTACAGCCAGGAGTTCGTCACCTTACAACGACGAGTGTACCCTGATACTTCCAGATTCTACGAAAGCAAAAGGATAATGTATTATGTGATTGAAGTTGTACTCTTCAATTTAGCAGAGTTATAATTCATTAATAACGTTGCTAAATAGAAGTGTACAACTGTGACGTAGCGAGACAACTGAATAGACAGGTATTACGTTTAGTCTGGTAACTAAGTCACGTGGTTTTTTTGTTTACCTTTATTTAACTACCTAAATCTATGGAGTATAGTAAATTATTTCTCTGGTTCTAGTAAAATAGATACAATGCCAAATTAACACCTATCTAATTTTGTCTAATTTTTATCTAGTTTTGACCAATTTTTGTTTCACTTTATTTCATTTTATCTTTTTATTATGTGATTTAACCTAATTTTATGATTGTATGACATGTGTAATTACTAATATTGACCAATAACTTGTATGTGTGGTGAAAACTGTCAATATAAGTTGGTTATTAATAAATAAATAAATAAACACCAATCCAAATAAGGTACGATTCACATCTTGACAATGTGCTCACGTTAGTAGTTATCTAGAAGTAATTACATGATATAACACCACGCCTGCAATCCTCGAAGGGTTAGCGAGTAGTTACCTTCTTATTAAACTTAAGGTTGAGTCCTATGTTGACTTTGTTGACACCTTCAGTGGGCATTTCATGCCGCTGGCCTGCTATTACCAACACCGTGCCTGTAATTCGAGACAGCATCTGTGCTGATACTCCTGCGAATAAAAATGACATTTTATTTTTGAAGGGAAAACTTCTTTAGGCGGGTTGGGCATTTATTGAGATGGGAAAAAACCATTGAATTCGCGCCACTGTTACCGTAACCGACACCGTTTCGGATGTGTTCGGCTGTCCTCGATTTTAATGTATATCCGATATGTCAGTGAGTGATGGCAAAGTATTCGGTTTGTGTTTTGTTTTCACTTCTATCGGCACTCCCGGAGTGCCACTGTTTTTTTTTTCTTTTATGGCTAACCAACAATTCCTTACTGTTAAAATTATAAACTAGCGTCTGCCCGTGACTTCGTCCGCGTGAAATTTCTTGTTTCCCCGACCCACCCCGTCGCATCAGATCGCCTGCCCACGTTATTACTTTGTTTTCGCTTAGCGCGATGTTACGTAGCCTTCATCAAGAAATGGACTATCAAATGCAGGATTTTTTTTTTAATCCGCCTTGTAGTTCCAGATATTAGCGCGTTCAAATAAACAAACTTTTCAGTTTTATTATTATTAATATAGAGGATCCCATTAAAATAGACGGACAAGTTTTAACACAGCGCTCAGTACGTTTAACTAAAGATATCCAAGCAAAAAAAAACAACGATTCAAGTGATTTTATGTTGACCTAAAATAATAAATTGCCCGCACATTAGTGTATTTTCTTTAGCTGATTAATTTTCTTGTAAGTATCTAATGCGTTTTTCTTATATATTTTTTTACCATCGTCCTTATTTTGGTGGTCTGAATGATTTCTAAAAGTTTGTCCATCTATTTAATGGGACCTTATATAGATGATGTTGCTGCCACTGACAAGTCTGCGAAAAATACAGTGATCTTTATTCTCGTTAAGCTAAGATTGCTATTAGATTGCAGTTTTTTGAGGTAAAATGTATCTGTAAAAGCAGTGTAGAGACGTACCGCAGGCGGCGGCGGCGTGGTTGGCGGCGCGGTATGGCGCGGCGTGCGCATGCGCAGTGGCGCGCGGCTCGGGCCGCTCGCGCACCTGCACCTTCACGCGCCCGCTGCGGGACACCGACTCCGAGTCTACCACCTAACGGGAACACAATTAATCATCATTACTCCTTGCTGCCAGTCTAACCGGATACAGCTGAATATCAGCGTTTTACAAGAAGCGACTGCCTATCTGACCTTGACAATCCAATTATTGGGTAACACTATAACCCTTGGTAAGACTGGTTTTTAGACATTCGGGGACCTAGATTTTATGGGTTTGGAAGCGGTGCTGCCATAACAACGACTGCAAAATATCGATGGTTTCAAAAATCCGTAATTTTCACCAATGTTTTGACAACAGTATCAAAACACAAAACACGTTCTTTGTAAAGACGACCAACATTACATAACGGAACTGCCTTCTTTAAAAATAAGCTTCAGCAATAAGTTAGTAGAAGAATGATTTTGGGTCAAAAACGTTCTGGCATTGTGATCAATGTTATCCACGAGAGCATCAAAGCAGACAGAGGCACGTGGTTAGTTTTATTTATTTGCAGAATATGTTGTGTGCTTTTTATTCTGTTCATAATAAGTATTTTCTTTCTTTATTATTATTTTCCACTTTATGACATTCAAAGTTGATATTCGTTCGCCAAGCTTCCCGTAATCACTAAAAATCACTAAAGTACGATTCTCACCGGCCGGTGCGCATCGGGCCGCAACTGAGCGCATTTTAAAATGTGCTAAAGAAATTTTGCGTAACACATTATCAATCGGAATCGGTTTCATTTTGACAGTTCAACAACATTCATTGCGTTATTTACGTGTCTAGCAGACAATTTTTTCGAACTTATGAAGCAATGGATTATTTGCTTCAAAATGATTCAGATTCCGACTGATAGTGTGTTACGCAATTAGGGTGCTGGCTTACACGGGCGGCTGGAAAATAGAAACAGTACTTAATACTACTCACAGTAGCAAGAATGCCGTAATGCTGTCCCTGTGCGAGTAGAAACACGCCGTCTCCGGGCGGGTAGGCCTCCTGTGGCGTACTGAACTTGCCTCCCTCTTGTATGATGTGAGCCCTAACATCTCGTATTACGGCCTGAGAAGCATACCCACACGGGATACTGCACCATTCCGGCTCTTGAACCATTCGCACGTTGTCTTGGATAATGTATTTGAAACCTACAATTCGAAAACATTTTATGGTTTTTATAGATTTTAGGCACACAAAAGAACAATCACATGCATAAATACGTTACACGTAAAATGATGTGCCTATTTTTAATAAACAATATGATTTTGACTTTGCTATAAGTATTTAAAATCAATTTCCTCCTAAAGTTTCGATAAAAAGTATTTTCGAAAACATACTTTTATAAAAACAGTTTTTTTTTTCAATCATTATTTGTCCAGAAAATCGGTTTTGAATTTTGCCCAAGTGTAAAGTAGTTATGCTTGTGGCTCGCGGAGGTTTGATTTAATAACTCACCTTTTAAATTTACTGCATGGATTATGATTCTGACATCACCCAATTCTATTCCAAGACGGTTCATATTGCTAAAACAGAAAACACACTGTAGTCTATGCTTTGTACAATTTTCGGATATTGCGAAGTATTACTGTTTTTTTTTTTTTTAAAGAATGTGTTTCTTTTTAACCATATTAAAAGAGCGGCTTAAGCATTCGACACGTATATTTTTATTAAGAGAGTACACAATATCTTCTGGGCCAATACACGTGATTTAATAATTTATTTATTAATTTGGAAGCCCGAGAGTTTGTCCCACAACAAAGTTTTGATCTTTTGCCTTCTCTGTTGGAGCAGAGCCTTTACCCTGCAGTGGCTGAAGTTGGTCAAAAATAGGCTGGTATCATTATTAGCAATCATAAATTTTGGGAAAGTTTATCCTCTCGTCTGTGGCGTCCATTCTTCGCGAATCGCCAAATCCGTGGCGGCCATATTGCGCGAATCGCCCCGTGTGTGGCGGACTTCAGGGTGCGATATCGGCGCAGGCGAGTTTAGAAACGTCTAGTAACCGTTGTTCGGTCGTTTGAGAGGCATGACAAGTGATGATATGCCATCCTAGTTCTTTCCCGTATACTTTGTGCAAATTAGGGCAGCGTGATACAGTACAGAATAAAAAAAAAACCGAGTGTGCTTATGACCACACGACTGAAGTGAAACTTCAAACGTATTTGGCTATGAGAGGAAGAGAGAAAGAAAATGTGCGCGCGCACTGCTTTCTCTTGCTTATATCCCCACTCAACTCCCGTTCGCCTCGCCCGATCACACTTTTCGTAACGCTTACGTCACGCGTTCGCCAGCTTACTCCCCAAGTCAAGCGTGCGTAAAGAAGTTTCACTTCAAAATATCGGTAATTATTTACGTCATAGACCGCGGTATCAACCCGTGACTCAGTCACAGATGCGAAGTTTTTGACATGAATCAACCCGTGATTCAAGTCACAGATGCGAGCTTTTTGACAGATATCAACCCGTGATACACTCACAAACGGTAGGTCTAGAAATGGGGGTGAATACCGAGATAACGACTTGTGATGTTGGGAATTGGAGCGAAATGATTCCAAGACGAATGATGAGTAAATACTGCCTTTATTAAAATAATGTTACATGTTTTATACTGTAAGACACGTATATGAACTAATAATATAATGGTGCGTACATACA
Organism: Amphipoea oculea; assembly: GCA_945859645.1. Taxonomy (NCBI): domain Eukaryota; kingdom Metazoa; phylum Arthropoda; class Insecta; order Lepidoptera; family Noctuidae; genus Amphipoea; species Amphipoea oculea. The sequence goes on from OX243868.1 coordinate 5,192,812, forward strand.
CACGACACCTCCCCCTTTTTTTTTTTTTTTTTTAATATTTATTGGTTAACATATTGAATGCTTATTACTCATGAATACTAATTTATTTATGTATATGTTTCGTGTCGTTGTCCATGCCTTTTCAAATTGTTTGATCCTTTTCAAATTTTCTGCTAAACGTTCTCCATTCCCACATTTATTTTTGGGTCTCGCCGAAAGTATGAAATTGATCTTCGCAATGCGTGTCGATTTATTTCATTGGTCATCCACTTGGTGTGACAGTTCTTGTAAATCCTGAACATAAAGTACAGGAATCCCAGCAACAGCAGCAACAAAATCACCAACAAAACCACATTCGTTGTACTGGTATGGTACTTTAACTGCTCCAAATCTGCGTTGTTATTACCGCCGGAAGCTGTTTGTGCTATAATAACTTCTTCCTTACTCTGATTTTTCCCCATGATAATATTGATTATTATTGATGCCACAAATAACACTGTTTCTCACAAGACTTTGTTTGCGACTACATTTGCGGTTCATCGTGGAACGGTATCCTTATACGGTGATAGGAATTCTAAACAAAGTCCAGGGGACTATTTCGTCACGGTCGCCATGTGATGTTGGGAATTGGAGCGAAATGATTCCAAGACGAATGATGAGTAAATACTGCCTTTATTAAAATAATGTTACATGTTTTATACTGTAAGACACGTATATGAACTAATAATATAATGGTGCGTACATACACACGACAGACTAATAGACAAGTATTGAAGATGTACATCTTGCATTGACCCCAAATAAATTGGAATTACAACAAGAGAAAGTTGAGCAATAACGATTTTAATAAAGTGACTCACTGCTCAATAATAGTGGATCTCTCGCTGATCCACTGTTTGTGCAAGTTGCCGAAGTTAGGCTCAGTCGTGTAGGTCGGCTCTCCGTTCACGTTGTTGTTCTGCTTGTCCACGTAGTGCAGGCGCATCTTCTCGTCAGACACCGATATTACTCTGTACAAATGTTGATACAAAGATAAAGGAAAATAATGTATGATCTATTGTTCGAATAGCAATTATTAACATTCTATCTTAATAAGCGATTATCGAATAGCTGAGTCCACACCGGACCATCCAAATTTGGACCAGAGCTCCATCTACTGTGGATCATGGATCGAAGATTCTAACGCACGATCCGTTTTAGGAAATCCGCAATCCAGCCGCGCGCTCCATTGCCGATTAAAGTTTAAGCTAAATTAGGGAAGGTTCTTATCTGACGGAACATGCGTCGCGTATTATCGGTCGCGTAACGCCAGAACAGACAAATGTATAGAAAAACACTTGACCGTTCACACTCAACCGATGATACGTTAGTGCGTCGAGTGAATAAATAGACGCAATCGAAGTTACGCCCGTCGCGTTTTCCGTCAGATGTGAACCGTCCCTTAAGTTCAGTTGAACACACGCTCGATATGGAATGCCCGATCGCCCGATCCACAGACAACTGTCCACACCGAGCGCACCAAACGACTGAGGTGCCTTTGAGCACTGTCAAAAAACCGACCGCGCTCGGATCAGCCGCTCCACCGCGAGTGCTCCGATCGAGCGACACGTCCGCACCGACCGTACATTTGGATCACGCTGCTACCGCGCTCGGTCGGTGTTTCACACCGTTATTATGATGCGCTGGTGCCGGTGAAGAAGAAACATAAAAGAACGGCGTTTTTTCAGTAACACACGTTTATTCAATTTTAATTAAGTAAGTATTACAGGAAAGTGATTCGAGGTACCAAAATGTTCTACCTTCTTTTTCTTAATAAAGGTCATCGACCATAGACCCACACAAAAAGGTTTTCTATGTTTTGAATATTGGTCATAAACAGTCGGAGCGCACTGGATAGTTCGGTGTGGGCCCAGCTTTTTGTATATTTAAGTATTTCCTCGATACCTCGATGATAAATAAATAAATAATATACATACTTGGCTCTAGTAAGGTGCGGCCATCCGACCCATATAACCTTGCCCAGCAACTCTTGCGCCGCCTTCTCAACCGGATCTTCCTTCTCTGTCTCTCTTATGATCTCCACGATCATGTTGTCGTTGCGCGATGGCTGGTCAAACACTTTCACTTTGCCCTTTTTGAGGCTTGTCTGTGAAATGAACGATCCCAAGTCAAGAAAGAGATAAAAATGAAAACATTTCAGAGTCCAGTCTGAACCGGCTCAAAGGGCGTAATAATATGACACATGTAAGTTTAGAAACTGCAACATAAGTATAAAACAGAGACAACTCTCTTTAAAGCCAAACTTTTTCTTAAACGCGTTGTACCATTATATTTACTTTACACAGATCACTATCTGTAGTTGCTTCTATGTCATTGACATAAGATTTCAATTGCAATGATCGATGCGAATTCGTGAAATGCACCGACTATACGACCTATTGTCTCTCTTCGCGTTGGGTAACATGCCTCTACGTAGCATACTGTCGGGCACCTCTATCTCAAACCATTTATTTCAATTAAACCATGTACAGGCACTTTTGAATTGTCAAAATTAAATAGTCGGTCAGTTAGTCAGAAAGTTGAAGCTAGTTGCCCATTCCAAAACGTAGATCTCTATGGAGAAGAACGGGCAAGAAACTCCATGGACACTCTTTTAAATCAAGATATTACAAAATCCTGGGTACATTATTCTTGTTGCTTCTATATGTGAGAACAATGTAAAAAAAACACTCAAATGAAAAAACAATTCAAAATATAAGATTAAAAATAAGCCTTGGCAGTTAAGAGATGACCAGTCTCACGCCCGTTCACGAACATGACGCGTGGATCATCACCATCCAGCTCAACCATTTTGCAGGGAACCGAATGATCCAACACACGCGCCACCATCAGTGAGACATTTAATTCTATCTCTTGTCTGTAACAACTACTTACTTGATACTTCAGGTGCCTCATGGTCGGGAAGCCCGGGAACAGCATGTCTCTCTTGGCATTGGGTAGCATGCCTCTACGTAGCATACTGCCGGGCACCTCTATCTCTTGTCTCCACACTTGACGCTCTTTGGCATAGCACTCAGCTATGGCTGGGAAGTACTCTGGGGCTAGCGTTACACCTGTTTTATGGAGTAATAGGTATATGTGATGAGAGGGGCTTGTGGCTAAGTCATAACAGCCGCACGGGTCGATCGATCAGGTTAAACTACACTTGCCGCGGTTGGTCCGTGGATGGGTGACCATCTTTACATACCAAGACCCCTCCGTGCCTCGGAAAGCACGTTAAGCCTTTTGTCCCGACTGTCATTCGTGGATCTTTGACAGTCGTTACGGGTTGTCAGAAGCCCGAAAATCTGACAACTAGTCTTACCAAGGGTTATCGTATTACCCAGTAACTGGGTTGTGGAGGTCAGATAGGCAGTCGCTCCATGTAAAATACTGGTATTCAGCTTCATCTGGTTAGACTAGAAGCCGACCCCAACATAGTTGGGAGAAGGCTAGGCAGATGATGAGGTATATGTGATGAGGATAAATAGTTTCTAGTTCGATGAAAATGAGGAAAATGTTGTGAGGAAAGTTTTAGAGTATAAATGCGGATGGCTATAAGAGTAGGGGAAGACCAAGGAGGGTGACTATCGAGATGACGATTAATCTCTATAATCTATCTATACTCCATAGGCTTAGGTAGTTAAATAAAGGTAAACAAAAAAACCACGTGACTTAGTTAACCAACTAAACGTAATACCAGTCTATTCAGTTGTAATGCTACGTTGCAGTTGTACTATTGTTGGTTAGGTACCTTGGTTTTGTGAAGTCCAGTTGTAGACCATCATAGGTCCATGTGAGTTACGTTTCTTTTCTTCCTCTGTTAACCTCTGATAACAGGGCTCCATTGCTGATAGAAGATTGACCTATGAATTACAAGCAGATATATTTAAAGGAACACGTTGATGAACTTCGTTTCGTTATAACAGCCTCACTTACCTAATACATAGTTTACCTATAGTCCTTGCGGAACTAGTTGGCCGCGCCTTAGGTATGTGAGCGGAGGGGCGGGGGTGCATTACTCAGTACGTGCGTTGCGAACCGCCGCCTCAGGCCCTGACTCCACTGAAGCTGAACTGTGCGGAGCGGAGCGGAGACGTGCAGGAATCGTCCAATCACAGACGAGACGAGTGACGCGATGACGATTTCAACCACTGTGATTGGTCGATTCCTACACGTCTCCGCTCCGCTCCGCCCAGCTCCGCTTCAGTGGAGTCCGGGCCTCACCCCTGTCCCTGCCTCAGCGGCCAACTAGTTTCGCAAGGACTATAATAATATTTCAACAAACTTGTTGTGTGTAATTTGTGTTGTGAGCTGTGTTGACGACGATCTAACTAATCTACTAAGTACTACTTTTAAGTAAATTTGCATATAATAATCAGCACTTTTGGAATGTCAAAGTTACAAAAAAGACAGCCCCCAAAACGCCCACCATTCACCACTTCCGATTGTTAAAGCTGAGTAGAAGTGGCGTTACGCACCCTGCAACAGAGGGGCAATTCTCGTAATTTTAGAAACGTTCACTGTCTGATCTCAGCCACGATCTGTCAAAAATACCCCCAAATTCCCTTAATTTTGACAAGTTTTTGACATTGATTGTTGCCGAGTTGAGATTGCGACTAGATTTTGAATGTTTTTAATTACGAGAATTGATCTTTTTGTCTGTCTTTAAAGAAAGCTCTTCGTTCATTCTTACCTCATCGATAAACGGGATGAGCACGACCGCTTCCCAGTCATTTTTCTTCCCATTGAGATCGGTCTCGAAGTTCAGCGGATAGTAGTGTACTATTGGGGAGTCCTCATCAGTCATCAGGTCGTGAAACGGAGTCGGTAGCAGTTGCTTGCTCGCTGACGGCAGTACTGCTAGAAGCTGCAACATAGTAAATAGGTAGAATATTCTTTATCACACTCCAAATAAATAAAAAAAACAAGCATGAATAAAAAATTACATTATGGAGGATTATTTCAACTTGTATGTCAATAAAAAGAAAAGAATAATTATTATGCTGGTATTGCTTCTGTAAATATTTACATAATATAATCTAACACACAGGTTGAAATTGAAAACCTGCGACAAATCGAAATGGGAGGTAGTACTCATCATTATGAACAACTTTTACTATGGGACCAAACATGTAATCGCGAAAAAAAATCAGCTGTTCCCTACATTTATGTTCGCATAACTCGTCAAAATGTAGGGAACAGCTGATTTTTTTTTTCGCGATTTCAGGTTTGGTCCCATAGTAAAAGTTGTTCATAATGATGAGTACTACCTCCCATTTCGATTTGTCGCATGTTTTCGATTTCACCCTGTATAAACTATAATAATATGTACATTTATATGAAAAAATAAACAAAATAATCATAGGGCATCAAAAAAAAAAAGAAAGTGTTTAATAATAAATAAATAAGCGTTATAATATGGACGATTATTCAACATGTTACGTCGACTGCTTCGTTAGTTCTAGTGGTCGCAGGCGCGAAGGTTCTAAACGTAGACCTTGAGTTCAACCCCCGAGAGACTGTTGTTGTGTTTTTTCAGTAACAGCTCGGAATTTGCCTTAGTGCCTGGTTAACGTAAATATCTCTTCTTCTATTACATAGAGCTTTACAATTAGCGAAATGTCGTTGTTGCTATCTCTTCGGAACACAGGTTCGATGTTTATGTTGTTATGCTTACGATAAACACAAAAAACGGTAATTGCATAACTTTCACCCGTTGTTAATCGGATTAGGCTTGCCTTATCTGACATGGGACTTAAAACTAGCGAAAAAAGTGGGTGAACGACACATGTGCCTAACCCTTCAGGGTTTTACAGTTTAAGTTAGTTCAAAAGTTTACTAAAGCAAAAGGACCTAACATTAATAACACTGACTGACACTGTCTGACTGTTGACTGGTAGAAAATGCCTCAGGCATTAAGTCCGCCTTTGTACAGTATTTTTTTTTTTACTTGTGCATAAAGTTTTAATAAATAAATAAATAATAACGCCATAACATAATCACCTGTTCAAAAGGTTTAAAAGGCTCGCCAAGTTCGAAATCAATCTTCAGATCCTTGAACCCTTTAATATCGGAGATGTACGGTGCGTAGTGATGGGGGTAGTACCAACACCAGGATGGACAGCCTTTGTAGTAGTAGTGAAGGTTCCACTGTATCGCCCGCACGTAGCCTTCCGCTTGATCAGCCAACACCTCCCTTTAAAGGAAGTTACAGCTAAAGATACAGCTTTCTTTTAAAGTTATAGGGTGTTTGGTAAATCACTGCAAGGTTTTGGTGGTTATAGAGTACATAGCAATACATACACTGTGGTTTAAATAAGGTGTTAAAAAATTAACCCTTCAAACTTTAAGAGGTACTTTAGTTAGACCATCGAACTGAACAACTTTCACTATGGGACCAACTCTGAAATTACGAAAAAAAAATCAGCTGTTTAATACAAAGTTGACCAAAATGTATGAAACAGCTGATTTTCTTTTCGTGATTTCAGAGTTGGTCGATGGTGAGTTGTTCAGTTCGATGGTCTAAAGCATCTCTTAAAGTTTGTCGGGTTAATTTTTTAACACTATGTATTTGTAAGTTCTTTGTTGTCTGGTTATTTTTTGGCCACTTCAAAAGTTGGCTCAGCTGTCTATTTTTTTTCTATTTGGCTTGTTTCATGCCAACTAATGAACAAAAAACAATTGATCTTTTGCAATTTATGTAAATAGAATTTAGTCACAGAATAATAACTATAAGGTCATTGATATAATATTTTACTTTTGCTTAAATTTGAAATAGCTCTATTTAAAATATTTTAAAAGAAAACATTTTTGAACTACACAATTTACTTTACACATCAACGGTATTAGGACTAGTGTCTACAGATTCATCGATTAATAAAATCGATATCGCGGTTCAATAGTGTTGTTCGTCAGTTTATAAAAAGTATCGATATTTGGCAATCGTATTGTCTAAAAGCCGGGTCAATCTGTAGGCACGTAGTTTGCACGTATTTACCAAACACCCGTGTATAGATAGATATGTGATCATATTAACCGGAAGACGTCCTTGTCCGGACATAGGCCGCCCCCGTATATTCCCTTAATGAACGGGTCTGGGCCGCTTGCGTCCAACAAACAAGATTTATAAATACAATTCTGCTGGAATCGCACAATATAAAATTTTGAATTGAAGAACCAAACGGTCTGATTATCCGACTTCAAAAATGGAGGTTATGTATTTGACGCGTTTTTTTTTTCATCAGTTTCTTCGAGAGTTTTGGGTAGATTTTTTTCCCTTTTCTTTCCAAGCCAACACCATGTGATTGTCCCAGTATTTATCAACTGAACTGTGGCATATGTGTTTAACTGTAAAAAGCGAGTATTGATCAACTTACTCTGTTACTTTGGAATAGTCTAGTTTGTTCATGTAATAATCCTTTTTGTGTAGAATGAACTCCATTGCCATATTTGCTTCCTCTGCAAAACAAATGAACATCAAACTTGAGTACATAAGAGACAGAGAATTGACCTCCTTGAAGTTTTTAATATAAAACATATTTACCATCACTGGTCTCCTCATACCCATCTTCATTATCCACATCATCCTCTTCAAGGAACTGCAAAAGAAGCGAAATTTCAATAAACTTTGATACAAAGGCTTTACCATTTGGAAACTGTGCCTAAAATACGCGCTTTGACGTGGAGTTGCGGACACCAGCCCATTACACTCTAAGTACTAAAATATTTGAAAAACAAGAAAGATACTATCATGCCAAACAACAAAGCCAAGGATAAAATTAAAAGCTCATCATCCCTTGTCATCATCATTTCAGCCGAAAGACGTCTGACGTCACTGCTGGACATAGGCCTCCCCACAACCACAGCCACTTCGACAGGTTTTGTGCTTCCCGCATCCAGCGGAATCCTGCGGCCTTCACAAGATCATCGGTCCACCTTGTGTGACGCCTTCCGACGCTACATCTTCCACTTTATTTGGAGTCAGCGCAGCATGACTTCTTATTCATACCTCTTTATTTATCGTCTAGTCAGCAGCATTTAGTTTTTTGTAACCAAATATTCTTGTTTTTTTTTTTAACTCATCATCATCATCTACCTGGCCTTTTCTCAACCATATTGGGGTCGGCTTCCAGTCTCACCGGATGCAGCTGAATTTTACATAGAGCGACTGCGTATCTGACCTCCACAACCCAGTAACTGGGTAATATGATAGTAATTTTTTTTTTACAACTATCCAACTTAATTTGACAGACCTAATTTGCATCTCCTTCTCGTTTTATCGGCAAGAAAAGGACAGCAATACTTTGTGTTAAGTATGTTATTTTTGTTACCTAATCTGTATTAGTCTCATACATACCATATCGTGTGTGGCATTGATGAGTGCTTGCAGCTCATCATCTGGTTTGTTAGCTTTGATATCATCTATGTTCACGTTGAACGTCTCGTCATTATCAGGTTTGTACTGCGAAGTAAAATTAATCTCTCATACATAACTGCTAAAGACTAAAACATCATAATAATTAATTGTAAATCACAAAAGCGCGTTCTACAAGGTTTAAGCTGCAATGATTGCCTGTTACTCATGAAATGCAACAACTTCCCCACATATGTTTGAACTCTTAGTACGGTCGAACAAGCTATTTGGTATACAGGCAGCTAACTTGCAACTACTTTTAAACAATCGTGTGCTGAGTCAGTCAATTCTTTTATACCACTCTATTTAATTGAGGATGCCATAAGCTGAAAAAGTAATAACGCACAAAATAAAACTAAATATTGGCTATGTAGTGGAAAGATGAATATTTTTGCCTGTATACCAGATAGCTTGTTCAACTGTACTTGGAAGATCTAGAGTTATTTCGTGTGTTTCCGTGAGTATCCGCACTACTCAATACGTACAAAAAGGCATACAGTACCCGGCGATAAATATTGCATATCGACCTTTGGAAAGAGACAATCGGCTAATTTCGGCTTCGTAGAGCGTTATCTCTGTCGCACACTACGTATGTGACGTTTTGTCAGTCGTTGTTCAAGTGCGATAGAGTGCGGTCGCGTCCAGTTCAAAATATATATTTAGAGTTATTAACACCCACAAATTTAAATAATTTAAAGTTGTACTATGGCATCTTTAGGAAAAAGAGGGAATTATAATATTTTACCCCAACCTAAAGCCATCATTTATAGAAAAATTGGTGAATTTTATACAAAGAATAAATAAATGTATTTCGTGCGACAGAGATAACGCTCTACGAAGCCGAAATTATCCGATTGTCTCTTTCCAAAGGTCGATGTGCAATATTTATCGCCGGGTACTGTATGTGCGTGTATCCATTAAATTGTTAAAACATCGTGAACTTATCGTTATCATTCCCGATTATATAAGTAACGAACGTAAGCATAATCAGCTTATAATGTTCCCACTGCTGGGACACAGCCTCTCGGTGAGAGGGAGTGGGCCGTAATCCACCACGCGGGCCTAATGCGGGTTGGTGGATGTTACATGAATTCGAATTTTTGGTTCTAGGACATGCCGGTTTCTTCACGATATTTCCCTTCACCGTTTTGAGAGCAGTGGTGATGAAATAATTTACACAAAGTAAAGTGCCTGTCTGGGTTCGAACCTACGACCAATCTCGTAAGTCGCGGCCGTTACCACTTGGCCATCACTGCTCACAGTAAGGAACATAAAATATTTATAGTAAACACTGAAGACTGATAGGACAAAATAACTAATGGCTTCTTTTAATACAAAAATATCATCAAAACGTTTTCTCATACCTCTTTTCTTTCATTAGCATTAGGTCGCCTGCCGGTCTTAGCCTCAAAGTACTTGAGATCCGCGTACGTGTCTTGAAACTTCTCTGTGTCTATCTTAGCTAGTTCTTGCATGAACACTTCGAACCTACGCAGGTTTAGGTCACCCGCTTCGTTTATATAACCTGAAGAAAAAAGGAATTTTATAGGCTGTTTCGTCCACTTTGTTTTCCGTTAAATTACCAGGCAAAACATTACCCTGCGTCCTAACCGAAAGCGACTATCGCGGGAATACGTGATCGTTTACCTGCATACTCCATACTAATATTATAAATGCGAAAGTGTGTCTGTCTGTCTGTATGTTACCTCTTTATGCTTAAACCGCTGAACCGATTTAGATGGAATTTGGTATTGAGATAGTTTGAGTCCCGGGAAAGGACATAGGATACTTTTTATCCCAATATTCCCACGGGATCGAAACTTATGCGGGTGAAACCGCAGAGCGCAGCTAGTGACGTAAATAAAATAAACGCCACTTAAAGAAAGATTTGATGAAAACATAAATTGAATGGAAAATCTTTCAGAAACCAGGGTTTCATACATTTTTTTAACACCAAAAAAATATTGCTAACGCTATGAATATTCTCAGATGATACTGTAACAGTTAATTTTGAAATTCTTGTAAAAACTAAATATCATTTCTGGCTCTTCAGGAACTCCCAGTACAAGAGCCAGGGCTAACACAGATGTTTGTGACTTTGTAGTGTAAATAAATAAATTATTATAAACCCTAGGGTCGCAGACCATTGCAAAGTGCACTAAAATGAAATGATATGTTGTTATTGTTGTATGGTATGTTGTATGATATGTTGTGTTGTGTGTAGTTTCTATATTTATGTCTGTAATTTATATGGTGTACAAAATAAAGGGTATTCTATTCTATGTTTTAAATGAAATGACTATTATTATTTCAATAACTTTACTTACCATCTAAAGTAGGCAACACCGTCATATACGTCTTATACAGAACTGGCAAGGCATCATTACTTATATGCATATTAGGCAAGTTGGGAATAAAATCATTGCCGACTAGGAAGCCCATGAGTACCCAGTCATCGACAATCTTCTCTATGTCGTACTGGAAGGGCAGGTTGCCCTTAATAGATATAAACTCTTGTTCTAAATATTCTCTTAACAATGATAAATGTAGGAGGTAGAAATTAGTCTCTTCTGGACTTGTCGCGCGCTGTGTCGATTTGCCGAATTTTACCTGTGGAGGAGACCAAATAATCACACTAATATTATAAAGGCGAAAGTTTGTGAGTGTGTGTGTGTGTGTTTATAGGTTTGTTACTTCTTCACGCTCAAACGGCTGGACCAATTTTGATGAAATTTGGTATAGAGATAGCTTGAGTCCCGGAAAAGGACATAGGGTACTTTTTATCCCGATATTCCCACGGGATCGAGACTTATGCGGGTAAAACCGCGGGGCGCAGCTAGTTAATCATAATTATCCATATTAATATTATTATAAATTCGAAAGTAACTCTGTCTGTTACCACTGAACGGATTTAGATGAAATTTGGCAGAGAGATAGATTGCATCCCGGGGAAGGACATAGGATAGTTTTATCCCAGAAATAATCCTTTAAGGGGGTGAAAAGGGGGGTGGAAGTTTGTATGGGGAATCAATAACCGCTGAACCGATTTAGATGAAATTTGGTATGGAGATAGTTTGAGTTGTGGGGATGGATATAGAATAGTTTTTATCCCCGAAATTATCCCTTAAGGGTGTAAAAAGGGAATGGAGATTTGTAAAGAGAATCAATAAAAAGGACTATAATACTTTTATCGCGGGTGAAACCGCGGGGCACAGCTAGTTACATATATTAAAACTCAATATATTTGAGAAAATTGGTATCAAGTTGCATCTGTTTAGACAGGAAGCGTCAAAATATAATTCCACAAAATTAAAAACTTTTTTACAAAAAAAAACAACCGACTTCAAAAAAAAACACTACAAAGTGAAAAATAACTTTAATTTCGGAAGTCGGTGTCGTTGGTTCCGGGTTTTTCGTTTTTTGACACCGACTTCCGAAATTAAAGTTATTTTTCACTTTGTAGTGTTTTTTTTTGAAGTCGGTTGTTTTTTTTGTAAAAAAGTTTTTATTTTTCACTTTTTAGTTGTACCTACCCCACACAAATTCAATTAACACTAGTGCATTGAAGAATTGAAGACACGACTCGAAGAATCATCAAAATTCCCATAGAAATGCCGGAGATGCAGTACATTTATGCATATGTTACCGGCCAAACCCGATTTCAGGACAAACTAGTTTAGCCTAGGCTAAACTAGTTCCGTCGACATAGGATGCAAGGGCGAGCGAAGGGCACCCCGAGGTTCGGTTTGGTTAGGTTACTTTAAACCCTTTACACAGAAATAGGGGCCCCGCGGAGCGGGGCTCCGTCGACATAAGATACAAGGGCGAGCGAAGGTAATCCTATCGCGTATAGGAAGAACTAGTTTAGCCTAGGCTAAACTAGTTTGTCCTGAAATCGGGTTTGGCCGGTAACACATATAACTTCGTACATAAGAATATATACCTAATGTATTATATACTAAAACCTTCCTGAAAGTATGTAGATCACACTAATGAAAGAATTATCAAAATCGGTTCAGTAGTTTTTGAGATAATCGCGGACATACAAACATACATACATACATACATACGGGTCGAATACAGAACCTCCTTTTTTTTAAAGTCGGTTAAAAATAATAATGAAACTTTGAAAATACTGTCTTGTTGGGTCTACTCGTCGCAAGCGCATCTGTTGAGCGTGCATCGTTTAATAATCACTGTTTAAATGCTACAACTTTTATTATTGCGTCAGAGCTTTTTGGCTTTAAATGTAAGTGTACAAAAGTGAGCAGTTTTGTCAACCCCTATCGGGAATACAGGCGTTTTGTGTAACAAAACTTGAATGTAATTATAATTACCTCTTCTCTAAGCAGTGCGAAGTGAGGCTCATGCGTGCACATGCCCAACATGATGAGGTCGGCGTCCAGCCCGTACAGACAGTGTCTGGTGTTGGGGTCGTAGTCGGGCTGAGAGCGGGACCATCGGATGTAGTCCATTATCTTGTGCTCACCTTCGCCAGGTGTCTGTTGAAATTGGTGCGCATTAAGAATGAGTTCTTTCAAAATATTATGTATTATCCCTAAATAGTATGACAAAGTTGCTTCTCTGGAATTGTCCATATCACTAAGCTACTTGATAGCTAATTGGTTGAATATGTGGCTTTTGGCTACTTTGTATGTGTTTTTCTGTAATGTGCGTTTAGTTTGTGCAGAATAAACAATTTTTCATTATTTTCTTTGGTGAGTTAAGATTTGTTTTCCGCCATAAGTTTGATACACGAAAGCTTAGACTTTCAACTGTCTGCTCGAGGCCGGGGTCGCTAGTTGTTTTGCTTGGAAGATATTATTGACACCGATGGTAAAAACTACCGGTTTTCATACGTCTTTTAGAGATTTAAACATTAAAAACTTTCAATAATATCATAAACTACAACTTGTTATTTATTCCATTTATTTTTTGGGGTCTTTTCTACCACGTTTCCGTACAAGCTTGCTTACCTCATGCCCCGACAATACGACCTTGACCTTGGACCACAGGGGGTCGGTAGACATCTTGGACTTGACGAAGTACTTGAGCTGTTCATGCAGGCGTGCCATAAACACGGTGCCTGGCGTGATGCAGTTGCTGTCGAAACGTTTCTCCGTTGGCAGTACTTCGCCTGTACAAATGAAGTAAAGATAGAGTGCAAAAAATTAGAAAACGCAACAAAAACAGATAGCACCATCCACGAAGACGCGCCCCACTTTTCTTCCTAATTGCTTACAGTGCAAGTGTGCAACATTCCGCTAGTGTTTAAGTTTTGTCGATACACAGTAATTACTTATTAGTGAGTAGTTAGTGTGTATAAAAAAATAAAACACTAGCGGAATCAATTAGCGATAACCACTAGCGATTCAATCAAAATCAAAAGTCATTTATTCAAACTAGGCTGAGAATCAGCACTTTTCGAACGTCAAAATTACAAAAGTCAGTCCCCCAAAACGCCCGCCCTTCACCACTTCCTAGTGCTTTCGCTGGGGAGAAGAAGTGGCGCAACAAACTCCCCAGCAGCACAGCTGTCTGTTCAGTTAGAAAAAAATTGATTTTATACAATACTAAGTAGACTAAAACTCTCAAATAAAAAAAAATAATAAAAAAAATTTATAAGATTAGTAAGAAGAGTGGGCCGCGTCTTCGTGGATGGCACTATCTATAGCGTGTTACGCAATTACCCTGCAGTTGTATGACAGTAAACGAGACTAAAGGAGTATGTTAGGCTCATAGCAGGTGGCGTTCTGTAGTTCCTGCCTACCCTCATGGAAAGAAGGTGTGAGTTTCTGTATATTCGCTTATTGCCAGTGGTGTAACTATACCGTTTGCGGCCCGTGGCAAATTCAAGGGATGGGGCCCTCTCAATGTAAAGAAGCTCAACCAACATTAGTTTTTAAGCTATTGCATACTTTTTATCGCGGGCTTTGAGCGCGGCGACCCAATCATGAAATTCCGTAACGAAAATAAACCTAACACCCCCCACTAAGACCGGCACAGCGGTGTGGCGTTGCAAGCCGTGCATCGTCCGCCTAACGTCGTTTCAGTTCGGCAGACTTCGGCACGATGTTTGTGTGCGTGCGACTAGACGTATGCGTGTAGACGTGGTGGTCACCACGCTCAAAAAGTGTAACTTGAATTAATATCAAAGAAAAAAAAATATTGCACAAATATTATAATTGCATAAGTTGATAAAAAATGCTATGCAATAGCTTTACCGCGGCAGTCCCGGAGTGCTACACGTATTTTTTTTTATTAGCACTTCTCCCGCGACTGGTTCCGCGTACATTTCATGTTTTCTCTTACAAAAACATTAACACCTGACTGCTTTTGTCCTTATGTTAGGATTCTCCTGTGCTTATGGCCCTCTCAGGCGGGGGGCCCCCCTCTAGCTGGGGGCCCGTGGCATTTTGCCCCAATGCCACCCTATAGTTACGCCATTGCTTATTGCAAAGCTTTGATATTTCTATTTATAATTAATGCACATGTTGATATAATAGCATAACATATAGGGTAACCTTATCATAGGAGTAAGCCAGCTTTAACAGTATATTGTCAAACTTATGTAAGTCAGTCTGTCAGTCAGCATAAATAGTATTTTGTCAAACTTTCACTTGCAGTTTAACAACATTTATATTAAACAACAAATAAATATATCATATACCTTTTTCTCTAGCTTCTTCTTCCAATTTTTCCGCTTCCCTTGCTGACCTAAACCTAAAATTTTTATTAAAATTATTTCTGTTCTCATTTTCTTTCAATTGCTAGGCAGAATATGCAGAACAATAAGCAGCAGTGGCGAAGGGTGAATTTATGACAGAGGTAAGCCGGAGCAAAAAAAAATGCCAAATAATTTTTTTAATTATGAATTGACTATAGTGTGGTTATGTTCTGAATTTTCGAAGGGAAGCCGGTAGGAATCGAGTTGTATGGTACCTTTGCCACTGATAAGCAGTGCTTTTGTTTAGTTACTAATGAGCAGTGATCGGAATAGGCTGAGTATATTTAGAATATATTTAAAATAAATAGTCGAACTTTAATTCATGTATTCCAATTATATGTAATGTATGATATAACGGTTAATTTAAGGATAGTAAATATAATTCGAATACATGAATTAAAGTTCGACTATTTATTTCGGGATTTTACGTGAAAATCCCGAAAATTTGGTAAACGCAAGTTTAGTTAAAAATAGCCTTTACCCATATTAAATAAAGCTTATTTTCAACTTATTTAAGATTTTTCCCGAATTCCGGGAAAAAAAATGTCGTCGTAAGGAAGTCTCCACTTTCTGTCTCTGTTCTCCGAAGTTTAGGTAAATATACTCAGCCTATTCCGATCACTGCTAATGAGACACAACTACTTTTTCTATTGTTCTGCAGTGCCTAACAGACAAGGGGAAAATTAATTCTACAAACATTGTGACATTTCGTCAACTTTGTTCTGTCCTTTAGATGTAATTCTGTTTTCAAGCATACTTTGCCAGCAGCACTCATCTGACAAGAGAACTAGTTGTTCATAGGTCTAACATGAGTTACCGAGTTTTAAAGATACAATACTTTCTTGGCAAAAGGTGTGAAACATTTCACAATACCCTCTGTTACCAACTGATAACAAGCAAGATATACATATATTATGTATGTTGTAAGCACACTACTTATAAAGTTATCAAAGAGATTTATAATTCATATAGTATTGCACAGCATAAATAATTTTGAAGTAATAATAATAAAAAAAACAGTTGGCCATGGATTTATAAAGCTGGAAGTCATGGGGAGAGTCCTTGCCCAACAATGGGATGACGCAGGTAGACTGTAACCAGTAATATTATTACCTTCTGCCTCTTTGCTGGTTCATCTTCGCCCTGGGGGCTACTCCGTCAATAGCCATAAAGAACAACTTTTTAGGCTTAATAATTTGAAACAGTATGCTGAGATAATGAAATATGTCTTGGAATATTTTCTCTTCTGTTATACGGAAATGCGGATTTGAGTCATCGGGATGTGAACAGTTATGAATTATTCCATTCATATCCAAATACATATTGTCAAAGTCTGGAATCTGAAACAGACAAACAATTTTTAAGTAAGAAATGGTAGTATACACATGTTAATTTTACAACATATGTTTCAGATGATCACATCATGTGGACCGTTTAACTGACAAACATGATACAAATGTATAATATAATGTGAAAGATAAGGCAGAGTAGGAATAAATCCCTATGCTTGGATAATTATAAAGCTGTGTCGATCAACATAGTGGCATGCTATGACAAATACTTGTGCAACATTATCACAATGTTTACGATTTAAGGTTAAAATTAAACTGTAAACTGAAAATAACAGCTCATAGGTATTTGAAATGCTGGTTATTTAACTATACTAACTAAGACACGACAAATAATAGGTCACTTTGCTTGATGAAGGTAAGTATAGGTCCATAGGGCTTTTAAAAATTATTATGGGCCTTCCTTTTCTTCTCAAAGAAGTATTAAAGGTAGAGTGATATTAGTGTTAGTAACACGAACTTCAAATTAGTCAATTAAGAGTTTACAGAACAATTACAGTCCTCCCAAGGTAAATAGTTTCAGTTAGTTATGAAAAATTGTTTTCATAAAGGGTAAGTAAGTACCTATATGACGACAAAAGAACTGTTTTAACAAGTTGTTTACCTGATACTGCTTCACCAGCTCGTTGAGGCAAGGGTACCTCTCGCTTGTATACCTGAAGAACTTCGGTACACCCATTCTGATTGATTATATGCCAATTATTTGCGATAGTAATGCTTGATAAACGTTTGTTGTACACTGACCCCAAACTGAAATAACCTATTTTACCAGTTATTTAGGCGGCGGCGCACACCGTTATACAATGGCGCTACCCACTGTTTTCCGATATTGTAGTTGTGGTAATTAGATGAATTGTATTTATTGTGATATTGAAAAATTATCTTCCAGCAACCTACATCGCGGAACGGAGAATTTTTAGTGTTGTGCATAAACTTACTAAAAACGTTTCATAACTTAATCTTGCAATAGTTAATTAGTTTAAATTTTTGGATTGTTTCTTTACTTCATTAATCATAATCTATCCATTAAAATAAAGCCCAAAACCGCTCAAGATAGAAACTTGAATTATGGACAGTAGTAATAAAAATAATTATTGTAGTTTTTAAATGAAGGTGTGTACTAATAAAGTATTTTTCGATAATCAACCCTTAAGGGGGTGAAAAGGGGGGAATTTGTTTATAATATAAAGTGGGGCTTGCGCGCTCCTAAGCGATCTGTGCCAGTAGAGTTTACTTTGCCGAAACAGATCTAGGGAGAGGAACCAGCGGGGTAATTGCGTAACACTATTTAACTATTAAAGCAATGACTTTCATTTTGACAGTTCAACAATATTCATTACGTTATTTACTTTGTTGAGCAGACAACTTTTTCGAACACATGAAGCAATGGATTAGCGTTATCCTTCAAAGTGATTCAGATTGTAATTGTTATTATGTTACCAACTCAGCAACAGCCTCAGCCTCGGCCTTTGGCACACCTTCTAAACATCCGCGACCCCAGGGTCCCGAGATATGTCAAATACAATTAAATAATAATATATTTATTTGCATAAAAACACGCTATAAAAAAGATGGTAAAAGTATGTTACAATTAAAAAAAAAACATGTTTTACGTTATTTTTATATAACCAAGTATTTCATTTTTGACATCATTTGGTAACTTATGGGAGTTACAAGTATTACAATCAACACAGAAGTCAAGAAAACACATAATTCCAAAAGTAATTTTAGTCGAATTTGAGGGGTTCGATTAAGAATATTTGTCTATGGTAGCTTGGACTTCTAGAGTAGGTTTCCACTCACTAATTTGATTATCTGTATTTTGTGCTTGTCAGGTGTCACTTGTCAGCTACGGAGCTTGTCTAATTGTCTATGTTTAATGTCTTGTGGATGGCGTTGTAAACATTATTGTGGTTTTTGGATATAATAGAATTAAAATAATATCTAAATAATAATTAGAACTACCTTCATTATAATATTTTCAGTACTTTCATTTCATATGATTAGATATTGCGCTTTGTGTCTTCTGTAAGAAATAACCTCGTTACTTGGTTGTGATTTCTTTATGATATACCACATAAACCATGGAAAACGATGAAATTGGCAATGATTTGGTGCGCTTAGACAACGGATATCTCGTCGACGAGGAGAATAACATTCGTTGCGAATATGTCGTGAACTCTGACGATGTTTTAGGTATGTACTCAAGGGCTGTTTGTACGTAATATTCTCTAGTCATAATCCTGTCCTATCACACTTAATTATTCTTCTTGAACATTCTACGACGTATATTAGAGAACTATTCACTACTGTATCGTAGCCAAGAATTGCAGCTCAATACAGTAGTTATGTACCTAAGTTTCCCTAAAGTAAACTAATTGGATGGCCTTCAATTTCTAATCAATCAGAATTCTGAATATTATGTTGTTATTGAGTACATACAGTAAATTGTATGGTTCCATAAATCATTCTTCCTAGCATACCTATGGCATAAAGTTCAAACATGTTTGGTTCAAAATTCATGAACTCCACTCACTGACGCTGTCATCAGATCATCAAGTGCCCAGGTGCGCGGCATTCGGCGCAGGATGGAAATTACTGTATAGTAATTTTTACTGCACCTAAATTATATATGTACGCAAGATACGCGCATAGACGTGGAGTTGCGGACAACAGCCCGTATTACCTATTACCTAAATTATATCTTGGTTTTTCAGATGAAGAGAACAACTCAGATTCAGGTAGTAAGAACGCCCCACTGAGAGAACAGGACAGATTTCTGCCTATTGCTAATATTGCCAAGATAATGAAGAGAGCAATACCTGAAAATGGAAAGGTAAGATGCTTTTTTTAAATAAAACTTTCTTCTTTCTTTTTTTCTCTTTCTTTATTAATAATTATCTATTTTCAAGTTCGAACTCGCTCTAGATGGTATGCCAATGGGACACCCTGTATTTTATGGTTATGCAAGATGGTCTTTTCCTTGCAGTTAGGACAACACAGACTAAGTGGATAAATTGATGATCTAAATTGTTGCACACAGTTTTAGCTAAATACACACATCAAAAGTGTCTAGGGATCAAGCATTTTTATGCGGATTTCTTGAGATTGAGATGTGGCTTTGTAATAAATTTATGATTTTATAAATTTATATGGATCCTGTTTGGTGCATTTCATAATTTGAATCAGGAACTGTGAATCAAATTCGAGTAAAAGATGAAAATCAGCTGTCAATATTTTCCCTATAAAAACATACAACGCATTGAAGACATTATTAGTGCTACTGTTTCCCTACTACTGATTAAAACCAACGTTATTATGGAGCGGCGACGTCATTTAAGCAGGGAAGAAATGCTCAGAGCCGTGGGAATGATAGAAGCTGGTTCCCGGCAACGTACTGTGGCTTTAGCTCTGAATACAAGTCAGAGTGTTATCAGTCGACTTTGGACACGTTACCGAAGCACTGGTACCGTGGCTGAGCGCCATGGAGGACGGTATCGCTGCACCACACGGAGACAAGACCGATACATTCAAATCTTAACTCGAAGAGCTCCAACAATAACCGCCATGATGTTAGCCGTGAGGCTTCATCACTCTTCAGGGAACTTAATTAGCGACCAAACAGTCAGAAACCGCTTGCATGAAGTGAACCTTCATTCCCGAAGACCGCTACGGGTACCACCTATAGCAATGCACAATCGTAGGATTCGATATCAATGGGCTCTTGAACACAGAAATTGGGCAGAAGAACAATGGCGTTTCGTGTGCTTTTCTGATGAGTCTCGTTTTGGTATGAGACCGGATACAAGACGTATACGACACTGGAGAACCCCTGGACGCCAACAGCGATTAAAATCCTGCCAGGAAGTCCATCCTTATAGTGGTGGAACCATCATGGTATGGGCGGGTATTTGGATCGGCGGAAGAACTGAGTTGATTTGGATCAGAGGCAACCTCAACGCTCAAATTTATGCTGAGACGATTGTATCAGACGTCATCGTTCCTCTACAAGTGCAAATCGGTCCCTTATTTCAGTTAATGCATGATAATGCACGACCGCACACCGCAAGAGTTGTAAGACAGACTCTCGCCGCAGCTAACATCAATCAATGTCCTGCCCTGGCCTGCTCAGTCGCCAGACTTGAACCCGATTGAGCATGCATGGGATATGCTACAGAGAAGAGCTCTGCCGAATATGGAGGGTATCCAGTCGCAAGAAGACCTTTTTTTGTTGTTGCAACGAACATGGGCGGCCATTCCACAGCGTGATTTGGATGAACTCATTTTGAGTATGCCAAACCGATGTTCTTGTGTTGTTAGTGTTCGCGGTAGAAACACGGATTATTAATTGTTTAAGTTACTCAATAAAATTTTAAAGAAAACTGTTATTTCAGTCTTTTTTTCGAACTTTTGTGTTAGTGGTTCAAATGTCAAAAATCCCTTTATTAGGAAAATGGCAAATTTCTTTATTAATGCAAAGGTGACTTGGTTTATCGTTACTGTGACAAACGAAAACACTTTATTTGATGAATCCTTAAAGAAAATTTTAATTAATATCAATCAGGAGAAAAGTTATTGCAAAAATATATGTTGATCCCTAGACACTTTTGATGTGTGTATGTAAGAACTTCAATGTTCTGTCTGCACAAACAACAATGTTATAATAATTGAGAGAAATGTTTTTTTTTTACTTTTTATCAATTGGGTCTTGAAGTCGGAGAGTCCACTGTATGACATGCCTATAAAATATTGTAGATAGCAAAGGATGCACGTGAATGCGTCCAAGAATGCATATCAGAGTTCATCTCATTTGTAACAAGCGAAGCGAGTGACCGGTGTCAAGTCGAGAAGAGAAAAACTATCAACGGTGAAGACGTCCTGTTTGCGATGAACGCACTGGGCTTTGACAACTACGTGGAGCCTTTGAAGCTGTATCTTAAGAAATATAGGGAGATTGTGCTATCACCAGTAAGTAACCCTGTAAGTGTTAAGCTTTTTATGGTTATTACCAGTGATCGGAATAGGCTGAGTATATTTACCTAAACTTCGGAGAACAGAGAGAGAAAGTGGAGACTTCTTTACGACGTCATTTTTTTTCCTAGAATTCGGGAAAAATCTTAAGTAAGTTGAAAATAAGCTTATTATATATATTTAATATGGGTACTTAAAGGCAATTTTTTTTAACTAAACTTTGCAATTACAAAATTTGGTAATTCCCATCGTAAATACCCATCTTAAAAAATAAAGCTTATTTTCAACTTATTTAAGATTTTTCCCGAATTCCGGGAAAAAAAATGTCGTCGTAAGGAAGTCTCCACTTTCTGTCTCTGTTCTCCGAAGTTTAGGTAAATATACTCAGCCTATTCCGATTACTGGTTATTATAGACGGGCAATTACAAACGCGAAGTTAGAGTCGACCTCTCGATCGCTCTTATGGTGCAGTGCTAGTGTTGTGCGTATCTGTTGGCGGCATTTACATCGCCACATGCGAAGAACGCATCACACTGAAGTCACCTTGATCGCGCAAGTGAAGCTTATTGCGCTACTATCACATTATATACAACGTCCCGTCCCGACATCAATCGACGGGCAACGGCCTACCAGACACGACACCTGTCTGGTCGAAACATCAGAAGGCCAAGGCCATTTCCAAAAAAAATTCAAAATCTAGTCGCAATCTAATCTCAGCAGCAATCACTGACAAAAATGTAGGAAAATTAGAGATATTTTTGACAGATTGAGTCAGTCTGACTCAATCGTTTAGTGAATGTTCTTAAAATTACGAAAATTGCATCTGGTCTGTACCTCATACTTCTATACATATATATAACTGCGTTATTGTTATTTACAAAATGATTTATGACTAAATTTACATTTGTAATGGCCCTAGTTTAATGTGTTGATTGCATTGCATATCGTCTGCTGCAAATCATAATGAATACTACTAAGTATTCAACTAACTAGACAATGAAAATAATTACTTTGTAAAGAAAACATTAAAATAGCACACATGGTATAGAACATCACACCCAGCTAATTCAAATGTATGTTGATAGTTCTACTTGATGTAATAACCTTTATTTTATTTTTTTCAGGTCACAATGAACAAATTAAACAAACCTATAATAGTTTATGGAGGTAATGAATTAATTAAACCATTCAATATTTATAGAATTTTTATCTCACGAAGCGACGCGCTTTACTTGTGGTTACCACGTGTACAACACGCCGTGCATGTGTGTGTTAGCAGGAACAGGAACGATCGGTATTGTCCGAGACAATGTCGAAGTCGGAAATGTGTGTGTTATGTGCTGACGCTACTTCTCTTCACGAACACATTCATACATTGATTACCACATGTAAAGCGCGCGTCGCTTCGTGAGATAAAATTACTGAACTTTTTTTAAAATGTACATTTTATACAATTTTCTTTATCTTTGTTTGCAGATGATGGAACCGCATGTATTCCAGCTGAAAATGACAATGAGACACAGACGGAATCAGCAGTGCTTTATCCGTACAAAGAATTAAAAGTAATTGAAGATTTCACCATTGCGTGAAGAAATACTATTAGTAGGAGTATAAGATTATCATGTTTCATACATTATATGAGAGGACAACTTAACTCTTCTTGTAAGCATTAGTTTCCAAAAACTAAAAAAGACTGTTGTAGAAAAAAGTATATTAATTTACATTATGAAAATATTAATTGAAAAAATTTACCCGTAAGGAAAATACCTGGTTGTGTCTTCCTCAATACTTTTATATTGTTTCATGGACCGTGTAGATTTAAGCAGTGAACCCTCATTTTTCCCCATGTTGTGTGATAAATTAATAAATATGTAACTAAAGGACTCGCTAGTTGGGCTAGAAAATAATAATCAACCGTCATTTTTATGTGGTTACTCTAATCTAAAGATAATAGCGTGATATTGTAAGTATTGTTATTAGAAATATACCGTCTAACTTATGCGTTGTTTCTTCTTAAAACTCTCATCCATACACTTCCGACCAGGGTGCTTACTCTTGAATTTAATTCCGATAGATCGACATTAGAATTATGACGTTTCGTACTTTTGAGTTCGGTTTAATTAAACTAAAAGGTAAAATTGGATGATTGATTTTGGAGCCCGGCCCTAATTTCCATTTAGTTCACCAAAATGGACACCCAATTTTACCTTTTAGTTTAATTAAACCGAACTCAAAAGTACGAAACGTCACAATTCTAATGTCGATCTATCGGAATTAAATTCAAGAGTAAGCACCCTGGGCCGTCTTTACCCGGGTGTGCAAAGGGTGCGTGGCACCCTGTGGCAGGGTCTTAGGGGGCACAAGCCGATCCTATCACTCATTATAACCGCGCCGCTCCAGCGCAGTAACGGCCCGGCACCGCATCGGAAAAAATCCACCCGTTTGTGGCCAACGCGCCGTCAGCAAGGCGACCGCTCGCTGCTGACACGCCACCGGTAAGGGAACAGCTTTTTGCTCACGCGTGATAGTTGGTAGCTCACAGTGTTATACAGGGTGTTACAGAAAGGGTATATCAATACAAACGGGTTGGAGTGTGTATCTGGTCTAGAATCTCTGTACAAAATTTCAGCTCAAAAGTAGTAACTTTGAAAATGCTTAATATTTTTTTATTTCGATAGTTTATTAAATTGAAATCATATCAAACGTGTCACCGCACTACGAGGGTCATTATCCATTATCTGTAGTGTGTCTGTGCGCCTAGTACATGCACATCACGCCGCCGCGCGCCAGTGCAGCGCCGTGATGTCGAAATAAAAAAATATTAAGCATTTTCAAAGTTAATGCTTTTGAGCTGAAATTTTGTACAGAGATTCTAGACCAGATACACTCTTCAACCCGTTTGTATTGATATACCCTTTCCGTAACACCCTGTATTATCAAGTTTTTTCTTTTGTTGGCAAGGGGGGCGCAGGCTGATTTTCGCAAGGAAGTTCTTAAGTTCTATAGAGTGGTTCGATTTTGTCGATAAGGATAAGGTACACCTCGAAGTCGATCCAATTTTTTTTCCATTAGCCTATCTTGTCCCACTGCTAGGCAAAGGCCTCCCCATATTCTTCCACGTCGTTACCGAGGCAGGCCTAAGAAACGCTGGGTGACGATTTGGACTCGTTCCTAACCAATTGGACGGAGAAGGCACAGCACAAAGGTGGAAGCTCAGATCAAATAAAAAAGTCAAGACACAATAACAATACAGTGAAGCATGCCAAAACTACACCTCCGCTCTGTGCGTACACGCTCACACGCACACATTTACAATCAAACTACACTTCACTAAGTGCACAGTATGTTTACGAAACCGGCTTCAATTTACTGTTGACAGTCCTCTGTCTTGGTTTTTTATTTAGTCCTGAGGGTGGAAAATCCCATTAAAAATTTAAAAATAAAATATACCCCAAACGTACGTATCGCTGCTTCAGCGCCGTCAACTCGTTCTCGGTGACGTCCCGGTGACGGCCGCGGTAAACAATTGCCCTTAGAGTAGAAAAGTGGGGTTTGATTTCCCCTACTGGATTTCGCTTGTGAACCGATTCTGTTGAAACTTGGCACATATATGTAGTTCTAACGACACTACAGCATAATAGAGACCTGGAGTTGATCTGATGATGGAGACAGAAGACAGTCGAGAGAGCTCCTCAACAGTTTACTGCTGCTACATCGTGTTTAGGCAGTATGTCATTCATGTTGATGAGAACTATAGACTTAGCTGGGGTATGACAGCAATCGAGGGTCTGATTCAGCTTAGTAATACTAAAGGATTAAAAAAAAATCGCTTCTTAGTTTATTTTTTCGTCGATTTTATGTTTGGTTTAAAAAGTTTTGTTTGGTCACGATCGTCAACGTTTAATTTAAAATAAAAGTTTCACTCAAATAAAGGATCCAATTTTATAATCTTTTAAATAGAATTACACATAATTTTATAAATATCAATAATGGGACGGATTTCACAGAATAATTCATCAAAAAAAAAAAAATATATTCCAATCAGCACTACTCTCTAAACTTATCAGTAATATAACCCGGCAAAGGCATGAGATACAAAAACTTATTGAACACCATAATGCCAACAGAGAAAGCAAAGGAAACACCTAAATTGAACTCTGGATTAAAATCACCAGCCGCGTAGATGTCTCCGTTGAAATTCTTTGAAGAAAACCGTTCAGTTAGAAAAGCTTTGCCACTGGCATATCTGCAGTTCGCATTAGAATTCGTATTTAGGTTCGAAGAGGTTTGTATAAGACTAGATATTGTTGAAGTGCAGTTCTCTTGGTCGCTGTATGGAAGGATGTTGAAAGTGGGCTGCTTGAAGACGTTTCTGTGCATGAAGATGGAGGCGTAGCGTGTGTGGGTGATATATGTTATGTAGTACAGCCATTCTTCGAAGCCTTTGTAGGATCTGTAACAAAATAAATGTTTTAGTTGGTGTGATAAATAGGTATGTGCAAAGTTGAACGACAAGAGTCGACACTTCTTCGTGTCTTCGTTGGGTTGTCACTGGGAATCGCAGTAATTGCCTGTCAGGTGTACAGAATATTCACTCGCTTTTCAGTCATATCATACCTCCCAAAGTCTATGATCTTTTCTGTTGTCTCTTGAGTTTTATTATATTCACCACTCTCTTAGATACTGCGTTTCATCTCTCTTCCGTCATACGCCCATACTCAGACAAACGATTTGTCAGTCATACAGTCAAAATAATATTTTACCTTCAAAAGCCTACCTTAAAAAATATATATTTTACCTGAGGACTCCACTGGCCAACATGATATAAATGCAAGTGATGTAGATGTTGACGATGCCGGCTATCATGCCATTCTTCACGAACATCATCACGGCTATGGCCTGCTGTTCTGCGTACACGTAGCAAGACCACAGTGCTAATGAGAAGTACAAGAAGTCCAGGTTCTCGGATATGTCGGATAAGATCCTGAGGAAAGAGGGTAGTTTTGAGTTAAATGGTAATGAAGTTATTGGTGACTTCGTTCGGGTTTTGGTGAAGGCATTCGGTGCTATACTTAAAACTTAAGAATAACATTACAAGTTCTTTTTCAATGGCGTTAGGAAAAAATTACAGAACGCCTAGTTTTATGATCGAAAAATACACGTCATATGACTTAAGTACATTATCATAAGGTTTAAATTATAATGATTGCAAACCTGCTCTTGTACCTACTGCAATTATACGAGGTGTTGTGGTGTAACAAATATGATCATTAGAGAAGCATAATATTTACCCTTGCATACAATTAATAATGTAAAGAAGAACTTACGGATAAATAACAGCGGCAGATGCTAGCGTGCTGAGGAACGAGAAAGGCAAGGACACGAGGTTCCACGACAGAAGCAAACTGGCTCCACTGTACAGACCTTCCTGAGACTCCTGGTAGTAGCGCGTCCGATATGGACTATCTATAATCAGAATAGAAAGCCAAATAGGTTGGAGATTAGTTTTTTTGTAAAATACTTAACCGATTCAGTGCGATGGTAGGTTTTTCAAACTATAGCGCCTGGCGGCGAACAAATGTTTTCGTGGCGAAAAAATTTTTTACAACTCCTGAAGTATGCTTTTTCATGCAATATCCCGAAGCTAACACTGGAATCGTAATCTGCGTGACAAATAAGGACACTTTCATTTACGGATAACCACTGAAAAATGGTGTTTTATCCGAGATTTTGGCTCCTCTCGGGCGCCACACGCCATTCACAGAAGATACCCATGGGCGCCTCTACGGCGCCATCCGCACGGAATCGGTTAAAGGATCAAAAATTTTCTAAATATCTCAAACATGACGTCAAAGTGATAAAATAGGTAAGTGCTGTCGCTCTATGTGCTAAAACTTCAGTAAAGCCTATTTCCCCACCTTCTGATAAACTCCAGT
Source organism: Amphipoea oculea (assembly GCA_945859645.1). Lineage (NCBI taxonomy): Eukaryota > Metazoa > Arthropoda > Insecta > Lepidoptera > Noctuidae > Amphipoea > Amphipoea oculea. The sequence goes on from OX243868.1 coordinate 5,220,229, forward strand.
AAACTTATGTGGCAGATAATTTCATACAAAAAATATCCGATTTTGGAAATAACCAACATCTCATTTACTTTTTTCTGTGGACTACTTCGGCTGAAAATAAATAATAACAACAAATGATACCTACATAAACAGATCGTGTTCATAATACTGATAAAGTAGGTTCCCACCATTGCGTTGAATATCAGGCCGCTCTTCGTGATGAAAGCTCTCTGATAATCCTGAGGATATGTCAAACAAAAAATTAGGTATCATTTTCTTTTTCTTCGAACTTGTTTTGATTTGCATTCTTTTAATTCTGGGCATTTCTGGATACAGATTGGAAAAAAAGGTATCTACCTAACATGAAATGTAACTCACGTCAGGCGACAAGCCTGAGCGAACTCTTACCTTTGCCTCATTGTAGAATATCCACATTATGAAGAAGTACAACGGCAAGCTGAATAGTCTCATGAACATTTGTTTCATTCCGTTCTTCTTTAGGTTGAATATCGAAGCTAATAATCTCCTGCAAAAACCAAAATGGCTGTCTTATTTTATCGCCTAAATTATAGTTTGGAAACAGAGAAGTTTGGAAGAAAAGGGGACTTTATTATACCCCATATTTAGGGTCGTATAAAAAGAGTGTTTCGGATTTTAACCTTTTAACCGCTTACGTCGGATTAATCCGACAAATATTTTCGTGTCCATCGACCAAATAGCACAGCTCGTTTAATCTGTATTATTATTACATCATCACAGCTCGTTTCATCGGTATTTATTTTCCGTTTTTTTTTCGGGCGCTGGGGGCACGACAACTCATATAAAGTCGGGCGGTTAAAAGGTTAAATGCGGTTGGCTGGTCTAGCTGTTTTTTCTCTAGCTAGCAAATACGGCTCCACTGCCAGACAAAGATCTCCCCAAGTCCTTCTTCCAGGCATTTTTTCTGGGCCATCTCGAACTAAGTCTTACTGTTCTCAAATATATGTCTATCCTGGCTGCAATGATCAGATGACTTTTAAAGTGCGTAAAAAAATGGCAACTCACAAATACAACATCCATATAACTTGCATGCCTCCCGGCTTCCCGTAGTTGAGCTGTATTTTGTTGGGGTTCACGATGCGGTTGTTCTCATGCAGGTTTCCCTGCATTATACCTTGGCCCTCCAGTTTGAACTTCTCCACCAAAGCAGCTATCTGGTGGTTGGATTCTATGAACCGCTCTCTAGATCGTCGGTCTACCGTTGAGAGGCATACTGTGAAATGAAGACGTTTGGATAAGTACCAGAAGGCCAATTCTCGTAATTTAGAACGATCAAAATCTAGTCGCAGTCTCATTATCGGCGACAAACAAATGTCAAAAACTTGTCAAAGTGTAGGGAAATTAGACGTATTTTTGACAGATTGAGATCTGAAGGCCAATTCTCGTAATTTAAAACGTTCAAAATCTAGTCGCAGTCGCATCTCAGCGACAAACAAATGTCAAAAACTTGTCAAAATATAGGGAAATTATAGGTATTTTTGACAGATTGAGACTGAGATCAGACTGTGAACGTTCTTAAAATTAAGAGAATTGACCCTCAGACTGTGAACGTTCTTAAAATTACGAGAATTGCCCCTCAGATATCCGTGGATCGTACAGTAAGTACTATCGCGGACACTCCCGCCTGACCACCGCTAAGTTAATTTTAGCTTGCACTATAAAAATAGATGCGCTCTCTAGTAAGCGCGCCAAGATCAAATAGTTCGTCCGTAAAATTCACAAAAGGAGTACACGTGATGCGCCACTAAGCTGCGCAATGCAGGCTGCAACTAATTGGTTTATCGCTTTCCTAATAGACGAAAACTTTAAGGGGACGTGGCTTGGCACCGCCGCAGGATTTAGGCGAAAACTTTTTTAAGTGGTCATGGGGAAAAGGCTGCTATGGTACCTCGGGGTTAGTGTAATACATCGAGCTTTAAAAAGAGACTCACGCAGTCTTAAGTATGCTTGGCTGAGAAGAAGTTATAAGACCCGAAATGTTGTTTAACTCGGTGAGCCATATTTATGGCCCGGTACATGAGATGCAATCATCACTGTTCCGATGCGAAAAAGAGATGATGCTACTCGTCATGTATAGGTTCATCTCTCTCCCGCATTGAATCCTTAATTTTTTGAGCGATGATGGTGAGCCCCCTTGTTTCTAGAAGATTTTGAAGCATGCCAACTTACAGTAATACATTAACGGGTTCTCCAGTTGTGGGCAAGGGAAGCCGATGCTGCCGAAGTAATCCAGGAGGTTCCTCGTAGGACCAGCGTATACCACGTCGCCTAGGCATAGGTACACTACGCGGTCTAGGAATGGGAAGACATCTGCAACATTTTGTACGGTTGAAAGATTTTATAGGGTGATGTTCAGTTTTATACGACTTCATTCAAAATTTGACATTTTTCGTGACTTGGCGGCATCAGGGAGACACGCAGCAATATTACTAGAGGAGCTAGGTGCAGGAAACCTACCTACATTTATTTTACAGTTTTATTAATATGGTGTACATACATAATAAAGAGTAAGTATTCTATTCTATTCTTAAAAACAATATCAAAATAAAAATATTTTATTTCACATAAACTAACATAGGCACTTATGAAACGTCAGAAGCTAGGTGCACGGTTCCAATTAGTCGTTTCAAAAAACAAAAACCTATTTAACCAAATGACATGATTGCCATTACATCTGTAACAAAGCTGAATTAATATCCTATTCAGCTAGGCTATGTAGCAAAATTTAGAAATACGAGCACCAATAGTACCGAATTCATCCATACTTAATATTATAAATGCGAAAGTGTGTCTGTCTTTTACCTCTTCACGTTTAAACCGCTGAACTGATTTAGATGAAATTTGGTATAGAGATAGTTTGAGTCCTGGGAAAGGACATAGGCTACTTTTTATCCCGATATTCCCACGGGATCGAGACTTATGCGGGTGAAACCGCGGGGCGCTGCTAGTAATTAATATAGCGAAACAAAAGTTAAACAAGTAGATACCTATAAACAAATAATATTTTAATTCATACCTAAAAATACAAAACATTTCACAGTACAGTGACCTAGTGACAAAATTATGAAATACGCAAGTGAAAACTGACATATTTTAACATATGCACAGCTGTGCCAACAGCCGCAAACAAAGGTTTTCAGTAGGTACATAGGCATAAAGTAAGCCACAGTGGACTTTAACAAAATACCATGATTAGCATCATAATGGGGCTATGTAGCCATGTAGGTGAAATGTTGACGCACTGTTGAACGAGTCAGTTTTAAAATTTACCATACTATACTTAGGTTAATAAAGGTTCTTTTTTGGTTTAGACTTAGGTTACTGTTGCATAAAAAGTTTTAAGAAATGTGTCATGAAATCACAGTGTTGTGTTGTTTTGTGGTTTCAAAGTCTGTTTGTTCACCCAAACCTAACAATATTTTGATTTAAAAGAGTATCCGTGGAGTTTCTTGCCCATTCGTCTAAAAGGGAACCTCACTAGGCTCCTATGTAGAAGAAAGGCCGAAAAAAACTCAGAGGTAGTCCTCTGAGTAGTGAGCTAGGAAACCGACCCCACTATCTATATCCTATCATGATTGCCGTGTAAAAGTGTTTGTACAAACAAAATCAGTTATCATTTACTACGCTTGGAATGTGCAACTAGCTTCTTCATCTTTCTGTCTGACCGACGCAGACCCCTTGACAATTCAAAAGTACCTTTAATTGGATTAATTGAAAAAAGTATAAAGATTAGGTAAGTACTACACAATGAATGTTAGGTGCGATCGAAAGCAACTGAAATTAAATGAAATTGTTTACAGAATAAACAAATTTCATTTCATTTCAGTTGCTCATAGTTGCTCACTCGACAGTAGCCAACCTAAATTGCAGTACCTATATAATGAAAATGTTACCTGATCGAGGTTTCTCCATAGTAAGTATGATGGCTGTGCCATATTTCTTCGCTGCATTAGACAGTATTGAAATCACTAGGTATGTGTTCAGCGGATCTAAGTCCCATGTAGGCTCATCAAGGAGTAAAATAACTGAAAAAGAGTTGCGTTCAAGTTAGTTTGTAATACATATACAGAGTGAAATTGAATTCATGGGCATCCTTTTAAGGGGTCATTGTAATCATCATTATGAACAACTTTTACTATGGGACCAAGACTGAAATCGCAAAAAAAAAATCAGCTCTTCCCTACATTTTGACGAGTTTTGTGAACATGGATGCAAGGAACAGCTGATTTTTTTTCGTGATTTTAGGTTTAGTCCCATAGTAAAAGTTGTTCATAACGATGAGTACAATGACCCCTTAAAAGGATACCCATGAATGTAATTTCACCCTGTATGGTTGAAAAACTGAATGGAATACTCGTATTTTTTATGATCCTTACTTGGGTCTCGTATTAGCTGCACACCTATAATAAGTCTTCTGTATTCGCTCTTTGTAAGGTTCGTCACGCATTTGCTAGCAACCTGCGCAAATAAACATGTTTGTAAACAATGCGTTAACGTTGAGTGGCGTGAAAACATCGGGAAAATAACTTATTTATTGATTAAAAAGCTACTTACATTTGATAATGCTAGATCAGCCATTACTTGCTTTACTTTCGACGATTTCAAATATCCTGAAATCTAAAAAAAATGATTAAATATTGACTTCATGAAACATTATCGTGTAATTTTAAAAAGCGTATCTTAAGAGCGCTACACACAGCTAATATACTATAATATTTTATCTTAAGATACAATGTCGCTCGCCATACAATTCAATGGACCATTACACACGACGAAAATAATATTTATTTCATATTCCATTGAATTGTTTGGCGAGCGATATTGTATCTTAAGATAAAATATTATATTATCTTAGGCGTGTGTAGCGCGCTTTATGCGCCGATTGAATGGGGGGGAGGGGGTTTGTGGATATTGTTTAGAAAGAGTTCGGAAATAATGCGGAGATATCGATAAATGTTATTAGAAGTCAATCTGCCCAATCAAAATAAATAGAAGTAGCTTTTTTAATTTATTACTAGCTTCTACCTGCTACTTCGTCCGCGTGAAATTTTTGTCCCCCCGAACCACCACATCGCATCGCATCGCCCTTGCGCGCTATTAACACATGAGTAGTTAAACGGAATTACTTCGTTTTCGCTTAGCGTTCTTTCTGACTTTTTATCTATTTGCTCGGCTCCTAGCGTGAGGTTAAATAGTCTATGGCCTTCCTCAAGAATGAGGTTATCAAATGCAATATTTATATTTATAATTTTTCAAATCCGACTGGTAGTTCCAGAGAAACACACCCTTGAGCTTTTTATATTAGTTGGTTTGGTTGTTTTCTAGATAGATTTGGTTTTTGATTACGCGAATGATAATTATTTCACGATGTAGGTATTAGAAATACGGGTAGAGATAAACCATATAAAAAAAATTAACGCCCTTCCACTGCTTGTTCCATATACAGGATGATTTTTTTATCACCATCCAAATTTTTACAGGGTGTTCTACCCATGAATATGAACAACATTCACTATGGGACCAACTCTGAAATCACAAAAAAAGTCAGCTGTTTCATACATTTTGGTCAAGTAGGTATTGAACTTTTGTATGAAACAGCTGATTTTTTTTTCAAATGTTTGTATAGAAATTTTATCTGAGGGGCGTGCAGTTTTATAATGGTTTATATCTATCAACCTCTTAAAAAATTTCTCCCTCTAAGCACTTTTCTTCTCCCATTCTTTTCAAAAGCAGAAGTCTTACCTTAGTGAGTGATAAGCCAAGTGTTTGCTGCACACTCAGTCCTGGCAGGAGTCGTGTGTTGTGTCGGACCAGTGCACACGTGCTGTTGAACTGGTCAGCTTCGAGAGGCACTCCCTCCAGCAAGATGTGGCCTTTGGCTGGCACGCGGCGGGCTATCACGTCGAGAAGGGCCCTTTTACCGCTGCCTATGAGGGGGGCAAAGGAAATCCTTAAATATGGGCGACATCAGTGGCAGTCTATCTTAGAACCCTCCATCATCCCTTCAGTCATTTCAGAAAAGTGGTTGCTTTTTAGCAGGGTTAAAGTTTTGTTACATGCGATAACAACCCATATTATGATAGGTACTACATGCCCAATCTTTTACAAAAAAGCCTTCGCAAATGACAATTTAAATAATCGGAAAATCCATGCTAATATTATAAATTCGAAAGCAACTATGTCTGTCTGTCTGTATGTTACCTTTTCACGCCTAAACCTCTAAACCGATTTAAATGAAATTTGGTATATAGTTTGAGTCCCGAGAAAGGACATAGGATAGTTTTTATCCCGATATTCCCATGGGATCGAAACTTATGCGGGTGAAACCGCGGGGCGCAGCTAGTACATACATATATAATAAGAGCTGCGTAGATTTTATTAAAGTTGCGTTTTCAAAATCAAATGTCACAAATGCAGTAGATATTCAAAGATATGTTGTGATCGGAATCGAACTCGTGACACGTTACCTACGTGTAAACGCTATACCAAATCGTTCAGTCACTGCGCCAACCGTGCTGAGAAGGTATGCTGACCAAAAACGTCTACTTACCTTTCGATCCGAGGATAGCCGTGACCTCTCCGCTGTGCGTGGTGAAGGAGACATCTTTGAGGATGACCCCAGTTTTCACGCCACCAGTCAGCCGCTGGAAGAAGCTGCCTGGCTCCACCTAAATGATATCACAAACAATAAGACATCTCCATTGTTGTTTCTCAAACTCAAACTCAAAGCATTTATTTCAATTAAACCAATTACAGGTACTTTTGAATTGTCAAGGGGTCGGTCAGTCAGAAAGATGAAGCTAGTTGCCCATTCCAAAGCGTAGGTACCAATGGAGAAGAACGGGCAGCAAACTCCATGGACACTCTTTTAAATCAAAATAATATGGTTACAAAGTCTTGGTAACATCATTCATGTTAAAAATTATACATGTGAGAACGATGCAGATCTCTTATTCACAAGGTCATCATGCGCAGGCGCTTAGAACTGTGCTCAAGAGTTCACTCACTACTAGCTCGGTAGCTTCCTTCTAGTTCGACATTACAGTTTGTTCTAAAAGTATGTGATGAAAATATAAACAAATGGATTAGAAAACATACCCGTGGATGCCAATTTTTAATTTGTTTACACTTTATTGGTACTTTTGGGACAGACCATAGCCACAGTATAATATACAGTAAGTTATCTAAGGCCGCCCGCCGAGTTATTAGCCTACTCTTGCGTTGATCCCCAGGGTTGTCACTTTTACTTTTAGTTAATATTTTCGAACAAGCAGCACTTGATCTAAATTTATGAAATAAAAAAGCATATTATGATTGAATATTTTACCAATTTATAAATTTAGTAAAAATAAAAAGCCTTTATTCACATAACATTTATAATACTAAGTTACAAATTTGATACCGAGAAAATTTTTCTCCTGTTTCTGCACGTCCGGAACGCTTTATTATTATTTGTTAATGTAAAGTAAATTCTCATTCTTATGTAAAGTTTTTGTAAAAAGCTTTTGGGAAAGCATGGACAGGGCATCTTAAATTCTATATCATTCAGTTGATCGTAAATTGACCGGCCAATTTTAATGTTGATGTCATGTTGATGTGGTCCTTTTCGAACGCTTTGCGAAACACCTGCTCCATCCTTTCTACATTATCGACAAAATCATCAGGTGGGATCATGAGTAAATTTCGATCTTTGCCGTAATTCCTGTAATGGGTGTATAAGACACCATATTTGGATTGAACAACACATCAGACAATAGAAATAATAATAATTTCAATAGTAATTAATTTGCAATATTAATTATTGTGAAATTGCCCTTATTACATCTATACGCGACAAATACGTTTACCTAAACGATGTTTCGAACTCAATCCTCTGTTTTATAGTAAAACTAGACTTCTTAAAATAAACTTTAGCTCTAAACATAGTATTCAGAAAGTAAATTTGGGAATACATTTATATGGAAAAATGCGACTCGGCTACGCTCTTAATAAAGCAAATAAACTGTGAAATAAACAATACAATACCACATTTTCTAATAATATTTAAGTATAAGTAGGTACTTACATTTCTGGTTGAGTAGGAACTATGAAGAATGATAAGTCCGGGTTTGCGAAATCATTATTGAGGCACCCGAAAACACTACGATATTTTTTTCCCCTTTTTGAAGTCATGATACTCGTAATTTAAGTGGCCGCCGCCGGCGAGAATTGACGAACGCAAGCGGTCATGTAGCGCGCGTGCTCACAGTCGCGCTGCACAGCCGGCACTGTCGCCACCTTATTCCCTCATATATTATGCTAGCGTGTGCGTGAAATCGCGTGCCGACATGGCGCGCGGCGCGCACGCACACATTCAAACCGAGAGCGGCACGTTTGTATGAAGATGTTCTACTGTATATTATATCTACTGTGCCATAGCAGACCAACCCGAAATAAACGGGTGAGTAGATAATTCATTCATAGTAACGGCGTTTGCGCACTGCATTCGAACATTTATTTCCCCTACTAACAAGTAACAGCTGACACATTCCGGAAGTTTTAAAACAATCATAATGTATAAAAACAATACGCCTCCGCTGACCCCAAATAAATTGTAAGCATGATAATATTATGACATCTATGAACTACTAGACACAGTATTTTTGGTTGAGTTAAATATCGTCGTACAAAAGACATCAACGAACTCCTCACTCTTCATTGCACATTTAAGATGTTCTAAAGGAGCTCGGCAGAAGCCGCAAAAATAAAAATCTGCTGTTCCATATATTTTGGCGAGTTATGCGAACATAAATGTAGAGAACAGTTGTTTTTTTTTTTTTTTCGTGAGATTAGATTTGGTTCCGTAGTAAAAGTTGTTCGTAATGATGAATACAATGGACCCCTTAACGAGATTTCGTGTATGAATAGATAGACCTTATGTTTTATGAATGTGTCGAATTTCAGCTTATTAGAGTGGTTAAAAAAGCCTAGTTTTAGCATTATAATTAACCTTTTAACCGCTTATGTCGGATTAATCCGACAAATATTTTCGTGTCCATTCCGCCAAAGTCGTATATATACGACCAAATAACACAGCTCGTTTAATCTGTATTATTATTACATCATTACAGCTCGTTTCATCGGTATTTATTTTTCGTTTTTGTCCGGCGCTGGGGGCACGATAACTGATATAAAGTCCGGCGGTTAAAAGGTTAAAGGCTTCCGCAGACAGGCGCGACGCAACTCTACTAGAACAATTTCTATGAAAACTTCATGGAAATTGGTCTACTAGTCGCGTCGCGCCGGTCTGCGGGAGCTTTAAACATTACGCTAAAGGCATTACACACTAACGGACTTATCAACAGTTATTGTTTCACGTGAAAAGTGTTTTTAGGGATCTGCACTTTAAAAGGAAAAACCGGAAACCTCACTTCGTTGTCCGTCCGTCCGTCCGTCTGTCAGTCCGTCAAGATCCATTTTCTCAGGATCGCGTATCAAGTTGAAATTATTATCAAATACGTAGTTCCGTTAGAGCTTTAAAACGGTAAGCTTCTAAGTCAACGCAATAAAAAACGGCAATTTATGCGATTATTGCTGATACTCGCAAATAATTCAAAACCTATGGGATACTTCCCGTTGACCTAGAACTTTTGGCAAGAAGCAAGGTCTTGCACTCACAGCACGAGTAATGCCGGGGCCACGCTAAACGGGAAACGCCGATAAATATCGCAATAAGTTGTGGCTCATTGGCTGCACCTACGATTAACGCCCCCCGCATGCCCGTCATCGCGATAATTATCGGCGATTCCCATTAGTGTGGCCCAGGCATAAAGGAAAAAGTCCGAAAATCGTTATTTTGTTGTTTTATGTCATGAAAAAATATTTTTTTAGGATTACTACCTTACATTTGCAGTTGGAGAATTGACCTTTATTCACATAACATTTATAATACTAAGTTACAAATTTGATACCGAGAAAATTTTTCTCCTGTTTCTGCACGTCCGGAACGCTTTATTATTATTTGTTAATGTAAAGTAAATTCTCATTCTTATGTAAAGTTTTTGTAAAAAGCTTTTGGGAAAGCATGGACAGGGCATCTTAAATTCTATATCATTCAGTTGATCGTAAATTGACCGGCCAATTTTAATGTTGATGTCATGTTGATGTGGTCCTTTTCGAACGCTTTGCGAAACACCTGCTCCATCCTTTCTACATTATCGACAAAATCATCAGGTGGGATCATGAGTAAATTTCGATCTTTGCCGTAATTCCTGTAATGGGTGTATAAGACACCATATTTGGATTGAACAACACATCAGACAATAGAAATAATAATAATTTCAATAGTAATTAATTTGCAATATTAATTATTGTGAAATTGCCCTTATTACATCTATACGCGACAAATACGTTTACCTAAACGATGTTTCGAACTCAATCCTCTGTTTTATAGTAAAACTAGACTTCTTAAAATAAACTTTAGCTCTAAACATAGTATTCAGAAAGTAAATTTGGGAATACATTTATATGGAAAAATGCGACTCGGCTACGCTCTTAATAAAGCAAATAAACTGTGAAATAAACAATACAATACCACATTTTCTAATAATATTTAAGTATAAGTAGGTACTTACATTTCTGGTTGAGTAGGAACTATGAAGAATGATAAGTCCGGGTTTGCGAAATCATTATTGAGGCACCCGAAAACACTACGATATTTTTTTCCCCTTTTTGAAGTCATGATACTCGTAATTTAAGTGGCCGCCGCCGGCGAGAATTGACGAACGCAAGCGGTCATGTAGCGCGCGTGCTCACAGTCGCGCTGCACAGCCGGCACTGTCGCCACCTTATTCCCTCATATATTATGCTAGCGTGTGCGTGAAATCGCGTGCCGACATGGCGCGCGGCGCGCACGCACACATTCAAACCGAGAGCGGCACGTTTGTATGAAGATGTTCTACTGTATATTATATCTACTGTGCCATAGCAGACCAACCCGAAATAAACGGGTGAGTAGATAATTCATTCATAGTAACGGCGTTTGCGCACTGCATTCGAACATTTATTTCCCCTACTAACAAGTAACAGCTGACACATTCCGGAAGTTTTAAAACAATCATAATGTATAAAAACAATACGCCTCCGCTGACCCCAAATAAATTGTAAGCATGATAATATTATGACATCTATGAACTACTAGACACAGTATTTTTGGTTGAGTTAAATATCGTCGTACAAAAGACATCAACGAACTCCTCACTCTTCATTGCACATTTAAGATGTTCTAAAGGAGCTCGGCAGAAGCCGCAAAAATAAAAATCTGCTGTTCCATATATTTTGGCGAGTTATGCGAACATAAATGTAGAGAACAGTTGTTTTTTTTTTTTTTTCGTGAGATTAGATTTGGTTCCGTAGTAAAAGTTGTTCGTAATGATGAATACAATGGACCCCTTAACGAGATTTCGTGTATGAATAGATAGACCTTATGTTTTATGAATGTGTCGAATTTCAGCTTATTAGAGTGGTTAAAAAAGCCTAGTTTTAGCATTATAATTAACCTTTTAACCGCTTATGTCGGATTAATCCGACAAATATTTTCGTGTCCATTCCGCCAAAGTCGTATATATACGACCAAATAACACAGCTCGTTTAATCTGTATTATTATTACATCATTACAGCTCGTTTCATCGGTATTTATTTTTCGTTTTTGTCCGGCGCTGGGGGCACGATAACTGATATAAAGTCCGGCGGTTAAAAGGTTAAAGGCTTCCGCAGACAGGCGCGACGCAACTCTACTAGAACAATTTCTATGAAAACTTCATGGAAATTGGTCTACTAGTCGCGTCGCGCCGGTCTGCGGGAGCTTTAAACATTACGCTAAAGGCATTACACACTAACGGACTTATCAACAGTTATTGTTTCACGTGAAAAGTGTTTTTAGGGATCTGCACTTTAAAAGGAAAAACCGGAAACCTCACTTCGTTGTCCGTCCGTCCGTCCGTCTGTCAGTCCGTCAAGATCCATTTTCTCAGGATCGCGTATCAAGTTGAAATTATTATCAAATACGTAGTTCCGTTAGAGCTTTAAAACGGTAAGCTTCTAAGTCAACGCAATAAAAAACGGCAATTTATGCGATTATTGCTGATACTCGCAAATAATTCAAAACCTATGGGATACTTCCCGTTGACCTAGAACTTTTGGCAAGAAGCAAGGTCTTGCACTCACAGCACGAGTAATGCCGGGGCCACGCTAAACGGGAAACGCCGATAAATATCGCAATAAGTTGTGGCTCATTGGCTGCACCTACGATTAACGCCCCCCGCATGCCCGTCATCGCGATAATTATCGGCGATTCCCATTATGCTACTGCTCCATCTGCGTTAGCGTTAAAGTTAATGTCAATGGCCAACTACACGTTAATTAGGGCATTAAAAATGCGCGTTGGCTACACTTAGGTTACAATGCTAAACTACGCACTAAAACCCTTTGATGTGTCCAAAAAACCGACACTCGAGTTATCGCTTAACGTTTAATGCCATTAATAATGCCATTTGTATAAAATGCCATTAAAACGTTGGCCACATCTACGTAACGCCTAAATTAACGTGTTAATTTGCGCGTTAAGACGCAGATGGAGCAGTAGCATTAGTGTGGCCCAGGCATAAAGGAAAAAGTCCGAAAATCGTTATTTTGTTGTTTTATGTCATGAAAAAATATTTTTTTAGGATTACTACCTTACATTTGCAGTTGGAGAATTGACCGTGACGTATATCGATGTATGAGAGCATTTTTTCAACTACAAAGTTAAGTTTGTTCTTGGGATACATTCATCCCAACTACGGAACCCTTCATTGCGCGTGGCTGGCTCGTACTTGGCCCGTTTTTTTACATAGTGGGTTTTTCCGTTTGTCCATAGTCGTTGAGTAGCCATAGTTGACTACTTGGCTAGTTATAGTTAGGTATTCCTCTTCTCTTTCCAAAAGCTTAAATAACCTCCTTTTTTTGAAGTCGGTAAAAAGAGGCATCTATTTTCTAACAAATAGGTGCTATATTTAATATTCGGCAAAACAGTAATACCTGCTTAGCTAACAATAATAGATCTAATAATTCATGGATAACTACAACAAAAGTATGTTGCAACTTAAAACAAAACAAACGGTCTACAAACCTGTCCCGAATGAAAAACATTACACAACTCCAACGTATAATCACTTCCAATCATATTTAGAACTTATTTCTTTAATAAAACTTAATCAAAACATTAATTTTTGAATAAAAAACACAAACAAATACATCTCAGAGCGACACAGCCTCCGCGTCAACAAGATGCAGCACACTAACCCAACTGCAGTTAACTTCAAACTAAACGAGACAGTTAGCAACGTTGCCAGACTTACCTGTTGCTCACTTCGTGGCTATAAATGCACTTGATTTTTAGAACGAATTGCTGTTACATGGAAAATAAACCTTATTTACATGAATATAGGATACACTTCTGTGTAAACTTGCTAAGCTAAGGTTGTTAAGGAGAAGACCGCACATGTTAGCTACTGCTTATGAAGAAATTTTTATAACTTTTTCAATAGTGCTAGTCACTCTGAAATCCACTTAATTATCATTTAAATAAAGTTAATACTTTTTTAACTTAAAATAATATTAATTTGAAACATAAGTATGAATAGACGATACCTATATTCATTCTCTCTCTGTTCTCTTCTAATTATTGTAAGTGCCGATCAAAAGTATCATTGTAGCAGTTATACTTTGCTCCGTAAAGTACTTCGCCTTAACGATGAAAGCCTCATTTTTCCACATAATTTCTACGCATGGTTGCCGTCCATACTCACCGTGAACCTCAGAAAGGCTAAACGCCATCTCCGTCCCTTTTCCTCTCGTAACAAAACCTGATATGAAGGCGAGACGCCCACGCAATACTACCTTCTTTATGTTGCTGCATTCCAATGATTAGTCGTCTCGTTCTTTTCACCTAACTTAGGCGGGGTTAGACAGAGAAGGGGCGACTTGCGCAGTGTCACTGACTCAGTACGACTCCGCACAGTCGTATAGTCGCTGGAGTTTAGCCTTACTCGCTAAAATAACAACTAATATTCAAACGAGGTCTGTTATCGAAACGAACGAAAATTAAACGATATAGCAACTGAAATAACATCTGAAAATTATATGTTATTTATGTTTTTGTGAGTTTAGTGTCCGGGGTTTGAGTTGAGTGCTTGGTGATTGAGTGTTGAGTTTGAAGTGTGTTCTGCCGGAGTCCCGTTGGGCCGTGTTACCGGTAAGTTCAATGAAAATGTTGAAACTATTAAACTTTTTAGACATAATTAACTTTTCTTGTTATGTAGTTCTCCAATTGGAACTTTGTTTCTGTTAGGATTATAATAGAAATTAAACCTTGGCTGAGATATCGTAGGAGTTACTTTGCAGCTCGACACAGAAAGGCAATGAAAGGTTTATAGTGCTACGGTTGTTGTTTTAGATTAGGATTAGTTACAGCTTATTCGAAAACATAATTTATATTTGTTATTCAATAACCATGTAAAAATGAATCAGTATTTTTTCTACCTACCAGACTGTTTTTACAAAAAGATCTCACGTATGTGTTTTTTGTGATGGTTTACCTCCAAGACCCCAATACCAAAGCTCTGTTATCAATTTAGATTATTAAGACAAGTAAATTATCTGTACTATCTGTATAATTTATCTGTACACAATTTTCAAGCAAAAAGTTTCAACCCAACCAGTTTCAATGAGGCCACTCAAACTCCTTGATGAAGCGTTACAGTCGCGGATTATTTGTCTTAAATCGATTCCACACAAGCATTAATTTGCTGTTAGATATTTGCAAAGTTGCTTTGTTCTAAGAGAAAAAAAAATGCCTGCCCTACTATTTTGGATTATGCAGAAACGGGAACATTATTTTCCCATTTTCCCACAGTGTTCTATTCAAATATTTATTCTCTATAAAACGCAAACTTCTGAAAAGTGTTAAAAATGCAGATACAAAGTTGGGTGTTTTCGTATCGGAAAATCTAACCTTGCATCTCACCGAAAATCACTCCAGTCATAACTTAACTTATTCTTAACTTTTCTCATGATTCGACGAAAATGTTCGTGAAACAATGGTCGGTGTTAACGAACTTTGGTTGGAGCCAGTCGCAGGTGAGTCAATGTGTAGCTGGCAGACTGGCGTATCGTATCATGTCGGAGACAAATCACTGACCTTATCGTCGATATAAATCTTGCGTTGTATAATGAATGTGCTTAGAAGTGGTTTGGAGAAATTTTGGAAGCAAGTTAAGACTTTCATATGAGATTTGCTCTTGATGCTGAAGACTAAACCTTATGAAGGATTACTAAATGTTAGGAGAATCAAGACCAATGACCTGACATGGTGACTACGGAATACGAGATTAGAGAAAACTGATTACCAGTATCAGAAAGCTGGTATATGGCTCTACGCGTAGTTGACCCTGAGCCTCGCTTTTGATAAGTTAACTTGGTCCTTCCTTGGGTCCTCCTCACAGAAGAAAAGTCACGGTTAATAAAAACAAAAACGTTAATTACATTTTTGAAGACCCTGAAATGTTAAATGGAAGCCCAAAAGTTAATCTTAAATCTGCCGAGGTTGGAGGTTAGTGTTACGGATGCAAAATTATGACCAACAACAAAAGGTATTTGATGATTCAGTCAGAGAGTTGCGTTGAGTTCCTCTTTTTTTAAGCGTTTAACATTTTTAAGAATCACACCGTAATTTGGCGGTCGATTATGAACTGGCAAGCGTGCAAAATAATTGAGGGAAAAAATGAGCTATTGAAGACCCATTCGAAAACGTTTAAAAGCTACTTATCAATTTTAATAATAGTATAGACCTAGAATATTACTATACTCATTGTAGCCGCCCTACTTCTGAAGAGTAAAGACCGACAGAACTGCTTCAACCTATTCAAGATTAAACGAAATATGTCAAACGAATCGTGTCAAAAGTTGGGATTAATCACGACAGCCTAAAAAATGGTCCTAGTTCCCATAAACTATGTTCTGCTGTGGTGTCAAATAGCCTGTGATGGTGACGTCAAACTGATTAATACCATGTAAAAGGCGTGTACAGACGCCAGCACATCAACCTACTACAATCTGTCAAATTTCTTTAATAGATTTTCAACTTTATCACTAAAGTATAAGGTTCAAAGTTGATTGGGAAAATTTGACAGTTTGGTGTACGTTGATGTGCTGGCGTCTGTACAAGCAGTGTTCGAATTGCCAAAGTAAATTAAATAACGGAGGTATCTGGAACGCCTGCGTGTTACCACACTATCACAGAGGCTGACCTTAAAAAGTTAGTTAATTCGTAAAATTAATATTTAGATCTTATTCTTCGGTCTGTTTAAAACAGCGTAAGCTTAGAGCCAATTAAATGTAGTTGCCCCCGCACCAGACCATGACTGTGTGTTAATATTTCTCACATTTTTCAACTGTCGGACTTAGGTATAAGTAGCTACAATTTGATCTGGTTTTCCCACAAACTAGAATTGCTGTTACCGATTTTTCATGACAGAGCAAAAGGCTCAAAGGACCAGTGTAAAAATAGCGTTATGTTTCCGTATTGCCGCATTACATTGAATTTTCCTTGGAAAGGACCAAATGCAATTAAAAAGAAACGGAATACTCTGAGAAATTGATCAAATCAAACGCAACACATTTCAATACCTCGAACTAAAAGAATGGGCTATACGCACAACATACTAAACACAGCGAATAAAACAGAAACTCGAGCTAAGTTCACTGACATTATTGCATTTGACAGCATAATTATGGAAGAACTTCGTTCATTTATAACCCAACTTAGTATAATTTGCGTTTGGTTAATTATGCTGATATGTAGGTATGTACGTCTGTTTGAGCAATGAACTCGCTCGCTCTACTTGTATTATCTAATGGGTTAACTAGCACAGTGTGTGCACGGCAATTATTACTAAAAATATGGCCATATTGCAGGCTTGGTTTAGGTTAACAGTGGTTTACTTAAATTGACTTTAAATGGTCATTACTAAGTAGGTCTTTCAAGGAAATATCGGCTTTTATAGGGCTCGATACCTATAGAATTTTTAGTAGACAGTAATCGTCTACCCACTTATCTCTTTAGATTAGATTTCGTTAGGCTCGAATGCGTATACCTGTTTTTGTTTAAAGTTTACTCCTAAGAACCTTATCAGAATTGTAGGTTTGCAAAGAGGTTTTACTCCTAAGAACCTTATCAGAATTGTAGGTTTGCAAAGAGGTTCTGCTGTGTGATCCTTCGTCCAACATTTTAGGAGTTGCCTTGTCTTTTAAGCCTCGTTTGAGTACCTTTTTACAGGCCCGTCTAAAACTATAAACCAATTCAAGCTTACGTCAAACTAATCCCTACATACCACACCCATGTCACTCATATATCACATAACAGCTGTCAGTACTTTCTATGGCGATAGCCTGCCCATGCGCAACCCGTCAGCGTGTTGTGTGGTTGCCTTTATGGCACCTGCAATCATGGTTACAGTCCCGCTACCCATTACCTGCCATTACCGACCACCTCGTGTTACGTAAACTACAATACACTGCACTTTGCGATTTGTAAAGCATCTTCACGATTGCAGTGTTTCCTAACACGGCGATTTGTTTTGCGTTCATTTGCAAACATTCAGCTGATTGGTATTTCCTTTGTGAGACTAAAATTGTGTGGTATGTGACTATTAGCACGTAGGCGTTTTTGGTCCTTGTAGTCTGAAAAATGTAGGCAGGCGCAAAATTGGTCCTTTCTTGGACGCCACCAAAAATTTTATATTTCCATTGCATATAGTTGATTAATTGAGTTGCAAACTGGCTTAACCAAAATGTCCTTATCCTTAAAAACAACAGATTTATTTATTTGAGGATTACCATTACCATTTATTTATTTAAGGATTCCCATTATAGAACTTGTATAATATACATTATCCTGTAATTGCACACTCAATTACAGGTAACCACAGCTTACACATTATCGAGTACACATACTCTGAATACATAAATAAATTATAAATACATTTTAAATAAAATACAGAGATACAGATTTACTACAAGCAGTAACGAATTGAGAGAAAACAGTCACAATTCGGAAAAAATAAACAGGGTGGCAGGAATATCAACGCGCAAACTGCAATCATGGATTCAGTACATGATTCCGAACCCCTCTGAGTTAAAATTTTTCGTCTAATCTAGACTCATCTTCTGCCTAGCCCCAACTACGTTTTCCCAACTACTTTTGGGTTGGCTTCCAGTCGAACCGGATGCAGCTGAATAGCAGTATTTTACATGGAGCGACTGCCTATCTGACCTCCACGACCCAGTTACTGGGAAAAACGATACCCTTTGGTAAGACTGGTTGTCAGATTTTCTGACTTCTGACGACCCGTAACGACTATCAAAGATCCTCGAATGACAGCCCGGACCAACGGCTTAACGTGCTTTCCGAGGCACGGAGGGGTCTTGGCATGTAAAGATGTCACCCATCCACGGACTAATCGCGGCAAGCGTAGCTTAACCTGTTCAATCGACCCGTGCGGCTGTTATTACTTAGCCAAAAGTCTAGACTCATGTGTCGATGATGCCACCCTGTATAGTTTCTTAAATTTTCAAATACATATGTAATCAAAAATCTCCTACCACATTATTACAGTTTATCAGTGCTCTATGTCCAACAAGCTTACCTCGGGTCAGATCCGTATACTAAGTTATAATAACATAAACTTGACTGGGACGAACCGGATTAACTAGCTTTCCAAGGTGGAGAAGAAAGCGTCCTTTATACTATTGAGCTCAGCTATTTGTAGTTAGTATACTTACCTATTATAAATTCATTTATTCTGCTGTCTTTTACCAGAAGAACTGTGATTTAGATTGTCTATTCGATAGATTACAAAAAAAAAACGAAACTAAATGGCTGGTTAACCGACCAGGTATTATATGACCTAAAAGAATGGTTTTAAGTAATTGATAGTTTTTTTTTTTTTTTTTTTTTTTATTTGAAATGGGCTTGCTCTTGACTCTAGCCTAGGTCAAAGGTGACAGAGACAAAGTCGACGATGGAGCGAGCTAGTTAGTTAGTTAGTTACGATAGTTTAGGTTTTAGGTAAAGTATTTGTCTGCTTTTTGTTTCTTGTGTTGACGAATTGTTATTCTAACCGATGAAGCACCGCGCGTCGCCTATTGGCGATGAAACAATAGAAAATCAACTGTGTCTCATTAGCGGAGCTCCACAGATTAAGTACAGTATGTTATTGTAATTTTTCTCAATTAATCCTTATAATGTACCTATGATAAAATGTTCCACGCTCTATGACTAATTTTCATTGAAATGTAACTTTGATAATTATTAATAAATGAACTGAACTAAATTGATTATCGTGGGTGTGTTAAAATGTCGCTTCCGAGCGTGGTGGCAATTATGGCAGCAATATCATTCATGTGTCGTTGAATACACATAGTATGAAAAAGGACCATAGTCTCGCTACCACAACATACAGAAGTGACCACTTAGGTACTTTACTTTCCCGACTGTTTAACTGAAGAATACATACTGATGATGAAGTATGAAAAAAAAACATGCTGCGCCGCGCCGATTCTAAATTAATTGGGATAACGGCCAGACAATGATGACATGATGATGACGAGGGACCAAAAGTATTCATATTTTTCTTCCCAATACCATAAAACATCACTAAGAAGTACCTTTTATCTGTTATTCAATACCAGTAACAGCCAAGACGAATGACTTTCTTTCAAACAAGGAAAGTGCCAAGCTAAACTCGTGAACACGAAGGGTTTACAATTGCTGTAGTTATAATTATGCGAATATCGTGACGAGCTGTCGTGTTTAAAGACTATTTTAGGGACTAATCACACTTGACGGCATAAATTCACAACTAAGCAGGCGCTTCATCAACCATATACCATGCATTACAAAGTTGATTGAACGGCATTTGGTACTTTTTTTAAATTTTGGTACTTTCGTACTTTTTCCGGTCAGATCATTGAATTTTTTGCTGGCTTACTAGCTTCACACTCAATATGGACCTTTGCGCAGGTGCGACAGTGGTCACATGGGTCAGTGGGACATCATATGGGCGGATTTAACATAATCCATACTAATAATATTATAAATGCAAAAGTGTGTCTGTCTGTTACCTTTCACGCCTAAACCGCTGACCCGATTTAGATGAAATTTGGTATAGAGATAGTTTGAGACTCGGGAAAGGACATAGGATAGTTTTATCCCGATATTCCCATGGGATCGAAACTTATGCGGGTGAAACTGCGGGGCGCTGCTAGTATGACATAACATAATATCACGCTGGTTGTCCCCGAACCCGAAGGGTAAGGCAGACGTGTACCTAAAGTAGAAACACCTACATTTCGCAAGTTAAGGTTAATTCCTATGTAATAGGGGCCGAGTCTATTTCCATCAACCAGGCACAAATCCCGGCTGCAACGGAGAAGAAGAAAATTGCTAATATGAAATGAGAGATACCTAAGGATAATAAAAAGGAAGCAATGCCCGTAAACTTTCTAAAAGTTCTATCATGGTAGTCTTTATGTTGTTGTGAGCTGAATGGGAGAAAATCGCCCAAAAGTCTCATTTGGCTGCAACCACGTCAAGAAACCAAGCTTCTTTGCTGACAATCAGCTTTCTCCAAGAAACTTAGAAAACAGTCTCATAGTTGCGAATAATACCTGACAAGTATGAGTATTCCCTTACAGTTGGCGCCTGTTCCACGGAGACATGATAAAGCGAGTCATTGACCTGCTTAGCAAAGCATGTTTCCTATTGTGCCGTCGTATCTTATGTGTTAGTGTAACTGTGACTATACCTGCCTGCAACCTACATTGTGTATATGTAATAGGTTTGTTGCAGAATGTAGCCTATGTATAGGGCTACCAATGTTACCATTCGTCCGGATTTTTCCGGTCTGATCCGGGTTTTTTGAACCCCGGTCTTTTTTTTTTCAGAAAATAAATTAGCAAACAAATAGCATTTTAGCATAATCAGCCTATAATGTTCCCACGGCTGGGACACATGCCTCTTTTCTGTGAGAGGGAGTCGACCATAATCCACCACGCGGGACCTGTGCGGTTTGCCAAATGTCACACGTCTTCGAATTTTTGGTTCTAGGACATGCCTCCCACGAAGTTTACTCTCTTGAGTTTAAAGCCTTTTGATGTAGAATTTACCGATATTCTTCTTAAAATCTTTTAAATCTCATTGTTTTACGGCATAACAATAATAAATGTTCTCTTCAAAAACTATGTAAGTATGTATATTTGCCAACTATTATCGGCCGATTCGGACGTGTAAATTCTTGCGAGTTGACTAATAAGCCATGGATGGCGTCATGCGGTCAATTTACAAAAAAAAAAACATGAATAATGAAATAACCACAGGTTTCTGTTTTTGAAAATGAAGTTTTAAGAAAACCCAAGGAGTCATCGATGTCGGTATAGTCTAGATCTGTAGCTCCACTAATCATTTATCGTGCATGCCATTTCCAAATAAAGCATACGAGGTAACCCACATCTAGCGAAAATGGATATAATCTGCAATAATATGATGGCCTTCAAATATTTTCTTGCCCATTTAATTTATCCGACGCTGTTGGCATTCGGACATCTCATAAATGCTTCTGGATTCCTTTTCTGCTGACCCTGTTGTTTTATATTCTACTTAGGAAACTACTAGAAGCGATGAAGGCACTTCTTCTCATCGTACTCATTTACTGGTTGTGCCATAATATTCTGACTTCCATCTCCATTTTGAAAAGTGTCGTCAGTAGGCATTTCTGGATGTTGCGTTAGATAATAATCTAGATTATTACTTAGTCTCTCATCATCTAGCCTAGCCTTTTCCCAACTATATTGGGGTCTTGGGGTCGGCTTCCAGTTATAACCGGATGCAACTGAGTACCAGTATTTTACATGGAGCGACTGCCTATCCACAACCCAGTTACTTAATACTAAACTCCTTGGTAAGACTGGTTGTCAGACTTTCGGGCTTCTGACGACCCGCAACGACTGTCAAAGATCCACGAATGACAGCCGGGACCAACGGCTTAACATGCTTTCCGAGGCACAGAGGGGTCTTGGTATGTAAAGATGGTCACCCATCCACATACCAACCGCGGCAAGCGTAGCTTAACCTGATCGATCGACCTGTGCGGCTTTTATTACTTAGCCACAAGTCAAGCCTAGTCTCTATTGGCTAATATTGCATTCAAATACCATATGAGAAGACACTATGCATCTTCTCTCTACCCCTTCTGAAAGTACCTTTTCACAGTTTTCACATAGAAATGACGACATAATAATTATGAGCCATGTCCCACAAATCATCAATAGCCGTGAAGGCGGCCACATGCCACCCAATGGTGCGTACTCTTGCGCCACACCATTGTTTGTTGGCAATTTATTATTTTGCGCATCCGAGGCCGCGCATGTAGGTGACTGCAACCAATCATCGTATCTGGCTGCTGATAAATAATTCATAATTTAAAATTGCGGTCGACAGCTCGTCGGGGAAAATGATTTGCCGATGCAGATTGCACGAAGGCCCAACCTTTGTGCAATCTTCTTCTAAAGATTAACGGAAAGATGAGACTACGTATGGTCCATCATATACTAAAAATAGCAGGACCATGATCATAAGCCTAACATTTTCCAACTATGTTGTGGTTGGCTTCCAGTCTAACTGGCTGCAGCTGAATACCAATATTTTACATAGTGCGACTAACTATCTATCTGACCTCCACTTACTGGGTAGCACGACTGTCAGACTTTCGGGTTTTTGACTAGCCCAGAAATTTTAATACGCGTATAAAAGGACCAAAAATTACAAAGGCAAGGTCTTACTAGTCCACATACTACTAATACATTTTTTCTCCTGACACTAATAAATTATGCAATCATCCATTCCGTTGGCCTTATACACGAAAAAAACTTGGATTACCTACAGTTTTATCCAAGTTGGTATGTAATCATTAAGCTGCGATGTGCATGCGTTCATTAGCGGTGGCATTGACATCAGAGACGTGGGATGATGGCATCATTGCGTCATGAACTAAGCTACTGGTATCATGGGTAAGTGGCCTTGTAGACTCGTCAGATAGATGTGCGGATATACGTCATACGTCACTCAATCAACAATTAATAAAAAGGTCTTCGATATTATTTGTTTAGTTTATTTTACTACGTTTTTTGCCAGATTGAACAAGTTTTTTGAATGGCACTAGCAGTAAGAGGCATCTACATATAATTTGATATGTCGATGGTCCCTATTAACAATGTCGGTTCTGCAAAAAGACTACTCTTCAGTAGAGCAGTTCAAAGTTTGTTTTGGCAATTCTATATTTTGTCTATGTCAGTACAAAGTAAACAATGCATGAACAATCAGTGCAAATTTGAATATCCACAAGTAGTTATTTTTTTATCGCCAATACAAACTTTGAACTGCTAGTGTTTTTGCAGAACCGACATTGTTAATAAGGACCATCGATGTATCTGGACTGCCTGTTTGGTTTAGTAGGCGCAAGGGCTATTGCTGAGCATGAGGTCCTGCCTGAGTTCGATTCCCAGGTTGGAAAAAAATTGTATTGAGTTTTTTTTATCAGGAATTTTTTAGTAGCTGTCCGGAGTATAGATTTGTGTCCGGTTGATGGCAATACGCTTGCCCTATTACAATGAGACTTAAACATAACTGGCGAAATGTGGGGAACCTTCAGCGATTACAGGTGTGAAGTCACGTTATTTTACAATTCATATTAAGCATAGGTACCTACCTACAGTCAACAAAATAGATAAGTATGCAGGATCGTTGGATATAGTTGAAGTTTAGTATGAAACCGATGGATGTTCTCGAATAAAATTTAATTTTATTAATAAAAAACAAGCAGCTCATTTATCAAATTAAATTTCAGTCGTTAACATCCTTCGGTGTCTTACTAAACTTCAACTATATCCGAGGATCCTGCATACTTATCTCTTTTGTTGACTGTACATCGTGACTCACCAAGTAGAGTCAGAGTATGACCAAACGTAATAACAAAATTGATATTTAACTTCATATAATGTCCAAAACGGAAAGAGGGACCGATATAAACACGTCACCAACATCCGTTTCTCTCTAATTTGTTACTACAAAATCAAATGTTTTGTGAAAACGGAACCAGTTTTACGGTTCATTAGACGATTATAAAAAATACGTAAACAAAGATCTGAATTTTAATTCGGTGACTGGTTTATTCTTTATTCTGACGTTAGAAACCGGTGTTTTAGTCAAATGATATTTTATGTAAACGGATCAATATTCAGGTATTCACTTTCTACATAAAGACTTTTTCTTGTCTAAACCATAGTGGATAGAGAGAAATGAAGTGTGGTCTTGTGGTTGTTATACATTTGTTTCTAAGACGAGAGATTTTTTTTGTGCAACCTGTTCTTTGCTTGTGCAGTGGAGAGTCCATCTAGCACCCTAATTGGGCAACACACTATGAATCACTATCTGAATCGTTTTGTACGATATTGCTAATCCATTCTCCATGCTTCATAAATTATGTTCGAAAAATTTGTTTGTTCAACAACATAAATAACGCAATGAATGTTGTCGAACTGTCAAAATGGAAGCCATTCCTTACTGTTAATGTGTACATACCTAATTACCTCGCGGAGTACTGAGTCTTTGGAGATCATACGACTGATCATGCATTTATATCACCATGAACAGTGAATTTAGGTATGTATGTACAGCTAGGGATAATTGTTTAGCAAATTGACACCCTACGTTAATTTACCGTGTTATACGTTAATGCCATTTCAAACAAGTGTCGAAAAAATGGCAGTTGTGGTAGATAATATACGGACAATTTGTGTTGGCAATAAATTTGCTTAACGATTTATATCCCTGACTTTACATTTCCCAAAATATAACGAGACGGAATGATTTACCGCTGGAGAATAAAATTACACTCTAGATTACGACACTTAGAAGATTTTAAGGAAAACGATATGCCAAAATGATAGTCTAAATTGCTATAGCATTTTCTATCCACAATACCCGTAATTTACATATAAAGCGAACGGGATTTATAGCGGGAACCGCCAAATGGCACCTAATAACAAGATTGTTCTCACAGTAAATAATGTGCATCACTGAACGATAGCACTTTGTCTCCATACTTAAGGCGTCGGTCCAACACAGTTGGCTTCGCTTCTCAAGTAACGGTTGCTGAAGGTTTTGTTGGAGGCAAGGAAATCCATACTTAATATACTTATCACACTAATATTATAAAGGCGAAAGTTTGTGAGTGTGTGTGTGTGTATTTATATGTTTGTTACTTCTTCACGCTCAAACGGCTGGACCAATTTTGATAAAATTTTGTATGGAGGTAGCTGACACCCTGGATTAACATATAGGCTACTTTTTATCCCGATATTCCCACGGGATCGACATTTACGCGGGTGAAACTGCGGGGCGCGGCTAGTAATATAAATTCGAAAGTAACTGTCTGTCTGTCTGTATGTTACCTTTTCACGCCTAAACCACTGAACCGATTTAGATGAAATTTGGTATAGAGATAGTTTGAGTCCTGGAAAAGGACATAGGATACTTTTTAACCCGATATTCCCACGATATCGAGACTTATGCGGGTGAAACCGCGGGGCGCAGCTAGTAGTATATAAATTCTGGCAGATATTCGACTGGGAGCATATATTATATACTTAGATAATGTTGTGCAGTGTGTGGCGTGGGTCTTCCTGTAACTGTAGCTTCGCCCTCTCAATGCGGTTGGCTATATAGCCTTGTGAATTTCTGGAGGCGCGATTCCAGTCAGTGGATACAGCATTCGCAACGAGGTCGTTTTTAAGCAATCAGTAATAAATAATCTGGAAAGAATGTCTCATTTGGAGCTGTGTCCACTAACACTAGCGTGAGCAGATTGGTTCCATACTGGATAGACATATTCACCTGCGGAGAAACAAAGTGCCATTCCAGTTGTTCGCAGGACTTTTAAGCAGATGCCCCCCATCTGAAGGATGTTAGGCGACGGAGTAAGTTATTTCTGAAACTTTTCGTTAGACATTCTCGCGGTTTCTCCAGAAGTTAAAGGACCTATTCAAAGTTATGCCAGGATACTTTGGGTGAGTACTGGAACCCCTTGCCATGAGATACTGAGTGTTCGACCCGCTTGTCTGTTACGAATATCCTAAGGTATGAACGCCTGGATTTCTGATATGAAGAACTAGGTAGACGAAACTGTAGTTCTTGTTTAGTAGAAGGAAAATTATCTTACCATAGACAGAAAAATCAATTTGTATTATAATAAGAAAACTAAAAAAAAACCGAGTGTGCTTATGACCACACGACTGAAGTGAAACTTCAAACGTATTTGGCTATGAGAGGAAGAGAGTCACTCAACTCCCGTTCGCCTCGCCCGATCACACTTTACGTAACGCTTACGTCACGCGTTCGCCAGCTTACTCCCCAAGTCAAGCGTGCGTAAAGAAGTTTCACTTCAAAAGATATCTTCGCCCAATTCTCGCTTAGTTTTGGATGTAGCTCCACCTCAGTAGTAACAAATTTTCGCACGTTTGTAACTGAATTACTCACAAAACAATGGACCATAAAGCCGGTTAAGTAATTCAATATCATTTATTAACGTTAGCGTTACTTCACTTTAGTTTTGTACAATGACCGTCAATATTGAAGTGAGGTTATGGACGAATGAAGAAACTTTTGTTTCGTGGGGAGCAGTCATTGAGACGTGCGCGTTTCAATGTAACTAATAGGTACGTTTCGATTCTACGTCCTTTTTAATACTAAACTATGTACTTTTATTAAAGAGTCAAATATTTACATAAGTTAAAAAGCTAACAGTGTTAAAATAATAATATGTACAAGTATATAAAAAGGGAGGAGAAGAATCAAAGGGCATCAAAAAATTCGTCCGCATCGCTGTCAACAGGAAACCTGCCCAAAAGGCTGGCAGCATTGCCACGTTGTATGGCAATGCTGATTCTTTGTCCAAAAAATAGGCCAGCCCTCTGGTCACGTGAAGAGTCGACCAACCGCATGGCGATGTCGATACTTTCGTACTTTTTGATAGACCTGTACCAAGAGATCATGTATCGTTATAAATTATAAAGTAATCACTGATCTAATCTAACTAGCCTGTATTTTCCCACTGCAGGCTAAAAGCCTCCCTCTCCCTTTTTCACACCGTTCTGTTTTCCACTGAGACAGGTCAGTTCTTTCGGTAGGAGTCTGAAGCTTCACCTTGGCCTGCCGCGATGTCATCGTGTTTAATGGGATCCACTTGGTGGTCCTTGTAGCCCATTTTTTATCTGACATGTGTCAGTAAAGTAATCATATACATATATACCCATTTACTGTCCCAGACATAAAAATGCCTGCACTGAAAACACATGGTACTAATGTTTAGGTATAAGTAATAGTTTCATATGACACGGTGTTATCAGCAATATGCAAAAGTGTATCATTACACCACCGTACCGATGCCGCTAGGAATACTATTTCACCTTGTACGACATAAAGTTATTTCTAACATTCTTAACAGTTCATCAGACCAGAACATCTAACTGATGCATTTACACTAAACGTTTACTGCATTCAGTTTTAATTGTTCGTTACTTTAGACTTTACGCAACTAAGATCCAAGGCTTACTGGAGATTACTATCATCTATTTTTGTTTTTAAAAAGGTACAATTAATATAATTTACAGCATGTGTTTCGCAATGCAGGATAGTTTCCTAGCGCACGCGCAACTTCTCCTGCGCAATAATGGCGGCGAACGGAACGGACGCCATTGTTTTACATTTTTATCAGAATTACGATCCAATGTGGATTAGTGTCGATGCCAAACCGATCCACGTCGACGTCGGCTTTCGCTTAACATTCAATTTTGGTCTGTTCCAATGATTTGCGGGATTATTGTTGAAGTATAAAGTTTCACTCGCGGAGGAGAAACTATTCTTGAGAGCTTTGAATTTCTGTTTTGTATTGCTGGCCATAATCGGCCTTCTTCTTATGAGGATTACAAAGACGATGATATTTAAGTTTATCTGGGGAAACAAATGAAAACAGCCCTGTGTCAAAATGACTTTAACAGAAATGATTAGTGTCCGACTTTACACACACACACGGACACTGTCCGTGTGTGTGTGTAAAAGAAAATTATAGTTAAGAACTGACATGCTTTTCTAACCAAAAGTAAAAATAATTCTTGACCAACAATTCAAAAACATTTTTTTAAATGCAACTATTGTCATACGACATGAAACGCTAAACAGTTAATAACTGCATTTTTATCTCTCGAAGTAATTCCGGCAGTTACTACAATAGTGTAACAGTAAATAAAACGGTATTAAGTATTTATCTAACCAAAGTGACACTTCATGCAATTAACGAGATTCTGAATCGGTGTCAATTGGTATTAACTTTTAATTCGATGTGGTGCACAGTGTTATAATTAATGGTAATTTGTTTGTGCAAGAAAGAAATAGAACCCTTTTTACTAAAGTCTGGGTAATTTGAGGATACCTAAAGATTTAATATACAGGGCGTCCCGTAATTAATGGATAAGCTCTTAAGGGGTCATTGTACTTATCATTACGAAAAACTATTACTATGGAACCAAACCTGAAATCGCGAAAAATGAATCAGCTCTTTCCTACATTTTGTCGCGTAATGCAAACATAAATGTAGGGAACAGCTGATATTTTTTCGCGATTTCATGTTTAGTCCCGTAGTAAAAGTTGTTCATAATAATGATAAGTACAATGACCCCTTAAGAGGTTATCCATTAATTACGGGACAACCTGTATATTTAAATATAGAGATATTCTTCAACAAGAACTGCACTCTAATTGCGTAACATACTTGCAATTACAATCTAAATAATTTTGAAGGATATTGCTAAACCAATTAGTCTGCTTAACAACGTAAATAACACAATGAATGTTGTTGAACTGTTAAAAAGAAAGCCATTGTTACTATTAATGTGTTACGCAATAACCCCGCTGGGTCCTACAATGCTATAAAGGACCATTTTTTATAACTGATAAATGGAATGATAAATTATTGAATGAATGATTTTTTTATACTTCGTCATTGAACCGTTAACTTTGTGTTTCTTATCATCGTATGTATCTTTACACGGAATGTGTGTTTTTGTTAAGTATGTTACTGAGCGTATGTATGTTCTACCAAGAGAACAAACTTGTAACTTAACTGCCAAAAGAACCCTTTCTTTTGAACTTATAATCTGTTCCAAAACTATCTGGTGAAAGTATAAACAAACCCTATTGAAATTTAATTCTTAGGTAATCACTCACTGAAGGGATAAAGTAACACATTCAAGTTATAAAATTAACCTCAATTGTCAAATGAAAAACATTATAAGCTGATTTAAAATTCGTATTCCGCGTTTATGTATTCAAACAAGCAAATCAAAGCACTCAATTTGTAAGTGGCACTACAAATTGGCATCTACTGGTACGTTTTGTGATCCATTTGTATAAATTTTCAAAAGTTACTTTTGAAACGAATTTTCGTAACACACTAACAGTAGGAATGGCTTTAATTTTGACAGTTCAACAACATTCACTGCGTTATATACGTAGTTGAGCAGACGAATTTTTCGAACATATGAAGCAATCATCATCATCATCATTTCAGCCGAAAGACGTCCACTGCTGGACATAGGCCTCCCCCAAGCACCTCCACTTCGACCGGTTTTGTGCTTCTCGCATCCAACGAGTTCCTGCGGCCTTCACAAGGTCGTCGGTCCACCTTGTGGGAGGCCTTTCAACGCTACGCCTTCCGGTACGCGGTCGCCACTCCAGAACCTTTCGGCCCCATCGGCCATCTGTTCTACGAGCAATGTGCCCTGCCCACTGCCACTTAAGTTTGGCAATTCTTCGGGCTATGTCGGTTACCTTGGTTCTCCTGCGGATCTCTTCATTTCTGATTCGATCCCGCAGGGAAGCAATGGATTAGCAGTATCCTTCAAAATTTTTCAGATTGCGATTGATGATGAGGAATGTGTTACGCAATTAGGGTGCTGACACAGGTACTTTGTCTATTACCTTTGCACCTCAAGATACGTGTGATTACACTTATTGTATACAAATAAAGTTAATACAGATCACAGTAATGTACCCATTGTCTTACAATCCCATGAACTATTGCATTGCGACCTGTTGGTGTAAAGAATCGTAAATATCTGACTGTGAGACTTAGGCTTTTGCACCAGTTTCTAGATTTAAAGAACCTACATATTTGACTTAAATCACACTAATATTATAAAGGCGAAAGTTTTTGAGTGTGTGTGTGTTTATATGTTTGTTACTTCTTTACCCTCAAACGGCTGGACCAATTTTGATAAAATTTTGTATGGAGGTAGCTGACACCCTGGATTAACATAATAAGCTACTTTTTATCCCGATATTTCCACGGGATCGACATTGTGAAACCGCGGGGCGCAGCTAGTTGAATATGAGCGATTCCTGAAAGACCAGAAAAGGACCAAAAAGATACAAGGACCGTTAATGAAATTCCACATCTACTTGCCTTCAATCTATAAGGTTATCAATAAAATAATTGTATCGCAAACAAAAACGGTAGATACATCTTTATATTGGTAAATGCAATCTCATCAAAGTGGCCAAGGTTGCCGTTATGAACAAGGAATGCACGAGCTACCGTTACTCCACTCGCATCTGATCTACTTCGCTGATAGTTTGGTCAGGAAATTATTAGTTGTAAGTACATTAGTTACTTTATCGAAATGCTTTTATTGTAACACGTTTTTGGTAATTTCTTGAAAACACTGTAGCTACTTTGCTAGCTCTTATGCACATACCTAGGCCAGCAGCTATCGAAGTACTTTGTCGAAGATCAAACTCAAAGCATTTATTTGAAACTAGCTTCTGCCCGCGACTTCGTCCGCGTATAATTTTACCCTCCCCCCATTCACCCTCTTAGGGGTGGAATTTCGAAAAACCCTTTCTTAGTGGATACCTACTCTTCACAAAGAACACACCCTCCAAATTCATGTCTCTTGGACCAGCGGTTGAAGCTGTGCGTTGATATATCAGTCAGTCAGTCAGGACTTTGAATTTTATATATATAGATCTTAAGATAAAATATTATAGTATCTTAGCCGTGTGCAGCGCCCCTAATAAAAAAAATATTAAGCATTTTCAAAGTTACTGCTTTTGAGCTGAAATTTTGTACAGAGATTCTAGACCAGATACACTCTTCAACCCGTTTGTATTGATACATATACCCTTTCCGTAACACTCTGTATACCATATATCAGTTTCAATCTATCAAAAATACTTCTAATTTCCCTAAATTTTTGTTAATTTTTTGACATTGGTTGTCACTGAGATGAGATTGTGACTAGAATTTGAACGTTTTTTTATGTACGAGAATTGGCCTTCAGTTAGACGCTGTATTTTCAATGTCTCCAAAGACCGATGTTTTAGGTCCTCCAGTAACTGAAATTATGACATTACCTACTGTCACAATTTTTTTTTTGGTTTTTTTTTTTTTGTTTTTTTTTTTGTAATAATAACACTGTCATAATTTCAGTTATGGTGATTGTGCACAGATTAAACTATCATTAGTCTAAAGACGATTTGCATCCAATACGTTTATAACACTAGGTTAACTTTATTATCAACATTAAATTAGACGACCAATCATCGAAGAGTTGTGAAAGCTGTAGCTTCAAAAACTTAGATCTTAACATTAATATCACCATTAACACTGTTTTAATCGACATCGTTAATATCGGTTTGTAATGAGTCATTAACATTTTATATCAATGCCAATGTTGAAACTGTCCAATAATCTTCATGGATAATTTTCAACAAGTATTACTAGGATCCACATCATTGACTCTCGATCCATTATAGGCTGATTATGTTTATTACTCGATCTACATCTTCTCCCTGTAATCTTCTTATTTCATTTTACTTGTGTTCGGTGCAAAATGTTTTCTCCCATGCCACCCTTCACGTTATCATTCAATCACTTTTCATTTCCTCCATCCTTCACACCATGATCTTACTAAACTTCAACTATATCCGACGACCCTGGTTTGGTGACTGTACATTGGTTAAAAACAACAGTTTTACACGTCATTTTTTCATTTAATCTAAATGAGTTGCTGCACTTTCCTTCACTTTCATAAATATTAATTAGGTTTCGGCCGACGGGAGTATGCGTTCTAGTTACATACAAACGAATACGCGTTTTGCGAATTTGATCTACTCGTATAATAGTTACTCGAATTATTGTCGCACTGACAAGTGTCAGGAACCCATTCCGATGGCCGACCGTACATATTTATTTATTTTACCATTTATGTACACACATATATAAACAGACAAGAAAAAACAGAACTAGGTACAAAAGTGATGCTTATTTCATAAGAAATCTCTTCCAGCATACCTGCGATAGGACAAGAAATAAAGAGATGTAGACAGCAGCATACATATGCAGATATGTATGTATCGCCTTTTGTCAATGCAGCAGCAGTATTTTTAGACTGTCAAATTATTCTTCTTTTCATTGTATTTCATGTGGCATGAAACATATTTCCAGTGTATCTGTGTTTCATGCCGCAAACTTAATTTATTTAATCAACGATTTTTGTGTTTTGATCAGCTAAATTCCATCACTCCTGTTTTTATTATCTCTCTTTTCAATTACCCACACCTATTGCCTTTGACTTTTTTATAGTGTGACCTTTAACTGCCTTTACACGTCCAGTTGACATTGTATGTGGCTAGAATATTAAATACTCAGGTAATGGGCCATAATTAGGCACTTGGCTCTTCCATTGACATTGGGGAAGGTCACGTTGCTCAATAATTGTGCGTCGTAAGTATATCAATGTTATGGCATCGAATTCCACACCATACACGTCGGTACGTGTATGACCAGTTACTTCTTTGATATTTGTTTTTCTTTTTATCCTACTGTTGAGTAAGGATGAAAATTAAATAGAGGGTAGGTAATTTGTGGTAGGGCACTTCGGACAGAACCCGACGCAAGAGAATCCCTATCATCATCATCTGCCTAGCCTTTTCCCAACTAGGTTAATACCAGTATTTTACATGGAGCGACTGCCTTTCTGACTTCGACAACCCAGTTACTGGGTAATATGAATTCCCTTGGTAAGACTGGTTGTCAGACTTTCGGGTTTTTGACGACCCGTAACGACTGTCAAAGATCCACGAATGACAGCCGCGAGGTCTTGGTATGTAAAGAAAGTCACTCATCCACGTACCAACCGTGCCAAGTGAAGCTTAACCTGATCGATCGACCCGTGCGGCTGTTATTACTTAGCCACAAGCCCTACCTTTCCAGTGAGAAAATACAAACCCTACCTTTTGATGTAATTTAGATCTAACTACTCACTGATTTTGAAAAATGTTACCGCCATATACAGCCCTGTTTACCTACTTCCGAAATAATTTTATGGCTATCGATTCTTAAATTGGATTTTTAATTTATGACTTTTCCGTGCCTGTGAATTATTTGTATGACCTTGCACTTATAGAGAATGCTTTAAAAATCCTATCAAAATATGATCACCTATTAAATATTGTTCATTATTATTATTGACAACAAAAATAGATTTGCTAAATAGATTAGTGGATATCCGAAAACACGATAATTTATTTAGTTCAGCAACGTTTTAGGAAGTTCAATTTCCACATAATGTCAAGGTTCCAATTTAGTTAATATTTCAATGCAATAACGACCGCGACGAAAGCTCGAAGCAATAAAACGGCATTCGTTATTTAATTTAATAAATTTTGCACCATGAGGAATCGTAATAACCGTAATTGGTGCTATTTCGTAAAGATATGATTAGAATAGAGGTTCTATTACCGTCTGGGTTTTTAAATACCGAACGCTGATCACGTTGTCTCTGCTCAGCTGTAAAGAGGTTGCACTCTGTGATTTCACCTTGACGTCTATTCGTATTCTGTTTAATTGGCATCTCGCCGATCGTTCCGGGCGCTTTCTTCGGTCGCATCAAGGTTACTCTGCTCTCACCCGCTATAAGCTCAGCTGTTCTTGTGTTTTGTATGCCTGATAGAGCGCGTCGCACGTCCCCCTTTTAGCAGTTTTAACTTTCGAACATCGTGACTTGGGGTAGTGTGGCTGTTTGTTTTACGATCTTTGCATGATATTTCTTGGCGGGCTTAATATTTTATTTTTGCGCCTTTTTATATTTTTTGCCTTGATTACCATACCTCGCCTATACAAGCTTAAGAAATTGTCATTTGGAACTTCAAGCAACCCAATTTTTACCAATTATGGATATAAATTTCAAAAGAGAGAAAGCATGCATTCTTCATGCGAAGCAAAAACAACATTGATATAAAATATGAGAAATCTTGAATTCTAAAACTGGTTTGCAGATTTCGGCGCGATTTTGATGATAATTAAGTAACTTATTGAAACACATGGTCAATTTAAATGCATAGATAATAGTTACTATCTAAGTATTCGTTGGTTACGCAAAAACTGTGCTTCGTAATTTATAATTCGTCGATTTTTGCGCAGCAGCTTGAAAAAGACAAGAGGAGGGACTTTGGCATTTAATGGAATGTTCTTGGAGGGTATAACTATCTCAACCAGTGCGGATCAGTAGGGATATATGGAGCACAAGGTTCCATATATCCCTACTGGTAGCGATAATTGGAAAAAATCTCCAAGTATCCCTACCAGTGGAGATATATCAGTAGGGATATAAGGAACAGGGGTATTTATATAGGTACTTATCTAATGCCAGAAATAAAACAAATATCCAATATTTTCTGATTTTTGAATTTTTGATATTTCAGAGATGGTCTAATAGTAAAAGGCAGTTTATTCAAGACAATAAAATTATTTTTTAAAATTTTTGTAACTGAGAGTCCTATTTTAATAACCAGTAGGTACCTTTGTGTTCCTTCTTTATATATTTTCTCTATAAAGTGTTCTGTGTGTACATAAATAAATGTAGAAACATTCTGAAACATTGCCAATGTGAAAACCGCCTGTCTAGCATAGTCACAATTAGGTACCGCTTATGTATTCCGCACGATCATTACCGAGGGAGGCTCCCAAGTCATCGATGTTTGATTTAGCATGAAATTGAGAACAACGTAATATTTAATCTGTGTAATAGTGCTTAACAGTGGTTGGCCAGTTGCTCAGTTGTCACTTCGCGGCCGATAACTGTTGGAACACTTGTCGTCGTAGTCCATATGACGCAAATAATGTGTTATTGCTCACTGAACTTGAGCAATTATAGGTTATAGCGTCGGCTTCTCCATTACACAGTTCTAATGTCCCGTAGAAAACGGACCGTTGACTTAAAGGAACTGTCCAAGTTTTTCTGTAGAAGTAACAGTTGAACGAACGGTTTCTGCTGATGGAGATATTTTTTTTTGTTTTTTCTTGTATTTTAATAAGTAGGGATGGGCCGAAAATCGTTTCGCATTCGATTTAACCGAACATTTTCGGTTTCAACCGAGCTTAGGTATTCGGCCGAAAATATTAAACTAACTGTTTTGACAAAAATAGTAAAATAAAATCACAATTGATACTTATTAAACAATTAAATGTATTCTGAACATTATTAGAATTTTCACTTCTGAACTTTGTTAATGTTCCATAGGTATACGGGTGAAGACACTGACTCCTGTAACACAGGTACCACCTAGCTCAGGACTCAGGGCTTCAAATTAAAATGTAAAACCTTTTCTTATGTCAATAAAACTTTCTTACTTATTATTACTTATTAGTATAGATATAGATAAGTCTGGCACTCTGATTTAGTAACACACTACGAGTATCAATCACAATTTGAATCATTTTGAGGGATACCTATTGCTAATCCATTGCTTCATATGTTCGAAAAATTTGTCTGCTCAACAACGTAAATAACGCAATGAATGTTGTTGAACTGTCAAAATGAAACCCTTTGCTACTTTCTTCGGCGCTGTCAGTGATGTCCAAGATAAACTCAGAAAGTACTTACTTGATCATAATCAGCCTATAATGTTCCCACTGCTGGGACACAGGCCTCCTCTCTGTGAGAGGGAGTGGGCCGTAATCCACCACGCGGGCCCAGTGCGGGTAGATGTCACATGTCTTCGAATTTTTGGTTCTAGAACATGCCGGTTTCCTCACCATGTTTTCCTTCACCGTTTTGAGAGTAGTGGTGATGAAATAATTTACACAAAGTAAAGCGCCTGTCTGGGTTCGAACCTACGACCTACAACTCATAAGTCGCGGCTGATACCACTGGGCCACCACTGCTCATTTACTTGATGAATTTCTTAATTTACTTATTACAAAGTCATCGACTAGTTAAATGTCCGTTTACATTAGAACCTCTATGTCTAATCGTTCGTGTAAATAACCTTTACGGTTGACTAAATCGAGGGTCAGTAGATGACGATGTCTATTGTCGAATTAGTTCTTAGTCTTACTCATTGGTATTACAAGGAAAAAAAGCAGGAAAACTTTGAACAATTTTGCTAGAACCACAGTTGCAATATAAGTACTTAGCGTAGGTAGGTACAGTCACGAGCATAAATACCTTACAATCAATCTGCCTAACCTTTTCCCAACTATGTTGGGGTCGGCTTCCAGTCTACCTGATGCATCTAAATATCAGTGTTTTACCTACATGGAGCAAATGTCTGACCTTTACAACCCAGTTACTGGGTAACACGATGCCCCCTGGTAAACTGGTTGTCAAACTTTTTTGAGCTTCTGACTACCCGCAACGACTGTCAAAGATCTACGAATGACAACCTTGACCAACGGATTAACGTGCTTTCCGTGACACGGAGGGATCTCGAATCTCGATAAGTAATGGATGGTCATCCATCCACAAACCGACCGCATCAAGCGAAGCTTAACCTTCGATCGATCGGCTGTTATCATTTAGCCACGGGCCGAGCCTATGCTCGGCCCGTGGCTAAATGGTGTGGTGTTGGGTAGGGTGAAAAGTTATTGGTCAAAACGTTCTGTTGGTTAAGCATTCACTGACGTAGAGTTATGTTGGCGAAACGTTCATGGGTGAAAAGTTCTTTGGATGAAACGTTCATGGGTTAAAGATAATATTGACCAACGGCTCATGGGCCAAACGACTGTGGGTAAATCGTTTCAGTTTCCCGAGCATAAGTACCTTATAGTTACCAACATACAAAAGCATTTTCCTCGTAAAATAAAAAATTCCAACTTCGAGTAAAGACCATTTTCATAATAGGTTCTCGATAACAGTATGTTCGTAACACCATAAAATATCTATCAATACTTTAAAGGAAAATCGCTTTTGTATTTTGCGTAAGTGACTGTACTATACCGTGATTATTATAACTTTATTCGTTTATAAAAACAAATGAAGTACCTACTTCAACTTTTTAATGTTGGCTAGTAAATGTCAGGAATGCTATTGAGAGGACTCTGTTCAACATGTATACGGGCTGATTATTATGATAATGGTTAATGCAAGGTGTAATTTTACATCTTTATACATGGCCACAGAGATGCTTGTTGCTATGTCAGATAAACGGGGGATAATATCCAACTGCACTCACTACACTCATAAAGCGTAGAGATAAAGATTACAAGGGAGTAAGAATAGGTATAGTCTGTTTAAAAAAAATCTGATAAAAATGTACACAAATGGATAACAAAAGTGCTGATTCTCAGCCTAGTTTGAATAAATGGGTTTTAATTTTGATAAAGACGTGGATGTTGAACCAAACACAACGTTACACCTTAAACATCAAGGTACTATGATAATGCAACTACAATATTAAAAATTACCATCTAAAATCATCTGCCGTTGCGTGAACAATAAAAACATAACAACTTGGCCTCGTAAGTAATTACATTTTACAGCTAACTTGGCTTAAGACTCTAACGCGAAAACTGGGCTAATCAAGACAATGTGGACAGTAAAATGACGGCACCGTGCACCGTCACGTCGTCAGCCCAAACATTCAGAACTTACCGTAAGATAACGGGTGATATCTTAACCTTTCCGTTTTCCCACTGCGAGACGAATCCATGTCTTGTACTCTTGTCAGAACGTTAAAAAATTGGAGCATAAACATGTCGAACTTGTCTGGGACAAACTGGTAGTAGGTAAGTACCTTATACTAGCTAAAGATGAAAATGTTGAAACGTTTTTTTTACTACCATTTTTACAGGTTTACATTAAAAATCAAAAATACAAATTAAATTTTTCTGGGGTGGAGACCGCGTACCGGCAAGCGTAGTGTGGGACGCCCCCCAGCTAGATGGACGGACGACCTAAAGAAGGTGGCTGGGGTAGATTGGATGCGGAGGGCGGAGGACAGGGTGCTGTGGCGCAGTCTGGGAGAGGCCTATGTCTAGCAGTGGACTGCGAAAGGCTGAGTTGATTGGTTGATTGACATTAAAAAAAAAACAAAATCAAAAGTCATTCATTCATTCAAATTATGCTGTGAATCAACACTTTTCGAACGTCAAAATCGTCATTATTTAAGCACAAGCAGTGAGCCGTAGTCGTACATACAGTCAGGGATGTCAGGTTGCCGTGTATAGCAATTTCATAGAACTGTCAAAGATTGACAGGTGTGATTTGTACTCAGCCGATCTTTTACACTGGAATATAGTATTTTCATTCATCAGAAGATGGACGGTAGACCACGGTGGAAGTAGGCACTTAACTTCCACCGTGGTCCCCCGTCCATTTTCACAGTGACGAGTGTCCTGTCAAATTCCCATCCAGCGCACTGTGCGACTCATCGGACAAATAAGGACAGTTTAAGTTGTTACTCCAATTAATTTCCCTGATTTTACAAACTTTACTACGACATAATCTAAATCTATATTTCAAAGTCCTGACTGACTGATATATTAACGCACAGCCTAAACCGCTGGTCCTAGAGACATGAAAGGAGTGTTCTTTGTGTAGAGTACGTATCCACTAAGAAAGGGTTTCTCGAAATTCCACTCCTAAGAGGGTGAATGAGGGGAGGGTGAATGGTGGGAGAAGCTAGTTAGGTAAGTATATACAACAACGTCTTCAAGATGCTGATGCGACTGCCTCGCTATTGTAGTGCGTCCGAAATGTTTGCGGAGGCGCGAATGGACGGCTTTCATGCGGTTATACGGAAGATGGTAGCCTCCTTGTTGCAGCGCGTGCGAGGCAGTAGCAACAGTATCCTTCAGATGGTTGTATCTGGTGCGGATTGCCCTATCCAGGACAAATGGATGCATATTGTGATGGGTGTTGACTAACATAGTGCATAAGATTTTACTAACACCATAAGTACCTACCTTATAATTGTAATAATTTATTTCTCTGTGTTTTATTTAATTCTCTGTATTTATAATTTGTAAATGTATTTATTGATTTTATCTGAAATAAATTGATTAATAATATTCCGCGATTCATTAAACATGGAACTTTTAAATTATCACACCTGCTTACAAAAACATTGTCACCATGCACGCACACAGGTTTTTGCATGCATAGTCAACATTACAATAGTCAATACAATTATATTCTGCTGTTATTGCAAAACCTTATTATTACTCCATTGACGTAATAATTAGAGCAAAAAAAGACCAACTATGTTATTTATTAGGGACATTGACAGACTGGCCATTATTTTGTAATATCTATGGATATTATTGAATTACAATATCAGTTTCCTTTGGGGCGTAGCTATCTTTAAACGTGGCCATGGGGTCCGAGTGCTCACGGTCTGTTGGACGAAATCTCCAAACGGCTGGTTGACATTTCCCGTGACGCAAGGGCTGGCTTGTAACTTGGCCAGAGACATTGGCCATACACCGCACCGTCGCAATGCCGTGCCGCCATCGCCAGTCTCTTGGGTACATTACCAGTCGACAGCGATGCGGACCAACTCTGAAATCACGAAAAAAAAATCAGCTGTTTCATACAAAAGTTCAATACCTGCTTGACCAAAATGTATGAAACAGCTGATTTTTTTTTTCGTGATTTCAGAGTTGGTCCCATAGTGAAAGTTGTTCATATTCATGGGTAGAACAGCCTGTAAAAATTTGGATGGTGATAAAAAAATAAGCCTGTATATTTCCCTACATTATTGACAAGTTTTTGACATTGATTGTTGCTGAGTTGAGACTGCGACTAGATTCTGAGAGGCATTACATTATACAGGATTTACATTATACATCTCACTTCATCTAAGTTTTCACGGTGAAATTATTACGGAATAGATCGGATGAATAATAAATAATCGTTAATTTCTCTAATGCGTCTACTAAAGCGAGACTATCACAGAATCAATTCACGCAGCTATCCCACGAGGTCTACGAACAGTGGTATTTTTTGCGCGGCAGCACTGCAGCTAATTGCATATCCGAACTGTTTTTATGGGCAAACAACCGGATGTCGAGCCAATAAACCATTGATTGTATGTAGTTTTTAATTGTCACTAGGATTGGCATTTTGACTAGCTGCGCCCCGCGGTTTCACTAAAGAGTAAGTAAGAGTCGATCCCGTGGGAATATCGGGATAAAAAGTAGCCTATATGTTAATCCAGAGTGTCAGCTACCTCCATACAAAATTTCATCAAAATTGGTCCAGTCGTTTGAGCGTGAAGAAGTAACAAACCTATAAACACACACACTCACAAACTTTCGCTTTTATAATATTAGTGTGATAGTGTGATAACATCCACATTTCGCCAATTTAGCCCCATGTAATAGGGGCAAGCCTATGCCATCAACCGTGCGCTAATCCAGAAGTCAGTGAGTTACATTCATAACGAAATAGAGCTAAATATTTTCGAAGTCTAGATTTCTAATTTTACACACTTCCGATAATTTTTCATTTAATAATATTTGATTGCTTTCTTTCTGTCAAAAGAAATACGGAAATAAACGTTTATATATATCCGCCTTAAATTATTTTATTTAGAGTGAAACTTGAAATTTCTTTTTATTACCCTTCAATGAAATCAAATAAATAAATTCAATTAAGTAAACAAGGAAACATTTCACTTAGCTCATGAAGTAATGAATCGTGTAGCCTTATTTCCTGGCAGGCTATGCGTAGTGCACGAAAACTTTGTCGTGCAAACCTCATCTCATTTGCCTCTCGGAATCTCGCTCTTGAATACTCGAAGAGATTCTGATGTTTACCTCTGGCTAGATCTACAAAAACGACTTTAGGTGACTTTCGTTCAGCTTATTTTAGCAATAACATGTACATTCTTTCCTGGCCAAATCTCTATACCAAGTTATACCAATTATATATTCGTACCTAAGTCACGGCGGACTAAACTTTCGCTCAAAAGAACTATAGCATCAGCTTCCGATATTTCTTTTTGTCAGGATGGAAAATATGTCAAACAAACTTACTAACGATCTCTAAAGACTTTTTTAGGATATCAGCAAGGTCCTGTACAATGCAGCATTAAGCTTTCATTCCTGCCCAAATCTTGTTTTTCTCAGTCGCCTTTGGGATGTCCTTGATATGCACTAAGCAAAATGATTATTTCTGTGTCTAGAACTGTCCACCTTTGAAGTCTTTCGTTCAGTTTGTAAGTTTATTTGACACAGTTTCCATCCTGACAAAAAGAAATCCATTTGTCTTTCAGGATCTCCTTAATATGCTTAAAGCGTCAACTTCCGATGTTCTAGTCTAAGTCTAGTCTACAACAAACGATCTCTAGAGACTTTCGTCGTCATCAATGTCACGTACCTCGCGGCAGATGACCTCGTTTCGTATCCGATCTAATCGAGTAACGCTGCACGTTCAACGTAACATCTGCATTGTCGTGACACTGATCAGTCGCACGTGTCGTTTTAGGAGGCCTACTTAGTTTCGCTACCGTATCATGCAGGTGTATTTAATTTTTTAACTATTTTAGGCACCCTGGGATGGGTCCATATTTTTCGTCTATAGTAGCAACGAAATCGAGGTGATATGAAAGAAATAAAGAAACATTTTTTATTTGGGACACACGCAGGACATACAAATAATCAAAAAAGGAGCATTTAAAACTAACAAAGTTACATTAAAAACAACCAAAAAAATAAGTAAAAAAGAAAACTTAATTTCCGAGACTTTTTTTAAGCATCCTCGTCATGACAGACAAGAAAAGAAGGACACTTCTTTTAATAGAATAAGTTGAAATACAATAGGCAAGGAATACTATTAAGTGAGCAATAGACAATATGAGTATGTCAGCCCCTCAGTAAAAGTCATCGCCGCAAGGTTGCCTGCCTGTCGGTCTTCTACAGACTGTACTTCGGTGAGTGTGCCCAAGAACTCCACGATCTCATTCCACCGGCCCCCTTCTACCTTCGGACATCCAGGCGCACTGCAAGTTACCATCCCTACCTGGTTGCTATTCCACCAATTCGCACTAAGCGTTTGCAAATGTCGTTTATAATGCGCACAGCAAAAGAGTGGAACTCTCTACCTGCGTCTGTTTTTCCGAGCGCGTACAACCCGAATCTCTTTAAAGTGAGAGTGAACAGGCTTCTTCTGGGTAAGCTCGCTCCATCGTCGACTTTGTCTCTGTCACCTTTGACCTAGGCTAGAGTCAAGAGCAAGTCCATTTCAAATATTAAAAAAAAACTAGTGCTCCGTCACCAATAGCTTTCAAAATA
The DNA here is from genome assembly GCA_945859645.1 of Amphipoea oculea. NCBI lineage: Eukaryota > Metazoa > Arthropoda > Insecta > Lepidoptera > Noctuidae > Amphipoea > Amphipoea oculea. Next base: position 5,263,012 of record OX243868.1, read on the forward strand.
CCTACAAGATAAGAGTCGTCTAGCTACATTTTTCTTATGTATTCCCAAGCTAACAAGACAATCTATATGGCAATTTGATATAATGAATCATCATAATTTGTAGCGTATGTGCCGGTATATAAGTGCGTTACAAATAAGCATATAAAGACACGAGACGTGTGAAAGATTCGTATCGGGGGTCGATTCAAATGCTAATGACATTCACATGAGGTTACGCCCGGTCAAGGTAACTGTGTCATCAATACAATCATATTTCTACTGTTTTCTTATTAATTACCTAATTATTTTTATGTTAGTTAAGGAACAGTGGTGGCCCAGTGGCACCCCAGTGGTATCGACCCGAATTACGAGTATACAGGGTGTTACAGAAAGGGTATATCAATACAAACGGGCTGAAGAGTGTATCTGGTCTAGAATCTCTGTACAAAATTTCAGCTCAAAAGCAGTAACTTTGAAAATGTTTAATATTTTTTTATTTCGATAGTTTATTAAATTGAAATCATAACAAAGGTGTCACCGCACTACGAGGGTGGTACGAGGGTACGCACTATCATTATCCATTATCTGTAGTGTGTCTGTGCGCCTAGGACACGCACATCACGCCGCCGCGCGCCAGTGCAGCGCCGTGATGTCGAAATAAAAACATATTAAGCATTTTCAAAGTTAATGCTTTTGAGCTGAAATTTTGTACAGAGGTTCTAGACCAGATACACTCTTCAACCCGTTTGTATTGATATACTCTTTTCGTAACACCCTGTATAGGACATGTGTTCGAACCCAGTCAGGCACTTTGTGAATTTAATTTCATCATGACTGCTCTCAAAACGGTGAAGGAAAACATCTTGAGGAAACTGGCATGACCTAGAACCAAAATTCGAAGACATGTGACGTCCATGTTGGTGGATATTACATGGCCGCGTGGTGGATGCCCACTCCCTCTCACAGACAGGAGGCCTGTGTTCCAGCACTGGCAACATTAAAGGCTGACTATGCTATGTTAGTGTCGTCATGGCCTAGTGATTACACTTCTCGAGCATGAGGATGTGGGTTCAATTCTGACAAGTGACTATTTGATTTTTTTTTTCTAAATGAACTATGTTGGCTGACGGTTAAGGAAAACAAGAATGAGAGAAACTTGGACCTCACGAAGTGACGAACCTAACTGTTAAAAAATATTGATTACTAAAACTCACTACTCACTCAAAACTACTCACTCAAATGTTGATTACTAAAAGTAGGAATACTCTACTGTAAAATATGCTTCGAATTAGTTACGTCACTTAGTTACATTAGCAACGATCTTGTATCTGCTGAATACAAATTAATTTACATCCTACTCTATTTATTTCGTATGAAAAACCTCGTCCACATTCATAGATTCAGCCGAATAAAAGCGTAAGTGGCACATACATATGCATGCGTGAGTATATTTACTTTTCAAATGGAAGACATTTTTCTTCACTATCAAACGTATTATTTTGCGATGGCCGCTGGCCACTAATACTCCAATTACGTTAAAAGCAGCAATCGTGTTGTGTATTCATCCGTTGCTAATCGTCTCTGCGTAAGCGCCGTCGTGTGCTCGTATCAACAAGCCGTTAGATTTTGCTAGGATTGTCGCGCATTCAGATTTAGTTTAAAAATGTGGAAGCTGAATGAAGTCCTTTCAGCACATACCTAGGTACATACACATACATTCACGCATTTGTCCCATGAGGTTAGCAGAAACTAACGAATGTCACCTACTACGATTCTAGCTTACTGGTCTTATCAGTATATTTCTGAAAAGTGTTCCCTTATTTTTATTTTTTTAACCGACTTCAAAAAAGGAGGTTCCGTATTCGACCCGTATGTACCTATGTATGTATGTTTGTATGTCCGCGATTTTCTCAAAAACTAATGAACCGATTTTGATAATTCTTTATCAAAATGATAAATTTGATCTAAATAAATTCAGGAAGGTTTTAGTATATAATACATAAGGTAATTATTCTTATGTACGAAGTTATATGCATTAATGAGTACATTAATGCATATAACTTCGTACATAAATTCGCATAGAAATGCCGGAGGTGCTACTGCACCTCCGGCATTTCTATGCGAATTTTGATGATTCTTCTAGTCGGTGTCTTCAATTCTTCAATTCACTATTGTTAATTGAATTTGTGTGGGGTAGGTACAACTAAAAAGTGAAAAATAAAATATTTTTTACAAAAAAAAAAACAACCGGCTTCAAAAAAAAAAACACTCCAAAGTGATAAATAACTTTAATTTCGGAAGTCGGTGTCAAAAAACTAAAATGCGGAACTAACGACACCGACTTCCGAAATTAAAGTTATTTATCACTTTGGAGTGTTTTTTTTTTGAAGTCGGTTGTTTTTTTTGTAAAGAAGTTTTTATTAATCTGCCAATACCATTATAATCCCGATTTCGCAAGGCTCACAAAATAAAATAAAAAATATAATCAAGATACGAAAAGTCATTAGTTCAGTTGATAAACCTAGCTGCTTTTCTAAGGTATATTCTAAAAAAGAAGAGAGTCATTTAACTAGTCCAATGACACCGTTTTTCAGCTCCTTGACAATTCCTTCTGCTAGCAACCCTAGCTGCGCATGCGTTGCTATTCAACATTCATTTCGTATCCAAGAACACTGTCTAGTTAAATCGCGGCCATGGCAGAGCTGCTCATTAATTGTGAGAGAAAACTAACTCGAACCGACGGAAAGAAAGAAAGAAAAGGTGTTTGATTGATATAGAATGATTTGTTTTTAGATGGCTTGATTAGTGAGGTGGAGAAACAAATGTGCGTTCTACCGGTTCCACTGCGGCTTGAGGAATTTATTGCGAAATGCGTAGATATTTTTAACCATAGGAAATTATGTAGAAGCATCGATGACGTTGCTCCCTCTCACCGAGAGGAGGCCTGTGTCCCAGCAGTGGGAACATTATAGGCTGATTATGCTATAGGTGACGTTGAAATATTTTCGTAGAGTCCGGGAAATTCTAAAATAGATAACTTACGGTTGTTAGTTTAGTATATATTTGATTATTATCAACCATTGATTTTGAATTCCAGCGATTTTCTCGAGTTTAAAACGAACAGGAAATTGAAACTTATTTTAATATCTGTTTTCAGAATGGTTATATATAAATAAAGCAGCGACCTGCCCCTGCTTCGCTCGGTTTTTAATATTTAACAAAACATGATGATTTCTTGACTAACACATCTTTATCAACACATACTTAAACCTTTCGGAATTAAACTTATAAATTCTCTAAATTATGTTAAAAACCACATCAGAGTCTATTGCCTAGATATAAGAACAGCGCGGTCACGCAGACAGACACGAAAACGCGACTTTAATTTTATGTACCTACATATGCCAATTCGTAAATTCGAGGTGTCACCTCGCAAAAAATCGCAAAGTCAGCCGAATTCTAAAAGAATCCACAGTTTAATGTGAACATTGCACCCTGCAAGTCGCAGTAACGTTGCACAAATGTCTATCATTGTAATCTTGACCCACATTAACTAGTAGGTATAATTTTAATTATAACCGACGTGCAAATTTTACTCACCCGAACGCCGTGTGCCTGTTCTTGCGCATTTAACGCAAATATTTGTATTGTTGCAACAGTTTTCGCATCATTTTATGTACCTATTAATTTAATAAACGATGACTTACTAAATATTTACTTTTTAATGTTTAAGTAAATGACGTATTTATTAAATCGTACAGTCTTTGGTTAAACTAGTGTCTAGTCTGAGAAAATGACTGCTTAGCAAATAAACTATCAACTTAAATAGTACCTACTTAAATTCAAATCACAACTGTAATTTTTTTACAGTCGTATGAAAATACGGCCATGATGGCTTAATGTGTCAATCTGCTCAACAATAAATAATTAAATTCCTTGACTGTACATAATTAATTTACTTAGAAGATAATATTTAAATTATTCAATTTAAAATTTCTATCAGAACATATTCTATACTAGCAACGCCCCGCGGTGTCACCCGCATAACTCTCGATTCCGTAGGAATATCGGAATAAAAAGCATCCTATGTCCTAATCCAAGTCATGGTCTACCCAGGTGCCAAATTTTATCTAAATCGGTTCAGCGGTTATTGATTCTCCATACAAACTTCCACCCATGTCCTTTCCCGGGACTCAAACTATCTCTATAAATCGGTTCAGCTGTTTACGCATTAAGAGGTAACAGACAGACAGACGCACTTTCGCATTTATAATATAAGTATATATATTGCACTAAAATAAGTACCCAGTAAATATGGAGTGTATACAGGGTGAAATTGAAAACATGCAACAAATCCAAATAGGAGATTGTACTCATCATTATGAACAACTTTTACTATGGGACCAATTCTGAAATCGCGAAAAAAATATCAACTGTTCCCTACATTTATGTTCGCATAACTCGTCAAAATGTAGGAAACAGCTGATTTTTTTTTTCGCGAGTCAGGTTTGTTCCCATAGTAAAAGTTGTTCATAATGATGTGCACAATCTTCCATTTCGATTTGTCGCATGTTTTTAATTTCAACCTGTATTAACTTTTACAACTACTTAGTAGATAACATCACCACACAACACCTTCTCATTTTTCCGCAAATAAACGATCAATATCAGACCTAAAACAAAAAGTTACAATTTTTAATTAAAATTAACGTGAGAGCTCTTTTAGCGATTTATACTAGTTTTTCACGTATTTTCTTACGACTCAATGAATCTGTCGCGACCGGTGTCGTGACTAGTCGCCGTTTGATTCTCGTCTGTGCTATTATTGTGATCTATTGCGTTCGTTTGCTAAGTTATCGTCGAATTGTTCTCACTTATCACTTGGTGCGAGATAAACAAGAAACACTAAACGTTGTAATTAAACTCAGCTGTGTTTTGAATATAAATGTTGCTCTCTCGTTGATTGAATGTGATGTGTTTTAGTTTCTACTAGCAGAAGCTAGTGGAAACGCGGGCAGACCTCGCGGCTTTGCTCGCGTGGGTGTCAGAAACTATACCACGGGAACGTGCTACCGGGACAAAACCTAGCCTATGTACTTTCCAAGGATGCCATCTATCTCCTTGAAGAAGCAAAAGCGGAGCCGTCATCGAAACTCAAGTTGTCGGCAGTTTTAAAATCATGTTCCTAAAATTACAGGGGATGCTGTAATACGCAAAGCAGTCTCTAGAGTTTTCACGAGAGGTTAACCATGAGAACGTAACCGTGTCGTATACTTACACAAGAACAACACCACACGAACTTATCGAAGTCCGTTCAGTGGCTTAGGCGTGAAAAGGTTACATACTCGTACAGACTTATGAATCTTATACATTTATACTACCTACACAAATAAATAAAATTGAAGTATCCGTTTGTAATATCAAAATAACGATTTTTACTCAATGCATTTGAAGGTATATTACGGTACAGACGCCAGCACATCAAGCTACCCGAAACTGCCAAATTTTCCCAATCAACGTTTAACCTTATGCTTTAGTGATAATTAGTGATAAAGTTGAAAATCTATTAAAGAAATTTGACAGATTGTAGTAGCTTGATGTGCTGGCGTCTGTACATAAAAGAAAAAATCTATTTTTAATTTTTATACCTGTCTGTTCCGCTAAAAAAAATCAGCTGCTCCTTCCATTTATGTTCACATAACTCGTCAAAATGTAGGGAAGAGCTGATTTTTTTTCACGATTTCAGGTTTGATCCCATAGTAAAAGTTGTTCAAAATGATGATTACAATGACCCCTTAAAAGGATGCCCATAAATTCAATTTCACCCTGTATTGTTTTCTGCGTTTATATTGTTTTTTTTGTTTAATTGTAGATACTGTGCTATTAAACTTAAAAGTAGGTAAGCATCTACTAAATTTGCAAGGGTCATAAAACTTTGATCGTAAATATTTTATTAATAGGTTATTATTAATATGCTTCGTTGTTTCATCACTCATCATGCATATAGAACTAATGTTCGTAATTATTGTAGCACTGTGTTACGAAAATAGCGAGGCCTACATATTAATAATAATATCAAAAGTAATATTAGCACATAAAATTGTACATAGAGATGTATGTTTTATCGAAGCCTATGAACCAATATGTAGTAGGAATTCGTACGTTTTAAATATCATCAATTTAAACATTATCAATAATCTCATAAACTTTATGATACTTAATATATTTAATTGCAATCGATTGCAGAAACAGAGATACAGGTAGGCAGCTGCATGTTCGAAGATAATATCGTTTCGATTCTCGATAATTCGAATCGAGAGCTCGAAACTCGAAGTAATCAACCGATGTTCGCTGATCGAATAAATATATCGATTTATCGCTACAAGATAGTGATAGTAGAGTCGATATCTACTCGGTAGATGATTATTCTCGAGAAGGGCTGCTTGAATATTTATGAAGATTGCGATATCACTGCCAACTCATTGTTTTGTAATTCTGCAATAAAAAACCGGATACCTAAGTCGTAGTCATAGTACAGTAAACTGCATATCAGTAGCAATACTTGCATTACGAAAATCGTCCTTACTGCTACGACATAAAGGCGCTCTCAATATGAATTTGTTACTACATGTGCAGTTGACGGTAGCTAGGTGTTGCAACGATTTGCCGATGATTGCTCCGGTGTGTTCATTCATTGACAATAATCAATCATCCAAATCCTGACAGAAGATTAATCTGAATCCGATGAAAGACCTGTTTCCGTACTGATTGATATCCTAATGGTTTCGTTGCTCAATCAAATCTTGCTATTTGCGTATGAATTGAAAAGGTTTTCATTACACAGACGCATTTGGGCTAAGGTTCTTTCACGTTATGACTACTTTAGGGTCAATCTTTAAAAAAAAAAAAATAAAACAACAATAAAAACAAAAAAAAACAAAAATAATTATTAAATATTATTGTTGTTAAATTATGAAGACGATGCAGTGATGTATAGACACATCTGACGCATTTCGCTGCAGTACGTCTGGTAGTCCGGTAGTAATAGGGCGATAGTGGGATCAGGTCGTGGAGCTCCTGCATACGCTCTAACATATTCCCTGTAGATTGAGAGGTCTGACTACGTCAGATGTGTCTATACATCACTGCATCGTCTTCATAATTTTTGATAGACAAAATGTACTACAGTATGACGTGAGTTTTTATCAGAGAAAAGAATTGCCTGAATTGCTTTGGATTGATGGAGTGGCCTATTGGCTTTTGGTTAAAAGAACATTTTCGAAATGTCTTATTTAAAAAAAGTTAACTGGAAATCTCTCGTTTCTATGGAAAATTTAAAATCTGTGTAATTTAGCAGTAACACTATTTTTCGAAAATGGTTTTAACTAACTTTTTAGACCTTTATGTCCTCCTTATGCGTACGAAGTTTCATTAAAATCGGTTCATTCATTTCGAAAAACAAGGGCTTGAAATTTTGTATGAAATGCCATACCTCGTAAACGCTCTTAAGTGAATGTTAATAATATAAATGTTGCATGCCATAAATGGTGTAATAAGGCTGAGCTTTAATGTATTTTAAGACCTATTATGTATTACCCATATTTTCAAAATAAATGTCTATCCTATTATATTCTATTCATGCCCGAAAGACTGGCTGCATACAAACTGACATCGTAAAAAAAAGTATACGTACCTACTGCTTCGTTGGTCTGGTGATCGCAAGCACTACTGCTAAGCATGAGGTTCCATTACCAGGTCGGACATTGTTATTGGGGGTTTTCATCAGGAATTTTTCAGTAGCCGCACGTAGTCTAGATTCTGGATCTGTGGCCGGTTAATGACAATAGGCTCGCCCCCTATTACATGGGACGTAAAACTGCAAAATGTGGTTGTACCTACTGTAGGTATACCACTGTCTAACTCTTCGGGAATTACTCTATCATCATGTTATGTGTAAAAACAAAACATCGTCTCTTTCTTCAGATGTCCAACAGCTAACTCACAATCTTTACTATCAACAGACACAATTATTTCATACCTCTGATCATTTGCTTCGGAATCTAGCTCAACTACCCAACATTCCATAACAAAGTAGACTAGATCATTCTGCTAGGGCATGAAATCACGGTACTGAACTGCAATTTGCTCTGCCCGCGTCTCTAATTTAGCCTCTTTATTCTTACGAGATCATTGGTTGAGTCTAAATAGTTACTGTGTTTGATTGGCGAAATGATCAGCAATGAATGTGCAGCTGCGGAATATACATGTACAGCAATGGAAGTTTAAGAGTAAGCAAACTGAAGTGGCAGTGGGCTGGCCATGTCTGTCGAAGGACCGATGGCCGATGGAGCAGACGAGTTGTGGAGTTGAGACCAAGCGCAGTGTGGAACGCCCCCCAGCTAGATGGACGGACGACCTAAAGAAGGTGGCTGGGGTAGGATGCGGAAGGCGGAGGACAGGGTGTTGTGCCGCAGTGTGGGAGAGGCCTATGTCCAGTAATGGACTGCGATAGGCTGAGTTGATTGATTTTGAGTGGAAGTTTGCGGGGTGATAGTCAATATTATGATGAATGAAAGGAAACAGTTTGAGGGCTAGCTAGACTTTACGGTAGTTCATCATTTCAGCCGAAAGACGTCCACTGCTGGACATAGGAGTCCCCAAGCATCGGCAATTCGACCGGTTCTGTGCTTCTCGCATCCGTCAGATTAATGCGATCCTCAGCATGTGATTGGTTGAGTTATTCCGGCCTGATCCCCTGAACCGCCCTCGCCCCCCCCTCCGCTCCCTCCCCCCCGCCGCCACCCTCGATCCTCTGCTAGTTCTTCTTCTGTTTTAATCTCTAAGGGCCAAAACACACACGCTACTTTTTGCATCGGCGATCGGCGATTCAGCTGCTTTTTAGAAGCTAAATGCAGCGACCAAGCATTCCACACCGCACACTTAATAACGCCAAACGCGGCGATTCAGTAGCTTTTCGGAAGCTCGATACAGCGGCTGAACGCTACACTCCGCACACATTCGGATGCCGCGGCGATTTGGCATTTGCGCCAGCATCGGAGCAGTCGCTAAAACCCGCGATTCCGATACCGCGTCCGAACGCAGAGTCGCCAAAACGCGATGCAGCATCGATACAGCCGCAAAATCGCCGATCGCCGATGCAAAAAGTAGCGTGTGTGCTTTGGCCCTTATTAGGCTGCTGTAGTTCACAGTTGTTTTTTTTTGATTCACTACCATTTTCGCGGCTGTACCTGACACATGATTAACCTATGAAAATCGCCTTTATTATTATGAAATTAAGGCGTTGATAAAGTCAATTGTTAACATGGACACGCTGTTGACTGCACAACTGAACCATACGTAAACTAGAAACGTAGAATCATAATTATATCTGGAATTTCAAGCCTACCATGTCGCTTTCCTTGGCGACAATAAGAAAGTAGCGTGCACATTGTTTCTACTCGTTTACTTCAAACCTTACGTATGGCGCAAGCGCAAAACCTTTTGACGTAACACAAGGCTCGGTATAGGAATTAGTTCCACATTGGGATACGTACGATTGCCTCATGAGTAGGTACCGGAGAATTGCAGGTTCATATGCGTGACCGTTACGAATGTATAGATTATATGTAACTGCTTTCACGAAAATGAATAGTTTTCCCTTTTTCATGTACTTATGCTATGTTTTGTTTTGTTGCAGAATTGGATTTGGATACGAGAAAACACCGTTTTGCTGGTAAGTTAGAATTTCATCAACATTTTAATTTTCATCGCTACCGTTTTCGGTAACATCGACCCAGACTAATTTTCTTTCCTTTCGTGAGCTTTTTGATGACAAGCAAGTCAAGGGCATAGGTAGGTTATATTATGGTCTAAGGTTTACTCAAAGATACATACACTCGACATAAGTCATAGAAAAAATAAAAGAAATAAAAGTAGCAAGAATTACTGGCAGCGATGATCACGGTGATATCATGACAGAGTAGGATGACTAAATGAATCCCAAGTATCTTTCTAATAATGTGGAACAAAATAAGTAAGAGTTACTAAAGAATTAACTCATGTAATAAACGCAGGCTTACAAACTTTTACTCGCAATAAAATAATGATTACGATTATGTACGCTTTTACGCAGTATCCAACATAATACAAGTTTTATTAACTCGTAACGAATAAGAGCTGATTACCAGCGTAATGTCGTAGCAAATAATCTTAAGCAGCAGTTTAATTTTAATTACAACAATATAGAAGACCGCTGTTGGCCACAAATACCACAATATATGTGGAATGAGCTGGACTTCTAGAGTTATCTCTAGGCTAGGAGAGGTGGAGATCGGATAAGAAGACGAAAAGCGGTTACCGTATGATGACACGACAGGCAGAGTAGAATAACATAAAGAGCCCAGGTGTTCAGGATGAAAAGTAGCATTACCAGCTACAATCAGCGGGGCAATTGCGTAACACTTTATCAATCGGAATCGGGTTCATTTTGACAGTTCAACAACATTCATTGCGTTATTTACGTGTTGAGCATATGAAGCAATGGATTAGCAATTGGCTTCAAAATGATTCAGATTCCGATTGATAGTGTGTTACGCAATTAGGGTGCAGGCCCAGATTTGGAATAGAGCTCTCAGTTCCTCCCGATCTAACTGCAATAGCTGCAAGATTAGTAGGCGATATATAAAGCAATCATTAGTGCCAAGAATTCTAACAACCTACCCACTTTCTTACACCTATTAGCAAATTACTATGCGTATTATACCCTACTATTGAGTACTGAACTAAATCTCGCGAGACGTGCGATAATTATATCGAATTACAAACTAATCGGTCAATCGATCGATGCACTCGCGCGTGTAACGTTACGTTCTATAGGAAGTGAGTGATCGTCTGCGATAGATCGTACACAACACGTTTCAGGAAGGAAATTGAAGTATGTATTACGAGAGGAATTGGTTCAATTGATGTTGGAAAAGCTTTCTTTCGGTTTCTGTTCAACCCATCAATCAACTCGGCTTATCAATAGCAGTCCTCTATACAAGGTGTTTTTTTTGATATCCCATAACTATAGGGGGTCAATGTACTCATCATTATGAACAACTTTTACTATGGGGTCAAACCTGAAATCGCGAAAAAAAAATCAGCTGTTCCCTACATTTATGTTCGCATAACTCGTCAAAATGTAGGGAACAGCTGATTTTTTTTTTCGCGATTTCAGATTTGGTCCCATAGTAAAAGTTATTCATAATGATGAGTACAATGACCCCCTAGAGTTATGGGATATAAAAAAAACACGTTGTATAGGCCTCTCCCAAAAGCTGCGTCACATCACAATTTCCTCTGCTTCCTGCATCCAGTCTGTCCCAGCCACCTTTCTAAAGGTCGTTGGTCCATCTAGACGGGTTCGTCCCACACTACGCTTGCCGATAGGTACGTGGTTTTCACTTCAGGCTTCGTTTGCTCCACCGGCCATCAGTTCTTCGACAAAAATGACCAGCCCAATGCCATTTCAGCTTGCTTACTCCGCAATATATGTCGGTAACTCCACTCAGTTTCATTTGCTGTGGTGTTAGAGTCGACGTGAATGCCACTGGCATTATCAATATTTCTATCATTTATAAAATAAAATAGGTCTATACCTTATTCTTTTAATAGCTGTATTACTATAACTGTTAGCCTGCATCATCAATTCATCACACAGCTGTGGTGTCCTCTCCCCATGACTTCCAGCTCTTTAGATCCGGGGCTAAAGTGGACCACTAGTCGTTTATTTTCTCCAGCTTTTTCCCCCATCGTCATTTGTCAGGGCTCCGCATAGAGACTATTTGGCCCACAGCTCGTTGGGGATATGGCAGACCTGGCCAGCCCAGTCCCACTTCAGCTTAACGGCTTTTTGAGCAAGGTGTGATGTTGCGAATATGGTCTATATGAATATATATTTTTTTCTTTAATGGCCAACCAACAATTGTTTACACCGTTACAATTTTAAAGTAATATTTTATTTAAATCTAAGGTTAGTGTAACAATTTCTTATAGGTTAGCAGTGCATGCCCCATAAGCGTACTTATTGAGTCACAAGCACTATAGGTACTACAAAATTAATAACTAAGTAGGGAAAACAAAAGAAACAAGTTTAAAGTTTATTGTATACTAGGTAAACTTAAATAAAGTTTCTTCAAGTTAACTGACACATTACAAGATATAAACGGTATCGAAGCAATAAATAATTATGATCGATCACAACTTTTACTTTCCCGTGGCATTTGCTTGTTTATGTTCGTAGCATTTTACGAAGAAAGTTTCTTGTTTCAATAAAAGCAGAGTTATTTCGAGAAAACTTTTTTTTATAAATAAAGTTGCAATGCCGGCCGATAAAGCGAAAGTTCTCGTTGAATTAAGTGTGCATATGAATGCTTGGCTGCCATCTTGAGGAGGTCAAGGTTATCGTCCGCGTTTCCCCGGATTTGTCCTGAATTGTATCAGTGTTATGGATCTAAAGAACCGTGTTTTATGTGCTCAGCTTTCTCAGTTTGTAACTTTGTACACTATCGCAAATTTTGTCAACCAGCTCTACAATATTGCTCTACGAGTAGGTATGTAGATTATTACTTGGAAAAAAAGGCATGCGGAGTTCAGCGCTGATCCCAAATAAATTGGGAAAAGGACAAGAAAATGATGGTGATGATTTGCATGTTTAATCAAAAACTTTAATCGTTCAAAGCTATACATATATGATGATGCGTATATTATGGTCCTGGCTATCAATATGGATGTGGCCATGTTGCAGGTTTGGTGACACATAACCGACGAAAGTAACATTTCACATTGGTACCATTGGTTACTTCAGCGACCTCATGAGGCTCATAGACTGATCCTAACCGCCTGGCCACGACTTTTGGCTTAGCGGCAAGCGGCGCGGTGTCTTACTGCTAGCGGTGACGCTGCGAGAGGTGCGTCGTGGCATGGTTCATACATTTTTGTATATTTGTTTTTACCGCTCGCCGCCCCGCGCTAAGCTGCCGCTGGTAGCGGCAAGGTCGTGGCCATGCCGTTAAGAAGCACACAGAGCTAAACTAAACCGTTTTAAAATAACATGACGCCTGTAACCCTCGATTAGGATTAGGCAGAGTACACCCACGTTACGAAAGTTATGTTTTAGACCCATGTAGGTTTTAGGGGGCGAGTCTATTGCCATCAACCGGGCACAAAGCTCATTGGGCTGATTCTGAGATATTTGTAATGAAAAAATCCAGGGCACTTTGCCCGACCTGGGATTTGAATCCAGAACCTCATGTTTAGCATTGGTATTGATAGCGCTTGCGACCACAAGACCAGAGAGGCAGTTTTTTAAAATAACCTTCTTAATTATGTTACTTCTTCTTCTTCTTGTATTATGATTATGTTCCTAAAGTTAAACCTTATTACCTACTAGCTAATACTATACCTAGTAGGCAAACTTCGTACTGCCTCCGATTTTTTTTCCATATTTTATTAATTAGGAACCCTCACGGGCGTCCCTCTCACAGAGAGGAGGCCTGTGTCCCAGCAGTGGGAACGTTATAGGCTGATTATGTGTACGGGCGTCCCCAAAACACTCTACCAAAGTTTCGTCACAACCTGACCAATGATTTCGGAGCGCATAGAGGACAAACATATAAACATTGATTTTTATTTAGATGTCTGTATGCGACAATACTACACACAATCAAGAAAAACTCGTTGACCCACTGAAGTCCCAGATTGGAACATGGAACTCGAAGCAAAAACCTTTGTGAATGCGACTCGATTGGGCAACATTCAATTTCATTCCTTTCCGATTATAACTCGATGATCGAGCTGTTTAATTCGAATGAAAGCGAATCAAAGAATCATTACTGGCCGCAACGTAACTGCGATTCTTTACGATTATTTTCCAATAACTTTAGCGATCTATGTCATCTTGTAGTGTCGTAAAACATAATAAGTCAATTTTGATTGTAGTTTCACAATAGTTTCGATATTATAAATTATATTACTTGTAGTTTAATTTTTTTCAAGAAATGTTTCACCTATGTTTAAGGTGCATGAGTTATTTCTGACTCAGTTTTCATCTGCCTAGTCTTTTCCCAACTATGTTGCTGTCGGCTTCCAGTCTAACTGGATGCAGCTGAGTACCAGTATTTTACATAGAGCGACTGCCTGTCTGACCTTCAGAACCATTTACTGGGTAGGTAATACGAAACCCCTTGGTAAGACTGGTTGTCAGACATTCGGGCTTCTGACGACCCGTAACGACTGTCATTCGTGGATCTTTGCTATGTCTATTTCATGTATAATATTGTATCAGTTTTAAATTCAATTATTTTTCTTTAAGTACACTGTATTTTAATAATTGTTTGCTGCACCGGACGACGTCATTACGTCAGCGCCGGCTGTCGCTGAAAACCAGCGCTGGGGCTCTGTCCTGCATAGGGTCGTAGCATAATGCTGAGCGATAGCCGTTTTGCGTGGATGTGACACATGTTTCCCTCTACCTTTTTATTTTATTTTTTGTGTTTATGTTCTTTTTGCGTCATTTTCACCGCAAATAAACGTATTTTCTTTCTTTTCTTACTTTCTTTGCGTGTCCGCCACGCGTACTTTTCCCAGGCACGGAGGGGTCTTGGTATGTAAACATGGTCACCCATCCACGGGCCAACCGCGGCAAGCGTAGCTTAACCTGATCGATCGACCTGTGCGGTTGTTATTACTTAGCCACAAGCTCCTCTGTAGGTATGTCTACATTTTTTTTAAAAGCGTCATATCATAACATCACGCTTGTAATCTCCAAAGGGTTAGGCAGTATAGTACACCCGCATTTCACCAGTTATGTTTAAGTCCCATGTAATAGGGGGCGAGCCTATTCTCATCAACCGGCCACAAATCCAGACTCCGGGTTGCTAGAAATTCCAGATCATAAAAAAAAACGAGTGTGCTTATGACCACACGACTGAAGTGAAACTTCAAACGTATTTGGCTATGAGAGGAAGAGAGAAAGAAAATGTGCGTGCGCACTGCTGTCTCTTGCTTATATCGCCCACTCAACTCCCGTTCGCCTCGATCACACTTTTCGTAACGCTTACGTCACGCGATCGCCAGCTTACTCCCCAAGTCAAGCGTGCGTAAAGAAGTTTCACTTCAAAAACCCCATAACACTACCTAGGACCTTATATGTTCAGCAGTAGCGTTTAAACCAATAGACTAACGGGACAAAATATTTTAAAATATTACAGCTATTTTGACGGTTAGGTACTTGTTTCCGCTTAACTAGTGGAAATAACTTTGTCTAACCGATTTCCTACTCGTATATGAGAATCTGCAACGTTGTGTCGATAATAGCCTTGGTAGAAAGCCCGCGATCGACCCACTTGTGTAAATACATTCCTTAGGCTCATGCTGGAACACTGTTAAGTAATCAGTTTTATTCGGTAATTAAGCACGTAAGTACAGTGGCTAAGGAAAAGGATGAGCAATTTTTAAATGTAGTTGTATATAACAAATGGCAGCAGGGACCAACGGGTAACGTGGTTTCCGAGGCTCTTGGGGGTTTTGATATGTAGGTGTTGATAGTAATGGATTTTGGTTCTGAATAGTGGGCCAATCCTTTCTTTCCTGCATTCCTTTTGTTCAATCTTTTCCTGCCCAGATGCAGGAAAAGATTGAACGAAAGGAATGTAGACTGGAAACCGACCCCAACATTAGGTATGTAGTCTATATAAATAAAAATTAATGTTTGTATATTTGTCCTCTATGCGTTCCGAAACCATTGGTCAGATTGTGATGAAACTTTGGTAGGGTGTTCTGAGGAAGCCTGTGAGAGTTCCTAACTATTAAAACATGGGAAAAAAATCACAAAAAAAATCTGAGGCAGTACAAAGTTCGCCGGGTCAGCTAAAAATAAATAAAAATAAAACAGTCTATTTGCACCTTCAAATAAAAACATTTGGTTTACAATAAAAATAGGCCTAAAGTAAGTAGAGTTGTATGTTAGAATTGCAGCCAATACCTAAGCTAAGATAACTTAATATCTTGTAAATATAGGTATCAGCCATTCAGTGCCCACCCTCGTTGTAGTTGGGAAAAGACTAAGCTGAAGGTGAAGGGAAAATCCTTTTGAAAAGTCATTTGCTTTACAATACATTTGAAAGTTTGAAGATTCAACTACAACCTTGCAAGGTGGGCCTACTTTTACGGCAGCAGGGTGTGGACGTGGAGCTATGACGCAAACTATGTCCTACCTCTTAACCTCTCTGTGTCCCAAAAAAATGCAGCCATATCGATCTGTGCTGCCCCCGTCGACGATACCGTGGAAATGGCGAAGTTTTGGGTCAATAGCATCGACACGACGAAGAAGATTTGCATTGCTAAGGTACCTTTACCTTTGTATTCGTCGAATCTCGGTACAATTCGATTCAATCCGCCTTGTATTTTGTGGAAGCCGCGAAATCAATGTTAGTTAGGTACGTGGTTAGTTACCAAACCGTTGATTTAGCCGTTAGGAGATCGCGTGACGCTAACCCATAGATAATAGTGTAGGATTTAAGATATATGGGGTTAAAAGTATTAAAACTTAAAATATTACCTCTCACTTGATCACATTCACAGTTGTTAAATACAAGGTTCGCTATACAAGCAGTACTTTTATACAATTACGAACAGTTATGAAGAGAATTATCGTATAAAACGTTAACATCATTAGGACTGCTATAATGATGGCAATCCTAATGATGTTAACGTTTTGTAAATACCCACTGGTTAATGAATCGGTATTTGTAATCTTCTTCATAGATAAAAATCTAACGCCGCGCCGCATGTATGAAGACTTGAGAATGGCTCGAACGATTTGGCTGTTTTTTTTTTGTGTACAAAAATATATTTCATATAAACCTTGGCGATTATAATTTCAGGACTCGCATGGTTGGTATGTTTTTTTTTTTTTTGAAAATCTACCGGATAAGGGTCTTCCCACATTTATCGACGCGGAATCGGCTAACGCCGGTCAAAAAAGCCTTTATGTCTACGTAACAAGGGTGTTACTAATACCATTCGCATCGGCTCGGCTCGGACGACGCGGCGCGACGCCGATCGACGGCGAAACGAGCCGTTTGCCTATTAGCTCGGCGATATGTCGAGTAGTTTGGTGATACGCTCTCGGCTTAAGCCGATTCCGCGTCGAAAATGTGGGGACACCCTAAGTCGGTCCCGGGCGACGCCGGGTAAATACGAACAGCTAGTTCCTAAGATTAAAATTCGGGCGATTGTGTCATAGTTGTGATTTTTTAGTGTTAGTAAAACCCAACTAAGAGTTCCTTAAACGTTCTCGCAAACTAAAATATGTTAGAAATCTGGATGAAGACCAAACCCGAGCTTTAAGATATTTATCTTAAACTAATTTTTACCTAGGTACAGACATAATCCAAGAGCCTACAAATTCGTGACTAATTATCCCGAGTTGAATCAAGCAAACAATTAGAGCGAATGGGCAATAAAATAGACGGCTATTATAAATCTAGAAACTATGACTAATATACAAGTTTTCAAGGAAAATGAAAGGAAAACCGACACAGATCGGCACAGATGAAAATTCGGACGGAAATTGCTCAACTATTAACATATTTTAGGCTTCCACCTAGCTATTAGCTTAAAATTCAGATGTCTATCTAGCTTCTAGGCTGGAATGAATACAGGCATTAGTTTTATATTTGAAGGAAATAACAAATTAAGTTCTGCACTAAACTTTAGATACGTTTCCTTTCATTCTATAGCGTCCGGTTGCGATGGCGGCGACATTCCTCTAATCTGAATAATATTTTCGCTTGCGTAATGCCCCTGAGTAATCAAGTAATCGAGTTCAAGTTGGAAGCGACAGCGGGTAGTAGCGATTCAATTGTTTGTTTTTTTATTTAAGTAGGTATTTTATGGCACTTCCTAATCATTTCGCACTGTAAAGGTCTATCCACACATATCAGGGCTGTGCCCAGGACGTGGACGGACCGAATATCGGTGTGTATATTTTATATGAATTCGTCCACACCGTGTCCGGGCCGGTTACGAAGTTTTGGTGCATGCCTTGTGTGTGCTACGGCCTTATCATGTCCAGGACACAGCCCTGTTAAGTGTGGAATTTTCACAAAAAAATCAGTGTAAAATTCTACTTTGTCACTGATTTTTCTACTAAAAACCCCACCAACTTTCAACCTTCAAAGCCTCATTCGTTACGTGCAGTTTGAGAGAACATATTAAATTGTTTAAAGTAAATTCTTTAAATGTGCATTTAACCTCAAAAAAACATTAAAAAAAAATCACAAAACTGCATATTTCTATGTTAAATTACGCTATCCGCTTATTTATTGGGCATTCGTAATTAAATGAATGCCATTTAGAGATTCTTAAGCGCTCCTTTGCATATGCAAATAATTATACACCTCGTGCATAAGAAAGTGAAATCAATATGCAAATCACCCACTTAGCAATCAGGAGAAAATCAATAAATACAAATTATCCATAAATTGTATTTATTATCATTGATAGAATTATTAATTACTTATAGCCATTCGATCAAAATGTAGTCATTTATTTGAAAGTGGGGAATGGATTGTTTTATGTACGAAGATGAAACTGATTTATTTAATGTTCAGACTTGATTGATTAGTCATTAAGCATTAATAATCGGTATGCCAAGGTACAATATTGCTGAAATCCTGAAACTTACGTAGGCAAACTTATAGGAATTACAAAAATAGTAATAGATACCTACACTATAAAACGTGTCGCTATAATATCGACATTAATTTAACACATGAAAAAGGCTAGTGCCCAGTAACCATAAAAATGATAACAACATAAAATAATTTGTAATTTGAAATCTACCGCCTGAATCACTCGCCGACATAGGGCTCTTTCTCTTTCCTTCAATTCGCCTACACTTGCCACGTTAGTTTTAATTTCATTGGCAAATGACCCCCCTGCGCTACAGTTCTTCGCCGCAAGATGCCGTTTTAGAAAATTGTTAAAAATTAAATGTAAGTATAGTATACTACTAGCAGCGTCCCGCAGTTTCCTGAATCGATTTAGGTTCAGCGGTTTTAGCGTGAAGAGATAACAGACAGACACACTTTCGCTTTTATAATATTAGTATGGATCTAATAACGTTTGATGAAATTAAAGTATGTTCATGAAACGAAAACGTTAAACCGTAGGATACGTGTGTAAAATTAATAATGTCGCCGTTAAAGCGGCACGCTATAGACGCCATGTATTTTACTGCTGAGTCAGCCATATACTAATTAAGTACGAGTTTCCTTGCATATAACCATCAAGGTCATCAAGAATACAAAATAGCTTTAAAGTAACGTATGTAGGTAAAGTAACAGAATTTACAAAAACAGTAATCCACGAAAGATGTTGTGTTTACTGCTGAGTCAGCCATTTACTAAGTAAATACCAGTTTCCTTCCATATTACCGTCAGGGTCGTTGCTTTTGCGCGCGGCTTCGCACGCGTGGATGTCGGAAAATATCCCATGGGAACGTACTACCGGGATTAAAAGTACCCCATGTGTTAATCCTGCTTATAAACTATCTGTGTGCCAAATTTCATCAAATTAGTTCGGCCGTTTTTGCGCCAATCCGGAACGTACATCTAGATAAACGGACAACCATTATTCTAAAAACGATATTTTCAGAATTGACTCGTTCCCACAATTCGTAGCAATTTCTTATTATTTAAAAAAAATATTCAGTGTATAGCTTTGACTTCTTTAGGTACTACTCGTATTTTATTAAATGTAAGTATAGAAGAGGATACAATACATATACTTAGCTTAAATCCTATAATGTATAATCATGTATGTAGCTCAAATAACAGGATTTACAAAAACAGTTGTGCAGTATGACAGTATGTTTTGTTTACTGCCGAGTCAGCCATTTACTAACTAGGTAACTTCAAGTACCAATTTCCTTCACAATATCACCACCTGGGTCGTTATCAAGGAGTAGCAGTGCCAGTAAGGCCTCAATGATGACCATTTGCACCATGTCATTTGCTTATATCACTACAAATTAGACGCTTCTATAATGTTATTTTAATTTACGATTTCCTATCGTGTGAATTGTTGACAATGGAAATAATACCATAGATTTATAACGGGATCCTTTTGTAGGCAATTTTGCATTGCATTTTACAGCACCGTCATCTTTTTCGCATTTGTTCTTCATTATGTCGTTATGGTATAGTCTTTCAATATTTCCTTACTATGTTGTAAGGGTGAGATTGAGCAATTATGCCAAATAGATCAGCATTTTAAAGAAGACTATCTTCTGCCCGCGACTTCGTCTGCGTGAAATTTCTTGTTCTCCCGACCCACCTCGTCGCATCGCATCGCCTGCTATTACTTCATTTTCGCTCGGTGTTCTTTCTGACTTTTTTGTTTTTGCTCGGTCCTAAGAGTTCTAGCGTGATATTAAACTTTTGAACGCCAGAGTATAAACGTATCGCCGTACCCCAACACAATTAAAACAACAAATTTCTCGATATTGGTAGTTTATTTATATTAGTTTCATGCAATACAATATAGACGGAAGCTTAAACTTTTAAATTATATAAATAAAAACACACAAAAGTAATGATTAAAATGTTTATTTCATAATATCACAGAATACTTAAATAATATGGTGCGACCCGTGCGACGTGTATTTTGTCATTATATATTTGTGACGTTGGCGTTCAGGGTAAGAATTCGTTTGTCACGTGACAATGGCGTTCAAAAGGTTAAGTAGCCTATATTAAGTAGCCTTCCTCAAGAATTGGGCTATCAAATAGATACCAAAAGAATTTTTAAATCCATCCATTTTTTAGTAGTTCCAGAGATTAGCGCGTTCAAACAAACTCTTCAGCTTTGTTATTAGTATAGATAGACTATTATTAGCATAGATGATAGTATAAAGCATAGTGAAGAATTGGCTCCAGACTAGGATAGGGATGCATGAGCCTGGAGTCTGGATTTGTGCCCGGTTGATGGCAATTATAGGCTCGCCCCTACTTACATGGGACTTAAACATAACTGGCAAAATGTGGGTGTACTATTGGTACATCTGTGCCTAACCCTTCTGGAATTACAAGCGTGATGTTTTGTTAAGATAAATTTTTTCGAGAAGAATTGAGGAGATAGTTTGCTATAAGTTGGTGAGAATTTGATGATTAGCCAAATCTATACAAATAAATAAAATTGGATTGTCTATTTGTAATATTAAAATAACCGCTTTTTACTACCCAATGGCTTGGTACGCGACGATGGCAGGAGACCGCACGGTATGTCTCTATTTCCTTGGAAGGTGGGTAGGCCTTTAGTGTGGGACGCAACTTGTGTCGATACTCTTGCGCCATCCCACCTTATGCTGTGCTGGCACTGCTGCTGCGGCTGCGGAAAACCTCAGCGGCGAAAATATAATAACCTTATCGGAAATTATATTTTCGAGCCGTTTGGGGTTGAACCCTCGGGCCGTGGGGTCCGAGTGCTCATGGTCTTTTTAAAGAAATTTCAAAACGGCTGGTTGACACTTCCCGTGACCCAAGGGCTGGCTTTTACCTTGGCCAAAGGCTAAGCATTGCCATACAACGCAACGTGGCAATGCCGCCAGTCTCTTGGGTACATTACCAGTCGACAGCGATGCGGATGAATTTTTCGACGCTATATTTTAGTTTTTGTATAGTTTTAGTTAAGTTAGGTTTTAATTTTGTTATTTTTGTTAATTATGTAATCACTAATATTACTTTTTACTAAATGCATAATTATGGATGTAAGTATACACGGTACATTTTTTACAATTTTTTTCTGTCTGTCTGTTTGTTCCGGCTAATCTCTGAAACGGCTGGACTGATTTCACTGGCAAATAGCTGATGTAGTAAGGAGTAACTTAGGCTACTTTTATTTTAGAAAAAGAAGTAGGGTTCCGCGCAAAAAAAAATAAAACGTTTTCCGTCATACACGCGAACGATGTCGCGGGCACAGCTAGTAGAATGATATAAGTATCATAATGACAGCTATAAGAAGGTATAAATATTGTATATGTGTAGATGCATGAGGAGACTTATCATAAATGTCGGTTTAGCACTATCTAAGCCGTAACATAGAGATTTTATTAGAAACTATAAAACGACCGTAGTCATCTGCGAAGCTAGTTTTCTATCGTAAAAGATAATCTAAACACCTTTGAAAATTTATCTTTGAATCTTCTCTTTTTCTCTTCTCGTGTATGTGGAACATGCAATGGCACTATTCTCATGTGCATTCGCATAGCGCAATAAACTTGTTAAGGTGAATGGGTAGTTGTAGCCCGCGAAATTCAATTTTTCTTACGTTTTTTGCAATTTTCAGGTCAGTGTCAGGTTGTATCTTGATCCAAATATGATTCGCGACTATAACCGGTACGTATTTACAGAATTATAATAATTAGAATCATTAATACATCTTTCTAAGTTAGATTTCTAGTGTTAAGAACAAATCTCGTATGGAAAAGTGTTTATGGTAGAAATCTAACTTAAACAGATATATTAATGATTCTAATGACTATGATTCTGTAAATACATGACATGTCTAAAGGACAAAAAAAAAAGGTAAAGGTTTCTCAGTTCTCACCGCTCTGATCCCAGGATAAAGACCGCTAGCAAATTAGCCTCCTGTGAATGTAAATGATAAAGAAATTACACGAAGAACATTAGCAACAAGACAACAGCGCATGTATCGGAAAGATAGAAAAAACCGGCCAAGTGCGAGTCGGACTTGCGCACCGACGGTTCCGTACAAACCTGGAGGTATATAAGTAAAAGTATATTTTTATTATAATTATGATGTAACTAAAAATTAACGGTTTTCGCAACTTTTCCTTTATCTGTGCTATAAGACGTTGCTTCGTACCAAATTTCAAGATTCTGAGTTCACTGGAAGTACCCTGTGGGTTTTGATTTCCTTGCGAGTGCCGAAAATTTGCGGAGCGGCATAAACAGCTGTATGTTTTGATTGCGTTGGCTTAGAAGTTTGATTTTTTCACAGCTCCAAGGGACAGTTGACTTGAGTATTTGATATAAATTCCAGCTTGAAACCTCCACGTGTTCCTGAGAAAAAGAGTCTTGACAGACAGACAGACGGACGGACGGACCGACAACAAAGTGATCCTATAAGGGTTCCGTTTTATTCTTTCGAGGAACGGAACCCTAAAAATGATTTCTTTGTTACAGAAACACGGGCATATGAAAAAGTTAATTCGATTAAAAAATAAAACAAATCTATGTTTACGAGCGCAGCAAAGAAATAATTGTTGGCTGCTCCACTTTCGTGCCTGTGACAAGAAGGCTAGAAAGAAGTTAGAACCACATGAAAAACGTACATTGAAGCTACAACGCTGAGATGCGGCTAACAGAAATGTGTGGAAGAAAAGATGTGCTTAGCTAACTCCAATAAATTGGGATACTAGCTGGTAGCAGAGCAGGATAAGATAGATCACACTAATATTATAAAGGCGAAAGTTTGTGTGTGTGTGTGTTTATATGTTTATTACTTCTTCACGCTCAAAAGGCTGGACCAATTTTGATAAAATTTTGTATGGAGGTAGCTGATACCCTTGATTAACATACAGGCTACTTTTTATCTCGATATTCCCACAGGATCGACACTTATGCGGGTGAAACCGCGGGCCGCAAATTTCAGGAGCATCTGATGTCATACATAAGTGAGCTTCGTGAAACCACCAGTCAAGTGAAACGGAACAAGTCTCAGTGGTTAAGAAAGCGCTAAAATAAACAAGAATAAGTGTAAATTTTATTGCAACAAGAAAGTAAAATCGTTTATAAAATTGCTAGTTTGTGCTGCGCTGAGATTTTACGGTGCATTATTGCACAGCAGACATTGAGTGCTATTTATTACGATGTAGCCGCAAAATGAGGTGTGCTTACTGCTTGTGTTCATTCCTACAGAATTGATTATTTTACGACTGTTTTCAACGCCGTAACAGCATATGAAACAATAAGTGTTAGAAAACTCAATCTAGATGAAATCTCTCGAGCACACAATCAATCTCACTTCGTTCCACTTATCAGCAATTCTTTTCTTTTTAATAAAGATGGAGCGGCGACGACGTGTGCTTCACACATTGCTTTTACTTGCTGGAAATGAGTTCAACTGAACTGGAAATGAACTCACTGAACCCAACCAACGACTTTTTAGGTCGCATTCAAGAGAGATTTTGGACATAGGCCGCGTCCTAACTAAAAGTGATCGGCACGCTCTTTTTTTATTTATTTTCGTTGGATCCCGGTTTTGAATCCCAGTTTAATATTTTTGGCGTTGGATCCCGCAAAACATTATTACGTATTTCCATTGGATCCCGAATTTAAAAAATGCAAGATAATTACGTTTTATTGTCGTTGAATCCTGAAAAGTATTTCCGTTGGATCCCGAATGCTTAAAAAAATTTGAATGCGGGTACTTTCAACAATAAAATTGTTTATAATAAAATGAGGGGTTCACTAATGTTTCACCAAAACTCCATTGACAAATTTTTAGTTTACAACCAACGTTTCGTATACTATTTATTTCACAAACAACTTATTTTCTATATAATCTAGTCGTTAGCACTCGCCGGCCGCTGCCGCGGCACCACTCGCTTCGCTCGCTCGGCTCGTGCCTAGGGGTCACACTTTTAACCTAACCTAACCTAACATTGTTTTTTTTTTTAATAATTAACTTAATCTAACTAAATTCTTCTGAAATATTGTTATAACATGGGATTCAACGGAAATAGCAAACGGGATGCATCGTTAATACCTAAAAAATGGGATTCAAAAGTGGGATCCAACGAAAATAAACGTCTTTTTTTATATGAATATAGTCGCGCGATCAATCAAGTTGCGTTTGTACGTCAACATTCATAAAAAACTATCGCGTTGATCGCGAACTCGCGCAATGGTCGCTTTTGGTTAGGACGCGGGGTTAGCAAGAAGATGAATATAGAATAGAGCAAATTATGGAAAGCTGGATTGGCAAGATTTCATTGATGTTTTTACATTGAGGTAAACAAGACAAAGATAGGAATATCAAAAGAGACCAAGCAAAGATGACCTAACCTAACTTAAATCATGATGGCAATGATTCTGCTTTTGCTTCAATATTTCCTTCACACACTTCAAAACCTTCAACACAGTACAAGTTATGTGATAATATTCGTCGGAATGGTAACGGTACAACCTTTAGCAGGTATGTTGCGTGAGTCAGCTGAGGCCTGCCAAGCTGGCATGCACGTTCAAATATCTCTGCATATATGACACAGCGCACGGGTGACTTTGAGCTGACCGCATGAACTTATGTGTTGAGCGTGAAGGATTTTGATGATGCAGGCCCAGAAATAAGTGATAAATGATGATATACATTTATTTATTTACGTACCTACATTGGTTAAAAAAAACGCTTCAACACGTCAAAATTAATCACACTATCACACTAATATTATAAAGGCGAAAGTTTGTGAGTGTGTGTGTGTGTTTATATGTTTGTTACTTCTTCACGCTCAAACGGCTGGACCAATTTTGATAAAATTTTGTATGGAGGTAGCTGACACCCTGGATTAACATATAGGCTACTTTTTATCCCGATATTCCCACGGGATTAAAACTTCTGCGGGTGAAACCGCGGGGCGCAGCTAATTATTTTTAAAAACTAGATGAGTTCGGTGTTTTCTATCTGACTACGAAAGATCGAAACAAAATTAGAAGTGTGTCTCTTGAAGTCAAGACATAATCTTGTTCAGGCCTTATGAGGACAATGCAGATGGCCTGCATGATGGCCTGATGGCCTTTCGAGGATACGTTCAGGTTGTAGAACCTAATAAATGTACCTACTGCAATTCGTCTGTAAACAGCTGAACTATGTATAATAGTCCAAAATCCTCTTAAGGTGATTGGATACTGACACTTTTCCATACATTCTTTCGGGGTACAAATCTCGAAATATAAACGATTTTTGCAGAATAAAAGCACGTATATTAAGTTGTTATGACTTATTATTGACGCATATCGACAAAAACCTATAAAAAAAACACTATTTACAGGATATCTAGGCCTGATAAAATCGATAAATTTTTCTATGTGTGCGCGGCCGGAACACGCCCTCTGCAGGATCTTTCAAAAAACCATCGAGAAGCAGAACATACATTTTTGCTATGGTTATCAACAACAGTTGATCTTGATCGTTAGATGGCGTTGTAGTCAACCGTCGCACAGGCATTATTATGCGTGATTTTGTTGACAAGTTTAGTTGCGAACATCGATCACTATTGATCGATGGTTGCGAAGCGTAGGTATGCAATTTTTGACCGACTTCAAAAAAAGGAGGAGGTTCTCAGTTTGTCGGAATCTTTTTTAATTTTTTTTATGCATGTTACCCGACCCGATTACTCGAAGACGGCTAGACCGATTTGAAAAATTCTTTTTTTGTTTGAAAGGGTATACTTTCCAGGTGGTCCCATTGTCATCAAGTCAGGATCTGATGATGGGATCCTGGAGTAATTGAAGGAACTCTTAAAATATTATAAGCACACCTATAGCGATTTGGGTACCTATGTTCGTGCATTTGCTTTCGGAAAGCGCCATTTGGTGAATTGGAACTGATGATGAAGACCACATGACTGATGGCCACTGGAACTACTCAATAATAAGTATTTCACGGGTTGCGATTCGATTACTTTAATGTGCTTGCTAAGCAATTAATTATTATGCTCGTCACAATGCGAATGGTGAAATGGAGCTGATGGTGAAATACCAGGAGAACTCCTCAACAGTTAACGTCCCTGCATCGGGAAGAGCAATATTTTGTAAAGGCGATAAGCAAGTTGACATTAGGCTATTGAAACTTAGATAAATTATAAACAGACCCACTAAAAAGCGAGATACTTATATTTAATTTTTTTTTTAAATACCGACTTAAAAAAAAACTACTAGGCGAAAAAACCTTTATTTTCGAAAGTCGGAGGCAAAAACTAAAGTAGGTACTGAAGACACCGAAGTTATTTTCGACTTAGTAGTTTTTTTTTTGGAAGGCGGTTTTTTTTGTTAATTTTTTTTTATAAGGCTGGCGCGGTGGCTCTTACTTTGTGATAGAATTATCTGCGATCTACCCTGGGTTCGACATTACTGTAATAATGAACGTATCATCTATAAAGTTGATGAGCACACTAGCCGAAATTTTTCCATACTTACAAATTTCAGGAATTTATTAGGTACTGGAGTACCTAATAACAGTGGACTGTTTGACATAGCACAGACGCCAGCACATCAAGCTACCCGAAACTGTAAAATTTTCCCAATCAACTTTGAACCTAATAATTTAGCGATACAGTTGAAAATCTATTAATGAAATTTGACAGATTGCAGTAAGTACCTAGTTTGATTTGCTGGCGTCTGTACATCCAAAGTTAAACATTATATCGTTTTTTCTTATTTAGTTTTATTAATTTTGTATGCGCGGGAACAAAATAGTAAAATGAAAAGCCATTAAAAAGTTATGAGCTAAGAAAGATTCGTTTTTTTAGGGTTCCGTAGTCAACAAGGAACCCTTATAGTTTCGCCATGACCGTCAGACAATCCGTCCGTCCTCCCGCAGCTTAGCTCAGAGACTCTTAGTACTAGAAAGCTATAATTTGGCAAGGATATACATATTAATCACGCCGACAAAGTGGTAAAATACAATCTTGAATTGGGATAAATTGATTTCAACTCCGGAACTCTTCATTGTGCGTGGTCCGACACGGACTTGGCCGGTTTTTAGGGTTCCGTAGCCAAATGGCAAAAAACGGAACCCTTATGGATTCGTCATGTCTGTCTGTCTGTCTGTCTGTCTGTCTGTCTGTCCGTCCGTCCGTATGTCACAGCCACTTTTTTCCGAAACTATAAGAACTATACTGTTGAAACTTGGTAAGTAGATGTATTCTGTGAACCGCAGTAAGATTTTCACACAAAACTAGAAAAAAAACAATAAATTTTGGGGTTCCTCATACTTACAACTGAAACTCCAAATATTTTTTTTCATCAAACCTGTACGTGTGGGGTATCTATGGATAGGTCTTCAAAAATGATATTGAGATTTCTAATATCATTTTTTTCTGAACTGAATAGTTTGCGCGAGAGACACTTCCAAAGTGGTAAAATGTGTGTCCCCCCCCCCTCTAACTTCTAAAATAAGAGAATGATAAAATTAAAAAAATATATATAATGTACATTACCATACTTATAAACTTCCACCGAAAATTGGTTTGAATGAGATCTAGTAAGTAGTTTTTTTTTAATACGTCATAAATCGAAAACCGCAATTTACCTTTCACAAAGTTACAACGAACTACAAGAACTTTTATATTATGTTACTTGCTGCTACGGAACCCTTCATGGGCGAGTCCGACTCGCACTTGGCCGGTTTTTCCTTGCTAATTTTAATGTAACTTAGGGTGTAAATAAGCAATAAAAGATGTATAGAATCTTCAAAACAAAGTCGGTACCAACAAAGCTCAATTATCGAAGAGAGAGAAGAGTTCAATAAACTTTATTTGCAACTAGCTGCGCCCAGCGGTTTCACCCGCATAAGTGTCGATCCCGTGGGAATATCGGGATAAAAACTATCCTATATCCTTCCCCGGGACTCAAACTATCTCTATACTTACCAAATTTCATCTAAATCGGTTCAGTGGTTTAGGCGTGAAAAGGTAACATTCAGACAGACAGAGTTACTTTCGAATTTATAATATCAGTACTTATGGATATAATATAGTATTAGTATATACAGGGTTATTGGAACAAGACTAACATGGTCATAGTACTCATCATTATGAACAATTTTTTTTACTATGGGACCAAACCTGAAATCGCAAAAAAAAATCAGCTGTTGCCTACATTTATAACTCGTCAAAATGTAGGGAACAGCTGTTTTTTTTTTTTCATTTTTTCATTTGAAATTGGAATTGTTGGTTTGAGTGGATGCTGGTGTATGTGAAGTTGTTGGTTTGTAGGCTAAACATACAAACACACATAAATAGTAAACACATAATACATATTACACATAACACTTATATAAGTACATACATATACATACACACAACAGTAATAAAATTACACTAATAATTAAATACCCACAACCGTGTATACACGGCCTAATAATTTCACGTGTCTGTACACTGCCTTACTGCCTGTGGCCTGTGGCCACATGATTAGACAAACGGAATTGTCTACTCATGTGCTGTGGCGGCGCGCGGCGGGTACGCTGAAAGCTGCGGTTGAATGATACCTACCACCGAGTTGAATTCGCGGAATACGATGATCGTCCGCCGCCGCGCCTCGCCACGCCCCCCCGCCCGCGCCGCGCGCCGCTGCGTCTCTCGCGGACTCAAATAAACATTTTATATATTTTGTTTTATAGTAGCGTTTAATTATAGAGTTAAATTCGACTGTCTCGTTGGTTTCGTGGTCACAAGTGCGTCTGCCGTGCAAGGGGTCCCGGGTTCGATTCCCAGGTCGGAGCAAGTAATATTTAATTTGGATTTTTCCCATTAGGAATTTCTTTACTCTTTTTATTTTTTTTTGCCCGAAGTTTGGAAATTGGTGGCGTGATACCCCCGTGCTCCGGAAACCACGTGGCGCCGTTGGTCCTGCGCCTGATCTCTCTCTGGTCGTGTCGGATTGCCGTCCCATCGAACTATGAGAGTAAAGGCACAGAGAGTGCACCTGTATTTGCGCACACACTTGTGCACTATAATATCTCCTGCAAACCTGGCTAATCTTCTTTGAAATTGGCCACCGTGACCGAAATCGGTCAGGGGATTTATTATTATTTTATTATTTTTAAACCTAAACCTACCCTAACACACTACAAAAGCACCCTTAGAATAATTGAATAAGCAACTGACAACCCTTGTAGCAATCAAGTATTCTTTTCTTCGGTTTTTACTATAAAAAGTACGCTTTTCTTTAGAGAATGAAGGACAGTCATAAAAATATTTTCGTAAAAATATTTTATTTTAATTAACGCCACCTCTGGAAAACAAGTTCACAAACCAAGTTTATGAATACAACGCCATCTAGTTCTATCGCAAGTAAAACTATACACGTAGTGTGTAACTGTACATGTGTGTGTAAAGACATAGTAAAGATATAAAGTGAAACGGCTAAATGTTTAGGGGTACAAATCTTTGTATGAGACGAGTTAACAAGCAAAGTGAATATCTAAAAAGATTATGTTAATGCGTTAGTTGACGCATATAATAAAGTTGTTTCGCAAAGCTTTCTGAGTTAGGCGTAAAAATTGAAAATGTTCGAAGTGCGAATGTGCCGCCATCTAGCGATAAAGTGGCTGGGAGATCATGTATCGAATATCCTTAAAATGAAAATGGTTTTGCTGATTATGATGAGTTTAGCAGAAAATTATTGTATACTATAATGGTCCAAAATCCTCTTAAAATGAAAATGGTTTTGCTGATTAGTTTAGTAGAAAATTTTACTCAATACTCAATACTCAATTCTTTATTGCATTCCACAATGTAGGCTTAGGTGGTAAATTTTGCCAAAAGAAACAATCATGGACCCTGTCGGGCACAGCAAAAGAAAGATATGTGGAGAAGAGGACTTTTAAGTTGTTACTTGTGGTAGGCTAAGCCAAGGATGTAGCCTGCGACCAAAATACCTCATTTTGCGGTTGGTAAAGATTTGTGAAACATAACATGAAATGTAACACACGTTGAAACAAATTCGCCTAGTTGTTGTGTTACAGTAAATTCGACTATTGTGTTACATTTCATGTTGCATTACATACTTTAGAACGGCTTCCTGTTACATTGTTTTCATGATACATTTCACCAATCTCGTGTCATTAGGCGCAACAATCAGAATACCAAAAAATGCTCAATAGGCCCAGGATGTTTTTGTTTTCGCAATTAAACCCACGAATTCTTCATAAGCATCGCAAGAAACAATCCACCTATAATGTTAAAAAAACCGGAACAGTTACGAATAGTATCGGATGTTATGTTCTAATTTATTCAATAGTTGCGCTTACGCCGGTAACGCGTAACGTTACGCGATTTACAATCTCTAATTGTAGTGAATAATTGCATATTACTATAATAGTAAGTTTCTTGTCTTCATAATGATATTTATCTCTTTTGTCGGCATAGAGTGTTTCTTTTTTATTGCGTTAAGTATTCACCTTATCTGTGGATTGATTTACCTACCTTATGTTTATGAGTTAAACAAGCGACTTTCTTCTTTTCTTGGAAATAGCATCATAGTCCACACTCAGATCTTAACTACTTGTCTCACATAATCGGCCTATAATGTTCCCACTGCTGGGACACAGGCTTCCTCTCTGTGAGAGGGATTGGACCGTAATTCACCACGCGTGCACAATGCGGGGTGGTAGATGGCACATGTATTTGAATTTTTGGTTCTAGGACATGCCCGTTTCTTCATGATGTTTTCCTTCACCGTTTTGAGAGCAGTGGTGATGAAATAAGTTACATAAAGTAAAGTGCTTGTCAGGGTTCGAACTACTTGTATACAAAAATGAAAATGCCGTAAAGCAGGTACCTATCTAGTCGTACATATATTGTTAAAGGTATAGACTTATTTATTGTACAGTTAGAGGCATGTTGGAGGACAAAGAAATTGCGAAAATGACAACTTATAAGTAACGACCATAAGGTGAATGCGGTTCCCGTGTTAAGTTCAAGTTTATTCACAGCATGCGTGGGCGCAATGCAACAATTTATACATTAATGGAAATATATTTATCGTCACTAAATGTCTCGTGACTGCGTAGCCGACTATGTCATGACAACTTAGAGCTTTGTCGTGACATATGACACTATAACATTGTAAATAATCATGTAATAACGGAATGCGGATCTTAAATTACTATATTTCATGATAATTTGACTCATATTTCATTATTGTTAGTCAGCAAGTCCGTACACGTTCCCATATCAAGCTCATAATATACTTACTTAGGTAGGTACAGTGAAACGGATAGTTAAGTAAATCGAGTGTCGACTTAAAATGTCCGTTAAATATTCAAATCACAACAGCATTTTTGATCAGTCGAGTGATTGCTGCAATCTGATAAAGAATGCATCTCCCTTGATAGGTAGGGCAGGGCCTAACATTACCAGTCAAAATCTTGGTCTAATGTAGTCATTAGACAAAGATTTTGACTGGTACCTAATATGGCAGCTAATGCTGCCACGGTTAGTTAAATATTCAGTAAAGAAGATAAAAAGCAGCTATTCAGTCCAGTTTTTGTGGTCAGTTTATTCAAGAACTGCAGCTGTAGGCATGAAAGTCAGGAATAATATCGCATATTGTCTGTGTAATATATGCCATAATAACAGATAGTATAATATCACTTGAAATAACGTTCATATGATATAATTTTCATATGCTTGAAAAACGTATAACCTATAAATATCCTTGACTTTCATTTCATGCTAACAGTTGAGACGTGTAGATAGGATGTCCCATGAGTTTTCAGTTTAAGTCCTAAACCAAAACATCAAGGACAACCAAAAGAGCGCTCTTCTCTCTCCTAAATATTTAATAAAATTTAGCTGTGTCCGACAGGGTCCATAATTGATTCTATTGTTTTATACTTACCACCTGTATGTGTACATTATGGATGAAATAAAGATCGAATTGAATTGAATCATTACATAATATTTATCTACCAACCAACATTTCCGTTTCAGCAATCATAACGATTTAGACGAAAAAAGTTCAACGTCCGCCAAATTATAGCTTATCTAACCCAACTTAACTATTCGCATTCAATCTTCGTCACAAAAAACAAAAACTAACAACAATAATAAAATTGCCCACGAAGCCAATTTGTCTCGATACCTTTGTTCTAACAATTGCGACCAAGAGTGCCTACGTGGACGTGCGATAGAATATGGCGGACCACGGGTCACTCACCCCAAAGCGCCTGACTCGCATGCCATCCCAGGTAAAAATAGCCCCTGTTCCAAGCTATATAGCCTTCGTACACGCAGTGCCCATTTACTTGAAAACAGAGAAATTTGCGTACAGCATTGAAGGAATGGAGGCGTAATAGAGAATGCGTGCGCAAGAGTCACGCACTGATGTTTTGTGCACACCGGATTATTTGCCTGACAATGCATGTCAGATGTAGATTATGATGGCGTCAGCGAACAGCGAGCTACCATACTTTTATGTTGTTCAATTATATGAGCATGTTTAGCAATTTTCATGTAATATGCTTGGGATGTATAAATCTTTGTGTTTCTTTCCCTAAAAGACCATTTCAGACACCGATCTACATACATGGTCCTCTCATGATCTGATCAAGATTATGTCTGGACGTTAAAAGAGACTTTCACCCCTGAGTTTGATTCATTCACCATTTCTTTTCGAGGGTTAGATACGAACTTTCGGCTCCATCCAGCTTTTGCATATATATTTTTAAATATAACGTGTAAAAGTGACTCCGAAATCCTATTTACAAGGTTAAAAATTTCATTTCAGTAAAAACGAAAAACATACACACAGTCATGGAATAATGGATATTTTGATTTCCATATTGTCGATTTCATTATATTAGGTCCTTACATATGAAATTGGCGTTTTTCGTACTGGCCACTGTAATCACGAATTTCTCCTCTTTGGTAAGGAATTCCAAATTCAAATTTGTACAGCTATTTACTCATGTATTTGTGCTTCGATGACCGTCATTCATTTGTTTTTTTTCTTCTGTTTTTTCTGTTTGCGTCACTCATTTTACAAAATGGAAAATTTAAAATATCGCATTATTTACGAGTACGAGTTCCGCCGTGGCACTAGTGCTGCGGAAACGACTCGAAGGGTGAATGATGTGTATGGCGGTCATGTTGCAAAAGAAAACACAGTTCGTTTTTGGTTCCAACGTTTTCGTTCTGGAAATTTCGACCTGCAGAACAAGCCCCGTGGACGGCCTGAGACCCAAGTTGATAATGGAGAATTGAAGGCTATTGTGGAAGCGGACCCATCGCAAACCACGTCCGAGTTAGCTGCAGGCTTCGATGTTAGTGATAAAACTGTTTTAATTCACTTGAAGCAAATTGGGAAGATTAAAAAGCTTGAAAGGTGGGTACCTCACGAATTGACTGAACAGAAACAGACGGCTACCAAATTAGAAGAGCTTGAATTGGAATGTCTTAGACATCCTCCGTACTCCCCGGACCTTGCTCCAACAGATTACCATTTTTTTCGCAATTTGGATAACTTTTTGCAAGGGAAAAAATTCAACTCCGATGGGGCAGTCCAAATCGCCTTCAAAGATTTTATTGATTCCCGTCCGACTGGTTTTTTTAGTAAAGGGATCAATGAACTACCTATAAGATGGCAAAAGTGCATTGAAAACAATGGTTCATACTTTGATTAATTAAATATATTATATTAAAAAATATTCGACTTTTTGTTCCTTCCATACAAAACGCCAATTTCGTATGTAAGGACCTAATATTAATGAATCCAATCATAAGACGACTGGTGCTTGCGTTTTGTGCCGCTAATAGAAGATTATTTGTTCAAAATAATATATGTTAAACAGGTATTCGCATGGCGCCTACGCTTCGCATTCCGGCAATATATCACTGTTCAAAGTCAAGAGCCTCTCTTTATGCAATCAAGTCGCTAACAACGCAGGCTCAAGGGTCTAACACGATTTATAACTTAGCACTCGCGATGCTGACTCAGAAATCCTTTTATCCTTTTAATTCTTTCAATTCCCTTTTTATTCTAGACCACGTAGGTAGGGTTACCATTTCAAATGATTTAATTTATTCCTGACAAAAAGCCGGACATTTGTAAAATGATTGGACATTTTACTTTTTAATAAAAAACATTTCAGTGGGTAGGGTTACTCCTTAAATTTTTCATATTTTCTACAAATGACAAGGCTGGGAAATGTCCGGTTGGGGACCAAAAAGTAGGACAAATGCAGACGGATGGTAACCCTACACGAAGGCATAGTAAATCTATTCAATTTTGTTATTTTTGTTACATTTCGCAATGAAACGACAAACTAAATACTAAGTAATTGGTCACGCAAATGTTGTAAGTGCTAAAATCTTTAGGAATTTGGAGGACGCAAGTTATGTAACGTGGGTGGCGCCCGCGCAGGCGCACATACAGAGAATTATTTAGTTAACGACGTCGTCGTAGAGTTCGTACAGAATTTTAATTTCACACAACCTTGACTTATTTAATTTGAAAACAATGCTGTATTTTATTTATCTATCTCAAGTTAATTGACACGGGTAAGTAGATCATGCGAGAGTGCATAAAGCAGTTTAATTACTAAGTGCTTTATTATAAAGGTTCTGCTGTAGGATGTTGATTAGCGGCATTATAAATTCATTTGATGTAAGGCCTGAATTGCAAGATCTATAGTTAATATTATACATACTTACTTAAAATTATAAATTCGAAAGTAACTGTCTGTATGTTACCTTTCCACGCCTAAACCAATGAACGGATTTCGATAAAATTTGCCAAGGAGATAGATGGGATCCTGGGAAAAGACAAAGGCTTCTTTTAGTCCCGGTAGCACGTTCCCGTGGGACAGTTTCCGACATTCACGCGAGCGAAGTCGCGGACAGAAGCTATATAGTAGGATATACTCGTATGTATTTGATGTAAAATGTCGCAGGCAGAAGCTAGTAAGTAAGAAGATTCGATTACAGGCTCGGTCAACGGGAGGTAATAAAAATTTATTAAAAATACTTACACAACGAGTTACTGCGTGACATTTCAAAGCTTCCTCATCGGTACCAACAGAGGAGGGAAGGCCGTGCAGGTAATACGAAATTACTTGTAATTAACATACAAAGAGCTTATCATGATCCTCGCCCACCGACACGAACCTTCGGGCTTAATCATCCGTTGATTGAGGTGTATGATGGTACCTACCACTTAGCAGTTACCACACTTGATGGCGTTCAGAGAATGATAGTCATATATCTGCATTGTTGCGTTACCCGTGCCTGTAATTACTTTGGAGAATATTATGAGATCGGTTGTTGTAATAGGTAAGTGTGCATACACACGAGCGACACGCGTCAACAGCAGAGGCAACTGCAGCCGTCGACAACGTGCTGCTCTTGTATGTGAGTACGGTGCTCAAATACCTACACCACACCGTAGCCACCGACCGACACGCGTTGACGGCCGCTGCTGACACGGGTTGACGGCAGCCGTCGACACTCGTCTGCCGTCAACCCGTCGTCGTATAAGCACTTATAAAACGCTTTGTATCATAGTCATATAAAAACAATTTTTGTAAGTGTAACAAACTATTTTTGTAAGCGTACCTAGGCATTAACGAAGATAAGAGTGACAAATACGGTCATAATAAGGTTGTATGAAGTAGGATTACAGCTATTTAACATTTTACCGGAGTTACACCACCTTTATTAAATGTAGGAGGTACGCTTGATGAGTCAGTAGAGAACACAGCAGATAAGATCACGGTACATACATAATAATAAACTTGTAAAACAGATTACACCAACAAGACCTAAGCATAAACAACACAAAGCACACACGATAATATATTGTGGTTGTAGACCTTATTAGAAAGATAAAAATTTAATATAGGATTAGATGACTATGTATGTGTAGATGATAATATAGTCCAAGATGCGACAGTCACTGCTATGATACAGCAAAGTGGTATGTCGAAAACAGATGTTCAAGACCGAGAGAACAAAGATACAGGGGATACTCATTCAATTTATACAGACGTAGTCCTGTCAAGATGACAGGACTACGTCTGTCGGGTTAGCGGGGTTCATGCCAAAATCCCATAGAAAAAAGGACCTATAGTATTTCCCGATTTATTCCATAAACATCTCATTCGGACTATTACGAACATTATTGCGATATAGGTCCAGCCGTTTTCAAGTGATGCACTTACCAACGAACAGCATTCCATTTTTATATAAATATTTTTTTAACCCTACATTTTCCTGAACAACGATTCTCTCTCTCACACGAATTTACTAGCCTTGCATAAAATTCTAAAAGTGCCAATTGCCTAATACATATTTCTGGAGTTGTCGGCTCGCCCACAAATAAATTAACTTCGTGCGAGTCGCCTGGAGAAAAAATAATATTATTTAAAATTGACGATTCGGGCGAATACGTGCAAATCGACTAATATGCCGTACCTACATATTTTCCCTCAACTCTTTGGTCGGCTAATAATCATTGAGCTCAATACTTCACCATCATTCGCATGCCAAAACGGTTCCGGACTAAATAAAGGAAGACGAATGGCTAAACTGACGAGAAATCCATCAGGCCATTAATAAAATAAGCAGCATTGTTCTCCATCGTTATCTTCATCATTATTTATTTTATCCCATACAATGTGCGAGAAGACGGTACATTACTCAATGACTACATCAATAAAGCTTGCTGTAATTATGATAATGACACGCAATGTCTTAGAGAACCGGTAGTGCAGCATCAAGCATCAAGCCATCGAAGTAGGTGAGGGTCCTCCGGTGACTTCCGAAGTGACACTTAAAGACAATAATGTATGATAATCGAGGAGTGATTATTGCATTACCGGTTGGACTGGCTTAGACTAATCAGCATAAGGCTGACACTTGATTGAACACGCAGACGAGGCAGATTACCAACAGGACCACTACTGATAATAAGTGAGCGGAGTATATATTATTGGTTTATTGTTTTCTTTTGTCTGCTTTATGCTACAACTTAATACATAAGAGTTCTAGAGTGATACAAAACTTATCGTTAGTCCTAGATAGTACCAGCTATGCCATTATGAGTCCTAATGGTTTGAAATACTTCAACCACGTGTAGCATTTCCGACAGCTTCAACTTCTTACCCGTCTATGAAGTTGTCATTTATCCAATTAAAGCTAGACGCGAATAATAAATCATGTACCTAAGTTAGCACTGTTCAATTAACTGAATCTTCGTAATTGTGGAACAATGTGTTGTATGGGGTCCCACGGTTAGTTAATGGTTCTATTTTACTACCACATAATCGATGTCTAGTTCAAGGCATGGTGTTGCTTCTGTGATGTATGTAATGTCTGTAGGTTCCGTTAGATAGCTTCAGTATTTATGATTTAAGAACTTGCTTTTTGAAGCTTCATCGTGATTCAGTCTCTCAGCAGATGACTTCCGCAACACTTCAGTTAAGCCACATAAAAAAGTTGTTAATTAGTCTAGCTATTAAGATACAGGAAACTGGTCTTAGGTCACGTGGGTCAAGGGCCTTTTTTGCACCATGCGTGCAGACGCTTACTATTTTGTTGATCATATCTATAGCCATGTAGTGTAGGCTCCTCCATACGCGGAAGTGCAAACCAATGCAAATAATAGTACCAATGACCTTCCTCACGAAAGGTGACGAACCACATCCAAATTACATCACATTAACAATATTTAATTAAAAACAAAATGCTCGTTGACATACTCATTTGTTTCGCAACGTCGACAATGAGATGTTGAGATTGGTCGTCGCGCACACGTCCGGTACTATACCTAGTCAACTGTTAGTTGGGTTGTGACGCAACTTGGTGCGGCCTTTGATTCGGCATGCTAGCCGCCAGACAGTTTTTGTACGGGATATGGCCAATGTCGATCGCTGTTGGGAAATGACATGTGAACATGTCAATAATAGTGTTGTATGCTTGGCTTTCGAAAACTACAAAGAGCTTGTTTTGTGCAGACATTGGTATTTTAGAGGGCTGAGTACATGTTATGAGCTAAAATGAGACCATCTTTTATACAGACAGATAGATAATATTTTGGTTTAGGAAAAATCCCTCGAGTCGTCAGTAAATCAGATGTAAAAAGAAGTGCGAAATACAGTCTTTTTAAACTTTCCCAATAAGGAACATTTATTCCGAAGAACTATTGTATATTTTGTCGCAGAAACATATGCAGATATAAAAAAAAGACAAAATCCAATATCTAACCGCACTGTCTTTTGTTTCAGATCAACATGAAGCATGAACACTGAATGACCATGTGTAAGCTCAAGAAACCAGAACACGACATAACATTGGAATGACACTGGTAAGTGCCATCAATCTCCTACGCATTGAATACCAAAATCAACTGCCACGCTGCCCTCATGATTGGAATTTGAAATCCGAATAACGATTGCGTCTTGATTTCTTTTTGTTGTGTTTATGGCCTTATATCCATGTAAAAGGACTAGACTTTTGTGACGGAGGAAATAGACCTATCCCAACCCAACGGGTTGGGAATAATAGAAAACGCTTAGTTACTTATGTAAGTATCTTTAAAAAGACTGATGACCATCCTGTCCGGAGATACATTCTCCGGTAGACACAGAAATTTATTTTTTAATCTAATTAATTTTAATAAATAGCTCAAACCCATAATGAATTCATACACAGACACAATAGAGGCCTACAATGTCGCAGTCGGCGCTGGGCCTCGGCGGGGAGAGGAGGTACTCCGTGCCGTCCAACCCGCTGATGCACGACCACCGCGGCATGCACTCGGAGGATCTGCACGCGTGGTCAATTTACAGGTGAATATTATATTATTACTTACACTTTATTAGGGTCTGTGGCTGGAGAAAAGGGGTCTTCCAAACAAGGAGAGAAGAAGACAGCAGCTGCGTTTTTGTGGCCGTGTAAGAGATGAGTGATGAAAAACCGCCTCCTAATGTTTTGACATTCTGAGGGGCTAACTTCAAGAGGGCTTATAAGACACATCTGCGTGCTATATATCACGTCAAAGGGGTCTCTCCCTTGCTTGAGATGCTTGTTTCCATTCCTGCCCTGTCTTCGTATATAGGCTCAAGGAGACGTATTAGTGAAAGTGACCTATTAGGGATAGCGACGAAATGGCCAATGTGACGACATAGCCGCCAAACCGTTTGAATAACAGTGCGTCATTTGCGGAGCGTCTAACCACACCCCGGACACTCCATACAACGCTCGCAAAATAATTACCTACTACCACTACATTGACAAATGACGTTTGTATACGTGTAAATGTGTGCGTGAAATCTAGTAGGGCTGGCTGGCGCAGTATTGCGTAGGCGGCGGCGCTGCCCGAACGTATGCAACAATAGGGCGCCGCGCGCCACGACACTAGGTACTCACAGAAATCTAATTAATAACATTTCTATTGTACTACTTTTAAAGTCGAAGAACGAATAGAACGTGAAAGAAAGAGACATAACTAAGACAATAAAGAGAGAGAGCAATTTGGTATGTTAATATTACGGAAGTTTTAATTGTTCTAAAACGAAGAAAACTTGGAAAATAAATGATTAATAGAGAAAATTATGAAAATAAATTATCACAACACTGGCTTAACTTGTTTGTCTGTAATATACTAGCTTTTATTTTTTATGGGTTTAAAGGATATTTGAGTTGCTATTCCTTACCTTCTTTCATGTTTCGGGAACCGAAAGAAACTCCTGTCTTTATCGTTCCTCGATGAATATAAGCATCCAAATAATGAACAATATACAACATCGTGATTAACACAAAATATAAAACTTTAAAAAAATAATGTGTTCGTGTCAGCAGTAGGTAGGTACAGCGCTGCGGTTCTTGTGTATGCGAGCGCCATTGTTAAAGAGCAGGCGACGAACACATCGAAGTGCGGGGTGAGGTGCGGTAACTGATGTTAGTGCGGGGAAGGGAGTGGCCTTTCTGTACGCAGTACTTTAAGTATTCTGTGGTCTAACTTCAGAACATTTTTATCCAGCAGCTAAAGATGCTGCATATAGAAGAAGTAACACTTGGGAAAGTTTGATTTTATGTGAAAATTACACTTCAATTTGGAGTAATACTGCATTAATTTTCCAACCCTACAGGGGGGCAACTCAATACAGAGTAAATCGCAATACGATTTGACCGTCGGGCGTGAGAATCATGACGGTAACACAGATCCCGCGTATGATAAGGCTTTGTTATTAAAAGAGCGTAAAATAAAAATTGTTTTTGTCATGTTTTAGGCAAAACCTGAACTCTGACTTTACCGACAGTGCGTTGGGAAGTACGGACAAGAGTCCCCTGCCATATGGGAACTTTCAGCTTAGGGATACCACCGTGCAGTCCATACTGTCGCATCCTCGATATGGACCCAAGTAAGTGTACCTACCTACTGTTATTTTTGTTTTGGTTAAAGGCTTCTTACAAACAATTTTTAATGACTGCTTAGATATGATACTGAAAAAAAAACCTTCAGGCTATGTTTCAGCTAATATGATGCTGATTTTCGAGCTTAGTGGTTTTGTCATTTAGGTATGACCGTTTGTTTAGGGATTGTTTGCAATGATCTGAGAAACGTTACCATCATGTGAACGGCTACCGTTTAGCTTAGAATTAACAAGCAGTCAATTCATGTTATTTAGAATTCTAGAACACGCATTGCACGCAACATTGTTTAACAATTAAAATTTCCATTAAAAACATAACTCATAAAAACTGATTGTAACACAAAGTACCTACTAGGTACTAACAAACTTTATTACATAATCGGCCTCGCCGTTAATGAAATTTATGTCACGGTGTTTACCTTGCCTTGTCCTACAGCAAACCTTACATTTTGTCACCAGATCGGCTCTCGGCTCCAATATGTACACGTACCTGAAGTTCGGGCTACCTCGGGTGTTTCCGCCGAATCATAACGGATCCCAGCGTTCGGGCACGCCTAAACCGAAGACTTCTATTGGGAGTGGCATGAAACCTGTGCCCAGGTAAATATTGTAGATGCTGCAATGTTTTTTCCACATTCTTCTAGCAGTTTCCTAAGCCTGAGAACCAGAATTGAGGTGAACCAGCACAATATTGCGTAACACACACAATCTGAATAATTTTAAAGGATATTGCTAATCCATTGCTTCATATGTTCGAAAAATTTGTCTGCTCAACAACGTAAATAATGCAATGAATGTTGTTGAACTGTCAAAATGAAAGCCAGCAATTACCCCGAAGGCCCTTATGAATCTTTACAGTAGTAGTTAAGGTAGGTTCCAATGATACCTAAAAACCTTCTGTTGAATCACTGAGAAAATTAGCGAAGGACTCCGCTGAATGCAAAAATAGCACACGTTTTTTTGATGCTTGTTCTTTTCAAAATGCAACAAGACAGGTAATGATTTACCTACCTAAACACTAGGCAGTGTGGGTATAGTAGGCAGTGACAAGTTGCCAGCTTATCGGATAGGACATCAATGACCTGCTAACGAATACAATGTAACCACGACTGTTCTAACTTTTCATACACATTTGTTTTTCAATATAATTAGGCATGTAGATGTCATAATTCTTTGTCAATCAAACAATTTATTATGATATATTATGCAATCTGTGTAGATTCAAAATGGCATAATCTACTTTTCACATTTATTTTCATCTTTTTGCATTTCTTAACAGGATCCAAAGGCAAAGTCGCGGTATGCGCGAGACCTCATCAGGTTACGACAGTTCAGACAACGAGACGACCACAAACTACAAATACAGTCGGAAGTATCGCTCTGACCCGGATTTTAGGATGCAGAACGTACATCCTTCTCTGCAGGTAAATACTTTCTACGAAAACACGTTTGATGAACCAAGAACATTTTATTTCTCTGGCTAAACGTTGATCTGAGTCAAAATTCAGTTTTTATGATGTAATTTATTACTCCGAACACACTGGCAATTTTACCTTTGTCATAACATTAACTAAGGTCTGTTGCTCTTACCCTAGGTGGTATACCAACTGTTACTATGCATTAACGGTGGACCCCAACTCAGTACAATAGGTACCTTCTTTTCCCATACCTGTATCTTTAATATTTCTAATGTTTTCTGGCTTCTCTGATCTTCAATTGTCTTCCAGCCAAATACTGGGGTACCATTAGTCGCAATGCAGCAAGCTGGTATTCGAGGCGACGGTCAGTGGACGAACTCCCGAAACAAGTCAGTCAGTGAAGCCAACCTGCTGGGTATAGATGCACGGCCACAACGCACTCATTATAGCCATAGAAGAAATAGCGTCGCTGATTATGTTCCTGATGGAGACCACCAAAGGTAAGTTCTACGGAGTATGCGGTAGATGTAAGCTGACTATGACGATGCATTCTAAAAGACAGGCTTAGTACGTATACATATTGGATTGCTGGCTGGCTATCCAGTTAGTGGTTACAACAGTGCTAGACTGACAGAGCTTTTTGTACGAGAGTTGCTGGTAGCTACTAGTTTTCAACTTCTAGATTTGTTGAAGCTGTCTTGTAAGTAGCAAACGTCAAATATCTGATGTACCTATATGTATGTTATGTTCGAGGGCGCTTGTCCTGTGGAAGGGTTTCGGCGTTCATAAATAATAAGTCCAGCTTGATCACACAATGATTCCTCAATATATTATTCACAATATTTTGCATGAAATCGTATGATTGTCGAAATATAAATTAATGGTAATATATGATACATTACAAACACACGGAGAGCGAAAAGGTGAGAGAGCGGATACGGATATACAAAAAGAAACGTCAATGTCAAAAATGATATTGACAGTTGTCCAGGTGTTGCAATATGTGAATAGATACTCTATATTTAACACTTCCCCTTATTCACATATTGTCATAAACTACATATACATGCACAATGCAGACTTACATGCAAACTTAACATAAGAATATAAAACCTTAATTAACATTCATGCTATTTATACATTTCCT
The DNA here is from genome assembly GCA_945859645.1 of Amphipoea oculea. Classification (NCBI taxonomy): domain Eukaryota; kingdom Metazoa; phylum Arthropoda; class Insecta; order Lepidoptera; family Noctuidae; genus Amphipoea; species Amphipoea oculea. The sequence goes on from OX243868.1 coordinate 5,306,782, forward strand.
ATGTTTATTGGAACACAGCGGCTTAGTGAGTACATCTGCAATCATATCACTACTAGGTAAATATTTTACTTTAGCAAATCCTTTTTGAATTAAATCTTTAATAAAGTGATATTTTAAGTCTATATGCTTTGTTTTCTTGTGACAGTATTCCTTGGCTTCTAATAATTTATGGGCGCTTTGATTGTCATTGAATACAATATAATAATGTCTATACTTTTACATAAGATTTCAAACAGAAAATTTTTCAGAAAACATAAATCCTTTAAGACATCAGTTATCGCTAAATATTCCGCCTCTGTACTAGAAAGGGCAACGCATCTCTGTTTCCTTGATTCCCAATTAATGTTATTTTTACCTAATTTTATCACATAGCCAGTGTAAGACTTACGGTCTAGCACATCGTTGGCCCAGTCTGCATCAGTATAGGCAGTTACACATAAATCAGAGCTTCTATAAAAACATAGGCCATGGTTTAATGTCCCTGCTAAATACCTGAGAATTCTCTTGGCAGCAAGCCAATGTTCTTTACTAAAACCATGATTATATTGGCTCAACTGGCTACACGCAAATGATATGTCAGGCCGAGTACATACTGCCAAGTACATAAGTGAGCCTAAAAGTTCTCTGTATTTATAAACATCGTCGCTAAGAAGTTGATCAGGCTCAGGTTTATTCAATTTATCATTCACTATCATCGGGGTGGAAACAGGCTTACAATTTTCCATCCCAAACTTATACAATAATCTTTTGATGTACTCAGACTGATCCAGTTTAAGCATGCCCTTATTCCTATCTCTGGCAACTCTCATACCTAAGCAAATCTGTAGAGATCCCAAATTTTTAACATTAAATTTAGACTCTAACACATTAAACAAGGTTTTTGTGGCTTCAACATTATTGCCAAAAACATAGAAATCATCCACATACAGGGCAACTATTGTTAAAGATTTATCATCTCTCTTAATATAGACACAGGGTTCACATTTTGATTGCATAAAACCATTTTCCAACAATACTTGATTTACTTTTAAATTCCATGTTCTACTGGCTTGTTTAAGCCCATATATGCTTTTTAACAATAAACAAACTTTGTTACTACCATCACTAAAACCCTCTGGTTGTTCCATGTATATACTCTCTTTCAAGTCACTATTTAAAAACGCAGTATCAACATCAAAGTGGTCAATATTTAAGTTACTTTCTGTAGCTATAGCAAATAACAAACGCATAGTACTATGACGAACAACAGGGGAAAAAGTGTCTTCATAGTCAACTCCAAATTGCTGTGAAAAACCACGTGCAACAAGACGGGCTTTGTATCTGCTATTACCTACATGGTCACGTTTAATTCTATACACCCACTTACATTTAATAATATTTGTATTTTCAGGCCTAGGAACTAATTTCCAAACTTTGTTGGACATAAGGGCCTCATATTCCTTTTCCATGCCATTATGCCAGTCTTTATAGCATGGAGATGACATAGCTTCACTATAAGAATAAGGTTCACTTACCTCCTGTACCATCATTGAGAGGTCGAAGCCCTTATACTTATCAGGCATCTTACCGCGTGTGCTCCGTACAGGCCTCTCAGAAGAAACCATTGGAACTTCTGGTTCCGGGCTGGACAGAGGCTGCTCGTCGCCGGACCAGGAAAGATCACTGCTGCCAGGACCTATTAAATGGCCCTCATTTCCAGTGCTATCTAAACTTACAGAAACATTCTGATTATTATCACGGTTATCATTTAAAATATCACAATCTTTAAAAGAGACATTTTCATTGTCACTATCATCAAAAGTCTTGTCACTCTTACTAGAATTAATATTTATCTCATTCATATTAGAATTATTAATATTATTTGTCTCATTCATATTAGAACTATTAATACTATTTGTCTCGTTCATATTAGAACTATTAATATTACTTATCTCATTCATATTAGAATTATTAATATTCATTGTCTCATTCATATTAGAACTATTAATATTATTTATCTCATTCATATTAGAATTATCAGATTCATATAAAAAATATTTATCTAAGCTCTCCTTTTGCTCATGAGAAACATTGCTCAAATCTTTCCAAAATTTATTTTCCAAAAATACTACATTTCTTGAAAAGATTATCCGTTTAGGTTCTGTGGGTTTAATTAGTCTGTATTCTTTTGTCGTGTCACTATAACCAACGAAAATACAAAGATCAGATCTGGCATCTAACTTATTACGCTTGCTCTCAGGTATAAGCGAGAAGGCCACACAGCCGAATACTCGCAAGTGGTTTAGTTCAACATTGGAACCTGACCCAGACCATACCTGCTTGGGACATGATCCAGCCAAAGCACTAGTGGGACATCTATTTTTCAAATAAAACGCAGTCATTGCTGCTTCCCCCCAAAACTCATTGCTTAGGCCTGAATCCATTAACATACACCGGACCTTTTCCATTACTGTTCTATTTAACCGTTCTGCCACCCCGTTCTGTTGAGGGCAGTACGGAACAGTAACTTGGTGTATAATCCCCTCAGCCTTTAAATACTCTGTGAAAATATTGCCACAATATTCACCACCGCCATCTGATCTTAAACACTTAATGGGAAAACCACATTGTTTTTCAACAAGAGACTTAAAATCAATAAAATGTTTCATTACCTCACTCTTGTGCCGAAGTAAAAAACCCCAACTCATTCGACTGTAATCATCGGTGAATGTGAGAAGGTATCTTGCACCACCATGACTGCACACAGGCATGGGTCCACATACATCGGTATGGACGAGTTCAAGCGGAGACGTGGCACGTTTCGCATTGCCCTTGAGAAACGACTTGGCCACCTGCTTCCCCTGCAGGCAACCGATGCATTCCTCGAGCTTCTGTTCCTGAAACTTGACAATGTTTTTGTTCCGCAGAACACGCATCCCACCATAACTTAAATGACCAAGCCTCTTATGCCAGATTGTAGCTGGCACTGCTGCTACCATCGCATTCTGATCTCTCTGAACTACCTCCAGAGAAGCTGAAGAATGCTCCACGTGCGAGACCTTATTACACGAGATGAAATCAAGTTTATAAATACCATTGGAGTTGGTGGCATGACCTACACTTTTTCCCATAATTTTACAATTTTCATAAATGTGACACCCTGTATAATTAAATATTACATTGTAACCTTGATCACATAATTTACTTACAGACAATAAATTGGACGCTAACTCTGGGACAAACAAAGCATCATCTACAATTTTATGGTTATTATCCAATAAAATCTGTACAGTTCCTTTACCAACACTATCCACTTGATCACTATTAGCAACGCACACCTTACTTTTAACTTGCACCAGGTTCACAAAATTTTCTTTGTTGTTACTCATATGCATCGAACAGCCAGAGTCCACAATCCACTCGTGATGACGCACAGACATTGCAGTTGCAGTCGTCAGGAAAGTCTTATGTTCTTCATCTTTCTTAGCCTCTCTGTCCTTTTTCAATTTAAAACACCTAGCTTTGATGTGTCCCGTTCTTTTGCAATAGTGACAAACTTTTGTTTTCTTATTTGCTGCATAGGCCATACTCGATACTGTATTAGAAATGTCATTGCAATTCCTTCTATGATCCTCCTGTAATAGCCGAGTACGCACTAGTTCACTTGATAGTGTATTGCTAATGTTTGCTGTCTCCAGACCCGACACAAGCACATCAAACTCAGAAGGTAAGCCACTTAGGAGAATTTCTGCCAGTTCACAATCCTCAATTTTTTTTTCCTATATCAGCGAGCTGTTGTGATAGGGTCATAATACCATTAATGTATTCACTCATGTTGGAGAATTCAGAGTAATTTGTACGGTACAGTTTTCTCAGTAGTAAAATTCGCCTATAGAGCCCCTTGTCTTCATAGATTTGGGATAGTTTATCCCATGCCTCCTTCGCAGTCTTTGCATCCCGCACATTCTGCAATAAGCTGCTGTGAATGCTTAGACATATACGGGCCAACGCCTTCTGAATATGCCCGGGATCAGTGTCGTCCCCTGTGACGGCATCCCACAGATTTTCCAGTACCAATACCATCCGCATACAAAATTTCCACGTTGAATAATTTCCCACACCTGACAATTTTTCAATGTGTGACATTCCAGATGTTTTCGAGGAATCATTATCGCCCATTTTAAATCGCCTTTTTTTGGTTGGCAAAGTAAAGAAAAATTTCTAACCTTCAATCTGGGCCCATAACCTGTTCGAGGGCGCTTGTCCTGTGGAAGGGTTTCGGCGTTCATAAATAATAAGTCCAGCTTGATCACACAATGATTCCTCAATATATTATTCACAATATTTTGCATGAAATCGTATGATTGTCGAAATATAAATTAATGGTAATATATGATACATTACAAACACACGGAGAGCGAAAAGGTGAGAGAGCGGATACGGATATACAAAAAGAAACGTCAATGTCAAAAATGATATTGACAGTTGTCCAGGTGTTGCAATATGTGAATAGATACTCTATATTTAACATGTTATACCCTTGTCGAATCATCGCCACATATCTGAATGAGTGAGAGACAGACTTCGTGATCCTGATTTCAAAATAAAACGTCCTTATTTGACTTTGTTTCAGCTACCTAATGTCACCTTCCCACCTGGGCGGTCGCATGTCGAAGGCAGGCAGCCACATGTCCATCGCACAGTCCAGGAAACATTCCACGCTAAGACCGGGAGACCATCTAGACGGATACACGCATTCCGCGTATATCTACCCTAATTATTATGTGAGTACCTACTTTTGCCGCCAGCTGATAGCCCACATTCTATACAAATTAAAATTACATTTCTGTTTTTGAATTTTTATTCGTCTTTCAAACCATTGGTCGCATTGGTTTCAAAATTGGTACTGCATAAAGTTCCCCGTTTAAAATCAGGAGGCCATAATTTCTGAAAATCTAATTTTGCTTTGCAGGTAAACAGTTTAGAAATAACAGCCCCCGAGAACAAGTCAACGTTGCTGGTGTCCGGGCTGAGCTTTGAAGTGAAGTCAGGAGAAATATTAGCTGTTCTCGCGACTTCGCACCACGAGGCCACTGGTCTACTGGATGTTTTAGCTGGAGTGCGAAAGGTTTGCAGCGATTTTCACTTATACATCATGCCTTAATATGTAGGTAGACGACTATCAAACATATGAATGTGGTTTAGAATTAGAAACATCTTACATGAGGAAGATAAAACCGTACCTACCTAGTTACATAAACTAAGTAGATCATTGTGATGAGTAAGAAAGAGAGAGAGAGATATGGAATTATAAAGACGAATATCACCTTCTCTTTTCGCAACGGAATCATGATAGCTTAGAAACTTCATAGTATGTACCAATTTTAATCACACATTCTATCTTTTCATCCAGAAACTGACCGGCGACATAGTCCTGAACGGGCAGCCGGTCGCCTCCTCAACTCTTCGAAAGGTGGCCGCATACGTTCGTAAGGACACATCACTGTGTGCCGCCATGACAGTTGACCACACTCTGAGGTTCCACGCCGCGCTGAGAAGACCAAGAAACAACGGACAGGTCAAGATGGATGATAGGGATCGGGTAAGTCGTATAAGTACATTGACTCCTGCTTCAAATCAGAAATGAAATCAAATTTTCTTAGTGATTTTCCGATAAACGCAAATCTTGCATCTAAGAGATATACGAGTATTATACCATGATTCATAAATATTAGCTGCGTCTTTGCCTACTTTTATCTACTTTTTACAGACAAATATCATGCTCAACATATAGATAGATGTTCAGTATAATATTATACTTGTAGGATCCGTTTTGGGAGACAAGAGAAGACACTTGCCTCCCAAAACGGGTCCTGTGACCTCTTGAGTTAAGCCTCCCAAGAAATAAATAAAGTTACGGATAAAGGTACACAATGTTGCTTCAAAAAAATCACACCGCACAATCGCAGCCCTCATATCATAAAAACATATGAACCATTCCAGATAAACCTGCTAATAGAAGAACTAGGACTGGAACAAGTCCGGGACACAAACGTAGGACGCCTCACTCGCTCCGAAATTCGTCGCCTCAACGTAGCATGTCAGCTCCTTCTGGACATGGCCATATTAATCCTGGACCAGCCCACGAAGGAGATGGACATATTTGACACTTTCTTCCTGGTGGAGTATTTGAGGAATTGGGCCAGTACAGGCAGAGTTGTCATCATGTCGCTACATCCACCAACTTATGAGATTTTTGCTATGCTTACTAAGGTGGGTTGATGAATGGATTCGGGTGTTTTGTCCGTTTTTTTTTCCTGAGCCAAATAGGGCTCAAAAAATATTTTTTTCATCTATTTCATGTTTTCCTTGGTGTTTTAGGTGGTGTTAATATCAGCCGGTAGAACAATGTTTAGCGGGTACAGAAGGGATATGTTGCCATATTTTGCCTCCATCGATTATCCCTGCCCAGCTTTCAAGAACCCCTCGGATTATTACCGTAAGTAGTGAATTTCATACACTTCCACTTCAAATTAGACTTTACTAACTTCTTCAGAATTTTCATTTAATTCGCTTAAATTGCTCGAAGTTGTAATTTGCTGATAAATCTGTGGATCTAATTAGAGGTGTTCTTCTTGTCAACTGTTTGCAAAAGGGCTCTGGAGTTTAGGCATTTCGATAGACTATGGACCCCTCTTGACCTTCCACCCTATTTCTGTTTTGTTGCTCCTGGCCAGCTTTAGTCATCCTTTTACCAAAGGGCTGAGCCACTACACTAAATCTACCTTTCTTCATGTTAACCTGGTAGCGGGATCGATGTTAGGATCACCATAGTAGCGCTTGCTAACTTGTTCATCCCCTATCTGAGGGCTGGATGTACCATACTGAGATAAGACTTTCATCCTAATACTAATACCCTCGCGCACTTACAGTGGACCTGGTAACCCTAGACGACCTGTCAGCCGCAGCGATGTTAGAGTCGTCGGGTCGTATCTCCGCGCTCGCCAACGTGTTCGCGGGCGCGCACGCGGCGCCCGACCCGCCGCCGCCCGTGCCGCTGCCAGCTCCACTGACCAGGCCTAATGTGTTCGTGCAGGCCGGGGCGCTTATTGAGTGAGTATGTAGTGGTATGGACAGTATGGACTTGTATCAAGGGATAATGCGTGATTACGTAATAGCTTTTTGGAACGATAGGTAATATAGTAGAGTTTGAGCGTGTTTTCAGAAGAATTTGATCGTGCAATACCTACGTGTGGAAATGCGCGAACACGAACGACCCATCCACAAGGTTTTAAGGGAGCTCATACACTATAATACGTAGGAATGAGTCGTGCCAAATGCACGTATACCTAGTTTTGACGCCTAAAAACAATCTGTATTATTGTTTAAATATGTTGCGTTATCGTGAATAGTAAATACGAAATGCACACGTGGGACTGCTATATCGATAAAATACTGAAGCTAAATTGGAACACACCCAGTTTTTCAATCATATTATTTTCTTTATCTACAGAAAAAGCCTGTTGTTCACACAATCGACGACAGTCTCGAACGTTATAACGCGAGTTCTCCTAGCGGCTGTCATGTCAATGATCACGGGCACCGTATTCTGGGACCTGCCGGCTACGGATCCTAAGGTAAAATTATTATTTAATCGTCATTTTTCATCTGTTTTTTTGCGATATCGTCTTTTTTGTGTTACCTACGTGATGGACGGGCTACGGATAAACTCCTGGAATTATACAAATGGAAGGTTTGATTATCATCGATACTGGACCGGTTTATTTACTCCAGATATAAATGTGGAAAGTTTGGGACTTCTTTGCGGTCTCCACTCAAGAAGGCGCCAGCTCCAACAATCCAATAACAGCTTCAATATTTCAACAGAATTGGCCTACCCAGACCCACTTCATCTTAGTGAATCCGCTAGTATTTAAACTGCCCAAGCATTTTCCATCAGACCAGTTCATTCTAAGCTCGACTTCACTTGTTCACCAGTTTTGTTTTTCCACAGCTAACACAAAACGACAGGGTAGGCTTCCACTACACAGTAATGTGCCTCACTGTGTGGCCGATACTTCTGTGGTTGAGTGCAAGAGAAGCGAGCTCGATGCGACATCATGTGGAGAGGGACATCGCTGTGGGGCTGTACTCCAGAACTGTGTTCATATTGTTCGATGTAAGTACATCTTCTGATAGCATCTATGGTAGGTTCACGAAAAAACCTTCACTATGCATATCGCTCGTTAGTGCAATTATGAGTAACAGCCGGAGCAAGCCCGATAGGTAAATGCAAACTCTTGCTTGGTAGTCTTCAAGTCCCGAGTAAATCGGTTATTTCTGGGCAAGCGCAAGTAGGTACCTTACACAACCGCCTGGCGGCAATCAGTTGCATGTTTGCCTCTTTATACGGTAACCTCTTTCGGTGCTGGTACTCATAGCCTAGTTGTAAGTCAAGGTCAACAATGTCGATGAGGCTTCTCGCAATTTGGAGATCTCTGAAACTTAATGATCTGTGTCGTTATGCTGCGCTTGCTAGTCCATGGGTGCGCTTGCCTTGCCACGCTTACCACGCTGGAAAACCACTGAAAATATTAGTTGCTTCTTTCTATAGACTCCCAAAAACGTGCCCCAAAGTATTTAATGTGTTAACGTTGTTTTCCAGCAATTTCTGGAGCTTTGGTCGGCGGGAGTGACGTGGCTGGCGTACTTAGTGCCGAGCTACGCCATGAGCGGGCTGTACGCGCAGTCGCCGGCGTCCTTCGACGGATTTTATTTATACTTAGGTATGTTTTAACGGCTTATGTCCAGGAGCATATTATTATCCTGCTGCAACAGCTAAATGATTGTTTGCTGAACAAAGAAGTGTGACAAGGGCAGGTTTTCTTAAGCCCCGTAGACGCCACATTTTGGAAGTGTTTAAGCACACACTATACCAGACTGTGAACGGATTTTATCCGACCCATATTTTCATCCGTCTTATCTTCTTCCGATAGTGTTTTAGTACTTAATCCACTACACTGAGATATGTACCTACTACTAGTTTAAGAAAACATTTCCTTCCAAATATTTTGCTAATTACAATCTCACCAGTCAATCTTTTATTCCAGGTTACATGGTGCTCTATCTAATAAGTATACAAATGTTATGTCGAGCGACGATATTCCTTGTGCCAATGGAGAAGACTGCGGCAGTCATATCAGGGGTCTGTCTACTACTGAGCACCCTCGTCAACGGCGTGATGATACATGAACGGGACCTGCCTTACTACGTCACGTGGCTGCAGTACGTGTCGCCATCTAGGTGGACCTTGCCGGAACTATTGGGAAGGGAACTTAGTGAGGTGGCTTTGAGGAACAGTATTAGTAAGGATGTTCGGTGTCCCAATAAACAGGTGAGATTTATTATGCACATTTTATTTGTTGTTTTAAAGTATTGGCGTAACCGTTTTAATTAAAGAAATTCATAATAAAAAAATTGATACAAATGGATACTTATGTAGATATATTAGTAAGTGACTAAATCAGTAAGGCTACTGGCCCGTAATAAGACAATGTTATGCCGGGTTGGAAACAATTCTCAGTTCGAGAAAAAACATTAAAGTTTTTCTTTGAAGGGTAAAATCATTTATCACTTGGAGTTTTCCAAAAAAACGTAACTTTCTTTATTGTTGCGGGACGGTGTCCCTAAACGATGCCATGATTCCATAGACAAGCTCCCTCAGAATTTTGAGAAGACTTTGTTAAACATTTTATTTTCTTCTTACAGATACCCAGATACCAAGACATAATAGTACAATCGCCGTGCCCTCCTCCGAACGGAACACAAGTACTCTCCAACTACGAGTACCTTCGATCCAACCACCTTTGGGAGTGGAGCGAAGAAACGTTCCTCATATCTCTGGCTATATTCTACGCAGTGTTTGCGTTTATAGGTCTAGTGGCGTTTGTTGCTGACTGTACTAAGTACACTAAGAGAAAAGACCGCGCGTCGAGGAGAGGACATAAGATTAGCGTTAATACTCCTTGAATTACATGAGACTGGTGTTTGATTTTATGTGAGACTATCTGCCGGTTTCTAAAAGCCTTTTGAGCAAAGATTTAAATCGTTAGATTTGCCCTCACCGTACCAAGTCGAGCACGAAAAAGTGTCCATTCTGAGAAGAGCGAGCTCACACAATAATAATTAGGCGAATCCATGACTATCAAGTCTCTGCGACATTGTGTGTGTCAGAGGTGTCAAAACAAAACGCAACCATCTTTTGACGCGGGAGGGCGAATCTACGATTACAAAGAGTATATCTGCTAGGAAATTGTCTGTTGGCTATTGTTATTGGTTGATCAATCAGATAAGCTGGCATACGATTCCATAGAAGATTTACAAGAATCACTGAGATAAAGTACTACACAAGAATAAACTTTTAGAAACTGGGGTCGCGATTAAGAAAGGGTAAGCCAATTTTGGTCCTTATGGTCTAATATGATGAGACTTTGCGGTGTATTTGGCTGATGAAGAATTATTTGGAATTATTATTATTACTAGAGAAATCTTCCAGATTAGTATTTTAATAAAGATTATGAAATAAAAATATTATAATGATCTACGGTTATTGCTCAATCTTAGGGCGATTGTTAGCTAAATATATTTGAATGATTTGTAATAAGGAAAATAAAAGTCGAACAATGTACAAACGTATGAATTGTCATAATAAAATTATATAATTAGGAGTAATTTCGACTTGAGAGTTGAATAAAAAGGCTGACTGTAGGTCTTCCGTCCATATAAGTTTATCTACAATTTTATGGATTTATTCTGTTTATATTCTACAATTAATAGTTTGTTCTAATGGGGTGAATAGGACCTAAGTGGTCACAAGTTCGGAGTTTGTGATATGTTCAATCTTGACTAGTTTAAACTTTAAACATTAACCCCCTTACTAATAAACGTATTATATCTGATGAATAGTTACACAGCGATTTCTCTCTTTCAGTCGTCAGTAATTTGAATTTCGAAAGAAGAAGACAAAGCGTTGTATAACTATACAGACGCTATACAACGTTTATTAATAAGGGGGTTAAAGTATCATACGCCTTGAAACTGTAGGGTAGGGACTGGTTGCACTACTCCACCATTAGGTATACCTACCTAACCAACTGTCATTCGTGAAAATGTGACAGTTTCTCGCGAATGACATTCTGCTGATTTTATTGGTGGAGTAGGTAAGTAGGTACCCCTATAGAATGCCGCGCGGTTTTGTACGCTTCCAGACCAGGAATTTCTCTTGTTTTTGTGTACAGTTTCTATTCATCCCATTACCTTAAAAATGTTTATCAATTTTATATTTACCTACATTTCATTGTAGAAATGTGGACATCTATCTCTTTGATACTTAATCGCTTTCTCTTCTCTACCTCTTTATTAGTAGAAAAGTAAAATAAGCAGTAAATACTGGCAATACCACCAGTTATTTTTCATATATGGCAATGTTGCTATACAGCCCTGTACATAGAGTAGCTTTAGAAACTTATGCATAGTAAATACATACCTAGTTAAATTTTTATTAGTTTAGATATCAAGAAACAGGAAGGTCGAAAATCTCTATGCATCTTATTAGAAGAGAAATGTAGGATGATTGCAGACATACCCGTTGCAGCGAGAATGTTGGAGTTTCTACACGAAGCAAGTAGGTTCTACTCGTACATCATATTTCGAAAAAAAGTTTAATTATGAATATTAGTTACTAATAACATTAGCCAACCCCACTGATACATGTTACCCCGGTTCATTAAAAAAGCGAAAAATTAAAGTTTTTATATGAAAAGAAATCGTTCGAGAAAATGTAGCTAATTTTATTAACTTTTAAGTGATTGTAGACATTTTGTTCAACGAGGTCTTAATTTAAGCCCTTTTTGTCAAACTAGTTTTAAAGTGAAGCCATATCACTTAATTTTAAATATTATATTTAAGTTACCTTAGCGTCAAAACTATACATAATGTTATAATAAATAATAGTAATTTAATGATTTTATTGGTTTTATTTCATGATCATCTGTTCCATAAACGAATTAGGTACCTATTACAAAAAATATATAACAATGATTTAAAGTCATTTTATAAATGATATAAAAATAATAAATTATTTTAATTGAACACAACGTATTTTGTAACAAAACTTACATAATACTAGATATTTCTGTACAATTCATATTTAACGTAACGCAATTTTGATTAACGACATCATAATTAACGGATTAGAGGAAACATGATTGAAAAAATATTGAAGTTGTCTCTACTCTTAGAAATATATCGATGATTACATATGCCTGGCTTTCTAGCAAAACTAACGTACTCTCCCTAAAATATTTCCTTTTTCGCTTTGCCCATTAAATCTAAGCTTAATGATACCAACAAAATTTTACTAAAACTTTAGATAAGCAAAAGCCTGAGGTTACATTGATTTTAAAATATTTCTACAATACCTACTTATAATAATTTATTTGTATGACGAGGTAGGTAAACTTACTGCAATATTGGTCCAAAACTCTTAATCATTTATTTTTATGCACTTTCGGTTTTCATATGAAACAGCTCGTGGTATCGCTTACAAATCTCGCAGACACAGGGTAATATTTTATGCTGGAAAATTTTTCTCTTCTTTTCCTTACCACCGGTATTTGTGCACTTGTCGTGTTCGATGTAACGGCTCCCTATAACAGTCTTGGACGCATCAGCACTATTTTCTAGACGGTAGGTGTACGGTTTTTCTGTGCTGTCCGTCGATCTAGAAAGTTACATACGGATTAGTTTGCCAGTCAACCTACTTCTCCAATCTGAAAATTCATACTATTGTATTTAAATTTGAAAATTGTACAGACGCCAGCACATCAACCTACTACAATCTGTCAAATTTCTTTAATAGATTTTCAACTTTATCACCAAAGCATAAGGTTCAAAGTTGATTGGGAAAATCTGACAGTTTCGGGTAGGTTGATGTGCTGGCGTCTGTACCTTCTAAATACAACCTAAAGTTACAGTACCACTCGGCAATCCTATGATTATCAAATTACAGTTAAATATTGTTGCTACAGCTCAACAATACTCCTATCATAATTGCACTACTACTCAACAGTTGCACTACAACTCAAGAATTCCCCTGCTATTGTTCAGACGCCAGCACATCAACCTACTACAATCTGTCGAATTTCTTTAATCGATTTTCAACTTTATCACTGAAGCATAAGGTTCAAAGTTGATTGGGAAAATGTGACAGTTTTGGGTAGGTTGATGTGCTGGCGTCTGTACTAACAACGTTGAATTACCTTTTAATAGTCAAAATAGTATTGTAAACTAAAATAACACAATTGCACTACAATCCTACAGTTGCACTATTACTCAGATTTCCACCTACCATCAAACTCAAAGCATTTATGTCAATTAAACCATGTACAGGCACTTTTGAATTGTCAAAATTAAATAGTCGGTCAGTTAATCAGAAAGTTGAAGCTAGTTGCCCATTCTAAAACGTAGATCTCTATGGAAAAGAACGGGCAAGAAACTCCATGGACACTATCAAGATATTACAAAATCCTGGGTACATTATTCTTGCTGCTTCTTTATGTGAGAACAATGTAAAAAAAAACACAAATGAAGAAACAATTCAAATTATAAAATTAAATTAAATTTTTTCGAACGTACAGACGCCAGCACATCAACCTACCCGAAACTGTCAGATTTTCCCAATCAACTTTGAACCTTATAGTTTAGTGATAAAGTTGAAAATCTATTAAAGAAATTTGACAGATTGTAGTAGGTTGATGTGCTGGCGTCTGTACATAATGTTTTCATATCTTTATATTGACAAGGAAAAGTCATGATGTTAATTTTTTTAAACAGTTCCGTTAAAGATTCGCGTCTGCTGAGCTGTAGATGGCTCTGACAACCCTCTTTTGCAGAATGAAGATAGAATCAATATCTGCAGCCCGTCCCCACAACAAAATACCGTAAGACATGATGCTATGAAAGTAACTAAAATAGACCAGTGCACGTCTATTAATTGGCGGATTTTCCAAACAGCGTAAAAGGCTGAACTTAGCCGCCCTGCAAGTGATGTTAAATGCGGGCCCCACTGCAGCTTTGATCAAGCGTGATCCCCAGGAAAACCGTATTTTCGACGAATTTAAGTACTTATTTCTTTATTCAATACAACGTGATATTCACTACTTCTAACATTCGGTAAAGCGAATTTAATGCATTTATAATACATCGTACTCACAAGGCTGCACTACAACTCAATTATCCTCCTATTATTGCACTATAACTTAATAATTGCACTATAACTCAACTATAACTCAACAGTTGCACTAACAACTCAAAAATCCTCCTATTATTCAACAGTTGCACTACAACTCAACAATCCTCCTATTATTGCACTATAACTTAATAATCGCACTACAACTCAAATATAACTCAACAGTTGCACTAACAACTCAATAATCCTCCTATTATTGCACTATTATTCAACAGTTGCACTAAAACTCAACAATCCTCCTATTATTGCACTTATACTCATCAGTTGCACTAAAACTCAACAATTCTCCTATTATTGCATTAATACTGAACAGTTGCACTACAACTCAACAATCCTCCTATTTTTGCAATATTATTCAACAGTTGCACTACAACTCAACAATCCTCCTATTATTGCACTTATATTCATCAGTTGCACTAAAAATCAACAATCCTCCTATTATTGCATTAATACTGAACAGTTGCACAACTCAACACTCTTCCTATTATTGCACTAATACTCAACAGTTGCACAACTCAACAATCTTCCTATTATTGCACTAATACTCAACAGTTGCACTACATCTCAACAATCCTCCTATTATTGCACTATTATTCAACAGTTGCACTAAAACTCCTACTATTGCACTACAATGCGACAATTCTACCACGATCCTACCCTTCACCACCTGTCATCGATTTCGGAATCGTGGCCCGAGCTTTGGTCGGTTTTCCAGGGTTGTGTGTGTATGTTGTAGACACAGAACTCAGGACGCCGTAACGGAAATCTTGGTAGCTTGCGCCGTGGCGGAGGAATGCATGTCTTTGGCCTAAGAAAAAAAATACGGTTTGTTGAGCTATTTTTATTGCTGTAATTGAAGTAAAAAACGATGGATGGACTGTGTGAAAGATGATAATTGGCTAATAGAGAAGTATTGATGAAGAAGACATGTTGCGTCGTCCCCAACAAGAAAATGATGATGATGATGATTTGAATCTAGGTAGATATCAAGTTTTGGAACAACAAACTCAATGTCAAACATCATAAAGTTCAAATTCTATTGCAACCAAAAATATTTAGACATCTTTTACAAATGTTCACTCAAAAAACATCTTAGGATACGCGACGCTAAAATAAATAGCTAAGTCAGTAGCGAGGTGGAACGTAAATTATGTGGATTATTTGTTGGAGTAGCTTATTTTTACTGAAATGTAAAGTTTATCAAATTCCTTGATTCTTTGCCAAATTGAAATTTGGACTTTGCCCAACGTGCAGTTTGTGGGAACAATATCGTTGACTTCTGTTGATTTTTAAATACTCTGATTTAACAGCTTGCTTTATAGCATAGGTACAGTCGAGTTCTTTAATATCTGAGCATGTTCATGAATCAAAAATATATAGGCAATGGTAAGTTTCATAAAACTCTAAACAGCTTCGCCGTACAATAAATTGTAAACAATCTGTGACATCATAAATATGTGACTACATTAAATCAATAATATTACTACAGATAAAGACTCTAAAAATTGTGCGCAATCCCTTGTTCATATTATTTAGCGCAAAGTTAGGTTCACAAATATCTATGCAATTATTTTTCTATGAAAAAGATCTTGAAACAAAATCAACTTGAAGTTGTCAGTTATGACATCCTTCAACGGCAATATTGCATTATTACTCGAACTTTTGCTCCGGCAAGCAAAAATAAATTTTATGGAAAAGGCCATTTAGTTGAATATTCAAAGCTGTATAGATATTTATGAATCCTAGGTTGCAACAAATATATTGAACACTAGAGTATTTAGATATTTATGTTCCGAAGAGTAGTCAGATATTTTTGACTGCACTACCGTAACATACTTATGAACAGTTTATATGAAAACATTTTATTGATGTCTAAGTTTGTATAGAACTATATGATCATTTTAATGCTTACAATATTTTGAAACATTGTCACTGCCAATATATTAATGAACTCGACTGTACCTAAATATTTATACAGGGTGAAATTAAATTCATGGGTATCCTTTTAAGGGGTCATTGTACTCATCATTATGAACAACTTTTACTATGGGACTAAACCTAAAATCGCGAAAATAAATCAGCAGTTCCTTGCATTTATGTTCACATAACTCGTCAAAATGTAGGGAAGAGCTGATTTTTTTTTCGCGATTTCAGGTTTGGTACCATAGTAAAAGTTGTTCATAATGATGATTACAATGACCCCTTAAAAGGATGCCCATGAATTCAATTTCACCCTGTATATACAACGCTACAAGAGTCTTTTGGGGCGTAGCCAAAATCGAAACTAGAGCGGCCATCTTGTTATAATTTCACAAATGTTTACCAACAACGCCCCCTGTTATCGTTATTGAGGCGCCAAAAGATCCTTGTAGCACTCCAGAGTGATTTTGTTAATCTGTTCATACAAACAACATACTTGGGACACTGGCAGAAGCTACTGCATTTAACGGTGTTCGGCGTCAAGCTGCAGCTGCAACATGACCTTGAATCGCTTGATTCTGACCGTGACTTTGACCTCAACCTCGTCAATGATGGAGCCCTTCCAGTTTTGCACATGTTTCTGGAAATTATAATTTCAATGAGTACACAGTACCTACCTTTAATGAAACACGGTACCTACTATAAAGTCAACCTCGTAATTGTATCACCCTAAGATTGAATAACTGCTTGCACGTCATAAATCGACGTCTTTTTGCATGTGCGACAGTTTGGTTTCAACCTTACTAAATTTTCAATTATGTGGGTATTGCTGTTAAAATCGGTAAAGCAATTAATTAGGTAAGACATCGACTATACTTAAACATTATTTATTTCTTTACCATTTTTATGACAATGAGCCTACCGCAATCACGGTCAGATATTTTGCCTTTAGCCATTTACTGGATACAGACGCCCGCGCCAGGACATCAAGCTACTACAATCTGTCAATTTCTTTAATAGATTTTCAACTTTATCGCTAAAACATAAGGTTCAAAGTTGATTGGGAAAATTTGACAGTTTCGGGTAGCTTGATGTGCTGGCGTCTGTACCATTTTACACTGAAATGACAGCCAAGAGATTTTATAGCCAATAAGAGATAGATATGTACCTAAAGTAAAAGATGGTTAATAGTGTTAGGGAAATATTTAATCGATCTTCTAAAAACTTATTGGGCTTCTAATGATGCAATTTTTTTTTTAAATAAAGGTGTCTCCTTTTAACTTAGCTATTTAATATTTTTAGGGCCCAAAATAGGATTTATTTGAGGTTCACAAAGTGATATTAATTATTTCCTTTATTTCATTATTTACATATAAATTACATTTTTAAATATTAGGATATAAAAACATTTAAAAATAGTAGCCCACCGGTATCGGGAACAGGGTCCAAGCTACCGGCGGATTACCTAATTATATTACCTATTAGTGTCATAATTATGTATTTTTAGGAAAGCATAATGGGAAATAATTGAGGTTCAGTTAAATACATGATATATGTACAAGTTCTAGCTCACCTATGGTACCTCGCAGTATGGCAGACCTGCTGCTGCTGCACCGGTGATTGTCTCTTAAGCTCTTCCTGCCGTTGCGGGGAACAATGACAATGACAAAGACAGTTCCACACCTCATCTATACGCACTTTCGTTGCTATCTCGATTTTAGGGGACAGAATACCCTGAAAAAGATTTTTTTCTAATAAAATATTTGACAAAACTAACCAATAACCATTTGGTTATTTGATTGCTAATTGCAGGGATTGTTTTCTTTTGCTATATGCAGTGGATTTATTTGTTTTTTTGGGCAAGCAGTTAGGCGCTCCACACACTGGCCGCGGTGAGCAGATAACGCGCCCGCGCGCGTGATTTTTTACATACAAAAAATCACGCGCGGGGGTGCGCGTTATCTGCTCACCGCGGCAGAGCGGGGTGCAGTGTGTGGAGCGCCTTAGGTTTCAGGGATACATTGCTTCCCGGAAATATTTGTGTAAGTAATAGAAGCTTAATAGTTATTGTCATGCGGATTTGCTTACGCAGACGGTATAGGTAGGTTAGGTATGTAAAAATTAGGAAACAATGTTAAATCTAAGTGAGGTTTGTATAGGTTAACGCAGACACTGGCAAATAGGAAAACCAGGAAAAAGTGAAGTAAAAAAAATTTACTAAAAATTATTACAGGGAACTCTTTAGACCTCCTCATGAGCAGATCTACTCCATCACTCGAGCACATGTTGGGTGGAAAGAGAACATCATTGAGTGCACCAAGGTATTGGGCGAGAATTCCACATTCACTAGACGCACAGCCTTTGCACCATTGCACCAGTTCACAGTATATTGTTTCTTCTTCTGCAATAGAAATATTTTGTGGTTATTACAAGCCTTCCGCACAACTCAGCTACCTGGCACAATCTTAGTTAATTATATTAGTAGAGTGCAGGTAGGTAGTACTAAGCCAAGGAAGTTTAAAATACGATTTAAAATACTTACTCAACAAACAGCAAATGTTATTCAACGCACAAGACTCCTGAAATCTTTTCCGGAAGTAGAACACATCTTTGAACATAAGAGGGAATATGGGTGGCAGCAGGCAAGTCTGGTAGCTAGTGCCGAGTGCAAACACGGTGAGGGAGACACGGCCATCTTGACATAACCACACTCCTGGACATGATACCTGATGCATAAAATATAAGGTTACTATCTTCTGCCCTTCTGAAAAATTTCGAAAATGTATGTATGATCTTTATCATTTTTGAAGTGAAACTTCTTTACGTACGCTTGACTTGGGGAGAAAGCTGGCGAACGCGTTACGAAAAGTGTGATCGGGCGAGGCGAACGGGAGTTGAGTGGGGGATACAAGCAAGAGAAAGCAGTGCGCGCGCACATTTTCTTTCTCTCTTCCTCTCATAGCCAAATACGTTTGAAGTTTCACTTCAGTCGTGTGGTCATAAGCACACTCGGTTTTCTTTAGATAAATAAGTATTGGGGCCAATTTTTAAGTTTATGGATCAAAGGAATCAGATTTTTCAAATAAACTGTATCCCCGCTTTTCACCTCCACAGGGGTGGAATTTCATAAAATTGTTTGGGATGTGTTCATTACTTGACTCGAAGAAATATTTATACCAATTTTCCAGTTAATCAAACCACGCAGTAAAATCCTCCCCTTTAAAATTAACTACCCATTTTCACCCCGGTTTTCGAAAAACCCTGATACACGTTATTCCTTATTTTTGGTCCTAAGTATAAATACTGAGTTTCGAGTTAATCGGACCGCGTGTTAAAATTCTTCCATACAAACTTTGACACCTCCCAATCCCCCTTCAGGTTTAGAAAAACGAAAAAATCCCAAACTTCATAATTTACTTAGATAAGTATTTGTGCCAAGTTTCAAGGTTATTAACTCAAGAATTAAGATTTTTCATATAAACGAAATCCCCCCTTTTTACCCCCTTAAAGGTTGAATTTCCAAAAACCCCTTCTTAGTGATACCTATTCTTCACAAAGAACACACCCTTTAAATTTCATGTCTCTAGGACCAGCGGTTTAGGCTGTGCGTTGATATCTTAGTCAGGACTTTGAATTTTATATACAGGTCCCATTAAAATAGATGGACAAATTTTAACACAGCGCTCAGTATGTCTAACCAAATATATCCAAGCAAAAAAAAACACTGATTAAAGTGATTTTATTTTGACATACTTAATAAATTGCCTGCATATTAGTGTGTTTTCGTTAGCTGATTATTTTTCTTGTAAGTATCTAATGTGTTTTTCATATATATTTTTTACCCATCGTCCTTACTTTGGTGGTCTGCATGAATTCTAAAAGTTTGTCCATATATTTTAATGTGACCTCATAATTATATAGATATCAATGAATAAAAAATTTGGGCATAACAGCTTCTGTATCTAAGACCTTTATCAAATTTTTAAAATGGTGTAAAACGTAAGTATTAGTCTATGCAAAACATTTATGTTGTACATGAACTTATTGGAGCTACACCAGCTATTTAGTAGTTACGAAGAAAGTTCAAGGAAGCAAGTTAGGTACTTACGCACTGTACATCTATTTCCACTGTCAACTCGATAGTTTTAATTTTTGGCATGTTGCAGCATCGCTTTGCCGATTTACTAGCTTTCACTAGACACTCATGACTAAACACATAATTTTCGAAAAGTCTTTCATATTGATCTAATTTCTCATCTCAATATAAAACTATTCCAATGTTTACTTTTATGTGAATAAACAGTAAGTTTTCATTGTCCTCTGACACTTACAATTAATCCCAAAGCATTATGATTGGTTTTGAAATCAATATTTTATCACTAGAACCAATGAAATGCTAAAATGATTACGAAAAGTAGTAAAATAAAAACTTTATCCAACCATGTTATGGCTCTTTGTTGCCATGACAACTCTGTGTCAAATGTTAAACATAGTCAAACTGTCAACATGCAAACGTTCAGAAATTTTGATTTTTGTCTTATATGTTTTCTGATTGCTTCTTATTATTTTCCCTTCCCATCCATCTAATAAATGAATCTGGGGGCACGGTAGTGCCCTCGCCAAGTCGAGCAAAAAGCGGCACGGCCGTACCATCCGGGTCACTATAAGATGGTCCCTGGAGGGACCGAATAAATTAACCGATTACCTACATGGATCTCACAGCTTTTTACGGTAGAAAAACTGAGTTGCGAGACTTGATTTTTTTTACAATTTATGTTTTTATAGTGGATATTTTAGTGTCATGACATGACACTCATGACCCTATATGGATGATTTCTACAGATTTCAACGACGGCGACACAAAACCACTGTGCTGAACCCTGAACGAAGAACACAATGTCATCGTCAATTGACATTTTACAGGTTGTCAAAATTTTGCGCGCGTACTGCCTTAATTTGTATTTTTATGTTTTTCACAAATATTAACATTAAGTACCTAAATAAAGCCAATATGTCTAATGTTCCATCTGTTCTTCATTGGTTCCGGTTAGATCTCCGAATTCACGACAATCTTGCTCTACGTAATGCTATAAACGAAGTAAGTCTTTCATACATAATGCGCATAATGCAGGTTAAAGGCACCACACGCATCTTTTAATTATTTATTTATTTTGTAGGGTATGGTATCAAGTTACTATGTCTGTAATATGTACCTATATGTGTAGAGGCGGCTGCGCCCCCCGTATAAGAATTAAGCTAAGTCGCAAATAAACGTAGATTACAACAACACGTATGTTCTTTCTCCATAACTATTAGCATCTATGTTGATAAATATTGAGTTAATGTCTTATATACAAATATACTTACGCCAAAATCGTAACCTTCCATCATAGTACACTTAATACAGTTATACAGGGTGTCCCTGGAAGTATGGATCAAATCGAATAGGGGCGTGGGCAAGGTCATTTCCAAACTTTTTAACCCTCAGAATGTCAGTGAATCTTTTTATGGTTCAAAAGTTATGACCGATTTTAATTTTTTTTTTCAATCACTGCTTAGTGTTCAAAGAAATTACTTAATCATAAAAAAATACTATCAGGGCTATCTAAAAAAAAAAATTTATAGCCCTGATAGTTTTCACGAATTCGATCTTTCTTCTCTTTTTTTTTAGTATTTTTTTTTTTTAGTTTTTTTTTTTGCTAAAACGTTTGGAAATGACCTTGCCCACATCCCTATTTGATTTGATCCATACTTCCAGGGACACCCTGTATATAAAACCTATACTGGTGACCTATTTATTTCATGCTTAAGGTAATAAGTTTTAAATCAACACTAGTAGTTGATAGGTGCAAACAATATAACACAACCTTTCTATTATTATTTTTTTAGGCTGAAAACCGTAAACACCATTTAAGGCCAGTCTACTTCATAGATCCTGATATAAAAAATAAGGTTGGCGACAACAGACTAAGATTTTTAGTACAAACCTTACAAAATCTAGATTTAAACCTGAAAAAGCTGAATACTCGCCTTTACATTATAAGAGGAAATGCTGTTGAAGAGTTGCCTAAACTATTTGATAAATGGCAAGTCAAATACTTGACTTGCCAAGTTGATATTGATCCAATCTATGTTAAACAAGATGAAGTAATTGATGACATTGCAGAGAAGAAAGACATCTTCATTGTCCGGAGGGTCCAGCACACTGTCTATGATGTTCACAGTGTATTGAAAAAGAACAATAACAGCGTTCCCCTGACCTACCAGAAGTTTCTTTCTCTTGTACAAGATGTGCAAGTAAAAGAATGTATTCAGATTACTAAAGAGATTTCTGATCATTGTAAGCCTACAGACGCAGATTCTAAAAAGTATGATGTTCCAAGTCTTAATGAGCTAGAGTTTGATGAATCAGGATTAGATCCTTTAAAATACCCTGGAGGTGAAACTGAGGGTCTAAAGAGACTGAATATGTATATGGCACGGAGGCAATGGGTGTGCAAATTCGAGAAGCCAAATTCTTCTCCTAACAGCTTGGAACCAAGCACTACTGTTCTGAGTCCTTACATTAGTCATGGATGTTTATCAGCAAAGCTATTTTACCACAAGCTGAAGGAAGCTTTAAATGGCATGCCTCACACAGAGCCACCAGTGTCTTTACTAGGGCAGTTAATGTGGAGGGAATTCTACTACACAGCAGGAGCAGGCACAGAAAACTTTGATAAAATGGTTGGAAATTCTGTATGTACCCAAATTCCTTGGGGTAAAAATGAAGAACACTTGATAGCCTGGGCAGAAGGAAGGACAGGATATCCATTTGTTGATGCAATAATGCGCCAGCTTAAGCAAGAAGGTTGGATACATCATTTGGCTCGCCATATGGTTGCTTGCTTCCTTACAAGAGGAGACTTATGGGTTTCCTGGGAACAAGGGGCTAAAGTTTTCGAAGACTACTTGCTAGACTATGATTGGTCTCTAAATGCTGGCAACTGGATGTGGCTGTCAGCTTCTGCCTTCTTTTATAAATACTTTAGAGTCTATAGTCCTGTAGCTTTTGGCAAGAAGACAGACAAAGAAGGTTTATACATTAGGAAGTATGTGCCAGAATTGAAGAAATATCCTACTGCTTTTATTTATGAACCTTGGAAGGCGCCTAAAAGTGTTCAAACTACAGCAGGATGCATCATTGGGCAGGATTATCCCAAAAGAATAGTTGACCATGATAAAGTGCACAAGGATAATTTGCAGAAGATGTCTGCTGCTTACAAATTAAATAAAGAGAGGAAAGCACTTAAGCGACCCTTGACATAATTCTATGAATCTGTTGTTTATAAAGATCTGTTTTGTTACTTTACATACATAATTGTTACTTTACATACATAAATCTGCCTTGTTTGAGCTACCTGAATAAAATTAAGCTATCATGATAATAAGCAAGTACAATAATTATATAGTTTAAGCACAATTTATCATTGTTTCTGTGTTTTTACCTGTTAATATCCTGAAATAAAATTCGACATTTATCACCTAACTAAACATATATTGTACATATTATTATTTTAAGATTGTTAGTTTTTTAAATTATGTAAAGAAGAAACTTCATAATAAATAAAAAAAAATAACACAAAATAACTAAACTAAAAAAAAAAGAATTTGTTTTTTTGTTTCTTACGCTTTCACGCTAAAACGGCTGAACGGATTTGCATGAAATTTGGCACATGGGTAGATAAACTAGATCATTGCCTGGATCAGTTTTTTTACGTTTTCACGGGAAGACTAAAATATCGAAATAATAATTCGAATAACAGGCTGTTTACAATGATACCTTTCTATTCTATTTTTGAGGTTCTGGCTCCATCGATAACGTTCGATGATTTTGCCAATGTCAAGGTATGAGAATGAGAAAGTATTGACCGTAAACTGTAACAGAACTATTGATCAGTGTTTGTAGCGGTGGCATCCATGGATCCCCATGCTAAAAAAGGACAAAACATTTTTAGTTAGTAGATGCAAAACGTCACAAAATAAATGTTAGAACATTCAATAAAAATAAAATAATTAAAGAAATATAAACTATAACTGGATTTTATTAATGCTAATGAATTTATAAAGGATTTTAATTGCAGGGGTATGGGCTAAAGATAGTAGGAAAGGGATGTTAATTGGGCGAGGAACATCAGAAGGTAGTATGTCGTAAAGGGGAGTGGTTAAACGAGGACAGGAGAAAAACAAGTGTTCCAAAGTACCCTCCTCCAGACCACATTCACACAAAGAAGAGTCCCTTACGCGGATTTTGGCCAAAAAAACTGGTGTGCAAACGAACCCAAGTCGGAGTCTAATTATGACAGAGGTGGCTATTTTACTAGAAAATTTTAGTTTGCTGAACCAACATTTAGATGGAATGAATGGTTGAATAGAGCCATAAAATTTTCCCTTCAATATTCGAGTTTTTTGCCAATGCTCATTCCAATTCTTCATCATCTCGGGTTTAACAAGACAGTGCAGGTCTCGGGGATAACAAGACGGATGAGATTCGATCCCATTCTGAGTAGCCAGCTTGGCAATCGAATCCACATTCTCATTATCAACAATTCCAGAGTGGCCGGGGATCCAAGCTAGTGCAATCTCTATGCCTAAGCAGT
The DNA here is from genome assembly GCA_945859645.1 of Amphipoea oculea. Taxonomy (NCBI): domain Eukaryota; kingdom Metazoa; phylum Arthropoda; class Insecta; order Lepidoptera; family Noctuidae; genus Amphipoea; species Amphipoea oculea. The sequence continues at coordinate 5,331,628 of OX243868.1, forward strand.
GGCATCTATACAGGAGTTGTTTTATCTTGAGGGTAAGGGGAAAATTTTGACGAGAGCGAAAAGGCGATTTTATTAAATCCTGTAGACAGCTAAGAGAGTCCGAGAGAATAAGGCTTTTGTTGAGACCATGTGATTCAATATAGGAGACTGCTTCCAAAAGAGCTATTGCTTCCCCTGTGAATATAGTGCCAAAAGCAGGACTACGAAAATTAAGAATAATTTTGTACTTTGGTATCCACACAGCTGATCCGACATTACTACTATCGGACAACTTAGAAGCATCTGTAAATACCGTCAGCCAATCGTGCCAGTCCTCTGCCAGAATCCTATTGAATTTGACATTAGCAGCAGGGTCATGCTTGGATATACCAAAGTTAAAAATAATATTTGGTTGGAAGTGCAAGGAGTCAAAATTTACTTCAAATAAGGGGTTTTTATCTAACTGGACTAAGGAGACGTGCAAATTATTGAATTTACTGAAGCTGTTAACGAGAAGTGGAGGATTTTTATGAGACCAATAGCGAGATGTTGGGATTAACTGAGAAAGTGTACGAAGAAGAGGGAGAAGCGGATGATATTTATTCTGGATGACTTTATAAAAAAATCTGTCACAGAGAAATTGTCTACGTAAGTGAAGGGGGGGCTCTAAACATTCCACCTGAAGGGCATTAATAGGTGAGCATTTCATAGCACCCGTGATAATACGCAAGCATTTGGATTGAATTCTTTCCAGTTTGGTCAGGGCTATTTTGTTACATGGTTCCAACAGAAAGATTCCATAGTCGAAGTGACTACGAACTATGGCGTTATATAGGATCTTCTGGGAAGTTGGATGAGCTCCCCAGCGAACTCCGGAAAGGGCACGTAAGACATTAACGCCTTTTTCGCATTTTTTGGAGATGTAATCCAGATGATAGAGACCAGATAGTTTTGAGTCAAGAATGAGGCCAAGAAATTTCACTTTGTCACGGATCAAAATAGGTTCATTTTCCACATAAAGGTTTATAGGGGGAATATTACGCTTGCGAGAAAAGGCAACTGCATTGCATTTGGAGACTGACAAACTTAACCCATGATCGGTCAGCCACTGGTTTAAGTAGTAAAGTGCAGAATTTAGGCGAGATGAGGCATCTGAAAGGGAAGCTGAATTAAAGTAGAGAGCAATGTCGTCGGCATATTGTAGGATTTTGCAGAAACAACTCACTGAAGATTCCAAATCATGTGTGTATATATTATAAAGGATGGGGCTTAAGACTGACCCCTGGGGTAGACCCTTCCAGACTAGACGGGATGGGGAGATGTAGTTTTGATGACGTACAGAAATAGAACGGGACATAAGGAGATTACAAATGATGTTGACCATCCTCACAGGGATACTCAGCTGTAGCAGCTTTTGCCTGAGTATTGGAAGTTGGACATTATCATAGGCTGAAGCTATGTCTAGGAAAACACCTAGAACACTTTCATTATTGGAAAAGGCAATGCGGACATCAGACATGAAGACACTTAGGCTATCTAAAGTTCCCATACCTCTTCGAAAACCGAACTGAGAACTGGGTAAAATGCCTTTAGTTTCTAAGATCCATTCAAGTCGATTCTTGATGAGATTCTCCATAATTTTAGCCAAGACAGAAGAGAGGGCGATAGGACGATAGGAAGTGGAATCTTTTGGGTCTTTCCCAGGTTTCAAAATTGGGATGATTATTTGGGATTTCCAAGACTCTGGAACTTGCCCAGTAACAAAAAAGGAATTGATTAGGTTCAGAAAGATTAGTTTACAGTCAGCAGAAGATTTGGAAATAAAGGAGTAGGGTATTCCATCAACCCCTGGAGCAGAATCCCGGAGATGCTCTAAGGCACAAATAAGTTCTGAATAGGAAAAAAGGTCATCAAATCTATCAGAAAAAGTGGGAGAAGAGGGATCTATAGTGGGAAGGCACTCGGAGCTAGGAACAAAGGGGGGGGCTAATTTGGATATAAAATCCTCCAACCAGGTACTGTGGTCATTGGTAGAAACATCGGTATAGTGGCTGTCACATGCTCTGCGGTAGATTTTAATTTTTTTCCATACAAGTGAAACTGGAGTACGTGGAGACAGTGACTCGCAAAAGTTGAGCCAGCCACATCTTTTCTTTCTTGCCAGTAACCTACAAGTAGTTGCAGAAGTCTTTTTCAAATTTAAATAGTCGGGCATATTTATACTAGAGGAAAAGGTGTTTTCTGCTTCTTTACGTTTACGGACGCCATCAGTGCATTCAGCATCCCACCAAGGTGGAGAAGGTATTAGGTGACGGGCAGAGTTTTTTAAGGGGATTGAAGAATTGGCCGCTCTCAACAGACACTCAACAAAATCATTGTAGAGAATTAGGGAGTTGGATGAATTTATTTGGGGAAAATTTTGAAGTTCTGCATCCAAATTGGACAGGAACTTAGACCAGTCAGCTTGGGAAAGGCGATATTTTTGTAGGGGTTGGATGGGGGGAGAACGAGGATGAGTACTTGGAAAAGAAATTAGGATAGGAAAATGATCACTTCCATATGAATTAGGTAGAACTGACCAGGAAAGAGTTGATACTAAGGAAGGAGAAGAGAAAGTAAGGTCAGGAACACTAATATTTTGGTAAGGGGAAACCCGACGGGTAGCAGATCCATCATTAAGAACACAAAGGTTGCGATCATCTAAAAGGTCTAGCAAAAAGCTGGAGGAGGGGTCATTACAGTGAGAGCCCCAAAGGGTGTGACGGCAATTAAAATCACCTAACACAATCAAAGGGCCAGGAATAGAAGCAAGGATAGAGTTAAATTCGGACAAAATATTAGCACTGGGATGGGGAATGTAGACAGATACATACGATATGTCCATGGCTCTAATGGCCACAACATGTAGGCCAGCATCATGATGGGGAAGAGGAATCTGTGAAAAAGTGATAGATCTGCTAACCAATAGGGCGCAACCCGCCCATCCGTCATCTCTGTCGTCCCGAAGACATGAATAACCAGGAACCCTAAAGAGAGAACCAGGTCTGAGCCACGTCTCCGACACAGCGAAGACAACGGGTTTATATCTATTTATAAGGTAGATTATATCATGTTTTTTCCTGCGAATAGATCTACAGTTCCACTGAAGGATTTTTTCCATTTTGGCGAATCCAGGTTTCGAGGAGTTTTTGAACTAATATAATGACATTGTCCGGTATTGCGTCACTAAATTTAGACAGTATGTTTATGAGGGAGCAAGTCAGGAGCTCTATCAAATTGTCATTAGGAGTGGGAAGGGGAGTAGTTTCTATGTAAGGGGAATTTAGTGCACAGCCATTGGGCTGAGAAGAAGTAGGGGTATAGACCATTGACTTATGGGCTTGAGTATCATATGACTTGCCCAACTCTGGCCTAGGTCTAGGGGAACGATAAACTGTCTTGGTATAGGAGGTTTTAACAGGAGATGCATATGGAGAAGAAGTAGGAGTGTTAAGAGGGGACGATACGAGAATGGGTTCAGAAGGATATGCTTGAGAAAGTTTAGACTGGGAGGGACCTGCTGTGACATTTGAATATGGCAATCTACGGGGACGGGGAAACCTTGCTGAGGCCTCACGGTAGCTCAAGTTTTCCTGAGACATAACCATTTTGATTGACTTCTGTCTTGAGTGTTCAGGGCACTTATTATCAGTGGCCATATGGCTACCACCGTCACACAAAAGGCATGAAGCCTGTGAATCGGGAACATCACAGCTATCTCCAGGATGAGGTTGAGCGCAACGGTAACAGCGGGGCTTAGATCTGCACTGAGTGCTTATATGGCCGAAACGTAAGCAGTTGCGGCATTGGATAGTAGGAAGTTGATATATTGAGACAGGAAGAGAGACATTGTAGCAGAAGACCTTCTCTGGGAGAATTTGCCCAGAGAAAGTAAGCACCACAGTTGATGATGGAGACCAAGTAACAGAGTCCTCTTTTTTGTTTTTGAAGTTAAGTCTTCTAGCTCTGATGACCTCTCCACAATTGCGAGGGGTTTCTATACCGAGGACTAGCTCCTCTAGTGTCCAGTCGGTGGGAATATCCCTGACAACACCCATGCGAGTTACATGGAAGCGTGGGATAGTTGCTAAGTAATTGTACTCTTTTAAAATTGGATTATTGACAAAATTGTTGGCATCACTTAATGTCATAAATTCAATTGACATCCTGTTACGGCCCAAAGACCTGACACTGCCCTGCACAACACCTTTAAAACCTTTATTAAATATAAATTGAGCAAACTTAAGGGAGTTTAAGGTAAGACCTTGCTTAGGGTCTGTTTCCACCCTAGAAACAAATACAGTGAAGGGAGCTCTGTCATTCTCCGTGTATAGCATTTTGGAGTCGTTCTCAAAACCTGGCTTGGTAAACACGGACTGAATTGAGTCAGACGGCGGCTTATTCCTTTTCGCGTCAACATAAGATTCAGGACCTGCGGGGCGCTTTCTAGTATCAGGTCTTAGGCGATCAGAATTTTGGGAACACTCCAAAACGTCCATAATATCTGGAGGAGTCCCTCCACCCCCATCAGGGGGTTCCTCGGCACTCATTTCCAAAGGAAATGAGTGCCAAAAAGCTTAAAATACCAACCTTATACACAAACCAGACAACACAAAACAGTCACAACACTATAAACAAATTTCAAACAGATTTTGTTATCAAAATAAGATGTGAGGTTAAGAAACGCGTGCTTAATCTCACCAAGACAATAGTCAGTGGATCAGTTTTTTTACGTTTTCACGGGAAGACTAAAATATCGAAATAATAATTCGAATAACAGGCTGTTTACAATGATACCTTTGCAAGTGAGAATTTTGAAGACAACTGACAGCTCACTAGCTGGCACCTGTCTGTCAATGTCATCTGTTCGCAATCGAATGGTTTTGTTTTGGTTTGTTTTTGTAGCTTTTTTTGAAGTATAATGTAATTAACCGATAATTCTAAACTAGAATGTAGAATAATGAATACTATGGACACAAAGGATATAACGGCGGCTGGTTCTGGGATACAGTAGGGTAAGTTTGATGAGACTCAAAAGAACTGTATTTTTTCTCTATTTGCTGCTAAAATAACAATTATAGACAGAGTATTAAGAATTTCCTGCGTGTCTGGAACAGTTTTGTTAGTTTAATAGCCTTAGGGCTTAAGTAAGTTAAACATATCTTACTTAAATGTCTGGAATGCTTAAAAATATTTCTAACAGAAACGCCCACAATACTTTACCATTAATTTTTAATTTATTGCCCAGTCTGCTATCTGATAGAAGCAGTAGTGTGGCAACTATAGCTTCTATCAGAAAATCTGTACAAGGTTTCCTTTTCCCTATATCACATCTTCTTTGGTCACATATTTTCTTATAAGAGTTGAATACAGTTTAGCCTGAAACCACAGAATAAATTATCAGAACAGTTTTGGAAAAAAAGGTTCTTTCTCTATTACCGTATTTAACAAAATAAAAACATTGCAATACTTCCGATTGATTGCTTTATTTAAATATAAAATAAACAAGATAATGGTTCTGCATACCAGTCTTAAGTAATACAGGCTGGTGTCCACAGCTCCACATTTATGAGCGTTTTATGCAAATGGGTATGAAATTAGATTATACAATCCGACCCTGCTCCAATCTTACGGAGGGTACCTGGGTCTAACACTAGACTAGTAAAACATTGCTGAATGGGCAGGCAACAGAATCACCTTGAAGAATATTAAAAATGAAATCATTTTAATATGTTTTGTTCAGGCAAATTTCCAATAATACTTCATTAATCCTTTAACGGCTAGTGTCGCATTTATGTGACACATATTTCCGTGCCCCTACCGCTCGTGTCGTATTTCTGTGACAGAGAACATGCATGTTTTTTTCGTTCTATTTTCGTCTTATTAACTGTGTGGTACAACTAAAACCATTATTAAATAAAGAAAAACACTTTTTACTATTTTTTAGTAGATACAACGATTTCTCCTCCTTATTTATTGTAGGTAATATTTTATCTTGATTTTATTGATTTAGCCATATGCTATGGGCACGGCAATTTATATTTAGCCAAGCGCTTAAAAGGTTAAACCTCTATGTGAATGTGTATGATAACTGGTAGGTAGGTAGCATACTTAATTATTGCACAGCTACTCTTGCCAATTAACAAACAATTCTATTGTTCAATGGGTTATTCGAACTGTTTTCCTTTTTTTTATTTGTTGGTCATATCATTTCTATGTGAGTACCTATGGGTATTATTAAATGAAATTGTAACTGTATAACTTATTTATTCTGTGTGATATTGTTGTATGAACTATGAGTCACTTCAACTAATTTGTTGATTTTCCCAGTATGTAAATTAAGATACTGATTCGTTTGGACACCAAAATTGATAAACAAATTAATAGATAGACAGATAGACAAATGTTTATTGTAGGGATCAAAATCGTTTAAGCCAAATCATGAACCGAATCCCAGATCCTAATAATAAATATGTTAGTAAGTAATTTTGTAAGTACAGCTTATTTTTATTAAAATAACTTTTTTCTTTAAAACACAAAAGCCTTTGTGAAATCATGACAAAATATCTCATTACTATTTACAATGAAAACTGAAGTAATTTATTTATTTATTAGTAGGCTTTTCAACAATGAGTACATTATTACTTTACAAGTACCTACACAGCAAAATTAAGTCTAAGCGCCTTATTATTTATAGATAAGCACAGACTGCACTACTTATATTATGTGCAGATAATAAATTAATAACACAAATTAATTAAAACAAGTACTACCATTGATATAAAATAATATATCAATGAGTACTACACAATATAGTGCACATACTTCTGCAATCATCGAATATAACGAATAATATTTAGTAATCTATTATTGATTCCGAACATAATTATTATAGGATGATCTAAATAAATACATTCCTTATCAGTTACTCCTGTCTAGCTCTGTATCTAGTAATAATGTAGGTACTTACCTAAGTAAGTACTAAGTCAAAGGACTGCTGTTTCATTCACGCGGAGCTAGGTCGGCTAAAGACGACCATTCTATTTTGTGCTCAAGTTGTTGTCTTTGATGCAAATGAACGTACAATATGGTTACTATGTACATGTGTGGTACGGCAGTTATAATATGTGTGTAATTTGCGACGTAATATTAAACAGGGAACTTTGAAGTTCAAAACTTGAAGATTAGCGTGAGTAGGTTCCTTAGCGTTCATTATAGGAAGTCGGCAAAGTCGGGATGGGATACTCGTACTATGATTGAGAGATCAGCGGCAGATGCCTAGGACGTGCTAACTAAGGGTTCCCTATCCATTTGCATAAAATTTTAAGACCTAATATAACTTAGCATAATTTTGTTTGGCATAATTATATTTTCGCATAATATAATTACGCATAACAGCTTACGCATAATTTTTTTAAGCATAATTTCTCTAACCATAATAATGATTAAGCATAATATTGTAAAGCATAAATTTATTAGGCATAAAGTTCTAAAGCATAACTTTTTTAAGCATAATATCCTAAAGCATAAATTTATTCACGCATAATGATATTAAAACATATTTTTATTTTTTTCGCTGTAGGAAGCATGAAGCAAGCAAGCATACAGCATGCAAGCAAGCATGCAGCATCCAAGCGCTCGCTCTTGCATCCTATGTCGACGGAGCCCCGCTTCGCGGGGCCCCTATTTCTGTGTAAAGGGTTTAAAGTAACCTAACCAAACCGAACCTCGGGGTGCCCTTCGCTCGCTCTTGCATCCTACGTCGTCTATTGCGTTCGTTGAGTTCAGGTGCGATAACGGTAACGGAAATAATTCGGAGTATTGAAAATCGGAATGTCGTTTTTCGGACCGCGAACCCATCTAGCATTTGATTCTTCGAATATATGAAAATCGGAAAACAAACAAGTCGCATTTATGACTTTCGGTAAAATAAATTTCGTGATTTTTAATAATAGACATTATGATTCTTAGGTATTATGAAATTCAGACTTTTGAAAATCGGAACATCGGAAATTCGGAATAAAATATTTCGAAGTATTTGGGTGTTCCCGTTTCAATCAGTTAACTTGTATCTGAGGAATAACCGCCATATTTATTTCTCATAATAGAAGTTAACTGATTGACATATTTTTTTATACAAAAACTGTCAAAACATCTAATATATTCTTCAGATAAAAGTTATCTCGCGATTGAAAAATCGTTTAAGTTACATAATGTTATGTATAAATTATATTAATTGTATGCCTAAATATTATTATGCTAATAGTCATTAGGCCTACTAACGTTATGCTAATAGTCATTAGGCCTACTAACGTTATGCGAATCAAATTTATGCCAAAACAAATTAGTCTTTAAGATGATTATGCCAACATAAAATGTATGCCTAAAAAAAATATGCCGAAGTATTATTATGCCAAAACAAATTGTGCCAAAATCGTTATGCCGAAGTATATTAGGACAAAGAACATTATGCGAAAAGAAGGGATCCCCTAACTAAGGCGTAGCATATAAAACAAACGATATAAGTACAACTAAAGCAAGAGTAAGGGCATTCTTTTCTCAATCTTCTTGGTATTTTAGTATAGATAGAACATCGAAAGAATGCTCTTTCTCTTACACTCTTGGGATAAAACCCATCTTAAGCCCAACCCAATATGTAAAACACGAAATGACAGAAAATTTTTCGTAATATCAATTATTAAGTATTACTTATTTATCAAACAACCATGCTATTATTTAAAATTATTTATTATCTTAAAAATAATCGTTGTAATGTCATTCACATTAATTTCTCTTCGATGTAAATATTTTGGTTTTGACGTGCACTCTTGATAATGGCCGTTCTTGTGACCTACAAGCGAAATACTTGTAACCTTTTTTTGTGCGACTTTCCAACCTGACTAACGGTCGAAAGATGGCCGAGAAGTTGGCCCATCATGTGCAGGAGTTTAGTGCAGCATTTGACCAAGGGAACTGTTTAGGCGATCGTCAATATGCCTACTTGGAGTTAAATAACTTAAACTTTCTGAGAAAAGACCTTGTTTAGGTTCGATTTAATGTCAGTTACCTTCACCTGGATTGAGCTATTGGTACCTTCCTTATTGCCGAAAGGTGGCTTTTGGCGGTATTGTGTGTTAATATGGTTCTTAAATAGAAATAATAAACAACAACGCTTTTCCTACTGGCCTCGTCTGTAGTAGATACCTACAAGTCTAAATTGATACCATCTGAATGACCCTATCGAAATTCAAGAGATTCCGATAGCTCATCAATATGAGCAATCTAGTTGAGCAGTGGGGAAGAAGTGGTCAGATAAGCCTTATCCTTTTTCTTAACGCAAATATTCATCATTGCAGAACCAGTAACCCGATAACATTCATCGATTGTGTCTAATATTAAAAGGCAAGATAACCGTTTACATGTTTTAAAATTAGAATTAAGATAAGGCTTCGGAGCTCACATCGAGAACTATTGAATCATCCATATTATTATCGCCTCTTGCTTAAGTGCTCATCATAGTTTACTCATAATAAGTAATAAGGTAACAGACAAACAGACAGAGTTACTTTCCGTTCCTAGACCTACATAAGAGTAATTATTAAGTATGGACTTCTCCTAAGAAACAAGTAAAAACGCGACCTACAGCAACAATTGACCGATCGTTCGCGTCAACAATAGCTGTAGAACAAAATATTGGATATTGTCTGTCGGGATGACTAAAATACTCTTGGTCTAGTTTCGCAACGCACGTTGTTACTCAACTCGTTACTAACTATTTTCCAGGCATTAGATAATAGATATCCAAAGATTTTCCTTGTCGTGTCATAAATTATTTCTTGGTGTTTTTATTCGGTCCCATTGCGGAGTGGCACGAAGTCGATGGCAGTTATAATAAATAATATGCTGTCTATGGCTATGCAAACGTCTTCGAACCTAATTCTGTGCTACCCTCACCAATCCGTAATGAATGGTCGTATATTTTTCAAAATTTTCGCCAACTTCTAACTCGCAATGGCCCAATCACATCTCACTAATATTATAAACGCGAAAGTTTGTGAGGGTGTTTGTATGTTTGTTACCTTTTCACGCAAAAACAACTGCACAGATTTGGATGAAAGGCACACAGATACCTAGTTTATAAGTAACAGGATACTTTTTATCCCGATATTCCCACGGGGTCGACACCTATGCGGATGAAACCGCGGGGCGCTGCTAGTAGCTTTATATAACCTTGCGTTGTTTACCGACGGAATTCCTTCACATGACTCACATATTTTCACAGATGTGAAGTTAATTTAGCATAAAATAACAACTTGAAACTATTGATAAATTACCTATCTACATGAATTTAATGTAGTAATGAATGTAATGAAATTCTTGTCTTCGAAAGTGCAGAATACTCAGATGCACTTGGCTTGCAAGTAAATCATTCATGCGACATTAGAATGACCGTCTGACCCGGCTATCGGTGACGAATAGGAAGAAGTGCCTTTAACGACCAGACAATTGTCCAATTGTGCGCACACCCGAACTCTCTAATCTATCGGATGATAGGATAAGAGCCTGTATTGCAAATTACCTCCTCTTTTGAGTAGGCACAGTGTAACAACTTACGTACAGTGGTTCAACGGGAGCGTTTTCGCAGAGAAATCATGGGAAGGATCAGGGACGTAAGTGTGTCTGCAGAGATTTCCGAACTGCCTCAAAATCGTACTGCGCTTTAAGATTAAGGCGGAAACAGACTTATAACACGCTACGTTACGCGACATCAGTGAAACTTAATCATTGGCCACATTTTTCGTCTCGTTGAGCTATTTTCGTCATTAAGTAAGCGTGGGATGGCGTCGGGCGTTACAAGTGTGCAGCGGCCTTTATTCCATACAAACTTTAACACCCTTTACACCTAACGTTAATTGGAGGGCAAATTATCTTGAAATTGTTGAAACAAAAAATGCTGCTCCTACTGTTTTTAATTCACAATAGGTAAAATGAAGATACTACCTTAGTGTCTGTAATGTTAAAAATTGTAACATTTCAAATATTTTGACAGTTCTCAGGTCCTGCCAAATGTATGAGCGATGAACCAACTGTAAGTAGGTAACGCCACGAAAGATGAGACTTGACCCCGCCTCTCGCGCTCTTTCCGCCGATCTTTTGACGTCCGGTCCCGTCCTGCGCTCAGACCTCATACCGCTAAAGAGACCTAAAATCGTGTACTGCGCATGTCAAACCACGTGGTGTGTCAAGTCTCGCATTGTAGTTACACTGTGGTAGAATGAATATTAGATTGATAGATAGATAGACAGCGTCGAGGAGAGATTGCGGCGGCCACTGCATAGGCTGCTCTGCGCTTGCGTCCTTTGAAGTCTACTAGTTTAGTAGGTATGCTATTTTGTCCAGATGCGATGGTAGTACTTTTCCTCTTGCTTCTCGGGTCTTTCCATTATGACAGCGAAGTTCTGATTTAGTTTTCTACCTATAACAATGCGTTAAGTCATGTAGGTAGGTTGTGGGTGGTTAGGTAAGACATTGCAAAGTCATGATTTATTGTTATTCATTGTTTTTCTTCGGCACAGTTTTAATTTGAATATAGGTAGGTACCTACCTATTTAAATTGCACGTTTTCCTTCCCTCTTCATGAGATTTTAGTGCCAATGCCTTAGAAGAAAAACAATTAATATTGTAGAGTATGAAAACAATGTATTACGGAATTATTCCTCTTAAGTTATTTCAATCCCAGTAGTACCTATGTTCCCGTGTGATATTTTTCGACATACACGCGGGCGAAGCCGCGGGCAAAAGCTAGTTCATGATAATATTAAAACTCTGGAGTATAAATAATTAAGTTTTTTTTTTCTTTTGGTACAGATGATCAATAATGATGATGTTTCACCACGACCCTGAATATATGAACACTATGCTACCAGCCACAAAGATCTTCAGAATGGATGACTGGAACTTTATTATGGTAAGTGGCTTTCCACTAGTAACTTCGTACTTTATTTATTTCTTGACGTTTGGACTTTGATACGCCGGACGAATAGACGTAGATTATTTGGGTCCGTGGCTTAGGCCCCCAGTGGTCGAGGCACCTGTGGCCGACGCCCCCGGTTCGATTAATTTAATGTATTCTTTTTTTTTGTGCTTTTTTACTTAGTACAGTAAATGAGAAAAGTTATCTAAATGAAATGAAAAAACCATAATAATAAAGTATTTTTCCTTGCTAAACAAAAGTTATCTATCAAATAGCAGAGAGAATAGATCGCCACTTAACCTTATCCTTACACACCTTTTCCTCATTAAAAGCATATTTATTATTATGTACAAACATAAAAAAAAGACTCCTATAAAATGTTGTTAATATACATTTATAATAAATTAACATATGGAAATTTTATCTTTCAACTTTAACCGTCAACTAACTGAGCCAAACTAGTAAATGGTAACAATGAAAAATCCGTCTTTTTGTCCAAAAAAATGTCTATCTCTTTCATACCAGAGTCAAGTTATTGAATATTGCAGTGTGCAACAGATAAGAAAGTTTAGTGTGTCATCTTACAATGACGAGCGAAGGACCTTCGCAAGGGCCCGTGCGAAATAATTACAATATAGTTAAAAATAGTCTTGGTGAAAAAATGTTTGTGTCTGACAGTACATTTGATCAAAAATTGCTTTGAATTAAATTAATCGAATCGGGGGCGTCGGCCACAGGTGCCTCGGCCACTGGGGGCCTAAGCCACGGACCCGATTATTTTGGTCCTTCTCTCTTTTTGCAATAAAATTACTTTGTGCCTCGGAAAGCACGTTACGCCGTTGTTCCCGGCTGTCATTCGTGGATCTTTGACAAAAGTTACAGGTCGTCAGAAGCCCGAAAGTCTGTCAACCAGTCTTACCAAGGGGTATCGTATTAGGTAGGTCAGACAGGCAGTCGCTCCATGTAAAATACTAGTATACAGCTGCATCCGGTTAGATTGGAAGCCGACCCCAACATAGTTGAGAAAAGGCTAGGCAGATAATGATGAGTGTTGAAGTTAAGATTATTTTAGGAAAAAAAGTATGCAATGAGGTCTACCTACGTCACAGTAATGGCATAATTGCCTACTACATTCGATACTGAGTGATTTCACAAAGAAGCCATGTGCGCGTGAGTCAATGACATACCTAACTTTACAGATAAGAACATTACAAGGCAATTTTAACTCAGACTAATAGTAAATAATCGTTTGTGTACATAATTATCAAGTATGTCTTATTTTATGATTACCAGACTGTTTAGGGTAGTGATGAGTTACCTGATTTGTCTATTTGCTATAGTGATTGCTAGATCCTGGTTATATTCATAGGTAGAGTGACATTTCTGTTGTTTTATTTCCGTAGGTAATGGTAATCGATGTCTTTTCGACTTCAGAGTTTTTTGTGGTCTTTAGTGTGCATACAGACGACGGCTGCAGTTGCCTCTGCCGTTGACGCGTGTCGCTCGTGTGTATGAATGAGCACTAATAGAAGCGAACACTGAAATAGGTCGTGTCTATATGAAAAACAGGACCCTTTCCGTAGTAATTATTGCGAATTGATACTTATTTATAAGATTACGTGACGATATTACAACATATTGTGTTTCTGTTTTTCCCATATCAATGCAAATCTTTAGATTAAGTAATTGCTCCAATTAAAGAATCGAGCTACACACATTATGATAGTCGTGTATGTCTCTGTGTGTATGTGGCGCAATCTGGACAGAACGAGATTCATTTGAAATGACTTGACATTTATTAATCAATACGTTCTTGACATCGACATCTGGGGTGATTATATTTTTTCGCTTAATTAGATAAGCGCTATGTGATAACAAGATGAATGTGTCGTTATCTATTTTTTTTTTATCTTTTTGATAATACTTCATCTGGCGCAAATCATCATCTGCCTAGCCTTTTCCCAACTATGTTGGGGTCGACTTCCAGTCTAACCGGATGCAGTGAATACCAGTATTTTACATAGAGCGACTGCCTATCTGACCTCCACAACCCAGTTACTGGGTAATACGATACCCCTTGGTAAGTCTGGTCGTCAGACTTTCGGGCTTCTGATTACCCGTAACGACTGTCAAAGATCCATGAATGACAGCCGGGACCAACGGCTTAACGTGCTTTCCGAATCACGGAGGGGTCTCGGTATGTCAAGATGGTCACCCATCCACGGACCAACCGCGGCAAGTGTAGCTTAACCCGATCGATCGACCTCTGCGGCTGTTATCACTTAGCCACGGGCCCCTCTTTAGCCACTCTTTTTACCTACTCACACACTCTTTTTACTTTACTACACATAGAAAATCGGTCAACACTTAAAGTAATGCAATCGTCTCAATAGTCTCGAGGCCGCATGCACAGTTTTTTTATTGTTTTCGGCTTAGTCTCAGGTCATTTCGACCTGAAGACTGAAGTGAACTGAAGAGTGAAATTTTGCCATAATGTATGGTAAAACTCTTGGAATTTTATCACTAACTAGCTTCTGCCCACGACTTCGCCCGCGTGAAATTTCACCCTCCCCCCATTCACCCTCTTAGGGTGAAATTTCGAAAAACCCTTTCTTAGTGGATATCTACTCTTCACAAAGAACACACCCTCCAAATTTCATGTCTCTAGGACCAGCGGTTTAGGCTGTGCATTGATATATTATATAAGTCAGTCAGTCAGGACTTTGAATTTTATATAAATATTTAGATTTCTGGGAAATTGTTACTTATAGAGTATTTCTTTCAACGTGGTATTAAACTAGTGAAGCATCCGCCTGTATTCATTGGTTAGCTTAGCTGGTTACTCAAAGACCTCAGTATTTAAATGCATGCGGTTATACTTCAACTATCTCTGGCAACCCTTTTAGCCATTATAGCCGTGACGATTGTGCACCTACATGATGCAACAGGTACTTCGTTTTTTTTTTCGTTGCGCGTGCGCTTATGTCGTCATTAGCCATGGCCGATTGGCTGGTGCGATATTAAAGTGCATCGAACGCTTCGTTTCACTTTTCTTAAACACGCATTGCACCGTGCTATGATGTGCGTATGGAGAAAGTTGATTCGATTAATGCAAACCTTGATTATGTGTTTTTGTCCTTGTCTGGCAAATCTTTTCTTCTTTTTTCGATGGAGCAGTAAATGCGTCACGTGACTATTTTTGTGATGTTTTGCAAAGGAAGGAAAACTTTATACTTAATAATAATGGCCAATAATTCTAGTGATTTTTTTTGTTTGCTTTTAGGGTTCCGTTTGGGTACGGAACCCTATTACGAAGCCTCCGCTGTCCGTCCATTCGTCTGTCAGCGGGCTGTATCTCATGATCCGTAATAGTTAGACAGTTTTTTACAGTGTGTATTTCTATTGCCGCTATAACAAAAAATAATAAATATAAAATAAAAGTCAATAAAAATTAAAGGGGCATTACCTACACAAGAATTTGTTTTTTTCGGCGTTTTTTGCCTTGTGTCACGGAACCCTTCGTGTGCGAGTCCGACTCGCACTTGGCCGGTTTTTTCCTGCTTTTGAGCAGTCGAACGTCATCATGTCGATGTCCAAATGCACTCAAACTTTTTGTGCATAATATTTTACCGTCCTCCCTACCATTACCGCGCCCCCCGGTCTATTCCTTGATATGCAATGGTCGCTGTAGCACCATGAACATGAGGCTGCAGGAGCTAGTGCGAATCTTGGGGTTCATTCGATTAGCCTTTTGAACGCCACGGTCGTGTATAGCCGACAAACGAAAACGTGCCCAACACGCCACCGTCGCGCGTCGTCTATAGACGACAAGAAAACGACATTTTTTTAAAACAAAATAATTACCTATACTAAATTAAGTTTTCTGTGTTTCTTTTTCCTATTATTTAAAACTACATTAAAGTTGCCTGGCGTCAGGGGTACGGCGGGCGATACGTTTATACTCTGGCGTTCAAAAGGTTAATCGAGTCTGGTTTAACCATGCTTGGATCGGTGCAATTCATTCATTCATTCAACAATGATCTCTTCCTAATTAACTTCAATGACGAGTAAATAATATAGACCCAATTTATTGCATCAGACCTTATCATTATATGACGTATTTGCGGGGAGCATGCTTGGTCGTAGATAAAAATCCGGTAGAAAACCTGAAACAGTGCCAAACGCGTATGGGTTCCGCAGTAAAAAAATAAATATTGAAAAGAAAAAGATCATTGCATTAAATTACCAATAAAATCTCAAGGTATAGAAGCTCTAAAAATTTAAAATCGTCAACGTACGAACGTCACTTGAATGTGAATGAGTAAAATAAATCACCGATGATACAACCACAAAACACAATGTTTAGCATATTATAGTCTTATTACTGCAACTAATAATATTATACATCTTATTATAACAAAAATCGACTACATAAACTTTACTTTTTTATATAACAAGCGGAGGTTTAGGGCACGACTACCAACATGAAAAAAAAAAATTCTTCACTCTTATCTCTCAAAATACAGTGCTATATGGTGAACCCTGGGTGATACTATACATTCTAAGTTCATATTTTAAAACGTTTTACCTTCAATATTGTTTTTCTTCGTACCTACTTATCGCATTGCCTGTCCGCGCTTTTACTTCGTTTTCACTTAGAGTTATGTCTGACTTTTTTCTTTTTAAAAAGAAAAAAGTAAAAACCAATCTAAAAAAAAAATATAATTATAAAAAAGCAAAAAGAATTCTTGAGGAAGGACATCATACTAGGACCCGGTTGCTTAACATCATACAAGACCCTTATTTACCTAGTAGACCTTTGGAAGGCGTACGTACGAGGGGCCGAAACCAACTCGCAGAGGCCCGTTAGACACCAACCGACGCTGTTCGTGTCCTGTTCGCAATATGCAAGTGCACCCAAGGATAACCCCCGGGCGGTGAAGGACTAATGTTAATGTTAACAGTTTTATATTTATTTAAATGAAATGACAAATTAATGCGACCTCTGCTGTTGCAAACTAGATGACTTTGGTACGGTCGAACAAGCTATTTGGTATACAGGCAAAAATATTCATATTTCCACTACATAGCCAATATTTAGTTTTATTTTGTGCGTTATAACTTTTTCAGCTTATGGCATCCTTAATTAAATAGAGTGGTATAAAACAATTGACTAAAGCAGCACACCATTGTTTAAAAATAGTTGCAAGTTAGCTGCCTGTATACCAAATAGCTTGTTCGACCGTACCTAAATTCCTGAAATGAAGCCGTGCCCAAATTATTTTGTTACGTGCCACCAATGGCACGCGTGCTATTAGTTCGCCATTCCTGACCTAGTATGATGTTAAATAGCCTTCCTCAAGAATTTGGCTATCAAATTCAAAAATAATTTTTCAAATCCGTCTGCTAGTTCCAGATATTAGCGCGTTCAAACAAAGAGATTTATTATTAGTGTAGATTTCTTGGACGGGTCCCTAAAAAACTTGTTAATGAGAACCAAAATATTATTTATACCTAAGATGATAAGAGACAAAATATAAAAAGATACAATAAAGATTCCTGCACACGAGTCACTTTACAATATTTATTATAACAATTATTGTTTATCATTTGGCACAGGACCACTCCTACCTTATCTAACGTCACTATAAAAACATTGAACTAGAAACTTCATAACAAAATTGCACAAGTTTTGAAATCAATAACTGCCGTGTCATGAAAAATGACGTCAGAGTCATTTTGTTCTATGATTCTACAAAACACCCATGGCGGTAGCATTCTTTCAAGTAGGTAATAGATTTGCTGAATCATGCTTGTAGTTCAGTTTACTCAGGGTAAAAAATGTAGGGACGAACGGACCGATCAAAAGTTTCAATTTTCTTCGTTCTTCTGAAAAATTTTTTTTGACGCTAATTTAAATTTGTCTACTTAATAAATATCTCATCGGGCACAAGGCTTATGCCTAAATAAAAGTGCATTGTTGAATTTTCAAAGCTTAGCTCAACGCCAACGCTAGAGTTGATAATCTAAAATTGCAATACTTTAGTGTTAGTTAGTACAATTGCGTTAGTGAAGACGGGCATAAGATTCGCTTACTGCGGTCAGTCCATTCATGAGTGACCAATGTGTGACCATTATCAACACTACATCCATGCGTGGTTTTGAGAAACACATTGTAATTATAATTATTATCATTCTCGGTTATGAATGTGAGAAGTCTGAAAGCCTTACCACAAGTCTAGCCTTAAAGGCCGATTTAGACAGGGTAAGTAATTGACTCCAAACTCGAGACAAGTCAGTGCTGACCCGATATTTACCTATACTCCATTTGTTTAGGTAATTAAATAAAGGTAAACAAAAAAACCACGTGACTTAGTTAACCGACTAAACGTAATATCACTCACTTCACTTGTCATGCTATGTCACAGTTGTACTCTTCAATTTAGCAACATTATTAGCGAATTATAAAGTTGCTAAATTGAAGAGTACTACTGTGACGTGGCATGACAACTGAATAGACTGGTATTACGTTTAGTTGGTTAACCACGGCACGTGGTTTTTTTGTTTACCTTTATTTAATTACCTAAACAAATGGAGTATAGTGTAAATTTAATTTGGAGTCAGTGGAGTCAGTACTACTGATTTCAAATTCAATTTACACTAGGTAAATATCGGGTCAGTGTAAATTGAATTTGGAGTCAGTGGAGTCAGTACTACTGACTCCAAATTCAATTTACATTAGGTAAATATCGGGTCAGCACTCACTTGTCTCGAGTTTGGAGTCAGTTACTTGCCCTGTCTAAATCAGCCTTTAGTGTCTGTATTGGTGTTGCGGAATGTGGAGGTCAGGCAGTAATTCCATGTAAAATATTGGTAGTTAGCGTTTGGTTAGATTGGAAGCTGACCTTAACCAGTCGGAAAATGCTAAGCACGTGTCTTAAACTACCTACTATAAGTGTTCTCCGTTTTCCTAACGTTTTCTTGATAAACGATTATCCTGTATTGTAGGTATATAATTAAGCTATACGGTGCGGCGGCGCATGTCATGTATTTGTTTTATTAGTACTCGTAACGTAGTAGGTATTTTTCTTGTTTCCTCAAGTCATTTTCCTTAAGTTTTGGAGGTAAATGGTCCATTTCTTGCTTCACCGTTTTCCCAGTCTAGTAGGTAGGTATACCTATTTTTTGCCACGGGTTGATGCGCTTTCTAAACCATAGGTTATCAAAATTATTTTGCCCACCGCCCATTTTGAGAATATATTTTTTTCTAGAGTCCCCACATTTTTTTTTACTTAACATCTGTCGCGAATCTGAAACAACTATTTAAACGTGTAATATTATGTAGTCGTAAGATAGGATATTATATGTATAACTTTCTCTGGGTTTTCTACTGCCCCCCTGAAAGTCGAAACTGTGAGTTGATGTTAACGTTAAACGTTACAACAAACGCACAATAAAAAAAATGTACCTACTACTTAAATTCAGGATTTTTCATTTGGTCCTTTTATCCTGTAAAGACCAAAATATCAATACTTCAAGATCTTAGAAAATATCGAGAAGTAGTTTTGGTGTTCGGAATCAACTATAATAACTTTGAGTCAGTGGGTCGTCTTCCATGATTTAAGTACTGGAATCTCTTATTTTGCCCGTGATTGAGTTTTTACAATACCTAGGTAAATTAATTTATTATTACCTTAGATAAGTTTATCTACGATTCTTATTTACTGTAGTAATAACCTTTAATCACTGAAAGCGCGTTCTAACCTATCTTAACATTTTTGTTAGGAAACTGCTTCAAAAATATAATAGGTACTTATAAGTAAGTAGGTAAGTATGTATTTTAGTTTTAGTAGCGATGGTTTGTTTATATTTTCCAAACGACGGAAAATCAAGTCTTAAACTTTTTTGGCTATTATTTATGTATGTTATATGTTATATTTGTTAGAAATTACTATAGTGGAATCCACCAAATACCTAGGTATTATGGTTGATCAACGAATATCTTGGCACAATCACACGGTGTCAATAATGAAGCGAATAAGGAAACTAAGGGTCTCCCCACATTTATCGACGCGAAATCGGCTAACACCGGTCAAAAAAGCCTTTATGTCTACGTAATAAGGGTGTTACTAATACCATTCGCATCGGCTCGGCTCGGACGACACGTCGCGACGCCGACGGACGGCGAAACGAGCCGTTTGCCTATTAGCTCGGCGATAATTCGAGTAGTTTGGTGATACGCACTCGGCTTACACTTCCGTCACTTTACATATTAGAAATATCGCTGTTTGTAAAAATCAATCCTCATTTGTTTCCCCTTCGGATTAATAATGCAGACAGAAATAGACGCGAGAAGAGACTTTGGGTGCAATCACTCTCCCCCAAAACAGCATTTCTAAGAAAAAGTGTAATATGCATGGCCCCATTAATATACCTAATACAATACAATTCCTAATTCCCTTAAGGAAATGAATATCCATTCATTCAAGGGAGAGCTAAAAAAATTGCTAATTAGTAAGGGATACTATAATGTTACGGAGTATTTAAATGACAAATTTTGAATTAATTAATATGTAGGTATTGAGTTTTATTAATTTTATTGTTTTAATTATTATATTAAGTATTATTAATTTTATTGACTATATTTTTGTGACTATAATTATTTTGACTATAATTTGATTATTTCGTTTTATAACTCCAACTAATTACTACAAACTAAGTAAAACTATTTTGTACGCCAAATATGGCAAAACATGATGAACCAGAAATATTATTCCATCCATATGTGCATATCAGCTATGTATCATGTTACACATGTTTAAACAAATAAATGCATCTTAAGCCGATTTTGCGTCGATAAATGTGGGGAGACCCTAATCTGGACATTCAAGACATTAGGTCATGTAACATCGAAAAAACCCCTGGTACAGATGCTCAGTCCGTCCTGGCATATTGTCTACCGGTCTGGGAGGTGCCACTAAAATTAAATTCCTAGACCTCGAGAGGGCTCAGAGGTAGGGACCTCTGAGCCCTCTCGAGGTCTAGGAATTTAAAGGAAATGTAAAGGGCTCAAAAAACGTAACTTTCAGTAGCTAGGGACTGAAAGTTACGTTTTTTGAGCCCTTTACATTTTCAACTGAGAACTTTTACCGCACTGCAGATCTTCTGACATTTAGAAAGCTACACGTATTTCACGTAACTCTAACTAAGCATAAAAAACTATCGTTCAACCCACAGAAGACAAAATGCAGAAGAAAAAACACCGTTGCTCCCACTGTCTCCGTAAAGTCTACTTTCGCAAAATGGCAATATCCTAGTCAATCATCCCATTTATACAATCTTCTTAATAAAGAACTTGACATATACTCACTAACCTACCGCGAATGCAAAAACGCTTTGTCCAAATGGCTTTGTCTAATGGCTTATTTAATAAAGATAACTGGAAATCTCTGTTTCTATGGAAAATTTAAAATCGGTCTAATTTGGCTGTTACACTATTTTTCGAAAATGTTCTTTACTAACTTTTTAGGCCTTTGTATCCTGCTTATGCTTACGAAGTTTAATTAAAATCGGTTCATTCATTTCGAAAAACAAGGGCTTGAAAGTTCGTATGAAATGCCAAATATCGTAAACGCTCCTATGACGAAGTGGAAAATATATGGATGCAACCGATGAAACTATAATTTATACACATAATAATTATTACGCTTTGATATTTTGCCGCTAATGGCAGTTAATGTCCTACAGTATTTTCCGATTCCCAAGACTAGTCGTAGGGTTAGCTAGAAAAAAAAAATCTTGTAAAAAAGTTTACAATATCTTGAAAATGCTCAATAACTTAATAACAATTAATTTTATAACCTGGGGTAGGGCAAAGCATCCTAACACGAGCAACTAATTGCTTAAAAGGATTCTCCCCATTGTAACTAGAATAAGTTATTTAAGATGATGCAATAAACATTTTTATTTTTTATTTTTATATAAGTAACGTCAAAGAAAAGTGAGATCAGAGGGGCAATTCTCTTAATTTTAACCGGTCAAGCGGCGCGGTTCGCCGATCGGCGACGAAACAATAGAAAATCAATTGTGTCTCATTAGCGGAGCTTGACAGATTAAGAACGTTCAGTCTGATCTCAGTCTCAATCTGTTAAAAATACCTCTAATTTCCCTACATTTTGACAAGTTTTTGACATTTGAGAGACTGCGACTAGATTTTTAAATTACGAGAATTGGCCTTAGGATGTACTTATTTGTTTCTCATTTAAGTAGTTTTAGTTCGGAATCGATCGTTGATTTATTTATTGACACGGTAACAAGTCTTTGACTGACCGAAAGGTTTTCGAACTGTACAAAAAAGCACATAGTTTTTTAAGCGACATACGCCAAACCAGACTGGCCGGATAGCAGGTAAGTTTTTCTTATTTAATTTACTATCGAAGTGCAACCGCGTATGATGTAGCAAATTGTGCTGTGATATTACTCACTTAGCTGTTCAATAGATAGTGTGACTGACTCCTACACCTGAGTCGTTCAGAAAAGTGCTCGTCTCTCATTGATATAATTACGCTGCCGCTAACACAACCTGTTATCATTCAGCGTTGTATCGCCGCCGTGGACGCGCGCTCCGCCCGTATTGAATATTTACTTCGATTTTTAAAAGTTTTAGCGCCAATTTAATTTTAAAAAGTTTATTTCTTTTCTTATTTTCTTTAGTGAAGTGTTTAGTGCTAGTGAGTCCAGTCGGTTTTTCAATTGTTTTTAAGCGGTAAGTCACTCTTATTTAAAAAAAAAAATTAGCCATTTCATGTACATTTTTTTTTTATAAATTCTTAACGTTTTAATTTATTCGAGTAAATAAATTGCATTCAGGATTATTATTTTGAAACATGTCTGACCTATAACATCGTGTTCGAATTTCGCAATTTAAGATGTGAAATACTTAGTGTATTTACGAAATAAATAGGTATAGATATTTTATATTTCTGTTTCATAATTTTACTAGGCGGATATTTACTTTTTAAATTAAACAAAAAATAAATACTTAAGTAAAACGTAATGTAAATAAATATTAAACTCGGTTGATAATGTATAATCATATTAATCATCGAGTAAATAAAACTTATCTATCAAGTAACAGTAAAAGCTAACTACCTGTAATTGAAACAAGTCAAACAAAAAGTTGAGTTATATTACCAACATTATAAAATAAGAAATATCTTATTCGGGGTAATCAAGTGTTCTATAAAATCATAAACCTTAATTTCTGGCTTTACTTTAATTACTTCTGGCCTTGACACTACGTGAAACGTCTATGTATGAAATTAAAATTAATTTACATAATAGATTTTTTCTGCAAGTAATCGACTTCGAATAAATCACAATGCCATTCGAATTAAAATTCTAATCTAAATTCCATAGCGTCCTAAATTGTTTGAACAATTTTTTTGAATTAGCAATCATTTAATATTGACAGCTGTCATGTGTACTAATCATTCTTGTTTTTTTTATTTTTTTTTAATGCCGAGTTGGTAGGTAAAGGAGTTCTGTTATGGCCATATAATAAACTGCCTGTGCTTTAGATATGTACGATAAGTAAATTATCTTCGTCTAATTACTTATGATTATTAATGAGATTTATTGCAATGGTGTTCGTGTCAGCAAGAAGAGAATCAGAGCTTTATTCTTAACTTATCTGATCTAGTTTAGTAACTTAGGTCGATGTATGTTTTATTTTCATGTTTTTGTATGTTTGCGTATGAGATTTGTATTTTGTTTACTTAGTAGGTATCTCATGAAAAATACTGATCATACAGGAATAATAATGGCAAAGGGGTTAGAAGATTTTTGTATGGAGGGTGGCCCTAAGGTCGGTCGCCATTTTGATTTTTTTTCAGAATCGCGGTGCACAACAAAAGTTACATATTTAGATAGAGGACGCTTATACAAACAAAAAATGTTAAATAAATTATCCCAGAGACTAATCTGACATTTAAGTCTTTTGTGTTTTCGTTTTTTTTTAGTATAGAAGTTTGACATTACACTTGTCAGAGTAGTCTCTGGGATTAAAAAACGAACTATAAATTGCCGTGCTTAATTATTTATTTAAAAAATGTCTATTCTTCATTTGTTTCTTCTCCATAAAGGTTTTATAACGTTTCTATTACCTCAATAGTTCAATATGCTTACCTGGAGGGAAAAATAAACAAAAAAATCCTTGTTGTTTTCGACTTATATTTCGTTCGTTGAATAACTCCGAAACCTGACGCTTTAGGATATTATGTTATATAACATTTTTTGTTTGTATGAGTGTCCTCTATCTAAATATATAACTTTTGTTGTGCACCGCGATTCTGAAAAAAAATCAAAATGGCGGCTGATTTTAGGGCCAAAACCTTCAAACCCCTTTTTAAATAGTTATAAAGTGTTATTTAATTTTCTAATTTTGTAGCTGTACCTTGTGCCAATTTTATGCTGCAAATGAAATGGTTCATGCATTTTTAAAAACATTTATTGATTTTTTTTTTTTTTTTATCAAATACACCCACTGACCTATTTAAAGTAGGTATTGTAAGTAAAGGATGAAAAAAAAATGAGAAAGTAAATTAGGTTTCACGACATTTTTAGAAAATGCGCAGTGTCCATTGACGTCGTTGTATAATACCTTCATACATACATAAACTCACGCCATCTTCCCATGGGGGCAAGCACAAATTACAGAACGCCACCTGCTACGATCCTTACATACTCCTTTTGCCTCGTTTACGTTCATACATCAGAACGCCAATTCTCGTAATTTAAGACGTTCAAAATCTAGTCGCACTCTCATCTTGGCGACAAACAAATGTCAAAAACTTCTCAAAATGTAGGGAAACTCGAGGCATTTTTGACAGATCGAGACTGAGATCAGACCGTGAACGTTCTTAAAATTAGGAGAATTGCCCTTCTGGTCATATAAGCACGCCGGTTGTGAGTAGGTACTACGCACCTGACAATTCCAAACGTAATACATACGTAGGTACTTAAATAATTAAACTAAGCCTATAATAAGGTTTATTAAAACATTGGTCGACAGACTTGCGTAGTTTAAAAAAATATTTAAATGAACTGATTACAGTATGATTATAATTATGCGTTGGCTCGAATTTGTTTAATATTTATAAAGCATGATTGCGATAATGTGTATTGCACGTATGTTTATCAGAAAGTGCATGACAAATATCGTTCGATATTTTTTTCTGTCGGTTGCTAAGCGATCGGTCGAATGACATAGATATTATGTTTTCAATATAAGAACTTCTTTACGACATTGACCCTGCAATGCGTAGAATGCAATTATAATACAGCAACTTGTTAAAAAACTCATCAGAACTGGGTACCAAAATCAACCAATATATTTGATGTTGTATCCCTTGTGCTTTTAAAGTTATGTAAGTATTTACTTACGCCGCTTTTCCTTATTATCGCCTGGAAAATGTGTAAATTTTCGAGTTTCATTTGGTAGGGATTTTTTGTGCGATTGGAATCAACCGGCTCAGCCTATCGCAGTCCACGGACATAGGCTTCTCCCGGGCTGCGCCACAACACCCAAAAGTTGGTTTGAGACTTGTTGACTCAGAATCAATATCATTGCTCAGAATATTATTTGAAAAATATGAATGGTTTGTTTTTGAAAAAATCGTGGGAAAGGTATAATAAATACTCAGAACATAATTATAATGTTTTTATTAAATTATTAGTAACACTTTCATAATTGCTACCAATAGATGATAAATTAATATTGCCACTAAGTATAGTGTAACATTGAAGAAAGATTACACTTGAGGCCGTTGTGAAACGCCGCACTGTATCAATTTCACGCGTGTACACTTGCGTGTCACCTCACGGCTCACGTGTAACGCGATAGGGTCAGTGCGTATTACAACCACCACTTTCTGGGTGTCTGACGCTTCATTGGTGAGCGAGTAGCCTTCAATCTTCTAGGCCTTCTTTGGTCCTTGTATCATCATCTGCCTAGCCTTTTCCTAACTATGCTGGGTTCGGCTTCTAGTCTCACCGGATGCGTCATGGAATATGTAGTGAAATTACACTTTTATACGCAACTAGCTTCTGCCCGCGACATCGTCCGTGTTCTTGTTTAAACATAAAATGAAAAGTAATTTCGGAGTCGCATCCGTAGTTACGAAGATCACCCTCTACATAAAAACCCACAATTTTTACCTCTAGATGAAGTGGAAAATAGCTTTTCCATTCTTGTAAATTTTGTACAATCCCCTATTTGTCATCCAGGATGACATACTGCTTAGCTTCTGTCTAAATAAATATAGGTGAAAACAATAATATGACACTGAGGAAAACCGATTTTATGAATGAACCTGTAACAATATTGAGACAATGACAAGGATACGCTTTTTCAGGTTTTCCCAATTGTAAACAATGAAAACCCGTTCATCAATGAAATTGTTAATAAAGACCATGTACAGGGAAAATGTTTCTTAACAGTAAGGTTTAACACCGGAAAATTATGTCAAATAATCTTGTCGGAAGGTGCTTAGTAAGTGTTGACGGAATTGTGTTAAACTACTTGAGTAATTAAATAAATACCTACAGGTCTATTATGAGATTATAATGCCGTCATGATTCCAGTGTGAGAGAGAGACGGAACTATACATGATCGATAGCGCCATCCCTTTTCAGACTGAAATCATGATGGCATCAATACTTCATCGGAGTAATTGCGTAACACATAAACAATGGACATGGCTTTTCATTTTGACAGTTCAATAACATTCATTGCATTACGTTACTGAGCAGACAATTTTTTCGAACATATGAAGCAATGGATTAGCGATATCTTTCAAAATGTTTCAGATTGTTATTGATAGCGTGTTCTGTTAGGGTGCTGGTAAAGATAAGAAAATAATCATCGTGATGTTTAAACTAAAATAAGACAATTTCTATCTTGTGAGTTGACACTAATCGGTCTCTAGTGGATTCTACGGTTCGTTTAATTTGTTTAATTGGATTTATTGCTTGCAATTTCTTGTTTTCTCGTTACATGACAACTACAATAAAACCTTTTCTTATTTAGTAATTATTTAATTTTCTCTTGAATAGTATCAAGAAAAGAAAGTCTACTTTTAAAATGAAGATAGTGGCAGAAAACAAAACGCAACGCGTTAAAAGTCTACATAATTGTAACTTTTTCTTTAAAAAGACATCGGTAAATATATCATGCTCCTTTAAAATGCATTTTAAAGTTATGGACACTGCAGATTAAATCTTCTTTCTCTACTGAAGCACCCAACTCTTCACAATTTCATCCCATCTCTTTCTTTCTTAGGTGAAGTGAGCTAGAAGTAAAATGTCAATAGTGTCAATCCTATGAAATGACAGTTCTTTTCATTTCAATGAGATTTTTGCTGAATAGATCGGGTGAACACATTAATTCATACTTTCATTCACGACCCCGGGGTAATTGCGTAATACACTGACAGTAGCAATGGCTTTTATTTGACAGATCAACAACATTCATTGCGTTTTTTCATATTGTTGAGCAGACATTTTTTTCGAACATATGAAGCAATGGATTAGCAATTTCCTTCAAAATGATTCAGATGTTACGCAATTAGGGTGCAGCTATTTACGACACAATAGATATAAGTTACCATAGTATTTGAATGCATGACAGTAGGGATTTGCTGATAGTGAACTCGAGGACCACTTGAGCTGTTACACACATGACTGCGACAGATTATATTAGGACATCATGGATGTATGACATGAGGCTATCAGTCGGGATTCAATAAAATGTTGTACAATCGTTATAGGATTAAACAAAGTGTTTTGCCTATTATACCACTTACGTCTTTAACCTTTTAACCGCCTACTTCGGATTAATCCGACAAATATTTTTGTGCCCATTCCGCCAGAGTCGTATGTATACGACCAAATAACACATCTCGTTTAATCTGTATTATTATTATATCATCACAGCTCGTTTTATCGGTATTTATTATACTTTTTTTTTTTTCTTGGGCGCTGTGGGCACGACAACTGATATAAAGTCGGGCGGTTAAAAGGTTAATGCGACAGTATCCTAAGTCGTTATACTAAGCTATGTAGACATAACGTGAATCTGGGCAAGTACGGTCAGCTTCAAAAGTTGATTAACACTTCAGTTTTTTTAATCTTAGTTATTGAGCACAATATTTGTTCAAAATTGCAGCAGAAGATTTTTTTTTAGAATATATACTCTTGTCTATTATGTGAAAAGCCAAAAATCAGTTTATTGAAAAAAGTTGTTGTCAATTTAATAACATGTAAAAATGATAGTGTTAATCGACTTTTGATGCTGACTGTACATTTGAAATTAATTTTACAATTCATCGTTCTGATTTAATCTTAGACATACATAACTGACATAAAGACAAACATCGTGAGGAAACCTGGACTTATCTACATATATTAATATTATAAATGCGAAAGTGTGTCTGTCTGTTACCTCTTCACGCGTAAACCGCTGAACCGATTTAGATGAAATTTGGTATAGAGATAGTTTCAGTCCCGGGAAAGGACATAGGATACTTTTTATCCCGATATTCCCAAGGGATCAAAACTTATGCGGGTGAAAACGCGGTGCGCTGCTAGTAGTCAATATAAATCTGAAATCGCCAACCCGTCTATAGAAAGCGTGGTGATCAATGCCCGTGTCTTCTCTGTATGAGCAGAGGTTTGCCCAGCAGTGGGACTACAATAGGCTGGTATTATTATAACGTGATACCCGCGTTAAATACTATCCAGTCCTTATAAAATGTCCACTATCAGTATCTCTAACAGTAAACGCCTGTCGACAAGACGCAATTCAAACAGGAATTTGATCCGATCTAAACACAAATTTATAAACAACTATGCAATGCATCTAACTATTAATACGAACTTCAAGGTTGTCTAGACCGGTAGTCGTTCAGCTTAGTTTAACTACGTTCCTGAGTTAGACTGGACATACATTATTCGCAAATTCCTGGAGTCTATTAAACTGTAGCATTGGTGCTCGGAATGCATCACATCAAAGCTTCTTTGCACGAACATAGAATAAGATGAACATATTGTACGAGAGTTTTGTTTTTGTGTGTGTGTGTTTTGTTTTTGGCACACAAAAAGTAGTATGGTTGCTAGTTTTTATTCATCCTTAGTTAGCGTTATAAAAATCACGATGCAGCCAACACCCTAATTGTATAACACATGGCACTTTCAATCACGAAGGATATCTAATCCAAAGCTTCATGTGTTCGAAAAATTTGTCCGCTCGCAACGTAAATAACGCAATGAATGTTGTTGAACTGTCAAAATGAAAGCTATTCCTACTGTTAGTGTGTTACGTAATTACCCCGCAGGAAGCGTAGTGAACTATTATTTTCGTTTGTTTCTGGAGGATAACTGCGTAACACTAATAGTAGGCTTTGATTGCTTTGATTTTGACAGTTTAATAACATTCATTGCGATATTTACGTTATTCAGCAGAGACATGTTTCGAACATATGAAGCAATGGATTAGCAATATCCTTCAAAATGATTGATAATATGTTACGCAATTAGGGTTCTGTACTCCTGACATCAATCTCTCTCTTCAGTAAGTTCCTCAGCAAACCAGACACAACAATACCTTCATTTTTCTCTTCCATTGACTCATGTCGTCGCTGATCTAACTAAGTGACGTAACTGATTCGAAGCATATTTTACAATACAGTATTACTACTATTGTTATCGTGTTTATATGGTGTACATAATAAAGAGTATTCTATTCTAATATTGTTTTAATCTGTCGAGCTCTGTTAATGAGACACAATTGATTTTCTATTGTTTCGTCGCCAATAGGCGACGCGCGGTGCTTGACTGAGATCTTTGTTTTTATTTTGTTCGGAATACATGATCAGATATCATATTCGACTTGGAAAATGTATCAAATTAAGTACTATAGTTAGGTCGGCTTAGTCCAAAATGTCAGTTAGATTAGCGACGATGTGTTCGAGCATTATTCAATCGTCCGAACCAGAATTCCTACGTCTCATTTATAATTAGTATGTACAATTCCTGACCTAAGTCATAAATCCTTGGTTACATTGTATAAGTTTGTGGTAGGCTAAGTCTACTCATCCGTGTTCACAAATAGCCTAAATATTCTAGCCACTATTTACTACTTCTTATTAAATGCCTTGTTTATAGTCTCTACTAAAACAGAAATGTGCATTCTGAATTTATGCATGAAGTTTATTGTCGCCACTCGATTACGGTAAAGTGCACCTTGCTGCCAAATCCTTGGTAAATATTAGGAACATGTCAATAAAATATTGCTTGACCTAGGATAAGTTATTCAAGAATGCTTCCGTGCTGCTACTATTTACGTTTCGACACAATTTATAGCAATGATCGAAGGACCAGAAAACATGTTCGTGGTCGTATAGAGGTATGAGGAATAGGGTGTAAACTTCACTCATACTCTATAGAAAAGGGAGGATCATCCGATCAGATGGGTGTTGTGTCTAGCGGGCAACTGCTCGATGATTCATATCGGGCCGTTGTATCTATGCTAGTTGCGCGGTAAACTCTGCTTGCGAGATGCAGGATTTTACGTGACGTCAGT
Source organism: Amphipoea oculea (assembly GCA_945859645.1). NCBI lineage: Eukaryota > Metazoa > Arthropoda > Insecta > Lepidoptera > Noctuidae > Amphipoea > Amphipoea oculea. The sequence continues at coordinate 5,362,260 of OX243868.1, forward strand.
ATGTCGCGTTGTTCACATGTGGCATGTGTTGTAGATACCGCTAACAGTCCTTTTGATTGATATTTAAGTTTTAATCTGTGGAAAGTTTTGTAGGTAGTATATTTGATGAGTTATTTCCATTTATTTACTGTTTGTTTTCACTTAAAAATAAATAGATATGATTGCTTCGTTTTCGTTGCCCATCTTGTATTGGCATTACCAATCTATTTATTTACTAACATACTGACAATAGAATTAATTCCCAGGATACATAGTACTATCTTATACTGTGGTACTATCGTAGCAATTTTGTGTACTAATCGGGTATTCAACAAAGACCGGATTCTACGAATTTGTAAATATGAGATATGCATTGGCTACTAGTTATCTTGCGTTCAAAACAATGTACACATGAGTAGATCAAACATCCGAACAACTATACTTACAGTTACATAGATCTTTGTAATGTTCTTGTCAGTGGCGCCCGCGTCGATCCGTCTGCACAATTTTGTCGTACGAATGCTGACTGTAACGCCCACGTGCCTTGCATCAGAAAACTTTTATTTATAAACTGAACTAATCTTGAACACGTACCAAGTATATTATTACGGAACTGTTTGGTGCAAGAAAGTTTAACTGTGCCACTAGAAAGTGTGTTTAGTTTTCTATTATTGAGGAGATGATAATGTGTAGATATTTGGATGTTGTAGCTGTAATCTAGGTATTTCGAAAATATTTTGACCACTTCTAAGTTTCCATTTCAAATCAGCCTATTGCAGTCGACTGCTGGACACAGGCCTATCCCAGGCTGCGCCACAACGCCCTGTCCTCCGCCTTCCGTATCCGGTCTGTCCGAGGCACCTTTTTAAGTTCGCCGGTCCATCTAGCTGGGGGGCTTTCCACACTGCGCCTGGTCTCAACTCCTCAACTCGTCTGCTCTGTCGGCCATCGGTCCTTCAACAAACATGGCCAGCCCACTGCCACTGCTAAATTTCCTTTGACGCGTCTTCATTTATCGGATATCAATTTTATTTCAGTTTTAGTTAGATGTCCTATAAAACGTTGATATGTAAGTGACGAGTGAAGAGCAGTGGTGGCTAAGTGGTAGCGGCCGCGACTTACGAGTTGTAGGTCGTAGGTTCGAATCCAGACAAGCGCTTTACTTTGTGTAAATTATTTCACTGCTCTCCAAACGGTGAAGGAAAACATCGTGAGGAAACCGGCATGTCCTAGAACCAAAAACTCGAAGACATGTGACATCTGCCAATCCGCACTGGGCCCGCGTGGTGGATTACGGCCCACTCCCTCTCACTGAGAGGAGGCCTATGTCCCAGCAGTGGGAATGTTATAGGCTGATTATGTATGAAAGTGACACACTTTTTTATCAATTTGTATATGTTATTTTTAGCAAGTTTCTGTACTTACCTATACCTACTTTACTGTTTTTCACTGTTACTTATAACTTATAAGAGGTACATTTTTATGCGATAGATAATAATGTAATCAATAAGAATGGTACTCATTAATCAATGATAATATTTTGATTATTTGGAAGGTATCCCTTCTATTATAAATCGTCAATAAAAACTTTTTAGAATATATAAACTATTGCGACTAAAATATTTTAACAGAAACATAAATTTGTATTTAAATCTCTATCTTTAATCTATTTTTAAAATTTGTAGAATAATCTGGTCCTTTTAACCATTCTTAGTTGGTCCTAGTTTTTATTTAAATAGAATCTGAGGAAAATTACAGCAATCAATAGATAATATTATTTAATACAAATCTTAATACTCATACTGAGATAAGTATCTTAAATTAAAATACGTAAACCTTGAACTGTTATTATGTATTTTTACATACTGCTATCAAAAAGTTCAAAAATCTTAAGCAAACTATCATTGTTTTTATTATTAGTTCTACAGATAAGATTATCATTTATTGAACCCACGACCACCAGGTTTAAAATAGCATTTCCTTGCAGACCTACTTACCTCCTTAGGAATCAAAACATATGCGTTTTCCTATGATATATAAACTTGTACTGTAAAATGTTAGATGTGATTTTACAGTACAAGTTCATGTACTGTAAAATCACATCTAACATTTTGTTCAATAGGGTAACATGAATGTAGAGAGACATATTCACGATTTTTATGATTATCTATACAAATAAATAAAATTGGAGTGTCTATTTGTAATATTAAACCACTTTTTACTAAATGCATATGGATGTATACACGGAACATACACCAAAATATTTTTGTTTACAATTTTTGTCTGTCTGTCTGTTTGTTCCGGCTAATTTCTGAAACGGCTGGACCGATATTGACGGGACTTTCACTGGCAGATAGTGGATGTAGTAATGAGTAACTTAGGCTACTTTTATTTTAGAAAAAGAATTAGGGTTCCGCGCAAAAAAAATTAAAACGTTTTCCGTCATGCACGCGAACGAAATTGCGGGCACAGCTAGTAATTCTATATAAATGCATATTTTTGCTGTCGCGAATCATATTTAGACCTACATACGACCTGCAAATGGCAAAAGACGTAAGAAAAATTGAATTTCGCGGGCTACCTTGACGGTTTTGCCTGAAGAGCTATTTTTGTATTGCACGATAGAATCTGCTTTCAGAATTATATTTTGTGTCGTATTGTCAATACCGCAGAATGATGTTCAACTATTTTACAAAAAAAAAAAAAACTAGCTTATGCCCGCTTCTTCGTCCGCGTGAAATTTCTCGTTCTCCCGAACAAAAAGACTTGAATGTATACCTGTGTATACTCAATACGAAAAATGTCTGAGATATTTTGTTTTCACACCATACAGGTATATTTTAGTAGGCAATAGGGTTTAGAATTCTCCAAATTACTCGCAAGTTTGTTTAACTTGCTGAACACATTGCTGTGTGATTGTTTTGCGAAATGTGGTTACATGCATGCCTATTGTGTTTGAAAACAAAACTGAAATAAAATTCGGTTGTGAATGATTGTTGCTTATTTAGTTTCATGCAAGTGTAAAATAGTTACTGATGAGAATGTTTTGATTACTTACCTATTGAAGATATTTTTTATTTTAGTATCTATGTATTAAAGAAAACTGAGGAGAGTAGAATAAAAAAACAAACACTGAATTATCTACTTATAAAGATATTGTTTTAGAATTCAAGCTGTGAACATTTTGGGTTGCATTTTTCCATTATTAATTATTGTGATAAAATCATCATTAGTAACAAAATTGATTTTTGTTAGTTACCTACCTCTCTCTATATTCTTACCAATTTAATATTTTTAAATATAAATTAAGTGTTTAAGTAGTTGCAAACAACTTTCTCCAAGATCTTACGTCTTACTTTGAAAGTTCATTTTAATTTAATAGCCATGCATCCTGGTATAATTTACACTAGCTGCGCCCCGCGGTTTCATCCGCATAAGTGTTGATCCCGTGGGAATATCGGGGTAAAAAGTAGCCTTTATGTTAATCCAGGGTGTCAACTACGTCCATACAAGATTTTATCAAAATTGGTCCAGCTTTGAGGTTGAAGAAACAACAAACATATAAACACACACACAAACTTTCGCCTTTATAATATTAGTGTGATTGGTACACACAATACTTATACATAGATAATTGATTTATTTATGAATATTAAGACCGATCAGTTCAATTGGACCTACAAAAAAAATCTATTGCTGTTGGAAAGCGCAAATCTAAGTAAAACAGTTACTAGTGAAAACTAGCTCGACTCGTTAAGTAAATCTTAATTGATATCTAACTCACCGACGCGGCAAACGTAACATAAAATAATAAATAATAATTATCCTGACAACGTCAGTGACATTAAATTAACTGTTTTTGTACGCATAAATCAGCCTTCCTTCATTATTACTTATTTATATGTTGTAGTTGGAAAATCTTGTTGTGTACAGCTAGATGCATTAATATGTGTAGCGAAATCCAAAATCCATTTTCTTAGCCATCAAAATATCTGCAAATCGATACCTTAATGGCAAACCAGCCAACTCCAAGTTTCGTCAAAAATATTTTTTGATTTGATTTGAATCTACAACAAATATTATACAGTTTTAAGTGTGTCCTGAAAAATTTGCTCATATGGAGTTGGAGTTTTGGCTGGTTTACCAATAAATCTGTTAAGCTCCGCAATTGATTTTCTATTGTTTCGTCGCCGATCGGCGAACCGCGCCGTTTGACCGGATAAGGTACCTTATACCTATCGAAATGCAAACAGACGATTTAATTATGTTATCGATCGTTACTTTATTTTAACTTCAACGTAGATAGGACTAAAATAACGTTAAGATTTAGATAATAGAATAGAAAACTTTTATTTCAGGTAGGAATCCATAGGCTTCTTAACAATTTTACTTAACTTCTAGTGTTAGTAGGTTACAGACACAGATATACATACATAAAGGAGCTCCAAATGTTGATCTTCAAATAAATTCACTCCATACATTGATTCCCAAGAGCTCCATAATTTTATTAAAATATTAAAATACCTAGGTACTAAAGTTGTTCCCATTGCTTTTTTTAATTTGGAGCCGCCGGTAATAAAATTATGGAGCGCCTGAGAATAAGCCAATTAAAATTCAGCGTGCAGCTGCATCTACCTCCGCAACATCGGGCAATCCCACCGATAATAAAATAATAAATATTTCAGATTATTCCAAGTTCAAAAATTACGAAAATAATTATCGAGCAGCATCAGTATAAAACTCACTCCAGCATCTCCATCTCCTATCTCCGAGTCATAAATCCCAGTATGGCTTAAACTGATCCGTATTGTCTGTTCTAATAAAGGCTTGTCTGGGTAAATTCCTTAATTAAGCTGAAACTAAGAAAAAACAAATTAAGCTAAGTAAAAATATACTAAGCAAACAATTAAGGTATAAGATTTCCTTCATGAAAATCGATTATGGCATGTAATAATGGTTCATTATATAATTCTCCGTACTTGCTCGTATCGCTATGGACATAATGAGACACTCCAAGGTTTTACCCGTCTGACTTTACCAATTTACTCGGAAACAGTTCGAAAGCTGTCCCGTCTAGCGAGTACAGTCAGCAGCGTGATTTCCACGTGTATAAAAATCAGGAAAGAAAGGAAGAAAATTTATATATTTCAACAAAATATTAATGTTTTTAAAGATTAAGTTGAGACTACTTGACTGGGGAACTGTTTTTCTTTTCTGTGATGTACCTACCTAACCTAATAAATATTTTACTGCTGCATAATGCATATCTACATAGCTTGATCGACGCTTTATTTACATAGTAGTACCTATAAAGTCGTTTAATTTCAAACGTACCAACTACCGTAACTGCGCTTAATTATTATTTAAAAAGCAACAAGTTAGTTTTCACATTTTCTAAGTAATTTTAACTTATCGCTAAGCAATCGCAAACAGCGTTATTATTAATAGGAAAAACAAATTGAACAAGTGAAAACATAAAACAAACTCCATTTTGCAACACCTCATAGTTTACACAACGTATGTTTTCTAATTGCAGCGTTTCCAATAACATCAATACGTATTCGCGATACTGTACATAATATGTGTGAACGAATGAACGAATTATTTTAATTCATTACCTTGTTGCTTATACTCCATGAACCTTTCACGTGAAAGAAAAAGCTGGGGTACTAACCTTAATGAAGGCGATTATAATAAATTTGTTTAATGTTAATTGAATGTAGCACATTGTACTATTGTTATTATAATTTCAATTGTAAATGCTGCGCACATGGATGGCGCAGTAAGATGGTTAAATAAAAACACTTGAGATTTGTCTTATTCAATACTCACGTAATGTATTACGTATTGAACATCACAATACAATATTTTTGTCCTCTCCGAAAATTGATCGAGGAAGCTTCAAAAGCAAGAACGTCCGAGACAGATTTCTAACCAGACAGTTTGAATTGGAGCGCTTACCTTCACGAATAATAGTTCTAATGCTGTAGTAGGCCGACCATACACCTCAGTACATTAGTAAATTGGATGATAAGAGGCGAATCATGTAAGTACTATCAGTGTTACAAAATACGTCTGCGTTACATTACCTATTAGCCTACATATGTAAGTCTGAAGTCAATTTAAGAAGCATTCATATTTTCTTCACAAGCCATTCACCAATGCAAAAAATAATGAAATGATATTAATTCATGATGTAACTGTGCCTGACTGTATTTTCAGACAGTCAATAGGACAAAAAATGCAATTTGGCTTCAACCGCACACGGTAATGGCTGGTAATAACGGGTTGGGGGCTTTAATTTCAGTTGCAATGACATCATTGGAATTTCGAACAACATTTGACATTTACTTTCTTTGTTGCAAAATCTGATACTGTTTTCCACATTCATAAATTGACTTTACGAGCTTGGCTAGGACACTTGTTGTATAGCATCTATAGTAGTCCTCGATCGTCTACCATACATTTTATGGTATGAGTATGTTTATCTGCCTGGTCCCTCATACCGAGGTTGTCCTCTCTATCTACTTATTCTTTATTATTCTATTTGATGCAATTTGCGTATGTTGTATAATTTTGTATTCGAACCAGATAACGAAGCCTTTATATATCAGCGACAGTAGGTACAACAACATTGCCGTTGAGCTATCGTTCAAGAATAATATCAGCGTTAAATATGGAAAGGTTGTGGAGCAGATCACAATCGTTTGTTATCTGACATCTTGGTCCAATCCACTACAATGAGATTATTGTCACAAATGAATACAACATCCTCGTTGCCTTCCTATGTGCCTACTTACGTCTGACCTTTATGATTTATTATATTAATTGCGTTAGGAAATCACTTCTGACTTTCTCGTGTTCTGTCATACATAATTGCGATGCCGACTGTACTTTTGCCTTTATCACCAACTGCGAAAAATCAATGAATTAGTCTATCGACTTGAATATTTCCATCTGATTAGCATCAAATTATCATGCATGAATTTTTTCTATACTATTTCACTTGTGGGAAAGGTTGTGAACTCACTGTCTTCGTAATAGTGGGACGGAAACGTATTAATATGTAGATTACTATCTTCTACGCCGCAGTTTTTGTTACGTCATAAGACTTAAATAGATATAACAAACTGGCTATTGATTTAATTGTTAAAAACATCTTTTCTTATATAACATTTTTTTTTTAAATTAGTTATCTGTATTATGATTTAAGCTTCAGTTGTAGAAAGAGATTTGACATTTCGTTATTGCAATGACGGGGCAAGTTCTAATACTTCTCAATGTAATCTGCTCGTCATTTGGTTCTATACAGGTTTTAGATGATTATAATGTCTTGCGTTTCTAATCCTATTTACTAAGTTGATTGGATACAGATAAGTATAGAATGTTTATATTGAGGTTCCTACCACAGGACATTACCCTCCGCCTCCTCTAGTATCTACTATTGGCAAGTACTTGTATACACCGTGTTCCGGACGATATTCATAAACTTCGACCAGATGTTCAGACCATGGCATGGTAATAAGCATTTTTCATTATGAACACATGAATGAATTCTTATTTTTTATTTTTTTGCTGAAACTTGTCAAATCTAAGTTAAGACTCTTTCCTACTGCATAGCTCAATTAAATTTCATTAAATGAAATTACAAATATTTTCGCAACGATGCCTTTTTATGTACTACTTCCTTTGTTAGATTTAATTTGTAAATGCAATGCAGGGTGTTACAGAAAGGGTATATCAATACAAGCGGGTTGAAGAGTGTATCTGGTCTAGAATCTCTGTACAAAATGCTTAATATTTTTTTATTTCGATAATTTATTAAATTGAAATCATAACAAACGTGTCACCGCACTACGAGGGTCATTATCCATTATCTGTAGTGTATCTGTGCGCCTAGTACACGCACACACATCACGCCGCCGCGCGCCAGTGCAGCGACGTGATGTCGAAATAAAAAAATATTAAGCATTTTCAAAGTTAATGCTTTTGAGCTGAAAGGAGAATGCGACATTCCATTCATGCCTGGCACCAATATTTTTTTTAACGTATACTGCTACTACTATCGAATTCTTCCAGATTATTATGCTGTGATGCTATTTTAAAAACAAATGTTCACTAAAAACTTACTGTTTTTTTTTATTTAAGTTTTTTTAAATTATAGGTTATATCGATTTTGACATATGAAAAAGGAACAAATATCGGTATCCGTAGGAAAGCAGAGGGTCAAGTACCTAATCACTAATCAGGAGGAGCCAAAACCGTGTAAAAGCGCGCAATACTTATCACAACGAAGCGTGAGAAAGTATTGAGCTGACTTTTGAATCTTTTGACAGTTGATCATTCGCAATGTCAGTTTGTCAGTCAAGCGTTTCATTAGACGTGAAAAAAAATGTCGCTATACGCAACTGGTGCCAAAGTCGCCATCATCCTTTTGTACAGAGATTCTAGACCAGATACACTCTTCATCCCGTTTGTATTGATATACCCTTTCCGTAACACCCTGTAAAAGCATTTGACAAAGTTTATGGATAACGTGAAGAACACGGTGTATATACACTTGGGAGCAAATAAATCGAGCCACTTCCTTTTTTCACGTATAATGTTTTTTATTTTTGGTATTATGGAACGTATCAAATCGAAACATATATCGCCTAAGAGCTTATTTAATAATCTTTACAATGAGGGTAAATTATTGAATGATAACCTTATTTAATGATAAATTATTGGCTCTGAAAGAAAAACGGTAATTTTGATAGAAAATTGTCAGTCCAGAAAAAAACAATTAAAAACAAAATTATGGTATAAACTTATTCTTAATATCTTGTATTACCCCCCCTTGCCCTGATTTCGATAGATTTTCTGGACTGTTTTAACCCTACAATTTTCTATCAAAATTACCGTTTTTCTTTCAGAGCCAATAATTTATCACTAAATAAGGTTATCATTCAAAAATTTACCCTCATTGTAAAGATTATTAAATAAGCCCTTAGGCGATATATGTTTCGATTTGATACGTTCCATAATACCAAAAATAATAACCATTATACGTGCAAAAAAAGCAAGTGGCTCGATTTATTTGCTCCCAAGTGTAGTTGGAAAAAGTTTTATTGAGTAGATCAACACTATGAAAAGCCGTGGTATAGCCAGCGCCCTAATTTTGTAACCCACTTTGAATCCCAATCTTAATAATTTTGAAAGATATTGCTAACCCATTGCTTCACATTTTCGAAAAATTGGTCTGCTAAACAACGTAAATAACGCAATTAATGCTGTGTTATAACTATTTCATAGTTACCAACAAAGAATGACAGTTATGGTTTAATAAACAGTCAATTTAATTTGATACCCCTGAATTTTATGAGTTTCTCTGACTGAACGAAGTAATATCGAATAAACGCATCAATTGTGTTTTCCCCATGCTATGTGAAAAGGAACGAATCCCAAAGAACGATTGTTTCTTTTTGGAAAAAGCTCTTGGTATTATGACAACATTGTCACTAATGCAGTTGGTTGTTTACACAAGGCTATGTCCGGCTTAGCTGTTACATTGTACAATACAACCGGTCTTGGAAAGGTTTCCTCTTCAGTGTTTCCTTATTTCGGTTTTTTTTTGTTAATGATGTGATTTTTAGTACTTATTATTTTTTTTTACTTTATATGTAAAATATTTTCATTTCAATTCATCGCTAAGTTGTTGATAAAATAAATGATACATTTTATTTTAAAACATTATGTAGTTAACCTTGATTTGTGGAAAAACTGTGAACAGAAATATGGTGGCGTTATTCATAATGAATAAATAATAATACGATCAGTTACGCATTACTAATTTATGTGCAAAATTCAATAAGAACATATGTATTAGGTACACAAAGATAAATCTACCACATGCATGACGCATACCTACATATTAAAAGTGTTGAATGTTTTCCAGTTTTTCTTTTAGCGACCATGACAAATCAGTTAGGTACTTTTATTTATTCTTTTATATTTATAATATACGAGTATGTTAATATTTATGAGTTATGTTATAATATTTTTCCACAATTTTTTTTTGTATGTGCATTTAGATTTTAGATGTCAGAAATAGTGACAAGAGAAAAAAAAGAAACTTGTCTCAAATTAAGATACACTTCTGCTAGAATACAAGATACTAAAACAATAAGTACCTATCTATACATGTTTTACATCGAATAATATAAAGGCCTTTGTTGTTTCTATGTCATGTTAGTAATTTCGGTAATTTGTCAAAGATGTTCACATTGTCCAATCTTTGACTTTCAGGAAATAACAGACTGTTACTGTCATTGACTGTACCAGTATAGTCATCTACAGCAGACATTCAGTAATATTTATATCAGAGGGGCAATTCTCGTAATTTTAAGAACGTTCACAGTCTGATCTTAGTTTCAATCTGTCAAAAAATACTTCTAATTTCCCTACATTTTGACAAGTTTTTGACATTTGTTTGTCGCCGAGATGAGACTGCGACTAGATTTTGAACGTTTTAAATTACGAAAATTGGCCTTCTGATGTTTCTTAGTTCTTACTATTTGTATTGGAGGCAATTGTTTTGCAGTTTTCATAAGGATAGCGTCCACTCCCTCTCAGAGAGGGGGACTGTGTCCCAGCAGTGGGAACATCATAGACTGATTATGCTATGCTATTTTGAAACTTCAATGAGAGGTACTTTGCCAGCAAAAGGTTACAAAATATCTTAATTTAAGACTGATGTAATGTAGGTTCTAGGTCAACGTTTTGGGTTACATTGTATTGTATTTCAAACAAGGGTCAACCACCAGTCCACTCGATGTAGGTACTTACAATTTGGTCAATGATTCATCATGGTTTGAGTTCAAAAGGTACCAGTAACTGCTAGTTGTTTTTGTAATGATTTATTGAACTATCTATTATACTAATATTATAAGGGCGATAGTTTGTGAGTGTGTGTGTGTTTATATGTTTGTTACTTCTTCACGCTCAAACGGCTGAACCAATTTTGATAAAATTTTGTATGGAGGTAGCTGATTCCCTGGATTAACATATAGGCTACTTTTTATTTTACTATTGTTTCAATTATCTAAGAGAGTAAATTCTGAGACACTGTTAACAGCCTATCATGGACTTGTAGTCTCTATTCTCCGTTATGGTGTTGTTTTCTGGGGGCAATCAACAAATAGGGAACTGGTGTTTAGGATGCAAAGAAGGTGTGTAAGATCCATGTGTAATTTAAAGTCAACAGATAGTTGCGTTCCCTACTTCAAGAAATTAAAAATATTAACGTTACCAGCTATATATATATTAGAAACTGCATTATTTATAAAATCAAATACACATTTATTTACAAAATTTTCAACAGTTAAGAAGACCCCCATTCGGAGTCAATATGAAAATCAACTATGTACGTTGAAATGTAATACTGCGTTAATGAAACAGAGCTTCTTTGGTGTTGCACCAAAGATTTTTAATAAAATACCTGATGCTATAAAATGTATGCCATTAAAGAAATTCAAAAAGTGTCTTCACAAGTTATTAGTTGAGAAATGTTATTATACCTTGGATGGCTATTTTAATGATAATACTATTTGATTAAATTATGATATGATGAATTGTGAGATTATGTAATTTTATAAATATATATTATTAATGTTGACTTGGATGACTATTTTAGTTTTGGATGACTATTTGATTAAATTCTGTAATTTTATTAATTCATATTATTAATGTAACGGACGAATAATTTCTCGCATGTTCTTTTGTTATGATCTTCTTGTGTGTGTTTTTTGTTTTTCTTTCTTGTAGTGGACATTATTAAATTGATTATTTTAATGTATTTGTATAAAATTGATAGAAAATTTTGTTAACTATGATGAACCTGACATTAATATTTGTATGTCAACAATGACAAAGCATAGTGCAACACTTATCTATTTAAGACCTTGACATGTATGATTAATGTATATATGTTCTTCACCTATGTTTTACAAATAAATAATTCTGATTCTGATTTTTTTTATCCCGATATTTCCACGGGATCGGCATTTACGCGGGTGAAACCGCGGGGCGCAGCTAGTACTATAATAAAGCTGAAGAGTTTGTCTGTTTGAACGCGCTAATCTCTGGAACTACCAGTCGGAATTGAAAAATTATTTTGGCATTTGATAGCCCATTTGGGTTCCACACAATTCTTTAAATCAAGGTCCTTCGAGGATCCGGGCCGTGCGGGACTGCGGGCTCAATGTCCCGTCAACTGGACCATCAGTAGGTATTTAGTTCTGAATATCTCTGCGAAGTTCTGCGTACGAGAACATGCGTGACAGGCTTTTATAAATAATATATTATAGCAATGTCGCTTTTCTGGACTGTCTCTTTTTTAAACTGCACAGTTTTCACCATCACTTAGAGCATCTATTCTGGAAGGTTTATGCGTATAAAATATTACTACTTAGCGTTGGAATGGACAACTAGCTTAATATTTCTGACTGACCGACTCCTTGACAATTTTAAAGTGTCTGAATTTAATATTAAACTTACACATAATATAAAGAAATCTCAATGTTTTGTAGTCGTAAAAACCGTGCGAAGCAGGGGCGGGTCGCTAGTAAATTGATAAATCGTGGTCATTGAACCTCATCTGCCAAGAAAACTCGCACGTACACGCGAGTTGACGCGAGTACAATCAACACACTTCGAATGTCGCGAAAGCGGCTTTCATTCATGACCGTGTCACTCGCATCCCTTCAGTACAGGCGCCGCCAGCGCTGTTAACTTTACCGAGAACAACTTTATACTTACGTATTTATTATTTTTTCTCAGAAAACGATGGAAATAGGTTACGTGCGTGCTTTAATAGTTCTAGTTCATATTTTATGCGCTTTGACTGGCTTTGCTATTTGTTTATTGTTATTTGTTGTTAGCAAATGCGTTTTACATAACATACCTACATACTACATAATCAGCCTATCCCCTGTAAGAGTGAATGGGCCGTAATTCACCATTCGGGCCCAGTGCGGGTTGGTAGATGTCTCATGTCTTCGAATTTTTGGCTCTAAGACATGGCGTTTCCTCTGGATGTAGGTATTCCTTCACCGTTTTGAGAGCAGCAGTGATAAAATAATTTACACAAAGTAAAACGCCTGTCTGCATGCAATGCACTTTAAAATAGACTAATTTGTAGCGATAAATAAAGTCTTGAACGATGGTGATTGACTTTAAACAGTATTGCAAAAAATGTAATCACCTAGCTGGAACATGTTGCAAAAATTAATTTCGTTAGGTTACATGTCAAAATCTTCGCCAAATTACAAATTAAGCATGATAGGACAAATTGGGCAAACTATTGCAATAAAATATAAATTGGTTTATTACCGTTGCTTTCACCTGTACAAGCTGTTAGCAACCTTTTTGTCATATAACTGGGTAAATGCATTCATAAGTTAACACTAATTTGAGTCCGTCTCCGCGCATGAGTTAAGGGCCCGTACACATATAGGTTCGTTTTTACTAGATCCGTTTTAACGGATCAGAATTGGCCGGAGTGACATGATTACTGAATCCGGAATACTATTTTGTGTGGGAACTCGCTTATACAACTAGATACATACGCCAACAAATAACGGACCTGTAAAACGGATCGCTATGTGTACGAGCCCGAAGTTGGACGTATTGAAAACTACTCGTAACTTTATAAATAATTGTCGAAAAAATTAAAATATTTTGTAGAAATTATTCTATGGTAATTTAATTAAGATGTTTGATTCTCAGTTTGGGCAAAGTAATATTGGGTTTTTCTATCAGGAATTTCTCAGTAGCAGCACAGAATACTTAAAGTACTACGTACAGAAAGGACACTTCCTTCCCCGCACTAACATCAGTTACCGCACCTCACCCCGCACTTCGGCGTATTCGTCGCAGTTCTTTAACAAGAGCGCTTGCAAACACAAGTACCTCACGCACACATTCATACGTATACAAACGTCATTTTTAGGGTTCCGTAGCCAAATGGAAAAAAACGGAACCCTTATGGATTCGTCATGTCTGTCTGTCTGTCTGTCTGTCCGTCCGTCCGTATGTCACAGCCACTTTTTTCCGAAACTATAAGAACTATACTGTTGAAACTTGGTAAGTAGATGTATTCTGTGAACCGCAGTAAGATTTTCACACAAAAATAGAAAAAAAACAATAAATTTTGGGGTTCCCCATACTTACAACTGAAACTCCAAAAATTTTTTTTCATCAAACCTGTACGTGTGGGGTATCTATGGATAGGTCTTCAAAAATGATATTGAGGTTTCTAATATCATTTTTTTCTGAATTGAATAGTTTGCGCGAGAGACACTTCCAAAGTGGTAAAATGTGTCCCCCCCCCCTCTAACTTCTAAAATAAGAGAATGATAAAATAAAAAAAAATATATAATGTACATTACCATGTAAACTTCCACCGAAAATTGGTTTGAACGAGATCTAGTAAGTAGTTTTTTTTTTAATACGTCATAAATCGAAAACCGCAATTTACCTTTCACAAAGTTACAACGAACTACAAGAACTTTTATATTATGTTACTTGCTGCTACGGAACCCTTCATGGGCGAGTCCGACTCGCACTTGGCCGGTTTTTTAATGTAGTTAGTAGTAGGTAATTATTTTGCGAGAGTTATATGGAGTGTCCGGGGTGTGGTAGCAGCCCGGATCTGGATTTGTGCCCGGTTGATGGCAATAGGCTCGCCCCCTATAACATGGGACTTAGAAATAACTGGCGAAATGTGGACGTGTAGGTACTATAGGAACATCTCTGCCTGAACCTTCGGGAATTACGTACAGTCGTGTTGTTATGTGTATGTTTTAATGAATCAAAGCTGTTGTTACTTTTAAGTTCTTATGGTTGCAATACTTGCAATTAACTACACGGGTGATTGTACTAACTGCACTTTTATGTTCTTTTGTTAATGCTTTGCGGGCAACTGAAACGTTGTAACTACCCTCTTTGTTTATAAGCGGCGTTTCAAAAAAAGCGTAATTTTATTCTGTGCTTTGATTGTCAAGATTAATATCTTTTTTTGTTTTTTTTTTGCTTATACATAATCGTATGTAGAGCCTTGTTAGTTCAAGTATTAGCAAATATAAAGCATGGCGGGTTCATTAACATCTGCTTAGCGCAATGACTTATGTGATGATGTGACCTTATTTTGTCATTTTGATTTATAGAAGACGTTTTGTTATCGATTCTTCTTGTTGTTTAGTGTAGCATTACCGTCAAACGGGGTGAATAGGGATGCAGGGGTGAATCGGGACAAAACTTTAAAAGAGATTTTAACATTAAAATAATATAGTTTGTGCCAAAAAGAACCATAATGTTTTTACTGTAATTTAATTAACGATTACGTGCCCTCATTGACAACAAACTATATTATTTCAATGTTAAAATCCATTTTAAAGTTAAGTCCCGATTCACCCCTGCATCCCTATTCACCCCGTTTATAGGTATGTTAAAATATAGACTTTGTGTCCACAATAGGCTAAAAACAGTCAGTAAAATAGGTACTTTTAGTGGTTTGTAGGAATTTCTTCATTCGAGTTTATGGATTTATGCAAAACATTGAAAACTGCCTCGATATTTGTTCGGCAAAACAAAAACCTGTCAGACATGAACGGTAGAAGGTAGTAACTTTTTAGGTAAGTAATCAAGAGAAATGTGAGGTATTATCGTAAGTTATCTATTGTACAAACGTTCGCGTGCGCAAACGCAATAATAAAACGTTACAAGTGATGAGGTGATGACGATTGTGCGCGTATTGTAAAAGTTACACAAAGGCTAGGTACGTACCTAGTTCCTAATACCCATTGTCCGTAACAAAGCATGAATAAGAAAGGTGAACAAAAAAAGTCATCTCATACATATGGTCGAGTACCTAAGTATTGAAGTTTTGTATGGGACCGTTGATATTTTTTGCGCAATTACGATGCGTTTATTGTCGTTGGATCCCACTTTTGAATCCCATTTTTTAGGTATTAACGATGGATCCCGTTTGCTATTTCCGTTGAATCCCATATTATAACAACATGTGTACATTTCAGAAGAAAAGTGATTTACCTTTATCAAACAATAAAAATAGATTATTTTTAGTGGGGTACCCGGAACCGAACTAGTTAGATTAGGTTAATTATTTAAAAAAAAAACAATGTTAGGTTAGGTTAGGTTAAAACTGTGACCCCTACGCACGAGCCGAGCGAGCGAAGCGAGCGGTGCCGCGGCAGCGGCCGGCGAGTGCCAGAAACGACTAGATTATATAGAAAATGAGTTGTTTGTGAAATAAATAGTATACGAAACGTTGGTTGTAAACTAATTTGGCAATGGAGTTTTGGTGAAACATTAGTGAACCCCTCATTTTATTATAAACAATTTTGTTGTTGAAAGTACCCGCATTCAGATTTTTTTAAGCATTCGGGATCCAACGGAAATACTTTTCGGGATTCAACGACAATAAAACGTAATTATCTTGCATTTTTTAAATTCGGGATCCAACGGAAATACATAATAATGTTTTGCGGGATCCAACGCCAAAAATATTAAAATGGGATTCAAAAACGGGATCCAACGGAAATAAATCTTACGATGTTGGTCCCGAAGAGAAAGTTGTTCAGTTTGATGGTCTGCACCACACCCTTAGGCCCGGACTCCACTGAAGCGGAGCTGGGCGGAGAGGAGCGGAGACGTGCAGGAATCGTCCAATCACAGACGAGACGAGACGCGATGAGGATTTCAACCATTGTGATTGGTCGATTCCTGCACTTCTCCGCTCCACTCCGCCCAGCTCCGCTTTAGTGGAGTCCGGGCCTTAAATTTGGCCACATCTTCTGATACACGCTGTATATTCTGTGGATAGGTTCAAACGTCGGAGTTAAGATTCCATACATTTTCTTCACAATTTTCGTTTCAAGATGCGTCAGGTGTTTGGCCACTTATAATATTGGAACTAATCTGAAAATCTGAGTCAACCAGTGATGGACATTAAAAAACTGCCTCCATCCTGTTTGTTGCTAAAAGTAAACTGTCTTCTACCAACTGGACACGTTATTACGAAGACTACGTACAATTTACTCGACAATAATAAGGTTTAAAATTTTCCATGTTTTCATATGAATCGGAATTATGTTGTAAGCTTAACTACTATAATAATAATATTTCAAAGATCAGTGACCATGGCCTTCGAATTTTACAAAAAGTCGTTTGTTTTGTTGCTTCTGTTTATACTATAACTAGCTTCTGCCCGCGACTTCGTCCGCGTGAAATTTCACCCTCACCCCATTCACCCTCTTAGGGGTGGAATTTCGAAAAACCCTTTCTTAGTGGATACCTACACTTCACAAAGAACACACCCTCCAAATTTCATGTCTCTAGGATCAGCGGTTTAGGCTCGATATATCAGTCAGTCAGTCAGGACTTTGAATTTTATTGTATATAGATATCATTTAACTTAAAATTTTAATAGTCATTAGAATGACCTCACTACAGAATATGTAATTCTTGTTCTAGTAACAGTTACTGTATTTTCTGCATTATTCACACATGGTCCATACTGAATTACTGATAAGAGACCGAGGATAATTAAAGGTCTTGTAATGAAAACGGCTGACTCAATTCAATAAAACATTTTCTTCATACGTGATATCAATAACATTAAGCTAGAGAATGAAAATATTATTAAATTCAAGTTCGACGACATTAGACGTAACAGCTTGTTCTTCTTTTATCACAGTTAAGTATTTAGAAAAACAACTGATTATAGGGATGATCTTGCGTTGCATCACTATCTTTTTTACAGACTTATGCCAGTTACATACGCAACAATAACAAAAATATTTATATCTTGCATCATTGGTATCATTTCCGTTCTCATTATTAATAATCAATCTTCCTTTCCGCGATATATAGCCAAGATATGGATAAGATACAAGTCGCTTATCCGATAAAAAATCACAGCTATAACATTATTTGTTTTATAAGGATTCAGTAGTAAGTCATTACTGTATCAATAATAGATGTGTTGTGAAAAATTTGTCCTTTTGCTTTATGTCGATAATTAGAAACCTGGTGTATGAACCTTTATTTTGTGGTAGCGTCCCTTGTTTGGGTGATATTGCGATTTGTATTAACAGTTGGTACATATGCTGCAATGGTAAGTTGAAAATCCGTTGCATACCTACTAGCTTGAGTAACTGCCGCGTTGGTCTACTCTTGTGGTCGCAAGTGCTATTGCTGAACGTGAGTTCCTGGGTTACTAGGACGGGCAAAGTACTATTGTGTGTTTCCATCAGGAATTTATGAGTATCAGGTCGGAGTCTGGATTGCCCCTATTACATGAGACTTAAACATAACTGGCGAAATGTGGGTGCCCTTCGGGGAATAAAGGACTGATATGATGTTATGTTAGTTTAAGTGTCTTTTCCTGCTGCAACATATCTTCTCATTCATTAAGTTGTAGCGGTATCTACAACGCCACATGCGAACAACGCGTCATACTGACGTCACGCAAATCCTGCATCTCGCAAGCAGAGTTATAGTTATGCCCAACACGAATCATCGGGCAGTTGCCCGCCAGACACAACACCCGTCTGGTCGGAGGATTCTCCCTTTTCTATATGAGTATGAGTGAACTTTACACCCTGTTCCTCATACCTCTATGAAGTATTGCATCAGATTCATTTACAAGATCCTCTTTCATCTTTGTTTTGTTAATTATACCTAAACGTTGCATTGAATCTGTGTTTCTTCTTCAAGATTTAAAAAGTTACGGTATGGAACATTAATTTTTGATTGCGTTTCTTTGAGGAAGTTTTGATGAATGACTGGCATTATAAAAATTATTTTACGTAATGGAAGACTGCGTTACATAATTCTGCACTGACATTTCATATGATTTTTAATTGTCTGTAGTCTTTCCTTATGATCATCGAAGCATAAGTGAAAGAGAATTAAAAAAATAATATCGAAAGTGTTGTTGAAAAACAAGGAATAGAAGAATAGAATAGAATACTAATAAACAACAAACGAAACAAAAACAACAACACAAGAACATTAATTAAAAAAAAAATTGTTGATGATCAGGTGTTGTTGGGTTGGTACTATACATGATACTGGTTTTATAAAACCAATAACCTAATTATAGAAGGTGTGACTCAAGTGACTCATAACCCAATATTCCCAAGCAGCAGACTCCGTTGCGGATCCTGTAAAATCTATGATCATAACTGTATCTAGTTGCTTCATTAACATCTGACTAATTAAGATAACGTATATGATGCTTCTAGGTTTATATGCGACAGTCTAAGTACTTGTAATCTGTAGGACATTAATTCTGCTGCTTTTATCAATGCAATCGGATTGTTGCCAAGATAATTTTAATGATGTCTGTGTTTGATTAGGTTTCGATTAGGTTATTTTCTTTAATATATTAGGTTTAGATTAGGTTATTTCCTTTAATATATTAGGTTTAGATTAGATTATTTTCTTTAATATTTTATGGACGTGACGCGACGCAGAAGTGCGTGCCGTTGTTTTCTTTTTAATATACAAACAGGACTTCACACGCAAGAATCAATTTAGCAAAATCTTGCCGTCGAAAAATCGAGTCAGAGATAAACGTGGTCAATTATCGTTTTCTGAACTTGTAAAGTGTAAACCAATGCACAAATACTTTAGTATTGTAAATAGGTTACAATATAACGGTAGTAAACACCAACTGTATTTATGAACAACCTTCTCTTTTGCATTCATGAGCGTCAAACATTATAGTGTTGTGACAGTGCGATACTATCAGCCCCAAAAATGATGTTAACACCAATTAGACTCAAATGATGTGATAAAATCGCATGTTCAGCCTTGATGTAGTTTATCATCGACAAGTTATTGCATGTAAATGAGCATACTTTCATTATATCTGATATTAAAAGGTGAATTAGTAAACAAACATGTAGGTGCTAGATAAAACAAAAGTAAGTTTCTGTAATTTTTTTTTTAATTTGTTGCGTTGGAAGAATAGTCTCGAAAGTACGTTCAACCAGTTGCACATTGGCAAAGACGAATTGATTAAGTTGCAACGGTACATGTTCGTGCAAGTGACCGTCCTCGTGAGAAACTTTGGCCCAATATTGGCATTCTTTTTGTTCGCGCATGATGCCTCAGGCCGCATTTGAACAACAGGTTCTAAACGGATGGACGCTTTTTGCTGTCCACCCATCAGTCGCGGTGTAAGTGTAACGAATGAATGGCGGTTTCCAAACTGGTTCCGATTAGTTCGCTATTAAAAAATCGTTTGCTAAGCCGTCTATATCTTCAAGGTTGCATTCAATTGTTAGTAATGAGTCGCCAATTGTTGCTAACGAAGCGTGCATTTCCTGATGTTTATATTAGTCAAAGCTTAGATAGCTTAGAAAGATTTGATGATTGAATTCAGATTACGCCTGTGTATGGCTAACGAGGTTGCAGTACTGTTTCCTTTTATGATAAAGGAGATACCTACTGTGCTACTTAGGGTGTCGGCGACTCACATTTTACCGTGTATTGGAGTAAAAAGCGTTGTCTCTTGACCTGCTTACGGACCACGGTAAAAATTACCACCTCCTTCTATCTTTAACAGTTTCGAACGATATGAAATAAATCCTCCATTGCCAAAAATGTGTTATTTATTTTCGAAATTCAAAAATTTGAGAACATATTTTTTGTGTTCTTAATTATTGTTATGGCCAGTAGTTTTGAAATACTGTCAATATACGATAAATTAATTTTAATAGAGAATTGCAATTATTATGATTATTGAGTATGAATCACTAAAATCTACAAATTAAACTGTTATTTTATGCTTCCAAGTTGTTATCTATAAGTTGATACAAAAGTAAAAGTAACTTGTTTATCCAAAAGTGACTTGGTTATCAGTCGTTCCTAATTATATGTCCACAACTGTGTGTGAATCCAATCCTTCCTATGGGATTTCATCATCTGCCTAGCCTTTTCCGAACTATATTGGGACCGGCTTCCAGTCTAACCGGATGCAGCTGAATACCAGTATTTTACATAAGAGCGACTGCCTATCTGACCTCCACAACCCAGTTACTGGGTAATGATACCCCCTGGTAAGACTGGTTTCAGACTTTCGGCCAAGATTACTCTTTCGGGCTTCTGACTACCCGTAACGACTGTCAAAGATCCACGAATGACAGCCAGGATCAACGGAACGGGCTTTCCGAGGCACGGAGGGGTCTCGGTATGTAAAAATGGTCACCCATCCACAGACCAGCCGCGGCAAGCGTAGCTTAACCTGATCGATCGACCTAGGCGGCTGTTATTATTTAGCCACGGGATTCGATATGCAGTTTTTTAGTTTAATGTTTGCTGTTTGCCAACTGCTTTCTCCATGATACATTGCCACTACGTACACACGGCTACACATCCAAGTTATACATAACCAGTAAGCTGACTTGATTGTAAGAAAAACCTACCTACAAACGGGGTGAATAGGGTTGCAGGGGTGATTCGGGACGAAACTTTAAAATGGATTTTAGCGTTTAAATAATATAGTTTGTTGCCGACAATAGCACTTATTCTTTAATTATTATACAGTAAACACAATTAGAGTCCTTTTTGGCAACAAACTATATTATTTCAGTGTTAAAATCCCTGTTAAAGTTTCGTCCCGATTCACCCCTGCATCCCTATTCGCCCCGTTTGACGGTATACAATGCGAGGTCAGCTAAAAATGGAAATGTATAGCTTGATGTTTAGCCGTGTGTATAACCGGTAGGTAACTGATTATATGACTATTATTTTTATTGACATTGCATGATTAGTTTGTTTTTCATTACCAACATCCGGGTATTCGTAAGACGCTATTATTTTCGCTGCTTATATTGTATGGTAGATGGTACTTTGGTCCTTTGTCCATTGCGAGTTTACGTTTGGTCTTCTCGTACCTACCTGCCTAATATTAACGGATATATAAGATAATGTTTTTCTAATACAGACGCCAGCACATCATGCTACCCGAAACCACAGAATAAGTCTTAAAGTACTACGTACAGAACGGACACTCCCTTCCCCGCACTAACATCAGTTACCGCACCTCACCCCGCACTTCGAGGTTACCGTCGCAGTTCTTTAACAAGAGCGCTCGCAAACACAAGTACCTCACGCACACATTCATACGTATACAGTAAACGTCATTTTTTAATGTAGTAGTAGTAGGTAATTATTTTGCGAGCGTTGTATGGAGTGTCCGGGGTGTGCCGAAACTGTCAAATTTTCCCTATCAACTTTGAACCTTATGCTTGATAAAGTTGAAAATCTATTAAAGAAATGTGACAGATTGTAGTAGCTTGAAGTGCTCTGTACCGTTCGTTTGTAGAAACTGTATTATTTTAATTACTTTGCAACTAAGCCCAAACCTTTGATAGCTTAATTACATCAATTACTCGAATTAAATCTTATCTCATATTTTAATGGTTTTCATATCTTTAAGATATAAATCTAATCTGAGCTAATGAACATGTTCACAGATAATTTTAATCGTAACTGTTAAGTTCTGGGTTAGATTACCTACTGTGTTATTAACCTTGAGAGCATATATTACAATACTTATATATACAGGGTGAAATTGAACACATGCGACAAATCGAAATGGGAGATTATACTCATCATTATGAACAACTTTTACTATGGGACCAAACCTGAAATCGCGAAAAAAAAATCAGCTGTTCCCTACATTTTGGCGAGTTATGCGAACATAAATGTAGGGAACAGCTGATTTTTTTTTCGTGATTTCAGGTTTGGTCCCATAGTAAAAGTTGTTCATAATGACGAGTACAATCTCCCATTTCGATTTGTCGCATGTGTTCAATTTCACCCTGTATTTCTTTTTCTATATTACTTTATTTATTGTTTAATTATGGAAATAAACAAATAAAGATCGTGTCGGTAATAAAAGCTGTCGACACAACTACTGCGGAATATAATAATTATTGTGGAAACGTATTGGTGTTGAAATTATGCAGGTATTAGAAGTTTTATAACATAAGCAGTGAAGTCTAGATTATTCCTCTGCCCGGCCTTTTTTTTTGCGGATGGGAAATCATCATAATATGACTCCTCCCGCACTGGGTGGAGCGGGAGGGAGTGTCAGACTCTTACTGACTAAAACCCACCCGTGTTCCTTCCTTAGCCCTTTATGTTCCGGGGCAGAGGTAACCCTTTCGGACAATCCCGCACCCCCGGCAGGCTTCGACCCTAATGGGCCCCTTCCCTTATGCTGACATCTTTCTCTGGTTTTATTTCTCGAAGAAGCGTTTAAGCCTTAGTGAATGTATTTATTCAGTATGCCACACGGTATGCTTCTAGCATTGTTTATCATCGTGCCCTTAACCCATACTACTCTTAAAGAATTAAAATGCTTCCATTTCCACATTATTTCGTTTACCGAATGTTGATCCTGATCATCACATTGTGTAAGGAGGTTTTTCAAAGATTAGTTGTAGTTCTATCTGACACATGACAATGTACATATTATGTTGTCATGAAACAGGAGTGAATCACTCTAATAAAGATGACAATGTAGCCAAAACACTATAATTTGAACTTTTTGAAGTGCTATTGTATAGCAGTAGTTGACGTGACATTTATTGTACATTGTAACAAAAGTCAATTATAAATACACGCGAACATTATAACCTTCACGCCTCGATTCCTATAGGGAAACCCCTGAAATAATGGTCATCCTAAATCAAATACCATATCGTACCAATGCCTACAATTCCGATCACATGTAAATGTCAAAATAACCACACTATATTGTTTTAAATCAATCAAAAATAATGGAGAAGAAATTCAGTAGGTCCTGTAAAGGCTTACCATATAAATGCCTTGGAACGGAGATGCCAACAACTCGCACTGGGCCCATTCCTTTACACAGGGAGGAACCCTGAGTTATGTGGTTATAAGCAGTGGGAATAGGTGTACGTTTATACTCGTATACAGGCTGATATGTAAGGGATATATGGACATAAGTTCGAATTTTGAGTAAATAATCTGACTATACTGGTTCTTGAAACGGGTTGACTCGAGAACCTTTGGTTTTTCCAAACTCCGCTCAAATCATTGTTTATGTTTTAACACGGCTACTATAAGTCAGTGTCCTTTCCTTCAAATAAGCGTTGAAAACAAGTCGCTTAGGCTGCGGTTCCACTGAGGCGGAGTGGAGCGGTGCTGAGCGGGGCTGAGGTGTGAAAGGAGAAGAGATGTGGATTTCAAGCCATGATTTCATTTCATGTGATTGGTGAATCGCGGCACAGCTCGTTTCCGCTCTGCTCCGCTCCGCCTCAGTGGAACCGCAGCCGTATTAGCATTCTGACCATACCCTGAATACCTTCTGTTGGACATAATAAAACAAGGTTACGCTACATTTTTGTTATTGTACGCCTTCTAAACATTGACAGTGAAATTGTATAGGAAGGTCATCGCCATTTTAGTGACGGTAAGAAAATTAATGCTACATTTGGGCACATATTTGGGTATGACATCGAGATTGAGGATAATGATTGTAAAATATGGGGTACTTTCCAAGCGCTCCAAAATGTTGTAAAACAGGTGTAGGAAAACAAAACAGAAGTTTCAAACTGACCGGTTCGAGGTGGTATAAACCGTGATAAAAATAAAAACTCGAAAATGAAAATAGACAGGTATTTTTTATATTATGTTAGTAGATCGGGCTTGATGTAGACCTAGGCACAAATGACATGAATGCTGTGCCCGCGACTTCGTTCGCGTGGATGTCGGGAAACAAGAACGTGTCTCTTTACTCATATTTTTCTAAAATAAATTAGCCTATTATGTATTACTCCGTATAACATCATCTATCTGCCAGTGAAAGTCCCGTCGAAATCAGTCCAGCCGTCTCGGAGATTAGCCGGAACAAACAGGCAGACCAAAATTTTATACTTATTTTTTTTTGTTATAGTACCGTTTATACTGTCATATGCATATTAGTAAAAAGCTGTTATTTCGACATTTCAGACGGACACTTCAATTTTATTTATTTCTAATTATCTATACTAATATTATAAAGAGGTAAAATCTGTTTGTAAGTTTGTATGTAGGAGGTAATCCCTGGAACTACCAGTCGGATTTAAAAAATTCTTCTTGCATTTGATAGCCCAATTCTTGAGGAAGGCTATAGGTTATTTAACGTCACGCTATGACCCTTAGGAGCCGAGCAAAAGCGCTATGGGGAGACGAAGTGATAGAGCAGGAGACGCGGGCAAGTGATGCAATACGACGAGATGGGTCGAGGGAATAAGAAATTTCACGCGAACGAAGTCGCGGGCAGAAGCTAGTGTTTTATAGAGCAGACAAGTAAATAACATAAATATCGTTCTTGTGTCAACTTAGTTGCATGAACAAATGCTTAATCTTATCACGGAATGTACCTACATATTCAAAACAGAGAGGACCAAAAGTTTCCGAGTTAATATTCAAATTACTCCCACCAAAGGATTGTCAAAGGAATGCAATCACATATTTCAAGCATAAGAAATAACATAAAAAACACGATTCGATAGGTTTCAATTTTCTCCGCAATAGTAGGTTTTCTCGTTAGATGTTTTATCGCGAAAACCATTATTGGCAATACATACTTGTTCTATTTTTATTGGAACAATCTGTAGTTGAACCTGCATTGCAGTAGGTGGTATGTACAATTTAAGTTATTGTTATTTTATAACTTTACTAGCTGCGCCCCGCGGTTTCACCCGCGTAAATGTCGATCCCGTGGGAATATCGGGATAAAAAGTAGCCTATATGTTAATCCAGGGTGTCAGCTACCTCCATACAAAATTTTATCAAAATTGTTCCAGCCGTTTGAGCGTGAAGAAGCCACAAACATATAAACACACACACCCTCTCACAAACTTTCGCATTTATAATATTAGTGTGATTTAAACCCTATATTTTTTCTAGTTTAATGTCTTTCTTTGTGGGAATTTTATTATCAACTAGCTTTTGCCCGCGAATTCGCCCTCGTGGAGGTCGGGAATTATGCCACGGGACCGTACTACAGGGATAAAAAGTATCGTATGTGTTAATCCAAGTTATAAACTATCTGTGTGCCAAATTTCATCCAAATTCGTTCAGTCGTTTTTGCGTGATTGAGTAACAAACATCCAAACATCCAAACTTTCACATTTATAATACTAGCAGCGCAGCGCCCCGCGGTTTCACCCGCATAAGTGTCGATCCCGTGGGAATATCGGAATAAGAACTATCCTATGTCCTTTCCCGGGACTCAAACTATCTCTACACCAAATTTCATCTAAATCGGTTCAGCGGTTTAAGCGTGAAGAGGTAACAGACAGACAGACAGACACACTCGCATTTATAATATTAGTATGGATTAGTAGGATAGCTGGATAGGATAGCTGGAAAGGATAGTAGGATTAGAGTATTAGAGGATAGTTGTTAGTAGTGTTAGTTGGTAGTAGTTCATCGTCAACATTATTACAACTTCATTCTATACACCGTGTTCTTCACGATATCCATAAACTTTGTCAAACGCTTCTACAGGGTGTTACAGAAAGGGTATATCAATACAAACGGGTTGAAGAGTGTATCTGGTCTAGAATCTCTGTACAAAATTTCAGCTCAAAAGCATTAACTTTGAAAATGCTTAATATTTTTTTATTTCGACATCACGGCGCTGCACTGGCGCGCGGCGGCGTGATGTGCGTGTACTAGGCGCACAGACACACTACAGACAGTGGATAATGACCCTCGTAGTGCGTTGACATGTTTGTTATGATTTCAATTTAATAAACTATCGAAATAAAAAAATATTAAGCATTTTCAAAGTTAATGCTTTTGAGCTGAAATTTTGTACAGAGATTCTAGACCAGATACACTCTTCAACCCGTTTGTATTGATATACCCTTTCTGTAACACCCTGTATAGCATTTACAAATTAAATCTAACACAGGAAGTAGTACTTAAAAAAAGCTTCGTCACAAAGATATTTGTAATTTCATTTAGTAAATTTAATTGAGCAATGCAGTCAGAAAGGGTCTTAACTCAGTTTTGACAAGTTGCAGCCCGCCAAATCTTATGAATGTAAATACGTCATCGTTGCCAATTCGGATAAAGAGGCATGCATATCGGGCGATTTACGTCAAGGTATTTAGTCTATACGAAAATTAACAAAAAATAAAAAATAAGAATTCACTAATGAAAAATGCTTATTTCCATGGTCTGAACATCTAGTCGAAGTTTATGTATATCGTCCGGAACACGGTGTATACTTCTAGTTACAGGTCTCCTTTCTTTTCTGCTAAGCGTCCAGGTTTATGTAAGTAGTGTACCTCTATCCGTTCACCTTTCCTCAATTCGACTTGGTTTTATATTGGAATTTTCTATTCTAATCAGACTCGTTTCTAAGTCCGTTCTCTGCTTAGTCATCAATAGTAAATACTGACTATTCTCTAGTGTTTTCATTGTTGACGTAATGTAATGCGACATATTGTTTCACAGTTTCTTTTAACAATATTGTTTATGGACCTATTGTTAGATATAGCTATGCAACAGCGTTACGTTTGTAATGATTGTTATATTAAGTTTTGTTCAATATTCTGTCTGGCAGGTGTGTCTACCATAACTGTATTCGTCAGTTGGTTTGTATAGTAAAATATGTATGTAATAATTTTCCTAACTGATTCTTCTTTAATCACGCCTTAGCAGTCAAAGAAAAGATATTTATAAAAAAACAAATCAGCTGGTCCTACTTATATACAGGGTGAAATTGAATTCATGGGCATCCGTTTAAGAGGCCATTGTAATCATCATTTTGAACAACTTTACTGTTTGACCAAACCTGAAATCGCGAAATAAAATCAGCTGTTCGCTACATTTATGCTCGCATAACTCATCAAAATGTCGGGAACAGCTGATTTTTTTTTTCGCGATTTCAGTTTTGGTCCCATAGTAAAAGTTGTTCATAATGATGAGTACAATCTCCTATTTCGATTTGTCGCATGTTTTCAATTTCAACCTGTATGTATATTGGCTCCTATCGGAGTATAGTCCTATTTTACCTAAGATTGGTTTATGCTGCAGATTTCGTTCTTTGTGTAGTTTTTTTGCAGCAGTCTCATAGTTAGTGACTTACATCATAGTGCCAGCTAGGTGGAGTAAAGTCAAGGCTTACGAATAAAATGAAACACGCGGTGTTCGTTCACTTATCGCTCGATAAGTGTTTTATTGCTAATTGGAACCACGATGCCTTGGTACTGTTTGTAATGCTCGAAGCTACAGCTGTTGCTAGAATGGTAGTACCTAAATATCGAAGTCTGGTAGACTGCTTCTCCAATTTCCCTTCTTTCTCTGATTACTTTCGGTTCATAGTTTCTAAGGCTATTTTGCTGGTCTTTATTTTGTCGGCTCTTTTCTGATTAGTTGCCATTTTGGATTCTGGATGACAGGAGTTGCAGTGGTTGGAAATAGTGTGATATGTACATAACAGACTACTCTCTTGTGTAAAATTACATAAACGTTGATTGAATTAGCATGTTTATGGCTTCCTATGGCCATCAAAATTACAATAATTTTAGCATTTTCAAAGCAAGTTTCTGTTCGAAAAAGCTGCGAAACAACAACCGCGTAGCGTAACATATTTTGCTTAGGATTTTTCCATAGAACTTGCTGACACATCAAGGTGACATTAGTGAGACCCCACTCAAGTTTTTACACTAATATAAATGTTGATGCATACGTACCTACCTCATGTTTGTTATTCATTTCACTAAAAGCCTTTAGTGCTTAGCGACCATATATGCCAACAAACTGACAATAAATTATCAAATGATAAATATTCGTTATGTACATCATTATCGACAAGATATTTTTCTTATTAATTTTATTACAGTGGAAAGTTTGAGTGTGAATGTGGATGGCTATTAGATTAGGGGAAGATCAAACAAACTGGATGGATTGTGTAAAAGACGATATATAGCTAGAAAGGGTGTAAGTACTAATATTACGGCTGATACATATTTAAAAGAAGACATGTTCGGCTAACACCATTTCATCACCACTTCTCTCAAAATGGTGAAGGAAAACATTTGTGAGGAAACCGGCATGTCCTAGAACCAAAAATTGGAAGACATGTGACATCTACCAATCCGCACTGGGTCCGCGTGGTGGATTACGGCCCACTCCCTCACACAGAGCCTATGTCCCAGCAGTGGGAATATTATAGGCTGATTATGTATGTTATGTATGTTCGGCTAACCCGAAATAAATTAGAATATAGGGGAATATACTAATAGGGAGTAGATGTTGATGATGACGATAATTGACGAAGCACAATATATTGCACCTAGAATTTGATAGATTATAAATACCTGAGGGGCCCGTGGCTAAATAATAACAGCCGCACATGTCGATCGATCAGGTTAAGCTACGCTTGCCGCGACTGGTCTGTGGATGGGTGACCATCTTTACATACCGAGACCCCTCCGTGCCTCGGAAAGCACGTTAAGCCGTTGGTCCCGGCTGTCATTCGTGGATCTTCGACAGTTGTTACGGGTAGTCAGAAGCCCGAAAGTCTGACAACCAGTCTTACCAAGGGGTATCGTATTACCCAGTAACAGGGTTGTGGAGGCAGTCGCTCCATGTAAAATACTGATATTTAACTGCATCCGGTTAGACTGGAAGCCGACCCCAACATAGTTGGGAAAAGGCTAGGAAAATGCAGATGATGATAAATAGCAGTACCCACGTTAGCTGGTAGTCTGTTGAGACCTTCTACATTACGGTATTGCCGGCTTCATTAATACAATTCGTGATTTAATTATAAGTAGCATGCCGAGTACTTACATTACAACTAAATGTACCTCACAGTTAGTAGTTAGCCTTCAAGATACCCGTGCGTTATTGTCGTGAGGTTAGTTCGAATAATAAGTGATATATAATTGAGGATACTTGTTTATAATCAACATAAAAGGGAATCCCTATTTTAAAACAGATGGAAAAAAAAATACTGTATTTGATATTGAATGTAGTTAGACATTTAATTATTATTTACAGTAAATAACAGCGGTACCTAATGCACGTTCAATTAAAATAAATATACCAGAAACAAAATCATAGATTTAGATAAGATTATCAAGTTTGTTATCATAAAATCGAATCTCCAAAATTCAAATCGACACCGCAATCATAATTTATGTGGCATTTTTTTTACTGACGTGTTTTCTGAGTATTTTACTAATGACTATTTTTCCTTGTCCACAGACACTTGAAGTATAGAAAAAAAGGAAGATGGCTGCTCTTGCAACAGTATTGAAGCCGCGCGGAGCCGCGCGCGCTCCCTCTAGTCATAGCTTAAGCCTGTGTTTTATTATTGTTTTATTATTAGGTAAGTGTTCTATTTAAACAATTGAATAACTTATGGTAAAAATAGTGAATATTTAAATAGTGTCCAAGTTACCGGTGGTCAAGGCCCCACCGGCAAGGCTCCGACGACGTCGTGGAAGCAGCGAAATTTCAGGCCAGCAAGATGTTACATACTGTCGTGCTAGTGACACGAATAAAAGGAGAAGGCCCCAGAGAGAAGAACCTCCTAACAATGCGCTCTGTATCCAAGGGTACTGCCTTTTTCAATCAAGCTCTCGATCTACCTGCCTATCGAGGGTCTCCTCTGGTTTCAGTCGAGGCAATATTACCTATGTGTTTCTTTTTATAACCTAACCCCCTTACTAATAAACGTTGTATAGCGTCTGTATAGTTACACAACGCTTTATCTTATTCTTTCGAAAGTCAAATTACTGACGACTGAAAGAGAGAAATCGGTGTGTAACTATTCATCTGATATAAACTTTTCCCTAAGGGTTCATTAGAAAATCAGCGTCAGACAGCATCTGTCTGGCATTAATGCTGAAATGAACCTTTTTGGCGCAGCCGTGAGGCACACTGTGTCATGCTCACTTAAATGTCTCACTGATGGTGGCGCGTGTATTGGATCATTCGGTTCCCTACAAAATGGTTGAGCTGGATGGTGCTGATCCACGCGTCATGTTCGTGAACGGGCGCCGTCGGTTGAGACTGGTCATCTCTTAACTGCCAAGGCTTATTTTTAATCTTATTTCTTGTATTGTTTCTTCATTTATGTTTTTTTTTTTTACATTGTTCTCACATATAGAAGCAACAAGAATAATGTATCAAGGATTTTGTAATATCTTGATTTAAAAAGAGTGTCCATGGAGTTTCTTGCCCGTTCTTCTCCATAGAGATCTACGCTTTGGAATGGGCAACTAGCTTCAACTTTCTGACTAACTGACCGACTACTTAATTTTGACAATTCAAAAGTGCCTGTAATGGTTTAATTGAAATAAATGCTTTGAGTTTGAGTTTGACACACTATTGTTGTCTGAAACATTATTTTTTATTTTTTTATTAATTTTGTATTTTGTGTTTCACGAACTGTGTCCAAATAAACAATTTTCTTTCTTTCTTTCTAAAACGTTTATTAGTAAGGGGGTAAGTGTTCAAGCACAGGACCCACTTGGTACATGATCATCTCAGTCTTTTTTGACTGTGCAATAATCTAGAGAGTGCCTACGTTCAAGTTCTAAGTTCTTCTGTTTTCATTTCCAGGTATCCCAAGTGCACATTCCCAGTTAGATAAATTGTATGTAAGCGAAACGGATCTCAACATCCTCGTGGATGATACGCATCTCATGAAACTGATACAAATGTAAGTAACCACACGAAACATTCCCATTCATTAAAGCACTGTGTAACACGGAACTCTTTTGTCGATAAATAAACATCAGGTATTGTACTCCAGAACACTTCCTTGTTAATTATTTTTAGAACATTAAAATTTTACGATTTTTCCACAAGAATCTCGTGGCCTGTATCAACACTTCTGGAAAAGTTAGCTGTATTTTTTTGGCGGATAATTTCTTCAAATTCTGTTCAGGTTTTAAATGCATATGGTAGCTAATGTCTAAGTGCCTAACCGTACGGTGTGAAACAGGATTTAAATCATATAGACTAAAACCTTGTAGACTAAAAAATTAGAGACTAAAATCTTATCTATTAAAATCTTAAAGACCATAATCTTCTACACTGAACTCTGATAGACTAAAATCTTATAAGACCTTACAAATTTCCTCACCTATTTTCAGCGGCCAATACAATGAGAGCCTAAAAGTGACAGCGAACATCCAACATCCAGACATCGTCCAGTTCGTTCCTCAAACGATCGACATCCCAGGTTCCAAAGAACCCAACTCCACAGTAAAGATCACGTACGATATCTGCGCGTACGCAAAGAGCCCTGGACATTCTGAAGTTACATTCAATGTTACTCCTGCTGGGTTTGTCAAGTAAGTATAATATTATGATAAAAATCTTCTGCTATTCTTAAAAGTACATCCCTACAGTGTGCCTTTCAAACTGTCGATTCTTCTTAGAGTACTCCATAGACCCTAGAATCATTGTAGATACCGACTCGTGCGTCTGACATAGTCTATAATATGCAAATATTTAACATAGCCATTCTTCTATCATTTTGTGACCCGTAAGCGTATTTTAACTCGGTGTGCGTAGTTTTGTAGCATTTTGTTGGGTTTAGAGTAGATGCTCTTTTGCATTAATTTCATTGTAAGTATACAGGGCCTTTTAAAATAAATTCGCGAAACTTCGCAAATGTATGGGAATCTAATAGCAATAAACAACAATAATAAATGTGATTTCCTAAAGTTAATACTTTAGGAAATCATATTTATTTTCTCGATTTCAGGTATGATCTAATGATCATACCTGAAATCTAGAAAAAAAAATCAGCTGTTACCTACATTTTGACGAGTTACTCGAACATAAATGTAGGGAACAGCTGATTTTTTTTTCGCAATTTCAGGTTTGCTCCCATAGTAAAAGTTGTTCATAATGATGAGTACAATCTCCCATTTCGATTTGTCGCATGTTTTCAATTTCACCCTGTACAGGGTGTTACGGAAAGGGTATATCAATACAAACGGGTTGAAGAGTGTATCTGGTCTAGAATCTCTGTACAAAATTTCAGCTCAAAAGCATTAACTTTGAAAATGCTTAATATTTTTTTATTTCGACATCACGGCGCTGCACTGGCGCGTGGCGGCGTGATGTGCGTGTACTAGGTGCACAGACACACTACAATAATGGATAATGACCCTTGTAGTGCGGTGACACGTTTGTTATGGTTTCAATTTAATAAACTATCGAAATAAAAAAATATTAAGCATTTTCGAAGTTACTGCTTTTGAGCTGAAATTTTGTACAGAGATTCTAGACCAGATACACTCTTCAACCCGTTTGTATTGATATACCCTTTCCGTAACACCCTGTATATGTATATCATTTTGTTTTTCGGATTTTATTGATCCCGTCAGGTAGTGAAGTTTCGCAAATTAATTTAAAAAAAAACCCTGCTTAGATTTGCCGATAACCTTCACATCTACATCTGTAGCCTTAACTTAGAAACCTTTACTCCTTCCAGCATGGACAAAGTATTTCTCCGTATCACAGTGATGCACTCCCACGCAATCAACGTCATCTCCTACATCATGGGCTGGATCTACTTCGCGGCCTGGTCGGTCTCGTTCTACCCTCAAATCTACATCAATTTTAAGAGGAAGAGCGTCGTGGGACTCAACTTTGATTTCTTGGCCCTGAATATCATGGGGTTCACCATGTATTCCTTGTTTAACTGCGGCCTTTACTTCTCGAGGGAAATTCAGGTATGTTTATGCTTTGTTTTATTTTCATTTATTATTGTAACTAGCGACCCGACCTAACTAGCGACCTGCTTTGCACGATTTTTACGTTCTGACAAGACATCGAGATAATAATTATATGAATTATACACCTTTTGGTATAAATTCTCTAAGTTATGGTGAAAACGCATCAAAATGAGTTGCGTACCTTAGAAGAAATATTGGTTAGGCACACACGAAAAGCGATTAAGTATACAAGGTGTAACAATGTACAACACATAAACGCAAGTCCTGAAAGTACTTTGTTCATAATTGACTACTGAATCGAGATTTTTAGTAACTTTTAATATAGGTATTTTTTTCCAAAATGTAGGTATCTATTTTGCCGTAATGACCGTCATTGAGCCAAAGAAAATTAAATCTTATTTTCAAGGCAATAAGACTCAATTTTAAATGCATAATGTTAGGGTCACATGATTCTCTTAATAATAATAATTAGCTTTTAAGAAATAAGCTTTGGTCATTAAATTTACATATCGTATAATATTTATCCATGCCCAGAACGTACAGAAAATCGTTTGAATTTTTCAACTAGGGATTATGACAATGCAGGTAGGTATTTGAGAAAATGGCATATTGTACCCAAGATATATTATGTAGTATATTAGGTATTATGTAGTTAATTAAATTTTCAATTAGTTCTTTCGGTCAAGGGAATTCCATTCAACTACCAATCATAATGACAGTCAAATAACAATAATAGAATTAACAATTTTACTACCCACTCACGAGTCACGACAATCATGATAAGCCTCGGTTAAACGTATGTCAATTGTATTCATAGGTAATCCCACTTATGGAAACACGTGCTATTTATCTCAAGGGTTTCATGATGTCTACAGACTGCATCAGAAATTAAAATACAATTATAATGTGTAGGCAAATTTATTGATAGAGCGCCTGTGCCAATAAGGTAATAAAGGGGGTTTGTATGTTTTGGGAAAAGGCAGCTTGGTCATATACAATGTGTAACTGCATTAATGCACTTTATGAAAGTAGTTTGTTACGAATCGTCATCTATATATATGTAGGATCAGGAGTAGGTTACAGGCATCTAGTTATCATCAGGCATATTTGATTAATTACTGTGGGCATACTGTGGGTAGTGTTGGTTATTGCGCAATAGAAAAACCGTTTGTAGTTCAAATCAAATTATAATATCACGAACAAATTAATCACACTAGCAAATCACACACTGTAGGTACACGACACATCTAGATACACAGTAAAATAATTATGTACAGTAACAAAGTAATTGCGAACAAATCGTAGGATCGATTACTGTTCGTATAGTGACAGAGCCACCCAAGTAAACCGACAGGTTTGTCGGGAGCTAGTGCTCTGTCAGGAGTCAAGTCCGAACACCAACTGACTCTCACTAACTGTCACTGACTATGACTGCCTGTCACTGACTGTTATTGACTGTCACTGACCGTTATTGACTGTCCAGCACAAACGAGTGCGCTCAGTTATAAAGGTTTGTCCCCACTACGCACTCGCCCCACAACAACTCTGTCCAAATGGCGTACGGAAATACGTCATCGTGTTTACTTGATACAAAATATTAAAATGTGCTAAATCAAATAGATTCACATTATAACTCACATTATAAATCGAATAATACAACAAGAATAATTGTCTTAAATAAACAATAGTGATTTCACAAAGTAAATCGTTTTAAAATCAAAGTAACATGTCATCAATTGGTTTGAACAAAACCATCGGTTACAATTATCAAAATAAGTTGCTAAAATCAATTAGCGCGTACACTGAGTACTCAATAAATTATGTTCCAATTTATTACACAATAATGGATAGTAAAATCTCTTAAATTAATAATAAGAAAACAAATCATAACAAATTCTGTTGACTACCCACAAATGTAGTCGACAACCGTCTCCGACATATATAACGGAGAAGGCATGTGTGTCTCGTTATTATCAGCCATATTTCAACTACTGTGGGCGAACTATGGGTATGTGTTGATTATTGCGCAATAGAAACACGGTTTGCAGTTCAAATCAGATTATAATTTCACGAACAATTTAATCACACACTATAGGTACACGATACAACCAGATACGGAACGCGGGACAGTTTCTGAGCACATGTTTTTCGTTTGATGTCCGATGTCCAAGAGGGCTCCACATCGTTCTGTCGCGCTGTTGTCGACCCCCCACGAACTCAGGCTAGACTCTGTCAAGCGCCGCCAGATGGCGCTGGCGTTCCGAATAGTCAAACGAATGACCGGAAGCGACATATAATATGTATGTTACGGCTAATAGCCGAAGTGCGGCTACACCTAGTTTTAACCAAACCTAACCTCGGGGTGCCCTTCGCTCGCTCTTGCATCCTACATTCCTACGTATCATAAATCGTTTCACCATACTACCTACTACATAAATTAACTGGATATTCATCATGTTTTCAGAACGAGTACTTCAGCCGCCATCCCCGAGGTCTGAACCCGGTACAACTGAACGATGTGTTCTTCTCTCTACACGCCGCCTTCGCCACGCTGATCACCATCACACAGTGCTTCTTGTATGAGGTAAGGTTTATTACAATAACTACTAATTTTGGAACGAAGCGGTTTGCGGTCAAAGTTGACTGGTAGAAATCGTCATTTGTAAGGAATAAGTGTTCTGTCATGCGACATTTTCTTTCATTGTCATGGTTTTTGCGTGCGCTAAAGCCGATAGCGAGATCGAAATGAAAATCCAAGATGGCGACAACTTCATGAGAGCTTCTAAAAACTTATACTAGATGGCTCTGTAGTAAAACTCGTATTAAAATCATCCTTTCTCTCACTTTTTCTATTATATATCAGTGTGTGTGCGTGCAAGTATCGCGTAAGGCACTTTGTTCCTGAAGGGGGTTCCCCGACCGCAAACGTTTTTTTTTTATTGGCCTTGCTAGGAAATGCTATATATTATATATATATATAATATAATTATATATATATATATATAATATATTATAATAATATAATATATTATATATTTATTATATAGTTATATATTATATTCATAGTTTTAATAGGTTTATGCGTATCTTTATATTTAAACTGTTTATTCCTTAATTTTCATGATTGCACCTACCGCTGTTTGTCTCTGCATCACCCAACGGTTGACTGGTAGAAAATGCCTATGGCATTAAGTCCGCCTCTGTACATTTATGTGCTTGAAGTATTAAATAAATAAATAATAAATATAAATGCCTCCTTTTTCCTTCCAAACCTAATAAGTAAACTAAGGAAATAAAATCTTGATACTTATATATTTTGGGCAACAATCGTAAAGTCTATGGCATATAAGATTATGTCGAACTTGATGTAACAAATTGTTACCATGAGATTTGAATATCAATAGAAACTTTTATGTCACGAAGCGACACGGGCTTTACGTGCAGTGGGAACATTATAACCTGATGATGCCATGCTTTATTAACATGAAATTTTCTTCCATTCCAGCGCGAAGACCAACGAGTATCCACGACTGGTCGCAGTATAATGGGCGTATTCTCAGCCATCGTCATAGTGACAGCCGGGGTGACTTTCGCCGGAAAACTTAAGTGGCTCGACTTCCTGTATTACTGCAGTTATATTAAGTTGTCCATCACGCTCATTAAATATGTGCCTCAGGTTTGTATTTTAAAGTATTTTTGACATAAGAACATAGTGGATAACTCATCATCTGCCTTTTCCCAAATATTTTTGGGGACGGCTTCCAGTTAAGTGGAGCGACTGCTTATCTCACGCCCACAATCAACTTACTGGATAATATCGGCGCTAATCTAACTAACTGAGGTATTGGACTGACATTTTGGACTAAACCGACCTAACCACAGATATAGATACACCTAGATAACGCAAGACCATCTACTTCGCGTGCCAAAAATCGCACCAGTTTACGATCGAAAATTATAAGCCGCCACTTTCGCGCTCAGTCCTGCATGCTGCTGGCTGGGTGAGCGTGAGCGAGAGAGCGCGAGCTTGTGACGTCATAGTAGGTAGTCAAAAAGTGGCACGCTTAGTTTTCATACAGTTCGTGATACTTGCGTTATCTAAGTATATCTATATCTGTGGACCTAACTATAGTAATTTTCCAAGTCGAATCTGATATCTGAACATGTATTCCGAACAAAATAAAAACAAAGATCTCACGAAGTGACGTATCTGTTAAAATATTTATTATTCAAACAATATTAACACGATAATAATATTAGTAATACTGTACTGTAATAGTAGATTGTACAACTAAGGCATAAAAGTAGCTATTTTACCCCGAGACGTTTATATCCACGCGAGCCGCAGGCGAGGGTGGTTAGTTAAGTCGAGGGGTAAAATGGCTCGTTTATGCCTGAGTTATACACTCTGCTTTTCACTTCGATTGCGAGAAAATGAAACAGGCATAAAGTATACACATACAGTACATAATTAATCAAAAATGTTGCAAAGCATAGCTAATTCCCGCCACCACAGATAATACCGCCACGAAACTTTATAAAAGTTTTTTTTTTAATTTCAACATTTGTCATTCGACTTGGGTACTTCATACTGCCAAGTCATAAAAACGTTTCTTTGCGTTTTTAAATAATAAATGACAACTATTTTACCTGATTTTATTAAATGAACGATCGACGAACGAAATTAAATAAATCACGACTTTAATTTGCGAAGTTTTATTGCGCGTGTGGCTGTTGGGCCTGATTACGTTAGTTTCAGAAAAAAAAAATACTTTATGCACTAGAACATAAAAAGCGATTTTATGTCGCCTAAGCAGAACATAAAGACGAACTTTTAGAGCATGAGAAGTGAAAAATATGTTTCGAATCAGTTACGTCACTTAGTCAGATTAGCGACGATATGATACCTCTTGGTAAGACTGGTTGTCAGACTTTCGGGCTTCGGACGACCCAAAGATCAAAAATCCACGAATGACAACCGAGACCAACGGTTAACGTGCTTTCCGAGGCACGGAGGGGTCTCAGTATGTAAAGATGGTCACCCATCCACGGACTGACCGCAGCAAGCGCAGCTTAACTTGATTGATCGACCCGTGCAGCTGGTATTACTAAGCCACGAGCCCCTTGAACATTTACTTGTTGAAGGAACATAGTGGTTATCTATAACATGAAACTGTTTATGCGATAAAAATGTCTCATTATTCGTGTTGTCGGTATATAATCGCGCGTCGTGGTTGGACATGCCAAGACCTAACTCGATATATAAGAAAATGTCTTTAGGCATTGTCGGCATTCATATTCGACTTTATTACTAGAAACATAAGGTTCAAATTGCTGTGAAAAAAAAAAAAAAACTCCAAGTCTCCTATACTCCATTTGTTTAGGTAATTAAATAAAGGTAAACAAAAAAAAACACGGGCCGTGGTTAACCAACTAAACGTAATACCAGTCTATTCAGTTGTCATGCTACGTCACAGTTGTACTCTTCAATTTAGCAACTTTATAATTCGCTAATAATGTTGCTAAATTGAAGAGTACAACTGTGACATAGCATGACAAGTGAAGTGAGTGATATTACGTTTAGTCGGTTAACTAAGTCACGTGGTTTTTTTGTTTACCTTTATTTAATTACCTACCTAAACAAATGGAGTATAGTATAATAATTATGTTTTTATAGATAGTTACCCAAATTACCGTTGGGTGGTAACAGAAGAACACAGAAATTGCTCACCAGCCCAGTTTGACGGAAATCTGTTTTTGGGAGATGCTCACGTCATCCCATGGAAGTCACTTCTAGAGTTATTTGTTATACTTTTATACCAACCTCTTTCGGAAGAATACAAGTACCTTACCTTCGTCTCCTTATTTTCCAGGCCTACATGAACTACAAACGCAAATCCACAGTCGGCTGGAGCATCGGCAACATCTTCCTCGATTTCGTGGGAGGTTTCCTGTCCATCCTACAGATGGCGCTCAACGCCTACAACTACAACGATTGGATCTCATTCTTCGGCGACGCGACGAAATTCGGCCTCGGCTTGTTCAGTCTCGTCTTCGACATATTCTTCATTCTACAACACTATGTGTTCTATAGGTATGTAGATCATCTTTTTTTGAAATTTTGAATAGGAGTTGTCGTGTGTTTTAGCGTGTTGATTTTCTCGTTTCTTTCTTTTTTTTTTGAGTGGTTTGATGTGTGTTTTATTTATTTATTCTTGAATGAGTGAGTTTATTTCCTTGGTTTGAGAATATAATTTTCTATTAAGTATTCATTCTATATTAAAAAAAAAAAAAACATTTTCTATTTTGCATCTTTTCGGGGTTTAGAGTTTGAACGACAAAAACTTTAGTTCTGCATGTCTTAGAATATTTTAAGTTTTGCGAAGCAGTTTTCTATAATGAAGCACATAAATGAAAGTGAAAAATAAAGTTTTCGTTCAGGCTCTATTTAAAAATCATTGGGAATTCATTTTATAAAAAAAAAAAACCTACCAAAGATCATCATCATTTATATAATAAGAATTTAAAAAAAATTGACACGACAACTCCTTTAAATTAAGTTTTTCCGGTGCTTACTAACAAGATGTTATGTGGAATGGAAACTTTTTTCTACTTTTTTTATTCCTCTTTCATCTAAAGGCGATATCAGATCATTTGACAAAATTTTAATTTGTTTTTCATATGTTGTTCGGTTCTTATCCTTTTAACCAAATTGAAGCACCAGTCTGATATCATCTTAAGCGGTGATGGGTCACTAACATAGCCATAAGCGTCCAGTTTTCACTAACGCCTACACATTAACTCACTTCCTAACAAAATGTCTGTCTTGTACTTTATACAAACTTCAAGACTGAAGAAAATAAAGACATACGAGACGACAATGCACCAAAGTTGAATCGAGAAATGTCACATTTATGAATCAAGAATGAGATATAATATGGAGAATCATGTTTCATGATCAGAAAAGAAGATACAGGAACTTCTTCTATTGGAAAGTAAATTGTACATAATATTGAGTTACTATTACTACAACTGAGAAAACGACGGAACGACGGAGAAATCGATACTAGCAAAACTTAAAAAACCTGTGAAACAGCAAGATGAAACTTACTGCACTATAGAAAGAGACAGAATATGGCAGGATTATGAAGACATAACTGACGAAACGAGTGTGTACAACACCCTTCTGTCTACCCCTTTAAGGATAACGGGCATTATGTTATGTCATCAAGAAGACATAAAAGAAAAAATGTGACGATACCAGAACGATCAACAGACACCAACATCCAAAAACAGAATATTTTTTGTAGCAAAAAAAAATCATACAAAAATTATTACAAAAAATATTCAACCAACCATCATCGGGACCATTCGCTTAAGCTTCACGCACTTTGGGAAAAACAAAATGGCGGGTTTTAAAACATGATGAAGGAACGTTTTTTGTGGTTCAATTTCAGAGAGGGCAAAGAGTTTGTCAGAGTAAACAGTAGTGACGAGGGGTCGGAGTTGTCGAGCAGTAGTGAAGGCAGGGAGTATTTTGTTATGGTGCAAGATTGGTATGTATAACGCCTTCTTTAACCCACGCTGTATGTATATATATTTCTGTCTTATCTTAAACTTCTAGTAGAGTTAGAATAGCTTTGGCTTGAGCCTTGAGGTGGCGAGAATATTGGTGGCTGTTTAATTTTATTGAGCTCACTGTTTTACAAAGCGAAATATATATTTATATGTTTATTAAAATTGATCTAGCGAACCAATAGAGTGTTAACGTAAGTCGAATGATTCCACATTTTAAATACATTTATATAAAACAAAGTCGGGTTAGTTACACCATTTATAACTCCAGAACGGCTGGACCGATTATTATGATATTTGATTTGTTGGATTTTTCTTTGCCCCGAAGAGCAGAATAACTATTAAAACATGGGAAAATTTCACGAAAAAAATAATATTGAAGATAATTAATTTTCTCATACATTCTTTTCTTTCTTATTGATTCTGAGGCGGTACGAAGTTCGCCGGGTCAGTTAGTTCTTGAATAAAGTAAAAAATATTTTTATCCAGCTCAAAAAATATGGTTAGTTAGCGCCACCTCGGACACATATTCATACCTCGTCCAGCTTTTTACCTTTTAAATACATTTTAGGCACTCCGGCGAGAAAAAGTATGATCTGGACGTCAAAGCGTGATGAAGACCACGACCAGTCCTGTGCCAGTTTTCCATAGTAATTTAGAACTTATCTTTAAGCCAGTAAGATTTTATTTTGAACTACACAACTTTCAGATTGTTGCTGATGTCTGATTTTAGCTTTATTAAGATATTTTTGTTTGTAATTAATTATTTATGTTTATAAAAAATATATAATTAAGAATTGCAATGCTTTAAGTTTTAAACACATACATATTTGACAGATTAGAGCAAGTTTATAAAAAATAAAAAATGGCTTGCAAGCAGTATTCATTGGGTTAGTAAGTGTATTTTCGAATAATATAATTTTATATAAAATATGTTTTTGGGATAATGACATTTATAGCATTTGATTATAATCTGTCACTGCCATATACCGTATTTAAACTTGGGATACATTGAGACACATAGCAATGCAATAACTTTATATTCCATAAGTATATTTATTTTACTAAAATTAAGACATTTATACAGTTATTATTTACTTAGGTTACTGTCCGATAAATTATTTTCTGTTTAAACACGATAAACAGACTGATTCTCTTTGTATTTTACGCATTTATGATTTTTACGGGACATTTTATTTGATTTTTGCATACAGCATGTTTTAATATAACACATACTGTACAAATAGTCAAATATATATATATTGTCCCTTTGCTTTTTATCTTTTGAACATTAAAAGTTAAACATCAAATTTGAAAACTATTGAATGTTGCAAATTCACACT
This sequence comes from Amphipoea oculea, assembly GCA_945859645.1. Lineage (NCBI taxonomy): Eukaryota > Metazoa > Arthropoda > Insecta > Lepidoptera > Noctuidae > Amphipoea > Amphipoea oculea. The sequence continues at coordinate 5,404,972 of OX243868.1, forward strand.
TTTTGCTACAGTATTATGCGCATGAGCATAAAAGTGAATAAAACATTTTTAAAGTCTTACAAAGCTCGAAAACTTTTAATATTCTTGAGAAAAATATATTATAAATTGGTAAAAACAGTTAAAAACTGAATTAATTCTATTTACAATTTATTATAATGTTTGTTAAATGACAAAGTCATTCTTTTCAAGGATCTGTGATGATAACACATTTTATATTAAAATGTGAAATGATAAATATCACTGCTGTTTTGATTGCCATCCCTTAAAAATAAGCTTCGGACTATTTTTCCCATCCCTATCCTTTAAATCCAACAAAAAACTTTACTATAAAATATATTATTTCAATTGTAAGTTAAAAAGCAATAAGTTACTGTTTAAATCTCAGTTATTTAATGTCAAATTAAGTTTATTGTTAGATAATTTACAATGTGTATTTGAAAGGGTATAATATACTGCATTATCAAGTGCAAAGATTCTTTAGGTAAATAATAATAACAAACAACGCAGCAACTTTTATTTGATCATATTGGTTTTTTAAACAGTTCAAATTTTTTTTGATGCTCGTATTTTATTCCTCATACACACTTCACCTCGATTGTACCCTTTCCATTACACTTTGTATAAGTAGTTTTTAAGGTTTTGTTTATGGTATTCAATAAATTAATATTGGTTTGGCTGTGTTTCTTTTTTCATCCCTTGATATCACCCAAGATATAACATTTTACATCGCAGATATTACTGATTACGTAAAATACTCATTTATATACCTACTTCAAAAGTTGAATTACAGTCCGAGCATAACTAGTTGGCCGCGCCTTAGGTATGTGAGCGGAGGGGCGGGGGCGCATTACTCTACGTGTGTTGCGAACCGCCGCCTCACCCCTGCCCTCACTTCAGCGGCCAACTAGTTCCGTGCGGATTATAGAAATAGTCACATCTACATAATACGGTAGAGGGCGCAAAGAAATCCTCATAAAAAAATACCAACCTTCCGAACGTTGCAATAAAGTCTATATTAAATAATCTCGATCATATGCCGTTAATGCTGGCGTGATTGAGTTTACTAATTTTTACTTTATTTCAACCTGTGCAAGGTTGATATTTCTTCGGCAGATAAATTCTGTGCTTCGACTGGTCTGCACCACCGTAACATTCTGTGGTTACAGTAAGTTAATACGGAATTATATGACTATGATTTTAATCGGGGCGAGGTAAACTAAAATTATCACAATAGGGTGAGGTTTACCATAAACGTCATCGGCCGCATATAGTGCGGCTTGCTGTTCATCGCATCAAGATGCTTCGTATAAGACCATTACAGGGGCCGTCTCAATCTATTTCATGTTAAGCGGTCTACACACCAAAGCTAAGCCCGGCGGGTTAACCCGGCGGCTTCAGAATGTCCAAGCCGAACGACTTTGCCGGCGGCAATGCCGGCGGCACGACAGCCGCGGCATGTGGTGTTCTAGACTATGAAAGCCGGCGGGCAACTGACTGAGTGAGTGGAGAGGGATGCCGTCGGCATCGGCATGCTGCCCCGCCGGCTTGCCCGTGCGGGCGCAAGCCGGCGGCATGATTGTACAAAATAAGGCCGGCGGGTTGGGCCGGCGATCCGTGCCGCCGGGTCAGCGGCTTTGGTGTGTAGACCGCTTTAGGGCAATTGACAGAAAGTTGCACCGCACATTTGCATTAGGAAACTTCAGTTTTTGTCAAATTATGACCTGTTTTCTGACAAATATTGGTTACATGGTAACATTGGTGTCCCACAGGATGTGGTCTCAACGAACCACAATGTGCTCTTAGACTCACTGCAGCTTAAAATTACTCTGCGAAGTTAACGCTAACAGTTGAAGGTCAATTCTCGTAATTAAAAACGTTCACAATCTAGTCGCAATTTTATCTCAGCGACAAAAATGTCAAAAACTTGTCAAAATGTAGGGAAATTAGAGGTATTTTTGACAGATTGAGACTGAGATCAGACTGTGAACATTCTTAAAATTACGAGAGTAAGAGTAATGAGAACTGCCCCTCTGGTATCATTGAATAAGTGTCATTCATTCAATAGGAGACTACAGCGAATTACCGTACGTGATGTCACCGGCGACCGTTAATAAGGAAATCTAAGAAAATACCTTCGACATAAAACATACTACACACAAAACAAATAATAAAGATTAATGAAAACACTACAATACCTGTTTACATAACCTTATGTATTGTACTATACCTTTAGTTAGGATATAGGTAGCATCAATATTGGAACAAGATCATGTGCCCGTCAGGTACCTACGTAGACAAGGTGAACGTACGATATACTCGTGATAGTCTCTGAGTATTGAGACTGTGATAGACAAAATATCCTCAACTAGTTGCGCCCCGCGGTTTCACCCGCATAAGTTTCGTTCCCGTGGGAATATCGGGATAAAAAGCCTATATGTTAATCCAGGGTGTCTGCTACCTCCATAAAAAATTTATCAAAATTGGTCCAGCCGTTTGAGCGTGAAGAAGTATCAAACATATAAACACACACACACACACTCACAAACTTTCGCCTTAATATTAGTGTGATGTGACCACAGTCCTCAGCAATAAGAAAAAGAAAGTTGTGCGAAAAATATGAGACATTACCTGCTGCTTTGCAATCTTTAATATCGTAACAAAGCTTGTTTGGTAGGTTCCATTAGGAGATGATGAGTCTTTAGCAAAATAAAAGTATCTCTCTTTAAGGACTGATTTTTCAATCATCTGATAACTTTACTCGAATAATAATTTTGAAATTGTAACAGTCATTTCATACAAAAACTGACAAACGTCAATTTTATTCCTCGAATAAAAATTATCAAGCGATGGAAAAATCAGCCCTTAGTCAACCTAAACTTATTAAAATACTCCTTATCTGAACTTATTGGATGGCGATGGCGAAAGGGGGTAACTGTTAGCAGCCCAAAAACAGCTGGAATCGGGTGCAGTTAATGCTGGCTATTCATCAGGCATTGGAATAAAAAAAAAATCGCCTGCTACTTGTCTGAAACTGCATCGACTATAGGCGCAGCGGACGGATGTCTTTAAGTATAAGTTAGTTGTATGTTTGCGATTAAAAAAAAAAAGGTGGGTTTTTGTGGCTGCCCCTACTGCTATTGGACGCTTTAGCGATACTGACAATGCCTTATTAGGAGGACATTAATTACGCTTTTGCTCTGTCCTGGCTCTGGACCACACTGTCACGATGGCTCGAGTACCTACCTAAATAATAAGGGCTTTCCGTAGTATAATATATAGTAAATATGCGCAGTGTTGCACACCCCTACCCTATTTCAAGTTAAACAAATATCAAATTTATTTCAATGACAATTAAGTTGATTTCAGAGTGCCTAGCACACTATTGAAAAGTTATAAAAATGTTTGATGTTGCAGCGTAAACTGGACATTATTGTGTAGGAATTAAAGTTATTTTTCCATTAATATAATATAATATTCCACAACTATCACACAACGCCATCTAGTCCCAAGCTAAGCAGAGCTTGTGTTATGGGTACTAGACAACTGATAAACATACTTATATATTTCTAAATACATACATATTATAGATAAATTACACCCAGACACAGAACAAATGATCGTGCTCATCACACAAACATTTGTCCTGGGTGGGAATCGAACCCACGACCTCCGGCATAGCAGTCAGGGTCACTAACCACTAGACCATCAGGTCTGTCAAGCTACCCGAAACTGTCAAATTTTCCCAATCAACCTTGAACCTTATACTTTAGCGATAAAGTTGAAAATCTATTAAAGAAATTTGACATATTGTATTAGCTTGATGTGCTGGCGTCTGTACCTACTGTAGTGATAACAACTCAATTAAGAAATCTTCAAAAAGGTTGTCTTTGACAGATCGCCCTTAGCGATAAGACCGCCCATTGTGTAACCTTTTGTAAAAATTTTATACTTATATCTGTAATTTATATGGTGTAGGTACATAATAAAGATCATTCTATTCTGTTTCCCTATTGAAGGCTGTTCATATATGGAATGTTGTATTGATTCGATAGATTGTTAGACAATGTTTTATAACTTTTGTCAGCTAAAATAATTATCCCTAATGGTCTTCTATCATCCATTGGTGGCGAAAAAGTAGAAGCAGCTGATTATATGCGACAAACATCGTGTTCAAGAGCTTTGAAGTGGCTCTCCACCACCTTTCAGGGTATACAGGCGTTCCGTTATTTATGTAAATAATATAATCCGCCTATAACGTTCCCACTGCTGGGACACTGGCCTTCTCTCTTTGAGAGGGGAATGGGCTGTAATCTACCACGCGGGCCCAGTGCAGGTTGGTAGATGTCATGACTTCGAATTTTTAGTTGTAGGAAATGCTCGATGTTTTCTTTCACCGTTTTATTTATGTAAAGTTCAGGGTAACACCCAAAACTTTACCCTCTTATTTACACGAAAACATTCACAAACGCTCTTCAAAATTATCTGTCTTGGTCGACCTCACTCCGGTTTCTGTCGAAGTCAATTCAATCACAAATTATAAAGCTTTGTGGTGAATATTTTAAGCGTTCATGTTTTTAGTGGTATGACTTCGTTACTGTTTAAAAAATACTTAAAACCCTAGTTATAAGATCTTTAAAAAGCGTTATACCCTGATTACACCTGCCGAGTACAGTGGCGACAGAGTGCCCTCGGCCGAGCGCTCGGTACATGTAAACGCATTGCTGATTCCTCGGCCGAGGGTTCGGCCGAGCAACAGGCCGAGAGAGTCACTCGGACGCCGTTCTACTTACTAGGCCGAATACCCACCCCTCCGCTTCCCCGCACCGTCTAGCTCGCTCACTCGGTGGATCTGAACATGCACTCGACGTGTACTTGGCGCCTGGCGGCCACTCGCCACTCGTTGCGCTACGCCACTTTTGACCACTGACTGACTGTCTCGCCGTGTGCTCAAAAATACGTGTAAACACTCTCTCGGCCGAGTGACATTTTACTCTCTCGCCGCTCTACTCGGTAGGTGTAATCAAGGTATTAAACATAAAGCCTCGCTCATCGAATAAAGCTCTTTTCATAGATCTCCTAAACCTACCTACGTACTCTTACATACACATTTTTCTATCAACAGAGAGGCGCGGTACGTCTTGCTACCTGGTAGCACCACATCTACCGCAAACCTGGCCCCTCACGACGAAGAAAACCAACCTGATCCCGAAGAACCATACCAAGGAGCTCCCGCTTAACACGACACGAAAAGCGACACGATTATACTCTGTCTCTTTCACTCGACACACGAAATATGTTGAGGTGCGAGTAGGGTTACCATATGACAGGCGTTTGCCGCATTTGACAGGCATTTTAAGGTTTAGACAGGCGTGCGGCCGGCATTGGTCTGAGACAGGCATTTTAAAATTTCGCGCCCGCGCGCCCATCGCGGACCGCGATTCGCGGTTGCATAAATGCAAGCTAAGCTCTAAGCTAAAATATCCTTCTTCATTATTATCTGTTGGCTTTTACTTATTACCTACAGCGTTTTGCTTTAGACAGGCATTTTTCTGAAAATTCAGGCATTTTAGGTACCATAGACAGGCATCCCTCTATTTACATATGGTAACCCTAGGTGCGAGCGAGTAAGAAGATGATGCTTACGTGCGGAAGTGTTAATGGCAAACACCTTGTATGGAGTTTAAGAGGTAAAATGGGTAATAGACGCGAGATTATATTTCCAATCATAGGAAGCGATTGAAATATTACTAATTTGATGAAGGATAAACGGTTCGATATTTCAAAGACGTACGTGAATTACGAATTGTTATTCTTAAGAGTGCCGTGTCAGTAAATCATGGGTATATAAATAAAGACTGGGACCGTTAACTGAAAACGCGGAAGTTGATACAGTACTGAAAACTAAATAAACGTTCTTTGAGAGGTGAAGACGAAAACAGCGTCTATGCGAAAGAAGTTGATACGTTTCCAAGAAAAATTGAATATTATCGTGACCAGTACCTACTTGAAAACAATGGAAGCCGTATTCCTGTTATAAAAACACTAGGCCACACATAAATTAATGCCTAAATAAAATCGTGCCGTTAGATTTTCAACGCTCGGCTAAATATAGAAAGTTGAAAATCGAAAACACCTCGTGGTGTTAAAAACTTGGTATACAACAACGCTTAAATAACAGCTTATCACATATAATAATTATGTAACTAAGTATGTCATATGAATAAAAACATCTTTATAATCGCCATAAAATGTGATAAACAAACAAATATTGCATACATTTCAAGATAAATGAGTGAATTGTGTGGAGATAACGGACAATAAAAATAAGACTATAATGATTTGAATAAACAAAATATAATAAACTTTAGTGCAAATAATGTGAAGAAGGACAATAAATGTTTAGAGGTGTTACTTTAAATAATATTAGGTCCTTACATATGAAATTGGCGTTTTTCGTACTGGCCACTTTAATCACGAATTTCTCCTCTTTGGTAAGGAATTCCAAATTCAAATTTGTACAGCTATTTACTCATGTATTTGTGCTTCGATGACCGTCATTCATTTGTTTTTTTTCTTCTGTTTTTTCTGTTTGCGTCACTCATTTTACAAAATGGAAAATTTAAAATATCGCATTATTTACGAGTACGAGTTCCGCCGTGGCACTAGTGCTGCGGAAACGACTCGAAGGGTGAATGATGTGTATGGCGGTCATGTTGCAAAAGAAAACACAGTTCGTTTTTGGTTCCAACGTTTTCGTTCTGGAAATTTCGACCTGCAGAACAAGCCCCGTGGACGGCCTGAGACCCAAGTTGATAATGGAGAATTGAAGGCTATTGTGGAAGCGGACCCATCGCAAACCACGTCCGAGTTAGCTGCAGGCTTCGATGTTAGTGATAAAACTGTTTTAATTCACTTGAAGCAAATTGGGAAGATTAAAAAGCTTGAAAGCACGACAACGCCAGACCACACACTGCGCAACAGACGGCTACCAAATTAGAAGAGCTTGAATTGGAATGTCTTAGACATCCTCCGTACTCCCCGGACCTTGCTCCAACAGATTACCATTTTTTTCGCAATTTGGATAACTTTTTGCAAGGGAAAAAATTCAACTCCGATGGGGCAGTCCAAATCGCCTTCAAAGATTTTATTGATTCCCGTCCGACTGGTTTTTTTAGTAAAGGGATCAATGAACTACCTATAAGATGGCAAAAGTGCATTGAAAACAATGGTTCATACTTTGATTAATTAAATATATTATATTAAAAAATATTCGACTTTTTGTTCCTTCCATACAAAACGCCAATTTCATATGTAAGGACCTAATATAATAAGTATAATTTTATTATGTTTTTTAGTATTAAGGGTAGAAATAGTTTATTTTGTCATATTATTCCATCAAGGGGTCCGTGGCTAAATAATAACAGCCGCACAAGTCGATCGATCAGGTTAAGCTACGCTTGCCGTGGTTGGTCTGTGGATGGGTGACCATCTTTACATACCGAGACCCCTCCGTGCCTCGGAAAGCACGTTAAGCCGTTGGCCCCGGGTGTCATTCGTGGATCTTTGACAGTCGTTACGGGTAGTCAGAAGCCCGAAAGTCTGACAACTAGTCTTACCAAGGGGTATCGTATTACCCAGTAACTGGGTTGTGGAGGTCAGATAGGCAGCCGCTCCATGTAAAATACTGGTAATCAGCTGCATTTGGTTAGACTGGAAGCCGACCCCAACATAGGTGGGAAAAGGCTAGGCAGATGATATTCCATCTCGAATTTAGATTAAACATGAGTTTTTGTTAGTGAGCAGTGGTGGCCCACTGGTATCAGCCCCAACTTACGAGTTGGAGGTCGTGAGTTGGAACCCAGGCAAACACTTTGTGTATTTAATGTCATCACCACTGCTCGCAAAATGGTGAAGGAAAACATCGTGAGGAAACCGGCATGTCCTAGAACCAAAACATTCTAAGACATGTGACGTCCACCAACCCGCACTGGGGCCGCGTGGTGGATTACGGCCCACTCCCTCTCACAGAGAGGAGGCTTAATATTCATTATACCTATGTAGAAATTATAGGTACTCGTACTCGATAAACGTAAGCTTTTTTTCAGTTTAGGTAGGTAACACAGATATAGATATACCTAGATAACGCAAGTATCAAGAACTGTATGAAAACTAAGCGTGCCACTTTTTGACTACCTACTATGACGTCACAAGCTCGCGCTCTCTCGCTCACGCTCACCCAGCCAGCAGTACGCAGGACTGAGCGCGAAAGTGGCGGCTTATGATTTTCAATCGTAAACTGGTGCGATTTTTGGCACGCGAAGTAGGTGCTCTTGCGTTATCTAGGTATATCTATATCTGTGGTAGGTACTTACTAAAAATAAATCATTTTAGTTTGACTAGCAAATTTTAGTTAAATTATTTTTCTAATAATTACACGAAACAAAAAACGTAATAATATACTTAACCTTGTCGTTAAAATATGAATGATGTACCTATTGTGAGTGAATGAATGAATGACATAGGTCTGTATCATACTCGTACAATGTTGTGTTTAATTCCACATATGTCATTCAGATAATATAGATCGTGTTTCAGTTGCCTGTTGCTTAATAATTAATTAAACAGTACATTCCATGCAATTGCAGGACAATTCAAGTACAATATTCCATATTTGTTTTATCTATGCATTTCTTTTCATTTTTAACCGATTTCAAAAAAGGAGGAGGTTATGCATTCGGCGAGTTTTTATTAGGCTAATGACTTACGTCACGTTCTTATAAAATCCATGTCATTCGGGTGTTATTAAAGCAATGAAATAATAATCTAATGTTTAATTAATCAGTAGACAAATATTTAAAGAAATGTATTTTATCTTATAACTATGTAAATGTACTAACAAAATGTGTTTTATTAACATTCCAATATAGCCTAAAAACGTTTAATTAACACTTAGATTTTTATACTAAATAATTAACCGGACAATACTAATAACAAGCATTTAATTGCTTTGTATCTTTGTCACTCTTGTATGTTTATAGTTAAGAAGAAAAAAAAAAGAAAATACAAGTTATCATTTATTGTAAATTGTGTTTTGTTTCAGTGAAAATCCATACTAATATTATACTAAGCATTATATAAGGTGTAAAAAAATTAACTGCAAGAACTTTAAGAGGTGCTTTAGACCATCGAACTGAACAACTTTCACTATGGGACCAACTCCGAAATCACGAAAAAAAAATCAGCTGTTTCATACAAAAGTTCAATACCTACTCGGCCAAAATGTATGAAACAGCTCATTTTTTTTTCGTGATTTCAGAGTTGGTCCCATAGTGAAAGTTGTTCAGTTCGATGGTCTAAAGCACCTCTTAAAGTTCTTGCAGTTAATTTTTTTACACCTTATATTATGATTAGTATATATATATATATTATACTAATCATAATTCGAAAACAATTCTGTCTGTTTGTTACCTCTTAACGGCTGAACGGACTTCGATAAAATTTGGCACACAAGTAGACCATGACCTGGGTAAGGACATAGTTTTTATCCCGGTAGTACAGACGCCAGCACATCAAGCTACTACAATCTGTCAAATGTCTTTAATAGGTTTTCAACTTTATCGCTAAAACATAAGGTTCAAAGTTGATTGGGAAAATTTGACCGTTTCGGGTAGCTTGATGTGCTAGCGTCTGTACGATACGTTCCCGTGGCATAATTTCTGATCGCGGGCGAAGCTGCGGACAAATCTAGAATCTCATAATTATTTTAAACGTTCAAGCTCCGCGCGTCGCTTGTCGGCGACGAAACAATAGAAAATCAATTGTGTCTCATTAGCGGAGCTTGACAGATTAATTTTGGCGCAGAAACGGCTGAAGGAAAGGGAGGGGGGGAGGGGTTGTCAGCTTTATCACTAAAGCATAAGGTTCAAAGTTGATTGGGAAAATTTGACAGTTTCGGGTAGCTTGATGTGCTAGCGTCTGTACATGAAGTTTTTTTCATTTTGGATACAAGTAAAAGCCATGGACAAAAGCTACAGTCCGGCCGTCGAAAGAATGCGTTCCTGACACCTGTCAGTGCGACAATTCTAGTAGCTAATAATGATCAAATTCGCAAAACACGTATTCGTTTGTATGAAACTGACGGGTGTCAAGAACGCATTCTCTCGTCGGCCGCACTGTAGTCAGCTACAACAACAAAATCTCAGGTTCACAGTTGGTCAATAAAAAAGTTGGTTTTCTGTAAAGTCAGTTTACGCACGATAATTTTACGTGATAACGTTATAAGAAAACAATGCGTCATAAGCCGAACGCTTAGGCCGATCGTGCCTCTCTATCGCTTGTTCCACGCTCTCGCTTGCACGCTCGGCTCAGGCGGAACGTGACAATAAGTCATGCATTTTCGTGCGTGTAGCCGGCGTTCATCGATTTATAAGACGTTATCACGTCAAAAATATAGGTCTACCATGACACATCACGAGGTAGCCCCTTATGTTCACCAGAAGAAGATAAGGCTCACCACGGCCCACAAAGCTCAGTCATGTGACCGCGTATCTTGCAGAGGAAGAGATAGTTGGCGTAATTTATGCTATCATAAAGCCGTCTGGCAGCCATTGACAGTGTGAACTTCGCACATGCGCGTGACGTAAGATGCAGATGTGTCACTGCGCACGATTTACTGCTTCTGACTTATTTATGTGTTTGCGTATCGCGATTATTTTTGTTATAGTACCTAGGAGTTTTTAGAGAAGAAGTAGAAGCTGGTTTGAGGTGGATCAGGAAAAGGATACGCGGAGGAATTTGGAAGAGACCTTTGTCCAGCAGTGGGACTGTGTAGGCTAATTAAAAAAAAAACTTAATTATTTTTGGGGTAAAAGAAGAGAAGGTATCGTCGCTAAAGATGGAAATCACCGTTTTCTGAAAATTATCGGTTCTTAATATTCTTCAGCTTTTTTCTTAATTTTACCTGCGTGGCTAGAACGAAAAATTCGATTCGAAAAAGACATGTGAAATCTACCAACCCGCACTGGGCCTGGGTGGTGGATTATGGCCCACTCCCTCTCACCGAGAGGAGGCCTGTGTCCCAGCAGTGGGAACATTAAAGGCTGATTATGTCTTACAACTATGTTACCTGACGATGGATTATGTTTTCCGATTAGAATACTTAATTACGTATCTTGTATAAGCCTGCAAGGCAGAGGAGATCAATAAGTAAGTACATACATTGAAAGTTGCGGTTTTACAGAATTTGGCTTTCAGTAATGTGTCTAATTAAACATCCAAATAAGATGTTTTTCTTATTTCTAACAGAATAGAGTGACAGTGCATGTGAAAAAGTAACACAATTTATTTTAAACTGAAATTACAAAAACTTTCAAACTTGCTTGAGTAGGCAGGCTTATTATTGTTTATCTACACAGACTATGGTATACAATAAATAGTAGCTTTAGGGCTGATTTTTCAATAGTCAAATAACTTTTATCTAAAGAATAAATCTGGCAGATTGACATCTATACAAAAGCTGTCAAACGGCAATATTTATTTCTCAGATAAAAGTTATCTGACTGTTGAGAAATCAGCCCTTAATCTTATCTACTAATACTATAAATACGAAAGTGATTCTCTTTGTTACGCCTTCACTTTCAATTTGGATGAAATTTGGCTCACAGATAGACCATGACCTGGGCAAGGACATAGGCTGCTTTTTATCCTGGATCGCATAAAAAGTCGCGGGCAACACTAGCTGTTGTCCGTGACTGTTGACCTTCATTAACATTAATGTCAATGATAAATGTTATTATAATAATTATAATAACATTTATCATAACGCGGGTTCAAATGTTCAATAAGAAGCTGTGTAGGTAAAGGACATTATTTCAGAGAAAGTCGTTCATCCATTATTTTGTGAAAATAATAAGCAACGGTGTGAGTTTGGTGACATTCTATTTAGAAACATGAGTGCGAGCTATAGGTATGTACAGTCGCCAGCAAAATTGCATGGGTACCTTAGTGTCTATTTTCCCGTGAACGTTTGAATTCAAGTTTTCGAAAATAAACTAGATGGCGTTGGTTTCTTCACAACTACGACTAATTTACGAAACGTAAGTAAGGAGTTAGGAAGAAACGAAGGAATTACAAGGCTAATACATTTATCTAATTGTTACATTACAATTACCAGCATACGTAACTTAAATGATAAAAATAATAATAGAAACCGATAGGAATATATTTATTAAGCTAACGAGTGGGTATTTTAATAATTAATTTAATATTCGAATTGGTAGGTAGTTACTTAGCAACAGGAAAAAAGAGTAGATTAATTGCAGGTAAACAGGCTCGCCTTGTGGGCTCACAAAAAAAGGCACTATAAAAAATTATAGAGGTTTATTTCTTACAGTTTATTATTCAAATTTAATAGTCAGTTTATTAAATATTGTAGGTATAACATTATAATATTATGAAGTTATTGAGGCGATAGCTTAAGTATTCGTTTCCAAAATCGGAAAGAGGATTGAAGCTTATGTAACCTCAATAAAAACAAACAGGAGACCAGGTTATTTTATTACAAAGGTCAAACGGATTAAATGGATACTACATAAGTAGGCTAAAAACTACAAAATTGCACAAAAACATATCAAATGTTTAGTAGGCAACATAAAAAACTAAAAACTATGTTGTTTACACTTAAAGTGTTCATAACTTTTTAAATTAATAAAAATACGTAAGTTATAGTTTATACACACATAACCAGGTCTCCAGTCAATATAAATAATATTATCTAAGTATAATTATTTAGCTCGTAGCTACGTAACCACTTGTGTATCGCGTATTATTTCGACGCCACAAACATAAGCGTCCGTGTTCACTGGACTTAAAAGTTTTTTCATCTGTAAAGATGACATTACTCCAATCGAAGTTTATGTGATCCAAAGTGAACTGTAATCTTGCCCTTTTATGGTTTTCCGTGAGCAAGGGTTTCACAGCATGCCTCCGCGGCACAAGTTTTGACGCGGCTCCGTGTCAAAACTTGTGTCAAATAAACCAGCATAGTGGTTCGGCGGCAGAAATCCATTTTCTTCATACTGCCTTATCATGGTTTGATGCTGCAATGTGTTTTATAAGTCGTGGTCTACCAGTTCTTTGATGGTGTTTCAAAGAACCCTCCTCTTCAAATCGTCGTACTCAAAGAACAACTGTTTTTCTCTGCAACAATAAAACAGAAATATATAATACCCAATAATGATTATTATGTAGTATAGTAACAAAAAAAATAATGCAGTTTTTAATATAAAAGTGTAAAAATAATACTACTTACGTTTACACCGGTCTCTGGCTATTTCTGACAAGTTTTTGGCTTGATTATTCAAAGCAATTATTTGAGCTCTTGTAACGAAATCAATATTATAACTCGTGCTCGTTTTGGTAAAATAAGTAATCCGCCTGATCATAAATAAAAACTGAACAAAAGGCACTCGAACGAGGTAATCGAAATGAACTTAGCGAACGATCAATTGAGCTGTCATAAATTTTCGATCTAAGTATTATTCATACCACCTACCAATTATTTATAAATCCATATTTAACCTACCCTCTCAAGTTTGAAAACTAAGACTTAGAAAATCAGATACCTACCTACTTATAAATTGATATTCAATTTTAACATAGTAGGTTAATAATTAGGATCAATTTTCTTTAAAAGAAACTATTAATTATAAATTGTTTGAATGTTTTAAGAGACAAAAAGAAACTGCAAAAATATTTTATCATATAAAGCAAAGCAACGCCATCTAATAACAGCATAAGTAAATTTTGTTAGTCGTTAACTGGTTTTACGCTAGATGGCGTCATTTCTCGCTTCATACGATTTTGTTTCTGTACTACTCATGCACTTTTGCAGCCTACTGTACAATAATAGACAGGCATATTTAAAACAGTAAAATTAAAAATATCTCGTGACCTATATTGTTCGACATTAGAACGTCGTGAATGCATCGAGAAGATACATTACATGATACACAAACTTGTTTTTTTTTTTCAGGAAATACTAACAACAATATTATTTATTTATAATTATATACTTGATTGTACACCACAAAAACACGTAACGTAAAAATACATCAGACACTACAAAATATACAATAGGTGGCCATTTTAAACGGTTTAACAAGACGAGGTCAACAATGAAAATGCATCTACGTGCAGAACATTCTAGAAACACTGTGTTTCCATGTGTTTTCTGTGTGTCTCTGTGTTTTTATTTAGACTAAGTACCCTCTTTGTAGTCTGAATAAATAAATAAAATCCACAGGTGCGAAATAGCTTAGCTTATTAAACCTACTAACTGGTCTTGTTTATAGCCTTTTTTTTATGGATGGGAAATCATCAAATGACCCCTCCCGCTCTGGCTGGAGCGGAAGGGAGTGTCAGACTCTTACTAACTAAAACCCATCCTTGTTCCTTCCTTAGCCCTTTATGTTCCGGGGTAGCGGTAACCCTTTCGGGCAATCCCGCACCCCCGGCAGAGTCTTGTTATAACCTGAGACTGAGACCCCTGGGAGTATTCAAGTCCTGAGTGAATAGGTTCCCTAAGTACTTCTAGGTAAACTTTCACCATCGTTGACAGCATAATCGCTTACTATCAGATGAGAAAGTTGTCAAGGAGTTTAGGGCCTTATCATACTAGCGGATTGCGAGCATCCTCAAAGCGGAGCGGGCGCGCAACGAACACGCGTCGCATGCGCAGCGAATTCATTGCGGACGCGCAACGAGATCGCCGCGAATGTTACTGTGCGTGTGTGTGTGGACGCCATTGTTACTGAGTGTATTGTATGTCGTTAACTTGCTACGGACACACGACGAAAACGTTGCGAATTTGCCACGCATCCGCAACGTCTTCGCTGTGCAGCCGCGGCGTGTTCGCGACGCATTCGCTGCGCGTCCGCCGCGCCCCGCAGCCGCTCGCAAACCGCTATTGTGATAAGGCCCTTAGCAAAAAAAAACGTGTGTGGTTGGGGGCCTTGGGGGACCCCATTAGGAACGCAGTTCCTTACGCGATACTCGCACGCACACACCCTCGCATACAGGGTAGCAGGGACATCGACGCGCACCCTGTTAGCACGGATTCAGTAGGTACAGACGCCAGCATATCAAGCTACCCGTAACTGTCGATTCCCAATCAACTTTGAACCTTATGCTTTAGCGATAAAGTTCAAAATCGATTAAAGAAATACAGATTGTAGTAGCTTGATGTGCTGACGTCTGTACGTGATTCTGAACCCCCTGCGTTGATATTAAAAAAAAATGCTGTTCTATACATTTTGAAACAACTGATTTCTTTTTTATAACTGACGAACAATTTCTATGCAAGGGGTCTAGAATCATGTGCTGAATTCATGGTTACAGTTTTCGTGTCGAAGAAGAAGAAGAAGAAGGCGCATCGAGGGGGCATAACGCTTTTCCCTTACGTAACAATTTCTACTAGTCAACTCCTGCTGCAAACCGCGTTAAGGAACTTCGTTCCAAAGACTTTCAAGGTCATTCTCAGACACTTCACAAATTCGACTGTTTATGCGGGTTGGTACCCGCATAAGCAGTCGAATTTGTGAAGTGTTAAAATTGTGAAAATTTGTTATGGGAAGATGCAGTACCTACCTGGTGGTAGGTACTGCATCTTCCCATAACAAATTTTTAACATGAATACATTATAATATGGAACATCTAACTACGTACATGTTTGATGAACTAAAAGACAGATAAACACCAATATTTCATGCTGGCGTAACTCCAAAGACAATAAGGAATCAAACACCAATGTGTTTGGTAGAGACGCCAGCACATCAAGCTACTTCAATCTGTCAAATTTATTTAATAGATTTTCAACTTTACCGCTAAAGCATTAGGCTCAAAGTTGATTGGGAAAATTTGACAGTTTCGGGTAGCTTGATGTGCAGGCGTTTGTACAACATGAAACACAAACATAATAAATCTATAGTTTATCAAAGGCTATGTTTAGATGGCCATGGTCTATGGTATTCCATTGATCATTCATTAATGGCTCGTTAAAAGAGATAGTAGGTTTTTTATTGCAGGAATGCTCATTTTATTGTTATGAGTGCGAGTAAAATTATTTTATCAGTACGTAAGTACCTAAGGTAAACTAAATTAGGTAAAGGCTACGGTTGTAGGTTGTCAAGATGAAAATATAATAATATACTAGCAACGCCAGCGGTTTCACCCGTATAAATTACGATTCCGTGGGAATATCGGGATAAAAACTATCCTATGTAAGTCTCGGGACTCAAACTATCTATATAACAAATTTCATCTAAATCGGTTCAGCGGTTTAAGCGTGAAGAGGTAAGACGGACAGACAGACACACTTTCGCATTTATAATATTAGGTCCTTACATATGAAATTGGCGTTTTGTATGGAAGGAACAAAAAGTCGAATATTTTTTAATATAATATATTTAATTAATCAAAGTATGAACCATTGTTTTCAATGCACTTTTGCCATCTTATAGGTAGTTCATTGATCCCTTTACTAAAAAAACCAGTCGGACGGGAATCAATAAAATCTTTGAAGGCGATTTGGACTGCCCCATCGGAGTTGAATTTTTTCCCTTGCAAAAAGTTATCCAAATTGCGAAAAAAATGGTAATCTGTTGGAGCAAGGTCCGGGGAGTACGGAGGATGTCTAAGACATTCCAATTCAAGCTCTTCTAATTTGGTAGCCGTCTGTTGCGCAGTGTGTGGTCTGGCGTTGTCGTGCTTTCAAGCTTTTTAATCTTCCCAATTTGCTTCAAGTGAATTAAAACAGTTTTATCACTAACATCGAAGCCTGCAGCTAACTCGGACGTGGTTTGCGATGGGTCCGCTTCCACAATAGCCTTCAATTCTCCATTATCAACTTGGGTCTCAGGCCGTCCACGGGGCTTGTTCTGCAGGTCGAAATTTCCAGAACGAAAACGTTGGAACCAAAAACGAACTGTGTTTTCTTTTGCAACATGACCGCCATACACATCATTCACCCTTCGAGTCGTTTCCGCAGCACTAGTGCCACGGCGGAACTCGTACTCGTAAATAATGCGATATTTTAAATTTTCCATTTTGTAAAATGAGTGACGCAAACAGAAAAAACAGAAGAAAAAAAAACAAATGAATGACGGTCATCGAAGCACAAATACATGAGTAAATAGCTGTACAAATTTGAATTTGGAATTCCTTACCAAAGAGGAGAAATTCGTGATTAAAGTGGCCAGTACGAAAAACGCCAATTTCATATGTAAGGACCTAATATTAGTATGGATGTAATGTGCTGGTATTTAATTAAAATATAAGTGAGTACAGACGCCAGCACATCAAGCTACTACAATCTGTCAAATTTCTTTAATAGATTTTCAACTTTGTCTCTAAAACATTAGGTTCAAGGTTGATTGGGAAAATTTGACATTTCGGGTAATTAGATGTGCAGCTGGCGCCTGTACCTATTTAGGGGAACAGGTTTCAGAATAGACATTTTGTTTTGGGAAGCTCTGCCGAGCTCCAAACAGTCGAAGCGTGAAATCGAGTCTGATTTTCAGTTTTTGCTATATAGGCACGAGTTGTAGATAGGTATATAAATTACAATATGTAACATAATTAACGCAAGACCTCATACACCCCAATTAGTGTTAAG
Source organism: Amphipoea oculea (assembly GCA_945859645.1). Classification (NCBI taxonomy): domain Eukaryota; kingdom Metazoa; phylum Arthropoda; class Insecta; order Lepidoptera; family Noctuidae; genus Amphipoea; species Amphipoea oculea. The sequence continues at coordinate 5,422,643 of OX243868.1, forward strand.
TTAAAAGTATAATACAATGATCAAAGCTTAAATTCTTTAAAGCTAAATTGAGTCTTATTGCCTTGAAATAAGATTTAATTTTCTTTGACTCGTCGACGGTCAGTATGGCAAAAAACATAAATTTTGAAAAAAAAAAAACCTTTTCAAAAGTTACTTAAATCGATTCAATTATATACAAACTACTTTCATGGCTTGCGTTTATTCTGTTACACCTCGTATATATAATAGGCATATTTTGTTACCTACATGTCTACAACTCGTGCTAAAATAAAGCAGTCTTGCTTAGTGTTCTCGTAGCACACAAAAAAATGAACTTTGGCAGTGTAGTGGAAATATTAATATGTTTGCATAGGCAAACATATTAATATTTACAGTCGAGCAAGCTATTTGGTATAGGTAGGTATAGACCTACCTATACCAAATAGCTTGCTCGACTGTTCAACTGCGCATCGTCTGTTTTTTTTTTTGGTAATTCATAAAGGCTATTTCTCTTATCTTTTTAAATGGAAATGTATGTAGTCTCCACTGCTGTCTTCACGTTTCAACTGAGTAAATATTGTTCTTGTCCTCGCCTCACATGATCGAGATAGGTAGGTACGATCTGTCGCTACAGCCTCTAACATGTTTACTCGCTGCCCATTGTTGACCGAGACTTGTAAATTAAGATTACAAGTAAATACTTCACGAATTTCACGATTTACCCGGTTCCAGTTCGGTAATTTTTTTAAGTTTAAGGTCTGTAGCTGTATCTACAACGCCACATGCGAACAACGCGTCATACTCACGTCACTCAAATCCTGCATCTCGCAAGCAGAGTTTACCGCGCAACTAGCATAGATACAACAGCCCGACCGACATGAATCATTGGGCAGTTGCCCGCCAGACACAACACCCGTCTGGTCGGAGGATCCTCCCTTTTCTATGGAGGTTGAGTAAACTTTACACCCTGTTCCTCATACCTCTATAGGTCTATAAAGATTTAAGTCCATTGCTGGATAATTGGGTAGGTATAGACTACCTATTCTAAATTGCATTAAACTTTCCCCTTTTTCGACCTTCTGCAATCGTTTCGGCTACTGGAAATGACTGACTAAGAACTGATGTAGGTACCTAATTTTCTACTCAAATCAACAGAGACACAAATGTAAATAAATATAAAAAAGAACAAACTTAACTAAAGTAATCCATACTCAATGTAATAAATTCGAAAGTAACTCTGAGAGGTAACATACATACAGACATATAGAGAGTTTGAATCCGGGGGTAAGAACATAGGATAGTTTTTATCCCGATATTCCCACAGGATCAAAACTTATGCGGGTGAAACCGCAGGGCGCAGCTAGTTCTATATACTAATTTATATTTTTAAGCCCGGTTTCCACCGCGAGCGGAGCGGACCCATTAATGACTTCTTTTACCTCTCAAGAGAAAACTGCTTACATGTGTTTCCACCAACAAAGAGTCTAGCGGAAATGACCCAGCGGGCAAAAAAAAATGAGCTCGCTCATTTCTAGAGAGAATCAGACGACTAAACTCTTTCTTGGTGGAAATGCAAACCTATTTCATGAAAACGAAGTCCGCTCCGCTTAGCCATTTCCGGCTCATTACTCTTTCGCGGTGGAAACCGGGCTTTAGTGTTGTCAGTCGTTACGGGTAGTCAGAAGCCCGAAAGTCTGACAACTAGTCTTACCAAGGAGTATTGTATTACCCAATACCTGGATTGTGGAGGTCAGATAGGCAGTCGCTCCATGTTAAACACTGGTATTCAGCTGCATCCGGTTAGACTGGAAGCCGACCCCAAAGTAGTTGGGAAAAGGCTAGGCAGATGATGAATGTTATGCGAATAGGTGTGTGGGATATTATTAGAATAGGTATGTCGGGCGTAGGTATTTATATCAGACAACAGCTCAGACATGAATTCCTAGACAGACACAATACTTTAAAACATCTCTTCACCGGCAGTATATTACCGACTGGCTGCGCCCCGCGGTTTCACCCGCATAAGTTTCGATCCCGTGGGATCAACTCAAACTCAAAGCATTTATTTCAATTAAACCAATTACAGGCACTTTTGAATTGTCAAAGGGTCGGTCAGTCAGAAAGATGAAGCTAGTTGCCCATTCCAAAGCGTAGGTACCTATGGAGAAGAACGGGCAAGAAACTCCATGGACACTCTTTTAAATCAAAATAATATAGTTACAAAGTCTTGGCTACATCATTCATGTTAAAAATTATACATGTGATCCTATGTCCTTTCCCGGGACTCAAACTATCTCTGTACCAAATTTCATCTAAATCGATTCTGTGGTTTAGGTGTGAAAAGGTAACATACAGACAGACAGACAGACAGAGTTACTTTCGAATTTATAATATTATGGATATATGGATTTGGCCATCATTACGAGGTAAACAAAACTATTAAATGATAGTTTGAGCCCACCTTGGTTAAGAAACTAAGTAACTTGAATGTTAAATACGATAAAATGTCTAGTAAGTACGTATTATAACTACCTAAATATTTGTATCAAAATTATGTTTTATGTTTTGTCTACGGGTAAATTATTCTACCTAAAATATTGAATTATTAATAATCATAACTGTCTTTATGAATATTGTAACAGTATCTAGAAGTTTCGATACTTATTTTAATGAAAACTTGGCTACGATATACCTACCTATTCGTATACATAAATGTCATAATACTCATCAACTTCAGTATTCGTAGAGGGTCTACGGTCAAGGTTCATTGTGCTACGGCGTAGCGTAGCGAGTGCTACGACCAAGGTGACAGTGCCTGAAAGTGGCAGTCGATTCTTATTGGATTTTTATTTTTCACGAGAAATTACTACGTTATTACATGAAGAAATTATTAAGTAGTGAATTGTAGGACTTTTGATCAAAAACTTGAAAAAATAGTCATGGCTAGTAAAATATATTTTTTTCTTTAGTAAAATTATACATCTCATTGGCCGCGATTCCTTAGTTGACATTGACATTATTGATTCCGAATTTTCTAGTAAAAAGAAAAATAACGAAACAACATGAGTTCCAAAGATTTTCTTATTTAATTCAAATATCAAAAGAAAAATTACTTGGGGGTCATGTGATTTGATATTTTGCTATCACTATGTGTTCTTGACAGTACACGGCAAAGGCTTCTGTCCACAGGGTTAATTAGTGATTAAACGAACTTACCTGTACGTGAAGTTCTATCACAATTATAGTTGGGCCTCGTCCGAAGAGATTAGTATATAACAAGTAGTAGCACATATAATGTCGCCTCCATGCACTTTAGTTTATCCAGGTAAAAACTCCTTTAAAATTTTCTTTATGGTCGATGCCTTAATTTCGCTGTCAGTTCAACGACAATACTTCATTATGTTTAGAGCTGAAATTAAACTCAACAGATATTTTACTAAAAGGGATCTAAAAGTAAAGGGGAGGGGGGGTAGCTAATCTCTTCGGACGAGGCCCAACTATAATTGTGATAGAACTTCACGTACAGGTAAGTTCGTTTAATCACTAATTATACTTGGGCCTCGTCCTCGAGATTAGTATATAACAAGTAGATCTTGAGAGATTAATGTAAAATATCAAATGAAAGAATAATTCAACTTAAACTTATTCTTTAATCTTTCATTATTAAAAGAAAAAACAAAAAAGAAACGAACTTAAAAAAAAAAAGATAAAAACAAAAAGAACTTAAGTAAGAGTTCATTATTATTGAACGAAAAAATAAATAAATAAAGGAACTTAATTATGAGTTAATAATGCTAGAAGCAAATACATGTTTATTGGGATCAACAGAAATTACTCTATTATAAAATCTAGCAAAACAATTGGAATTGTCAGACCATCCGGCGGTCTTTCTGATAGTATCTAAGTTAACCCCCAAGCTACACGCTTTTGATGTACTAGCATGTCTAGTACTGTGCGCGGAAAATATAGAAACGTTAATACCACTCAAAGCTAATGTGGTTTTAATCCACCTGCTTAAAGTTTGGGAAGACACCGCAGTATGGGGTTTTCTTAGACTAACGAATAATGAGTCATGTTTGCGTAGATCTTTTGTTAAACCGAGATATGAACAAAGTACCTTCGCAGGACATATCTCTGGTTTGTGTTCAAAAAAAGGGAGAACAAGCCTAGGTTGTAGGGATCCAGGTCGAGATGTTTTAATACAGTCAGGGATTTTAATAGAAATCTCATTAGGAAGGATGACAATATTCTGAATCATGATTTTAGAAAATGTTTGTACTCTGTGCGCGGTTACCAAAGCAAGCAATGTTATTAATTTTTTTGTTATTTTTTCTAAAGATAAGTTCTCATTTGGAAACCAAGTGGCTAGAGTATTTAATACTATAGAAGTGTCCCAAGTGGAATCATACTTAGGTAACGAGGGTCGTAAGCGAAAAACTCCCTTAAGAAATCGTTTAATGAGATCATCTTCACCAATCTGGCGTCCGAAAATGAGAGCCAGAGAGGAACGGTACGTATTTAAAGTACCATACTGGGCTCCCGACTGGTAGCCCATATTTAAAAATTCAATAATATTTGGTACCGATACATTAAACATATCAAAATTTTTTCCTTGGCAGAATAGGAACCATTTCTTCAAACAGGAATCATATTGCTTGAAAGAGTTTGCAGAAAGTGACGCTAGCATGACATCTATGGCGGAAGGTGACATGCCCTTCTTCAATAGAGATGTCCGGATAATATGCCGGCCACCAGGGTAGTCTGCCGATGTATATGTCGGCTGCTGGAGTGAGAGAGAATTAGATCTTTACTTTGATAAAGAATAAGAGGTTTACTCTCTAAGAGTTTATAAAAGAGCGGGTACCACGGTTGTGTAGGCCACAAGGGTACTATAAGTATACCTCTAGCCTTGTCCGTGATGATTTTCCTTATGGTTTTAAAAATAATTGAAAAAGGCGGAAAACCGTAAAAAAAGAATTTTGACCAATTCACTGAAAAAGCATTTATGGCGTAAGCGTCTGGATCCTGATGCCAAGAAATGTACTTAGAACATTTTTTATTAATCCTACTTGCGAATATGTCTATAATAGGAGTACCTAAAGTATTTGCAACCTTTTGGAACGCGAGATCTGAAAGTTCCCACTCTATGTCAGGATGATTTTTTCTTGACTCAGCGTCTGCCACATCGTTGTCAGCTGAGCGAATGTAAGAAGCGAATATAAATAAATTTCGAATCTCACACCATTGCCATATTTGTTTGGTAATGTATGTAAGGTGAGGGAATTGTACCCCACCCATGCGGTTTATATAAGATATTGCTGTAGTATTATCGGTGCGCAACAGAATCTGACTATGTGACAAGTCTTTTGCAAAAATCTTAAGTCCAATAAAAACAGCAAGGATTTCCAGATAATTTATGTGATTGAGTTTCTCATCTTTACTCCAAATCCCGCTCGCCGTTTGGTCCGCACAGGCCGCACCCCACCCAGTAGTTGAGGCATCAGAGAATATCTCAACACAATATTTATCAAACTTTATCCTATTCACTGAGTGGTCAATAGCCTTTATCCACCAGTCAAAATCCGAATGTAACGAATCTGGTAAGTACATATATTTTTCATAGTCACTATCGGATTTTAGATTAAGAAATTTACATCGTTCGAATTGTTTAGTATAAACCCAGCCATATTCAATAGCTGGGCAGGCAGACACTAACAAACCTATGAGACGGGCAAATTCGCGGATTTTACAACGGGTAATTACCCTGAATTTATTTAATTCATTTTTAATCTTAATTCTTTTTTCAGGAGGTAAACTGATATGTAGATTAATGGAATCTATTATATAGCCAAGATATTTGCATGTATTACTCGGTATCAAGTTACTCTTTTCTGTATTAATAGTAAACCCTAAAGCCGATAAAAGTTTAACTGATGTATTAATGTTCTGAATACATTCCCTACGTTCGCGTCCTATTAAACAGAAGTCATCTAAATAAATTGTGGACATGAAACCACATGATCGTAGTAATCTTACTACCGGTTTCATAATTTTTGTATAAACATATGGCGCGGTATTAAGTCCAAATGGTAAAACATTAAACTCATACAGAATATTCATCCAAGTGAACCGTAAAAACTTTCTTGAATTTTCATGAATGCTAATCAAAAAATACGCGTCCTTTAAATCTATAGTACTCATAAAACAACCTTTAGAAATGAACTTAATAGTTGTACGCAAGTCTTCAAGCTTGAAATGTTGTGTTTCGATGAATTTATTAAGGTTTTTTAAGTTTAGAATAAACCTAGTTTTACCGTTTGGTTTAGGAATTAAAAATATACTTGATAAGAATTGCCCTTCGCAAGGTTCGCATTGAGAAATAGCGCCTATTGTTAACAGATTGTTAATAGCCAGTTCGAATTGTTCAATTTCTTTTCCAGAATATTTTTGAGAATTAGACATAGTATAATTTTGAGTCGGTGGGCATGCAAATGGAATCTCATACCCAGCTACCCAGGAAAGAATGGTCTTTTCAGAGGTAATCCGTGACCATTGTTTATAAAATTTTGATATTTTACCAGCATACCGTACCGGATCTAGCGGCGGTTGTTGAAGGGCGTCTGCTGCGACCCTTTCGACGATTGCCAACGCTGTGGCTTCGTCTGCGCAGGCTGTGTGGTCCTCGATGTCCCTGACGGCTGTGCTCGTGGAGGAGCTGGCCTGCGGTTCAGGGGAGGACCTTTCCAGTTTTTTATAGGACCAGGTTTCGGTTTTCTAAACAAGGGTTTAAAATTAGAAGGCAATTTTAGTTCTGCTCCAGATTGGTGGATTGCTTTGGCAGTCTTCAATGCATCAGATAACTTCTCGCTGAATAAAAATTTATCAATTTTCGTTTGCTGTAGTTGAGTCCTCAACTCTTTCTTCAGTACAGGCAAAATAAAATTACGCCTTGTAATTGATTCCGAATATTGTGAGTCGCACAAAAGCCTGCCTGTGTCCATAAGGGTTTTGAGTAGGACTGGATCCTTATCATCTTTTTGCAGCATTAGTGTTATCGCTTGACTAAGGGAGGAAATCGCTGATGCTGTTTGCTTTTGCTTATCAAAAAAAACCTTATCCCTTTTAATAACAACTTCCGTCAACGCGGCCTTAATTTCCGGGTTAAGGATAGGGGCATTAATGGAGTAGCAGTTACCGGGAGGTAAGTATTTCTCAAGCAGTTCTTTACGTAAACTCTTATCTAACCCTGATGACGCTAGATAATCAAACCGAATTGCTAGATCTTTTTGTACGTTTTTCACGTGCGATATGGGGACTGAGGGATCTACGCCCAGTATCTCTAGAGCCACTTCATCTAAGTCAGCAACTATTGCTTCTTGTGTTTCAGCTGTAGTCACGGCTGTAGGCTCAGACAATAAAGCGGACGTTAGAGTAATTGTTGGCTGCTGCTGCGGCGCTTCCGGTACCGTTGTAAGCTCATCCTCAATCTCCAGCAATTGGGTACCAGGTGGAGCCTCAATGTCTGTTCTAAGATCATATAGCAGATCTTTTTCAATTCCGGATTCTAGAAATACGTCTGAAATTGATTGTTTAGACTATTAGGTAGGAAAGCGTGTACTAGAATGCAACAGGCGCCTGCTTGAACTTGAAAGTTACTAGAAAATAGTGTTAGCTCCGTAAGGAGCAATGGGCACTATGCACAAGGGAAAGGGCCCAGTAAACATGCATAAGAGCCAAGTTATAGCTACGGGTAAGGTGCATCTCTAAGCGTTGTACCGTGAACCCGAGATTATTTTCAAGACAAATCACACCTCGAGTCAGTATGATGTGAGTCTAGTATTACATGTAATTGGATACTTACAAATGGTAAAGTAATCATGGCAATGATATCCAGTGCGTTGACAACGGATAAGGTACACCTCAAGACGTTGTACCGTGAATCCGTGTTTCCAAGACAAGTCACACCTCAGATCGTTGCGACGTGAGTCTTACATTATTATACTCAAGGGAATACTTACAGTTGGTAAGGTACTTTTGCATTAGGATAGAGTTATCAGAATGCGTTTGCCTCGGGTAAGGTACATCTCTAGGCGCTGTACCGTGAACCCGAGTTCTAAGACAAGTCACACCTCAAGACGTTGTGACGTGAGTCTCATGTAAAGTACCTTGGTTGTCCTCTTGCGAGCCTGTAGAGGCAACGGAACTCGAAGAAGACCTCCGATGTTTCCGTTCCAGTTTTCTTTCTAATTTTTTAAGTTTCTTTTTTATGCGTTCATATTCCCTGTCTGAACGCTTTCTCTTCGGCATGATATACAATTTCTTGCGTTATGTAGAAATTTGTAATGCAAAATGGCGAAGCACTAAAATGTGAATGAAGTATTGTCGTTGAACTGACAGCGAAATTAAGGCATCGACCATAAAGAAAATTTTAAAGGAGTTTTTACCTGGATAAACTAAAGTGCATGGAGGCGACATTATATGTGCTACTACTTGTTATATACTAATCTCGAGGACGAGGCCCAAGTATAATTAAAGATCTCGTCTATACTGGCGAGCTTTGTCGCGAGAAGAAAATAACAATAAATCGCGGGAAAATCGCATTGCTCGTCAGTTCGCGCGCGAACGCCGGCGAGCGCACTCGCGTCCATCTTTATAAAATGCGCGGGAAAACAACCGAAACTTAACTCGAATAAAGTGCCTTAAGTTTTGTTTATAAAAATAATGTGATAGTAAATAATAAGTGAATTAATCCCTGTGATATTGTGTACACTACAGAAACTTTTTATATTTTTAGTCAAAGTGCAATTTTAACATAATGGCGGACGAGAAGTGAGTATTTTTAATATTTATATTATTTTTGTATTAATTATTGAACCTGCTGTAGACCGCCTACCAAAATATTATTTTACATTTTTATTTATTTTAGGAACTATGATTATATAGTCTATGAATAATTCAAACGACACGAAACATGGCTCAGCAGGTGTATTACGTACCGATTTAATGTAAATTATTAGACATCCATGAATATATTTTCTGTAGTAATTGTGTTTTGATTCACACATCACTAAAAGTGGGTAGGATGCGTAATCGCACGTATCTTTAGCGACGATAACTCTGTTATATGTACCTACCTATAGGTTACATAGGTACGTAATGTATGTACCGAGAACTGACATGTAAATAAACATGTCTTCTGTGTGTATTTATTCCCTTTTAATAGATAAAAAGTTAATTTATGCGGTAGTATTTAAAGCTATGAACACCGATTGTCTATTTATTTTTATTATAGAAGTTACGTTTTACAGTGATAATAAAGTAGCATGCGTTTATGCTCACTAGTTCCTTCTCGTAGTTCCTTTGAAGGAACTACTGAGAATTTTTGGATCAGTAGTTTCTTTGCAAAAGCTGAAGGAACTACTGATCAAAAAGTTGTCAGTAGTTCCTTCAAAGGAACTGCTAAAGGAACTATCTAGTCTCAGTAGTTCCTTCAGCTTTTGCAAAGGAACTACTGATCCAAAAATTCTCAGTAGTTCCTTCAAAGGAACTACGAGAAGGAACCAGTGAGCATAAACGGACAATTGTAATCAATCTCTGATATAGAAATAGTGTACGTACCAAAATAATATTAAGAATAACATTCGTATTTCTGAATCAGTCAAAATAATAACAAAAACTAGCGTAAACTTATTTATTTCATTAACAGTCAGGTAAACTGAACTTGAACGAAAGCAATGTGAGGAAAAGTTGTAGGTATATATATGTATATTCATCATCGTCTACTCTCTCTCTCACCCAACTGCTTCCAGCCATCTTGCGAAGATCGTCGCTCCAAAGTCGCATATAGAAATAGCAAAAAATAACTGGCAAGGCAGAAAACGAATTAATATGATTTGGGCTACTAGAATCTATTTAGTACCTACCAACATATGTAGTATCTAACTTCGTTATCTAAGTAGGTAAGCGAGCACGAGGGCTGTTCAAATAATATACACTAACACTCATCGGCGACCACATAGTAAACTAAACTAAATATTGATAACTAGCTGCGCCCCGCGGTTTCACCCGCATAAGTCTCGATCCCGTGGGAATATCGGGACAAAAACTATCCTATGTATCCTATCCCGGGACTCAAATTATCTCTATTCCAAATTTCATCTAAATCAGTTCAGCGGTTTAGGCGTGAAAGGGTAACATACAGACAGACAGACAGAGTTACTTTCGAATTTATAATATTAGTATGGATTAAGTATGGATTTTGTGGACAAATTTTAATACAAATCTTGTATTGATAGGTGTATAAAACAGGTTGACATACCTCGCTAGGTAGCGAAAAAAATAAACCCATATTCATAGGTACAATCCATACTTCCATACTAATATTAATTGTCTGTCTGTATGTTGCCTTATCACGTCTAAACTACTGAACGGACTTCGATAAAATTTGACAAGAAGATAGATGGCATCCTTAGGAAGGACAACATCCTGAGGAAGCTCGGCAACATCCTGAGGATACGTTTAGTCTCAAAAATAATCCTAAAAGTGGGATAAAAGTATTGTGTAGGAAACAGCATTTCTTAAGTTAAGGAAATTAAATTTATGCTTTTGGTAAGAAATAAAAAATTATTTGTTCCAGATTTTTTGTAAAATCGTCTCCTAAGGGGGTAAAATAGGGAAAGATTTTAAAATTCACATGATTATTGAAATTTTTGCGTACAGACGCCAGCACATCAAGCCACTACAATCTGTCAAATTTCTTTAACAGATTTTCAACTTTATCTCTAAAACATAAGGTTCAAAGTTGATTGGGAAAATTTGACAGTTTCGGGTAGCTTGATGTGCTGGCGTGTGTACCTACCTCTTTTTAAAAGACATAAGAAATTGGTAACATGGTCAGAACTTAGGTATTATTTATTTTAGTATTTACTTAATTCATTAAAATCGGTCCACCTGCTTCAATTAAAAAATACAAAAAAAATAGCGAATAAGTAGGTCAATGGCGGCGCTAGAGTAGGTATTTCAAATTAATGCCGATAATATTAAAATTAATTATTAAATCTTTTTATTTAGACATTTAGACTCATAAAAACCTCTTAAATAAACATAAAAAATATGATTTGCATTTATCATCTGTCTGTTTTCTGTCCATTACCTTTTGGGAATTTGGATGATAGGATACTATTTATCCCGGTAGCACGTTGCCGTGAGATAATTTTGGACATCCACGCGGGCGAAGCTAGTTATTTATAAATTCTAAATTTTATATAAAACATTGGTGAAATATTGGGCCACAGATATAGATCAGATAGACCTAGATAACGCAAGTATCATGGTCTGATAAAATCTGGTAAAGATGGTCACCCATCCACAGACATACCGCGGAAAGCGTAGCTTAACCTGATCGATCGGCCTGTGCGGCTTTTATTATTTAGCCACGGGCCTCTCCTCTATTTTGTATTACCATGTTTAAAAAATTATAGATTTAAAACTCTATGCAATTCAAAACACTTTTTAATCTTTGGTGTGACAAATGTTAAACTGAAACTGGAGTTAAGTACCCCAACAGAGAGAAAACTTCATACAAATGCGGAATAATAGGTGTAGTAAAGCGCGTCAGTACGAAAGTGAAGGAATGCCTCTGTGGCGCAACGTTCGTACTAATTCAGAAACACGAAAATTACTGAAGCACACACCTTTTCTGGTTTACCTGTACCTACTACTTAAGGTGAATGTGACATGGTAGACCGCGAAATTTAAATTTTCTTAAGTTTTTTGCAATTTGCAGATCAGTGTCAGGTAGTATCTTGATTCAAATAGGATTCGCGACTATAATAGACATGCATTTACAGAATTATAGTCATTAGAATCATTAATATATCTCTTTAAGTTAGATTTCTACCATAAACACTTTTCCATACGAGATTTGTTCTTAACGGTAGAAATCTAACTTAGAAAGATGTATTAATGATTCTAATTATTATAATTCTGTAAATACGTACCGGTTATAGTCGCATATCATATTTTGATCAAGATACAACCTGACACTGACCTGAAAATTGCAAAAAACGTAAGAAAAATTGAATTTCGCGAGCTACAACTACCCATTCACCTTAAAGCAAAAGATGGATAGGTAAAAATAAGAAACTTACGATTATAATTAAGTATAACGCTGATGTTAGTTTTGTGACCAACAATGTATCTATTCTAAATGAAAGTTAAATGTGTGCACTACATAAACTGCAACAGAGGAACATTGTTTTGTTTTATTATCAGCCATTATCATATACCAACCTAAACAAAACATTTTGCTACCGCATTTATGTGCTATTACGATAGTAATAGGTAGATCGTGTTTATGAATAAAATATTTGATGGTTTTAATAGTCAAGTTTACTTACATTACCATACCAAGTATTAACTATGGTTTGTTCCAAAAGTATCTATCTTATGGAAGTGTAAACGAATCCTGTTCAAATTCTTACGCAATCACTCACTAGGGATATAGTAAGTAACATAATTATTAACATATATTTATAAGTAACATATTTATTTAGATGATTTCAACTTTATATGTCGCCACTTTTATCAACAATTAGGTACTGTGTGAATGACATTATTAAATTGTAATTGAAAAATCATCGACGAAAATTGAGGTCATCAATAAAATTAACCTCAGTTGTCAAATGAAAAATTTCGTTAAGGTAAATTCAAATTAGAATTTCGGGTTTATTGTATTCAAATATAAATTATATAAAGTGGCATCCACTGGTATGTTTTCTGATCCCTTTGCCCATTTCCATCAAATAATTTTGGAACGACGACCAGTGGTCCACTTTAGCCCTGGATCGAAAGAGCTGGTCATGGAAAGAGGCGTTTGCCCAGCTGTGGGATGATGCAGGATAACAGTAACAGTAACTTTTGGGGCAGATTATTCCTTGATATCTTTTTAGTGCACGTAAGTGAATAGGGCTCTCAGATTAATCTATTTACTACTAGCTGCGCCCCGCGGATTCACCCGCATAAGTCTTGATTCCGTGGGAATATCAGGATAAAAAGTATCCTATGTCCTTTCCGGGGATTCAAACTATCTCTACACCAAATTTCATCTAAATCGGTTCAGTGGTTTAGGCGTGAAAAGGTAACATACAGACAGACCGAGTTACTTTGGAATTTATAATATTAGTATGGATAGTATAAGTATAAAGTATGGATGTACTGTTTAAAAAATAAATATATGGACAAAGTAAAGGACATGGCTAAAAGTTCATAGACAAAAAACCCAGAATCGCCAGCAACGAAACGTATAAATATGGGTTCACAATAGTAAATCCAGTACGGTTTCAAAAAATCAGCCTCCTAAACCATATAGTATAAAAGTTATTATACTTTGTGTGTTTATATTATTCATACTTACATTGATTACTCGACTTTTATTTTATCACAATCTCTTTAGTATAATTACGATAATATATTAAAATAATGTAAAATATACCCTTCATCTTTTAATACGTTTTATTATTAATAATCTTTATACAGGCTGATTTTTTTTTTTTACTTTGTTATAAAATAGCTCTTTGTTTTAGTTTGACGTATGTCATTACTTCCCAGAATTCGATCCTTATTAGCGACTCTATCGAATGGTGTAATAATACAGTGTTTTTTTTTTTTTTTCAAAATCAACAGGTTCGATTCCTGGCTAGAAATATTGATTTTTCAAAAATCCAATGATGCAGTTTTAGGTTTCATCAAAATCGAGCCCGCGATTCCTTTGAGTACTTTTCGCTAGTCGTCATAGTTTCGGATTTGGCCATCCACGCCCACTTGAAAAATTCATCCTGTATATCTAATATACCACGTCGTTTTTGCAGTATATTATTAGATATTTTTGTTATACATATTATGCCTATAAAAACTGCATATATGAAGTTTCTGGCGATTCTGGGTTTTTTTTTAGCCATCTCTTTTATGGAAAGAAAGGATGTAGGGAAATTCGATCCTTTGCTGGTTCCCACGTAGGTAATATTATTTTTAACATAAGTACTTTTGTCACTCTGCAGCCTCCGGTGTAAGTAAATAATTATAAAAGTTTACATCAAGATAAAAACACTATAAGTAAATAAATCTTCTTGTTGTGTAGTCATATATTTTCGGGCTATCTGCAGTATTTACTTGTTATTTCTTGATATCTAAAGTTGTAAAAGATTTTATTGTTGAAAAATAGTTTACACCTAGATATTTATAGAGCAATAAACAGTACAATTACTTAATTATTTTGTAATACTATGTGGAAACGAATAAATGAAAATACTGTCAATATTAATCTACAGGTTGTTACGGAAAGGGTATATCAATACAAACGGGTTGAAGAGTGTATCTGGTCTAGAATCTCTGTACAAAATTTCAGCTCAAAAGCAGTATTTTTGAACATGCTTAATATTTTTTTATTTCTATAGTTTATTAAATTGGAATCATAACAAACGTGTCATCGTACTACGAGGGTCATTATCCATTATCTGTAGTGTGTCTGTGCGCCTAGTACACGCAAATCACGCCGCCGCGCGCCAGTGCAGCGCCGTGATGTCGAAATAAAAAAATATTAAGCATTTTCAAAGTTAATGCTTTTGAGCTGAAAGTACAGAGATTCTAGACCAGATACACTCTTCAACCCGTTTGTATTGATATACCCTTTCCGTAACACCCTGTATATTAGAACCTGGAATTTGAGATAATTTTAAGTGATGGAACAACAAACTGAATATCATACTGAACAAAGTTCAAATTCCATTGCAACCAATTTATTAGGGCCTTTTTGTTACAAATGGTTACTCAAAAATCAACTTGGAATACAATTCTCTAACTGATTAAGTGGCGATGGAATTTAAATTATCTGAGATTATGAACACTGCACTGCTAACAAAATTTTAAAATAGAAATTAATACTCGTTTCGCACATCATATTTATTTAGTTTTAAGACTCACTCTTACACACATCATCACACACTCATTCATATATGAATGACTAGCAGCGCCCCACGGTTTCACCCGCATAAATTTCGGTAATATAAGTATAAAAAAGTATCCTATGTGTTAATCCTAGTTATAAACTATCTGGGTGCCAAATTTCATCCAAATCCCTTTAGTAGTTTTTGCGTGAAAGAGTAACAAACATCCACCCTCACAAACTTTCTCGTTTATAATATTATAGTAGGATATTAGTAGGATAGTAGGAAGTGGGAAATAGGAAAGTAGGAAATAGTAGGAAAAGTAGGAATTAGTAGGAAGTAGGATACTCATTGTGCTTGTCGTAAAAATTAAAACCAAAATGCCTTATTAGGATAGTTTTATTTTTGACTCAAAAATCGTTTGAATTCATGATTACGTCGCGTGTTAATGCTGGGGTCTCTGTACCTACTCTAAGGTGAAAGGGGGTGAAGGGTGCGATAACAGGCAATGATAACAGGTCATAGACCTTTCCTTACTGATAAGTAATAACGAGCCAATGAAGCCCCGGCTGTTTAAAATGTGACTCGAAGTTGCTGTGTAAAAACTGAGGGGTTTATTTAACCGATGATTAAAGTTAATTGACGTTTACCTAAACGTTGAAAATGTTTGGTTAAACAGTCGTTAATCACTAGTTAACTTTAAGTATTAAGGGGTATATTTTTTATTAATTTCTTACATTTATGTCAATCGGCCTTGGATTACGTTCTAGCATCTTGTATTAATTTCTTCTGACCACAGCGTTATGTGTTTTTATGCTTATTCAATAGAGGGACAATTAAATCTAGAAGGGCACAATTAAATCTATTCCTTTATTATAAGAGCATGCTAGTCTGTCAAAAATACCTCTAATGGTGGAATTAGTAAATACTACAGACAGTCCGTTCACAGTTATTTATATATCTATATACTTAAATATATAACATTCAAAGTCCTGCCTGACTGACTGATATATCAACGCACAGCCTAAACCGCTGGTCCTAGAGACATGAAATTTGGAGGGTGTGTTCTTTGTGAAGAGTAGGTATCCACTAAGAAGGGGTATTTCGAAATTCCACCCCTAAGATGGTGGATGGGGGGAGGGTGAAATTGCACGCGGACGAAGTCGCGGGCAGAAGCTAGTGTTATATACGTCCGTTTACATGACGGTCCAAATCACAGTGATCTTTATTCTCGTTATAATAAGGTTGCCGTTGAGTTGCTGCCAGTAGCAAGCCTGTCAAAATCATTGTGAGCTTTATTCGCTTCACAATAAGGTCGCTGTTAGATTGCTGCTGTCATAGGTAAAATAACTGAACGGACATTGACAAGTTTATGACATTGGTTGACTCTGAGATGCGACTAGATTTAAAACATTTTTATTACAGGAATAGGGTTTAATCGGACCCTTACCAGAAAGCCAATTTTCCAAACCGACAAACACAACATTAAACATTTTTGAAGTGAAAACTTCTTTAGGCGCGTCGGGTTGGGCATTTTTTGAGATGGGAAAAAACCATTGAATTCACGCCACTGTTACCGTAACCGACACCGCTTTGGATGTGTTCGGCTGTACTCAGTTTTAATGTATTTCCAATATGTCAGTGAGTGATGGCAAAGTATTCTGTTTGTGTTTTGTTTATATGACGATTCAAAAAATACGCACGTAGTTGTTCAAATTCCCGGAGTGGCAATTTTTTTTTTTTCAAACCGCTATTAATATGATTGGCCTGAATCATAATTTCCAGACATCCAAACCTACATTTCCTTGAGTTACAAGTGGGGTTATTTACAATTTTCGTCTATGGGAAATGTCAGCCAGGTTGTCGACCGTTTTACGCAAGCATTCGCCAGTTAATGAGAGCTGGCTCTTCGCCAATGCCCTTAACCTTGTCTGCTCTCTTGGCATGCGCAATACCGGCAGAATCTCAGTCACGTGTTCGCAAAAAAGCTGTAATGTGGGTAGTGAGAAAATGCGCTGTCAAAGATATTAATATTCTGTGGAGTTGTAGATGAATGCGTAGGTATGTCAGTTTGTCTGGAATTTATGTGAGTTTTGATCTAAATTTGAGTTCTACAGACTGAATAAAATAATAGGTTGTCGTTTTAGCTGTTGATGAACGAAGACAAATACTGAAATACAGAAAATATTATCGCAGGAACTGCATTTCGTGTAGGAGAAACGCAATGAAACATTGATTTAATTACCTAAATTAACTAAACAATAAAACATTCACTTGATTACCTAAACTGCGTTTTTTGTAGTACCTACCTATTCAAAATGTAAGTTAATTTGGTTTATAGTCAGTCAATTTCAACTTATTACTAATATCAGTGGTTCAGTTGCATAACTATCGTGTAGGTAACTCATTCATTAACTGAAAAATTCCACCAACATATGTCCATGTAGGTATATTCATACTCCATTCTTTAACATCGTATCTAAGAATTTGCTTTCCTCACTGTTGACCCAACTTTTCTAAAAAACAAAAATAAAACTCGTACAAAGAGAAACACGTACTTAAAGTTAGTCATAAGTACACTAAACAAGATTGTACAAAGTGATGGTGAAAAGCAGCTTGATCAGCTGGCTCCTGAATTGAGTAAAACGATACTTGTACAGACGCCAGCACATCAACCTACCCGAAACTGTCACATTTTCCCAATCAACTTTGAACCTTATTCTTTAGTGATAAAGTTGAAAATCTATTAAAGAAATTTGACAGATTGTAGTAGGTTGATGTGCTGGCGTCTGTACCTCAGAAGCCAAAAAACAGCGTAACAATGGAATACTACCCAAACCACACCTCACACCATGCCTACGATTCGTTCTCGCTATCTTACTAACTCATACCTACTCGTATGTAAACAGTATTAATCACAATATACACACAGTATGTAATACACAAGTGCGGTAACTGATTGTTTATTCGACGGACGGTCGTGGATTGATTAATGACGTTTCATAATGGACACGTTCAAGTGCTTCTAACTGATAGGGAAGGTTTGGGAGTGACGTCAGAGTACATATTGACTAGCATATTAGGACATTCGACTACTGTTTAGGCTAGACCACCATGTTAGATAAAGGTAGGTACGAGGTGGAGACGACGATAAATTAGGCT
Organism: Amphipoea oculea; assembly: GCA_945859645.1. NCBI lineage: Eukaryota > Metazoa > Arthropoda > Insecta > Lepidoptera > Noctuidae > Amphipoea > Amphipoea oculea. The sequence continues at coordinate 5,440,726 of OX243868.1, forward strand.
GTGTATATCTAATGGTGCCCAGTATGCATACAAATTACAAATCAAATAGTTTAGTTACTATAGCCGATCAAAGATTGGCAAAACCAATAGTCGGCGCATCACTAGATAGTAATTAGTTTAAAGAAATCACTTTTTTAATTCCGATGCTAGAATTGATTGTTGTTTCCACATTGTGTGTGTTGACTGATACAGATTTTGGTTTAAGTTCTGGGATTTATAGGTAAAATCGGTTCGTTCGTTAAATTAAAGTCACAAGTGACCTAGGTACAGTCCACAAAAGAGATAAGTATGCAGAATCGTCGGATATAGTTGAAGTTTAGTAAGAAACCGATGGATGTTCTCGAATAAAATTTAATTTTATTAAGAGAAAACAAACAGCTCATTTATTAAATTAAATTTCAGTCAACAACATCTATCGGTTTCTTACCATCAGCTAGTATTTCTTTACTATTTTCATGAGATTAATGCGCAGTAGCTATTTGTTTGACTATCAAACAATCTGCCTAACCTTATCCCAACTATGTTGGGGTCAGCTTCCAATCTAACCGGATTCAGATGAATACCAATACATAGGGCAATTGCATATCTGACCTCCACAACCCAATTTCTGGGTAACACGATACCTAATTAGACTCGTCAGACTTTTTGGCTTCACTCGTAACAACTATGAAAGATCTACGAATGACGGTCGGGACCAACGGCTCTATGTGCTTTCCGAGGCATGGAGGGGTTTTGACATGTAATAGATGATCACCAATCCACGAGCCGACCGCGGCAAGTCGACTCATGCGGCTGTTATTATTCAGCCACGAGCCCCGTTTTTTAACCGACGAAAAAACGGAGGAGGTTATCAATTCGACGCGTATATTTGTTTTTTTTTTTTTTTTTTTTTTATGTATGATCACGCATAACTTTTTACAGAGCAGTCCGATTTTGATAATTCTTTTTTGATTAGAAAGGATATACCTCGAAGGTGGTCCCATATAAATTTGGAAAAAAAAATCCAACCCTAAGGGTAGGAAAACAGGGGATGATTGATAGTTCACTCACTGATTGTAATGTAAGACCACGCATAACTTTTTACAGATTAGTCCGATTTTGATAATTCTTTTTTTAATAGATAGAACATACCTTGAAGTTGGTCCCATGTAAATTTGGAACAAAAAATTCCTACCCTAAGGGTGGGAAAATAGGGGTGATTTGTTGTTCATTCACAGATATTAATGCTGACCTGTGTATTACAATTAAAATTAAAGGCCTATCTATGTTGGTATATAAAGCCTGTTTTTTTAAGTATTTTACTATACAAAAAATAATAGTTAAAGTAGGATTATATAACAGTTAATATCTAAAGTAAGGTAGGTAGCTATTTTAAAAGTAATCAAAAATTAAGCATGCAGTAATAAGTAAATTATAGCCTCAAAAAATTATAAAATAAAAACTTTTTAACAAAAAAATTAAACCTCCGAAAAAACTGAAAAGCAAAAAATAAAAACCTTTTTTATTTTACCTTAATAAATAAGTTCTTAAACTAATGCAAGTATACCTAAAAAATTTTGAGTCGGCGCCAAACAATCAATGAACAAAGATCACTAAATTGCCTTAAATTTATAGAAATAGCCAAATCAAATTAATAATGCAACGTGAAATCTCCAGCGCTAAATATTAACATTCCAAACAAAAAATGCGCTCTCCGCACGACCACTCGCAACGATATTAAGTTGCTTGTTTGGCGCCGACTCAAAATTAGTTAGGTATACTTGCATTAGTTTAAGAACTTATTTATTAAGGTAAAATAAAAAAGGTTTTTATTTTTTGCTTTTCAGTTTTTTCGGAGGTTTAATTTTTTTGTTAAAAAGTTTTTATTATATTCCCTGCTTATCTATTACACGACATTTCATTAATAGTAGCTTATAAGCATAAGCGATTAACTCATCTATAGAGATTCTATTTTATTTACATAACCTTTCCGTCACATGATTAAAACTAATTAAATTCTTGGAAATAATCGAGTAATATATTCTTTAATTAGACAGTGATGACTGTAATGGTATTCGAATTAATCAGATAGGTTATGGCATAGGGCTTCAGGGTTCATTCATGAATGATCATTTGCATTCGTCTTTGTTGGAACAGGTTGCGTAGTATTTTTCCCGTTTACCAGAACTGATCATGAGGTTTCGAGAAGAATCTTTATCTACAACATTTTTCAAAGAACACAGCACACCCAACAAAACAATAGTCATTTATTCAAACTAGGCTGATTTTTGATGCCCTTTGATTATTTCCCCTCCATTTTTATACAGGGTGAAATTGAACACATGCGACAAATCGAAATGGGAGAGTGTACCCGTCATTATGAACAACTTTTACTATGGGACCAAACCTGAAATCGCGAAAAAAAGAAAACAGCTGTTCCCTACATTTATGTTCGCATAACTCGCCAAAATGTAGGGAACAGCTGATTTTTTTTTCGCGATTTCAGGTTTGGTCCCATAGTAAAAGTTGTTCATAATGATGACTGATGAGTATAATCTCCCATTTCGATTTGTCGCATGTATTCAATTTCAACCTGTATACTTGTACATATTATTATTTTAAGATTGTTTGCTTTTTAAATTATGTAAATAATAAAGATATATAAAATTGTCTTTAGTGATATTAAAAAAAAATAGGCTGAGATTCAGTACTTTTTTAACGTCAAAATTACTTAAAACAGTCTCCCTTCACCATTTCTAGTGTCCTAGGAAGAAGTGGCGCAACAAACTCCTCAGCAGCAAACCTTTCTCCTCTCTCCTTCGCCTACGCTACCCACACCCAAACACACACACACACACTATTTCTGTAATCCACATGTACAGACGCCAGCACATCAACCTACTACAATCTGTCAAATTTCTTTAATAGATTTTCAACTTTATTATTAAAGCATAAGGTTCAAAGTTGATTGGGAAAATTTGAAAGTTTCGGGTAGGTTGATGTGCTGGCGTCTGTACATATTAAAGTGTAATTCCTCTGACGAAAGATACGAAAATGAAATTTCGTATCTTCTGGTCAAACTTTGCGTCGCCAGTCATCATAGCGCTTGTGATTTCCATTTGAACTGAATTCAGAAACTATAGCCATTGAAATTTTCCAGACTATTTTCGTACCTACGCCATCTATTTCCCTAATCCTTTGTAACAACACAGAAATTCATAAATCTCTGTTCTCAAGAATCACGCGAGCTTGCGTAAATTCGCGCCAATTACCTTTATACGAAGCCCGTTCCCGTTGGGGTTGCCAAACGCTAAAAGGAGATGTTTATTTATGTTTTGTTATCACGTGTTGGTCTCGTGTCCACTGGATTTCTGGCATCGTTTCATTGAATCGTGAGCCCTGGAAATTATGAGTTTTCTTGCATCATTTTAGAGTTGGGTTTTGGTTGTTTTTATGTCGTTCCTGTTTTTTTTTTTTTTCATTGTTAGTTTAGGAACATCATCGCATGTTTTCTATGATAAGGGCTTAGTTACACTAGCGATTTTTAGTACTTTGAACGACATAATTGAACATAACCATGTTTTCTCGACGTTAATGGTCGAGATTTTGACACAATAGAATTGCTTCGACGATTGCGCGCACGTTTTCTTGTACCTATCTACATAAATGTTATAAAATCAACAATACATTAGATATTTGCGTAATACGAAAATCATGATGCATTTTCTCCCTGTCAGAAAATCAGATGGCGCCAAATTTTTCAAAACAAATAAGTTGACATTGAAATTAAATAATTATAACTTTTCGGACATGGAACGGAGCCAAAATCACACCCCCATTTCTTTTCAGTTCCACGGTCACAAAAATTATAAAAAAAAGTCGCGCAATCTTGCGTCTACACATGTTGGCTCCAACATTTGTGGCCAATGTTGGCTCAAACATCAGTATAATAACAGCATTTTTGTTTGTGCCAACATTGGCCCCAATTTGAGGGCCATTATGAAGCCAGGGAAACACGAAACTCGATTTACATAACCGAAGTGGGTGTGGCAAAGTTATTTCAGTTTCAATACGAAGCCAACCAAAATAATGGTTAGCGATGACGTACGGTGCCGGTAATGAGAAATGAAATACAGTGCCAAACGTTAAACATAATTAGAGACTCGTCAAAATGCTTGACATTGAAAGAAAACTGTATTTTTGTCTGCCGAACGTTTATGTAATCGTAGCTTTTGCATGACTATGCACGTGAATGAATGTTTTATGAGAACGAACACTTCGATAGAACTTTATTTGATCGCCAAAAGAGATTGATAAAAATGATATCAAAAAGGTTGCACTTCACTGATATTAAAAAAAATACAGGCATACTCTTCTGAAAAAATACTAAACAGAAACCATTAAAATATAAGAAAAAATAAATAAAAAAACAAAATATTAATGGCATTAATTTTTTTTTATTACATAATGGCCAGTGTTCTCCTTTTAAATATTTGCCACTAAAGAGGTTACACCATATTTCACAAATCAATTTGGACGCGAAACCCATACCTTTTATTTTGGCCACAAGCCACAGGAAAACATTAAAGATGGATATATTTCTTAACTCTGTACACAACTGCCCACGCAAAAGCTTTTAAAAGGTGCAGACCAAAACATCCGTCGCTGTCGTCTTTGAACATTTATAATTCTAGTTTGTATGAACCGCGCTGCCCTGGGTAGGTATATCTAATAAATCCCCTTGGTAGTTCCAAGTGAACATTTTCATGGGTATCCTCTGTCTTATCCTGGTGAAACTTTAGGTTATTTTGTTCCTCTAGGAACTAGAACCATTCATTGACCGAGGAAGTTGAAGTCCTTAGTTCCATAATAACACAATTAATGTCCACTGGAACTCGCCGGCACCCCAGACTATATTATGCATTTGCTGCCTACTTCAAGTTGTCTTATTGATTTTGCTCATTAAACAGAAACAGTACAGCATTATCACCACATAGGTAATGTTCCCACATTATATGCTGATAATGCTGTACCTAATGAAGTAGGTATAAATAATTAGGTCATATTTCATAATAATTATACACGAGCTAAATTAGATATCTAAATACAAACACACATTCAAAGACCACGATGAAGCTCCGTTCTCCACTATCGCGCTATCTTAAAACCATTGTTATTGATATCGGATGAGCAGATATGCTCATCATTCGCTTAAGCCATGCCTTTCATGTGAACGCCGGATGGGAAATATAACTATAATGGACTTAATATTTGTCAATCACTCTTATCTTATCGAAAAACGTGTTACTTAGTCGGTAGTCAAATCCTTTTAGACGTTGCAGGTTTGTTTCAAATCTTTTGGTTTTGATAGAAAATGATAGGTAGGTAAGCTTAGATAAACGGATGACCCTATTTATAGTATTTTGGTATAATCATACATGTGATGATGTGACCTCTGAGTTTGTCTCGGCCTTTCTTCTCTCTGTAGTCAAATAGGAAACGCCGACTTCATCTTGTTTAAAAAAATATAGATCAGACCGAAATAAATCGTAAAATTGTTTGTACAAACCTACGTACAGAAATAAAATCATTTATCACTATTTTATCAAATAAAATTGTTTGTACAAACCTACGTACAGAAATAAAATCATTTATCACTATTTTATCAAATAAAATTGTTTGAACAAACCTACGTACAGAAATAAAATCATTTATCACTATTTTATCAAATAGGTACCCGTGGCTAAATAATAACAGCCGCACAGGGCGGTTTGTCTTTGGATGGGCGACAATCTTTACATACCGAGACCCCTCCGTGCCTAGGAAAGCACGTTAAACCGTTGGTCCCGGTTGTCATTCGTGGATCTTTGACGGTCGTTCCGGGTAGTTAGAAGCCCGAAAGTCTGACAACCAGTCTTACCAAGGGGTACTTATCATATTACCCTGTATTTGGGTTGTGGAGGTCAGATAGGCAGTCGCTCCATGTAAAATACTGGTAGCTGTGTCCGGTTAGACTGGATGTCCACCCCAACATAGTTGGGAAAAGGCTAGGCAGATGATGAAATGATGAGGTACCATATCGTTAAGAGACATGGCAGTAATTGTAGATGTATAAAATATGATACCTTATAAAATATTTGCTCTAGTATTATAATCTAGGGAGAAAACAGAGGAATACGTTTGTTTGGAAAGAACGCCAACAGCCACGTGACCGAATGTCCTCAAATGTATCGAAAGCAGCTTCAAAAGTAAAAGTTTTTGGGATGCATGAATAAGCCTCCTCGCGTAGCGCAGTTTGTTCCGCCAGTTACTCAACTGAACCAAGCGCTCGGCGCATCCAGGACAGTCACACCCAACACCTCATTTGACTGGCCAACTCTTCCCTTGCGGTGGTAGGGCTAACGCCCGCTTGGTTTGCGACCACCCTCCCACCGAAGTCCAGTCAAGCAGCCTGCTGTGTTTCGTCGATGCGTGGGAGTTCCAGTGCCGTAGGCATCTTCTGGGCACGCTCGTTCCATCATAGACCTCATCCAACGCTTTACATCAGGCGTGATTGAGGTCAAGAGCGTGTCCATAGCAATAAAAAAAAAACTTGGCTAGATATAGGTAGAGATAGCACATTCATATTTCCGTAAAATAACGTGGGTATCTACAACTTCTTATATTTTTGTCGTTCCGTGGAATAGCAATGACACTTCACTCCATCTAAGTTTTGACGGTGACAATAATATTTTACAGAATAGTCGGGTTCGGGGTTTGGATTTTTATAGACACGGGTTATTATTTTTTCAACACACTTGCTTGTAAAATGGCTCTTAATGCGCCGCTTTTAGGACCATAATGCAGCGTATTACAAACGCGTGCTTTTTCTTTACGTTAAGGTACTAGTGCTTTAATTCCACAGATAACTATTTAATTTACTAGTCGGAGGTCGGCGAAGTGTTTTTTTTTAATCTCTTCAAAGAGACTTCATGCCAAAAGGAATCCGCGATCCATATTTCACTTTTTTTTTAATAATCTGAATTGTCTTTGGTCCCAAAATGAACTAAAATCGCGAAATTCAATTTTTCTAACGTTTTTTACAATTTTCAGGTCAGTGTCAGGTTGTATCTTGATCAAAATATGATTCGCGACTATAACAGGTATGTATTTACAGAATTATAATCATTAGAATCATTAAACATCTTTCTAAGTTAGATTTGTTTCATAAGAACAAATGTCTTATGGATAAGTTCTTAGGGAACAAATCTAACTTAAATAGGTATATTATATTAATGATTCTAATGACTATAATTCTTTAAATACATATCTATTATATATATACATTTTGATAAAGATACAACCTGATACTGACCTGCGAATTGCAAAAAACTTAAGAAAATTTAAATTTCGCGGTCTACCACTGCGCATTCACCTTAGGGTGCATCCAGACAGAGCGAGGCATGCGCCGCAAATGTACGGTTGCCTCATCAGGCTGAGGCATCTAACATAAAAAAAGCACTTGCGGCGCATGCCTCGCTCTGTGTGGATGCACCTTATAATAATTGTCCGTGGTCCCTCGCGGAACCAAACGAAAAAGACCACTGGCGTTCTATTATTGCGGATTCTCACTGAATTAATGTATATTTCTGTATGCCAATAGTACTTTCTAATTCCATACTAACTAAACTACAATTTGACATACGACAACGCTACGATCAGTCTAAACATTATTTTGTGTTTACTATATTTTTTCTAAAGGCTGTTTATCGGTTTTGCCTGCGCCTTTAAATAAATAAACGCGCGCCATTACTTACTCTATGGGTAAACCTGCGAGCTAGCGCGGCGCGCGGAAAAACAAACCCAGCCCGCCATTATCCATACAAGTTAATATTTAACAATACAAGCCTGTTTTTTTCCTCGCAAGTGTGTTGAAAAACGTCGTATGAAACGCGTGTGCATTGATCATTATACTCTCGGCTCGCGCGAATAATACCGCCTCGAGTTTAAAGATCAACATAGCACACATGTATCATAATGTACTATTATAGACGACTTGATAAGTTCGTTATGATATTAGAAAATGGTGCTGAACACCTCAGCAGTAATATCTTGCACAATCATCTAAAGCACGGAAACAATTTTGATGAAACTTTGCCAAAAGGGAGTTAGGGACTGGAAATAAAGCATGACATACTTACATAGCATAAGCATAATCAGCCTCTAATGTTCCCACTGCTGGGACACAGGCCTCCTCTTAGTGAGAGGGAGTGGGCGTTAATCTACCACGTTAGCACAGTGCGTGTTGGTAGATGTCATATGTCTTCGAATTTTTGGTTCTAGGAAATTAGCATGTCGTACACACTGAAATCACGAAAATCACGTATTCGTAGCGACGTTAATTTTCTGCAAATAAAAATACTACAGATTCTCAGCAAAAGAAAGAATGCAGTAAATAAATGCTTTGATTCATAAAACGCAAATAGCTTGAGCTAACAATATAGGTATTGGAAACACTCCAGTAACTGAACATTTAATATAATCTGTTGCCTATTTACTTTAGGCCGATTTCTAAGACTATTGTTTATATACTTACAGATTATTCTAATGTACACGAGTTCCGCACAATTCAATAGTGTGCATAGAAGTAATCGATGATATTATGCTCGTATTTATCGCGATAATTATATCGCTCATTTGGAGAAACATCGACGTAACTGCCACTTTTTTTTTAAATCTTTGCTTTCCTAACGTAAATACGTTTTCTAAGTGCTTTGTCGTATTTTGGGAAAAAATACATTTACGTCGATGTTTTTCCAAATGAGCGATATATTGAATAGATAATAGACGTAATACCGTTACGATTATTTAATATTTGACCAAATAATTAGTCATGATTAGAGAGTTTTCTTTCGTAAAAGAGTAAGCTGTAATGTGATAATTGTTATTCAGTTTCGTGAGCTAACATTAATGAACGATATTCCTAAAATTTACTATATCTATACGTATCTTGAAAATAAAAACCTATAATGAGGACATAACAACTTTCATTAAAATTTATTGAAGCTGCAAATTATGATCCTAGGGCATATTGCCAAAACATAGTCACCTTTTGATTGATATCTTACCTCAGCATCCTACTAAGAATTTTATTTTTAGGTACATACTTAAATATTATTTACGAAATGTAGGACTGTAGGTATAGGTACTATGGGTACATGTCCGCCAAACTCTCCAGGTGATACAGGTGCGATATGTTATGTAATTTGTAGTATTATTTAGACATGCGAAATATTGATAAGTATAAAGAAAGCTGCACCCGGTTACACTGGAAGTCGTCCTTAAAAATGTTTCGGTAAAAGCTAGGCAGATGTTGATTATTATTTAACCAAGTCGATTATAAATGAGTATCATCGATTAGTTTTTTTGCATGGGTCATTCATTGCTGTTGAATGCAGTCTTGTGTTAGCGCCATTATTTCTTTCTTACATTTAAGGTTATCTCACCATCCAAGATTGCGCTTGCGACCACTACAGCATCAACGCAGTCCAGGGACTGCGTTGATGCTGTTCGTGGCAGAAATTATGATTTATTTAGTACATACGTAATACCACAATTCCTAGTACATATTTACGTCTCAGTTCTCAAAGCTTGGCAGTCGTCTCTAATATCCGCTCTGCGACGTTCGGCGTGCTCAAAGTAATGGCACTCCTGCTATTTTTAGCATGCACTTTAGGTAAAATGTTTTGCTTAGGTGCATAATCTATATATATAACATTCAAAGTCCTGACTGACTGACCTGATATATCAACGCACAGTCTAAACCGCTGGTCCTAGAGACATGAAATTTGGAGGGTGTGTTCTTTGTGAAGAGTAGGTATCCAGTAAGAAAGGGTTTTTCGAAATTCCACCTCTAAGAGGGTGAATGGGGGGAGAGTGAAATTTCACGTGGACGAAGTCGCGGGCAGAGGCTATTTTATAAAACCTATTTGTCGACTAAAATCAGTGTTTGCATGACGGAAAGAACAGCAATCATTTAATCATACTTGAGCTATTCTTGAAGGGAAATCGAATCATGAAATGTGCAATGTAAACAACAATCTGTCCGATAAGGGATAAGGATTGAAAACTAATATTAAAATAAATTATGAAAAGAAGAAAGAGAGAGATTTTCTACTGTTGATAAAAAGAAAGATAAAGAAAAACCCCCTTATTCATAAAACTTATCAAAACTATTTTAGTTAAAATGGGGTTTGTCTCTTTCTTACACACAGAAATGACAACGTGACAGATAAAGACAAACGTTCTATAAACCTATTTTAGCTAAAATAGAGATAAAATAGGATTATGAATAAGGGGGTAAGATTATAATTATAATCATGTTCCACAGAAAGCTGTTTCTGACAGTAATATCGCTCTGTCAGATGTGACAGTTGATACACTATCAGCACCAAAAACAGGTGCCTACACATAGTTTGTATTTATGAGTTCATACTCGATAACGAGTACGTTACGTTTATATAAATAAACGAGTAACTACAGTATGTCGAGTACATACTACCTACATATATGCTTTGTTTTGACGTCAACGAGTAAATCTGTTGTTATTTTGATTTAGATATAACATTTGAACATCGCGTGATGTAATTTGTAATAAAACAAATGAAACTACGGAAAGAACAAAAATTGTGACGCACATATTGTCTTTCTTGTCGTTTTATCTGTTTCTCGACCGTTTTGCCGCTCTTTATTTGTGCTTTCATCTCTGTTACATGACACCAATAGGTGGTTTTCAGAAGTAAAAGTAATGTCTTGCGTTTTCAAGCCTGCATTAATAGTAAATTGTTTGCTAAGGGAGCAAACAACTATTTTGAAGGCGAGAGTGGTTCTTTGAATCCTGAGCGCAGCGAGAGACAATTATCCTTCCATATCATTTAGATTGTAATTGATAGTGTGTTATAGTACAATTAGGGCACAGGTTTATTGTTTACCTATAATAATAGTCCAATACTCCTCTTCTGTCCCGAATTTCTTCGCTTCATCTTCTAAAGGAATTAGCCTCCCTTAATGGCTTAAAACTTGGCATGCGATTGTAAATAATATTGGTTCTGCACGTGAATTCGTGAAGTGCCGACGTATTGGTGCTATTTGAAGTACACCTCACGTGTTTCCGAGCAGCTCCTAGGAGATGATCCAACATCGGTTCTGGCTTAAGATTTATCTTTTTCCGTCAAACGTTAGTCGTGGCTTCGGTATACTAGCAGATTTATCTAAAGACTTAAAAGACACGGTCACTGTTCAAAAATACATTCGGAAATAAAAATGAGTCTAAAATTACACATCAGTGAATCGACATTGGAGTTACAGACAGTAATTCCGGGTGGCTGGCAAATACATGGTCGGTATGCTAGCTTTTGCCCGTGGTTTCGCCCGCTTGCAGGTCGAAACATCATGCCACGGGAATATACTGTATGGATAAAAAATTTCATCAATGCTCAATTTCAACTGCTCAACCACCACCTGTAAGAAAATCTTAACATCAGCTCTTTTAAAACTATCATACGACGCCACCGAAGCTTTGATATAGCACCTATAAACACATACTCACACCCCCTCACACACACAAACATGCAAACAAACACTCACACATACACCCCAACATACACACTGACACACACACACACCATAGTACAAGCCTTAGGTTAAACCAATACCATTTTATTTTGTGAACAGAATCGCACGAATGTTTTATTTTATTTTAACTCTTATCTTTCTGTAACTATCTAACATCCTCAAACTGTAATGTAATCATAAATATTGTAAAATTGCACTCCAGAGCCACAAGATACAAGCGATGCTTAGTTTGTGGCTCACCGAATCCATCACATTGTATTTTACTTTTTGATGAATAAACTTATTATTATTATTAATACCCGTTCAGCTGTTAAGGCGTGAAAAGATAACAGACGGACAGACAGACAGGCAGTTGCTTTCACAGTTATTCGCTAGGTAACTGAAGACAGTAAAGTTATCTACACTGTTTGCAAAAACATGACGAAGACCGTTGCAACCTGATAAACTATTCTTCTTACAGTGTTTGTTATTTCTCCCTATTATACAATTTTAGCTACAAACATATTATACAGGCTGAAATATAAAACATGCGACAAATCGAAATTGGACATTGTACTCATCATTATGAACAACTTTTACTATGGGACCAAACCTGAAATCAAGATAAAAAAATCAGCTGTTCCCTACATTTTGACGAGTTATGCGAACATAAATGTAGGGAACAGCTGATTTTCTTTTCGCGATTTCAGGTTTGATCCCATAGTAAAAGTTGTTCACAATGATGAGTACAATCTCCCATTTCGATTTGTCGCATGTTTTTAATTTCACCCAGTATGTATGTGAACAAACAACAACATTGATAAAATGTCTAGACCCTAAATATTGAATTCCCCTGTTTACATAAAGTTATTTACTTTTGTTGTAATGTCAGTGTTCATTAGAAGCCACATTTTGTTTTCTATGTAGTCAGTTACAAGCATGCTGTCATACGATAGCTCTATTTTTATTACAATTTTTTTTTATTTTTTTTTTCAAAGGCTTTTGGGTAAAGCGACGACATGGTCAACATAGCATGACATGTTTGTGTATCCGAATGACATTAACAAGGTTTTGAAAACATAAGCATGCCTTTAAAAACAAGTGACATTCGGACACTGCCATGGAAATGGTTTTAGTGGTTTTAGGTTTTCATGGCAATATACTTCCCATTGTTTAGGGCAAAAACTAGTATTATTACATATCATAAGAGGCGTGTAAAGACAGATTATGGGTTTTTTTTCGGATTAGGAGTTGTTGTATCTCAACTATTTAGGCTTTGGCTGAAAATGCCTTTGATTTATCAAAGTATTTTCTTACAAAGAAACTTAACTATTCGGGCGTCGTGCGTCGAGAGAATGCGTTCCTAATACCTGTCAGTGAGACATTTCTAGTAGCTCATAAAGATCAAATTCGCAGAGCACGTATTCGTTTGTATGAAATTGACAGGTGTCTGGAACGCATTATCTTGACGGCCGGACTGTAGCGAAGCCACGGCCAGTTTGACTTGAAAAGGAGGTTAATTGCTATTAATCCCCTTATTATGTCAAGCTTCTTATTCAACTGCAATGAGCTTATGCAAGAATACAAGATGATAATGATAAAAGTCAAATACCAAGCGTTTTCAATATCAGAAAATGCTATCTGAACAAATCATGTGATGATTTTACCCAAAAACAAGTTAAATCATCACTAAAGCAATTGAATTAATTACATAGATGTAGTTACTCCAGTATTTTCATTTGTTTGAGCGAGATATGTGTCGCATGACAGATAAGAATGACGCGTTTACGACTGCTCGCATTGTTGGGCAAATAGTGGCTCATTATCTTGTAATGAACTTGCCATTTTGTGTCCTTGCTTGAGGAGGTTAAGAAAGAATGTTAACGTTGAAGACTTTAATCATTGTTCTTTAGGTGCTATCAAGAATTTTATCCGAGATGTTTGATTTTGGCAATATTCGGACTAGGTTCAAAGACTTTTTCCAATATGTAGGCAATACCTTCCTGTTTATTTGTCTTTGAGGCCGTCTCCACGGGCGAGAGAATTGCGGCGATATTATCGTCGTGCTACGTATTTCTGTACACTCTCTTAGAACGTGTCTCTACACGGCGATATCATCGCGGCGAAAATTTGATGGTACGGGGAGACTATCGCCGCGATTCACTCGCTCGTGGAGACGGACCCTTAGATATTATCTTCAGGCTAACTGTGTAGTTTGGGGCTCATTGGCAAATAATATACATTGTACTCAGCTGTGGGGTACCCATGTCTTCTCAACTTGCTGTTAACCTGTGAACCAGTGTGTGAAGTTCACTCATACTCTATAGAAAAGGGAGGATCCTCCGACCAGACGGGTGTTGTATCTGGCGGGCAACTGCCCGATGATTCAAGTCGGGCTGTTGTATCTATGCTAGTTGCGCGGTAAACTCTGCTTGCGCGATACAGGATTTGCGTGACGTCAGTATGACGCGTTGCTCGCATGTGGCGTTATAGATACCGCTACATTACCTGGACAATACAATATTTTCTATTTTCTATCTGCTACTTTCGTGTTAATAAACAGTTTAAATATCCGAGGTTTACGATGGTCTTGATTACAAGAATGAAAACCAGTAAATCCTCATCCCTCCTAGACATATGGGTTTTATAAATTTTAATAATTTAAATGAGTAGTTCAATATTTTTGTATTGGCGTTGAAGCTTCTAGATTTTTTTTACAATCCAGAGACTAAGTAGTTTAAATCCCGCACCATACTTGCGTAACATGCTAGATCAATTTCAATCTGAATCATTTAAGGAATGGTCTTGCTAATCCATTGCTTCATATTCACGCTCGAAAAAATTGTCTGCTGAACAACGTAAATGACGCAATGAATGTTGTTGAACTCTCAAAATGGAAGCCATTGCTAGTGTGTTCCGCAATTACCCCGCTGGTTTTAAAGTTAGGTTAAGTTAGTATATCTCCGTCGTTAAATCGCCAACCAACAATAACACTTGTTCTTGCTGCCCCATAGGTTTCAAATTAACAACACTTGAAGTCAATATAGAACACAATATCTTATGCAAATAAGCTTATTATCACGTGGGTGTTCAATAATATAGTCGTGTGATTCCATTTCGTGCGCCGCGGAAACACATTAACACTTTGTAAACAAACAAGCATGGCCAATTATGTTTCATTACATTTGCACCAACTCATTGTTGGCTGTTATTGGCACCAACATTTGCTCGATTTGACGTCAATCGTTTTTCATTTTGCAAGAGAACTTTTTCGCTCGTCTTTTATTTTTGATTGTTAGAGCTAGATGAATTTTGGGTTACGCAAGCGTTTTTCACATATAATTATTATAAGATTTATGACATGTTGCGTGGATCTTCATACTGCACAAGCTTTGATGCCATAAATACCCACTTTGTAGGTTTTTTTTTGCCACTCGAAGACCAAGGATGTCACAAGACATTGAATGTCTAAATTCCAATGTGTTTTGCGGTGAATATTGAAATTTTACTGAAGTATAACAATGATAACATTAATAAAAACTTAAATTAATTCATCTAGTTTATATTATTTACGATAAAATGTTTGGTATTTTTTTAAATTTTCAACTTAGACCTGTGTATCAGAAATTATTCTGTAATATTAGGTATCCTGCAAAGTAATGCAATGTGATTTTCACCTGATCTGCATAGCTATTCACAAGCACTCGATACGCTTCCGTATGGTATCGAATATTAATCATTGTTATCGAAGGAGTCTTCTAAACGCTGTTCACAAGTCCAAAACCCGAAAATTTTGTCAGTTTAAATCAAATAGACGCCCGCTATTCTTCCAACAGCTATTTGCTGTTGAGGGCAAGTAAAATAAGGTTATCGAAATATCAGGTTTTCGATACGATAGCCTGTCGTATGGTTGTGAATCAGGGCTCTGGTCATTTATCCAAAATTACGTACACAAACAAAAATTTCGGCAAAGCTGGATTAGGGTAAATATGGTTTTTAAAAATTCACTAATGTTTCTTATTTAGGAGCAGTTTGATCAGCCCCTATCTGGCGAAAGACTCCCATAACGAGGTGGCTTATTATGGTACTATGTAAGTTCTTAACTATCTAAATACTTTGGGAGTCGCTTTTGTCGCCATGGGTTCAGTCTGTGTTCACTCCATGGGTTTAGTATGTACTGTCCCAGTTTTAGGCGAAGGCTGTCTTCCAACGTTTCCATGGGTTTTTAGCCTGTGTTGTCCTACCATTCTCGGGAAAAGATGGCGTTCCGAGCTTCAAGCGTGTGATTTCATTATGGGTTACATGATATTATTTTAAGCTGGGTTGTTAGAATTTTTCTGACAACGTTATGTTGTGTTTGGGATCCATGTTTTTGTTTTCATGGGTAGTTTAAGTTGCATTGTCTAGCATACTAGTTATAATAGTAAAGTAAGTACTTACATGAATAAGATTGGGAGAACCATATTTTTTTTTTTTTAATTTAGGGGTGTGTGAACCTTTATATTGATGTTCGAAGGTTTTTGGTGATGGTCGGTTTATTTATCATGGAAATTTTGAAGCATCAGCATCTTATAAAAAAACATCAAATCTTTCTTATTTTTATTGTGTTTAGATATCGATACCCATCACGTCTGCAGAGTTTCGCTAACTAATTGAATTTGACCACCCTAACTTAATTTTACTAATTTAATGATTATTTATTATTAGCCTGTGATGTCCCACTGCAGAGCAAAGGCCTCCCTATTCTCTTTCCACTTCTCTCTGTTCAAAGCTGCTAAGGACCAGTTCTTGTTGAAGGAGTCCAGCTCATCCCGCCATCTCCGTCTAATTTAATACACCTTGTTTTTTGTTTTCGGGGGGAAACCTTCAAAAGGCACCCGACCTCCGGGGAGGGAGGTCGGGGAGTGTGGGATTTTTACCTCACTAAAACCACCTCGGTGATCACCATCAGCACATAGGGGTGGTCCTGGTTCCTCTTAAAAAACCAATTCCGGAACCCCCCCGTGCAACATCTGCAAGGCACATCCCTGGGGAGACTATAAAGGGGCCTCCCCTGAGCCTCGCTATGCACGGCAGCTTGGTGGGCGGACAGAGTCCTCATTCTGTGCGCCCGCGACCCCAAAATGTAATACACACCTAATGAAGGAATACACGATTAGTTCTTATTAATGTCTATGATGGTTACATTATAATGTTTTTTTTTTTGTACTGGGATATTATTAAGTTTTGCTTCAAGACGTTATAAAACTGGCCTACTGTTGTCTTGTAATCAATCGGATGTTCTAGCCACTCCTTCGATTCCCCGGTTAGCATAATTACGTAGTTAATTAGGACAATTGGAAGCAGTTTCGACAGTCTTGGCGCTTCCTCTCTTTGATGATGACGACATACACAAACGTAACTAAGTATAATGCCATAGCTTTTTCGTTTGCTTTTATTAATATGCATTTTTAGGAGGCATAGTTATAATAAGAAATCTTTTTCCAATGCCAATATTTATTTTTATTTAATACAGTGTTTATAATTACTTACATATGTACACACAAACTAAAATATATATATACTATATACAAATAATAATAAAAAAATAAAAAAGACAGGAGTTTCAATGCCAATTGAAATCATATCCCAAAACTGTTTGTGTTGTTTACGTCTGTCTTGAAGACTGTTTTCATGTCAAGATAAATTAAAAAAGAAAGGAATAATATAGAGAATTCTCCCTATCTAAATGAGGCAATCTAGGTACTATATAAGTTAAACCGACTTCCAAAAAAATTGCTACAATGTGAAAAATAACTTGAATTTCGGAAGTCGGTGTCTTTGGTTTTGTATTTTCGTTTTTGCCACCTTCTTTTTTTAATACAGTTAAAAACTAATCAGAAGGTGGCACAAGCCATACTTTTTGTACTTGAACCTTTACCAAAAGTCTTAGTAGGTTAGTAGGTATTAGTATACTACCTACATTAAAATGAAGCCAAAAATCACTAAGTAATAAAATAATCTCATCGTATTAGACATAATGCTTTATTTACTTTAACTTCGGAATTAGAGCGATATGACGAGGTGTTAAATAAAGTAAATATGATAGTGTGCCAGGGCCAAAAACAGGGTAAATAATTTTATGTAAACAAATGAAAAATGCAGTTATCACCTATTTAGAGTTCTTGGTAAAATTCTTGACGCTTATCACTCTTTTGTTTTGCGGAAATCTTAGTTGGGCGAAAATTTTATATTGAAAGAAAACCAGAACTATAACAGTTATTTATGCAACTGTGTTTTAATACCTAATTATGTACAGTTGCATACAAGACTTTATCTACACCCATGAAACAGTTTTTTGCAATACTAATATGAAATAAAACAAAAATGGCGGCCGGCGGGATTCGACGTGAATTGGAATAACCTAATAAGTTTTTTAGTAGTGAAACGCGCGTGCATGACAATATTCTTTTTTTGAAAACGAGTTGCATAATGTTTAATACAACATTATAACACTCGTTTTGATGATATTATGGTTACTATGACACTGTTTGTTTTAATGTTGTTAATAAGCTAACTGTTTCAGTAACTTTTATAGAGGATTTATAGCATGGGTGTAGATAAAGTTACTTATAAAAGTGCAGTAAGTACTTAGATCAATTAAATAACGGAAAGTCGAAAATAATATCAACCTACAGCACAGACTACCTTCAGTATTGTCTCTCTTTCTGCCTTAATCCATCCAAAGGTTGTTTTTAAAAGATAGCTTTTGACTTTTGTTTTTGGCTTTTGCTTTTTTTTTTAACTTTTTTTTTTCTTTTCCTTTTGCTCCCCTTATATTTTTATTGTGTACATGATATGGAATATTTTATCTATCTTCTATCCATCTAGCTAGAGTAATATAGTCACATATTGCTTTTAGCCATATGTGACTGAAACATCACCTAAGCCGTTGTCTTAGGTGATCTTTATGGCAAGGGATCTTCACTTTGCAATGGAATTTAAGGGGTATCATTTAAGCTATCACCAATTTAATTAGTTTTGTGTTTCTTAAATAATAGGGTTTGTCCTCCAAATAGTAGATCTGTCACCAAAATGTAGTCACCAAACAATGCAAGTGACCTGACCAAACCGAACCTCGGGGTGCCCTTCGCTCGCTCTTGCATCCTATGTCGACGGAGCCCCGCTTCGCGGGGCCCCTATTTCTGTGTAAAGGGTTTAAAGTAACCTAACCAAACCGAACCTCGGGGTGCCCTTCGCTCGTTCTTGCATCCTATGTCGACGGAGCCCCGCTATCTGAGAACGAAAATATTTCGTGGCGATAGATCTATTTATTAGGTGATACAAATATTTCGTGGCGATAGATCTATTTATTAGGTGATACAACTTGATGACAAATATAAATTTTGGTGATAGAAAATATAGTTCCCGAATTTAAGCGGGGTTTTTTTCCAAAATTGGTCAGTTGTGATGTAGTTTAAAAGAGTTAGGTTAAATTAAAGGCTTATGAGATACGTATAATGCCTTGGGCTCGGAAGGCATCCACTGCTGGTCTATCAAGTGCAAATCAATAATTTAAGAAAAAACAATGTAGGTAAAACAGTCATTCACACGCATTTGTCCGTAATTACCTCCAAACATCGTGTTTAGCATCTTATTACCAGTGACATTGGGTATTATCACTGTTGTCGCAATCGACCTCACACCTTCGATATTGACTGGCACTCAGATAGTCTAGACCTCTAAACTATCAACGTTTAAAAATTCCTTTCCTTAATTCGTACAGACGCCAGCACATCAAGCTACCCGAAACTGTCAAATTTTCCCAATCAACTTTGAACCTTATCTTATAGCGATAAAGTTGAAAATCTATTAAAGAAATTTGACAGATTGTAGTAGCTTGATGTGCTGGCGTCTGTACCTAATTGTGCAGTTTGGACAACTGTTTTGCTGGATTTAGAGAATATAATCGAGGTGATTACATCTTTGATTATTTGACCTTAACAGCAAATTCAATAGTTGAATTGTGAGTGAAGTTACAGGTCCTAAAGATCTTGTCTAAATTGTTTATCGGCTTGTTTTCCTTTGTTAATTTGTTAAAATTGACGGTTAAGTTGATCCATTTGTTTGGTTTTAATTTTGGAAATTTGGCTCGAAAACCTAAAATAAAATCAATTATGCCTATTTTTTTTTCTAGCTTGTCCCTCAACACCTGCAAATCGACAATGAAAATGCTATTTATTTATTTATAGTTAATTAAAACGGTACAACACCAATTACATTAATTAACATAGAGACAATAATTACGTTGACAATAATATAATTTAAAACTAACATGGAACAGTGGACACCCTTGCATACATTCTCTCACAGAACTCCAGACATATACGCATAATTTTAATCCATTCATCCGCAAACACATCACATTCAGGGTTGGCAGCCAGAAGGGCATTCAGCACCTTTAGAGTACGACAGATTGGGGATTCGGCTCTAGCTACAGTTTTGGCTGGCAGTTGCGCAAACACATTGTGCCGGCCGGCGGCTCTGACGATGTCCGATGTATTTGTCGGGCACAAATAGTCGGCAGAAAAGACCATGGAGTTCTGGGCAGTCGATACGTCCCCGTAAGGTCTTACAGGCTACAGTGAGATGATCAAGGCCTCTTCTCACCTCCAATGAGTTAAAGCCCAAAGTCCCTAAAAGATAACTGGTAGGGTACATGTATGGAAAGAAATGGTATAACTTTTTGAAGAGGCATCTAAGGGAAGCTTTCTGTACCTTTTCCAGCATCAGTGTTTGGGTCGCGTTATAGGGGTGCCAAACACAGGCACTGGACTCGAGTTTGCTTCGAATCAGAGCGGTGTACAACAGCTTAACAACATTTGGATTGCGAAAGTTACGAGCATTTCGCAAAACAAATCCCAGGCGCCTGAAAGATTCCTTCGCAAGGGTAGAAACGTGATCCCTAAAAATCAGACAGCTGTCAAAAGTCACTTCCAAATCCTTGATGTTGGTGACACGAGTAATTACGTGTAATTACGTACCGTGCTATGTACCGTACCGTGATCTTATCACTAACAGTAGGTGACAACCTTGATCTTCAAAACGTTTAAGAGGCACCAGAAGGACCTCATTAGGTGCAATGCACATTCACAATCATCTCCACTTGGATAACACTACTTAGTCCATCAATGACAGTAGGTATTTATACTCATGATGACTTTCCTCCAGCGATGCAGAATAATAAATACTGAATTAATGGCGATTTTCGTGGCCTGTCGTTACTTTTGGCCTTACTTAGGTAATAGAGCAGGCTTGTCGTGAATATTTATGTGTGTGCAGTTTTCCCCTATGATGTTGCTATGATGAAGTGTAAAACATACCTATTTAGGTATGAATCCTCTCTGATGAACCAAATTTCAGTTTTTATTGCGCTTCTGTTCTCGTATCGGCCAGAACTATTTGAGAATACCTGACAATATTAGTTACGTGGTCTTAGTTGGGCAAACTGCCCACGGTGCACCTGAGTTCATTTTAGAAGCCTCATGCGCGCTCTATTTCGTTGAATGTCAAAATAGTAAATTTTAGGGACCTCGAATTTTGGGATCTGCAATATATGTCTTTAATCAGACTCGTTTTACAACATAAAGGAGGAACTTTGACTTATAGAGTAATTCTACAACATTAGTCAAATTCTTAAATAAAAATTAGGCTACAGCAAGTACTACCACTGTACAATAAATCCCTGCACTCGACGACACAAAATACAATAAAAACTGAGCGTGATTGCAACCTTCATCCTAATTGCGTAATACTATCAATCGGAATCTGAATAATTTTGAAGCAAATTGCTAATCTAATCCATTGCTTCATAAGTTCGAAAAATTTGTCTGCTCAACACGTAGGTAATGAAATAACGCAATGGATGTTGTTGAACTGTCAAAATGAAACCGAGTCCGATTGATAATGTGTTACGCAATTGCCCCGCTTGAACGGGATGCCTCGGATCTCTTATCCAGCTTATCGTTTTAGGAAAAGAAGATGATTAGGTACTTGCGTTAGTAAATACCTCCATTCAATTGCTCTTACGATTGTTTTAGCTCTGACGTCATTGTTAACCCCTGCAGCGCTCGCTGGGTGGTCAATAAGGCGTCATAGTGGCGTTTATTCGGCTGGACTCATTTCGCACGCCCAGATCAACACTGCACTAAGTCAAAATAGCACATTTTTCAGAATGGACGGAAAAACCATTATTTCATATTATGTCAAAGTTATTGCGAAGGTCCTGAATATTGCATGTGAAGAATCCAATGCGTATCAGTATTATATAAATACGCCTGTTTTCGTGGTTAGCGTGGAAAATTTTTGGCCATTCTATTAAATATTAGGTCCTTACATATGAAATTGGCGTTTTGTATGGAAGGAACAAAAAGTCGAATATTTTTTAATATAATATATTTAATTAATCAAAGTATGAACCATTGTTTTCAATGCACTTTTGCCATCTTATAGGTAGTTCATTGATCCCTTTACTAAAAAAACCAGTCGGACGGGAATCAATAAAATCTTTGAAGGCGATTTGGACTGCCCCATCGGAGTTGAATTTTTTCCCTTGCAAAAAGTTATCCAAATTGCGAAAAAAATGGTAATCTGTTGGAGCAAGGTCCGGGGAGTATGGAGGATGTCTAAGACATTCCAATTCAAGCTCTTCTAATTTGGTAGCCGTCTGTTGCGCAGTGTGTGGTCTGGCGTTGTCGTGAAGCAGCAGTGGCGTGGAGCGATTGACCAGCCTTGGTTGTTTAGCCGCTAGCTTTTCCATCATGGTTTGTAATTGCTGACAATAGACATCAGCTGTAATAGTCTGGCCAGATTTGAGAAAACTGTAATGAACAATACCGGCACTAGTCCACCAAACGCTTACAAGTAACTTTTTTGGGGTTAATTTTCGCTTGGGGCAGGATTTGGCTGGCTGGCCAGGATCCAACCATTGCGCTGAGCGCTTCCGATTATCGTAAAGAATCCATTTTTCATCACAGGTAATGATTCGGTTTAAAATACCTTCATTGTTGTGCCGGTTCAGTAATGTAACGCAGCAGTCGACGCGCGTTTGCCGGTTTGCTTCAGTCAATTCGTGAGGTACCCACCTTTCAAGCTTTTTAATCTTCCCAATTTGCTTCAAGTGAATTAAAACAGTTTTATCACTAACATCGAAGCCTGCAGCTAACTCGGACGTGGTTTGCGATGGGTCCGCTTCCACAATAGCCTTCAATTCTCCATTATCAACTTGGGTCTCAGGCCGTCCACGGGGCTTGTTCTGCAGGTCGAAATTTCCAGAACGAAAACGTTGGAACCAAAAACGAACTGTGTTTTCTTTTGCAACATGACCGCCATACACATCATTCACCCTTCGAGTCGTTTCCGCAGCACTAGTGCCACGGCGGAACTCGTACTCGTAAATAATGCGATATTTTAAATTTTCCATTTTGTAAAATGAGTGACGCAAACAGAAAAAACAGAAGAAAAAAAACAAACGAATGACGGTCATCGAAGCACAAATACATGAGTAAATAGCTGTACAAATTTGAATTTGGAATTCCTTACCAAAGAGGAGAAATTCGTGATTAAAGTGGCCAGTACGAAAAACGCCAATTTCATATGTAAGGACCTAATAAAAAACTCGATTTTAAGATTTTTCGACATAATACAGTGTTGTTCTGGGTTTGCGATTTATTAACCAATTTAGTAGCCAGTATAGCAAGAAAACGAAGATAATATGCTGTAATGGAGATACAATTAATCTGATATCTAGTCTAGCAGTGTTTCTCATTTTTGAATTTTAAGAGTAAGAGAGAGAGTGTTTATTTCAGAGTTTTAAATGTAAGAAAGATAGTAAAAAAAATGAGGGGATAATGACAGCGCAAGGAAATCATACAGGTATAATTTTTAGTCAAGGTAAATAAGATACTTAACGGGTAGGTTAGGTTTGGTTCGGTTAGGTTTTCGACCATCAGATTGTTGCAAGTGATAAAAAAACGAAGATATTAACTTAAACACAGTTTGCACATGACAACTTTGCAGGGTAATCCTTAAAAAAAAAAAAAAAAATTTTTGCGAAAAAAAAAAATGGTTACCTACAAGGAAATCGGTACTTTAATGCTTTCAGCCGCCATTTTACTCTGGTTACCAGCAAAGTGACACGTTTCAAGCTATTAAAGATAACCCACTGATCTAAGGCGCTTTGCAGATGGAACAACTTTCATTGAGGCAACTAACAACTTTTTAGTTGCTACAACCAAACAGCCCGGGGTGTATGTAAACAGCTAGTTGCCATTTGCTGCAATAGTTGCTCCATCTGCAAAGCTCAATTCATAATATTGTGCGACAGCCAACGAAATGTAGATGACATGATAAAATCTTTACAAACATTATTAGCGTTATCTTCAATGTTTTCTTTCACGTTATCTAGCCGTACGTTTTCATGCAGTTATTCTCAATCTTAGAACGAAGTTTTGTAGTACCTAGTTACCTAGTCGGAATTCACGCCCATAAAATTATGATTACTTAGGAGGTAGACACTCTCAAACAACAGGTTTCTTAGTATGTGTAGTAAATAACGGATTATTTCGAGTAACTGACTGATAGACAATAACAAAAAAAAATCCCGAAGCGTTAAGCAAAGGTGTAGGACGCCCACATTCGCCAGTTATGTTTAAGACCCATTTAATTGGGGCCGAGCCTATTGGCATCAACCGGGCCATACACATACACATAATCAGCCTTTAATGTTCCCACTGCTGGGACACAGGCTTTCTCTTGATGAGAGGGAGTGGGCCGTAGCCCGTACCTAATCCACCGCGCGTGCCGAGTGCAGTTTGTTAGACTCCGGGCCGTTACTGAGAAAATTCTATAATAAAAGAACAAAAATAATAGAAAAACCCCATTACCCCGTGTCTGACCTGGGAATCGAGGTCCTGCCTCATGCTCAGCAGTAGCGCTTGCGTCCACTAGACCAACGAGGCAGTTTCAGGCACTGATAGACAATGTACAGACGCCAGAACATCAAGCTACTACAATCTGTCAAATTTCTTTCATAGGCTTTTAACTTTATCGCTAAGGTATAAGGTTCAAAGTTGATTGGGAAAATTTGACAGTTTCGGATAGCTTGATGTGCTGGCCTCTGTACCTACTATCGGAAAAACTTACATTTGCCCAATTCGAAAATAAAATCCCGTGCACACGATGACCACATCTGTTAGCAAGCGTTACTATAGCGGCGGAGTTCTGCAAGCGAGAATAGCCCTTACGGTGAATAGATGTAAGTTTCCTCAATGGTACATCCTAAATCGCTGAAGATATAAACGTCCAGCCCCCCATAAAGTTTATTTCTTTAGTTTTAAACAAAGTCGCGGGCTAGTTACAGTAAAACGGGGCTACTTTGAACAGGCGGGGCTACTTTGACCAGGCCGATCACAACGCTATGACGCGTTCCCCACACCCCGCGCCTCGCGCAATACTTATTACTCGAGGTCACGCACACTTGCTGAGCACACGTGAAAACCGATTTTGACGCTCTGTCAAAGTAGCTCCAAAATCTGTCAAAGTAACCTTGGAAGTCAAAGTAGCCCCGTTTTGCGGTACTTCACAATACAATATCACCATAATGTTAATTCATTATATCTCTCACAAGTTGAATGAACATGAATAATTTACTAATGTTACCTCCATTACCAACTAAGAAAAACTAGCGCCGAATGGTTTAGAATAAATTCAATCTTTACATAGTATTTAACTCAAGAATTTCCTCTCTACAAACGATAAAAATGATCATAAAAATATCACTGCAATTTTAATACACGTGATGCATAATATTATCGTTTAAAATGTCAATTATCATGTTCACAAGTCAATGTATTGGAATTAACAATATTTACGTTAATAGTAAAATATTGAGTAGGTATCATTCGCATCTGAGGGTTAACGCAAGTTGAGGTCGAAAAGGCCTCTTTATCGCTGGGAGATAACCCCAACACCGTTCACAGAGGTCTTTTGAACAATAAGCATATTATATATATGGACGTGTAGTTTAATGATCATCTTCGTAATTAATTTATTTTACGAGGAAAGAAATGTCAATTAATATTATAAAGTTGACGCATGATATTGATTGAAAAGTGCTATCAACTCAAACTCAAAGCATTTTTTTCAATTAAATCAATTACAGGCACCTTTGAATTGTCAAGGGGTCGGTCAGTCAGAAAGATGAAGCTAGTTGCCCATTCCAAAGCGTAGGTACCTATGGAGAAGAACGGGCAAGAAACTCCGTGGACACTTTTAAATTAAAATAATATACAAAGACTTGGTTACATCATTCATGTTAAAAATTAATGTTAGTATTTGGTATGCTTTAGGTTTAGGTACACCAGGTTCCTACATCTATTGTAGTTACCTATATTTTTTACGGTTTTGAAGAGAGTATTAAAAAGTTGAGTTGTTAACTTTTTGACTGGATGTACTTACTTAATTTTCATTCAGCTATTAGTTGCATTAGTTAGGGTTACTAGCCAAAAATGTCCATCATACACTGAAAAAAAAAATGTATTTCTCGAATAAAACACCTTTTACCTGTTTTTTAAAACATTTTACCCTAACACCCCTTCAACCCCACGCCATATTAATAATCCACCATCTTTGATCCAGGAAAGACTCCATACCCTTCATCAACAATGGAGTACAAGCCACCATCACGAAGACTCCTTTCCCCAACAAGCAGCTGGGCAAAGAAGGTCGGGGCAAAGCCCTGAGGCAGGTGATGGCATCCTTCATTGCCAACTTGGGCACCATCAACACAGGCATGGCCTTCGGCTTCTCTGCCACGTCGCTGCCGCAGCTGAGGAAACCGGATTCCTTTATACATGTTGATGATAATCAAGCCAGTTGGATAGGTAAGACTACCAATATTTATCATATTGTACTACTGTCACCGGCAAGTCGCGATAGGTCCTGAGATATGTGTGGATTTTTGAGCCTCAACATTTTAATTTATTTAAAAAAAAAGTGAGGTACATACAGTCTCTTACAAACTTGCAATAAATATAATAATTTACTAATTTAGGGAAAAAATCATAAGAAGAGTTACAACAGAATTTAATCTGGCGTCCTCTGGAAATTTATTCTGTCATGTCGGATTCACTTTCACAAGTCATTTATTAAAAAAAAAAAACTAGATGGAGTCGACTTTTTCTATTTGAACTTTACTACCCCTGAGAAGAAATGACCAAACAAACCCAGGGGTCTGTCTCATTTGAAGTCCAGACATAAAGTCAAAGCATTTATTTCAAATAGGCACTTTTGAACGTCAAAAATGAAACGAACTTTTGAAACGTGGTCGCTCACAATGGGCCTTATTAGAAGGCTGAAAGTCACCCAAAGGGCAATGGAGAGGGCTATGCTTGGAGTTTCCCTGCGGGATCGAATCAGAAATGAAGAGATCCGCAGGAGAACCAAGGTAACCGACATAGCCCGAAGAATTGCCAAACTTAAGTGGCAGTGGGCAGGGCACATTGCTCGCAGAACAGATGGCCGATGGGGCCGAAAGGTTCTGGAGTGGCGACCGCGTACCGGAAGGCGTAGCGTTGGAAGGCCTCCCACAAGGTGGACCGACGACCTTGTGAAGGCCACAGGAACTCGTTGGATGCGAGAAGCACAAAACCGGTCGAAGTGGAGGTGCTTGGGGGAGGCCTATGTCCAGCAGTGGACGTCTTTCGGCTGAAATGATGAACGTCAAAAATTACCTTAAAATAGAATTGATTCTAGTCGCCCCTTCCAAAAGGTAGTTTTCATAATCTTGGTCAGATCGTGTGAGGACCATGCAGATTAGCGTCTGAAACGATCTTTTGAGAAAAGAATCCTGTCCAATCAGTGCAAGCATTTGTCAGTAATCGCTCAACTTAGAACTTAATGAGCTCAAAGCATGACAGTCTTTGTATGATAGCAAACTAATTAAGATTCAAAGACGCCTAGGTAAACTAATATTTTGTGTCTTCCTGAAATTAATGTAAAAGTGGAGAAGAAGGGAAACAGGAGAATTTGTATTGGTATTTCAAAGTGTGATTATGACACTTCATCATAATTGGCGATGTTATCCATAGAGAATACGTTGGTTTTTTTTTAAACAGCCTGTCAGTATGTTATACGAAGGCCTGGCCTGGCTTACGAAGGCTAAAAGTATTAATAATTGAATATACCCCCATTCAAGCTGTTTTTAGCGAAGTTGACTGATTAACCAAAAATAAGCTAAAATAGTAATCCGGAAGTGTTATTGCGCACTTAGCGCAGCTAGATATTAGATAATCAGTTACATTACTCTTATCTTACATACGTACATCCCATCTTCTGTAATCTCCAGATAATACTTTGTAAACACTACAAGATAAATTACCATAGACGAGTGCATGTAAAGCATAACAAGTCAACATACTTATAGAACGTCTCAGCTTTGACTTTGCAATGAGACTAACATGAGATTTGTTGCTAATCACATAAATACACTTTTTCAAATGAGGCGGTATTTTAAATTCTCTAATCCCAGGTTTTATGTGGTGTTTTTTCGTCTTTTCTGCAATTCCATTACCATTTTCTTCGGGCCCTATGTCCGTTTAAGTACCTATTAGAAGAAACAAAAGAACATTGGAACGTTTTCCACGCCATCTTTTAGCATGAGATCTGGATTTGAACATCATAGAAGAACCAGCTTGCTTGTTTGCTTTGGCAAACTATTAGGCAGTTGCCAAGAACTTAGCAGGGAGAGCTGACTGCGCCCAGAATGCGCTAGGAGTACACTTAGGTTTCACCACACGTGGAGGCTATTAATAGCACCAGATAAAAACTTACAGACACACAGACTGACAAAACACAGACACACACATACAGGGACACACTTACAGACATACAGCGCCCTCCGCGTCCAGTTTAATAACGCGTTCAGGGCGGTGATGGGGCTGCACCGCTACTGCAGCGCCTCGTGCATGTTCGCAGAGGCGCGCACCGACTGCGCAAGCGGTGCGCGTCTGTGGTGCGCAGAGTGCGGGGCAACGCCAACACCGTCCTGAGTCAGGTCCTGACGATGATCGCCAACAGACTGGATTGCCCTTACATCCGGCAATGCTGCAGCAGACATATTGGTTATATTGTGGCTGTTAGTTAGTTACTTTTTGTCTGTGCTTGTTATCCTGTCCGTACCTACCCTTTTGTGTATCTGTTTTATATGAGTCTTGTTACTTGAATTAAACTTTTTTTTAAATTTACTTTTCTATTGTTTCAGCCAGTTTAAGCGCGGCCGGCACTCCAATAGGATGCATCCTCAGCGGGTACTTGATGGACAACATTGGACGCCGGAGGACGCTCATCATCACGGAAATACCGCTCATATTTGGATGGCTCATGGTCGCTTTTGCACAGAACGTTCCTATGCTTTATATTGGTAAGAAAATGTTTTTTTCCTATATGATTAACAGGCTTGCTCCACGTAGTAACTCTGTGTATAGGCCTCCGCCCTTTTGTAGTATACTTTCCTGGTCTGTGCGAGTCTCATCCAGGTCTTCCCCGCGATCTTCAGTACTCGAAGTCCGTACAGAACGATTTCAAAATTAATGCCTATAAGTCGTATGTTAAAAGAGCGACTTTATTGAAAAATATTTTTAGTATGCTGAAGAAAACTGCTATTAATTTGAGATATTTTTATTTCCTGTAGTTACTCCTCCGTTTGTAAGCGAACAGCATTCGCTTGTCAAACTCCTGTCCTAGAAACGTAGAAACAAAAAAAAACTAGGAATCGTCATACCTAAATACATTATTTGTTTGTAATGACAATCAATATAACAACCGGCATTTGAGGTCGTGCGAATAAATTGGAATCTCATTATCCATTAAAATTAACCGATCAACTCATAAACATTGTACAGACGCCAGCACATCAAGCTACCCGAAACTGTAAAATTTTCCCGATCAACTTTGAACCTTATGCTTTAGCGATAAAGTTGAAAATCTATTTAAGAATTTTGACAGATTGTAGTAGCTTGATGTGCTAGCGTCTTTACCTAAAACAAGCAGGAGGCTGTTTTCAAGCACTTACGAACTAAAAATATGGCCGCCAATTTCTTGTTTTAAATCTTTGTATATACCCAAATTGGAAATGCAATGCTGTGCCTACAATCGTTATTCATTCATAAGTTATTCTCAATTACAATAGGTGAAAGATTTAAAGCGAGTTTTAAGCGAGTTTGGAATATTCTTTCTCTAGCTTGTCGATGGTAATCTAAATTGAGTCAGCCTACAATTTGGCTACGAGCTCGGCGCCTTCAGTAGCGTCCATCGTTCCTGTAACGTGCAGACAACCGGAGAAGTAGGAAATGGAAACTATGCTAGCTAATCTGTCTATATTTTACAGGTAGACTGATGATTGGTTTCGGTTCGGGCATGGTGGGTGCGCCTGCCAGGGTCTACACATGCGAGGTCTCACAGCCACATCTCAGAGGAATGCTGGGTGCTCTCGCATCTGTCGGCGTGTCTACTGGTGTCTTGATACAGGTACGTCGTCTATTCTTGGGCAAGAGCATATACAGGGGATAATATTGAGAGCAGTGCTGATTCAGTGGTAAAGGCCCGACATACGAATCGTCGTGGTCGTGGATTCTGACCCAGGCAGGTACTTGGTGGAGTTTATTTCATCACCAGTGTTCTCAAAACGGTGAAGGAAAATATTGTGAGGAAACTGGCATTTTCTAGAAAGAAAAAACAGAAAATATGTGATTTAGCCAACCCGCATTAGGCCCGCGTGTTGGATTACGGCCCACTCCCTTCCACAGAAGAGAGGCCTATGTCCCAGCAGTGGGAATATTATATGCTGATAATGCTATATAAAGGGTGGGTTACCCACGCGGCGCGAAGGTTATTGGGACCATGCTCTTTACACATGATGTTTAAGTAGGTGGTGAATGCTTATGCGAATCCCGCACACCCGGGTATAGGTAGAGGTGGAACACCGCGGTGGTTTTAGCCGGTAAGAGTCCGGCATGCCCTTCTGTCACCCTCACGATAGAGGAAGTCCATGACGAATTCCACCGCGAGAAAAAAAAGGTGCCATTTTAATTGGCCTCGATGCAGACATAGAATTCACGACCCATCTGAACAACCCAGCGAATCTGATATGCACGTGCCTTTTTTCCGGAAAGTCATGTGACTTTACTATTAGTAAAGTTCATGAGTAGCCAATTAGAGCCAAGCTACCATGATTAGTGAATAAACTTCCTACTACTGTTTGGTGTGAATGAAGTCTCTTAATAATAATTTGTTAAAGCTGTCTGTGCACATGCGAAGGCCTCGAGCATATTTTATATTTCAAATTTCATTTTAGAAATATTTTTTTGAGTCCTTGTTACTTGTTATTAAATATTATATAAATAAATAATCATAAGATTAAAAAACTGAACTGATTGAAAAACTGTATTTAATGTTAGTCTTTATATTTTTGAATAAATATTATTATTTTATTATTATTTATTTATTTATTTGAATGTAAATGCACCTAGGACTAACTTCTTAAGAATATTAATTACTTAGTCGGATATTAAGGAGCCAAAATGCAAACCACTTCGATGCGCTTATGAATTTAATTAATCGCATGCATTTTTCAATAACAATAACTCATTAGCCATAGAATGGGCACTTATAGTCACGCGGACTCAATTATCTTGACTTATAGGTGACAAAATGCATTAAACATTCAATGAACTTTCTGCAACGCGATCAGGAGACCATGTACAAACAGAAAAACAAGAGCCAAAAAATTTTCACCTAGCAATAATAGTCCTAACTCTGGAAGCAACAGGCTAAAATGACGTATATTTAACAGAAAACAGTATACAGGGTGCCAGGGACATCGATGTGCAACTTGTTACCATCAATTAAGAACACATTTCTCTATTAGATTGTCAACTTTATCGCTAAATTATAAGGTTCAAAGTTGATTGGGAAAATTTGACAGTTTCGGGTAGCTTGATGTGCTGGCGTCTGTACATGATTCTGAAATTCAATTTTTCGTCGGTTATTATAAAAAAACAAAATTTGCTCTTGCATACATTTTGACCGCGTAGCACTTTTGTAGAAAGCATTATTTTTTTTTTAAATATCCGACGCAAAATTTTAACGCAGGGGAGTCCAGACTCATGAATCGAATCCGAGGGAGTCGCGTTACGTCCGCTACGCGTTACGCGCGTCGGTTTGTGGCCTTCGAGGCTGAATTCATGGTAACAGGTTGTGTTTCGATGTGCCTGCCACTCTGAATAACCACTGTTGATACGGGATCAAGTATGGAAAACACCACATCAGCACACATCACACACCAGTTTCTTAGATACCGACACACCCATTAGCACTAAACCCATTCCATTATTAGGTAATGGAATTTTTCGACGTGAAAATGAGTTTCCCTAATCTTTCACGCACGATTTCACAAGTAGCTATTAATAAACGTGAATGAAAATTGATAATGTAATAAAATTTTGCCAACTCAATCTAGAATTCTTAGGGCAAAATTGCTAGTGCATATTGATATAGCTAATCAATCACTTTACGTGTCATGTAGAATGTCAGTCACGCTGTCAACGGTGGTAACGATCATAATTGAACTGTTGGTTCTATAAAATTAGACCTGTCGCCGCTGGGCAAACATATAGGCAACAACATTGGTATATTACATGGGCAAACTTCACGTGGTGACTACGTAAGGAACACTATTGATTGATACGTCATTCATTATCATGATTAATGAGTTAAAGAGTTTATTTTTATAAAAAACTAGCTGCGCCACGCAGTTTCACCCGCGTAAATGTCGATCCCGAAGGAATATCGGGATCAGCTACATTCATACAAAATTTTATCAAAATTGGTCCAGCCGTTTAAGCGTGAGGAAGTAACAAACATATGTATAAACACACACACTCACAAACTTTCGCCTTTATATTATTAAGTGTGATGTGATACATATTCTACGAGGTCTTGACGCAGAACGTCACTTTCGCAAAGATAGTTGGTGTCTAAAGATTAATAAGTATTGGCTATTTATATGCAATTGGGAAAATTGAGAAATAAGATCAACATGCTGTACCAGCAATTTGAATTTTGCGTGTCGTGGCTATCAAAAACAAGGCAAGGCAAGGTATATTAATGAGTGGCAATACGTCACAATTAGCCTGTTATGTTCCCACTGCTGGGACACAGGCCTCCTGTCTGTATGAGTGAGTGGGCAAAATCCACCACGCAGGCCCATTGCGAATTTTTGGTTCTAATATATGCCAGTTTCCTCACGATGTTTTCCTTCAACGTTTTGAGTAATACGTAGGTATTCGGTGTTGTATAATAGGGTATAGACCTTACCGCCCACTTTTGCCGAAGTTCCGTAGATTTATAATAACCTTCCTAATAATTCCTAATACTCGTAAGTCATTGTTATTTTAAAAAGAATGCCCAACTCTCATTGCAGTGGTTCTGTACGCTTGTAGCCATACGGGATACTGATAAAACTATGTATTTCACTTGATACGTGTATGGAGTCCACAAACTTAACTGATGATAGTGAGGAGTTGTTAGGCGTCCGAAAATGATCTGAATATGATGAAAATTAGTGGAAATTAAAAACTTTGATGATAGTGCAATTGTGCAATTTGCGTTTGCACCAAACAGGTTCTTATACAATGTTTTTCATTCCTTCCAGTACGTGATAGGCAGTGCAACATCATGGAACATCCTCGCGGGCATCAGTGCAACTGTTCCAATTCTCTCGTTCCTGGGGATGCTACTCCTCCCGGAGACTCCCAACTACCTCCTTCAACAGGACCAGCGGGCGAGGGCTGAGAGTTCTCTCGCGAAGCTTAGAGGGTCCACCTGCAACTTAGAAGATGAGATACAGAAAATGATAGCGTTCAAAGAGAAGAATCATGTTGAACCGTAAGTATTATTTACTGAAACTGCCAGAAAAGGAGCTATACGTAGTGCTGCATTCACAAATCGAAATTATACTACCTATAATAATATCGTCGAAATAATGCATTAAATTCGTTCATTGATCAGGATGCCCATAAATTTGTAGTGAATAGCGTTCTTTAATCTTTAAATTAAATAAATGTTAGGCCATTTACTCGAACAACAGCATTTTTTTAATGTAATTAAAAACTGTGACAATGTTTTTATATTGGTTAACAGCAAAAGCTAATTACAGTCAAACCTGGATAAGTGAGAACTGGATAAGTAAGAAAACTATAAGTAAGAGTAATAGCCAGGACCCGTCATTTTAAGCTTCCAAAACCTCTATTAGCGAGAAACAGAAACCTCTGTAAGAGAGAGTCGTTTTTCCCTCATAGACCTCCGTAAGTGAGACTGCTACTTATCTATACCTCTATAAGCGACAGTCGAGCTGCATTTTACAAATTTAACATCTGCTATTTTATGACTTATTCTTAACTTTCATGGAACTTCCTACCATTGTTTTTGTATTAATAATATTCATAATCTAGTGTAAACAAGGTGGTATTTTACTAAACAATTTGTTCTCATTTAGCTATGTTTTCATATTTCTTAGTAACTTTTGACGTAGGTAGGATTATACTTTACCTACATATTTGCACAATACGTCGTATTTACAAACAAGTGTAGGGCACTGTTCAATATTTATACTATGGATTAATCAGCCCAATTACGAGTGTACAAATAAGTTTTTGAGATCAGGCTTTCCATAGTTATTAGTGGCACAAATGTTTTTTTTTTTACCAACTTTTTTTCCTTGTACCTACTCTAAGGCTAATAAAAAAAAGGAATGAGTCTAGGATGGCCATAAAAATCTATTTAGATAAAAATATTTAAATCATTTCAAATTGAAACAGCTAAAAGATAAGTAAATTGTAAGTAAAAGGTTAACATTTAAAATACATAATATAAATATTGCTCATGATGCTATTAATGTGTAACATTTTACTCACAATGTTAATAGATCACTATTTTATGTTAATAGATAGAGAGTCACGATCTAAACTCATTTGTCTGGTGTAGATAATGGCAGTAAACGCGACAATATACGAGATATACGAGTACAAGTGTTTATAAATATGAATAGGGACGGCTATATGAATATGCATATTAGGTACCTATAGGTTTGCCTCTCGTTGTGCGATTACTTCCTTGTCTAAAATTGTAACAAGCATGTATTATGCTGACTGGATGAATTATTTATAATCGCTAATCACACTAATATTATAAAGGCGAAAGTTTGTGTGTGTTTATATGTTTTTTACTTCTTCACGCTCAAACGGCGGGACCAATTTTGATAAAATTTTGTATGGAGGTAGCCGACACTCTGGATACTACTGGCTACTTTTTATCCCGATATACCCACGGGATCGACATTTACGCGGGTGAAACCGCGGGGCGCAGCTAGTAATCTATACATATATTATATAAAGAGTTAAATTAAATAAGCTAGTGAAACTCCGCAAACGAGATGGATATCGATAGCTAAATATGAAAAATGAATTTAATTTTTGGGATCAACGATAGCTGGTAGTGTAGTTATTTGAAATATCGGTTTAAACATCAGTATAACGTCGTCGTCGTCGTCCTATAACGTCTGTGGAGTTGCGTTAGCTAATTTAATTTGACGCTGTATATAGCTCTGAAAATATTGTTTGTTTGAACGCTCTAATCTCTGGAACTAGGTACCAGTCGGATTTGAAAAAATCTTTTTGCATTTGATAGCCCAATTCTTGAGCAAGGCAATCATTTGGAACAGGTGTACACAATATTGAATACGGCGGTCCCTATGGCAGTTCAATGTAGCAAGCAGACTATAGGTTTTTTGGTGACTTCCACCGAAGGAAATCTTATAATTCTTGAAACAGAACAGTGCGTTATAAAATACACCGAGTCACCGACTAATTCATTGCCGTCATCATTTCAGGTTGCATGGCCCCCGTGAAATAATCAAGGCTCTGTTGTCCCCCTCAACCCTGAAACCGTTCACCATCCTGGCTATCTACTTCTTCGTGTATCAGTGGTGCGGAGTCAACACCATCACTTTCTACGCCATTGAAGTTTTTGAGGTACGTACCATTATTCTGTACATTATATTGGCCGTTTTCACATTGGACGATAATGATCACGACATTATAACTACTCGATATCGAGCTGGTAGTTTCTTATAGTTATTAAGGGGCTTACAGGACCTAAACGAAAAAAAAAACGCAAGTTTTAGAAACAATACAAGTATATGATCGACTGCAGTAAAAAATATATATATATATATGATATTCTTCAGGATATATGCTAGGTAGATAGTGTGTTGAAAATATTATACAATTTATTTGGTACGATAGAAAAAAATCATGAAGATACCTCTAAAAACTTTCTTTTTACAATAAAAACCATGCTAATATACATACAATCATTGTGATTTTTTGTCAGATTATTCTACAGGCAACATACTAAAACAGTCCAAACAATAGATTTTTCGTAAATAGATAATTGCTTCATATTTTGCAATAAATTACCAGCGTTGTGTCATCGCGATTCTCTTTCTTTTCTATGCAGTCCGACAGTGACCGCGCTTTAGGTCGTGTAGTCCTCTTAATAAACGCTTTCACACTGTGTCGTTGTAGTCAACGGTATCGTCGCCGACGTGGATTGTCGTGCCAATATCGGCGGACGACACAGTGTAGGGTAAAGCTGTTGGTTACATCGTGTCACATACCGATATCGTCAGACGATACCGTTGTCGTCCAAGCTGATGATACGATATAGGCGTGTCGGTGTCGTTATTGTCGTAGTCTGAAAACGGGCATAGTATGAAAAATATACACAAGAAATTACACAGTCATGAGATTTTTTTTCAAATTATGTCTTTGGAGTTAGCAGCAGCAATCTGGCATCAATTTGAGGTTGATAAATAAGGTAGAATATAAAAAAAAATCTTCAATCCTGATCATCGATTTATCAACATAGCCTGCGTTCGCAATTTAGTTTCCAAACACGCATGTGTAAATAAAAATTTGCTTTTGAAAAAATAGTTTTATAACCCGCACATAAAGTTCAGTATGCGCTACAACTTTTATGACTAGCCCATAGACATAGTGCCAGTAATTCTGAAATCAACTTAATTTACACTTGTTTAAGTTAAAGTAAGTAGGAAGTGCAGTAACTGTTACATAATTATTATAAATTTTAATTTCCCAAATCTAAATTCTTGAACAAAATCCTGTAATTTATCGTCTTAGATAGAAGTAAAAAAAAAACAATCTTTCAAAACAAATCAGAAAATTAAAGCCCGATAAGCAATCCATTCATCACAGAGTTTACTGCATGAAGCAAGTTGGCAACGCCTTGAACTAGCGCACATACACCTAATTTTGTCCGTTCCGACGAAAAAAGGGCGCGCGACGGCGTTGCCAAATCACTTGCCTGCGCGCACGTATGTGCATTCCTTTACGAGCATCCTGCGCATCCTTTGCATCCTTCTGTGCATCCTTTTCCTTTAAAATTTAGATCATGTCATCACTGACATGATCTAAATTTTCTGTATAACACGTTCAAATAGATATTTTAATTTGGCACTCCTATTCAATTTTATCCTGTATCAAGTTAAAGCCACGTTGCAGGTATGACCTTCGCTAAAGGTTTGTAACGGAGCGATTTCATTGATGTTGCAGTGCATTTACCATCTTCCGCTATTGAAATAAAGCTCTCTTCATCAAAACTGTAATTCAATGTTACGGCTTGCAGGCATCTGGCGCAATGGCTGACAAATACTGGCTGACGATATCCATGGGCATAGTTCGGGTTATATTCACCGTCATTGGTTGCATTCTCTGTCGAAGGTGCGGTAGAAGAACGCTCACCTTCATCTCTGGTGAGTACCTACCTATTAAAAGCTTAGCTATGAAAAACTGAGCTTCCAAGGTAAAAGATAAATTAATGAATAATAAATAAGATTAGATCGTAGCATGGTTAAAATATGGCATGTATTTCAACAACGTCTAATAATTCGCATTTTGCGAATTACCTATTTAATTCAAACAGAAGCGAAGCTGTCTGTTCTAACGCACTGTTCTGATTATGATTCTATCTCTTTTCCGCGTGATTTCACCGATCAGCACCGTAATTGCGTAACACACTACTAAAATCATTTTGAAGGATATTGCTAATCCATTGCTTCATAATTATGTTCGAAAACATTTGTCTGCTCAACAACTTAACGCAAGTAATGTTGTTGAACTGTCAAAACAAAACCCATTGCTACTGATAGTGTTTTACGCAATTACCCTTGCACCATTGCTCTCAAATCGGTGAAAGAAAACATCGTGAGAAAACCGGCGCATGGCGGTTCCTCACGATGTCTTCGATGTTTTTCTGTCGATGTTTTTTGGTTCTAGGACATCCTAGAACCAAAAATTTGAAGACATGTGTCAACCTACACTGGGCCCGCGTGGTAGATTACGGCCCACCCCTTCTCACAGAGAGGAGGCCTGTGTCCCAGCTGTGGGAACATTTTAGACTGAGTATGACCCCGTTCGGAAGCCAGTTACACCTCCGCGCTCAACCGGCTATTTTGCTGCGGTGCCGCGTTCGGATCGCACGTGTCTGTGGCAGCCGAGATGTTTATAGACCGAAACTAATTTTTGACGTGAATACGTCATTAAAATTGCTTCCATAGTGGGAGGCAAGACAAAAAAACCAATGATAACAAAATCGGGGCATACAATTTGGTGTTGCAGCTTCATATCTATCACCTGCATTCTAAATTCAATTACACCATTGGATAGCTAAAGGATCAAAAAATTTATTACGCCATGTGAGGACTGTGAAGCATCGCGCGCGTTGGAAGGGGAAGATGAAAAATTAAATATTTGTTTATTAATGGCAACTAGGCCCAATTTTTAGTAACATAATTCATAAAAACTATTGTTAGTAAACACACACAGAAACAGAAACAAAAATAAAATTTCAAAGGTTAGCCGTGGGGTCTTCTGACCAGCACCTCCACAGCGTGCGGCAACCAGGGTGCGTCGTATTTTTCCATCAACATACTTAGGATGCCGTTAGAACTAGACCGCGCTCTTGATAAGACGGAATTTGTTTTTTTTGCGCATTATGGCGTAAAAATCATCGGTATGCGCAAATGCGAACATACCGGACGCACTACAATAGCGCGGCAGTCCCAACAGCATCCTGAAGCAAGTATTTTGTCATACTGTTTTCTTTATTAATAAATTGGGCAAGGGCAAGAGCTTATTTTTTTTTATACTTTTTCAGATTAAAAAAAAATTATGAAGCACTTTTTACTGACCCCTCTTTTTATGGAAGTTTGGTAAAAAAAAGAGGAGGTTCTGCTTTTGAAGGGGTTTTTAATGGACGTCTTCTGAGGTTTTGAATATTTTTATTATTTGGTGTTAGGTACCACAAGTATTTAATAAAGTTTAGTTGAGTAGTTTATTATCTTGGTAGGTCTTATTTGTAAGTCTAACTGGTCCGGTAAACAGTATGTTTTTGCAAAAGGGGTTTTTGATTATACTTTTTTTTCTTTTCCCCAGCTTTGGGCTGCGGCGTCACAATGATAATCCTGTCGGTATACATGTACTTTGTCAAATTTTGGAAGGACAACGACCTACCACCACAGCACTCCTGGATACCAGTGATCAGCATCTTCGTCTTCGTGATCTCCTGCACGCTGGGATACTTGATTATACCCTGGGTTATGATTGGTGAAGTTTATCCGACCCAGGTAATTTTATTTGTCTAGTACATTAATTATTTACATATTTGTGAACCTAGGGCTAAGGTCCGAAATTTGATTACTCGGGAGCGAGCGACACATCGGCATAATGCAATAAATAAGCAAATAGAAGTGGCAACCATGCGTATTGGTTACATGGTTGACCGAAGACTGAAAATCAGCTAAACTAATGTAGAACTTCAAGTTAAGTGGACCGACGAAAAAACTCATTTTACCGTAGAAGCGTTTTATTTTTTAATATACATATGTACCCATACCAACTACCTGATACAAACCCAATATGTCAACTTAAAAGCTAAGCTTAAAATAATAATAATATATACCAGTAATAAAAAAGGGAGAGGAATGTATCGTAGGCATCAAAAAATTTATCCGCATCGCAGTCAGCAGGACAAGTGCTCAAAAGGCTGGCAGCATTGCCACGCTGCATGGCAATGCTGATTATTTGGCCAAAAAATTGGCCGGCCCACTGGGCACGTGAAGAGTCGACCAACCGCATTGGCTTGACTTGAAAAACTAGGTGGGCAATCGGAGCCCCTGGCCCTAGAATTTAACTTCAAACAGCTCGAACATGTAAGATCCAATAAGATTGGAATATTTATCTTACCTTTTAAAATTATGTAAATGTTGTGAATATATGGACAATCTACAGCACAAAATAAATAATAAATGTCAACTTGAAATTATTGTAAGTATCTACCTAATATGAATACCCTGTAAAAAATATTCACATGACCTGCAGGTGCGCGGCATCGTGGGCGGCATGACGACGTGTGTGGCGCACATGTCGGTGTTCTCCGTGGTGAAGACCTTCCCTCTGCTCAAGTCCCAGCTCAACGACTACGGCGTCTTCGGGCTGTACGGGTCCATGTCTTTGCTTGGTGAGTTTTCGTTTATTACTACAGCCGTGTTCCCTACAATAATGTGAGGATATATACTGTTACGGGCCTGTTGTACGGAACGTATCCTCATAATGGGAATTATTACATCTGACGCCAATAATGTAATCAATGTAACCTGTCTCTTAGTTTATGGTAAAAGATCCCTTGAGCCCTTCGTCTCTCTGTGCATATGCATCGTAACTTCCGAACTGATGGACCCATTTCAATAAAGTTTGTTTAATTATTTTTAATTCATAAAATATTTATATATTGTTGCAAATTAAAATAATAAGTACCCAAGCAAATAATACCTAATTAATTAATAAAAATAACAAAATTAAATCCCAATAACTATACTTAATATAAATCCGAGATATTTTTGCGGAGCTACCATTATTTTTAAAGAAAACAAAGTCTAGAATGTTGATGATTGATACAAAAGTATTCATAATTGTTTTTTTTTTCAGCGATAATATTTTTCTACTTCTACCTCCCCGAAACGAAAGGCAGGACTCTACAAGAGATAGAAGATTACTTCAGCGGCAGAACGAAATCTTTGACAAGACGCAACACGCAGTGCGAAGCAACAGCAGCGTGATCGTGATGATAATGGTGATGTGATGTGATGTGATTTGATGTGATGTGATGTGTGTGATGTGTGAGGTGTGCAGCGATTTCGTATGAGTTGATGAGCTCTGATATTAGTATTTTTATATTTGAATGAGTTTCAAGGACCAGCAAGCCTTAACCTACTCTTTGGAAAATATTTTAACCACGGCATTAATTACAGCCTCTGCTTTTATGAGAGAAGAATTCAACTGTTTGTGAAAGAACGTACTTCACAAACGTTGGTGAATTAGTGAATGGTTTAAATGGTGGAAAGATGTGGTCTTATAAAGGACGGTATTTAGATACATCTATCCTTTTTTATTTTATTTATTTATTTATTTATCTAAACTCTTCGCACACAGGCCGACTTAATGCCTTAGGCATTTTCTACCAGTCAACCAGGGTGGTAAAGAGATTAGATTTATAATTTTTTTTAGATTTTTTTGTATGCTTTTAACTGCCACCTGCGTATACTCAAGTTGTTATTTTTGCAATTATAAGAATCTTTTTAGAGCTCTTCAATTTAAACGAAACAGTTAGCAGTATGAAAGTGTGATTCTTTAAGATAATCGTTAAATTGTACATACATACTCTTCGGAGTTACCTATTATCGTGTAGTTCAGCAAAGCTGCTAATTATTTGATATTATATAACAATACAAAATCAGGAAGAGATTTTTTTACATATATTTTTATTGTAAGTACAGTATTAACTCATTCAACGTGTAAAATTGTAAATAAATAAAATGATAGTACAGACAAGTAAAATGTAAAAACGTGTCATAATATTTTTCCAAATATTTTTGTAATAATAATGTTATCGTGCAAGAAATATCAAATGTAACTACGAATGTCTGAATTATAATGATACCTACTGAGAAACGAAGTGCCTTTGATTGTGAGGCATTTTATTTACTTAAATCGTGTGATTGTTTGGTTCCTCTTATGTTGTTATTATTAAGACCCATTTTTGCGTGCCCCATTCTCATCATCATATGCCTAGCCTTTTTCCCAACTATGTTGGGGTCGGCTTCCAGTCTAACCAGATGCAGCTGAATATCCCCCATTCGGGAGAATGGGGGATATCCAGCTGCATCTGGTTGGGATAGCGATCCCACAAATGAATGCACGAATGGGGCAAATGTCCCCATTTGCCTCATTCTATATCTACCAAAGGCAATCCATTCAAATATTATAAATGCTAGGATACTTTTATCCCGGTAGTACGTTTCCGTGGGATCGCTTTCAACCTCTACGCGGTCCGAAGGGCGGGAAGCCGTAGTCAAAAGCTAGTTTGCAAAATAGTGTTGTTGTTTTTAGCCAATGATAATAATCATTTAAAATTGTCTATTACCGCTGTTTTTTTTTTTGTTAGCTTCCGACTCTCATACGCCTTACAAAGGACCGGGGGGCCCCAAACGGCCCCATGGTCCCGAGATACTTATAT
Source organism: Amphipoea oculea (assembly GCA_945859645.1). Taxonomy (NCBI): domain Eukaryota; kingdom Metazoa; phylum Arthropoda; class Insecta; order Lepidoptera; family Noctuidae; genus Amphipoea; species Amphipoea oculea. Next base: position 5,483,044 of record OX243868.1, read on the forward strand.
GTAAAAATACATTAAAAAAATTATAACTAAGTATTTGTAAACATAATTGGGTTTTAAAATAAGTTGTGATTTGTAGGTGATGCGATATGTTGTATATTTTGTGAAAGTATTATACTGTAGTTTTTGCTAAGATTAGTCTAAATAATTATATTTTTGTAAAAATAGAATTATTTAGACTTTACAGATAAATGTGCCATTTTATAAATGTTTGAGTCACAAAAATGTGGTCACAGTGAAATATTTTTGTTATGGCGAGGACACAACATTTTTAATACTAAAAATAAAGTAGGGAACCGTGAAATACTTACGAAAAATACAGACATTTTTTTAGCTGTGCTTTATTATTATTCTAAAACTTCTTTAGGCGCATTGGGCATTTTTTGAGACGGGAAAAACCATTGAACTTGCGCCACTGTTAGCGTAATCGACACAGCTTCGGATGTGTTCGGCTGTCCTCGGGATGTACGGACAGCGTCAGAGAAAAGGAACCCCCTTTGGTAATGAGTTTGGTAAGTAACCAAAGGGGGTTCCTTTTCTCTGACGCTGTCTGTACTCGGTTTTAATGTATATCCGATATGTCAGTGAGTGATGGCAAATTATTCTGTTTGTGGGTTGTTTTTCACTTCTGTCGGCACTCCCGGAGTGCCACTGTTTCTTTTTCAAATCGATTGAAAAATGTTATTGTCCTTACCAATTTATATTTAAATAATAAAGCTACCATTGTTCTCTGTCTTCAGCATACAATGCATTTTATTTATAGTTTAATTTATTATACTTGAAATAGTGAAGCATTTTGTGATAGTGGTTTAGAATAGATATAGTCTAAATGTAAAGCAAATGTTGAACATATCTGATTTACTGAAAATAAAGAAAATATTTCATGATTTTTTCGTTTTGTTTAAACACCTATAGCGTTCCCACACTATTTGCTTGATTTTTAAACAGTTGCTCTAAAGCAACGAGTGAATCGTTAAAGCCCCTACTAGAGATTGTGAGTTGCGATTATTTGTGACTCACAATACTCATTTTGATACCACCTACTTTTACCTTACTTTGTGTAAATTTTTTCATCACTACTGCTCCCAAAACGGTGAAGGAAAACATCGTGAGGAAACATGCATGTCCTAGAACCAAAAATTCGAAGACATGTGACACCTACCAACCCGCATTGGGCCCGCGTGGTGGATTACAGCCCACTCCCTCTCACCGAGAGTAGGCCTGTGTCCCAGCAGTCGGATCATTAGATATAGGCCGATTATGCTGTGAAGCCCAAACCACTGATATTGTACGTAAAAAAATTATTTCGATATCGATTTGCCTCAGGACCCTCCTGTACGTGTCTGGTCTGCTTTGCAGTGGTTTTCTTGCTGTAAACCAAATCTGGTGAAAAAAGCCACTGAAAAGCAAAAATGATCCAACTTCTTATTCTATTCTTATTATCTTATGTTTATTGAATAAGTATGGATTATTTTTAGCTTTTTTCAGTCATGGTATCGCCATAATATCAAATCACTCGCAGAGCCAGGGGGCCTACCACCACGTCTTCAAGCGAAAGCGGCAGGGTAACCCGGGAAATTCAAACGTTATTGCTAGTTCAGTCAACAAATGGCCCAAAAGGGGGTGTAGACTACGCGTGAAATGATCTAAGCGATTCCTTCCGAAACTCGTTCCGGGTGCTTAGAAGTGAACATGAACATACTAAAAGTCCTGAGCCTGAGCCGGAGGAGGAGGGGGGACGGGAGGGAAGTTCCCACTTTTGGATTCTTCGTTACAACTTTTATTCATATTTTTTTTTCCGCATCCTCCTTAATCATACTTCGGTGTGGGAGCGAGATGGAGCAACACAGGCCGTATAGCTAAGAGGCCCATCATATCGGCGAAAACACATCGAGTTTTCTAAAGTAGGAGCTACATCGTTATCGGAACTGATAACACCCATTGAACACTCCAGTCTGAAATGTGTGTTCGTTCAACGAAGTCATGAAATTGGTCCTGCTGTTGTGTGGTCTCATCTTGTTCTGTGAGGCGCTCGTCAATCTGAAACAAGGTTCGTTGGAAAAAATTGCAATATTTATTAATTTTTCAAAATATAGGGATAAGTTGTTAAACATAGGAATTAAAGTAAGAAGTCAGTCTGGAAGACTAGATTTGGTAAATATTAATTGGATATAAAAATGTACTTGATCCCTAGACACTTTTGATTTGTGTATCTCAAAATCTAGACGTCCTTGTTCAAAAATAATACGATTTTCCCTTTGTGTAACACCTCCCGGGATGTTTGTCTACGGGTTGAAGGGTGATCTTAATTGACCTTGACCGTGACTTTTGTAAAAAATTGTTATCTCCAGATCGCGACATGTAAGTTTATCGCCCAACCAAAACCCTGAAAGGAGGAAAAAAAACCCAAGTTTCAATTAAAGTTTAGTCTCTTTAATCACAACTGCTAAAATTTTTGACAAGGGTCACTGTCAAGGTCAATTAAAGGTCATCCATAAATCTGTAGACAATGATCCCGGGGGTGACTTAACTTTTCTTTATTTTTAACCTAAGACGCCTAGTTTTTGAGATATTTTCGAAAAACTCAAAAAGGGAATTCCAAATCCTGGTGTCGCAGATGTTTACAAGTAGTAATGCTTGCAAGTTCCATTATGAATGACTAGCTTTTGCCCACGGTTTCGCCCGTGTGGAGGTCGGAAATATACTACGAGAACGTACCGGGATAAAAAGTTCCAAATCCTAACTTAGTCATGGTCCATACATGTGCCACATCCTAATGCATTCAGCCATTTAAGCGTTAAAAGGTAACAGACAGTTACTTCCGCAATATTAGTATGGATAGGGATGGATTATAAACTGACTATGTCACATTTTATGTCTAGGTCAACAGAATAAAAAATTCACCGAAGGCGTGGAATTCAACCACATATCCCGATCGTCTCTCCTGAAGATTCTATCAGCTTTCGAAGAAAACATCCACAAGAACCTGAGGAACAAGAAGTTATTGCCAGTTTTTACGGCACAGTTCGCTAATAATCGCTATACGAAACCCTTTATCTATCCAAATGTCTTCGAAACAGCTAAGGCACCACACTAAATTAAAATCACCTATCACCTATTCCACAATATTTGAAAACTAAGGTCTTCAACCAGTGCGTCCAGCCCATTATGACAAACGGTGGATACTGACAGTCGGGCTGGTCTACCAATACAAGGTCACTCCGCACTATAAAGCGGGCAATGCTAGGAATTTCTTTGACGGATAAAATCAGGAATGAATATCAGGAAAAGAACCGGAGTAGATAATCGACATAGCTTTCAGTGAAGTAAACAAACTGAAGTGGCAGTGGGCTGGCCATGTTTGTCGAAGGATCTATGGGCGATGGAGCAGATGAGTCCTAGAGTGGTGACCGCGTATCGGCAAGCATAGTGTGGGATGCCCTCTAGCTAGATGGACCATCGACTTTAAGAAGGTGGCTGGGACGGACTGGGTGTGGAAGGCGTAGGACAGGGTGTTGTGGCGCAGCCTAGGAGAGGCCAGTTTAGCAGTGGACTGCGATAGGCTGATTTGATGGACATAAAAATATGTTTTCTCGTTTCTCTACCTTGAATCTTATTCACTTGATTTCATTTATTTATTTAGGAAGTAATAAACAGTACTTTATACATGTAAATTTAATTATTATTATTTATAATGTTGTCTATCGAATTATTTAATAAAAAAAAACTAGCGACCAGCCCCTGCTTCGCACGGTTTTTACGACTAGCCAAGACATAGCGTTTTCTTTATAATAATAAATGTAAGATATTTATGTAATATCCTCATATTTCGGAATATTTTTTCGAAATGACGTTAGAAACCTCATCAAAATCTGTTTAAGAACAATGCGGTCACACACAGACACGAAAAGCGAATTTTAATTTATGAAATGTATAAGATCATTAGAAATGTAAAAAACAGATAAATAAGCGAATTTCGATCACACTGATCGTATAAACGGTGTAACTGAAAGACAAAATCCGTCCGGACAATACGCAAACTTCTATCGTTTGCAAATATTTGTTAACTTCGGCAACTGAATTTCGGTTTATTTAGTAAATGTTAGGGTTTGTGAATTTTGTTTTTGCTAATTAATATTTAATTAATATCACGAACCGTCTCGCGCACAGGTTTGACGACTTCCAGCCTCCCGAACAAGCCGGATTCCGTAAAGGCTTTAGCACCGTAGACCACATACATACGCTGCGACAGGTTATACAGAAGACCGAAGAGTATAACCTGCCTCTCTGCTTAGCGTTTGTGGACTACGAGAAAGCCTTTGATTCGATCGAGACATGGGCTGTACTGCAGTCTCTTCAACGGTGCCAGATCGACTATCGGTACATCGAGGTGCTGAAGTGTCTGTACGAAAACGCCACTATGTCAGTCCGACTCCAGGACCAGACCTCGAAACCTATCCTTCTGCAGCGAGGTGTGAGACAGGGAGACATTATCTCTCCGAAACTGTTCACCGCTGCTCTGGAGGATGTCTTCAAGGTTCTGGACTGGAAAGGAGCTGGCATTAATATCAATGGCGAGTACATAACTCACCTTCGGTTTGCCGACGATATAGTAGTCATGGCTGAGACTATGGAGGACCTCAGTACAATGCTCGATGACCTCAGTAGAGCCTCTGAAAGAGTGGGTCTGAAAATGAACATGGACAAAACGAAGGTCAAATGCCCATGTAACACCCACTCTCATGAAGATCGGAGACGCTACACTCGATGTCGTGGACGAGTATATTTACCTAGGACAAACTGTCCAGTTAGGTAGGTCCAATTTTGAGAAAGAGGTCAATCGTCGAATCCGACTCGGCTGGGCAGCGTTCGGGAAGCTTCGCAATATCTTCTCGTTCCACATACCGCAGTGTCTCAAGACGAAAGTCTTTGACCAGTGCGTGTTGTCAGTGATGACATATGGCACTGAAACGTGGTCGCTCACAATGGGCCTTATTAGAAGGCTGAAAGTCACCCAAAGGGCAATGGAGAGGGCTATGCTTGGAGTTTCCCTGCAGGATCGAATCAGAAATGAAGAGATCCGCAGGAGAACCAAGGTAACCGACATAGCCCGAAGAATTGCCAAACTTAAGTGGCAGTGGGCAGGGCACATTGCTCGCAGAACAGATGGCCGATGGGGCCGAAAGGTTCTGGAGTGGCGACCGCGTACCGGAAGGCGTAGCGTTGGAAGGCCTCCCACAAGGTGGACCGACGACCTTGTGAAGGCCGCAGGAACTCGTTGGATGCGAGAAGCACAAAACCGGTCGAAAAGGAGGTGCTTGGGGGAGGCCTATGTCCAGCAGTGGACGTCTTTCGGCTGAAATGATGATGATGATGATGAATTAATATTTTACACTGGCAACTTTAACCTTTTACTCTATTCATGGTCGTTCGGTTCATGGTGGTGGGAACCAATCAGAGAACTCGCTTCTTCCCGCCAGAGAAAAGAAATAAAAAAACGTGGGAACGGTTCGTTTGGCGGGTTGCGCAGGGTTTTTTTTTTTAGAATTTCGGATTCAACGCGAATGATTGTGATAATAGAAAAATAGTATCTAGTGCTAAGCATTTAGCAATTAGTATGTACTATATTTTTGCTAGAATGTCGAGTGTTACTAGATTAAATAATTAACGAATTCCGAACGTAACCGGAGATCTGTGAGTCTGTCTAAATAAATAGAATAACTTATTTTCCTTTTCACCTAAAATGTAAGGGTAACAGAATTAAACATTATATTTAAATATTTTCTTAATTTTATGTGCAATTCTTGATGTATTAGTGGTTATAAATATAGTAAACTCAGTGTACGCTATCTTTAAGAGACTTTATCTAATAGTAGTCGGATAAATTGTTATAAAAATACATTCAATATCTTATAGATTCAAGATTATTTATTTGTCAAAACATGAGTACACATACAGAGCATGCAAGTTGTTGAGATAAATTATAATTTCGGACCAGTCATGTTTGGCCTTAGTGGCGTACAAATATTTAAATGTTAGTTAATTAACTATTTAATTGATAAATTATTTCATAAGAACAAAGCAGTATGTCATTTTAAAGCAAACAAGAAAAAATACAATATATTATTCGTATATATATATAGTTCGTTTTTTAATCCCAGAGACTTTTGTGTTTTCGTTTTATTTAGTATAGAAGTTTGACATTACACTTGCCAGATTAGTCTCTGGGATTAAAAACGAACTATAAATTGCCGTGTTTAATTATTTATTTAAAAAAATGTCTATTCTTCATTTGTTTCTTCTCCATAAAGGTTTCATAACGTTTTCCTCACCTCGTTAACCTCATTAGTTCAATATTCTTACCAGGAGGGAAAAAAAACAAAAAAATCCTTGTTGTTTTCGACTTATATTTCGGTGAATAACTCCGAAACCTGACGCTTTAGGATATTATGTTATATACATTTTTTGTTTGTATAAGTGTCCTCTATCTAAATATATAACTTTTGTTGTGCACCGCGATTCTGAAAAAAAAAATCAAAATGGCGGCTGATTTTAGGGCCAAAACCATTGATATATATGTTACACTAGATCAGTAATTACCGCGCCAAAGGCGTTGCCACTTGTCATAAGGCCACAGCCGTATGCGTAGCTAATGTCACTTCAGTGCTCTGTGTGGCGCCAACCGAAGTGAACCAAGTGACACACGACAAAAATATCGCTAAAATGGGTAAATTCGTAGTGAAAGAGTGAGATTCAAGATCACAAAAACATAATAAATTAACCAGAATTACTTTCCACACGTAATTTTATTGTTTCTGTGTTTATATCAACGTAAAATAAATAAATTGCAGAATTTTGTAAATTAGGTTCAGTGTTACCACTAAAAACTTAGTTTTAGTTTCCCACATTTGTGGGTGTTTTTAATTTATTGGAATAAGTGATTTTAAATATTTTTTAAATAATAACAACGTTGCAGGGTGCCTAAAGATGCAGCACGCCGTGATAAATGGGTGGAAATAATCAGATTGCTGAGAAAAGCGACTAACTGAATAAATAAAAAATATTTAAAAAGAAAATGTCTTAATTATTGTCATTAGTTATAAACTTCTAATACACATCGAATAAGAAATACATAATTAAAATATTTTATAAATAATTTGGCGTAACGTTTTTTTTGAACGTCATTTATGGTTTAAAAAGTTGGGTAAAATTTTGCATGGGTAGGCAACCCCATCCCGCCATTGCATGTTTATATTGCGGTCTTTGTCTAATCTAAGTGACGGTATTATTCTTGCGACTTATGTAAGTGAGACAGATATATGTTTACTTTTAAATGTTTAGTGGTTTCAAAGCTACGTCGTCACGTTTAAATAGTGGTTACACTTTTTTGACACATTTTATTGAGGTTTGCTTCTCTAGTTATTTAACTCAATGGCCAAAACCTTCAAACCCCTTACGTAAAAGTTATTATATGTCAATTTAAATCAATAAAGGAAAAGAAAAAAAATACAATACATGGCTAAAATTATTAAATATCAATTTAAAGCAAAAGAGAAAAAATACAATATGATCAAAATTACGTAATAAATATTAAATGTCAACTCAAAACATTGGTCATAACATTAATAGTTTGCTTTAAATTTTAATTCAGATTATGTCAAAGATGCACTGATAACATGGGTTCTACATGGCATTAAAAGTTATCATTGAGAAATTCTGAAATACTGTAGTATGCCTTACCTTCTAGTAGTATTTTTAATTTATTAACGTTTTAAAACAGTTCTGTCAAAATAGATTTACATAAGACTGTCAATATTAAAAGTTATTTGGTCAAATAGGATCATTGTTAAAAATGGCGGGAATGTTAGATGTACTTGAGTAATATTGGAAAACTTTATAAGGTGTGGGCGGTGGGCCCGCCAAATCTCGCTCTCTTGGATTCCAACTGTGAGGAAAGATGGACTACCGTCCGTTCATGTAAGTGAATTGATATTATTGCTGTTAACTGTGTTGCTCTATACCTAAATGTTGCTTTAGCTTTGAGAAATGGTCCAAGAGATTAATGTGATAGGTAACAATATTATTTATTTATTTAATACTTCAAGCACATAAATGTACAGAGGCGGACTTAATGCCATAGGCATTTTCTACCAGTCAACCTTTGGGTGATGCAGAGACAAACAGTGGTAGGTGCAATCATGAAAATTAACGAATAAATATTTTAAATATAATTATACGCATAAACCTATAAAAACTATGAATATAATATATAACTAATTATATATAAATATAAGCACAAATATATATACATAAATACATGAATATACTTTCTAACTAACTAAAAAGAAATAAGACAAACAATGAGAAAATATTACCGTTGTGATGATACTGCCAGCTTCTTGCGAATGTGCTCGCGAACCTTAACTTTAAAGGATAATCGGTTGGTTGCCATCCTGATCTCCTGAGGGAGCGCATTCCACAGAGAGATAGATTGAACGAAGAAGGAAGAGTGAATGAAGTCTGTGCGGTGAGTGGGACATTGAAGAAGATATAATTGATCGATTATAATTGTAGCAAATGTACAATGTGTTGATAGTTGATAGGTACAATACTTTATAAAACAAGCTGCCACGAAGTTTGCTTGTCCTTCCTTCTTCATGATGACCTAGTTTGGGAACGGACAACTAGTTTTCTGATTAACGAATTCAACTGACAAGCTTGATTGAAATAAATGCCTAGTCTTGTCTTTCTGTGCTTTTCTTCATAAAACCCTTTCCTTACACACTATATTCATAGGTACTTCATACAGTAAATAACTACTAACCTCCATACACAGTAAATAACACCAACCAACCACACTCGGAGCTTACTAATTAGGCTGATATTACACATAATCATATAGTTTTCATTCACCTTTCTAACACACGCGACTTTTTCTCTCTGTCTCTTTCTATTATATAGGTAAGTGTGTGTGTGTGTGTGCGTGCGAGTATCGCGAAGGAAACTTCGTTCAGGACGGGGGTCTCCCAAGCGCACCTTAATTCATAATGTGGTATCACAGCTAAAAAAATTCAACTAACTTTTGGCTAACTTTTAACTTTCCGTCGTAAGTATAATGACCTTTTTAAAAGTCAATTGATAGATCCTTCATTACAGACTATGCTTTTTTATATTATGATCTGCACCCGTAATAATCACGTGCAGATTCGCAGATTCTGTCAAAAATGACAAAGAATGTTGTTGACATTGTCACAAAAGTACTTCCAAGGGCGAAGTATATAATTGTACCATGCTTCCAAGTTGTTTGCTAATGTGATAAAGTGAAAATCACAGAGGTGAAAGTAAAGTACTGCGCTTGATGGACTTACGGCATATTGGCAAATTCGTGCTGGAGCCTCTCCAAATTGATTTGTCAACACTTAAGGATGAAAAGAATAAGTGGACATATCGACGGTGTAGTATCAATTCTATAGTTTTTAATATTATAATAAAAAAGTTACTTATATTAAACAAATAGTAGGAAACGTCGTCGTCGATTCAAGACCTTTATGTCTTTGTAAATATGAGTTATTTCATATTTTACCTGCGAATATGCAGTAAAGTGAAAATCGCGAAAATGTTAGTTATTAGATATTGACACTTCACCGTCGATATGGCGCTTGCTTTATCAACAACGAACATACAACTTGACCCTGGAATTTGCACGAAAACTTCCCGAATCCAGTTAATGTATGGATTTTGGGTGAACTTAACATATTTAGCTATCGGCTTGGGCTTTGGATTCGCTGCGGTACAGGTACCGCAGCTATCGAGTCCTAACTCTGAAATACCTATCACACGGAATGACGCATCTTGGATCGGTAAGTGTGACTGCTCAAGTAGAAATCTTTGTTCGGCCGCCGCGCGCCGTGAGCTTCTTACTACTTCGTAAAGAAAATTATTTATTGGATTTTGTAACAATTTTAGGGGACATCCAGTATTACTGTTTTCATGCATGTTCATTATTTGTATGAGAACTAACACTCCGATTGTGTAAAGAACGATCTGTCTGAATTAATAATATTTATATCCTTAGAAAGTAAGAGAGTAGAAAATCGCGATCAGCACTCCTTTGGCCGAAGATCGAGTACAATGGCGTGCGATTGGAGAACTCTTGATCCAGCAGTGGATTGTTATGATGACGATGATTTTTTTTAAAGGCTAAGGATGGTTACAATACTTCACCGACCTTCGGCACGTACGTCGGTTGCGTTCGTCTATACGGACATTCATAATACGTTACAGTGATATACTAACTGTACGCGCGCGATGCAACGAATGCCATACGTCGAATGACCGACCGACGCGTCATGAAATAATGAAGGGGTTCAGTGCTGCACAGACCGGAGCACCGACTGTACAGACGCCAGCACATCAACCTACCCAAAACTGTCAGATTTTCCCAATCAACTTTGAACCTTATGATTCAGTGATAAAGTTGAAAATCTATTAAAGAAATTTGACAGATTGTAGTAGGTTGATGTGCTGGCGTCTGTACATACAGGGTGTCCCAAAAGTCGACGTCAAGCCGGAATCGGGTAATAGGCCAAGTCCTAATAGTTATCAGAAAAATATTAAAAAAAAATTAAGTAGAGTACTTTTTTAAATATTGACATTTAAAAAAAAAAAGTGAAAATCTGCACCCTGCGACAGTCTTTTCACGACTGTCGCTACAAATCGTAACTTAAAAAAAAATATTATCAATACAGTCATTTAAACAACTTAAGAAGTTATTGTTGCGTGTACACCTCTCTGAACAATAAGTTTGTAATTCATTGCTCACCTCATGAGTCATGGCCTGCGGTACTTGATTTTGGATCTCCAGCAGCGCTGCAGTATTGCATTAGGCCCCCTGTTTGCCGGCACTACCTACTGGCAGCGATTCCCTTGTCCACATTTGTTCTATGTTGATAACCTATTCATTGAAATACGTTTTGTTTGATCATATTACTTGTCCATGTCTTTTTGCTAAATATTTATTTTTATAATCATGCATTTACAATCTAATTTCAAATTTAATTCCAATAATCATACCTATTATTTATTTAAGTTATGTTGTTATATTTTGTACTAGCTGTGCCCGCGACTTCATTCGCGTGGATGACGGAAAACGTTTTAATTTTTTTGTGCGGAACCCTAATTTTTTTTTAAATAAAAGTAACCTAAGTTACTTCGTATTATATCAGCTATCTGCCAGTGAAAGTCCCGTCAAAGTCAGTCCAGGCGTTTCAGAGATTAGCCGGAACAAACAGACAGACAGACAGACAAAAATTGTAAAAACTGATATTTTGGTATATGTACCGTGTAAACATCCATATGCATTTACTAAATAGCGGTTATTTTAATATTACAAACAGACACTCTTGTATAGATTGCTATTCGTGACTCGTGGACTTCTATTTTTTACATACCTTCCTGTTTTTGCTGTGGGAAGTCGCGACGCCTCCATGATGGGACGTGAAGAGTGGCACCAGGGCTTCGCGCCCTGGCCGCACTTTGCCATACGGCGGCCTGCTAACACGGGCCTCTCACTGGATTCGTGTCAATGGCAACTTCCTGTTTTTGGAGCTCTAAAGCTCTGTAAACAGTTTTTGGCATGTCGGGTCATCCTCCAGTTTCCAAGGTTTTTTTTTTTTGTCTTTTTATTGGGTCCATCTCATCTTGCACATTCACTCACAAACGCATAAAACACTGACAGCAGTGACACATAATTATTGCATAGTACTAACATATCACATTACATAATTTGGCCATTTTGTAATTTCTTACATAATTTCTTCGGTGCATGTTGGGTACACCTACGTCAAAAATTAAATAGACGACGCTTCGAAATGTTGCCACTACATAAAGCGTCAAACGTTTATTGATGATGATATTCTCATAGCATGTACTGTACCTAGATGTCTATTTCCTGTTTAGTATAAATTATATTCTATCACATTTAAATTAAATTATTTTTCTGGTACGCTGTACCGGTACAGTGTTCTAATAAATGTTTACTGCACCGGACGACGTCATTACGTAAGCGCCGGCTGTCGCTGAAAACCAGCGCTGAGCATTATGCTGCAGCATAATGCTGAGCGATAGCCGTTTTGCGTGGATGTGACGCATGTTTCCCCATAACTTTTTTTAATATGATTTTTTTGTGTTTATGTTCTTTTTTGCGTCATGTTCACCGCAAATAAACGTATTTTCTTTCTTCCTTATCGGATCCTGAATAATGTTTCTGTAAACTCTAGCCTAAAAGCCAACTGTTCCAGCTTGGAACAAAATGTCACTTTTTGCCCAACCAAATATTCAAAATTACCTAATACTTGCCTATTACTCGATTCCGGCTTGACATCGACTTTTGGGACACCCTGTATACGTCCATTCTATGAACAGCTGTACCAGTTCGCACAGTTTGTCGGTCAGGAGAGCACTGGATGCTGCAAATTGGCAGTCGGTCAATGCGTATCGTTACGATCATCCGACCGATGCTACGCACCGACAGCGACGGTCGTCGAAGAATTGTAACCGGCCTAATATTCCTTACTTAATCCTTTATTTTTTTTTTTTTTTCATGATCCAGCCAGTGTGCTGCTATTATTTTGTCCTGTTGGCTCTATTATTAGTGGTTTCGTCACGGACAGGGGTGGACGTCGATTCATGATCATTATGAGTCAAGTACCAATGTTCATTGGATGGCTTTTCACCAGCTTAGCGAAAACTCCAAGTCATATTATTATAGGTTTGTAATTTATTTCAGTTTTTAAGTCAAGGGGTTGTCATACACGAGTCCTGTGACTTACTAGAAGGCATGGTGGAGAAACAGGGCAGAACCGTCGATGTAAGATCTTTTACTCCTCGCGGACGGGCTTTTTCGGAGTAATTTTACAACCGCCCAGGCGAAAATGGAGAATTTTGCACTGGAGTTTAGGTTGGACTCGCGCGCAGAATTAATTTGGTTTTATCAAGTTGTCTCATTTGTGAAGGCTGTAGGGTTTTTTCAGAAAAAGGAAATTTGCTCTTCCATGCACTAAAAATATGACTTTGGATAGAGGTTTAAAATCATCAGTTTAGCATTCTCTCGCTATTTTGAAAAAGTCCACTCGCGTAAATCTCCATTGAAGCAAAAGTCCGCTCGCGCAAAAATCCATTCGCAGAAACGTCTTTTCGCGTAAGTGTATCCCGCCTGTGTGAATCACGGTTAGGTTATTATTTTTTACTTCTCATGCTCTAAAAGTTCGTCTTTATGTTGTGCTTAGGCGACATAAAATCGCTTTTTATGTTCTAGTGCATAAAGTAATTTTTTTTTCTGAGACTACGGTAATCAGGCCCAGCAGCCACACGCACAATAAAACTTCGCAGATTAGAGTCGTGATTTATTTCATTTTCTTTAATTTATACCACTTCCGTGTTTTCTATCGTTAATTTAATAAAATCAAGAAAAGTTGTCATTTATTATTTAAAAACGCAATGAAACGTTTTTATGACTTGGCAGTATGAAGTACCCAAGTCGAATGACAAATGTTGAAATTAAAAAAAAAACTTTTAAAAAGTTTCGTGGCGGTATTATCTGTGGTGGCGGGAATTAGCTATGCTTTGCAACATTTTTGATTAATTATGTACTGTATACTTTATGCCTGTTTCAGTTTCTCGCAATCGAAGTGAAAAGCAGAGTGTACAACTCAGGCATAAACGAGCCATTTTACCCCTCGACTTAACTATCCACCCTCGCCTGCGGCTCGCGTGGATATAAACGTCTCGGGGTAAAATAGCTTCTTTTATGCCTTAGTTGTACGATCTACTATTGTGTTACTATTGTAATTTTAATTTCATTTTACAGCAAGGGCAATAACTGGCATAGGATGTGGCATGTCCATTTGTCCTCCGAGAGTTTACGGCACTGAAATATCGTTGCCAAACATTCGAGGAATTCTTGGGTCGTTCCCGAATGTAGCTTTATCCCTAGGAATTACTTTGCAGGTACTGTTTATCTATTTCTTTATTTTCTCCCTGGACAGGACTGACAGAAAAAAAAATTGTTCATCATTACAGTCTCTCACTCACACTAATGCACAAAATATGTCTCATCATGGCTTCTAATACGGCCGAAAGGTTCTGGAGTGGCGAGCGCGCGTACCAGAAGACGTAGCGTGGGAAGGCCTCCCACAAGATGGACTGATGACCTTGTGAAGACCGCAATAGTTCGCTGGATGCGGGAAGCACAGAACCGGTCGAAATGTCGGTGCTTGGGGGAGGCCTATGTCCAGCAGTGTATAGTCTTTCGGCTGTAATCATGGCTTCTATCATAGCAAATAATTACATGTTACGGAGTTCAATGAGCGAAACACATAATCGTGCCCGCCTTGATGACGCTTTAACATACCTACAATTAAACGTGTTGATTTGGGTGTAAAGACTGTTTTATTCATAACACAGCGGTGGGATGTAAGAGCCCAGGCTTCCGACCAGTATCACTCTTGCCAATAAGGCATTTAAAATAAAAGAAGGTAAATAAACGATTAAAGGTTTGGGTAGATCCTTAGTGCGCGAGTCCGACACGCACATGTCGAATTAATCGTCAGCTGCCTCGTCAGGCTGCAGGCACACATGCCTGACGTTGTTCGAGGTTTTATCTTCAACAGTTTTTCCCGGCAGAGTACTTTTCATCAAAATCGGTTCAGGATTTTTAAACCAAAATTACTGGTCGAAATTCAAGTAAACGAAATTGTTTTTTTATGTAGGTATGTTACGCGATGTCGCCGGCAATTTGTAAATCGATTTCTAAAATATTTTTTTTAATGGATAAAATCTCAGAGGTGTTCCCATATAATTTTTATTAATTTTGCTTGGGTGGTTTTTGAGTTAGTTTCAATAATACGTATTATTGGCTAATTCATCTACCTACGAGTATAACTTATCATAAAAAATGATCAGGTAGTCTCTTAGGATTGCTAAAGTGGAAAAAATGTCAACTAACTTTTGGAGGGCACTGTATGTGTTTTTATTTTACTTTACCTCTTTCAGGCTGTACTCAACTTATTTTTTGATTGGCAATTCGTCAGCAATATCTGCTGCGCCTACACATTAGCAATTTTCTTTTCATTTATCTTTTTACCTGAAACACCTTACTTCGTCCTGATAACTCAAGGTGTGGAGGCCGCTCGAGCCACTCTAACAAAGTTCAGATGTTTTGATTATGACATAGATAACGAAATGAAGGAAATCATCGAATTTAGAAACGAAAACAACATTCGTAAGTAGGTTGTATTTTATTATATTATTATAAAAAAAAGGGCAAAGGCCTCCCTACTCTCTTTCCACTTCTCTCTGATCAAAGCTGCTAAGGACCAGTTCTTGTTGAAGGAGTCCAGCTCATTCCGTCATCTCCGTCTGGGCCTGCCACGATGTCGTTTGCCATTAAGAGGGGCCCATTGGGTCGTTAGTTTGGCCTATTGTTCGTCTGACATGCGACAGATGTGTCCAGCCCAGTTCCATTTTAGCGTGGCAGCTTTCTGACATCTTTGTGATGGAACGGATGGTCGTATTCCTAACCCAGTCTGTTAGTTTTATACCCAGAATACTCTGTTCCATAGCCATCTGGAAAACCTCGAGCGTGGACCTCTGCTGATTTGTCAAAGACCATGTTTGACCACCATATGTGAGGATGGGAAGTATGCACACGTCAGTGAGTCTTCTCTTAAGGGACAAACGCGTATGAAACGCGTGTGCATTGATCATAGCACACCTGTATCATAATGTACTATTATTATAATTTAATAAATATTTTGAAAATTGCTAATTGAAGCGATTGCCAATATTACTACAACAACAATTGATTGTAATTGATCGTTTCAGGGCTTATTTGCGCACGAATTGCTCGTTCGAAACAAGCGAATTGTCACTTTTAACTAATACTTATTAGTTTTTTTCTATAGGCGACTCGCACGAAGTTAATTCATTTGAGGCGAATCGACAACTCCAGTCCAGAAATATGTATTAGGCAATAGGCACATTTTGAATTTTATGCAATGAATATAAGAAAAATGTTCACGTGTTATAATATTTAACACTTATCACCTCTGTGTGCTATTAGTGTCATTTTGTAACCCCCGACAAAAATAGAGGGGTGTCATAAGTTTGACGTGTGTATCTGTGCCATCGTAGCACCCAAACGGCTGAACCGGTTTTGATTATTTCGTGAAAAAAATTATGGCGATGTTCCGTAGGACGGACCTGGACGGTAGATAACGGAATATTTGAATAATAATATTTTTTATTCACAAAACATAAACTTTGACACAAATTAAGTTAGATAACAGAGAGGTATGCAAAAATAAGTATATTTTACAGAGGTTGGATACAAGAGGTAGGTAGTGGTGTCAAAAGTCCTATAAGAATTAAGTACCCTGCCCCCCAAACTAGGAAAGTCCTTTATCTTTGGTGGCAGTGACTTCGCATATGAATTTACGAAGTCGCATTTACATTCATTTATGTATGCATTCCGATGATAACAAAATAATATGGTACGGTCAGCATCAAAAGTTGATTAACACTTCAGTTTTTTTAATCTTAGTTATTGATCAAAATATTTGTTCAAAATTGCAGCAGAAGAAATTTTTTTAGAATATAATACTCTTGTCTATTATGTGAAAAGCTAAAAATCAGTAAATTGAAAAAGTTGTTGTCAATTTAATAACATGTAAAAATGATAGTGTTAATCGACTTTTGAGTAAGTAAGTAAATTTTATTTGCATAGATTGCAGGTACATAAAATAAGATGTTACAATAAGGTGAGTGAGCCTTGTACAATCTACCTTATATAAGGCATGCAAACATTAATGTCCAGTAAATTGAAAATTAAATTAAAATAGTCAAAATACATAAATTTATAATTTTAAAACATTAGTTGGCATAGCACATCAAAATATATAAATTAAAAATTAAAAAATTGAATGAATTGAGAAAAACCATTAAATTATTCAATACATAAGTCCATGTCATTTAAAAAGTCATTTACTGAATAATAGCATTTTTCAATCAATAGTAATGTCAGTCTTTTTTTAAAATTTTGTATTGTGTCATTTTTAATTATATTGGGTACTTTATTAAAAATGATTGGGCCCATACTAATAACACTTTTTTTAAGCAAGGCAGTATTACATCTCTCAACGTTTAGTAGGTGTTTATACTGACTTCTTATAGGTCTCTTCCTATTTTCTGACACTGCAGTGAAAAGGTTCATGTTACATTTACCAAGAGTGCGATTTCTAAAATATAAATACATGGGAACGTTAAAAGTTTTAGGGACTTAAACACAGGAACGCAACTATCCGTCACTTTCATGCTTAATATTGCCCTTATGCACCGTTTTTGTGCTTTGAACACCTGTTCTCGTAAAGTACAGTTTCCCCAAAAGATAATTCCATATCTTAAAATGGACGCTACTAGACCATGGTATGCAACTACTGTTGTGGCGATGTTGACCTTTTTTGCAAGATTATGGAGGAGATACGCCGACACGCTCAGTTTTTTACATACCTCTTCTGCTTGAGGTTTCCAAGTCAACTGGCTATCTATAAGAATACCTAGAAATTTCGCAACGTTTACTTGGTCTATTTTATAGTTATTGTATTCTATCACTATATTCGGTACCGATGTGCGTTGATAAAAGTGCATTAAGTTAGTTTTTTGCAAGTTGATTACTAAATTATTTTCGTCAAGCCAATTCACAATGTCATTAAGTGTAGTATTGATGTCATGTTCGTATTTATTAATGTCTGTACATTTAATTAGTGCGGTACTGTCGTCAGCGAATAAGATCATGGGGTGTTTAATGTTATTAGGTAGGTCATTTATGTATAGCAAGAATAAGAGTGAGCTAAGAACTCCACCCTGAGGTACGCCATGTCTTACGATTCTTGCTTCGGATTTATATTTTTTCTCCCGCCTAGTGTTGGTGCATATTTTAGAAATTTCCGTGTATTGTTTACGGTCACTTAGATAAGACTTAATAAGATTCAGTACGTTTCCTCTTATTCCGTACATGTAAAGCTTATTTAGTAGGGTTTCGTGATGGACACAATCGAAAGCTTTTGTCATATCTGTAAGAATTGCGCATATTGGTAGTTTTTTATCAACATTTTCCATTATAACACTTAGTAAGTCGTAAATAGCAATATTTATACCTTTGTTTTTTCTGAAACCTTTCTGCTCCTCACATAGAATATTATATTTAGATAAAAACTTATTGATGGATTCATATATTATTTTTTCGATGACTTTTGAAAATATGGGAATTAGGGCAATGGGTCTATAATTAACTAAGCTCTCTTTGTTGTTTTTTTTGAATAGTGGTTTTACAATAACTGTTTTAGACCGTTCGGGAATGTTCCAGAGCTAATACATAAATTTATAATCTGGCTTATATGTACGGCAATATTATTACACACGAATTTTATGACTTTTGTATTTATGCCGTCATACCCCACGCTGTTAGTATTTTTAGTGTCTGTATTACTCTAATTACGTCTTGAGGTAGCACTGGAGACATGAAAATTGAATGCGTGTTGCTAATTACACCAATAGGTACATGTTTTGGTGGAGTATTAGATCGTATTTGATCAATAAAGAAATTGTTAAATGCGTCGGCAATTTCTGATGGGTTACTAATGACGGTATCTTGAATTTTGATTTTACATATTGGCTCAGTATTGCGTGTTTTGTTACTTATAATACGCCAAGACGCTTTTGATTTATTACTGGAAGTATTTATAAAGTAATTGTTTTGTGCTCTTTGGGTTAATTTAATTATTTTTCTGAATTTTGAGGAGTAGTTTTTGAAAATATTTTTGTTCTCGGCTGAAGAATCACGTCTATATTTCCACAACAAGTGTCTCTGTCTTTTACTACATACGCGTACACCACGTGATACCCATTTAATAGTTTGGTTTGATTTGATGGTTACTAACTTGTATGGAAAACAAAGATCGTACAGCATTCGAAAGTGTTCCAGAAAGTAATCATATGCTTCGTTTGCGTTCTCTGTTATGTACATTTCCGAGAACGAGAGACACTGTAAATAATTTTTGAACCTAACTAAATTTTCAGTAGAGAGATCACGTTTCCTAATGCGCCAGGAACTAATTCTACAAGTTCTATTTACTTTTACTTCCAGTATCTGTGTAGTGTGACCGGACAAAGCAAAGTCCATTATTTCACACTTACATTTAAGTTGAGAACTACAAGCAAAATTGTCAAGGCAGCTGTTACTGGATAATCTAGTCGGTTGTCGTAGTTCTAAATTAAGACTGTACCCTAAAAGAAAGTATTCAAAGTCTTTGGTAACGTTGTTTCTTTTTAAGATATCTATGTTGAAGTCCCCACATACTATTATTTTTTTATTTGGTTTTGTACATATCCTTTTCAGGACTAAGTCCAAGTTTTCATAAAATACAGTTAAGTTATTTAGTTTTGGTGGTCTATAAATACAGATAATAATTAATTTTTGTTTCACTAGTTCTATTCCGCAACATTCGAATGCGTTTGTTCTTGATTGTCGTGAGATGTCCGTTAGTTCTTTATATTCTAGATTTCCTTTGACTAGAATGCAAGATCCTCCACGCTTTTTTGATTGTCTTGCATAACATGCAGCCAGGTTATAATTCGGAAGGTTTAATAATTTTTCATGACCAAGCATAATGAAATGTTCAGTAATACAAACAACATCTATATCTTTTTGTTTTTTGGACATTTCTTGATGCTGACTGTACCATCGAGCTGGTCAGATGATTGACCCGGAGACTAGATAACGGAAATTTTGGATAACTACTAGTAAACTCATTGAGTGTAGGCTCATTAGAGGTGTCTCAACGAGTCCTATTCATTTTACCTAATGAAGAGGACCTGATGACTGACCTGGACGCTAGATAACGGAACTCTTGAATAGCTACTAGTATGGTCAGCATCAAAAGTTGATTAACACTTCAGTTTTTTTAATCTTAGTTATTGAGCTAAATATTTGTTCAAAATTGCAGCAGAATATTTTTTTTTTAGAATATATACTCTTGTCGATTATGTGAAAATCTAAAAATCAGTTTATTGAAAAAAGTTGTAGTCAATTTAATAACATGTAAAAATGATAGTGTTAATCGACTTTTGATGCTGACTGTACACCCCTCGAGTGACAGCTCATTAGATGTGTCTCACCCAGTACTGTTCATTTTACCTGATAACTGACCTGGACGATAGAACGGAACTCTTGAATAGCTTGTGGGCTCACTAAATGTAATTATCTCAACGAGTCCTGTTCATTTTACCTGATGACTCACCAGGGTGCTACATAATGAAACTATTAATACCTGCTAGTAAACCAATCGAGTGTGGACTCGTATGAAAAAATGTCTAAAGTTAAAAAAGAAAAAACCAAGTAGAATAGATAACCAGTTGTATATTACTTACACTATTTTGTGAATATGTTTTGGTTCTTTGCGTAATTATACCTATACGTTGTAGAAAAAAAAATTAAGACAAAATATATTTTAGTTTTTAAAGGTTTTTGTTTGAGTCGTAGAGTTTTTTAAATTTTAAATTTAACTTTTTTCCATATTTTAATGCATAAAATTCAAAATGTGCCAATTGGCGAATCGTCAGTTTTAAATAATAGATATTAGGCGTCGACAACTCCAGCAATATGTATATGACAATTAGCATATTTTCAATTCTGGACTTGTCGATTCGCCCACAAATAAATTAACTTCGTGCGAGTTACCTTTAGAAAAACTTTTATTAGTTAAAAATGAGGATTCGCTCATTTCGGGCAAGTAAATTATTGCGAATTGATAAATACGCCCCGAAACTATCAATTGCAATCAATTGTTACTGTAGTAATATTGTCAATCGCTTTATTTGCATTTGGTAGACGATCAATTTGCGCATACATTTTTCGCCAATGCGATATTCCATATCCCATCGGGTATACGGCTTGTCTCTTCATAAAACATTTCTATTTTTTTTTTATTACATTCCTGTACAGGTTAACATGTTACGAAAATTTGGAAGCGCTGGTCGAAAAAGCGGCGTGTAAGCCTTTCTGCGTGATAGTTAGTTATATTGTGCTCGGACAACTTGCCGGCATCACCAGCCTTATGTTTTATTCTATAGAACTGTTGACAGTAAGTAATAACTTTACTTTTTACTATCTTTGTGATAAATACTATCCCCCTTATTCATAAAACTTATCAAACCTATTTTAGTTAAAATGGGGTTTGTCTCTTTCTTACACACAGAAATGACAACGTGACAGATAAAGACAAACGTTCTATAAACCTATTTTAGCTAAAATAGAGATAAAATAGGATTATGAATAAGGGGGTTTGGGTTTACCGCATTTTAATTTTATTTAAACTCTAAGACTTCTTTGGTACCACGATAATCTATGGTAGACGACACGATAATCAAGCGAGCGTTTGCGTGAGCGTTTGTTACAAAAAACGCTCTTCAAAACCATGCTTTTACCTCTGTTTAAATCTGCATTGAATCAGGAAGTTATTTATCTGTATTTTTTTTAAGGCAGCAAATTCATCGTTCGATGTGTATGCTGGCAACATTCTGTTGGCCCTGACTAGATTGGTTATGGGCGTCGTCATGTCTGTACTCCTTTACAGAATAGGGAGAAGACCCTTGGCTTTAACATCAGGTTTTATTTTTTAAATATTATTTTTGCTTTTGCCCGCGATTTAGTTCGCGTGGGAGTTGTAAGTCTACAGACTGACCAGACTTATAACGAATATCTATGCAACATTTGAACAGAATCTATCTGGTATCATTTGCGTCATGCTGGAACATACATTCAGACAAACATACAAAAAATCGTTCCTCGTAGCAGTTACTTTTTCAAAAATATTCAACGTACAATTTAGATTTCGCTACAATTGTACTACCTATATGTGTAGAAAATAGTTTTTGTAGCCAGACTACCATACAACACAGCAGTGCAAGCATTTACACTGATTTCGCCTCACTGTAATTAAAAAAAATAGGCATTTTAGACGATTGCATCTTGCATCACAAACCGCTAAACGCATTTAAAATATCATTTTGTCTCTGTCAACTTCAAACGATTGGCAGAAAATGTCGTTCTACATTTCAATTACACTAGTTTACAAAATATAATAAATTTCATGTCCTTCCAGTGAATTTCATATCTTGTTATTTAGTGACAATAACTAAACGCAAACATATATTTGTTTTATTCTTATGACGTCAAAGTATCAAGTTATCTACACACTTTATTTTAAGCCTACCCACAAGTTGGTTCTGAATTCATTCTAAAATTTTGTTGCATTGTAGTGTTCAGTTGAATAAATATTGTTTTTAAAATGTCAAAAAGGTTGTGTAAAGTACATCCCGACCGATTTTGTTACGTTTGTGGTGAATTTATTATATCTAACAAAGGATATCCCATAACAGAATCTCTGAAAGATTTGAAATTTTTTGAACAAAATTATAAAGGATACTGGGACCAAGCCATGTTAGGTGATTACTGCTGGTCTGTTATAAGAGACACAGACACAAATAAATACAAGAAAAAAGCTAAGGCAATTCATTTTTAATTTTTTTTATTATTTCTGTAGGCATATTTTTGTAAATCAAAAATAATAAATAGTTTGGAAACGTGACGTATTAAATTTTTTTCCTATTTTTTTTTTAACTCAGTACATCTCAAATGATAAGAAAAAACACTTTTTATTTCAAGGACAAAACCCATGTAAACTAGTGTTATTATTATTATTATTATAAGCTTGTGTTGTCCATCCGCAGGGCAAAGACCTCCCTTCCCTCTTTCCACTTTTCTCGGTCTACTGCGATTGTGGGCCAATCCTTTAAGGAGTCCAGCTCATCCCGCCAACATTTCAAATTTATTTAAAATATCTTTCAATCTGCAATCTGCCTAGCTTTTATCAATTGTGTTCATGGGGTCGGCTTCCAGTCTAACTGAATGTAGTATTTTTCATGAAGCGTCTCCTCCACAACCCAGTAACATATACAGAGCAATGACTTCTCTTTGCTACATAGATAACTCTGTCGTTAGACTTTCGAACTTTCAGACTGCCTGTAACGTTTGTCAAAGATCTACGAATGGCAACCGGGACCAACGGCGTAACGTGCTTTCAGAGGCACGGAAGGGTCTCCATTTGTTATGAACGGTCACCCATCCATGGATCAACCTCAACATGCGTAGCTTAAGCTTCCATCGACCCGTATGACTGTTATTATTTAGCCACGAGCCCTTTTCTATGCCGCTAATTGCATTTAGTGATTTGTGGAGCATTTGGTGTTTGTGGGTTTCAAGACTAACAAGATGAGATGCAAAATTTGTCTGACGTGATTGAACACTAGCGTGCTATTAAGATAATGTTGCATGCCTACCTATATGGCTAATTAACCCCTAATAAAATTAAATTATCGTTTTTTTTCGTATGATTAAATAACCCTAATTTTCTAATAAATTTTAATTCGATGTCATGTAATTTTTCAGCTTTTGGAGTGACTCTTATCGGCCTCACAATAGGAGCGTTATTAATGTACAATGATGAACCAAGTCTGTCACCTTTAATATGTTTTATACTGTATAATGTCTTCGCTAATTTAGGGTATTCAGTCTTACCACATCTAATGGCTTTTGAATTATTGCCGTTACAAGTAAGTACTCGTTTCTGGAAAACAGTACATTTCATCGCCATACGACCATTACGACGTAGAGGAGAAATGATCTTTGAATGTTGAGAAAAAAAGTTTAAAACAAAACTTATTTAAAAATGATTAGAATACGCACCTTACCATGGCGATGAGATGTTCTGTATGAGGTATTTACCAGCTATAAGGTGAGCGTTAGAGCTGAAAAGGTAGCAACATAACAAAAAGACAAAAGTTGAGTAGGTAAAATGGAAGACGGATGAAAAGAAGGTGAAGGGTCTACGACCAAACACGGTCCTCCCATTAAAATTAATAATGAATGCTCAAAAAGGAATCAGCCCTAAACATCACCCTGCATATAGCATTACAGATTGGCGATCAAATGTTTGTCTTTACTGGCGTCCGAGTATTCCGTCAGTCACAACAAACTACGAGCTAGAATACTATGTATACTCTAGCAATAAGTTCAGTCTAGACGTAATGGGTTGTGACAGTTTTTTCTCGATTTCTGCTTTTACTTTACTTACTTTTATCTGACGTACGATTCCAATCATGTAATTAGAATCTATGCAACAGGCATCACAACAAAATGTTATTTATAAATTTTATTTGTTGAAGACCATTAAGACAGCAACAGAAATATTTTAATGAAATATTCAGGTTCGAGGGACACTCGGTGGCGCATTAGTTTCTATACATTGTCTTCTTATGTTTGCCAGTACTAAGATGCAACCCTTTATGCTGGAAAGATTAGGTGTGGATTACATGTTTATAACATTTGGTGGATTTTCCTTTGTGGGTGAGTAGACATGACCAGATAATACTTGAGTTTGGTTTTTATCAAACTTATAGTTAATCTTTTGAACGCCAGAGTATAAACGTATCGCCGTACCCCTGACGCCAGGCACCTTTAACAAAACAATACACACACACACTTCAACAAATTTCTCGATATTGGTGGTTTATTTATATTAGTTTCATGCAATACAATATAGACGGAAGCTTAAACTTTTAAATTATGTAAATAAAAACACACAAAAGTAATGATTACATTGTTTATTTCATAATATGGTGCGACCCGTGCGACGTGTATTTTGTCATATATTTGTGATGTTGGCGTTCAGGGTAAGATTTCGTTTGTCACATATATGTGACAATGGCGTTCAAAAGGTTAAATAGCAAGCATTTTGTAATTCCTGCGTACTAATTTACAGGTTTCATATTCCTCTACGTCTTTTTGCCAGAAACAAAAGATTTGACGTTACAAGAAATAGAAGAATATTACAAAGAAATTCGACCTACGCTGGTTTCCCAGAGGCGTATTAATATGTCAGTGGGCTTCTTGCAAGCAATGCAGTCCAAATCAAGTTTCACCAACCTTAATCGTGACAATAACAGACCAATGGCCTTCAAAGACCATATGCTTGCTAAATTAGAGGCAAAGAGACAACTAGCTATACTTCACAAACAGAATAAGAAAGAAACTAAAAGTCTCAAAACATCGGACAGTAAAAAACCAACGGACAGTAAAACACCAACGGACAGAAAAACACCAACGGACAGTAAAACACCAGCGGACAGAAAAACACCAACGGACAGTAAAAAACCAACGGACAGTCAAACACCAACGGACAGTAAAAAACCAACGGACAGTCAAACACCAACGGACAGAAAAAGATCAGATCTAACGTTAAGTGAAATAGAAGGCGATGATAAAGATGTTGTAAGTAATAAATCACAAGAAGATGGGAAAGATAAAGAACCTAAAGAAAGAAGTAAAGATGATCCTAGAGATAAAGATCAAGCAAGTACGAGTAAAAAAGATACTCAATAGGCACGAGGATTACCAAGTACCTATATTTACTTATACAATAGAATTTTACTGCCTACTCAATACAAGACCCAACGGACTAAAGTCTGTGGTGATATGTGGTTTATGTTTGAACAAAATGGCATTTATAATAGTGATTAGTTTATTATTTAGTATGTACCTAAGTTTGTTTTCTAAGAAAAGTTTGTATGAATTTAAATAAATCTGTTTGGTTTTATGCGTGTTATTCATACGAAACCCCAATAGGTCAGTTATATATAATATAGCTAATAATATAGCTATAGCAACGGGCTACCTTATCGCATTGCTTTGCTGCTTACCATAAGGTATATTGCTGGGAGCTCTACTTGTCTTCTTCGCCACACTTGCAGGTTAAGTTTCTCCATTCCCACTCCTTTATACCTTAAGGCATTATTTAACGTAAGTAGTGGAATCTTCCATGAGTTTACTTATTCTAGTATATTACCTATTTTATTATGTTCTAGAAACACCGTGCTCCGTTCACTTTATTTTGTTAACTTATAGACAATCATCCAGTCTGTCCCAGCCACCTTCTTTAGGTCGTCTATCTAGCTGGGGGGCGTCCCATACAAAGTACGCTTTCCGATACGTGGTCTCTGCTCCAAAACTCATTCCACTGGCCATCGGTCCTTCGACAAACATGGCCAGCCCACTGCCACTTCAGTTTGCTTACTCTGCAAGCTATGTTGGTAAGTCCTCTTTTCCGGATAATTCCATTCCTTAAAGAGACTTCGAGCGTAGCTCGCTCCATAGCGTGCTGAGCAACCTTGAATTTATTATATATGGACCAGCCCGACCGTCAGTGTCCACGTTTCGGCACCGAATGTCATGACGGGCAGGACGCACTAGATGAAGACCTTAGTCTTCAAACACTGCGAGATAGGTGACGAGAAGACTTGACGAAGCTTTCTAAATGCTGTCCAACCCAACTGGATCCTTCTGTTAGCTTCTTTCTTAAAGTTGTGTCTACCGAGAAAAGAAAAGAAAGTCTTATGCACTCCTAATAAAATCGCAGTTACCTACATTAAACCTATACAAAGAACAATGCTCAAAACGTCCCCACCCTTGTAGCACTTTAAAACCTATGTTAATCGAAGGGCCATAGCCATCTTATCATTTTATTGTATGACAGCGAAACTGAAATGTCCATCCGAAAAAAGTTATATCGACATGAAGAAACCGAAATCAGTCACAATTATGTTGCCGTTTAATGTTCTTTGTTATTAAAAATATGTCACAAAATAATGGCACATATGTTGCTGGCTAAGTAATAACAGCTGCACAGGTTGATCGATCAGGTTAAGCTAAGCTTGCCGCGGTCGGTCCGTGGATGGGTGACCATCTTTACATACCAAGGCCCCTCCGTGCCTCGGAAAGCATGTTAAGCCGTTGGTCCCGGCTGTCATTCGCGGATCTTCAACAGTAGTTACGGGTTGTCGGAAGCCCGAAAGTCTGACAACCAATCTTAGCAAGGGTATCGTATTACCCAGTAACTGGATTGTGGAGGTCAAATAGGTACTCGCTCCATGTGAAATACATGGTATTCAGCTGCATCTGGTTAGACTAGAAGCCGACCCCAAGATAGTTGGGAAAAGGCTAGGGAGATGATGATGATGATGTTGCTCACGATTCTTTTCTTCTTTTACCAAGAATCATATTTCTGTGGGATGATTAAATACCTTCGTTCGGAGTTTTCAAACAACTCTTTGGAATAAAAATGGTGACTTCCGCACGGGATACAACTCCCGGGGCTGCTAGAAAAATGTTCAATGAAGAATTCTGTTTTCGTGAAGTAACCATTAACGTTTTTTAAGAGTTTTCAAATAAAAATACTTACCTTCTTAATTACAAATAAAATCCTTTTACTTTTATTGCAGCAAATAGATTACTCGGTGTTTCCAGTGTCTATTACAATATTGCCCCAGGCACTGGCTGGCCGTACCTATAGAGAATTTCCCGTCAAACATGAGCAGTAATATACCTGAATAGCGTTTATGCCCTTTGCGTTATTCACAGTAGTAAATGCATGTAATAGATTGCATTTGACCTATGTCTTGACAAAATTCGACCCCTCAGAAGAGTGCAATCTTCCGTATCTATACCGTTTTGATTCGTAGTTGGGCTTGGAGTTGCACAAACCTCTATGTTATAGACGCCGCCACGTAAATGTTTGCTGACTGAGGAAGCTGCCAGTTAAGATTATATGTCCCCAAGCTAAAGAAAATAATATCTTCGTTTGACAATTCAAAACGGCATATTTATGGTCTCGTCAGTCAATGTCCTGAACGCAGCCCGCTGCCTGTTAACATTTTCTGTAACAACGTAGGTAGTTGCCCAAGTCATTGTTTTCTACGAAGTTTGTGGCGTAGACACTATCGTGAAAAGGCTCCCTTAAGGTGTTGAGAAGCGCTCCAGCAATTCGAAAGTCAGTGAAGAGATGAGGAAGTGATTTATTGAACAACACGTCCCTGAACATTCTAAAGTCGCGTTTGAATCTCCCGTTTATCGCCTTAGTGACCCATCGCACAATTGTTACTAGACGCGATTTGTTCGCTTGTTCATTCGTGAGCTGAGTTTAGAGCATGCAAAACCGGAAAGTCATCAAAACCGGTTTTGAACATCGTTTTTTTGGGACCAAAACCGAAAACCGGAGCTAGGTCCGGTTTTAGCAAAAAAAAAAATCGAATGTGGTATAATTTAAAAAGAAACACCATTTTTTTAAATACCCACTAAGTCTACAAATAAAACAAATTGTATGATACATTTTTGAAGTGAAAACTTCTTTAGCGGCGTTGAGCAGTTTTTGTAATGGGTAAAAAATGTTAAACTCGCGTCAGGACACGTGACCGTCAGGAGAGATTCCCCCCCCCCCCCCGCCTCTCTTTCTACGGCGGCGCCAACCGAAGTGAACCAAGTTTAGTGACACACGACAATGGATGGATGGATGGATGGATGGATTGGATGGAGTGGAAGCGGAAGTGGAAGCCGAAGTCGAAGTCGAAGTCAAAGTCGAAGTCGAAGTTGAAATCAAAGTCAAAGTCGAAGTCAAAGTCGAAGTAGAAGTCGAAGTCGGAGTCGAAGTCAAAGTCAAAGTCGAAGTCGAAGTCAAAGTCGGAGTCGAAGTCAAAGTCAAAGAGTCAAAGTCGGAGTCGAAGTCAAAGTCGAAGTCGAAGTCGAAGTCAAAGTCAAAGTCAAAGTCAAAGTCGAAGTCGAAGTCGAAGTCGAAGTCAAAGTCAAAGTCAAAGTCAAAGTCAAAGTCGAAATCGAAGTCGAAGTCAAAGTCGGAGTCGAAGTCAAAGTCGAAAGTCGAAGTCAAAGTCAAAGTCGAAGTCGGAGTCGAAGTCAAAGTCGAAGTCGAAGTCGAAGTCGAAGTCGAAGTCAAAGTCAAAGTCAAAGTCAAAGTCAAAGTCAAAGTCGAAGTCGAAGTCGAAGTCAAAGTCAAAGTCAAAGTCGAAGTCGAAGTCGAAGTCGAAGTCGAAGTCGAAGTCGAAGTCAAAGTCAAAGTCAAAGTCAAAGTCAAAGTCAAAGTCGAAGTCGAAGTCGAAGTCGAAGTCGAAGTCGAAGTCGAAGTCAAAGTCAAAGTCGGAGTCAAAGTCGAAAGTCGAAGTCAAAGTCAAAGTCGAAGTCGGAGTCGAAGTCAAAGTCGAAGTCGAAGTCGAAGTCGAAGTCAAAGTCAAAGTCAAAGTCGAAGTCGAAGTCGAAGTCGAAGTCAAAGTCGGAGTCGAAGTCAAAGTCGAAAGTCGAAGTCAAAGTCGAAGTCGGAGTCGAAGTCAAAGTCAAAGTCGAAGTCGAAGTCGAAGTCGAAGTCGAAGTCAAAGTCAAAGTCAAAGTCAAAGTCGAAGTCGAAGTCAAAGTCGGAGTCAAAGTCAAAGTCGAAGTCGAAGTCGAAGTCAAAGTCGGAGTCGAAGTCAAAGTCGAAAGTCGAAGTCAAAGTCGAAGTCGGAGTCGAAGTCAAAGTCGAAGTCGAAGTCGAAGTCAAAGTCAAAGTCAAAGTCGAAGTCGAAGTCAAAGTCGGAGTCGAAGTCAAAGTCGAAGTCAAAGTCGAAGTAGAAGTCGAAGTCGAAGTGGAAGTGGACGTGGACACACTGCTGTGTATTCGTAACATTCGTGTATATAAAGTGTTTAAAATATGGAAATTGAACAAAGTGCATCTATTAATGAAAAAAGGGACGCAGAAATAGTGAAAAAAAAATGAGTTATATTAATTCAATTAATAATTGATTTATTTCAACGTTAATATTCAAGTTTTCACTTCTACCGGCACTTCCGGAGTGCAACCCGTCTTTTTTTTTTTACACGACTACGGCAAAGCCAAAGGAGGGTTATGATTTTAACACGTTATAGGTACCAACCGAAACACTTTAATAACGTGTGACTACGGTTTTTCTTTTTGTTCTGTTCGAAGTATGAAAATCTTGTTTCATACTTTTTCAGCGTCGTTTTTTTTTGTCGTAGTCGGGTTTTAGTTTTTTTACTTTTTTTTTAATCCAAGCCATAATAATTGTACAGATAACAATGAACTTATAATAGTATAAAGATTAATTAACTGAGATCAAATCAACAACAAGTAAGTTTTTGGTATCTTTGGTACCTATTAAGTCTGCTATCAAAAATAATATATTTTAAACATAGAAAACACAATCAGCATCTTCAAATATTAAAAACAGCCACGACAAAGCTCCTTAATAAAGAAAGAAAAAAAAAAAAAAAACAGCCACCCACAATAACCAAAAAAATCAACATTTTTGTAACTTTGAAGACGAACTACAAAATAACATTATTATAATATGATTCATATTGCACTAAAAAGAGATCAATAATCAACTATGTATACTAATTTAAATAAAGCATAAATCACTTGTTTTCAAGAGATCGCTGTTCTTGATAATGTGATCTCAAGAATATAAGTGCATCCAACATTCGATCAGACAGCGAACTTCTTATTTTGTTACAGAAATACCCAGCACTCGAAAACACCCTTTCACTCTAAACACTTGTTGGTAGAACACATAAAACCTCAAAATTAATTATTTTTTGAGTGTTCGAAAAAAATATTGACAAAACCGGAGCTGAGCTCCGGTTTTGGCTCTCAAAACCGGTTTTCAAAAATCGTTAAATTTTGGCCGATTTCCGGTTTTGCATGCCCTAGCTGAGTTGCGTTTCTGTCTTTTGTAGGTGGCATGTGAGGCTCACAGCCACATTCTTGGATTGCAGGAATTGTCTCTCTGAAGACTCTATTTAACATAAAAGTCGCATTCTTCTCTAGGATCAAGTAGTGAATCGGAGAATAAAATATGTCGGTCATTATATCCTTCATAGTTTGAGCGTCTGATTTTCTGGCAGAGTAGGGTCCTAGAATGACTATTATATACTCATCATGTCGAAAAAGAACATTAAACGGCAGCATAATTGTGACTGATTCCAGTTTCTACATGTCGATATAACTTTTTTCGGATGGACATTTCTGTACCTTCAGTGAAAAGTGATACATGTCGACCCAGATCGGTTTTTATATTCTCTTATTAAACTTATTAAAAAAAAATTAACTTAATTTCTATTTTATCCCCGTTGTTATAAGATTAAAAATGAATGAGGTTTTTTTGTGTACATTGATATAAGTAAGCTATTTTTTATTGAAATTATTGTGTAAAATAATACTTTTTGATTCATACCAAAGTGCTCCGAACCGATATTTATATTTCTAAAATGTATTTTAATACAACTCGAGTTACCACATCTTACGCGAACTGAAAGCTTTTACTTCAATTAATCCAAAGTGATACAAATGAAATCCTATCACAAAACATTAAAAAATTGAAACAATACATTCTAGTGAAAAGTGTTACATTTGTACATGAACCATTCAAACACAAATTTATTTTCATAAAAATATGTGACTAATGGTACAACTGCTAATCAAACAATTTACACGTACATTATGTAGCCAATTTTGATGTGATTACAAATTGAATATTAATTCTATTAGTAAGAACATAAGGGAAATAGGACATATGATTACGTGAATAATGATACTAATATAGTAGAATCAAAACTGCATTGCGTTTTAGAACTAAATTAGCAAAAAAATACGTAGTACACAGTGATACAAGTTCGCGCAGCTCTTACGCACCCCACTCCCTACTTCCCCGCGGGACGCATGGAAAGAGCGCAGGCGACGCGGGATTCTTAGTCTCGGGCATGCGTCAGGACAGGTGCATCGTGCGTTACAGCACACTACTACGATGCGTAAGGTAAGACTTGTATCATTTTACACGAATTATGTAACAATTTTGATATTTAAATGTTTACAAAGAACATGTATTTTATATTGATTTAAGAATTCAATAATATTGTCATATTATACAGTATTTTATAAATACCTATTTTAAAACAATATTAATTAATTTATAAAAAGAATACCAAATTTCCGAACTTACTAATCGTAAAACAGACTATTATGATAATTAGTAATAATAATATAGGTAGCCTAACAATGTATTTTAATTCTTATTTATTAAATGCTAACTGAGTATTCAGTAGGTATAATAGGGATAGGCAGACGTTGTTGTTAATCAATAAAATTGTCAACAATACTTTTAATCAAAACATAGGTATCTTTGCTCTTTCCTGGTGTAGTTTAATTGCACGTATGCTTGTACGTCTTATAAACATTTTGTAATGAATTACATTAATTTATTATTGCATGTATACTATATTTGCGAGGTTTTATAAAAAAATCCGTATAGCAGTTTCGGTGTATCTCAAAAACAAAAATCAGCTAGTGGGCCTAACTTTTTTTCTGGCTACATTTTATCAATTTGTTCTTCAAACTGTGCGAGCAAGGGTGGTGGGGAACCCTATCAAATAAAGCCCGGAAACCGGATAAGTAACCGGTTTCCGAGCCCTGGTTCTATCTGCTCTTCTTTCTTTTAAGGTGGAAAATCGAGCCAAGCATCAGCGTCAGTGCGAAATGATAATGTATGGATGGCGGCACTGGGCCGTGACGCCACGTCAGCCGCTGAGTGCCACCGTCCATACATTTTCATGTCACACTGACGCTGACGCTCTGCTAGAAATTCTACCTTGAATGGCTTTAATGTGACGGTTCGATATTAATTTGAACTGTTATTTTTACAGTCTATAATGAAAAAACGAATAGATAAGATTATGGAAGGCGTTCAGCTACAGAGGGATGAAGAAAATATGGTACATGAAGAAATAATAAATGAAAAAAAATCTAATCAGCCGGGAGAGACAATAGAAATAGAATCCTGTAAAAAGACGGCCTTAGAAGAAGTGGATCAATGTGAAGAGGAGATAGAAGAAACTACACTTGAAAAAGACGATCAATATGGAGAAAATATTAGCAGTGGATCAGAGGGTATGGAAACTGGACTATCACCTAGAATTTTAGATTTCAGCTCGGGTAGCAGTGATGATTTTATACCAAACAGTGAAACCGACTCAACTGAAACAAGCACGTCGACTGGTAAACCAAAAAAAACATATACAAAAAAACTGATAATTCCTGAAAGCTCTGATGACTCAGATAGCACGACCACAGGACCAGAGCCTGGATGCTCGCATTCAAATAAAAAACAACGAAAATCATTAAAGGAAAGAAGGGCTGATAGAGATTCTAGATTAATTTTACGCAATGCAGGCAAGAGTTATGTTACTAAACTGGGTAAAATGAAACCTGGAAGAAAATTGGGCCCACTAACGGACTGTCGCATGAAATGCAATAGTCGTATATCCCATGACATAAGAGAATTTATTTTTAAGGAGTACTGGGGTTTGGGTTCGTACGATGAGAGAGCTAAATATACTGAACGCTTTATTAAAATTAATAATAAAAAAACACATACAATCGGAGGCAAAGGAAAACGAGAATACAGCAATACATATAAAATAGTTTATTTTAATGAGGATTACAAAATATGTAAAAGTTGTCTTTTGAAAACTCTTGGTGAGAGTAATCGCTTTCTTCAGACCGTGTGTGAAAAAATAAAAAAATATGGTCGTGTAACTAAAAGTGAAAGGGGGCGTGCTGCCAGCTACAAAAAAATTTCTAACGAGCGACTGAAAGAGGTAGAACAGCATATCAATAAATTCCCGGCGTACGAAAGCCATTACTCTCGAGCCAAGACTGCTAAAAAGTACCTTAGCTCTGATCTTTCCCTCAATACTATGTATCAGCTTTATTGTAAAGAAAATAGTAACCCCGTCTGCAAAACTGTATATGGCAAAGTTTTTAAAGATATGAACTTATCATTTAAGAAACCAAGTATAGATACATGCAATAAATGTAACTTGTTACAAAATAAGCTCCAATATTTACAAGATGCTGAACAAATCGTACAAGTACGGGAGCAACTGAGACTACATCAGGAAAGCTACGAAAGTGCTTACATTGAAAAACGCAAAGATAAGGCTTTGGCTAAAACTAACTCGGATATTTGTGTTATTGCATTCGATTTACAACAATGTCTACCTACTCCTATGCTGAATACTCAATCAGCATTTTATAAAAGACAACTATGGGTCTTTAATCTGACAATCCACGATTTTACGACTGATTACGCATATTGCTACATGTGGCCAGAATGTAGAGGTGGTAGGGGCGCCAATCAAATAGCTTCGTGCTTGTACGAATTTATCACTGTGAGACTTCCGTTGCTTCACCCGAATGCTAAAACCTTAATCATGTATTCAGATTCATGTTCGGGACAAAACAAAAATTCTATTATTTGCACAGCTTTATTATTTGCACTAAAATACTCGCCTCAACTTTTGAACATAGAACATAAATTTCTCGTACCCGGCCATACACACATGGAAGTTGATAGTGACCATGCACTCATTGAAAGAGCAAAAAAACGAACATCAATGAATATTCACCACCCACGTGATTGGTGTCAATTGGTAAGGAGTGCATCAACTAGAACTAATAAATTTTCAGTAATTGAAATGGCGGAGACAGATTTTTACGATTTTGCCATGTTTGCTAAAAATAATTTTACAGTTAAAAAAACTAATTCTACGGGTGAAAAGTTTATATGGTCGAATGTAAGAGTTATTAAATTTAGTGAAGAAAAATTTCCGGTTTTTGAATATAAAGAAAGTTACGTAGGTGATGATTATTATGTGATGTCTTACGACAAAAGGAATAAAGACTACAGTTTAGTTAGTATTAATGCTGTTCCAAAATGTTACAATGGACCGATTCCTATAAGTGTTTTAAAGAAAAGGGATTTAATATCACTGTTAGAATACATTGATCCAAGTGTTCACGATTTTTATCATAATTTGATAACAAACTCAAATTCGCGTGACGTAGATCCTGATATTGTTTCGGATAATGAATAGTTGCAGTGCTACAACATATCTGTTGTTGGATTTTTGGAGACTGATTTAATACAATTTAAGACTGTTCAAGATTAATGATAATAAAAAGGATGAAAAGATATGTTTTTTTTATAAAAAAAATATATTGTTATCTGTTGTTTGATTTTTGGAGACTGATTTCATACGATTTAAGACTGTTCAAGATTAATAATAAAGAGGTTTAAAAGTTATGTTTTTTTTATAAGGATGTTAATTATATTGTTTTATATAGCGAATAGTTGAAGTGCTACAACAAATCTGTTGTTTGATTTTTTGAGCCTGTTTTACTATGTTTAACCTTTCGACTACTTATCGTAATTAGAGACACAATTAAAGAACAATAGGTGTGAGGACGCCGGCGTCCTCGCGGTGTTTCACGGTTTAAAGACTAACGATACCTACTCGGATGATCAGATTAACGATAAATACCTACTTAGGTCTAAAAGTTATGTTTTAAGTTTGATTTTAAAAAAATATTTTATTGTTTTGCTACTAATTGTAATTCATAAAAAAGTGTATATTCAAGAATTCTTTATTAAAGAAACGCTTTTTTAATTTAGTTATTATTTTATTATGATACTAACATAGTTTTACCCTTTCTATGACAAAAGCGTTTGAAAATACTTATTACTTGTATCAATAAACACTTCGATGTAAACAAAATGTATCACAATAAATTCTAGCTTGTAGCATTAATCACTTACTAGTTTGAAAAATACATTGGTGTTTAGGGGTACAATTGAATATTTACGTAGGAATTTTAAATAAAACAATGAAAAATGGTTGCTGATAATCAAAATGATCATATTAGTTTTACGACTTTTTCTCACAGCAACTATTTGCAGACAAAACATGCCAAAACACAAGCCTTATAACATTTCACACAAAACGGTTACCAAATGTGTAAAATAATTCATTTCATTATAGATTTAAATACACAAAAATAAGCAAAGAAAATTATAGTGTACGGTGATATAACTGGCTATTTTTACTAATTACTTAAATTCCGTGCAAAATAATATATTCAAACCAAGCTCTTTATTATCTTTAAAATATTATCTACACGTACCACATATCGTTTTTTATTTTAGAACGTTAGAAAAATAACGAGATTTTTTTTAATCTTTAACCTTAAATTACTCAAAACTATGATTTTTCACTTATATCACTTTTCACTGAAGGTACAGATTTCAGCTTCGCTGTCATACAATAAAATGATAAGATGGCTATGGCCCTTCGATTAAAATAGGTTTTAAAGTGCTACAAGGGTGGGGACGGTGCCCATACATTTTTGAGCATTGTTCTTTACTTTGGGTACCGAATTAGCAGCCATAAATGCTATCAAGATGAATTTTCCAACAGCTGAGGTGCAGGCTTGCTATTTTCACTTTAAAAAAGCCGTTTATTAAATGGGAACAAAACTCGGTTAAAAACAAAACAAAAAGTAACAAGAAGTATCGTTTTGCTTTCGGAACATTGCCATTGCTGCCAATTAATCTTATACAGGAAGGGTCATACATACAACAAGAAAGGATGGAATTACTAAATCTAAAAAACTGCAAAAGTCTATGAGGTCCTAATTACATAATTCAAAATTTGTTGGAAGATGTCATTTCTGTCACAGAATTACAAATGCTGTGGAAAGCTGGCATTCCCATCTGAATAAAAAATTTGGCCGTAAACCAACGCTGATACATGTTTTGAATGCTTTAAAATGAGAGAGCCGCCCAATGGCTAAACAACGAAGCAAAGATCAGTGGATTCAAGAGTCGCAACTGAAATTGCTGAATGGGCAAATATCAGTCCATTTTCTAGAAATTATGAAGTAAATAATAATTCAAGGATAAACAACTTGCAATTTTTAAGCTAATTATTAGAATTACAAACTTTAATTACATACTTGAGTAGAAAAGTTTTTTTTTCGTGTATAACGTTAAATATACATAAATAAGTTAACGTTGAAATAAATCGAACGCCTTAGGTGGGACTCGAACAAACGTCTTTCACTATCTAGGTGAACGCGATTCCAAGTACGCCACCGAGACGCTGCACGGTCGAACCTGCGAAACTCTTCAACGCTTTTGGTACTTTTTTTTTCAACATCTAACTTATTTTAGAAAAGTTAATTTACGTCATTGTTATTCCCTCTGTAGACAGATTTTTAAATACTTATATGTATCACATATTGTTATCTTGTAAGTGGATTTTTAAGGTTTTGTACCAAAATGGTAAAAAGGAACCCTTATGGTTCGACTCTGTCTGTCTGTCTGTCTGTTCGTCTGTCACAGCGAGATATCTCAAGAACTACCAATGCTGTCAACTTGAAATTTGGAATAGTTTTAGATGACGTTTGCCCAACTATTTTGCAAATAAGAAAGAAATAAAAATATACATATTTTTTTGCAACAGAGACTGAAAGGGGCTCTGAAAAAATCGAAGTGGGGCTACTAGGGCATGTTGGGTATCATATGAAAGAGCGCAGTTTGCACATGCTCAAACATTTCTTTTTTTAGGCCGCGTAGTTTTCGACTTTAGATGAAAAATGTAAAAAAAAAACCCTTGTCTCCAAAGTTTGCATAGAGAAAAATCTGAAATTATACTATGTTATAGAAGTTTATGTAAAGATTACAGAAAAAATAAAACGATGTCTCCAAATAGCACACTATTTCAGAAATCATCAACAATTAGTTCTACTATCGGACAAGAGATGGCGCTGACCTTAAACTGCAATATTCTACACCGCATACTGACGAATATAGGCCTCGAGGACAAAAATTTAAAAACATATGATGGTGCGGAACCCTCGGTGCGCGAGTCCGACTCACTCTTGACCGGTTTTTTTTTATTTAGAAGGGAATAGCACTTATTAATACTTGGAGAATCCCCAGCATAGGAGATCGTAATGGAACATTGAGTTCTGTGTAGTGCCATGGGGGCCTGGTCTAGGGGAGTTTAGTGCAACGAGCGAGCTGGATGACTTGCCCTAGGTAGACATAATCATTCCTTGACTGGATGCGGAGGGCGGAGGACAGGGTGTTGTAGCGCAGCCTGGGAGAGCCCTATGTCCAGCAATAAACTAGGCTGAGTTGACACAAGCAATCACAAGATAAATAATACATAACTGCCCGACTCCGTCCGGGTGAAAGTTTTTGCTCGGTTCCTAAAGGTCCTAGCATGTTCATAAGTAGACTTCCACAAGAATCGGGCTATTAAATGCAAAAAAAATATTTAAAATTTTACTGGTTTTTCCAGAGATTAGCGCGTTCGAATAATCAAACTCTTTCATTCTCAGCTTTATTATTAGATAGTTATTTTAAGAAAGAATAGCACAAGGGTACAACTGGCATTTCAACGGACAATACTTTTGGTCACACGATTTCTCGAGAGCAGTGGTAGCCCAGTGGTATCGGCCGCGACTTACGAGTCGTAGGTCGTAGGTTCGAACCCAGACAGGCGCTTTACTATGTGTAAATTATTTCACCACCACTGCTTTCAAAACGGTGAAGGAAAACATCGTGAGGAAACCGGCATGTCCTAGAACCAAAACTTCGGAGACATGTGACATCTACCAACCCGCACTGGGCCCGCGTGGTGGATTACAACCCACTCCCTCTCACAGAGGAGGCCTGTCCCAGCAGTGGGAACATTATAGGCTGATTTCTCACGGCAAGGTTTGGTCCGTTATAAAATCACAAATGCCAGCATTAAATTAATTTAATTAGACATTAGCAACAGCTTCAACAACTTTCTCAATAATATCAATTCCTTTCATAAAGATGTCTATATGTATTTTCTCATCGTGGGCGTGAAGTAGTATCGGAGAGTCCATGAGTGGGGAGAAGTTGATAGCTGGAATACCTTGATGGCGAACGTAACGCAAGTCCGTTGCGCCTGGGCAGGTCACACAGCGTACTGAGAAGCCCCTGAGGAAATAAGTTTACACATGAACTTAGCAAAAATTCTTGTACAAGCCTCTAGTTGCGTCTTGATGCAATTTACAGTCAGGGAAATTCAATTATTTATCAAATTGTCACTACGTCAATTTGCCGCGTTAGGCTAAGAACTCACGGAGCGATTTTCACCCGCGCCCGCCGCGGTCGCGGAATAGTTGTTTTATTTCTAAACTCACGAGACCGGTTGTTTTTGCGGTTACGCAGCCGTCGCGGTTGCGATCATCGCCCGCAAACTTGGCGGGCGATGATCGCAAGACGGGCGGTTGTAAAATGGCGTCGGATTTCTATACCGCGCGCCACTACAGTCGCCAGCCAACCGATCGCAGAGCGCGCGGGCGCTACCCGCCGAGGCTGCGGGTGATCGCGGCCCGCGCGATTCTACTAGTTGCCCGCCGGTGCAGCGGGATCCGCAAACAACCGCGCACATCGCGGGCGTAAAACGCGTCGTGAAATATGCTTTAATTTTTTACATATATATTTGCATTCTACAGGAGCTGCGGGCCCGCAACCGCGTCGGGCGCGGGTGAAAATCGCTCCGTGAGTTCTTAGCCTTATAGGTACTTGACGTATTTCCCATATTGTCAAAAAATGATGGTTACGATTTGAATAAACGGATAAGGGGTTTGAAGGTTTTGGCCCTAAAATCAGCCGCCATTTTGATTTTTTTTTCAGAATCGCGGTGCACAACAAAAGTTATATATTTAGATAGAGGACACTTATACAAACCAAAAATGTTACATAACATAATATCCTAAAGCGTCAGGTTTCGGAGTTATTCACCGAAATATAAGTCGAAAACAACAAGGATTTTTTTGTTTTTTTTCCCTCCAGGTAAGCATATTGAACTATTGAGGTAATAGAAACGTTATAAAACCTTTATGGAGAAGAAACAAATGAAGAATAGACATTTTTTAAATAAATAATTAAGCACGGCAATTTATAGTTCGTTTTTTAATCCCAGAGACTAATCTGACAAGTGTAATGTCAAACTTCTATACTAAAAAAAAAACGAAAACACAAAAGACTTAAATGTCAGATTAGTCTCTGGGATAAAAAAACGAACTATAAATAGCCGTTTTTAATTATTTATTTACAAAATGTCTATTCTTCATTTGTTTGTTCTCCATAAAGGTTTCATAACGTTTCTATTACCTCAATAGTTCAATATGCTTACCTGGAGGGAAAAAAAACAAAAAAATCCTTGTTGTTTTCGAATTATATTTCGGTGAATAACTCCGAAACCTGACGCTTTAGGATATTATGTTACATAACATTTTTTGTTTGTATAAGCGTCCTCTATCTAAATATGTAACTTTTGTTGTGCACCGCGATTCTGAAAAAAAATCAAAATGGCGACCGACCTTAGGGCCACCCTCCATACAAAAATCTTCTAACCCCTTTATGTTGGTCGTCAATTTGGTAAATAACCAATTTCCCTAACTTTATCAGGCAGCTTGTCCTACTTACATATCAACGACTACTTTTTCCATGACGTCCCAGAAAGGCATGCCGCCATCTATTTTAGTACTCTTAACTTGTGGGTTCTTGACTATGTACTCGAAACTCACGCCTTTACCCGCCTCCTCGCACCATCTCGATATCTATAGATATTCAAGCATTATTTGTAAGGAAATTATAAAGCGATGTTTTGGGGATTAAAATTGGTTGACTCTTCGAAGTTGCTTTATAAAGCCAAGCGCTCATTACTGCCGCAACGAGACGCAGCGCAACGTCAAACAAAAAGTGCGGTGCGGCCCGCATTAGGATAATTACATGCCAAAGATGGGAATCTTCGGCATGTAATTATCGGCTTTCCGCGATCGCGAGGTATCGCAGTGAGGACGTTGCGATACCTTGCGATCGCGGTGTAGCTTGCAACTTCGATATGTACAGTCAACAAAAGAGATAAGCATGCAGGATCGTCGGATATAGTTGAAG
Source organism: Amphipoea oculea (assembly GCA_945859645.1). NCBI lineage: Eukaryota > Metazoa > Arthropoda > Insecta > Lepidoptera > Noctuidae > Amphipoea > Amphipoea oculea. The sequence goes on from OX243868.1 coordinate 5,523,892, forward strand.
TTTAGTAAGAAACCGATGGATGTTGTCGACTAAAATTTAATTTGATAAATGAGCTGTTTATTTTCTTTTAGTAAAATTAAATTTTATTCGAGAACATCCATCGGTTTCTTACTAAACTTCAACTATATCTGACGATCCTGAATACTTATCTCTTTTGTTGATTAGACAAGAATATACCTCACTGCGATGCAACGTGGGCTGTTTGAGGGTTTACCTCGATGCCTGGCATGTGCGTGCGTGTAGGTAGGTATCGCAGTGAGGCATCTTTAGTGTGCGTTGGTTCTTAAAAAATCTACGAAAGTGATGAGGGTGGATTTTTCCGTTTGACCACGAGGAATTCTGTTCCGGATAGTCAAACTACTTAGTTTAACGAAAATTCCTCATGGTCAAATCAGTTTGGCCATTAATTTTGACCACGAGGAAGGAAGGGATTTTTGCACTGCGTTGCGTTGCCCCGCGGCGCGCCTCACTCTGCATACCTAGCTTTAATACTGTTCTTCGTCTACGACATGTCTATGAAGGTAAGGGGTGACTCGCTGTTGATGTCCTAGCTTTATGTTAATGATGAATAATCTATATAAAGTCCCAGACTTGACAGTTGCAGCAACCCAACATCTACCTTATTGTCGATGCAAAATCAGACCTAACTGTGTAAGGCATGTTACCTACTTACCATTCTTTCAAATTCATCGTGGTCTACGTCTGGAGCAATTCTTATGTCAAATGATACTGACAGCGTCTCTGGCAAGACATTAATTTGGACTCCACCCTAGAAAAGAAGAAACGGTCTAAAAAATGACATCTTTTATGGTGCATGACCATATCTTTAAATGCGCAGAGAATGTCATTAAAATTCTGTTGCAATTTATCTGGTCAGCATTTCTTTTCACAGTATTGGCAGTGGGGAACAGCGGGGTAGTAAATTGTGTTACACATATACAATGGTAATGCCTTTCCAATTTCCAATTCAACAACATTCGTTTCGCCATTTAGGTAGCCGAGTAGACAAAGTCAAACATGAAGCGATTAATTAGCAATTTCCTTCAAAATCCTTCGGATTGTGATTGGTTGGTTCTCATTGTAAAAACTTACCGATAACTGTGTCAAATTGATGGTTGTGACGTCACCGAACCAGACATTCTCTTTTGTCTTCTTCATCTCTTCAGCGCGAAGAGTCATAAACTTATCGATTATGTAATGTAACTGGGAACAGAAAATAGTATGCTATGTAAAATGTGCCCATAGTTTGCTCGATTCTCGCGTCCAGCGCATAAAACACAGTATATCGAGCGACAATAACGATCGTCAAAAATTGAGAAAATCTAAGTATAGACATCTTTGAGAAATCAATTTCGGTAATACATTCGGTTCCTGCCAAAAAAGGTGGTCTTGAATAACACAGTGTTGAGTTGAGCACCTCGAACCAAGTAACCTGTCAGCTCTCCTAGGATGAAGAAGATTTATTAAATTTCTACTGACCTTTTCACCAGCAGTTCCCGAGTGGAGTAGTGAGCCATGTCCGGGCTCACCCCGACAAGTTACAATGATTTCTGCAACACAATAGAAAATACTTCACCCACATCTTCTATATATTATATAAATAAAACAAAGTCGGGATAGTTATACATAAACTCAAGAAAAGGGGTGGGTTGATTTTTACATCTTTGATTTGTTGGATTTGTCTCCACCTCGAATAGCAGAATAACTATTAAAACATGGGACAAATTCACGAAAAAAATAATAATTAAGGTAATTCATTTTCTCCTATACATTCGTTCATAATGATTCTAAGGCGGCACAAGTTCGCCGGGTCAGCTATTATATAATAATTATTATATTATCTATGGCGGCAAGTCTGCGAGGCTGAAGTGGTACTGGGCGGGTCACACTTATAGGATACATGCAGACAGATGGGCCAAAGTGGTCACACAGTGGGTGCCTGAAGACGGGCGTCGTCACCAAACGCTGGCGTGACGATTTGGACTCGTTCCTAACCGATTGGACGAAGAAGGCACAGCACAAGGAAAGGTGGAAGAATATGGGGGAGGTCATTTCCCAGCAGAGGACAGTATAGGCTAAACGAAAAAAAAAAATGATTCTGTGCAAAAACTTTACGTATTTCTATACACTCTCTTAGGAGCCGTCTCCACGAGCGAGAGAATCGCGGCGATATTATCGTCGTGCCACGTATTTCTATGACACTCTCTTAGAACGTGCCTCCACACGGCGATATCATCGCGGCGAAAATATGATGGCACGGCGAGACTATCTCCGCGATTCTCTCGCTCGTGGAGACTGCCCCTTACTGACCAATAATAATCACCCCGGGCGATCCCTTGCCACACTTGAACAAGCGATCATGGCAACTTGTGCGCCTTTCACGATCCCCGGCTCGGCCTGCCTTTGCGGGCCACCTCAGACCCATTAGTTAGGCATTATTATAATAGTGATCAGACAGGCAGTCGCTCCATGTACAATACTAGTATTCAGCTGCATCCGGTTAGACTGGAAGCCGACCCCAACATAGTTGGGAAAAGGCTAGGCTGATGATGATGATTCATTGCGTATCTTACACACAACGAACAGCAGTTACCAAACGTAGCACATACGTTAGTTTCATAAGCAGGAACTCTGCCTAGGATTTATGACATCATTTACCGTTGCTACACTGGCGTTATCTCAAATAATTATATGTATATTTCACACACTTAGGTCATTTAAATGGAGACACACAGCATTTTAATACTGATTGTCATCTAAGAAAAGAGCTTACGCGACGAATTGAGCAACCATCTCTTTATAATGTTGTTTCAAAATAGCGGTTGGTTTCGATTATACAGGGTAGCAGCACTAGCAGCTACATCGACAACCAAGTAACCATAAATTCAGCATATAATTCTAGACTAGAGTGGATAATTTCCGTCGGTTATAATTATAAAAAAAAAAATGCTGTTCCATACATTTTGACAGCGTAGGTAGGTATTGCACTTTCTATGTTTTTTTTTTTTTGATAACCGACGAAAAATGTCTACGCTTAGGGGGTCTAAAACCATGTGCTGAATTTATTATTTATTTATTTATATATATTTTATTGTACACCACAAAAATACATAACATGAAAAAAATACATCAAACACTACAAAATATACAATGGGCGGCCGGTGGAATTTAAGATTAGTTTGCGAGTCAATGTCCCTGCAATTTGCTAAGAATGTTTAGAGAGATGCTACGAGTCGCCAGTCGCTACGAATGTCTGCGTATCGGTACAAATGTCCAAGTAGGTCACAATTAACGTCCCAAGAACCGCTACGAACGTCTCGGCATCGCTACGAATGTTCCATCGTACACATTTTATGTTCTTCAAGTCAACACTGAAGCCCCAATAGCTGCTACTAAAGTTGCGTAAGTCACATTGGTACCACCAACGACTGTTAGGTAGTCTTTTTTATTTTATTTAAGGCGGATCACACACTACAACGTGCCACGCGACGCGGCGCGGAAAACGGAGCCAAATTCCCCGCGCATAATCGTGTTTTTATTTCATTTGTACAGACGCCAGAACATCAACCTACTACAATCTGTCAAATTTCTGTAATATATTTTCAACTTTATTGCTTTAAACATAAGGTTCAAAGTTGATTGGGAAAATTTTACAGTTTCAGGTAGCTTGATGTGCTGGCGTCTGTACATCAAAAATCCGCGTGGCGATGAAGAGGGTAATGAAAACTAAAGAAAGATGAATAGATTGTGTGAGGAATGATATGAAAAAAGGAGGGAAAACTGAACAGAATTTCGTCAAACTTACGTCTAGATGTTCTTTCTCCGTTAAAAGCCAAGATCTCCTTAGGATTCGGGTTGGGTGCACTCTCGTCTAACGCGAAACCAATGTTCAGTTCCTTAAACTCAGGTGATTCTGAAAATGCGCGCATTCCGTCAACACCGCCGATTTCTTCGTCTGAAAAAGAAAATATAATTATGCTGAACACACAACAATAGGTAGATAACATATACCACCAAATCCAATACAAACCAGGTACAAAAGATATATGAACAGTCCTTTTCAGCCTGACTCCAGCGGCTTTCAGTTTCCTAACGGCTTCTAGGTGCATCATACCTATGCTCTTCATGTCTTGGGTACCTCTCGCGTAGATGAACCCGTCGTCTGTTACGACGGCGTCGAAAGGAGGGTAGGTCCATTTTTCCTAGAACATTATATACATCATCATCTTCTTGCCATTTTTTTTTGTTTGGGAATTTATCATATAACTTCTCCAGCTCTGGGCGGAGCGGGAGGGCGTGTCAGACTTTTACTCACTAAAATCCACTCGTTCACTAAAACCCACTCGTGTTCCTTCAGTTACCTGTGCCAGGGGCCACGGTATCTCTTTCGAACAACCCGTGACCCTGCCAGGCATCGGCCCTAGCGGACCCCGTCAATTAGTGCTTACATCTTTTTGAGGCGCGCGTGGAACACAACGCGCCGTCGACCCGCTGGTCCTTACCGGACCGCGAGCTGCCCATTGCTCACCGTCCACAAGTCAGCGCTTACGGTGACTGGGAATCGGCTGTCGACTCCCGACGCCCAGGGCGTCTCCTGCGGCGAATCTTCTTGCCCTTGTCCAATGTTACTGGGGTCGGTTTTTTTTTTTCAGTAGCAATCTGGAGTCTGGATTTGTGCCCGGTTGATAGCCCCTTATTATATAGGACTTAAACTCTGTCCTCTAGGTTAACCGTTTTTTGACAGCTGCCTTAGAACGTAACTATTCCAGATTACGTAAAACTTAACTTTAAAATGCGTGATAAAATAAATATATAAACTGCCTTATCTTATTGAATTATCTTATTTATGACTTCTTACAGAAATTATAATACCGTACGTGTATCAGTCTTGATAAAAAAAAAATTAATACATAAATATTATAGAAAAACCTTGCATCCACTCAAATATCAGTAAAATATATAAATATATTATTTTATACATTATTTGCCAGAATACGGATTTGCCACCATAAACAAGATGTTAATGGTTTATTCGATTTTAAAACTTTCATACATTGTTATGAATAAATAACGTTGTGTTTTAATATGTCTAAACCCTTTTTTTTTTTTTTTTTTTTTATGGATGGGAAATCATCAAATGGCCCCTCCCGCTCTGGGTGGAGCGAAGGGAGTGTCAGACTCTTACTGACTAAAACCCATCCGTGTTCCTTCCTTAGCCCTTTATGTTCCGGGGTAGCGGTAACCCTTTCGGACAATCCCGCACCCCCGGCAGGCTTCGGCCCTGGCAGGCCCCTTCCTTTATGCTGACATCTCTTTGAGGCGCGCGTGGAACACGTACGCGCCGTCCGGCACGGGCCTGGTCCTGATCGGACGGTGAGCTACCCATTACTCTCCGTCCGCAGGCCCGCGCCTACGGTGGCCGGGAGTCGTCACGCGGCTCCCGACGCCCGGAGCGTCTCCCGCGGCGGCTGGGGTGTGAGGCTCTCTCCCTCAGCCGTTCAGCCACCTCCTTCGCTAGCATGACTGCTTCTCAGAAGGAGGTGACCGCCCCCCACTCCCTCTCGCCCCGGACCATGACTTGAACCAGGGCCGGACGCGAGAGGTCGCCGCCGCTGTCGATCGCCTCTACGAGGGCACGGCGGTGCTCCGCCCATGCGGGGCAGACCTCCACCGTATGCTCCACCGTGTCCTCTGGGCGATCCTCGCAGTGGTGACACCCGGGCGTCTCCTCCCGCCTGATGATGTGCAGGAACCTCCCAAAACATCCGTGTCCGGTGAGGACCTGCGTCAGGCGATAGGTGAGGACGCCGTGACGCCTCTCTAGCCACTCCTCAAAGAGGGGTCTTATCGCCACTATCGTGGCGTGCCCTGCGCTGGGTTGCGAAAGTCGCTCCTTCCATGCCACCATGAGATCGCGCCGGAGGTCTGTCCGCTCCGCCGCGATTTGCCGCGTAAGCGGAGTTTCCCCCCGGCTCAGTGCCTCCGCGCGCCACTCATACAGGCGCGCGAGGACTATCGCCTCCAGATCCCATGGCGGCAGTCCGGCAAGGAGGCTTGCCGCCTCGCCCGAGATCGTGCGGTACCCCCGGATCAGCCTTACGGCTACCACCTTTTGGGGCGCGTTCAGATAGTGGGCGGCTCGCCGCCGCAGAGAACGCGCCCACACCGGGGCCCCGTATAGGGCCATGGACCGCACGACCCCCGCGTAAAGCCTCCGGCAGGAGGTGTTTGGCCCCCCCAGGTTGGGCAGGAGCCGCTTGAAGGCGGCCCCGGTCCTTTCCAGTTTGGGGGCCAAACGTCGGAAGTGTTCGACGAAGTTCCACCGGCTGTCGAGGACGAGACCCAGGTATCTCATCGTTGCCTCGACGCCGATGTGAACCCCTCCCACCGTTAGTTGGGATCCCGATGGTGGCCCGTTCCGAGGCCCATGGAAAGACATGGCCTCGGACTTGTGCAATGCCACCTCGAGACCCAACCGCCGGATTCTTTCCACGACTATCGCAACCCCGCGTGTCATCGCGTCGGCCGCCGCCTGATGCGACCTCCCTTGCGCCAGGACTAGCGTGTCGTCAGCGTAGCAAACCACGCTGACGCCATCAGGGAGGTCGGCTGGCAGCACCCAGTCGTAACCGATGTCCCACAGGAGCGGCCCCAGAACCGATCCCTGTGGGACACCGCACGACATCTCTCGCCGGTTCCATTCCCCGTTGCGACCAGGGTAGATGACGGCTCTGTCCGTCAAATACGCCCCAACTACTCGACGGAGGTAGGTCGGCACCCGGTGATACCGGAGTGCCTCCCCAATACAGCTCCAGGGCAGGGTGTTAAACGCGTTGGCGATGTCGAGTGACACCGCCACGACGACCCCACCCCGGGTCACCGCGTCCCCCGTCGTGAGGGCTCTCACGCGCATGATGGCGTCCACTGTCGAGCGCCCCTTGCGGAAGCCAAACTGGCTATCCGCAAGATCCGGCCCCGTCCTCACTAGGTGCCCGACGAGGCGGCCTGCAATCACTCTCTCAAAGAGCTTGCCGACCTCGTCGAGCAGCACTATGGGCCGGTATGCGGACGGAGAGTCCGCAGGGCGCCCTGGCTTCTGAATGAGGACCAGCTTCCCCGTCTTCCAACGGAGTGGAAACTGGCCCCTCTCCATGCATGCGCTTAAGAGCGCCTCTAGTCGAGGCCCGAGAGCCCTCGAGGCCAGGACCCAGACTTTACCCGGCAAGCCGTCGGGTCCTGGGGCGGTATTTTTTTGGCCTTCAGCCTGCCTACCGCCGCTCTCAGATCTACCCCGGTCACTTCAGGGATGTCGTCGTCGTCGTCTTCATGGTCCGCTTCGGGCACCGCAAGTGGCGGAGCCATGGGCGGGGGAGTATGCTCCCCCCGTGAAGGGAACAGAGTGCTCACCACCTCCTCCACGAGCTGTGGGCGGAGACTCTGCGTCAGCGGGGGGGCCCAGGTGCGGAGTTTATTCCGCACCATTTTGTAAGGCGCCCCCATGGATCTCTGTTCAGAGTCTCCACCATCTCTTCGCGGGCCGTATCCTTGGCCCGCTGGACAGCCCCTTGGAGGGCGGTCTTCGCCGCTCTGTACCCCTCGTACAGCTCCGCCTCCGTGGCTTCCGCATCCGGAGGGCGGATGCGGAGCCTGCGGTGCCTGGTGTACCGGTGTCGCGCGTCGACGCACGCCTTGCGTAGCGACTCCACCTCCTGCGACCACCAGTACACCTGACGTCGGGCGCCTCCTGGCCGGACTCGGGGCATTGCCACGTCACATATATCGGACATGGCCTCCTGGAGCCATTCCGCCTCATTGTCAATATCGGCAGGCCTGTCCGGTGATGACACCCAGGCCTGCACGATCGAGGCTTCCAGGAGGAGCTCCCGGACCAGCTGCTTCAGCGCCCACCGCGGACCACTCGGGGCCTGCTGGACCAGCGCGCTAGAGGTCTGGGTGGAGACGTCGAACCGGATATACCGGTGGTCGGAGTAGGTCTCCACCTCCTCCATGACGCGCCAGTCACTGACACGCTGTGACAGAGCGGGGCTGGCGAACGAGATGTCCACTACGGACTCGCCCCGCATCCGCACACACGTAGGGACAGAACCCCGATTTAGGACGACCAGGCCTGTTTCCAGGGCCCAGTCCTCCACCATCCTGCCCCGCACATCCGTGTAGCGGGAACCCCAGGCCAAATTCTTGGCGTTGAAGTCCCCGACCACTAGCACGGAGAAGGAATGGTTTCCGGCGACGACGACACTCAACTCTGTTAAAGAGTTCTGGAACTCGGCGAGAGTTCGGTTCGGAGAGAAGTACACTCCCACTACTACGATCTCTCCGAACCGTGCCGCTACGCACCCCTGTCCCTTTGTGACACCTTCGAGGGACGGGGTACCGGCGGCAGCCGACGAAATTATGGTCACTGAGCCGCTCAGGTCCTCCACCCAGTTATCCCTGGGCGGGACAAAGTACGGCTCAGCGACCACGGCGATGTTAATCGACCACTGCGTCATGCTCTGGAGTAGCAGGTCCTGAGCGCAGGCGCAGTGGTTGATGTTCGCCTGGAGGAGGCGCAATGGAGCCATTACTCCTCCATTTCAGCCCCCTCCCGGGCCCTTTGTGAGGGCCCCCCGGCGGTGGCGGCGGCGGCGGCGACAGCAGCAGCGGCGGCGACGGTGGGGGTGGCGACGGCGGCGGAGGGCCTGCCTTTTCTCCTGGTCCCGGTGGGTGGAGCGCAGGACTTGCTCCCCGCCCGGTGATCGGCCGGCTTGCCAGCAGCCGCACATGCGACGCAGTGCGGCGCGGCGCTGCACGAGCCAGCCGTATGTCCGGGCTGACCGCAGCGGAAGCACAGAGTGCTGCGGTCCTCCGAAGTGCACTGGACGCCAACGTGGTGCCCCACATGGCATCGGAAGCACCTCAGAGGCCTGGGTTCCAGCAGTTTAACCTGCGCTGACACCCAGCCCACCAGGAGTCTTCGGCCCTCGACGATTGTTCTGGCCGCCGTCACGGGGCAGCTTACCGTCACAGTTCGCATGCCCGCGAAACCAGGACGAATGGTGCCCGCCTTCACCTGGTCGGCCAGACACCCGCCCGCCCTGGCGACGGCGGCCACTACCTCTCCCTCCGTTACGGAGTCATCCAGGCCCAGGATACGCATGTCTGCGCACTTGACGGGCCTGGAGACTCGAGCCTCGTCCGCGTTGAGGGACGCCCTTAGCTTCTCAGCCAGGGCGTCAGCGGTCGGGCCACTCGTCGCACCGGGGATCTCCAGCATGCGGGCGCCAGTAGCGGTCACCCTATGCCGAAGGCCCCCGGTGATCCCCAGCTCCTGGAGGTCCACCGTCTCTCGTGCCTTGGTGAGCACGTCGCAGTACGTCACTCCCCTCTTAGCCGCTTCCGGCTGTAGCGTTATAACTACAGCCGCGGTCTTTGGGGAGCGAAGCCTAGCCGCGACGGCTCGTTCCTTGCGACGCCTCCTTTGCGCCTTTTTTCTGGCCGCCTTGGCCGCCTTCTTCTTCTCCCCGACCACATGCCACTCGGCGTCGGTCGTGGGAGATTTTTGGGGGCGGGGCGTAGGCTCTGGGGCCTTTCCCTCCCGAGTCGTCCTGCCGGTCGGCGCCGGGGTTTTGCCGGCAGGCGCCGGTTTTGCCGGCGCCGGGGTTTTGCCGCCAGGCGCCGGTTTTACCGGCGCCGGGGCTCCGCCAGCGGACGCCGGTTTCGCCGGCGCCGGGGCACCGCGACCCGACGCCGATTTGGCCGGCGCCTGGGCCCGGCCAGACGGCCCGGGTTCAGGGGCGGCAGCTGCCGCAGCGGCCGCGTACGAGGCCGCCTTCGGCCCCGGGGCCGTCCTGCCCGCCAGGGGCGGGCGCAGGACTATACCCTCCAGAGCGGAGAACCGCGCCTGGAAGGTTGCCAGCTCCTGCCGAACCAGGTTCAGGACCTGGTTCTCCACCGGGACGGGCTGGCTTGCCGGTTCTGCCTGCACGCCGCCGGCGACCCTCAGGCCGGCCAGGTCTGCTCGGAGCCTCCCGTTCTCCTCTTGGAGAAGCTCCATGGCGGCCTTCAGGCGGGCGACCTCCGCCCGCAATTCGGCCACTTCGCTGGCTGAAGGACCAGCATAGTTGGCCGCCTCCGCTGCCGCCATGATGGAGGCCTGTGCCGAGAGTATGGCCCTGTTCTTAGAAGCTTGTAGCTTCTTCAGGGACACATCCCGGATCGCGGCCTCCACGACCGCCGCAAACCTGAGCTTGCGGTCCGCATCGGGGCCGCCAGCCTCACTCGCCTCGTCACTTGAGGGCCCCGAAGCGACCGCGCGACCGGTCCCCCCCTCCTTTGCGGGCTCCTCCGCTCGCTCTGCCGCCTCCCGGGCAGTGAGTCCCCTCCCCTTGCCTCGCTCTCTGACTCCTCCCCGCCTACTGGTGGGGATTTTTCTGGCCGAGGCCAGCTCCCCGTCAGTGGACGACCCCTGGCCGTCCTCTGACCTTGGCCGCTTGCTGTGGACCTTCGTCGTCGCAGCGGCCGTCTCCTTGGCACGGCGGCTCTCTGAGCCTCCCGTGCTTGCGTCTCCTGATGCAGCGTCGGACTCCGACCCCGCATCACTCCTCCCCTCTTCTGTTTGCTTCGTTTTACAATTTTCCATATTTGTTCCCACGAGTAATTTTCATGTTTTATTGACTCAAAATAATCGGTTCGCACTAGCGACTAAATCAAGCTACCCACTAGCCAAGCTTGCAACCTCCCTCACGGTGCGCCGCCGCTTGGAGGTTTGGGGAATTTTTTATAGAGGTTAATCTTCCTCGCGGTCCGGGCGGTTAAGCCAAGACCCTCGACCCCCTTCAACAGCCAGAGACATGACCTTACGGGGCGCCGCCCACACGAGCCAGAGCCGAGGCTGCAGCTCGTGCGGGCGACGCCCCTAACTGTCTCCGGGGCTACGAGATTAGCGGTGGCAGGGGGGGGTTACCCCTTCTGCCTGCCCGGCGGCAGGGTAAGTGCACACCGGGCCCGCTCTCACTCCACCACAACTGCCGCTCTGCTACTCAGAGCGACATGTTTGGAGCGATCCTCTTGGCAGAACATTAGCATGCGGACAGCGGCATCCCACTGGGAAATAATCCCAATGGGAAATCGCTGCCCGCACCCCAGGGTGCACCGGCCCGAACACTGGTCTTCCCCCCGGACGTATCCAGAAGGGAACTCCAGTCCCCGGGCAAACGTGGAGGTTTTCTGCCCAGGCACCCCTGTCTAAACCCTATATTTATGTTGTGCATACTTTTCCTTCACCGTTTTGGGAGCAGCGGTGATGAAATATTTTACGCAAAGCAAAGCGCCTGTCTGGGTTCGAACCTACGACCTAAAATTCGTAAGTCGCGTCCATTACCACTGGACCGTTACTGCTCCCTATGTAAGCTTGAAAACTATATACTTAACTATATTATTATTTAGATAACATTTATCTTTAGAGTAATCTAATGGATGGTAAACAGTTAAACACAGTATTTTTTTATTGATGTACTTTGTGCTCACCTGGGTGTTATCTCTCCCGATAACAGAATGATTTACAAGCTATTAATGTAAGGATTACTGTACGGTGCAACCGCACATTCTGCAATTCAGCAGTTCACGCCACACATTCATTTCAACTCATAATAATTAGTTCAGTTCGCGTTGGGCTATCAAGCCAGCCAGGCGTTCTCGTTACAGCCAACAAGGGCTGCGTCACTCACTTCATTTCCACACCATCAGTCCATTAAGCTCATTTTACTTATAAGTACCTTTGGGACAATACAGTAGTGTTTCAGTACTTACCTTCTTTTATTCCATTCGTCCTTCATCTAAAAGTAATGTGTGGTCTAGCAAGGGATCATACATTCTTTTTGGTCCTTCGACTGTGAGCATCGTACGCTATATAGTCCATTTCGCGCGCGTGGACAGTATAGCGGGAAGCTATCCAGTGACTCGAAAGTGTGTGCTGTGTTGAGTGACTATAAAACTTTGGGACTAACAAGTGTCTCGGGGTCAACAAGGATCCGTAGACTATCAGACGTTAAGTGTGAGGATTTCAGACTTGGAGACTAGCAAGTGTCTCAGGGATAGTCAATAATCCGTAAACTATCAGGAGTTCAGTGCACTAATTTTAAACTTTGGGACTAACAAGTGTCTCAGGGTCAACAAGGATCCCGAGACTAGCAGGTGTCTCAGGGAGCGGTTTATTATAAAGAGCTGAGGCTAGCAGGTGTCTCAGGGGATCACCAAGGATCCGTAAGCAGTCAGCAAGACATTCAAGTAAGATCTTTCCATTTATTTCTTACTTCAATAAGTCCTCGTCATGGAGGCTATACATGCAAATCAGGACGAACTTTACACAGCCATCCTAAAGTTGGCTACAAATATCAAAAAGGACTCAGCGGATCGGAAGACTGCTGACTATTTCAAGCGACGTTTAGAAAACTTAAATCAGTATTGGTCCGATTACCAGTACAATCACGACCGTCTTCTTACGGAAGAAAGCAAGTCTCATCCGTATTTTAGCGGCCGTGCATACGAACGAACAGAAGAGCTATACATCTCGACCACGGCACTCATCAATCAACAATATCAAGTTTCGTTGAGAAAGATGAAAGAAGCTCAACAGGGAGGTTCTTCTCAGGAGGTACAAGGTCCTGCACGGTCTGAGCAAGAAGATCCGGTGGGACGTCAACCGCCGCCCGTCGAGGTATGCTCCAGAGGTTCATCTAGCAAGCTTGATGAACTGTTGAAGAAACAAGCAAGTAATTTCAGAGCGCTGCAGCGCACGGTAGCAGGGATAAATTTGGATTTTATGTCCGAAAAGTGGGAGTTGAAAGATGCCTTACGAACTCTACAGTCTCGATGGTCTATCATAGATTCCTTACATTGGGAATTAGACAGCGAATTGGAGGGTACGAATCAAGAATATGAGGTGTCTTATACGAAGCAAGAAACGATTTACAGTGAATTAAAAAATGCAATTAACAGAAAACTAGGGTCCGTAGTTCACAAGGAGAATTGGACACCAAAAATTTACATCCCGTTTTTCAATGGCAATTATCAAAGTTGGGTGTCTTTTAAGGACTTGTTTGTTGAAGCTATCCACAGTAACGTCTCCTTATCAAACGCCCACAAGATGCAGTTTCTTAAAAGTAAGGTGCGGGGAGAAGCTGAACGTTTAATACAGCATTTGCAAATCAGTTCTGACAACTACACTGTTTGCTGGGAGATATTGAACAACAGGTACAACAACGCATGGTTGATTTTTACATCTCACATAGATCTCCTACTAAATCTTCCAGTAGTTCAACAAGCAAACGTCCATCAGATCAAGAAAATTCACGATACTACACTAGAGTGTTTAAACTCCATAAGGAACCTAGGCGTTAATATAGACAGCTGGGATCCATTCATCGTGCGTATTTTATTGCTAAAACTAGATGCCGACACGCATGATCATTATTTGGAATCTCTCAAGAAACCCAGAGAACTGCCAAAATTGTCGGAGTTTCTAAGCTTCTTAGAAAGCAGATTCACCGCATTAGAATCTTCGCGCAAGAAAAACGAAAATTCCAAACCATCAACAAGCAAGCAAAATAAATCATCATCGTCAAATTTCAAGAATAAATATTCAGCAAGTAAGACTTCGGCAAATAATATCGAATTAACATGCCCGTTGTGTAAAGAGTCACACGGAATATACTATTGCAGTAAGTTTTTAAATATGACACCAAATGCAAAGCGACAAACTATAACACGATTGCATTTGTGCAAAAATTGTCTTTATTCGCATGAGGATAAAGAATGTACATCAGAAAGACGCTGCCGCGAATGTCGTGGCAAACATAATACGCTTTTACATGAGGCGTATAACAAAAACCCCACATGTAACCCAATTACGGAGAATGACACACCAGCAGTTCTTGCAACTGGAACGCAAAATCAAGAATCACAAGAAAATCACGTTTCGCAACAAGGCAACAACGTGATCGAAACATTATTAGCCACCGCAATGATCAAAGTTCAAGCAAGTGACGGATCATACCACAAAATGCGTGCGCTGATAGATCAAGGCTCTCAAGTCTCCCTTATCACAGCCAGAGCGGCACAACAGCTAGCTTTATCAAGAAAGTATTGCAGGGCCGTCATCTGCGGGATAGGAGAGAAGGAAAGCAGTAGCAAGGGCGTTACGAACATAACATGTTGTTCGCATTTTGATGATTTTACTTTTAAAACAGATGTGGTAATCATGGACACGCTAATTAGTCAATTACCAAGATGTACATTTACCAAGCCAACATGGGCACACCTGGTCGGCATGCAACTAGCCGATCCAGAATACAATGTCAGCCGTCCTATCGACATCTTATTGGGAGCCGATGTGTATTCGCATATCATTTTAGAAGGCATTATCAGGGCCGATCTATCATTACCAGTCGCGCAACAGACACGACTGGGGTGGATCTTATGCGGAAATTTCAAGACTTTTCACTGTAACGTAGTCCTGAATCAAGTGGACGAAGTACAAAGATTTTGGGAGATCGAAGACATCACAGAATCATCCAATTTTTCCGCAGAAGATCAACAATGCATGGACTATTACAAGAAAACCACAAAAAGACATGAAAATGGCATGTATGAAGTAAGATTGCCTTTTCAAGAAAACTTTGAGAAACAATTGGGATTGTCTAAAAATAAAGCTATGGCGCAATTTCAACAGTTGGAAAGGAAATTTCACAATAATGAAGAAGTAGCAAAACAATATAAATTATTTATTCATGAATATAAAACTTTAGGACATATGATACCAGCGTCCGGTAACATGCAACCGGATTATTATTTACCGCACCACTGTGTATTGCGAAACGAATCTACTACGACAGCACTACGCGTAGTTTTCAACGCTTCTACAAAAACAACAACAGGAATCAGCTTGAATGACATCATGTTAAAAGGCCCAAATCTACAGCAAGATCTCCAATCTTTACTATTAAGGTGGAGACAATATCGCGTAGCATTTACGGCAGATATTGAAAAAATGTATCGTTTTATATGGTTAAATGAACAGGATCAAAGATTTCAAAAAATCATTTGGAGGGATAACATTGACATGCGTCATCAGGTATACCAATTATGCACTGTTACATACGGCACCAAGGCCGCACCATTTTTAGCCATGATGACATTAAAACAATTGGCGGAAGATGAGAGACACAATTTCGACAGTGTTGCAATCAAGGCATTAGAGCACTCATTCTACATGGATGATGTTCTACACGGGTCTCATTCTGTCGAGTTAGCAGCAAAACTAAAGCAAGATTTAATCACGTTGTTAAAATCAGGGGGGTTCAATTTAAGAAAGTGGTCTTCTAACGCATCAGTCTTACAAGACAATACAGTCGAGGCGAATAACAAGCAAGAAAATTTCAATTTCAAGGAATTGGAGACATCAAAAACCTTGGGATTACGTTGGAATTCCAAAGCAGACATATTTACATTTCAATCCAAAATTGAACCATCTACCAAAACACCAACTAAGAGATCCATGTTGTCAGACATATCAAAGTTGTTTGACCCTCTTGGTTGGCTGTCACCAATATCAACCAAGCTAAAACTGCTATTTCAGCATGTTTGGATGTCAAGTATTCAATGGGATGACAAGTTACCCGATCAAACTAGCAAGGAATGGCTAAACATTAAAGGTGACATGCACAAAATCAATCAATTCAAGTTGGAGCGTTGGTTGGGTACAGGAGAAAACAACACGCTGGAATTACATGGATTCTGCGATTCATCTAATAAAGCCTACGCATGCGTTGTTTATTGCAAGACAAAAAACAACGGCGAAACAAAGATCTCATTAGTAGCAGGAAAAGCGCGATTAGCTCCAGTAAACAAATCAATTTCACTACCAAGATTAGAGCTTAGCGGTGCTCTACTACTGGCAAAATTGTTGTCTAAAATTCAACAATGCCTTGGCAGCCATAATATCAAGATATATAGTTGGATAGATTCAATGGTAGTGCTAGCCTGGTTACAAGGAGAATCAGGACGATGGAAGCCGTTTGTCGCCAACAGGGTGCGACAAATATCAAACATCATACCTACAAACAGCTGGCATTACGTCAAGTCAGCTGAAAATCCAGCGGACTGTGCAAGTCGCGGATTGGGTGTCGATCAATTGAAAAACCATTCGCTGTGGTGGGAAGGACCGCCGTGGCTGCGGAATTACAACCCTGACCAAGAAACTGAGCAAGCAGTGTTTACCACAGATGAAGAAACAAGAAAAGCCAAGAATATTAATCACATATCGCAGCAAGAAAGCGATAACATTTTGGGTGAATTATTAACAAGATATAGTTCACTCGCTAAACTAACAAGAGTTTTAGCATGGATATTAAGATTCATCAAGCAAGCGAGATACAAGAAAAACCGCGTGCAAACTTATTTTACGTTACAAGAATTAATAAGTGCTAAGCATAAAATCATTTTATATGTACAGCAGAGAGAATTTGCCCAGGAAGTACATAACTTACAAGAAAATAAGCCGCTATCAGCAAAAAACAAGTTATTGCAATTAAATCCATTCCTTGACAACGAGGGACTTCTCAGAGTCAGAGGAAGACTAAGCAAGGCCAACATTAATCAAGATATGATGCATCCGATTATCATACCTCACGAAGGACGCTTAACAAACTTAATTATAGATCAGGCACATGAACTTACATTCCATGGAGGAGCACGGGTGACATCAGCATTCATTCGCAAGAATTACTGGATCATAGGCGGGAATCGAGCGGTCAAAAAGCGCGTACGTACCTGCGTTACCTGTCGTAAACACAATCCAAGCAAGATGACACAGTTGATGGGTGATTTACCCACGCAGAGATGTAACGTTGCAAAGCCATTTGAACATACAGGCGTCGATTTTACCGGGCACGTGCTCATAAAGGCCAACAAGGGCCGTGGTATCAAGACCACAAAGGGCTACGTGGCGGTATTTGTCTGTATGGTGACCAAGCTGGTTCATATTGAGCTGGTCTTAGACCTCACATCATCAGCATTCATAGCTGCGTTGCGAAGAATGGCTGCAAGAAAAGGCTCGCCGAAACATTTGTACAGCGACAACGGTACAAACTTTGTCGGCGCCAACAGAATTTTACAAGAAGAATTTGAGCAGATACAAGAAACATTCGACCAAGATTTCATCAAGGAAATTACTAGCATGGAGATCGAATGGCATTTTAATGCGCCCTCATGGCCTACAGCAGGAGGACTATGGGAGGCTGCAGTTAAAAGTTTAAAATATCATTTAAGAAGAGTAGTCGGAGAACAGAAGCTCACCTTTGAAGAGTTCAGCACGGTTTTAGCTCAGTTAGAAGCAGTACTTAACTCGAGGCCACTGTGTCCTCTGACTGAAGATTCCAACGACTTGGATTTCCTCTCTCCGTCAAGCTTTATCAATCTAAATCAAGATATGACTATATTAGAAACAGATATGCGGACGAGATGGCATTTAACGCAAAAAATAGTACGAGATATTTGGAAACGTTGGCGTACAGAATATCTCACTCAGTTGTCAGCAAGAAGCAAGTGGAGGCAGTCTCAACCAGACATTCAACTAAATGACATTGTTACAATCAACGATGCAAACTTGCCTCCTGGGAAGTGGGCAGTTGGCCGCGTTGTTCAGCTGCATCCCGGTGCCGATGGTCACATCAGGGTGGTAACATTGAAAACAAAGAATGGGCTTATCAAGAGGCCTATTCTCAAGCTGTCTATTCTCCCTGTGAATGATAGAAACGACAAACAAGAGTCGCGTTCCAAGGAAGTGAAAGATGGCAAGCCATATCAAAACAAAAAAGTAAACTACAGCTTCTCATCGCTGGTAATGTTACTTTTATCTTTTATGAGCATTTTGACCACAGCTCACTGTTCATACAATGTTACACAATTAAAAGACAATCAAGGTCTTTATCTTGACAAAATTGCAAACATGCAATTAATCCGAGATGAATGGAAGATAGTCACATACTATGACATGAATTCATTTTGGCAAGGTACAGAAGCATGCAGTAAATACCTTAGCTACTTGGATCAGTTATGCAAAAGGTTTAAAGAAACATCAAATTGTGACATCATACAAGTTCAATTGCAACAAGAATTCTCAGAACTCGAGTACTATAACCACCTGTTGCTGAATCAGCATTCCAGCACGCGCCGCCGCAAGCGAGGCCTTATCAATGGTGTAGGGTATCTCGCAAACGACTTATTCGGTGTACTTGATGAGAGATTCGCCGAGCAATATAAACAAGATATTCAATCCATACATAACAATGAAAATCATTTGCTTTCGCTCATGAAACAACAAACAACGGTAATTGAAGCAGAATACAACGTTTTGAAAAGGAACGGGCAAGCAATTAATAAGCAACACAAGATGCTTAATTCACTATCAATCAAGTTAGATAAGATGGAGAACGTTTTATTGAAAGAATCAGAGAGAAATCAAGTCATGAACGATTTCAGTACGGGAGCAATTGCTACGAGCAATGTTTTAAGACAACTAAAAACAATCCAAACAAGTTTATTAGATACCATAACAGATGTTTATCACGGGAGACTCAATTTTCATTTATTGTCACCAGAACAACTGAAGGACACTCTGAATAAAATATCGAGTCATCTTTCAAAGGATCTTACGTTACCGATCAATAACTTACAAATCAACTTTAGAAACATTTATCATTTATTGACAGTAAAAGCAAGAATGACTGAAGAATATTTAATCTTCGAATTGAAATTGCCACTGGTGTCTAGAGATACGTTTACAATCATGAAAATTATTCCAATACCTCAACTTGTAGGTAACTCAAGCATGGCTACTTTAACTCCGATTGCTGAACATGTTGCAATCAATTTGAAGAAGGACTCATATTTACCGATGTCTATACACGATGTCCAGACATGTCTACGTGACAATGTCGATACTTATCTATGTCATATAGAGAAGCCGATTTATCATCTCAAGAATGATGAAAAATTATGTGAAGAAGAACCTGATTCCAGCAAATGCAAGATCAGCATTACGACTTGTTCGAATCAATGGACAGCTCTTAGCAAAATAAACAATTATGCATTTTTCTGCTGTAGTCAGTGTCAAATAAGAGTTCTATGCGACGATAAGGTGTCACCGGGGCAGTTAAGAAAGGCAGGCATATTGGGTGTCGAACACGACTGTCTAATCAAAACCAAAAGTTTTACGGTTTACTCACGCAATGAAGGTTTTAGCACTTTAGACATAAAACCATCTTTCAAGCTGCCTGAGATAGAACCAATCAATCATATCATAGACGTAGGCATTCCAACTCCACTGATACAAAACTATACACTCCTCTCGAGCAACAAGGAGCTTGAAGAAATTAAGAAACAACTCCGCGTTCTCAAAGCAAGTGAATATTTACCAAATCAAGTTTCTTATCACGATATCCATCACTACACGGCATTTTATGTGGTGATCGGAGTTTTGTTGGTGATTGGAGCAGTCTTCATGGTACGATGGCTGCGTAACAGGCGAACCGCATCTCTTGCGATGGCAAGGGCTACATTGGCGAGTCTACAGACCGAGCAACACGCGACACCGGCACGGGCGGAGGCTGGGGCCTCCATCTCATCATCCACGGTTCAATATAGTGTTAGTGCGCGTAATCAGTGTCAGATTCCGTGTGTATCAGAATACAGTGAAATTCCAAAAGTGCATAAGTTAGACAAGTGTACAGTGCCTATGTCTCGTAAAACGGAGTTCAAGTAGAGACTCTAAACATAGATTAAGGACCAATTGGAATCACCTTGTCAATCATCTAGTAGGTATAAGGATCAATTGGTATCACCTTGTTACTCATCATTTCATGTTCATCTTCCCGCTCGGGAGCATGTACGGTGCAACCGCACATTCTGCAATTCAGCAGTTCACGCCACACATTCATTTCAACTCATAATAATTAGTTCAGTTCGCGTTGGGCTATCAAGCCAGCCAGGCGTTCTCGTTACAGCCAACAAGGGCTGCGTCACTCACTTCATTTCCACACCATCAGTCCATTAAGCTCATTTTACTTATAAGTACCTTTGGGACAATACAGTAGTGTTTCAGTACTTACCTTCTTTTATTCCATTCGTCCTTCATCTAAAAGTAATGTGTGGTCTAGCAAGGGATCATACAATTACTCTGTCGAGATAAAGTAAAATCTGTATGGTTCTGTTGGCACGTGGCCAAAATTGGAACTAATTTTCATAGTTCTCTTATTACTTGACATTTATTGTTTTTATAAGTGTACGTATTAATAGGTGCGCGGAAGCTTTGAAAAAAAAAAAGTAAATGGCGGCGGGTCGGATATACTTACCACAAAGGTATATGCCACAAAGATAGGAACTCCTTTGTTTGCCCCAAAGTTCACTAAGAACTACTGTAAGAGGGTTTCATGAAAATGTTGTTAATTTGTTTTATGATATATCCTGTATACCTATATGTCTTAAATTATTACTAATTAATAAATAAATAAATGATCAACTTTCCTCGCGACATTTGTTTTTACTTCATTGAAGAATGAGGTACTTAGGTACATGTCGTGTGGAATATTTGAGTATCCAGTATGTGTACTAAAGCCCTAAACTTTGATTTCAATGTTTTTTTCAATAAATAGAAATATTACCTTGTACGGAATCGTAAATTACTCTACCGACTTACGCGCCGTGCAATTGCAAATACAGCATTTCTACCTATTATTGCAAATAAAATTAATTTAAATAAATCAGTGTTTTAACGAATATTTTAAACGGTCGGTTTTATTTCATCACGCCAATAAAATCGCCCCGTTAAAGCCAGACACTCGCGACGCGACGAGGTGCGATGCGATTCTGATAGAATAATTTCCAAGAAGTTTTCATAGCAATTATTCTACTAGAGTCGCGTTTATCTATGGTAGCCTTCATCATATCAGTAAGTGTAGGGATCTCTTAGAACTTTACCTCATTAACAGGAACAACATCCATATGAGAGTTCAACAGTATCGAAGGTAGTTCTGGCTGCAAACCTTCCCATGTTATCACCACCACTGGTTTCTTGGGCACAAACACATGGACGGCAACAGGCAAATCTAAGAGACAAGCCTGTTTTTTCAAGAATTTTACACAGTCACCTGAAAAAGGAAAAGTTCTTAGTTAAAAGAAATGTTTTCAAATAACTATAAGTAAGTCTGTTACTGAACTACCTAATCTAAAATTATGTGTCACTAGCTTCTGCCCGCGATTTTGTGTGCGGAAAAAATCTTGATCCCATGAATCACTGCGTCGCATCGCATCGCCAGAGTTTTATGTTATTTTTGCTCGGCTCCTAAGTATCATGTCGTGACGTTAAATAGCCTACATCCTTCCTCAAGAATTGGTATATCAAACGCAAAAAAACCGACTTGATGATTCCAGAGATTAGTGCGTTCAAACACATACCTTACCAAACTCTTCAGGTTTTAGCAGGCAAAATTCAAGATCAGAATAATTGTATGAAATAATTTGATTAGAGTCATTAGGTATTGTTTAACATCTATCTATACGTGATCTATACTGAGTTTATAACATAGCTATTTTTCCTATTGTGCTTGTTAAAAAACCTATGTGAATCATGACAAAAATAAGGAAATCTGTTGAATTTATTACAAACTAGCGGCGCCCCGCAGTTTCACACGCGTAAGTGTCGATCCCGTGGGAATATCGGGATAAAAAGTAGCCTATATATTAATCCAGGGTGTCAGCTACCTCCATACAAAATTTTATCGAAATTGGTCCAGTCGTTTGAGCGTGAAGAAGTTACAAACATATAAACACACTCACAAACTTTCGCCTTTATAATATTAGTGTGATGATGTGATGTGGTACTTTTTTCTATTTTACTACACATAGCTTGATATAACATCAACATCACGCCTTGTCCCATACCCTGAAGGATTAGGCAGATGTGTACAGTCACGTCTAAAAGTATGCATACACTTGGCTTTATTCAAAGGCGATTTTCTCCTTTATTTTTAAATTAAATTTTATCTTATTACGAAAATAGTATTTTCGAACCCATAGGTTTATGTTAAGTGTCGTATTTCAACGTTGCATTCGTTATTTCACGAAAAAATCGCAATTGAAAATTGCCAAGTGTATACATACTTTTAGACGTGACTGTACCTGTCGTCCATCCACCATTTCGCCAGTTATGTTTAAGTCTCATGTAATAGGGAGCGAGCCTAAATTGCCATCAACCTGGCACAAATTCAATCCGGCTTGCTACTGAGAAATCCCAAATGGAGAAACCCAATAACACTTTGCCCGACCAAGGTATCGATCCCAGGAACTTCAGAGCGGTTCTGCACTACATCCGATCCGATTCCGAGAAATGCCCGTCCGAAGTGACCATAGTCCTATTTGTATGAGGGGTTGGAACTCTATCCGTCCGAGTTTAGAACATTCTCAATTCGGATTGAATTCGAATTCAGATCAGCACCTGAATTGCGTAACACCCGATCAATCACAATCGGTTTCATTTTGACAGTTCAACAACATTCAGTGCGTTATTTACCTTGTTGAGCGGACTAATTGTTCGAACATATATATGAAGCAATGGATTAGCAATCTGTTTCAAAATGATTCAGATTATGATTGATCGTGCTTTGCGCAATTAGGGTGCGGATGTAACTTGTGCAGAACCGCTGTCATGATCGGCAGTAGCGCTTGCGACTACAACACCAACGAAGCAGTCAAGTTTATTTTATCAATTGATTTTATTAGTTATAACTTATAAGATAACACATCTCATTGTTTTGTTAACATAATCTGTATTTTAATTAATACTAACATAGTTTTAAGGTGAATGTGACATGGTAGACCGCGAAATTTAAATTTTCTTACGTTTTTTGCAATTCGCAGATCAGTGTCAGATTGTATCTTGATCCAAATATGATTTGCGACTATAATAGACATGTATTTACAGAATCATAGTCATTAGAATCATTAATATTATCTCTTTAAATTAGATTTCTACCATAAACACTTTTCCATACGAGATTTGTTCTAACGGTAGAAATCTAACTTAGAAAGATGTATTAATAATTCTAATTATTATTATTCTGTAAATACGTACCGGTTAAAGTCGCGAATCATATTTTGATCAAGATACAACCGGACACTGACCTGAAAATTGCAAAAACGTAAAAAAAATGGAATTTCGCGGGCTACAACTACGCATTCACCTTAAGACCTTTCGTAATTAACCATTATCATGGATGTAATAACACTAGTGTTTAAGTTGTGTATGTAAGTACTAATAAATTGGATTTTATGATCTAAAAAATAAATAAATGAATAAAATTACAAATAGTTTATCCTCTAAAACTCACCATAGTCAATATCTGGATGGACACTGGGAATTCTCAAATACTCCCTAAACCGTTGTATGACTTCATCGTTGTCCCATTTGGAAGCCATTTTCCGCGTTTTTTTTTTTTTTTTTAATTCACTTTTTATATCGATCGCAGAACGCGTGCTGTTCTTCCCGTTACTAAAACTGTACTAAGCGAGCCAATTGATCGAGTTTGCTAATTGTGTGTTATCTGTGATATTATTTGTCTCCAGCTAAGTTTGATTAGTTATATTTATCTCTTCAGTGCGCTGAACATAGTTAAGTTTCTAGGTATGGAGATATCATTGAAGATGGAACGTTTAATATTATTTGTGCAGTAGGCACATAATATCTATATCTTTGTGAGTTTGTTATGTTGGGGACTAGGTTCTGCCCGCGGCTAAGGCCGCGTAGATGTCGGAAATTATCCCACGGGAAAGTGCTAATGGAACAAAAAGCGGTTATTATGTAACTAACAAACAATGTAGGTACAAAAATCTTAAAAAAAAAACATTATTGTAAAATTTATACTTTGATTTTTTGTAAAGGGTTACAGTTGACAATAAAATTCAGTTTATTGAAAAAATTTGTGAACAATTTTTAACTTATTTGTCTCCACCACGTAAATCTAATCCGATTTTTTACTGTACCAAATTTTTTTTATTAGGTTCATGTTAATACGACATAATTATCATCTGCCTAGCCTTTTCCCAGCTATGTTAGGGTCGGCTTCAGGTCTAACCGAATGCAGCTGGATATCAGCAAATCTATTCACCTTGAAAACTTAGTTGAAGTGAACTATCAATAGTGTCATTCCCTAGCATCGGTGGAATACCAGCTCACTTCACCGAAGTCTTCACGGTGAGATTTTTACAGAATAGATCGGATGTACTATCATAATCATCAGCCTATAGCAGTCCATTGCTGTACATAGGCCTCTCCTATTGCACGCCATTCAACTCGATTTTCGGCGTCTGCCTATCTGACCTTCAAAACCACACGCGATTCCTCTTGGTTGTCAGACTTTTTAACTTCTGGCTACCCGTAAAGACACACATTACGCCATAGAAATTATATTTATGCATTACACACATTTAGGTATACGACATAAATATCGAACATTACAAGTGTGGGTAAGTTTCAACATAGTGTTTATTAACTGCATTAGGTAATTATTAACTGCATTAATTAGCAAATATGTCGAGTTCGTTGCCTTCTAGTTAGTCTTGCAAGTCAAAAAAATGTTCTAGTATTATATTAGTAATCTAGAATCTTGACATAACACTTGTTGTGGTGCTCTATCTGTGTACTCTACTTTATATTACCTAAGTAAAGTCAGCGAAATTCATTAATTTCTTAACTTGCTTAAATTGGTAGGTTCTGTTTATAATTAAAATCACAACTATCATAATTATTTGACAGTTTGAAATGGTATAGCCATTTCAAACTGTGGCAAATTGACGTTCAAATGAAATTCTATTAGGTACAGTCACGTCTAAAAGTATGTATACACTTGACTTTATTCAAAGGCGATTTTCTCCTTTATTTTTGAATGAAATTTCATGTTATTACGAAAATAGTATTTTCGAACCCATAGGTTTATGTTAAGTGTCGTATTTCAACGTTGCATTCGTTATTTCACGAATAAATCGCAAATGAAAATTACCAAGTGTATACATACTTTTAGACGTGACTGTACCTATCTATCAACCAAATTGGATTTAGTTTATTTTTGTTTTTATTAATTAGTTTTTTTTTTATTTCGCACGTTTTCTCTGAACACATGTCATTGTCAGAATTTTCGGCATCGGCACCATTGCCATAGAGAAAAAAATAATAGAAAACTTGACGTAGAACCTTAATACATAATATCAATGCGAAGGACAAAGAAACTAGTCACGTTTCATACAAAGTTGGGCCTAAAACCCAAAGTCGCCATTTTAAGGCAGCTGCTTTTTAGGGCATTAATTAAGTAATTTTATTATTCATACTTACGTGTACATGAAAATACCTGATTTTAGAATTAAATATGCAAAACTCGCAGAGGTTTGTTGTCATAGTAGGTAACACTTGTTCATGGTCACCTTTCGCTTATTTTCGCCAATTGGTATAAAATGTATAAATGTAACTAGATTGACTTCCTCGACCAGGGTAATCATTTTTTTTCCGGAGCATTATGTATATTTTGGGCCCAATATGGCTGCATGATCAGCTTTGATAAACAAGTTATATCCCTGACTGTATTTATATAATATTTATTAACTAGTTTAGTTTGCTTATGGTATCTTGTAGATATAATTTAATGATACAAGCGTCTGCAGAATGTGTGCTAAAGTATAATGTTGACTTATTGCAGTATCTACCTTAGTAGGTATGCCAATAAACGAGCTGAATGAAGAACCTGACTCCTTTTGTTGTTATGAAATTCAGGTAGTTACCTAATGATGAACGTCTTCTTGTTAGTTTTTATTGAGATTCAAACTCTGAGGCACATTTCTCACACACATACATACATAATCAGCCTATAATGTTCCCACTCCTGGGACAGGCATGGCATCCTCTCTGTGAGAGGGAGGGGGCCGTAATCTACCACGCGGGCCCAGTGCGGGTTGGTAGATGTCACATGTCTTCAAATTTTTGGTTCTAGGAAATGCCGGTTTCCTCACGACGTTTTCCTTCAACGTTTTGAGAGCAGTGGTGATGAAATAATTTACACAAAGTAAAGCGCCTGTCTGGGTTCGAACCTACGACCTGCAACTCGTAAGTCGCGACAGTTACTACTGGGCCACCACTGCTCTACATTTCTCACACCTCGGCTGAATGACAATTATGATGACCCATGCGTCGATTTAGGAATACATCGCCTATGCGGGAAATGACTAAGGATGTACCTACTACGCTTAGGAATCGTTTTAAAGTTTCATCTTTGTGACTATACTGACTGATCCCTTGACAATTGAAAGTCTCTATAATAATTGAAATAAATGGTTTGAGTTTCATTTATCCTCGAATCAAGAAAGGCTACAGGTATCACATATACCTACTGTGATTATGATTATGATAATATCACCACGTAAGATCGACATACAAATGCCGATAACGAAGAAGTGATTGTGATAGTCGGCTTAACGGTGTGGGCAGAAAGCCAGGCAGGTTGTGCCAATATAAATAAGTTGGCACCATTTATTACGATTCGAGGAAAGTGACGAGCCTGGGAAAGGGAAATAGCAAAGTTTGTTATAGGAAGGCATATCTACCTATTCTGAGAGTAAAAAAAAAACAGTGGCACTCCGGGAGTGCCGATAGAAGTGAAAACTTGAACAATTAGGTGTGTATTTTTTTAATCGTCATATAAAAACGATTAAAAATACACACGTAATTGTCGTCAGTACTTAACGGAAATACATTAAAACCGAGTGCATCCCGAGAACAGCCAAAAACACATCCGAATGTAGCGCGGTGTCGGTAACAGTTTCGCGAGTTCAATGGTTTTCCCGTCTCAAAAAATGCCCAACGCGCCTTAAGAAGTTTTCACTTCAAAAATAATTACCTACTTGTGTATCGAGAATGACTTCTGAGTAATAAACCTCTGACACCCAAGCTAAGATTATCTAAACTTGGTTAATGTCATGAAGGAAATTACTACTTATATCCAGTTATAATAAGTACATATATCTCAATTACATATATTATAATAGATAGCTAACAATTAACTAGATTACTACACACACAACTGACAATGTTATATTACCTACCTACACTACTACAATGTATAGCAGACGCCTAGAAAAAGTAATTAGTTTGAGCTCACGAGAAACAGTGCAGTCCAAAAAACTGAAGGCGGCAGCATTTACGTTTTTTAATACTGTTTGCGCCTTTTTATTCCTACTGTGTAAAGTTTTCACTGAAGATAAATACATGTAACCATAAATAGTAAAAGAACATAGATAAAAAATAAAACGAAAAAAAAAATAACACATGGTATCAGGCAGTTAAAAAAAAAACAACAAAAGAGGTTTTCCGAGGTTTTCTAAGATGCAGCGGTAAATTATAATTATGCTTGTTAAATAACATTAATGTGTTACGCAAATATTCACACTTAATCGATTTCCCTCTCTTATTAAGATTACTGTAAACCAGTAGGCAAACGTACAATGTTTACGGTAATCCTTAGTTATTTTTTTATTGATAAATAATCGCTTATTACCAGTTATTATCTAATGCTTTATTTACCCGAGAGGTATTTTCTTGATAATTTCGATGAACTTGATATTTTTTATATGGGGGCTGTAAAAACCTTCAGTTTTTTTTTTAATACGTGCCTACCTACTCACCTAGAATTTTCAAATGAGTTAATAACTAAGTAGGCGTTTTCGCACCAATAATTTAGCAAACACAATTTTATTTGGTTAGGTACTGCCCAATTAAAAAATAAAAACAAATTCTGCCTGGTTCTTACATCATCTCATCACCATGAGTGAAACGGAACGCAAGCAGAAATCGGCGCGAAACCCTCCTACGCGGGCCTTTCAAAAATCGTCACATTCGCGAGTTACGTTCCATACCGCGACCGGCCGTGCACCTTTCGCCGCACGCCGTAAACACTGATTAAAAAAAAACATTTAGAATTTCGAACGAAGACACAAGCTCGCATTTAAATTATATATTTTTTTCAAAGCGAGATTTTTGGCCGCTGTTACAATTAAATATTTTTGTTTATTTTTATTGGAAAGAAATAAGTGTTTGTGCAAAAATGGTTCGCAAAATCGGTGGACTCCTGTGTTGCCTCTGCGTTTTCGGTATTTCATTGAGTGATAGCGCTATATCAGCTGAAACTGTAAGTAACTTCTCAAAAAGAATTTATAATAATTTGTAAGACCCTTGCACTCAATGGTCAATATTGGTGAATGTTTGACCTCCATTGACAGCTTAGTAAAGATTTAATTCGCTGTTCTATCAATCAATCAATCAATGGCAGTCTAATGTAACTTCGTAAATTAAATAGCTTATAGTGTGAGTACGAGACTTTACAATTGATTGCCAGTAATTAAACTACTTAATTATAAATAATGCAGGAAATTGGCTTAATAATTGCGTTGAAATTGGATTTACGCACAGCAATTTACTTATTTACGAGTATACTTTCGATTGAACGCATTTTACTGTTAAGCATATAAATCTATCTTGATGCTTGTTGAAATAATTAATAGGTACCTAAGGTTGCCTATTCAAATTCATATATAGTAAAAGTATGTCCTGATTATTTTTTATGACAAGTCGAAGGTGGTTCAATTCAATTAGTCAGTAAAAACGTCTTAGGCTTTTAGTGTACTTACAGTTAAATATTTGGAATTAGAATTTTAAATCAATGTGGTGTGTCACAGCTTAATAGAAAAAATGTCAACTAACTTTTGGAGGCCACTGTATGTATAATAATTAAATAAATTAAATAAGTTTCGCATTGGCGCTAAACACTTACCCCCTTATTCACAAAACTTATCAAACCTATTTTAGTTAAAATCTTACACACAGAAATGACAACGTGACAGATAAAGACAAACGTTCTATAAACCTATTTTAGCTAAAATAGAGATAAAATAGGATTATGAATAAGGGGGTTGCTATCTAAAGCACTCTACATGGAGACTTCGAAAAAAATAAAGGTCAATCAAATACAAGGGAAAAAAATTGTGTTGGAATTAAATTAAAGTACCTATAGATATAAATACTTAATATTATGTTGTGGCTCGTAGATAATAATAGTGTCCACAAGTATGACAAGCTACATTCAATACTCAAGGCCGGACTAACAACTAGAGCAGCTTTATATGTGCCAAACTAAGGTCATACCAGTTATAATAAGTATAAGTAACTTATTTTCATGAAACATGATTTATTATTGGGAGATTAAAACCTTATTATTATTTTTTTGTTATGTAATTAAAATAACTACGGATTTGAAAAAAGCTCATTTTGAAATTAGAACATCATTTTAGAGTTTAGAGTTTTTTTCTCAAACTCCGAAAATTATGTTCTAATTTTTTTTAAAGTATTAGGTAATCGTACCTAATACTTTTTTAATCATAATGAGGCATCACAACTGAAGTGTGAATATACAAACTAACTTTTGGAGGGCACTACATTTACAATAATTAGTAACAGGTACAATGAAACAAGTTTGCTCCTGAAAACTATAAGATGGGCTTTCCGACAAGACATCGTATCTTGTTCATAGATTAAAAGTGTGCAGAACGAACCAGTAAATCATACACAATACATATTCAAAGATACACTAGTATATACTAGATAGGTAAAACGTACCTAGCATAAACCTTGAATGGGCTATGCCTGATTAGTTTTACAACTAACCTTAGACACAATGTTCACTCAAAGAAATCAGATTCTTTAGAATGGCTCTATCGATTGGTGGCAATATACAGATATATTTTTTCTGTTTTACATCTTACAACGATAAGTCCGCCTAAGATGATACGGACGCATAGATAGATAGATGGCATGGACACATTAAAAGACGAAATGAAGATCATGTACAAATTGCACTAAATGCCAGAACAAAAGAGAGGCAGAGGCCACCTGCCACTGAACCGGTGGTCAAATATAAAATGAGATCCCAAGAAAGCCCAATTGCCTAAACCAACAACCCAAGACAGAACAACTTGGCGAAGGACAGTGAGGAGACCCGACCCCAGGGACAAAAGAGGAAGAAGATATCCTCGATATGAAAGCAAACATCAAACCCATACGTAATCTGCATTTGCGATTTATTTACCAAAAATGTAAACAAATATGAGTTTATGGAAAAGTAACTTTAAATCCTACACAATAAATTTCAGTTTACGCTACAACTTCAAACATTTTTATAACTTTTTCAATAGGGCTAGCACTCTGAAATCTACTTAATTACGATTAGAATAAAGTTGATATTTGTTTAACTTGAAATAATATTAATTTGAAACATAAATTTGAATTGACTTTACATAAACTCACACCCAATTTCCAATCGGGGATAGGCAGTTACTACAGAACATCACTTGCTACGGTCCTTGCATACCTACCTATTCCTTTTGCTTCGTCCACAAAATTACACCACACCACAGTCGATATTTTTTCAATTCACTCAAGCAAGATCCTAAGATGAATTCTGTTTTCTTGGAGATGAGAGATGTATTCAAATGTATTACTTACCCAACATTGAATCACAAATTCAAATAACACAAATTATGCAAATAAATTCAAAGACCCGTTTAATTAACAATGAAACTGAAGGAAACAGCGCAAATGCAACTTGTATGCAAACGTTTACCAATAGCAGGTGTCGTCAACAATTGGTGCGTGCAAACGAAACAAGGTGAAAGTGCTCAGTCAATGCACTCAAAATGTTATGGCATATGCTAATTATGGAGCTGCCATTCTGAAAGCAACGCAATTAGAAATGTAGGTAATGAGTAAGGAAGGTAATATTCTAAAGAAACAATAGATATTGTTATAGATACGAAAGTAATGGCATTTGATATGCTTTCACGTTGAAACGGATTAACCGGTTTAGATCATTTTTGTAATGGTTGTATTTTGACTTTCATGGCTGCGGTGGGTTAGAAAAACGTTTCAGTTATTTACCAAAAATTAATATAAATGTACCTAATCTTTCTGAAAACAATGAAATTGCTTTTTACATACCTACGTTCGGTGCATAAACAGTAAAAATAAAAAATAAATGTCTGATTTTATTGTGTGGTTAGTTTTATTTGTTAATAAAACAATCTTTGTTATTAGGTTTACGAAATTATGCAGGCAGGTTCTTGGTACGATAACCTTCAACTGCATTTCGTCAAGCTAATAAAAGTTGAATTTAGACCGTAGTGATTATAATCCTACCAATAAAGTTATATTGGCATGTGATTTCGTATAAGAATAAGACCCTTCACTTCCCGTAAATGTCGTAAGAATTAAGGATTTATGAATAACTAGCAGCGCCCCGCTGATCCCGTGTGAATATCGGGACAAAAATTATCCGTTTTATTCTGATGTATAGTATAAGCTATATTACTGTACAGTTTCATCAAAATCTGTTCAGTGGTTTTTGCGTGAAAGAGTGTCAAATATCCATCCATCCATCCTCACAAACTTTCGCGTTTATTATATTAGTAGGAAGTAGAATGATGGGTTAATCTGGTAGTATGGACTCCAACATATAAGCATTGTTGGTAGAAGAGAGATATTATTATCCAATATGCAATGAATTTACTTATAACAACTTGATCACAGGTGTACACATTTCTCGGAGCTTACTCTATAAACAGATTGAGAGATTTCCCTTTAAAAGTTGGACTTACGATTACATAATGATGTTGCTCCAATGCCGGCTGTGGCCTCCTTATTATCGTGGTAAATGGTAATCCGCAGTAACCGAGCGACAAATCAATTACTTTACACCACAAGCTAGGTAACTTGTTTCAGAAGATTACTACATTAAGATGCGCAAGTGTTTGATACAATCGATAAAAACTACTTTATTCAGCACAAGCATCCATTAAAACTACACTTTTTTTGTATAAAAAAAAACTGGGACTGTGAAATTTTTTGGCGTATAATTTTGGGCTTAACAAAATATTTGACAAATTGTATGGAAATGGTTAGTCAGAAAAACTTGACTATTACGTTACGTAAATTCTTAATGTCTGCGTTAGGAGGTCTGTAATAGAGCTTTTTAATTAACATATCCACGTAGGTACGTAACTTAATCATCCCCTTTTTATAACTTCTGGTTCTGTTTACTTTGCGATGATACGTAATAAACCGTAATACATTATCTGGCGACGACCAAAGGTTTGACATCTCTGACGTAACAAGACGACTGTCAATTGAATGTAATGTCATTTTATTTCCATTAATAATAATTTCCAAGTTATTATTAACGTATTTTATTAAAGGAAATGTTTGTATGATTATGGTTCTTGCTTAGAACTGTTCGAACATCCTCTCTAAGCATTGATGTCTTCGTGTATTATTGG
Organism: Amphipoea oculea; assembly: GCA_945859645.1. Classification (NCBI taxonomy): domain Eukaryota; kingdom Metazoa; phylum Arthropoda; class Insecta; order Lepidoptera; family Noctuidae; genus Amphipoea; species Amphipoea oculea. Next base: position 5,556,370 of record OX243868.1, read on the forward strand.
ATCTGTAGTCACGGATGGCGTGCAATTGGAGATTCCTATGTTCAGCAGTGGACTGCTGTAGGCTAAGGATGTCTGGCCAATCCGTGCCGGTCTGAGGTGTAGCATGACTTATTAGGCCCAGCACTTTCTGTCAGTCTTTCAATCTTTACTATCTGTCCTATACTTATGGCTACAATAGTTTGAATTTTATTGTTTTGTGTGCTTCCCTATTACCAAATATGTAATTTTAAAGACTTTTGAATGTATAGATTTGAAGTTGGATCCTATTTCCATCTGACGACCAATTCTCGTAATTATAAACGTTCAAAAATCTAGTCGCAAACTCATCTCAGCGAAAATCAATGTAACTAGAGTTATTTTTGACAAATTGAGACTGCTGAGATCACTGTGAACGTTTTTAAATGACGGGAATTGCCCCTCAGATGCTGCTGCATTTTATACAGACCTGAATATACCAATTTCAATAAATATCCTGCAACCTGTCTTCCAATTATTACGAATGGAATTCCTAATAATAATAAAAACTGACTAAAACACCGTTAAGCCATTAAAATCTAGCTTTTACGTGAAAAAAATTAATTTTATGTTTCATGGTGATTGGTGAAATTATTAAATCAATCATAAGGTGTTTCTAGATGGGTTTTAACTAAGAGAGAGGAGACAGAACGTATCCTCGATGCTTCTCACAGAATAAATAGTATCTAGTAATAATAGTACAGCTTCGTGTGCCATCACAGTAGTAACGTTTATAAGAAAAATCAAAACATACTACTCCTTTGCTGATCAATGATATTATGGTAGAATGAGAATAATAAATCATTATAATAGAATGGTATTTTGGCTAGCCAACAATTGTTTAGACTAAACACATATTACGTATGTTATTATGATAAAATGGTATTATGGTTATCCAACAATTGTTTACACAAAACATAAATTTACGTATGTAAGTGCAACAATTAGGTACTTACAGGCTTATACCACATGCACCATTTTTGGTTTTATATATAAAGCTAAAAAGACTTTAATAAATAGAAAAATATTGCTATTACATTATTTATTTGCTCACAAACTAACTATATACACTAGATACTAAAATAAATGACTAACTAACTTACAATACAAATAATTATATAAAAATTAAAAAAAAAACAAAGGACACTTAGGCGTCGAAGTATTCATCCGCATCGCTGTCATCCGGAAACGTGCCCAGAAGACTGGCAGCATAGCCACGTTGAATGGCAATGCTAATTCTAAGCTAAAAAGGATAGTTAATATTTAAAATTATTTATTTAGCTGATATTATAACTGTAACTATCTCATAATTACAAAGGGCTAGGCCAGTAGGTCAGACAATAAATCTGCTTCCAAATATGCGATCGGTTCACCTATCGATCACCTTCAAACAAATCAAGACAAGTAAGGTCGTCAATATCCAGGGCCAATCAGCCGTCACTCCTTATGATAGCAATAAATGGTGACGACTATAATATAATGTAGGTAAGTAGTATGAATCGAAATCTAGGCAATGATGTTACGGACGATATTGTGGACATCACCGCCATGGCGCCATGTTCTTGTTGTTAAATCTTTACTTGTGATCATCGCAGTTGTCTTGTATGTCTTTTTCTTTCACTCATCATCAACCGTCATCTCGGTGTTTATTTCATCTCCTGCCATATCTTCTTTTACATAGTCCTTTCATTTGTTATGCTCCTTCAGTTTTATTCACCATCTTATCAGCATTACATTCGCTTTTAAAACTGCTTGCATGTTGCTATTTTTACCGACTTCACAAAAAGGAGGAGGTACTATGTTCGGCTGTTTGTATGTTTTTTTTTTATTATTATTATTTTGTATGTTTGTTCATCGAATACTCCGCCAATTGTCGATGGATTTTCAAAATTCTTTTTTTGTTCGAAAGTAGATAGTTCTGAGGTGGTCCCATTGTCACCAAGTTAGGATCTGATGATGGGATCTTAGAGAAATCGAGGGCAACCCTCAATAAAACAAAAAACAAAAAACTAAAATACAGATCCAAAGACACCGACCTCCGAAATTAAAGTTATTTTTCACTTTGTAGTGTTTTTGGGAAGTCGGTTTTTTTTTTCTTAAAAAGTTTTTCTAATACTGGTGAAGTTAATACCAAACCTAACATCGAATTTTATTCAAATACCGTTTATGAGTAATATAAGGTTTAAAACTGTCTTGTGAGTCCGTCATTGCGGCCCACACAATGCCTTATAAAGCGAGCAGATTGTCTACTCAGCAAGGCCGCACCCACTCGGGCCGAGGTGACTGATTCACATACGCCTTTTGTTAGAGAATTTACACCAAAATGTTATCTTGAACATTGCTTGAGAATATTTGTAGAACCTAAAATTTTAATGAAGTAAACTACATCCACTACATTCCGTAAGATTTTAACTACACAAATTTTGAGTATTAATGTAGATGGCTATAAGAGAAGGGGAGCCCAAAAATTCGATGGATGGACTGTGAGAAATATGATGTCTAGAAATGGGATGACTATTGAGATGATGCCTTAGTAATAGAAAGAACTACGGAAGATGCACCGACTACAAATAAATTGGAATAATTGCAAGAGAATGATGATGAAGTCGACCCCATGCAGCAGTACCTACAGTAAAACTGCGCAGTGCTGTACACCCCCACCCTATTTCAAGTTAATCAAATATCAACTTTATTTCAATGAAAATTAAGTTGATTTCAGTGACTAGCACTATTGAAAAATTTATAAAAATGTTTGAAGTTGTTGCGTAAACTGAACTTTATTGTGTAGGAATTAATGTTATTATTCCATTAATTCATATTTGTTTACATTTTTGGCAAATACCTAAATCGCGAACGCAGGATAGTTAGGTAGTACTTGAAATTGCATTGAAAACTATTTTTTCTTGTTTTACCTCCTGAACTTGTAGAAAAGTTTGGTATGTCGCGTATATGTCGCCCATTTGTGTTGTCATGATCAAACTGAAACTATGTAGAAACGAAAAGCAAGCAGCAATTAGTTCAAAATTTAGCGTTTGCTAACATAATGTTCAGTAAATTCAAATACAATCATGTTCAATCAACGAACCTTATTTCGCCTTGAACAAGCCAGTAGAAGTAAATGATCTTACTTAATGCCGTACTATCGACCGTCACGGAAACTTTTGCAAGAGACAATGTTGCGATCGTATAAGTTGCACAGTAAGTGCATAGCGATGAGCACAGCATACTTATTGTATTTCAAGTATCCTGTCCGTTTTGTGAAACTGAAAATACGTTGGTTTTGGTAGACGGCTTCGAAATTAAAGAACAAGAGGATGTCCTACCAGAAAGGAAAACAAAAGACATCCAACTAGAGGAGGTTGATAAACGAGGATTTAAATATTTGTCAGGATGAAGACTGGGTAGCCAAGAGGTCTCTGTGTATTCTCCTACATACGCTAAACATGATAACAGCTACCTACTACTATTCTTGATTACCATACAACGACAAGATAACCAGTGTGGAACTAGAAAAGCAAATACTAATTTCTGATAAAGTTAATATATATAAGTACCTATACCTGATAATTTAATCATCATTATACTGGTAACTTGAGAGACAGACGCGGAATGTTAAGCACTTTATAATACCTTACCTTTATAATATCTTACCTTTAAAATATGCTTATCGGGATGCAAGCTAAGATCGATTACAAAAGTACAATTTAACGCTAACATAAAAATTCATATCTTTTCTCAAACCAATAAAAACTTCTTCGATAATACCATTAGCATCAATGTTCCGCTTACATAAGTAGTCGTTCAGGCTGATGTTGCGCTTGCGCTGGCAATTGGTCTCAAGTTGAACCTATTGGCTAAGATCTAGAGTTCAGTCTCTTGCATCATGAGGCTGTATAGCTACACGAAGTTCGGCAATTAGGACGTATGGAGACACTAGATGCAAAATTATGCATGTTAGGCAAGGCATCTATGAAGTTAGAGCTTTCTGCATAATACTTTCCACCAAGCGGACCACATGTATGCCTTGAGTACATATGTAATTTGTGTCAGTGGTCTTAAAAAAGAGAGAGAAACGTAAACGAATAACCGATTAAATAAGGACACTAGTAACGCAGCAGTAATTTGTAAATACGATGGAATATCTGAAATTATGAAACAATCAAGGTAACATTTTTATTGAATACTCGTATATTCAGTATTTCTTGTAAAATACATGTTACCTACTGATAAATAAAAAAAATCGAAGTTATGGTATGATACCCAATTTATGTATGAACCATTTTTTACGTCTGTGTAGATCTACCAGTCTTTGAAAGTAGCTTCTGTATCAAATCAATCATGCAAATAGCATATCAAGTTCATGTTTCTAGCTCGCGTGAAAGATAATTACACACTAATCGAGTTTTCCCTCGATTCCCGGATTCGAATTAAAACTTTCCACCGGTTGCACATTATAGCAATTTTGCTAAATACACCCGTTATTTGATAGCGTAAAACCTCTTGAAATTACAACTTTCTACCACCAGCCTATAAGGGCAGTCACTGATGGAACCAGTATCTAATCGTCAATGTCTTATGATTTCACATCGTCATGATTTCGCCTACATGCGTGTAGTGCCTTGAATATTGGTAGTACTGATGGTCACGTCATATTGAATATTATATTTTGATCCAGGTCAAGTTATTTGTTTAGCAGACGAAGTATAGTACCTAGATTTAAAGAGATCTTTTTCTTTTCGTATGTCATAAGGTTTGTATTTTAAAATATTATTTTTAAACCCCGACAAAAACAGAGAGGTGTTATAAGTTTTTAATTAGGTATTCATTAATGGCTATCTAACAAAGCTTGATCTATTGTTGGTTGAATTTTCGGAGGACATCTTACATAACCAACCCAACCAACTCAGATTTTAATCAAATTCTTTGGAAACCATAGCCACATTTCTCACAAAATCTATTTAAGTTTTGACTAAGGTCTGTATTCATTCATAACCGCGTTCACACGCTCACAATGTTCTAATGTTCACTATAAATAAGCAACGATATTATGTTCTATGCCATAAACATTGACTAATAGTTTAATGTCCTAGACCCCACTGAAAACTGCATTAATAACAATATTTGTAACAATGTCGAAATATCTTATTTGCGTACTAGTCATATTATATTGTATTATTTCACTTTGTGGAGTAACTTTTAATTTTGCTATGTAATTTGGGAGCTTAGCTTACGAAAAGTTTTTTGCAATTAGTGACATTTCTTTCGAAATTACTGTAGGTAGTTATGGAGTTGTCGAGATGCTTTGGAAATATTTCATTATCTGATAGTATATACTTGTGCCAAGGTCGAATGTGTTTGTATGCCTTGGTTTCAACTGTTTTGGGCTAGGCCATACGCAAAATACGCGCATTGACGTGTTACCTATTACCTAGGCTGACAGAGGACCAAGTTCCTCTGTCGTATGTTACTCGTATGTTTGCAGATCTACTTTTTACTTTTTCCTCCTAATCAGTAACCTAATTTCTTTTTTCTCAACTATTGCTGTTTAGATTTTTATTGCACATCATTCTTCTTACTGTCCAGTTTTTTTTTCTCTTGTTTTTCTAAGCGATGTGCTCCGCTTCATTCGCACAAAATATTTGTTTAGACTATTATACTTATTAGCTCAAGACTTGACGATTTAATACGTTAATTAAAAGCAAAGTAATACCCGGTCAATGGCCGGCCAATTGGACCAAACATTCAAGTATTACTCGTATTGTTTATGTAATCCGAATATGTATATCTATATAAAAAGGTATAAAGAAGGAGGGAACAATAAGCGGTAGCGATACGGGCGAAGTTTAGGATGCTCTATGATTATCGCATCGCTGTCAACAGCAAAGTGAAAAGTGCCCAAAAGGCTGACAGATTAGCCAATAGCAATGCTGATTTTTGGGCCAATTGGTAATCCTAAATTATTTAATAAAATAACTAACTTACTGCTCAGTAGCTAAGTTATAGGTAGCTAACTTTACGCATCGATAGTTACTAAGTGACATTGATAACTTACACAGTGTGACGAAGATTTTATATTTTATACTCACAAACCCGACACTGAAGATCGCACTCTAATAATTTCTGAATGTCAAAGTAAATGCCACTTGAATTGTTTATATTTGTATAAATAAATTCTTACAAGATCTTGTAACTCGGGTGTCTAATATAACTGATTTCATTTCGGATACAAATTAAACAAAGTAAGTTTCGAATCTATACGATGAATTACCATCCTTTTGCATTGATTTGGGTCTTCACTTACCGGTTTTAATGTTACCTTTTAGCTTTTAGTGCTATTGAACTTAGCAGTCATACTAAACATTACACGTTACTTAACGTTTTTAAATTAATTTCTTCTGCCTGGCCCCATGTAACTCGGATCACTACCATTAAATTTTTTTTTTTCTTCGATTCTCCCCGCCCCTGTTAACTGTCGCTTTAACGTTCACCTTAAACAGTCATTCCCTTATACCTAAGCTATATGAATCTTCCCTCATGCATGCCATCCATCTATGTGAATTGTTTTTATGTGTTTTATTTTCTTTTTAACAAGAGTGAAAACACAAGCTGTCTATATCTCTTTATAGGTATACTTTCCTATCGCAGGTATGCTGTAAGAGATTTCTTTAGAAATAAGTATCACCTTTAAGACGCCAGCACATCAAGCTACTAGAATCTGTCAAATTTCTTTAATAGATTTTCAACTTTATTGCTACATTATAATGTTCAAGGTTGATTGGGAAAATTTGACAGTTTCGGGTAGCTTGGTGTGCTGGCGTCTGTACGTATTTTTCTGATCTTTTCTTCTTGTATATTTATATTATGTGTGTACATAAATGGTTGAATGAATAAACACTTATGTATTATGTCCATCTTCATCACCCAATTAGTTACATTAAATTTTTGATAGCAAAATGCCAGACAATGCTTAACCAATCTCTAGACAGTCGAAGCTGGGAAGAAAAGGTTAGGCTCATAAAGCCTCATTCTCCCACGTCTAGTAAACATGTCCACCCACATAAAAGTCCTTGACACACCACCGCTAAACAAACGGTCATTCAATATCCGATTAAAGTAATCTATTGTCTTTCGATTGTTAGAACAATAGGCAAAAGCTCAGATTGTTTCGTTATTTTGTGGCACGAGCTTGACCATGTCTAATCTTCTGTATCTGTGCCAAAAAATTTGGACTTGATTTTTTTTTCTGAATGGGCGAATTTTAACTCTACAATGACAAAGTTAGAAAAAATTGCTTCAATAACATGAGAGGCTCGTGGCTATGTAATAATAGCAGCACGGGTCGACCTGCAAGGTTAAGCAACGGTCCGTGGATGGGTGGCCAACCATTGCATACTCGTCTGTGCCTCGGAAAGCACGTTAAGCCGTTGGTTCCGGCTGCCATTCATGCTTTGACAGTTATTACGGGCAGTCAGAAGGCCGAAAGCCTGAAAACCAGTCTTACCAAGAAGTATTGTGTTGCCCAGTAACTGGGTTGTGGAGAGGGGAAAAACAGGTATTCAGCTGCATCCGGTTAGACTGGAAGCCGACTCCAACATAGTTGAGAAAAGCTACGCAGATGATGCTCTTAGATCATAGTTCTGAAACGATGCAATCTGGAGTTAAGCCTATGAACTTCCAATGCAAGAAGCAATTCGTACACCTACTTATGTCAACACAGTTCAAGGTCCAAGCCATATACTAACTACTGTAGGGAAACCTGCGTTTTTTTCTCAATCCACAAAACAAACTCTCCTGCTCATTAATTTATGCGTCAAACCTTATATGCCTCGTGCTTTCTACTAATGGAAATGTGAAAGTGTAACATAACAATTTGAAGAATTTCTTTGTTTCTCCTGTATACGTAGATGATCTTTACGCATAAGAGTTCGTTTGATGGTTTTAATGCAATTAACTCCCGTTTTGTATGTAATCAGTCTTTTATAATTTTCTTTTTTTCTTGTTTATTTTGCCAATTAACCTAATACTAAATTATGTGGCTATGAATAGAGAATAATAATACACACATTGACATTCGTGAAAATTATATTGATAATTTAGTCTGAAGTATCAAGCTTTTAGTTCAAATGTGTATTGAAAAATATCTATAATAAAAATAAATCAAACGTAACGACTATTCGCATTTTCCATAACAATTGCGTAGATATCCACATGACACTAGACTTTAGCGCGTGCATAAAAACAATAGAGGAGTGAACATTTTCTACTACAATTGTACTGGCAAGTGAAAGTGCACAGTTCCCATGCGTAGGCGCAGTTTTCAACACAGACAACACTATAGTACTAACGCTTTGTTACTGCAAATGTTAATAACTTTATTTGTTGGGTTTATGTTGGAACTAACGTAACAGGTTGTAGAGTTTATGTCTGACATCTTTGGTTCATTTGTACGTGTGATGACATTTGCAGCATCCGCGTTCATAATGTTGTTCTAAATGTAATGTTCTGAGATGGAATAATACCTATTAGGTACTCCGTTCTATTTGTACCTACCTCAAGATTAAAGACCACGTTTCCTAGCTACTATTTTTCGTTTGAAGAGACTTATCATCATAAAAATATTTTAGCAGCGGGGTAATTAAGTACGTAACTCATTATTAGTAGCAATGGCTTTCGTTTTAACAGTTCAACAACATTCATTGCGTTATTTACGTTGTTGAGCACACAAATTTTTCGAACATTATGAAGCAATGGATTAGCAATATCCTTCGAAATCATAACATTATTTTATATCAATAGGTATAATGTTATTCGTAATAATATAGTCCTGCGGGGTAATTGCGTAACACACTATCAGTAGCAATGACTTTGACAGTTCAACAACATTCATTGTGTTATTTACGTTGTTGAGTAGGCAAATTTTTCGAACATTATGAAGCAATGGATTAGTAATATTCTTCAAAATGATTTAAATTGAGATTGATAATGAGTTACGCAATTAGGGTGCGGTTTAGAGATCAAACCTAAGTTAGTCTGAAAAAAATTTATATCGTTTAAATATCTCGACAGTTTGAATTATTTTATTAATGTCCAATCACCGAAAGAGATCCAGTTTAAAAATACATGAGTTTACTGGCATTTTTAAAACAACATTGTAATCACTGACCTGATACAACTTGTTTATTAGAGGTCAGTGATTATAATGAAGGCGTAACATTTAAAACAAAGAAGCGGTTTATATTTGTTAATGACATTAATGTGACTTCTAGTTTTTGGATATATGTATTTGAAACAAAAAGAAGATAGTTGTTGCTACTCTAGCTTTTTTTAATTATAATTTCTCGCCTCGGTCTATTTTCATTTTTTATTCTGGTTAGAGACAAACCCGCTCAGGACCAGGATATTATACTGACCAGACAGCAAAAAATTATGGAGCTTTTAGTGGAAGTCATCCCATCAGAAAAAAGTTTATTTTTATTATAATATGTATGTAATCAAATGTTATAATGTTACTAAGAAAGAAGTTTGCATATTTTGTATTCTATTGCTTTTATTTGATTTTTTTTTATTTAATTCTGTCTGTACACTTATTTTCTCTCTCAGTTGTGCTCTGAGTATTTACTTGTTTGTTTCTCTTTTTCTAGGAATCAAGGTGCCGAAACCCACCCACCGCACCGCAGAAGATAGAACGAGTCATAACCCTGTGCCAGGATGAAATTAAACTCTCCATACTTAGAGGTAAGACATTAATTAGGCTGGTTTATACTGCCTACAGGATATATTACCTTATTCATCTAAACTAATATTATAAAAAGAAAAGATTTTATTTTTTGTATGCTTGTTTGTTACGCTGAACTTTGGCTCGTTGGTAGACCAAGACTTGGATTAGGACATAGCATACTTTTTATCCCGATATTCCCATGGGATCGAGACTTGTGCGGGTGAAACCGCGGTGCGCAGCTAGTCATCATAAAAATAAAAACACACAAGAAGGGCGCCTAGATACGGATCTAGGTCTACTGAGTGAAACAAATACATATCTGGGAAAATGGGACGAGAAAAATGAATTGTAAAGTTGAGTGTAATTACCTGCTTAGTTTATTGTAAAATTCACTAGCTACGTATGACAAATAAGTTGAAATTAACAATTTTATTTCCTTAATTTTATTAGCATGTGCTGACGTCTTGAAAAGGCATGTTTCTCAATAATAAATAACCTCTGTAAAGAGACGAACACAAACTTAAATATTTCTAATAGGATCAGATTATGTTGGAATAATGTAGGATAATATGTATTTGGAAAAAGACATACAGATTTGGAATGGCCACCAGGTAAAAAAAATAACCTATATGATTGCTAGAGGAATTACCATTAATTCAAGTGTGTTCACGAATGATGATGCCTACATGCACGATTAATAAATTGAGGCCTTTGTTTATATTATAATTTACAATACAATATAGTAATCATGGTTATTACTCTTTTAGTATCAAAAGATTTTTTCTCACAATTGTAAGGAACCTTGTGCAAACTGCACTCGTAACAACATTTTTAAAGCCTTAACGTAATTCTAGTGAAGGGGACGATCGGTATTCGCAATACCAACATATAATTGAATAGTTATGTATGTACAGGTAAACCAGATAAGATATGCGCTTCGGTAATCTTCGTGTGTCCGAATTAGTACGAACTTCACGCCACAGAGGCGAAGCTTCTAACTTTTTTACTGCAGCCCTTGGTCGTAGTGCATCCTCTAATTGCACATTTGCATGAAGCTTTTTCCCTTTTGGGTTACCTACTCCTGGTCGAAGCCTGTCATAATTATGTCATTCAAAATAAATGAAAATATTTTTGGGTTTGTATAGAGTTGGTAATCTCATGTAGTCATGGTAATTTGTAACTTTCATGGTTGTAATACCTCTGTATTAGATCTTATAATCGCGCGTTCGTATTTTCGAAGATACACGATGTTTGCCGAAGTGCATACTCTTGCTGGGAGATCTGTAGGTACGGTCAGCATCAAAAGTTGATTAACACTTCAGTTTTTTTTTTAATCTTAGTTATTGAGCAAAATATTTGTTCAATATTGCAGCAGAAGATATTTTTTTAGAATATATACTCTTGTCTATTATGTGAAAAGCTAAATGTCAGTTTATTGAAAAAAGTTGTTGTCAATTTAATAACATGTAAAAATGATAGTGTTAATCGACTTTTGATGCTGACTGTACTACCTATAATCTCACCTTTGGTAGTTTATTTTTAGTAAGACGGATGTTATGTTGGCCTACTGTTGATATTTTATTTACGGAATGCTACGGGATGCTTTTCACGAAAACTTAGAATAAAAAACAGTAAGGTTCTCATAATTTTGTCTTACTATTTGGAGCCGTTCATTTATTGGATTTTCGTAAAATTTAATAAGTTATCGAAGAGAACCTATCTGTCAGTCGTTCAATAATGTTATGTCCTATATTCTGTATCAATCAACAAAATGATATCTAAGACAATGTGTTTTTTTGTAGAATTATAGAAAGCTCTGTTTTAGCCAATTATCATGTCAAACATTCATAGTTCTTTAATACTAATAACAATTTATCAAAAAATCATGCTTCCTTTACTTTCAAGCCTTTTTGTATCGCTGCTAGTCAGCTAGTATCAAAACTCGATCAGTCGCGGTCACGGGTTGTCAAGGTCGGCGCATGCGCAGTGAAAGTAAACGCTCACCATACGTAACGAGACGACCCGACACACGGTTCTACATTTATATACGATCTGTTACGTATTTACATTAGTATTTATCAGATCTCATCTTACCTATAAATATGTAAGTAAACAAAGAGAATTCCGTTATTTATTTATTGATTTAGGATCTCTAACAAAAGATGTACCTACACAATACACGACACATAAAACAAGGGCAATATCAGGCATTTTAAGTAAGTGAACTCCTTCACTTATAGGAGACCACGGCATGCACAATAAAATTAACAACTTAGTTAAAACATTTGGAAAAGTTAATAAACCACCACAGATTAAGAACATTTGTTGTTATATTGGCCTTGCAATTGCATTTTAACACCTGTTCTAAGTGCGATTTAATACATACATAAGTTAACTTGACTGTCTCTAGATTTCATAATGAAGGTCAGTTTATAAAAAAAAAAAACTTTTTAATTGGATCCGTTTTTAGTCTCCTGAAACTAGTCATATTTACAAGTCTATCCCATTCAAAATACATTGATGAAAGCCCGCAATGACAATTTTTGAATCAATTCCTAGAAGAATTAAGACCTTCCTCTAGTCGGGCTTTTAGAATAACATGTAACACAACAATCTACCAATAATAATTTAGATCACGCACATATTCGGAGATGCAACCAACAGAAAGACGAATGTTTAAAAAAAGAACTTTCTAGTTCCATGCTCTGTTCAATATTTGAATGCTCTTTTGTGCAAGTACGCTTGCCGACTGCTAATGATTTCGTTCAATTAGTTCTTACAGCTGATATTGCTAGTCGTTCATTGTATTGTTGTGTGACCTCGGTTTTAGAGTTCCAGTATCTGCATTTAAGTCGTTTGTTACTTCAGTATATTTTATTTACAATATTTAGTGGGCTAGAAAGGAGCGCTAAATGCGGTTCCAAAATCTTTCTTGGACTTTCGGAACAAAAGGTTTGGCTTTTTAAAGCTTAGTCTAAAAATAAGCTGCGTTTCTATTCTGCGTTGTTCAAATGTTTCAGATAAAGATACTATCCCAAATATAACATTCATAAAATTACTTCAAATACAGGGTGAAATTGAAAACATGCGACAAATAGAAATGGGAGATTGTACTCATCATTATGAACAACTTTTACTATGGGACCAAACCTGAAATCGCGAAAACAAAATCAGCTGTTCCCTACATTTTGACATGTTATGCGAACATAAATGTAGGGAACAGCTGACATTTTTTTTTGCGATTTCAGGTTTGGTCCCATAGTAAAAGTTGTTCATAATAATGAGGACAATCTCCCATTTCGATTTGTCGCATGTTTTCAATTTCAACCTGTATACAATGACAGACAACGCAAAGCCTAAACCGATGGGTCAAGAACACTAACCTCTATTAAACATAATTATAATATAGGTCAGTGGTCAAGAAGCATGAAATTTTACAAATGGGTGCTTTTAGTCCGTTACGTATAAGATAATTTATTGAATGCAGAACTAATATTAATTACTAAAACGACACACTGATTTTAGAATTATGGATGATCTACATTTTAATGAACTAATACATCAAATTAACATTTAACACAAAATACATTAAATAGAATTCTTACACAAGTGACCTTATCTGAAACTATCGGATACGTTCTAAAGGTTATAAGTATTTTCAAGATCGAATTATAATGCATGTATCTACAAGGAACTGTTTCACTGAAAGCCTTGATATTTATCTCTGTACTATATTATTATTTTATTATGAAGATGCTTTTGGTTATCTACCTAAAATACTAGATATGCTACTTCCAATATAACTCATATATAAACTGCATATTTTTAGCTCATTCTGTCATCTAAATTTTGAAAAATCCGCGGAAACTGTCTTGTAGGGTTGTTATATCCATCTCATTTCGGAAGTATTTAACTAAACAGTGCCTTAGAAGAAACGTTTCTAAAGAAATTAATCATATCATAAAAGATTTATGAATCAATAACAATCGAATTGCTATTGTAATTGCTATAATTAACACCATCAATAACATTATTGTCTTCATAGATCATTTTGCGTGACAAGCTTCAGCTTTCTACATTTCCTGTTAGATTAAATATTAAAACAGGAACTCTATCACTTATCGCGACATTGCTCTACACCTAATATTTGCCCAAATTCATTGCAGCTAGCTTCAATCGTATAAAAATGCTTTTGAATTTCAATATTTATGTAGAAATTCTCATAGGCTTAAAATTATAAAAGTTAGTAAGCTGATTTACTAACTTTTATAATTTAACGATTTTTTTTTCCCGAAGGGCTTTGCAGAGGTGTATTTTTTTAGTGCTGAATGGGCCCGCTCTTGACCTCGAACACGCCTGATGGAAAACGATGACGACGGTCTATAATGGAACAAGCGTGCCCAGAAGATGCCAAAGGCTCTGGAACATTTCCTGAAGGGGCTTGAGACCTTTAGAAACCAATTCCTTAATGCATCCTCGCCTTCAATAATAAAGCCTAATTATATCATCCGAATAAAATTCCAATACCATTGTTTAACATAAACAGGGCTAATACCTTACTAAATGAGGTTAACTCGCTATAACGGTAGATGGTTGAAATCTGTAATCCCTACATACGTGAACTGTCCTCGATGCATATTGACAAGCAACACAAAAACGTATGAGAAGTTAGTTTCTATAGTGGTGTGGAAAAATGTTGAAAATGATGTAAATAGTGCTATGGCGAAAGAGCCTTCTAAGGTTGAGATTACAGATGGTACAAGAATTGGAAAAGTTTGTTCTTCAATTTTCATATGCAAACAATGTATGCCGTAGAGAAACAGAGTATAGTGTTAAGTTTAATTATAATCAGAGGGTAATCTGTAGTGTATATTTATTTATTTAGGATCTCCAACAAAAGATTTAAACGCAATACATATTATTATAACTATGTACGTATATATAAAAGGAGAAATTGAATCACTGACTATACATTAATAATGGGCAACATCAGGTATTATGTGCACTCCTTTGCTTTTAGGAGATCTTAACATACACAATAAAATTAACAATATAGCTAACAAGGTTAAAAAATGAAAAATTGTTTAAAATTAAAGTCGGTTAATGATTAAAGTGAGATTGAAACAATTTTAGTAATATTTGGAAATTTGTATTGCTAAGCTTAGATTAGATAAGCTTCTAAAAGCAAAAGCATAGTATACAAAGGGTAGTGTCCATTGTCCACTATATGATGCTAGTGTCATTATTAGCATCACAATCAAATAACGTGTTCAAACCGATGTCATTACAACAATAGGAATGTCCGCCATGGTGTTAACGCAATGTCCTGTTTTGTGTAACTTTTTTAAACATCTACCTACATTGCTCACGCAATTTTATCGTTTAGGTTATTGACATCCATATACTTGTACATGGTTATATTATAAAGAAGTTAAATATGTTTGTATGTAGGTGGTAATCTTCAGAACTACTGATCCGAAACCGAAAATTCTTTCACTAATGGAATTAGCCTATAATGTACTGGGATCACGGAATATCTATGACTGGGAAATATTTTATTTTCAAATAAGACATTTCACACCGGTGAAGTCGCGGGTAGAAGCTAGTGTTTATATTAGGCGAGTATCCTGAATTTGCATTTTTCCCAAAACCACAAGAAATGCTATATTTTAACCACAGTTACTTATACGCAATCATTTTTAACGATAAGGAAAACGTTAAAAAACTTCACGGAAACATCAAATCCCACTAACCATATCCTAATTAAATGGAATCTTTAAAAATTCTGCTTCTGCCACTTACCTGTGCATCGATACTGTGTAGGCACGTCACCTGTAACTAATAAGGAAGGTTGAAACTCGTAACAGTAAAACTGAGATCATTTTCTGACTCATGTGTCCTTTCTGAACCAAATTAGCCATGCTTTGCAAATAAACGCTAGTTTTATGACATATTGTCTGCATACGACGGCGTTGAAAATCACCTGAACTAATATTAAGAGGTTTTTGAGATGACTTGTTCAAGAACATACATTTTAAGTAGGTAGAGGTAATTAAGTCATGCTCATAAGAAAACAATATGCCTTAATAAACTTTAACCATGAATTTAGACCTCCTAGCGTAGAGATATTTCACCAGTCATCTGCTGTTTCATAGAAAAGTGCAATACCTACGAGGTCAAAATATATGGAACAGCTATTTGTTTTTTAAATAACCGACGAGGTATTTTCAATGCATGGTTTAGAATCATGTACTTACTTAATCCATGGCAACAGTCTACGCGTCAATGTCCCTGCAACCCTGTATATATAAATACTGATATGACAGTTCATTTCCTTAGTGTTGTATAAAGATATATATTATGCTTAAATCTTAATTTTATCGTAACAGAGTGGTAGCAAATCATTGTTTGCATAAGATTTTAATCGAATAGGTACTTGTCAGTGGTCGGAAATCACTAACCTACTGACATTTTAATTTTGGATCGATTCTGAAAAAGTTTTGTTACTCAACAAAATACATGTTATCTACTTATTTAAATGTATAAATTATGTATAGCTATGCTCGAAATTAATTATATTTCAATACCGCAATGAATATTCAATACATACGAAACTATAATGTCCCAACTTTTCGTGAACTGATTCTGAGGTCAAATACAAGTACAACATCGCACGCATGACCATTGACTACCAAATATGGTGCGATGGTCGTCCGGTCACCTCTTACGGCACACCAGACATGTTCGCATTACTCCGCTTTATTTCGCGTGATTAGCGCGTAATTAACTTGTGTAATACACCCTTAATATTGTGTTATTAACATTTACCAAAAGTCCCGGTCAGTTTTTGAAAAAAGAATGCCGTAACAGAATTTAAACGGCTTTTTCTTTTTCTTAATTTGTGCTGTGATTACTATGTAACGTAACAATAATTTTGTATGAGGAAAACGTTTATATTAACGTGTTTTCTTTATTTCCTGCTACTAAATCTTAAGTGACATTCTAGGCATAGCTTTTGGAGGAACTATTTTAAATATTTGCTTAAACGAAAAAAAATATTTTAAATATTTGATATACATGCAGACATTAACATAATATTATGCTTGACCTTCGTCCACTTACATATAATTAATTGTAATATTATGTACGTTCATTTATCTGTATTTGCTCACGATTTTCGGAGAGGGAATTTCTGTTCAGCCTTCGTATAGTTTACTTCCTAAAAGCCCCGTACATCAATCACGATTATACTTCATAGAGCAACACAGGCCACCGGCGGTATGTTATACTTATACGATTTTTACCCGACTGCGCGACGCAAAGGAGTGGTAATGTGTTTATCAGCCTATGTATGTATGTAAGTATGTATGTATGTTTGTATGTTCCTTTGAAGCACTATACAGACCAAACGCCTGGGCCGATTTTTATGATTCACACGTCAATCGATTCCTCTTAGTCCGGCGAGTGTCACTAAAGACATGACGTTAATGAAAATTCAATATGGCGACTACTAGACGCCATATTCTGAAAATGAAAAAAATGAAAGTCAAGAAACTATGTCAAGTGGGGTATCGTTGGATAGGTCTTTCAAAAATATCAGTGGTTTGGGAAGACTGTTTTTTGATTAAGTAAACCGTTCGTGACTTATCAAGCTTTAAAGTACCAATTTTCGTTAGAATCAAGTGTCCCCCCCCCCTCTACCAACTAAACGCGGCAGTGGTACCTATATATTACGAAGTTTAAAGGGAAACTATCACACTTAGGTGGGATTTACAACTCATAACTAAAAAGAATAAAATAAAAAAATTAAATTTAAAAAATCAAAAAACCCGACTGCTGTAAAAAACTTAAGTTAAAAAAAAACTGAAAAGCTAAAAACAAGCCCATTTTAAATTAAATAAAAGTTGGAAGCAGGCGGGACCCATACCATTTTTCTATTTTCAAACTCAAATGGGTCCCGCCTGCTTCCAACTTTGATTTAATTTAAAATGGGCTTGTTTTTAGCTTTTCAGTTTTTTTTAACTTAAGTTTTTTACAGCAGTCGGGTTTTTTGATTTTTTAAATTTAATTTTTTTAGGTATTAGCTTACTCCAAAAAAAACGGTAGAGGATATACTGACTTAAAATAATATAATGAACACAAATCTTAATCGTACCTAAATTGATAGGTAAAGAATTAAAAACAAGGCACATAATAATTATGATAAAAGAACATGTTTCATTCTACATTTCCGTAAAAATTAAAGGATAATGTCCAGTTTTGTTGGAAACGAATAGTTTTCTTTTGAAGATGATTTTTATTTATTTTTAAGGATGCACTGTAATTATTTGTGTCTATATCTACTAAAACAATCTCCAATTACATCCACAAAACCATTTCCCAACGCAGAGATCCTTTGATAACTCAACTTAGTACCTAACTGACCCATAAACAAACAACATTCTAAACCGTCGGTATGTGTGAGCAACTGACCCATATAGTTCCGTTGCGTCATGTTGCATAAGCCGTAGTCGCAGTTGCAGGTTGCTGCAACGCAGGACATGCGATGTGCACTCGACTGTACCTGAGTTGTGCATTTGCGAAAGTGTGCAATTGCTGTGTATAGACAGCTGTGTTAATTGGGTTCCCCTCACGATTAACAGGGGTAACTGATTAGTGCAATTGTTTCTACGCGTCGCGTACCTGTGTATTAGTTTGATGCAATTTGTAATGGCGTAAGCCGCGTAAGCTGCGGTAATTGGGTGTTACCCCTCAAGTATTAGTTGCTAAAAGTGGGTAACTGTTTAGTGCAATAATTTATAATATGATAGCACAAGCCGTGTGCCCGGTGGGATTTTGCATCGTCAAAAATTACGAACTTCTATACAAACTTTCATCTCCTATTTAACCATTTAATGGGGTTAATTTTCAAAAACCCTTAGTGTACACTAAAAGTTCGCGCACATTATGTCGGGCCTCAGCGGGGCGAAGCGGGCCGCAGCGGGGCGAAGCGGGCCGCAGCGGGGCGAAGCGGGCCGCAGCAGGTGGCAAATCATTATGAACTAGGCGCCGGGCCCGCTCCGCCCCGGCATAGTGTGCGATAGTTCATATAAAATACATACGAGCGATTTGAGCGGATTTTTGCGACCCAATCCGCTGCGCCCTGACATAATGTGCGCGAATCTTTTTGCGACATAATGAATACTTGTGCAAAATTTCATGTTTCTTCAGACTCAGCGGTTAAGGCTGTTTATTGATTGTCAGTGAAAGAAAAAATATAATGAATTAAAAAAAAATATTATGTACGGTCACCAAAGGAGCTAGGGTCGGCGGTATAGTTGAAGTTTAGTAAGAAACTGATAGATGTTTTCGAATAAGTTTAATAAAAAACAAACAGTTCATTTTATCAAATTAAACATTCGTATTATACTCGTAACAACATATCCATCGGTTTCTTAAACAACTATATCTCTTTTGGTGACTGTACATTATGAAACTTTTTCGGAAATTATTCGTTGAATCGGAAATGTGTAGGTAGATATCGACAGTGCGATAATAAGTAAATAGCTTTATGAGAACCTTTGATTAGTTACTTAATGATAAATTCTGTTCACGCCGCGTGCCGCTTTCGGTTCAAACATGATGAGATCCATCACCATTTTCAGTCTTGTCTATATTCCACAACATTATGGCGAAAACCAGCTGCATAAGATTCTGTAGAATGGGGTTTTAAAACCAGTATTACACTAGTGAATGCCACAAGCGTTACAAAATCTGCAGGTGGTTTAGTTTACCAACCGCAGACCGGTGATAGCAAATCTTTGGTGGTGTTATGTAAGAAAGGCATGTGATCGTAAGCCGAGGTAGAACGAGCGATTTTTAACCGGTTGAATGCCGTAATTACAGACACAATTAAAAAGCCATTGTGTCTCGTGTAGATCTACGTTCCGGCATACGAAAGGTTAACGCGACGACATTTATTAAGCTCTGGATTTTGAACAGTCGGTGTTGAGCCGAACATTGAGAATACATTACACTGTGGAATATGTCTCAGCACTAAGCAGTGTATTGAAAGTAGAATAATCAGACTATAATGTTCCCACTGCTGGGACACTGGCCTCTCTCTTCAAGACGGAGTAGGCTATAATCTACTATGCGGGCCCAGTGCGGGTTGATAGATAGTGTGGGTTGGTTAATATTGAAACCAGTACGCGATAAAAAATCGCCCATCGATACGAGGGCCTGGTTGTTATGGAGAAGTCTGTTACTACATAGTACTCTATTGCATTTGCGACCTTTAATCTTTATACGTGACTGCCTTATAAAGTGCTGACATTTAGTCCTTGGGTACCTAGTAATCACAAGAAGATCTAGGTCAATCCAAACCATTTTGCAGTCTTTGCCAACAATATTTCAGACCGTACCTACATAAGGAAAAATGAGTACTTAAATGGTGTACTTTTTACCCGACTTTGCGACAGCAAAGACGGGACAGCAGGACCGCAAGAACTAAAATAACTGCCATCAACCGCATCCGACTGCTTGAAAAGTGACCCTTTGCCTTTTCTTAAAAAAAAAGTTAACTCAGCAGAACCCATATTTTACAAGATGACACTCATAAGGTGGTGGCTTACGAGTTGTAGGTCGTGGGTTTCGAACCCAGACAGGCGCTTTATTTTTTGTACCTACCTAAGTAATCTCATTACCACTGCTCTCAAAACGGTGAAGGAA
This sequence comes from Amphipoea oculea, assembly GCA_945859645.1. NCBI lineage: Eukaryota > Metazoa > Arthropoda > Insecta > Lepidoptera > Noctuidae > Amphipoea > Amphipoea oculea. The sequence continues at coordinate 5,576,813 of OX243868.1, forward strand.
AACATCGTGAGGAAACCGGCATGTCCTAGAACCAAAAATTCGATAGACATGTCACATCTACCAACCCGCACTGAGCCCGCGTGGTAGATTACAGCCCACTCCCTAGAGGCCTGTGTCTGCTGGAACATTATAGGCTGATTACGTACTCACTATCAATCAATCAATCAATCAATATCTTTATTGTGGATCATAGGTAGGTACATAATACAGGTCTTAAATAATTAAATTGTGATCAGCTATGTCCCGCCCTTGGGGCATACAATAGTTGGCGCATAATAAATTAAATTCAATTTACTTACATTAAATTATTGTTACAAATTATTAAGATGTCGCATAAAATATATAATAGAATATAAAAATAAAGCGGAACGAACTTGAGTAGGTACACATACAGTGGGGCACTGAACGCATCATGACTGAGGGACACTGTATTGGAGCAGTGATTTGTCTGATAGGAAGTCTTTTATAGAGTAGTAGCACTTGCCTACTAACAGATCATGAAGATTCTTTTTGAATTTTTTTATATCCATAGTTATTCTGATGGGCCCCGGAATATTATTAAATATGCGTGAAGCTGTGCAAAAGATACTTTCATGCATTAGATGAGTCTTGCTAGCTACTGTGCGCAATTTGTCCTTACGCCGTATACGCGTGTAATTATACATGTCAATATTATTTTTGACAATCTCACTAGGTTCTCCGAGATACAGTAAACCTTTACGTCTCGGTTTCTTGGCAAAAATATGAGTGCGGGGCAGTGGTCCAACTGCTCTGTCCAACTAGTTGGACCACGGGTCTTTACTAGGGGCAGTTGTCCAACTTTAAAAATAGTTGGACCACACCACCTTTTGTGAGTTCCGTGGTCCAATTCATTAAAAATATAACTTGCCAACTTTAAAAACCTCAACTGTATCTTTATGTGTGTATGGTACCGGAGAAAAGCAAAAAAAATAGGTATCTCAAAAACTAAATCTAAAATCTATTTACTTAAATAATGACATGTACATTTACTGTGTAAAGTATTATATTATTTTAATTATTGTGAAGGTGAGGACTATGTGGGTCATTGTTTCTGTTTTAATTATGGTTTGGCAGTTTGAGTAGTTTATGCGGCCTACCCAAATGTCCTGTCTTTGGTATTGTTCGTCAAATCGCTTTAGTTTTTCCACTATTGCAGAGTGATAAATTTGTATAAGGCTGGGATTACATAAAAGAAGAAAGTGGTGTTAATCTAACAAACTGATTCAATATAGGTATAGAGCGTTATTGGATTAAAGGAAATTTTGATGAATTTTCTCAGCTTATAATCGTAGTTAGCCAGATGCATAGGACTAATAACATTTCAGAAAGCTCACATGCAAAACTAAGTCGGCGCATGAATGCAAAAAATGTTACAATGTTACGTCTATTAAATGTTTTAGAAAATTTAACAACTTTATAAATGAAACCGCACACAAATGACATAAAGTCCAAATTGAGAATGATGGTTATATACGAGAAATTCAGCTACAACTGATTTCAGGTGATATTACTGTAGGTCATGCTTTAGATAAATTTCGTTGAATGTTGTAAAACATTTAAAAAAATGTTTAAAAATAGTCACCCGACTTTAATTTTATTATTTTACTGCAAAGAGGTTCAATATAACCGTAAACCGTTAGGTACCATACACACATAAAGATGCAGTTGAGGTTTTTAGAGTTGGCAAGTTATATTTTTAATGAATTGGACCACGGAACTCACAAAAGGTGGTGTGGTCCAACTATTTTTAAAGTTGGACAACTGCCCCTAGTAAAGACCCGTAGTCCAACTAGTTGGACAGAGCAGTTGGACCACTGCCCCGCACTCAAAAATATCACGATGTATAAAAAGGCAAACAAGTTTATTTCTTTTCGTTGCCGTGTTAACACTGGTGGCCAACTGTTTCAGCCTTATAGTGGCCTCAGAAAATACTTACAAAGATTTTGTTTCATCGTATTTAGATATCAATACCCATTACGTCTTCGGAGTTTCCCTAGTTAATTTAACTTGACCCTGTATACAGGGTGTTACGGAGAGGGTATATCAATACAAACGGGTTGAAGAGTGTATATGGTCTAGAATCTCTATACTAAATTTCAGCTCAAAAGCATTAACTTTGAAAATGCTTAATATTTTTTTTATTTCGACATTACGGCGCTGCACCGGCGCGCGGCGGCGTGATGTGCGTGTACTAGGCGCGCAGACACACTCCAGATAATGGATAATGACCCTCGTAGTGCGGTGACATGTTTTTTATGATTTCAATTTAATAAACTATCGAAATAATAAAATATTAAGCATTTTCAGAGTTGCTGATTTTGAGCTGGAGATTCTAGACCAGATACACTCTTCAACCCGTTTGTATTGATATACCCTTTCGGTAACACCCTGTATAGCTTTGATTAATATATCCTACTAATATTATAAACGCGAAAGTTTGTGAGGATGGGTGTTTTAAACCCTTTCACGCAAAAACTACTGAACGGATTTAAATGAAATTTGGCACACAGATAGTTTATAACCAGGATTAACACATAGGATACTTTTTATCCCGATACTTTTACGGGATCGAAACTTATGCGGGTGAGACCGCGGGGCGCAGCTAGTTTGTTTTATAATTTTACCTTATTTCAAACATAATTTCTCGCACTTTATCTATGTTTTATAACCTCCAGCCATTTAAAAAGGCATTAAAACTGGTCTGAAACTATTAATTTGTGGTAATCGTTCATTTTATTAACTCCGTTCTACATATTTTTAATTAGCAGTTGACCTCAAACATTTACGATATAATATTTATTATGATGAGTCGCAATTACTGGTGTGTACTTACCGTTAAATTGCAATAATGTATGATTAGATTCTAGGACTGCACACTGAAATTACACAAAACACTAGCTATTAGGCAGGCAATATGGTAGGCACTGCCCTCTGAGTTTAGTTTGCTAAAGATGGAGTGAACACAGTAATAAACTATCATCTAATTCCTATAATAAAACAACGTTATTTATTACTAGCAGCACCCCGCGGTGTCACCCGCATGAGTTTCGATCCCAAGGGAATATCGGGATAAAAACTATCTTATGTCCTTTCCCGGGACTCAAATTACCTCTATACAAAATTTCATCTAAATCGGTTTAGCGGTCCTTCTCTGAATCTTGAAGTTATAACATGTATAAATGTGTTTTTTTTTATTACGTCTCATGGCTAACCACCTGGTTTCTTGATGGAAAGGGGATTGTAAATATTTTTTTGGAGCCATGTGTACCTAATGTCACGCCATTTTGTTATTTTTTCAAAATGGCGGCCACGCATAAAATCTAATCAAAATGGTGTGACAGCTAGGTATGCCACAGACCTTCAAAGCCCTTCGTCAATTCATCAATCTAGCTGGAAAAGGAAACAGAAAAAGAGCACAATTTAAAAAGAATAAATAAGTAATCGGCTTTTAACGATAAAACCAAATAGTTAAAAACCTCAATAACTGCTCGACCTGGGAATCAAATTCAAAATCACTACACGTTCGTGTTCGTGCGGGATTGTCCGAAAGGGTTACCGCTACCCCGGAACATAAAGGGCCAAGGAAGGAACACGGATGGGTTTTAGTCAGTAAGAGTCGGACACTCCCTTCCGCTCCACCCAGAGCGGGAGGGGTCATTTGATGATTTCCCATCCATAAAAAAGCCGAACTACACAAAAACTAGTTGTTGTAAAGAAGGAAGCTTGCGGTAATTGAGTTTCCTTTAATTTGCAGGATATTGTAACATACATAATTGTCCAATCATTATTGGTTTAACTAACATTTCATGTAGCCAATTGCTGTATTACTCGTATGCTTACACAATCTAATAACTTAATTTATCCGATTCTGGTACTGCAGATCTTGTATTTGATTGGTCTGGTGACCGAGTTTTATTATTATCAAGTCGAAAATTATAAACAAATCATTATCATCATCATCTGCCAAGCTTTTTCCCAAGTATGTTGGGGTAGGCCTCCGGAAAGTATAAACAAATATTTTAAAGAATTTGTTGTAGCTTGTTTTATGAAACATAATCGAATGTTATTAGAATCTTCTGACTAACTAAAAGCAAACAAATTCAACACAGAATCGACATTACTGACTTAGGAATTTATTAACCCAAAGTAGACGGAACCTTTTTTTTTTTTTTTTGGATGGGAAATCATCAAATGACCCCTCCCGCTCTGGGTGGAGCGGAAGGGAGTGTCAGACTCTTACTGACTAAAACCAATCCGTGTTCCTTCCTTAGCCCTTTGTGTTCCGGGGTAGCGGTAACCCTTTCAGATAATCCCGCACCCCCGGCAGGCTTCAGCCCTAACAGGTCCCTTCCTTTATGCTGACATCTCTTTGAGGCGCGCGTGGAACACATACGCACCGTCCGGCACGGGCCTGGTCCTGATCGGACGGTGAGCTAAAGTAGACGGACCCTGGCCTACTATTAAATTAAGTGCATCAATCAATCTGCCTATAACCTTTTCCCAACTATGTTGGGGTTGGCTTTCAGTCTCACCGTATGCAGCTGAATACCAGTATTTTACATGAAGCGACTACCTATCTGACCTCCACATTCCTGTTACTGGGTAATACGATACCCCTTGGTAAGACTGGTTGTCAGACTTTCGGGCTACTGACGAACCGTAACGGTTGCCAAAAATCCACGAATGACAGCCGGGACCAAAGGCTACGGCGGTTTTAAATTAAGTAAATAGCCATCAATATTGATTGTATAAATAGAAATGAGAAAAAAAAACAAAATCAAAATCGGTTCATCCGTTCGGGAGCTACGATGCCACAGACAGACACACACACACACACACACACACACGCACAGACACGTCCAATTTATAACACACCATCCTTTTGTGCGTCGGGGGTTAAAAACACAGGACCGAAGTCTTAATTCCATCATCAAGAACTTCAAATGTAAAGAATATGGGGTCTATAGAACACAGGCAATCCTGCAGGGATCACTGACCTGCTAACTATGTTATATTACTTAATCTAAGTACTTATCACATAGCTACAAGAACAGCATGAATTTATAATACCCAGTTTCCCTTACGAGGTTTTAATTAGGTATTCATGTTTCCAGTTAACGATTGCCACAGCGGCTTTGTGATAGATTACTGACCAATTACTTTGCACGCTTTGCTAATGTGAAGCATAATTCTTTTTCGCGCGAAATATTTTTACTTTGGTTATGTTCGTTGTTGATATATATTGTCGCATTTGTTATATTGTGGTGGTATTAACTGTGATGTTGTTGTGAATGAGAATTGTGCATTATCTTTGTATCTTTACTAGTCTTTTTGATCAGAAAGACAATTCTCGTAATTAAAAACTTTGAAAATCTAGTCGCAATCTCTTCTCAGCGAAAATCAATGTAAAAAAATTGACAAAAATGTAGGGAAATTAGAGGTATTTTTGACAGATAGAGACTGAGACAGACTGTGAATTACGAGAATTTATATTATTAATAATAATAATATTCCACAACTATCACACAACGCCATCTAGTCCCAAGCTAAGCAGAACTTGTGTTATGGGTACTAGACAACTGATAAACATACTTATATATTTCTAAATACATACATATTATAGATAAATTACACCCAGACACAGAACAAATGATCGTGCTCATCACACAAACATTTTTCCTGGGTGGGAATCGAACCCACGACCTCCGGCATAGCAGTCAGGGTCACTAACCACTAGACCATCAGGCCTGTCAAATTGACCCTCTGTTATAGTTTTCAGCGTATTCATGCTCTCTCTCTCTTGCAAAAAATTGGCAATTCCCGTCATCAGCAGAATCACACTAATATTATAAGTAAAGGCGGAAGTTTGTGAGTGTGTGTGTTTATATGTTTGTTACTTCGTCACGCTCAAATGGCTTTACCAATTTTGATAAAATTTCGTATGGAGGTAGCTGACACCCTAGATTAACATATAGGCTACTTTTTATCCCGATATTCCCACGGGATCGAAACTTATGCGGGTGAAACCGTGGGGCGCAGCTAGTTATACCTAAATGTGCTGGTAGTTTGCCGCATACAGCAATGCATTGCGTAGACCAAAATTACTCTATCTTTGATTTTGCTGTAATGTATCTACATTTCAACATTCATTGCTTTATTTTCACGGACTTTTGTAAAGATAGATGACGTACACCGCGTCGGAAGCCTTGATTGCTAGTAGCTCTGGTAAACTCTTTATATAGGTACGGTCAGCAACAAAAGTCGATTAACACTTCAGTTTTTTTTTTAATCTTAGTTATTGAGCAAAATATTTGTTCCAAATTGCAGCAGAAGAATTTTTTTTAGAATATAAACTCTTTGCTATTATATAAAAAGCTAAAATGCAGTTTAAAAAAAAAAAAATTGTTGTCAATTTAATAACATGTACAAATGACCGTGTTAATCGACTTTTGTTGCTGACTGTACCTACATAACACAAGTGATATAAATCTAAATCTTTATTTATTTTATTCCTTTCCTTGATAATTGAAGATTGGTGTTCGAAGTGGTTTAAAATTGAATTTCTTTTTTAACTTTTCGTATTGTACGGATAGATTAGCGTAGCTTACTTTTCTATATTCTATCAATAAAACCACTACATTCGCTCAAACCACGTTGTATCTCCAAATCCAGAATCGTCTTAGTACCTGCATAGGTATCGAAAGTGAGCGTTGGGTAACTTGCGGCAGGATCGTGACCCGCCTGGCCTACATACCTACTACAGCAACTACTTAATAAATACTAACGCAACACAATTTACTAGTTTCTACGGTTAAGGCACCATCTCCACGGGCGAGAGAATCGCGGTGACAGTCTCGCCGTGCCATCAAATTTTCGCAGCGATGATATCGCCGTGTGGAGACACTTTCTAAGAGAATGAATAGAAATACGTGGCACGACGATAATATCGCCGCGATTCTCTCGCTCGTGGAGACGGCCCCTAACTCTTCGAGGTCTACAGGCGTGATGTGTGTTGTAAAGACATTTTGTTTAGAACGAGGTAAATCTGTCCAAAAAAAAAAACAGTGGCACTCCGGGAGTGCCGACAGAAGTGAAACAAAACACTAAGAGAAAGATTACTTTGCCATCATACATCCCGAGGACAGCCGAACATATCCGAAGCGGTGTCAGTTGCGGTAACAGTGGCGCGAATTCAATGGTTTTTTCACATCTCAAAAAATGCCCAACGTACCTAAAGAAGTTTTCACTTCAACAATGTTTCGTTCTGGCCACTGAATGCACCACTGTAAAGATGTGTCTACGTATCATTGTATGTATCATTTTGTCCAATGTAGGGAGCATGATAATTTCGCGTGTGTCGGTAATACGACGAAGACTTTACAATACAATAAATACAATATAATAGATAATACAATACAATAGATAATACAACACACAAACAAGTACGTTAGTGTGTCTAAGCTGCTTTTCTTTTCTGTTCTTCTAAATGGTGATATACCAAATATAATGGCATTCAGCGTTAATAGGTACCTATACCATAGCAATATAAAAACTTACTTAAGGTTTGAAAAAATTATAATAATTACAAAAGACTCTTATGACTCTTAGTACAACATGCAATCATTTTCCTCAATTCCCCATCCGAAACTATAAAAATATTGTTTTATCTGCTGTTGTTTAATAAACAAGTCATAAAGCACAGAAAACAAACACATGCCTCACCCTTTAATTCTCAAAAGCGAACGTTTATTGCGTAAAATAATCGTACACCACTTTACTCCGGCTTTGGTATTAAAACAATTATGGTCGCCATGGTAACTTGCTAATTTGATTTAAACGAGTGCCTACCCACATTTGTCTTGGAGTGCACATATAAAGCGCATTATTTATGAATTCAGACATGCTTTCTTAGGAATATTTAAACGACTGCCTGAGGGCATGAAATATAGACATAGTTCATATTGCTACAATTTTTTTTTTGGGTACGGGACTCTTACAGTTTTACCCATTGTCCTTTGAGCTTGTGCGTCACCATGATCTAAAGATACTAGAAAAAAGTGGTCAAGTGCGAGTCGGGCTCGCACACGAAGGGTTCCGTACCATAAGGCAAAAAACACGTTTCTTGTATTTAGAGCCCCTTTCATTTCAAACTTTATTTTATTTTTATTATTTGTTGTTATAGCGGCAATAGAAATATACACTATGTGAAAATTTCATATATCTACCTATTACAGTTCATGAGATATAGCCTGCTGACAGACAGACGGATGGACGGACAGCGCATGCTTAGTAATAGCACACCCCGGACACTCCATACAACGCTCGCAAAATAATTACCTACTACCACTACATTGACAAATGACGTTTGTATACGTGTAAATGTGTGCGTGAAATCTAGTAGGGCTGGCTGGCAGTACTCGGCAGTAGTGCGTAGGCGGCGGCGGCGCTGCCCGAACGTATGCAACAATGGGGCGCCGCGCGCCGCGACACTAGGTACTCACAGAAATCTAATTAATAACATTTCTATTGTACTACTTTTCAAGTCGAAGAACGAATAGAACGTGAAAGAAAGATACATAACTAGGACAATAAAGAGAGAGAGCAATAATTTAATAGTTGGTATGTTAATATTACAGAAGTTTTAAATGTTCTAAAACGAAGATAACTTGGAAAATAAATGAATAATAGAGAAAATTATGAAAATAAATTATCACATTACTATTATTATATACTAGCTTTTATTTTTTATGGGTTTAAAGGATATTTGAGTTGCTGTTCCTTACCTTCTTTCATGTTTCGGGAACCGAAAGAAACTCCTGTCTTTATCGTTCCTCGATGAAGATAAGCATCCAAATAATGCACAAAATACAACCATCGTGATTAACACAAAATATAAAACTTTAAAAAAATAATGTGTTCGTGTATGCAGTAGGTAGGTACAATTGAAATAAAGATGAGATCAGCAGTGGGACAGCACAGTATATTCATTCGTGGTTAATATTTTACAAGCAAGTTACAAAGAGTACAATAGAATATAAACAACCCGTAACTAAGCTTATTTAAATCAATGACAGCAATGTGTTACATATGATTATTTCTCGCAGGCCAGTATATACATATAAATATACGACCTCCAATACGCCCCCTTAATCTATTACACATGCATATCACTTCTGTACTCGGTACATAAAAATAAATCAAATACTAACACTTCTGTGTTTAACTGTACTAGCTGTATACAAAAGTATAGTACAAAAAACAGAAGAATAACAAAGAAAAGAATGCACAACGAAACTACATAGAAAATTATTTATTACCAAAACAACATAAAATAAACATTTAACTACTCATCGCCAATTGAAATAAAGATGAGATCAGCAGTGGGACAGCACAGTATATTCATTCGTGGTTAATATTTTACAAGCAAGTTACAAAGAGTACAATAGAATATAAACAACCCGTAACTAAGCTTATTTAAATCAATGACAGCAATGTGTTACATATGATTATTTCTCGCAGGCCAGTATATACATATAAATATACGACCTCCAATAGGTACAGCGCTGCGGTTCTTGTGTATGCGAGCGCCATTGTTAAAGAGCAGGCGACGAACACATCGAAGTGCGGGGTGAGGTGCGGTAACTGATGTTAGTGCGGGGAAGGGAGTGGCCTTTCTGTACGTAGTACTTTAAGTATTCTGTGGTAATAGGGTCTCGTTAGCACCCTTTGGGTTAGCGCGTAAAAAGAAGGATTGGGGAAACTTCACAGACGGCTGATGGGTTCGGTATCTAACAAGCATGACTTCAAAATTATTATGTCATGATTCACGCGCCTGAGACCGTAGACCCCTTGATCAGTAGGCCAATTCTCGTAATTTAAAATGTTCAAAATCTAGTCGCAGTCTCATCTCGGCCACAAACAAATGTCAAAAACTTGTCAAAATGTAGGGAAATTAGATGTATTTTTTGTCAGATTGAGACTGAGATCAGACTATGAACGTTCTTAAAATTACGAGAATTGCCCCTCTGATGTTTAGTTAGGTAAATTAAGATGTTTGGAAATCGTTTTTTTCTTTGTTTTATAGTCACCATTAAGTCTGTGAAGATTCGCTGTTAATAAAAAAAAAACCTGTATTATCTATACCTCTACCTGATTAATGAAAGTGCGTCCCGTCAAGTTATTGTTTATTTCAAATTCTCTATCTATGACTTGCTAAAATTTGTACTATGTCTTTTTCCAGAGGCGCTAGACGTGATCAAAGAAGAGCACACGATGCCGGCACAGAGGCGGCGTGACAAGAGGGAGGTGCCCTTCACGCATGACGAGAAGAGAATCGCTGGGGTGAGTGTCCAACACCTCATAAGGAACTAAATATACCTACTGCCAAAAACACCACTTTTGCCTTTACCAAAAAAAAGGCTGAGAGCTCAATAATTTGGGTGAAGCCTAGCAGAAACTAGTCTCGATAGACATTATCTAGTAGCTACGGTTTTACCACAAGGGTAATATGCACTTATCAGGCTAGAATTGCCAGGATGTAGCCTATATCTATCGTTGTCCAGAAAGCCAATTTTCGTAATTTAAAACGTTCAAAATCTAATCGCAGTTTCATCTCGATGACAAACAAATGTTAAAAACTTGTCAAAATGTCGGGAAATTAGAGGTATTTTTGACAGATTGAGACTGAGATCAGACTGGGAACGTTCTAAAAATTACGAGTTTTGCCCCTCTGTTATCAACGACCTAATTTTTAAGACCAAATTAAACTTGTTTCGGAAGTAGTCCGAAAGTCCTTTCCAGTTATTGCACTTAATTAAAACAGAAATAACAATGTGAACGTATTTAATGATATCAGTTCTTTTTCCCTTTACTTACAAGACGTCTTATAGGTAGGTAAGTAACCTGTTTGTGCCCAAAATATAATCTTAAATCCACTTTACTTTCCTTATTCTGAGATTATCTGTCTTCATATTTCGTTAAGCCGCTGGTCCCAGCTGTCATCAGCCCGTCAGAAGCCCGAAAGTCTGCCAACCAGTCTTACCAAGGGGTATCGTATTACCCAGTAACTGGGTTGTGGAGGCCAGATAGGCAATCGCTCCATGTAAAATACTGGTATTCAGCTGCATCCGTTTCGACTGGAAGCCGCTCCCAACATAGTTGGGAAAAAGCTGCGCAGATGATGATGATGATGTGCCCATAACTAATCAAACATTATTTTTCTTAATTCCAGTGCCTGCTGCAGTGCGTGTACCGGAAAGTGAAAGCTGTAAGTATTAACCCACTGTCCCACTGCATCCATCTATCTTGTCTAAGTAACTGCTAACTCGTTTGCACCGATTAAACTGATAATACGCAGGGCTGTCATATGTCCAAATAAAAACAGTTATGAAAGTTTAAAAGAGTGAGTTCAACCGGCTTCTCTTCATATAAAAAGTGGACTGGGTGCCAATCCAATAACCTATAATAAAAATAACGTTTTTAGGGTTCCGTACCTCAAAAGGAAAAACGGAACCCATATAAGATCACTTCGTTGTCAGTCTGTCTGTCCGTCAGTCAAGACCCTTTTTCTTAGGAACGCGTGGAGTTATCAAGTTTAAATTAATTAATATCAAATACTCAGAGCTGTAATCCCTTAAAGTAGTGAAAAAATCATACTTCTAAGTTAGCGCAATCAAAAGATACGGGCGTTTATGTTCCAATATTTATCAAAACCTACAGGGTACTTCCCGTTGACCTAGAATCATGAAATTTGGCAAGAAGCAATGTCATGTAGCATTAGTAAAGGAAAAACCTCTCCTCTCCTCTCCTCTGAAAACCGTAATATTGACATAACAAAAAAAAAATTTAAAACTATTTACATACCTACAAAATTGTAGGGACCCCTCGGTGCACGAGTCCGACTCGCACTTGACCGGTTTTTTACTTCTAATCTTTGTCAGTATGAAAGTACCTACTTACCTATTTGGCTAAAAAGGTAGGTACTGAAACAAATCATCACTGCTGTTTAGTTCAAAGGGTTAGTTAGGCATTATTATGGCTTATTCCCAGGCGCTCCATAATTTCGGCTCCAAAATAAAAATTTTAGTAAGTATTTTGATATTTTAATAAAATTATGGAGCTCTTGGGAATCAATGTATGGAGTGAAATTGTTTGAAGAACAATAGATTTGGAGCTCCTGGGAATAAGCCATTATTATAATGGTGGTCAGACAGGCAGTCGCTCCATGTAAATTATTGGTATTCAGCTGCATCCGGTTAGACTGGAAGCCGATCCCAACATAGTTGGGAAAAGGTTAGGCAGATGATGATGATGACTCATATACAAATAATGAATGTAAGTAGGTATGAAATAAAACTTTAACAAAAAATATGCTGAGGAAATATAAGCCATGGACAAGAGCCGGCCCATTTTGCAATAATAAAAATAAAAATAAAAACGGTACATACAATCTGAACTCCAAAAACTACAATGTCTTTTGCGGAATGCCTAACCTACCCCAAAAATAAGAAAAGAGATTTATTGTGCAAATATGGATACAAAACATGGTGAAAATAAATCTCTAGAGATTCTAAAGTCCGCACCTAAAGTCTTCACACAATTTCTAATCTTTGGATGCACATTGCAACCCTGATTGTCATCGACGCAATTCACTTTTTGTAGAGCAAAGAATGATCAAACGAACTTTCTGTTACACGGTGTATAAAGCACTTTTTATTTACCTCGATATGGAGAGAAATTCATATTGTTCGTCGTGGATTCTGGGTTTAGGGACCACATGTCATGTCTGATGAAGTGGTTGAGACTTAGCGCTTTTTTATCTTGATGAAATTATGCCAAGGTGTTAGAAAATTCTCACAGAAAATGTAAATTATGTAATCTTCTTGCTTCTGCATGCGACTTGATTATGTAAGTAATCTACTCGCTTCTGCCCGCGACTTGGTCCGCGTGAAATTTCACTCTCCCCCCATTCACCCTCTTAGGGTTGGAATTTCGAAAAACCCTTTCTTAGCGGATACCTATACCTACTCTTCACAAAGAACACACCCTCCAAATTTCATGTCTCTAGGACCAGCGGTTTAGGCTGTGCGTTGACATTTATCAGTCAGTCAGACCTTTGCATTTTTTTTTTATTTAATTTTATTTTTTTTAGAAAATTATGCAGAGAATGGTACCTACCACCTTAAAATTTTTGCGTGATGGAAAACGTCGACTGCGTAATAAAATCGACTGAGTTAAAGCATAATTACTTCATTTAAATTAATGATCATTGGTCAGTTACTTTTAAAATTACTGACAATTACCTTCAAGTAAACTTTCGGCCAATAAGTCATTTAAAAATCAAAGAACATTGTGAAATGGACGAACGTGCCCATTTCGAACTCATCAAGCAATTACCCGCATGTGAAACACAACATCAACAAGAATAAATTAAAAAATATTATGAAAATCTCCGCTTAAATGTTAGGCGGCTATTCCCATTCGAGGACCGAGGTCAGCTCTACTCGTAAACGAAAAATAAAATAATTTTAAATCGAGTTTTAATGCTTTATAGTTCTGTCACGAACTGATTGCTCCAATTTGTTAACTATAAAACATGAGGGGTAAACTCGTAAATCTGAAAAAGAAAAATTCGTTGTTTATTTATTATACTTGAAATCCTTTGAGCCGGAATATTACGGCCATAAAAGATCTTCGGTACACGCTGTAATTTGTATTTTATTTGTGTTATATTCAAAAAGCGGTATTGAATTTAATAGTCGGGGGTCGGACCCATCAGTTTGTGCTTGTCATACCTTTTTTCTATATAAATTTCTTTTGTATGAAATATTTTATTGCACGTATTACACTAGTTAGGATCGTCCAATAAAACCTCGAACGACTTGCTATGAATCGGTTCCAATAAATGTTATTTTTATCCCCGTAGTCATAATCGTAATTTTATTATTAAAATGGGCTAGGTTTTCGCTGGGATCTTTCGATTTGAGCTTTATGAGATAATGGCCTGTGAAAAAGGAATACCTAAATCTATAAATCCATCGTCGACTACGACAAGTCTTTGTGCAGCGGCAGACAGAACTACATATCCATCTTTACTACCTTTACAGTATTGTATTGTTATTTGATCATAACTTAGCCTGTTCAATTTATTGTACTGTCATTTATTACAGCGTGCAATGTATTAAACAGCTGATTTATTTTCGTGATTTTAGATTTGGTCCCATAGTGAAAGTTGTTCATATTCATGTGTAGAACAACCTGTAAAAATTTCATCACGGTAAAAAAAAATATCCAGTATAGCTAAGGATGTCAGAGCACCTCGAAAGGTTAAACCAGAGGTGGACTGTAAATTTAGTACAGCCAATTTTAGCCACATACGAGTATGTTTAAGTCCTATAGGTATAGTTTTAGGTGAGCCTATTGGCATAAACCGGGCACAAATCTTAAGTCCTAGAAAAACCTAATAGTACCACCCTAATAGTAGAACCCAATGAGGAGCCCGTGTCTAAATAATAACAGCCGCACAGGTCGATCAATCACGCTTGCCGCGGTTGGTCTGTGGATGGGTAATCATCTTTACATACCGAGGCCCTCCGTGCCTCGAAAAGCACGTTAAACCATTGGTCCCGGCTGTCATTCGTGGATCTTTGACAGTCGTTAAGGGTAGTCAGAAGCCCGATAGTCTGACAATCAGTCTTACCAAGGGGTATCGTATTATCCAGTAATTGGGTTGTGGAGCTCAGATAGGCAGTCACTCCATATAAAATACTGGTATTCAGCTGCATCCGGTTAGACTGGAAGCCGACCCCAACAAAGTTGGGAAAAAGCCAGGCAGATAAATAGTAGAACCCAATATCGAAACAGAAAACCTTCCTAAACAAGAATTCCTACTAATTCAAAACACATGTATTTCTAGGTGGACGGCTACGGATTCCCAACACTGGAAGGTCTGGTGGGCCTGTACTCTGACGGCGTGAACGAGCGCGGCTACTTCATGGCGGTGCTGGAAGCCTCGCGAGAGTGTCTCATGAAGAACCACGACAAGTTCTCCAGAACTGTGCCCATGGGTGAGTTTGTTGCTTGGAACTTTAGTCGTGTGAAGTTCAATAGGTTCTGAACAGTAGATTAAGAATGTTGACATATATCCGGCAAAGTGGCAGAACTAAGGAAGCTTTGGACGACATACCTATAAATATGATAAGAATTTGTCCTACAGCACCATGTACTCATCAATTTGCTGTCATTAATTTGTCGCGACCACTGCCAATTCATGGCTATTCACTAAGCATTACAAGTAAACCTATGACAAGTTTACCACAAGCATAAGATTCTCAATTCTCAATTCTTTATTGCGTAAGATTTTAAGATCTATGAATAGAAACGTCTAATTGCTATATGTATCTTCTATGAAGCATAGCTTACTTCGACGTACTAATGCAAATTAGAGCGATTATTCATGAAAAAAAAAATGTTTTTGGAAATTTCTGATCTTGAACAATAATCTTTTGGCATACTTTTAAGATGTATTTTTTTTGCTGTTATACCTTTAAACGCATTTTTCTTTATTTCAAAGATAGTTCAATGTGTGCAATAGTAATTTGAAATCTAATTCAGGGAACTTCAATCATTATAAATATTGAACGAGTCGAGCAATCTGAAAGTATGGCCCTATATAAGTTTAAAATGTGTTTTTTTTTCTGTTTACAGATAACGGTCAAAACTGTGACATATCGTTCGACATATTCGAGTGTATTTCGGACCGCATCGGCGAGTACTGCGGTACCGCGGGACTGTAATGTAGTACATTGATGCACCAGCACACTGCCTTCTTCTTAAAGTCCTAATAAAACTGTCGATGTAGGTATAACTATTGAAATTAACCGTTCGAATAACCGTTTTAAATTCTGTAATTTCTGATGTTTAAAGATTTTTGAAGATTGTTTTTTTTTTTACTTTGTCGTGCATACACGTTACTTAGCAGGTAGGTACTTTAGCTCAGCGTATTTCCTGTCTCTGTCGCACAATTGTCAAACTACAAGTGCAAGATAGAGACAGGAATTGGTATGTCTCAGTCAAAGCACGAGCTAAATAGCGTTTATAGATCTCGGCCTATTATTTGTATCAAGTTATATTTCATTGATTCAGCTTAATCATGCAACTTTAATCAAAAGGATAATTTGCAATAATTTTGCCAAGGATGTTTTTGTATGAGTACCTATTCTAACTTTTACCAATTTCAATTTATCTTTTGTACAGACGCCAGCACATCAAGCTACTACAATCTGTCAAATTTCTTCAATAGATTTTCAACTTTATCGCTAAATTATAAGGATCAAAGTTGATTGGGAAAATTTGACAGTTTCGGGTAGCTTGATGTGCCGGCGTTTATATTTAAAATTCTTCATAAGTTACCAACACGAAACAAACCACTAGAATTAAGGTACATGTACATAGATTGTAATTAACTATACTAAAATGTGATGCTCAATAATTTTAGTTGTAAGGTAGCTCCATAGATTTCCCACGAAGAATTTTTATATTGCACAGCTCTATGAGTTTTAAGGCTTGTTTTTCACCTCTGGATAGGCACTATTTGCCAGATAAGTTACAGAATTTGTATGAAGTTAATTGCAACTTACCCGGAGGTTATGAAATAGGTCATAATTTTCGACACTTACTACTCGCAAGCAGGCCTACTATATTTTATGTCTAAACCTTTTACAAATTGAATGCATGAGACTATGCCAACGTTACTGTGACTACTTTTACTTCTTAAATTAGCTGATCCTTAACGAACTGATAGATTTAACATAGCTTTAAGTTTTATGTAATAAAGTTCTGTATATATCTACCGCCTGTTTTATTTCTCCTCCTGTTAGATAGTCGTATACCTACTCGCAAGTAGAAGTTACATTTTGTAGCATATCCTGTGACTATCTAAATCATTTTCTCAACACTTTATTCTGATATTGTATAGGAAATAGCTAAATTCTATATTTTTTGGATATCTATTATCTTTATTTGTTAAAATTTTGTTCCTCATAAATAAATGAATAATTAAATAACTCCATAGTCTCAGGCTTTTAGGAAGTTGCCACTACCCAAAGGCCATATGCTAGTTGGAGAAACAGAGCGTAAGACATCACTATACAGGGTGTTACAGAAAGGGTATATCAATACAAACGGGTTGAAGAGTGTATCTGGTCTAGAATCTCTGTACAAAATTTCAGCTCAAAAGCATTAACTTTGAATATGCTTAATATTTTTTTATTTCGACATCACGGCGCTGCACTGGCGCGCGGCGACGTGATGTGCGTGTACTAGGCGCACAGACACACTACAGATAATGGATAATGACCCTCGTAGTGCGGTGACACGTTTTTTATGATTTCAATTTAATAAACTAGCGAAATAAAAAAAAAATTAAGCATTTTCAAAGTTACTGCTTTTGAGCTGAAATTTTGTACAGAGACTCTAGACCAGATACACTCTTCAACCTGTTTGTATTGATATACCCTTTCTGTAACACCCTGTATATTTCTACAGGAAAAGACAAGTTAAGGGTAGGAAAAAATCCTCATGAGGACGACAAGAGGCACTTAAACGATAATTGCATGATCAGACACAAGAAAAATCGGCCTATAGTGTTCCCACTACTAGGCCTGCAGCCCTCTTCTCTATAGTGTTTGGCCAGACTGGGGCGCGGGCGCGGGTGCGGGAACGCGTGCGGGCTGCCTGTCTGCAGTGGAGCGCGGCTGCGTTTTGCGTGTTGTCGTGTTCAGTGTTTGTCAAAATATAATATGGATGAAGAAGACTTATTTTTACTAGAAAAAAGCTCGAAGTAGTTTGAGAAC
The DNA here is from genome assembly GCA_945859645.1 of Amphipoea oculea. Taxonomy (NCBI): domain Eukaryota; kingdom Metazoa; phylum Arthropoda; class Insecta; order Lepidoptera; family Noctuidae; genus Amphipoea; species Amphipoea oculea. The sequence goes on from OX243868.1 coordinate 5,594,686, forward strand.
CCCGGTCTCCGCGCGGCCACTTGTATAAACGAGCTATGGCATGAGTTGCCCGCGCTCCCCGCGCCCGCTACCCACTATGGACACTCAAAGGAAGTTCATATTATTATGTTTGAGTACGCCGCGCCGGGCCCGCACTGCATCCGCCCCGCGCCCGCGCTTCCAGTCTGGCCAAACACTAATAGTCTCTCTATGAGATCTGGACACAATTTTATGAAAAAAGAAATCATTAGTATCCACTGCTGAAAATATGGCCCAGTGGAACACTGTAATAGAGTAACTAAAAGTCTGTTTGCCAAGCAAATGGCTGTAGAATCTTGTGGAACTTTACCCTCATAACATACTGAATGCTATGTTTCAACTCAAAGGCGCTGTCATGCTTTAAAGTAACGTACCTACTCGCTTGAGGACATGGCAGGTCCTAACAAAAAGATGATTGGATATGGCTTTGGTCTTATAAAGAGAATGTTGTAAAAATTCCTAATGCATTAATGCATTTGCTGCATCATAGAAGGACGCCATACGTAATACCTTCTATCATTATGATAAGACTACCTTAGTAAACGATGTCAAGAAACCAGATCAGTAACTAATAACCATTTTTGATAATAAGGCTATACATATTATCCACCATCGTGAGGAAACCGACATGTTCTAGAACCAAAAATTCGAAGACATGTGACATCTGCCAACCCGCACTGGGCCCGCGTGGTGGATTATGTATGCCCCACTCCCTCTCACTGAGAGGAGGCCTGCAGCAGTGGGAACATTATAGGCTGATTATGTATGTATGTTATGTATATTATCCCCCAAACCGCACTGGCCCTACGTGGTGAATTATGGGTCAGTCCCTCTCTCATAGAAAGCCTGTGTCCCATCAGTGGGAAACGTTGCAGGATCAGCCTAAAACATTCCCACTGATTGTGTATTACTATGACCCCAAAAAGTATGAGTTTTCCAAGTTCTCTGCTGAACAGTTTTTAACTATGCGCCTGTTCAAAAACTGTTAGTAGATTGTAGCATTACCGCCCGCTAGAATCAACCGTACCTGTTTTTGTATGCAAACCTAACTAAGCAAATATTTAGTTTCCATAGCTAAAACTAAGAATTACAGAATTAGAAAACGCCTCACGAAAATAATAATAATAATACTAGAGCGACCTCGTTAAGTCTAGAAGTAGAAACGCTACAAGTTAGCATTATAAGTTACCTAGGATGTTTGCATATAGTTTCAGGAGCTCAGTAAATATAAGTGATGCGTAAGGCTGTAGGTCTCCGCATCGGTATGGAAATTAAGGATCTTAGTATATTCGAGATTTCTAGTAACTTAACTGTGTCCAATAGATGGGCAAACTTTTAGAAATCATTCAGACCACTAAAATAAGAACGATGGTAAAAATTATACAAAAAAAAAACGCATTAGATACTTACAAGAAAAATAATCAGCTAATGAAAATACACTAATGTGAAAATACACAATTTATTATTTTAGGGCAAAATAAAATCACTTTAATCAGGGTTTTTTTTTGCTTGGATATATTCTTTGGTTAGACGTACTGAGCGCTGTGTTAAAATTTGTCCATCTATTTTAATGAGACCCTGTATACCTATCTACAAAATACCCTATTCATATGCTTGTGAATATTCCTTCACAAGCAATCGTTGTAGCGCTGCGATAGTGGTGGTCATTAAGAAGACAAAATATTCAGCAGATGTAGGTATATCAGATACCTAATGTCATGAAGATGTAAGCAGTCCCTGAAGGTAAAGCTAGTATATCACCGTTATTCGAATTAAGATAATATTTCGTAACAACCCACTAATAACCATAATTCGTCTCCCACGAGTTTTTGTTTCCTGATTCAATAAAATTTGACTTTATCAGCTTAGAAATATCAATTGCGTGTTAAAATATAAATTATTGTTAGGCTACGACTGTTCAGATCGTGAGAGATCTAAGAAACTGCGGCTAATTAGCTTGTAAGGCTTATGGCCAATTTTAAACAATGACAGTTGATTGCTGTAACTCCTGAAAGGACCGTTTGCGTAAGACTTTGTTCTCGAAGGGACAAGAAATTTGGTAAATACTAAGTTATAAACTTATGTGAAAAAAATTATGTTTATCCGATGCACAATATGATCTTGTTAAAGCCTATCTAAGAACTTGTTCAGACGCCAGCACATCAACCCACCCGAAACTGTAAAATTTTCCCAACCAACTTTGAACCTTATGCTTTAGCGATAAAGTGGAAAATCTATTAATGAAATTTGACAGATTGTAGTAGCTTGATGTGCTGGCGTCTGTACAAAAAAGAAAATGTTTTTACTTAAATGATTTAGATTGCATAATTTTATGAATAAGCAAATGTGATTGAAATTTTTACAATTTTAATTTCTGCTGGACTCTGCTGTATCGCTGATAAGTTTTCCATAATTAGGAACGAAACTGAATACAAAGAGCTATTTTAATTTACGTAGTTTTAATTTACAGTGTGCTTCTTTTACGCAGTCCTGGCAACCTGCACCCTAATTACGTAACACACTCTCTATGATACTCGTAATCCGAGAGTTTTGAAAGTAATCGCTAATTCATTGTTTCATAGATTTGAAAAAAACGTCTGGTCAACTGGCAAAATGAAAGGCATTGCGATCAATTGTCATTTCATGTGTGTTACCTTACCACTTTCAATCACAATCTAAGGGATTTTGAAGGAAATGACTAATCCATTGCAATGTTTGAAAAATTTGTCTTCTCAACAATGTAAACAACGCAATGAATGTTGTTGAACTGACAAAATTACATACATAGCCATTCTTGCAAATGTGTTACGCAATCACCGCGCTGGTAACCTAAATAGTCAGCTTACTGCCAATCTATCAGCTTAGCTGAGTTTCTTATGGAGACATGAGCCATTTTCGTATAACTATTGTCAGCTCTAAAAAATAATTAGGATTGATGACCACACCGATGTTAATCACAGACAACATCCAACTCCTTTAAACCCACGCCAGCACCAACACTTTATACATAGGAAAAACCTACATTTATGATAATTAAACAAACGCAAAAGGTGAACCTTATCACGCTTGTACAATTGAATTTTGTATTTAAGCAGATTCGTATTTAGTAGTTAAGGTCGTGGGACATACTGGCAGACACAATGACTGATAGTGATCATCAATTTTACTCAAGCTTTGTGTTTCACGAGGCATTATGACTAGGAAACGTATACAATTATATATGCTGATTGAGTACGTCACTTCAAACAGGAATTTGTTTTATTTGTGACTTGAGGGAAGAGAAATAATAATAATGAAATTGGAGGTTGAGTCTTATTAGTGACGCTGAAGTCATTGGGAAATTAATATTTGTGGTTGGTTTTAGCTAGCCCTAGTAGTTCTTCTTAGCTGTCTTCTGGTAATGCCCAGAAGGCTATTGGCACTGACAAAATCAACTCAGCCTATCGTAGTCCACTGCTGGGCATAGCCTCTCTCTGGCTGTGCCACAACACCCTGTCCTCCGCCTTCCGCATCCAGTCCGTTCCAGGACCACCTTCTTAAGGTCGTCGGTCCATCTAGCTGGGGGGCGCCCCACACTTCGCTTGCCGATACACGGTCTCCAATTTAGGACTCGTCTGCTTCATCGGCCATTGATCCTTCAACAAACATGGCCAGCCTACTGAGACAATGAAGCAACATAACTAGGCACTCTTTTCCCAAAGATCTAGCCGCCCTTGGGTCACGCGAAGTGTCGATCAGCTTCAGAGCACTTTTTTGATGAGATGTATAAATTAAATTATATTTGTTTATAAGTAAGCTCATTAAACCAAACCAAAATACCTTGTAATCTTGAAATCTTCTTTGATAATTTATTAACAAGTTTTTCTGAGTAAGAATCACGTGGAAATCTAGAAACTCATTATAGAAACACTTAATTTTTTACAGCAAAGTGAACAGGATCTTGCATATCAGTGCTATCTTTTGAGGAAGTTATGTTAAAGAACATTTTATCACGCAGAGGAAGTCGATGTTCAGACTAACATAATATCTAATAGGTATAGAACAAAAATACATATTGATGGAGAGATAACGCATACTACAGGCTGTGAACTGTATTAAGTTCTTCAAAGCCTGAGGCAAATCTTACAAAATGTCCTGTAATGAGTCCACAGCTAGAGTCAATTTTATTTCATTTCTGACTCTTGAAACCTAGAAAGAAAGAAGATATACTATATATATAGAATAAATACTAATACATAGATACATATAAACAAAATGAACTGTCAGGAGAAAACATTGTCGGTAGAGGAGAAAACGAACCCAGCAGATCGCTGGGATGTTACGGCCAACTTCTGACGGATATGCTCACGTGCCTTCAATTTAAAATATAACCGACTGGTTGCCGCCCTGATCACTGATGTTCAGAGGGAGCGCATTCCAAAGAAAGACCGCCTGGACAAAGAAAGAAAAATTAATGAAGCCCGAACAGTGAGAAGGACATTGTAGAAGACGATTGTTGGTGGAACGAAGATTTTTAGCATGGGCAGAGCATAAATATTGAATTTAGGAAGACATGTAAGAAGGAGGAGTGGTTTTGTCAAGAATAGACAACAACGTAGACAGAGCCCTAAACTCTCTGCACTGGAGAATGGGTTCCATTTTAAAAGGGTTCCCTATATGCCGGTGCTCGGGTACATGGTCATACTTACGAAGATTGAAAACGAATCGAATGCAGTTGTTGAGAAGACGCTCAAGTTTATTGAGGAGATCTGCATTCAAGTCACAGTAACACACATCAACATAGTCAATTATAGGAAATATTAGGATTGTAAATAATTGTGTTGTTATGTGTGAAGGGAGAAGGTTTTTCAACCGATGGAGTGACGTATCGTCGGTGGTAATGAGGTTAATAAAAATTGAGAATAAAAGAGGAGATAATATACCGCCTTAAGGGACGCCAGCTGCAAGATCACACCAATTCGAAAAAGAGCCTCCAGCATAAACAGACTGCTGACGTCCCCGAACATAAGAGAAAAAACCATTCCAGTCCCTCTGGAGAGACCTTAAAATAGGAAAGGATGGATAAAAGGACTTCGTGACTGACAATATTAAAAGCATTGGAAAAGTCAATTAACACTAAGACTGTGACTCTAGTGTCTTTCGTTCTCCGCCTTATATCGTCGGTCACTTTAAGGAGAGCTGGTACGGTAAAATCACGCGTAAAAGTAAAAATAAAATACAAAGCAGAAACGAATCTAGGAATGAACTGCTTTTCCTTAACTGGCAGTAATGTTAGAACTTGTCATTGATTTTTAAGCTGAACCTTAGTGTCGCGGACTGTACGTCTGTACCTACAGTTTGTGTGTAACAGGCAAACATTTATTACAGGCTCCACTTAAAATAGCAAGCCGCTTTCAACAAAACTTCAAGGTCTTCAACAAAATTTCCCAACATGATTGAATATCGGCTGAGGAGGATGGAGGTCGTAGGGCACAATGGCCGGTCTCGAAGGGCATCTCGCATCTTCACGGTGGGCGGGCACCGGCGCGGGCACCGCTTGTCCGGCCACCGGCAGTTGTCAAAACGAATTCTTAAATGAGTACCATCACATAAGTACCCTCTTCTTATGTGATTGTGGTACGCACAATCATGTGCTGAGATAAATATTAGATATACTTGGCAGATATTTTTTTTTAAATTGTTGTATGGTTGAAATACAAACGGATAAACCTGAAAGTTAAGGACTTTATATCCTACTCCTCTGCAGGGTAATTGCATTACACACTAACAGTAGCAATGGCTTTAATTTTGACAGTTCAACAACATTCATTGCGTTATTTACGTTGTTAAGCAGACACATTTTATGAACATATGAAGCAATGGATTAGCAATATCTTACAAAATGATTCAGATTGTGCTTGATAGTGTGTTGCGCAATTAGGGTTCTGGATTGAGGAATTAGAAAACTTGGAATATCAGAAAGTCAAGGACCATCCTGACCGCTACCAATAATACCTAATTTGGGATCCAAACCGTCATTCCTTATATTCTACTTCAATTAATTTCCAAGTCAGAACTAAATAGATTAACAACATATTGGACTATTTAGTAATCTGTGATATTGGTTCTCACAGTACACAAAGTCTAATGAAGTATTTGAAGCAAAAACTAGCTATAGCTTTGGGAATGAATAATGATCTTTTAAATACTGCTAACTAAAACATATTAATAGGTAATAAAGCAGCAACAAAGCCTACAAGTGACTTGCCTAAAACACAGATTACTAAATAGTTACTTCGCCTAAAAGACCAACTAAAAATATATGAAAAAAGGTACCATAATATTAGGTCCTTACATATGAAATTGGCGTTTTTCGTACTGGCCACTTTAATCACGAATTTCTCCTCTTTGGTAAGGAATTCCAAATTCAAATTTGTACAGCTATTTACTCATGTATTTGTGCTTCGATGACCGTCATTCATTTGTTTTTTTTCTTCTGTTTTTTCTGTTTGCGTCACTCATTTTACAAAATGAAAATTTAAAATATCGCATTATTTACGAGTACGAGTTCCGCCGTGGCACTAGTGCTGCGGAAACGACTCGAAGGGTGAATGATGTGTATGGCGGTCATGTTGCAAAAGAAAAAACAGTTCGTTTTTGGTTCCAACGTTTTCGTTCTGGAAATTTCGACCTGCAGAACAAGCCCCGTGGACGGCCTGAGACCCAAGTTGATAATGGAGAATTGAAGGCTATTTTGGAAGCGGACCCATCGCAAACCACGTCCGAGTTAGCTGCAGGCTTCGATGTTAGTGATAAAACTGTTTTAATTCACTTGAAGCAAATTGGGAAGATTAAAAAGCTTGAAAGGTGGGTACCTCACGAATTGACTGAAGCAAACCGGCAAACGCGCGTCGACTGCTGCGTTACATTACTGAACCGGCACAACAATGAAGGTATTTTAAACCGAATCATTACCTGTGATGAAAAATGGATTCTTTACGATAATCGGAAGCGCTCAGCGCAATGGTTGGATCCTGGCCAGCCAGCCAAATCCTGCCCCAAGCGAAAATTAACCCCAAAAAAGTTACTTGTAAGCGTTTGGTGGACTAGTGCCGGTATTGTTCATTACAGTTTTCTCAAATCTGGCCAGACTATTACAGCTGATGTCTATTGTCAGCAATTACAAACCATGATGGAAAAGCTAGCGGCTAAACAACCAAGGCTGGTCAATCGCTCCCCGCCACTGCTGCTTCACGACAACGCCAGACCACACACTGCGCAACAGACGGCTACCAAATTAGAAGAGCTTGAATTGGAATGTCTTAGACATCCTCCGTACTCCCCGGACCTTGCTCCAACAGATTACCATTTTTTTCGCAATTTGGATAACTTTTTGCAAGGGAAAAAATTCAACTCCGATGGGGCAGTCCAAATCGCCTTCAAAGATTTTATTGATTCCCGTCCGACTGGTTTTTTTAGTAAAGGGATCAATGAACTACCTATAAGATGGCAAAAGTGCATTGAAAACAATGGTTCATACTTTGATTAATTAAATATATTATATTAAAAAATATTCGACTTTTTGTTCCTTCCATACAAAACGCCAATTTCATATGTAAGGACCTTTAATCACCATACTGAATTTTTTTGCTAATACTATCAAGAAAATCCAGGTTAAAAGGTTATACCTACGAATTTCAATATCGTACCTACATAGTCGAACTACCGAAGCGTTCAGCAGTTGGTTTAACATTGAATGGGGGGTAGGAACAGTAGGATGTTGCCAAACCAATCCGAATATGATGCTGATACATTAGTGATAACTTCTGGCTGCTACCATTGTGTGAAGCCACGCATTGTTTTTGCTAAGTACAAGAACTTGAATATTATAATTGAGCTGAATATACGTATAATTAATTTATCTCTAATTTAGATTGTGTCCGGTTAGTTGAGAAGTTAAACAGGATCTTGTAATCTTGCTGGTTTTTCCAAGCTAGACAAACATGTAATCAGTTATAAGATAAATAAAAGTTATATTCCCGTAGTTAAGTATTAGGTATTATTATTATTACACTCTGATAATCAAAACAGAAATGATATATAAGCACCTCGTTTTTAGAGAGAACAGGAAACTCAATATTCGATCTGACCATTACCACCAATAATATTATTAAGATCTAAAATTGTATATCCTGGTTTACTTTAGTTAGTGTAATCCAGCTGACTGACCAACCATCAAAGCTTCCACCTTAATTATCGCAACTGACCAACAAATCGCTATTGTGCTGCTACCTATCATTATAAATCTTCGGGGCAAACCAAACTTATATATCGCACAAAACAATAGTACGGGTGGAAGGACACATGCAAATTCGCCACTAAGGACCAATTTATCTTGAGCTGTGTGATTAAAAGTGGCTAGAACAATTAGGTGGATCATGTGAGGTCAAGTTAGATGTTCGCTTTACAAGTCAGCGAGTACAATTCGACACTATAATCCGAGATGATCGCACCGGAACGAGCATCGGAGATACTGTTTTCATTGTAACACGTAACTTTATTAGTCTGCGAATTAGTGCTGCTGCATTTCTTATTAATAATACACATTGTCATATTGATCTAAATTCACATAATTTCTGGAAACTCGAAAGATAAATGATTTTTATCTCCATAGTTCCGGGACTTCACCATAATTATCCAAAAATAAAATGCATACCAACATAGTTCTTCATCGAAGCTTTCATCTTCATTATATTTCATAACCAGTATAATACAGCAGGTGAGCCCAACTTTCCTATTAACAAGCTATAGCTTTACCTTACCTTCTCACCAAGCAATGCATCTCATCCGACATCACGCAGTACCATGCAACCACTCCTAACAAAGGTCTCTCATCAGAATTAGACATTTATTATAGCATTGTGCTACATCCACAAGGCTCGTCGGACAGGGAAGTGAAACAAACGCCGGACGCTAATATTAATTAAGTCGATAATGAATAGAGAGACCATTGGCGATGGTCCCAGTATGCGTCCTTGGGGTATGCGCTAAAAAGTGCCGCTTCAGGGAAAGAAGAATTGAAGGAAATATGTAATTCAATTATTAATTGGTTATTGTTAACCTATCAGAAAAGTTTTACTACTGCTTTTCATTTTAAAACTACTTGATTGTGAACAAAACATGCGTTGCCAACGTCAAATGCTTTGCAGTAGATTAAAATATCTGACAGACAATTAGTATGTGAATCTCGCTAAGTACTATTTTATTCAAACAAATGCATACATATGGTGACTATATTATTTCTGTAGGTGTCTTTTAATTAACTAAAATGTTAATAATGCTCATTGTTAGCATACATGGAGTTATTGTCTGAACGAATGCCAGTCCGTAAGAGCATTTAAAGCTTGAGAATTTTAGTTCTTCCAGCAGTTATTCTGGATACAAATATATTGGTGCATTAAGTATCTATCATCTGCCAATTATGACCAAAAAAAGTGAGTTTGTTTGTTTATTACGCGTTCACGGCTAAACGGCTGAACTGATTCTGATCAGGTATAGGGATACTTTGAACTCTAGGGATGGACATAGTGGACATAAGCTACTTTTTATCAACATAGATAGCGTAGATCCACGTTTAAGCATACGAAGGGTTAAAGATAGCGGACAATAAAAATATCCAGGTGTTTAAGTCTTGTCTACCTGGATCTACTTAAACTTTGCTAAATCGTTACAATACCTACTCAGGTAGGTACAGTCACGAACATAAATATATTACTACAAACGGCTCGGCAGTAATATCTGATTGCATGACATGAATGGTTAAACCATTAATATATGACGGCAAATATGTGTGATAATTTGTGGAAAGCATAATATAAAAGTGGCAGCATAAATATGTGATATCGAAGGTACACCAAAACTATCTGACGGGACAAGCGATGCCAAAATATAGGATGATGCATCGGCTTCAAAAATAGGTGTCAATGCAATATTAAAGGACTCTTGAGTCATAAATATCTGCCTACTCAGTTAAATTCAGAAGAATGTCACACCTCGATATGATCAAAAATATCTACCATCCATCACTTTGGCAGCCTCAAAACCTAACACTGTACTTCTAATAGAAACAAGAAATAACCACTAAGCACCATATAATTAACGTTCGCACAATCCGCCTGAACTTCTTATCTTGTAGCTCTAAAGACGCGTTATTAATTTCTGAGCACATAATTACTACCATTTGGGCGAGTATTATAATGATCGTAAACGATTTGTTCCTGGTTGGTTCTTTAGAGGATGTGGCCCCTGTATCTCGCGGTGCCGGCGCTGCATCTTGTTTAGGCTTTGGCATACTGAAGGATATGCTATGAAGATGTATGCACTGGTCTTTGTTTCCAGAAGTTTTTATTTGTTTGTTAAAAACGTAATAACAAATCCTGGAAAAAAATAATAAAAGAAAACTCGATAACTTTTCATAGAAAAAAAAACATTTTTCTTTTAACTCCATTTACACCTAATATTATCTGTAAGATTTAAGATGTGTCTTTGCTTCCCATTGCAAATCGGGCAGGAAAAGCTGAAACGAATTTATTTGAACAAATGGTTTCCCTTTGAGCCAAGTTTCCTTCTTAACTATAAACAATCACTAAACATACATTGAATGAAAGCATAGAAAGCCCTTGGAGTGAGGCTTCCAAATGTCGTTTTGCACCACTGTAAATTATAGCAAAAGCATGAACATCTACACAGCCTTTGCTTACACCAACCTTTGTCTGAAAATCTACTATTAAACGTTATTGACAAGGTATTTTTTTAGCGTGACGATAAAGAAAGCGAATCTGCCTAAACAACTCTAAAGAAGCTTTACAAGATGTAAACACAAAGCGCTAAGTGCTACGTCATAGCTTCCACTACCACACGGCCCTAATATTAATAACAATGACGTCCGGTCGTTTTCACGCGCCATGCCTCCACTGGACGCTCATTTTTACCGCCATATATAAGTGCAGTCATGTTTTTTACCTCCACAGTTACCCCGAATTTGAACGAATCAACATATAGTGTGTGATGCAATAGTAAAATAATAATATACAGTGAAAATGTATTGGACTTATAAAAGTGTGTTTGTAGTGTGTTTTTGTGCGGGAGTCAGGACTCAAGTTATTCCCGGGAAGGCTAGAGCCAGTGATGGAGATTACAACAATGTGAATCCCGATGGATCGTTCGATTTTGGGTAGTTATTCCGTTTATTGATTGGTTCATGAATTTTGGATTCATTACAATAAAACTAGATTCGCTTAAAAATTTTAAATTTAAGTTAAGATACTGAAATAGATTTTTATGCTTAAATGTTCAAAGAAAGTGTATTTCTTTTTTCTGTTTTTATTTTATTTTGCTTGTTTAATTAAATTTAAAATATTAGGTAGTACTTGCGTATTCATTTAAATGTGTTAATAATGTTTAGGAGGTGATCAATACTGAAATTAGATATCAAGATGCTGTTTTTTTTTTAAGTACTTCGCCTTCCTGTTTTATAATTGACTGGAATTGATTTCCAGTCGAAATTATGTGCAGCTTTAATATCATTGCCTAGTTAAAGAAAATGCCCAGGTTAAGAAAGCTTTTAGTTAATTTATGATTATTAATTCACATAAAAGTAAGCTTCTCTTTATTTTCTTACTTTGATACATCTGGGGAGGGTCACTTGTAACAAAATCGGGTTCATCTTCATCAGCCTACAAATATATATAGCCTGCTGGGTATAGGACTCTCAAAATTGGGTTAAATACATTATTGCACAAAAAAAAAACGAAAACTTATCTACAAATTAACATCCAAGGATTCCCAAACGGTCTATTGTCAGCAGCATTTAGGTAGTTTTTTTTTTGTAGTTTTTCAGAAACATTAACTTTATCGCTATACCGCATACAAAGATGCGAATTAAGGCCGTTGCAAGTGAATGATATCTGATCGCAGGTACGCGAACAAGGACCGAGGGGCCAGCTATCATTTGGCGCATGGCAACACTAATGGCGTCGTCGGTGGAAGGTTCGGAGCTAAGGACCCGGCTACAGATACAGTGAAGGAGACAGTTTATACAGCTGGTCCTAGAGGGTGAGTAGATTTTAGAGTTTAGAAATAAGTAAATTTTGAAACCATCAAATATTAAATTAGCGCGTTTACTGCTGAAATTATTGGCAAATATAATAGCATAAGACTTAATGCAATCTTGCAAATGCCATTAAAAGGCAATCTTTCATTTTTGCGATCTCGTCTGCCAAAATATCAAAATATATAGTGAAAAAACTTGTATTACAAAAGTGAGTTATAAAGTTGAAGTGTCGACCAAAATAATTCAATAAAATTGTATCGTGACTAATTGAGATCTTTTTGATTAGGTACGAACAAGATAGACAATTTTAGACGAGTAAAAGTAATAAAATTGCTTTGATAGCAATCAAATTGCTCATGAAAAGTCTCCAGTCAACTTTTCTTAATGCCTTTTTCTCCGCCATAACACTTTCTTTCACTCAGATTCCGCGCGAAAGGACCAAATGTGCACAGAAACATGGACCTAGACCAAAGACCCCGGGGGAACATCGGTAACAAGGATGACCCCTACTTTGACCCCAGTGAAGACCCCAGCTACTCGTTCAAGATCGACACTAGGACTTACACCAAGAATGAGAATGCTGACAGCAGAGGGGATGTTACGGGTTTGTAGAACACATACTCATTCACACTAGATACCTAGGTACCGGTAAATCGAGGTGAATTTGAAGGCGAAGTAGGTGCCCGAAATAATGGTGACTTTGAAGGGCAATGAAATAATTGGAAGTTCCGTCAATTTTCAAAATCAATTTTTTTCTCCTAAATTATCAATAGAATTTTATTTTACTTACTTATAATGTACGTCACATTGTTTTTTTTTTTTCAGTTTTTTATTTTACTATTGTAAAAGATACATGTGGTATTTATTTCAAAATTCGGAACGGAAAAGTCAAAAATATTGGATTGATTTGACATAAGCTGCCGAAAAGCTTTCAATCTTATTGAACGTCGTTGCAGAAATACGAAATGCTATGAAAGCGATTGCCACTTGTCTAGGTCCTCTGGAACCGTTACAGAGATATCGGCATTTTTGAAGCGGTCGGGAAGCGGGTAGCTATCAACGATTTTCTTGCTCAAAAAGCGATTGAAAGACATCTACAAAAAATTTTTGTAGGTTCCGTGTCAGTAAAATGAGGTAGGTAGTTGATTACTGACTCTTCACACCGCCGGCGAGTACTCGTTGGTCGCAGCGATAAGAGCTATCAAAGAGAGTACTCGCTCAGCAACGCTCGTTTAGCAGGCAGAACACTCGCCGAGAGAAAAAATATATAAAAATCTTTATTGGCATAAAAAATTGTGTACAAACAAAGTGCAGCCTTGACTCCTGCGCTAGGTAACATCTGTGTCACAGGAGCCAGTGTCATCTCCCTATCAGTAGGTTCTGGATTTTATGCAATGTATTTCGTTTGTATTTACGATAAACAAAAATAATCATTAAAACAGTAGTTACATTCATGATTAAAGTAAATGATTAAAATAGTTATTAAATATACATAATAAAAAAAGCTAATAAAAGTTATGATAAAAATTGATTTATTATATTGTCGTTCTGCAGTGTGTGAATGTGAGTGGTTGATGTGTAGAGTGTGGTGATGTGTGAACTAGTTGAACTTAATTAAATATATTAAAACTGATTCTGTTTGACTGTACTCTTGTGTTAGCCATAAATAAAGTACTTTCTATTACACTGGTTAACAAAAATTTTAATTTTTTTTTTTTGCATGAAAACTTACATCAAATTTTGAATATACTAGAAACTATGAGGACTAGCGAAAAGTACTCATAGGAGTCGCGGGCTCGATTTTAATGAAAACTAAAACTGCATCATTGGATTTTTGAAAAATCAATATTTCTAGCCAGGAATTGAACCTGTTGATTTTGAAAAAAAAAAACACACCCTGTATTATTACACCATTCGCTAGTGTCGCTAATAAGGATCGAATTCTGGGAAGTAATGACACACGGCAAACTAAAGGAAAGAGCTAATTTTTAACAAAATACTTATTGTTTTTATGTTACCTACCTCATCACCATCTGTCCAGCCTTTTCCCAACTATGTTAGGGTCGGCTTCCAGTCTAACCGAATGCAGCTGAATACCAGCGTTTTACATGGAGCGACTGCCTATCTGACCTCCACAACCCAGTTACTGGGTAATACGATACACCTTCCCCTTGGTTGTCAGGCCGAGCTTCTGACTACCCGTAACGACTGTCAAAGATCCAGGAATGACAGCCGGGACCAACGGCTTAATGTGCTTTCCGAGGCATGGAGGGGTCTCGGTATGTAAAGATGGTCACCCATCCACAGACCAACCGCGGCAAGCGTAGCTTTACCTGATGGACCTGGGCGGCTGTTATTATTTAGCCTGGCCCGGGTTATGTTACCTACCTACTAAACCTTAAACTGATTACAATTAAATTGATTGACATTTCAGTCTTTTGTGTTTTCGTTTTTTTTAGTATACCTAGAAGTTTGATATTACCCTTGTCAGATTAGTCTCTGGGATTAAAAAAGCGAACTATAAATTGCCGTGTTTAATTATTTATTTAAAAAATGACTATTCTTCATTTGTTTCTTCTCCATAAAGTTTTCATAATGTTTCTATTATCTCAATAGTTCAATATGCGTACCTGGAAGGAAAAAGCACCAAAAAAATCCTAGTTGTTTTCGACTTATATTTCGGTGAATAACTCCGAAACCTGACGCTTTAGGATATTATGTTATATTACTTTTTTTGTTTGTATAAGTGTCCTTGTGAAGGCCGCAGGAACTCGTTGGATGCGAGAAGCACAAAACCGGTCGAAGTGGAGGTGCTTGGGGGAGGCCTATGTCCAGCAGTGGACGTCTTTCGGCTGAAATGATGATGATGATGATGATGATGATAAGTGTCCTCTATCTAAATATATAACTTTTGTTGTGCACCGCGATTCTGAAAAAAAATCAAAATGGCGACTGATTTTAGGGCCAAAACCTTCAAACCCCTTTGAATTTAGAACATAATGTTGTGAAAATATTAAAAATATTGAGCATAATTTCGAACAAGGTACGTACCTAATGTAGGTATGAATACTTTAAAATAAGAAGAAGTTTATTAAAATTCAACGTTTTCCTTAAGTTTGCCGTATGGATCCTTATTAGCGACTCTATCGAATGGTGTAATAATATAGGGTGTGTTTTTTTTTTCAAAATGAACAGGTTCGATTCCTGGCTAGAAATATTGATTTTTCAAAAATCCAATGATGCAGGTTTAGTTTTCATCAAAATCGAGCCCGCGACTCCTTTGAGTACTTTTCGCTATTCCTCATAGTTTAGAATTTGGCCATCCACGCCCACTTGGAAAATTCAGTACACCAACATGAACAAAAATCATCACAAAGTTCGTGTGACAAAAACAGTGTTTACCATTGTTATTCCCAACTTCCTAGTATCAGTATATGAATATATGTAGGTATATCAGTAATATGTATCTGTATCTGATTTTGTTTGTGTGTGTATTAAAAATACTTACTTTAAAACAAAAATATACTCACCAGGTCACTACTCCTTCGTCGACGATGTGGGCGAACGTCACGAGGTGTCCTACATAGCTGGTAGGGACACCGGATTCCACGTGTCCTCAGCGGTTCCTGACAACCCCAGCATCATTGGGTCGCCATTCCACCGAGTGCCTCTAGTTAGGGGGGAGACTAAGGCCAGGGGAAGGACTGCTGTGCAGAGGGGCAGGGACGGGTCTTATAGGTATGGTGTTTCTTCTTTCAACAATGAGGTATCCAGTTTGGTGAAAACAAAGAGAATTATTCCTGCCTTCAAGCTAAAATATTGCACTGAGAAGTGAGAGCTCGGTTTTTAACCAAACGAAAAAATGAGGAATTGAACTCAAAAGAAAATCCAGTCATAAAAATAACTAACCACTTTCGCGTTCTCTCTAGGATAGCGAAGCATAGTGTACCATGATGACCTGATAGTGCCGTCGGCTTGTTTCATATTTGTCATCCAAAAGCTTCTAAAAAACTGATCAAACTGGATAACTTTAAACTGTATCGACGGAAATGTCTACAAAATTGTATTTCTTTTAAAAAAAATGGGCGTGTTACTGTTCATATTATTTTTCCTTCAGGTTTATATCAGCGGGTCCCGACCAGAGGAGGACAGAAAGCAGTGACTCTCATGGAAACGTCAGAGGATCATACACTTTCTTAGATGACAAAGGTGTTCAAAGGTATGTTGTCATCCCAACAGCTTAAGAAATTCATGATGAACTGGAATGGAGGCAAAAGATAGAACTAGGTATATATTTTTACGAGATAAAAGCATATCTGTAATTGATTGTATATTATGGCAATGGGTAGGAGCTTCTTTTTGTTTCTCTAACCAAATATTACCCGATAAATATTGTGAGATTGTTATTTGATTAGCTATACGCTATTCAGTTTGGCTTGAGACAATGTATCCTTTTGTGGTGAAATCGGAACTAGGTAATGAAAAATTCGAAAAAGACACATACAAATTATTTTTGTTACACAGGAAGATCACAGTTTTTTTTTGTTAGAAATTAAATGTTTTGATATATTTTATAGAATATCTTTTTATTAAGAATAGTCAAATGTTGTTTAAATACGCTTTGTCTCAAGCCAAACTGAATAGGGTATAGGTATTCAAAATTTAGACGCTCATGAGAATGAAAATCTGTTAGCTAATTTATGGCTTTCTTAGCGTCTCAGAAACCTTTTTAAATTCATCAGCTTACACATTAAGCTGTTACTTTTAGCCTGCATCATCCCACTGCCGGGCAAAGGCCACTCCCCATGACTCCCAGCTCTTAACATCGTAACATCAACAATTAAGCTAAGTTCAAAATTAATTTCCTCATTTCCTCCCCTTTTTTCCAACAGGACAGTGAACTACATAGCAGGTCCCGGCATCGGCTACCGCATAGTAAAGAACAGTAACGACCCCTACATTCCGCCATACTTCCCCACCATCCCCAGTCAGTATGACCCTGAGTTCGTCAACGCTGGCTCCAAATATGGCGCCGGAAGCCCACCTGCTGCTGCTGCCGATGATGTGTTTAAAGGTACGGGGAAATAGTTATTCTTTTTGGGTCTTTTTAGTCTCTAATTTTTTTTCAATGTTAGCACCACTTTTCCTATCATTGGTGTTTTCCTTTTAACTAAGATACTGTTGTATGGTATTTTATTATGAATCATGCCTTTAACTTGAAGGTATGTTGTGTAAAAATAATATTTAGAGCTGTGATTGCTTCATTTTAACTTATATTTAGCGTCTTCTATGAATTACTCTCTCCACGAATAAGATTCAAACTTCAGCTTCACTTAAGCATCAACAGTGGTTAATAAATCCTCCTTTACAGGACCAGATGGTACCGCTGCATCAGGTCACGTAAAACCGCCTCCGTTCCCAGTCAGCGATGCAGACAGGCCCAGTAACGCTGTCCCAGCATCAGGACCAGAAGCCCCAGACGCTAACCCTGCCGATGGTAGCGAGTCCCCGTACAAGCCCCCAAGCTTCACTCAAAATGCAGGGGCCGGTGACACTTCAAGCTTCATAGACGAAGATGAATCACCCACAGGACCATTCGGACCCCCTCCTCAGTCGACGAAAGGACCAGGTGATGAATAGCACCGGCAATGATTGATGTTAGTGATCTTGTTTATAATAATTGTAATAATATTTACCGCTCAAATTCACGGTCTTCAAAAACTACGCGGTCCGAAGGACCAAAATATTGTTGAAGCCGGTCCTTCGGCACCGCGTGGTTTGGGAAGTCTGTGGTTCGAGCGGTCGTATCGATATTTTTGGACAAAACTTTTTACGGAATTTTCAACTTGTAGGTTGGCTTGTAACTTGAAAATTCTGTTGAAACTTTTGATTCTTGGTTACTGAGTCAGACTTGCGATTTTCAAAAGAAACGCATGATTTCTAGAAAAAAAGCTAACCAAAATCCAAAAAGTCGATAGTAATCAGGTGACACAAGATCACGAGTTTCAATCCGCTTGCGACGCCTGAAGATGCACTCGAATATTATTTATTATATTTGCTTGAACGCAATAAATATTATTCACAACCAATTTGGTTTTTATTACACCAACACACCTTACGGCACGCAGCACATACAGCACAGATAGTTATACTAAACAAGGAAATTTGAAATTATTAAACAATTGCAGGCAAACCGAGCCGACCGTCGAGCAAACCGTATAGGCCGGCGAAGAAACCGTATGTGCCACTAAAACCTTTCCAGACACCAAATGACATAAGCGACGAAGTTGTAGATGAAGTTATACATGATAAAAATAAACCAGATTTTGCTATAGGGTTTAATATAAACCATAATAAGCCCGGTACAACGATAATTAGGAATTTAGGAAGAGATTACTTTGGCGTCCCTCCTGGGGTGTCAGTAAGGGCTCATGTGCAAAGTATTGACTTATACCCTTTCGGTTCTAAGCCCATATCGCCTGCTGAAGCGCTAGAAAACGACTAAACGTAACCTTTGAAAAGTAGGTATACGGTTTCTATAAGTACATCGAAGTATTATTTTAAAGTTGTAAGGATTGTAATTTAAGCAATAAAGATTTATGTAAATTGTTTAGTGTTTGATTTTTAGACGTCTTGGTCCTTTATGGCGATATGTAATCAATATAAAGATATATGTAGTACGAAAATATCTTCCTTTAAATTCTATTGAACGTCGTAATTTAAAAAGTAAACACAATACTGAACTTTGGTCCTCTCTTTAAATAAAAAAAAATAAACGTTAGCTTTTAGACAATATCATTCTTGAATAGAATACTTCAGACTAACGAGCTACACAAGTAGGTATCGACACAACACCAAATATTACTTTTCTGAATCTCTTTCTAATGCAGTATTAGAAAGAATAAATAAAACACATCCAAAATTATTTTTTAAAAATTTATTCGAACAACACGACTGTAATAACAAAATGCAAAATAGTAACTGTTACAAGGAGTCGGGTTGTATGTATGTGTGTGTGCGTGACGTCGTTCCGTGCCCCACTCCCGCAGCCCCCCATAAGTCATAACGATATAGGAAATATTATGCAAAGAGGTGTAACAAAGATAACAAGAATAGGATATCATTGGAAGGGTTAAATTTGGCAATCTCAAGTAGTGAAATAGTAACAGGAAAGTTATTGGTGTTAAATTAATTTATATACTAAATAGATATATTTATTTTTTTATAATTAAGTACCTAACTACTCGATTGTGAAATTGATCAAACAATGTCTAATATTTTTTTCCTTAATAATTTCAAAAATGTATAATTATTGGTTACAGTTCGCTAGGATATTCAAATAATATTAATATTAATGTGTAAATATAGTAAGACTTCTTTAATAAATAAATTACTATAGTTATTATACGTTTGCATAATTTAAATAAACTATTTTTAAACAGAATTTGTGACTATTAACTAAGTTAAATGTGTGCGATATTATACACGGCCAACATTTTTACTAACCCTCTGTACCTACTCATATGAGTAAATCTATGGAAATCCTCAAATGAGTACGCTAAGTGTGTGTGGGTTACACAACAATGTTCGACCCCTTTCTTACACCAAACTTCACCATCAGAATTTTATAATAACTAACTATGACTCTACAACAGACAATGGCGCCGATTCCCTTGTTCACAAACTAAACTAAATTTAATTTCAGTGCATCTTTTTCTTTCTATTTCATTAAGAAAAGGACAGAAGATAAATATTAGTTTAGACCTGTCAAATTAGTCAGCGCCCAGTGGCGTGCCTAGGGGTCAAACTTAGGGCAAGCCACTCAAAAAAAACCTACCGTATCGCTTGTCAACGTTGTACCTCCGATTGAGTCGTTTTAGTTCTTACTAATATTCATATTTCATAATTATAGGTTTTTGCTAATAGCGCCATTTAAATGAATGTTTTTAATAGCACCATTTTTTTCTTATATAAATTAAGGTAATCCTTTACAAAACGTAACTTTTTTATTTACGAAGTATCAGTTTCGCGTAAAATATGATAAGACGTATAAGAGTCATCTATTATTGTATGTACATTATTGGCACAACAGAGCTCTTCGAGTTAGTTCATATTTTACTCTCCCGCAACAGTCGCTTTGCAAAATATTACAATCTGGCCGAGTGGCCACTAGATGGCGCACAAATAATTGATTGATTTCTAACTACACATTATTGTTTACGATGTTGATTGTTGATAATATTTATAATTTGATTTACTCACAATTTTAACAGCCATAACTCTTCATTCTTCGCTTCTTTACCACAGACAGGTGACAAACATCAAAGCACACGGAAGACATGAAGCAAAGATACAAGCGCTGAGCAATTGCCTCTATTTAATATTACAATCTGGCCGAGTGGCCACTAGATGGCGCACAAATAATTGATTGATTTCTAACTACACATTATTGTTTACGATGTTGATTGTTGATAATATTTATAATTTGATTTACTCACAATTTTAACAGCCATAACTCTTCATTCTTCGCTTCTTTACCACAGACAGGTGACAAACATCAAAGCACACGGAAGACATGAAGCAAAGATACAAGCGCTGAGCAATTGCCTCTATTTAATGAGGTTTTAGACTCGTCGTGACCTCGGAAAGGAAGTTTGTTGTGCTAAATGACACACAACATCAACTAACCTTTAAAATCCGCCCCTAAGACTCTCTGGCCGAAAAACAGCGCGATTGTGATCGACACGCGTATTGTATTTAGAAATGTCGTCAAGCACATAATTGACGAGATAAAGAAGTTTCGATTCGTGTTCGAAACTTTTTAATCACTTTAAAACAAAGGTAATTACCGCAAAACCTAAACACAACACTTAACTTCACAGAAAATGAAAAAAAAAAACAAAACAACAAAAAAATGCACCAGTAACCGATCAAAACTTTGAACTAATAGACTCGCGCAATGTCTCGCGATCTTACTATTTACACACACACGCGCGTCGTTATACGTTTCATTCATAAAAAATCAAAAGCCAGGCTTAAAAATCAGTACAATTTGGGAAATAAGTACATACTAATGTTATCAACAACGTGAACAATTTCTATACAAATAGTCAAAGGTCTAGAAGCCAGATTTGAAGCCAACTGGTGCGAGCGAGACGGGTTGATTTTTGTTGTTGCGCTCTAGATTGCTAAGCGGCATTGGAGATGTTTGGCAACGATGCGCGTGATGAAAATGCGCGGAATTTGAAATTATTCATTGAGTATGTAAACCTGGCAACCTTGCATCGTACTTACGTATAGCGGGTGGCCGGGACGTGCGGAGTTTATTTTTTATTATTCTTATCAATATCTTTAGTTTACTTGTGTATTTTTTTTTAATTATTAAGCTCGTGCTTCATTGAAAGCCAGGCTTTTCGGCTTTAGTAAAAGGCACGCCCCTGTCAGCGCCTGACGTAAATTGACGTATTTTTAATCGGCAATTTTTTAATCACGTCTAAATTGTCTATGGAGTATCTTAATTTGACAGGACCAAACTAATATTTATCTCCTGTCCTTTTCTTAATGAAATAGAAAGAAAAAGATGCACTGAACTTAAATTTAGTTTAGTTTGTGAACAAGAGAATCGGCGCCAATTTCTAACTATTTCATTTATTAGAACTAGAACACTTTTACAACTTTGTGAACATTATAAAAAATTAAGTAATAAAAAGAATTATCACTTATTCGAAAAATACAGACTCAAACCTAAAATATTGATAGACACAATATAAGTAAATGTAATTTATTTGATTCTACAGTAAATAAATTTCAATTAACAGAAGCTTTGCTCCTTAAACCTTACCGCTAGGGATGTATATAAAAATCTATTTATATAGATAGAAAAACATTACGTAGAAAAAGACTATAAAAGGCAAATTAGCAATTCACGAGAAGAAGCCGTTATTGAGCGAATAATTTTATGTGCGTGCTTACGATTAAATACAAGGGCTATATACAAAGAATTTTAGACCGAATTCTCAAGGCCTTAATAGTCACAATACATTGCATTCTTACCATACCCGACAAATGGAAAAAGCACTTTTTAGAACACTGTTGATTAGACAATGTTACTTCTTGAAGAATTTTTTACTCACCTAATATATTTATATATACCTATAGTTATACAGGGTGAAATTAAATTCATAGGCATCCTTTTAAGGAGTCATTATACTCATCATTGTGAACAACTTTTACTATGGGACTAAACCTAAAATCGCGATTTTAGGTTTAGTCCCATAGTAAAAGTTGTTCACAATGATGAGTACAATGACCCCTTAAAAGGATGCCCATGAATTCGATTTCAGCCTGTATTTACGATGAGTTAGATGACAAACGTTCTACAGATGAAACATTAGACCTTAAGGTGTAAAGCTACTGAATCTGAAAATCTACCTTTATGATGTCAATGTAACTATTTGAGACTTAAGGGAGTCTCTAATACACGTTATTGGGCCCAAGGCTTTAAAATGTAATCTAGGCGCTAAACTTGGTCAAATATTTTCATCCGTAGAAGTACACAACGCTAGACTTACGCTACTATCGTGCTATTTCTATCTTTATCACTTTCAATCAAGTGTAAAAGAGACAGATGCAGAAATTTTCATGTCTCAGCTTGAGTAATAAAAGTTGTTGTTATTACACACTTTTACATAGCTTATACTAACCTGTAATTCAGATCTGCGGTTTTAAACTTTGTGTTTGTTAATAAAAACGACATCAACACAATTTAACCGATTGTATACGCCTTTGAACTTTTCAAGTTTAACAATAAACAACTAAACAAATCGTTTGTTCACACTTTGAATTCTAAAATATCACCTCTGGGTTAAATTGTCATCGTCATCTGCCTAGCCTTTTCCCAACTATTTTGGGGTCGGCTTCCAGTCCAACCGAATGCAGCTGAGTACCAGTATTTTACATGGAGCGACTGCCTATCTGACCTCTACAACCTAGTTACCAGGTAACACGATACCCATTGGTAAGACTGGTTGTCAGACTTTCGGGCTATTGACTAACCGACATACTCACGATCGGTTAAATTGTGCGTCATATTAAAACCAAAATTTACGTTTATTTTTTTAACTTCGATGTATTATTACAAAATCATTTACGTATTTTAACGATTACTTTATTTATTCGTCTAAATGTATCCAATAAGTATGCTATAATGGTACTAAATGTAACTATGGACTGAATAATGCTTGTCACACATTAGGTTCACAGCCAATATTTAACCTACCGAATTTACTAGTTTATTATTCGACGAAATTGATGCAAATTATGAAGCTCAAGCTACTCGTAGTATATTTATAACGAATAAGCTAGAGGGTATATAAGCAGAATTGTTTTTATACAGCTTAACTAACTAATCTGCATTCGGGACTTATTTGCCAAAAATGTAAATAAATATGAGCTTATGGAAAAATAAATTGAAATCCTACACAATAAATAATAATAATAATATATTTATTTGCTCAAAACATGGCATGGTATAACAGGTCTTACAGTTAACAATAGTACAAACATGTTTTGCCGAGCTTAGACTCAGCATGCAAATTCCAAAATTAAAAAAAAAGTACCTAACATTTTGTGTCAAAGAACTGTTTCAGACTAAGTTCAGTTTACGCTACCACTTCAAACATTTTATAACTGTGTCAATAGCAGTCACTCTGAAATCAACTTAATTGTCATTAAAATAAAGTTGATATTTGTTTAACTTGAAATAATATTAATTAAATTAATATTGTAAGTAAATAATCCCCAATATAATGGATAAAACATGAAAGCTTTTTAAACGATTATTCTCGATCCAGTTATGAATAATAGTTATTTACGCCGGATTTTTTAAACTTAGACTGATTTATGGATTATGGTTTTATGGATTTTGAAATGAAGACAACCTGCAGTAGATTAATTAATTGAATTTTGGATTATTATTTTTTAAACCATATTGTGATCCTAAAACGGGTTATGTGCCGTAATTACAGAAGCAATTACTTAAAAAGCCATTGTGTCTCGCGTGGATCCACGTTCCGGCGATACGAAGGGTTAATGCCGCGTGTATTCCAATAATAACAAAACGAATTAGCGCTTTATTTGCTGCTTCTCAAAACCATTCATTTATTCCTTTTAAAAATTAGTGGATCTCAAAAATTACATTACAGGATTTAGTCGAAAAACTACAGAGCATTCAAGGTAATTACGTAGCTTTAGTTAGATCTACATAGGTTTGGGGAAATTAGTACTATATGGACATGTTAGCCACTAAATACACGAGATATTCAGTAAATTTTAATTAAAACCACTGGCAACATTATGCAATCAAACTAACAAGTCTAAGCAAAACTATTTGTGCAATACTTGGCTTAAAACTAAAAGAAGTAAGTGTTTAACAAAAATGTGTGAAAATATTGAATTTATACATTACAATAATGTACTTAGAAAGGGTTAGTTCTAATCGATAAGACAATCATGTTTATTGCAACACTAACGTAGCGCCAAAAAAAAAAAACAGTGGCACTCCGGGAGTGCCGACAGAAGTGAAAACAAAACACAAACAGAATACTTTGCCATCACTCACTGACATATCGGATCTACATTAAAACCGAGTACATCTCGAGGACAGCCGAACACATCCGAAGCGGTGTCGCTTACGGTAACCAGTGGCGCGAATTCAATGGTTTTTTCCCATCCCAAAAAATGCCCGACGCGCCTAAAGAAGTTTTTACTTCAAAAATATTTTTGCTAAAATATATAAATGAACAATAAAACCTACCCGTTCTTATCTGGTTCTTAACATATGTAATGTTTTAATAACAGGCGTTAAAATGCTGAAAAGAAAAAAAACAAAATGTTACAGCAAAAATCGTATTTTTTTTGCTTTATAATAAAACACTCATACTTAGTCTGCATACACACGAGCGACACGCGTCGACGGCAGAGGTAACTGCAACCGTCAACGCGTGTCGGGACAGCCGTCAACGCGTGTCAACGACAGCCGTCAACGCGTGTCAACGACAGCCGTCAACGCGTGTCAACGACAGGCGTCAACGCGTGTCAACGACAGCCGTCAACGCGTGTCGATAACGTGTCGCTCGTGTATTTGAACGCGTGTCAATCGTGTGTATGTACACCTAGATGATTAAAATTTGTTAACCACTAAAGTCAACTAATGAGTTCTCGTCTCTTTTAGCATAGTGCTTTGTGCGTTTAAACTTAGAAAACGAACTACAAAGAACATTTGTTAAAAGACTAGATTTCGTAAAACTATGTTATAAAATAAACCACACCCCTGAAGTTTAACATTTGAATATCTAATTCATTGGCACCTATATTATTATAGTATTAGTTTATTGCACATTCTCAAACAGAAACGCTAAAATAAATATTTTGTTACTTAGTAAATAAATATTAATTAAATTAGGAAACCATTTTCTGAGCATATACTTCAAACTAATAAAAACCTAAATGTTAAACCTAAATGCTAGCTAAAAATGTTAAATAAAAGAAAAATACAATCAACTATTTTTTGTATATTTTACTAAACTCAAATTAAGACAAGAGAGAATATTTTCACTTTGGTTTATAAGGGCACGTTCACACGAGCGCGAATTTTTAACGCGCGCGTCGCGTACGCATCGTTCCCTCTTTAGAAACATTGGAATTAAATGCTTCTCTTTTGAGGGAGCGATGCGCAGTGCGACGCGCGCACGAAAAAAGTCGCGCTCGTGTGAACGCGCCCTAAGGGACGAACAACAGCTTTTGTGGACTTTGTATACATAGTAAATAACATACGAGTACGTTCGTGACAAAGGAATCAACAACTATTTCAGTACGAGTTTAGGTACAACAGTATAACTTACAAAAAACAAAATACTCGTGTGGATATCAGCACGTTGATCACTTACATTAAAAGAATGATAGTGGATTAATAAATAATTGTAAAGTTATGTACTTATGTATCTGAAGTTAACAATATCATTATCAATTTAAGATACACACTTTTGCTAAAACAATACATTTGTGTACTTAAGATACAAAATTATTGGTATTCCTTATACAAAACCATTTTCAAACTATATACAGGTTGAAATTGAACACATGCGACAAATCGAAATGGGAGATTGTACTCATTATTATGAACAACTTTTACTATGGGACCAAATATGAAATCGCTAAAAAAAAATCAGCTGTTCCCTACATTTATGTTCGCATAACTGGTCGAAATATAGGGTACAGCTGATTTTTTTTTCGCGATTTCAGATTTGGTCTCATAGTAAAAGTTGTTCATAATGATGAGTACAATCTCCCATTTCGATTTGTCGCATGTTTTCAAATTCAACCTGTAATTCGAAAACTATTTACCACTTCAACGGGCCCCATCGCACACGAGCAAGCGAGTTACAATATATTATCAACAAGCATTATATTATCCCTATACAACCGTAGTACCGCGCCTTACCGTTTGGTGCCCAGGCGCAGGAAGTTCAGCCAATATTACGTGATTTTCATCTTCTTGCTGGTCTCCTCCAGCATGTCCTTTATTTTCGTGAGGGGGGAGCGCTTACCATCTCCCCCTTTTCCAATGGGGGGCGGGAGATGGATGTGAAGGGGGTCGCGAAGACGGTTTAGGTCTTTCTCTAACTTTGCTACCTGTAATGGATATAAGATCGTGGCATGTAAACGGTGCTACACTTAACTTCCTGATAAAAATCCTCTCGAACACCAATTAAAAGATGTTACAGTGTCCTCGGACGAGGACAGCCTTAAATAAGGACAGTGTTCAGACATATTTGGTCTATTAAAGGATTAACAAATGTCTCAGACAGCCTGAAACTTAAAATGGACCAAGTGCTCTTAAGTGATGCTATCTTATCAAGAGTAGGCGTCTCACTAAATAAGATTATCACTGGCAAAAAAAGAAACCACGAATTTTCAAACTAAAATATGCCTGACACGACTGCTTAAGAAAATCTAATAACTCTCCTAGAAGAACTTAAGGGGGAAGCGCCAAGGTGGCCCGCAAAATTCAAATTTTCTTCCTTTTTTTGCAATTTGCAAGGTCAGCGTCAGGTTGTATATTGAACAAAATATGATTCGCGACCGTAAAAAGTATTTATTTACAAAATTATAATCATCAATACAAGCCTCTAAGTTCATAATATATCAATCAATAGGATTATATGAATTTAGAAGGTTTAACGGGAATTTTTTTTTTGCAAATTTATTTTTTATTTATTCCAAAAATTAACCCCCTTATTCATAATCCTATTTTATCTCTATTTTAGCTAAAATAGGTTTATAGAACGTTTGTCTTTATCTGTCACGTTGTCATTTCTGTGTGTAAGAAAGAGACAAACCCCATTTTATCTAAAATAGGTTTGATAAGTTTTATGAATAAGGGGGTAAATATTTACATAATATAAGCTAACATATAAACTATAATAATATGTACAACTATATGAAAAAATAAACAATCATTATAGGGCATCAAAGAATTCGTCCACATCGCTGTCAACAGGAACAGGGCACTCGGACCCCATGGCCCTAGTGTTTCAACCCCAAACGGCTAATTTGAATTTCGTGGGCAGCCCGCGCGCTTCCCCTTTAAGAGAAGCGTAGTAAATAAGATTAAATGGACAATTAGGGTCGCGCTCACCTCATCCTTGAGATTATTATAGTGGTTTATGTCGAGTCCGATCTTTTTCGCCTTCTTGTGCAGAGTCAACAGGTGTTGTCTGTCCTTAACATCGGGTAACACGTACTCCTGGAAAGATAAGTTACAATTTCAGAAAATTATAGGACTATCCATCCTCGCATAAGACGCTCAAACCTGGTCTTTGACGACAGTTTAGCAGATGTTCAAGCTTGATGTTTGCCAGTGAGCAGCGGAGCGCAACATTTTTGGAGTATCGTTTCGTTTCGTTTTTGGTTTATCGGACCCTGTTAGAAACAGTGCTGCGCTCCAAAACACAAATCGCCGACGTCACCCAAAAAGCAGCCAAACTTAAGTGGGCATCAAACGAGTCATGGGCCAAATCAACCAATGTGGGTTCCAGAAAACGTCCGGCGACATTGAGGCAGACCTAGAAGAAGATGGCGGGATGAGCTTGACGCCTATAGACGGGATTGGTCCACGCTAGCTCAAGACAGAGAGGAGTGGGGAGGAGAAAGGGAGCCCTTTGCCCAGCAGTGGGTGGGGCTAAAAATTAAATAATTAAGAAAATAAAACTCAAACTGGCCATCCCGCAAACACAATCTACTGCAGCTATACATTGCAGTTTAGAAGTGACGTGTTATTATTCTAAAATCCTAATAACGCAGCATTTCGTATGCTCAACGAAATATAACCTCACCTGTTTCGTCAAAACGAAGTAAGCATAAGTGGCCATCGCGGTGCCGTACGTAACGAAGTAGGTGACCGGCTCCATGATATCCCACGAGTACTCCCACCAGGTCAGGCGGGCTAGGACCCCGAACTGCACGCCCATCAGTCCTAGACCAATCCACGTCAGAGCGGAGGTACGACGAGATGTCTCCATTTCGAGGCTCAAGCGTTTCTGGAAAGTTGAAAAAGAATAGGTAACACATAACATCACGCCTTTAATACCAAAGGGTAAAAGCAGATGTGTATTTAGTACCCCCACATTTCACCAGCTACGTTTAATTCTGTATAGGGGCGAGTCGATTGCCATCAACCGGGCACAAATGCATACTCCAGGCTGTTGAGCAATTCCTGATAGAAAAACTCATTGACAGTTTGCGCGACCTGAAAATCGAACCCAGGAGCTTATTGTCAGCAGTAGCACTTGCGATCACTGGACCAACGAGGCAGTGCAACGAGGCAGTTCAACGAGGCAGTGCAAAGAGGCAGTGCAACGAGGCAGAATATGTAAGAATTATTTTAAAATACGTGTTGTTTTTCAGAGCATTATAAGGCAGAGAATAGACTACGAAAAAAAACAATTTAAAAAAATCTGCTTCCAAATAATTTCAGTAGAAGTAAATGTCGTTAGGTTCAAGGGCATACTCGTATAAGATAAAAGTAACACTTTTTTTCTTATTTTCACTAAATTATTTTTTAAATGTGGGGACTGGTACGGGTATTTTCATGTCAATGTGGTTTTGCGCAAACATATCACCCAGGCAGTCGCATAATATCAATGACACTTCAAAATTTACTAATCATTTGAGAACTTTGCTTTGAAAAAAGGAAAACACCCTCTTTACGAAGGACCTCACCTCCTCCAGCGGCTGCAGCTCAGTGGTCAGCTTCTCAAGCTGCGCTTTCAGCTCCCTTTCCTTCTTTACTTGGTGTTCGCGCACATTCAGCGCTTCATACAGCTGGTTCACCAAGTTCCGCACGTCACTGAGTCGCGTCACCTCCTCTTGGTTCAGGCGCTCCTGGAAATAAATGAAAAAAAAATTAAATGAGTTATTAAAATGGGATAAGATGACGTCATGATTACTTTGCATGTCACTGGTGCACTTATTTCGTATGTTTAGTATTTTGATTTCGCTTTTGGGATTTTGCCTGGGAAAAAATAATATGTTCTTATAGGACTAAGTTTAGACAGACGTCTTCTACGAAAATGAATACGTATCGTACTCTTTTACGTCCTTGTATAAGGACAAATAATGAGCCATTAAAAAGCCAAATAAAGAAAGAAAGAAAATTGTATTAGGTATTTGGGACACGCACAAATACAAACAGTAAAAAACTTTTTTAACAAAAAAACAACCGACTTAAAAAAAACACTACAAAGTGATAAATAACTTTAATTTCGGAAGTCGGTGTCGTTGGTTCCGCATTTTCGTTTTTCGACACCGACTTCCGAAATTAAAGTTACTTGAAGTCGGTTGTTTTTTTTTTCACTTTTTAGTTGTACCTACCCCACACAAATTTAATTAACACTAGTGGATTGAAGAAATGAATACACCGATTAGAAGAATAATCAAAATTCGCATAGAAATGCCGGAGATGCAGTAAATTTATGCATATAACTTCGTACATAAGAATAATTACCTAATGTATTATATACTAAAACCTTCCTGAAAGTATGAAGATCACATTAATGAAAGAATTATCAAAATTGGTTCATTAGTTTTTGAGAAAATCGCGGACATATAAACATACATACGGGTCGAATACAGAACCTCCTTTTTTGAAGTCTGTTAAAAAGGAGCATTTAAAACTAACAAAATGAACATTAAAATAAACAAGAAAAAAAAAACCTTTACGAGGCCAAAAACGCTCCTCCTCAGCATAATGCTGCTATATTTAAAAAATATACCGCGTCACTGGTATTCTGATAGGGCGAATGTATCACTTGAATTTCTACGTAAACAATGCCTCCGAAACGACGTAAATACGATAAAAAGTAAATAATTTAATGCACCTGACGTTTACGAGGCTTCTAAGGAAAATGTATTGCGACTCAAAGGTCATGGAACTTGTTGTTTATAGGTACACAGGTACCAATTTGTAAGGAGGAGTGGGATGGCACCATTTTGCTTGCTAACACGAACGTCTCATGTATTATGGAGGGTCGACGTGTCGTTTAAGAGGAACATACGCTTGAGTTCAGATGGTTTCGATTGAGATTGTGTTGTTCTACATACTCGTAAGTCTATTATAACGGTGTTGTTCTTACTGATTGTGTATGAATTGTATACAGGGTGTTACAGAAAGGGTATATCAATACAAACGGGTTGAAGAGTGTATCTGGTCTAGAATCTCTGTACAAAATTTCAGCTCAAAAGCATTAACTTTGAAAATGCTTAATATTTTTTTATTTCGACATCACGGCGCTGCACTGGCGCACGGCGGCGGCGGCGTGATGTGAGTGTACTAGGCGCACAGACACACTACAGATAATGGATAATGACCCTCGTAGTGCGCTGACATGTTTGTTATGAATTCAATTTAATAAACTATCGAAATAAAAAAATATTAAGCATTTTCAAAGTTACTGTTTTTGAGCTGAAATTTTGTACACAGATTCTAGACCAGATACACTCTTCAACCCGTTTGTTTTGATATACCCTTTCTGTAACATCCTGTATTCCTATTGATATTCCTTAGTTAGGTACAGATTATATTATTCATAATCATATCATAATCAGCCTATAATGTTCCCACTGCTGGGACACAGGCCTCCTCTTATATTATTATCATTTATGATAATATGATATATGATTATCAGTGATCGGAATAGGTAGAGCTATTTGGGTTCATTGACCGCAAACATTGATGTTAATATGGATATTCCTCGGGATTCCGACTGATACTACGGGATTTTTGTCATATAAATTCGCTTCACTAACATCAACAGATGTTGAACGCTCATTTTCCACATATAAATGGGTGTTAGATGTAAAAAGAAATAGATTAAAATTAGACAATTTAGAAAAAATAATGATGATTTATTTTAACTCTGGTCATACTCAGTCTTCTAGTGAAGCTGAAGACGAACCAGATCAATGACATTTTTTGTTTAAATAAGTGAATTATTGTTGAAGCGTATTGATTATTTTAATTAAGATTTTATTCTAAATACAATTTTTTCTATTTGATAATGTTTTGATTTTACTGAGGAACAAATAATTTGTATGGTAATATGTTCAGAATAAAAATGTTTAAATGATTGTTGATTCTTGAATAAGAAATTGGTGCCGATTCTCTTGTACACCGAACGAAACTAACTAAACTATCACAAAAATTCCTTACTTTTTGCTATGAGAATCTTACAGCTATTCTGCATAAAAAATTCTCTAAATTTAAAAATAATTTTGACACAACAAAAATCGAATTTGACAATCGCGACTCGTCGACACGTGGTACTTATTTTCCCTACCCCGTGAATTGTTTTTTAGAGCCGCAGGCGCGGAGGGGACAGCCTTGACGTGTTTTTTTAAGGAATTTTTCACTTTTTGTATGGAAAATATGAAAAATTATTACCTACATGTTGAGTTTTAGGAGTTTATGGGTTTCATAAAGGGGGTCGAAATTTTCATTTTTTTGCGATAGGACACACCATTTTCGAGATATAAGCAAAAGAAAAAAAAAGATACAGACTACTATTTTTGCACCTGAAGTCGAGGTGTTGGTGTGAATTTCTATTCATGATAACTAATTTTATTCCACACCTTTTTAATCGCGATTAAAAATATTGAGATTTAGTTCGATTTAGTTAGACAATCAAAATTTTAGTCCCGAAGGCGTGAATAGTTTTTATGATTTTACTACTTAAAAACCAAATCCCGGGACTCGGGGAATATCCATATTATTCTAACCAACCAATTATTCTAAGCAAGTACGTAAAACAGCTCTACCTATTCCGATCTATGATGATTATACACCGTGAAATTTTAATCACCGTTTTCATCTTAAGGGGTCATTGTACTCATCATTATGAACAACTTTTACTATGGGACCAAACATGAAATCGCGAAAAAAAAACAGCTGTTCTCTACATTTTAACGAGTTATGCGAACATAAATGTAGGGAACACCTGATTTTTTTTTTCACGATTTCAGGTTTGGTCCCATAGTAAAAGTTGTTCATAATGATGAGTACAATGACCCCTTAAGAGGAAAACGGTGACTAAAATTTCACGGTGTATATTATTATCATGATTAAGGATTGTGTATAGGTACCTAAGTACAATACGGGAGATATTGTCTGTTTTATTTAACCAAAATCACTTTATATTACCCTGATTAAATGCTGCTGTAAAGCCAGTTAAGGCAAAACCCGATCGAAGAGAACATTGCGGACTGAAGGACCAATTTTTTAAACTATCATTTTCACTATGAAAGAGCGAGCAGATTACTACCGGATTGATGAAAAATATTCGCTATCAGATAGCTTAAAATAACAGGGATTACGCCCATATTTTTTTGGTTTCATTTCTATATTTTTTCAGTAGGTACGACCTTTTTCATACGACAAAGCGGATTAAACCGCTTTGACATGAAATCAATGCGACAGTGCTATATTATTGCTAAAGCCGACAGATTTCATTGAAACGTTGACAAATAAACCCACACGGTTTGATTTCAATCAAATCCCAGTTCAAAGCTAGCACAGCACAGTATAGTTGGCGACGCATAGTTATTGAGAGACCACCAACGAATGCGCCTTTATGCTCCTCTCTCCCTTCTTATAGAAAAAAAAAAGACGGGTTGCACTCCGGGAGTGCCGGCAGAAGTGAAAACTTGAATATTAACATTGAAATAAATCAATTATTAATTGAATTAATATAACTCATTTTTTTTTTCACTATTTCTGCGTCCCTTTTTTCATTAATAGATGCACTTTGTTCAATTTCCATATTTTAAATACTTTATACAATGTGGAGCGGGACGATTGACATTCCTTTAAACCACGTAAAGAGTGGCATGCTCTTTACCCGTATACAAAAAATCAATCAAATCCAATGAATAGTTTAGCCACAGGAAATTATTTTTCATTTTCTTAATATTCAACATGATGTAGATCTCAGTTCGTAATAATAGGTAAACATTGTAAGGTCAGGAACCTGTGCAAAAACGTACCTACGATTCTATGCTTGAAAGACAGAGAAAGGTGTCATACGGCCCCACTCTGACGCGCCCCGCCCACTCACAAAATACTACGATTAGAAAGAAAAAGAAATATTACTTACGATAATAATCATAGATCGGAATAGGTAGAGCTGTTTTACGTACTTGCTCAGAATAATTGGTTGGTTAGAATAATATGGATGTTCCTCGAGTCCCGGGATTTGGTTTTTAAGTAGTAAAATCATAAAAACTATTCACGCCTTCGGGACTAATGAAAGATTACACTTCCTTTCTGACGGGTAAATATAAGAAGGACGAGATTAAAGATAGTATAATAAATAAATAAACTTGATTCATTAAACCACATATATTTTTTTACGTAACAATGGTGCCGATTTTCTTGTCACAAATGCCTCTAAACTAGACTAAAAATCACTAAAATTTGATTTATTCCTGTCAAGCGACAATTTCCCAGTCTGAAATTGACTAAAGTGACGCACCTTAACTATATTTTAGTTTGACAGCACTAAGATGGCACTGAGTTATTAATCTATTGAAGATGGCAATTTTGCTATTTTGAATTTCACGTTTTTCACCTAAAATTTTGATTGTCTAACTAAATCGAACTAAATCTGACTATTTTTAATCACGATTAAAAAGGTGTGGAATAAAATTAGTTGTCGTGAATAGAAATTCACACCAACACCTCGAGTTCAGGTGCAAAAACAGTACTGTCTGTATTTTTTTTCTTTTGCTTATATCTCGAAAATGGTGCGTCCTATCGCAAAAATAATGAAAATTTCGACCCCCCTTTATAAAACCCATAAACTCCTAAAGCTCAACATGTAGGTAATCATTTTTCATATTTTCCATACAAAAAGTGAAAAATTCCTTGAAAAACACGTCAAGGCTGCCCCATCCGCGCCTGCGGCTCTAAAAAACAATTCACGGGGTAGGGAAAATAAGTACCACGTGTCGACGAGTCGCGATTGTCAAATTCGATTTTTGTTGTGTCAAAATTATTTTTAAATTTTGAGAATTTTTTATGCAGAATAGCTGTAAAATTCTCATAGCAAAAAGTAAGGAATTTTAGTGATAGTTTAGTCCGGTGTACAAGAGAATCGGCACCAATTTCTTATTCAAGAATCAACAATCATTTAAACATTTTTATTCTGAAGTTGTACAAAAACATATTACCATACAAATTATTTGTTCCTCAGTAATATCAAAACATTATCAAATAGAAAAATTTGTATTTACAATAAAATCTTAATTAAAATAATCAATACGCTTCAACAATAATTCCCTTATTTAAACAAAAAATGTCATTGGTCTGGTTCGTCTTCAGCTTCACTAGAAAACCGAGTATGACCAGAGTTAAAATAAATCACCATTATTTTTTCTAAATTATCTAATTTTAATCTATTTGTTTTTACATCTAACACCCATTTATATGTGGAAAACGAGCGTTCAACATCTGTTGATGTTAGTGAAGCGAATTTATATGACAAAAATCCCGTAGTATCAGTCGGAATCCCGTGGAATATCCATATTAACATCAATGTTTGCGGTCAATGAACCTAAATAGCTCTACCTATTCCGATCACTGATAATAATGCATTAGTGGTGCATAGAAAATTGCGAATGTGTGTGAGCGGAATATTTTCGGCAAATAGTCCTTGAATCGGTAACTATGTCATGTCAGTGCAGAGCGGCGCCCTTTGAGGAGAGCACACGCCTACTTTTTTTATCACAAAACGAGCCGCGCGCGCATTGTCGTGATTTTATGAAAAGTTTTAGTTGTTATTGTGATTAAAGACGATTTATGATAATTGGATTAGTGCATAGGTTAGTGTGACTTATTGTTAAGTGTTAGTGTAATATTGGTTAGTTATTTTGGACATTTATTAGGTAGTTAGTTTTGTGATTTAGGTTAGGTTTGTAAGTTTTTTGAGTTTAATTATGCCTCAAATAAGGTACACAGCTGCCGAGTACACCGACATGGTACTTAGGTACGGAGAATGTCACCAAAATGCTACTATTGATGATTTTAATTGTGATTGTGATGTAATATTACGTGATTAATTATTCAATCAATGATCTTTTATTAATTAACAACTCGCAACTTTATTGAGTTTATGCCGCTGATTTTTTTTGCCGTCTAAAGTACCTACGCCCAGCACCGCGCCGCCGCCCGCTGCACCCCGCACCCCGCCGCGCAATAGGTCAGTGACTTTTCGTAGATAAAGCGTGTCTTACTTTTTATGCAGTTGATTCTGCTATTTATTTTGTTTGAAAATTGCAATTTTTTAATTTTCCATTAACTACTAATCTTCGTGGTTTAAAATGTTTCGATGGACTAGTACTGTGCTCGTTTAAATTTAATGTCGTAGTTCCATATCCACATTGTATACACGAATGTTACGAATACGCAGCAGTGTGTCCACGTCCACTTCCACTTCCACTTTGACTTTGACTTTGACTTTGAGTTTGGCTTTGACTTCGACTTCGACTTCGACTTCGACTTCGACTTCGAGTTTGGCTTTGACTTCGACTTCGACTTCGACTTCGACTTCGACTTCGACTTCGACTTCGACTTCGACTTCGACTTCGACTTTGACTTTGACTTTGACTTTGACTTTGACTTTGACTTTGACTTTGACTTTGACTTCGACTTTGACTTCGACTTCGACTTTGACTTTGACTTTGACTTTGACTTCGACTTCGACGTTGACTTTGACTTTGACTTTGACTTCGACTTCGACTTTGACTTCGACGTTGACTTTGACTTTGACTTTGACTTTGACTTTGACTTCGACTTCGACTTCGACGTTGACTTTGACTTTGACTTTGACTTTGACTTCGACTTCGACTTCGACTTTGACTTCGACTTTGACTTTGACTTCGACTTCGACTTCGACTTTGACGTTGACTTTGACTTCGACTTCGACTTCGACTTCGACTTTGACTTCGACTTTGACTTCGACTTTGACTTCGACTTCGACTTCGACTTCGACCCCGACTTCGACTTCGACTTCCACTTCCACTTCCACTCCATCCATCCATTGTCGTGTGTCACTAAACTTGGTTCACTTCGGTTGGCGCCGCCGTAGAAAGAGAGGGGGGGGGGGAATCTCTCCTGACGGTCACGTGTCCTGACGCGATGCCCTGACGCGAATTTAACATTTTTTACCCATTACAAAAAGTGTTCAACGCCGCTAAAGAAGTTTTCACTTCAAAAAAAAAAGCAGTGGCACTCCGGGAGTACGAGTTATTCCGGTCGGATGTGGGAGTGCCGACAGACGTGAATTTACAAAACATAAGCAGAATACATTGCCATTACATTAAAACCGAGTAGGTACATCCCGAGGATAGCTGAACACATCTGAAGCGGCGTCGGTTACGGTAACAGTGGCGCGAATTCAATGGTTTTTTCCCATCTCAAAAAATGCCCAACTCCCCTAAAGGAGTTTTCACTTCAAAAAGTAGTCAACATCGGCCTCCACTACCTACAATCTGCAACAAAATGAAGTAACCATTTTCCATGTTACATATTAATGTTCATTAACCTAATGCTGACTGTACAAAAGCCTCACGTTTAGTGTTATCCGAGTAGACACGTGTGTACAAACTTATCAGCCTAATGCATTTAGTGCTTGCACTTAGCACGTAGAACTCAAGTGGGATCGTCTTGTGGTGGCATTAGTGGTATAACGTATTAGCTGTTACACTAGCTCAAGTATTACAATTATTCATGGACAATACTGTTTAAGTATACAAATGTTTTATTTGATGAATATTTGTCTTTTATATTGCGAGCTTTTTGGTGAAGTTCCAGTCGCGTAACTATACCGTTTGGGGGCCGTGGCAAATTCAAGGGATGGGGAGAAACGCTTTGTCGGAGTACAGTAGTGTCGGACTTAAGGTATTTCGAACTAAAGTACTCGTATTGTCGAAATGAAGACGTCTCGGAGTTCCATAGTGTCGAAATAAAATCTTGTCGTATTACAGTTTGTCGAAATTCAGTTGGTAAGTCCCTCCCTCAATGTAATGAAGCTCAACCAATGTTACAGGTAGTTTCTTTCTTATTAGCACTTCTCCCGCGACTTCATCCGCGTGCATTTCATAAAGTCAAAATCAAAGCATTTATTTCAATTAGGCACATAAAAGGCACTTTTGAACGTCAAAAATTACAATAAAATAGAATTGATTCTAGTCCCCCATATTTTCTTCTACAAAAACTTTAACACCTGACTGCTTCTGTTCTTATGTTAGGATCCTCCTGGGCTCATGACCTTCTCGAGCCGGGGGCCCCCTCTGGCTGGGGGCCCGTGGCATTTTGCCCCAATGCCACCCTATAGTTACGCCACTGTGATGTTCTTCAGAAGGTACTCGCAACCGGCGTGTATGGCCAGATGTATGAACGTAAACGGAGCAAAAAGAGTATGTATGGATCGTAGTAGGTGGGGTTCTGTAGTTTCTGCCTACCCTCTTGGGAAGAAGGCGTGTGTTTATGTATGTAAAGTCTATTCAAACTTATGTTTCAAATGAACATTATTTCATGTTAAACAAATATCAACTTTATTTTAATGTTAATTAAGTTGATTTCAGAGTGACTGGCACTATTGAAAAAGTTGTTGGATTTAAAGTTATTTTTCCATAAACTCATATTTGTTTACATTTTTGGCAAATAAATCGCTAATGCAGATTAGATATGTATTTGTCTGATGTTTATTACAGGTAGGAAAGAAATGTAAGATTAAAAAATCAAGAGACATAAACTTTTATGTGCTCAAGAAGAAAAACTTTGACCTTCACTCCGCCGAGGAAATTTATAGGTGTGTGCACGCACCATTAAACCCTTCCAGACGATAGAATTTAAATATTTATGTTTGTGTTTAGAAATTTGCGTAAGTTTAGGTTTGTAAAGGGGGGCTGTTTTACCAGCGATGTATTTATTAATTTGAAACTATTTTACGTATACTTGTGTGAGGAACTTGTGGCTAACTAATAACAGCCGCGCGGGTCGACCGATCAGGTTAAGCTACGGTTTCCGCGGTTGGACCGTGGATGGGTGATCACCTTTACATATTAAGACTCCTCCATGCCTCGGAAAGCACGTTAAGCCGTTAGTCCCGGCTATCAATCGTGGGTCTTTGGCAGTCACTCCGTCGTTACGGAGTATTCCCGTTTGAGCACCTATTTTCAGAGCACCTTTTTTTAGAGCACCAAAGGTATTCCCATTAGAGCACCAATCAATATTCAGAAGCCCGGAAAGTCTGACAACCAGTCTCTGCAGCAAGGGGTATCGGTATTACCCAGTAACTGGGTTGTGAAGGACAGATAGGCAGTCGCTTCATGTAAAATACTGGTATTCAGTTGCATCCGGTTAGACTGGAAGCCGACCCCAACATGGTCGGGAAAAGGCTAGGCAGATGATACCTACTATTTTACGTCTAGTGTGGAGTCGTCGGTCAGCTGGACCCGCTCGCTTTTGGATCCGCGGGTCCACTTGACCACATTACATTCAGTAAAACTATAGGCGCCATTTGTTTTGAAGATAATCGTAAACATTGGCTTGGTAAGTGTGCTAAAATCAAAATTGTACTTATTGAAATAAAAGTTATTACTTAAAACATTTCTACTTTTATTATAAAAAATGTAAATTACACATACTTTATGGAATTACCCTATTTTTTTTACGCTGCCGCTAAAATACCAAAGTGTTGCTGTTTTACAAAAGCTTGTCTGGCATTTTTCTTTATTGCATAGAAGAGCATTCTCATCTAGAAGCAGCAGACGTTGCTTGGCAATATACAATATTGGGTCAAGACACCTGGTCCAGAGCAAAAACTTACTTATTTTACAGAAAACATTTGAAACGCAATTTTCGTATGTAAAACGGTAAACAACATAGTCTGAAAAGGTTCAGAAATATCAACTGATATGTTTCACTACAGGGTGAAATTGAAAACATGCGACAAATCAAAATGGAAGATTGTACTCATCATTATGAACAACTTTTACAATGGGACCAAACTTGAAATCGCGAAAAAAAAATCAGCTGTTCTCTACATTTATGTTCGCATAACTCGTCAAAACGTAGGGAACAGCTGATTTTTTTTTTTCGCGAACCTGCATAAAATAAGTAATTTGAGAGCTCTACGTTATGAATCTTCTGAAAGAATTTCAATTCGTTTCATGTCAACCATTTCATCTTGCTTCTACCAAATAATCCCTAAAGTACTTACTATAAACGATTTTTCTTAAAATCGATTTTAAAATAAATGCGAACTAAACTGGAATTCCAATATGTAGTAAAGACGCTTTAGAAATCGTCAAAGTACCTAATTTTAAAGAAAATGGGAGAAGATGGCATTGAAGACAAGAAGGTTATCTAAGTTACAGTTCACATTATCTGTAATAGTCGCCTGAAGAATTCGAGTTCGATATTTTCACAGCACACCACGCCTACAACTCTATCCAAATCTACTATATAACTAATCTTTTGGAATAAAAGAGTGTCATTACGAAAAAGTCAATATAATTTTTTTCAACCGCGCTTCAAATCATAAATCGCCGACATCAACAAAAAAGCAGCCAAGCTTAAGTGGAACTGGGCCGGACACGTTTGCCGCATGTCGAACGATTCATGGGCCAAATCTACCAACATGTGGGTCCCAGAAAACGTCCGGCGACAACGAGGACGGCAGATACAAGAGAAGATGGCGAGACGAGTTTGACGCATACAGACAGGATTGGTCCACACTAACTCAAGACAGAGAGGAGTGGAAGGAAGACAGGGAGCCCTTTGCCCTGCAGGGGTACAATATAGGCTAAAAGGGCTGATCAGAGGGCTGGGTCGTTCTTTGGCCAAAGAATTAGCATTGCCATTCAACGTGGCAATGCTGCCAGTCTTCTGGGCACGTTTCCAGATGACAGCGATGCGGATGAATACTTCGACGCCTAAGTGTCCTTTGTTATTTTCATTTTTATATATTTGTATTGTAAGTTAGTTAGTCATTTATTTTAGTATCTAGTGTATGGTTAATAAACCGAATTGACTAAAACTCTCAAATAAAGACCCTTAGATAAGTGGCTAAAAGGAAATAATAAATAATTTACATTTTATTTTGATTTTTTTCGAAGCATTCAAAATTCAAATTTAAAATATTTTATTTCTCATAAGCCTACATAGGTACTTTGAAACGTCAGAAGCTAGGTGCACGGTTCCAATAGGTTGTTTCCTATGGAGAAACTCCACGGTAACTCTTTTCAAAATAAACAACATAGGTGCTGAACAATATACAAAACAAACAAACTAGGTACTTAACAATATAGTAAATGGCCAACAAATCGAAATATCTATGAGTCTACAAGGCCTACGTCGTTCTCTCATTCACCAAATAGAAAAGAATCAATGTAGGTATATTAAAGGTAAGTTAAGTTAAAAAATTATATTGAAAAATCAAACTATTTAAACCAAATTATACATTATGTTTCCTATGTGTCCAAATTGACAAGTTTCTAATTTCTCTTTAGTTATCTACTCGTCTTTTACCTTCATGAACGGTTAGATACCTACCCGAAAGAAGTAAATGTTTCCTTATAGGTAAGCAATCGTGCCTACAGAAGTTTACCTGTAAGTTGGCAAGAGGGTCGAAAGGGCCCGCAAGTTTTATCACATTTTAATTTTACTTTCCTACTTGGACAAATTGCCGGGAACTTGCTGGCTGATACGATCTTCATTTGTTTTATACGGATTAGTGAAGGTTCAGCAAATACAGTGTAACTGTAACTGTGTGTACTTTTGCAAACTAACAGCAACCTTATAGTAACAAGAATAAAGATCATAATGATTTTGACAGACTTGTCAATGGCAGCAACCCAACAGCAACCTTATAAAAATGAGAATAAAGGTCATTGTGATTTGGATAGTGATGCAAACTCAGAGGTAAAAAAAACTGTGGACAGACTAGTTTCGTTGGTAACACTTTTGCAATCAGGGACAGTGTCGTAGACATACTTAATATATATGGTGTCAGCAATGAATATATTGTAGCGCGTCATACTGACGTC
Organism: Amphipoea oculea; assembly: GCA_945859645.1. Taxonomy (NCBI): domain Eukaryota; kingdom Metazoa; phylum Arthropoda; class Insecta; order Lepidoptera; family Noctuidae; genus Amphipoea; species Amphipoea oculea. The sequence goes on from OX243868.1 coordinate 5,636,459, forward strand.
ACAGAAAATCCTGCATCTCGCAAGCAGAGTTTACCGCGCAACTAGCATAATATAACGGCCCGACATGAATCACTGGGCAGTTGCCCGCCAGACAACACCCGTCTGGTCGGAGGATCCTCCCTTTTCTATAGAGTATGAGTGAACTTTACACCCTGTTCCTCATACCTCTACAATATTACCTAAAACCTGTGTGAGTTACAAAATTGAATATACATTAACATGCTTCTTCTGTATCTTTAAAAATTGATGGATGACTCTATTTTCTTTCCTCACTAGGTACCTATCCAAAGACAACAGTTTTTTATTAATCAATTATAGGCATGTCTTTCCCATATATCATGATAAGGTTGTCCTTTATAGGGACAACCTTATCTCAAGAAAAGCTCGCTGTGCAGAAAACAAAGCCATTCAAAAGACGCTCCAAGGTTACCGAATTTTCCTCCAATAATTATGTCAAGGACTCTAATGATATACACATTTAAGCCAAGCCAAGGCAACCGCCATTTTCCTTAAGGCCCCACATACAATTTCGTGGAAAAGATAATCAGGAGACGCCGTATTACGACCTGAAATCACGTAGTTTTATTGCAAATTTTTTACATTTTTACCTTCCGTATACTAGGGTGTACTTTTTCACAAAAAAATATCAGAAGGTCAATTCTCGGCGACAAACCAATGTCAAAAATGTAGGGAAATTATAGGTATTTTTTTTACAGATTGAGATGCCCCTGAGGTATTTGCTATTCCTGCCGATTTATTCTGTAAATATCTCACCGTGAAAACTTAGGTGAAGTGAGCTCTCAATAGGGTCGCACTTAAATCTCACTTCACCTCAAGTGAGTGAGTGTTCAAGGTGAGAATTTTACAGAATAGACACTATAGACAGGCTGGTTAAAAAGAGCTTATAAAAAAGTAACAATACAGTTTTAATCTTCTTCAAAATCGAGCTCATTGTTTCCTTGACTACCTTGCTCTTTTGTATACGAGGTGTAACAGAATAAACGCAAGTCCTGAAAGTAGTTTGTTTATAATTGACTACTAAATCGATTTCAATAACTTTTAATACTATATAGCCATACTGACCGCCGATTGAGCCAAAGAAAATTAACTCTTCTTTCAAGGAAATAAGACTCAATTTTAAATGCATAAAGTAATGCTAGGGTCAACGCGATTTTCATAATAATAAAATAGTAAAAAAAAATAAGTTTTGGTCATTGCTAATAGAGGTGTATGAGGTCTTGCGTTAATTATGTTACATATCTTAGTTTCAGTTTTCGCCCTGAAATCCCTTGTCAAAAAATTCAGCCTGTACGTGTAGGTAAATTATTATTATTATTATCAGCCATTTCTGTCCCACTGCAGGGCAAAGGCCTCCCTTCCCTCCTTCCACTTATCCCTAGGTAAAGTTTAATTTAAATTCACGTTGGTGTCACGAGAAAAATCTCGTCGTCAAATATGCTAACAGCAGATTGTTTCATTTTGTGTCTCGACATGTTTCATTCACAGGATTGTGGATTGTTTACATGTTAAACTTGTTTAAATATTAAACCTCTAAAGTTTTAATTAAAACCGAGATGTTTTGAAGTTTATGAACAGGTCCAAAATTGGGGTTGAAAACGGGGTGAATGTGCTGCTGCTCGATTTTTGATGGGTTTTTTGTTCATTTCAACAGGTACGCAAATCAGGGGTGTTTTCAGCGTTACACACGTGTTTCATCCATACTATATACTTAATATTATAAATTCGAAAGTAACTCTGTCTGTCTGTCTGTATGTTACCTTTTCACGCCTAAACCGCTGAACCGATTAAGATGAAATTTGGCATAGAGATAGTTTCGAGTCCCGAGAAAGGACATAGGATACTTTTTATCCCAATATTCCCACGAGATCGAGACTTATGCGGGTGAAACCGCGGGGCGCAGCTAGTCGTTCATATTTCTTGGTTTTCTTGATCAAATGTGAGGGTTCACTATGTTTCTATCATACAACTTTAAGCACATATTTATTTAACTAAATAAGTAAAGATAGGTGCGAAAAATATGTTTATTAAAATTGCTATAATATATTCAAACGTTGCATTTAACATTGACAAAGTACGACCACTAAGTATAGAAATAGTGAAATAATGTTATACAGACGGTAGTCTTTTGAGTAATGAACCGCAACTTTTACAGCGTGACGAAACCCCCCGTGATATTGAAAACCGACCCCTGCCACATTCGCTAACTCAGTGAAACTCAATGCATATTCCACGACTGCTTAAAGTGATCTTAATGAATACAAAGTCTGGTCGAATCCAACCCTTCTTGCGGGCAACGTAAAGATGCTATCGAGTTCAACCATTAAAGAATGATCAAGTATTCATGGAGCTTCCAAAAAAGGGTGCTGGGGGAGTGTAGACCTGTTGCTATTTATAATTCTTGGGTGCTTTGAAATTGTTATAAATTCTTATGTCGGTTTTCGTATTTAGGGCTAACTTTTTCAAACCGCTTGGCGTTTGTTTCTAATTTTAAACTGCAAGCATGTTCACGGTACGGCCCCATAAAATCGCTTAAAGTACGTCTGCGAACAGCTATTTTTTGGTTTAGGTTTCTCCAGACTGATTCTAGAAAGTCTAACGTGATTTCGTACACTTAATTTTGGTATTTAAATTCTTTTTAATATTTTTCATCAACTGTAAAATAGCCTCACAACCTCTTTAAAAAGCTACACTCGCCTTACATTGTTGAGGTTGAAAATTAAGCAAACAAACTAAAAAATACGAAACTGCAGACCACGTAGCCACCGAAACAACTTACGCTGTATACATTTTACGACTCCCTACAATGTACTCATCTAACTACTCTACGCGAAGAGCCGTAAACTAACAAGCAGACGGAGCTACTTAGTTAGGATCAAATATTCAGTCGCAGAGGCAGGTGCACCGACACGTGGTACCACGTGATAACAGCAGAAGTTCTACATGTGTTAACTAGTGATAGGGAAGGAGGGCGGAAAGTTTTGCCACGGAGAGAGGTGCTGAAAATTCTTTAATTGGTTTTGTTCGTATGTGCAGACGTTTCGTTTCTAATTAGCTCAGACGAATATTAGGTATGTAGGTACCATGCAATCTTTTCGATTATTCAAAGTCAGATAATGAACAATCACGAAGGGCGAGATTATTTGGGAATTGCCATTCTCGCAGGTCAACCTAGGAGATTGCCGGACTATCCTATTAATGCCTCAATAAATTAAGGCCTCCAGCCAGGGCATAAAACGTATAAACTAACCGACTAAAAACTTTTTTACAAAAAACAAACAACCGACTTCAAAAAAAAAAACACTACAAATTGATAAATAACTTTAATTTCGGAAGTCGGTGTCGTTGGTTCCGCATTTTTGTTTTTTGACACCGACTTCCGAAAATAAAGTTATTTAACACTTTGTAGTGTTTTTTTTTTAAGTCGGTTGTTTTTTTTTGTAAAAAAGTTTTTATTTTTCACTTTTTAGTTGTACGAGTACCTACCCCACAAAAAAGTAAACGAAAAGATCGTAAATGTAGACAATGTAGATAAATTTTTCGATTTTTGTTGATTTTTCAATAACCGTTTGTCCGATTTCGAAAAAAATTTCATGGGACCATTTGGAAAGTCTACCCTTTCCAACAAATAAAGCATTTTTCACATCGGTTGGCAAGGGATGGAGAAATGCGCGAACAAACATAAAAAAAAAATACAAACATCCGAATTGAGAACCTCCTCCTTTTTAGAAGTCGGTTAAAAACTCCCTGTGGGGTATGGACCTCGGCTTAGTGCGTCGTTGGGAGAGGGCAGCAAGGGACAGGCTGGATCGGATCAAAAAGGGCGAGTGTTTATACTTTCAAGTAGCGCTGATTCTCACCCCTGTATAAATGTTATTTTTTGGTTTGATACACATTATCAAGAATGTGTGTGTGTGGACGATTTTTTATTCATGAGCTTTAACGCAATCGATCATAGAGCTTAATGGAACTTCTGCTAGTACTTTATCACAACTAGCCTCGACAGCTTTCGAGTGACGTCACAATATACGGTGTCGACAGCACGTCATATATTAGTCTAATAAGCTGGCAAGCGGCGAGCTTATGAAAATTTCCATCGAGTTTTCAATGTTTAATATTTTCATACGGGGTTCAAAAGATTAGAAGGTTGCGAGTTTTAACCGACTTCAAAAAAGGAGGTTCTGTATTCGACCCGTATGTAAGTATGTATCTTTGTATGTCTGCGATTTTCTCAAAAACTAATGAACCAATTTTGATCATTCTTTCACTAATGTGATCTGCATACTTTCGGAAGGTTTTAGTATATAATACATTATACATTAGGTACTTATTCTTATGTACGAAGTTATATGCATAAATGTACTGCATCTCCGGCATTTCTATGCGAATTTTGATCATTATTCTAGTCGGTGTCTTCAATCTTTCAATGCACTAATGTTAATTGAATTTGTGTGGGGTAGGCACAACTACAAAGTGAAAAATAAAAGCTTTTTTACAAAAAAAAAACAACCGACTTCAAAAAAGAACACTACAAAGTGATAAATAACATTAATTCCGGAAGCCGGTGTCAAAAAATGAAAATGCGGAACCAACGACACCGACTTCCGAAATTAATGTTATTTTGTAAAAACGTTTTATGTAATGTCTACTACTAATAAACCTAAAGAGTTTGTTTGAACGCGCTAATCTCTGAAACTAACGGTCGGAATTGAACCTATACAGTGCGACATCAGTGCCGAGTCCCACCGCCCGGCGCACGCGGCCATACTACGTTTCAATACAATTAACCACCACTATAAATATTATTACCCTCCCAGGAATACTAATGATCACTTCAACGTAGATACTCGAAGCCAACAATACACTTCGCATGTCAGAACTATGTTAACGTTCAGGGTATAATTTTAGCGCAATAATTGCATGTCAACATGTAGGCATGTACATTCAAACAAGCTATTTGATGTACAGGCAAAAATCTTCATATATCAATCCACAACACTGCCAATATTCAATTTTATTGTGTGCGTTATAAATTTTTTTAAGCCTTTAACATGCTTATAAGAGTGATGGAAAATAATTACCTACTCGGCACACTCACAACATTGTTTAAAATAAGTTGTAAATTAACGGCCTGCGGGAGCAGTAGTGGCCCAGTGGTAGTGGCTCCGACTTACGAGTTGTAGGTCGTGAGTTCGAACCCAGCCACGCGCTTTACTTTGTGTAAATAACTTCATCACTGTGCTCTCAAAACGGTGAAAGAAAACATCGAGAAGAAACCAAAATGTCCCAGAACCAAAAACTCGAAGACATGTTCATGTGATCTACCAACCCGCACTGGGCCCGCGTGATAAACTACGGCCCACTCCTTCTCACCGAGAGGAGGCCTGTAGCGGACAGTGTAGGGTGCTATACTAGCGGCCTGTATACCAAATAGCTTGTTCGACTGTAGGTACGGCATTTACATTATTTCATCGTCTATCACGTGAAAGGGAAAATTGTTTATTATTGGTAAAGCGTAAACATGTTTTCATGTTATACCTTGACATGGCTGCACCGATAAAATCTACCACTTGTTAGATTGTCAACACAATCTAAACTTGAAACCATGTAGTTTCAGGTTAACGTTAGGTTATGATATTATGATGGGACCATGAATTTATAGTATAAAGTCCTCCAGACCGTATTTGGGCCACGGCGGCCAATCTCGACGGAGACTAGCCTTCGACGCGGGAGATATTATAGTGCTCAATTGTGTGCGCAGACACGGTGCACTCCCTCTTCCCTCACTCTCATAGTCCGACGGGACGGCAATCCGACACAACCGGAGAAAGATCAGGCGCAGGTACAACTGCTTAACGTACTTTCCGAAGCACAGGGGTATCACACCGCCAATTTCCAAACTCCGGGCTGTTACTGAGAAATTCCTAATAGAAAAACTCAATAACACTTTGCCCGACCCGGGAGTCGAACCCAGGACCCACGCTCACCAGTCGAGCTTGCGACCACGAGACCAACGAGGTAGTTAATTTTATAATATAACACATGCATTGTGAACCCTAGCCGATCTATTCCGTATAAAGGTGCTATTTGGAACCGAGCTGCCAACTGCAACTGCCGACAGCACGTGCAGCGACTGCATGCAATCGGCCGCTGGTTTGTATGTATTTATACAGGGTGTTACAGAAAGGGTATATCAATACAAACGGGTTGAAAAGTGTATCTGGTCTAGAATCTCTGTACAAATTTCAGCTCAAAAGCAGTAACTTTGAAAATGCTTAATTTTTTTTTATTTCGATAGTTTATTAAATTGAAATCATAACAAACGTGTCACCGCACTACGAGGGTCATTATCCATTATCTGTAGTGTGTCTGTGCGCCTAGTACTCGCACATCACGCGGCCGCGCGCCAGTGCAGCGCCGTGATGTCGAAATAAAAAAAAATTAGCATTTTCAAAGTTAATGCTTTTGAGCTGAAATTTTTTACAGAGATTCTAGACCAGATACACTCTTCAACCCGTTTGTATTGATATACCCTTTCTGTAACACCCTGTATAAAGCCGCTGCACGTGCTGTCGGCAGTTGCAGTTGTCAGCTCGGTTCCAAATAGCACGTGAAAACTTAGGTGAAGTGATGAGTGTGTCACAGTGTGAATCCCTAGCATCAGATGAAATGACAGTTCACTTCACCTAATTTTTCACAGTAAGATGTTTACAGAATATTCCGGCTGATCATTGCTTATGTGTTGCCGACACAATCATGTTCCAAAGTCAGTGTGTGACATTGTAATAGCAAGTACCTAACTAAGTTGGGACGATTTGGGATGCATGAAGAAGCCTCCTCGTGTAGCGCAGTTTGTTTCGCCAGTTACTCAACTGAACCGAGCGCTCGGCGCATCCTGGACATTCACACCCAACACCTTAATTAACTGGCCAATTCCTCCCTTGCGGTGGAAGGGCTAATGCCCGCCTGGTTTGCGACCACCCTCCCACCGGAGTCCGACGTTAAACAGCCTGCTCTGTTTCGTCTATGCGTGGGAGTTCCCGTGCCTCAGGCATCTTCTGGCCACGCTCGTTCCATCATAGACCTCATCCATCGCTTTCCATCAGGCGTGATCGAGGTCAAGAGCGGGCCCACTCAGCAATAAAAAATTTAGTGGCAGGGACGCCCCCCTACATTGTATTCGTACGCACATATTTTGTTTATAACCTACATCTACACTTTATCACAATTAAAGAAAGAAAATACGTTTCTTTGCGGTGAACATGCCGCAATAAAGAACATAATACACAAAAAAGAATAAGAAAGGGTTGGGGAAAACATGCGTCAATTCACATTATTCTTTCATAAGAAACCTAACGGGGTAGGCATATACTTCGGTTAAAGTATCACCATTTACCATACTTTCGTAAAATATAAAAAGTAATGGAAATATGTAGCACATTATTACTCTGTCCTGATTTAATTTATGCTTCATATGAAGATGGATAGACATCGTTTACAAGATTTATCGTATAAAGAGAAAATTAAGATTAAAGCGTTTTCGCACGCAAAAATCGTGTGGATTTGTACTAGATTAATTGGAGATTTAAGAAACGATTTTACAATTTATTGGTTGCTTTAAATTCAAGAAAATGATTTTAGCAATAACTAAAGAATTAAGTAGAATCTTCAGTAGAATTTTCCCCTTTTAAAAAAAATGTATTACTCGGAATAATTTATGCAATATTAGCAATTGGATTAGCTCCGATTATAATATGTATTAAAATAATAATTAAAATGTACTTATTATTCTCCACTAATGACAACCCAATTTTTATGTCCACGCAATCATAGTCCATTCCAAGATTGCCTGTAGGAGATCGCAGAAAGCGATTGGGCCACCCATTGAGTCCCATTGTATGTTTTGTAATTTTTAATGTATTTTTTTGTTATGTATTTTCAGGTGTAAATTATACAAATATTAATACAATTCAAGCATTTCGAGGACTTCAGGAAATAATTTACTACACCTACATTTTTTCAAGCATCCAGACATTTTCTTCAACACTATCCTACACAAATCACACTATAAAAACGGAGAATCTCCCAAAATAAAAACTGTATCCACACTTCCACAGTCATGGTTGCAAAAGCCACGCTGGCGAAATAACGAGCGGCAGTAACCAGCGCCGTAAAAGACGACTTTTTTTAGCTGACATACCGTATAGTTTCACTTTATGCTGTAAAAAGGACTACTAAGGCTTATATACACTAGGAGAGTTTATCGCCTGTGGAAACAGGGGACTTGCCAGGCAATTATTGCACTTATGTTAGATCTCTTTAGAGCAATAATCGCCTAGCGAGTAGCAAAAATAAATAGAGCAAATCACAAATTCGAGTACAGTCCGTTCACAGTTATTTTACCTCAGACAGCAGCAACCTAATTGCAATCTTATTGTAACGGTAATAAAGATCACAGTGATTTTGACAGACTTGTCAGTGGCAGCAATCCATCAGCGACCTTATTAAAATGAGAATAAAGATCATTGTGACGTTGACAGTGATGCAAAATCAGAGGTGAAAAACCTGTAGGTGCGATCATGTCATACGAGACTCATTCGGCGATTTTCTCAAACTGTGTTTCGACAACTCGATATATATGATTATTTGTCTGTACCTTCATGGTTTGTTTGTAGGTACAGACTCTTCCAATTTTGAAAAGCGAGGCGATTCTCGCATTTTGACATGCAACAGTACCTACATAAGACACCGTTTACACAAGTTAACTTTTTATCATCATCATATGCCTAGCCTTTTTCCAACTATGTTGGGGTTGGCTTCCAGTCAAACCGGATGCAACTGAATACCAGTATTTTTAGGCGACTGCCTATCTGACCTTCAGAACCCAGTTACTGGGTAATACAATATCCCTTAGTAAGACTGGTTGTCAGATTTTCAGGCTCCTGACTACCCGTAACGACTGCCAAAGATCCACGAATGACAGCCGGGACCAACGGCTTAACGTGCTTTCCAAGGCACGGAGAGGTCCCATCTAAGTACAGACCAACCGCGGCAAGCGTAGCTTAACCTGATCAATCGACCCGTGCGGCTGTTATTACTCAACCACAATCCCCAGAATCAGAGGTAAAATACCAGAATCAGAGGTAAAAACAAAATCAAAGGTAAAATACCGGTGAAAAACCTGTAGGTGCGATATGTCATACGAGACTCTTTACACGATTTTCTCAAACTGTGTTTTGACAACTCAAAATATGATTATTTGTTTGTACAGACGCCAGCACACCAAGCTACTACAATCTGTCAAATTTCTTTAATAGATTTTCAACTTTGTCGCTAAAGCATAAGGTTCAAAGTTGATTGGGAAAATTTTACATTTTCGGGTAGCTTGATGTGCTGGCGTCTGTACCTACCTTTAAGTACAAACGCGTCCAATTTTGAAAAGCCAGGCGATTCATTTTGACACGCAACAGTACATATAAGACACCGTTTACACGAGTTAACTTTTATCTTCTCTTCTCAAAAATCGCCTATTCGAAGCGAGAAACTCTCCCTTGCAAATGAGCCTTTGTGCTGTAAAAGGTCTTTTATAGGGAAACTCGTTAAAGCCAGACACTCATTACCGGCGAACAGGTGAGAATCAAGGAACTATTAAAGTTTTGCGCTGTTGTTGTCGAGTTTATCCTGCGAAATTTTTTATTTTGTTTTGTTCGTTATTTTTTTTTGTCTGGCACTAGGAGTTTCGGTTGCATCGTGGGTTTACAAACACACAAATATAGCATAGTCATCAAACATAAAAAGTATATTATTATTGTATATTTTTATAGATAAGTATATTATTATGTTTTAGTTATTATTGTATAGGTATGTATTTTTTGTGTAAATGTAAATGGTACACCACAGACTACCTGCAGTACCTATTATCCCTCCTTCTGCCTTAATCCATCCAAAGATTGTCTTGAAAAGATTTATTTTAGTGTTACGACCGCCATTGCGTCACCCCATGTAAAATGTCTACATTTGTGTCTGTAATTTTATGGCGTACATAGTAAAGGATATTCTATCTTCTATCTATCTAGTGAAGTCTTAAAATAATAATAATACGTACAAGTATATAAAAAGTTAAGAGTCATTGGGCATCAAAAAATTCGTCCGCATCGTTGTCAACAGGAAAAGTGCCCAAAAGGCCGGCAGCATTGCCACGTTGTGTGGCAATGCTGATTCTTTTGGCCAAAGAATACATCTATTTTTTGGCCAAAAATAGGTCTGCCCTAGATAGATTGATATTGTCTTGTAAAACATGTATGTGTATTCCATACCAGTACTAAGTACTAAGAATTACCGAAACTGCTTTACCTATACCTTGCGGGAGTCGAACTCGCAACCCAAGCACAGAACAATGCAATGAATCATATCTATGTAAAAACCCTTGCTTAGTTTCAAGATATATAGATATCAGGAAAATTCATCCTAGCTTTTTTCAGGATTATTGGAAAGCATCCACATAACTTTATGCCAATCACAAGTAGAAGACAATTTTCAAGGTTTCTTCTATTTTTTTTTATTGCTGATTGGGCCCGCTCTTGACCTCGATCACGCCTGATAGAACGCGATGGATGAGGTCTATGATGGAACGAGAGTGTCCAGTAAATGCCTAAGGCACTGAAACTCCCACGCATCGACAAAACACAGCAGGCTGCTTGACGCCGCCGGTGGGAGGGTGGTCGCAGACCAGCACCCTAATTGCGTAACACACTACCAATCGGAATCTGCATCATTTTGAAGCAAATTGCTAATCCATTGCTTCATAAGTTCGAAAAATGTGTCTGCACAACACGTAAATAACGCAATGAATTTTTTGAACAGTCAAAATGAAACCGATTCCGATTGATAATGTGTTACGCAATTGCCCCACAGCCGGGCGTTAGACCTACCACCGTAAAAAGAATTAGAAGAAAGTGATAAGTCATAACATTGGAAAGCGGGAAGAAGCTATTTATCCTGCATTCTGCTTCATCTTCGTCTCTCTCCCACAATAAAATAATGATAGCTCTAACATGAGGTGCTTACGGACTGCAACCTGCAAAATGCTGGCATGTTGATGTGCCATCATTTTGCAAGTTGTTCAGTAGTAATGACATCGTACCGTAAAGTTACAGCGGTAGATCAAACACAGCTGCAATGCGGTGTCTTGTTCTACGATGACAGAGAGATTGATGGTCGCTGTACAATTTGAATACTGCAAAGACTGCAACATTGCATGCTGCTGAAGTTTTATTGCTTTCATTTTCGTTAGTAAACGTCTATGAAAGATTTATTTTTATGTATTTACGGTTTACTTATAGACTGGTGATTGTTATATTTGGCTGTTATTAAGGTACTTGCTGCGTCCCGCGGTTTCACCCGCATAAGTGTCGATCCCGTGTAAATATCGGGATAAAAGGTATCCTATGTGTTAATCCTGGTAATAAACTATCCGTGTGCCAAATTTCATCCAAATCCGTTCAGCCGCTTGTAGGTGAAGAAGTAACAAACATACAAATACACTCACAAACTTTCGACTTTATACTACTAAGTGTGAAGTGTGATTTCTGCTCTAAATCGGTATTGACCATCAATACCGATTTTTTCCTGTTTTTAGCGTTTGCATAGGTAGGCAGAGGCACCACTCGCATTATGCATAACCAATCTGTCTAGCCTTTTTCCAACTATGGTGGGCTCAGCTTCCAGTCTAACCTATCATTATTTTGCGTAATCAACCCATCACATGACTGCTCAGGTACATCAAACATCTTTTAAATCTACACTGTTTTGCTATAAGTAGAAGTTATTCAGCTATTATAACAAATAACGAATGAATTTGTTACTTAAAGCTTTTCTCATATTTAATATTTCTCAATATTGAACTATGCCACTAAAAACTCATTGACCTAATGATGTACACTTTATTAAAAATTAATGTAACTGTGAAAAACCGCGCGCGAACCGAGCAAGCGAATCGACAGTGGCAGCTGCAAGCGAGCGCCACATCCGAGTTGGTCGCAGTGACTTAGCTATCTATTTTTAGGATCCCCAAAATAGGAATTATTAGAGGTTTACCAAAAGAGGTGCATTCTTTATATTAGAGTGTTCAATAATATTTTTAGAAATGCAAAATGGGAATTATTTGAGGTTCAATGAAATACTAACTTTCGACGCCTTTACACATCCTACCCAACTGAAGATTTTACATGAGAACTTTCTATTTCCCGATACAAAAACGGACGAAACAAAGTAAAAACAACAAATCACTTCCAAATAAAATTATTACCGCCACGAATAGATTTACCGGTAACCGACGAACCTTATTAGTCGGTTTGTGGTCATTAGCGCTGTTGATTTATTCAGTGAAGTACTCTGGTTTTGTCCAGAAATAAATAAATTGGTCGATTTACTAATGGGAATCTGATGTGTGGAGCAGATACGGGGAGAAACAGATTTGTTATCGAATAATAAACGTTTTATGCATGTATTTTAAGCCAAGCTTAATTCGAAATCGATTAGTTCCGAAATGGAATCGTTAAAATCGTATAACCAGATTTATGGAAAAATAAATACAGCACCGCTGGCTGGTAACCACTGCTAAGGTAACGGCTTTTTTATGGATGGGAAATCATCAACTGACGACTCCCGCTCTGGGTGGAGCGGAAGGGAGTGTCAGACTCTTACTGACTAAAACCCATCCGTGTTCCTTCCTTAGCCCTTTATGTTCCGGGGTAGCGGTAACCCTTTCGGACAATCCCGCACCAAGGTAACGGCTGGTAACCTTATCTGATTGCATGCAGTCGCTGCACGTGCTGCCGGCAATTGCAGTTGGCAGCTCGGTTCCAAATAGTACCTTTATTGAGGTAAGTGTCTGACAACCAGTCTTACCACGGGGTATCATGTTACTCTAGAAACTGGGTTGTGAAGGTCAGATAAGCAGCCGCTTCATTTCAAATATTGGTATTCAGCTGCATTCGGTTAGACTAGAAGCCGACCTCAACACTGTTGGGTAAAGGCTACGCAGAATGATTGCGGTACATACTTTACATTACGTTCAAATGAAGTACCTATAGTTTTAAGGACCGAACATATTATATTTATCTAATATTACGTTCAAATGTAATAAAGCTTAAGGCTGAGGCTACATTAGGCCGCGACGCGACCTGCGACACATGAGCGATTAAAACAAATAAATGAATATTCACGTATATGGCTACACCATACATCAAATATTACTAGCGATCTTTGATTTCTTTATGCGATAGAAACAACATTACTGTAATCACGGCATCGGCTACATCAACATATCAGCGAAATTGAAGCGAATTTATTAGAAAATTTCTCACTTGCAGGACTAGTTCAATAGTACTACTAAAAATGCGTGTGGCTACATTATGTGTAAAGTAAACCGGGATGGATGATTTGATAGCATGTGTACTGTAGCCACGTCATCGCCGAATATCGCCGTATATTTTGGCTTATAATGTAGCCATACCATGTTTATCTCGTTTCGCTCTTCCAGTCGCATCGCAAATCGCTGCCTACTGTAGCCTCAGCCTTAAAGACCAAACACACACCAATCCCTCGCAATTCACACCTCGTTACCCCAACGTTTGTAACTTGTGTCAACTACGAGATACCATATATCGGAGTTAGCAAGTCGAACGGTCCTGTGCAATGAAGCGGCAAGGTACTCAATGGGGACTTCAGTAGATGGTTGTATCTACTGAAGTCCCCATTGAGTACCCCCTTACCAATAAAGGTTGTGTAGCGTCTGTATAGTCACAAAACGCTTTGTCTTCTTCTTTCGAAAGTCAAATTACTGACGACTGAAAGAGAGAAATCGGTGTGTAACTATTCTTCTGTTATAATAGGTTTATTAGTAAGGGGGTTGGTAACAACGGCTTATGTATTGAAAATTGAACGTGATGTGAGTACATAAAGAACATTGTACATAATCAGCCTATAATGTTCCCAATGCTGAGACACAGGCCTCCTCTCGGTGAGAGAGAGTGGGCCGTAGTCCACCACGCCGGCCCAGTGCGGGTTGGCAGATGTCACATGTCTTCGAATTCTTGGTTCTGGGACATGCCGGTTTCCTCACGATGTTTTCCTTCAACGTTTTGAGAGCAATGGTGATGAAATAATTACCACAAAGTAAAGCACCTGTCTGGGTTCGAACCTACGACCTACACCTCGTCGCGGCCGTTACTACTTGGTCTCCACTGTTCTCCAACATAAAGAACATTGTAATAATGTAGAACTAAGACTGCATCATGCCTGAAAATGGACGGCGCCGCTGAGGCCGACCTAGAAAGAGATAGCGAGATGACCTGGACGCGTACCCCGAGGACTGGTTTGAGAGTTCCTGGAATGATTTTAAGGAGGCCTTTGTCCCCAAAATCAATCAGCAATGGGACAGTATAGGCTAAAAAAAAAGACTGCATCTTTGGTCTAGTGGTCTCAAGCGGTGCTACTGAGTATGAGGTCCTCGGTTCGATTTCCAGGTTGGGTAGTGTTCTTGGGTGTTTCCATCTGGAATTTCTCAGTCGCAGCGCGGAGTCTGGATTTGTGCCCGGTCGATGGCAATAGGCTCGCCTTATTACATGGGACTTAAACATACGAGTAACTGGCGAAATGTGGATGTACTTGGTAGGGGTACACCACTGCCTAACCCTTTGGGGAATACAGGCGTGATGTTATGATATGTTTTTTGTAATATTTTTGAACCGCTTTGGCAATATAATAAGTTTTAAAATTTTGTAAAAAGTTTTAAATCACAACTTCATTAGTTTGCCTATAAGTTGTCTCTTCTTAACTAAATCCATACTAATATTATAAATTCGAAAGTAACTCTGTCTGTATGTTACCTTTTCACGCTTAAACTGCTGAACCGATTTAGATGAAATTTGGTATAGAGATATTTTAAGTCCCGGGAATGGACATATGATACTTTTTATCCCGATATTCCCACGGGATCGAGACTTATGCGGGTGAAACCGATAATAGAATCTCAAAAAAACTAAGACATTCAATTTATTAAAACAAGTCTTAAGGAGCCTACATACAGGCGCCACGCAACAGCGTGATGCGACTTTAGTAGAACAATTTCTATGAAAATATCATGTACATTGTTCTACCAGAATCTCGTCGCATAGACGCGTCGCGCCTGTTTGCGGGAGCCTTTATGTGCACCGTTAAATCCATGAATCAATTTGTTACTGCTGTAGGTAATTAGGTACTAAATCAGTCGATGTATTCAGCAACATCTGGGAATACAAGGTCGGTGTGAATACCTGAACTAATTACGAGTATTATCAAGGCTTCGCCAAGTCTTGGTTTATTGGCAAATTGGGAAGCACAAGTTATTTCCGAACATTTCGTGCACGCCAGGCGTTGTGCTATTACTTTGAAAGGAATGATTTGCGGAGGAAGTTTTGTTCGTTAAAGTTTTATTGTACTTATACGGTTTCTTCAAATTATCTTTTAATTGCAGGCATGATGTAATCCAAGTTCATATCACTAGTTCGAAACAAGGAGACTATAGCATTTTGCATACTTTTACACTTCTATACTAATAATCATATAATTTTTTTTTTTTTGTAGGATGTATTGGGTAATCTCCGGAACTACGGATTTGAAAAATTATTTTTTATTTGATAGCTGAATTCTCGAAAAAGGCTATAGGCTATATAACATCACGCTAAAGCCCTAAGGAGACGTGCAAAACAAATCTGAAAGAACGTTAAGCGAAAACGAAGTAGGTACTGGCGCGGGCAGGCCATGTGATGCGACGGGATGGGTGGAAGAACAACAAATTTCACGCAGACGAAGTTACGGGCAGAAGCTCTCTGTTACATTTTGGGTCCGGACTCGTGCTTCACCTAGTTTCTCCACCTGGGTGAAGCACGGGGACTACGGTCCCGTGCTCCATCTTAGCGGCAGAACGGATATCGATGCAACTTGGCACACAGGGGGTCCATGATCTGGGTAAGGACATTGGATACTTTTTATCATACTTACAATAATAATACATTCCCGTGGGATAATTTGCGACATCCACATGGACGAAGCCGCGGGCAAAACCTAATATACCAAGTTCATATTACTATTTTGAAATAAAGAGACAATAGCATAATGTTCCCACTACTGGGTCACATACAGGCCTCCTCTCTATAAGAGAGTAAGCTGAAATCCACCACGCGGGCACAGTACAGGTTGGTCGATAAAAATACGACTCCTTATACATAAACTTTCGTCATAAGACCACTCGTACTAAAATGTTCTAAAACTTTATAGCAGGTCAAGTCACATAGGTAAAACTGAAAATAGGTACTTACATAAAGTTTCAATATTACGAAGACGTAGACTTACCTACTGAATATTATTTCTAGACGAAAAGTTTGAAAGTATACTTGAATATACATAGTTTTATGAGACCACAAAAGTCGAGCAGAGGTACCTAATACTGACCTCGCATTGGGTTCCTCACGACTCAAGACAAATCAATTTAGGTAGTAAGTATCTAAAGATAGGTAGGCCTACGACTAGGGTTCCCCGACTTATCAGAACCCCAATCGTGTAACACACTTTCAATCACCATCTCAAAGAAATTGCTAAGTCTTTGCTTCATATCGCACACCTAGATCTAAAGAGAGCTAACTCTGAAATCTAAATAATTGAGGTATGCATACCATCGAATTCCTTAACTCACTACCTAGCGACAAACAAAACAGATGCAAAAACTTATAACATCATTGTTCTATCTGCATTTAAAAAGTATTGATATACAGCAAACTCCTGTAGTGTACAGGGAGATGGTAATCAGTTTTTCAACTTTTCTGAAAAAAGTGTTTTTTTGAGTTAATCGCTGTTTTTCAAGCAGACAAATTTTTCAAACTTATCGCACACCTAGATCTAAATCTAAGTGTGCGATATGTTTGAATTTGTCTGCTTAACAAGTAAATAACGCAATGAATGTTGTTGTATTGTCAATTGCAGTAATAATAGAATGGAACTATATTCTCCCTAATATCAATTCTATCAGAAGTTACCCTAAGCTAAGCTGTGCTCCTAATACATTTGGACATCAAGGCGGATACCCGGAAATGACTGAAGATATCTAAGGACATTAGGGACTTGTGGCTTAACGAGCTTACACAGACCAAATATTTGCTGAAATTGATATATTAATTGCGATGGACTGAAAGCGAAGATGCTAATTAATTGTTTGAATTGATTTCATATTGGGTTTAGGTAATTTTTTCTGGGTCTACAGACCTGAGAACTTTTGTAATGGGATAGGAATAGAAAGGAAAATGGCAACTGAGGATCTTTTCAAAACTACCAAATACTAATTAAAACGGTATATTTTCGTTGGATCCCACTTTTGAATCCCATTTTTTAGGTATTAACGATGGATCCCGTTTGCTATTTCCGTTGAATCCCATATTATAACAACATGTGTACATTTCAGAAGAAAAGTGATTTACCTTTATCAAACACTAAAAAGAGATTATTTTTAGTGGGTTACCCAGAACCGAACTAGTTAGATTAGGTTAATTATTAAAAAAAAACAATGTTAGGTTAGGTTAAAACTGTGACCCCTACGCACGAGCCGAGCGAGCGAAGCGAGCGGTGCCGCGGCAGCGGCCAGCGAGTGCCAGAAACGACTAGATTATAAAGAAAATGAGTTGTTTGTGAAATAAATAGTAACAAAACGTTGGTTGTAAACTAAAAATTTCAATGGAGTTTTGGTGAAACATTAGTGAAACCCTCATTTTATTATAAACAATTTTGTTGTTGAAAGTACCCGCATTCAGATTTTTTTAAGCATTCGGGATCCAACGGAAATACTTTTCGGGATTCAACGACAATAAAACGTAATTATCTTGCATTTTTTTAAATTCGGGATCCAACGGAAATACATAATAATGTTTTGCGGGATCCAACGCCAAAAATATTAAAATGGGATTCAAAAGCGGGATCCAACGGAAATAAATCACGGATATTAGAACAAACACATAAGATACGACCATACACAAAGAATACGACTTAAGTCAAACAAAAAACGACTTCAGTTAAAGAAACGACTTCAGTCAAAGAAACGACTTCAGTCAAAGAAGCGACTTCGGTCAAATAAAAGACTTCAGTCAAAGAAACGCCTCCAGTTAAAGAAGCGACTTCAGTTAAAGAAACGCCTCCAGTTAAAGAAGCGACTTCAGTTAAAGAAGCGACTTCAGTCAAAGAAGCGACTTCAGTCATAGAAACGACTTCTGTCAAAGAAGCACTTTATGTATTATTTGGCAGTTTTGGAAAGATCCTCAATTGCCATTTTCCTTTCTATTTCTATCCCATAATGGTGCTATGAAATAACAGCCACATCAAAACTTTTTAGATTAATTATTACTTGGCAGTTTTGGAAAGATCCTCACACACAATTACAGGATATGATTTATGAAAACATAACACTTACTAGATAACATCACGCGTGTAATCCCCGAAAGGTTAGGCAGATGTGTCCCTATGGACAATAATGTTCCTATAATGTTCCCTTCGGAAAAGTCATTGAAATCAGACATACTTAATATGATATCTCATTGTATCGGGACGTCACTTGAACAGAACAAGACGGATATAATCCGTAGGTTATCCTGTTAGTGACAATATCTAATCCCCTTACTAACAAACGTATTATATCAGATGAATAGTTACACATCGATTTCTCTCTTCCAGTCGTCAGTAATTTGACTTTCGAAAGAAGAAGACAAAGCGTTGTGTAACTATACAGACGCTATATACCGTTTATTAGTAAGGGGCTAAGAATGAAAATTTTAAAATGTTTTATTGAAATCGATTTAAATAATAAATGCAACAAAACAATTGAAAGATTCAGCGAATTCGAGGCGGAATAATCATAGTCTATTACTTATAATCGGTTAATCTGAATATGAAATAACCAGTAATAATCGAAATGGACCTTGGAATATCGGCGAATGACGCAAATGTGTACTTGGAAAGAGTTCCTCCATTAAAACCCTGAGGTTCTGAGTATATTCAATCAATATAGATACCTATATTGGATGAGTAAGTAGGTACACAAATTCACGTGTCTGAAAATATTTCAGCATGACTGTGTATATTCGTGATCTTTTGTTGGATATATAAAATTAATGGTAACTTGTCAGAAGGTTTTGCTAAGAAAACATTAATACTTCACAGGTACCTTTTACATATGTATCTAAAAGGTACCTGTGAAGTAATAATGTTCTTTTCTTTGAACTGTCAATATATATTACTTGTAGGGCTGATTTTTCCAACGCCTGATAATGTTATCGGAGGAATTTTTGACAGTTCTTCCATACAAAAACTGTCAGACGGCAATATTATTTCTCGAATAAAAATTATCTGTCGATTGAAAACTCAGCCCAGAGGCCTGAGTTCACCAACATTCAAACCACTGGTTAGGTATTTAAACAGTTGGTTTATGACTTTCCTAAGGAACCATCGAATTAGACTACCTATCAGTAATAATTCTACTATGAGTAAAAACAAAAATAATGTTTCAGGTAAAATACGAACGGCTAGTGAGCACGGCTGTAAGTTATTAGATTTCTTAGACTGAGTTCGCCAGAATTTTTTGAAGTGAAAACTTCTTTAGCGGCGTTGAACACTTTTTGTAATGGGTAAAAAATGTTAAACTCGCGTCAGGGCATCGCGTCAGGAACTCAGGACACGTGACCGTCAGGAGAGATTCCCCCCCCCCCCATCTCTTTCTACGGCGGCGATAATGGATGGATGGATGGTGATGGCGATGGCGATGGTGATGGAGATGGTGATGGCGATGGTGATGTGGATGGTGGACGCGGACGCGGACGCGGACGTGGATGGACAGCTGATGGCTCGACCGTCTGAGTAGTAGCCACACTGCTGTGTATTCGTAAAATTCGTGTATATAGAGTGTTTCAAAAAATGGAAATTGAACAAAGTGCATCGATTAATGATAAAAGTGACGCAGAAATAGTGAAAAAGACTTAGTTATATTAATTCAATTAATAATTGATTTATTTCAACATTAATATTCAAGTTTTCACTTCTGCCGGCACTCCCGGAGTGCAACCCGTCTTTTTTTTCTTCTTCCGTCTCTGGTCCCATTATTTGGGGTCGGGTCTCCTCACTTATCTGCGCCAAGATAGGTACTCTGTCTTGGGTTGTCGGTTCTGGTAATTAGGCTTTCTTGAGGTCTCTTCTTATATTTGTCCACCAGGAAAATAGCAGGCGGCCCCTGCCTCCGACAGACTGACTTCGCCAGATACCAACACAAAATCATTTATAAGTCATAATTTACTTCATAACACCTGCAAAACTCCAATCATCTTTCCTAATTCTTCAAGAGTTTATAATATACCCAACATAATTATGTTCTCGCCAGTCGAGATCTTAATTCACTGCACTTCAAGTAGGGTGACCATTTCTATATGAAAAAGCCGGACATTTGCAAAAAAAATCGGGACATTTTACTTTTTAACTTTTCTTGTTCAGTTATTTAACTTTTTTATTTTGTAATAATGAATCCCTCAACTTGAAAAGTCTCGGACGAATTGCAAGGCCAGACAAAGTCTCAATGGGACGCCATATAGCCGGACATGTTCAGACAAAACCGAATGGAAGGTAACCCTAAGCTCCAAGCCAGTCAAATGCCATCCAACTGACACCCAGCTTAGTGACGGCTTAACCCGCTCATCGAGAAATGTACGCAAGGATTAGACGATCTCCTATGAGAGGTATCAGTTTATGAAATAGCGTAGGAAGAATAATTTAATAATTCAACTTTGGTATAAATGTGAGGTTATTTATTTAAGTATTCCCACACTGCAGACTATGGTGAGGCTAAACTTAGTACCAGGTACATTGCCCTGTTAGGGCACAGCAAGTAACATGTTATAAACGTTCGTGTTTCACATGGATTGGCAGTAAATATGAAGAAAACTCGCCCTGATCCTAATATCTTGTATATTTTTTAGTTTGTGTTTACGCCTTTAGCTGCATTATTATTTTGATAGAATCCAACATATTAAGCGTAGAACCTTTTCTAAGCAAAAATTAAACTATCATCCTAATATCTTGTATATTTTTTAGTTTGTGTTTACGTCTTTAGCTGCATTACTGTTTTGATAGAATCCAACATAAGCGTAGAACCTTTTCTAAGCAAAAATTAAACTTTCCCAATGTTTTTCTAGGTGCAGCAAACTCAACTTCCTCAGTTAAACGAGTAAAAAAGAAATAAAAAGCTCCAAACAACCCTTCCTTCTTAACAGTAATTAACAAAAATCTCTATTTAAAAACCCTGCCCAAACGCACTAAATTGCTGTCCCGCTCCCTGGGTCCCAAACAAATAGAAAAGCCGGGCAGAAAACTGACCAGGCGCAATTACAGGAGGTACTTAAGTAAATTAATTGCACCATTGGGCCCCTGATACAGTAATTAAGTATTAACTAATTGGTGTGCACGTAGCACGTAATGCAGGTGACATGGATATAAAGCTACTACGAACGATCCCTGCGGGGCAATTGCGTAACATTTTATCAATCGGAATCGGTTTCATTTTGACAGTTCAACAACATTCATTGCGTTATTTACGTGTTGAGCAGACAAATTTTTTCAAACTTATGAAGCAATGGATTAGCAATTGGCTTCGAAATGATTCTGATTCCGATTGATAGTGTGTTACGCAATTAGGGTGCCGGTTGTAAATTATTTTTGTTTACCAACAGTGGATTGGCTGGTAGCCAAAATTGTGTTTTAATTTTTTTACGAAGTTATTAATAAGTATATTGTAAGTAGAATGGATGGCTGATAGAGCTAAAAAGTTCCGACCCACCAAAACTAAAAATCAGGTCATTGAAAAAAATGGTTGTCAATTTAATACCATGTAAAATAACAGTGTTAACCAACTTTTGTTGCTGATGTACCAGAAGGTGTAGCGTGGTTAATTTTCCTCACAAGGTGTACTGGACCTACTAGTCGTCACTATAAGTTTGTTAATTTAATATTGTGACATGATCAGCGAATGTAATCGCATACCGTCTTTTGCTTGTCGCGTCAGTCGCGGGAATCCGCTGGAAAGCAGGAACAGTCATTGTGTGAAGGCAATGAGATCAACCGTCTGACACTGTTTATCTGAAGGCTCTCTTCTCATGCCACTGTGGCAGTATGTAAATATTGGTGTTTTATAATATAATCTATATTAATCTACTAGCTGCGCCCCGCGGTCTCACCCGCATAAGTCTTGACCCCGTGGGAATATCGGGATAAAAAGTATCCTATGTCCTTTCCCGGGACTCAAACTATCTCTATACCAAATTTCATCTAAATCGGTTCAGCGGTTTAGGCGTGAAAAGGTAACATACAGACAGACAGACAGTTCCCCGCGGTTTAATCCAAATAAGTCGCAATCCCGTTTGACTATCCGGATAAAAATATCCTATGTCCTAATCTAGGTTATGGTCTACTCGTATGCCAAATTTCATCCAAATCCGTCCAGTAGTTGCAAAACTTCTGAAAAATTCTGAATAATTCCGGAATACTTCTAGGAAAGTTTCTTTAAATCAGAATTATTCAAAATGAATTTAATTAAGATTTTTATTTTTTTTTTGCTGAAAAATCGTATTTTGCATCGATCGTCGATCGCCGCCGCGCTGTCCCTCTGTGCGCGCCCGACTGCACGAGTCGTGCGTGCCGCGCGCGCCCGGCTGCACGAGTCGTGCGTGCAGGCGGTGGCGGTGCGGGGTGCGGTAAGAGGGGAGATGTTCCCTGGAGAAGTTTTCCCCCCCGCGCCCCGCGAGAAACATTCGTACCCCGCAATCGAATGTTTCCGCCGAATATTTCGCCCGAATAATTCAATGGGAAATATTCCCAAAGTTTCGGAATATTTCGGAATACTTCCGAAGTATTCGACGGGAATGATTCGGAATTTTTCCCGCCAGCATCTATAAGTCCAGCCGTTTTAACGTGAAAGCGTAACAAACATACAAAAACTCTAATATTTTTACAGTTAGTTTAGAAGAACCATTTTCCTTTGGGCTCCACCGCAGCCGGGTAAAAATAGTCCTGCAGGATTCCCAGTAATCATGTCAATTATTAAGGTTCACCTAACACAAAAATATCCTCGCTAATAATATCTTATTTCAACAGTTTTATTACATTGTAACAAACTTAGCACTTTGGACGTTAACTAATTAATCAAAAAAGTAATTAACGACGAGAGTGGTTGTCAAATTGTATTGCCTACCATTAATCAAGATTGTTTGATTGTTTTGTTAACATCGTATTTGATAAGTTCTTGGAGAAAAACGAACTCAATTTTTTTTATTTTATTGGATTATCAAGATGGCAACTTACCTACAAACGGGGTGAATAGGGATGCAGGGGTGAATCGGGACGAAACTTTAAAATGGATTTTAACGTTGAAATAATATAGTTTGTTGTCAATAAGGGTACGTAATCGTTAATTATATTACAGTAAACACATTAAGGTCCTTTTTGGCCACCCTCTATATTATTTTAATGTTAAAATCCCTTTTAAAATTTTGTACCGATTCACCCCTGCATCCCTATTCACCCCGTTTGACGGTACTTCAAATTACATTGAACTATATGTTCACCTGTGACTATTTCTATTTGGTACTTACATAACTTTTTCTGTTGTCTTTCATATTGTTTTATATTTTCTTTCAGGACATTAATTTCTTTTACGCTATTTGAACAGTAGGTATTCCATTATTTTAGTTGACAGATTCCTACGAGTTACTATAGCAGTCGTTACGAGAATTCGGGAGCCATAGTCCTAAGGGTCAGTTCACACCGCGACGCGACGCGGCGTGCAGATTTCAAGATAGCAATACAATTACAGACCTTACCTTCTACACAAAAAGGTACATAATTCTGTGTGTCTCCACCTCCACGCTGATGTGTACCTTTTTGTGTAGTAGATAAGGTCTATAATTGTATTGCTATCTTGAAAACTGCGCGCCGCGTCGCGTCGCTGTGTGAACTGACCCTTAGTGTGATTTAAGAACAAGAATGACATTATAGTGCTTCAAAGTTACTTTGGCGCGTGACCAAAATCGGAACTAACGCCGCCATGCAAAAAAGATCACAAACGTTTACCAAAAACGCCCGTGCTCCCGTGTAAATGTGATTCAAGCGTCAACAGTCCCTAGTAGCAGCGTACTTGATTTTACACATAATTATATAAACAAACAAGAAAAAAAGAACAGAAAAATAGGTACAAAGGTGATGCTTATTTGTATAGAAATCTCCTGCGTACTTGAGTGTGTATAAATGCCAGATTGATGAAAAAAGGCTGAAACTCGAAGCCAGATATCACTATGATACTCCATAGAAGTAAAGCTTATACAAATCTGTGAAACAAAGGGAGCATTCATCTCATCTGATTACTTCTGATAAGCTATGCCTCAGAAATCCAGTAGGTATATCCCTTAAGCCCCGCACACACTAAATCAGAGTCGCTCGCTAATCGAAGTGGTATTGAATAATGACATCTAAGGGCTGTTCACACGAGCCGAGTTGGCTCGCCGCCATCGCCAGTCGCCAATTAGACCGTATGACAAACACAAACATTAGCCTGACCGAATATCAATCAAGTTGGTGTTTATACCTACATGTATTTAGAAGTCTATAATATGTAGTTGTTGTATGTAGCTGTAGTGTTAGTTAGTTTAGATGTGTACCTACATCAACCTACCCGAAACTGTAAAATTTTCCCAATCAACTTTGAACTTTACGCTTTAGTGAAAAAGTTGAAAATATATTAAAGAAATTTGACAGATTGTAGTAGGTTGATGTGCCGGCGTTTGTATATTGTATAAGTGTGATTGCGTCTATGTTCGTTTCTTTAACATTTTTTTAGACGAAACGACTGCATTTATTGGGTGGTTATAAAGCATTTGATAAAGCTTAGAAAGCCATAGACAAGGACATATACTAAAATACTTAAATAAATCAAATGATACAAAATATAATTATGCTGCAAGAAAAAATCTGTTTGATATTTTTAGATCGTATTGATAGAGATTCATTACAAATCCTTCCAAAAGATTTATAGTGCGGAAACTGGAAACAGTTTATTTATGAATTTTTATACCTAACTGAAAATATGAACTTTCGCTTCACTCACCAGAAAGCTTTCTGACTGTTGAAAGTATTATAGAACAAGTTTGCTGACGGCAACATTTCGGTCAGGCTTGCCACTACTTAGCACGATGTTCAAAGAAGGTTTTATTATGCAAAGCTGACCGCTAGTTCAGCGCATGACAAGTTGCCGCGCTGTCGCCTGACTTTCAGTTCAGTTTTAGTTCGGGCGTAAATCTTTAAAATCCTTGAGTGAAAAACAAAAAACAAATTCTAACAGTTTTTTGTCAGGTCATCGACCGCAGTTAATGTAGTCACTCAAAATATCCGTTTAAAAAAAAACAGTTTTTTATATGTAAACTTAAGATATATTTGCTCAACTCATACTACAAACGGTCTTTGACCCCAAAAAAAATCAATCCTTTTTGTTTTATTTTATCGTGGTTTAGGTATTGATACTTACCCATCATGTTTGCAGTTTCGCTAATTAATTTAATTTAACCCTGTATGTATGTAGTAATATCAGAAGCCCAATTCTCGTAATTGTGATTTAAAATTATAATAACTTTTGTGTAAATTAAAAAATAATATGTTTTGCATGCCCATATGACGGTAGAGCATGGAGGACTCTTTTAATAAAACCTCTATGTACTAAATACCCATGTTTGCAAGCCAATAAATGATTTGATTTGATTTAAAAACGTTAAAAAACTAGTCGCAATCTCATCTTGGCGACAATCAATGTCAAAAGTCGAAGGAAATTAGATGTATTTTTGACAGATTGAGACTGAGATCAGACTGTGAACGTTCTTAAAATTACGAGAATACCTAACTACCCTACTCTTTATATTCGGTTGAATTGAAGATTTATTCCGATCTGATCCCCTTAACCCCCCTCCATCCCCCCTCTTCGATCCCCTGCTAGTTCGTCTTGTTTTAATCTCATGGCAACTGACTACTAAACTCTTTCATACAGTTAGATTTTAATAATACAGACGTGAAATTAAGATTTATTTTCGTTGGATCCCACTTTTGAATCCCAGTTTAATATTTTTGGCGTTGGATCCCACAAAACATTATTATGTATTTCCGTTGGATCCCAAATTTTAAAAATGCAAGATAATTACGTTTTATCGTCGTTGAATCCCAAAAGGTATTTCCGTTGGATCCCAAATGCTTAAAAAAATCTGAATGCGGGTACTAAATGTTCTATGTTATTCATGATGGATATAGTAAGCTCAAATACCGAGAGGCCCAGCCAAAACCAATTCCTTTAACATGATTGATCAAGCGGCGAGTGACGGCGACAGCATTCGAGGACACAGACAAATTGAAAGCCTCGCTGGAGAACTCTTTCAGCCTCGCTTCATGACTACAGGTTGCGTCAAGAGACGACAATAAATAATCAGCCTGTAATGTTCCCACTGCTGGGACACTGGCCTCCTCTCTGTGAGAGGGAGTGGGCTGTAATTCGCCACGCGGGCCCAGTGCAGGTTGGTACATTACATGTCACATGTCTTCGTATTTTTGGTTTTAAGACATACCGGTTTTCTCAGGATGTTTTCCTTCACCGTTGTGAGAGCAGTGGTGATGAAATAATTTACATAAAGTAAAGCACCTACTGGGTTCAAAGCTACGACCTAGAACTCGTATGTCGCAGCCATTACCACTGGGCCACCACTGCTCACGGCAACAGTAAGGACCTACTAATAAAGTGCGTTGAGCCACAACTTCTGCCACGGACGCCGATCAAAGCCGTCAGTTTCTATACGTCATTTATGAGAGAAAACGGTGACACGATTGGTTTATGTACGGAAACTGTTCCCAATGCTGGCCCTAGCAGCGGCTGCCGAAGAGCAACCACTAAGTCACAGCCTAACAGCAATAGCAGCCCTTAAGATATGTACTAACCTGAGCCGGAGTCTTGACATAATACTCTGTGTCGTTGATGATGAGCCGGAAGTCAGTCTCGAGCAGCGCCTCGATGGTGTCGCTCGCGGAGATGCGCACGCGCTCGTCCGCCGCCAGCGCAGCCGCGCGCTCCACGCCGCGGTCTTCGGCCTTCACCTAGAGATAAACAGACAGAGTATTAGGACATTGCAATGTTCATGGGAGGTGGAGTCAAGAGACTTGATTGATAAGCGAATTGATTAACTGTCTGTATCGTACAGATGTAAAAATATCGCGGCAGGATTCTATTGCGCACTGGATTTTCTACGCTCGGTGTTGAGCCGAGGGTTGAGAATCCAACAGAGCGCATTCCAGCGCGTCAAAAAAACACACTGTTGGATTTTCAACTCTTGGCGCTAGGCCATGCATTGAAAATCCAGCGCGCGAAAAAAAATCGCCTGGGGATAAGGCGCCCGTGCGAACCTGGGCTAAATATCACACTATATCACACTAATATTATAAAGGCGAAAGTTTGTGAGTGTGTGTGTGTGTGTGTGTGTTTATATGTTTGTTACTGATGGTTTTCAGTAAAAGAAGCTCAATACAACTGATTGAATAAGATTTAATCAAGAGAACAATACAATAATTTTCTTAGCAAGCCATGACAGAATTCATCTGTCACACACTTCAAACTCAAGTGACATTTCTTTAAATTGTATTCGTTTATAAAAACGTTCCAATACTAGGCCTTAAACTAATACAATATTAAGCAAAAAATACTAGGCGCCATAACATAAATATAACTGAATCTGAAAATACACATAACATAACAATGGTCAATGTATAAAGTTAACATTTTAATATTTGAGACACAAACTTTAAATGTTTTTCGGCAGTGAGAGGCTTTGTTAAAACATCAGCCAACATTTCATCAGTACAAAGATATTCTAAATCAATCTGTTTCTTTGTTACTAAATCTTTTACAAAGTGATGTCTTATATCGATATGCTTTGACCTCGCATGAAATACAGAATTATTACAAAGTTTATGTGCTGACTGATTGTCATTTAACATCAAAACTTTACAAACAATGCCAGTACATTCGGAAATAAATGTTTTCAAAAACATAGCTTCTTTACAAGAATCAGAGATTGCCATGTACTCAGCTTCTGTACTAGAGAGTGCCACTGTACGCTGCTTACGGCTTTCCCATGAAACTATGGACTTTCCAACACAAAATATGTAACCGGTGTAAGATCGACGATCCACCTGATTGGCACCCCAGTCTGCATCAGTGAAACCCACAATATTCATTTCTCCTTTCTGAAAAATAAGACTATAATCTACTGTTCCTTTCAAATACCTTAAAACCCTTTTTGCTGCTTTGCAGTGACTTTCACCGTAACAGTTGTTAAACTGGCTAAGGAAACTGACACTGTGAGCGATATCAGGCCTGGAACATACAGATAAATACATTAAATAACCAATTAGGCTTCTATAATCAAAGTTACATTTTGAACTATTTTCCTTCTGCAACTTTATTCCAACCTCCATAGGAGTTTTCATTGGTTTGCAATCTAACATATTGAATTTTTCTAATATTTTCTTTATATAACTTGACTGATCCAAGGTGAAGCTCCCATCAGCTGTTTTTTCTATTTTCATACCTAAAATATGATGGGCTGTACCTAAATCTTTCATGTCAAATTCATCCATTAGTCTCTTCTTTATAATATTCCTTCGTTGTGATGTTTTTAATGTAAACAACATTATATCATCAACATACAGGGCAATAATCATGATTTCACCATCATGACTATATACATAAACACATGATTCCGAAGATAACCTGTTAAATTTCAATTTTTGGGTTAAAACATCATTAATCTTCTTATTCCATTCTTTCGCCGACTGTTTTAAGCCATAAATTGCTTTATGTAGCTTATAAACTTTCTTCTCACATCCTTTTTCCACATAACCTACAGGTTGTTCCATGTAGACTGACTCTTCTAGGTCTCCATTGAGAAATGCAGTCTTTACATCAAGATGCTCAACTATCATGTCGTACTGAGCAGCCAGAGCCAGTAGTATTCTAATGCTTGAATACCTTACAACTGGAGCGAATGTTTCGTGGTAATCTATTCCATACTTCTGTGTGTATCCTTTCGCCACCAAGCGAGCTTTATACTTGAGTACCTCACCATTCAATCCTCTCTTTTTGCTAAAGACCCACTTGCATTTTACTGGCCTATGCCCCACAGGTAAGTCAACTAGGGTCCAGCATTTATTTTTTATGAAAGAGTTATACTCATCTGCTATAGCTTCACTCCAGTGTTTAGCTTCACTGCCACTCAATGCCTCCTTCAGCGTAGTCGGCAGCTCCTCTACCATTATCTCTGTGAGCCCAGCATACTCTGCTTCAGGAACATCTTGAAACAATGACTGCTCACTGTCCTGTGAATCAAGACTCGACCTCCCTGGATAGTATGTTACATCGGACGAAAAACAATCTGCACCCTCAGAATCCTCTTCATCATCCAAACTAAACATAGTTTGCCTACGAGGATTCCTTGTGCCATCAGAAGGTGAATTGTCATCTATAGAGGTATTTACTTGGGAAAACTGTTCGCCCTGGACAGTCTGAGTAGGCTCAGATACTCCTATTGGTGATAGTTGTACTGTAGTTGGTTGTACAGTTCTGTCTTCACTCAACAACACAGATGTATCTATTACTTTAACATCAGTATTTTTATTTTCATCATGTGACACAATTTTACTACTTAATAACATATTTTCTATGAAAGTGACATGCCTCGCCTTATGGATCTTCCTAGGATAAGATGGATCTATGAGTCTGTAGCCTTTAGTTTCTTCACAATATCCTACAAAAATAAATCTCCTACTTCTAGGATCCAGCTTCCTGGCATTTTCATCAACTGCATATGCTATGCATCCAAAAATACGTAAATGTGCAACATTCACCTTTTTAGATGTCCATTTTTCTTCAGGTGTCGTACCCATGACTGCCTTGGTGGGAGAACGGTTTTTTAGGTAAACCGCTGTGTTAGCCGCTTCAGCCCAATACTGTTTTCCCAGTCCAGCATCTTGCAGCATACAACGGGTTTTATCCATAATTGTCCGGTTAGCCCTCTCCGCTACACCATTCTGTTCACTGCAGTGTGGAACCGTAGTTTCATGCCTAATTCCACAAGTTCTTAAGTACTCCTGAAAAGACAAATTAATGTACTCACCGCCATTGTCACTTCTTAAAGTTCTTATTTTCTTGTTAGTAAAATTTTCAACTAGTGCTTTGAATATTTTAAATTTTTGAAACACTTCATCCTTTTTCTTTATGAAATAAATAAATGTTTTTCTACTGAAGTCGTCAATGAATGTTACAAAATAACGCGATCCACTGTATGATGGAACCTGCATAGGACCACACACATCAGTATGCACCAACCCTAATATTTTGGTTGACCTACTGTGACTTTTCTTAGGAAATGGCAGTCTAGTTTGCTTTCCTTCTATGCAAGCTACGCAAGGACTAAACAAAGAATTATCAAAATGTATACCTTTGACCAATCCATTTTTCATAACATTCATGCTCCTCGAGTTAAGGTGACCCAACCTCTTATGCCAAATCTCATGTGAGACAGAACCGCCGGCAGACACTAAAGCAGTCATGCCTTCATCGTGCACTGGCAACTTCACAGGTTGAACCTGCTCACAGACTGAGTTCATGGCACTCTCTGATCTTACCTTACAACTCACATTTTGTACAGTGTCTAGTTGATAAACACCGCTATAGCATGTACCAGTAGCTATAACCTCATTATCATCCAAGATTTTGCAACCTTGTTTATTAAAAATTACACTAAAACCTTTCCTATTCAATTCACTAACTGATAATAAATTTGCAGAAAGTTTAGGAATATAGTACACATTACTTATTGTCTTTAAACCCTTTTTTAACTGTACTTGCACATTACCAAGTCCTTCAGTCATGATTTTTTCTCCATTTGCCACGTTAACTTCAAGCGATTTAGTACACTGAAAATCCTGCATGATCTCCTTGTTATTGGTCATGTGGTTGGTCGCCCCACTATCCACATACCAGATATGACTCTGCAGTTTCACAGATAACGCTGTTAACAATGACTTCTCTGCCTTGGGAGTCATCTTCTGTTTACTTTCAGCTTTCTTTGGGCAATCTTTCTTTATGTGACCGCTTTTCTTGCAGCGAAAACACTTTGGAGGTTTCTTTGCCGCCAACGCATTCAGCTCTTGATAATCATCACGCTTACCATCGCGTCGCTGCTGCTCCTGTAAAAGCTTAGACTTAACCATATCACTTGTCAACTTTGTATTAGCATTCTCCAAAGCCATGATAAGGGGGTCAAAGTCTGGGGTCAAACCGCTCAACATAATAACAGCTAAAAACTCATCATCAAATGCATTCCCAATGTCTGTAAGCTGCTGCCCAAGCTCAGTTATTTTAGTTAGGTAGCTCTGCATGCTCTCCGCCTCACTCAGCCTCACACCAAACAGCGCTCTTAGTAATCCTAGTCTCCTGCACAAACCTTTATCCTCGTAAGCGCGTTGCAAGCTATTCCACGCTTCATATGCCGTCTTCGCGTTACGAATATGTGGCAACGCGGACGGACCAACCGATAAGCAAATTTTAGCCAACGCCTTTTGATTTTTCTTAGGGTCTACGTTCCCTTTCTCGGTTTCTATGCAATCGTATAGATCTTCGTGCATAAGAACGTTCTTTAGCATGAACTTCCATTGGTTATAGTCTTCGATGCCTCGCAGCTTCTCAATCTGCAGTCCCATAGCAGCCATGTTCATTGTGTCCAAAGACATTAAAATTATTTTAAATCTCTTTGATTTATGATAACTCGCTACTAGTCTGGGCCCATAACCTGATGGTTTTCAGTAAAAGAAGCTCAATACAACTGATTGAATAAGATTTAATCAAGAGAACAATACAATAATTTTCTTAGCAAGCCATGACAGAATTCATCTGTCACACACTTCAAACTCAAGTGACATTTCTTTAAATTGTATTCGTTTATAAAAACGTTCCAATAGTTACTTCTTCACGCTCAAACCGCTGAACCGATTTAGATGAAATTTGGTACAGAGATAGTTTGAGTCCCGGGAAAGGACATAGGCTACTTTTTATCCCGATATTCCCACGGGATCAACATTTACGCGGGTGAAACCGCGGGGCGCAGCTAGTATGTCCATAAATGCAAAACAACTGTCATTCTTTTTCAGTCGTATGAAATGGCTGTGTTGCAGGACAATTGGAAAAATTGATAAACGATCGGAGTATATTTATGAGCGACTGCCTGTCAGACCACCACAACCCAGTTACTGGGTAATACGATACTCCTTGGTAAAACTGGTTTTCAGACTTTCGGGCTTCTGACGACCCGTAACGATTGTCAAAGATTTACGAATGAAACCCGGGACCAACGGCTTAACGTGCTTTCCGAGGCACGAGGGTATCACACCGCCATCTTCCAAACTCCGGGCTGTTACTAGCCAACTCCTAATGGACAACCCAATAACACTGTCCGACTGGGGAATCCACCCAGGACCCCACGAGAACACCGCTGATAGCTACACTAATGTTTGTAGTTGGTGTGACATAAAAACTTTTTTAGTGAACTCACATCACGGTTGCAATCAACCCTTACGAGCACATAAACCGCTAAACTCGATTAAATTACGCATATAATCTCGGTCACGACTGAAAGTTCGCTCATTACTCAAGATGGTCGAACTCTGGCGAAGTAATAAACGTAATTATCGAAAGTATTGGACTATCGGCAGCCGGTGTCTTTGAAATTACTGGTATAGTCCGCGCGGAACTAGTTGGTCGCGCCTTAGGTATGTGAACGGTGGGACGGAGGGGCGGGGGCGTATTACTCAGTACGTGCGTTGCGAACCGCTGCTTCACTCCTGCCCCCACCTCAGCGGCCAACTAGTTCCGCGCGGACTATTAGTCTATTGATTAGTGGAGGTTTTGGGACGGATCATCAATTGGTAATCAATCTAGTTCACCCAGTTACTTGTGTGGGAATAGTATATTTAATAATTAAAAATATTAACCTAAGCTTTTGCGGACTCGTTTGTCTTGTGGTCGCAAGCGCTACAGACCATGAGGTCCTAGGTTCAATTCCCAGGTTGGGCAAAGTGTTATTGGGTTTTGTCATCTAGAATTTCGAGTAGCAGTACGGAGTCTGTATTTGTGCCCGGTTAATGGCAATAGACTCACCTATAGATGGGCAATCCACCGGGTTTAAACCCGGTGCTTTTGGTAAACACCCGATAAACACCCAATTTTCTGGGTGTTTACGGGTGTTTATCGGGTGTTTATCAAAAGCGCCGGGTTTAAATCGGGTGGATTGCCCATCCTCGCCGTCTGTTACATGGGACTTTAACATAACTGGTGAAATATGGGTGTACTAAAGGTAGGTACACCTCTGCTTAACCCGAGGATTACAGGTGTGGTGTGATGTTATGTAAAAACTTTAATTATTTATAGAACTACGCCGGACGACGTCATTACGTCAGAGCCGACTGTCGCTGAAAACCAGCGCTGGGGCTCTGTCTTGCACAAGGTCGCAGCATAATGCTGGGCGATAGCCGTTTTGCGTGGATGTGACGCATGTTTCCCCCTACCTTTTTTCTTTGCGTTATATTCACAGCAAATAAACGTATTTTCTTTCTTTTCCTTATGTTATTCTCTTAAGTAAATAATGGCTTGTGATTCAAAGTCAAAGCATTTATTTCAACCGTTAATAAACACTTTTGAATAGTCAAGGAATCGGTAAGTTAGCCACAAAGTTGAAGGTTATCCTTTCAAAATCGAACGTAAATAAAATTAATTTAGAAAAATAACATCACAACTATGTGTTCGGCGATTGTATTTCTTGTCACATCAATTTATGCGGCTTATTCCACTTTGCCCCACCGGCCGCCCCACTGATGGGGCAAAGTGAAATGCCTAAAATTTTGCAGTGAAATCTGCCCCACTAAATCGAAGTAGTGGGGCAGATTCCACTACTTTAACATCTAGTTGGATTGCAGCTTTTGCAGAACTTTAACTGAATCGTAAAATAAAATATATTACATAGTTTTTAATACAACGGCTTCGCTCTCTTATTTCTAAAATTGGTACAAGCAAATATCGATTCCTCTTCAAAAATTGCACAGAAACTGGAGCTTTTATCATTTATAGATTCAACCTAAGTCTAACGGGACGAATATAGACATCGTTATATGCAAATAAGGGCCACTCAACAACGTATACAGTGACCAATTGTGTCGTGAGTGGCAACTATGGGCCTATTATATGCGTCTGATGGGCACTTGTAACAAGATTCTGTGTCTATAGGGATACTGTCATATGTTTGCTAGTGCATTGTGAAGAGTCAATAGTATTTGTCGATAACGAAACATTTACCCGGTAAGGAATAGAAAGTTCAAGGAAGACGTGGTTTTAGCCAAGACTCTCAAACTCAAACCATTTATTTCAATTAAACCATTTACAGGCACTTTGGAATTTTCAAGGAGTCGGTCCGGTAAGTAATAGAAAGTTCAAGGAAGACGTGGTTTTAGCCAAGACTCTCAAACTCAAACTATGTATTTCAATTAAACCATTTACAGGCACTTTTGAATTGTCAAGGAGTCGGTCAGTCAGAAATATGAAGCTAGTTGCCCATTCCAAAGCATAGTTGGTACCTATGGAGAAGAACGAGCAAGAAACTTCATGAACACTGTTTTATAAATTATACTGTTACAAAATAATAGTTACATTATTAATTAAAAATATTGTAAAACATTTTTAAAAGAGTAACGGTGGAGTTTCTTGCCCATTCTTCTCCATACGAAAACTACCTTTCGGAAGGGGCGACTAGGATCAATTCTATTTTAATGTAAATTTTGATGTTTGAAAGTGCCTTTTATGTGCCTATTTGAAATAAATGCTTTGACTTTGGCTTTGACTTTGAATTTATAATTATATGTGAAAACGATGTAAAAAAGATATACGTGTTAAATCTTCTGAGATGAGGATAGGCTTCATTGTGTTAGGTTTAACGAAGAAAAGTGCTCATGGAAATAAATATAATGTATGTAGGGAAGACAAGGTTAACGACTCCCACAGACAGGCGTAACGGGACGGAGCGGCGCGATTTTATTTTTTTAGTTATGTCGCGCTATCGCAGCGCGCCTGTCTGTGGAAAGCCTTTAGTCTGGTCGCAGCTTAAAACTAGTTGATTTTTAAGAAAAGCCATGCAGTGAATTTTTTTGGTTAAACTGAAATTATGATTCAATGGTCAAACAATCGAATAAAATTAAGTTTCTGTTTTGATATAGTTGGAATCGTGCCAGCAAGTCTTCAAATAATGAATATTGTAGATGCAAAGGTGGACACTAACCTGTCCATCCACCTGTTGAAATTCTGATGCCGAGAATCACTTGAAGGGTAGTGCTATGCTAGCTATGGTGATACACTGGTTGATAACTTACTGCCACCAGACAATGTCAAAGAGTCTTTTCGCTGGGTGTTCAGAGATGTGAGGACCACAGACAGATCTCACAATAACGCGGTGTCCTGCGTGAGCGACGAATACGACGCGACGCGACGAACGCGATCAACTCAACGGCAGACTGTCATATAGGCCGCAAGCAGGGTACTGCTTGCGGCCTATATGACAGTCTGCGGCGAGACGCGACGTAACGCGTACTTGTTTTGAGGGCAACCAGACGCGACACCACGAACTACAATGAACTTTCGAGCAAAAGTGTACTGTACTTCTCCATGATTCGAGAAGTAATGACCAAAATCACGTAGGACATTTGTCGCGTGTAGCATCGCGTCGCATTACGTCGCGTCGTGTTGCGTCGCATCGCGTCGTATTCGTCGCTCACGCAGGAAACCGCGTAAGTACTTGACCAATTTACTACCGGTACAGATAGTGCCATCCACGAAGACGCGCCCCACTCTTCCTCCTAATCGCTATTGGTTATCGCTTGTCAATTCTTCGAGTGTAATTTTTTTTTGACAAACACTATTTACCCACTAATAAATAATCAGTGTGTATCGACAGAAGCAAAACACTAGCGGAATATTGCACACTTGTAATATAACCGATAAGGAAGAAAAGTGGGGCGCGTCTTCGAGAATGGCACTATCCGTATACCAGTACCTTTACTTCGATTTATACTTTTACCACGTATGACGTAGCTCATAAAGAAGCCCAGAGGCCTAATTGAGTAACACACATAAAATTGCAATCGATCGCAATGTCTTTCACTATGACGGTTCAGCCACGCTCATTGCGTGATTTAAGTTGTTCAGGAGATGAATTTTTTAAACCAATGAAGCAATGGTTTAGGAATTTCTTTCAAAATCCTCGGATTGTGATTGACAGTGCGTTACGCAATTAAATTGCAGCCGATGTATTCTGTAAAAAACTCACCGTGAAAACTTAGGTGAAGTGAGCTTGGAGTGAAATGTCAATCCCTAGTATCAGGTAGAATGACAGCTCACTACAAACTCCCCTTCGCTTAAGTTCTCACGGTGGGATTTTTACAGAATAGACCTGCTGACGCTACGGATTGACACTATTGACAGCGCATTTCAAACTCACTTCACGGTGAATTTTTTACAGAATAGCTCTACTGATCTTATTACTTGTTTCCAAAAGCTTTCTCACCTGTTCTAGCAGATCGCCGACGGTCTGCGAGACGGGACGGAGTGTGAAGCGACATCTCTCGCGCCGGGACGGCAGCGGTACGGTGATCACCGGCAGGCCGCGCCGGTACGTCACCGTCACCTCTGAAACAATAGAAAGAGAAAATTAATTATATTTCTCAAAATAAGTCGCAGGCCAACAATGATCCGAATTCCGTATTTTTCAGTGGGCAAAGGGAGGATGCCGGAATTACTGACACAAGCGTCCACTGACTGGACTGGTTTACCAAATCTGTGTGGTTTTTTCCTTAAAATACCATTTCAAACACCAATCTATACGGTCCTCACATGATCTGACCGATATAATGTCTGGACTTGAAATGAGACTGTGATCTCTGAGTTTGTATTGTATAACTACTTATAAAAAAGGCAGATCCAAATAGAACCATTACATCAAAAATAATCCTAACAAAAAACAAGAAAGATTACTTTCGTCGACCAGAAAACGACATACAAAGTATTTTCAGGTATTGTATGGGGCGATGGATTGCTTTTCAGATTTTCTTATTATATATCACAGTAATTCTTAAGTTTATGGTATTTTTAACATGCCTCAAACCGCCAGAATAGATGGTTAGTCACCATCCAATTTTCCCATTTTAAAATAAAATTAAATATTTATTTTTTTATTAAAGAACAATGTCAGATGTCCATAGTAACTTTGGCTCAATATTAATTTATCACGGACAGTGAAATTCTTACGTTTTTTTTTGTGTAGTTTAATGTGAAAAGATTTTCTGTAATATCCACTTTTACACTGAACTTCTAAAGAAGAAGTTATTCAGACATTTTAAATTGGAGGTTATTGTTGCTCTATCACGCGTCTGATAGCATCTTCTCTTTCTGAACTGTTATTTAAGGGGTGAGACTTTACACGATGCAATGAATGACCGCAACCAATACAAAGATTTCGATGCACAATTGATTCAGTTGGCGCATTGCTACTTGTTGGATTACTTGTTTGTTTAATAAATAACCAACAAAACTGACATTTGGAATCTAAAACCAACAAAATACGGTTGTGTTGCAAATTAACATTTAGCGTAGTTAAAACAGTTGACATTCTATTAATAAATATCGTACTTTACCTCAGAAAGTGAAGTCCATTGCCGTAACAATGAATGGACATCGTCAGATTTAAGTAAATGCCGTTCCATCCGGAACACATTTATACCACAATTAATACAACGTAGTTGATGGTACATTGTCACAAAATGTGTGGTATGAATATAACACAATAAGTCTATAAAGCAAACGCAGATGAATTCAAGAAGGAAACAAATGTACACATAGAAAAACACGAAAAACACCGACAACAACAACATGTTTGAACTGGCGCGCGCGATTTTGACAGAACTGCAAAAGTTTTTTTTTTTTTAATGGCGAACTGCTGGTTGCCATTACAAGGCGATTAAGTTACTTATCGAATACAGATCAGGAAAATCGATTTCTTGAATTTCGTTCTTATATTCTTTAAAAAATAATAAATGTATTTTAATAAACACGACGAACGTATTATTTAGATAAAAAATAATAATAATAAAAGACAATTGTGAGGTGGTAAATAAAAACTAAAGAGTAAATCGCTTTAATTATTTAGAATAATCGATTACAGTGGCAGAATAGGTAACTACCTGACACTTTTTTATTTAAAAAAAGTAAAACCTGGAATTCAAGGACATGATTAGTAAAATGATTACTTATTAAAATGATTTTCTTTTCGAACAGTTCTCGAAAAGAAATAAATATTTTTTTAGAAGTTGGAATTTTATATTTAAATTGTTGTAGGTAAAAACTTTGTGTCCGTGTGAATTTAGTTTTAAAAGTTGTGTAAGCCGAAATCTGACATTGTTCTTTTATGCACAAGTAAAAACTGTACAAAGGCGGACTTAATGCCTTGCCTTGCATTGGGATTTATCATGCGGTATAAAAACAAAATTACGAATCGCCTTCACTATGTTTAGATCAGTTTTCTTCAAACCTCGTACATCTCTATCTACAAAGCAACAACATCCAAGTCTTTCATATCCTGCCCCAGCATCCATTGACTGCCGTTCAAACATTCTCGTTTCTATAGCGTCTTGTGAGAAGCACCCTCAGGCTTATTGCCGTCTTTGTCTGCGTGAGGCTTAAACACTCCGCCAAAGTGGTGGTGGAACGAACGTGAGTAGACTTGGTGTTTTGAGGTTATAAGGGTGGGAAGTTCTTCTATTGATTTGAAAGTATTTTTTACAGTAATTGCACTTCTAGAGCGGGAGGATAATGATTAATTATCGAATTTAAGTTATGATAACTATATAAATAAAAATTTAAACGTTATTTGTTGGTAAGCGCATCACTTGAGAACGGCTGGACAGATTTGGTTATTTTTTTTGTTTTTAAATGTTCGTATTGGTCCGATTCACGTTTTTAGACAAACTGGAAAAAAATGGGTAAAACTGAATGTTCTTTTTCTATGGCATTTTTGTAAAAACTATTGCTTGGTCAGGACGTCTGTCGTGTCATCAATGTTTTTATAGTAATACAGTTAAACAGTATTACTATAAAAACGTAGCAAAAACCTATAAGTATCTATAGCCTTTAGCCATTATACGACTCATCAAAAAAAATGTGGTATTGTGTAACTGTTGATGTGTTTTGCTGGCCTTAGTGTGTCCGTTTAGATGTTATGACGTTTCAACTCTGTAAGTACTTAATTTATCGGGCTATAATTACAGATTTCAGTTTCAGGAGGGGCTTGTGGCTAAATAATAATAGCCGCACGGGTCAATCAATCAGGTTAAGCTACGCTTGCCGCGGTTGGTCCGTGGATGGGTGACCAACTTCACATACCAAGACCCCTCCGTGCCTCGGAAAGCACGTTAAGCCGTTGGTGCCGGCTGTCATTCCTAGATCTTTGACAGTCGTTACGGGTCGTCAGTAGCCCGAAAGTCTGACAACCCAGTCTTACCAAGGGGTACCGTATTACCCATTATCTGAGTTGTGGAGGTCAGATAGGCAGTCGCTCCATGTAAAATACTGGTGCTCAGCTGCATCCGGTTAGTCTGGAAGCCGAACCCAACATAGTTGAGAAAAGGATAGGCAGATGATGATGAAGATGACTTACAGATTTCAGTAGGTTATTAACCCCCTTGTTTATAAGTAAACGTTGCTTAAAGTTAAGAGATGTTTAACCGTCAATACTGTATGATTAAACAGACGTTAATAATTAATTAATTAAAAGCAACGTTTATATATAAAGGGGTTAATGTGAAACATTAAAACATGTCCAACAATTTAGTAATCCTCTTTCTAACAAAATTATTCTAAACTAAACAGTATTACACAAAACACGCGGTACTAAACGGATTAAAAGGGAATGAACAGAAACTCATTTACACTTGAGCGGATCGAAAGCGGAACTTTTGTACGGAACCACTTCCCGAGTAGGTTTCCCGTAAAACATTCGTTTTTGGTACCTACACGCGGTAAAAGCGTTTCTTTGTTCGGGAATTTTTGGGACTCCGTCTGGTTTTCGGGACATCATTCGA
The DNA here is from genome assembly GCA_945859645.1 of Amphipoea oculea. Lineage (NCBI taxonomy): Eukaryota > Metazoa > Arthropoda > Insecta > Lepidoptera > Noctuidae > Amphipoea > Amphipoea oculea. The sequence goes on from OX243868.1 coordinate 5,676,848, forward strand.
AACGTACGAAATTCCGGTCGGATTTTTCCGGATACTGATTAATGGTTATTTTATTATCTGGACTGGATCACTTTAGGCTTTGCGTAGATCCGAGTTAAGACTGTCTGCCGTAAGTCAGACTACCTATCTATACATTAGTATCGATAGATACTCGTAGCTTTATCCTACTAAAATGTGAAAGTTTGTGAGGATGTTTGTTACTCTTTCACGCAAAAACTACTGAACGGATTTTGATGAAAATTTGCAGTGATATAGCTTACACGTCAGAATAACATATATAATACTTTTATCCCGATATTCCCACGGGATCGACACTTATTTCATTTATTTATTTATCCATTTATTTCAGACATCAAGGCCCATATAAATACATACAACATTACAATTACACTAAAAACTAACACTATATGCGGGTATGCATTACGCGGGTGAAACCGCGGGGCGCTGCTAGTTATTAAATAAAGCTGCAGAGTTTGTTTGTTTGTATGAACGCGCTAAGCTCTGGAAATATCAGTCGGATTTGAAAAAAAAATTTTTTGCATTTGATAGCCTATATAGAAGTAGCCTATAGGCTACTTAACATCACGCTAGGACCGAGGGAGCCGAGCAAAAACAGAAAAAAGTGAAAAAGAACGCTGAGCGAAAACGAAGTTCATACGGGCGACCGATGCGGCGCAGCGCGACGGGATGGCTCGGGGGAACATGAAATTTCATGCGAATGAAGTCGCGGGCAGACATGCTAGTACTATATATAGCTCTACTAGCTGCGCCCAGCGGTTTCACCCGGCTAAGTTTCGATCCCGTGGGAATATCGGGATAAAAACTATCCTATGTCCTTTCCCGGGACTCAAACTATATCTATACCAAATTTCATATACCAAGTGGTTTAGGTTTGAAAAGGTAACATACAGACAGACAGAGTTACTTTCGAATTTATAATATTAGTATGGATGTAAACAATGTGAACAGGCATCTTCTGGGCTCGCTCGTTCCATCATAGACCTCATCCATCGCTTTCCATCAGGCGTGATCGAGGTGAAGAGTAGGCCTAAACAGCAATAAAAAAAAAATTAGAGCGCACACTCGCGACAGTTTGTTTTGGCAGAACAAGACTGTTCTATCTACAAATACTCTAGTGTGCACACTGTCTTACTAAGGTACGACACACGAGTAGTATAAATGAACCTCGTTTTTGAAATTAGAAGAAATTACTTACATTTTTAACCGACTTTAAAAGAGGAGGTTCGTTATTCAACCCGTACGTATGTATGTATGTTTGTATGTCCGCGATTTTAATAAAAACTAATGAACCAATTTTGATAATTCTTTCACTATTGTAATCTACATACTTTCAGAAAGGTTTTAATATATACATTAGGTAGTTATTCTTATGTGCGAAGTTATATGCATAAATGTACTGCATCTCCGGCATTTCTTTGCGAATTTTTCTATAAGTAGTCATATGGTTCCATTGATAATGGTGTGAAGTGGTCTAAAGTACTCGTAAATTGTTTCATTATACGCGAACGGACACAACCTGATTGTCCGCACGCTCCACTTACCGCGTACACTGATGCGCGAAAGTGTTAAACGCTGTAAGAATTGATTAATTTACAAGTATCTGCATTACATGCTGCAGTTTTTTTTGTTGGTTTTCGCACTCCGCATTGCCTACTTACATACATATTTTATGGCACTAGGAATATAAAGAAGAATAAGATCAGTGGTGGCCAAGTGGTAACGGTCCCGACTTACGAGTTGTAGGTCATGGGTTCGAACCCAGGCAAGAGCAGACATTTCATCACCACTGCTCTGAAAACAGTGAAGGAAAACATCGTGAAGAAACCGGCATGTCCTAAACCCAAATATTTGAAGACTTGTGACATCTACCAACACGCACTAGCCCCGCGTGGTGGAACAGGCCACTCCCTCTCACAAAGAGGAGGTCAACGGTGGGAAAAATAAAGACATCCAACGCTTTCCCAGAGCAACCAAAGCTTTAGCCCTCTTCCTCTCGAGAGAAGGCCTGTGTCGCAGCAGTGGGAACATAAAAGGCTAATTATGCTAAATAACATGTCATTAAAATGCTAAAAACACCGCATGTTTGCGAGAGAAATATCAAACTAAAGTAGGGATAAACTCTATACTTTATTAGGTTTTTTTTATCCGACTTTATTATCTGGCGTTATTTCATAACTAATGATAATCTCAAGTTTAAAAAAAAAATAATGATAAACATTGTTGTACCTATGTCCAAAGCTCATAAGTACAGCTAAGCTCATAGTAAGCTACAGGTACAACAATTAATTATTTCGCCGCACACCGCACAATGGGGATTTCTAACCCTAAGCTACGGAACCAACTGTACGACACCCGATTTTAATATTTATGGCACATTAACATTTTAATGTATGGTGTCTCCAAGTGTACGACATGACATTTAAACGGGAAATCTTCTTGAGCGTGTAAGGACGGAATCCTTGTCATAAACTGAGAACAATATTTATTTTAGGTTGTGTCGATTTACGACGAAGGTAAGAGTAAAATTAAAACAACAACGTTCCGTTTACGTAAGTAGCAAACAAAAGTAACAAAAAAGTCTTTTTATACTGACGTTCCGTAAAAATGAATGGTGAATTCATTTGAACGATTCTGCACGCAACTGTACAAAATACTTTGTTAAACTTTCAAGCAGATTAATCGTTAGAAAGAGACGTACGATAATTATTTGTGGTTAAAGTCACAAGCGACAGCGGGGAATGCTATTAAGATCGCGTCAAAAGTTTCTGGTAATTATTCCTACTAACTGCGAAGAACATTTGCGTAAGCGCATAATTAGTGAAATTAAATTCCGAAGTAACTCATCTGCTAATGTAACTCAGGAGTTGGGTGTGTGAAATTAATGCCTTCTAAGATTTAACTTGGTATACACGTACAAGTGTAAATTACTCATAATGTTAAGTGATAAACGAACATTTTAGGTAACAGGCTATATGAAATTATGTCGCTGCCGGCACCATCTGTTTGCGCAATGTAGCGGTATCTACAACGCCACATGCGAACAACGCGTCATACTGACGTCACGCAAATCCTGCATCTCGCAAGCAGTTTACCGCGCAACTAGCATAGATACAACGGCCCGACATGAATCATTGGGCAGTTGCCTGCCAGACATAACACCCGTCTGGTCGGAGTATCCTCCCTTTTCTATAGAGTATGAGTGAACTTTACACCTTATTCCTCATACCTCTAGACGCAACTATCATCCAAAACTGTAGCCAGAGCCGAATCCCCAGTCTGCCGTACTTTAAAATAGCTAAATGCCTTTCTGACTGCCAACCCTGAATGTGATGTGTTTGCGGATAATTGAAGTAAAAATATGCGTATACTTCTGGTGTTCTGTGAGAGAAAGTATGCAAGGGAGTCCACTGTTCCATGTTACTTTTAAATTAAATTTTATACAACACTAGCTTTTGCCCGCAGCTTCGCTCGCATCATAATTCATCATACACGTGGCGCCATCTATTATCATAATAACGTTATTGTTGTTTTCCTCGGAAACAGATTTTTTTGGGATGAAAGGTACCCTATGTCCGTTTCTGTACACCTGAAAATGTATATGCAAAATTTCAGGATGATCGCTTCAGTGGTTTAGGCGTGAAAAGGTAACAAACAAACAAACTTACTTTCGCTTTTATAATATTAGTTAGGAAGTTAGGATAATTATTGTCAATTTAATATAAATAGTTTCTATGTTAATAAATGCAATTGGTATTGTAGCGTTTTAATTAACCATAAATAAATGTGAGAACTTAATTAATATTTTGTATCATTCTATGCTTTTTTATGTCCTGTACTAAGCTTTTCAAGTTCGTACCTACTATCAAATAAATACGATAGATATGCTTTATGTATGTATGTATTTAATGGCGTTTTATAATAAGCGCCATCGCCATGCTGCGAAAACCCCATAAATATAGCCCTAGTAAGCCATAAAGCAGGACAAGCCCCTAAATAGATAAATAAATTATTTGCTACCCACAGGTGGTCGGTATTCAAAGATCCTTAACGCCTGCTTTGCGGTGGGCCTACCCAGTCAATATTACATTAAATTTCCTTTAGGACTCCGTCCTTATCGAGTAAAATAATCGGCTTTCCCTATCCTAGCACAAAAATATTAACATGATTAGGAAAATCGATAATTTTATCAGCTTATGGTAATTTAGGAACAGTCATGGTATATCAGCTGTGGTGGCCCAGTGGTAACGATCGTGAATTACGAGTTGTAGGCCGTAGGTTCGAACCCAGACAGGCGCTTTACTTTGTGTAAATTATTTCATCAACACTGATCTCAAAACGGTGTAGGAAAACATCGTGAGGAAACAGGCATGTCCTAGAACCAAAAATTCGAATTCATGTGACGTCTATCAACCCGCACTGGGCCCGCGAGAGGAGGCCTGTGTCCCAGTAGTGGGAACAATATAGGCTGATTATGTACTATATTTTTATCTATACCTATGGTAAGCCACCATTTTAAGAGATTTCTCTAGTATTTTTACCAGGAGACAGGTTTTTATAGCTTAGTGATATTTTTACATACGATTTATGCTAATAAATATTCTACACGTTAATCCCATTACGACATTAATACCGGAGTAAGCTTACTACCTCCTACACAGATCATTATAAATGATATTATTATAGACTACTGCATTCTGCACGTCGCGTCGGAAGGTATAGACGCCAGAACATCAAGCTCCTACAATCTGTCAAATTTATTTAATAGATTTTGAACTTTATCGCTAAAGAATAAGGTTCAAAGTTGATTGGGAAAATTTGACAGTTTCGGTTAGCTTGATGTTCTGGCGTCTGCACAAGTAGATAATAGGGTGCGTGTAGTAAGACTGGTGGATGAAATCTTGAGGCAATATACAGTGTGGCAGCAACATCAAGACAAAACCTGTTACCATAGATCCAGTACATGATTCTAAACCTCCCTGGCTAGAATTTTTTGTCGGTTATTAAAAAACGATTAGCTCTGCCATACATTTTGACCGCGTTATTGCACGTTTCTATGAAACAGCTGATTATTTTTTGGATAACCGACATAAAATTTCCATGTGTAGAATCATAATTATGCTCAATTCATGATTTTAGTTTGCACGTCGATATCCATGCCACCCTGTAGACCAGTAGCAGCTGATAATGATTTCATTTAAACACTTAGATAACGTCAATCAATCATAATCAGCCTATAATGTTCCCACTGCTGGGACACAGGCCTCCTCTCTGTGAGAGGGAGTAGGCCATAATCCCAAGCGGGCCCAGTTGATGCCAGTTGGTGGATGTCACAAGTCTTCAATTTTTTTGGTTCTAGGACATGTCATCTTCACCCTTTAATTAAATTCGCAAAGTGCCTGCCTGGGTTCAAACTCACGACCTACAACTCATAAATCAGGGCCGATACCACTGGGCCACCTCTGCTCCCTTAGATAACGTACTCTGATGTTATTTTAAGGTAAACTTTCTCAATACATTTTCAAAGCGTTTGAATTGCTTCTGTTATAGTTTCCCTACCCGCTCCCGTTACCTCCTGTGCTTTACGCCGCCATATTAAGTATGCGCGTACGCAGCATAAAGCGACGCCCGCACAGTGGGCAGACGTTGTAATTGCCCTGTCACTTTCCTAATTATCATCACGTTGTCCAGCGTTTCTCTCCAATGTTTGATTTATAGATATCACTTTTGCATGCGACGATACACATTACTTTTTTTATTACCCTCGTTTTATTTATCTAATAAACTTTTGATCGAGATTGTACTTTTTTCCTCTGACACAATTTATGCGAAGTACTATTAAACACAAAATCAAATGTTAATTATGTTTATTGCATGCAATTCGTTATAGATTCATTAATGGGTTTTGTTTGACAACCTTGTTTGCGTTTTGCATACAGAAATGAATCGCACTATTATGAATATTTCAATTATCGTTGATGTTTGCTTTGGTAAGTCAAGTTTCGAAATTATAGCATTATATTCGGTAATGTGTTAGTGAAATATTTTTGTTATAAAAACAAGCACCGCACATACTGAAAAATTGACGATTTTCATTTATCGAGTAAGATTTTATCGAGAAAATTCCAATCAACAATACGTATTGTATTTTCATTCATTTACACGATGACATAATATCGATACATTGGGATATTGTTGTCAACACTCCCTATTGTAACCTTTGTTCCGCAAACGAGATTAAAAATATGAAGTCATGATTGTTTATTTAAAGGTTTTCAAAAAGCGATTTATTTTCCATTCCATTATACAGGGTGAAATTAAATTCATGAGCATCCTTTTAAGGGGTCATTATACTCATCATTATGAACAGCTTTTACTATGGGCCTAAACCTAAAATCGCAAAAAAAAAATCAGCCGTTCCTTGCATTTATGTCCACATAACTCGTCAAAATGTAGGGAAGAGCTGATTTCTTTTGCGATTTTGGCCCCATAGTAAAAGTTGTTCATAATGATGATTATAATGACCCCTTAAAAGGATGCCCATGAATTCAATTTCACCCCGTATTGTGGATATTTAGTTTGACCTCGTCAAAGAAAACAAACTGAGCCACCACTGGAGAGCCCAGTGGTATAAGCCCTGACTAACGAGTTGTAGGTCGTGAGTTCGAACCCAGACAGGCACTTTACTTTGAGTATTTAATTTCATCACCGCTCTCAAAACGGTGAAGGAAAACATCGTAAGGAAACCGACATGTACTACAACTAAAAAATCGAAAACATGTGACATCCGCCAACCCGCACTGGGACCGCGTGGTGGGTTATGTTATGGCCCACTCCCTCTCACAGAGAGGAGGCCTGTGTCCCAGCAGTGGGAACGTTATAGGCTGATTATGCTAAAGGAAACAAATGTGTGCGTATACGCCTAAACTGAAAACCTGAAGATGGAGCATTTAGGCACACTTTCCTATCAAAACCTTTCAATAAGTTCCAGTTTTCTTTAACCTTTTGAACGCCAGAGTATAAACGTATCGTCGTACCCCTGACACCAGGCCACTTTAACAACACAACAACACACACACTTAAAACACTCGCTATTGGTAGTTTATATATATTAGTTTCATGCAATACAATATAGACGGAAGTTTAAACTTTTAAATTATATAAATAAAAACCACAAAAGTAATTATTTAATTGTTTATTTCATAATATCCGACGACGAAGACCGACGTGTATTTTGTCATATATTTATGACGTTGGCGTTCAGGGTAAGATTTCGTTTGTCACATATATGTGACAATGGCGTTCAAAAGGCTAAAACGTGTCTACTACATGGGTATTTAAATATAATATTTGTCGAGAACGACTATACCAACCCTTATCCTTAAGTACAAAATAATGTCGTAAGCCTCCATATTTTTACGAAGACATGTTTTGAATATCTTATTTTTAAACATGCCTAAGTCGACGATCTCAATATCCTTAACAAACGAAGATTATGCCCTTTTCCGATATTTAGGTACGTGCAGGTATTTATTTACCTTGACTTTCGAATAGGACATGTTTGTGGAAATATAAAAGATAAAGGTGCCTAGTCAAACGCACTTTCATTTGAGTAGGGAGGGAGGTCCCTACTTTCTAACAGAAAAAACTCGTCTATGTAGGTACATAGACAAGTTTTTTTTTTACCGATTTTCACTTGGAGACAAGCATACAATTAATAGTATTGTAGTTGTTGAGTGAATTGTCGACCCTAAAAAAAAGTGCCAAGTGGATTCCATCAACGAACTTATTAGATAGAAAAATTCATGATCTTCCTCGAAGTTGACTGCCTCGTTGGTCTAGTGGAAGTTGACTGCCTCGTTGGTCTAGTGGACGTAACGCTACTGCTGAGCATAAGGTCCTGGGTTCGATTCCAGGGTCGACGGCATCTACAACGCCACATGCGAACTACGCGTCATACTGACGTCACGCAAAATCCTGCATCTCGCAAGCAGAGTTTACCGCGCAATAAGCATGCATGCAACAACAGCCCGACATGAACCATCGGGCAGTTGCCCGCCAGACACAACACCTATCTGGTCGGAGGATCCTCCCTTTTCCATAGAGTATGAGTGAACTTTACACCCTGTTCCTCATACCTCTATAGGACTTTAACTGAACTGGCAAACTGTGGGTGTACTATAGGCACATCTCTGTCTAACGCTTTAGAGTATAAAGGCGTGATGCTATCACGATTCATGTTCTTTTAAGGTTCCTACACACTATGCTGGCGGCACAGCCAGCGGGTTTTTGCCGAGCGGGTATGCCACCGGACCAATCAGGCGGCCGCAGAGCATCATTTCAGTTGTGCAGCTCGTTTGTGCGGCAAGCTTGGCGGCTCAAATACCCGCCGGGAATGCCGCCGGGCTTGTTGGTGGCATGCCCGCCGGCATAGTGTATAGGAGCCTTAAAACATCAACAAAATTCCCGAACAACAAGAGTAATCTTTCCTAATACCTCTCTATCGCTTTTCGGTTTCTCCCACTTTCCTTGATTACCGCCATTTCGGCGTATGGTGATACAGATTGAAGCAACCTGTCATTATTATTATTGTCAGTGCGTTGCGATGCGCGGTCGAGTACGGTCGCGTTTGCGCTGCACAGTACGAATATTATATTCGCGAATTGCGCGGCTATAGTCGCTACCCGTTTCCACTATGAGTTCCCAAACTCTCATAGCCAACGAAGTGTTGGCATTCATCAAACATGCCATCGATTACATGGACGAGATCAGCATCTTGCAGATCTGCAAGTCATCCTACAAGGAGGAGGAGATTAGCAGTGCCAAGTTGCTGCTGTTCACAACGCTCGGCAAAGTCAGCCAGATGCCGTCTCGTCGAAGGGACGGTACAGAGAAGAGTCTCCAGGACATCGTAACGCTGATGAAGGAGACCGACCCGGACGACGTGCCTGATTTCGTGGCGAAGGATCTGCACAAGCTGCCTCCCGTCACGTTTGACCACGTAGACGTCACCAGGCTGCTGAAGGACATTACATTCCTGAAGCAAAGCCAGGCCGAGATGCAGCTAAAGCTGGAGGTGTCTAACAACACCATCAGTGATCTACGGGCCGAAGTAGTGCGCTTGCGCAACGCAATTTCTGCAAGTAGGTCACCTACCGACGCGGACGCCGCAAATGTGAACACGCGTCGCGGGGCACAAAACGCCTCCATCTGCAGTTTTGAGTCGGCGGGCTCGAATGCGTCACCAGCTGCCGAGAATGCATGCGTTGCAACGCGTGCCGTGGACGTCCCTGCCTCGACACAGGTGGAGACAACGTCGTGTGTAGGTTCGTCGACCCCCAATCGAGCCTACGCAGCAATAGTAGCCGCTAACAAGCCTGCTGAGTCGCAAAACTCACAGGTAAAACTAGCGGAAAAACTAAAAGGGGGTAAACGGAGCCGGTCGAAACCCAACAAGGTTTTGAAAAGGCAGGATCCAAAGAAGGACACGTGCGACAAGGATGGTTTCATCAAAGTGGAGAAGAAGAAGAAGAAGAAACCTCCTTGTCGGAACCAGTGCGGCACCGCGCTGGCAGGACCCAACATGCTGCTGCGTCCAGCATCCCGACGACGCAGCTGTACGTGTCCAGACTGCACCACTCCACGAAGGTTGAGGAGATCGTGGAGTACTTGCGTGTGAAGACCAACTGGACTTTGAGGGTCGAGAAGTTGGAGGCGCGTGACAACACGAACTTCAAGTCGTTCGTGGTGCGTGTTCCGACACACCATCTCGAGAAGTTCCTCAAAGAAGAGTTCTGGCCGAAGGGTGTTGTGTACCGCCGGTTTCGTGGCCGGCTACATGACACCAGTCAGCGAAACACGACGCCGTCACTTCGTGTTTAGTTAGTTTGTAATTATAATGATGTATTTATTTATAGTATTTTTAAGTTATAATAATATTGTATTTTATGTGTTTCCTATGGGCCTTGATGCCTGAAATAAATGGATAAATAAAAAATAAAAAAAAAATATTTGTCAATCTCGACCTTGTGGCCCTGCGTATTAGGGAACAAGTCGATTGTCAAAATGTTCCTTTGCAGGCAATGCTGTGGAAGTAACGTTAAAGTTTTTGGAACAAAAATAACGTTATCTATCGTGAAAGTTGGTATGATTTCCTTTGTTATAGGGAGAACTTCAGCTGAAAAAAACATCTGTTGCATCTGGTGTCATCATCATCATCATTTCAGCCGAAAGACGTCCACTGCTGAACATAGGCCTCCCCCAAGCACCTCCACTTCGACCGGTCACGGTCCCGGCATCTGGTGTATTGTGTGTATTTTAGTCTGTGCTAAATAAACTATTTTCTTTCTTTCTTTCTCTGCCTAAACCTTCGAGAATTACAGGAGTAATGTCATGTTATCGTATGCTCAATGTTGCTTACAGGCTTAACTTATTGTGTATTGGTGTATTAACTTAAAATCTTAACCAAAGTTATCAGAGCAAATCAGTCAGATGAACGGTTCAAAACTTATTAACTCAAGCTATTTCTAGAACAGATACTATCGACACATTAAAATTCAGCTGCGAAATAAACCGTAACTCACTAGGTATCTGAAACTTATTCAGTTAGCAAATCGGAAGAACATAACATCGGCGACTAACTTTGAATTTGTTAGTAGCTTTTGATAACTCTTGATATTTCGAGTGATGACATTAATAAAACAAACGTTTATGAAATGCTCACCGATGTATAAAAGATTATAACTCAAAGTCCAAGTCAAAGCATTTATTTCAAATAGGCACATAAAAGGCACTTTTGAACGTCAAAAATTATCTTAAAATAGAATTGATTCTAGTCGCCCATTCTAAAGAACAAAAAAATAAGATTAAAAACTAAAACCCGACTCTGAAAAGGATGAAACAAGAAAGTACCTTCTCGTGGTCGCATGCCGCTGTACTAACATACTTATAAGCTATGGTAGCATGCGACCACGGGAAAGTTTAAGGTTATCATACCTACATACACATCGATCAAAATCATAACCCTCCATTTTGCTTCACCGTAGTCGAGTAAAAATACCAACCACCGGAGATACGTTTTTTTTTGCTCGGCGATTAGGCCCACCAAAAATTGTGGCGTCTATTAATGAAACGCAGGTTGATTAGTTCTTTATGATCTCTAGTATATAGTGAAAAGTCGGACAAAGCCGATCTTAGCCGAAAGGCACTTAGCCGAAAGGCACTTAGCCAATGTACCAATATTGAACGCTTGCTGTATTTTGAATCTTTCTCTTTAATTTTTTTGTGTTTGTTTCAAACGTACGCAGTTGCTAGGAACCCTCTAGTACCTACTTTTAATTAATTTTGAATTGAGTTTTCGAGTAACATAATCGGGACAATCTGTGCGTGACCGTTCATGAATGAGTATTATCACTAAAGTCAAACAACCAAAAACTACAATCCGTTTCAAGTTAATTTTTAAATCACTTTACGTACGTTCCTGCCTAATAACATAAACATCCTTATTAATCCGCTGCCTATTAAATACCAGAAGTAAGCGAAATATATACATATATATAATGGTAAGCGACGCCGGTACAATAACAACAGGCTTACCTATATTAAACCTCCCGGTGGATATCAAGGTACATTACCTTTAGGGCGCGTTTATATTGGGCAAGTATATAGTCTAGTACAGTAAATAGGTAAAGTTCGGTAAGGAGAAGTACTGAATTTCATAGTCAATTCAGTTATATAAGAGCTGCTGTTCCGTAAAAAAAAATCAAGAAAATGCATACGTGGAATGATATCTATAAGACTGAGAATAATAAAAGACCAATAACTGTAAAATGAAAAACTGGAACGCGACCATGGCAGGACGAGCCTGGCTCTTACCTTAAAAGACTGGCTAGCACAAACAGAAGACAAATTGTGTAGAAGAGAGAGAAGGAGTCATTTACCCTGCAGTGGGGTAAAAGAGGTTAGGTAGTTAGATTTTGAACTGGAAAATAGTAAGATATTGGTGCCGATTCCCTTGTTCACAAACTAAACTAAATTTAAGTTCAGTGCATCTTTTTCTTTCTATTTCATTAAGAAAAGGACAGAATATAAATTTTAGTTCAGTCCTGTCAAATTAATCAGCGCCTGACTCTATTCCATACAAGTTTAGACGTGATTAAAAACTTGCCTACTAAAATTACGTCAATTTGCTTCAGGCGCTGATTAATTTGACAGGACTAAACTAAAATTTATCTTCTGTCCTTTTCTTAATGAAATAAGAAGAAAAAGATGCACTGAACTTAAATTTAGTTTAGTTTGTGAACAAGGAAATCGGCACCATTGTTGAGATTTATTGACGTTAATCGAAAAGTGATTAATTTTCTACGCAATCGTACGACTTACGAAACGAAAAGGTCTCAGGATTTTTCCTGTTTTATCTTAAGTTAACCAGCCAGTTAACATAGTACTAGTTTAAATGCTACTCTTCAAGTCTGAGGGGCAATTCTCGTAATTTAAGTCTGATTTAATGAATTTAAGTCTGATCTCAATCTCAAATGTGACAAAAATACCTTTAAAATCCCTACATTTTTAATAAGGTTTTCACATCGATGACTATGTTTTGAACGTTTTTAATTTCGGGAATTGACCTTCAGATCTGTTTGCCAACCACTGAAAAATTTAGAAGGTTTGCCAGTAATTTACATTTACCTACTCTTCTAAATGTAAACGCACCCTTACCGCTTCTTGGTTCACAAAATGGGATGTATTTTGTGTGTTATTATTATTAAACTCCGCATTTTAATAAGGTTTCTATTGTAAGGAAGTCGGGAACAAGTAATGAGAATTTGTGAAGATTTAAAGTTTGGCCACGAACCCATGTAATTGGAAAATGAGAGTCAATGGAGCTATACAATTTGTTGGGAAAATTTAAATAAGCCCGAAGCGAGATATTTTAGCAGATTACAACACATAACATCACGCACGTATTAATCAAAAGGGTAGGCAGTTCTGGATCGGTGCGAATCGATATTGTTACAGTAAAATACTTCGATAATGAACAGAAGATTTTTTTACAATTATTTTAATAAAAAAAAAACAATCATTTTAGGTATTTCCACTAACTAGGCTCTAAAAAAGAAGCTTCATAATAATCGACGTATGAGACTTATAAGTTTTTTTTTTAATTTGTTCAGAGGCATCTTATTTAGATAAATTTTATTCTGTGGCAGTAGGCATTATGCTAAAAGTGATAATAATAATAATAATAAATGGCCTTATGGCCGAAAGCCTCGATCAACATCTGTCGAGGCTCTCGTTAGGCGGTTGGATCAAGGGCCTGATTCAGAAGGCAGTACTCCTTGATACGGCTCGTATTGTGAGGAGGTTCCTGTCTCTGGAGCCCTAACCACCGGTACCTTGGACCCTGCTCCCGACACCGGCGGAATACTATTTTTTATATTTTTAAATGTTTTTTATACTTATTTTTTATATTTTCAGAAATATTTAAAAATGTAAATTAATATGTACATAAATAAATAAACGGGATAATAATAAAATAACTAACTGTCTAATAACTAATTTTTATTTTACATAACTGTCCCGCATAATGAGAACCTCGTGAAAGCTGAGAAAGATAAACAAAGACTTGGTTCGCGAGGTTGTCGACATGTGGGATGTGGACTCAGCGATCATTGTGCCGATAGTCGTTACAGCCAATGGTTTGATAGCCAAGAGCGTCGACCAACACCTAAGGAGGCTCTCGTTGGGCAGCTGGATCAAGGGCTTGATTCAGAAAGCGTGACTTCTGGACACGGCCCGTATTGTTAGGAGGTTCCTCTCTCTGGAGCCCTGACCACCGGTAGCTTGGACCCTGTTCCCGATACCGGTGGGCTACTATTTTTCATATTTTTAAATGTTTTTATATATTTTTTTTATATTCTAATATTTAAAAATATAATTTATATGTAGATGAAATAAAGGAAATAATATCTATAATTACCCACCTACCTGTAATAACTGGTAATAATGAGCAAAGTATGGAACAATAACAAAAGCTTCTGTTGACTATACCTACAAAACCGAAGTATTTTCGATTAATTATTATCGGTAATGACACCTAATAAATTATTAAATTATTCCCCAATACACAATGAGTGTTAAGAACAACAAAAGCTTTAATCACTATTGTGCGCGGATTATTGCTCCACAATACTTGGTATCCATTATTCATGAGCGTGATAATACGCTGAAAAAGGACATGCCACACCAACGCGCGTATTGTTCGCGCATTTTGGTGGAAAATCGACGAAATAACGCAATGGAAATAAAATCTGATTTCTGGGATTAATTGGGGCATTATTGCTTCCGTAATTTTGTTATTAGTGGTGTTATTATTAGGTAGCAAGCGTCTCGTGTTTTAATTTATTGTTATTTAATGTTTCATAGCTATCAGTACCACATTGTTACGTAGGTAAAGTCAGGGAAGTTAATAATTGTTAAACAAAACACCCTTCACCAATTTGCCGTGTTATATCCATTTTATACAACTGTCAAAGAATGACAATTGCTATATGAATATACGGACAAATTATGTTGGTAGACAATTTACTTACAAGTAAATTTCCCTGACTTCACCTACGTATTCTTCTAATAGAAATGTGACGAATGAAAATAATGGGCGGAATACCTCGTAATTTCCTTCTACAAAAATTTACATAAAAATCGTTACCATTGTAGTGGAGTTCAGACACACACAACATACACAAACCAGCAAGTATGACAACGAATGATAGCCAATTAATAAAAAAAAACGTTTAAAATCACAACACATCTCAGTGACAATCAATCTCAAAAACTTGACAAAAAAAAAAAGACGGGTTGCACTCCGGGAGTGCCGGCAGAAGTGAAAACTTGAATATTAACGTAGAAATAAATCAATTATTAATTGAATTAATATAACTAAGTTTTTTTTACTATTTCTGCGTCATTTTTTTATTAATCGATGCACTTTGTTCAATTTCCATTTTTTGAAACACTTTATATACACGAATTATACGAATACACAGCAGTGTGGCTACTACACAGACGGTCGAGCCATCAGCTGTCCATCCACGTCCGCGTCCGCGTCCGCGTCCACCATCACCATCACATCACATCACCATCACCATCGCTATCGCCATCGCCATCGCCATCACCATCGCCATCACCATCGCCATCGCCATCACCATCACCATCCATCCATCCATCCATTATCGTGTCTCACTTGGTTCATTTCGGTTGGCGCCGCCGTAGAAAGAGTTGGGGGGGGGGGGGGGAATCTCTCCTGACGGTCACGTGTCCTGTCGCGATGCCCTGACGCGAGTTTAACATTTTTTACCCATTACTAAAAGTGTTCAACGCCGCTAAAGAAGTTTTCACTTCAAAACCTTTAGTAAATGAAGGTAAATTTAGCAGTGATGGCCCAGTGGTAACGGCTGCGACTTACGAGTTGTAGGTCGTAGGTTCGAACCCAATCAGGTGTCTTACTTTGTGTAAATTATTTCATCACCACTGCTCTCAAAACGGCGAAAGAAAACATCGTAAGGACGGCATCTCCTAGAACCTAAAACTCGAAGACATATGATGTCTGTCAACCCACACTGGGCCCACGTGGTGGATTACGGCCCACTTCCTCTACACTAACGGGAGACCTGTGTCCCAGCAGTAGGAACATTATAGGCTGATTATGTCTATGGTAAATTGATGCATTTTTGACCGATTGGGACTGAGATAAGAATGCGAACATTCTTAAAAATACAGTAATTGGGTCTCGTCTTTGACATTCATCTAATCTTGGCTCAATTTCCTCTCAAAATTCGAACACAATCCTAAGACCTACTTACACTGGGCACAAAGCCTTTCTTACTACCTTATCCGGATGAGGACCGGTAAGTAATCCGGTTCCTTGTCAACGAACATTCGTCACTGTCCCGCTGATTAAGATATCAAAGGTCGCCCGTTTCAGGAGTTATTTATTTCTTGCTAAAGAATGAGAAGAATGTATGATAAGTTAGGGGACATAAGTGTAACTTAATCTGACGAAGTTAGGTAACTAGCTTCTGCCCGCGACTTCTTTCACGTGAAATTTCTCGTTTTAACATAAAACATATCCTATGGCACTCAGGTATAATTTAGTAAGAATTTTCGGAAGTGGATCATTAGTTCCGAAAATTACAACCCTCTACATACAAACTCGCAAAATTTACCTCTTTAAAATATGAAAAGTAAACAGGGTGAACTTTCAATCACCGTTTTCCTCTTAAGGGGTCATTGTACTCATCATTATGAACAACTTTTACTACGGGACCAAACCTGAAATCGTGAAAAAAAAAATCATCTGTTCCCTACACATAACTCGCCAATATGTAGGGACAAGCTGATTTTTTTTGGAGATTTCATGTTTCACGAAAAGCATAATAATTTGAACTATTTTGATTTGATAAACAAATAAGTCGTAAATAACTTCCTAGGTTCAATGCATTTATTAAGTGTTTCACGAACTGTGTCTAAACAAACGTTATTTTTTCTTTCACGTAATACCTACATTTTATTACATCATCATCACTACGTCTAAAGGTCCCCGTCATACCAACAGACCCATGAATGTTCGTACGTTCAAGAGGCGAGGGCGCGGGGCGGTACAACTTCATTCCGGGACCCGGCCCCAGGAATTCACTTATCCGCTTCACGGGAATGAAAAATGTCCGGTATTCCGTCACGTACGGGGACCTAACCCGGAATGAGTTCAAATTAAAAAATGTACCCGGTATATTAGGATTTGGAGCAGTGGAACCCAGACAGGCGCTTTACTTTGTGTAAATTATTTTATCACCACTGCTCTCAAAACGGTGAAGGAAAACATCGTGAGAAAACCGGCATGTCCTAGAACCAAAAATTCGAAGACATGTGACATCTGCCAACCCGCACTGGGCGCACGCGGTGGATTACGGCCCACTTCCTCTCAGCGAGAGGAGGCCCGTGTCCCAGCAGTGGGAACATTATAGGCTGATTATGTATGTATGTTATGTATATTAGGATTTATGTATCGTATTTCGTGTGTGGTAAAAATGATTTGTTGCCGAAGAACTCATAATTTTCAATTTCGTGATGATTTGCGTTTTCAGTTAAGGATGATACTTAGTCTTGTTTTAAAACACAATAAATATTACACACACAGTAATACTGACATTGATAAAGATCGACCACATGTGTCTAGTGCGCGCTACAGCATGAGCATGAGGACCTGGATTCGATTCCCGGGTTGGGCAAAGTGTCATTGAGTTTTTCATCTGGAATTCCTCAGTAGCAGCTTGGAGTCTGGATGTGTACCCAGTTGATGGCAATATGTTCGCCCCATATTACATGGGACTTAATCACAATAATAACCCCGAAACCTAACAAACGATGCAGATATTTGAGATCGCAGAAAGCGATAAGGCCGCCCATTGTATATTTTGTATTAATAATCGTACTTTTTTGTTATGTTTTCTCTGGTGTACAATAAAGTATATATAAATAAATAAATATTTGTATAGGCATACGCTAAGAGTTAATTAATAGAATATACTACTCTTTATTATGTACACCGTATAATTACAAACATAAATATAGAAACTTTACAATGGGTGACACAATAGGCGGTCTTATCGCTAAGAGCGATCTTTTAAAGACAACCTTTGGATGGATTAAAAAGGATTATTATTTTCATACAAAGCATAACTTCCTAAAACTGAAAAGTTTTCTTTCAGTTTAATTGATAAAGTCAACCTGAGCCACCCCTATCAAGAGGAAGTTATAATTTAAGAGGTGGTTCGAGTGAAATAGAGCCAATCCCGGTGTACACGGAACATCACTTTTTACAATTCCTTTTATGTGCTTTGTTGAACAAGTCCGTAAATCACTAGCCTTTTTATGAAGTATGACTTTTATTGTACGAAGAAAGAATTGCTTAGTCAGCACCCTAATTGCGTTACACACTATCAATGGGACTCTGAATCATTTTGAATGAAATTGCTAATCCATTGCTTCACAAGTTCGAAAAATTTGTCTGCTCAAGACGTAAATAACGCATTGAATGTTGTTGAACTGTCAAAATGAAACCGATTCCGATTGATAATATGTTACGCAATTGCCCCGCTGGTTAGTTAATAAGGCCTCACCTTTTGCAGGACCTTTGAATAATACACACATAACATCACGCTTGTAATCCTTGAAGGGTTAACCAAAGGAGTACATATTGTTCACTCACATTTCACCAGTTATGTTTAAGGGAGCGACCCTATACTATTGTCCCATGTATATAATAGTGGAGGAGCCTATTGCCATCAACCGGGCACAATTTCGGTCTCCGGGCTGCTATTGAGAAATTCCACATAGAAAAACACAATAACACTTTGACCGAGCCGGGAATCGAGCCCAAGACCCCTCATGTTCAGCAGTGGAGCTTGCAACCACTAGACCGACGAAGCAGTTCGTTTTTCCAAGACTCACATAAACAACCACAGAGCTCAAAATCGCCGCGCTGACATCGTGATGTGTAAATAACCCATTTTTCTTACAGATATCATAGCATTGTCAACAATATTTATGTATTTGGCACTAACATTTATGGTGTGAACATTCCCACAAGTGAACCAATAAATAACGATGTGTGTTAACTACAGTTTTCCAATCGCGGCGTACAAGAGATGCACTTAATCATCGCTTCGATAGATCAATCATACTTTAGTTAACGTGTGATTAAGTGGCAGTTTCCATTGTGGACTTTTTCTTCGATGGCTTGTTTGAAAGCCGGCCATTGCAAATTTCGAATTGTTGCCAAAGTTTTGTATAATCGTAGGTGGCTATATGGCTTGAGCCTTTTTACGACATTATGATTTTATCAATTATTTCGATGAATCTTATTTGCTCTCTCTCACAGAGAGAAAGAAAAAAAGATAAAAAAAGATATTGTTATAGGCTGATTATGCTTTATGCTTATTTGCTTGTGACAGCCGCTTCTTCAGCCCTAGCTTTTGCTATACAATGTTCAAAGCTGCTACCCCTGATTGCCAAGTCGCGTCTAACAATACCCTTTGATTGATCGAGAAAAGCAGAGGGGCAATTCTCGTAATTTTAAGAACGTTCACAGTCTGATCTCAGTCTCAATCTGTCAAAAAATACTTCTAATTTCCCTACATTTTGACAAGTTTTTGACATTTGTTTGTCGCCGAGATGAGACTGCGACTAGATTTTTAACGTTTTAAATTACGAGAATTGGCCTTCAGGTTTTGCTGAGACTTTGTTGTTTTGTTTTTGTTTTTCTTATTTGTATCTGTCAATATATGTGCGTGATTACTAGTTTATTTATTTATATACAAGTATGTATTAGGTATGTTGAAATTGTGTGAATTGTCCCCGTCACTTTGAGCAGCCGTGAGGCACACACTATTGTTGTCTGAAATATTATTTTTGTATTTTGTGTTTCACGAACTGTGTCCAAATAACTTTTTTCTTTCACTGACCGTCATGACAATGGATATTAACCTAACAATTTCTCAACTGTCAAACCTCGTGGTAGCTGTTGTTATAATCAGTCTAAAATACCAAAAATATTCATAATACTTCGGCTTTGTTAGTTTTAATACTTCGGCTTGTTAGTTTTAATTGATAACTTTTTTTTTGCAAGAACAACACTACTTAAAATTCACAACAACATCATAACGGCACCAATCATTCATTCCGGAACTGAAGCGCTAAGTGGTAATTCATTAAGAACCGTTCCCGCTCCACTGGGCAGATATAGTCATGAGGTTAATCAGTCACCGTGGCAACTAAATGGCCATGTGGACAGTTGGCTCTCGGTTCCTTCCGGTGGCACATGCGACGTTTCCATCGGGAAAGCAACCGCTCGTGTAATTAGAAGAAACGAGAGCGAAGCGATTTCCGAGGCGGATCGCGCAACAATTAGTAGCCCGTGGAGGAGGGAATGTGAGCTGCAAGAGGTCGGCGGGTAATGGATTAGGTGTTGCAAATTTACAGAATCCCAACTAATATTATTGTAGCGGTATCTACAACACCACATGCGAACAACGCGTCATACTGACTTCACGCCAATCCTGCATCTCGCAAGCAGAGTTTACCGCGTAACGGCCCGAAATGAATCATCGGGCAGTTGCCCGCCAGACACAACACCCGTCTGGTCGGAGGATCCTCCCTTTTCTATAGAGTATGAGTGAACTTTACACCCTGTTCCTCATACCTCTATATTATACTATAGATAATATATATAATATATACTTTCACGCTTCTTCTTCTTATCGTGTCGATGGTACAAGGCCTCGTTGTTTTCTCGTCTTCAGGCGCGTTGAGGAGGGAGTCGCACTGCGTCCGGCATTTTTTGAGATGGGAAAAAACCAATGAATTCGCGCCACTGTTACCGTAACGACACCGATTCGGATGTGTTCGGCTGTCCTCGGGATGTACTCGGTTTTAATGTATATTTCCGATATGTCGGTGAGTGATGGCAAAGTATTCTGTTTGTGTTTTGTTTATATGTATGACGATTCAAAAATACACACGTAATTGTTCAAGTTTTCACTTCTGTCGGCACTCCCGGAGTGCCGCTTTTTTATATGAGCCCATTATTTTGCCACGGTGGCATTCATTAGGTCATCCAAGGTGCAGGTGAACGGGCACTTAGGACACTCCAGCAAGTAGGGCATGGTCAGATCAGAAGCACCACACTCGCACTAGGTGTTGGATGGGTCAGTCATCCCCCACTTCGACAAATTGTGCTTTCATGCTAAAACGTCGGAACAGATTTGGATGAAATTTGGCACACATATAGACCATGATTTGGGCAAGAATGAAGATTTAAAAAAAGCTTTAATTTAGTTTTTACTCGTTTAGTCGCAAAATGAAAACCTAAGTTACCATTTACTGATAAACCGTTCCCTGATTCAACGTTTAAAAAAAAAAAAATTATCTTAAAGAACCATCCAATCGCTCATCACCTACACCCACAAACCCGCCATCAGCTTCTAACACAAACTAATTAACAATAACGTAGATCTTGCGCGTGCGCTGCGCATGCGACGCTACGCTTCACATTCGCGCCGCGAGCCGCCCGGGCAATACGTTGTGGGCTATCGTCAGCACCACGGCACCCTGAACCCTCCACCTTGAACCTCACCATACTAATTACAACCACGCGCGCTTGATAGCCTATACGAGTCATTAAAGTCGGAATAGTCGGAGAAGTCGAAAAAGTCGGAAAAGTCATCGTCACTGTTTCAGTGTGGGGTGTCGTTGGTGGCGTGTGTCATCAGTGACGGTGTGTGTTGTGGAATGGGGTAGCAATGGGGGCAGGACACAGCGCTGAGGGCGAGGGCTGCGCGTACGCAAGCGACCCGCCCGCCCATGATCGGCGCAAGACACATAGTAGGAGGCGGAGGTTAGTTTAGACTTAAGCTTGTTTGTGAATGTTTATGATAATTAAATTATAGAGGTATAACGTGTTTGCTATACATGATGTATTAAAATAGAATTTTGTGTTCATGTATTTTAGACTAAAGTTTACGATAGAAAACAAGTGATCTGGGATCAACTACACGGGTAGTTTCCGAAAACACTTTTATTCACACATCAATGTGAATCCGTTAAGAGTGTACAAAGCAATTTTAATTGAAGACGTTCATAATTACAAGGCGTAAAACTAGGGCAAACTAGAGATTACCAAGACAAACGCTATTTCAGTCGCAATTTTTATCGCTATCTCGGCAGATACATAAAAAATCTTCTAAACAACGTATTCTATAAACAAATAAATATTCAAAAACACGCAATTAATATCATCGAAGCGTTTAATAACGGAACATTTTGCGTTCTTAGATGTCATAAAATGTCTATCAAGAACACATGAGCGTGAAAAAATTTTACACATTCATACTGCCTAAGCCGCTTTGATAGACTAGATGTAAGATAACAAGAAGCTTAAACTTTACTTCATTATACACCTTAGCTGCTTATTCATAAGGTTCAAAATCGATAAACAAAGTTTTCTTACTAAGAATACGGTTTTAAGATAACAAGAAGCTTAAGCCTAGCTTCATTATACACCTTAGCAATTTAATCATATGGTTCAAAATTCTTAAGCAAGTTGTACTAACTTAGAATACGTTGTCATTGCTTTGGACTATTAACGGAGTGGGTTAAGCGATTTAGTATTTAATCATGCTTTCGTAAATATCGAGCGAATGGCCGATGGAATGTGAAACGGTGTAGAACTGTCAACTGTAACACGTAAACTTGTAAACAATGCGACAGTATTGTGTAAACAAAGTTTTTGTTTAGAAAAAATAGTATTTTAGTTGTGTTTAGTAATTTATCTCGTGTATAATTTTGAGGAAGGACGTTTTTAGACAGGACTGAAAAATGCTCAGCTGGTGACGAGCAAGCATGCCATGTTAGGTCTGCATACTTATTTTTTTGTACAAAATATAGATAACGAATGAGTGATGAAAACAATTTTCGAGTTTGTGCCAGATTTGGCATCACTTTTTGAAGATAATTTCGTAATGTTCTGTGCCAAAAAGGGACTCTACCAAAAATAGATCTTAATATAAAATTATGTAGTTTTTAAAGATTTCTGTGAGTAGTATTTATACATATATTTATACTTATAATTACCAACTTTCAACCGTTTTCAAGTTCAATCACTTGTTCATGAATATAACTGTATGTGTGTTGATTATCTTAGACAAACCTTAATTACAATATGGTGCGTACATAATTAGACAAGAATGAAAAAGGATGACGTGTGGCATATTCTCTACATTTAAAGAAAATTACTATTTGTATACATTTACCTACACACTATATAGTGTATTATGGAGACAGTAACCATTAATTTACCCTTACGTAAATTTCATTGATAACTTTTAAATCAATAACCTAATCTTTCTCACACACAAACACATTTGAACTAATAAACAAGTCAAAGATCTTGAACCATTAACATCTTCAAAACATTACGTGAGCAAAGAGATAAATCAATATACATACAGGGTGAAATTGAACACATGCGACAAATCGAAATGGCAGATTGTACTCGTCATTATGAACAACTTTTACTATGGGACCAAACCTGAAATCGCGAAAAAAAATCAGCTGTTCCCTACATTTTGGCGAGTTATGCGAACATAAATGTAGGGAACAGCTGATTTTTTTTTCGCGATTTCAGGTTTGGTCCCATAGTAAAAGTTGTTCATAATGATGAGTATAATCTCCCATTTCGGTTTGTCGCATGTGTTCAATTTCACCCTGTATAATCGACTATGATAGGTCAAGGATTGAGTCTGTACTCAGTCTAGACTATATGAGAGAATACCTCTCTTGGCACCTACCCAAGGTGTTTTGTTACACTACATCACACAAACTCGAACCTAAAACTGTCTCAGTCAAAGATGAAAATAGTTTGACAGTACTGGTTCCAGTTATGGCAATCCAAAAGTAACCTAAAAGTGATAAATTTAGAGTTCAAAATCGTTTGATGAGTGTGTTAAGTTATAGTAAGTGAAAATGTGACGATGATAAGTTATATTTAGTAGAAAGGTTTTTATACATAGATTTAAAATTAGTGAAAATATTTTTGTAGGCCTATCTTTTGTTATGGATATCTCACGAAAAAAGAAAATCATTAATATTATGGGTTTATAATGATGATGGTCATTTAATATAGGACAGTTTTTCATGACATCGTGGAATGCCACATTAAAAGCAAGCCAATCAACCATTAAATAACCCTCCTTCTGGCGCAGTCGGGTAAAAAATGGAGTATCATCAAGTTTTGGGTATGTTCATGGATATAAGGATAGAGGCAGACAAGAGAAATGATGGGTGGACGAGTGAAAGATGATATACTTAGCTAGAAAGGGATTGACTACCAAGATGACGATTAATACTAAAGAGTATATGGAAATAAAGTCGGTTAAAGAAGACATGTTTCGCTGACCCAAATAAATAGTATAAACCCAACAGAATGATGAAACAAACAAAACAAAAAATAATCAAAATCGGTTCAGCCGTTTGGGAGCTACGCTGGCACAGACAGACACACAGATACACACGTCAAACTTATAACACCCCTCTGTTTTTGTCGGGGATTAAAAAGAAGAATGAATGAAAAATGAAAGATGAAAGTATCAACAAGAACCTACCTATATAACTCTACCGTCGCTATAGCCTTTAATGTTCCCACTGCTGGGATATAGGCCGCCACTCGGTGAGAGGGAGTGGGCCGTAATCCATTGGTAGATGTCACATTGTGTCTACGAATTTTTGGCTCTAGGATATGCCGGTTTCCTCACGATGTTATCCCCCGTTTGAGAGCAGTGGTGGTGAAATATGGAGCCATTACCGCCGATTTATCGTAAGCGACATTTTTACGAAAAAACGATTTTCATCGTAAAGATACATTTAAAACTATGTCGTTTACTATAAAAATCGCATTTTCGTGAAAATGTCGGTTACGATAAATTGGCGGCAATGGATCGATATCGTCGCTATGAGCTCCAAACATTATTCATTATTCAAATATCCCAAAATAAACATACTAAGATCATACTGATCAAGTGATTCCAAAAGGTTTGTAGCCTACAAACTCAAACACTTAACAGCATAATTTATTTGAATAAGCTATCACGGACTGATCCCAGAGGCCACACCCCGTACCTCCCTACATTTTGTATAATTTACTGAAAAACCCAAAGAATTCATTACGGGCCCAAAAGTGTTTGCAATTAGTTTTAAATAAAATATGTTATTTATTTTACCGACCCGATCCAAACGCATTTATAAATATCTAGAAATATTAATTGTATTTATTTTCCGGTAATCATATAATTTATATAATGTAAATATAATTTATATAATACTGGTATTCAGCTGCATCCGATTGGACTGAGCCGACCTCAACATAGTTAGGAAAAGGCTAGTAATGATAATGATATAATTTATAATAAGTGTAACTATAGTTCAAACAACTGTACGGAAGTAAATATTACGAGTATAACTGCGAAGTATATAAGTATGTAAGTAATAAGTCTACAAGGTGTAACATAATAAACGGAAGTCCTGAAAGAAGTTTGTTCATAATTGACTACTGATTTTTTTTTTAATTTATTTTTTTTTCCATGGCTGCCAATTGAGCCAAAGTAAAATTTAATTTTATTTCAAGGCACTAAGACTCAATTTTAAATGCATGAAGTAATGTTGGAGTCAACACGACTTTCTTAATAATACTTAGTAGCTTTTGGTCATTGTATTATGCTTTTAACTCAATACTCTGATTGGGGTTTTAATTATGAGGTCTTGCGTTAATTATGTTACAATCATATTGTAAAGATATGCATAATGGTGAAATAAAGAGGAGAAAACTGGTAACAGACCGAAATAACGCCTCAAAGGAGAAGTTACCAAACTGTAAAGTTCAAATAAATATACATTATAAAAAATAATTAAAAATTCAAAAGCGCGTCGTAATGGAGAACGCTAAGTTCCTCGTTTCCCGGAGCTGTTTTATTAATGAGGAAAAAGTATGCGCCAGATTTCGTGAATTTTGCCCCAAGGAAGCCAAGAACGGTAACAACTTCGTCCTCAGTCTTAAATGCATTTATAACAATTAAAAATTTAATTTAGGACCATTTTATAACAGTAACTACTTTCTTGTTCGTGTCTAATAAATAAATTAACGGAAGAAAAATACAAAGGCTATTGTAAAATATTTTCGAACTGTGATGGAAAATGTAAGTTAAAAATGATATCAGAAAAATTCTGCAGTCAAGCCGAAGTCCCTTTGAAGTTGGGTGTAAAGCTCCAATTACGGAGCCTTAAGAGGCCGAACGATGCTCGAAAAATATAATATTTTTTTAAGGTGACCAACGACACGAAACTGGCCATCTTTTCCAGATAGTAAAGTTGTGAAATATGTTCCTAGGAATGCTGTAACTATGGCAGTTACATGCACATGTTCCGAGCTGATAACTTAAAGTTTCGCCATTTGGAGCTAAATGTTTGGAATTGTTTCTAGATTCTGTTGGTATTTCCGTTGTTTTACTAGACAAAGAAGTGTTGCACCAGTTATAATAATATACTGTTTAGTGATATTTGTCTAGCAAACTAAAAACATACTTCAACGTATTGTACTTTGATATTTTGCCTTTAATTAGAATACAGGTAACATTCTAAGTTACAAAGTCGTTGAAAACCTTGTCGAGACAGAATATCCACTTTGTTTTGTATACCTGTTCATGCATTTAGTGTCATTAAGAGAAATCATGAAAGAAGACGCCTTGAAAGGTCAGCGGGATTGTCCAAATTGGTTACCGCTGCCCCGGAACATAAAGGGCTAAGGAAGGAACACGGGTGGGCTTTAGTCAGTAAGAGTCTGACACTCCCTTCCGCTCCATCCAGAGCGGGAGGAGTCATTTGATGATTTCCCATTCACAAAAAAAAGACGCCTTGAAAGCAGGTGTTAGGTCCCATACAAGTCAAGAAAGGTTTTGTTTGCTATTTGAAATGCGCCATAATGACAAGTCGGGAAAAACTATTGGAACGATCCTAATCGCACGTTATGCTGCTCTCTCTGCACACTTGGCGAATGCGAGCAAGACCGAAAACACTGTAACACTTTTGTTACGCAAAAAAGTGCCTTGAACTTGGTTCCAACCGGGGTGTCCCAGGACACCTCAAGACTCTTTTTAGGGTTCCGTACCTGGAAAGGAAAAACCGGAACCCTTTTAGGATCACTTTGTTGTCCGTCCGTCCGTCTGTCTGTCTGTCAAGACCCTTTTTCTCAGGAGCGCGTGGAGGTATCAAGCTGGAATTTATATCAAATACTCAAGTCTACTGTCCCTTGGAGCTGTGAAAAAAATTAAACTTCTAAGCCAACGCAATCAAAAGATACAGCCGTTTATGCCGCAAATTTTCGACACTCTGCAAGGGAATCAAAACCTACAGGGTACTCCCGTGAACTCAGAATCTTGAAATTTGGTACGAAGCAACATCTTATAGCACAGATAAAGGAAACATTGCGAAAACCGTAAATTTTTAGTTAAATCATATAATATTTTAAACAGGTTGGTACGGAATCCTCGGTGCGCGAGTCCAACTCGCGCTTAGCCGGTTTTTTTATATCAAATTCATATTCACAATGAACGAACTATTCTTATTAATCACGTACAATCACTGATCAAGTCATCGATTGTTCATAACTACAAGCTCTTGCATGTTTGTATTAATAGCACCTGTCTTGTCTACATGAGAGATTCGCGTGTTTATTCTACTGACGAGTTATTTTCCCAACACTTCGCACTTTTTCAGACCAATATCGTGTGCTTAGATGATGCATGATTAACATTCTATAAGTTATTTATGTATTAGCATACTGCAATGATCGAATAGATTATAACATGATGTTCAATGACTCATGTTTTCTTAGAGTCACACGCCTATTGTCAGCGAACATGGAAAACATAGGTAATATATGATTACTACTGCAATCAGATTTTTTCTTAGTTCAGAGAGCAAATTCTTGTGATTTACAGAAATATATTAAGGTCCCATTATAATAGATGGACAAACTATTAGAAATTATTCAGACCACCCAAAATAAGAACAATGGTAAAAAAATATACCTATAAGAAAACGCATTAGATACAAGAAAAATAATCAGCTAACGAAAATACACTGATGTGCCGGCAATGTATTAATTATTTTAGGTCAAAATAAAATCACTTTAATTAGTGTTTTTTTTTTTTTGCTTGTATATCTTTGGTTAGACGTACTGAGCTCTGTGTTAAAAATTTTCCATCTATTTTAATGGGACCCTTATCTTCATTTTTTTCTCTCTTCATAAAGGTTCAAATAGTCATAAACATAGAGACAAGAATTATAGTGTTTTGATAACTATGCACAAATATGATCCATTGTAAGAGACGTCCATACTAGGATACCCTGTGTGACGGATCACCAGGCTCTCACCCCGAATTAAAGTTAAAATATTCCGAAAAATATAACGTCAGTACGTACTATTGAGAAAGGCACAATGGCAGTAGGGTTTGTGTAAGGGTTCGTTTGGAAATGAGCTGTCCTGTACCTTTTTCTGTCGAATATCGACACTGCAGTTTTCGCTTACTTGGCTCATGTCCCGGGAGTATTTCAACGTTGTCTCTAAAAATGGCAATGCAAAGGCCCTTTTACTAGAACAATCGGTCTATTCTGTAAAAGTTCTCACCGTGAAAACTTAAATGAAGTGAGCTGTCATTGTACCTGATGCTGCAAAGACCGGGTGGTGTCTAATGATGGTGAACTAGTAACTATATATGTGATAGTTTATCTGGAAGTTTGTGAAAATTAAAAAAGTACCAAATAAAGATGTATTTGTTACCTTTTTTTTTCTTATCTTCAGTTTTCATCTGTCAACAAAAACCCGAGAAATAAAACGAAAATCAAACGTCATTTATTTGAACTAGGCTTAGAATCAGCACTTTTCGAACGCCAAAATTACACGAGCCAGTCTGCAAAACGCCAGCCATGCAGCGCAACAAACTCCTCAACAGACCAGCTGTCTGAAAAACTACATAACCTCTCAAATACCTCAGAAATTTTGCTCAACAAATGCTTCCTGATAAAAATAATAGTACAATTATCATCGGAGCGTAGTCCATAGATCTGAGCGATCTTAACGACGTCCAGTGTGATGCGCCCGCGCACCGGTATAGCAACAATTGGAGCATAGCCTAACTGAACGTGTTCCGAGCTCCGTTATCAACGTTTTTTAGCTATCAATATGGAAAAATGCTACCGTATATAGTAATTTAATACGTGTTGGGTACTTTCTAGTGTTAATTGTAATGTGGTAACTTTGTAAAAACTTGCAAGTAATCACTTAGGCAAACATGTAGAAGGAAAACGCCATCGCAAAGTTAGTTTTTTTTTTTTCATATTGTTATACACCCAAAGGCTATGTTGTAGAATACCTTTTCCTAATTTTCACCAACTTTATTAATTTATTTAATTATTTTATTGTTTATGTACAGAGGCCAGCACATCAAGCTACCCCAATCTGTCAAATTATCCCAATTGAATATGAACCTTATTACTTTGTTGTAAAGTTGAAAATCTATCAAAGAAATTTGACAGATTGGGGTAGCTTGGTGTGGGCCGTCTGTACAAACAAGTATTGAGTACAAAGGTACTGCTTATTTTTTTTTATTCTTCCAATAGACTTGCGCAAGGAGAAATGAAAAAGAATTCAGCCTATAATGTTCCCACTGCTGGGACACAGGCCTCCTCTCTGTGGGACCATAATCCACCACGCGAGTCCAGTGCGGGTTGGCGAATGTCACATGTCATAAAATTTTTGGTTCTAGGACATGCCGGTTTCCTAACGATGTTTTCCTTTACCGTTTTGGGAGCAGTGATAATGAAATTTAGATAGACAAAGTGCTTGCTTGGGTTCGAACCCACGATAACAGAGCAGTCGTGGCCGTTGCCGCTGGGCCACCTCTGCTCCTAAATAACAGTAGCAATAATAAATACAATTCTTTTCTACTTTACTATAAAGTGCCTTCTCAACAATGGTTCTAGTTGTGGGTACCTACATGGTATACAGGTTGAAATTGAAAACATGTGACAAACCGAAATTGGAGATTGTTTTCATCATCATTATGAACAACTTTTACCAAGGGACAAAAGCTGCAATCGCGAAAACATAATCAGCTGTTCCCTACATTTTGAAGAGTTATGCGAACATAAATGTAGGGAATAGCTGATATTTTTTTTCCCGATTTCAGGTTTGGTCTCATAGTAAAAGTTGTTCATAATGATGAGTACAATCTTCCATTTCAATTTGTTGCATGTTTTCAATTTCACCCAGTAGAGAATTATTCTGTGTCCGGATTACGACTACATAAAGATTTGGAACCTAAAAAAGGTTTGGCAATTGGGGACACAAACATTAGAATTTATTATCAGTAAGCCCCATAGGACCCCTCCTCTTTTAAGTTTCGCGGTTACTGGCAATATTTCAAAACGAAAAGAAAACGTTGCACATAGTTTAGAACCTAGTAGGTATATCTAATTTTTTAAATTTAAACGTGCGTCAGTATATCACACTTATTAATCTCCTTTATTTAATTAGCATATGTATAAATTACATTTTCGAACAGAATATAAAAAATAAA
This sequence comes from Amphipoea oculea, assembly GCA_945859645.1. Lineage (NCBI taxonomy): Eukaryota > Metazoa > Arthropoda > Insecta > Lepidoptera > Noctuidae > Amphipoea > Amphipoea oculea. The sequence goes on from OX243868.1 coordinate 5,707,108, forward strand.
AAAAGCATTTTTAAAATATAAAAAGTATTCTAGCCCACCGGTATCGGAGACAGGGTCCAAGCTATCGGCGGTCAGGACTCCAGAGAGAAGAACCTCATAATAATACGAGCCGTTTCCAGAAGTCCAACTGCCCAAGCTGCGCGCCGAGCGCCTCCTCAGATGTTGGTCGAGGACACTAAGCCATTGACTGCCACGACTATCGGCACAACGACCGCTGAGTCCAGTTATTAATTATTAGTATTGTTTTTAATTTGACATTTACTTACTATTATTATTTAACATATTTATAACTCTAAATTAACAAAAATAACAAAATTAAAACCTAACTTAACTAAAACTATACAAAAACTAAAATATAGCGTCGAAAAATTCATCCGCATCGCTGTCGACTGGTAATGTACCCAAGAGACTGGCGGCATTGCCACGTTGTATGGCAATGCTTAGCCTTTGGCCAAAGTAAAAGCCAGCCCTTGGTATTGTTACCATAAAGAAGTAAACCCCAACAGTTGTAAATACTAGAAAATCTTAGCAGTATATAACAGAAACTATTATAAAGACAATCTAGTGTAACGGCAACGGCATAGGAGCAATTAAATCTAATTCACATTCCGCTAGCGTTTTCATCTGAACATAAATCGTATCTACTTAGCATTATTTCCGATATAAATTATGTATGAATTTATGATTAGTGTCTGCGTTTTCATAATCACAAGTCTATACTCGTAGTAGAATTAACGTATACTCATAAATGCAGTATTCATGTATTGTTAGACGTTGTGCCTATACTGTTCCAAAACTTTTGAATAAAAGCGTACACAAACCTGTTCGGGTTAAATTCTTACGGTGATATAAAATGAGAATTTGAGTATAAATATTCAAGTACCTACCTAATGTATTCAAATCAGTCTATTTGTAAGTGGCACTACAATTTGCCAGCCACAGGTCCGTTTCCGGTCAACGACAAATGGGTCCGCCATTTGTTTACATTTTCATCAAATTGTTTTAGAACAGAGTATATACGACAACATAAGCTCATGCCGCGGTAAAAAATGTTGGGTAATCATAACTCATAGTCATAAGCTTATCATGTCACTTTGATTAATAAAAGTGCACAGTTAATAATATCTGGAAACTCTAAACAAGATAATTAATTACTTTTCACGACTATAAAACTGCGCTTCATGTGATTATGTGCTAGATAGTGAATTTATAACGTTATATATTATTACTGTAAACTTAATTACGACGGGTCACGCCGCGGTGTTTTTTAATATTACGTTTTTACGTTACAGTTTGAGGAAAATACGGAAGCCCTTTTATTCTTCCGAATTCCTCTGCCTAGTCCATATCTAAGCTTACCAACAATCAAATAAAATAGTCATGATCTACGTATAACTTGTATTTAAAAAAATCGTACCAATATAGCACTATGTACAGTTTTCATGATTTCTTCTGTCCAGCGAACATATTTTCCTTTATCAATAAATATGCCTATTAAACCGACAACTTTACGTCGAAGACGTACACGCTAGGTGGCGCCACATCACCACGTGTAAGTACTGTTTGGACATGACGGGAAGAGAGCGTGACGAATCGCACATACATAATAAGTAACTACGATAACGCTTGAAGACTCACAAAGAAACATTAATAACATAAGACGAAACAGATCTAAGAGTTTGTTGTTAGGAGAGACTACAAGACTTCAGTACCTATTTCAAGAAGTATATTTTACGATGTTTTCTGCAAACATAGACTCCTATAAATCTTAACTTACGATTAAGATCTGGATACCACAAAAGGCAATATTGAAAACGATTTATTACACAAAAGACCATGGAGGGACGGAAGTTGGTTGGTAGCTAAAGAATTTGTTTCGGCCTTTCTTACAGTATTCAGAGAGGAAACGCCGACGTCGTCTAGTTTTTAAAATATGATTGACGTGTAAAAGTGTTTAAGTAGGTATACAAACCTATATAGAGAAATAAAATAATTTATTAAAAAAAAGTTTTGGGTGAAACTGTAATGGAGTTTTGATTGATTTTAAAGAGATTGCTCTTAAAAATCAGTACTTTAAACTTTTCCAAAGTATCAGAGGGGCAATTCTCGTAATTTAAAATGTTCAAAATCTAGTCGCAGTCTTATCTCGGCGACAAACAAATGTCAAAATCTTGTCAAAATCTAGAGAAATTAGAGGTATTTTTGACAGATTGACACTGAGATCAGACTGTGAACGTTTTTAAAATTACGAGAATTGCCCCTCTGATCTAAGTACCACAAAAAATGTAAAGCAGGTAAACACCTGCTTCAAAAACAAATAACAGTGAAATCTCAGCCATGAAAAAAAAAATAAGGAAGGAAATTGCGATAAGGCAAGAAAAATCACCATCTTTGCCGCATTACCGCGGATTTTGTAAGGGTGGGAAAATGGCGAATACATCATTATTTAAGAGCCCTGATGCCAGTGATCAGTGGCCTATGAAATTCTCTTTTAGGAAAAAGATAATCATATTATTATACTTATTCCTATAAATCTAAACCATAATGTCGTAAAAACTTTATTTAGTTATCATTATTAAGATGATTTTCATCAGAAACGAATTATTTTTAAAGTTCTCCTTAAGCTTTGTTAATGTTGTTTTGTTTTATCGGCGAATTTATCAACATTTATTGAAAACTAGCTGCGCCCCGCGGTTTCACCCGCATAAGTATCGATTCCGTGGGAATATCGGGATAAAAAGTAGCCTATATGTTAATCCAGGGTGTCAGCTACCTCCATACAAAATTTCATCAAAATTGGTCTAACCGTCTGAGCGTGAAGAAGTAACAAACATATAAACACACACACACACTTTTATAATATTAGTGTGATAATTGATTGAAAATATTTTTGGAATTCCTGTAATTTTGTGTAGGCACTTAATCTTATTGACTTTAAAAATTATGAGCGATTGTTACAAAGTGATTTAGTTGGGCTTAAAAAATCTATGCCGGATTTTATTGTCTTTACTCAACTATTTTTGAAATCATAAAAATATTCCGTAAAAGATGTTTTAAATAAATCAATCAGAACAATATCCTATTTATGTAATAATAATAATAACTATTATTAAATTTGCTCTAGCTCTCGAACTATCAATCGATTTATTTTCATAATATTCAGTATTCTCTTGACAGCGTCAATGACTCATTATTTCTTCAGAATGGCTTTGCCGAAGAAAAATATGTTTTTTATATCTTCAGAGAGTCCAATGCTGTCCCTAGGAATAGACGTAATAATTTCAAACTCTGTGTTCACGGCGCTAAAACAGCCCTTATGCGTAAGAGCATCTTCTGCATGGCTCCGACCATTTTTAATAAATTGCCAAAATCATGGAAAGCTTTAAATATATCTGCTCCTAAAATTAAATTGAAGAGTTAACTAACTGAAAGAGCATATTACAGTATAGCAGAATTTATGAAAGAGGACAACTTTCTTCTTTTTTAATATGACAATGTTGTATTTTTGACATATTATTGTAATCTTTTTAATTTATTATAATCTTGAATTGAAATTTTTAATGACAGTAATTCATAATTTTATTAACTAATTTATTTAATGACTACTTTGATTTTTAATGAATAATGATGAAATGTAATTTTGATGAATATTATCACGGTTTATGGACCATCTCTTCCTACCAATTTGTACACTGCGATATGCGGCTGAACATGATTGAACTTTATGTACCCCATTATTATCCTGCATGAAATGTATCATCTACACCATGTAACAAATAAAATTTACTTACTTACTTAGAGATACTTTCTGCATGAGCATGATTATGCAGAATCGTGTTTTGTAGGAACAATATACAGGGTGGATTTTAAGAACAGTTAAGGTTCTTGTCCTTACTGCCCCATCTCAAAACTCCAACCTGTATACACATAACCCTGAAATGAATACATGCAAAGCAAAACAAAATACAAACAATTTAAAATGCGAATAACAGTGTTTGCATCAAAGGAATTCCGGTTCTAAGCCACGCAATACGCAATATTTTGACGTTTTTTTCTGTCATGCACATTGATATCCCTCTAACAGAGAGGAGGCCTGTGTCCCAGCAGTGGGAACATTATAGGCTGATTACGTACGTACGCACATTGATATATAAAAACCCGTCATACAGTAGTAATTTTGACAGACAAAACGTCAAAAATATGAAAAATATTGAGTTTCATTTGTTTAAATTAATGTGTATTTTGTACAGTAGTATCGACTCAAAAGGATGATAATGTTTTTTTAATACAGCATAATTCGAACAAACAGTTATGTCTTTAGTAACCATTTATTGACATAGATACTATTTTATTTTTATTGCTGAATGGAACCGCTCTTGACCTCGATCACGCCTGATAGAAAGCGATGGATGAGGTCTATGGTGGAATGAAACGCTCAACTAAAAGATAGAGTAGCATTTAGGAATAGAAACAAATATTTCAGCCTAGATCCGGGGGTTTCTGCCAATCTAGGTGGGATAAAGGGAGCTCCTACCGTGACGCAAGGAGCCTGCAAAATTCAACATTCATACTGCAGCGTGCAGAATTCCGATAGAAAGCATAGTATGTTCAGAATTTATGGAATTAAATATGTGGAGTGTTGCGTTTTTGTTATGTTAAGACATATTGACCTGAATTATTTCCTGAATCTTCGTGAAGAAAGTAACGAATTGAGAACCAAATACAGGGTGGGACATCCACGTGCAAACTGTAACCATGAATTCAGCACATGCTTCTAGACAACTCAGCGCGGAAATTGTTCAACGGTTATAAAAAAAAAAAAACAGCTGTTTCATAGAAAAGTGCCAACTTAAGCGGTTAAATTGTATGAAACGGCCATTTCTTTTTTCGAAACATTTCAACGCAGAGGGGGGGAGGGGGGAGCGACTGCCTATCTACCCACCACAACAAAGTTACTGAGTAACACGATACCCCTTGGTAAGACTGATTGTCAAGCTTTCGGGCATCTGACGACTTGTAATTGATGCTGCAGTATCTCTATATGGCCAGGGCCGAAGCCTGCCGGGGGTGAGGGATTGTCCGAAAGGGTTACCGCTACCCCGGAACATAAAGGGCTAAGGAAGGAACACGGATGGGTTTTAGTCAGTAAGAATCTGACACTCCCTTCCGCTCCACCCAGAGCGGGAGGGGTCATTTGATGATTTCCCATCCATAAAAAAAAAATTAAAAAAAGGGGTCCAGAATTATGTACTGAATCCATAGCAACACGTTGCGCGTCGACGTCCTTGCCACCCTGTATAAATAAAGTGACTCTCCTGAAAATTTATATTCAAAAGCTGCCATGATACCACTCTTCTACTCCAAACTCATTCCTAGGATCAAACAGTATCAGCATTTCATCTTAGCTAATTTAATCTTTATGACACATTTAACTGTACTAATTTACTACTGTTCCAAAATAAATTAACTATATATCTTTTCAAAACCATCAGGTACTTATACAGGTACTCATGTTCACCTCAAACTCCTAACTTTTTCACTTCTAGAACAAACACAAATAATTAAAATGGCGGTCGCGCAGAGGTGTTTAATTAAGTGTTTTTGCGTACGGTACGCCAAGTGCGCTGACTCTACTGCTAACACTACATGGTCTGTGGTCCCTATGTAAGCGGGGATTCCTTTGAGACGCTAGTTTCGTTCAATGTGGTCGCGTACTTACATGTATTTTGGCTAAATTACGTTGGTGCAGTGATCTTTTTTCAAAAGGTCAAGTGCGTGGGTCTCGCAACCGGCGTGCGTGTATGGCCAGATTTATGAATGTAAACGAAACAAAAGGAGTATGTTAGGATCGTGCCAGGTGGCGTTCTTTATGTTCTGCTCACCCCCATGAGGATAAAGGCGTGAGTTTATGTAAGTATTATGTACGTTGATACACGAACTTTTTATTTCATTTATCTTATTACTTATTCCAAATCGTGTACTAACAAATTTCAAGTCCGGTTAAATATTTACGGATATCGTATACACCTATTATAACATGTGCTACGCGGACAGAGCACGCAGCTCCCCGCAAACAAAATTGAACCCACACACTCAATCTTCGCACTATTTCTATTATTGTATTCACAATAACACCTGTTTACACAACCGTTACGTTTAATGCTTACTGTAATCAGAAACGCAAACAAAAGCATGACATAACAACGCTTACAAAACGCTATCCGCTATCACTGTGACCGCTCCCCACTTAATATTATGTGTAAAAACGCGTTCAGCGGAGCGTGATCGCCTCTCTCGCGTTTCTCCACACCACATACTTCTCGATGACATACATGTAATGTTGAATCGCTTCACGCTATGCGGCTGAGACTGGCAATATCGGATCTTTATCGAAACCAAGATACGTTATTGTGTTTTCACTTGCACTGATGTCGTATCAGGGCTTATTGGTTGGAGATAACATAACGTAACATCACGCCTCTATGCTGCAAGGGGTTAAACTGAGGTGTAAGTACACATACATAGTACACCCATCACATATTGTCAGAGTCACGGCGAGCATAGCTATTGCCATCAACCGGGCACAATATCAGACCGGGGGCTACTGCTGAGAAATTCTTGATGGGGAAACCCAATATCAATTTGCCTAACCTGGGAATCGAAACCAGGACTACCACTAGCGCTTGCTCCCACTTGACCAACGAGAACAATTATGGAATTGTCATATTTTCAAAAATAATTATAACATTTTACATTTTAATTTGGTGGCCTATATTTTGGACATTCCCTTACCATAGACGTCCCTTAGGACGTTGACGGGATGGTAGGCTTATTAAGATATCTCTGAACAGAAGAAATTTAAAACCTTTCAGGGTGATTTATTTTCATTAATTAGTTTTGACTTTGTTTGTTTTGACAAAAGGTTTTTGTTTATTAAAAGAAAGTATTAATAGGCTCGGAAAAAAACAATATTCATGAGATCCTAAATTCAGGTAGAATAATTCGTTTATTTTCGTTGGATCCCACTTTTGAATCCCATTTTTTAGGTATTAATGATAGATCCCGTTTGCTATTTCCGTTGAATCCCATATTATAACAACATGTGTACATTTCAGAAGAAAAGTGATTTACCTTTATCAAACACTAAAAAGAGATTATTTTTAGTGGGCTACCCGGAACCGAAATAGTTAGATTAGGTTAATTATTAAAAAAAAAATAATGTTAGGTTAGGTTAGGTTAAAACTGTGACCCCTACGCACGAGCCGAGCGAGCGAAGCGAGCGGTGCCCCGGCAGCGGCCGGCGAGTGCCAGAAACGACTAGATTATATAGAAAATGAATTGTTTGTGAAATAAATAGTATACGAAACGTTGGTTGTAAACTAAAAATCTGTCAATGGAGTTTTGGTGAAACATTAGTGAACCCCTCATTTTATTATAAGCAATTTTGCTGTTGATAGTACCCGCATTCAGATTTTTTTAAGCATTCGGGATCCAACGGAAATACTTTTCGGGATTCAACGACAATAAAACGTAATTATCTTGCATTTTTTAAATTCGGGATCCAACGGAAATACATAATAATGTTTTGCGGGATCCAACGCCAAAAATATTAAAATCGGATTCAAAAGTGGGATCCAACGGAAATAAATCGAATAATTTAACCGATAGTACCTACCTACTTTTCGGTCTGCTAGATTAATTTCTGTGTTCACTTGCTCTAAAGTTTTCTATTTATAATTGAACATATTTACTGTTTAAAAAATAATGTTGTTTCCTTTTCTTTTTATTATTTAAGAATTTTCCTTACATTTTACCTTTTAAGTTTCACTCGTGTGCAAATAGGTACTTCCTTAACAATTTTGTAGTCGTATATGTAATCCCTTTTTTTCTCAATACCTGTACCTATTAAGTTTTTTTGTGTAACAGTTTGTTTTTCCGAATTGAATAAATAAATAAATATTTGCACGCTTTTGCATTTCTGAACTGAACATTGTATTGCTTTCTATACCCGTATACTTCTATAGGTACTTCCACAAGATTTCCACCAATAGGTACCAATCCATCCGATCTACCTACTCATTTTAAAATTTTCCGCTTGCTACATAAAATTTTTCCAACTTCAACAATAATAGACTTCAAATCAAATCATTTATTTTTTGCCAACATGGGTAGGTTAGTGGGATGTTATACATGTTTTGGTATAATTTTCCATGCTCTGCCGTCACTTCGGCATGCAAAATTTACACATACATTACAACCCGCTATCAAAATACCATGCTTAATAACAATAAATATTACAAAATTATTAAATTGGAAAATCATTTTAACCATTTTATTTTTTTTATTTTTCAATGTCAAGGAGTATCCACTAGTCTTCCAGTAGCCTTCCAACACACAAATACATAAAAATCCTCAATGTATATTACATTAGCAGGTATATACGAGTATCGTGTAACTGGTACCACACGCATCCATCACGGCACACTAATACAGTTACATTTATGCTAATACAGCATTCTAATTGTTTCCATAAACAGTCTGATGGTTTCACTTTCAAAACGTAATGTTTTTGAGCACATAAGATTGGAACTAACCCTTATGTAAATAGGTACATGTAGGTGGAGGTGTGCTTCCGTGGTTTAAGCATAGATTAAGCCACCCCCTCTGTTTTGTGGCTTTGATCGTATACGATTTTGTGCTGTGGTGGCCCGGTGGTAAGGCCCTGACTTACGTGTCGTAGGTTGGGAGTTCGAACACAGACAGGCAGGCACATTACTTTCTGTATTTTATTTCATCACTACTGCACACTGCTCTCAAAACGGTGAAGGAAAACATTGTGAGGAAACCGGCATATCGCTGAACCAAAAATTCAAAGACATGTGACATCTACCAACCCGCACTGATACCCGAACTCGTGAGTCGGAGCCGTTGCCACTAGGCCACCAATGCTCCCCAGATTTAAATGTTCAAGTTTATATCTAACGTCAGTTTCCATTCATAAAAACCATGTGTAAATCTAAACGACTGTTAAACACAGTTTTGTTGTGATTTGATTACATAAGATGAGGCAGCAATCTAACCCTTATTTAAAAGACTACATTTATGTATATTAACATAGATACATAATATAAGGTATGGTGTTTCCGTATGGTTATGGTCTGTGTTGTAGATTAGGCAACACCCTTCCTTGACGCAATTTAGGAAAAGGCCATTAAAAGATTGTATCGGCTATGTGACTGCCATTAGATGAACAGTACTGCGTTTAACTGGAGTTATCGTAAAGGTTTAGTATGCAACTTCACACTTGCTTGACTTCCTCGTTGGTCTAATGGTCCCAAGCGCTACTATTGAACATGAGGTCATGGATTCGATTCTCATGGGGCCTGCTAGGCATGGCGGGCTAATACTAGTCGGGGGTGCGGCGAATGTACAAGTATCTCCCGGGCCCCCGACTCATGGTACTAGAAGGAACAGTGGGGTTTTAGTCGGTAGCAATCCGACATAACCCTCCATTCTTCCCAGACAGAGGGTATCCATGAGGATATCCCCACGGAACAAAAAACATCGGTCAAAGTGTTATTGGGCTTTCAGGATTTTATCAGTAGCAGCCCGTAGTCTGGATTTGTGGCCAGTTGATGGCAATAGGCTCGCCATCTATTACATGGGACTTAATAATATTTTAGTGTCTCCATTTAGATGTTACGCAATCTACATGCAGTCACAAAAACTAAACAATATTTGTAATCTAAGTTTAAGGACCAAATCTAAGTTTAGTTTAAGAGTGGTCTCATGTATCGCTTGCAAAATTACTAAAATAAATATATGAGACTCAAGCAAGGTATACCTAAAGATGAACCTGCATATTTTAAAATCCTAGAATAAGAAAAAAGACGGGTTGCACTCCGGGAGTGCCGACAGAAGTGAAAACTTGAATATTAACGTTGAAATAAATCAATTATGAATTGAATTAATATAACTAATTTTTTTTCACTATTGTTGCCTCAGTTTTATTTTAATCGATGCACTTTTTTCAATTTCCATATTTTAAACACTTTATATACACGAATTTTACGAATACACAGCAGTGTCCGTCACCGTCCCCGTCACCGTCACCGACACCGTCACCGTCACCGACACCGTCACGGTCACCGACACCGTCACCGTCACCGTCACCGTCACCGTCACCGTCACCGTCACCGTCACCGTCACCGTCACCGTCACCGTCACCGTCACCGTCACCGTCACGTCACCGTCACCGTCACCGTCACGCCACCGTCACGTCACCGTCACCGTCACCGTCACCGTCACGTCACCGTCACCGTCACCGTCACCGTCACCGTCACCGTCACCGTCACCGTCACCGTCACCGTCACCGTCACCATCACCGTCACCGTCACCGTCACCGTCACGTCACCGTCACCGTCACCGTCACGTCACCGTCACGTCACCGTCACCGTCACCGTCACCGTCACCGACACCGTCACCGACACCGTCACCGTCACCGTGACGTCACCGTCACCGACACCGTCACCGTCACCGTCACCGACACCGTCACCATCATCGTCACCGTCACCGTCACCGTCACCGTTACCGTCACCGTCACCGTCCGACCGTCACCGTCACCGTCACCGTCACCGTCACCGTCACCGTCACCGTCACCGTCACCGTCCGTCCGTCCGTCCGTCCGTCCATCCATCCATCCATTATCGTGTCTCACTTGGTTCACTTCGGTTGGCGCCGCCGTCGTAGAAAGAGGGGGGGGGAGGGGAAATCTCTCCTGACGGTCACGTGTCCTGACGCGAGTTTAACATTTTTTCCCCAGTACAAAAAGTGTTCAACGCCGCTAAAGAAGTTTTCACTTCAAAATTTTTAATTAACTTTGACGCAATAAAATACGTAAGTTCTTTCTAAAGGCCATGATCGACGGGCGAGTAAAACCGCCGTTTTATGGCTCGTCGGTAAAGCTCGCCCGTGGATCATTGAAATACAGCGGTATTAAAAACCAACGAGCCCGGCTCGAGCCTCGTTAGTTATGTTTAATTTTTTGCTCGGCACGCTGCGCAAGACCGCATGTCGATCACCAATGACGAGCCGAGCCGACAGTTTTCCGCGACAGCGCTAGCAATTCGCGGATCAAATGGGTATGCGACAACTGTTGTCTTCTTTGAATCCAACTTTTAACCCAAACTTTAGAGCGTCTTCGCTTTTTTTTATTCATTTCGTGGTATGCTATACCGAGGTAACACAAAAGTTCAATCTTCGAACAAGACATATTGCCTCAATTGCGGTTCACACTCGACTGTTTTGCGCGCTAGTCTATCAGCACCTACGAGCCACGACTCCGCGAGTAAAAACCGTCGTCTCCAAAACCGCGGTATATGGCTCGCCCGTCGATCAGTACTTAAGAACTATTTACCTTAGCTAACCTATTAAATTTTGTATATCTGTGCTTAAAACCTTCAAGTCTATCCTATTTACCACATTTATTTCATTTCACGTTTCTTTCAAACGAAATAAGTCTATACAACTACATTTCAACGTTTTTTTTTGCCTGAAAAGTAATTCCACATTTAAATAATCATATACGTGAATCCCGAGTTCCCGAAATTGCCCGATTACAGCCGAAACATTTTGCCAAACGGCAGGCTTAAATATAGAGTTCCTAAATCTGGAGAAAATGGCTGAAAATGGGAAATCCTAACATTATCTTAAGTGCTGAGCTCTAAAATGATTATGGCGTATTTTTTGCAATTTATATAAACGTACCTAACTTAGCTTGGGTTGGGTAACCACAATATCACTTATTATATGCCTTTTTCCACTTTCACTAAGCGACACCTTAATATAATTGCACTGATGGATTTTCAGCTCTTGCTCAGCCGAACGTTCAAAATCCAAGTGTGGTTTTATTTGTGTTATGTTATTAGTTTTTAGGCATTACATGAAATAAAAACGTTTATTAGAATTCTTCGTCTTAGCATGTCGGTGACAAAAAAAAGACGGGTTGTACTCCGGGAGTGCCGGCAGAAGTGAAAACTTGAATATTAACGTTGAAATAAATCAATTATTAATTTAATTAATATAACTCATTTTTTTTCACTATCTCTGCGTCACTTTTTTCATTAATAGATGCACTTTGTTCAATTTCCATATTTTAAACACTTTATATAAACGAATTTTACGAATACACAGCAGTGTGGCTACTACACAGACGGTCGAGCCATCAGCTGTCCATCCATCCACTTCGACTTCCACTTCGACTTCCACTTCGACTTCGACTTCGACTTCCACTTCCACTTCGACTTCGACTTCCACTTCGACTTCCACTTCGACATCCACTTCGACTTCCACTTCGACATCCACTTCGACTTCCACTTCGACTTCGACTTCCACTTCGACTTCCACTTCGACTTCCACTTCGACTTCCACTTCCACTTCGACTTCCACTTCGACTTCACTTCCACTTCCATCCATCCATTGTGTCCGTGTGTCACTTCGGTAGGCGACGCCGTAGAAAGAGGGGGGGGGGGGGGGGAAATCTCTCCTGACGGTCACGTGTCCTGACGCGAGTTTAACATTTTTTACCCACTACTAAAAGTGTGCAACGCCGCTAAAGAAGTTTACACTTCAATAACACGAAAAAATATTTATAGTTTTTTTGTTTGGTTCAAAATTCAGCCACGCGAATACCGTTCGCTGACGCAGCTTAGGTTCTCAAGTGTGCAAGGTGCAATATGGGAGGTGAGCCATTGCCTGTGGAGATACGTCGCATACACACCGAGGTCTGAACCGTCCATGAACCCCCACTTGTGGAGGTTGTCCTTGCTGCGACCTACTTGGATACGAGGTCTATTGAAGATTTGCCAAGTAGGCCACGGTAACTTGTGCCCGGATGCCCAGATAGGAGGGTCTCTGCAGATGGTTCAATAAACAAATCAGGAGGTTTAAGCAGTTCTTGCCAAAAATCACATCTTTCTTTGAAGAGTTAGGGATGAATAGTATTTTATTAGACTGCACACCAACACCCAGTTTCTAATAATGTATGTAACCTTCAATAATCTATTAATTCAACCCCTACCGTGCTCTGTTTAATCACTTGTTGAGTCAATTGTCCGACACCGAATGACATTTGAATATATTCACCGCTTCCTGACCCCTTTTCACACGTCCCAATTTGGTCATATTACCTAAACATATACCCCTTTCAACAATATGATTCAGCGAATTAGTGATAATGAAAAGAACGGACAATGAAATATTAAGGTAATTTATTAAATGGGCCAGAAAAAACAGTCGTATTTCATTTTGAGTTATTGTTATATGAAAAAGGGTTTGCTAGTGTACCTAGTGGCTATTTAGCTGTTAATGGACTTTTTCTTAATTATTTATTGCACAGACATAATATGTTGGGGGGAATGATGGGTCTGCATTACCTAAGTATTGCACAAAATAAAACTTGACAGTTTATTTTCTCTTCTAAAATTCGCAATTTGACATGCCTATATTTAAAAATAGGCACTGTGCCGTGTGCGTATTAATTTGGTGGGCTCGTAGATGATAACCGCAGCTCGGGTCGAGCAAAGGTTAAGCAACGCTTGCCGCGGTCAGTTTGTGGATGGGTGACCATCCATTACACATCGAAACCCCTCCATGCCTCGGGTAGCACGTTAAGCCGTTGATCGCAGGCTGTCATTCGCAAATCTTTGACAGCCGTTACGAGTTGTCAGGAGCCTCAGTCTGACACCCAGTCTCACCAAGGGGTATCATGTTACTAGGAACTGGGTTTTGGAGGTTAGATAGGCAGTCACTCCATATAGAATACTGGTATTCAGCTGCATCCGGTTAGACTGAAAGCCGATCAACAAAATTGGGAAAAGGCTAGGGTACCTAAGTTAAAAAAATAAAATACGAAATGGTTCAGTAACAACGCGTGCGATTAAATTAACGTAAGGTCGCCAACACACAAGTGGGGTCACGGGTCGCGGTCGTACGATGTCGGGCGAGACCTAGTGTCAGCAAAAGAAAGAATTGCAGAAGGTTTGAGCTGTTCTTATTTTACTTTCGAGTACCTGGATGGTTTTTTGTGTCCAATAGAGGTACAGATAATTTCTAGTCGTCTATAACAGGAGATTTTGACCTCAGATAATTTTTAGTCAACTGAAACATGATTTTGAGTATCGGTACCACAGATATAGATACACCTAGATAACGCAAGAGCACCTACTTCGCGTGCCAAAAATCGCACCAGTTTACGATCGAAAATCATAAGCCGCCACTTTCGCGCTCAGTCCTGCGTACTGCTGGCTGGGTGAGCGTGAGCGAGAGAGAGCGAGTTTGTGACGTCATAGTAGGTAGTCAAAAAGTGGCACGCTTAGTTTTCATACAGTTCGTGATACTTGCGTTATCTAGGTATATCTATATCTGTGATCAGTACATAGTCGGTATAACCTGCCTTGTCAGGGCCAATCGTAAATACCAGCAAATTTTCTAAAATTTACATGATAATAATGTTAAGGGATTATTTGTGCACTACCTATAGCAGTTAACTACAATCTACTAGATGCTAGAATAACCTTGGCTTGACCTTCTGCCTACATTATTTTATTGGAACTGATTTGTTCAAACAGCTCCATCTCTGACCTTAGCAAATTAATGTTATGTGCGGCTCTGGCGAGTGGCGAATATCATACGTAGGTACCTATTCGTAATTTTATCCCTGACGTAGTCTTAAGCGAAGTGTGGGAGACGCAACATGTGGTTGAAATGAGGGTAGCAGTGACATTGAGGTTATTTTTATGCTGATATGGAAATGAGCAAAATTATACAAGACCAGTTTGCGTAACATAGGTAATGTTGCAACTTTTCACCACTTTCCGCTCATTGGAATCCAGTTAATATTTCCGTGGTTCCACAACGTATTTGTCAATTAGAGGCGGCACAATTAAGTAACTATTCACTACTCTTCCGCTAAAACAGGTCCATTCTCCCGATTAACATTTTCTCAGGACGGAGTAAGGAAAATCCGCTACAAAAGGGAAATGTAACAACAGGTACTTATCTTAATATCATTAGCAATCTTGCTCACTTATTCACTTATGTCACATTGTGTCCCATCATCGGGAGCCATGGAAAACGTTCTAGAATTCAAGATGGCGCCCACGACATGTGACAGATTGGCGCAAAAAAAAAAATTCGTACGATCAAAAGATGGCCGCCTTCTCTATTTTATTTATGGGATTTGATATCACCCATTTCTCGTACAGGTAGATATGAAAGTAACAGATTTCCATAAATCATAGGAATTTCGGAAGTTGATTTAACAGGGTTTGCAAATGGTGCAAATAATGTAGAGGATCCATATCCCGGGCTTTTGTGAAAGTAATATAGTGTTCCTGATAAGGGTTTCCATATATCATTTTTGTTGGACTTTAGATAGTTTATTATCATACGCGATCTACGGGACCCATTTGAGTTATAAATACAAATAAATAATATCAAACTAAAACTGTCCAAGCTTCTTTTTATACCGCGAAGGAATCGAATTACTAACAAATCCTAAATTATTATAAATGCTGTTTATAATAATTTATCCCGTTTTTGTCTACAGTATACAGGATGAATTTTTCAAGTGGGCGTGGATGGCCAAATCCGAAACTATGAGGACTAGCGAAAAGTACTCAAAGGAGTCGCGGGCTCGATTTTGATGAAAACTAAAACTGCATCATTGGATTTTTGAAAAATCAATATTTCTAGCCAGGAATCGAACCTGTTGATTTTGGAAAAAAAAAACACACACTGTATTATTACACCATTCGATAGTGTTGCTAGTAAGGATCGAATTCTGGGAAGTAATAACAAAAAAAGTGGAAAAACCACGGTAACCACGGGTGGTGGTGGTCGAGTGGAGTGGGAACAAGATTTTAAACTAATTAATAAATAAAGTAAAATCTGAAAAATATATCTTGGTAAATTGTATTGTATATGTATGTATAGTACAGTCCAATAAGAAACGTGACAGTAAACTTAATTAGAATACGACTTTTAGAGAAAATCCTTCTGAGTTTCGTTACAGTCACAGCTTTTTAGAGGTAACAGTGATTCTAGTCTCGAAGGAAAACACAAAGCGACTTTTAGATGCCAAGAAAGGTGTTTCCGTGTAGTTGTAAAGAGGATAATCCAACTTAAGTTGCGTACAAACTGGAGAAATTTACCCTTTGACACGTACCTAAGTTTCAAGGGTCATTAATTAATTGGAGTTGCAAACTTAAGGAAACAAGGGAAGGGTGCTAGAAACTTTAAATGTTCTTCAGTTTTGTAGTAGTTAGGAAGATGTATTCGGGGAAACTATCACACACGACCGTGTTCTTTCGGCAAGTGTTTAACAATACCATTGAACTTCAAGAAACAAAGGTTTTTTGGTGTCGTTGCTGTTATTCATCTATCTATACATATTAAAATCGGTGATGTTGTCTGTACGAGTATGTGTAACTGCGTTGATCTTTTAAACTACGTAACGAATTATTAGGGAATTTGTTTCGTAACTTGCATTAATATTAAACCTAAAAAAATCGCGAAGCTTTTTCAAGTCGCAAAAACCGCGCAAAGCAAAGACGGGTCGCCACATAAATAAAATTTCCATTAGAAGAAAACAAAAGAGGTTCTCACACTCACAAAAGATTAAAGTGCCTGTTACAATCAATTCTATTCAATAACATGCGTACCCGTATTTGAAAATCGTTCGAAACAAAAGCATATATACATTTTAGAACCGAACAAAATAAAAAAACACGATCTATTTTTGGAAAAATACATGAAAGAATAACAACGCATCAAGTTTATACATGGTTTATACATGAACAGCGGAAAGCAATCAACCATTCACTGAGCTAATAAAGAGAGGGTATGTAATATAAACAGGAAGAAACCCATTGATTAGAACGTTATGTGTGGGGTTGATCTTGGATCACAGAAATAACGAAAAATTGTCATAGGTACGACAATTGTGTTCCCAATATGCTCAAATTGTACGTATTACAATATGTTGCTGTGAACGAACTTTATCATTGATTGGAGTTAGCTGTCAATGTTTAATTTTAGTCTGTTATATTAGCGTTTTTATCATGATCATCTTTACCATCGACAGCATTTTTTGTTTTACTTCAGGGCAAATGGCGCCTCCCTTTTAAGCCACTTTTCCATGTTTTGTGCACTGCAGCCTAATTGCGGAACGCCAAATCGTCAAATGATTCTGATCAGTTGGCTTCATTTCTATCACAATTGGCTTCATTTTACGATTTTCGAATTGCGAAACTCTAGTTTATTATGAAACCAATTATGAACGTTAAGGCCCTGCGCAGAAACTAGAGTTTCGCCAACTGATCAGAATCATTTGACGATTTGGCGTTCCGCAATTAGGCTGCTGGTCTGTTGTTTTCTTATGGCTCAACTTACAGAATGATGACAATTAATACAACAAATTCGTTGTACAATTTTCCTTCTAAGCTTGAAAACTGCCTCTACACTACGAGTAAGACATATCGCCTCTGTTTCTATAATCCGATCGTACCGTTGGACTATACACGGTTAAAATATACAGGATGGTCGGCAAAGTCTGTTATTATGGCACTGTGGCATCGTTTGTCATTCGATCGGTCGGCTCTCGTATTGCGAGCTTACTAATTACAGCTGTCGGGTAATGTATGGGTTTACACGTATACATAAACGGATAACGGTTATTATCTAGTTCTTTGTGACGTATTAATGTGTGTTTTTTTCTTTTGTTTTCAATGAACCCTTGATTTTAATTCATTATTATAAAAAGCTGCTAAAGAAAACAAACCGAGCAAGCCACGCCGTCCGTGAAGGGGAAAACGTACGCAGCATTTTTTGTTTGTGATCAAAGGACAAGGTATTTAAATTGTAACGAAAACACTCTCTTCGTCACCTTAACACGGTTAGGCGAGTGAAAATAAATACAGAAAAAAAAACAAAATTTATATACGCAAGGTTTTTACGCTTGTCTGATCAAAGAACAAAGCTGAAAACAAACAATTTTAACAAAACCTCACGGTCTTGTTATTCCTTTATTCATATCAATAGCATTTTATAGTGTAAACAGAAGAAAAAAAGAAGGAAAATTCTCAAGCAGATAATATTTTTATGCGAATTATTCCGAACTGATGAGGTCAGCGCGTATTATTCTAATTCGTCTCATTTACACTTTTTTTATAAAAAAAAGTTCTGAAGCTTCTTGAAGTGTAAGAAAAACACGAAAACTCACTGAATAAAATTATGCGAATGGGACAAATTGATCTTTCAGGAGCTTGTCGACGATACTTTTGAAAAATTCATGAGCTGTATTTGAATCTACGGCTAATATTTAAAATTTCTTTTGCTAAACAATAAACACCCTTAAGTAGGTACCTTGTTTGAATATTAAAATCAGAAAATAGCTATTAAAAGAATTAGACATTTTTACAAACAAATGTCGACGGATAATCAATGCTGATGAGATGCTTCTAAAAACGACTGTCTTTTATTTATGTATGAAGCATCCTTCATGACGTCACAGTTATTTATACATGGAAAGATGCATACATAACATCATGCCTGTAATCTCTACAGGATTAGGCAGAGGTGAGCCTGTAGTCCACCCACATTTTGCATTTCATATTACATTGTATAATGTTAAAATGTTCATTTTGACTCAAATGTCAATAAATTCCGTATGACATAGATAGGTACACATAAATGACATATAAAAAGGTTTCCATAGCAATCGGCCTGAAAAACGAAACGCAAAAAAAATCGTAGCACGAAAAAGTAGTTTAAATTGGACTGTTAAAAACTGCAGCGGAACTTCGGAAGTTCAATTAACTAGTGTCCACTACGTGATATCGCTGTTCAGGAGTGAGAGGAACCAATTTTAACATCTTTTTTAGGGTTCCGTACCCAAAGAGTAAAAACGTAACCCCATTACTAAGACTCCACTGTCTGTCTGTCCGACTGTCTGTCACCAGGCTGTATCTCGTAAACCGTGATAGCTAGACAGTAGAAATTTTCACAGATGATGTATTTCTGTTGCCGCTATAACAACAAATACTAAAAACAGAATAAAAATAAATATTTAAGGGGGCTCCCATACAACAAACGTGATTTTTTTGCCGTTATTTGCTCGATATTAATAACGGCAACAGGTAGACGCTTGAAATATTTACAGAATAGGTACTTAGTTATATACTTGCTTTAAAAATAAATAATTAAAATAAAATAAATTAAGGGGGGCTCCTATACAACAAACGTGATTTTTGTATATATGTAGTGTTAAATATTGTACGGCTGTACGGAACCCTACGTGTGTTAATTTTTAATAATAGTGCGGGAAATACTCTTATTCGATTATAAACTCACTGTTCACTTTATCCATTTCGCACTAAAATGAGCAAATAAACTTTTGCTATGTTGAAAGAATAGTCTGCAATTTCATCGCTTTTTATTTAGAAACAGCTGAAGTGCAAATAATAAATATAAGTTATCGTTGTATCATTATTATTATCTCCTTTATTTATTTTCATACTTACTAAATACGTTTTTAAATATTTTTAGAAAAAAAAAACATTAAAAGAAACATTTATAAAAGCGGTGGTTAGGTCTCCAGAGACAGGAACCTCCTCACGATGCGAGCCGTATCGAGGAGTACTGCTTTCTGAATCAGGCCCTTGTATATAATATACATTATATGTGTATGAATATGTTATATTATTTTAACTTACAATTTCGTACTTACTGTAATACTTTCAGGGGAGAAAACGTGTCTAAGTATTTCAAATAATCTTACCTGTAACAAAAAATAAACACAATAAGTAAAAGACGAAGTTCTTAGCTAAAGAAATAAAAGTATTGACAAAAAAAGAAATCGGACAGAAGGACCATCAATCGAAATTCATATTATTAAAACACTAGCAGCGCCCCGCGGTTTCACCCGCATAAGTTTCGATCCCGTGGGAATATCGGGATAAAAAGTATCCTATGTCTTATTCTTATGTATAAGCTATATTATTGTACAGTTACATCAATATCCCTTCAGTAGTTTTTGCGTGAAAGAGTAACAAACATCCATCCATCCATCCTCACAAACTTTCGCCTTTATAATATTAGTGTGATAAGTGTGATATTAAATATTAATATATTAAATTAAATATTAATATATTAAATTAAATATTAATATATTAAATAAATTTATTAATATTAAGTAAGAACTAGGCTAAGATAGTAGGATTGAGATAGAAGGATCGATATCCTTTTACTTTTCTAATTAGCACAACGTAACATCACGCATGAATGTATTTTCCGAACGTTGCCATCAATCGGGCACAAATAATCCAGACCCCGGGCTGTTATTAAGAAATTCTAGATGCAATATCAATTCTAATTAGCATTATCTCTCGTCTGTATTTCTTTGTATCAACAAACATTCATTATGCCAAGGTAATAGGAACTCTCTATCGTTTGCAGAAGACTAATTCGTTTAGTCCAATCGCCTGTCTCTAGCACTCATCAGCTTCGCTTTTGTTGGTCTTACTGTACTAACAGCCAATTAATTGATACTCGCTTTGTTTGTCAGTGGTTTATTGAATCGGAAAGCTCTTGCTTAATGGACCTTCTCTTGATTTCAATCACGCCTGATCGAAAGCGATGGATGAAGTCTATAATGGAACGAGTGTGCCCAGAAGATGCCTGTTCACTCCTGATTTGAAGGCAGACGGGTTAAATGAGGAAGGGAACATTTCTGTTAAGACTTGCAGTTTATAGTTAAACTGATATTGTTGGATTATCGATATATTTTTATAAGTAACTTGCTGCGCCCCGCGGTTTCACCCGCGTAAGTGTCGATCCCGTGGGAATATCGGGATAAAAAGTAGCCTATATGTTAATCCAGGATGTCAGCTACCTCCATACAAAATTTTATCAAAATTAGTCCAGCCGTTTGAGCGTGAAGAAGTAACAAACATATAAACACACACACACACACACACACTCACAATCTTTCGCCTTTATAATATTAGTGTGATAGTGTGATGTGATTAGTGTGATTCACACCTGCCCCCTTATTCACAAACACTCGATATGCTTCCGTATCGTATCGAACATTAATCATTGTTATCGTAGGAGTCTTCTCAATGCTGTTCACAAGTCCAAAACCCGAAAATTTTGTCAGTTTAAATCAAATAGACGCCCGCTATTCTTCCAACAGCTATTTGCTGTTGAGGGGAAGTCAAATCAGGTTATCGAAATGTCAGGTTTTCGATACGATAGCCTTTTTTTTTTTTTTTTTTTTATGGATGGGAAATCATCAAATGACCCCTCCCGCTCTGGGTGGAGCGAAGGGAGTGTCAGACTCTTACTGACTAAAACCCATCCGTGTTCCTTCCTTAGCCCTTTATGTTCCGGGGTAGCGGTAACCCTTTCGGACAATCCCGCACCCCCGGCAGGCTTCGGCCCTGGCAGGCCCCTTCCTTTATGCTGACATCTCTTTGAGGCGCGCGTGGAACACGTACGCGCCGTCCGGCACGGGCCTGGTCCTAATCGGACGGTGAGCTACCCATTACTCTCCGTCCGCAGGCCCGCGCCTACGGTGGCCGGGAGTCGTCACGCGGCTCCCGACGCCCGGAGCGTCTCCCGCGGCGGCTGGGGTGTGAGGCTCTCTCCCTTAGCCGTTCCGCCACCTCCTTCGCTAGCATGACTGCTTCGCAGAAGGAGGTGACGGCCTCCCACTCCCTCTCGCCCCGGACCATGGCTTGAACCAGGGCCGGACGCGAGAGGTCGCCGCCGCTGTCGATCGCCTCTACGAGGGCACGGCGGTGCTCCGCCCATGCGGGGCATACCTCCACCGTATGCTCCACCGTGTCCTCTGGGCGATCCTCGCAGTGGTGACACCCGGGCGTCTCCTCCCGCCTGATGATGTGCAGGAACCTCCCAAAACATCCGTGTCCGGTGAGAACCTGCGTCAGGCGATAGGTGAGGACGCCGTGACGCCTCTCTAGCCACTCCTCAAAGAGGGGTCTTACCGCCACTATCGTGGCGTGCCCTCGATACGATAGCCTGTCGTATGGTTGTGAATCAGGGTTCTGGTAAAAATATTAGCTAATAAGTAAGCCTGATTGGTAACGAAGAGTCTACCAAGGATGCGCTAATATATGTACTTGTATAGTTATACACCACTGATAATTTTATTTCCCAAACAAATTATATATTATCACATGCAAATTCGAATCGACATACGCATATCAAGTTATGCCTTCACCTCTTCACATACGCGCTTCGAAAACCAAAAGAAAGCTCAAAAATGATTCAGAAAATGAATTTTCCATACATTCTATCGGACAAGTAAGACATAAACAAGAAAGTTTCCTGTCTACACTTTGAGCCCGAAAAACCAACCCATTCTACGTCAGTCAAGTCGAATCAGTTTTCACAACCCTAACGAAGTTATACGAAAATATCGTAATTCATAATCCGGTTTAAGCTACATTATTGGCCGTTAATCTAAATTACCGATAAGTGACGATGAAGAAACTACAGGAAATTGAGGAGATTGTTGATAACAAGACCTTGAGCCCGCTGTTCTTAGAGCGAAACGTAACCATAACGTAACTATACAAGTTTATGTAAACAAAATCATACAAAGGCTGATGAGGATCCATCGTTCAGACTACACCGGTAACGGTTTAATCGGATGAGTGCTCTGCGAAGGAAATTGAGCAATTCAGTCAGCACATCTCGAGGGATTTGACTGTGATTAAATTCGAACCAACATTTTTTATCACAATGTAATCACGTCCATCTACTCCAAAATTAACTAGATTCAATTGTGTAAAGCTTATTTCTTTACGAAATTCCGGAATTCGAAATTCTCCCGGACGAAATTCAAAGGCGTAATCAGTTTCTACAATAATGCAAAACCAGGAGAGGACCCTTTCTAATATTTTATCGAGCATCCAAAGGAAATCGCCTCAGGGAATCATTTGCGAACATTTTTATATCGAAATTGGTAAAATGTATCTAAAAAACTATCCTGAGGATTTTCTCTATACAGGGTGGAGGTATAATCTTGTGGTGGAAGGGTAGTTAAGATGGTATCGGTAATTTTAGCGATCTCATTACAGCACAAGTGTTTGCATAAAAATACATTTTGGGGCATAAAAATATACGGTCTCGGTTATTTTGTTGGCTTAAGCTCGGATTAAATTGTCGAAGATAAAATTAATTCTAGGTTTCAGGCCCGAGCTTTGATGCTAAAGCATTTATATTATTTTACTTTTAAGCTTATGGCAGTAAAGCATTAATTGGTAGCCAGGTTTATTCCAAGGACTGTGCAAAGAACTTTTCTCTTGATTTACCCAACTCTAAGAACCCCCAAAAATGTAGTCTGATTTTTTTTCATGCACAATATAATATCATTTTTCACTGATCCTCCTAAAATGGGAATTATTAAATATAGTTTTATCGCATGCCTTCACAATTCTGGTGCGAATAATAAATCACGTCTTTGCATAGAAATTGAGTTAATGCTCACTGGCGATGGCTTAATGGGTGCTTCCATTCATAAACTACAATAGAACTGCTCATAACTCATGGTAAATAACTATTTTCATGCTATACAAAAATATTTTATTGAACTGCTAACTTTTTATACTATACAAATTGTTTTTCGCAATGTTGTATATTGCCTTGTTATTTTTAAGTAGGTACCGTTACCCGTTAACTTTTTATCTACAAAAAATGATTTTACGAAATTTTGCAACAACAATAATTATAAAATTGCAGTATGTGCAAATGTGTGTGTTTGTTACTTCTTCACGCTCAAACGGCTGGACCAATTTTGATGAAATTTTGCATGGAGGTAGCTGACACCCTGGATTAACATATAGGCTACTTTTTATCCCAATATTTCCACGAGGTCGACATTTAAGCAGGTGAAACCGCGGGGCGCAGCTAGTGGACTATATAACACAAACGTACCAACGTTGACGATCCCATACAGTAAACTTTCGCTAAGTTTAACATTATCTGCCACCACGGATACGGAGGCAATATGAACAACTTCATACAATCGAGATACATACGCGGTACTTAAAATCCGTACCTGACGTGTATCTGTTCAAACGTCGACACACAGAGGGTCGTTAATCTGAACGGCAGTGCACGCCGAATGTGAAGGGACAATTCCTGAAAGTCTACACTACCCAAAACCAACCGTATTTTCGTGTACGAAGGTGCAATATTAGTTGATGTAAGTTTTTGTGTATAGTGACGAGGGCTAGAGTAGTAAAATGACTTTCGTGTTACGTTTGCTCGAATAAAATTAAATGGTGTTACTTTTTAGGGTTCCGTAGCCAAATGGCAAAAACGGAACCCTTATGGATTCGTCATGTCTGTCTGTCTGTCTGTCTGTCTGTCTGTCTGTCTGTCTGTCCGTCCGTCCGTATGTCACAGCCACTTTTTTCCGAAACTATAAGAACTATACTGTTGAAACTTGGTAAGTAGATGTATTCTGTGAACCGCAGTAAGATTTTCACACAAAAATAGAAAAAAAACAATAAATTTTGGGGTTCCCCATACTTACAACTGAAACTCCAAAAATTTTTTTTCATCAAACCTGTACGTGTGGGGTATCTATGGATAGGTCTTCAAAAATGATATTGAGGTTTCTAATATCATTTTTTTCTGAACTGAATAGTTTGCGCGAGAGACACTTCCAAAGTGGTAAAATGTGTGTCCCCCCCCCTCTAACTTCTAAAATAAGAGAATGATAAAATTAAAAAAATATATATAATGTACATTACCATGTAAACTTCCACCGAAAATTGGTTTGAACGAGATCTAGTAAGTAGTTTTTTTTTAATACGTCATAAATCGAAAACCGCAATTTACCTTTCACAAAGTTACAACGAACTACAAGAACTTTTATATTATGTTACTTGCTGGTACGGAACCCTTCATGGGCGAGTCCGACTCGCACTTGGCCGGTTTTTTGGTTACGTCACATTGAATTGTTTTGTTTGTATATTTTCATGCTGTTTCGAATGAAACTAAAAGAGAATTATTATTTAAAGTTCATATAAAATGAAAGTGATGAATGGCTGCAGTATGTGAAGGGAATAGCGATCATTCATTCAACGAGTCGTATCCAAATTGATGCATCGTTCTTTGTGTTTAATGCAGAATAGTTAGTTGGTTTGGTAAGGATATTATATTTTTATGTTTATACTTTGTTAGTGTTAGTAGTTTACCAGTCAGTCTATACATTTTTATCCTAAGAAATAAGGGTAAGCAGAATATAACGTAGGTAAATAAGCATGGTTAGTATTTAACTGATCCTCTAAAAATTTTGAGCTTCTAATGGTGTTCACTTTTTTAATTTAATGAACCTCTATAAAATGTTTAAGCTTCTATTGTTGCACATTTTTTTAATAGACGAGCCTCTTTTTTAATTTCTCTTTTCTTTTCCATTTTTCGCTGTTGGTCGCAGTAACTAAGCTAGGATACCCCCACCGGGTTCAGTTAGATTAGAACCGTGACCAGCCACGCGCGTTGCATGCCAATAAGAGTTCCTATTTCACCAGCCGAAAATCTAATACCTAAGCTCCATGATATGTCATGGGGATTATATGAACTTAGAGGCATGTATTGATGATTTTAACTATTATAATTCTGTAAATACATAAGTACTTGTTACTGTCGCGAATCGTATTTTGTTCGACATACAACCTGATACTGACTTGTAAATTTCAAAAAACGTAAGAAAATTTGAATTTCGCGGGCTACCTGGGCACTTCCCTTAAGAAGCCCATTTTATCTGTTTACTTTGAGTTTAAATACAATGCCACCGCGAATAAACCTGTAACACGTCAGTTTATTCTTCCACCGCGTTTAAATTTTCATCTTCGGTATAAAAATTCACATAAAAACGCTTGACATACTAAGCCAGAGCTTCACAAGATGACATTGAGATCTTTCAAGGACGTCACCATGTAAATCCTGCTGAAAACTGAAGGAACATGAGCTAAGCTCACGAATAATATTACATTTAAATAACATTAAGATGAGGTAAGATAATGTTGTCATATTGTGTGTAAAAGGAAGTGCCATTTTTGTAAGTTAAAGTACACTTTGCATAATACCTAATGTTATAAATAGGCTGCTGGGACACAGGCCCTCCCACAAAGAGAAGGCCTGTGTCCCAGAAGGGGGAAACATTATAGGCTGATTATGAAGTTAGTCTACATAACAGACTAGGTACTGTAAAGGTTTTAGCCTCCTTAGCTTTACCATATAACCTTCTAGAGTATTTTTAAGGTGATGGCATGTATAATGAGAGCGCTATTTCATATTTAGAAGGATAGAAAAGAATAGAGAGCCAGCTTTGAGAACCGACAGAACGCGTCATGATGTAAAATGTGTAGCATCGTTTTTAGGCTGGTTTCACAGCTGTCCGGGAGACCCGTACGGGCCGACCGTACACGGGAGATCCGTACGGGTAGTACCCGCAGTGCTTTGAAACGATGATTCACTACGATACGGTTGCTAGCAGGAGACAAATGCACTGTACGGGCTCAACCCGGAGCGGGTCGTGTACGGATCAAGCCGCGTCGCTGTGAAACGATGTTCTAGCGCCTAACATGTGCTCCCGCTCCGGGCGCCCGTACTGACAGCCCGTACGGGTCTCCCGGATAGCTGTGAAGCCAGCCTTAGGAGTTATTCTGGTGTGATCCCCTGAGCCCCCCTCCACCCCCCTCCTCGATCCCCTGCTAGTTCGTCTTCTGTTTTAAACTTTGTCTTATTTATCCACTTTATGCTAGGTTACTCTTTTTGACAGGTACCTAAGTACAGTCAAGACAATATAAAAGTAGGGATAATGAATGTATTATTACGAATACGCCTTTCACTTAATAATCTCGGTAAGTACATAAGGGCGTGGAGCCCCCACTCATGTGGGCATACTATAGCTATACCAGCAACCTTACCACAAATAAACATGCGATGTTCGCACAAAAGTTGGTATAACTTAATCCTTAACTTACAAGGGATGTTACCTAGTCTTCCCTTATTAAGCCAAACAAAACTTAAGAAGATGTTTTATCGAACTCGCGAAAGTTCCGCTTACATCCGCTTCACAATATCTAACCAAGAGCTAATTAAGGATATGCTTAATCGGTTGAATGCCGTAATTACAGACAGAATTAAATAGCCATTGTATCTCGCGTGGATCCACGTTTAAGCATACGAAGGGGTAAACCTGCGGGGTAGTTACGTAGCACACTATCAGTAGCATTGGCTTTCATTTTGACAGATCAAAAAGATTCATTACGTTTTTTACGTTGTTGAGCAGACAAATTTTTCGAACATATGAAGCAATGGGTTAGCAAAATGATTGAGATTGATAGTTTGTTACGCAATTAGAGTGTCGCTCATTTTTGATAATAAAATGTTCGCTTACGACGGCACTATGAATATTCATCTAACGTACTTATAACGTGACTATGCATACTGAATAATTAAATAAATATTATGAAATTTTATTTGTAATTAATAAATTTTAATTTATTTCCTACTAGTTATTAAAATACTTTAAGTATCTTGTTGTAATAAAATTAATCTAATAAAGTTTATAACGATGGTTAATATTGCTGGTGGAGTGATAATTTTTTCTAAAAGCTCACTGTATGGTGTAGAATATCCTGTTCAATATTTACGTAACCTACGTTTAAGTTTGATAATTATTTCCAAATCTAATAAAACCACGATCAAGTTATGTAATCAATCATTCTGATTAAATTAATGACATTATTATTTAATTAATTCGTAAAAGTTTGCAAGATTTCTAAAACATCTAATATAAATAAATATTAAACTCGTAAAAAATTATAATTTCATAATAAATTTCGGAATAAATTAGAAATAACAAACTTAAAGCTAATTTAATCTAAACCCTCAAACACCGCTGGATTATTGGAAGACCGAAAGCGTACGCCATTAATTAATTGAAAGGTTTAAATTTCTTACCAATTTCCTTGTAATTTCTAAGAAGCCAGCTAATTCTGATGTTGAGTAAGATGCTAAGATTAATACAAACTTGATTATTAAATTTTAATAGCGAACGAATCTACTGAATGATTAAACTAGTTTCGAACATTTATTAACTTGAATTCTGAATTACCTAAGCTACATAAAAATACGGTGATAAAACTGGGTATTTTCTACTAGTCCGAACGATTTCTAAAACAAAGTATAGTCCCAAAGAACTAAGAAAATTCGGAACTAAAACTAAGGCAAGATACGATGTCGAAGTTAATACAATTGTACTACACTGATTTTGAGAGCTTGCCCGACGTGTCATGGCTTGACTGGTATAACGCTCTTCCCCTCAGGCTTTATAGTCGTGCGTGGAATAATAAGAAGCTAAAATTTTATGTTTTTCTTTTACTCTGAGATCAGGAAGTGAAGATGTAGAAACTATATAGACATAGAGATACTTTTTTTTATGGATGGGAAATCATCAAATGACCCCTCCCGCTCTGGATGGAGCGGAAGGGAGTGTCAGACTCTTACTGACTAAAACCCATCCGTGTTGTTCCGGGGTAGCGGTAACCCTTTCGGACAATCCCGCACCCCCGGCAGGCTTCGGCCCTGGCCATATAGAGATACTGAAGCATCAATTACAGGTCGTCAGATGCCCGAAAGTTTGACAACCAGTCTTACCAAGGGGTATCGTGTTACCCAGTAACTGGGTTGTGGTGGGCAGGTAGGCAGTTGCTCCATGTAAAATACTGGTACCCAGCTGCATTCAGTTAGACTGGAAGCCGACCCCAACATAGTTGAGAAAAGGCAGATTGGTTGATACTGCAGCATTCTCTGTAGAGATATTCAACAAATTATTACCAAAATTTTGTCGCGGACAAATAATTCGGCCATTTTAAGATGAAACACTGTGTCAAAAAGCCTAAAATTTAATTGAATAAATTGTTAGCCCAAGAGATATATTTTGACAAAAAGTTCTATGATAAACAAAACTTAAAAAGGTAAGGGGGTTCAACGCGGAAGTAGAGGGTTGAAATTACGAGTCAGGAAGTGCGTACGGAGCCCCCTTCCCCCTTTTCAGTTTCCGCATTGCGTCTCGTTTTAACATAATGTTAGCTATCTGTAATGAGCGTTTTAGTAGTTAATTGTACAAGTAAAGATACGTCTTCCTAGAAAACGATCTTTGAGTACGCTTTTAGTTTGATTTGATTTTAAGCACTGAATAAATTATGGTCGGAAAAAATAGGTTTACTTACTCGCGTAGATGTCTATAATATTGTACTTAGATAAAAGTACATCAAAGAGGCTTTCTGTAAATATTAGATACGTCAATATTTTTATGAGTGGTCTTTACTGGCGTCTGCCAAGTGGGGTGTCCCTCTGCAACTTTGTTCAAATGTTTAACTTATATTAACCTTTTAACCGCTTACGTCGGATTAATCCGACAAATATTTTCGTGTCCATTCCGCCAGAGTCGTATATATACGACAAAATAACACAGCTCGTTTAATCTGTATTATTATTACACATCACAGCTCGTTTCATCGCTATATATTTTTCGTTATTTTTTTTTTGTCGGGCTCTGGGGGCACGAAAACTGATATAAAGTCCGGCGGTTAAAAGGTTAACGATACAATAGTCATAAATGACAGCTTGATCTTATATGTATCTATACATGTATATGGTACACAATAGTATACTAGTGCAAAACATAACCCTCTTTGCTGTCGCGCAGTCGGGAAAAAACACGGTCACAATTCATGGCTGTTTGTTCCCGCTTAGAACTGTTTAATTACACAATGGATTTTAATGCCTTTGTCAGCATCATTTAGAGCATTTATTCTGGAAGACTTATATGTATAATACTTTAATATTTAACTTACAGAAACCTCAAACCTGCTGGGAAGTTTGTTGCGCCACTTCTTCTTCACAGCGAAAGCACTATAAAGTGGTGAAGGGCGGGCATTTTTATGGGGGACTGTCTTTTGTAAGTTTGACTTTCGAAAAGTGCCGATTCTCAGCCTAATTTGAATACTTACATGACTTTTGATTTGATTTGAATGTTTTGACATGTCGTCTTTGGACCCGTAGTAAGCAGGAGCGGGTCACTAGTATCCATACTAATAATAATATTATTACGTTTTTACGCCTAAACGTCTGAACGGATGGCGGAAGATAGGCCATGACTTTGTTTGGGACATAGGATACTTTTTATCCCGGTAGTACGGTAGCGTCAGAGAAAAGGAACCCCCTTTGGTTACTTACCAAAGGGGGTTCCTTTTCTCTGACGCTGTCTGTACATTCCCGACCTCCACGCGGCCATTATTATGCATTGATCGATTAAACACGTACGAAGTATTATGAACTTCACTAGTTCAACGTATCGCCAAGGACAATCGATTCCTGTGAAGGCCATTATCGCAATTTATAGCTATTGCCAACGCACCATGGGGAGCTTCTTTTGTATGTTACAATCTGAAACACCCCCATGGGTTTAAGCTATCAAGGTTGTTGTGAAAATAGGGGTCCTTGTCTGGTTTTCTTTTTCGTCAGATTATTCTGTACTATTGTTAGTTTTTTAACCGACGAAAAAACGGAGGAGGTTATCAATTCGACGCGTATATTTTTTTTTTTTTTTTTTTTTTATGTATGATCACGCATAACTTTTGACAGAGCAGTCCGATTTTGATAATTCTTTTTTGATTAGAAAGGATATACCCCGAAGGTGGTCCCATATAAATTTTGAAAAAAAAATCCAACTCTAAGGGTAGGAAAACAGGGGATGATTGATAGTTCACTCACTGATTGTAATGTATGACCACGCATAACTTTTTACAGATTAGTCCGATTTTGATAATTCTTTCTTTAATGGATAGAACATACCTCGAAGTTGGTCCCATGTAAATTTGGAAAAAAAATTCTTACCCTAAGGGTGGGAAAATAGGGGTGATTTGTTGTTCATTCACAGATTTTAATGCTGAGCTGTGTATTACAATTAAAATTAAAGGCCTATTTATGTTGGTATATAAAGCCTGTTTTTTTTAAGTATTTTACTATACAAAAATATTAGTTAAAGTAGGATTATATAACAGTTAATATCTAAAGTAAGGTAGGTAGCCATTTTAAAAGTAATCAAAAATTAAGCATGCAGTAATAAGTAAATTATAGCCTCAAAAAATTATAAAATAAAAACTTTTTAACAAAAAAATTAAACCTCCGAAAAAACTGAAAAGCAAAAAATAAAAACCTTTTTTATTTTACCTTAATAAATAAGTTCTTAAACTAATTCAAGTATACCTAAAAAATTTTGAGTCGGCGCCAAACAATCAATGAACAAAGATCACTAAATTACCTTAAATTAATAATGCAGCGTAAAATCTCCAGCGCTAAATATTAACATTCCAAACAAAAAATGCGCTCTCCGCACGACCACTCGCAACGATATTAAGTTGCTTGTTTGGCGCCGACTCAAAATTAGTTAGGTATACTTGAATTAGTTTAAGAACTTATTTATTAAGGTAAAATAAAAAAGGTTTTTATTTTTTGCTTTTCAGTTTTTTCGGAGGTTTAATTTTTTTGTTAAAAAGTTTTAAAGACACATAACATCAGATACAGATCACATAACAGATTACATAACATCACGTTGATATTCCGCGAAGGGGTAGGCAAAGGTGAACCTCCACATTTCGCCAGTTGCCAACTTATTTTTTTTACAAAAAATTTCGGAGCCAAGAGCTTTTTCCAAACCATTTTCCCTCTCATGTCACTCTTTTCACCCGAAAAAATTCACCTGTATAATGATTAAATGTCACACTTTATACAGTGCGGGTATTTTTCAATGAACCCTGTAACCGAAACATATGTGGTAAATAGTACATACCCCATGTTTAAATTATTCAAACAGGTATATGTAGGTACTCGTTCATGTTATTGTGCAATGTGTTCTTTCCGCATGTATTTGCCCTCGGAATTCGGAAGTTAATTGAGAATTCATTAAATTAACGAACTTGGTATCGCTGTTCGTTTTGTTTGTTGTTTTTACAGTTGTGTAATGTTTTAGTGAATTGTAAATAGGTGAAATGTTGTGTTAAAGTTTTACGATGGCTTAATATAAAGGTAAACCCAAATATATTTTACAGAGTTTTGTAAAGAATTTAATAACAAGAGCAAAGTAACAGACGAATTAAACGTTGTACAGACGCCAGCACATCAAGCTACTACAATCTGTCAAATTAATTTAATAGATTTTCAACTTTATCGCTAAAGCATATAAGGTTCAAAGTTGATTGGGAAAATTTGACAGTTTCGTAACATATACAGTAGTCTCCAAAAGTTAATAGACATATTTCAACCTCAGCTGTGATGCTACATTATGATTTAAAATTAAAAAAAATAATCAGGTACTCCTACGGGATTATTTGACTATTTTTTATGATAAGTCAAAGGTTAATCAATAATAATGAAGTTAATTATGATGATGAGGAATTAGTCAATAATAATGTTATTATATAGCAGTTCAAACGTTTGGATCACTAGAATTTTAAATCATAATATGGTGTGTCACAGCTGATGTGGAAAAATGTCCACCAACTTTTGGAGGCTGCTGTACGTTTTTAAAGCCCTCTATGTGCCTATAAAAGTATTATGCGACACTAGTTTTACCACGCCGCGGCCATATTGGACAAACATTCAAATTCGTTCAGCCGTTATTGCTACATAAACAACATCCAAACAAACATCTATGTAAATATAAACTAAAGCTTCCATTAAAAAAACATGCATATTGCAAATGGGTTTACCTTTAAAAAAACAAAAACTAAACCAAATAAAGAAGATATTTAATTACTTTTTATTAATAGACCAGATAATAACACCCTCCTTTATGCAAACTCCAACATAAAAAAAAGCCACAGCACAGTCTCAACAAAGGGACAAGGGCAGAAAGTCATCGCATAAGCATGCATCATTTAAGTCCCCATCAATATTATAAGGGTTGTCGCTACTTAGTTTATTGGGTCCAGGATTTTCTTTTTGGGAATTTTAATAATAATTAATAATCAAGTATCTTGACTTGGCTCGCGAGGTTGTCGACATATGGGATGTTGACTCAGCAATCATTGTGCCGATAGTCGTTACAGCCAATGGATTGATAGCCAAGAGCCTCGACCAACACCTGAGGAGGCTCTCGTTGGGCAGCTGGATCAAGGGCTTGATTCAGAGAGCAATACTTCTGGACACGGCTCGCATTGTCAGGAGGTTCCTCTCTCTGGAGTCCTGACCGTCGGTAGCTTGGACCCTGTTCCAGATACCGGTGGGCTACTATTTTTTTTATATTTTGAAATGTTTTTAAGTTTTTTTTTATATTCTAATATTTAAAAATATAATTTATATGGTATTTATATTGAATAAAGGAATTAATAATAATAATTTATTTATTTTCACTTCGAGACACAAACATCAGTGTAACTCTGGCTCTTGTACTAGGAGGTCCTGTATCATAAGAGCTAATGGGTAAATTAATAAGTAACTTTTGTATGTTTAGTTGGAAGGTATGGGTGTAGGTAAGTAAAACTGTGCATGCAGCACATGAAAATGTAACTTATTTTTTACTTTATCTGCATGGGTATTAAAGCTCCCTTTCTTAAACCTCGTTTTCAAGCCTATAAAGGAACTATGCAAAACTAGTTTTACCACGGGGCGGCCATATTAGACATTAATATCAAACATTCAAATTAGTTCAGCCGTTATTGCTACATAAATAAACATCTAAACGAAAATATAAACTAAATTTTCCGCAAAAAAAAAAAAAAAACCTTTGAAATAATGTTAAAATTCAACTAAAAAAGTAAATATTCACAGCCTTTATAAAATAGCTCTGTTAATACCACCCTCCTTTATGCAAACTCCATCATAAAATAATGCCACAGCACAGTTTCAACAAAGAGACAAGGACATCAAGTCATCGTGTATACATGCATCAATCAAGTCCCCATCAATATTGTAAGGGGTTGTCGAAACTCTGAAGATTTTAGTTAGGCCCATCGTCTACGACTCTATTCAAAAGTAACGTATTATAAACTCAAATCATCAGTGAGTATATAAAATAATATACAGTATGGAAACCACATATATGCAATAAATTATACCACATACCTTGTTATCACCTTTTCTAACGATATACAAAAAATTTACGAAATCGTTCGCGAAAAAACATCAGCTATTCCCTACATTTTAACGAGTTATTCAAACATAAATGTAGGAAACAGCAGATTTTTTTTTGCGACCGATTTAGTACCTACATTTTTTGTATATCGTCAGAAAAGGCGATAACAAGTATGTGGTATTATTACTTTGTGGAAATTATTTTACGAGTATCTCTATTGCTTTCAAAATGGTGAAGGAAAACATCGAGAGAAAACCGGCATGTCCTAGTAGAGCAAAAAATTTCGAAGACATGGACGCATCTACCAACCCGCACTGGGCCCGCGTGGTGGATTACGGTGCACTCTATCCCACTGAGAGGAGGCCTGTGTCCCAGCAGAAAGATTATAGGCTGATTTATCATGTAATAAAGAAATGTCGATGTTTCGTCAAGTCGTACAAACCATACAAAGCAGGGGCGGGTCGCCAGTAAACAATAAAACAACAAAACATCTAAAACTATATGTAACTAAGTTATGAAGATTTATTCCGGCCTGACCCCTGAACCACCCCCCCCCCCCTCCACCCCTCCCGATCCCCAGCTAGTTCTTCTTCTGTTTTATTTATTTATTTTACTTTATCGGATAACAGAGATCCATTGGGTTAGTAATAATAATCTTAACCTATGTTAGTACTTAACTAATAACACCGACAATGTACAGGTGACAAGTGACCTCACCAACGGGCTGTCATGTCTCCCGGCTATAGCGCGTAGAATGCTGTTGGGGCTGCCCCGGAGTCTGTTTAGCAGCGAGGCCGCTCTCTTACGCCGTACAGCATTCAAGCAGTCGGTACGTGCCTCAGCGAACATAATAAAATAATCTCTGTCTGTCTGTGTGTTTTAATCTCTGTCTTATCCACTTTAAGCAGTCACATAGCAAAGTTTAAATTTAGTTTTCTCTAAAAGAAACAACGCGAACAAATCGTTCCCTTTTTCACGAACACGTAACTTTCTGATTTTGACACAGTAATATTCCAAAGCCTTTTCTACGCTCGCAGCAGTTCCAATATCTTTTGTGGTAAATGTGGAACCAATTCTGTTGCCTTTGAAAATATGTAACTTTGTAAAAATGTGTATTTCGATTTAGAAGCAAACCAAATATGCTGCCACAGGCTGGCACTATGATATTAAAAAACGGGGATAAAAAACATCGGTCCATTCTGAAAATGTAGGATGAAATAAAGAAATTTATTCTGAACAACAGCCCAACGGTAAGCCGGGCAGACTATCGAGAAGTCGTGAGTAAGAACCCTGCCGCTTACCCTGTCACTTGAACCACTTCTAGCACAAGTGCCTACAATACCTATAGGTTAGATGGAGGGTTTATTATACCTAAATATAAGCATCTCTAAATACAAAGCAACTCCAGCCTTAAGTTACTTCCATATAAAGACCTAATTCCCTGCATCTGGTGCCTAAATAACATGATTTGCTGTTAGACAAACTAATTCCAGTAGGAGACTTGAATTCATCCGCATAATTCCGCATCCGTGACTGCAAACTAAGATCTGCCGCTATGTCGAATAGTGAAGTTAGTCATAGCAGTGAAGTTGTAGAATGTCAAACAGTTCTAAAGTTACAGTGAAGTTTATACGTACCAATTATATAAGTATATTTACGCATAGGACCATAATGTTGTATCTGATTCTACTTAAGGGTACTAAAGGACGCCAAAAACGCAAGTTTTATAATGCCTAAAAGTATATGATCGACAACAGTAAACAAAATCAGAAAAATATACGATAGTCGTGTATCCAGCAGTTTAGCCGAAACGGAACTTAAATCTGCCAATGCCAAAGTGAGGTCTTAATATAGGACGTTGTTTCTCGGTCAAATGTTTGGCGAACGGAATATAGTTTACGCATTGCAGGATACACGACCTCGATGCGTTCAAAGCAGTGTATACAACTCATACACTCCAAACATATTATGTATTATTTACATTTATGTATACAGCGATATTGATATGTCACTGCAGGGCATGTCGAAACTGTGCAATAGAGTGTGAGGTAATATTTAGATTTTCAGATTTTTGCAGCGAAAAAATAACACACGTTGTAGGTACTTCTGCTCAAAGTGATAGGTTTAGAGAGATTTTATTCCTCATAAGAACTTAAATAACAATTCACTTAAAATTAAATACAAACACTTACACATAAATAATAATATCATATTTGCCTCTGAGGCGTTGGCGGCGTTACAGGGTACATACATGTTTCTAAGGTTTTGCTTTAACCCTTCGAATTCTTAAACGTGGATCCACGCGAGACACAATGGCTTTTTAACTGTGTCTGTAACTATCATTTATACACGCCCTTTATACCTGGAGGCTTTTATTTGGTCAGTAAGTTTTTTTTTTTTTTTTTGGTTATATTTTTAATTTTTTTTTTGCTTGAGTACGTATAGTGTTTATTGTATTTGTTGGTATATTGGCGTGGCTAGTTAACCTATGGCAAATAATTTAATTTAAGTTTCTGTGTCCTGTAATGTTAATTACTTTGCATACTTAGTATTGTATAAAATTAATTATTTTCTAACTGAACAGACAGCTGTGCTGCTGGGGAGTTTGTTCCGCCACTTCTTCTCCCCAGCGAAAGCACTAGGAAGTGGCGAAGGGCGGGCGTTTTGGGGGACTGTCTTTTGTAATTTTGACGTTCGAAAAGTGCTGATTCTCAGCCTAGTTTGAATAAATGGCTTTTGTTTTTTTTTTTTGATTTCATTCAACCGGTTAAATATGTTTATACTATCACACTTCTTCAACAAATCCTCCGGTAATTCATTAAACAGTTGTGCTGATCAACTAATATTGTTATATTGCCGTGGTCCTGACAGGGATTGAATCCTGTAAGTGTAATGTAACTCTAACGTACACAACTTAAACATTTTAATATTGATTTTCTTCATCCAGCCAAAGTGTAAATAAGAAAGGACGTATTTCCGTGAGGAATGCCTTTGGCATAACATCAAGGAAGTTTTGTAGGTTAGTGGCCCGCAAGAGAACCATTTTTTTCTTTTCGATTTGGCAAAGTGCGTTTATCTGCATCGCACTAGATGTTTTTTTTTATCTATGTCAGCAGTAACTGTTCGCTGATAGGGACACACTACGATCATAATTCTATTCGACAAGTGTGGTGACAAGACCTCCCACCTGGACATGAGTTACCTTGGGTAACCTGGAAGTCTTTGAACAGACTCCGGACCCAGGTTGGCCGAAGCAAGGAAAACCTGTTCAGGTGGAGATTTATAGACGACTCCGCCTTGGAGTGTAAATGTGGTGCTGTTCCACAAACGATGGGACACTTAATATCGTGCAATGCATGTCCTGTCAGCTGCACGTTACAGGAACTGATGGACGCTAGTGATGGCGCCATACAAGTAGCCGAATTCTTGCTATCGACACGCTAAGAAGAAGTGTGGTAGTGATGGCAATGTTAATATCGGGTGTGGTCATAAATATATACCGCAGCCGACGAGAGAATGCGTTCTTGACAACTGTTTGTTTTATACAAACGAATACGTGTTTTGCGAATTTGCTCTTTATTAGACAGAATTGTCGCACTAACGAGTGTCAGGAACGCAGTCTCTGGACGGCCAGACTGTAGTCTTAAGATTAGTGCTAGATATTTCTCAGTAGCAGCCCGGAGTTTGGATGATGGCAATACGCTCGCCCGCTATTACGTGGGACTTAAACATAACTGGCGAAATGTGGGTGTGATATAGGTACACCTCTGCTTAACCGTTTGGGATATACAGGCATGATGTGTTATGCTAATCAGGAAAGCAATAGGATTTCGATCCCTTCTATCTCGGAGTTCGATCGCTGGTCCTTCTCCCCGATTTCTTTTTGACCATACTTTTATTTCTGCTACTGCCTAACCTAGTGATGACACACGTGATGTTATGTTATTCCAAATAACATGTTTTCATTGCAACACAATTAGCCTCAACCATATACGTAGGTCTCGGAAACCTTTATGTATTTAACAAAGAAAACATTATACCAACCACCATTACCATTTAATTTTTATCTACCAAAACAACAATTCCTGATACCAATACAAAGCAAGTTATAAAAATACAAAACTGCCATATATGAGGCCCACACAGGCAGCAATCGAACTCGAGCGAGATAAATAAAATATCAACCAAGCGGCGAACGTTCAGGCTTGCGTACTTTTTTAGATCTCCCGTACATTTTTTTAGAACTGCTGTACATTTTTTATTAGGGAGTCACATTCGCATGCTCATTTCTTTTAACTGACACGATGAAGTTTACTGTTCTTAGGATGATTAAGATATGATGCTTGAGGCAGGATTTTATGTTTGAATTTAAGAATTTCCAAAGATGCCGAAATACTCTACGCGATCTTATTTTTGTGCGATGAGATCTTTTCTTAAAATTATCTCTTAAGAGGACAACATGACCTAAACCGCGGACACTGTCGGACTGCATAGAAAAAAAAAGAGAAGCGCGATGACACAACGCTGGTAATTTATTGCAAAATATGAAGCAATTATTTATTTGCGAAAAATCTATTGTTTGGACTAAAAAATTAAAACACTAGAGTTTTAGTTTGTTGGTTGTAGAATAATCTGACAAAAAATCATAATGATTGTATGTATATTAGTATGGTTTTTATTGTAAAAATAAAGTTTTTAGAGGTATCTTCATGATTTTTTTCTATCCTACCAAATAAGTTGTATTATGTTTCAACACACTATTTACCTAGCGTATATCCTGAAGAATATCATATATTTTTTTGACTTTGTTTGACTGTAGTCGATCATATACTTTTATTGTTTCTAAAACTTGCGTTTTTTGCGTTTAGGTCCTGTAAGCCCCTTAAATCTAGACAATATTTAAATAGGATTTTTTTAAGGGCTGTTTATGTTTTGCGTTTAAAAATCCACCCGGTATACAATATTTTATAAACAACTGTCAGTTTTAGATTTATTTAAATACACCTCTGAATCCCCATGTCACACCACATGCCATAGGGTTAAAAGGGGACAGAGACACATCGCTACAATACTTCTCCCAAATACATTAATCTTTTTCGTTAGTTGACCACGCCATAAATTCTCAGGGGTTGAGAAACTATGGTCCGTTCGGGAGTAAAAACTACATTTCCTTTCATCGTGTCTTTGCCATTGTTTTTCTGAAGGGAAATAAAAATGATTGTGTATCACGGCTAGCCTTTGTGCAGATTTTTGTTTTTCAAAAGTCGGTTGCTGAAAGATACGCGATAAACATGCTGAGAAATTGTGACAGCATTGGATTGACACTACATTTGCATGGATTATCATTACATAATGAGTGTACACGTATACAAAATATTGTAAAACATTTTTAAACGAGTAATGGTGGCGTTTCTTGCCCATTCTTCTCCATACGAAACTACCTTTTGGTAGAGGCGACTAGAATCAATTCAATTTTTTGTAAGTTTTGACGTTTAAAAATGCTTTTTTTTTTTTTTGGCAACTTAGCCGATGTCGACTATTCTGCCAACGTCATGTGGTGACGGCAGTACAGCGAGGTGAGCCGTCGAACTTTGCATTCCCTGGTTTACTAATTACAAACGATTTGACTTTGACAACTAAATGAAATCAGCCATTTTGGCTGTAAGTAATAAATATCTAAACTTTTTGATTTATAATATTAGTTCAACATGGGTTAGTTAAATTTTCTCGATAAACTACAGCTGCATCGAAAGGAATATTAAAATAATTGCTTAGAACTTAGATTTCACCATTATGGAATTTGACCCAGGCTTCGGTTGCATAGCTCTTAGTTTAGGTCTCGCTGCAAAGTTCTACAGCAGTATTGTACAGAAGCAAACAATTGAATCGCATCCTAATAGTATTTAAACGAGCCATGCCATTTCAATTCATATTACCTACAGTTTCATAATTGTAACAAAAGTTCAAAATGACTCGTAATTTTTTTGTCTTTATTAGCCATTGATGTCCCACTGCTGTCCCACCTCTCTCTGTCCAGATCTGCCAAGGACCAATCTATATTCAAGGAGTCTACCTCGTCCCGCCATCTTCATCTGGGCCTACCGCGATGTCGTTTGCCAATAAGCGGGACCAACTGAGTCGTGTGTTTGGCCAATTGATCGTTTGACATGCGGCAGTTATACCTTGTCAAATACTGTCAAATACAATATTGCCTTGTATATTATCATAGACACAAAAAAGTTATTTCTGTTCCCACAAATAAAAGCAGTAGGTATAACGTTTACTTTTTCGCATTTTTCCGAAATTTACAACATGTAAACGGTGCCAACGCGCACAAAATATGTACTGGCAAGAATAAAAGTCATTTGAAATAAAACTTTATCCATTTTTGTCTCCACTGTGTGATAAAGTTAGGTTAAGTTGTGGTGCTGCTTAGCACGACAGGTTGTGGTCGTCAAATGTGTTAAGGACGTGCAAAGGCGCCTTTATAAAATTAAACTTATTGACACACCACATAGAATTAGGTACGAAAGTCCAGTGAATATCACAACAAAGGTTATATATTGTTTTTTTTAGGACAAGCCTCCGTCTAGCGGTGAACGTCACTCAGCTGAATAATGATGTTAGCAGCATCCAGAAGGCCAATTCTCGTAATTTAAAACGTTCAAAATCTAGTCGCAGTCTTATCTCGGCGCAAACAAATGTCAAAAACTTGTCAAAATGTAGAGAAATCAGAGGTATTTTTTACAGATTGAGACTGAGATCAGAATGTGAACGATCTTAAAATTACGAGAATTACCCCGCAGATTAATAACAGATCATCATCATTATAATCAGCCTATAACGTTCCCACTGCTGGGACACAGACCTCCTCTTTTTGAGAGGGAGTGGCCTATTAACTACCACGCGGGCCCAGTGCGGGTTGGTAGATACACATATGTCTACTTATTTTAGGTTCTAGGACATGACGCAGCATGCGAGCAATGGTGATGAAATTATTTACACAAAGTAAAGCGTTATCTTAAAATAGAATTGATTCTAGTCGCCCATTCCAAAAGGCAGTTTTCGTATGGAGAAGAATTTCGTATGAAGAAAGAAAGCGCGGTCAAGCGGGTCAGCGGGATTGTCCTAAAGGGTTACCGTTGCCCCGGAAGATAAAGGGCTCAGGAAGGAACACGGGTGGGTTTTATTTAGTAAGAGTTTGATACTCCCTTCCGCTCCACCCAGAGCGGGAGGAGTCATTTGATGATTTCCAATCCAAAAAAAAAAAGCATCTGCCTAGGTTCGAACCCACCACCTACAACTCGTAAGTCGGGGCCGTTACCACTGATTCACCACTTCTTCTTCTTCTTTATAAGAATAAGAAAGTAGAATACTTATAAGCTAAAAGGTAGAGTGAAACGTTACATTAAACTCTCCAATTAAATTAACAAATTGCTTCTTCTCCGTGTTCTTGTTTCCACCCGTAAAGTAATATACTTTATAATCCCGTTTTATTAGAGGAAATCGAGGTGGTACAGTCCAAGAAAAGTACTTAGCGATTAT
This sequence comes from Amphipoea oculea, assembly GCA_945859645.1. Classification (NCBI taxonomy): domain Eukaryota; kingdom Metazoa; phylum Arthropoda; class Insecta; order Lepidoptera; family Noctuidae; genus Amphipoea; species Amphipoea oculea. The sequence continues at coordinate 5,748,896 of OX243868.1, forward strand.
TAATAAGTAGGTTTGTTTATTTCAAATTGTTCTACATTACCACAAATCAAATCACAGCTTTCGCCAAGTTTACAATTAGTTTCTTCATAATTACAAAAAACAATGTAATATAAAAAAATCAGCTGTTCCCTACATTTATGATCGCATAACTCGTCAAAATGTAGGGAACAGCTGATTTTTTTCGCGATTGCAGCTTTGGTCCCTTGGTAAAAGTTGTTCATAATGATGAAAACAATCTCGAATTTCGGTTTGTCACATGTTTTCAATTTCAACCTGTATATATAATTTTCGAGGGGAATCGAGAATGTAATCAAACGATAATTTTGTTTCTAAATTTTGAGGGGAAATAAGTACTAACCCGCATTATGCGTATACTGTAGCCTTCATTAATTTGTGAGCGACACCAACTTTTAACATTGTGCCGCATGTAACGGTAATGGTCCATTAATTCTACTTAGCTGTTGAAATATTAAATTATTACAAGCTACGGTGTGTAAGAAACGTTGTTAATAAAATATGTTGATGCGTAAGATAGCATGCATTAAATATTGTGTTTACAAACTTCCTCTCTTGCGTTTCACCAAATAATTGGAAAACAAAAAAAAAGATGATTTGTGCTTGTGTCCACACAATTGAAGTGAAAACTTACGAGGAGCCGAGTATACGCGATTTCGGCGCGGAGTATACGCAACTCAGCGTCACCGACCGACTGGAGCCGAGTACACCCGATTCCGCGTCACCGACCCGAGCGTGGCGGTTCAGTTTCGTTCACTGTTGTTAGGCAGCGCAAAGTGCACCTAAAGAAGTTGTCACTTCAAAAATCATATTGTTATTCTTGAAACGTCTTTTAGAGTGATATTTTTTTTATTTAAACGTCTCTGATTAAATTACTAGTAGATAGATAAACTTCTTATTTTAATTTTGTACTTACAAATGTTCGTTGCAAATTAAAAAGTGAAGAATATCCAGATCCATAAAATAACGTCACGAAGCTTGCAAAAACAACTGAACTGAATTAAAAAGTTGTCCGCGAAATGAAACAGCTAAGTTACCGTTAAGACAAGTTTCAAGCATAACAATATTTATTTGTTCTTAGCGTATCCAGGGCAAAAAAATAGTTTAATCATATTCAAACATCTTTGGCCCAAAATTCAGCTGGGCAATCTCCGCTCACTAACGCAGTCTGCAGTCATAAGATCATCAAGTACTCAAGTGACAGGGCATACGGGGCAGGATGAAACGTGGGGCCTTTTGAAATTGGAATAAATAATTAACTTTTGCGGTAAATATTCAGTCTACAGCTAACATAGTTCTTCAAAGGCTCACCATATACCAAGAGAAAAGTAAAACAGCAAATTTTCTGATAAAATTGAATACTAAACTTTGTTATCGACGTAATAAAGAGCAAAGTTGTACGTAAGTACATCGTCACTAACATCAAGCAACTCCTCAGTCATCCTCGGGTTATCGAGCGCGAGATCATTTGCACTGTATGACGTTGATAACAAAGTGTATTATTCAATATCGTCAAAAAATACTCTGCATTGTGCGAAGCCTAGAGAAGCCTTATCCTTACCACAATGAGCGATCGTAAGGAAATTGGTAAACTGGAGACCGCAGTAAGCTTTTATCGTTACTAGGGGAACGTAGAATACTGCCCATTGCATTTATAGCGGATTTCATTCAATATTCATTCACTTTAGTCGCCGGACCTGAGTTTAGCTTAGTAAAACTAAATTTAACATAAAGTAACTTACCATTGCTAAGTTATATTCTAGACTTTGTATTTTTAAATGAACAATTTGAATCCTGTAAACTTTAATTGGATTTTCAACTTTATTTTAGAGCGACAGTTCAGATATCTTTTACAACAGTAAAATATTATGAAAAATGAAGTTTCAATGAGTCATTTTAATGTTTGTTTCACAGACCAATTTAGTATGCAAATAACTGTTTTCAGAATCCATAGATAATTATTGAACAATTCTGAAAACGGATAATTATCAAACTGTGTAGGTAGTTACGGGGAAAACGATTAAATTTTAACGTTAGTCAGCAAAAGCAAGTAGCAATTATTTACACAGATACTGATTAAATAAACTCATTGCTTATTGTTTTGCAATGTGTTTAGGTGTCAACTATGTAAAATGAATGATGATGAAAAAAGTCAACAAATAGATATAAATCTACTTGTTTACTTTTTTCGACATCACAGCGTAACGCTTAATAGTTATTCAATGGAATTTACTTTAAAATATAGAGAATTATCATATCAAAGTTTACTCAAAGTAGTTTTCGTTAAAAAAGGTGTAAATTCGTTTTATTCCGAGCGCACGCACGCTATAGCCATCACTCTTCTTTTGCCTTTCAAAAGTAATTGCATCACTTTCGCTCGCTTAGTATGTTTCGAGGATTTCAGATTTTCGATATAACCCCTTAAGAACAATGATCACATTACCTCGGAAACAAGGAAAAACAAACATTTTACACAACATAAATAGAATGTTGACATTACAAAAAAAAACAGAATCACCTGACATTTTGGACTGGTGTACAAAACACAGTGGATATGAGTATATCCACTGTTTAATAATGATAAAAATAATGTGACTTATGACGAGTGTCATAAGTCACATTATTTTTATCATTATTTCATCTTCTTTTTTAATTTTTTATTTGTAGTTTTTGCTTAGAAAATATTGTCAGGTTTATGTTGGAAATAAGTACCTAAATCACATTCATGGCTCCAAGGATTATCTTAGTATAATAATATGTGGACGCTACTACATTCATAAACTAAGGGAATATCTGTTGCCCATACAAATATTTGTCACGTAGCGGAAAACACCCGCAACGCGTAGTCGGACATTGCTACGAATACTGCTACGGCGTAGCGGCTACGCGACAACAGCTACGCGGTCTGAATCATCAAAAAGCTTCAACAATTTCGCTAACACAAAAATTCATGTGCCACTTAAATTTTTAAAACCATTTTATACTTTACGGGTGTAAAACGAAACTTCAGAGAAAATCTCTAGCGACCAGAACAGAAATGACATTGTACTTTTAAGAGAAACATACGATTGTTTTACCGATGTCGACGGGAAAGATTTCTTGAGGAAAACAATGACAATGTCCCAAAGGCTTTTATGTCGAACGGGAGACCTAGATTTCAATGCTGACTGTGTAGAATATCTCAAGAAACCAAGCGTAAATTCTACTTTGTTTGGAGATAGAATTTTCTTGATATTTACAAACAAATGGTGACATTACTCTTAATAAAATCACGCCTGTATTCCTGGAAGGGTAAGGCAGAGGTGTACTTTTTTCCACCACCAAGTAATCAAATTATCGTTAATTGACTACCCAACTCAAGGGAGGCGATAGACACTTACGCATAATTTTCTCATTCGACTGGATAGAGAAGGAATTCTTATCGAGATCTCTGAGTCTGTAATTAGCAGACCATTAAGTTGTTTAGGTACAAGTTAAGAAATTGAATAAAAGAGTTGGAAAATTCTTTGCAAGTTCAAATTTTTTTTTTCTTTTCGAACGATTCACCTCAAACTAATTTGATATTTAGCAAAGACAAAGGGAAAAACACCAAAACCCTACCACTATTTGTCTCTGTATCACCCAAAGGTTGACTGGTAGAATTGCAATGGCATTAAATCCGCCTCTGTACATTTATGTGCTTAAAGTATTAAATCTATCTATCTATATATATAAAACAAAGTCGGATTAGTTACACCATTTATAACTCAAGAAAACGGCTGGACCGATTTTCATGATCTTTTATTTGTTGGATTTTTCTTCGCCCCGAATAGCAAAATTAAAACATGGGAAAAAATAACAAACAAAAATCTGAGGCCGTACCAAGTTTGCTTTCGCCTTTCGCTCATTGTTCATTATCAAACAAAGTTGCCAAATGCTGATCGACTCTTACATAAAATATGCAAACGAAATCGTCAATACGACAAAGAAGATAAAACGAAGAATCTAAGGAGGTTAGATACCAGGCTTTCCATAAATAAAACATCAACCACCATTATTTTACGTCATATAAAAAGACAATGCAAAGACGAGTAAGCGTACATATTTACAAGAAATTTCCTATACGCTTGTACACACAGCTTGAATCATCTTGAACCATACGCTTATGTGAACACAAAGCTTCACTTATGTTTTTAATCACATCACTGGAGGTGGGTAAATTATGTTACCTCTCTTGTGTACAGACAAAATATGAGGGCTGCGGATATGCCTTATTCAATTTAAAAACGTATACATTCATGCATGAGGCATTATGCATGTATGTATACGTTATAAATTATATTATAAGCCTATACGGTATAATGTTGGGATGGCAATCCCAACGGGATACCGGGAAACCCAGAAATTACTCTCTTCAATGGCTGAAGCTTGTAACAACAGTAAAGGCAATAAAAAATTATGTGTTTGAAACCCACTTGTTATACCATCCTAACTATAGTAGTAGATATTATAAACGGGAAAGTAAGTTTGTTTCTTACCTTTTCACTTCTAAACCACTGAACAGAAGGGCAATTCTCGTAATTTTAAGAACATTCACAGTCTGATCTGTCTCAATCTGTCAAAAAATAATTTGACATTTGTTTGTCGCCGAGATCGTTTATTACCGTTGGATCCCGTTTTTTGATCCCGTTTTTTAGGTATTACCGATGGATCCCGTTTGCTATTTCCGTTGAATCCCATATTATAACAACATGTGTACATTTCAGAAGAAAAATGATTTACCTTTATCAAACACAAAAAGGAAATTATTTTTAGTGGGTTACCCGGAACCGAACTAGTTAGATTAGGTTAATTATTAAAAAAAAAACAATGCTAGGTTAGGTTAGGTTAAAACTGTGAGCCCTACGCACGAGCCGAGCGAGCGAAGCGAGCGGTGCCGCGGCAGCGGCCGGCGAGTGCCAGAAACGACTAGATTATATAGAAAATGAGTTGTTTGTGAAATAAATAGTATACGAAACGTTGGTTGTAAACTAAAAATTTGTCAATGGAGTTTTGGTGAAACATTAGTGAACCCCTCATTTTATTATATACAATTTTGTTGTTGAAAGTACCCGCATTCATATTTTTTTAAGCATTCGGGATCGAACGGAAATACTTTTCGGGATTCAACGACAATAAAACGTAATTATCTTGCATTTTTTAAATTCGGGATCCAACGGAAATACATAATAATGTTTTGCGGGATCCAACGCCAAAAATATTAAAATGGGATTCAAAAACGGGATCCAACGGTAATAAATCGCCGAGATGAGACTACGACTAGATATTGAACGTTTTAAATTACGAGAATTGGCCTTCTGATCATCCTGAAATTTTGCATATATACGTTGTCAGGTGTACAGAAACGGACAAAGGGTACCTTTCATCCCTAACGTTATCATTCATAACGTTATTATAATAATATGTAGATGGCGCTACGTGTCTTTCGAATCATGATTGAATTACATATAAACGAAACTTATGTTGTATAAGCTTAGTAAAGAATTTAGCAGGAAAACTACTTTTATACACACATTGCTAGTATACTCACAACAGTCTCAATGCGATAGATAGAACTTTTTGGAACTAAGAGAGAGGAAAGAGGCATGCGCAAAGGTAGCCCGCGTAATTCTATTTTAAAATGGCCTCAAATATCATGATTTCATAAAATAGCCATTAAATAGGGCAATTTGACTTAATGAGTTGTATTGATGACTATATTGATTAAAATTCTGTAAATAAATATTTGTTGCGGTCGCGAATCATATTTTGATCAACCGGCTTTCGCCCTAAGTCAATGCTCTCCCAAATAATTGGGTCAAAAGAAAACGCCAACCAATTTTAACAAGAGGTATCCACTCAAAATGACGAAGTATTATTCAAAAGCCTTTTCAATGATATCATAACGTACGTTTATAATTCATAAGCAATAATTTTTATATAAACCTTTGAGAGATAGGCCTTTTATCTTGAGTGAGCTTTTCTCTTGGGATAGCCTTACAATGAACCATTTTCGTTATCTAAATGGATCTCAATAATGAACCTATTTTTAGAACAAGGCTCCTCAGTGGCGGTTTAGTAAAGTTTTTTATTTTGTTTCTATTTGCTCTAGTCTGGTAGTCTTTTAACGTGTACGTCTTTTTTACATCGTTCCCTCATATACTTACAAATTCAACATTACAATATTTAGTTAAAATATAATTTAAAAGAGTGGCCATGGAGTCTGTTGCTCGTTTTTTCTCTATAGGTACCCACTACGCTTTAGAATGGGCACCTAGCTTCATGTTTCTGACTGACCGACTCCTTGACATTTCAAAAGTGCCTATAATTTAAATCGTTTAATTGAAAAAGCTTTGAGTTTGAATTTAGTTATTAAATTATTCATCGTTTTTCTCACGTATGTGCGGTACAATTTTGATTGCACGGTATTGTCTAATTTCTCCTGACTCGATTGGGGGGCTTATTAGGCAAGTTCTTATTGAGGCATTGTCCCTAAAGGCTGTATAAGATACAATTCGGAAGCGCACTTTTTTTTTTCAAGCTTCACTAAACTTAAAAGGATTTTAGGCCAAACCATTTGACTTTATATGCAAGGGTTGTCGTCAAGTTAAAATTCGCCGAGTCAATCAATCAATACAAATAGCTTTCTGTGGCTTTACAGCGGTTTTATTTGCTTTATTTCGGAGTAGAGAAATGGATTCCATTGAATAGTTTTGTGTAGCGGGAACCGGGAAATGTAAACTATTGTTGGATTCAAAATTCAAAGGATATTCAAGGTTTAAAGCCAGTAAAGACTCAATGGTACAATCTGGTACAATGGAAAGATTTAATACTATGTATCTTCGTCAATTTAGACTGCATACCCAAGCATAATCAGCCTATAACGTTCTTGCTGCTGTGACACAGGCCTCCTCTCTGTGAGAGGGAGTAGGCCGTAATCCACCACGCCGGCCCATGGAGTTGAACTAATTAAGACAGGTCTCTAAATTGCTTTATATTGTAAAGAAAGAATGAAAATAAAAAGTGTTAATTCACAGAGATAATGTTTTAACAAAATATATTACTCCTGCCACACTGCAAGGCAGTTTGTTGGCAGACGTAGCTCCTTTATTTAAGCATTTATCCGTACTTTATAATCTACACTTCTTCATAGGTAGGTACGCTAAACTATCTATACATTCCTTAAATTTTATCCTGCAGTTTGGGTAGTGGGTATTTGGGTATTTGGCTCAGTTTGGGTATAACACCTACATTCCTTTAACAATCAATATTGTTATTTAAAGTTTAAAAGTTTATAAGAAAGAGTAACTACAGAGTTTCAAGTTACTCGCTCGACCATTTGTGTGATAAGTGCATTTACCTAATAATCTAATTGAATTAAATGCATGGTTCATCTCTATGAACTATGATATTAATATGTTAAACATTTAACACATTTCTTTAAAGCAAGAATTCAATTACACTCAAAAGACTTGTGTATTTTGGGGTTAATTTCACGCTTTGTCCAGGCAAACAACCCGCATTTCAACTAGCACAGTTACAAAGCTTCTCTTATATTTTTTTTTACTTGCACTAACTAAAACGTTTGTTACACACAAGAAAACTTTTTGGTATGGGCAAACGTTCATCAGTAGCAGAATTTAAATTAGAAAACCACCCTTAGTGCTACGAGATAAGGGAGCTGTCACTGTCACATTGTTACTACGGAGGCGTGGTTGAATGTACTAGCGCATAAGCTCTGGAGTGACATTGAATGTAACTTGGCGGTGAATGAATGCAAACACGCTGGGTCTTAAATGAGATGGCGACCGACATCTGGGTTATGTATGTCGGGATTTCTTGTTTGAAAGACTATGTGTGGTGTTCTGAAATTTGTGCAAATATTTGTGTATGTGTGATAGTTGTCTTCTTTAGAAAGGATTGTAAATAAAAGTTTTTGGGTAAGAGGTATTGTCTAACAAAATTTGTTTCACTACTAATCTGAAGAAATTCCCGTAATTAAAAACGTTCAAAATCTCATCTCAGCTACAATCAATGTCAAAAACTTGCCAAAAATGTAGGGAAATTAGAGGTATTTTTGACAAATTAAGACTGAGACTACTGTGAACGTTTTTAGAATTACGGAAATTGCCCCTCAGGTCCATTTATGTTGGTGTATGGATTTGATACCTGAATTGGCAGTCATAATGTCTTCCAAACTTTCTCGAAGATATGTTACAATAAAAAGGCAAACAATACAAGGTGTAATTGAAATAACTGAAATCACGAAAAAAATCATAAAGATGAGTACAATGACCCCTCATTGTACTCATCATTATGATTTTTTTGCTATGGAACGAAAACTGGAGTTCCGAGAATTACAGCTGTTCCCTGCAATTGGTCGATTTATGCGAACGTGTTATCTAGTTTATTGATAAAACGCCAATCGATGACTGTTTTACAACGTTATTTTCATTACAAATGTCATAACTATTTCTATTACGCGTAACGTTAATTCTATGGCTCATTGAATTTATATTATAATTTCTGCTCCACCTAACACAATTATGATTGTATTAAACGGTTATTTGTTTGAGAATCAATGAGACGAAGCTACTCCCTTTGTTTGTTTCCAATACCTTTGTCTATTAATACGGATATTATGTTTACGTATTTATGTTAGTTTATAGCTTTGCATCTTAGTTTACAGATCGATATTTTTTATTTAAATGATTAAACAAGTGGGTAAAAATCGTGGATCATACGAAACGGTTATTTGGAGTAAAAAAAAGTATTATCACTACAAAAGTGCTTTTATGACAGTGGGTACCATGATTTATGAGTATTGGTACTTTTTTCAATATCTTTTAAGTCGAATAATTATTTGTAACTTTAGAAACTTATAAAAAAAAAGTATCACCAAAACATAACCCTGTTTCAAAAAAAAAAACTTGCCTATTTAATGACGATTAAAACGAGGGTACCTATTTTACTCATATTGCCTATTTATTATGAGGCGGCGGTTCGCAACACACGTACATGCGCCCCAGCCCCTCCGTCCCACCGCTCTCATACCTAATTCCGCGCGGATTATAGCCAAGCGTGTCCTGAACATAAAGCTTTCAAGTTAAAAGCCATAGGACTGGGCTGTAATCTACCACGCGGGCCCAGAGCGGGTTGAAAGATGTCACATGTCTTCGAATGTTTAGTTCTAGGAAATGCCAGTTTCCTCACGATGTTTTCCTTCACCGTTTTGAGAGCAGTGGTGATGAAATAGTTTACACCAAGTAAAGCGCCTGCCTGTATTCAAACCATGTCCTAGGACCAAAAATACGAAGACGTGTGACATCTACCAGCTCACACTGGGCCCACGTGGTGGATTACGCCCATTGCCTCTCACAAAGTGTCCCAACAGTGGGAAAGTTATAGGCTGAGTGAAAGATTAGGTTACCAAGTGAACTAGATTGCTGTTCTCCTTTGTTTTAAAAACAAAATGTTGTCGACACATCCACTTTCAGGAATACTCCTCTTTATCATCAGAACTGTTTTTCCCTCATCATTTGCCTCCTACAAACAGCCTTTCCCTATCTATTGTCAAACCTAGACATCCTCAATAGATTTTCGCTTCAAACTATTCAGACCCACATGCATCCAGCGGTTTTCCGCAATCGCTAACAAATCGTCGGTTTCTGTCTGGTTGTTTGAGTGGGTAGACCTTTCAGTGCTTCGCTTTTCTTCTCACAATCGACATTCGAGAGCCTGTCTTTGTAATAGTTGTTAAATCTCTCGAACAACGTGTACGTACCACTTTATTTTTTCTAAGGACTTCCTTATTATGCACAGCCAGATACAAAATCGAAAATATTTACAGGCCACAGTGTGCTGCCCATCACAACCCCAGCGTATTCGCACTACCAAACTCAATTATCACTCCAAAGAACATAGATCAAGATTGCTTCAAACTAGTCTTTGCGATTTCTTAGTTTCCGCACTCTTTTAAAGTAGTTTGTGGAAGCCGCAACACTAGTTAAGACGAAGGATCTCGTTATCCGGGAGCAAAGCCGTAGAGGAGGATGTTAAGGACTTTTGAAACGTGTACGCATATGATTAAGTGCGGCTGAATGTGTTGCGTGACGACTTACTCTGACCGTGGCACAGTTACTGCGCGGTGAAACGCTTTCCTTAATTGAACGGCATTAAATACTTTAATAAGCTAAGTTGTAATTAATATTGTTATGTATTTAATTAATTTTATTTTTAGTAGCTGCTGTTTACGACTTCGATCACATTTTATAGTTCACACCCTTGTTATTAAAAAAATAATTCTATAGAGGTATGAGGAACACGGTGTAAAGTTCACTCATACTCTATAGAAAAGGGAGGATCCTCCGACCAGACGGGTGTTGTGTCTGGTAGGCAACTGCCCGATGAATTATGTCGGGCCGTTGTATCTATGCTTGTTGCGCGGTAAACTCTGCTTGCGAGAAGCAGGATTTTGCGTGACGTCAGTATTACGCGTTATTCGCATGTGGCTTTGTAAATACCGCTACAATTCTATCAACAGTTTCCAAGAAACTCTTTCGTCTCCTGTGAATCAGACAGTCACGAAATTGCTTTATATTCAGAAGAGATGATTTCAGAAGTGTAGAGAGAGATCGTCTAATTTAAAATGCCAACCACGCCCCATCCACTGCATGTTGCATAAACATTTCAAATGTTTATACAGGAAAAATAATAACCATTGCGCAAACTGTAACCATGAATTCAGTATGATTCTAGACCCCCTAGCGAAAATATTTTTGTCGGTTAAAAAAAAAACTACTGTTTCATAGAAAAGTGCAATACCTACGCGGCCATAATATATGGAACAGTTCTTTTTTATAACCTATGAAAATGAAAATTTCTACGTTAAGGTCAGAGAGTCATAATTATTGCTGAATTCATGATACAGTTTGCGCAATGGTTATTTTTTTTTAAGTGTAAACTTCTTTAGCGGCGTTGCACACTTTTTTGTAATGGGTAAAAAATCTTAAACTCGCGTCAGGACATCGCGTCAGGACACGTGACCGTCAGGAGAGATTTCACAGGGGAGAACTACTACTCCTAACTACTAAGTATCCCCCTCTCTTTCTACGGCGGCGCCAACCGAAGTGAACCAAGTGACACACGACAATGAATGGATGGATGGATGGATGGGTGTGGGTGTGGGTGTGGGTGTGTGGGTGTGTGGGTGTGCGTGTGGGTGTGGGTGTGTGGGTGTGGGGTGTGTGTGTGGGTGTGTGTGTGTGGGTGTGTGGGTGTGTGGGGGTGTGTGTGGGTATGGGTGTGGGTATGGGTATCGGTATGGGTGTGGGTGTGGGTGTGGGTGTGGATGTGGGTGTGGTTGTGGGTGTGGGTGTGGGTGTGTGGGTGTGTGGGTGTGGGTGTGGACGTGTGTGTGGGTGTGGGGGAGTGTGTGGGTGTGTGTGGGTGTGGGTGTGGGTGTGTGTGTTTGTGGGTGTGGGTGTGTGGGTGTGGGCGTGTGTGTGGGTGTGGGTGTGGGGGCGTGTGTGGGTGTGGGTGTGTGTGGGTGTGGGTGTGGGTGTGGATGTATGGATGGATGGATGGACAGCTGATGGCTCGACCGTCTGTGTAGTACCTACACTGATGTATTCTTAAAATTCTTAAAATTAAAATATGGAAATTGAACAAAGTGCATGATCTATTAATGAAAAAATTGACGCAGAAATAGTGAAAAAAAATGAGTTAATATTAATTCAATTAATAATTGATTTATTTCAACGTTAATATTCAAGTTTACACTTCTGCCGGCACTCCCGGAGTGCAACCCGTCTTTTTTTTCTTGTATATAAATTTTAGTGGAGCCTGCAATTTTAAATTAAACTGAGGGTTGATTTTTCCAAAGCCAGATAATTTTATCCAAAGGATAATTTTTAATTTTTGACAGTTCAGAATTAACGTCAATTTTATTCCACGAATAAAAATTATCTGTCGATTGAAAAATCAGCTCTTATTCTACTATTATTGCAAAGCAATCCTTTTCAGTTATCTGTTGAGAAATGGTATCCAGCTGTGTTAACCTAGCGCTCATCATTATAAATCTCATAACAAACAGACAGACACATACACAGACAGACGGACAGACGGTAGAGAATTTCTTGGCAAGTTTTAACACATTACAACGCAAGTCTGCGTTCCTTTTTAATGGTGAACTCAGAGCTAGTGCCGTAAAAGGTAGACGTAAATAATGACGCCCAAAACAATCAAATATGTACGGAACAAAAGAGTTGTTCGCGTCGGCAAAGCGATTACAGTGAATTTTAAAAGCGCTGCAAAGCAGAGACTCCTTTAAAAATACAACTGCTAAGGCGTGGAAGCTTTATTATACAAATCTTAATACAATCAGCTTAGCCTTTTCCCAAGCAGGTGCAGCTGAATACCAGCATTTTACATGGTGCGAATGCCTATCTGACCTCCACTACTTGGGTAGTGGAGGTCAGGTACTGGTTACTGAATAAGACCTGACGCCCTGGTGTAGTGATGGTCAGAATTTCGGACTTTTGCCTACCCGTAACGGTCAAAGATCTACGAATGTCAGCTGGCTAAACGAAAAAACGGAGTATTCCCGTTTGAGCACCTATTTTCAGAGCACCTTTTTTTAGAGCACCAAAGGTATTCCCATTAGAGGACCAATCAATATTTTACCGTGGTGCTCAAAGGGGAACAATAAAAAATATTCACCTTTGTTCCCTTTTGAGCACCTACGATGCGGTAGCTTCTAGTGATGGGGTGTATAATAATACATATCGATAAAAGTTGGCAGTTATTATCATATTAATTTTAGGAAACTAAGTAATTATTATTAATATCACAATCAGCCTTATGTTATTTTCTAGGTACCTTTCCACGGAAAATCTTTAATAATATCATCAACAATAATTTCCCTTACATAAAAGAACCGGCCGATTGATCACCACGCTTCAGTTCGAAACTATTAAATTCAACATATTCCATAACTTTAAACTTTTCAAAAACCACATTTCCATTTCTTTTCTAGTTATGATAGATGTTAAGAATTCTAGATCAATACCAAACTTCGTTTGCAAACATATTGAAGTTTTCCGTATGTTCGCAAATAAAACTTGTGAGTACAGTTAACCAGAGTGTAAACGGGCGCGACTTATTCACCTTTAAACTTTGCTGTTGATATGCAAAGTGGTTTTATACACCTTAAGTTAAGACACCCACTACCTTACTCAGACAAGTCATTTATTAAAATCAATTGATTATTATTATTAATTAGCAGCGCCCCGCGGTTTCACCCGCATAAGTTTCTATCCCGTGGGAATATAGGATATAAAAGGACATAGGATAAAAACTATCCTATGTCCTTTCCCGGGACTCAAACTATTTCTATACCAAATTTCATCCAAATCAATCCAGCGGTTGAAGTATAAAGAGGTAACAGACAGACACACTTTCGCATTTATAATATTAGTATGGATTTTATACTGCACCGGTTGACGTTATCATGTCAACGCCGACTCCTGGGGCTCCGTTTCCCATAGAGTCACAGCATTATTTATTTATTTATTTATTTATCCATTTATTTCAGGCATCAAGGCCCATAGGAAACACATAAAATACAATATTAATATTACTAATACAATACAATATTAATATTATTATGCTGAGCAATGGTCGTTTTGCGTAGATGTGACGCATATTTTCTCCCAACTTGTTGTTTTTCGTGTTTGTGTTGTTTCTCTGCGCAAATAAACGTATTTTCTTTGTTTTCTTCTTTCTTGTTGTTTGTATCTGACGCAGCAAGTTGTAGTGGCTATCGCTTTGAATGCCAATCGTGTGTCCATTTACATCGTATTGTATATTCGAGTAATAAATCCATTCCGGTTCACTTGGGTGGCGTTAAATTGTACAGTTCATACCAATACTGAATATATCATGATATATGATGAATATATTTGGAGTTTCAGCAAAACTACAACGTTTGAGTGTAGTTGACCACAAATTGATGCTGCTATAAAATCACAATTGCAGCTATACTTATGCATTTGTAGTCACTAAAAACTTTCAACCGACTTCCAAAAGAAACACTACAAAGTGAAAAATAACTTTAATTTCGGAAGTCGGTGTCTTTGGTTTTGTATTTACGTTTTTTGCCACCGACTTCCGAAATTAAAGTTATTTTTCACTTTGTAGTGTTTCTTTTGGAAGTCGGTTGTATTTTTGTTAAAAAGTTTTTATTTTACGCTTTTTAGTGGGTCTACTTATAATTTATCTAAGTTACAATAGCGTAGTGTCAACTTGCTCATCGCCTGTTACAAAATATTGCTTTTCCCGATGCAGGGAAGTTAATTGTTGAGGAGTTCTCCAGGTCCACCATCAGTTCCATATTACCATTCACATCGTGGCGAGCATAAATTGCTTAGCATCCATATTAAAGTAATCGAATCGCAACCCGTAAAATACTTCGATATTATTGAGTAGTTCCGGTGGCCATTTGTGGTCTTCATCATCAGTTCCACTTCACCAAATGGTACTTTCCGAGAGCAAATGCACGAGTTACTATAAAAAATAGTCAAATCGCTATAGGTGTGCCTATAATATTTGAAGAGTTCCTTCGATTTCTCCAGGATCCAATCATCAGATCCTGACTTGGTGACTATGAGACCACTTCAGAAGTATCTCCTTTCGAACAAAAAAGAATTTTGAAAATCGGTCCACAATTGGCGGAGTAATCGCGTAACAAACATAAAAAAAAAAACATACCGTCGAATTGAGAACCTCCTCCTTTTTTTGAAGTCGGTTAAAAAGAGATAACCAGGGTCGTCGGATATAGTTGAAGTTTAGTAAAAAACCGATGGAAATTTTCGAATGAAATTGAATTTGATAAATGAATTGAATTTGATAAATGAACTGTTTGTTTTCAATTTATTTTATTCGAAATCATCCATCGGTTTTTTACTACACTTCAACTACACGACAACCCTGGTTATCTCTTTTACTGACTTCAAATATATGCGACGACGCTGGTTATTTATCTCTTTTGGTGACTGTACATACATTTCCCATCACTACATATTATAAAACAAAGTCCCCCCGCCGCATCTGTCTGTCTGTATGAACGCGATAGACCCAAAGGCGTACGGATTTTCATTCGGTTTTCACCATGGCCGGAGTGATGCAAGAGAAATGTTTAGGTGTATAATTTGGGTTTAGTGTAAATTTGCTAAAATATGACATGGTTGTTGAAAATGTCGGAAAAATCATGCCGACTGGGAGTTTTACTGAGGTACGCCGCGTAAACCAGTAGAGTTATATGAAAACATTGTATTATGGAATTATTCCTCTTAAAAAGATCTGTTAAACGTAGTAGTACGTTTCCGTGGGATAATTTCCAACCTCCACGCAGGCGAAGCCTCTCTTCTCGATTCTCTAAATAGATGTTATTGCAACACTACATACACATCACTACACACACTACACTACACACACATACACTAATTACAGACATCCGCCTTTGCTAACATGAAAGTGTGAAAGTTGCAAAAGGACGCACAATCTGCTACGCTCGTAGCTCCTTCTACGAGTACTCGTAGATACCGCTACGAATTCGTAGCACATCGCGTAGCTAGAAGCTACGTAAATCAAGTTTAAGCGCAATTCGTTCTCTCTGCCGTAAAATATTACCCTTCCAAAATGGTTAATGGTGAATTTAACATTTTGAATAAATTGATAAATATATTTTTAGTATCGAGCTGCCTAGCTGTAGCTGTAAATTGCATATTTTTATTCAAAATCTAAATAAAAATAAAAAAAACATCACTTAAAATTCACTTCCATAACTTTATGTAACTGTGTGTCACTTTATTATTGTGTATTCTCGAAAACACGTTACGCCAATAAAAAGTTATGTCACACTTGTATGAAAATAATAAGCAACAAGAAAAAAATATGGGTGAACGACACCACATGACGAGACAGTAAACATGCAATATATTTGTGAAGGACAATGGTTACATAGCGGTCCGCAACTTTGTTTTATGGTTGCCGTGAATCCGGACGCGCAAAAAGATGAATAACCCGCACATGAAAAAGCTCAGTGTCTCTTTCAAAGGACCTGAAAGGAATCCAATTTGTGCCTGAACATTTTGTTTTTTGGGAAAACCTTTTATTAATAAATTAAATGCTTTTGAGTTTGTAACTAAATATGTTGTTGATTAAAATTGTATTGATGACAAAATGCTACGTTTTTCGAGATTAATTAAAAATTGTTTGAGTATTTTGTCATTAAAACGAGCCCCGGGGATTAACCGTGTTGTGTATTTTTGTTCACCTCTGTCTATATGCCGCTAATTCCATGTAAAACAGCATACATTACCTGGAAAAATAAAAAAAATCATTAATGAATATGTAAAATCAGCTAAACAAGAATAGAAAAAGGTTAAAGACCCTGACGCTGTTGCAGAAGGAAAAAAAAAGTAATAAATATATTGATTACTGAAAAAGATAATAAGGATTTTCGTTTTAATGAGTGCTGACTGGACTAAATTCGAACTTATCTCTCTTTAAAAAAAAAACTGGCAATGAAAAAAATATATACAAGGTGTGAGTGACATTGGCGCGCAAATTGTAACCATGAAGTTAGCACATTGTTCGATATAGGGAACAAATCTTTAAATAATACTCGCTGAATCCTTGAGATGGGTTTAATTTGCATTAAACCGCATGTTTGACAATATAGTTTTACAAATAAGGACTTAGTTTAGTTATTTTTTAAATATAAGAAAGAGCACAGTACTCCATTGTACGAGTAAGTAGTTGGCGGGATCAAGCCATCGTGACAGCCATAATAGTGAGTCGCGCTATTGGCCGCGCTCAGCAAAACCGTTTTCGGTGTTGCCAGCGCCGGTTGATGCGTTCGGATACGGCGCCAACACACATGATTCCAGACCACCAAGCGTCGGTTATCAAAAGGCAAAAGACAGAGGTCAACATGTACGGAACAGCATTTTTTTTAAATAACTGACGAAAAATTTCAACGCAGGGGTGTTCAGAATCATGTACTGAATCCATGATAATAGGCTACGCGTCAAGTTCCCCTCTACCCTTATTACCTACGTTCACCTGACAGCACAGAAAACACAAGATTTGGTGGTATGGGACACATTAACCCCGATGATCTAATCAACACACCTACACAATCACACTAATATTATAAAGGCGAAATTTTGTGAGTGTTGTGGTGTTCACTATAATCTACCATTGGGGGCTTAGGGTTTAGAAATAAAACGGCCGAATTATGTTTGTATGTTTATCACTTCTTCATGCAAAAACTACTGAACGGATTTGGATGAAATTTGGAACACAAATAGTTAATAACCAGGATTACCACATAGGATACTTTTTATCTCAATATTTTCATGGGATCGACACTTGTACGGGTGAAACCACGGGGCGCTGCTAGTTTCACATATTTATTAAATTCTCGAATCGAAAACTGCTACATCCATTACTTCTCTATGCAAAACAAAACCTCCCGTTCCGAACATTAACTTGTGTCAAAACTTCATTACTTTAAAAGCTCCGGAGTGTGTATATCCGACAATGGCGGCTACTTTGTTTGCAACACAAAAGAATACTTTAGTTTACATTAAGTGGTTGTAACGTGAAACTACCCACAATTTGTTGGTGGATATTTTGAATTTCCGTATTATACATTATTGTATAACTTAAGTAACAGAATACCAATTTCCGTAATTAACCGGTCAAGCGGCGCGCGTCGCCGATCGGCGACGAAACAATGGAAAATCAATTGTGTCTCATTAGCGGAGCTTGACAAATTAAAAACGTTAAAAATCTAGTTGCAATCTCGTCTCAGCGACAACTAATGTCAAAGACATGTCAAAAATGTAGGGGTTTTAGAGGTATTTTTAACACATTGAGACTGAGAATCAGACTGCGAACGTTCTTAAAATTATGAGAAGTTTTCCTTAGATATTCTAGATATTTGTACGTATTAGCGGGTTAGTGCAATTTGAGTATACGCTGTCTTTTAAATAGGTAAGTTTCTTCGTATACAGGGTGTATTTTTAAAGGCCAGCCAAATTTAAGGGTGTGGTACAGACCATCAAACTGAACAACTTTCTCCACGGGACCAATATCGTAATCGCGAAAAATGTATCAACTGTCCCATAGGAAACTTCAATACCTACTCGACCTAAACGTATGGGACGGCTGAATTTTTATTCGCGATAACGATGTTGGTCCCGTGGACAAAATTGTTCAGCTTGATGGTCTGTACCACACACTTCTTTTTTTGTGGATGGGAAATCATCAAATGACCCTTCCCGCTCTGGGTGGAGCGGAAGGGAGTGTCAGACTCTTACTGACTAAAACCCATCCGTGTTCCTTCCTTAGCCCTTTATGTTCCGGGGTAGCGGTAACCCTTTCGGACAATCCCGCTGACCTATACCACACCCTTAAATTTGGCTGGTCTTTGAAAACTAACCCTGTAGATTGGAAATTTTACAGTGTTCCATACACAGTGTTAAAATGTGGGCTTGCATAACACCTGTGCCTACCACCTCTGGGAATACAAACATGATAATATGTATGTAATTACTAGTATAAATGCCTTATCTTCCAACTGATATATTCACCTACCACAAAAACCAACAGCGAACATACAAAAACACGCATAAATCATTTAAATGTATTTCGATTACGCAAATGAAAACACGAGACCACTAAAAACTGTTTGTTTTCAAAAGCTCTGAGTAATACAAAAACAACAATTTTTAATCAAATTAGCGAATTAATGAAAGTGAAACATTTTCAATGGTGGATTAAAGTTTTAGACAAAGCCCAAGGCCCCAGGGTATAAACGAGATGCTTCAAATTATATTCCTTATAGCCGATAGGAATGAACGAGAAGTTTTCAAGGAGAATACTGGTTTCTACGTAGAACAGCCCTAGTAACTATACACCTACTTATCTTGTCCTTGTCTCGACAAAGTGTATCTAAGTTTTAGCTTTAAAGTTTGTAAGTGTTAAAGGCCTGCGGACGGAGAGTAATGGGTAGCTCACCGTCCGAACAGGACCAGCGGCAACAGCCAGTTACAGCGTGCCACGTGCATCCATGGATGGTGACAGCTGATGGCTCGACCGTCTGTGTAGTGGCCAATCTGCTGTGTATTCGTAAAATTCGTGTATATAAAGTGTTTAAAATATGGAAATTGAACAAAGTGCATCTATTAATGAAAAATGGCACTCCCGGAGTGCAACCCGTCTTTTTTTATAATCAGTAAGTTCTTATATTTTTAGGAGTGTAAATAAGCAGGTTTTATTTCAAGAAAATTGAAACGTGATCCTATGATTCAGCCATAACTATGCACTTCCTGTTTCTGAGACCTTAAAAAATGCAGGAACTGCATAAAGATTGAACTTTAAATTCAACAAATACGGTCAGTGCACACGAGCGGAACATCTATCTCTATAAACTCCATATCTTTGAAAGGACGTTACGTCGTGCATACACGAGCGGCGGCGATCGTACGAGGACTCCCACTCAACTAGAGAATTCTGATGACGACAGCTTGCGGTTAGGTTAGGGCCCATTTAGACTGAACATACATAAGTTGCTGAATGAATGGTGGATAGTTTTTTTTTGTACTTTTTTCATATACCAAAAAATCGACGACCGCCTCTTCTTTTAATTCTTTTTGGAATGGCAAATTAACTTTAAAAAATCAAAAAACCCGACTGCGGTAAAAAACTTAAGTTAAAAAAAGACGGGTTGCACTCCGGGAGTGCCGGCAGAAGTGAAAACTTGAATATTAACGTTGAAATAAATCAATGATTGAATTAATATAACTCATTTTTTTCACTATTTCTGCGTCCCTTTTTTCATTAATAGATGCACTTTGTTCAATTTCCATATTTTAAACACTTTATATACACGAATGTTACGAATACACAGCAGTGTGTCCACGTCCACTTCCACTTCCACTTCCACTTCGACTTCCACTTCCACTTCGACTTCCACTTCCACTTCGACTTCGACTTCCACTTCGACTTCCACTTCGACTTCCACTTCGACTTCCACTTCGACTTCCACTTCGACTTCCACTTCGAATTCAACTTCGACTTCCACTTCGACTTCCACTTCGACTTCCACTTCGAATTCAACTTCGACTTCCACTTCGACTTCCACTTCGACTTCCATTTCCACTTCCACTTCGACTTCCACTTCCACTTCCATCTATCCATCCATCCATTGTGTGTCAATAAACTTTGTTCATTTCGGTTTGCGCCGCCGTAGAAAGAGGGGGGGGGGGGGCAATGATTTCAAAAGGAGTAATATATATGTCAATGGGGGGGGGGGGAAATCTCTCCTGACGGTCACGTGTCCTGACGCGAGTTTAACATTTTTTACCCATTACAAAAAGTGTGCAACGCCGCTAAAGAAGTTTTCACTTCAAAAAAACTGAAAAGCTAAAAACAAGCCCATTTTAAATTAAATAAAAGTTGGAAGCTGGCGGGACCCATTTGAGTTTGAAAATAGAAAAATGGTATGGGTCCCGCCTGCTTCCAATTTTTATTTAATTTAAAATGGGCTTGTTTTTAGCTTTTCAGTTTTTTGAAGTGTAAACTTCTTTAGCGGCGTTGCACACTTTTTGTAATGGGTAAAAAATGTGAAACTCGCGTCAGGACACGTGACCGTCAGGAGAGATTTCCCCCCCCCCCTCGCTTTCTACGGCGGCGCCAACCGAAGTGAACCAAGTGAGACACGATAATGGATGGATGGATGGTGATGATGATGGTGATGGTGATGTGGATTGGGATGGTGATGGGGATGGTGATGGGGATGGGATGGGGATGGTGATGGTGGTGGTGGTGGTGGTGGTGGTGGTGCTGGTGGTGGTGCTGGTGGTGGTGGTGGTGATGGTGGCGATGGTGGTGCTGGTGGTGGTGGTTGTGGTGGTTGTGGTGGTGGTGGTGGTGGTGGTGCTGGTGGTGGTGGTGGTGGTTGTGGTGGTGGTGGTGGTGGTGGTAGTGGTGGTGGTGGTGGTGGTGGTGGTGGTAGTGGTGGTGGTGGCGCTGGTGGTGGTGGCGGTGTTGGTGGTGGTGGTGGTGGTGGTGGCGCTGGTGGTGGTGGTGGGGGATTTTTCCTTTTTATATACTTGTACATATTATTATTTTAAGATTGTTAGCTTTTTAAATTAATAATTGATTTATTTCAACGTTAATATTCAAGTTTTCACTTCTGCCGGCACTCCCGGAGTGCAACCCGTCTTTTTTTTTAAATTAAGTTTTTTACCGCAGTCGGGTTTTTTGATTTTTTAAATTTAATTTATTATTTTATTCTTTTTAGTTATGAGTTGTAAATCCCACTTCAGTGTGATAGTTTCCCTTTAAACTTCGTAATATATAGGTACTACTGCCGCGTTTAGTTGGTAAAGGGCGGGGATACTTGATTCTAACGAAAATTGGTACTTTAAAGCTTGATAAGTCACGAACGGTTTTCTTAATCAAAAAACGGTCTTCCCAAACCACTGATATTTTTGAAAGACCTATCCAACGATACCCCACTTGACATATTTTCTTGACTTTCATTTTTTTCATTTTCACAATATGGCGTCTAGTAGTCGCCATATTGAATTTTCATTAACGTCATGTCTTTAGTGACACTCGCCGGACTAAGAGGAATCGATTGACGTGTGAATCATAAAAATCGGCCCAGGCGTTTGGTCTGTATAGTGCTTCAAAGGAACATACAAACATACATACATACATACATAGGCTGATAAACACATTACCACTCCTTTGCGTCGCGCAGTCGGGTAACAAGCAGCCCTCCTAACCGTAAGTCATCACCGCAATCTACAGTCGTTTGTAAAACCTTGGATTATCATTCTAGAAAAAAATCTGAAACGTTTCATGTGCCTATATTAACCTTTATAACATTATTTTTTATTTTTTTTTATTAATTTTGTATTTTGTGTTTCACGAACTGTGTCCAAATAAACATTTTTTCTTTCTTTCTTTCTTTCTATAATTACAGCTGCATCGATATACCAACGCTTCTTGGCGACAGAAATATATTCATAGTGTAATACATCCCACGAGGAGCTACTTCACAAAGAGCGTTAATATTTCTTACAGATGATATTTGTCATACAATAATATGTAAAATTTCTCTAGCTTTGGAGCTGTGGTCGGTTGTATTATACTGGATGTTACAGAAAGGGTATATCAATACAAACGGGTTGAAGAGTGTATCTGGTCTAGAATCTCTGTACAAAATTTCAGCTCAAAAGCATTAACTTTGAAAATGCTTAATATTTTTTTATTTCGACATCACGGCGCTGCACTGGCGCGCGGCAGCGTGATGTGCGTGTACTAGGCGCACAGACACACTACAGATAATGGATAATGACCCTCGTAGTGCGGTGACACGTTTGTTATTTTTAGATGAAATTTTGTACAGAGATTCTAACCAGATACACTCTTCAACCAGTTTGTATTGATATACCCTTTCCGTAACACCCTGTATAAGTAGATGGCGTTGTTGTTACAATAACAGCGTGGTTACGCAGTGTCTCAATAAAGATAGGTCTGGCCTATTCACACAGAATTGCAATGGTTAGGCACTGGACAGCTAGGAAACATCTAGATAAACGCCAAAATAGTATTGTACTGTTGGATTTTCAACGTTCGGCAGAGCGATGAAAGCTGAAACGCTTATATTTAAGTGTTGGAGCTGCTGAAGATTGTAAGTCTATCTTTGCATTGTATAAATTCAATCTCCTAGTATTGTATAATTGCATAACACATGTGTGAGTACTATGTACACACTATAAAGCTACCATTTACTGGGTACGTCTTTCATTGACTTGAATGTGCTCTGGCGGCTGAGAGTATGTCTTGCTCACTCAAATGTCTCGCTGATGGTGGCGCATGTGTTGGATCATTTAGCTCCCTTCAAAATGGTTGAGCTGAATGGTGCTGATGCATGCGTCATGTTCGTGAACGGGCGCCGTCAGTAGGGACTGGTCATCTCTTTGCTGCCATGGCTTATTTTAATTTATTATTTGAATTGTTGTTTTTTCTCATCTTTTCATTATGGACGCTTTTAACGTTCTGCATCGTTCTCACATGTATAATTTTTAACATGAATGATGTAACCAAGACTTTGTAACCACATTATTTTGATTTAAAAGAGTGTCCATGGAGTTTCTTGCCCGTTCTTCTCCATAGGTACCTACGCTTTGGAATGGGCAACTAGCTTCATTTTTTCTGACTGACTGACTTCTTGACAATTCAAAAGTGCCTGTAAATGGTTTAATTGAAATAAATGCTTTGAGTTTGAGTTTGAGTTTGAGTGTGTGTCGCTTAGTGTCACCGAACGCTAGTCTCGCAACTGTGGCTGATTACGGTCACATAATACTGGTGTTGTGGTCACAACGTGTGGTTATGATGTGTCAAAACCAAATTAGACGCCTTGCCAACTGCGTAGTCGCCGATAATTGCGATGAGGTTGTATTGTGGGTGCGAGCGGTCTCTACGATTACAAAGTCATCTACTCCTTTCCGTGTTGATGGCGATGGTACTCTTCTTCGATATTTTATATTGTTTGAGCATTGTAAGTACACACAGTAACATTATATTTTTGTTCTAAACACTGTAAAGGTTTCACTAAAGGAAAATGTGATCAAACTCTGGTACGTATCCTGGAACGATGCTCATGGATGAATCACAACTGTCAGATAACATATCAAACTCCTCTTAAACTTAGTTCAACCAACACATCGGGAGACAAGCTTGAGTATCGTTTTAGGTCGAATTTCATCAATGAAATTGATCGCGATCAGGACATCTAAACCGCATTTAAGAGCTATCAATGTCAATTATTCCACAACAATGATGACACTGACAGCTCTTGAACGTGGTATAGCTTCGGTTTCATTGGTGAAATTCCCCCTTACAATACGGGTAAACCGAAAAGTATAAAATATTTAAAAAAAAAAAATTTACGTTTGGATTATTTCCGCTTGCTAGATTTTTTACGGCTGTACTGTCGGAACAGGCCTTAATACATTTAGTACTAAATGAATTACGCCCAATCTAGATGTGCTTTCAGATATGGACCCTGTTGCTTTAATTATGAGGGGTCCAATTGAGTTTAATCTGACTGAATTATCTATTAGATGGACTCCGTACGTTTTGTGAATCTGTAATGATTTATAATATTCTTGTTGTTGAGTAATAAACATTGCTTGGTCCAAATATTATACATTGCTTGATAATATAGCATTTATGTATTTTTATTATTTATGCTTTCGAGAAAGCTTCTAAAATGAATGGTCAGAAGATCACCTAGCATAGAAACTTATTATTTTTTCAAGCAACATTTGTTCAAAAATATTTTATACAATGTAGGAAGGTAGCAACAAGCTTCCTTTATTTTAGATGGCAACAGATTGTATGTACCTTCGTTCAGCTGCTACTGAAAACAAATATGCGCATACTGCGCATATATTTGAAGTTGTTAGAAAATCGAGTCGACAGAGGCGGCATCTAGTTAAATTGAGACATAAAACCAACCAGTTCAAAAGTTTTAACTAACTCGAACGATTCTGCTCGCTTAGTAAAGTCTTAGTTGTGCCAAATAACACAGTTTAAAGTTAAATTTTCTAGTGGATACAATCTTAAGAAAGACTTGATCCTGAGTGCACAGTATGGACGTTTTCAACTACTAACAATGTTTTATTTTAAATGTTAAACTTATCTATTTGACATATAATACACTAAAAACATACTAGCAATAATATTTCAAATAAATAGATTAAATATACTATTACATATACATGCATTCAATCTAGCTAACTGACATTTTTACGAGAGAAAAAGTGGTGGACAAATCTGGATAAGATACATTTTTGTCTCCTCTTTCATATCTCCAATAGGGTTGGACAGAAGCTACAGAACACCAAGTGCTACGATCCTTTCCGCTCCGATGTCGCGAAATATCCTAAAGATCGGTAACAATAGAAAAAGTAATTGTGGCTCATTAGTGACAGTTGACGTCTACTGCTTTTGCTTCGTTTATGTTCATACATCAGAAGGCCAATTCTCGTAATTTAAAACGTTCAAAATCTAGTCGCAGTCTCATCTCAGCGACAAACAAATGTCAAAAACTTGACAAGATGTAAGGAAATTAGAGGCATTTTTGACGGATTGAGACAGATCATAGATCTGCGAACGTTCTTAAAATTACGAGAATTGCCCCTCAGGTCTTTTTGAAGACCAATAAGGTCACTATATATCCTTCTAGGGCGTCCCGTCCCGACGTTTCCTCTCACATCTGCCTTGTAAATACTTTTTGTTAGTCGCCTTTCATTCATCCTCTCAACATGACCAAGATCCAAGCATACTCTTTTCAATTTTTGTCACTACATTTTTTTTAAAACACATTTGCCATATATGTATGTGGCAAAGTTGTGTTTTAAATATATACACATCATATTATTCCTCAGAATATCATTCATAGTTACACCACACGTCTGATATGAATCTTGATATGATGATTTAATATGTATGTCAATATATAATCTACATAACATACATATATCTCCGTGAAGTGTATCCTTATCTCGGTGTTCTTTGACGCAGATTCCCGCATGGCAACAAATATTGGCCTGGCGTACTGATACTTGTTTGAACAATGTGTTTGAGACGGTACCTACAAGGAAGACTTATAAGTCTGTAAATGCCGCATACAAACTTGGAATAAAGCTACCTATCTATGCGTCTGTTTGCTATATTTATTGACATACACTTTATAAAACTAGCTTTGATTACTTACTGGCTTCTGCACGTGACTTCGTCCGCTTGAACGAATGCGAACTTTTGTTTTGTTCCGCCAGTTACTCAACTGAACCGAGCGCTCGGCGCATCTTGGACAGTCACACCCAACACCTTATTTGACTGGCCAATTGTTCCCTTGTGGTGGTAGGGCTAACGCCCGCCTGGTTTGCGACCACCCTTCCACCCTCCCACCGGAGTCCGGCGTCAACCAGCCTGCTGTGTTTCGTCGATGCGTAGGAGTTCCAGTGCCTCTGACTTCTTCTGGGCACGCTCGTTCCATCATAGACCTCATCCATCGCTTTCCATCAGGCGTGATCGAGGTCAAGAGCGGGCCCATTCAGCAATAAAAAGGCCTCCCTACTCCCTTTCCATCTAGGAACAATCTTTATTAAAGGAGTCCAGCAACTGTATCTACTTACTAAGGATTTAAGAAGAAATCGAAAGATGTTCATCTTAATTCGCTTCAAAAAACTTCGTTACTTCTTTAATCTCACGCCACATCATTCATTTTCTTACTCATTTAATCACCCTTTTTCATTCACTATCACTAATAAATATAACAAGCACCAATTTCGCCCGTTAATTCTCTACCGAAAAAACCTAAGAATCTAAATTGCCTATAAATCATAGTAAATCGTCACAAAAACTTATAAAAACTGTGATTATTCACTCGTATGATAATATAGCGTGACGATAGGTAACTGTGAGCCAAATAGTTATCAGTGAAAACTGTCCATTCTTCCGTGACTGACGGTGTTCTGAAAATTAAGAAGAGATTTTTGCCTAAAATGCACAAAATGGTGAACAATCTTGAGTCAGCCTATGATCTCTTCCAGTGGCGTGCATTGCATATAGGCATATAAGCAGTGCCTTGATATATCAACATAAGCCTGTCAATAACATTTTAGTGTGTGTGCCCCACAATTAGGAACTCACTGAATGATCATACCAAACAAAAAACAAAATCTTCATACAAACACGCGCGGCAGTAGGCAGTCGCCGGACGGCCTACTCGGCTCCCGTACTATTCGCACATTGTCATTGGTCTCTACTCGTTCAAGTTAATACGACAAAATTAAAAATACTTACGTCTCACGCGTAATACCATGACGTTCGACCTTCCACACTTTTGACCTCACTTTTTTTTCTGATTAGTGACCGCGTTTGCCTAGACTAGACTTGGCCCAGTGCCTACTTATTCTGAAAACTAATGCACGCCACTGATCTCTCCATCGAGAGAATAGAGAGTATTCTATTCTCTCGAGCGAGCAGTGGTAGTCGTGAGTTTGAACCCAGACAGGCACTTTAGTTTGTGTATTTAATTTCATCACCACTGGTCTCAAAACAGTGAAGGAAAACGTCGTGAGGAAACCGGCATGTTCTAGTACCAAAAAATCGAAGACATGTGACATCTGCCAACCCGCACTGGGCCCGCATGGTGGATTATGGTCCACTCTCTCTCACAAAGAGGTAGGCTGTCTCTTCAGTGGAAATATTATAGGCTGATTGATGATGCTTATGGTAAAATCTCTATATCTTTAGGGAGCGAGGTGCATGTGCGAGTATATCCCACGCTCCCAAAGAATAATAACAAGATGAACCAAGGGATTTTAGTCGGTAGGATAAAACCCTCAGAAGGAGAGGTATTCATGAGAATTTTTACACAAGAAAAAACAAAAGAAGGTTGACCGACAACATGGACTTGGTTTGTGAAAAAACTAATAGGTACGAGTACTAAGATGAATGGGCACTATGGACAGCAACATTCACCCATGTACTTAAAATACTTGGATCACGTATGTGCTCACTAAGCGACAATGTCATAAATACACATTTTAGGTCGTAGTGAATTGTAAATTACTAATAACACAATAAAGGATCTCTGAAACTTACTAAAAACTTTAACAAAACGGTTCTTAAACAAAAAGAGTCCTTTGTACGTTGTTTCAAGAATGATAATGCCCAAATATCCGAGGGTAAAGTTTTTGTAAAGCTAAGGGTAAGGCCATTTCGTAGCCGACGATCTTTTGTTTACTATTCACTTTTCACGCTAGGGACCACGGAAAAAAACCGTTTTCAGCTATTCAGGAAAAAGTATTCACTTTTCACGCTAGGGATCACCAAAATAAACTTTTTCGGCTTTTCAGGAAAAAGCAACTTTTTCTGGAGTTTTTGCTTCTGTAGTCTATATGTACTAATAAAATATTATAAAGAGGCGAGTTTTTGTTTATGTCCCGAACATACAAACTCATAAATGTTATCAATTTAGAAAAAAATGTGCATAATCTATGGAACTCCTGATCCAATTCCGAAAATACATTCAATTTTTCAAATAAAATTTCTGTCATTCGCAATTTCAATATGAAACGAAAATTATTTAATAACATGAACTCCAGTTTCCAATTCACAAGCCATTTAGACGTTCATTTAAATAAATCAAAGAAGAAAGAAGCCTTCGAATCTAATTTACACTTTCAATCAAATCAAGTTCTTCATCAAATGTACCTTCACTTTGATCAAATCATTCGGTCCTTTCGTATTTGCATTCAAAATGGCTACTGATTCCACGGCTAGAATAAATCTTTTCAGACAGCTCGATGCCTTAACGCGCTTAGGGCCCATTCACAGTACCTAGTAGGTACTGTGAATGTGCCCTGTGTGTGATGTCGACATCCCAATGATATTGGGAAAGCAGTGGTTACGTGTGAATAGTCTTGCTTCAGCATCTTGTAGTTCTTTACGTTGTGGTAACTACAAAACCGTATCTGCGATACAGTGGCCGGCCGCTCGTGCGCTGTGTCGGTTGCTGTTTGTTTCGTTGTAGCTGCGTTTGATGTAAAAGTGGTCGATATCATTCAAACGGTTGAATGTGACAGCAAAATGTGGTCTATGTGAATAAAACTTTACATTTTCATACTTTACGCTCGCCCAATGTGTAATGGCGTTGTGGTGGTCGTGTGGTGTGGTGTGGTATGATTCTGGTACGGTTCACTAATGTTTCACTAAAACTCCATTGACAAATTTTTAGTTTACAACCAACGTTTCGTATACTATTTATTTCACAAACAACTCGTTCCGCAAATATTTTATTTTATAAACACTCACTTTACAAACATTTATTTGGCAAATGCTTTTCTTTACAAATTTTACGGATGATATTTAATCATTTATACATTTTTCATTTAATCTTTAGATTCTTTTGGAAAAATAACGTTTATACAAAATATAATTTTATAATACACTAGCGACTGCATTAAAATCCGTTGCGTAGTTTAAAAGATCTAAGCTTTCAGACAGCGGGAGTGACTTTGTTTTATTACTATGTAAAGATTTTCTAAACTAGTCACAAAGTGATCATGACGGTATTCTCCATTTGGGTCAAATAATTTTCAGGCAAATATTTTTTTTTATATAATCTAGTCGTTTCTGGCACTCGCCGGCCGCTGCCGCGGCAACGCTCGCTTCGCTCGCTCGGCTCGTGCGTAGGGGGTCGCGGTTTTAATCTAACCTAACCGAACCATTTTTTTTTAATTACTTAATGTAACTGGTTCGGTTCCAGGTAGCCTACTAAAAATAATCTCTTGTTTTCTTCTATTAGCGCAAGTCGTTTCTGGCACCCATATTTTGTGTAAAAGTTATTTTTTTTCTATATAATCTAGTTGTTTCTGGCACTCGCCGGCCGCTACCGCGGCACCGCTCGCTTCGCTCGCTCGGCTCGTGCGTAGGGGTCACAGTTTTAACCTAACCTAACCTAGCATTTTTTTTTTCTTTTTTAGCCTAATCTAACTAGTTCGGTTCTGGGTAGCCCACTAAAAATAATTTCTTTTTTTCTATTAGCGCAAATCGATGAAAAAATGAGTTTCATTTTTAGGACATTGCGTAATGATAAGTCAATATGTAAAACGTTTTTATTCCAAACGTTGTTTTATGAGATAAAATGAATTGCTTGTTAAATAACACGTTATTAAACAAAAGTTTATCTGGTGATTATTTTGTAAAGTGAATTATTTGGCAAACTTGTTGTTGTATAATGATGAACTGACATATCATGTTTTTGCCAATCGTTGTTTGTCAAGTAAAAATTTGTAAATTAACTTTTGGTGAACTGACCTTCTGGTACAGATGCACATCAACCTACTACAATCTGTCAACATTCTTTAATAAATTTTCAACTTTATGGCTAAAGAATAAGGTTCAAAATTGATTGGTAAAATTTGACAGTTTCGGGTAGGTTGATGTGCTGGCGTCTGTACGTGTGAAAGCGTCCTTACTCTCAGCGAAGCCGGTAACAAATTGGTGCGATAGCTTCTTAAACAAGCACTGAAGTTCAGGAAGACAGACCGCTGAACAATGGAGGGTTATTTCAATTCTTTTATCACTTGTAATGAAAAACTACCTGCAGTTTAGTTGAATAAATCGGTGCAGATTTCTACCGCACTAGGAAGCGTAAGGAGTTTAATATTGCTAGACATTTAGAGGTGACTTTCAGCGTTGCTCTTAGCAATTTAATTTGTTTCAGAACTACGCGAGTCGGAAATGTATGACTTGGATGAGCAGTGCTCTTAAAAGCTCTGTCTTTATTGCGTTAAAAACTATACTTTCTATAGATGCTAGGCAACGCCATCTGCTAGATGTATTTTTTTTTTTATTGCTGAATGTGCCGGCTCTTGACCTCGATCACGCCTGATGGAAAGCGATGGATGAGGTCTATGATGGAACGAGCGTGCCCAGAAGATGCCTAAGGCACTGGAACTCCCACGCATCGACGAAACACAGCAGGCTGCTTGACGCCGGACTCCGGTGGAAGGGTGGTCGCAAACCAGGCGGGCGTTAGCCTTACCACCGCAAGGGAAGAATTGGCCAGTCAAATAAGGTATTGGGTGTGACTGTCCAGGATGCGCCGAGCGCTCGGTTCAGTTAATTAACTGGCGGAACCAACTGCGCTACACGAGGAGGCTTCTTCATGCATCCCAAATAATTATCAAAGAGCAAAAACCACTGGCTGGTTTCCTTCTATACATCTACAGCAGTCATCATCTGTGTTTACTATTTGCTTTGCCATTTAATCACCTTTCACACAGTCCATTCAACTCTTCCTACATCTTTCCCTTTTTATAGCCATCCATACATCAGTTTTAGAACCAGTCGTTAAAGTCGGCAAATGACCTAATCGTGATATCACACAAGTGAGATTATATCAAAATATGCTCATAGCGGAAAACTTCGCAATAAAAACAACATTTTGAACTCTTTACACACTCTCCCACCTGTTGACAGTTGTCACGCAATGCGTGGTTCTAATGTCACGCGATTTGACGCTAGATAGGCGGGGAGCTCATTAACACGCTTTGTGAGCGATTAGTAAAAATAACAATACTACTAATGGACTCCTCCACTTGCAATTACTAGGTAACAACGAACTCAGTCGAGGTCAAAATTCCACATTTTGTAGATTTAGTAAGGTAAGGTAAGGTCAACCGCAGGTCAGTAATAATACTTGTTGCTACAAAATAAAAGCGTTGTCAAAGTTAAGTTGTAATCATAGACATGCAGTCGATTGTACACCTGCACTTGTTAAAGAACTTTAAAACAGGGTTATAAAATATGGTAGCGAGGGATTAAGAATAGTTTAAGTTGCTTTAATTGGTTTCTTGAATACGTGCCAAGTGCCAACCAAGAGAATACGGTCATTTAAATCGTAGATAACTATGAAAA
Organism: Amphipoea oculea; assembly: GCA_945859645.1. Classification (NCBI taxonomy): domain Eukaryota; kingdom Metazoa; phylum Arthropoda; class Insecta; order Lepidoptera; family Noctuidae; genus Amphipoea; species Amphipoea oculea. The sequence continues at coordinate 5,780,516 of OX243868.1, forward strand.
AACGAGTTGGTGAAGAGAGACTAAGGCACTTGTCTCACCGCCGACTAGGAAGCGACTAACTATCGACTATTTTGTCGCTCAAGAAACGTATAATAGCCAATAGCGTCAGTAAAAGAGATACATAGTTGATCACTGACTGTACTAATTTGTCTCAGCGACAAGAGCTATCAAAGAAAAAACTCGCTCATCGACGCTATTGCCATCAACCGGCCACAAATCCGGACTGCTACTAAGAAATATCTGACGAAAAATCCCAATAACACTTTGCCCGACCTGGGAATCAAAGCCAAGACCTCATGCTCAGTAGTAGCATTTGCGACTAGACTAACGAGGTAGTCTAGAACACCACGCCATAAATCCGCAACCAGTCCCCTCACTGTTATTTAATCTAAGTGTCACTTCCAAAACCAAACAATTCAACAAATCTGTACCTAAAAGAATTTTGATCGCGTGCTTGTCAGTCAAACGTCACGCCCAAACGACTGGAAGTCACTCAAGTTCATTCATGTACAGTCAAGGACAAAGATATTGAAACACCTAGTTTGTTAGTTGGTATAACCACCGACAGCAGCCAAGGCATATGCACAATACTCGTAATCCACATGAAGGACTAAGTCTGGAAACCAATCTCTCTAACATAGAATACCTAGTAAAATTCAACGATTTTATTCTAGGGTATTCATTGAAATTTGCCCAGCAGTGGGACAGTACAGGCTAAAAAAAAAACAAAAAAAAATTATTGAAATTGTGAGGTGTTGTGCATACCTCTAGCGTCTTCTGACATACACTTTTGTGAATTAATTTTGTATACAAAATTTCAACCAATACCCTGGCTAAATAATAACAGCCGCACAGATCGATCGATCAGGTTCAAGCTACGCCTGCAGCGGTTGGTCTGTGGATGGGTGACCATCTTTACATACTCAGACCCTCCGTGCCTCGGAAAGCACGTTAAGCCGTTAGTCCCGGCTGTCATTCGTGGATCTTTGACAGTCGTTACTGGTAGTCAGAAGCCCGAAAGTCTGACAATCAGTCTCACCAAGAGGTATCGTATTATCTAATAACTGGGTTGTGGAGGTTAGATAGCCAGTATGTAAAATACTGGTATTCAGCTGCAGCCGGTAAGACTGGAAGACGACCCCAACATAGTTGGGAAAAGGCTAGGCAGATGATGACCTAGGTACGATAGGCCACTCGTCAGGGGTAACAAAACCAGTATAAGCAAGACAGTGTATTCTGTAAAAATCTCCTCGTGAAAACTTGACTGAAGTGAGCTGTCAATAGTGTCAATCCCTAGTATTAGCTGGAATGACAGCTCACTTAAAGCTCACTTCACCTTCACAGTAAGATATTTACAGAATATACTGGCTGGTGAAGGGATTGTCACTGTTCGCTGACTTGATCCGGCTCGAAGGACCAAAAAATGTTCATGCGTTATACGTAGCTCTTTGAGTTGTGGTTGCGGTTGAGAGTAAATGATAACTTCTTGGTTAGGTACTCCGGAATAGAAAATGATTTATTGCAATTTTGAGTTAGTGATTTTTACAACACGGACTCGTCAGAACTTAAACTGAAGTACTTGTAATTGATTTTTGACCGCATTAATGTAAGCAATATTTTGTTGCTAAAAAAATAAAGATAGGATTTTATAATGTACGTCAATCATCCAGGTCCAGCCCTTACGAAATTAAAACAACTAATTACAGTTATCACTTAATTAATAACACGTTATTAACCTAATGTAAACGGGCTTAGTGACCCATTTAACATAACTTGCGTGACACAGTTACTTTATGTTCCCAAAATAACTAAGTATGGCGTTCTTACATTTTCATGCAGTAATGTACAGACGCCAGCACATCAAGCTACTACAATCTGTCATATTTATTTAATAGATTTTCAACTTAATTACTTAAGTATAAGGTTCAAGGTTGATTGGGAATTTTTTGCAATTTCGGGTAGCTTGATGAGCTGGCGTCTGTACGTTCAAAATATATCAGATCGTTTTACTTAGGGGATTGATTTGGACATTTATAAGCTGCACGCACTGATTTTCATATACCGCCGTATATAGACCAGAGTAGTTGTTTTGCATACAACGTAAATAATTTATATATAAGCTTTCTTCACAAATGGTAACAGCGTGAAAGTATTATGCAAAACGACTTGAATGAATCATTTTTGTTCCCCTTGGTAGGTATAAAATAACTGATAAATACTAATCTAAGCTAAGCTGAAAAATGTGATAAATATTTTACCCAGTTTTCTGTTCAATGAAATTCAGAAAAGAGCATAGATGAGAACAAAAAATATAAAGCAGAATAAGCTAGGTACTTAGACACGAGAGCAGTGGTGGCCTAGTGACAACGGCCGCGAATTACGAGTTGTAAGTCCTAGGTTCGAACCCATTCAGGCGATGTACTTTGTGTAAATTATTCCAAACGCTCAAAACGGAGAAGGAAAACATCGTGAGGAAACCGACACGTCCTAGAATCAAAAATTCGATGACATGTAACATCTACCAACCCGCACTGGATCCGCGGACTGCATTACCGCCCACTCCCTCTCACCGAGACGAGGCCCGTGTCCCAGCAGTGCAAGCTACTTAGCAGGTGAAAAACCAACACATCAAAAAAGCACAATATCTTTCAATATCGAGAAACATATGGCCCAGACAGGCAAAGGACAGAGCCACCTGGAACGGTTTGGAGGAGGCTTTCACCGCAAAAGGCGGGTCTTACACCTAACAATACTAACCTTATTAACTAACATTTAACTAACAAATAAATAAAGATGCGTTCCACGAGGGCTGGTTTGAGGTGGCGCGGGAAAAGAGTTCCTGGAAGGATTTGGGGGAGGCCTTTGCCCTGCAGTGGGACAGTAAAAGCTAAAAAAAAAAAAAAAAGTACACATCACAAAAACTAAATGTAAGGGATAAAATAAAGCTAATAAATAAATAAATAAAAATCGAGAAACAATAACAAATAGATAGTTGTAGGTATTCCATCAACGTGTTCGACTAATTTAGTTAAGAGACTTGCTCGTTTCTGCTTGTGTTAATATGCGGGGCACATATCGACGCCGCCTCCTGCTCCAGTGCAAGCCGGAAAATTTTCTTACCCTTGACCCATTTAGGTAACTTAATAAATGGGTCCTCCAAGGTTTTGCTAGATGAAAAGACGTCTACGTCTTTATATTTTGTTTAGACCACCAGTATTATGTATTTATACACATTACTAGCTTCTGTCCGCGGCTCCGTCCGCGTAAAATTTCTTGCAAAAAACCCGCCCCATCGCATCGCATGGCCCCATTTGCTCGGCGCCTAAGAGTTCTAGAGTGATGTTACATACCCTATAGCCTTCCTCAATTGGGATATCAAATGTAAAGTGAATTTTTCAAATCCGACTGCTAGTTCCAGAGATTAGCGCGTTCAAACAAACGAACAAACACAAAAAACAAGCAAACTCTTCAGCTTTATAATTATACTTGCGTTCCCATTGAGGGACCACATTTGAATTTTGAGCTTTTGAATGCGTCAGCCTTTAGTAAAAGTTCTCAAACAATTGTAAATTCAGCCTTTAATTTGTAAAAGTAGCCACTCAAAAGTTACAATCGATTAAAGGTGGTCCCTCAGTCGTGACTGACAGGCATCCCTATCTCAAAACCTAGTGAAAATTTGCAACTGCTATAAATTACTACTCTTAGTAAAAGATTTGTAAAACTAATTTATTTGAATATCAACCCTTCCTGTTCAAGGAATAAAAAGAACTAGCAAGCGGAAGGTGGTCCCTCAATCGATCACCATATGTTCACCTTGAGTGGAGACCACAATGGAATTCGAAATTTACATACGGGTCTAGCGTTAGTAAAAGTACTTGAACGATTGTATATTCAATCTCTAGATTGTAAGAGAAGCCATTCAAAAGTTACAATCGAATTAAGGTGGTCCCTCAATTGAAACGTTTATCATAAGAAAAATCTATTTTTACGTAGCATTCGGAAGTTAAATAGACGAATGCGACAGTCTAACCTTTAGTAGTATTTTTTTACTAAGGATTACTTTTCCAAACAGTTTAAAAAAATGTACCGTTTTATTTCAAATAATAATCAAATTCCCGAGAAGAAATACAGATAGAGAAATATAATAGAGGTGACCACACAGCAGGATTTATTATTAAGTAAAAACTAGTGAGTGTTTGTTGATATAAATTTTTATTAATATTTGACATCACTTAACTAATTAAAAACACAAAGAAAATAATGCTTATGATAACAAAAAAAAAAAACAAAATTTTACCCTGCACTGACAATGTAACTGTGAACTTTTTAACCGACTTCAAAAAAGGAGGTTCTGTATTCGACCCGTATGTATGTATGTATGTTTGTATGTCCGCGATTTTCTTAAAAACTAAAACCGATTTTGATAATTCTTTCACTAAAGTGATCTTACTTTCAGGAAGGTTTTAGGATATAATACATTAGGTGATTATTCTTATGTACGAAGTTATATGCATAAATGCAGCATTTCTATGCGAATTTTGATTATTCTTCTAGTCGGTGTCTTCAATTCTTCAGTGCACTAGTGCTTATTGAATTTGTGTGGGGTAGGTACAACTAAAAAGTGAAAAATAAAAACTTTTTTACAAAAAAAAAACAACCGACTTTAGAAAAATACACTACAAAGTGATAAATAACTTTAATTTCGGAAGTCGGTGTAAAAAAATGTAAATGCAGAACCAACGACACTGACTTCCGAAATTAAAGTTATTTATCGCTTTGTAGTGTTTTTTTTTGAAGTCGGTTGTTTTTTTTTTTTGTAAAAAGGTTTTTACATCAAACATTACTACTAATGAGACAGTAGCAAAGTGTATGTATAAAAATTTGTTCGTTTAGAGGACTGTCATCAAATTTAAAGCGTAAGTCGTCGTAAGAACGTATGCTCTCATTAATGAAGTAGAGACATCTGTAATGGCCGAGCTCACTGGCGCTAGCTCCGGGAATAAATTCAATAGCCCCAACTAATTTGTAAAAATTTTGTTTGATTTTGATCGTTCGAGGTATTTCGCTAATCGGTCCTTTAGGTGTGTCGTTTAAATCGAAAGATATAAAATTTTTAAGTTCATATTCGTACGTCACTTGATTCTGACACAACGTGCATTCTTTAATTTCGTCACGAATTAAAATGGCTTCTTCCAAAATACTAATGCCAAATGTTTTAATGAGCTGAATGTTCAAACTGATAAATGTATATCTTTTTAAAATGTTTTCTGTTTGACACCATGCATTGCTACACAGTTTGGAGAATTTGACACTAAAAAAAATCTTATTAATTACTTCTTCGAAAATGGTAGATACATTACATTCGCAACTGTAAGTAACGACGTCTCTGATTTTATTCTTTTTATTACAAGCTTGGGAAATTATTTGTGCTCTCAGGATGTAAATATCATCGATCTTGTAATTCTTGTCATTCAAGCCTTTAATATACGTTAAAATTATGTCTGTATCAACATTAGCCTCAAATACAGATCGAAAATGTACATTTTTGTTATAACTTTCGCTCAATAGGTACATAACCGAGTCAAATGCACAAGTATTACTAACTTTAATATTATGACAGCCAACCTTCACAGGAGGACATAAATTTCCGTTTTTGATAAATTTTACGTTTTTATCGAACGCTGTTTGATGTTTTCTTCCTTCCCCTTTCCAATTTTCGGTATAAGATGGCTCATCATGAAATATAGAGTCTGTCGAAAATGTTCGATTATCTGCCCACTTCGGCTTAACATTTTTAAGTCGAACCTGCTTTTTTGGAATTTTTCGTTTTAGTGATCGTGCTTTAGTAGATGTTATTTTATTTTGTATACCTTGATTAAGATCGCATAAAGCCGTTTTAATTTCCCCATCCAAATATTGTGAGTGTAGTTTTAAAAATTCATCAACTCTATACCGTGTTACTTTTGTCTTAAAAATAAGGTGTTTCAGAGTTTTAAAATAAGTCTCTATTCCCGAAGAAGACGGCGCTTTATTTTCGGAATTAAAAGTCGTACAAAGCAAATTCGACCACAGGGGTAATTTAAACAATAACCTTCTAAAAGTGGGAATAAATACAGGAAAATAATACAAATTACTGTTTGCTGATATTATGTTGTTTGTTTGGTTTTTTAATTTTATGGTTTCCACTAATTTGTCGAACCATGATACAAACTCAAAATCGTCAGTGAAATCATAACTCGAATCATCAGGTATTGGTTCTGGAATTTCGCTACAATCTCTCTCTGGCTTAGTCTCATATAGATGAACGTTTTCAAATATTTTATCAAGTCTATTTTTAGCAGCATCACAATCGTTGTTGTTGTTGTCAATATCGTTTACTTGTCCGAGACATACTTCAATAATATCTTGAATAACTTGCTTAACTATTCCAAAGTTTTCGGCTTCTTTTATAAATATAATGCATTTGATATAAAAATATTTGAATTTGTGATTTACATCTTTTTTAAAACAAGTAAGGTTATGTAGCGTTTTAATGAAATGGCTTGTATCCAGCCTAATGAATGTATTAGGTTTATCGGAAGATCGTCTTTCTAAAACGGAAAACATTTTATTAATATAATTTTTTGTGGAACTTATAAGTGTAAAAGCTTGAATACAGGCCGAAATTAACGCTGATGAATCGTCTGTTATGATTTCATGGGGAAAACTATCTACGGAAGTCAACCACGTTTCCAACCATGTCGAAATTGACTTTTGACCATGTGAATCTGTAACCATTTGGAAAATGGGTACAGATTTTAATTTTTCGTTGGCTGTGATAAGCCCTGCGTATAAAAACAATCGTTTTGTTGCTTTGGTACCATCGGGAAGAATAATATTTTTGAAAAAAGAACCAGTTGCGTCTATCGTTACAGTCACTCTTTGAATTTGTTTAACATAATTATTGTAGTATTCAATTTGTTTATTTGTCCAATAATATAAACTAAAATTGGGATACACAGAAATATTTCGAATCGTATCATTATTTTGACTCGGGTTCAAAGCAGTGCTTAACAATGAAATTATTGGATTTACATCTCGTCCTATTCTTGCTTCGTACTTAATTTTTCTAAGAGCAGGAAGGCTTGGAATTACGGGACAACTACTATTAGACTTATCATCTAAAAATAATTGGGAAGTCAAATTATGGTGAACCATAATAGCTGGCTTATGATGTAGTGATTTGCTTATTTGTTGGCGTCTATATGGCGTCAACTTAGATTTTTTTTTTTGATCATGTTTATAGGATTTTTTAAAACTATTAATTGTACATACACATTTTATAAAATTATCTGTTTTTTTTATACTTTTAATTTTGATTATAGCTTGATACTGTGAACATTTACCATGTAAATCAAAATTTTCTTCTTTAGTATTTTCTATTCTTAAAGTCCATGTGCAAGGTAATTTCGAATTAACCCATATTTTCTCTTTCATTAAATTGCTCCATTTGTATTTAGGTAAGGTTTTGTACCGTCGGTACGTGGTAGTTCCAGACCTTTTTTTATAAGAATACAATGGTTGAATTTTCTTCCAGTCGTGCATATCCAAATCAAACGAGAACATTTTTTTTTCCTCACCAAATGTAAATACGTCTTCACTTATACTTGAAAGTCTCTCAGAATCATCAGAACTAGAAGATGTTGTTTTAAAATTTGCCGTACCGTCGTCGGTTTTAAAAATTCTATCTCGGTGTCGTCGTAGTGCCAAATACAAAGCCATTGGCGACATTTTGTAATCAAGTTCTTTTGACAATTGGGTAAAAATTGGATCATTATAACGAATTAATCGATTATCTATATCTAAATCCACAGCGTATTTACGAAATAACGCTGTTTGATCTTCATAACTCACTTTAGGTTTTCGACCCATGGCAAGCGTATCTAACACTGAAAAGGAGCATTATTTTTAAAATCCGCCCAAGTAACATTCCATTAAGTACATTTACAAAAAAATATTTACAAAGAATCACCACATTGAAAATAAAACATATAATCTTTGTAAATCAATTCGATATAAAATGTATAAAAGAAATCTACTTATAAAAAAGGAGGTTTGTTACTTGACAATTGTTGGTAGAAAAATATTAGGAAAAAAGAGGAATTAGGAGAGTTATATTATCAAATTCAGGATATTTTTTCGGATAAAATTTAAAAACGAATAGCGCGAATTTTTACCTGATTGCAAAAAATACATACCAGGTTTGGAGAAAATGTTACACCATAATTGTGGTCAGCATATGATGCGGAGCTCGATCAATACTAAAGTTTTCTTGTCCATCAAATTTATGACATGCTGTCATGTAAAAAAACGAACTCCGTTTGAAACGAACATTAAAAAACAATTATTATATGGAAAAAAAGGTTTTAATCTAAGAGGTGAGGTTTTAACAGCAGGGTTCCTACTTGAAACTACTTGAGTATTTGAGTTACTATTATTAAATAATAATAATTGTAATTCATAGTAACCACACAAAACGTACCTATTAAACTACATGAAAGTTATAAACTCCAATCCGAACAATGTCATATGTTGTGTTTAGCGAAACGACATAATAAATTTGATGTACCCTCATTTGATTGAGGATGTTCATCAATTTTTAGGGTTCCGTACCTCAAAAGGAAAAACGGAACCAAAGTCAAAGTCAAAGCATTTATTTCAAATAGGCACATAAAAGGCACTTTTGAACGTCAAAAATTATCTTAAAATAGAATTGATTCTAGTCGCCCTTTCTAGGAACCCTTATACGATCACTTTGTTGTCCGTCTGTCTGTCTGTCAAGACCCGTTATCTCGGGAACGCGTGGAGGTATCGAGTTGAAATTAAAACCATATACTCAGGTCTGCGGTCCCTTGACTCTGTGAAAAAATCAAACTTCTAAGTTAACGTAAAAAAAAAGATACGGCCGTTTATGCCGCAAAAAACGTATATTTCGACACTCTTAAGGGAATCAAAATGTATAGGGTACATCCCGTTGATCTAGGATCATGAAATTTGGCAAAAAGCAAGGTCGTGTAGCAAATATAAAGGAAAAAATCCGAAAACCGTATAATTGTAGTTATATTAAAAAAAAAACCGTGATAAACTATTTACATACCTACAAATTTGTACGGAATACTCGGTGTGCGAGTCCGACTTATCCGGATTTTTTTAATTATTTGCGGCTTTTGAACCAATGTTTTTTAAGTATGTTCACGTAGGTACGCGACGCGTATATTTTATTTTTATTAAAAATTATTATCAACAGTCACTAGAAAAACCCTGCTGTGTGGTCACCTCTATGATAGTATTTCTTCTCGGGAATTTGATTATTATTTGAAATAAAACGGTACATTTTTTTAAACTGTTTGGAAAAGTAATCCTTAGTAAAAAAATACTACTAAAGGTTAGACTGTCGCATTCGTCTATTTAACTTCCGAATGCTACGTAAAAATAGATTTTTCTTATGATAAACGTTTCAATTGAGGGACCACCTTAATTCGATTGTAACTTTTGAATGGCTTCTCTTACAATCTAGAGATTGAATATACAATCGTTCAAGTACTTTTACTAACGCTAGACCCGTATGTAAATTTCGAATTCCATTGTGGTCTCCACTCAAGGTGAACATATGGTGATCGATTGAGGGACCACCTTCCGCTTGCTAGTTCTTTTTATTCCTTGAACAGGAAGGGTTGATATTCAAATAAATTAGTTTTACAAATCTTTTACTAAGAGTAGTAATTTATAGCAGTTGCAAATTTTCACTAGGTTTTGAGATAGGGATGCCTGTCAGTCACGACTGAGGGACCACCTTTAATCGATTGTAACTTTTGAGTGGCTACTTTTACAAATTAAAGGCTGAATTTACAATTGTTTGAGAACTTTTACTAAAGGCTGACGCATTCAAAAGCTCAAAATTCAAATGTGGTCCCTCAATGGGAACGCAAGTTATAATTATTACTTATTTGTATGGATAATACAAAACTGATTTCAATTGTTTCTCCAAAGAAATCTGACCTGAAAATTCCTCAGTAGCTCTACCATGAGTTTGCTCTGCCAAAACTCGCTAGCGTCTCCGTAAATAATATGAAATATTGTACAGCGCCCCTAGCGGTCACAGAAAGAATTAAAATAATACTTAATTAATTAATACCTACGCTAGCGAATCAGTATTCGATAACAACTCATGGTTGACATACTGCTTCTTGCTTAGTTTTTACATTAGGCAAATATTTAAAAAAAAAAAGACGGGTTGCACTCCGGGAGTGCCGGCAGAAGTGAAAACTTGAATATTAACGTTGAAATAAATCAATTATTAATTTAATTAATATTACTCATTTTTTTTCAATATTTCTGCGTCACTTTTTTCATTAATAGATGCACTTTGTTCAATTTCCGTATTTTAAACACTTTCGGTCTTATTCATAAAAAAAGCCTATTGAAGGTTTAAACCATTCATTAGTAAAAATGCTCAATAGGCCTTTAAAACATTCGATAAAATTTTGTATTCATAAACGCTTCATAAACTTTCTATAACTAGAATGTCCTACAACTTCTAAATGTTGCCATTATAATGAAGTCATCCAACAAATTGGCCAACACATTAAATCGGCATACGAGAATATCTGTCTACGAACCGAATATTTGTGTCCATAGACATTATTACGTATGAAAAACTAATTTATTGTCTACAGTTTCAACAGTTTTGACGCGACAACGTCATGGTCATCATGGAAACAATATGAATATGTCAATGAATGAATTTGATATTGTATGTGTCAAACTAAAAAACTTTTGAATATTTTTTTTGTATTTAATAAATTAGTCATCAAGCTGGAGTAGAGTTTGATTCATCTTCCATAATTCCTCTCACTATGGCCAAGACACCTTTAGCCATCACCAGTTCTATGAGTCTGTGGGACCGGCAATGACAAAACTATTTCCTGTGTACACATTGCACGACGTACACAAACCCCTATTCCTACCCAAATTCTGTCTGTTCCCGTAGGTCTCCCGTAGGCTTGTATGATAGGTTAGGGTGTTAGGATAACTAGGGTGTTAAGTAGTTGCTGTAGGTTTATAATCAGTAGGGTGAGGTAACCATAGATACCAGGCTCAATTGTTACAAACTTAGCCACACTGTATGCATTTGGAATAACAGCCGTACTAAGCTGTAAGTCCCGGTGCGTACAAGTATTATAAAAATAAACTGATATTTGTATACAAGCTTTTTATTAATAAACTACTCCCTAAATTTCTTCTCTTTTACTTTAGATCTTGTTGACTCAAAATATTGCCACTTCCACGTTGTCGTCGGTGGCAGAGCAGAGGTCACTTTGACTGCATGTTTTGGGTAGGACAAATAAGGCAGGATAGGACGTGGAGCATGTTTTGCAACATAGCTTCACAGCCACACCCTACTGGAGCATCTCCCTGCAGGGTGTAAACTTCCGTGGTCGACACGGAAGCATTGTTTTCACACAAAAGCAGCAATGTCCCACAGTATTTCTTGTTGCTATAATGTGCTTCGTTATATTTTTCGTCGCTTCTATTTTGTATTGTAGGTAGGTATATAATAATAAACTAAATTGGTTAAACAGAAGTTCAAAATAAATTAAATACAACTGCGGCTCCTCGAAGTACTATCGTTTACGAAACTGACTTTTCAAACATTTGTACGTCAAATGTCATTTTCTTCGGCCATCTTTGTCGTGTCTCACTTGGTTCACTTCGGTTGGCGCCGCTGTAGAAAGAGATGGGGGGGGGGGGGAAATCTCTCCTGACGGTCACGTGTCCTGACGCGATGCCCTGACGCGAGTTTAACATTTTTTACCCATTACAAAAAGTGTTCAACGCCGCTAAAGAAGTTTTCACTTCAAAAACATTTTATTACTGCGGCAAGAAACGATGCTGCGACTGCCTTCGTTCAAAATAAAATTATTTATTTTTCTGCAAAATATAATTTATAAACCAATGCAGCACTGAGACGTGTCATGTCATTATTTTTGGCGTCAACATTTTCTGTCTGACGCTTTACCTACCAATACCAAGCCACCTGAAGCGACACTTATGACCAAAAGAAGCTGATCTTTGTGAGAAACTATACAGCATACTTTTAAAATATTTGCCAGAATATGCAAAGAAACCGTCCTTTCTCACTTCATCGCGTGTCGGATCTCATTTATTCGGAATGTTGCTAATTCCTGCCTATTTAATCCGACTTGTAGTGGCCATCACGCAACATTGCGCGCGACAACTAACAGGCGTCGTCTGAGGAGCTATAATTCTTCATCCTAATGTCGCTGCACGCGCTGCTTCATATTGTACAAGATGTTTTAGATGTTTACTGTAGTGGTCAAATCAAATGAAATTATTTATTTGTTAGAATGCAGGTAAGTATACAAATATGGTCGTGAAGAATTAAAGTTGAGCCATACATTCTGCCCAAGATACGGTATTCAAAATTTAAATGAATGAATAGGTAAGATGCTTTAACTAATAAAAATAAAAACATCTTAAACACGCTTTTCATATTAAAAAAAAATAATAATAACAGTTCAATACAATTAATAATACATAATAGTCAAAATAAAATTAAAATGTCAAAGTACAGACGCCAGCACATCAACCTACCCCAAACTGTCACATTTTCCCAATCAACTTTGAACCTTATGCTTTAGTGGTAAAGTTGAAAATCTATTAAAGAAATTTGACAGATTGTAGTAGGTTGATTTGCTGGCGTCTGTACAATTCAGAAACTATCATTTAAAAAATCCTGCTCTATAAAAATGTCTAAGAAATGGCTGAGAATTGTCGGTTTTAACTGACTTTTAATACTTACAAGACGTCTTTGATATCCTAACACAGATGTATGAAACAAATAAACTGTTTTAAGCCGACTCGAGACCACAAGTCTGTAAAGTTGGTTGAGAGAACAGGGCGGTCGTTGTTTGTCTTACATTCAAAGTCCCTGAACTCCCGTTTATCGACGTTTACTACTTAGCTGCTTAGTAAGTAGTTTTGAGTTGTTCAATAGCTAAAAGTTCACTAACACTCACTTGCCATCATAAATCAATTTTTTTTTGAAGCCTGTAAAAAAAATTGGTGGTCATGGGGTCTCCCGATAGAAGCGAAAACTGTAAAATAACAGTGGCCCGCCTTATAGCTACCGAAATACTGTTAACGCCTGCGCAGACGAGGGACTTTTGTCCGCGGAGAAATTGTCCGCAAAGATAGAATGTATGGAAATCCCAGCAGTCTACTTGTCCCTCGTGTGCGTTATTGCATAGATTTCCATACGTTCTATCGCCGCGGACAAAAAAGTCCGCGGACAAAAATCCGTCGTATGCGCAGGCTATTAACATTAGCACGTCGGTAACGCGAACCCATAAGATTTTCCATAGCAAAAATCGAAGAAAGTTTCCACTTCAAAACTGTTTACTTTGCCACTTTAAATGCTATTTCTATGATACATTATGTAGATCAATTCCATTCAAAAAACCAATAGGTAGCTGTCGACGAATTCTTCCGATGATTACCGAACGCCCGAAGGATTCTGACAATATTTTCGTATAGAAAGCAATCGATCAAACCTAATCCCCAATATTCATCATCATCATCATCATCATCAGCCTATAATGTTCCCACTGCTGGGACACAGGCCTCCTCTCTGTGAGAGGGAGTGGGCCGTAATCCACCACGCGGGCCCAGTGCGGGTTGGTCCCCAATATTGTTTGAGAGATATAACGAAGCGAAAAAGAAATTGTTTACGAAGTTATCTTTCATCTTTGAAATGAAATTATACGAGTACGCACGATGTTCAAATTGTTAATATTTGTATCCCTAAACAATTCGGCCATCTGGAGCATAATAAAAAGCTAAATTGGCTTGCTACGGGCAACATGGGACATACTTCCCACTTTTTCAGTGTATTTTGGTATATTAAATTCCGTGGAAATACCACTCGACAGGATAGGATAAACATCTTTATGAACGATAAAAGGCAAAGTGTTAACATGTTCTTAGATGCTGATTGATATAACAATCACACTGATATTATAAATGCAAAAATTTGTCAGTATGTTTGTTACTTCTTCACACACAAACGGCTGGATCAATTTTGATAAAACTTGGTATGGAGGTAGCTGACACCCTGGATTAACACATAGGCTACTTTTTGTCCCGATATTCCCACGGTATCGATACTTATGCTGGAGAAACCGCGGGACGCTGCTAGTCCTATCATACATATCAAAATAAGATGAAGATTTCAATAGTATCTTGAGTGATATTTAAAAGAGCAAACTAGAGACTTATAAACACATCAATTCACGCCTTTTCCCGTAGGGTTAGGTAGAAACTACAGATCGCAGGTGGCATTCACCTGTTACGATCCTTCCATACAACTTTTACTTCATTCATACATCTGACGGCCAATTCCCGTAATTAAAAACGTTCAAAATGTAGTCGCAATCTCATCTTACCGACAATTAATGTCAAAAACTTGTCAAAAATTGTATATTAAAGGTATTTTTGACAGATTGAGACTGAAATCAGAAGCCCAAAACCCATAAAAAAAAAAACGTTCAAAATCAGATCAGACTTAGAACGTCTTTTGAGCTCCGCTAATGAGACACAATTGATTTTCTATTATATCGTACTACCAATAGGTTACGCGCGGAGCTTGACCGGTTACAATTACAAGAATTGCCGCTCGGTCATATACGCACGCCGGTTGCGAGCTCTTCGCACCTGACCATTCCGAAGAACATCATCAATAAGGTTACTATATGAATTATATTTTCGAGCCGTTTGGGGTTGAAACCCTCGGGCCGTGGGTCCGAGTGCTCATGATCTTTTTAAAGAAATTTCAAAACGGCTGGTTGACACTTCCCGTGACCCAAGGGCTGGCTTTTACCTTGGCCAAAGGCTAAGCATTGCCATACAACGTGGCAATGCCGCCAGTCTCTTGGGTACATTACCAGTCGACAGCGATGCGGATGAATTTTTCGACGCTATATTTTAGTTTTTGTATAGTTTTAGTTAAGTTAGGTTTTAATTTTGTTATTTTTGTTAATTATGTAATCACTATTGTTTTATCAATATAACTACGTCATACTTTTATTGCATTCCACATGTGGGCAATGATAAGGTTACTATATGTCCTATTAGGTTGTCCCTATCCCAGCGTTCAACTAAAAGTTTCTTCAATATGAATAACTGGCCATTTCAGCAGATTTATTCCGGCCTGACCCCTGAACCCCCCCCCCCCCCTTCAAACCCCGCTCCTCGATCCCGTGCTAATTAATAATAATAAATATTTATTGCATAAAGGGTATTTGTGGTATGTACATATTAAAGTTAAATAATTAAGCATGCGTAGAACTTATACTAACAAATATATGTATGGGTGAACTACTGTTCTCCTAGCTAGGTAGCTGTGCAACCTGTATTAAGGAGAAACAGTTTGCCTCCCTATAATGATATAACAAAATAAATTGAGCATAGTGCTACGTGTTGTCTCCCAAAACAAGTCGTTAGTTAACTTTCATACATTATTATCTACATTGTTTAATGGAATAAATCTATAAAAATTCGTCTTCTCGCTATCATTAAAATACATGAAATAAATTACATGAAATAAATTACATGACAGCAACAGAGATAGCGCATGCCTACAGTATATGACCCCAGAAAGACGTAATCAATTACCTATTGAAGAAATAACATGCACACCGGTGGTGGAGAAGTCTGGAGAGAAGATGCAGAAAGACCAAAACTCACCAAATGGAGATAACATGTGCACACAGGTGAAGAATAAATTGGAAGAGGCACAAGCAGCGAATAACAATAACGCATTGGTTACTAAAAATAGGATATCAAATGTAGCTATGTCGCCTAATGATACAAAATCGACGCCGCCAATGAAAAATTCTACACAGGATATGAAAACTTTAAGAGCGAGCACACCCAATGAAGCTAAACTTAGGAAACTGTGTGTATTAAGTAATAGCACACAAAGAGGTATACTGCAAGCTATTGAAGAAAATTTCTCTAAAGAATTTAAATTCTGTAGTTATTCGTTACCAAACGCTAAGATACAACAATTATTAGCTAATTTAAAATCGAAATTAAGAGACTTCAATATGAATGATTATTGTATAATTTTTATTGGAGACACTGACATTAAATATAGCAATAATTTTATTGATTTAATAAAAGTTATTAATCAAAGCTTAGCACAGATAACCCATACAAATATTATAGTGTGCACGCCTTCGTATGTACGAGGAGCGCCTATATATAACTATAAGGTTGAGACGTTTAATGACCTACTTTATATGAATCTCCAATATCATGACTGCGCATACTATTTCGACACTAATTATGACCTAACATTTGAATTTGACATGTTTTCACATAAATCAGGTATATTAAATAAAGCTGGAATACAATTCATATTTAAAAGTATAATGAATAGGATCAAAATTGACTTGGAGTTATTCCCTATAATAACAGACACCATTAACAACTCAGAGCAAAATGTTAAAGAGTTGTTTTTTCTCGAATAAGTATATAAATATCTTACATCAAAATATAGCAAGTTTGTTAAAAAAAGCGGATGATTTATCAGTATGTCTAGATCAACTAGCTGATAAACAAATATGTATTGATGTAATATGCATCACCGAACATTTCATTATGGAAGGTTACGAGAGCCAGTTGTATGTACCCAATTATAGTTTAGCGGCGTCTTATTGCAGAAAAGGGAAAAAAAGAGGAGGAGCATGTATTCTTGTGAAAAATGGCCACAAATGGAAAGAACTGCCTAAGATTGCTAAATTATCAACTCCTGGTATTTTTGAATGTTGCGCCATTGAGCTTATAAGCTATAAGATAATTGTCGTATGTATTTATAGGGTACCAAATGTAAATAATTATAATGATTGCTTGAATAAACTTGAGAGACTTTTACAAATGATATCAAAGACAACTTGGAAAAATATTGTTATAGCAGGAGATTTTAATATAGATTTACTAAAGTCCAATAGACTTTCTGCTACATTTGAGTGTCTACTATTAAGCTATAATTTGCAACTAGTATTTAAACAGCCGACGCGCATGGCCAGCCAAACATGCATAGACAATTTTGCGCACAATTTTAGTAAAGCATGTAAAAGCGAAGTAATAGAGTTTGCATTATCGGATCACACAGCACAGCTACTTCAATGCCCTGTTACAAAGGTGTGTGCCATAAACTATTGGTATAGTACAAGAAGAGATTACAGTAAAGAAAATATAGTTAAATTCCATCACTGCATGCAAAATATTTCTTTCTCAGAGATATACGATACGAACGATCCTAATGTAGCTTATAATGCATTTATAGACACTTTAAAGTTGTTTTATGGCTTGTGTTTCCCGCTTATTCGAGTCAAAATAAACGTAATAAATAAACCTAAATGGGTGTCAAAAGGTGTTAAATTATGTAGCAGAAAGAAAAGAAACCTTCTGTGGCAATGGAGATTAAACCCTAGCCGAGAAAATAAAATAAAGTTGGTCAGTTATTCTAAGTTATATAAAAAAATTATAAATCTGACACAAAAGGCACAAAACAACTACAGAATAGAAAAAGCCACAAACAAGGCAAAAACTACGTGGCAAATAATAAACCGAAAGAAATTCAATACTCCCAAACAGCAAATTGATAAAATTAAAGTTAATAATAATAATATATTAAATCCTAAGGACATCGCTAATGCGTTTAACAACTACTTTGTTGACAAAATACAGCCCATAATTAATGACGGTAGCCAGCCTAACTCACAACGTAAGATATATACAAGATGTAAGTCGATGTTCATGGCACCAAGTGGACCAGATGATATATTTAAAATAATAATGTCACTGAAAAACACAAAGAGCGTAGGTTACGACGGGATCTCCACGAATGTGATTAAATCTGTAGCTAAGAAATTGTGTGTCCATTTAAGTCATATACTTAATCTCAGTATAGCTGCTGGTGTATACCCAGATGCTTTAAAAATTGCCATTGTTAAACCACTATTTAAAAAAGAAAACAGAGAGCTAGTGGAAAATTATAGACCAGTCTCACTGATTTCTAATATTTCAAAAATATTTGAAAAATATATTCACAAAGAGCTATATAAATATCTTGACAAATATAATATTCTGTGTGAGCAACAAAAAGGATTTAGACCAAGAAAATCAATAAATATGGCGATTTATGATTTTATATATAATGTCATAAATAATGTGGATAAACGAAACCCAGTCTGCGCCATTTTTTGCGATATGTCGCAGGCATTTGATTATGTCCACCATCCTACACTACTAAAAAAACTGGAAGCTTATGGTATAAGGGGTAACGTTCTTGAATTATTTAAATCTTATTTACAAAATAGACGACAAATAACCGAAATCAATAGGATAAATGTAATTAATAAACATGATGAGATATGTAGATCAGAAGTGAGAAACGTTAGTTATGGGGTACCGCAGGGTAGTGTTGTGGGTCCCTTGTTATTTATAGTATATATTAATGACTTACCGGAATGGATTGAACAACCATTGACTCTATACGCAGATGACAGTACCGTGACAATACCTTCGAAAAGCGTTGATACATACCAAAGTGACATTAATAATTCGTTAAAATTGATTATAAAATGGTTAGAGGAAAATAACTTAAGAATAAATTTAAATAAAACAAAAATAATCCAATTTAACCAACGCATGACAGATACGGACAATCTCAATGTGCAATATAACGATAATAAAATTAATGAGGTAGTTAGTACTAAATTTCTTGGGCTAGAAATAGATAAAAAACTTAGCTGGAAACAACACATTGAGTTACTTTGCAAGAAACTAAGTTCATCGGCATATGCTCTATATACCTTATCGTCTATTGTAAATCTGGATGCATGCCTTACTGCGTACTATGGTATAGTTGAATGCCATCTGCGATACGGAGTTATCTTTTGGGGCAACTCAACGGAAAAAGAAACTGCATTTAAGGCACAAAAAAGATGCATACGGTCTATTTTTAAATTGAAAAGCACGGATAGCTGCGTGCCATATTTTAAACAATATAAATTACTAACCCTACCTAGTTTGTATATTTTAGAAATGGCAGTGTTCGTAAAATTAAACCCGGATCGCTTCGCACGAATGGCTGACGTGTTTCCACGAAATAGGCGTGACAATAGTACCCTATGTATCCCTAGTACTAGAACAACTTTGATGCGCAAGGGTGTCTGCTGCATGGCACCGGTGATATATAACAAAATACCAAGTTGTTGGAAGGACTATAATTTTACATTATTCAAAAAAAGACTTAGGAACTTTTTAGTAGACAAAGTTTATTATAGGGTTGAAGATTTTTTATTGGAAAAAGAAATTGTTTGACTAGTTTATATATTGTATTTAAATAACTACTAGAAATTGTGACATTAATTATATTATTGACTGATGAATAAGAATTATTTTATGAATTGAATGAATTGAATAGTTGAACATTGATAATTATTAGCGAATGATGAACTAGAATTATATTATGTAATGGAATAGTAAATATGTATTTTAATTGTAATCTCGATACTTTTGCATGCCTTGTAATTGGCAAAATATGGCTGTTTCTGTATTTATATTATGTACCACCATGACTTGTTTGTACCCGTATTTGCAAAATAAAATATCTTTATCTTTATCTTTATCTTTAAATTACATCAAAGATAACTTTTCGACAGCACAAGTTAACAAATTCTCGTTGAATTTTAAAAAGCCTTTAGCAATATTTCACGCTACATAGTGGCACATTCCCGAGAGGTTTTTGGCAAACGAAACTACGCCCAGCCGCGACGTTATTACCATACCATCCACTTTCATAACCTTCTTTATAAAAACATAAATGGCTACACAAAGACATACCTACTATTATGTAAATAGAGGCTTTAGTATTAATGTGGCTTTTAGGGTTCTATAACTAAGGCTCCGCTGTCCGTCCGTCCGTCTGTGACAGGGTTTTTTATTTAACCGTAATAGGTCAATCAATATGCCTATCCTTAGAATAGAATAGAATATATTTATTAGCTTTAAAACATGGTACATTAAGGTCTTATAAATAACGTGTTGGTCTTACATGTTTCGCCATGGTCTGGCATACAAATATTTAAACAAGTTAAATGTAACTAACTAATGTAATAAATGCAATAAAAATAAATGTAATAACTAATGTAATGTAATGTAACTTGTATGTAATTTGTTAAAATTAAAACTAAAACATTTTTAATAACATTGGTTATTAGGGTTTCGTATCTATTTGAACACATAAGAATAATAGCTATATAAAGCAATATAATCCTTTTCCGTTAATATTATGCTAACAATCTTAAAATAATAATATGTACAAGTATATAAAAAGGGAGGGAAAATAATCAAAGGGCATCAAAAAATTCGTCCGCATCACTGTCAACGGGAAACGTGCCCAAAAGGCTGGCAGCATTGCCACGTTGTATGGCAATGCTGATTCTTCGGCCAAAAAATCCTTTTCCTAATCCATAATAAATCCTTTTCCCAAATATGTTGGGGTCAGCTTTTAGTCTAACCTGATGCAGCTAAATACTACTATTTTACATAGAGCGACCACCTATCTGACTTCTACAACACAGTTATTGGGTAAACTATACCCCCTGAACCGTAATGGGTAATAGGTAGACACTTGAAATTTTCACAGACTGTATACTAGTAGGTACCTATTGCCGCTATAACATAAAATAATAAAAATATGTCATCATCATCTGCTTAGCCTTTTTCCCAATTATGTTGGGATCGACTTCGAGTCTAACCGGAAAATACTAAAAATATGTATTGTTAAATATTCTAAGGTGGTACGTTACCCTTCGTGTGCGGGCCCGATTCGCATTTGGCCGCTTCCTAACGAGACTCCCTCCAAACAGTTGTTTCTAATGACCATTAGTTTTGCTAATAGGTAACTATTAAAGTCCTAAGTGCTGGTATCATTCTTATAACGTAATCATTCTTAATGGTTTTCACTAAGCACACACACTATATTGGATTGGAAGGAACATATGTTTCAATAATTAAGGGTATTATGTTTGGCTTTGAACAGCCGAAGTATCTAGAAAGCATTTTAGGCGCGGATTGAAACACAAATTGCGCGAAAACCGTGCGTATCAATTTAAATTAATTACTGAATGTAGACTTACCAAACGTTTTTCGAAGTTTGTCAATTTATACTAAGGACACTATTTCCCTTGTTGGTCTAGTGGTCGCAAGCGCTACTGCTGAACAAGAGGTCCTGGATTCGATGTCCGAGTCGGGCAAAGTGTTATTGAGTTTTCCATCAGGAATATCTCAGTAGCATCCCAGAGTCTGGATTTGTGTCCAGTTGATGGTAATACGATCTCAATAACATGGGAATTAAACATAACTGGCGAAATGTGTGTACTATAAGAACACCTCTGCCTAACCCTTCTGGAAATGCAGGCGTGATGTTATGTTACTAAGCACATTATAGGCACTGTTATACGTCAAGAAGTAGGTCTTTAACACAGACGCACTCCTAGACGGTAACGTCTCCTTGTCGGTGACATTATTGCTTATCTAAAAAATATACTAGCAGCGTCCCGCGGTTTCACCCGCATAAATTTTGATTACGTGGAATATCGGGATAAAACTATCCTTTGTAATTTCCCGGGACTGAAACTATCGTCATACCCATCTAAATCGTTTCAGCGGTTTAAGCGTGAAAAGTTAACAGACAGGCAGACAGACAGACACAATATCGCATTTATAATATTAGTATGGATACATATATATTGCCATCCCGACATTATAATGTCACTGACAAAAAGGATCTATTCTCAACTGAACTACAAATACCCATCATCGAAAGCTCTTTGACTAAAGAGCTATAAATCACTTGCATACCAGCCAGACGAGACGATTTAAGACTTGCATCTAGGCACGTGCCGTCTACACATCTGGCGATATGGAGCGACGCCCAGTATCTCAGGCATGTGCGCGATGTCACGCGCTTAAACGTTTTATATGAGCCGGCTCTCTAGACAAAATTATGAGCTTGATATTGGGAACATACGTTTGAATAAAACGTGTTGTCATATCCCCGAAATTCTTATAGACTGATACTAGGAATGACCCTTTATCAAGGAGCTGGCAAGTGGCAATAGATGTTATTCCTACCCCCATTCATTATCCCACTCGTCGTCGGCCAATAAGATTGCCTGTCTCAGCCACTCACAGCCACACATACGTCATCCACATCAAGGCATCTCCTGAAAAGGACGCAGATATCCAATCGAGGCTCAAACCTATTTAGAGCTTCTGACCTCCTACATTACATCTTCATTATTTCAGCTGGAAAACGGAGCGTGGCGTATTGAGATTCACAAGTCGCTCTCGGACGAGATCTGAAGGCCATTTCTCGTAATTTAAAACGTTCAAAATCTAGTCGCAGTCTCATTTCGGCGACAAACAAATGTCAAAAACTTGTCAAAATGTAGGGAAATTAGAGGTAATTTTGACAGATTGAAACTGAGATCAGACTGTGATCGTTCTTAAAATTACGAGAATCGCCTCTCAGAAGTAGCTCCTATTGAACGTGGTAACGCGACATTAATTGATTAAAAGATAGATGTGAATGTTCTTCACAAATTGACACTAGTACACAACTTAAAACCTTTGGAGAGCCTTCATAATAAGGCTCATTTTCCAGCAATAGATATCTACAGGTTGACGTAATGATAATGACATAATCTGTTTCACATAGCCGGTTAGCCAACTAGTTAATACAAATAAAATAAAGCTTACATTATCACATACGAGCCACCTCCAGCCAGATTCACTTGTTAACGAGCTTGCATGTCCTTTGGTGGCCGATACCAGTGAATATTGGAGCGCGGGCTAGTTTATTAATTTAATTAAACTGTGTTCTCTGCAGTCTGCACATTGTTTGCGAGGAGGTTAACACCGGTGGCTGCACCAGTCATAATGTAGTGGCTTTACAATTGCAGTAGTTGCGGTATAACAAAAATAGTTATATATCTATACTCTATCACACTAATATAATAAAGGCGAAAGTTTGTGAGTGTGTGTTTAAATGTTTGTTACTTCTTCACGCTCAAAGGGCTGGACCAATTTTGAAAAAAATTTGTATGGAGGTAGCTGACACCCTGGATTAACATATAGGCTACTTTTTATCCCGATATTCTCACGGGATCGACATTTAAGCGGTTGAAACCGCGGGGCGCAGCTAGTTTACTATAACATTATTAAAAAATAAGACTGAAAGAAGGAAATGTATTAAAATACCTAAACAATGTATTTGTCCAGCAGATATATAACGCAGTATAGTACTTTAATCCAACAACCCGCAATAGGCTAGTGTGGTGGATTATGGCCCACTCCCTCTCACAGAGAGGAAGCCTGTGTCCCAGCAGTAGGAATATTACAGGCTGATTATGCTAATGCTATAAGTAGTACTTTATTGAACCTTGTCGGGAAATCAAGATGAGCTGAAACTTTGCTTAAAGAGTTGAAGAAATTATTCAAAAGAAGTTTGGATATGGTCACTTATTTTTCTTAAGTAACACAGTTGAAACTTAAGTCATAATAAACTCTTCCCGATTTGCAAAAACAATTGTCAGTTCAACAAAACGGCTGACGTGACTGCAGATTCAGACTAACGACTGGTGTAATCAATTAGTAAGTATCCAAGCCGAATCCATAACCATTAAATAACGAAGTGATAGTTAACTACTAACCACTCAATTAACTACTACATTTCAAACTGCCGACTAGTGCCAACATGGACAGTTATCATTCACAAAGATATTTCAGAAATCTAACGTAGTGTGGGTTTGTTTATGATAAGACTAGCAGCGCCCCGCGGTTTCATCCGCGTAAGTTTCGATCCCGTGGGAATATCGGGATAAAAACTATCCTATGTCCTTTCCCGGGACTCGAACTATCTCAGTACCAAATTTCATCTAAATCGGTTCAGTGGTTTAGGCGTGAAGAAGTAAGAAACATATAAACACACACACACACACTCACAAACTTTCGCCTTTATAATATTAGTGTGATATAGTAATATAGTGTAGTATATAGTATGAATAGTGCAATAGAGCTAGGGAACGGTGAAATTTACCTACGTGGATTGTAAATACTGGTGAATAGACTATAGTGATGACTGTCAGCCTGTAGTAGTCTGCGAAATGAATTGTTAAGTAAACATACAGTAATGTTTTTAAATTGTGCATACAGTCAAATCACAACTGTCAAAGAATTACAGTTTGACCTAGGGTGTCAACTTGCTTAACAATTAATTACCCTGACTGCACCTAAACTGTTATACAGGGTGGCAGGGTCATCGCCGTGTTACTACGGATCCTGTTAGCATGATTCTGAACCTGATCCCCCCTGCGCAGAAACTTTCTATCGTTTTTCAGCAATAAAAAGTGTATTGTTTTTTTTTTTTTTTTTAGTTGCTGTTCAGTACATTTTGAACGCGTAGGTCCTTGGTTCGAATAAGATGCGTCTTGATCTAAAATACTCGATCTGCGTAATTGATTTTCTTCTAGACGAAGGAATTCAGATTACCTTTCCGAATCTTATTAACCTTTTAACCGCCCGACATTATATCAGTAGTCGTGCCCACAGCGCCCGAAATAAAAAAACGAAAAATAAATACCAATTAAACCAGCTGTGATGGTGTAATAATAATACAGATTAAACGAGCTGTGGTATTGGGTCGTGTACAGGCTGAATTTTCCAAGTGGGCGTGGATGGCCAAATTCTAAACAATGAGGAATGATGAAAATTACTCAAAGGAGTCGCGGGCTCGATTTAGATGAAAACTAAAACTGCATCATTGGATTTTTGAAAAATCAATATTTTTAGACAGGAATAGAACCTGTTGATTTTGAAAAAAAAAACTCACACACTGTATTATTACACCATTCGATAGTGTCCCTAATAAGGATATAATTCTGGGAAGTAATGACATACAGCAAACTAAAGGAAAGAGCTCATTTTTAACAAAATACTTCGTATCGTCGTATACCTACGACCCTGGCGGAATGGACAAGAAAATGTTTGTCGGATTAATCCGGCGTAAGCGGTTAATAGTTTGTAAGTAAACCATGTTTCCCGAGTTATAGTCAAAAGATAATCAAAGCTACCGCCCACAATCTTCACGATAACCTTTCAGCCTGATTAGATTTACGTCATTTTCATAAGAATGTCATTACAATTATTAAAAGAACTGTTTGTGTGTGTTGTTGTGGTGAGAACATAAATATTCATGAAATTACTAGCGCCGCGGTGTCGTAAACTGAGAGAAATACATATTTACATCGTTATTTATATCCTCTGGATTGAAGTATAATGTTTCAATAATGGGTTGAAATGTCTTCATGTAAGCTCTAGATCCATCATTCTGAAGGATAGACGCCAACATATCAATTTCAGTAATGGAATCTTTACTTACATGAATATTCTATAAACCAGCAGTCACTAAGTATAAGCCACGGTCTGACAAATTAAAACAATCAATCGTCAGACTCAGAATTCAGAAACAAAACACCAAGTTTTAAGTACAGTCACCAAAGGAGATAAGTAACCAGAGTCGTCGGATATAGTTAAAGTTTAGTAAGAAACTGATAGATGTAAAAACCGTTCATTCTCAGAAGATCCATTGGCCAGATCCATGATGGATCTAGTGACGATTGTTTTCTCATTAGATCTATTTATATAAAAAAAGACGGGTTGCACTCCGGGAGTGCCGGCAGAAGTGAAAACTTGAATATTAACGTTGAATTAAATCAATTATTAATTTAAAAATGCTAACAATCTTGAAATAATAATATGTACAAGTATATAAAAAGGGAAAATCCACCACCACCACTAACACCACCACCACCACCACCACCACCACCACCACCAGCACCACCACCACCACCACCAACAGCACCACCACCACCACCACCACCAACAGCACCACCACCACCACCATCACCATCACCACCACCTCCAGCACCACCACCACCGCCACCACCACCACCACCATCACCACCACCACCACCACCATCACCACCACCATCACCATCACCACCACCAGCACCAGGACCACCACCATCACTACCACCACCACCACCAGCACCACCACTACCACCACCACCACCACCACCACCACCACCATCACCACCACCACCATCACCATCACCATCCCATCCCCATTCCCATCCCCATCCCCATCACCATCACCGTCCCCATCCACATCCATCCATCCATTATCGTGTCTCACTTGGTTCACTTCGGTTGGCGCCGCCGCCGTAGAAAGCGAGGGGGGGGGGGGGGGGGGGGGGAATCTCTCCTGACGGTCACATGTCCTGACGCGATGCCCTGACGCGAGTTTCACATTTTTTACCCATTACAAAAAGTGTGCAACGCCGCTAAAGAAGTTTACACTTCAAAAATTACATATGAAATTGGCGTTTTGTATGGAAGGAACAAAAAGTCGAATATTTTTTAATATAATATATTTAATTAATCAAAGTATGAACCATTGTTTTCAATGCACTTTTGCCATCTTATAGGTAGTTCATTGATCCCTTTACTAAAAAAACCAGTCGGACGGGAATCAATAAAATCTTTGAAGGCGATTTGGACTGCCCCATCGGAGTTGAATTTTTTCCCTTGCAAAAAGTTATCCAAATTGCGAAAAAAATGGTAATCTGTTGGAGCAAGGTCCGGGGAGTACGGAGGATGTCTAAGACATTCCAATTCAAGCTCTTCTAATTTGGTAGCCGTCTGTTGCGCAGTGTGTGGTCTGGCGTTGTCGTGAAGCAGCAGTGGCGTGGAGCGATTGACCAGCCTTGGTTGTTTAGCCGCTAGCTTTTCCATCATGGTTTGTAATTGCTGAAAATAGACATCAGCTGTAATAGTCTGGCCAGATTTGAGAAAACTGTAATGAACAATACCGGCACTAGTCCACCAAACGCTTACAAGTAACTTTTTTGGGGTTAATTTTCGCTTGGGGCAGGATTTGGCTGGCTGGCCAGGATCCAACCATTGCGCTGAGCGCTTCCGATTATCGTAAAGAATCCATTTTTCATCACAGGTAATGATTCGGTTTAAAATACCTTCATTGTTGTGCCGGTTCAGTAATGTAACGCAGCAGTCGACGCGCGTTTGCCGGTTTGCTTCAGTCAATTCGTGAGGTACCCACCTTTCAAGCTTTTTAATCTTCCCAATTTGCTTCAAGTGAATTAAAACAGTTTTATCACTAACATCGAAGCCTGCAGCTAACTCGGACGTGGTTTGCGATGGGTCCGCTTCCACAATAGCCTTCAATTCTCCATTATCAACTTGGGTCTCAGGCCGTCCACGGGGCTTGTTCTGCAGGTCGAAATTTCCAGAACGAAAACGTTGGAACCAAAAACGAACTGTGTTTTCTTTTGCAACATGACCGCCATACACATCATTCACCCTTCGAGTCGTTTCCGCAGCACTAGTGCCACGGCGGAACTCGTACTCGTAAATAATGCGATATTTTAAATTTTCCATTTTGTAAAATGAGTGACGCAAACAGAAAAAACAGAAGAAAAAAAACAAATGAATGACGGTCATCGAAGCACAAATACATGAGTAAATAGCTGTACAAATTTGAATTTGGAATTCCTTACCAAAGAGGAGAAATTCGTGATTAAAGTGGCCAGTACGAAAACCGCCAATTTCATATGTAAGGACCTAATATTAACAAATTAGTATCCTGACACCTGTCCTGGTAAAAAAGATTTTTCAAGTTAAATAAAAAACTGAGTAATCACAATGATAAGTGGAGATTACTTTATCGTTTAGGAACTGGAAGTCAAAGGAAGGAAACGCATTCTGTAGATATAGTTACACACACAGCGGTTTCAAAACTTCGGAACTGGAACCTTTACTTTGTAATTAGTGTTTATTGGAAGACTCCACTTCCACTCAGCATATTTTATCCAATCATCCAACAACCCATTTCATCTCAATCAAGCCCAAAGTATGTAAT
This sequence comes from Amphipoea oculea, assembly GCA_945859645.1. Taxonomy (NCBI): domain Eukaryota; kingdom Metazoa; phylum Arthropoda; class Insecta; order Lepidoptera; family Noctuidae; genus Amphipoea; species Amphipoea oculea. The sequence goes on from OX243868.1 coordinate 5,808,651, forward strand.
TCTGGGCTGCGAACGACCCGACCCCAGACGCGCCAATACCACTTCGCGACGCCCCATGAATATTGATGTATACAAACACCACACTTAACAGCTTTTACATCTTACGGAAATAAGTATTATCATAGTGCTTTTAAAGTCTTAATGAGTGACGACAAGTCAGCACCCAGCATGTCAGCATTGCTACCAATTTTGCTTACTTACCTAACATGTCGTCGGATATACAGGGTGAAATTAAATTCATGGGCATCCTTTTAAGGGGTCATTGTACTCATCATTATGAACATTTTTTACTATGGGACCAAACCTGAAATCGCGAAAAATAAATCAGCTGTTCCTTGCATTTTTGTTCACATAACTCGTCAATATGTAGGGAAGAGCTGATTTTTTTTCGCGATTTCAAGTTTGGTCCCATAGTAAAAGTTGTTCATAATGATGATTACAATGACCCCTTAAAAGGACGCCCATGAATTCAATTTCACCCTGTAGTTGAAGTTTAGTAAGAAACCAATGAACGTTTTCGAATGTAATTTAATTAGATAAATTAACAGTTTGATTTCTTTTAATTAAATTAAATTTCATTCTTTTGAAAGTGATAGATCTGATGCACAGGTGACCGACTACGTTAAAAACCTGAAGCTTCTTAGGGCCAAAGCACACACGCCACTTTTTGCATCGGCGATCGGCGATTCAGCTGCATTTTAGAAGCTAAATGCAGCGACCAAGCATTCCACACCGCACACTTGAAAACGCCAAACGCGGCGATTCAGTCGCTTTTCGGAAGCTCGATACAGCGGCTGAACGCTACACTCCGCACACATTCGGATGCCGGTCGCAGCGATTTGGCATTTGCGCCAGCATCGGAGCAGTCGCTAAAACGCCCGATTCCGATACCACGTCCGAACGCAGAGAGTCGCCAAAACGCGATGCAGCATCGGAGCAGTCGCTAAAACGCGCGATTCCGATACCGCGTCCGAACGCAGAGACTCGCCAAAACGCGATACAGCATCAATACAGCCGCAAAATCGCCGATGCAAAAAGTAGCGTGTGTGCTTTGGCCCTTAAATGCGAACATGTTGAAATACACGAAACAAAAGAAAAGCGCAACTTTAAAAAAAAAGAAAGTATTCCAAGTTTACCAAAGCAACTAGTATTAATAACTCCTCCGATATGAAAGAGGTATTAAACTGGTATATACGCATAACTACCACACACACATATCACTTTATATGAGGTCTTATATGACGAATAACATGGAACTGTACTCAGGAGTCGGGTCGACGAGGAAATCTAATATTATGTAAAAGGGTTCCCTCGTAATCAAGTTATTTTATTGTTACTTGACACAACAATTTACGCCATATTAAAATGTGGGGTTTACGAACTCGCATAAAAATATGGGTTAACTACGCTGCTTCATATTCAACTTATACACTGCCGGATTGATCTAGATTATCCTAAATTCTAGCCAAAACCGACTACTAACAATAGGGGTACTGGATAGGGGTACTTTAGAAGCCAAAAGATTAGAACCCTTTTACATAAAGGCTATTAACAGCCACGAGAACAAAAAACAATCTCAAATTATAACCCAATTAGGTTTGCAAAACCGAAGCTAATTAATAAAAACGCCAGAAAATATTCGTGAACGACTCGTAAAGGGTAACCCCGGAGTTTTGTTATAGTGTAACAATAAACAGAGGTACGAGTAGGTACCATTTGTTCACTTTAATGGCACGTATTCTTATACCATAAAAGAGAATCGCGACCCGACGGTCGTTACAGGAACCGTGTTTAATGTAACCAGACAATAAGATAGGGCAGAAGGTTCCTTTCTACAATATTTGATTTTAAAAAAACCACAAATCCGTAAAAACTACGGCTTTAAACAGAAGGCCAATTCTCGTAATTTAAAACGTTCAAAATCTAGTCGCAGTCTCATCTCAGCGACAAACAAATGTCAAAAACTTGTCAAAATGTAGGGGAAATTAGAGGTATTTTTGACAGATTGAGACTGAGATCAGACTGTGAACGTTCTTAAAATTAGTAGAATTGCCCCTCAGATATAGTCTCGAAGCATTGCAGCCCTTTTTTTTATGGATGGGAAATCATCAAATGACTCCTCCCGCTCTGGGTGGAGCGGAAGGGAGTGTCAGACTCTTACTGACTAAAACCCATCCGTGTTCCTTCCTTAGCCCTTTATGTTCCGGGCCTGAGCTATAAATTCATTTGCTGATATTATTAAAGAGAAAAAAAAAAGGTTTATTCTGAACAAACAAACAAAAAAAAAGGCAAAATATACACACTTACAAAGTAGCTTTGTTTTCGCTGTCCGTACAGTTTATCCTGAACAGTTAAGAAATTCTGTTTTGTGTAGTGAAGAGTTGATTAAGGGTTTGTGAAGGAAAAGCTCACCACAGCATTGCTGATCGCAATTGTAATGAAAATATAAAAAAAAAAACTATACATACTCCATGAATGAACTCTTAGGACCCAACATTTTATATGTACCAAACTGTACATTTATCATCATCATCACCTGCCTTTCCTTTTCTCAACCATGTTTGGGTCGGCTTCCAGTCTAACCGGATGCAACTGAGTACCAGTGTTTTCTGCCTATCTGACCTCCACAACCCAGTTACCAAACTGTACATTTATGTCCTGTCTTAACTGGGGTTTTGTCTTCTGCACTTATCTACTCTATGGCTTTTATCCAAGAACTTTCGTCTGTAGTCCCGCGGAACGTTTGTGTTTGTGAAAAAACTATTAGGAGGGCTATAAAGCCCAACTACATAGCTAGATAATGCTATATCGGCATTGTTTGAGATTGAATGACGTGAATTTAATTGGGATAGGTTACCTAATCAAAATGTTTAGGCTTTAGCAACATGAAAATTTGTGAAAAACAAATTAAACCACATTTTGCCTTGTTGTGCTCAAACCAAAGATTTTTGAAACCGTGCAGGACCTATGTTTCTATTTAATTATTATAGGTGCCTTACGCACTAGAAGCATTCATATCCCGAAAACCCTATAATTCCTCATTCCCTCAAACCCTGTAATAACACATTTACATTGAAATTAAACACTCAAATTATAAACCAGACAGTTCTCCAAAAGCTTCCAGCAGGTCCCTGCTAACTCACGGGCACTCGAAACAGACCAATGACAACCAAAAATAGATAAAAAAATCTGTAATGCAGATGTCAAAGGGTAGGTACAGACGCCAGCACATCAAGTTACTACAATCTGTCAAATTTCTTTAACAGATTTTCAACTTTATCGCTAAAGTATAAGGTTCTGAACCTTGATTGGGAAAATTTGACAGTTTCGGGTAACTTGATGTGCTGGCGTCTGTACTTCAGCAGAACAGTTCTCTAGGACTCTCCTCGACTCACTAGCCCTCTTACATTTAATAAACGAGAAACTAGTTGGAACTTTATCTTTCACTAATCATAACACTGCGAAAGTTTTTTCATCAAATGTTTGGTCAACTTTGTCTTTTAGTTACAGCGGTTTTGTGCCAGGATATCGTATTATTTCACGGATTCTTTGGAAACGGATATTTACGGAATGCCAAAGTTTTTGCTGGAGCCTTTATGGCTCCCGCAGACAGGTGCGACGCGACTCTAGTTGAGCAATTCCTATGAAAACCAGAACGTGATTCTGGTAGAACGATTATCATGAAGTTTACCTGTTTGCGGGTGCCTTAAATGACACAACATATTGGCTGGGACAGTGGAACTTGTTATTATTGGACCGATCGTGTTTATGGTTATTATTAAGATTGAACTAGGTACCACGGGTCACGAGCATAAATATCTTACAGTTACGCAAAACTGAAAACCAATTTTCTAGTGAAGAACAGTGGCACTCCGGGAGTGCCGACAGAAGTGAAAACTTGAACAATTACATACTTGTATACAGAGGTGTCGGTTACGGTAACAGTGTCGCGAGTTCAATGGTTTTTTTTTCGCGCGTAAAGAAGTTTTCACTTCAATAAATATTGTAGGTAACTTTGAGAAAAAACTATAATTCATAACAGTATGGTTTCGATAATACTATGTTCGTAACCCAATCAAATATAATCTTACTTTAGGAGAAAACCGCTTTTGAATCTTGCGTCAGTGTAGGGTATTTATGTTTGTATTGACGCATATTTTCTCCCAACTGGTTCTTTTTTGTGTTTTTTCGCTGCGTCATGCAGCCGCAAATAAACGCATTTTCTTTCTTCCTTTCTTGTGACTGTACTTATAGAACCGCTGAAAGCAAACTGCAATATGCCACAGACATACAATGTGTCTATGGTTCGGTCAATACAGTATGTAGGTATTCGTTGTGACTATTGTCAGCAGCATCCAATCAGTCTTTATTGCGATACTCGATGAGATCTTCTATCAATACGGGTGCGGCAGAAATATTTACTTATAGAATGAGAAATGTATGCAGCGTCTTTCTGTGGAAATATGTTGATAGGTACCTACGTGTTTGTTTGTTCGCATTCAGTTTGAAGCTGGTTGCTGTCTAATACATTTTCTAGTGTAAATACAAACAAATACTCCATAATATCATCTTGAGTAATCTTGACATCGGTGAAGAAAAACATCGTGAGGAAACTGGAATTTATCGTTAACTAGCTGCGCTCTGCGGTTTCACCCGCATAAATCTCGATCCCATGGGAATATCGGGATAAAAAGTATTCTATGTCCTAATCCATGTCATGGTCTCTCCATGTGCCAAATTTCATTCAAATCCGTTTAGCCGTTTCAGCGTCAAATTATAACAAACAAACATGTAAAAAATCAAATCTTTTCTCTTTATTATAATACTAGCTGCGCCCCGCGGTTTTACCCGCGTAAATGTCGATCCCGTGGGAATATCAAAATAAAAGTAGCCTATATGTTAATCCAGGGTGTCAGCTACCTCCACATAAAATTTTATCAAAATTGGTCCAGCCGTTTGAGCGTGAAGAACTCACAAACTTTCACCTTTATAATATTAGTGTGATAAAATGTCTGAAATCACGATCCCGTCTTGAGCAAGCGTGGTGATCAATATTTTCTTTGTATGAGAAGAGGCCTGTGCCCTGCAGTAGGGCAATAATAGGTTAGTATTCAAACTCAAAGCATTTATTTCAATTAAACCATTTACAAGCACTTTTGAATTGTCAAAATTAAATAGTCGGTCAGTTAGTCAGAAAGTTGAAGCTAGTTGCCGATTCCAAAACGTAGATCTCTATGGAGAAGAACGTTTGTACGTATTATATTACCTACTCCCATAATATCTCCAGATTTTATTCCCTTGATGTATGATCGCTTGTAAGAAGCATTACATGCCTACTTTTCAGTTTGTGTATAGTGCCTATTGTCAATGTTTCAGCAGCTTTACGCTTAAGAACGATTGCGGTCTCTAACAATGCGTTCATGTTGTGTCGATTCATTAACTCTAAACCACAATGCCGTATGTCAGCTTTCTATCTTCCTGAATAGAAGCTATCTACGTATCTACGTGTGTGAGTCTAGAAAAGGGATGAGTGAAATACGAACTCAATATAGCCTACTTACTACAGCTGTACCTAATGGCTTAATTTGAGACTTATATAATACTATTTATTTATATTTTATTGTACAGACGCCAGCACATCAAGCTACCCGAAACTGTCAAATTTTCCCAATCAACCTTGAACCTTATAATTTAGCGATAAAGATGAAAATCTATTAAATAAATTTGACAGATTGTAGTAGCTTGATGTGCTGCTGGTGTCTGAACACCACAAAATTACATAACATAAAAAAGTACATCAAACACTACGAAATATACAATGGGCGCTATCGCTTCGATCTCTTCCATGTCACCTTGGAATGAACAGGAGGAGTTACAATTGTTTTCGCGAATAAATATAGGTAACATAATTTTTAAAACTACCTCAATTTTACTAAAACACGTAATAAACCCAACTAAAAGCTTACCTACAAAGGAACCTACCAAACTTCATCAGCCTTACAAAAAGGTTCAAGCAATTACAACCTTCCACAAAAACAAGTATTTCATTAGGAGTTCCTTCCCACCTGCATTTTGTCCTAATGTCCCTAATATCTATTTTTCCCTGAACTGTTCCCGTCACACACGTTAACACCGAACATTCTGGAACTAATAGGTTCCCCTCACTCAATTACGGAGTTGATGAAAGTATGCCTATGAATTTGTTAGTGAGTAACAGATTTAGGCTGGGCGATGAATTTACGAGTATTAACGATGAAAGTGACTATTACACAGTATTAGTTTTAATTGGGTGTTTGGTTGCGGCTTCGTTATGTGGCTGGTTGCTAAGTAATAACTGCACTAGTCCATCGATCAGGTTAAGCTACGTTTGCCGCGGTCGGTCCGTGGATGGGTGAACATGGTCACCCATTCACCCATTCAACGTGTGAATCTGTGTATCTGTTCGTGGCATCGTAGCTCCCAAACGGCTGTACCGATTTTGATTGTTTTTGTTTTGTTTGAAAGGTGATTTGATCGAGAGTGTTATAAGCTATGATTCAAGATTTGTTGAGACGTTTGAAGATTATCAGCTCTTTTACTAAAACTCGATGTGCCATTTATAGCGTCGCGTTCTCTACGAAATGTTTATTCTCTACAAAGAACAGAAATTATTGTCTACATAAGAACACAATTCCCGCAAATGTGACAAACAACAAAATTGGAACAAACTTTGTTACGTTTGGCAACTTTCACGAACGGAAGTTTAGTCAACTTTTTTGATAAGAAACGACTTTCTTTAGTTATCTGCGCCCTTTGCACGAACGTGGGGGGCTTTGCAACCACGTAACATAGGTATTCCCATACATTTCTTAAGATACCTGCTTCGTAAAAACGATCATAAAACGACACTATTATCTACTCAACAATTGAAGTATACCACAGAATAGTTACTTTTATGTAGCGTCATCAACCGATAACGTTCCCACTGCTGGGACACAGGCCTCCTCCCTGTGAGAGGGAGTGGACCGTCCACCATGCGGGCCCAGTGCGGGCTGATGGTTACTTATGTAAACTTTTTACTATTGTCACTTGATGTTTGTGATAAGTTAGGGGCACTATTTGGGTTCTCAAATAACAAATTTCAATGAAAATGATACCCCGTGAAGACAAACACAGACAAACAACAAGAATAAATAACAAGAACTTGTCACAAGTAATTTTTCCAATTAGCCGAAAGTTCGTTCGTAGGTAAGTTTGTTAGTTCTACTTGTGTTTACGTTTCAATAAGTTTCAATCTAACTGCCACTCCGTTCGGACTAAAGGATTCGTTCTTAAACTTAAACTTTCAAAGATAAAAACAGAAAAGCAATTTTAAAGTTAGCATTTCAAGCTCTGGCCAAACTGAGGCGAATCCCACGCGGGATTCGGGAGGAAATTCGCTCGCGCCGATTGTCAAATAACTTGTATGGGAGTATTCAAACTCGCGAAGTCGTGTGACTTCTTAGGCATTCCACCAATGAAGCTAAACGCGATCAGTACTTCTAAACCACGTTCAAGAGCTGTCAGTTTCAGCATTGCTCTGTAATTGCTCTGAACACTTGACAGCTTTTGAACGCGTTTAGAGCGTTCTGCACCATGATAACATAACACACTATTAATCACAAACGGATATTGCTAATCCATTGCTTCTAAAGTTCAAAAAAAAAAATCTTCTCAACAACGTAAATAACGCAATGAATGTTGTTGAACTGTCAAAATGAAAGCCATTGCTACTGTTAAAGTGTTACGGAATTACCCCGCTGTTTCATTATTGAAATTCGCCTTAAATCATTAAAACAATCGATACACGCAGCCGCTTTCCGCACCCCGTTTGGGATTCACCTCAGTGTGTCCAGAGCCTATAACCGAGGCCGTTTTTCTTTTGGACAAGGTTCTATTCGATAAAGTTTACTGAGTTGGACCTACCTAGTAAGAAAGTTAAAATCCGTTGGTTAGTTAGACCAAAGTGGCTTTAGGTTTCCAGTTAGTCAGATAGATACTAAGAGCACTTTTCACCAATGGAACTAAACGCGATCAACACATCTAAACCGCGTTCAAGAGCTGTCAGTCAATATTCAATATTCCACAACAATGATGACACTGGCAGCTCTTCAACGCGAAAAAGTTGCCAAAGAAGAAAAAAAAAACGCGGGATCGATGTGCAGGAAGTCTACTCTCTAAGTCCGTCAACGAAGATACGCCCGTCCGAAAATAGTTGATCTGTCAATTTAACGAACGGGCAAAACACTTCGCGAGTAGGGACAACTGTCAAATCATCTCATTCATTTTTTTTTAGTTCAGGCTCCGAAGTAATCTTATGACCGTAATACGGAATAGGAAATGTTCGTAAATGCACCCGAATTTCGTGCTTAGGGAACAGACCCTCTGATCGCGTTCAGTTTCATTGGTAAAATTCTCCAATAGCCTGAGTTACTAGAGAAGGGAAACGAGAAAATTATACGCTGCTATATAGGAAATAATAGTATTCTCCCAAAAAGGTCTAATATTCCGAATGAGTCCGAATTTAAAAGTGTCCATGGAGTTTCTTGCCCGTTCTTCTCCATAGGCACCTAGCTTCATCTTTCTGACTAACCGACCCCTTGACAATTCAAAAGTGCCTGTAATTGGTTTAATTGAAATAAATGGTTTAAGTTTGAATGGAGGAGATTATCCTCATAAATGGTAGTAGCTAAGTCTGTAAGTTAGTGTCATTTTAATCGCTAAACTACTGAACTGAATTTCGCAAAATAAGGGCAGAGATAGAGATAGTTCTGTAACTACTTTTGATTCCGTAGTATATTTTTGGTTTTCAATGCAGAGCCGCGGAAAAAGCTTATTGGATTTATAATCCAACCAGGTGAAGGGAAAATACTAACAAAACATCGATCAATACTAATAATATAAATGCTAAAGTGACTGTTACCTTTTCACGTTTGAACGGGCTGTACGGATTTCAAATCTGATACACAAGTGACCTGGGTTAGGACATAGGATACTTTTATCCCGGTAGTACGTTCTCGTGGGATAGTTTACGACTTCCACGCGGGCGAAGCCGCGGACAGAAGGTAGACTTCTTTAAAACTTCAAGAATTTATTGAATGCTTCTTCTTCATAAATAAAACTTCAAGGATTTATTGAAGAATTCTTCATCCTATCTTAGGTACTCTATTTATTCTCACATAAAGTCTATGGACCACAAAACTCAATAGCTTCATAAAATCACCTGCATTTCCTCCTGTTATGTGTCTTTTCTCCACTTATCTATTTAGTGTCCCGCTGCTGCTTTGGACGGTTTTTACGACTTGACAAAACATGGAGATTTCTTTACTATTTGTAAGTGATTCATCAATGTGTTGTCCACATAAACCTTCCGAAATAAATTCTCTAAATTATAGTGAAATTCGCATCAAAATCCATTGCGTAGTTCAGAAGAACAACGCGGTCTCACAGACAAACACGAAAAGCGACTTTAAGTCTTGTTCCCCGTCGCATCGCCTGCCCGCGCTATTACATCGTTTTTGTTTAGCGGTCTTTCTGAATTTTTTTTCTATCGTGCTGTTAAATAGCCTTTAGCCTTCCTCAACAATTGGCCTATCAAATGCAAAAATTTTTTTTAAATTCGATTGATAGTACCAGAGACTATCGCGTTCAAAGAAACTTTTCAGCTTTATGATTAGAGTAGATATAGATGTATAGACCTAAACATCTTCAGAGATCGTAAACCCATCGGAAGGATTTTCCCGATGCTTACGGCTTTAAGTAAGAATGTGAAGTGCTGCCATCTAACGAAGTGGATTAAAGTTAAATAGTACCCAGTTTATGGTTTACTGGTCAGGAAATCTCTTGAGAGCATTACTGGGAAGCTGTAAAAAGGCTGGCTGGCTGTATGTCTGTATCTAGTAACAATTTTGCTGGTTAATGCAATAGTTGAAGATGTTTGTAGTATTTTTTTAAAAGAAAGATAGTTGAAGCGACGATGTTTTCTTTATGTACGGGGGATGCTCTAGGTAGACAGCGAAATTCAAATGTTCTTCGTTTTTTTGCAATTTGCAGGTCAGTGTCAGGTTGTATATTGAACAAAACATAATTCGCGACCGTAACAAGTAGGTATGTATTAATCCTATTGATTAATACTTCATGACATAGTCATTCAATAGGATTACTTGAGCTCAAGGGGTTGTATTGATGATTTAAATGATTATTATTCTGTAAATACATACTTCAGGCATGGGTGCCTGAAGATGGACGACGGCGCCGAGGTCGGCCCAGAAAGCGGTGGCGAGATGACCTGGACGCGTACCGCGAGGGCTGGTTTGAAGTGACGAGGGAAAAAGAGGGGAAAAGAGTTCCTGGAAGGACTTGGGGGAGGCCTTTGCCCAGCAGTGGGAGAGTAAAGGCTAAACAAAAAAAAATACATACTTGTTACGGTCACGAATTATATTTTGTTCAACATACAACCTGACACTCACACTCATTTTTCTTTTTTTGTGTATTTTCTCAGTGTCATGTTTTACTTACAAATAAACGTATTTCTTTCTTTTCTTTCCTTTTCTTTACTTACAAGAATTCATTAGTTTTAGTTCCACTTTTCAACCTTTTAGTTTAATTACTGTGGGAGATTAAATCGAGGGTCGTTGTGTACTGTCAACAAAGATGAAAGATACTTCTGCCTAATTATGCCGGATCCGTCTATTTATCTGATCAAAATATCTTAAAGCTTACTTTCGCTTTTCAGCGCTGAATCTACATTCAAAAGTGGTAAGCAATAACAAGGTCGACTGTACAGACTTAAATCTCGGCGAACACTTAGGACTGATGAGCTGACAATTTCAATATTACACAACAATGATGACACTGACAGCTCTTGAACACGGTTTAGAATAGATATAATTGCGTTTAGTTTTAATGAAATCCGCACTTACGAATAGTTAGTAGTAGTGATTTACCCACAAGTTCTAGATGTCAATGACCTGTAACTTTGTGAATAACTAGCAGGGGATCCATGGGGGTGAGGGTGGGGGGTGGGGGGGTTCAGGGGATCAAACCGGAATACCTCTGTTTTTCTTATATAAATAAAACTACCCGGCCGAGTAAGCTGATACAAATAGATATAGTACTATTATTATGTTGGACATTTCAGAGGGAAAGATGATCTTGGCCCATTAGAGGGAATGGGTTCAGGTTGTTGATAAAGAAAGAAAAACAAAAATATTTACCCACTATTTGGAGATGTTAAGTTGTCTAGACTATTGTTGTGGGTCAAAGTGAGAGTCTTTATATTGTGAGAGCTTAGGAGTGTCGTCTAGTTTCTAAGTCAGTTCTCATCGAGCCTCGGAACCAAAATCTGGTCCACAAGAAGTACTTAATCCATACTAATCACACTAATATTATAAAGGCGAAAGTTTGTGAGTGTGTGTTTACATGTTTGTTACTTCTTCACGCCTAAACCACTGAACCGATTTAGATGAAATTGTGTATAGAGATAGTTTGGAGTCCCGGGGAAGGACATATGATAGTTTTTATTCCGATATTCCCACGGGATCGACACTTACGCGGGCGAAACCGCGGGGCGCTGCTATTAATATTATCATATTGAGTTAAGTAATAAATTTATTTATAAAAATTGATATTGCTATATATATGTATCAAGTGTTTATGTGTATAAAGATAATAAAATAAAATACAGAAATATTCGTACTTCTGTCCGAGTACGATTCGATTGAACGAATAAGTAATTCCTATTGAAGAAACACATTTATACCATCAAACAATAAAAAGCTTTTAAGTGATATTCCCGCTATTAAAATAATGCAATGTTTACTCTCTTTCAACGTAAACACTACGCAAAAAATCGCTCAAACACAAACAAGTAAAGTGCTCTGTGATTTCAAAGATGACATAACCTCACGCCTGTAGTTCTCGAAGGGTCAGACAGAGATGTAGCAACAGTCTATTCAAGTTCCATGTAATAGGGGCGAGCCTATTGCCAACAACCGGGCACAAATCCAGACTCCAGACTACTACTTAGAAATTCCTGATGGAAAAACACAATAACACCTTGCCCGACCAGAGAATCGAATCCAGCGGGGCAATTGTGTAACACTTTATCAATCGGAATCGGTTTCATTTTGACAGTTCAACAACATTCATTGCGTTATTTACGTGTTGAGCTGACAAATTTTTCGAACTTATGAAGCAATGGATTAGCAATTGGCTTCGAAATGATTCTGATTCCGATTGATATCATGCCGTCATTCGGAAAAAAGTCGTGTCTCTTATGAGGAGGGTGCGGGGGAGTCACAACAGCTTCCTGAAAACTATAGCTGAAGATGTGCGTGCACCTGTGTTGAGGCATTTCGTTCGTCTGATGATCTTGTAGGGAGGTATCTCCCTGTTGGTTATCTTGTCGGGGCGGGGTGTCTCAGCACAGGGGCTTTTTGTGAATTTTTTTTGTGTTGTGATGTTTATTGATGGATGTGTCTTGTTCTTTGTTATTGTATTTTAAGTACTAACAATAGTTTCTAAGTTTTTGTATACTAACCGGTGGATCTAGTTGTCCCGAATAAATAATTTTGAATTTGAAAAATTTGAATTTGATACCTAGTGTGTTACGCAATTAGGGTGCAGGACCTCATGCTCCGCAGAAGCGCTTGGAAGCACTAGAGCAACGAGGCAGTGGATTTCAAGGAAATAGTCTAAAAATCTGAACGGCAAAGAGAAACAAGCATTTCATGATTAAACATTGCTCGTGAAAGGAACGAATCACTTTTTGAATCACTGCTCACAGAGATGTCAGAACATATTTTATGAATATAAGATTAAATGAACGTGAAATTTTTGACTGCAGACTATTTGAACGCGAGCTTCAACAAAATTCGAAATAAAAGCTGTAACGCGAAGGAAGTTTCAAGTAGGAATTTAAATTTATGTTCAGCTTAAAACGTACTAAAACATGATTGAAATTCTGGAGAACAAAACCAGGAATAAGTATTTTGGTTTGTGAAAATATAATATAACTAGCTTCTGCGACTTTGTCTGTGTGAAATTTCGACCACCGACACACCGCGTTGCATCCTATCTATTACTTCGTTTTCGGACTTTTTGTCTTTGCTCTTTGGTAAGAGGTCCTTCCTCAAGAATAGGGCTATCAAATACAAAAAAAAGATTTTTTGGTAAATGGTAGTTCCAGAGGTAAGTGCGTTCAAACAAACAATCCCTTCAGCTTTATTATTAGTATAGATAATAATCAGCCAGTATTGTCCCCTTTTTCCACACAACTCGATCCTGAGCCAATATGGACCATCCATCCTATAAGCGTCACGTTGGATATACACGCTTATACGCGGGATTGGTTTGTAATAATGATAATAATCGCAATAGTCAGTCTCCATTTGACCTTTAATTCAAGAATGTCAAATAAAATTGACATTCGTTGAAAACTCGTGACAAATGCTTGATTCACTTGAACGTGTATTTTGTTTGACCTTTGGGACTATTCGTCGTATTTATTTATACAAATTTTGACGATATTGGCCATACATACATAAATAAACTCACACCTTCTTCCCTGGGCAGAAACTACAGTTCGTAGCAGGTGGCATTCACCTGGTACAATTCTTACATATGTATTCCTATTGCTTCGTTTGAGTTCAAACGTCTGGTGGAAGGGGACGCCCTAGGAGGACATACAGTATGGAAACCACATATCCATACTAATATTATAAATTCGAAAGTAACTCTGTCTGTCTGTATGTTACCTTTTCACACCTAAACCACAGAGCCGATTTAGATGAAATTTGGTATAGATATAGTTTCAGTCCCGGGAAAGGACAAAGGATAGTTTTTATCCCGATATTCCCACGGAATCGAAACTTATGCGGGTGAAACTGCGGGGCGCAGCTAGTATGTAATAAATTATACCACACTTGTCATCGCGTACGCCATAATGGCTTATTTACTCACTTTGTCAATTCGATAATAATATCCAAAGCAACTTCAAGATTTCTAAATTTACTGCGTAAACAAACAAAAACCTTATTACGTTCACTGTAATTCGAAAATAATAGAGTTAGAGTGTTGTTTTAGATAATTCGGTGTTGTTTCCTAATACCTTGACCTAAGCAAGTAGGTACAGCGATTTTCCAGGCACGTCATAACGAACAATAGGACGGCCACATGTATGATTATTTGTTATGTGTAAAGGTACTACTAACCTAACAAGCGAGAGGTCGAATGCCTTCGCCATGCAAATACCATGGGGACGGCGAAAACGGTCCTTATAGGGGTACTGATTATGCAAATGGATTGGCGAAATTTGCCTGCTGGGCGTGCGGAAGACTTTGTATCGTGTATTCGCTTGTATAGCAACGAAAAAAAGTATTTGAAAATAAGTTTTTTAACGTAGCTTGCGGTAGGATTAAACTGGTAGAAATCGTCACGGAACGAAAAAGCATTATACCCCCTCCAACCGAGAGAGAGAAAAATAGTTTTCATGGTTTTAGAGGGTGCTAAAGCAAATAAAAATCCAATACGGCAGCTTCGAAAATTTTCATTTTTTTATCATGGATGTCGTTTTCATAGTTCGAGAGCCGTAAAGCCAATAATGAGGTCAACATTTTATCTTTGTTAACAATAGGATACGTAACATAGCAGACCAGAGATTTCTAAAAGATGCTGCATTGAATATCTGCTAGGAACGATGAAAAGATTATTGATGACGAATGATGAATATGCAAACAGATTCATGTTTTGTAGAATGTAGCGTAGGTACAGGATGATAGGGACATCGCCGCGCAACGTGTTATCATGAATTCAGTACATGATTCTAGGCTAGCGTAGCGTACAATTTTTTCGTTTCATTAGCTGTTCCATACAGTTTCAGTTTTCTATAAACAGCAGAGTTTTTTTTGACGTGATAACGTCTTATAAATCGATGAACGCCGGCTGCACGCACGAAAAAGCATGCCTCATTTTCACGTTCCGACTGAGCCGAACGTGCAAGCGAGAGCGCGGAACAAGCGATAGAGAGGCACGATCGGCCTAAGCGTTCGGCTTGTGACGCACCTATCTCTCTTCCACTCCATCGTTTTTATCAATGTTTTCTTATGACGTTATCACGTAAAATTATCGTCCGTAAACCGACTTTACGGACAACCAATTTCTTTTATAACCGACAATTTTTTTACGATAGAGGGTCTAGAATCATATTCTGAATCCATGGTAACCGGTTGTGCGTCGATGGGGATGCTATCCTATATTATTACCTCAGTACATTATACAAAACATGAATCTGCTTGCATAATCATCATCAATACCTACTCCTCTCATCGTGTCTAGCAGATATTCAGTGCAGCATCTTGGTTTCAGATTGTGGGGTCGGGGCTGCGAAGTGCTCTGTCACTCTAATCTACTTCAAATCAACTGCCCTTTGCAGAGAAAATCCTTCACACTGTAATATTGTGTATAAATTTTTATGTATGAAAAAGATTTCTACGAACCAGTATTCCTTGTACAGAAAGAACGAGCTTTATAGGAAGAAAGGCGAAGTATTTTATTTATGTGTGTATGTACAATTGTAAGCGAGAAGCACAAAACCGGTCGAAGTGGAGGTGCTTGGGGGAGGCCTATGTCCAGCAGTGGACGTCTTTCGGCTGAAATGATGATGATGATGATGTACAATTGTACATGTATTGCGCCATCTTATTATATTTTTTGTTTACTTATTTTTGAAGTGTAAACTTCTTTAGCGGCGTTGCACACTTTTAGTAATGGGTAAAAAATGTTAAACTCGCGTCAGGACACGTGACCGTCAGGAGTGATTTCCCCCCCCTCTATTTCTACGGCGGCGCCAACCGAAGTGAAGTGACACACGGACAGAATGGATGGATGGATGGATGAATGGATGGATGGATGGATGGAGGTGGAAGTGGAAGTGGAAGTCGAAGTGGAAGTCGAAGTGGAAGTGGAAGTCGAAGTGGAAGTGGAAGTCGAAGTCGAAGTGGAAGTCGAAGTGGATGTCGAAGTGGAAGTCGAAGTGGAAGTCGAAGTGGAAGTCGAAGTCGAAGTGGAAGTCGAAGTGGAAGTCGAAGTGGAAGTGGATGGATGGATGGATGGACAGCTGATGGCTCGACCGTCTATGTAGTAGCCACACTGCTGTGTATTCGTAAAATTCGTGTAGTGTTTAAAATATGGAAATTGAACAAAGTGCATCTATTAATGAAAAAAGTGACGCAGAAATAGTGAAAAAAAATGAGTTATATTAATTCAATTCATAATTGATTTATTTCAACGTTAATATTCAAGTTTTCACATCTGCCGGCACTCCCGGAGTGCAACCCGTCTTTTTTTTTAATGTGTTTTTTTTTGTTGTTTTTGTTTTTTTGTTGTTGTTGTGTGTGGTCTGCAAAAACATTTTTGTTATTTGATGGTATACATTTTTATATCTCGGCAATAATCTGTCGATTTAAAAAGGAAGCACGGGCCTAAACCAATTATTGGTATCAATACTCTGGCAATTAGAGAGTCTAGATTTCCTTCACTTTGTTTTTATTGCTGAATGGGTCTGCTTTTGACCTCGATCATGCCTGATGGAAAGCGATGGATGACGTCTATGATGGAACGAGCGTGCCCAGAAGATGCCTGTTCACTCTTACTTTGAAGTCCATTATTATCCATCCAAGACATTGTAGTCTAAATATCAAATATTCTTTTAGCCACAGATATTTACACCATACCAAAAACTGCGCAGTCTCCGTACAAAGTTTATAAATGAAGCCCCTTTTTCTGACCTCTTGGGACACGCAACAACGTCTAGCGAACTTGATAAACTAAGAACATTGTCGCTAAGCCTATAAAACTACATAATTTATGACAAACTTATAAAGATTCGAGAAATATCTAGTTTGGAACATGATAACTTGTAATATAATGTGCGGAAAGAATATTATCAGTGATTTACTGAAGAAGGTTGAAAACTTTATTTCTCTTCTTACTTATTTTCATGGGAAGGGATAAACAATCTTATATGTTCATAGTCTTTTAGATAGAACTTAGTATAGAACCTCCTTAGTCTAGTGGTCGCGACTACATCAAGCTGCCTGATAGTCTGAATTTGTTCCCGGTCTAGCCACCAGGCCCATTGCCTGTTATTATTATGATCCTGTGTTGTCCCACTGCAGGGCAAAGGCCTCCTTCCCTCTTGCCACTTTTCCCGGTCTACTGCGATTGTGAGCCAATCCTTTAAGGAGTCCAGCTCATCCCGCCATCTCTTTCTGGGCCTGCCGCGCGGTCGCCTGCTGCCCACTGCCTATTGCTTGGGTCTTAAACATAACTGCCGAAATGCGGGTGTAGTGTAAATACACGTCTGTCAAACTCTTCGAGGAATACAAGCGTCAAGATATACCTATCACGTTTTTTTGTATAAAGAACGGTCTAGAATATTGTGCTATTGTTCGAATAGAGGCTTGAATTAGTAAACAAGAAAATGTGTGAAGGAAACCGAGGAAAATCTATTGATAAATAATAGCTGTGTATATTGTATAATTATAATAGTGTGGGTGCTTATATGTAACTACGTAGGTATGTTTATATACATGTATAATTCTTGGAATAATACACTGAATAGTGAATAGATTGGAATAGATAGTTATGTACTCTACCCCTTTGTGTTGAAACCAAGACTTAAATACTTAGATTTATCCTCATCGTACTAAGTCAAGCGAAAAAGTGTCCAGACTGAGAAAAGTGAGCTGACACAATGATAATGGCATTTCCGTGACAAATTACTGCGACATTATATCAAAACGAAACAGAAACGCGACCTTCATTGGACGCGGTAGGGCGAATCTATTTAAATCTTCTGGAAGTGCCTAATCAAGAAAACATTTTCAATTATTTTGTAATTTGAAGTGAGGATGCGGACTATTAATTTTATATTAAACTCGATTAAGCTGAGATGACCATTGCACCCTCTTGCACTTTATGGAACTTTTTTTTTTTTTTTTTTATGGATGGGAAATCATCAAATGACCCCTCCTGCTCTGGGTGGAGCGGAAGGGAGTGTCAGACTCTTACTGACTACAACCCATCCGTGTTCCTTCCTTAGCCCTTTATGTACCTGTGGTAAACTTTTCTATTAACACCTCCATATCCCGTTTAAAGGCTATCAACTGTCCAGTTTTATCGTTTGTAGCCACATAAACATTTGTCATTACCAACAGCTGAAAACACCTATGCTGAGCATAAAACAAAGATTCCGATGATGATGTGAATGAAATATTAGAAAGCCAACTCCCTTTTTGTTATTAATCTTAAGTTTAAGAAGTATTTTGCAATATTTTTTTTCAGTTCTAGCCTTTAGTTTTGTTATTATTATGTGTGATCACTTATTTTCGGGATTGCTGGTAAACTTGTAATTGGCGACTGTGTAAGACCGAGACTTTTGTGATTATAGTACTTAAGATAATGTATACATAGAAGCTGTTGGTGTACCTTAATAAATAAATAAACTCCCTTATTTAAACGTTCAAAATCTAATCGCAAGCTCATCTCAGCTACAATCAATTAAAAAACTTGAAAGATTGAACTTCTTTTTTGAAAGGTTGACACTGAGATTTGAATGCGAAAATACGCGAATTGCCCCTCAGATCAACAACAAACTCTATTGAGTATGTTGTTGATCTGAGGGGCAATTCGGCCCATCTAAGAACTCCATTTTCTTACATAAGTAAAACAAACAAATACAAATTAGCCTATAAAGTTCCCACTGTTGGGACACAAGCCTCCTCTTTGTGAGAGGGAGTGGGTCACCACGCGGGCCCAGTCCGGGTTGGCGGACGGAGTCACATGTCTTTGAATTTTTGGTTCCAGGAAATGCCGGTTTCCTCACGATGTTTTCCTTCACCGTTTGAGAGCAATGGTGTTGAAATAATTTACATAAACTGCCTGCTTGGGTTCGAACCCACGACTTACGTCGACTCGTAAGTCGCGGCCGTTACTAGTGCCAAGCCACGAGTGCTAAAAAATAAACACATAAAGGAAACAATTAGCAAGATAAAAAGAATATCCATGCTAATTCCTAGCCCGTATTTACATGAAAACAAAATACGTAATTCAGTAATACATAACCATTTACATAAGTACGTCTTCGCCTTGCATCTTCACGGTTCACAGCTTTCAACACAACAATGCCAGCTAAATAATGAGTTTATCCGGTCACGAATGTTAACGACATGAAATGCTATTAATATGATGGTGGATCACAAGACTAATGCCCAAGTATTACTGCAGTATGACTTGTTAAACCAGGGACATGTGAAGGAAATAATTTAGAACCAAATGGTAAGAAAACCACTGGACAAATCTAGTTAGTCTTACCGATTTATTTCAGTCTGATCCCCTGCACCCCCTCTCAACTCCAATGCAGTAGTAAAAAGGCAGGCTTTTTAGGAGCTGTTTTGTATCATTTTGACGTTCAAAAATATCTGATTCTCAACCTAATAAACGACTTTTGACTTTGATTTTACGATCTGTACTCTAGCGTCTTGTTCTAAGCTCAGCTTGCAAGATTCCGAATGTTCACTGCTACTACATTGTAAAGGATAATTAAACCAAATGTTAATGTTAAAACCTAATGGTTTGGCACGCGACGATGGTAAGAGACCAGACGGGATGACCATAATGCCTTGGAAGGTAGGTAGGCCTTTGGTGTGGGATGCAACCTGTGTCGACACCCTTGCGCCATTCCATCTTCCAAGCACGGTGAGCTGTGCTGGGGCGGCTGCTGCAGGTGCGGAAAACCTCAAACGGCGCAAATACTCCAATCTCTTTCGAACTTATATATTTGAGCCGTTTGGGGTTGAAACACTAGGGCCATGGAGCCCGAGTGCCCACTTAGCATTTCGAGACATCGCCAAGCGTTTGGTCGACTCTTCACGAGACCAGAGGACTGGCCTATTTTTTGCCCAAAGAATCAGCATTGCCATACAACGTGGCAATGCTGCCAGCCTTTTGGGCACGTTTCCTGTTGACAGTGATGCGGACGAATTTTTTGATGCCATTGATTATTTCCCCTCCCTTTTTATATACTTGTACATATTATTATTTTGAGATTGTTAGCTTTTTAAATTATGTAAATATTAATGTTAAGGTCAAATATTATTCCTTCAAAATCTCCCGCGTTTTACCAGCCCGCCTGTTTAGATGTATTAAGTATAGATTTATCTCCACGGCCTTCATATGTTCATAGATCAAGCTTCAAGTGCTATTTACATGACGAGAATATATGTTTTGTATGGATTATAGTTCGTGTCAATTGATTTTCGTGACTGACTTATGTAATGAAAATTATCTTTTGTTTGTTGCAGGTAAACAAAATGTCTAATATTATGTTTATGATCCTGTATAAGGTAAGTAGGTGTATAAGAACAGAGTTTCAGTAACCATCTACAGCAAATTCTATATAAGGGCTGGCGCTCATCTGGTGAAGAGCAACGCAGCGCGGTCGTCACTGCCAAACAAATATTGATCTTGCCAGAGTTGAAATAAAGTTGAGATTAAATAAATTTCCATTAGCTCGAGAGCGTATCTAAGCGGAAAAAGGCGCGCGTCTCAGCTTATTTATTTTCGACTTTATTTTAAGGCTTGCAAAGTTGATTTTTGTTTGACACTGACAACCACGCTGCGTAGTGCAGCGTGGTTGTCAGTGTCAAACAAAAATAAGTCGAAAATAAATAACCTGAGACGCGCGCCTTTTTCCGCTTAGATACGCTCTCGAGCTAATGGAAATTTATTTAATCTCAACTTTATTTCAACTCTGGCAAGGTCAATATTTGTTTGGCAGTGACGACCGCGCTGCGTTGCTCTTCGCCAGATCCGCGTCGGCCCTAAAGGGTCAAATTAAATTAGCTAGCGAAACTCCGCAGCCGTGATGGGTATCAATATCTAAACATGATAAAACCAAAAATAAAATTTAATGATTTTTGTGAAGTCACCATATACTTATCATTTTTTGAAGTGAAAACTTCTTTAGGCGCGTTGGGCATTTTTTGAAATGGGAAAAACAATTGAATTCGCGCCACTGTTACCGTAATGACACCGCTTCGGGTGTGTTCGGCTGTCCTCGGGATGTACTCGGTTTTAATGAATATGCGATATTGTCAGTGAGTGATGGCAAAGTATTCTGTTTGTGTTTTGTTTTCACTTCTGTCGGCACTCCCGGAGTGCCACTGTTTTTTTTTGTATAAACATCACAGACGTGATGATCGGGTAAGATATCAATATCCATCACCTCTGCCAGAGTTTCGCTAGCGAATTTAATTTGACCCTGGATATTCAACCATGCAGCAAATCTATATATATAAAAATGAAACCCGTTTTCCGTTGTCACGACATAACATGAAAACGGCTGGACCGATTTCGATGAAATTTGGTATAGAGATAGTTTGAGTCCCGGGAAAGGACATAGGATAGTTTTTATCCCGATATTCCCACGGGATCGACATTTACGCGGGTGAAACCGCGGGGCGCAGCTAGTGCTCGATATAAAGCGTCTACGGTTCTGTGAGTAATGGTACAATGATTTGTAATCTCCGACTACATCCGAAAGTACATAATTATATAGACATAGATATAGACAAAGCCAAATATCAACAGTACATGACACACGAGAAATAATTAGAATCCTAAGTTATGTACTTGTACAACTTCCTCACAACCATGCACGACCAAGCCCACAGAGAGACACAATTAACATAATAATGAAATATTTCAGAAAACAACGTTGTTTTAACGAGCTCAGAAAATATATTACGAGAATCATTTCCAGTAGAACATCTATTGTGGACACACAATAGGATGAAACATCAGATATCCAAGTTAACCATTGTTCGAGTGTTGAAAGACTGTCTAATAAAGTCCAATTTGTAACTCACAACGTTTGCAAAATCCACTCGAAGATTGTAAGACTGATCGAATAGGTTTGACTTTAATTCCACACGACCTGATCGATCTAAGTCTACGAAATCATCTCACAGATAATTCGAAGACCTTTTTCGTGGACCCAAATAATAAGAATGGATTTGACTCTGAGATCAGATTGGTATTTTGTTAATCAGTGAGCAAAATCAAATTATCAAAGGCCGTGTAGATACAGACAGCGCATACAAATCTTAAGAAAATAAAGTCTCTTTTCAGTAAGAAAACTCCTCCAGACCGTATTTCGGCCATGGCGGCCAATCTCAACGGAGACTAGACTTCGGCGCGGGAGATATTATAGTGCACAAGAGTGTGCGCAGACACAGGTGCACTCCATCTTCCCTCATTCTCACAGTCCGATGGGACGGGGGTAATCACACCGCCAACTTGCAAAGTCCGAGCTGTTACTAAGACATTCCTAATGGACAAACTCAATAACACTTTGCCCAACCCGGGAATCAAACCCAGGACCCCACGCTCAGAAGTCACGCTTGCAACCACGAGACCAACGGGGCTCTTTTCATTATTATAAATGCGAAGACCCTGTGCTGTATTATGTTTTAAGCCGCAGTGCGCATCGAGACTAAACACATAACATGATGTTAACACTATCCTTTACTTCAACGGCCATATTCATATAGGTACTCTAAACATGTAAACAACCCTTTGACAAAGCATTCGCTTATTATACTCACCCGTACGATACCCTACTCATAGATCGTATGCCCAAAAACCGTCAATCTATGTTCCAATTTTGTTTGTGCATGTAATGGCATCCAAGGCAGAGGTACTTAATCCTATGTGTGCCGTGAGTGTGACGTATCTAATGAAGTGGTGAGCGCGTACCAGGTTAGGTGGCCCATTGTGTACAGAGATTAGCCCATCCACGCCAAATTAAATTATTTTTAGCGCGCCTGGCTGTACACAAACTATTCCTGGAGTCATTGAATAATAAATGTGCACCGTTTAGAGTGGCACTGGCTGGAAAGAGTGGAAAATAAGGTTTTATTTACTTTCTTTTGTTTTTTTGTAAATAATTACATTTTATGGCTTAGTTATATTATGTAAGGCTGGATTTCCAAGTAAAGATATGTCTTAAATGCGACAGTAATGAACTTAATTCTTTTGACCATAAATAATATTATATTTTTTAAAGTAAAAGGTTTAATAATCAGCCTGATACTCTGAAGTGAGCCTCAATTCTGCCTGACGGGTGTATTGAGAAGAAAAATAGTAAGAAAATACTTTCTAAAAGAAACAATACGCAACAATCTCTCATAACGAGCACAAATCCGCTTACAAAAAATCCTGCCGCGTCGCAATCATCCTAATACTTAAACGTGTATCTATAATGGTCTCCGTATAGATATGGGAGACATCATATAATAATGTCAGACAATATAAAGGATGGCGCCAACGTGAATACACGTGGAAAGATCACCATGGTTACCGACGAGAGGTCGATAGTATGAGTATTCGTAACTCCAAGTACCCTCAGACAATCTTCAGGGAAATACTGTAATGAACTTAACCCAACGTTATAAAGGAAGACAGGTCCCTACTAGTTGCGTTACAAGGGTTGAATGTTGACGCTCTGAGTAAAATACTGATGTTGAACTCTTGAATAAGTAGTCTCGATGCTTCGAAACAAAAAAAAAATGTTACTGGTCTCTGAAATTCAATTTGTGGAAAACGTCAAAATGTTACCGGTCTTTGAAAGTCTGATTTGTGATTCCGCGTTTGAATTTTGAGTTAGCTCTCGTGATTGGCTGAACAAAATAGAAATAACCAATCATAGTATCTGTCATAAGATTTGTCAGCAGTGAGTAGTTTCGGAACCGCTGTCGTGCGTGTATGACCAAGGAGCAATTCCCGTATTTTTTTTATCGTTTGCATTCTAATCGCAGTCTCAATCTGTCAAAAATAAGATCAATTTACATAATTTTTGACCAGTTTTTGACATTGATTGTCGCTGAGATTGCGAATTTAATTTGAACGTTTTTTTAAGTACGGGAATTGGCCTTCTGATTTATGAACGTAAACGAAGCAAAAGGACCGCAGCAGGGGGCGCTTTATAGTTTCTCCCTACTCCCATGGGAAAAAGACTTGAGTGTATGTATGTATGAGTAGATTAACTGGGATTAGATTCAGAAGCTGCGGCTAAATATACTACCAACTAAACCCAATATTCATTCGCTAATTTGTAACTGTAGTACAGCGAAACAATAATAATTAGTTTACTAGTGAGCTGTGACTCTAAAACCACATCTTGTTAAAGGAAGGAGTTTCAAAGCCTCGGCTTCCTCGCGGCTTGTGGGCTTCCCAACTTATACAAAATTCAACAGTTTTACTCAAAGTGCGAACAGTTTGGGCAAATATGTATTTAGAATTATTTGTGAACGATTCGGGCACGGGGGTGAGTTGCTTCGTGGCGGTAATAATGGACTCTAAGAACGCGGATTATTTTAGATGTTTCGTAGTTCTGAGGTTTGGAAGTTCGGACAGTTAATTTACTGTTGAAAGTACCAGTACACCTAATTTTAGTACCTACTGTATTGCCTGAAAAGATTGTGCAAAAATACTTACCTTATTTTATTACCTACAGCAGTGTTCATAATCTCAGATAATTTACATTCAATCGCCACTTAATCAGTTATCTACTTTAGTGAAATGTATTCTATAACTCGTGCGAAATAACATGGCACCTGGCGAAAATCAAGGACGTTTAAAGAACTGAGTGTACCTTTTTTGTTTTTAATTTTATTTTAGTTTTGTGAATATTAAAATTTATTTTACGCTATTGAGTTTCTCTTAACCGTATAGTTCGGTAGCGCCCCCTTTAGGACCCGAACACACAAACCTCCGCCGGCTCGGTAATGACCCCTTTAGGACCCAAGAATTACGACATACGACACCCTACATTGATTATGTAAATATTTATTAAGCTACCCATCAAATCTTATGAATGTGCGTTAATTAAGAGAGTTGGATAAAAAACTCATATGTTAACGCCATTAAATATTTCATATTTAGCGCGCAAGCTTATTACTTTACCTTTATAAAATTCAAGTCTGTAAATGCGATAATCGCCATTTTGTTGTCAGTGGTGGTCGAGGCTAAAAAACATAAAAATTGGGGATTTCGAACATCCAAACTCCACCACAGGGGCAGTGAATACTACATAATTTAATTATTTGACGAATTCATACGTTGTTCAAGTTAAAATAAGTAGTGGTAATGAAGTTTTTTTATATCTAATGTCGAAGTTTCGCGCCAATATTGCGTGTTTACATTTTTACTTTTCACAAATATCACACACACACAAGTAGATAAGATTTAAAATGTGACAAATATTATTGTAAATGTTATTAACAACGCGAAAATGCCCAAATCTTAACGTAATATTGAAACACAGGTCGAATAACACGTATTATTCATTACCACTACTCAATTTGTGTTCAAAATCGCCGTCCATGATTGTTTTTTTTATCGTAATGATGTGCGAAAGCGATTATGCAAAACGATTTTTTTTTTTAATTTCGATTGACTCGGGTAATTAATATGTCGAATATCGGAAATCGATTCTCAGAAATTGAAATAAAATTATTTTAAGCATTAAATACAATAAGCATTGTTTATAATAATGATTTATGCTTTTCTAATGTAATTTTAATAGTTTTTTGGACATTCAATTGAACTGAGTCAATAACACTGAGGACCTTAGACCATAGTCATTTATTGAATTTCGCGCCGAATTTGTTTCTATATTTGAATTTATCTTCGAATGCACTCGCCGTATAAAATTATTTTTATGTATTTTATTTTTGATACTTTTCTAATAGTTTGCTACAGAATGCCCAGTATACACTTTTTAGGTAGGCTGAGCAGAAGTTTGGGAATGATGATAAATTGTATAAATTGCGTATTCCGCAATCACTTTACATTTTAATATGTGTTGTTAGTTTTATGAGCTTGGTAGTTTTTGTTTCTATTAATTTACTTGAGTAAAGGTAATTGTTTGTTTTTGTGGTAGTTTCCCAACGAAATTTAAAAAAATCTTTCCATGTTTATGTCGGACCACGCACAGTGAAAGGTTCCGTTAGGGTTGAATATTCACGCATGCACAATGTACATCATCATTAATTTGATCGACTGCAAAAATCAGTTTGTTTTTCATAAACCCATCATTCATAAGGTACCTACTCAAAAATTAAATTGCCAGCCAGAAAAGCAAAGTCCTACTGTTTTCTTATGGGGAATAACATCTTGAGCATTTCTTACTATTGAGATTGAAAATGCCAAAAATCTTATTTTTAACCGACTTCTTATAACAAGTGTTTTAAGCATAACATTTAAAAATACCAACTTCAAATTAAATATAACGTCCCGAACATATTTTGACTGTGACCAAATGTAAGTATGTACGCAGTATAGAATGAGAGATTTGCTATATTATTTGAAGACCAGACGTCTGATAGGATCTCTTGGAATCTAGAATAATCACAGAACTATATTTTGTAGTTCTTTTTATTTTAGGCTGTGGTTTCAGATATATTGTTTCTAAATAACTTTTTTTTAGTTATTAAAAATATGTTTGTGACCCTCACGACAAACCCTTTCATTTGATATATCACACGGTACTTACAGTAAGCAAAGCTTTTTCATTTCTCATACTCGGAAAGTAGTATTTGTTTGATCCGAATCGAATAGCGGGTGGAAGACGTTGCTTCCCACTTTAAGGCGGGAAAGACTCATAGTAATTGCTTCCCTCTCTAGGTCGGGAATGAATTAAAAAATAGAACTAAATTGGTTGGAAGTAGTCAGCTACGAAATTTTTACATAATTAAGAAAAATGTTGCGGTCTTGTGAGTGTATAAACAAACAGCCAGTGTGAAAAAAAATACCTATCAAGCGGGACGGCCCGCGGCAGTGACGCGGTGTGTTCCATATTTAAAATAGCACACAAATTGTTCTAATATTTCAATTAATTTTAAATAGGTACCTATTATTCATGTTATTCTTATCAATAAACATTTTAGAAAAAACACTATTTTTTACTTTCCTTATATTCGAAATGAAAAGTAGAGTATTTAACACGGGTGAAAGTCATCAATTCCTACTCGGACTATAGTCTAAATACCTCGTATGGGAATAGATTCCTTTCGACCCTTGTATAACAATCTACTATTTACCCGACTGCACCAGAAGGAGGGTTATGTTTTTCGAGAGTATGTAAGTACATATGTATAATTGTTTGGCACGCTCTGCGGCCTGAACGGCTCGATGGATTTTAGCTTGAGAGGTGTCGTTAGATTCGTATTTACTGTGAGAGTGACACTGGGCATATCAAAATAGAAAAAAACAAAATGGCGGATTTTTGGCGCCATATTATGCCTTCAATCATTTTTTTTTTCTCAATACCTATCGATTGGGGTATCAAAATAAAGGGTTTTAAAAGGTGATTACAAAAATATATTCAACTTATATGGTTTAAAAATAGTTCAAAGTGACAAATCGTAAAAAAACACGTATCAAGAACTAAATCGTCTGCGAAACACATCTTTCACATTTGTAACCTAAAAAGCTGGAAATAAAAAAAAGTAATTAGAAAAATTAAAAAAACCGACTGCATCCTTGTACTAAAACTAACTGAAAAGCTAAAAACAAGCCCATTTTAAATTAAATAAAATTTGGAAGCAGACGGGACCCATTTGAGTTTGAAACTATAATAATGGAATTTTTTTTATCTAATGTGACCCCAAAAAGTGACCCCATATTCATAATTAATTTATTCATGTTACACGTCCGTATTTGAGTCACAGAAATTTATATGTGTACCAAATTTCAACTTAATCGGTCCAGTAGATTCGAAACAAATCGATTGTAACAAACCTATAGACAGACACACGAGTGAGGGTATAAGGGTTCCGTTTTTTCATTCGGACGTAGGGAACCATAAAAAGTTACACCCCTATCTACACTGTACGTGTTTGTACTTATTAAAATGATTATATTTCAAAAAACTATTAATTCATGATAAAATATACCAAAGAGTTTTTATTCAGTCTCTACAATTTTTTTATTTTTTTTTTAAATACCGATTATCGATTAGGCTTTATGACATTTTTGAATCGGAATAAGAAAATTGGGTGGATGGTCAGCACTAAGAGGTGTCACGTCGCAACACAATTTTTAGTAATTTTTATCAAGATTTGATCATGTTTTTTATGTAGTTTATGTATGAAAAATGGTAAAAGTAAGAATGCAGAGAGAATGACAATATCTTTATTTTTCCCTTTTGCATATTTTCATCATGAGATTAGATGGTTTATGTACATATTTTCAGCGATTTTGAGGTGTCTACCTTTTGGATAGGTGTGGTAATATCTATTTTATACAACTTTCACAGTAGAATGACGCGGTTTTACCGACCTCAGCATATAGTTAGAGATATTTGCCACAAACTTATTATACAAAATAGGCGCGGTAACACAGTTTTAATAAATTCGAATGCTGAAAGTTAAAGTAAATTTCTGATTATCATGACGTAATTCGCAACACCCCGTCGAGTCAGCTGGTGTGTCAAATGTCAAAATTTTGTCGAGCAGAGAGGTTAATGTACTTTACGATATTTTGAACGTAACCAGACAAACAATTTTCGTTGATTCAATGTTCCAACTGTTTTTGACCCAGGTGCCATGTTATCGCGCACGAGTTATAAGTTGATTTTTGAGTGACCATTTGCAACAAAAAGGACCTAATAAGTTTTTGGTTGCAATGGAATTTGAACTTTGTCACGTATGAAATTCGGTTTGTTGTTCCATAACTTGAAAATTATCTCAAAATTTTTAATTCAAATTTACTTAAATAATTATTTTTGATAATTAAATTGAGGAGCTCGCGGCCTTTTTTTTTCTTGCAAAAATAACGCCCTTCATATTTTTAAGCCCATTTTTACAAATAATTTCTTTTACGCTCAAAATTTTCCCAAAAATAAAATGCAAGTCGGACAAGTACATAATTACGATATTGTTGTCAAAACACTCCCTCCATCTTTAGACAAAATAATGCAACAAACCATTGACATATATATTACTGCCAAACAAATAAAAACAAAAGACAATCGGAGACAGCCCTCACAATATCTCAGTCTTGGAGCAGAAATAGCCATACAAATATTAGAGGGGCAATCTAATCAGGGCTATGAGATCGCTCTTCATATGTAAGGTCAACATTGTATATACGTCCAATCCTATTACCTATAATATTGATTAACTTTGCCAAATGAAGACGCGTTATTAACATAACATAACATCACGACTGTATTTCAACAACGGTAAGGCAGAGGTGTACACATTTCGCCAGTTATGTTTCATCCGGGCGCAAATCCAAACTCCGGGCTACTACTGAGAAATTCCAAATGGAAAAACACAATAACACTTTGTTCACTTTGACCCGGGACTGAATCCAGTACCTTATGCTTAGCAGTAGCGCTTGCAACCAATAGACCAACGAGGCAGTGCATGGATGGAGAGGCAACGTTGGATTTAATTTGGTATATTAAATTTTAGGGGTTTTTTCCTCACACACGTATGACCCAATAAGGCTGCGTTTCCACCAGAGATGAGCGAGGATGCGTAGCGAGGAATGTGAGTAAAACTAACCAATACCAACGCTAACTTAGTTCAAGCTATGAAAATGAAGCGATGTTATTGGTTTGTTTCACACACATCCCCCGCTACGCATCCTCGCACATCTCTGGTGGAAAACGCAACCTAATGTAATAGGGGGCCAGCCCATTTGGGGATACAAATCTTGACTTCACCGGGTTTCACGATCTAATTTCAAAATAAAAAAAATCTGCTGCTCCCTACATTTTGACGAATTATGCGAACATAAATGTAGGGAACAGCTGATTTTTTTTTCGCGATTTCAGGTTCGGTCCCATAGTAAAAGTTGTTCATAATGATGAGTACAATCTCCCATTTCGATTTGTCGCATGTGTTCAATTTCACCCTGTATAAAAAGGGAAAATCCACCACCACCACCACCAGCACCACCACTACCACCACCACCACCACCACCACCACCATCACCACCACCATCACCACCACCACCACCATCACCATCACCACCAATACCACCACCACCAACACCACCACCACCACCATCACCATCACCACCACCACCACCACCACCACCCTTCATCACCACCAGCACCACCACTACCAACACCATCACCACCATCACCATCACCACCACCACCACCAGCACCACCACCACCACCATCACCACCACCACCACCATCACCACCACCACCACCACCACCATCACCACCACCAGCACCACCAGTACCACCACCACCACCATCACCATCACCAACCCCATCCCATCACCATCCATCCATCCATCCATTATCGTGTCTCACTTGGTTCACTTCGGTTGGCGCCGCCGTAGAAAGCGAGGGGGGGGGGAAATCTCTCCTGACGGTCACGTGTCCTGACGCGATGCCCTGACGCGAGTTTCAAATTTTTTACCCATTACAAAAAGTGTGCAACGCCGCTAAAGAAGTTTACACTTCAAAAACAAAACAAACAATAAATTGTTCTAACAATAAATTCCAGCCGGTATTAAAAGCGTTAACGAAATTGGTTGTTCCTAAATATCATGTGACATGTCCGAGTCCACGTCGCATGGTTCCGCTTACAAATAAATCTTCCCGTCACTTCCCATGGGTGCCATTGGAAGGGACTAAGGGATTATGTTTCAGGGACGAACACCAACATTTTCCCTGAGTGGGTCCAGTTGACCAAAGACCCATGAAATCATGTAGATTGCAGACGTCACTACGATTTCTCTTTGATATAATATATGATATCTTACGGTGCATGTGTTCGAAATCTGCTTTTAAGAAAAGGCCTTTAATACGTGACTTTAATCTAAGCAATACACGTCTTAATGTGTGGAATTGTCTAAAGATAACAAAAATGCTGACTGAACTAAAATCAAAACAAAGATAATTTCAGTATAGGCAATCATGCAGAAGCAACACACACCAATAGATTATGGAGACAAGACAATCCTATTTTTTGTTTTTGTCTATGGTTCACAGTACTTTGAAATTGGAACACGGCGTAATGTAGCTGCATTTTAGTTAGATACAAAATGCAACGTTAAATGCGAAATTCAAAAACTTTACCAACATTTTGTGCAGGCAATCAAGGCAACGGAATTAGATTCACGTCCAAGGAAAATTCTGGTTAAAAATTCGCGAGGACTTATTACTACTTATGCAGTATGGTCACAGATTACTAAATAGTTACTTCGGTATGGTGTAGATGAACGGAATGATTTAAGAGGTACAAGCGAATGTCACTTTATTTCCATCCCCAAGTTAAGCTTAATCACTTTGATAATAAATTCCAGTCTCTTTGGAGACTTAGTGGGGAGACAATGGATAATTTGGATCGAAAAGTCAAAAGAGGTTTTATTACTTTCTGTAATTTTAATCATTTCTGAGATCGAATAACTTTTATGTGAGAAGTTCGTATTGCGTACAGACAACGGCAAACAATATCGTGATCATACTGTGCCCTAATTAAAGCTTTCCAATAAACGTATAATATAGTACCGTTATAGCGTTACTGAGTTCCTTAATGAAAAGAAATTTTTCTTGACATGATTTTCAGTAATATTATTTAGTAATTAGATTTATTTGGAGCTACTTGTATAATAATGTTGATTTATTCTATAATTTTAATGACTGATTATGACAACTTTTAATATTCTGTAAATTTTTAGTATTTTTTCTTAAATTGTATAAATATATTAGGTATGTTGCACGTCACGTAATGACAAACATGTTTGCACTCAACTTGTTTTTTCATCTTGCATGCAGTTTCTATGTATGTACACACACATGTTTAAGCAAATAAAAATATCTTATCTTATCTACCTATACATATTTTGATCGAAAAATGTTTCTCCTATTAACAAACAACGACTTTTCACATCAACTACCAATGAATGTTCCTAGCAAACGCCCGAACAATTTCAAAAGAAATACTCCAATTAGCAAAAATGTTCAGTTCGCAAAAACTGCCCCATAAAAGAACAAAGTTAATATTAGCAGGCATTCCGAACAGTTCGCGAGCTCACAAAGAGAACTGGAGATCAAAAGCAAATTAACTGCGAACAGTTTGTCAAATACTAGTGAAACACTATATTTGGAGAAGAATAAGTTGTCTACGATTTTGTTTCGGCAATTAATCGTTATAAGAAATATTATCGGCATGCAGACAGATAGAACAAACTCGTCACTCAGTAGGTGCCTGAAGACGGGCGTCGTCACCGAGCCAGGCCTAAATAACGCTTTTTGAAGTGAAAACTTCTTTAGCGGCGTTGAACACTTTTTGTACTGGGGAAAAAATGTTAAACTCGCGTCAGGACACGTGACCGTCAGGAGAGATTTCCCCCCCCCCCCCCCCCCCCCCCCACCCCTCTTTCTACGGCGGCGCCAACCGAAGTGAACCAAGTGAGACACGATAATGGATGGGTGGATGGATAGATGGATGGACGGACGGACGGACGGACGGTGACGGTGACGGTGACGGTGACGGTGACGGTGACGGTGACGGTGACGGTGTCGGTGACGGTGACGGTGACGGTGTCGGTACGGTGACGGTGACGGTGATGGTGACGGTGACGGTGACGGTGTCGGTGACGGTGACGGTGACGGTGTCGGTGACGGTGTCGGTGACGGTGACGGTGTCGGTGACGGTGACGGTGACGGCGACGGTGACGGTGTCGGTGACGGTGTCGGCGACGGTGACGGTGACGGTGACGGTGACGGTGACGGTGTGACGGTGATGACGGTGACGGAGACGGTGACTGTGTCGGTGACGGTGACGGTGACGGTGTCGGTGACGGTGTCGGTGACGGTGACGGCGACGGTGACGGTGTGACGGTGATGACGGTGACGGTGACGGTGACGGTGACGGTGACGGGTGACGGTGACGGTGACGGTGACGGTGATGGTGATGGAGACGGTGACGGTAACGGTGTCGGTGACGGTGACGGTGACGGTGACGGTGTCGATGACGGTGACGGCGACGGTGACGGTGACGGTAACGGTGACGGTGACGGTGACGGTGACGGTGACGGTGACGGTGACGGTGACGGTGACGGTGACGGTGACGGTGACGGTGACGGTGACGGTGACGGTGACGGTGACGGTGACGGTGACGGTGACAGTGACGGTAACGGTGACGGTGATGGTGGATGTGGATGGATGGATGGACAGCTGATGGCTCGACCGTCTGTGTAGCTACACTGCTGTGTATTCGTAAAATTCGTGAATATAAAGTGTTTCAAATATGGAAATTGAACAAAGTGCATCGATTTATAAAAAAAGTGACGCAGAAATAGTGGAAAAAAATTTGTTATAATAGGTTGGGGAAAAAGTTTCTTCGCATTTTTTAAGAAAATTGAAAGCATTTTTTAATATAGTTTATTTACATTTTACTAAAGTATGTAGGTACCATTTTGTTCGATAACTTTTTGCCATCTTGTAGGTAGGGACATGATCCCATTGCTATAGAAATTTTGGGACCTCTGATCAAAATACCGCGACAAGTGGTTTTGGCAGTCCTCTCGTGATGTTAACCTGACACTGCCTAAAGAATTCTGAAGAGACCGAAACAGGTGGAAATCTGAAGGTGCAAGGTCAGGACTATACGGCGGATACATTAACACCTCCCAGCCAAACTCTCTTAATTTTTGCTGAGTGGCTAAAGATGTGTGAGGTCTAGCGTTATCATGATGAAAAACCACACTCCTTCTGTTGATTAATTCCGGCCGCTTTCTCTTAACTTCTTGCTTTAATCTCATCAGTTGTTCGCAGTAGAGTTCAGAATCGATGGTCCTGCCTGGTGGTAACAGCTGTTGACGCCTATGCTTAGGTGTGTGTTAGGGAGACTAAATGAAATACTGTTATAGAACAAACCAATACTTATTTAGATCTTTTAAATTTAAACTGACGTGTACAAGATTACAGAAATTCTAGGACCCGTTACAATATTAAGCGTATGTTGACCGATCGGTGGTGCCGCGTCGGAGCAAGTGTAAGAGACCCCGGCCTTCTACCGCGGAGCCCGAGCGAGGTCCCCCCGCCGTCGTGTGTGGTGGCGCGCCGCCATTGGTCCGCTGCGGTATGGCGTGATACCTGCCGCTGGTCGCAACGGCGCTCCGATTGGCTCAGCGGAGATGGTCGGTGGATGACGTCGGCCCGCTGCCTGCGCGCCGCGCTGGTTGCTAGGCGGGCACAGGCCGCAACATACTCCCGGGCGTTGAAGACTTCGACTTCAACTGGATGACATGTCCCGCCAGAGGGGACACATCGTGCGGACGGCACGAGTGACCGTCCCTTTGGTTGTGGCGACGTCCGCCACCCGGCTGACCCCGTCTGGGCCTGGGTGTAGGCGCGTGACGCGCCCCAGGCGCCACTGGAGCGGCGGAAGGTTTGCCTCCCGCAGGAGCACGAGGTCGCCGAGGCAAATGCCTCGCTGCTGGGTCCTCCACTGGGACCGTTGCTGCATCTCGGCC
Organism: Amphipoea oculea; assembly: GCA_945859645.1. Taxonomy (NCBI): domain Eukaryota; kingdom Metazoa; phylum Arthropoda; class Insecta; order Lepidoptera; family Noctuidae; genus Amphipoea; species Amphipoea oculea. Next base: position 5,843,244 of record OX243868.1, read on the forward strand.
AGGAACTCCTTCTGCCACCTGGACCAGAACTGTTGGCGGATTTTTTCAATTACTTTGTAGCGGTTGGGCCGCAGTGCCGTGATGGGTGGTGATGGGACGGCGGTCAACGGCCTGCCCACCAGAAAGTGCCCCGGGGTTAGTGGAGAGGGGTCATTAGGGTCTGACGAGAGGGGAGAGAGGGGACGGGAATTGAGTATGGCCTCAATCTGCGAGAATAGTGTCGCCAGCTCCTCGAACGTCAAACAGGCCTCCCCAGCTACTCGTTTAAGATGATATTTAGAGGATTTTATACCAGCCTCCCATATGCCTCCGAAATGGGGCGAATATGCAGGTCCAAACACGAATCGGATTCCCTCGTTCGCCGTGTAATTGTACACAGATTCTTGGGCCTCCTGCAGCATCCTACCCAGCTCATTGCATGCACCTAGAAAATTACGACCGTTATCACAATATATGACATAGGGTTTACCTCTCCTAGCTACAAACCGGTGGAGACACAGAATGAATGCTTCAGACGTGAGGTCGCTGACCAACTCTAGGTGAACCGCCTTAGTGGTGAGACACACAAACAGACATAGATAACTTTTAGTTATGCGGTTCCCTCGGCCTTTACGACTCGAAATTTTAAACGGGCCCGCAAAGTCTACCCCACAAGAACTGAAGGCGAAGCTATTATCCGTTCTGACGGCCGGCAAATCACCCATAATTGGTTCGAAAGGTTTACCTCTCAATCGCGTACACACAACACACTGCCTGGTGGTCGTGCGAGCAAGGGTTCGCCCTCCCAAGGGCCAATATTCCTCACGGATGGCTGCAAGCAGTGCCTGGGGACCAACATGGAACAAGCGCAAGTGTTCATATTTTACTAACAGCTTAGTGAATCTATGTTTAGCGTCTAGAAGAATCGGGTGCTTCTTATCATAGCTGAATCTCGAATTTTCTAGCCGGCCTCCCACCCGTAGCACTCGTTCCGAGTCTACAAAAGGATTAAGGGGCAATATTTTCGAATTTTTATTTAACTGCAGCCCTTTGCTCAATATTTCGATTTCTTCAGAGAAAGTCTCATGTTGACTGAGTTTAATTAGAAGAGTGCATGCCTTTTGCAACTCTTCAACCGATAAGGTTGGACTAGCATTTATCTGCCCTTTTCCTATCTGGACAAATCTTAGCACGTAGGCAACTGTTCTTTTCAGCCGTAGGAAATTAGAGAACCTGTTGAAATCTATAAGCTTTGTATTATCTACTCTATTACTATTATTTGCCGCACATGAGTATGGGTTAAGTGGTTTGACTTCTGGCAGCGATTTTTCCTCTAACGGAGCTAGCTTGGGAGACCACTCACTGTCTTCTTGTTTTAAGAAGGGAGGGCCTTCCCACCAAAGCGTTGAACCTTGCAGCACGTGAGGTTCTACTCCTCTTGATGCCATATCTGCAGGGTTCAAACTTGTGCGCACATGACGCCATTGATATTCAGCTGTTAACTCCTGAATTTCATTTATTCTGTTACGAACAAACATTTTAAGTGAGTTTGGCTGCATTTTTAGCCATCCTAGTACTACCGTGGAGTCGGTCCATATTAATTTTTTATTTATTTTTCCTTTCAAGGACTGAATTACTTTATGACTAAGTCTCGCGCCGAGGAGCGCTCCACATAATTCTAGTCTAGGGATAGTCATAGGTTTAAGGGGTGCTACCCTGGCCTTGGCACATAGTAGGCGTGAGGTGTAGCTACCTTTGTTACTCCTTGACCTTAAATAAACGCAGGCGCCGTAGGCTGCCTGTGAGGCATCTACAAAACAATGCAATTCAATATACTCTGGTAATTCACACAGAGTGTGTCTAGGTAGATGCAAGTTATACAGATATGATAAATTATTGCTAAAGTTTAGCCAGTCCTTAGCAAAATTATTTGGTACTGGCTCATCCCAGTCTAACTTGGCGCACCATAGCCTTTGGAGTAGAATTTTTGGCTTTATGATGGCCGCACTCAGTAGTCCTAATGGATCAAATATTTTACATGTCATCGATATAATCGTTCGTTTAGTTATCTGAGCAGCTATAGTTATATTTGTGGAAAATTGAATTGTATCATTCACTGGAGACCAGTTTAATCCTAGCACAGCGGATTCCTTGCTCAGATCTAGAACATCAGTACTAAAGTGGTCCTTCTTGAATATTTGCGGACAATTTGTACGAAATTTTCTAAGCTTGAAACCCGCCGACTCTAACACTCTAGTAGTACCCTTATGGATGTGCGTCAGCTGCTCTTCTGATGCGCAGCCAGTGCTTAAGTCGTCTATGTAGAAATCAGTTAGCATAACCTCCTTTATAAGTTCGTCATCACATTCTAGCGCGAGTTGTTGAAGACACCTCGTACTAAGGAAGGGAGCTGACGCTGTACCATAAGTCACTGTATTTAACTGGTACGTTACAATGTTGTGAGACTTCTCACAACGCCATAGTATTAATTGCAAATGACGTTGTGACTCATCAATTAGAATTTGCCTATACATTTTAGTAATGTCTCCGGTAAGAACAAACCTATGCTCTCGAAAACGTAGTAATATGGACATTAAGTCACTCTGAATGACTGGACCTACTGCTTGTATCTCATTCAGCGATTTTCCAGAGGTAGTCTTCGCAGATGCGTCGAAGACTACTCTGAGTTTGGTGGTTTCACTATGTTCCCGAATGACACAGTGATGGGGTAGGTAGTACCCGAACTGCGGTTGTGCAATTTCGGTTAGGTGACCTAATTCCTTATACTCCTTAATGAACTCTGAGTAAGCTTCCTTTAGTTGGGGGTTTTTATTTAATTTGGTTTCTAAGTGGGTAAGCCGCTTCCTAGCTATTGCATAGGAGTCGCCTAACGCGCTCTCAGGGTCTTCCTTTAGAGGCATTGCTACAGAAAATCTTCCGTTTGACAGGCGTTTGGTATGTTGAACAAAATGCCCTTCACAGAAATGTTCATCGGGGGAACGGGAATAGTGTTCAGCATAACCCTCTTCGATTTCCCAGAATCTTTTTAGACACTCTTGTGCGTCTTGGCTAAAGTTACAAGTTACAGTGAGGGACTTTAGGCTACCTTGCCCTGTAGGGCCTGACACTACCCAGCCTAGTTTAGTGTCTTGTAGTGCTGGTTTATTTTTGCCTAGATATATGTGATTGGCATTCACAATCGCCCAATATACATCCGCACCTAACAGAATGTCTATCTTCGAAGGTTCATAGAAAGTGGGATCCGCTAGACTAACTTCCTTTGGTATACCGAGTTGCTTAACGTTTACCTGCATGTTGGGCAACGTACCCATAATATTTGGTAAGACAAGACAGTTAACCGAGATACAGAAATTAGTCACGCGCGACTTGAGTTTAATGTTTACCCTTTCGGAAACCTTTGAAATGGAATTATTTATTCCGGCAACGCGAGTGGGACGGGAAGTGTCACAAATTAACCCGAGCTTTTGTTTCATGCTGTTGGATAGTAAGGACATCTGACTACCTGTGTCTAGTAACGCTCTTGCCTGATAGATTTCCCCAGTTTGCGGATGCACTATGTCTACTAGAGCCGTGCCTAGCAGTACTTGACCTACTGAGGCCGCTGAGAGAGAAACCGGTAAGCTAGAGGGCTCAAGGGCCGGAGCGTCTGCTGTGGACCTATTGGTCTTAAACTCGTCATTGTGTACTAGTGAATGATGTTTCCGTTTGCATACACGACACGTAAGCTTGGACTTGCATTGGAATGAGTTGTGACCGCTCTTAAGGCAATTTTTACATAGTTTTAATCTTGTGACTTCAGATAGCCTATCCCCTATGTCCATATTCTTAAATTTGGAGCACTCGGATAAATGGTGACTGTTATTGCAGACATGACACGTGGACGGTCCACCTTTATCTCCTAATGCAGCAAAAGTCCTATTCGGTTTAGGCTCTTTATTGCTGCTTGGCTTTCGGTCCCTTTTCTCGGCATTTTCCATGCCTGCAAAATACATTGTTTCTAGAATATCGGCTCGATTTCTTAGAAACCTTGTGAAATTTTCTAAGCTATGGTAATCGGCTAACGTAGACCTATGCTCTTCCCATTTTGTATTAGTCACCGGATCTAACTTTGAAGCTAGAATGAATAGAATAAGTGCATCCCATTTGTCGGTCGGCTGACCCAAAGCTTCCAGCGCTCTCAAGTTTTTTGACATATGGTCTACTAAGTACCTTAACGCCTTGTATGATTCTCGACTACACTTTTCAACACTAATTAAAGCTTTGAGATGATTGTTTATGAGAATATTCTTATTATCATATCGCTCGCATAGTAAATCCCATGCTAATTTGTAGCTATTCGAGGTAAACTCTATTGATTTAATTATCCCCTTAGCACTCCCTTCCAAAGCTGATCTTAAATAGTGAAATTTATTTATTTCTGGAATTGATTTATTGCTGTGAATAATAGAATCAAATGTATCTTTAAATTCTAGCCATGTTAACAAGTTTCCATCAAACTTTGGAAGGTGTATGGTTGGCAATTTCACTCCGTTAAATGCATGAGAACAACAGCTTGGCTGATGAGAACAATTACTATTTTCTCCAACACTGTTTGTTTTATTTATTGGTAATGGGGTAGCCTCAATTAATTCTTGAGCTACAGAGAGAGCAGAGTAAAATTGACACTCTGTTGCCTCTCTTTCTTCCAATTGTTCATCTACATCGGAGCAACATATTTCAATTTCTGACTGTAATTCGTCAAATGTTTTAAATAATTCTTGAAACTTGGCTAATCTCAAAGAAATTTCTTTAACTTGGACACTGGCAACCTCTTTAGGCTCCAAGTTCTTCATAGTACCTAAATACTCTATGAATTTTGTTAATCTACCCTTTATGGTGCCACGCTTTCTAATTAACTCTTTAATTTTGACCTTCAGGTCGGTATCTACACTGGTCATTTTGCTATCAACGAGACCTATTGTCTATCGCAATACAAAACACAAAACAATGAAATACAATGAGCTGAATAGATAAATGTGCAGTGAACCTGACAATGTTAGGCGTTGCTCCAACACGGTCCCAGGTACGACTTCCGCGTCGTAGCGGGCCGCCGGCCGGCCGCCGCTAATGTAGTCGGCGCGTCGAGGGAATCCGCTGTGTTGGCTGCGTTGGTTCTGCACCGGAACAGTTGCCGTATGGCCGGAACTCTGAAATAGTCAGCAAGATGGCTGGTTCACCAAGCTTTGGTTGCGTGCACTTAATTCACACGCGTGCATGAATATGGATTGGGTAGGAAAAACAATGCGTGCAGCTTAAAATGCTAGCTTGCGTTTTACAATATCGCCAAAAGTGAGGTTATGCGTTACGTGGGATTAAATTTATGAAACTGAACTTAAGCGGGTAGGTGCACACGAACATACAAATGATTCGACTAGAGTGGAAAAATTGCAGCTTAGCGCCTAGCCAAGCATGAAGCATAAGCCAGCTCAACCCACGTGCAATTAACCCTGCAAATTAGGAAAAGATATGGCCCTTTTCCCGTTTGACGTTCGAACAGCAAGCCGCGCACTGGTTCACAGCGCAAGGGCACACAGGAAAAAGATTAAAGAAAGGAAATGAATGGATCAGGGCTTACTCTCCTGGGCTAGACCTTCGGCAGACGTGTTGAGTTTGACCCGCCGTCACCCTCCGAAGTCTCCCTGGACACAGCAGCTCGTCCGCGCTCCCCTTCTTCTTGATTACGCAGCCCAGCTGGATGGATGGCGGGCTGCGGCACTTGCTCCACGCGACGAATTTTCCGTCGACGCTTCTCGACGATTCGATCTTCCGCCGCTTCTCGATGATTCGATGAATTTAAATTTTACGCAACGAGTCCTGTCACGGTCGCCACTTGTTGACGCCTATGCTTAGGTGTGTGTTAGGGAGACTAAATGAAATACTGTTATAGAACAAACCAATACTTATTTAGATCTTTTAAATTTAAACTGACGTGTACAAGATTACAGAAATTCTAGGACCCGTTACAATATTAAGCGTATGTTGACCGATCGGTGGTGCCGCGTCGGAGCAAGTGTAAGAGACCCCGGCCTTCTACCGCGGAGCCCGAGCGAGGTCCCCCCGCCGTCGTGTGTGGTGGCGCGCCGCCATTGGTCCGCTGCGGTATGGCGTGATACCTGCCGCTGGTCGCAACGGCGCTCCGATTGGCTCAGCGGAGATGGTCGGTGGATGACGTCGGCCCGCTGCCTGCGCGCCGCGCTGGTTGCTAGGCGGGCACAGGCCGCAACACAGCTCATAATGAATAATGCCCTTCCAATCCCACCACACGCACAGCATCACCTTGTTGCGAATTAACCCGGGTTTCGCCACAGTCTGTGAAGGCTGACCGGCCTTTGACCACGACTTTTTTCGCACGTTCTTGTCGTACGTGATCCACTTTTCATCACCAGTTATCAGCCTCTTCAAAAATGGTTCGGTTTCATTACGTCGTAATAAAGAATCACAAATGAGTACACGGTTCATTAGGTTTCTTTCAGTGAGCTCGTGAGGTACCCAAATATCGAGCTTTTTTGTGTACCCAGTTTTTTTCAAATGCGCCAAAACTGTTTTGTGGTCAATTCCCAGTTCTTCAGCTACGTCGTAATTACTGATATGCCGATCTTGCTCTACATTTTCAAAAATGGCATCCATTTTATCCGTAATAGAGCGACCAGAGCGACGTGCATCTTTGACATCAAAATTTCCGGATTGAAAACGCTTAAACCAAATTTGTGCTACTCTCACAGACACTGCACTAAGTCCATAAACATCGCAAATTTTTTTCGCGGCTTGCGTTGCATTTTTACCTTTTTTGTAGTAAAATTTTAAAATGTATCGAATTTCTTCATTAGATTCACTCATCTTGACAGTACGAAAAAAAAAACCGGCCAAGTGCGAGTCGGACTCGCGCACCGAGGGTTCCGTACAAACCTGCAAGGTTTACAAAGTTCGTTCGTTACGACAATCGGTATCAATGGTTGTACTTTTGCGTTTTGCGTTTTTGCGTTGACTTAGAATTGTTTTTTTTTCACGGGTTAAAGGCAATTAGATCTAAGTATTTGATATGAATTTCAACTTGATAGCTCTACGCGTTCATGAGGAAAAAAGTAATAAGTTTATATTTATTAAAAAATATATATTTTGTAATGTACCTAACTAAAAATTTAAGGTTTTCGGAATTTTTCCTTTATGTGTGCTATAAAACGTTGCTTCATGCCAAATTTCAAGATTCTAGGTCGACTGGAAGTACCCTTTAGGTTTTGATTCCCTTGCGAGTACTTGCGAGTTTCAAAATATGCAGCTTAAATTGCTGTTTCTTTTAATTGCGTTGACATAGAAGTTTGATTTTGTTACAGCTTAAAGGTATTATAGACCTGAGTATTTGGTATGAATTTCAATTTAATACCTCTACGCGTTTATGAGGAAATGGGTAGTAACTTTAAAATTATTAAAAAAAAATATATTATGTGATGTAACTAAAAATTTATGGTTTTCGTAATTTTTCCTTTATCTATGCTATAAGACGTTGCTTCGTACCAAATTTCAAGATTCTGAGTTCACGGGAAGCACCCTGTAGGTTTTGATTCCCTTGCAAGTGTCGAAAATTTGCGGCATAAACGGCTGTATCTTTTGATTGCGTTGGCTTAGAAGTTTGATTTTTTCACAGCTTCAAGGGACAGTAGACCTGAGTAATTGATATAAATTTCAGCTTCATACCTCCACGCGTTAATGAGAAAAAGGGTCTTGACAGACGGACGGACGGACGGACAGACGGACAACAAAGTGATCCTATAAGGGTTCCGTTTTTTCCTTTTGAGGTACGGAACCCTAACAAATGAAAATCACACATTTTCCTAATTTGAATTTGGAATAATGTTCTTTAAAATTTAAACTTTCAATTATACCAAAACCAGCCAGATACAAATAGTATAGCCAAAGAGATTTTATTACAAGTTCATACATACTATAATGCGAAAAGACTTTTTCCCCAACCTAATATTAATTCAATTCATAATTGATTTATTTCAACGTTAATATTCATGTTTTCACTTCTGCCGGCACTCCCGGAGTGCAACCCGTCTTTTTTTTTTCATGGATGGGAAATCATCAAATGACCCCCTCCCGCTCTGGGTGGAGCGGAAGGGAGTTTCAGACTCTTACTGACTAAAACCCATCCGTGTTCCTTCCTTAGCCCTTTATGTTCCGGGGTAGCGGTAACCCTTTCGGACAATCCCGCGCCCTTGGCAGGCCCCTTCCTTTTTGCTGACATCTCTATGAGGCGCGCGTGGAACACGTACCTACACGCTGTCCGGCACGGGCCTAAAAAACGCTGGCGTGACGATTTGGACTTGTTTCTAACCGATTGGACGGAGAAGGCACAGCACAAAGAAAAGTGGAAAAATATGCGGGAGACCTTTGCCCAGCAGTGGGACAAAATAGGTTAACGAAAAAAAAATCGGCACCTTTTCCTGACATTATGTCGATTGCTAGGCATCATCAACCCGTCATAAAAACGGTCCTTCGAGCCGAATGACTACGTTTTACCAGTCTTAGTGACCGCTAGGTAAAGTTTGTGGTGAGACTTATAGTAAAATTACTGCCGTGCTAGCCAGCACACTAATTGCGCAACACAATCTGAATCATTTTGAAGGATATTGCTAATCCATTGCTTCATAATTATGTTCGAAAAATTGAATGAATGTTTTTAAACTGTCAAAATGAAAGTCATTTCTACTGTTAGTTTCAAATCAAATCAAATCACACAATCAATTGCCCCACAGTTTGCCCGAGGGCTACAAAAACTGCAGAATAGCCCTGGCGTACTTATTGTACGTTTTTTTTTTTCTTTAAAAAGACGATATTCGTATCGATTATACACTAAAATGCATATTAAATGCAGATACATCGAGTAACCATTTTCTCCAAGCCTTGAACGTGTTTCAAATTAAATATGAATGGAAAATCAATGACAGCGGGATATTTTTAGACTGAATTGGCACTGCCATATGCTACTTCACAAACATTATATACTTAACTGGGCTGTTTTCCATCGTTCGAATGACAGCCGGAAGGCATGATTTACAATGAGACAGCTGTCATTTGGAAACCTTTTTATAGTTTCTGGTCTTCTTTTAAAAACCTATTATTTAAAACATATTTCAATTGCAAGCTAGGAGTTTTTTTTTTTATTATAACTTACGTTACTTAACCGCATTTTGAAGAAAAGGATTGAAAGTATATTTACCTGAAACAAGAAAAAAATGAATCATTATTAAATACGTATGAAATTCACATTATTCTTTGAACAGTTATGCATTTTGAAGCGGAGGCACGCTTCTAAATGCATAACAGGGCAGTAAAACCTTACCTCAAACTCCCCATAAAATAAATAATACTAATTTAAATTACGTAAACTACAAACGATAAAGTTAAGAACTTGTGTAGGTACAGTCAGCATCAAAAGTCGATTTGATTAACACTGTCATTTTTACATGTTATTAAATTGACAACAACTTTATTCAATAAACTGATTTTTAGCTTTTCACATAATAGACAAGAGTATATATTCAAAAAAAATTTCTTCTGCTGCAATTTTGGACAAATATTTTGCTCAACAACTAAGATTAAAAAAACTAAAGTGTTAATCAACTTTTGATGCTGACCGTACAACAATAATTTATTGTAAAAATATAAAAAAATTGACATTAATCAAAAATTTCATACGTAAAACATAAAAACATGTATTGCAAATAAAACGTTGTTTCCCTATGTTTTACCGTTGACGGTGCACCAATATTAATAAAAAGGTAACTTAAATTAATAGATATATTTTTTTACTCTTTCTCTTTCGTCGTTCCAAAACAAAAAGACGTAGGTACAGACGCCAGCACATCAAGCTACTACAATCTGTCAAATTTCTTTAACAGATTTTCAACTTTATCGCTAAAGCATAAGGTTCAAAGTTGATTGGGAAAATTTTACAGTTTCGGGTACCTTAATGTGCTAGCGTCTGTACATTATACTACAATGCCAATATTCGAGTGATTCGTCAACTCGTCCTGTATGCCTACGGCCTAAAATAAAATTTGTTTTGATTTTCTTCAAGTCGTCCCAAATGGGCCGTAGGCATGTAGGACGAGTTGACGAACCACCCCAGTATTCATAACAATAACTTTCAGCAATCGCCTTTTCACGCTTTCAATACACCACAGAACAAAACAGTTTTCAATAACTATCCTGCCTGTATTTTCATACTTATCAGTTGACAAAAAAAGGTCGACCGTAAGTTTGCAACTCTATTGTGAGATGTCGATACAATATTACGCACCTCTATCCAAGTGTTCGACAAAGTTGTATTAGACTCAGAAATTATTCCAATTCTCACTTTTTTGTGAAGAGAAAATATAAATAAATTTTACCCACCCATATAAACTGACGAATGACAATTGACGATGCGGGCTAAAGAATTAGCCGAAAAAACCCATAATGTCGAGTCAAGAGCGTTTTTTCCGCTGGTAGTGAAGCGAATTAAAATATCAATTATTAACATAAATCACTCGGACTTCGTGAGGGTCGTAGCAAAAAAATAACGGCCACACGGGTCGATCGAAGGTTACGCAACGCTTGCCGCGGTCGATTCGTGGATGGGTGACCATCCATTACATATCGAGAACCCTCCGTGCCTCGGAAAGCACGCTAAGCCGTTGATTCCGGCTGACATTCGTAGATCTTTTACAGTCGTTACGGGTAATCAGAAGCCCAAAAGTCTGACAACCCGTCTTAACAAGGGGTATCTCGTTACCCAGTAACTGGGTTGTGGAGGTCAGATAGGCTGTCGCTCCACGTAAAATACTAGTATTCATATACATCTGGTTAGACTGGAAGCCAACCCCAATACAGTTCGAAAAAGGCTAGGCAGATTTGGATTTTGTTAAGATAAATGACTCGCTGAATTAAGCAATTAGACGAGAAAGACAAAAGCCCTAATCTCTGACAGATCGACATTGTTGATGTTTCATTACGATAGAATCTAATTTAGGTGAATTCGCTAACAGGATTGTAAAGACATCTTACTTTGATTAAGTAGTATTGAGGTCATTATATATGTCAATATTATTTGAAGAAAAAGGAATCATATTTTTTTACTAAAGCTGATAATATCATTAGTTCGGGTTGGGAAATTGGTTTAGTAGCTTATCACCAATTTATAGTAATACTAGCTGCGCCTCGCGGTTTCACCCGCGTAAATGTCGATCCCGTGGGAATATCGGGATAAAAGTAGCCTATATGTTAATCCAGGGTGTCAGCTACCTCCATACAAAATTTTATCAAAATAGGTCCAGCCGTTTGAGCGCGAAGAAATAACAAACATATAAACACACACACACACACACTCACAAACTTTCGCCTTCATAATATTAGCGTGTTGTGATTATAAAGAGGTAACATTTGTAAGTTAGTATGCATTGGGTAATTTTCGAAACTACTGGTCCTATTCCGATTTTTATTAATGGCAAGGTATAGAGTGTCATAGGACATATTATAATGTTTAAACAAGAAATTTCACGCAGATGAAGTCGCGTGCAGAAGCTAGAGGTTTTTAGATTATTGATTTTGTCAAATTCGATATACCCATCTTAGAAGACAGAAATTCTGAGAAAGACAAAGTTAAAGAACAATGCTTGTAAAATGTCAAGTAACGATTAGGTACTTAACAAAGTAGAGAAAAAAATTGGCAGAACGGAGGCAATTTTGCCTTAAGTACTTGACTTGGCAAGGTTTCACTGAAAACTAGGCTAGAATTCAGCTGAACAGGGTCGTTACCAGAGGCATAGGAGTGCAGTTCAAAGGACCAATTATTGGCTAGAAGAAAAGTGCCATTTCGTAGATGGTGATAAAGACTATTGAATACTTAGGGTAAATTTTAATCTGAAGCGAAGTTTTTAATACCCTATTTTGAGTTAAAGGTGAAAAGAGATAAGAAACAATGGTCGATTAAGGTTATAAATGGTTTTTGGAGACGACAGATCAGATTTCTATTTGAGGTTTAAGTACAACTAGCAGCGCCCCGCGGTTTCACCCGCATAAGTTTCGATCCCGTTGGAATATCGGGATAAAAATTAGCCTATATGTTAATCCAGGGTGTCAGCTACCGCCATATCAAATTTTATCAAAATTGGTCTAGCTGCTTGAGCGTGAAGAAGTAACAAACATATAAACACACACACACACACTCACTCACAAACTTTCGCCTTTATAATATTAGTGTGATTAATCTGCCTAGCTTTTCCAACTATGTTGGGGTCGACTTCCTGTCTAACCAGAAGCAGCTGAATACCAGCATTTTACATGGAGCGACTGGTTACACCTACCGTGTCGTGCACCTAGCTTCTGACGTTTCATAAGTGCCCATGTAGGTTTATGTGATATAAAATATTTTGTTTTTATCTGACCTCCACAACATAGTACCACACCCCGGACACTCCATACAACGCTCGCAAAATAATTACCTACTACTACTACATTAAAAAATGACGTTTGTATACGTATGAATGTGTGCGTGAGGTACTTGTGTTTGCGAGCGCTCTTGTTAAATAACTGCGACGAATACGCCGAAGTGCGGGGTGAGGTGCGGTAACTGATGTTAGTGCGGGGAAGGGAGTGTCCTTTCTGTACGTAGTACTTTAAGTATTCTGTGATAGTACCATTGATACCCCTTGGTATGAATTTTGGGCTCCTGACTGCCAGTAACGACTGTCAAAGATCTACGAATGACAGGCGGAACTTGAATTTGACGAACTTGAGGTTTAGGTAGACAGTTAAAATAACCTCTCGTCTGTCGGAATGTAGATCTACGCGAGACACAATGGCTTTTTAATTGTGTCTGTAATTACGACATTCAATGGGTTAATCGAGAAAACTGTATTTCCGTTTTAAAATAAATGACTTCCCCATGAGTACTCGACATTTACAGAATGACAAATGAAACTCAGCTGACACGACAGTGTTTTAATTAAGTGACAGCCACAATAAAACCTTCATTCAAAATGAATTCAGCACTCTCATTAATCATCCCGAAAAGCATAATAAAAAGACAATCCCAACAAATGAAATTTTTAATAAACGTTTTTATTGCGTAAATGACAAAAACGGCTTTACAATGAATACATTTTAAGTACCAACGGGGACTTAATTCAGGGATTTTTCAGCTGTAATTAGGGAACTGCCTTTGATTACAGCTGTAAGGGCGTGCCAATTAAAGTGAAATCCGGTCCTACAGTCTCTTATCTAACCCTTAAGCATTTGAAATGCAGCTAATTGAATATGCAGTGGAGTGACGGAGTACAAAATTGCAATGAGGTTCTAGTCAGGTTCTACGTTTGACTAATTATATGACTGTTTTGTGAGTAGGGTAGGTATTGGCTAACACAGATCTGATATCCTTTGCGTAGTAACTATTTCAAGAAATGTTCGTTTTTTTATTATTACCAGCTGGTATTCTGCTCTTAAAACCGTGAAAGAAAACTTAGTGAGGAAACCGGCATGTGCCAGAACCAAAAATTCCAAAACATGTGACTAGACCCGTGTGGTGGATTACGGCCCACTTCCTCTCACCGAAAGAAGACCTGTGTCCCAGCAGTGGGAACATTACAGGCTGATTATGCTTAATCTACTAAACAACCTTTAGTGTCGAAGCGGTTGATATTAACATTTATATTCTCAATACTTGGTAAACAGTAGAAAAACGTATTATAAAGCACTTCTTCCAAAGTTACAAAAAGTTAGTTTTTGTTGGACAATACCGTCGCTAAAGACCAAAAAAAGTAAAAACCAAATGTTACGATAAAAAAACCGAGTGTGCTTATGACCACACGACTGAAGTGAAACTTCAAACGTATTTGGCTATGAGAGGAAGAGAGAAAGAAAATGTGCGCGCGCACTGCTTTCTCTTGCTTATATCCCCCACTCAACTCCCGTTCGCCTCGCCCGTGGCCCTTAGACATGGGTCGTACTTGCAAAATCGAGTACCAGGGCTTCCAAGTACGTCCACCTTAAGAAACCAGGGCCTAAAACCAGGGCTCGAGATACTTTCAAGTATTTTCTATCTGCATCGAAAACTGATCCATAACTTCATACAAATAAAAAGTACAATCGCGTAATCAAACAAAAGCCCTGTTGGAAGTAAAAAGTACTTGCATAGGAAATTGATCCGTGAATTCCTATAAATAAGGAGCACAATCGCGTTTACAAATAAATACTTTTACAAACCATTAAAGTAAAAATACTTGCATACGAAATTGTTCCGTAGACTCTTACCACACCTCGGACACTCCATACAACGCTCGCAAAATAATTACCTATTACTACTACATAAACAAATGACGTTTGTATACGTGCAAATGTATGCGTAAAATCTAGTAGCGTAAAAAAAATGGCGCGGAAAGCAATTTGTGTCGGGGAACCGAACGACGTCGGCGGCGGCGCTGCCCGAACGTGTGCATTATTATGAAGTGACCAAGTAGTTTAATTGTTTATTTATATAGACGGGTTCGTAATGAAATAAAAACACTAAAATAGTTTAGTTTAAATGATTTTTCTGTAAATAATGGGTTATTAAATCGCATGTTATTAAAAATGCGAAATCATACAAACAGTATATGTAAATACGAATTCGGAAAAGCATCACAATATCCAACCATCGTGATTAAAACTCAAATAAAACTTTTAAATCGCATAATTGTGTGTCAGCAATACAGCGCTGCGGTTCGCGAGCGCCCTTGCTAAAGAGTCGGCGACGAATACCTCGAAGTGCGGGGTGAGGTGCGGTATCTGATATGAGGGCGAGGAAGGGAGTGTCCTTTCTGTACGTAGTACAGAAAGTATAAGTAAGTGTATTCTGTGCTCTTACTGATAAGGAGTATGATCGCATTTGCGAAAACAAACGCGGTTGTCGAACTATTTGAGTACCTACGTACTCGAGCGTCGAGGCACGACGGAGCGAGATACTTTCAAGTATTTTCTATCTGCATAGAAAACTGATCCATAACTTCATACAGATAAGAAATACAATCGCGTATTCAAAAGCCCCGTTGGAAGTAAAACTACTTGCATAGGAAATTGATCAATGACTTCGAATAAATAAGGAGCAAAATCGCGTTTACAAATAAATACTTGCATACCATTAAAGTAAAAAAAACTTTTTAAGAAAAAAAAACTGACTTCCAAGAAAAACTTTACAAAGTGAAAAATAACTTTAATTTCGGAAGTCGGTGTCTTTGGATCTTTATTTTAGTTTTTTGCCACCGACTTCCGAAATTAAAGATATTTTTCACTTTGTAGTGTTTTTTTGAAAGTCGGTTTTTTTTTTTCTTAAAAAGTTTTTATTTCACGCTTTTTAGTGGGTCTGTTATCTAAGTTACAATAGCCTAGTGATCATCGCCTTTTACAAACAAAATATTGCTTTTCCCGATACAGGGAAGTTAATTGTTGAGGAGTTCTCCAGATCCACCATCAGCTCCGTATCACCATTCACATTGTGACGAGCATAAATTGCTTAGCAACCATATTAAAGTAATCGAATCGCAACCCGTGAAATACTTAGATATTATTGAGTAGTTCCGGTGGCCATCTGTGGTCTTCATCATCAGTTCCACATCACCAAATAGTGCTTTCCGAGAGCAAATGCACGAGTTACTATAAAAAATACCCAAATCGCTATAGGTGTGCCTATAATATTTGAAGAGTTCCTTCGATTTCTCCAGGATCCCATCATCAAATCCTGCCCTGATGTTTTTAGACTAGATGCTGATAATTCTGGCTGCAGAATCAGGCCAGACTTGTCAACATTGCATTGAACTTAAAATTTAGTCCTGTTTAAAATGAGCCCAAACACGACTACGGTGCTGTAATTTCAAGGTTGGTACTTTTTCTAATGCTCCTGGCTTCAGCATCAGGTCTTTATGTACTTCGGTGTTCCTCATTAACAGTACGTTTATCCACACATCGAGCCCTTTTCAATGAGCCTTAACACGATATATCTGCTGTTAGTTGTCGAGGAGTTAGGTACTCTGCAGACTATCCTGACTGCAGCATCAGGTCATGACTTGATGATCATGAGACCAAATGTGGCAAATGCCCTATCAAACATCAAAACAATTGACTAAAACAGTCCTTGCCTGTTCGAGTAACTTCATACTGTTAAGGAGTTGTAACTTCCATCATCAGCCCAGCTACCTAAGATGGTGACAACCATACGCAAATACACAAGATACTTCGTAAAATATGCGAAAAACAATAAGTGAGCCTATAAAATTTAAAGGTTGCCCTCGATTACTCTAAGATCCCATCATCAGATCCTAACTTGGTGACAGTGTGGGACCACCTCAAAACTATGTACTTTGGAACAAAAAAAGAATTTTGAAAATCCGTCGACAATTGGCGGAGTATTCGATGAACAAACATACAAAAAAAAAAAAACCGGCCAAGAGCGTGTCGGGTCACGCTCAGTGTAGGGTTCCGTAGTTTCCCGTCCGTCA
Organism: Amphipoea oculea; assembly: GCA_945859645.1. NCBI lineage: Eukaryota > Metazoa > Arthropoda > Insecta > Lepidoptera > Noctuidae > Amphipoea > Amphipoea oculea. The sequence goes on from OX243868.1 coordinate 5,859,794, forward strand.
CAATAAGTGTTCCCACGTACTATTCGATAATACCCGACCCAATGTAATAAGTACCTACAGCGCCATCTCTCGGGGAATTGGGTTACTAATTAATACATAGACGTGCCAGAAGTTTTCGGTGGTAATTTTGGATTGCGAGAACCGATTTTAATAATTCTTTTTTTGTTTGAAAAAAGATACGTTCAGGATAATAATATATGTAAACGAAGTCAAAAAAAAAATGCTTGCATATACGATTATACTACGAACTTAGTCCAGAAATGATTTTGTACAACTTTTTGTCTTTTTTGTACAAAAACTTGTTTCTATCAAGTTCAAAATAATTTTCCTAGAAAGTCCTTATAAAGTTCTACTTTTCAGATTTTTTTCATATTTTCTAAACTTATGGTTCAAAAGTTAGAGGGGGGGGGACACATTGTTTTGTACTTTTGGAGCGATTATTTCCGAAATTATTGACATTATCAAAAAATGATTTTAGTAAACCCCTATTCATTTTAAATACCTTTCCAACAATATATCACACCCTACCTAGGGGGGCTACCCTAATAAAACATTTTTTTCCAATTTTTATTTTACCACTTTGTCGGCGTGATTGATATACATATTGGTACCAAATTTCAGCTTTCTAGTGCTAACGGTCACAGAGATTAAGCGAGAACGGACAGACGGACGGACGGACGGACAGACAGACATGGCGAAACTATAAGGGTTCCTAGTTGACTACGGAACCCTAAAAACATACAAACAGCCGAACATAGTACCTCCTCCTTTTTGTGAAGTCGGTAAAAAATACTTGCATACGAAATTGTTCCAAAAGGAGCATGATCGCATTTGCGAAAACTGACGCGGTTGAGTACCTACGTATTTGAGCGAGTAGCCGTATAAGATACTTAATAGTCTTGCAAGTATTTTGAGTCGGTACCCGGTGTGCGTACTTGGAAGCAAATACCTGGTGTAAAAACCCGGTCGCATATTTATGCGACCGGGACCGGGTTTTTACACCAGGTATTTCCAGCTATTTTTTACGTACCTTCCCTACTCGCGATCACACGTTTTCGTAACGCATTCGCCAGTTTACTCCCCAAGTCAAGCGCGCCTAAAGAAGTTTCACTTCAAAAAAAAACATACAAACAGCCGAACATAGTACCTCCTCCTTTTTGTGAAGTCGGTAAAAAATACTTGCATACGAAATTGTTCCAAAAGGAGCATGATCGCATTTGCGAAAACTGACGCGGTTGAGTACCTACGTATTTGAGCGAGTAGCCGTATAAGATACTTAATACTCTTGCAAGTATTTTGAGTCGGTACCCGGTGTGCGTAGTTGGAAGCAAACACCTGGTGTAAAAACCCGGTCGCATATTTATGCGACCGGGACCGGGTTTTTACACCAGGTATTTCCAGCTATTTTTTACGTACCTTCCCTACTCGCGATCACACGTTTTCGTAACGCATTCGCCAGTTTACTCCCCAAGTCAAGCGCGCCTAAAGAAGTTTCACTTCAAAAATCTGTCTATCATTCCACTAACATCCTACTATCAAAGACACAAATAACCTTATAATTGCTCATCATCATTATTATTGATCACGTTTTTCATAAAGCACGTGCTATCAGTAGATAGAGACAAAAACAATGAGATGATGTACAGATGCCAGCACATCATGCTACCCGAAACTGTCAAATTTTCCCAATAAACTTTGAACCTTGTGCTTTAGCGATAAAGTTGAAAATCTATTATAGAAAGACAAGTACCTATTCTGTCAGACAGTGACAGCTGTTGAGAAGTAAATAGGCAAGTAATACTTTGCTTAAACATTCAGCAGGCAAAGATACTGCAAAATCAGCACCCTAATTACATTCCAAAAGATTTTGAAGTAAATTGCCAATCGATTGCTTCAAAAACGCAATGAATTTTGTTAAACTGTCAAAATGAAACGCAAACACCCCGCAGGTATAAAGTAAGCAATCTTGCTTTCGAATACTTTACTTATCACTGATAAGATTCTGCCCGCGACTTCGTCCACCCGCGCTATGACTTCGTTTTCGAATAGCGCTCTTTCTGAGTTTTATTTTTATTTTTGCGTGATGTTAAATAAAGATTTTTTTCATCTGACTGGTCATCATCACATCATCATCATCATCATCGTTACAGCCGAAAGACGTCCACTGCTGGACATAGGCCCCAAGCTCCTCCACTTCGACCGGTTTTGTGCTTCTCGCATCCAACGAGTTCCTGCGGCCTTCACAAGGTCGTCGGTCCATCTGACTGGTAGTTAGTGGAGATTAGCGCGGTCCAACAGACAAACTCTTCAGATATATTATTATTATAAATAGATATAGATCAGACAGGAACTAGAAAGTCTATCTTATAATGGACAAAAACAACAGTTCTTTAAACCCCTTTAAGGTGAATGCGCAGTGGTAGACCGCGACATTCAAATTTTCTTACGTTTTTTGCAATTTGCAGGTCAGTGTCAGGTTGTATCTTGATCAAAATTTGTTTCGGGACTAAACTATTTGAATTTCGCGGGCTAAACAACAATGTTAGTAATCGAAATGGCTAAATTATGCAGAATGAGAGAACATCCTAAAGAAACAAATGAAAAACGAACTTTCCACATTACCAAGTTCGAGGTAGGCTTCCTTCAAGGACATATGAGCACTTGATTTACGATAACTGCTTGACGGTCCCTCTTCACAAGTAAACAAATACTTCAATGTTATCTATGGCTATTTAGTATTGAAAGAAAGCGAAACTCAAGTGATTTCCCTGAAAGTCAAATAAGTGAAGTAAAAATAAAAAAACAGAATGTTAACATGAACATTATTTTGCATATTTGGGCCGACAGATTTAGGTATCGTAAATTTTTTTCTGGAGTTGATGAGACCTAAGGCTCAAAATATAACGATAAATTCAACAAAACTACGAAAGTAGTTCAGTTTATCTTCAGGTATTTTCTTCTAAAACCAACATTTATTCTGTACCAAAACATGTTTCTCTTAAAATTTATTGGTGTTTCGAATCCCCGAATGGAATACAAACCAGCCAAAATAAAAAGACCATAACTTTACATAAGTTGACAGGATTAAAATGAACGTTTAGAAGAACCCGGGTGTGGGATGGAACTAGAATTTTATGCTGACCTAGTTCACGTTTCTAAACAGCAAGGGACGTGATGTCTTGACGTGTGCTTAGCATGCATACGAAATTTAAAATTAAGTTTTTCTATGCTCGGACATTCGCTTGCAAAAATACCTAAACTTTGAAAATACGGAAGATTGTAAAGAAAAATGTGGAACAGGACATCCGGGGTTAAGTGAAAGACGATATGTCATAGATGGAAGTAAACACGGAGATGGCGCGTGGCGGTTGATAAATACCATCTATAGGTTCTCAACGTGGGCGATAACGCCCTTACGTGGACGTTTGAAACTTTCGGGGGGGCAGTAGAAGACACAGAGAAAATTATATATCCTATCTTCTCTTTTTCTTGGTCGCGCACTTCATTACTGAATGTCGTGTCCCTGAAAGGCCTTCGTGGCTTTATCCTATCTTACGATTATATAGTATTACACGTTTAAATATAATCGTGGCAATAGCCATTCCAGATTCGCGACAGATGGTAAGTACCCAAAATCGGGGGCTATTGAAAAAAAAATGGTTGGTGGGCAAAATTAGGTTATAGACTTATGATATAGACGTAGGCATGGAAGAAAAAGACAATATGACCGAAAATGGAACAAAGACAAGAGAATGATAATCGAACGATCAAACATGAGCTTGGGCCAATGACTCTGTTGGTGATGTACGTGTAAACATTATAGAGATAGACGATATACTTTATTAGTAGACGTTTTCTATTCTAGTGTTTTTCGTTATGTTGCTCTGGGGACCCGTTTGCTACGAGTATATGAAACGGTACCTTAGCCTTTATGTCGGATACATAAAAAACAGGCTCTTGTCAAGAACGAATTGTGTTACCACGAATGTGTTTGGTTCAATGAAAGAGACTGTTAAAAAATAAAAGCATTTAGTGGCAGGCAATAAGCCTTTAATAAAAGCATTTAGTGGCAGGCAATAAGCCTTTAATAAAAGCATTTAGTGGCAGGCAATAAGCCTTTAGGAGTTATCCTGAATATTCTACTAGAAGCATTGCACCCTTTTACCTTCTTTTGATTTATTAATTTGGAAAGGAATGTTGTGGGGTATTCATGTCTGCCGCGTGTCAGATGGCAATTGGACTAAAAGGAATGTTGTGTTCATGTCTGCCGCATGTTCGATGGCAATTGGACTAGGAGAACCACCGATTGAGTCGCACTAAACGCAGGACGAAAAGAAGATGGCGGGACGAGCTTGAATCCTACCGAAAGGAGTGGCCGACACTCAGGACAGAATTGTGTGAAAAAGGGAAAAGGAGGCCTTTGCCCTGCAGTGGGAGAATACAGGCTAGTTAGTTTATTTAAAATCCATCATGAAATATTGTTGTGGTAATCCTGTTGTATCCACTACGTTCTGCAGTTCATCAAAGAGTCAGATATTATTACCTATTCAATACATGCGCTAACAAAGTTTTCTAGGAATGTTTTTCTCAATATTTGAAGAGATAAATGGTCCACTGCATATCGGTTACGATTCAAACCCCAAGCCACGGAGCCGTCTCGATTTCTATAAAATATTTTACACTTAAGTGATGAATGGAATTGAGATTTCAAAATAGCAGGCTATTACTGCAACCTGCACGTATGTTTGTAATATTAAATAACCGCTTTTTACTAAATGCATATGGATGTATACACGGTAAATATACCAAAATATTTTTTTTTACAATTTTTGTCTGTCTGTTTGTTCCGGCTAATCTCTGAAACGGATAGGCCGACTTTGACGGGACTTTCACTGACAGACAGCTGATGTAATAAGGAGTAACTTTATTTTAGAAAAAGAATTAGGGTTCCGCACAAAAAAATTAAAACGTTTTCCGTCATGCGCGCGAACGAAGTCGCGGGCACAGCTAGTAATTAATAAGATGAATCTGCAGCTGGCAGTGACCTCCTGTTTGCTATCGACAAAATTCTTGACTGCCGCAATTTCCCCTTTAGAAACCTCATCCTTGTAATTCCGGTGAAAAGATTTCAGCTGTAGACATAAATGAATGGGATTTCTGGATGATACACTGTTTCTTAGACCATCGATCTTATCTAAGCCCAGCAATTTAATTACACCTTAACGTATTACAAGAAGGAGAATCTCCTGAACAGTCGAAATTATACTACAAAATTCATAACTTCTGAAAGGGGTAACGAGAGCACTTCAAATGCTAATGTCCGCGTTTAATTACACTGAATTTATAATCCTTTGCATAACAATCAAATTATTCTTAATTACATGGTCGGACCCTTTTTATTATTAACTAGCTGTGCCCTACAACTCTGCTCACAGTTTAATAACCTACAATTTAATTATCTATTGTAATTTTTCTTCTTCCTATTATAGTTTCGACTTTTGTCATAAATCAAAGGACCATTTAATACTTGTAATATCTAACAATGAGCGCTACAAGATGTACAGACGCCAGCAGATCAAGCTACCCGAAGCTGTCATTTTTTTCCAATAAACTTTGAACCTTATGTTTTAACGATAAAGTTGAAAATCTATTAAAGAAATTTGACAGCTTGTAGTAGCTTGATGTGCTGGCGTCTGTACGACGAGCCTAATGTAATTAAAACCATCAAAATAGGACGACTTCGATGGGCAGGACATGTCGCAAGAATGGACCAGAGCACCCAAACGGTTACTGAATTGTAAACGGGATGGCCGGAGACGTCGAGGTCGACCCAGGCTCAGATGGTTGGTTTGGTCCCTGGGGTGGTCACGGCGTGCTATGTGTTCTGGTGCGCCGGTGATGGGGAATACTCCCCAGAGGAGAGTCCGGTGACGGACTGCCGCGGCGGGTTCACGGATGAGTACTAACGCGTGCCCGTGTTCCCGCCGTAAGCGGCAGAGGAGGACACCGTGGAGTTTTAGTGGGTTAGAGTCCCACATAACTGCACTATCTCCCCATGGTAGTGCAGAATACATGAGCATTTCTCCACGATAAAAAAAAGGCTCAGATGGTTGGACTGCACAGACCAAGATTTAAGAACTGTTAGAGTGAGAAATTCGAGAGAAAAAGCAGGAACTGGGTCACGTTGGAAGAATATACTTGACCAGGCTAAGGCCCGCGACTGTACAGCCTTAGATAATGATAATTAAATACCTACTTGTAGGTATGAAAGGACCATTTAATATAAAAACGTTGCAACAATAGTAAAATTAATCAATGGTTGGCTGACATGATTTTCACGGTTTAATTAATATGAAATCTGCGACGAGAAAATTAAATTTTGTACATTCATTTCGCTTTCATTTATAAAATATTGGAAGAGAAATTATTACAGAGGTAAAATGTGACAGAGCGCTGAAGTGATTTGGACCGTTGGTCTACCTTGACGTTATTATTAAAACTTTCATTAACTGATGGATATGTTTTCATGGAGCTACTAATAGCAATCATAAACGGTATAAGATTAACCCTGTATTATTCAGACTAATCTGTCAAGCTTCGCTAATGAGACACAATTGATTTTCTATTGTTTCGTCACCGATCGGCAACGCGCGGGGCTTGACCGGTTAAATAATAGCCTCACAAAATTAGAGCCGTGTTTTAGTATTAACTTACAAATACTTAATTAAAACCGTCGACTAGGTATATCGTTCGTCTAGTAGTCGCAAGCGCTACTTATAAGCATGAGGTCCTGGTTTCGATTCCCGGGTTGGGGGAAATGTCATTGGGATTTTCCTCCTGGTTTTTTTTAGTAGCAGCCCGGAGTCAGGATTTGTGCCCAATCGATGGCAATAGGCTCGCCCCTATTACATGGGACTTAAACATAACTGGAGAAATGTGGGTACTTATACAATAGGTGCACCTCTGTCTAACCGTTCGGAAAATGCAGGCTGATGTTATGTTACTTAATTAAAAATCTTGCTGAATATATATTTTTGTTTTATTGCTAAATGGGCCCGCTCTTGACCCCGATCACGCCTGATTGAAAGCGATGGATGAGGTTTTTCCTTAAATGAAGATTTAATTATATTAATTACTAGCTGCGCCCCGCGGTTTCACCCGCGTAAATGTCGATCCCGTGAGAATATTGGGATAAAAAATAGCCTATATGTTAATCCAGGGTGTCAGCTACCTCCATACAAAATTTTATTAAAATTGGTCCAGCCGTTTGAGCGTGAAGAAGTAACAAACATACAAACACACACACACACAGTCACACACTTTCGCCTTTATAATATTAGTGTGATGAACTTTTCTTCATCAATAGTTTAATATTAAAATTAATTTAACATAAAATTACCAGACCAATAAAACAATTAATACCAACTTAATACTACGACTTTACAAACGCCAATTCTAGATCAAATAAAAGCGTGAAGTACCAACACAAAGTGAGACTACTGCATAAAAAGTTTACGAGTAGCATTGAGCAAATCAATGCAATTCCGCTAACTCCGACCTTCGCAATTCACAACTGTATGACGTTCTCAGCTAATCAATTTGATTTCAAGTGATATCATCTTCCTTCATAAAAAACATTTTTATATTTACGTTTGATTGCTAAGTAGGTACACCTGTTATTGTTAGCAAATGTTGCGAAAAAACATATGATCGTGCGTTTCGTCTCTTACTTTTTTGCATGAACATTATTTGGAGACTCTACAAGGAAACAGGGTTTATTATTTAAGGTTTCTTTCCAAAAAGTCATTATTCTATGACACCGTTACAGTGTCATTTGAAGGCCATAAGTGGCGGAGTTAGCCACATCTTCATTGAGCTGTCATTCTTTCAGCAAGTCTTCGTAGTCTATTTCAACGATTAGTTTGTTGTTCATAACACACAAGGCATATTAGTTGTCCATCCTTTTACCATTTAGGTACTAAAGAAATTACTTTGCTGTGCCGTCAGTCATGTTTGACTTCCATGAGAATAATGAATAGGTAGGTAATTGGTGCAGATACCTCTAAATTCGAACTGAGAATGCGAATATATAAAAAAAAACAACCGACTTCAAAAAAAAACACTACAGAGTGAAAAATAACTTTAATTTCGCAAGTCGGTGTCGTTGGTTCCTCATTTTCGTTTTTTGACACCGACTTCCGAAATTAAAGTTATTTTTCACTTTGTAGTGTTTTTTTTGAAGTCGGTTGTTATTTTTGTAAAAAAGTTTTTATTTTTCACTTTTTAGTTGTACCTACCTCACACAAATTCAATTAAAACTATTGCATTGAAGAATTGAAGACACGAGTCGAAGAATCATCAAAATTCCCATAGAAATGCCGGAGATGCGATACATTTATGCATATAACTTCGTACATAAGAACAATTACCTAATGTATTATATACTAAAACCTTCCTGAAAGTATGTAGATCACACTAATGAAAGAATTATCAAAATCGGTTCAGTAGTTTTTGAGATACTTAATCGCGGACATATAAACATACATACATACATACGGGTCGAATACAGAACCTCCTTTTTTAAAGTCGGTTAAAAATATGGGAACTTATTGGCGCTACTGCCAGCATTAAAATGTAGCTGGCATGAAAGAATTAAAATGCAGAAAGAAGATTTAAAATGTAAAACATTCGAATATAGGAGTGTAGATTTAAGAACTCGTAGATAAGAGAGACATCGTGAATACTCGTGATACGTACGATGCCGTTTGCACTGCATAATAATGAAGTAACTGAGCATCCCTGTTGTCTAGACTAACCGTGCGGAACGAGAACTGACTTCATTTGTTTACATCTAGTTGGAAAAATAAGAAACTGTTCATTTATCATGATTACTTATTGTGTCAAAAACAGCATTGAGGTACGGTCCCCATTGGTTAAAAAAACAAGTAAGTCTTTTGATACGAAACGTAGAGAAACAAATCCATCTAAAGATTTTTTGTAATTCACTTGGGTTGAAATTTCCAATGAACATTTTAAATAAAAATGAGTGAAACATTATATTATTGTAGCAACCAATACGAAAATTGAGGAAAATGTAAGACAAATCCCAGAAGAAATGTAAAAAAAAAACATTGCGTCAGCCAATAGGACAAGTAACAAAACATTTTTCACGGAAAAACCGGTAGGCTTTTATTTCAATTACTTCACCAACCACGTAATTGAAACTGGCCATAATAAGTAATTATTTTTTCTTTGTTTTCATTTGCCGCATCATTAGCGGCCTTGACTCCAAAATAATAGACAGTCACTTTGTTCATACATTCAGCAATACTTTGCCATTTTTATGTACATTCCATGTGGTAATATTTGTACATATATGCTTGTTTATTTAACATACAAAGATAAGGTTATGTTTGTTATAAGCTGACTGATAAAGGTGATGATTCAAAGCGCGATGTTCTCGTATAAGTGTAGGTAGATGATTTCTGAATCTTACGTGGAATCTTATCTTCATTCGTCGTCTTTTTTCACGAGTGATGCAATATTAAAATAATCGATCAAGTAGGTACGTACGGCTAAGTATCAAGCTAAACATTTCCAGTATAAACTGATTTCTCATTGTACGAAAAACCAATACAATGCTAGGTCAGCTGAAACTGGAAATGTATAACATGATGTCGTCGCGAATATAACAACCAAACCAAACGACCAATGTTTGAACACTTAATCTGCAATAAACGTTTTGACTTTGACGTATATTTTTTGAGTATATACAGGCTTAATATTAGGCTACCTAAAACAGCCATTATAAGTTCAAAAACAATTTTCCTCTCAGTGGTTAAGGACCAATTAATTTAAGCAAACACCGCACGGAAAGACTAGAGCACGACGACAAAGTACAAAAAAATATAAAACTCCGCTATAAAATCCCGACGTTAAACTAAGAGAACACACTATAAATCGCGTTGGAACACTAAAAGGGTATTTTAAGAGCTCTATACGGGTAATAAAATTTTAATTCAATAAAATGTCCAAGCGTGCAATGGAGACGACACCTTAACAGTGGGCTGGGATTAAGTGGCATTACCACGACCTATAGGATAAGCCTTTAATAGCTCGGTGATCCCGTCGGTGATCTCCACGGCTTTGTTTATGACGTAACAAGTGTTGATGCGAACTTGTTTTTGAACAAACATATATAAGGTCCCATTAAAATAGATGGACAAACTTTTTGAAATCATTCAGACCACCAAAATAAGGACGGTAAAAAAAATACATAAGAAAAACGCATTAGATACTTACAAGAAAAATAATCAGCTAACGAAAATACACTAATGTGCCGGCAATTTATTATTTTAGGTCAAAATGAAATCACTTTAATGTTAGTTTAGTCCTGTCAAATTAGTCAGCGCCTGACATAAATTGACGTATTTTTTAGTAGCCAATTTTTTAATCACGTCTAAACTTGTCTATGGAGTATCTTGATTTGACAGGACTAAACTAATATTTATGTTCTGTCCTTTTCTTAATGAAATAGAAAAAAAAAGATGCACTGAACTTAAATTTAGTTTAGTTTGTGAACAAGGGAATCGGCGCCATTATCAATCCAAATATCACTAAACAAAATCATGTGAAGCCAAAGTTTACAAGAACTTTCGCAATAAGTAATAATTAAGTACCAAGAATAAACTTCCCTATTCAACTTTCCTTAAAAAAAAGAAAAAAAAGGTAGGAAAACACCAAGTATACTCCATATGTTTCTTTAAGTACCCTCAGATTAGAGCAAAACTTTTTGCTTGTTAGCAGAAACAGATTGTGAAGTGGAAGAGCAAATAGAGTCGGGACGTGTCGACTTCGGATTAGCACATAACAACCGTATGCAGGGATCGTGACTCTCATGAATAAGAAACTCGTTCAGGAATAGAAGGTATTTTTACTAATCGAAAAGAACTTCGTGTAGAATCGTAAGGTAACTTTATACTGTAGCGGTATCTACTCGTACAACGCCACATGCGAACAACGCGTCATACTGACGTCACGCAAAATCCTGCATCTCGCAAGCAGAGTTTACCGCGCAACTAGCATAGATACAACGGCCCGACATGAATAATCGGGCAGTTGCCCGCCAGACACAACACCCGTCTGGTCGGAGGATCCTCCCTTTTCTATGGAGGATGAGTGAACTTTACACCCTGTTCCTCATACCTCTATAATACTATCGACTCTTCTGGTGTGCAAAATACCACTTCCAAAACTTACATTGGACCAACCTTAAGACGACCAAGGAGTTGCATCAAGATATCGTGCAAATTTAAATTTGCTACATAACGTAGCATCACGCCTGTAATCCGCGAGGGTTTAGGCAGGGGTGTACCTTAGAGTACACTCACATTTCGCCAGTTATGTTAAGTACCATGTAAAATGGGGCGAGGCTTTTGCCATCAACCGGGCACAAATCCAGACTCCAGGCTACTACTGAGAAATTCCAAATGCAAAAACCCAATATCACTTTGCTCGACCCGGGAATCGAACCTCATGCTCATACTAGACCAACGAGGTAGTTAATTTCGTGCAAGTTTATTCTGTGCTTATAACCATAATACCTATACTTTTCAATCACCATTACCTTTGCCAAATTTAGCAATATTTCCCAAAAAACTCGACTGTCCTTTAGAACAGGCCTTCATGAACGCTATATACACAGTGACGTCACACCAAGGCCTGCCAAAGTACTAAATAACATTAGGACCTAATTTCGGTAGTGTTTGAACTGTGTATATCTAAATTAACAGCATGACTTAACCTAAGTCGCTCAAGTTGAGGTTACTTAGCATTGAGCAAGGACGGGTCAAGTATATGCTTACGAGGTACGATGTGCAAAAATAAACATTGCAAAAAATAAACATTCTTTGCTAAAAAACTTTTGCGCTATGTTCCAGACTTAATAGTTTAAAATGTGCTTTTAAGCACTCATTGCTTTTGCAAATAAATCAGTCTTGAACAAAGAAATATATGCAAGTTTATTAAGTATGTTCCTACGCAAAAACAACCTCACGTCACTCTGTTTAAAAAAAAAAGAAACGGTACGCCACTACCTATTTCAATAGGGTGTCGTGGTGAAAATGTGAAAATATTTTATTAAATATTCTTTTTTAAGACTCTCTCTCTCTCTTTTGTTTTTTTTTTGTTTTTTAAAACTTTTTTCATTTAATAAAGTTAATAAAATTTATATGGGCCGACCCGTGAGGCATACCTTATCTATTAAAAAAATAATTGTTCAAATCCGTCAATATATGTATGATAGAGTAATACCCCAACATACATTAAAAAAAATATAAACATCAAAATTTAGAACCTCCCCCTTTTTTAAAGTCATTTGATAGGTAAGGAATTTCCAACGAAAATTAATTAATTCCTTCTGAATTACTCCATTAAGCTATTCAACTGAAGAATTTCCCTCATTAGTGGTGTAGAAACCTCACTCTTTTCCTAATATTGCAAACATTTACATAATTATTATTACAAAAGGCTCGCATACTGCCAGTTTGGTCCATAAATTAACATAAAAATTGCCTATTACAAAGTTGTAACAAATTGCATAGAAGACCGCACACCATTCTGTGCATAATGTCGTATTGTAGGTACAGACGCCAGCACATCAACCTACTACAATCTGTCAAATTTCTTTAATAGATTTTCAACTTTATCACTAAAGCATAAGGTTCAAAGTTGATTGGGAAAATCTGACAGTTTCGGGTAGGTTGATGTGCTGGCGTCTGTACGTCAGTCTATAAAAAGTAAAACGATTGTCCATGAATGGAATATTACCTGTGGCCAGTGTCTGTGAGCGCGTGATAAGGCGGACATTGCCGGACAATGCCGGACATCGGCAAACGTGACTCCTTCATAAACCCTATACGATATTTACCGCATTTATGTATATTAGCACTGCAATATTAGCATTGTTAGGTAAACGATACCTAAACGCAGTCACGACCTTTGTCACTGACATTGAAAGGAAAATCCAAATAGTTTTATCAGATATTTAGATAAATACAAAGTTCAGCACGGAGTTAGTCGAAAAATTACTCCCAGGATGGCAAACATTTGTGCAATTTGTAAATCCGACCGTATTCGAAGATGATTCACTCTCTTCTTTCAAAAACCTAAAACTTAAAAGCACTAGAAACGTGTTCATTTCTGATTTTTGAGATTCATCACGATTAGGCCTCACCGTTTTCATAAACCAGCTGCGCTCCGCGGTTTCCACCGCATGAGTCTCGATCTCGTGGAAATATCGGGATAAAAATATGCTATGTCCTAATCCAGCTCATGGTCTACCCATGTACAAAATTTCATCCAAATCTGTTCAGCCGTTTTAGTGTGAAAGCATAACAAACGTACAAAAAATCAATTTTTTTCTGTTTTATTAGTTTAGTTTGACTTGCATCTACGAAACCTTTTAATTTTTGGCTATTCTGAAGGCTCACTACGGCCCATTCTCAATCCGGTAACTTTATCATGCTAAAAACCAACAGCTAAAATGACTTAAAATTCTATCAAGCACTTTTTGTGAACCAACAAACAAATCTTTGGCTTTATGACATCGCATGACAAGTATGATCGTTATTTAACCGACCATTTACGGCATTGCACAAACAAAACGTAAAAAATAAAAATAGCGCACGTCAACAGTAATGCTGAATAAATTACTCGTAACAACCACATTTTTAACAACGATTCCTATTTTATACGATTAGATACGCAATTACATTACAAATGAGTGAAAGTGATAGGGGTATAATACGAGATAAATAGTGCGAATGATTCTAATAGAAAAGCATAAAATGCATTGACAACAATGTGACGATTTTCTCTTTACGTTGGTGAAGGAAAAACGCACACTAATAAAGTTCGGGTACATTTACTTCCCTCATGAATATTGATATATGAAAGAGTTACTACCGTAGTGAATAGTAATTCGAAACATACATGGAAAGGTTAGCTGATTCCCAGTTCCTATTTTCCTTACGAAATGGCAAGCGAAGTCCATCTGTTTACATGCCGAACAAGTGTTCGTGCATATTTGCTTTGCTCTACGCCCTCTTTGAGCGAATGCACAATAAGATTTCAGTGTACGGTGCTTCAAGCGTGCTTTGTGTAGTTCCCAAACTTCGTTCACTTGTTTCACTGTCTGATTTTTTTCTTGATTGTTTAATATGCAAAAAACTGAAACCAAATAATCCAGAAGTTACATAAACTACTACATAAGTTACATAAATCTACTATGTTTAGTAGATTTGTAATAACTACCTTTCTACACTTATCAATAAGGCTGCAATACATTTCGTCAGATGCAACCATTCAGTGAATCGTTGGAGCGTGAAAAGCCCCGTTAGTTCCCTACTTGTCCGCGTACTGGCGGGCCGGGTGGCGCTGGTGGTGCATGCACGTGATGTATGCGCGAGCGCAGGTCAGACGCGCCGGTGCCGCGCGACAGCCTCCCGCGCACAACTGACAACCACACTTATCACGCGAGTGACATAAAAAGTGAATATTTTTTATTTTATTTTATTTTATTTTGTGTGAAACTGTGCCTAATCAGTGGGATTTATAACATGTTTTTAAAGGTAATGTTCTAACAAGTTGTGCTTAACTTATCCTTGACTTTGAAAGGTCAGGTAGTGTTTAATATTAGTAAACATTGTTCACGTAACAATTAGTGGTTGTAATTAGCTGTTCACATGCCTAACGATGCTTATTGTTTTCTTCACGTATTGTCAATTTAATTATATAATAGTTTTAATAGAATGATGGGAATTTTTAGCTAATATCATTGTGTGACAATAATGTAGAAAAAATCTTTTTACAATTGTTTACATACGCGCATGATGGATGTTGACCTCAATGTCATAGAAACTTTAATAACTTAACGTTTAATTCTAGCTGAACCGACAGTCGTTTCCATTCGTTGCCCTGTGGTATATATATTTCAAACAAAAATCCCATAGCAAAAAGAACTTTCAGTTATTCCCGAATTAAAACATTTTCCGGGAAACTTTTAAACTTTTCTTTCCACAAAAACCTAATTCAGACTAGGTATGGATTAAAAAAATATATATAACCAAATCGGTCTGTCTAGCCATTCTTAAGTGATGGGCTTACCAACGAGAAGTATTTCATTTTTAGGGTTCCGTAGCCAAATGGCAAAAAACGGAACCCTTATGGATTCGTCATGTCTGTCTGTCTGTCTGTCTGTCTGTCTGTCCGTCCGTCCGTATGTCACAGCCACTTTTTTCCGAAACTATAAGAACTATACTGTTGAAACTTGGTAAGTAGATGTATTCTGTGAACCGCAGTAAGATTTTCACACAAAAATAGAAAAAAAACAATAAATTTTGGGGTTCCCCATACTTACAACTGAAACTCCAAAAATTTTTTTTCATCAAACCTGTACGTGTGGGGTATCTATGGATAGGTCTTCAAAAATGATATTGAGGTTTCTAATATCATTTTTTTCTGAACTGAATAGTTTGCGCGAGAGACACTTCCAAAGTGGTAAAATGTGTGTCCCCCCCCCCTCTAACTTCTAAAATAAGAGAATGATAAAATTAAAAAAATATATATAATGTACATTACCATGTAAACTTCCACCGAAAATTGGTTTGAACGAGATCTAGTAAGTAGTTTTTTTTTAATACGTCATTAATCGAAAACCGCAATTTACCTTTCACAAAGTTACAACGAACTACAAGAACTTTTATATTATGTTACTTGCTGCTACGGAACCCTTCATGGGCGAGTCCGACTCGCACTTGGCCGGTTTTATTTATTTAGATATAAATGTATGTAGATAGAAATAAAAATTAAGGATCAATTCTCGATAATAATATACAAATCGCAACCTTCACCGGGTATAAATAACATCAAGGAACTCAAAATATCTGACCCGAGAATTCCGCTCAGCAAATTTTCCTCAATTTTCCGGATCAAAAGCGGTTTGCTAATAGATGGTTCGTGAAATGGCAACAATAGTAAACGAAACCTTTGTTTTAGGCACTTTGTTGCAGCATTGGTACACGGAACAAAATGTTTCGAATCATCACTATTCTTTAGACAACCGCCACAATGTGTTCATTCCATTCTTTTGCTGCTATTTCACTACACGTAAAGACGTTGGCGTCACCTTACATGACAAATACACATCCAATTCCAGCAAATATAATGTTGTCCAACAAGAATTGAGCAAGGAGATTCGTGTAATTTCAGATTACAAAATATTTGCTATCGGCAAACTGACAATTCCGAGTTTCCCGTACCCATTCTCAGATACGAAGATAGATATAACTGATAAAAGATTCGGTATCGTTCACTCCTCTGCAAGATTATTTAGCTAGAGAATTTTAATGCTCTCGTGGTTGGTTTAATAGAAAATTCTTTGCCACAATACTGGAAATTATTTACTGGTAACAAAAGGTACTTGGAGAAGACCTAATGAGCCCTCAAGATCGAAATAATAAAATTCTCGATCGCGAAAATTTCCGCGAAGTGCTTGGAGGTTTTTGTGCTCAATATTGAATTATGAATGTAAAATAAAGTTTCGAAGTTTATTGAGAAGCATTGCTAATGTGCTCTCGATCTGAGCGAGCTCTCGTCAACTGCAAAGATTGATGAAGAGACGTTGACGAAGCGGAATCAATATAGCCCGTGAGATAAATAGTCCTCCGCCGTGTAACGTGAAGAAAATTTTCATGATCGTTTATCGGAAGTAGGAACATCTTACAGCCAATTGTCTCGTGTCAGTTTCGTTTAGGTTGAGTTCGTTTTCCTATGGCTTCGATTTTGTTTTCGTTTCGTAGAATTATTCCATTCTTTATGTTTGACCAAAAATTTCATATTGTTTTACTTTCTTCTGATTCATGTCTCGCGCTACAACATTCGCTTATGGTAATGGTTTAGCCATTCTTTGAAAGCAATATAGTTTACGAATTCGTGACCAAAATCTACTAAACAACTGAAGTTAACATTTACATAACGAAAATAAATCACTGCACCACGTTTTACACGATGAAGTTAATCAAAACTCCATCTCACACATTTGTAATAGATATTACGCGTACACAATGACGTCATCCTAGATCCTTATCATAAAAATATACAAAGAAGACCTTCAAAAATTCATCTAGCACTCACGTTTATTCAGGTCGTGATAATCATTTAAGAAAATTATCACAACCGCGCCAACACGGTCACAGAGATTCAAATTCCACGCGTGACTACCTAACTTATCTCCCGGAGAAACTGTATCAAGGTTAAAGAAGGATTTTACTTGGTAAATCTACTTTCTCTGCCTCTTAACTGGCCTCTTTCTTAAAAGACCTACGTGCATGTTTTGATAATTTGGCGTAACGGGAGTGATGCGATGACGGTACTGCACATAAAGTCCGTCTACATGCATTACCCTTTTTTCTAATGGTGCATCTTGCGTAATTTTATGAGCATCGAATACTGATGACCCAGTCGCTTTAATGCAAGTTTACATTCTAATTAGTTCCGTATTACTTGCTTTACTTAATTTAAATTCCTTCGTTTTATTAGATAGGTTACTACTACATAGTATACCACTATATGTTTTCCAGAGAAAGCGATTTGGCGAGTGTAGGTATAGCAGGGTTGCCAGGTTTGATTTAATGAGATAAACAGTACATTTAAATGAGGTAATTTTGTCGCTGTGTGCACTATTTCGAACTTTATTATTATAACTGTTTGCGGCTTCTATTGTTTGTGAATCGTAGCTCACAGGTCTTAATCGGTAATTTGCTGAAATTATATGTGATTGTGTTCCGTAAAATGCAAATCGGTTGTAATTTAACAAGAATTTAATGGCGGCATTGTCAGCAAGTTATTTTATTTTATATTGTTATTTAGCAAAGTACGATTTGCGACTTATTCGATTTATTTAGATACAGTTTCTATGCGATACTAAGGGATTCCATTAAAAAAAATTGCCACACCCTTTACTCTCATAATTGTAATGTTTATAAACAAAATGATAATCCCGTTTTCGGTCTTTATTTAGGTACCTACTTTTAATGTTTAACTTTAACGATACCTATCTAAATACAAAATGTATAATGATACCCCAGGGCGCGTTGTAAACACGAAATAAATGTTACACAAAACATTAGTCGTAATTAACCTGTGTCCTGTAATTAGGTGAACGTGTTTTGTCACAGATCAAGTAAGAGTGAAGGTGGAATTAGGCAAGATTATGTGCAAAGTGACTATTACGTTATTTGAATGTGATAATCACGTATGACTTGTCTTGACCTGTCACCTGTTATACTTGTACACATATTAAAATCGAGGACCTTGTTGGGCAATTCAGTTGGCATATAACCATAACCAAGCAGTAACTTGACCCACTTAAAGTTTCATAAGGAAATAAACTTGCAGAACAGGCAATTTTTGTGTGTCTTCGCGACCGGTTTTTACAATAAAAGGTTATGGCATACATTACACAGTACATTTCCAACTTTCGTCCTCATGTTCTTCAATAAATATCTTTTTATATTGTATCTGGAACTTGGACAGTAATAAAATTCCAATTTTGATTTCAAAATAACCAATAACAACCTTTCAAAATAGTGGAAAATCGGATTTACCCGCGCTTGAATGTCAGATACTGCAACAACTTTGGAAACAAACAAACGGTCGCGTTCAGAATTTGTAAGCCGATTAGACACTAACAAAACAACAAACAAAACAATTGTTGCCAGTGGAAATAAAATTCTGCGGAAATTAAATCCGTTTAGAGGTTTCAAAGCAAAAATTGCACTTAGTAAAAGCTTAGGTATAAGTACTATATTATTATACTATTCTATGACGAGTTTCAGTACTAAATCGTTGGTTTTACTACGTTTTTAAGCTTATAAACAATATCATAATATAGTGCTCATGTTTGTGATTTGCTCACATCGGCAATTCAAGAAAAAGGTGTCGACATTGACCAGAATTAAAAGCATAAGTTGGCCCAAAGTTATTTCAGTTGTAATTTTATTTAGTATAAAATTAAAAAAGTGAGTGTCACTGACCCTCAGTTCTAAAACTGCATGTTATTAAAAATGTAAATTCAATCACCATTATAAAAACCCCCAAAAAACGTGAATTATAACATCAACAGCTGTTATCACGTTACACGATCGAACTCGCGTATTTGTGTAGAGACAATGCGGCAGGAACTATGCTCTGCAGGGTAGTAACTATCATCTTCAGCCAGCTTCATCCTTATACCGGAGAAAATAAGGTTTAGATTTAAAAACACGCAATTTATTTAGTTTTTAACTAATTTGCGGCGAGGATACTCCCACACGCGCTTATTCTAATTTTGGTGACGTCACCGCTTGTTAATTCATCAAAACGGGGTCGTGGAACAGAGCGCCAGTATGAACGGCCAGTTCTTTTTTTGTTTTGAAAAAAGAACAACGGTTTGTTTTTGTTTTCAGTTACGGAGTTATTAGCTCTGAGATTTATTGTGATAGTTTGCATAATGTTTTTTCAAACTGAACTTTATTATAAAAAAATTAGATTGGAATATTCATTGATGAAATAAATGAGAAAATACTACGCTGTTTTTCAATGAACGACGTATATTACTACAGGTATCGACTTTCTTGAGTCTAGTCTAGAAAATCAGTCCGCATAGCACGTCCTGTATTTAATTAAGTATGATTCAACTCACGATTAGGAGCAGTTAGGTCAGGTGGGCTATTACATGTGAAAGTGATGCTCTATTTATTGAGGGTTGGCACTAATGTTTACTTTCGTAACAAATGGTCATGGTATTCATTAGCCAAATTGGTAGGAATTAGGTACTTTTCGTGTATTTTTTTTTTTTCAACATAGGTTAGTCTATGGCACGATTTTTTTTTCCTCTGTTCTCCTTTTGTCATGTTTGACATGAAAACGCGGTGATCGAATTAGTCCATAGATTAAATTAGTTCATATAATTAAAAATATCGCTACTATACAGGGTGGCAAGGACATCGTAGCGCAACCTGTTACCATGGATTCAGTAAGTACACGATACTAAGCCCTGTCTTGAAATTTTTCATCGGGTATTTTAAAAAATCTGCTGTTTCTACAAAAGTGCAATAGGTACAGTACGCGGTCAAAATGTATAAAACTGCTGTTTTTATTTTACTAACCAATGAAAAATTTAATCGCAGTTGGACCAGTAAAGTCACCCACCATGCCAATCTGTATATTTAACTTCATGTACACCTAGGTATTAAAAAAACTCGTCACTATCAACCCGCCAGTAAAGATAATTTATTCACACCTCACGTACACCCCCAAAAAAAGACATACCTAACAGCTTTTAGGGTCGGTTCACATCTGACGGAAAATGCGTCGGGCGTAACTTCGATTGCGTCTAATAATTCGCTCGACGCACTAACGCATCATCGGTTGAGTGTGAAAGGCTGAATGATTTGTCATATAATTATCTGTTCTGGCGTTACACGACCGATAATACGCGACGCATCTTCCGTCAGATGTGAACCGACCCTTACTGCCAAACCCACAGACCTCAAAGTATTCCCCAAGTTCTAACTTAACTGAAGTCCTATAACACCATAATTTATTGCAGCTCTTAAAAAGTATTAGGTAGTTGACGACCCTAATTCAGAGTTACAACTTTAAGTGACAACGTAATAACTATGGCAGATAATGGCAGATTACAATTTACAGTAGGTACAAGTCTATTTTAATTGTAGGTATATAGGTGCATAAAGTAAATACATGGTGCTTATGTTAGTTGGAAGATATTATACTTGGGAAAGGCACGAACCAACTGTGATGTGGCAGGTGATTTATATCTAATTTTAATAATTGCTGTTGTCACATAAATGGCACCTATTTAATTTTCTTCGCCTGTTGGTTTTTCCTAGCAACGAAAGGCGTGTATGCTAGTTACACTAAAACTTGAGTTTGATAAAACCTCTATCTCTCCTAACGGTGGATGATATTATAGAGGATGAAATTTAATTTATAGGCATCCTTTAAAGAGGTCATTGTACTCATCATTATGAACAACTTTTACTATGGGACTAAATCTGAAATCGCGAAAAAAAATTTGCTGTTCTTTGCATTTATGTTCACATAACTAGTCAAAAGGTAGGGAAGAGCTGATTTTTTTTTCGCGATTTCAGGTTTGGGTCCCATAGCAAAAGTTGTTCATAATGATGATTACAATGACCCCTTAAAATAATGCCCATGAATTCAATTTCATCCTGTAGACGGAGCAGTAACGTAGGTACCTACGTAATCAAAAATAACCTTTTCCTCAATCACAGCAAAGTTGTTTACTGCTTCAGTGTTGTTGTCAAAACTAACAATATCAATTTCTGTCGCCCTAGCTGATCAATAAAGCTATTTGCAAAGTTTTCTCAAACTTCCGTCTTCTGTATACCGAAGAGAGATTGTTAGCTCTCATAATAATATCAGCTTTCGAATTATTTTGCCAACCCAAGGCTTCATACTAATAAAAATTTCGTTTCGTTAAATATTTAGATTGACCCACTCAAGCTCCGTAAAAATGACATTACGGCGGCGAAATTATTTTGAGAATAAATCTTGCATAAACCGACGAATTTTCTGTGTCAAAATCTTGAGACACCGGTAAAACGTCGAGAGCGGAGAAAAACACAAAATATTTTATCCGCAGCACTGAGTACCAAGCCGAATCTACTCAAATTCTTCTCATCCCTAAAACATTTCAATAAGTTTCCGAAATCGGGGTTACCAGACCAAAAAATATGACCCCTTTTTATAGTTTAGTCCTAGAAAAAGCCGGTTGAGCCGTCACGTTTTTTAAGATTATGTCACTACTTGCTAAGTCATTCTAGAACGTGTAAGGTTCTGAGACGTCTAGGAAAAATAAGATCACAGTGCGTGACGACATAACCTTGCCTGACTGTCACAAAAGATAAAGGAAATTTATCGAGGATGTTATCAAGAGTCTGCTTCGATTGAAAATATTACAATGAAGGCAATGATATCGCTTCTAATTATAATCTTTTGGATTGGATCTCCATTATAATAATTCCTCAAACCTCCGAACAATAATTCTTTGTGCTAAAGACGAATCTTGACTCGATTCTCTCCAGACAGATCCATTCTCTTATAAATTCTTCAACCTGCATGATTAAAACAATCATTTCCACACCATACCTACAATGGCTCCACTTGATTCATAGAATATTCCCAGCATCCGATGTAACAGTGAGCGGTTAAATAGATCAACTGTTGTTTCATCGTCCAACAGATCATTCACGCATCATTAGGTGCGTAGTACTGTACCATATGTTCCATACGCGGGTGAGATTAGAATTACAAAATATTTATCGAGAAGTCGAGGAATATGTTAGTTTTTGTCATCTTTAGCATTGCTGGAAGAAGGGGTCTTAAAAGCAAGACGATCTTAGAAGCATCGAAAAATACCTACTGTTCACTTTTTTGTTGCATACCAGCCTGTATAATTTAAGATAAAAATCTAGAGTAAGTATGTAAAAGTAAAATTACACATGAAAGATTTGAATCTTGTGCATTTTTTCACGCAAACGACCGTTTCTTTTCAATTAAGCTATCAACAAAATGAGTTTATGAGTGATTTATGAGTTTTGCTAACATGTTGCCATCAGCATTCCATTTCGGGGGCGGAGTTAAACTTAGCAATCACCTTCTAGAACTTATAACTTCCTTTGTCTAAGTATCTACTTCATTTTGTTTAATACTGCTGAGTATGCGTAAGTCGCCGGTCGGTTTCGCCATGTTTTCCGTTCTCGCCAGTAAAAGCAATATGCCTAGGTACAAGCCCCGTGTTTAGCAGCGGACGTCAACAGCCTGATTTTATGATTAACAAAACCGCTATAAAATTGTACAAGCAGAGACAAAACGGGACAGGCCAGCTTTCACTGCCACCTGTCCCAGATATCCAGGCACAAGCAAAAGTGGACTTCTTATCAGAAAATGAGATCACTTTTGTCTCTAATTGTTTTAGAATCCAACTTGAGTAGGCTATTACCGAAAGAGCTATGAGAGTTTTGGGGTCCGAAATAAATCAGACAAATTAAAATATTCAAAGGTTTAGTAAGGCTGGTGGCCTTTAGATAGTAATGGGGAATTTACACTCGGTCGATTTTCGCCGTGCGGCTAGTCGCTTACCAAATCGCCACCCCATTTACACAGCTCAATAAAAATCGCAGGTGACTAGTTTTGCATCAAAATTTCGACCTTCATGCAGGGGGCCATCGCCTGCGACTGAGCATTTTCAGTCTATTTTAGTCTGCCGCCGTATGCGACCTGTCGCGGCACGACAAAAGTCAAAACCTACTCTACTTTGGAACTTGCGATTTTAGTCACCTGCGGCTTAGGCGTATTGCCATTTACACAGTCGATTTTCTCCGTGCGGCGAAAATTGTGCGGCTATAGGCACGTAAAGCCCGCATAACCAAACTGTGCAGAGTCCAGGCATTGCTTGCTTATATAGGGACAGCCACGGACATCAAAATACAATAAACTATCATGGCCACTAACCGATTTGATAGGCATTGCTCGTCTTTTGGGGACAACTTACATATACTCAGCAAAAGACATCAATAGAGCTGTACTATACAATAAGCTGTAATCAAATAAAAGGGACAGGACGATATCTTATCCCCGTCTCTTTCACTCGTTTCCTGGTAGGTAATTTTGGCGTTGCAGACATGAAATTCCACATTGTCGCAACGTTGTTTTACATACAGATTGCGCTGAACGGGGATGTTTGCCAAGCACACGTGTAAGAAAGGAAAGTGTAGAAGGAAAATTGTGCATTTATTAACACTATAAGGAGCGTGTTCACCTTCCATAACCGCATAAAGTTCCACTTGCGTTTACCCTATTCGCATCCTAGTCCGTTGTTAAGAATGTCTTTATCAAAATGGTTGTTTTAAAACATTACATAATGTACCAACACCAGTAAAGAAACAAAATATTTATTCCGTTACCTAGACCTACCTACTTCGTAGAGATAAACTTTACAAACGGGTCTCTAATCATTTCATTAGCCTTTATCACAGAGAAAATCTAGATACACTATAATTGGTGTATAGTACCTACTTACTTATTATAGATGTTATAATTGAATAATTACATCAAGAGCGTCCCTGATATCATAAAATTGAAACGTAGGGAGGTAATTCTAATTCTAAAAGCAATTACGGCGAAGGGCGATTTTAATTTGGTGCGAAATTGAATCTTTTGCGTACCTACCCACTTTACCGTCCAACAGCACTTCAATATTAGCCATTGTGTAACGATCACAGACAGACTGAACGATCAAATCATTATTAGAACCAAGCAATGTTCCTTGTCTCTACCTTTACTAATAAAATTCAAGAAAATATTGCATTGCCATTTGAGAACCAATCTAATATCGAATCTTCTTTTGTTTTCAACGTCCGCTTTTCATGAAAACAAAAGAATAAATATTGGATTCAATTGCAAAACGTTTTCAAGTTATTATCCTTTATGTATAGTATTTTTATCCCACGAAGCCACGCGCGCTTTACTTGTGGTTACCAAGTTTACAAACACACACACATGAACACATTCACAGCGTGTAAGCGCAGGAGTTCTAGGTACCGTCCGAGACAATGGCGAAGTTGGAAGTGTGTGTCTGCGTTTGTGTGTTATGTGCTGACGCTACTCGCCTTCACTCACACTTTCACAGCGTGTTTGTACACTTGTTTACCACAAGTAAAGCGCGCGTCGCTTTGCTAGATAAATATACTGTAGAAGAAGAAATTCAACATTGAACCACCAAATCGCACAAGTATACTTCAATTTATAAACGAGAACGAATTTTCTAATGAAAGACGTTGAAATCATTGATTTGACTGATAATAACGTGTCTTGATTGGGTAATTAAAGCGTATGCCTTATGATTAGATTCAAATTAACTATTACTAATTTTGTGTGAATATGTTAATGTAAGGCTGTATCTATCGAATTACGGAACATTCAAGTGACATGATTTCATATTGTGAAAATGATGTCATGGTTGAATTGATAATTGCGTTTAATCGTGTAGGCAATTGCAGTAGGAGAAATTGCTAGAGAAATTATAGAACCAAAATCCAATCAAGTAATTTGATTCTACTGTTCTATAGTTGCATTCTTAACACTTACTTAAAAATAAGCTTCCCGTAAGCCGTAAGCAGCCCTCCCGTTTTTAATCCATCCAAAGGTTGTCTTTAAAAGATCGCTCTTAGCGATAAGACCGCCCATTGCGTCACCCATTATAAAGTTTCTATATTTATGTCTGTAATTTATATGGTGCACATAATTAAGAGTATTCTATTCTATTCCAAACTCAACGCAAATCATGAAAAAAGTGCTCCAATAGTAAGCAATATCCGATCTGCCTAGCCTTTTCTAAACTATGTTGGTGTCAGCTGTCATTCTAACTGGATGCATACCTACAAGTATTTTACATAAAGCGACTGCCTATCTGACCACCACAACCCAGTTACTGGGTAACACGATACCCCTTGGTAAGACTTAGTATCCAACAACAAATATTTAAGAATACCCAGCAACAGCCATTGTGTGCAAGCCTTTACACGATTCAGAGCCATTAGCCGACAGATTTCGACTCAGCGATAACATCGGTGCAGCGCTGATGTCACTACGCGATACGACACGTTATTCTTAAAGCCTTCTGTTATCATGCTCGCCTTCTCGGATTTGGGTTAGACATTGTAGCTGAATATTAGGATTTACATAGAAGTGACTTTCAAGAATTCGCAATCCAAGGACTATACGGTCCCCAAAACTATTTTGTAGATTTATTTATTGAAATATATTATGCCCCTATGACTACCTTCACAGATCTTAGACCTAATTCGATAGCATCTAGTAAATAGGCCATCAAATATTATATCAATATTTGAAACGCTATGATTTTTTTTTTAATTTTAATGAATTTCTTAAATTAATTTATTCATTCATTTACTGACAGAACACACGACCTAAAGCCCTGGGTCTAGAAGCTTGTAATTTTGGACAAGAGTGTCATATTTATGTCGAAAATGAGGACTTTTGAAAATCCATCCCCTAAATGGGTTATACCATTCATATCATACTATCGGGCACACGACTTATAGTAAACTAAAATTAAATAAAACGTACCTACTTAATTAGCTATCTAACTACTAAAGATTTGCCTTTTACCGATGAACCTCTCGTGTGATCCTCTGTTAACATGATTCACAACATCTGTCGGAAACATTTTATTTAATTTACGGGCCTCCTGATTGTCCTAATTTAACTTGGAAAGAGTCCGAACTTGGCCCGTTAAAGTTAAGGGTAGTTATTCTTGGATGAGACTTACTCGAGTGCACTGACTTGTATTTTATGATCTATTTGTGGAAAATGGAAGGTTATGTTGATCTAATTATAATCTGTTGACCATAAAATCAAAGTTAGAAGTTAGTATTTTATTGTCTACTAACTAATGCCATGTGCTGTAATGCCTTTTTCATACCTACTATATTATATTTATTTTGTTAGATCCTTTTCCGGTGCTCACGCAACAACTTACCAAAGTTTCGTCGCAATCGGTAGAGGCATTTACGAGTTTCCAAGACTATCGAACGGCAAATTGATTCTTATATATAAGAAGACAACTTACAACATTTTCTGCATTGCGTTCTCGCAAGCATTACTTTTACGTAAAAAAGTAAAGTCCTTAGTTATTTCAGCCATTCATAACGGCTCACTTTTCCCTATGGCCCCTTGATTTCCTGCCGAGACAAAGTTAAAAGTCAAACTAATACTATATTCTTTAAATGTTTAACTTTTCTCAACTGTCCGCTCAGTGACTGAATACTCCTTGATTTCTTAACGAGTCAAGAGTTCTGCAAGACTTCAAAGTCAGACCACAACCGTCTGCTACTTCGAAGTAAGAACACGTCTATCTTTTGGCATCGATGCAATTCTACAATACCGATAAAATTTTACCGATATGTTTCTGCCTGCTCAGTAAACCGGTATTTCGATTCATATTCCCTTCAATAATGTCACAAACGGGCTTTTGATCCGTTTCCTATCGGAAAATTCAATTCCTGGTCGTGTGACCTTTCCATAACTTTTGTTCGAATGTGCGCTTGGATTCCTCTGAATATGACTGCCGGACCTCGATTCAGAGGGCCATTTCAGCGACAATTTCCAGAATAGAAAAAAGTGCAAAGCCCTGGCTCGAGGGGTTTTGGTGTAAATGAAGGTATGATATTCAAAATTGATTGAATTTTGAAACGTGATACGGTCTGAGAAGCAATTAACCTAAAATAATAAATCCCTTTGTTGGCACATACTTGCTATGTAACAGAACAATACCGATCGTGTTAACACTACCAAAGATATGTATAATGCGGTTCCAACAAAATATTCATTAATATCATCCCAAAAAAGTCAATTAATCCAGAACAAATCAGACAACGAGAAATTAAATACAAACCCATGACACGCGCAAAACACAAATATTTAAAGATCAATATCCACATGTTGCAAGCACGTTCACAAAGCTGTTTATCCACAGAGCGCACTGGCTCACAAAACAATTCTGTCACGAGCGAAAAAGGAAACGATAATTTCCTTTCAGCGCACCACAATCGCATTTCTGCATCTAGAGACTTGATGGATGCCGTGACCGTGCAGTGAGCACAGAGCTTTAGAACTGTTTCCACCAATAGAAGGAGGAGTGCATTTATCAACGTCTCTCTTTCAGCTTAAGATACATTCTTGAGAGTTGAAGTGACATTATTTAGCGCCTGAAGAATTCTCTTTTAAATGACTACGAACAATTCTCTCAAGATGAAATTCGCAATTAAGAGGATATATTATTTATTCCCTCGCAATCTAGATCCATCTAAAATACGACTTCTAAAGCTAGTACATACATACTTTGAGTAACGAATTTTCAGCCACCTGTATGTACTTTGCTCATATCTCAAAAGCGACAGTTTCTCGAGTTTGTTGTTCCTCTACTAGACTTCAACAAGTAATGAGGAATGAGTCGACGGAACAAAGTTGGAAGCTACTGCATTGTTGATATGCAATTTCGAAATGTTTCGTAATGGAATTAGAAGTTTAAGGAAACAGTTGGAAAAGTTATTATGTCAATTAAATATTAACTTACCTATTTGTGCAGTCTTATAATTGCTATAATATCAACAATCAGAAGTCTGCAATAGCGAAGGAACACGTACCAAACTCCGTTAATAATTCTACAAGAATATAATACTTATAAAATCGTGCTATCAAAGAATTTTGCAATTATTAAAGAAATCGAATTATGTAAAACGTAATTATACATGGATATTATTTGTCGAAACACGATGTGTAATAATGAAGACACAATAAGACACAAATTAAATTGTCTATAGAATTTAGAGAACCTATACAAAACAATGTTTCAGTTATGAAACTAAACAACGCAATATCAACATTATCAACGCAAAAGCTGAAGGCCAATTCCTATAATTAAAAACGTTCAAAATCTAGTCGCAATCTCATCTCAACGACAATTAATGTCAAAAACTTGTCAAAAAAGTAAGGATTTTAGAGGTATTTTTGACAGGTTGAGACTGAGATTAGACTGTGAACGTTCCTAAAGGGGTTTGAAGGTTTTGGCCCTAAAATCAGCCGCCATTTTAATTTTTTTTCAGAATCGCGGTGCACAACAAAAGTTATATATTTAGATAGAGGAGACTTATACAAACAAAAAATGTTATATAACATAATATCCTAAAGCGTCAGGTTTCGGAGTTATTCACCGAAATATAAGTCGAAAACAACTAGGATTTTTTTGTTTTTTTTCCTTCCTGGTAAGCATATTGAACTATTGAGGTAATAGAAACGTTATGAAACCTTTATGGAGAAGAAACAAATGAAGAATAGACATTTTTTAAATAAATAATTAAACACGGCAATTTGTAGTTCCAGAGACTAATCTGACAAGTGTAATGTCAAACTTCTATACTGAAAAAAACGAAAACACAAAAGACTTAAATGGGATTAGTCTCTGGGATTAAAAAACGAACTATAAATTGCCGTGTTTAATTATTTATTAAAAAAAAATATCTATTCTTCATTTGTTTCTTCTCTATAAAGGTTTTATAACGCTTCTATTACCTCAATAGTTCAATATGCTTACCTGTAGGGAAAAAAAACAAAAAAATCCTTGTTGTTTTCGACTTATATTTCGGTGAATAACTCCGAAACCTGACGCTTTAGGATATTATGTTATGTAACATTTTTTGTTTGTGTAAGTGTCCTCTATCTAAATATATAACTTTTGTTGTGCACCGCGATTCTGAAAAAAAATCAAAATGGCGGCCGACCTTAGGGCCACCCTCCATACAAAAATCTTCAAACCCCTTACGAGAATTGCCCCTGTCTTCTAATAAAGTTAAGGTCTATTATAATTATAATCTATTAATTAAGTAGCAAAGATAAAATATTTTCAATTCAAACGATGTTCCAAAAGCTTGACTATGATGGATCAGTAGATCCTTAACTAAACGAGACTTTGGCAGAAGTTACTCTAAAGCCATTAGAAAACAAACATAATTCTTTAATGAAGAGACAATCGGAACAAATTGCTTAACTTAATTTTAAAGACCAAACTCTATTATGTAAAGCTTAATTTCAATAAACATTGACAAATAACTTCGTCAATCATTTAATATTCAGTGATGGCTTAGGTCCCGTTCAAGTATTCAACCTTTTAATGAATAAAATGGAAGTGACAATTTCAGCGGAAACTATTTGCTCCTTCAGCTCTTTGTCAAAATGTCAACCGAGCAAAGATTTATTTGTGACATAACTCTGTTTGTCTCATTTGTGTAAGAAATATTGCAAATGGTAGGAATATTTGTTTACGTATGCCAAGTCTTTAACAAAATTAAACGTTTTCCTAAACAAATAGTAAGCAACCAAATTGTGTTCCAAAGAGACAATTCAGCTAATTTGATCAGCGATACTCCTAACGGATACGAGGGTCAGTGGACTATACGCTATGGAGGTTACAATTCATTAAAAGAAATGATAGACGAGACTTAAAATTACCAGTAACGATCCGTAAAATTAAGGAACGGGGTACACTAATAAACCTGGAAACTGATCAAACAGTATCAATATTAAAACGATCATTAATCACGCAGTGGACGATTGCTGAACGAATAAGTTGGTAAGTAGGTACAGATTTCGGAAACCTAATCTATTTCCAAAACCAGACTATTGATTCGTTAAGCTAAGTTCACAGTAGTCAGACAGTTACGAATAGCAGCGAAGCTAAATTTTGTTATCGTGAATTAATTATTGCCTTCTGAAGAAAAATAGATTTTGTACACTACAGGAATACTAATTTCGCCTAATCACGGTATTAGATATGGCTGATTGTATTGTCTTAAGAACAACAGTGGATGATGTAAACAGTGTATATTGTATTCAATACGTGACGTTCTAACGTTAATAATTTGTATTAAATTAATGAAGCCTTAAAAATACTTTATACCTACTATGGTGTCTTTATGGCATCATAGGTCCTGCTATTTCTATATTTATAGTAGGTACAAGCTCATCAGATTGTTTATCTTTAATAAAATGGCCTCACACACTTGTTCTGATTAGATCCCCATCAGCTAAATTCATTTTCTTTGTTTATTTTCTT
The DNA here is from genome assembly GCA_945859645.1 of Amphipoea oculea. NCBI lineage: Eukaryota > Metazoa > Arthropoda > Insecta > Lepidoptera > Noctuidae > Amphipoea > Amphipoea oculea. The sequence continues at coordinate 5,890,572 of OX243868.1, forward strand.
GTTATCTTTCGTATTTTTAAGTGAACCTTTGCCTTGTTTTACGTTCTTCACTCTTCAACAACAGAAAATCAAGATTCGTTTTAATGTTTCTTTGGCCGCCGAAACCACTTCTAATTTTCTTCCTTTGATATTTAAATTAGTATTTTTCCCGTATTTTTTGTTGTGGCAACATTACAAAGACGTCAGACCAAGCAAAGGCGTGACTATTGATTTGTTAACAGCCTTCTACAAAACACGCTTTCGCTAAATGATATGCAAATCAACACATATCTAATACAAACGCTATTTTCAGTGAATAGGGTAAGGATAAATAAATGCAATACATGACGCCGGTAATTAACAAACATAAAGACTGGTCAAGCGATATTGGACTCTATTGCAAAAGCAATTATGACCGTTATGATTTAATATTAGATAGGTACGATGACCTAATAGATCGTGTTCCAACATTTATGTAAGGAATTAAAGGATTTGCAAAGCCTTGGCATTGTGTATTATAGTAAGGTTTAAACGCAGTGTAGGTCAAACAAAACATGTTGTCCCACATACATACACCCGGCATTACTACCTGCTTCGAACTGGAACTGTAAATAATAAATGGATTTACGAGATAAAACAGAAAATAATGACGTTTACGTTGAGACTGGCAACACAAACGAGGAAGGTAAAAAAAGAAACAGACGGGAATAAGTAACTTCGAGGAAAACTATAAGTTTTCCTTTTTCCTTAAACATCATAGGGTGATCAGATAAAATTAATATCACAGTCGTAAGTTTGTTTTTTGTTTTATTTTATAGAGTAAGTAGTAATGTATTTGACATAGAAAGTGCAGCTGTTGCTGGAAACACAAAAAAAATCTAAAGATTATTAAAAGGAAAGATGATAACTTGACTGCCTCCTTGGTCTATTGGTCGCAAGAGCCATTGCTGAACAAGAGGTCTTGGATTAGATTCCCGGGTCGGGCAAAGTGTTATCGGGTTTTTTTATCTAGAATTTCTCAGTAGCCTGGAGTCTGGATTTGTGCCCGGTTGATATCAATAGGCTCGCCCCCTGGCGAAATGTGGATTTACGATGGTTACACTTCTGCCCAACCCTTCGGAAAAACCAGCCATGATGTTATTTAAAAGAAAAGCTGATGATGTCAATTAGCCGATTAAAAAACGAAATAAACAAACCTTCGCGATTTGTTCGGGTGCCCTTGACACGATTGTGAACCCAGCGACAATGACACGATATAAACCAGTGATGCGGGCAGTTTAATTGAATACTAGCGATATTTTATTATTTCGCTTAGCCTTCTAATCGATTCATGATCGAGTCGCATCATGAATTCGTGACTAATTTGGATACTGGGGTTTGAATTTTAAATTGATTTGTTACCTATACAACATTTGTAGAAATGTGTGGTCATATTTATTAAGGGTGTGGTACAGACAGACCATCAAAACTTTCTCCATGGGGCCAAAGTCGTAATCGTGAAAAAATAAGTACAGACATCAAGCTACCCGAAATGGTAAAATTTTTCCAATCAACTTTGAACTTTATACTTTAGCGATAAAGTTGAAATCTACTAAAGAAATTTGACAGATCGTAGTAGCTTAATGTGCTGCTGGCGTCCTGTACCAGCTGTACAAAACTCCAATATTTACTCGACTCAAATGTATGGGACGGTTGCGAGATTGTCCGAAAGGGTTACCGCTACCCCGGAACATAGAGGGCTAAGGAAGGAACACGGGTGGGTTTTAGTCAGTAAGAGTCTAACACTCCCTTCCGCTCCGACAAGAGCGGGAGGGGTCATTTGATGATTTCCCATCCACAAAAAAAAAAGCTGATAATTTTATCGCGATTACGATATTGGTCCTATGGAGAAAGTTATTCAGTTTGATGGTATGTATCACACCCTTAAATATGACCACATCTTTCTGATACACGATGAATACAACCCATATTTTATACTAAGTGTGAGTACCTATGTGAATAGAAAAATGTTAGGTATGTCGATGGCTAAAGAAAAGATGGTCACCTTTGTACCTATTTTTCTGTTCTGTTTTTTTTTTCTTGTTTGTTTATATATGTGTGGACATAAATGGTAAATCCATACTAATATTATAAATTCGAAAGTAACTCTGTCTGTCTGTATGTTACCTTTTCACGCCTAAACCACTGAACCGATTTAGATGAAATTTGGTATAGGGATAGTTTGAGTCCCGGGGAAGAACAAATGATAGTTTTTATCCCGATATTCCCACGGGATCGACACTTATGCGGGTGAAACCGCGGGGCGCAGCTAGTAAATAAATAATGGTGGATTGTGGGACAGATGCTATGGCAAGGAAATAAGTGTACTCAGAGAGGATATAGATGAAAAAGACTTGCATGCAGCAGCTACCCCAAACAAATTGGCATAAGACAAGAGAATGATGCTATTGATTTTACAGTAGGTCTTTTTGTATGTAGAAAAGAATCTAAATAAATATTATTACGTAAAGGCACTTCAAAATATAGATAGCATTAAGTATTAATGAAGCAGATAGTGCATTATGTCATGAATTACCTACTGACAAGATAATTACTATCAATATGTTTTTGATACGATAGTCGGTACTATATAATACCTAATCGATACTATCACGAATGAACGCAACATATCAAAACAAAATGTATCAATGAATTAATCGATTTAACTGGAACATTGAATGAAATACACATTCGTAATAATACTATCTATCAAAGCAGTGTAATCAAATGTAGCAGTGTAACAGTGTAATCGACTTTAGATCTTTTCTAGTTGAAAGTAAGATCATAAATTGAACGGCACTGTTGCAATTTATGAAAATGTTGGTCGCACTAATGAACTAATGAAATGATTCAGCCAAATCAACATGAATTGACAATTTAATTATTAATTATTTTCTTTTTCTGTCTTCATAATTACTTCACTTCTACCTTATTTCGGTTAATAATATTACACTTTCAGCTATTAATACTAAAGTTCCTTAGCAATTGTAATTCAAGTAACACACAGTCTTCATGACGGCCAGTGTCAAAGACCTCGAAATGGACAGTAAATCATATTATTACACAATCAGACTATTTTTTGTGAATTTTACGGTCAACGATTACTTTATTTGATTTGTGATTTCGCACTAGAGTCGAGACTCTGTTACAAATTAAATAATACAATAGGTACATTGTCGAATTTGGTTTAAAAAGAACTATACAATTAATTTAATTGGTTAATGATCTTCTATTTAATTTCTTTTTAATATTTTATTGAAGTTACACATTACAATTTAAGTGTGACAGAATAAATTAAAAACTTGGTAAACTTGTAATCCACAACATCAATCAATGTCCGCGAAATAATGATTTAGAAATAGTTTAATACATGCGTTACTTATACAGAAAAGTAAGGATTTTTTTTTTTGCTATTCTAGTACCTAATTCTACAGAGGAAGCCATGAAACGATAGGTACTTACGGTTGACGAGAAAACTTGCGGTCACAAGTTTATACCTTGGTTAGTGTTCTGGAGAACTAACTAAGTTTGAATACCTATGAGAAGTTCCGCAATCTACATATCTGGTGCAGCATATTTGCTTTGGCATACCTCGGAACATGCTTTAGCGTGCACACAGGGAATTAAAAGCTAAGCCTGATCTAGGAGTAGGCAAACTCAGCTCTTTAAACAAATACACCACTTGCAGGCTAACCAAGGCTACCTCAGAACAAATAGCAGAACAGTTGCGCGATAAAACGGCAACAAAAGCGAATGATATCTGGAAAAGGCGAAAGCTAAAATATATTTTGTCTCGAAGGTAGTAATAAAAATAGAACACTTGCGAGTTCAACGCCACATCAATTTTATAGGTGAGTGGATGTGCTGCCGTCCGTGAGAAGAATAGGGAGAGAGAACAACATCACTTCTAAAGCCTTGTACGCACTTGTAGACATGTACGTCGCAACTTGTCTTCAGACATGTCTGCACAAACATGGCGTCCGTCGGAGACATGTCTCCGACGGACGCCATGTTTGTGCCGAGACAACCGTTTAATTTACTGTTGTGTCTCAGAAAGAAATTGTGTTGTGTTGTAGTTACTGCACATTATCCCCCTTGTTTATAGACGTTAAGTAATGATTAGCGATTATTTAACCATACATTTTTGACGTTTTTAGCAACTATTGAGGGTTTGTTACCAGTCATTTCGCGGAACACGTCCACATACAAAACAAGTCTCGCGACAAAGCATTTGATGTCTCGCTAAAAATCGACAGCCGGGCGTATACAGAGCTAAATGTCTTGCGATTCAATTTTTGTTCTCAAGTTATAACCCGGTACATAGGAATCTCTGGTGTGTACGAGGCTTAACAACGTACAACGTACTATTTCATAGCAATGTCATAGGAACACAGGGGTCAATGTCGTGAACTCATGAAGTCACAAGTACTCATAACAGTCGACATTGAGGATAATAAAAAATACGTCGATATACTGCTTCGTGAGAACAGCCATATGCTTCTCATGACAAAACATCGGGAGACTGAAATAACCTTCACTTTCTTATAGTTCCTGTGTTTTATTATCAGTTTCAATAATGTGGGTAGTTGGATTTTATTTAGAGCATTTAGTTAGCATTGGTAGAACTACACAAATTCTAATTAACAAAACTCTCTCGCACGTAATTTCGAACATTGTTTAATAACCGCTTATTTATAATAACTCTCTAAGTTCATTTAGACTAGTCTAATAACGAGTCGACTATAAATTATTCATAGTTTAATGTATAAAATAATTTATTTGGCTAACTTTTTACGTCTCTGTCTAACTTCCTAGACACGAAGAAGTACTTAATGATAATCATCAAGCTTGGGCAACATCGTTAAAGTCCGGAATAAGGAAAAGTGTTTACATAGGTAATAATAATAATGATTACATAGGTACAGTCAGAGAAATTAAATTGTCCGTTTAATCAAATAACAACTGTCATTTTTGACAGTTTTATGAAATGGCTGTATCAACGCAAATTAACGTAGGGTGACAATTTGCTTAACAATTAATTTCCATGACTGTGTCTACTTAAGGAAATAAATGGTACCATGCTGGCCTGACAAGGAAAACGGAGAATTCACGTCAGATAGTTAATCAAATAAACATGTTATCCATACTTATTCACAATAGCAAGTACAAACACGTCTTGATCGACCATTGAATAGCATCAATTGCCTATTGAAATATCTACGAGATTATGATGCAAACCACTTGAACGGGGACTAAATTGTACATACATATGTAGCTATCGCCCCGATCGCTGCATACATACAATTTATCTTGTTAACTCTGCCGATCTCACTCAACGCAATCACCTTTATATAGTACTAGCTTCTGCCCGCGACTTCGTCCGTGTGATATTTCTTGTTTCCCCCGACCCACCCCGTCACATCGCACTACTTACCTGCCCGCGCTACACTTCGTTTTCGCTTAGCGTTCTTTGTGACTTTTTTTTTTCATTTTGCGTCGGGTCTCCTTAGGATCATAGCGTGGTGGTAAATAGCCTATAGCCTTCCTCAAGAATTAGGCTACCAAATGCAAAAACATTTGTTCAAATCCGACTGGTAAACAAACTTTTAATCTTTATTATTGGTAGGTATGAGAAAGATTTCCCAAGTAGATAATATATCAAAATTCGCAGAAAATCAAAACCATTTTCGATTCGACAAACGATATTTGGTTCATTTCCAATCGCAATTGGATCCAAAATTAATTTGTGCTTCCGTTTATAAGCTTCATTTAGCTAATTAAGTTACCTAATATTTGCGAGAGTGTAAACATGGCGTAAACGCATTAATAACAAAGCAATTTGACTCTATGAAAATTACCACTGTTTAGTAGGCTACGTAATCAGCCTATGTAATAATCTTCTCACTGCCGGAACACAGGCCTCCTCTCTGTGAGAGAGAGTGGGCTGTAATCCACTACGCAGGCCCAGTGCGGGTAGGTAGATGTCAAATGTCTTCGAATTTTTGTTTCTAGAACATGCCGGTTTCCTCACGAGATGTTTTCCTTCACCGTTTTTAGAGCAGTGGTAATGAAATTATTTACACAAAGTAAAGCGCCTATCTGGGTTCGAACCTAAGACCTACACCGGAAGTCGCGGCCGTTACCACTGGGCCACCACTGCTACAGACTTGACTAATTTACATTTCATAACTCTACAAATGAAGTTGAAAGCTTTTAAATTAGTACACCGCAAATTATGCAGATTATAATTTTAATACAAAGAAAGCCGCTACATACATTGGGCAATACTTAACAAGATTAAGACCACCGCTGCACCGGTTGTGGATGTGGTGTACCTTGGTTTTTATTGTCGGTCAATGAGAAAACTTAATGAGTTGGCAAACAAACTTGTATGGATTACGACGTAAATGGCTGCAAATCAACGATTTGCTCACAAATGTTGTAATTTAATTAGGTGTTTGTGTTTGGCGCTTGGTCAAAATTGATTTCTAGGAACGAAAGCTATTATGTGATTACTGGTTGGCATGTTAACCATGTAAAGGGTGCTCGTTACTTATGACTAATTGTAAGTCAACTGAGCACTATGGATTGTTACGTTTTATCCGCTCACAAACATCTTTACTGAATGTTATGAAATACTTAAACTTAGTACATTTAGAGACATACAGAACATCGTTACTATACTATTTCTTTTTTACAATTTTTTTTATTTTTTCCGTTTTTCTGATGACTACCTACTTACAGCATTATCCGTCTTTCAGAAAAAAAATCACGCCCTGATTACCTACATAGTACATCTACATTTTGCCAATTACGTTTAAGTCCCACGTAATAAGGCGCGAAAAAAAAAACTTCAAATTGCGTAGCTCATAAAGACAAATGACTGCTAAACTTATGTAAAAGACCTATCAAAACTCAAACGACACAACACAGTCATTATTACACAAATCTCGATTTACGTAGATAGGTATATCGCAAGACCATAATTGCGTCTTGTTCGCGTTGTATCCAACGAGTATGATACAGATATCAAATTCAGCCACTAGACGACTATATTAAGAGCCACCGCGCCGCAGATGCTTATTAAGGTGAAATTGCTTGTAGTTAGCGTTGGGACATGTCGGTTATGCTCATAGATATTATTAAAGTAGTCTCATTAGAAGTCATGTAGGTAGAACTTAAATCACTTATATTCTACTGCTGTGTTAATTTGTGTCGACTTTTGAAAGTGCACTGAACAGACTAGAATATAATACTCTTATTATTTACAACATATAAATCATACTATCACACTAATATTATAAAGGCGAAAGTTTGTGAGTGTGAGTGTGTGTGTGTGTGTTTATATGTTTATTACTTCTTCATGCTCAAACGGCTAGACCAGTTTTGGTAAAATTTTGTATGGCGGTAGCCGACACCCTGGATTAACATATAGGCTACTTTTTATCCCGATATTTCCACGGGATCGACATTTACGCGCAGCTAGTTACTTATATAAATGTAGAAAATTTACTAAGGGTGACAGAATGGGCAGTCTTATCGCTAAAAGCGATCATTTAAAGTAGGATTAGCACAGGAAAGACGTGTTCCACAGTACGTCAAAGTCTTGAAGTAAAGTTCCATATGAATGAGAATTTTGTTCCTGAGAATGACAGGAATACAAAGCACGATAATAAGTATTAGAAGTAGATGCTGGACCGAAAACTAATCTCGACGAAAACTAACATCTGGCTGAGAAACCATTCCCCAGAGAGAACACTTACTGTTTCATGAATACAAGAAACTTTCCGTTTTAATCTTGAGATAGGAACCGAAACTTTGGAAACGGCATCACACTAAAGACTAAACATAGGTACCTAGCTAGGTAGGTACTGCAAACCTAAATACTCTTTGTGTACTCGGAAATACCCAGAATCCCGGCAAGCTGCAAATAGTCTCGTACGTGGTTGTGACAGATTTTTCAGTAGAACGTTTTCTGTGAAAATTTTTCGGCCATTCAAGGGAACGAAGCTCTTAACTGCAGCCAGCTGGTCCATAAGCTGGCAAACATCGTTTCACACACGGCTGGGAATAAATTCGGTGGTAGGATTGTATTATAAGATTATACACTGGCGAAATGTACAAACTCCAGAGAATATCGAGCTGAAATTAAAAATCAGCTAACGGTAACTTATTTCGTCGAAATACGATCATTTAATCAGACATGTGGATGCTATACAAGCGGCTTTATAACTTGAACTGATATGGAATAACAAGCCGTATTCTTGAAATACCATAAGCCCAAGTTTCATGAGAACTTTTCATACCTTTTATAAGTAGAAAATATTGTAAGGGGTGTACGAAAACAAAGTTGGTTTTTACTGAGAACATTCGATAAGAGATTTTCTTTATTTCCTCTTTTTTTGGTGGATATTGAGTTCCTAAAATAAGACTTGCTATCGAAAATAGCTGCATTGCCTTTTGCAATCATTAACGAGTTAGAAACTTATCAGTTATTTTATGCCTATTCGCAAGTCTAGGTCGGATTGTCACACGGTGCAGTACAATTATAATGTAGCGTTATAGGATCGCTTGGCATAAAATCATAACTTTTTTTTTCACTTCTTCCCCGCACACAAATAGATTTCAACGGTAACTCTATAATACATTACTATCACTCGACGTTGCGTACTACCGTAACTAACGGACCATATTATAGCAACAGAAATACAGTATTAATCAATTCGTTACTTCTGACTTCAATACGCTTTTCAGAAAGTACACATAATTAGTTATTCTGTCATCACAGGTGGTCTGGGAACGACGTTTGTTTATTTCGGACCTACGTGCGTTCCTGATCATTAAAATGCCAGCCAAATGGCAGGCGACAGCTTAAACAATTATTCACTTAAAAACTATGCGTTATGTCCGCATTTTTGTGCATTCTAACGTGGAAATAGAAATTACAGTAAACAAAAACATTGGAGGGAACTAACATTGGGTTGTTGCGAATATTTTTACATTTTTTCCAAGGTTTCGTACATTTTACGCGTTCTGAATCGTTCGGATTGTCAACTGCCAATTCCAAGCTCTTGGCACCTTATGTTCGAAATCGAACATTTTATTCAGATTTTTCTTGGTCTTACGACCAGAGAACAAATCTTTCTTCAAAAGTCAAAGTCAAAGCATTTATTTCAAATAGGCACATAAAAGGCACTTTTGAACGTCAATCTTCTTAATTTTACTAATCCAGCAAACTTAGCTGGGTTAAAGGTCAACAACCCAAAAAAGTTTATTTATTTTCTCTTAGCCAGCGCCATGTTTATTTCGCTTCAAGGCAAAAACAATTTTCTCGTTTTCTTAGCTTCTTTGTAAGCACCTAGGTAATATATTATTCTAATGGAAGGAATAACTCTACGTTACTAAAAAAACAACAACGCGATCTAAAGATTGATTGCAGGAGATTAAGGTCCCGAAAAATCTTTCGGAAAGACGCAATAGTTGATGCAGCATCTTGCTACGGATGCTGCAGATGAATCAAAGTAAATTAAACTAGATAGCGTATCTTGATGAAGCCGACGCTTCATGATTTCCTCGTTTAACTTCTGCAAACTAATCCTACACAAGTTTATATAGTGACAATCGGCTGATAGCTCCGACAGTCGGTTTCACAACTATTAAATTCTAAAAGCATATCATAGCAAACTGAAATAGATTAGTTGCTATTTCAGTAGTAATCGCTTCGGATTTGACATTTGGCGCTATTTTGAGAGAAAGTGTTGATGGCCGTCTGTCATAATATTATTAAGTAAGTATACTTACCTGAGAAGACTTTTGTTCACATTTGACATTGTTTATTCGAATATCAGGAATTTCGGCTCGTTTTCATTTTTGTTGATGTTAAGCGCGAATGCCTTGTTAAGTCATGTGGATAGGGCCACTTGTGCTATTAAGCGATATTGATCGAAGCCGTTGTTCTGCCCGTAACAAAATTACAGTATCAACAACAAACACGTCCATATCCATTAAACTGATACCCTATATTTACGCGCGGTAAGTTAATTGAATAATTATGTGCTGGGCACAGATCGCAACTGGGGTGTCACGGCCGGAAGAAAGCGGACACGACGGATGTGGGCAAAAAGTTATTGCATTATGGCCGACAATGTACCCAGATAGGGTTGCCATGTCATCTTTATTTTATGTGGCAATAAATTACGTCGATAGTTTCTGGGATTTGGCATGGAGGATTGAATGATCATGTTATTTCGTATATTTTGTCGCTCCGACTGTCATTATTATGAGTAAAAGACGACAAAGAAAAAAAAAATACAGTCAACTTATAATCTTTCATAATCTAGTCCAACAATATGCAATAGGCATTAATTATGTGAAATCATTATTCATGCATACCAACCCTAATTACGATAAACTGATGGAAAACACGCGTGACTGACAGGTAAGCATGACAGCGTTTTACATATGAATTAGGTTAATTAATACGTTAACTCGACGAGTGAGAACAGATAAGCGTGCACTAGGTATAAGCATTTCAATATCTACTGGGAGGTCGTCTATACACTTGCACTTTCTGAGCCAGCGCGCACTAGCGACTTTTTGTTGACCGATGTTTGATCGTTCAGGGAATTAGTATGGAGCTATATTGAAGTGCACGCGTTTCATCGGCCGATTTTTAATCGCCGAATGCGTGCACTTCAATATAGCTCCGTACTGATTCCCTGAACGATCAAACTATCGGTCAACAAAAAGTCGCTAGTGCGCGCTGGCCCTCAGACTTTCGAATAATAGGTAAGTGGGTAATATTTTTATGATTAATTATTCAAACTGCATCAAAAGCTCTTAAATATTTACAGCAAGTTTCACCAGCTGCGATTAAGTTTCAGTTGAATTACTTTGGCACATACATACTCGTACATAAACTCCAAGCTTCTCCTCATGGGGGTAGGCGAAACTACACACTTTGGCACATAATTTCAGGCAACATATGTTCCATTTTTATGAGTAGGTAAGTACTTAGTGGCTATTACTGGCTATTCGGACATTATGATACTTACAAGCGAATAAAAAACAAACAATTTCATTTTTTCAAAGAGCTTCAAACAGATGCCTGACTAAGAAAATTACAAAATAATTTGTAATCTACAAAACACGTTCGCTTATCAAACTTCTTTAATTTTATTTCCTTTACTTGAAGGCTCTCATCATAAATATGCCCGTTGAAGCACAATTTAATGAAACGGACTTTGAGTAAATTTATAAAACAGCTGTTACCATTTTATGACTAAGACTGTAAAAATGTGGGTAGGTCTTCTATAAAAAGGATAGGTACTTACGTAAAAAGCTAGGATAGCACTTTGCCAAATGTAAAATTAACTTAAAGTTCGTAACTGTATCTATTGTCACAGCAATCAACATTAACATTATAAGCATCTCTTCCTTTATAGGCACTCGATCAATTAAGTATATCTGCCAATATTATACCATCGTGGCTGTTAGAAACCAACCCGTAAAAAAAAACTTTAAAAACTGTTTTAAGTCGGTTGTTTTTTTTGTAAAAAACTTTTTATTTTTCACTTTTTAGCTGTACCTACGAGTATCCCACACAAATTCAATTGACACTAGTTCATTGAAGAATTGATGACACCAACTAGAAGCATCATTTAAATTAGCATAGGAATGCCGGAGATGCAGGACATTTATGCATATAACATCGCACATAAGAATAATTAACTAATTTATTATATACTAGAACCTTCCTGAAAGTATGTAGATCACACTAATGAATGAATTATCAAAATCGCTTCATTAGTTTTTGGGAAAATCGCGGACATACAAACATACATACATACGGGTCGAATACAGAACCTCCTTTTTTGAAGTCGGTTAACAAAAGTTTAAAAACTTCATGTGATGCAGTGATAACTCCACACTCTGTTTACTGTAACGTGTTTACCTGTTTAGTTTCTCAAAATAATCTCTGACATGGAATCACGAATCTTCTATCTTTACGGTTTTCTAAATATACGATTGGCGGCATCGCGCGACGCTTACGCTGAGAAAAAGTATTTTTTTCTTCCCTAAGTATTTACGTCATTTTATCTTTTCGGATAGGAAGAAGGTAATCTGAGAAATTCGATGACGTCTGAATAGGCTGAAATAACAAATTTGGTTGTTATTTAACATGGGAGATACGACTGTTTATAAATTTGGCGGGGACGCAAAATAATTTGAATTTTGGTATTTAAGTCAAGGTATTTGAGAAACTAAGAATTTAAATATTTAGAATTTCACAAGTCTTTAAAAAAAAAGGCGATTGGCATATATATTAGTAACACAGCTCAATAAATTAAAAAAATAATAGTGTCTTCATTTAAAATAATGGTTTAACCAATTATTTACAGTTAACTCTGACAATATCATAGTACATAATATCCTTGAAAGCTTTTTTCTACTGGGTCGTTAAACTTGCATAAATGCTCCGCTGAATAATTACCACGTCGAAATTATCTGATAAACAAACAGAAACAAGCTACCTATTTGGTTATGAGTTGCCAAATTTGGCACCCGTTAAAATTAAAATAGCCGTCAAAATAAGTAATGCACCCAACTCTCAAAATGTCAGTTTTTTTTTACTTGTGGTACAATCACCCCAAAGTAAAATGCCTGATGTCCATGATAACATACTGTTCACCGGTAGAGAAACATAATAAAAGAAAATTATAGTAGGATCAACGATGTACAAAATAGCTCCATTAACCATTAAGCAAGTAGCATAAAATGTAGATATACAAGTGTGATAACATAGAACGAGTAACGTAACAGCCTATTACACAATTACACTGCCAGGCTTCCCTAGGAAATGAATTAGTATCTAATAAAGGAACCTAACTAACACATAATTACGTGAGATCGTTTGGAATTAAGTTAAGACGCCTACTGTAAAGGTGCAAGCAATGAGTTACGGCAAGAGCACACTTGTACTTGTGTGAATAGAATATAAATCAGAAAACCAACGTCGTCTATTACCCTACTAATTTACATCACGAAAGTTATGTAGTTAGGTAGTCGTGGAGTATTCCGGAAGATACCAAGTATTCATCTGCTTTAAGTACATAGTTATACCGAAATAGTCTCAAGCGCAGCCTTTTTTACGTTCAGGTCACGTTTATCGTTTCAAGCTCGCACTTTAGAAGCAGGAAAGTAATTTGAAGGCCCTTGACAGACTATTTTCGGGAATTGAGGATCCATTATGGAGTAACTATAGTGAAGCCTTCTAATTTCCTACGTATCTAAAGATTTATCTTTTTCAAACCCTCAGGAGGGATTTCCGTAAGGGACTATGTGGTGATTTTCCTTAGGGGAGTAAGTAAGTATTGTGAAGCTTGGATAAAAGCTATAAAGTCGATCCCTTCCTCAGTCCAATGTCTCTATAACGCTTTTGACTTTTCTCGATATAATCGGTAACATTTAAGTATCACAAAGACAAACTAATCTTTCTTGGATCAGAAGTTATCTCAAGAGATTTCCTTGTTACGTGTTAACATGCCTTCTTCTTCATCTTAGTCAAAGGGAAAATCTTTTGAGCGCTTCAGTTAGTAGAAGAGATTTACTTGATACCCAATAGTCATCTCTATTGATTTAAGCTATTAGGTAATCTTTGAAAGTAATAAAGTAGTCTCTTAATGATCTTTAGTATAGAATACCCACTAACTCCGGTGGTGTGAACTGAGACCATAATGACTAAAGTATTAAATATTTTGACGATAATCATATTTGAGTTCATACAAAGTTTAATAAGATCAGCAACTCAATATTTGAAGTGTAGCGTGAACTAGAGTAAATAATTTTAATGAATGTGTGTTCAACAATTTACCGATTAAACAAAGCTGTATAATAGGGTAGTTGGAAGTTTGAACCTCTTATACCTACCCACCATTTCTAAAACGTATCCCATAAAAGTAATAAAGCGCGGGTTCATTTAGCAAATATTATTTGCCTGAAAAAGAAAAACGATTTGAAGCGTTGTTCTGAATATTTCAGCGAGTGCATTAGAACGGGGCTGCGGTACGTGCCAGGAATAAATAGAGATCATTACACGCTCATAAGACGAGAGAAAAAATTGAGTGTTCGTACATTACACATCGGAGAGGGAGAAAAGTAAAACAAACATTGAGACGTAACACTTTATTTTAAGATCCAGAACTCGAGAAGCTTATTATCATCTGTCGGTAGATGACATTTATTTACACAAACAAAAATGACAAGTACACGCGTTTTGAAAATACCCTTAGCTTCCTTTTGCTTTTATAAATGGAAAAACTGAGCATACCTACCGATGCATTATAAATCTTCACTTCCTCTACTTAATAGACTATTGTTCTTCTCTGCGTGAAACACTGTAAAATTGAGGTCGTCCTGTATGGAGTGTCCGAAAGCGTCATTTACATCCTAACTACAATCATTGTCTGTAAAATGATCACTATTCAACCTATAGTACCATGGAAGTCCTATTGTGGTCGGGAGATATTCTCTATCAAATGCTCAGTTTGTTTATCGCAAGCTGACGATTCCCACAGCTGTAAAGGGCTCACTTTAGCGTAAGGTTTAATATTATCCAGATATAACAGTATTGTGTCGTTGTCTCTTTATATTTCAATACTAGCTTCTGCCCGCGACTTCGTCCGCGTAAAATTTCGGCCCTCGCTCGACCCACCGCGTCGCATCCCATCGCCCGCCCGCGCTAATACCTCGTTTTCACTTATAGCGTTCTTTCTATATTTTTTTTTGCTTGGTTCCTACTGGTCATGTATATAGACTATAACCTTTCTCAAGAATTAGGCTATCAAATTCAAAAAGATTTTTTCAAATCTATCTAGTAGTTCCAGAGATTAGCGCGTTCAAACAAACTCTTCAGCTTTTTATTTTTTTATTTATTATATCTTTCTGGTGGATAATCGGTTTATCCGATTCAATGTTTACAATTTATGAATTCTCCAGATGAAGGAATAAAATACCTCAACCTGAAAGCTCTCTTTCCAAACAAATTATTTGGAGATAAGCACTGGCCGATTCAAGTCGAACCAAACCATTCTGCAGTTGACAGGATGACCCAGATACCTTGGCCAGATAAAATCAGAAATGAAAAACCCTTTTGCTGTCACGAAATCAAAACTAACCTAAAATAATGTAGAACCACCACTAACCTAAATTAATATGTCTATAATATCTATTCTATACAGCAAATCATGGCTATCTTATAAATAATTACTGGCACTCTTCACGCTTATAGAAAAGGGCTAGTGTAATCAACAGAATTTAATCCCGAATACGAATACCAACATTATCTCGTGTTGAACGACGCCAACGTGAGCAGCAGACGTAATGGCCGACCAAGCATGAATAAAAATAAAAGAGGAAGCTATGCCCACACAGCCCACTAGTTTTGTTTATCCCGTAAGGAACAACAGCAAATAAAAGATAATAATGTATGGATATCTCTCTCTGGGACCGAATTTATGGTAATGCGGGTTTACATATAAAATGGTTGTAAAAATCAGATTTTGTTTTGTAATAGTTATCAATGTTAGGATTAGTTTTCTTTCTTGCTATAGGTTGAACCCATGACTTGTGAATATTAAAGTATGTGGTCGATAACGAATGATAAGATATTGTGAATTTTTAAATAATGATAAATTTCGGCAACATGGTGAGATGCTAAATATTTGATGCGATGCAAAGTTATTTTTGCGATTTGACGCAAAAATAGCAACGCTCAATAAAAACGCTTGGAACATCAGCTGTCTAGTCATACTTGCGTATCTTTCGATAATTTCCCGCCAGTAGAACAGATGATTTTATTTAAATACACCACAATATTATCAGGGAAAGTTTATAGATCAGTTTACCTATCTAAAACCCCGCAACATTTGCGAAACAACATCGTTTTTCAAAGCGTTACGAAAGTTTCGGTAGCTCAGAAAGTCTCGAGTGACCTGTCAAAAGATAGCAGACTAGCGAGTGTCGAGACTATGAATATTTATAGAGAGGCGCCGGAAATATAGACAACCCACAGTGCAAAGTCACCGCTGGCAGTTTCGCGGGATACTCTTCCATTAATTGTTCTTAATGTCGTAGAATGGATGATATTTTAATAGAAGATAGGTATGAAGCAATTTCATTTATAATATCTAGATTATCTAATGCTTGTTTTTGAGCTACCAAGAATACTACATAGCGTAACATCACGCCTGTAATCCCAGAAGGGTTAGGCAGAGGTGTACCTATAGTACACCCACATTTCGCCAGTTATGTTTAAGTCCCATGTATCTAACAGGAGGTGAGCCTATTGCCATCAACCGGGCACAATTTCGGTCTCCGGGCTGCTACTAAGAAATTCCTGATAGAAAAACCCAATAACAGTGCCCGAATTGGGAATCGAACCCAGGAACTCATGCTCAGCAGTCACATGTGACCACAAGACCAAACGAGGCATTATTTCGAAGGATAATTTCTCTGAATCGCGAAACCATTAATCTTAGAAAACGGTACCTACAATTTGTATACGCAACACAACAATTTACTTGCGTTTGACGTGTAAAATATGTACTTACGTGTTGTGTATGATATTTCAGAGCATAACTTCACGTCATATACCCGCACAATACTCTTTTATGAACAACAGAATATCCGCTTATCTTGTTTCCGATGTTACGTGCGAATTCCGGTGATCCTACATCGGGTACATGTATGAAAGCCATTAGGCAGTTATCACACGAGTCTATGCGCCAATTACGGGCAGCCAGATGCCGTCGGAACTCGGCTAATCTGATCGGGATATGTCCATGCATTTCCCACGTATATTGCATAAACACATTTTGTACTAAAACAAATACATTTATCATAAACCCGTAGGCTTCCCGCACTGAATTTATAGGTTCAATTACGAGTCTATGGAGTTAAGGTAAAACCGCGACTAACACGAGCACATATGATTTGATTTAACTCTTGAATAATGGACATAATACGGAACATTAAACTTTGTGGAATTACTATGTGAACGATAATAATATATTTTTTCCACGTGTTATACAGAAGTTTACCGTTTCCATCGATTTTCTCTAATACAGCGTACTTTGAGCCTAAAATACGGTAAGAATAAAATGTCATAAGTCTCCATCACAAGAGCACCTCAGGTTGTAAACTAGCTCATTGCTTTTACATGATTGCCGTACTTTACGATCTCACTTCTCAACCTTCGAACGCAGAATATATGGGGCATGGGGGCAAAAGGGCTATACGCACGAGGGTCCTGAAATATTAAAATCCTTAAATTAACGTCTTATAACCATTTTTCGTACCTACACAAGGCGTCATCTCTTTATTACCGACAGGCCCATTTTGGCATGATTTCAAACGTTCGCTGCAGATGTCATATGCTTTAAGCCTCGTTAAAATATTGTCTTAGAATTTTGCGGCACAAAGCTCATTTGTTAGGAGGAGAAAATAGGTTATGATTTATTTAATTTCGGAGAATTTTGAACACCTTCATTTGCAAACATCTTAGGATATCTTAAGTATCATTATAATGGCACAGTGTACAATTCTGAGTTTGTTGAAAAATTAACAGATCCTACTTTTGTACGGGGCCATGTCTTCTTTGATTGGCATGGTTCCCAAATTTTCCCCTAAAGATATTCAGGTCAACTTGAACGAATCATTTCGGCCATTTTTTTTTTATTATAATAATAAGACACTTCTGTAATTTGATTATAAAATTCCGCCGACTACTGAAGAATGACTCTGCCGGCGATAAGTTTTTATTGTTTGCCCCGACGTCATTTATTCCTACTCAGTTTTAATGAAAACCGTTGCTTTATGACGATAATTTGAGAAAACCCAATTTTATTAAATTCACTTACTTCCTCAAACACCAGAAAGTGTAATTTCGTATTTTATTTTCGTCAATTAATCAATCGTCATTATAAAATTATTACTGAAGCTAAACGAGTGCCAACCGGTGTGACTTTTCTAATTCAAACATTCACAAAACATAATAGAAATTATTCGCTATGATAATTAAAGAGAAGTACTTCACTTTTTCATATTTTTGTTGTCAACGAAGTAGCTGTTGTCGTCTAACTAAATGCTCTTGTCGTTGGCAGCGTTCCAGAATCGTACATACCACATAACGTCTAGCTAGTTCACTGAGATCCCATATCATACCTGGAGACCCACATATTATGCTCTAAGAATTAACCCAACACCCATTGTGTACGATGTCACTCTATATCAATATTTGACCTATTTGATGTCATAAAAAACTATGACTCAACTCAGCCACACCAAAAGATACATAATATCTCATGCAAACAATATTATCAAGCTCGTAGGAAATACATCTTAATCTAATCTATGATGTTTTGCGTTTCAGACACTCGGTGGACTCGGTCGCGTCGTATTCTAGCCAGAATCACGTTGACCGTATAAGGGCACAGAATTTCTCAGCGGCTTCTTGTCAAGACGAAGGCGACTTCGGGTCGATCAAGACAAGCCTCTTCAGACGGTCGTCATCCAATTTAGAATATCCCAACAAACGACCGGAGAGCGTCACGTCTAACACCAGCTCAACAAGAAGCCGCCTTCGAGAACTTGTCGAAAGGAAATCGAGTCAGGACGATCACAAGTCCGCGGCAGACACCGTCGGTGATATACAGTATTTTGAAAACCCTACAGAAACATTAGAGTTTGACAAACCGCGAAATTCGCTAGAATCTAAGAAAAGTCAAGAAGAACGTCCCAAAAAGAGGAAACTATCAAAGGGCAAAGAAAAAGATAAAGACAAGGATAAAGATCTTTGTGAAAATAAGAACAAAAAACACGAGAAGTATCAGAGTAAGTTAGCAGAATACTACAAATTACCCGTACAACTGCCTCAGGACGAATTTTATCAACATTTGACAAGGTCTAAAGCGGCAGAGGAACTCATACAAAAACGTTTCTCGAATTCCGATACTGAATTCAGCGGTAGCTACGGAAGATTGTGCAAACATAAAGAGCCTGAAGGTGCTAATTTACGACGCAGTCGAAGCTTGGCAGTGATAAGAGAGGAAACCTTCACTGATCTTCAGATACAAAACCACGCCAAAAGCAAGAGATCCCAGTTGATACCCCGCGCCCGCTTGTTCGACAAGCCTTGCTTCAAAGACAGGTAATTTATTTTATCTCTTCTTATTTCAAGTCAATTTTATTTTAAACTGAAGTAAATAAATAAATTCTGATGCTGTTCCACGTGCATGTTGGTTAATTTATTTACAAGTGTAATCCATCACCAACACCATGTTACGATTAGGATACGCTGTGTCTGTTGTCTTTAAAAACCGTTAGATAATACACAATTCTTACGCATTTTAGAGAACTAAATGCCACTATTTTGTTTTTTTTTTGTTGATCAGAAGTTATACCTATGCCGAAAACCTGTGAAAATGTATTAATAATCTCAGATTATTTATTCAGATTGATAAAATATAAATCAGTACCTATGTAGATTGGTAAAACAGTATATTGCACTTCCGATAACAGCTGTTTCATATTATTATCAAACAGCCGCACGGTTAGAATGAGAATGATATAGGGTCAACGCATAAATATTTGGGAAAGCGTATCTAAGATTTTATCCTATGACATCACAAGTTATTGAAGGTAATTTAACGCAAGTTTGTATCTCATTTCAGGTTGCCAGGACGTGCAAAATACCAAACGAAAGAGGAAGTTCTGGAAAGCATATACATTGATAGCACCGCTTCTTGTTTTGGGGATATAAACGCGCAGAAAGAAAACGATAAACCAGAAAACATAGAGAATAGATCGGAAAAAGAAGAAGTCGTATCGCGAAACGACAGCCATCATTCGAGATCAGTTAGCGGAAGTTGGCCGAACTTGAATGAAGAAATAAAACAGACAAACCTGTCTGAAGATAGCATCGGACATTCCCGTAACCCAAGTGAAATTGATAGTTTAGATTCTAACTACGTAAGAAAACATTATAATTTTGAAGCTCATAGAAAAAATTATAAAGACAGTTCACCTGAATCAGACCGATCTATTGCATCGCCTAATCCCAGCAAAGAACTTTATGTAACAACTGACGAACACGGGACTGATAACGAAGATAAAGAAAGATCGAAAAATAATACACCAAAATCATTTACAAACGACAGTCTTACGCGGAGTGACAAGGCTAAGCCAGTCGAACCTGAACCAATAAGTTACACAGAAACCTATGACAAAATTTCTGTAAAAAATAAAAAGAGTGAAGAAAACGCAAGTCCAACACCAGCAGAAATCGTACAAATAGATGAATCGAAAAACGATAATGATATACAATCTATAGCCTCTGAAAACGACGAAATCGTGTCAAGCCCCCCGGATAGCATAACTTCTTATATTTCAATTTCAATCGCTTCGTCGGACAAGTCGCACAAGTTAGAATACTTGGCTAATTCTCTTGCCGAAAAGATTGACGAATATTGCGACTCTCAATTTAAAGAAAACACTTCCATCGCATCGCACACCATAAATTCTGAAAATAATAATCAAGAGACAGATCCCATATATACTCAAGTTAATAAGAAAAAGACCTTCGCTGACATTCGTAGAGATTCTTTTTTAAAGAAGAATGGCAACCTTTTCAACGAAATATTGAAAAAACAGAACAACGAAGTGTATGTCAGTAACACATACATTGAAAGTGATACGTATTCTACAAAAAGTCACTGCACTTCTAAAAACATTACAACTGAACCTTTTGTTACTACCCTTATCGAAAATCAGTACTATTCGCTTCCTGACATTAATATCAGCAAGTGCTTAAGAAAATCAGAACGTATTGACGCTCAATTAAGAGAGGAAGATCCAGAAGACATACCTTGTGAAAACACATATGAAATAGCACAAACACATTTTCGGGAGATATTATCTTCAAAAGGCACTGAAAATTACGGTCAATTAAATAAAACTTTTACAAAGCCAACACATAACATAAAAATTCAAACAAATAATTGCATTTACCTTCCAGAATATACAGAACCACAATTATTACAAAACTTTAACAAGCTTGATGACGACTTAAAGTCTATTATAACTGTCGATAGTTCTAACGCTGACGATAAAGAAACAAATTATTTTCGTTCGGATAACCATCAAAACGAAAGAGAGATAAATGAAATAGAAGGAACAATAAGAAACAACAAAATCATCACAAAATCGGAAAGCCTGAAAATATCAAATTCCGACTACAGGCCAGAAATAAATATAACAAAATCTTTGTCTAACGATAATATAAATAAATCTTTGCAAGACAAGAAGCCACGACTAGGAATAATTAAAAAACATTATTCTCTTCGCCAACGGGATCCAACAGAAGAAGACGAAATTATTCGAATACCTAGCCCAGACACCGTAGAAAAAAGTATTGTTAAAACAAGTGATCCCACGACAACGAAATCGTCCACAACTGAAGAAACAAATACCCATTCACTTTTATCAAGAGTTCAATCATTCAAGACATCAGCAGAGTCTAATATTGCATTGGTCCCTCTAAGTGGTCACCAAACAATTGTTATAGATCCACCGTTGACACAAACACCAAACGAAAATAACAACCGAATAGAATTGAATCCTCAGCGTGAATCAGAAACGAAGACAACTCTACCAGAAGTAACGAATTTGATAGAAAGGCAACCAAAATTTGAAGTAAAATCTGTTCCGGAATCCGTTACTGAAACTATTAAAGAAGTAAGAAAAGTAACTGCAGATAATTGTATTGATACATCCAGTTACTATACACCCAAAGACCCTTTCATAACTATTAAATTAAATAAAGTTGTCAAAACCACTATACCAAAACTCAGAAAAGAAACAACTGAAAAAATTGAATTTGTGCATCCCAAGTTTGACAAGCCACCTCCAAAGTTGATAATAAAGGATAACAAAAATTGCCAAGAACAACCATTATATACATTCAAAAAAATAAACACCACCATGTCAAGACCTCAGGTATTACAGGTGATTGATTCCAAATGTAAAAAGCAAAACATTGCGGCAAAAATGGAAAATACCATTGAAACAAGTGCTGCGGTTAGTAAGAAACCAGATCTCCCAGTTGAAGTTAAAGAAGAGATTAAAGCTCCTAAAACTGAAAGCAGTGTAAAAGAAAAACTTAATAACGCAATTAAAACCGATATCGAATATCAAGAGAAACTAAATTCAGTTAAAAACTATTGGTCAAAGCTTGTAGATAAAAATCCAGATGGCAATGAGAACATAAATAAACAAGAGTTAAAAGTTCATCAAGAAGATTTTAACAACAATAACGGCAGTGATTTTGGAGATGTAAAAGAAGAAAAGAATCAACAGAAGGACGATGACAGCAAATGTTTATCAGAAATATCAGTAGGAAACATTATCAAGTCTTTGGAAAGCGTTAAAATTGTAGACAGTATACGCAAAATCAGTCAGGCTAAAATACAATTATGGAAAGATGAAACCGAAAAAGTAAAAAGTGACTCAGAAATAGAAGAATCAACATTGGATAAAATTGTTAAGGACTGTGATCCAAACTTTTATGATAAGAGTGAAGTAAAATCTGAAATAGATTTATGCAGAGATACTCCAGAGATAGAAATAGTAGAGTTAAGCTGCGACGATAATCAAAATCAGAAGACTCAAGCTACGCTTATAAAAGCAAAGGGTTTCGAAAATGGATGTGATGATTTCGATCACGTTAGATACAAGGTGATGAAATCAGAATTATTTAAAAACAGCATGATAGCTAATTACCGCAAAGAAGCTCAGTTTGACGGGTTGTTACAGTATCTACAAGATTACAGCTTTCAGGAACTGTTGGTAAATAACAACATCGTAATTATCGAACCAGTTCGTACTAAAGTTGAACCGGCACCTAGAAAAAATACAGATACATGTAAAATTCCACCAACTTTACTGAAGAAAAACGATAATAACGCTTCCACTGACAAGCCTAAAAATGCTGTACGAAGACATTTCTTTTATCATCCTATAAGAGTAAACAAAGAAATAATAGAAGAAGAACTCCCCAACCCAGATACGGTGAAGAAAGTAAGAAACTTATTCGAAGATACATTGAAAATGAAAAGTCCTATGACGCATGATCCACCATTGGTTAACGAAAACATAGGTTTGACCAGAAGAGCAACGTCTTATAGGAATCTTAACGAAGAAACAAAAGGAAGCAAAAATGGTAGTAGAAAGAAAATTATACGACAACTGACCATAGATACAAACTTTGGCAATAAGAAATGGGATAATGCTAGTCTTTCCAGTGGTGTGTCGAGCGGAGATCTCAGCTCAAACAACGAATATGAAACTGATGGGCTAAGCCCATACTCACAGAAAAATTTAAAAGATAATGTATATAGCTCAAGTGAAGAATATCTTTGCGATTCAATGAACCAGGATTTTTGCTGTGAAAGTCAATACGTAAGCCCAGATATTTTAAGAAAAATAAGAGAGTGTGGAACTTCAATAACATATTACGGAGGAAAAGTATTAACCTCAAAAACTGGCTCAACCGTAAGTCCTATGACGAAAGCTATAATGGAAGAAATAAAGAGTCTTCAAAAAAACTGCAGTAGAGATTGTTATTCGTGTCAAACCAAATGTCGTGGAGATAAGTGTTCATGTCTCGTAGCAGATAAACATAAGCAAATGCTTTCGGAAAAGCAAAATTCTAATACGAGTTTAGATTCAGGAAATCAAAACCAAGATAAAAACAAACGAACAGAGGGGTTCCCAGGTTTTAAATTTAAATTAGTAAAATCGAACAGCTGTAGCAGTCGTTTAGAGCTCACAGGTACAGATGATAGCAAAAATCCTCGAAACAAATTCAAAAAACAAATATCAAAAGATGACCCCCCATTACTACATGATGACGAAAATTCAGTTAAAAATAAAATCTGTCGTCTTGAAAGCTACAGTAAAGGTATTGTTAAGACTCCATTTGACAATAAAGACAGCGGAATTAAAAAGGACATAGTAAAATCCAAAATAGAAGCTATAAAACAAAATGATGCTATTATTAAAAAGAAAGAAGCTGCTTTACAACAAATGGTAACCGTTACCGAAACTAAAAAAGAAGCTATGATCCCGGAACAATATAACGAAAGTACAGAGGAAGATAACGCAGCGGCACAAGCAGACAAACAAGCGGCTAATGCCCACACCTTCGAAAAGAAATTTTACTATGTGAACGATAACTTAGACCAAGGCAAAGTGACCACAGGAAAATTCGGAGAAATGGTGTTCGAAGAGTTTGAAGTTTTAGAGTCTTGCTACGATAGTTTGAATAGCAATAAGTCATTAAAATAATGAAATATGTCTACATTATTATCATAAGCTTTTGCTTACGTAAAATGTGATCTGTATTCAAATAACACTAATAAATTATTGCTAGTAAATATAGTACCTATTAATATAAATATTTCGCTTATAATCATGTATCTAAATTAGTTTAGGTGTATTCTTTTAACATAGATAGCTGTTAACATTCGCGATCAAAGTGTACCGTATTATTGGTGATGGTCTCTTTTTCTGTAATAAATGTATTTTATGGATGCTGCGGGTTGTTTAGTTTCCTAGATCCTTACCCTCAGATTTTTCGTGCTCGACTTTTGTTGGCGTTTTAGTTCCATGTGTACATACACTTGTGAAGAAGGAGCGGCGCACGGGCCGCCAACGGCGACACCACGACTCCTGGTAACAAAAATATAACATCTTTAGAATTAAATATCATTTTTTAATGAATTTTGTGTATCTGACCAGCAGTAGACCTCTGCCTTTCGAACACAGCCGCCACTTATTATTTAAGTGTCTAGTTAGAACAGGATTAGGGAAAAATTTAATAAACGGTATAGAGAAACGGATGTTTTTCAATCTTTGTTAACATTACACGTTTATAACCGAAATAATGATTGACATTTAGGTAGGAGCAAATCTGTTTTACGGCCTATTAACATCAATGTCGAGAAGCTGTGGCAATGTTTAGAATAACAATTGGCAAACCGCCTTGAAAGATTTTCGAATAAAACGGGAATACATTTAAGTGATCACAATTTGATTCACATACATACATTCATCATAATCCTCCTGCCCCTATACCAATTTATTTAGTGTGGTGCAGCATGAGTCTTCTCCTTGCAAACAACTCTATCAGCCGTTATCCCAGTTTTCACCTCCTTTCTAGTCATTATCTTCTTTCACAAAACCCATCCATAATTTCTATGGTGTTCCTCTACTCACCATCATCATCATTTCAGCCGAAAAACGTACACTGCTGGACATAGGCCTCCCCCAAGTACCGCCACTTCGACCGGTTCTGTGCTTTTCGCATCTAGCGGATTCCTGCAGCCTTCACCAGGCGATCGGTCCACCTTTTGGGAGGCCTTCCGACGCTACGTTCCCCTACTCAGATTTATATATTTAGCGAGTGAAAAATTGCAGTAACTAGATAACAGGATCACTCATACCATTAGCTAATTACAATTTTGTAGCATTTAACTAATTAGGTACTCCAATTGGTGGAAAGCTTTTTTACGGTTTAATTGTTTGCGTCTGAATGATTTTTAGTTTGTATTAATCGATCGTGTTATTTTGTTTCCTATGTTATATGTATTTTGTATCGACTTTTTTTGTTGCCTTTTTTGTTTCAAGTTTTTATCAGTGGTAACTTGTAAACTGCAAGTTTCCCGAATAGAATAAAATAAATAAATGGTAATGAACGAGACGCAAAATGTTCGTGTCAGCCCAGTACCTACAAAAGAGAGCATTTAGAATGTTCATATGGCATGAAGTACACACAATAATTAATCACAGAAGCGACGTAGAAGACAGATATATGAGAGCAGTAGACACGACTGTTAGTCATAGTCTGTGACTTATTAGACAGCTTCTACGTTTCAGTAATTACTCAATTAATCAGAATTTTATTAAGATAGATCCAAAAATTATAAAAGATAGATTCAATGATAGAAGATAATATATTATGAGTAGTAAGAAACGAACAATCAAAATTACGTAATTGCTAATTGCACTAGTGCCAAGGCACCACTAACTTTATGGTCCTGGCTTGCAACAGCACTATATCACGTGTCAAACAACTGTTTGCTTGCTGGACCGTGATAAGAGTATTACGTTTACGCTTTTGAATCACTACGCTAACTGGAGGAAATTTTACATTATTTTAGGAGTACCTATGTACAAAAGTTTGTTTAACATTTTAGGTTATAAATTAAAGAGCAATTCCCGTATTTTAATAAGAGCGTTCACATTCTAACCTCCAGTCCTCGATCAGTAAAAAAAAAATTTATGGGGTTTTTGACATTGATTATCGCTGAGATGAGATTGCGACTACATTTTGAACGGTTTTTATTACGAGAATTAGCCTCCTGTTGTTGTTCCTTACTCTTTCCTCCGTATCAGATCGTTGCCATCGGCATTAAGAGATGTCTTATCGTGCAATGCACCAGAATTTCGTCTGCCTTCTTTTATTAATTATTGGGCACAATTCCAAGATTTTTGTCAGGTACAAAAATAAGTTAAGTACTTACCTAATACATTTTTGACCCGTAGTGAAATTGTCAAAACTGCGCAATAGAAGTAATTTTAAGATTTGACATCCTTTGTGAAAATTGAAGATGTTACACAATCATGTTTCTTCCTTGTTGTATTTAGGTAAGAAAGTACTACAAGTAGGTACTTACAAAGAAGCAATTTGTAGTATTTTTGTTCAAAGTAATCTCTTTAAGAATTCCATTACTGTTGGACGTGCTGTATTCCTGCCAGACGCAAAGTTACGTTGGAATGAAAATAAACTATTTGCCGGAACATTAAATTAGCCAAATAACCGTCAAGCTACCCTGTAGCCCGATTTAAATACTTTATTTTGGCACCTTCGTTTCAAAATGTTTACGTTAGTCTCATTTGATCACAGTTTCAGACTGTAAAATAAAACTATAAAGACGCCAGCACATCAAGCTACCCGAAACAGTCAGATTTTCCCAATCAACTTTGAACTTTATGCTTTAGCGATAAAGTTGAAAACCTATTAAATATATTTGACAGATTGTAGTAGCTTGATTTGCTGGCGTCTGTACATTGTATAGTGTTTGGGTTATTTTAATACAAAATATTGGCCCACTGTCTCTTCAGAATACGTTTAACCATTTCAATGCAGGCGTGCAGTGTTAATATTATCGTTTTATTCTGAAGATCAAGCATTATTGGCACAGCTTATGTACATTTGTTTAGCGCAATAACTGCATCAAATGACAATCTATCTGGCCATATTTATTTACCTAAAATATGGCCAGATCGCTTGTAAGTGTTCTAAGAAAAGATAAACGAATTGAACAACGGAATAATAATAATACAAATACAAGAACAGGGTTATCTTATTTAACAAATAGTTACTAGATAAAAAAAAACATTATTTGACTGTACCTAGAGCTACTAATCAACCATATTAATGCGCTAGATTCTAATGAATCTGCCAGAAACTAATAGATATAGAAATCTAAGCTGAACTAGAACCGATTTGAATTACAGTGCATAGTAAATATGGTTTGTAGCATTGATGTATAAAAGTTTGTAGTGAAATGTAGGTCCACAGTGATAGATAAGCTAATAGATACGTTGACCTTTTTTGTATCGAATGAACCAGTACGCACTACACAACCAACAGGTTTAAGGTCAACGACCCGTGAATTGATTGTGAGTACAGAATAACCTTGGCGATACATGTGTAGGAATCATGTTTTTTAGTTCACTGTTATCAACGGTTTATGGTACAAAGTGTACTTTTTAACTAGAGTTGGCTTTTTAATAAGAGATGAGGGTATTAACCTCGCGTTCTTTGGTTTTCCATAGACTTAATTTCAAAGATGAGTCGTAGCAAAAAGAACAATGATGACAATGGATTCAAAATATGTTACGTCGACGTAGACGACATTACTTCCTTGTGGAGTGGAGACTAACAACCTTTTTAACTCGAGTGCTCGTTTATTCCTATCAAGCTTACGATACAGGACAAAGGGAACACTCAATTGATATGCACACTTGGCAACAAGCCGAAGCCAGCGAAGTGATGTCATAAATTAAACCATAAACATCAAACGACAAATTAATTTTAACTGACTTATTAATTAAACTCGGCTATAACCAATCAAAAATTATAGCTACCTAATAATTTTATAGATCGTTTACAATTTTCCCGGACGTATAAATTGAGCCTCAATTCATAGAAACTTGATTACGGTATTGAATATCTAGCTATTCATATCAATTGGTGTGTATTCAAACAAAACAAATTCAAAGTTCAAACCATATTTCATTAAGATCAATGAAACCAATAACTAGAGGACCAGTATTCATGTGACCGCGTTACAATTATTACATACTAGCTAGGTACTGCCCGCGACTTCTGACTTTTTTGTTTTTGCTCGCCTGCTAAGAGTCCTATTGTAATGTTAAATAGCCTTCCTCAAGAATTGGGCTATCAAATGCGACCGATAGTTCCCGAGATAAGCGCGTTCAAACAAACAAACCCTTCAGCTTTATTATTAACATAGATTTACGTTCTATGATGGTTCGGCTTGAAATGGTCATATGACAATAATGTGTCATTTTCAGTGCGTTCAAAACTATTACCATATTTTGCAACAGTGCACATTTAGATAAGTAGTAACGCGATTGTGTAACTTGCTTCGTCCATTGTAAACAAGCGTCCTGGTTTACACAATTAAGATACTGCATCACACAGAATCTGAGCATTCCATCTGCCACATATTCATTTACTCTTCGACTTCGTTATCGCTCATAACTTCTTTGTGTACATCCAAACCTTAAATACTGGGCACATTTCGGTGTAGCAATGTTTATTCTACTCCATCTAATGTCCAATATTTTTGCTGCTGTAAACTCTACATTTGCATTTTTTCTTTTATTGGTATATGTACGTACTTCCGTCTTGATTTTCCTCTTTGCCTCTATTTTTCCTTTTATGTTGGTTATCGTGCAAACCATAGGTACCTATTATGCTACAGGGTTACTTGTTAAAGCTAAATGAAGCCACGGAATCATCACATTAACAAATGCATCCGTAACGCTGATTGAACACGGAAAATTACTCAGTTAACGATAAACAGCTGCAAATAAACCGATGTTTGCCGAACAATATTATTTAAATACGTTTTAGATTAGATATCTATAATTAGTATTGCAATTAAACAAACACTTCATTGTCTTTGATTGAAACTAGTTATTACATTAGATGATTCCTATACTACATTCACATAATTATCTAGCAATCGGATCTAACGTATGTGAATACTGAGTAACTGTAATTCGTCATGATGCGATTTCATGACGAATAGCATACGTCATTCCCTAGATGGTTTCAAATAATAAATACCTGACAAATACACCACATAGTAAGTATCTTATATCTGAGAGATAATATAAGTAAAGAAGAAGAGTTTGAAGGCTTTTAAGTTCATGTTATTCAGAATTATGCTTGCTAGAGTGAATTTAGCAAGCTGTTGGTAATGTAGGTCAATTACCAAACGGACGAACAGGTCGTTTACCTAATAGTCATGTCACGCGACGTGTCCACTTGTGGACCGCTGGAACTGAAGATCTATTTAACAAGTAGCAGAACGTTTTTGGTGTGGTGCCTCATGGTGTTACCTATCTGATATTTAGACTCTAACCAAAGACCCGGCCCACAAAGGAAGGACTTTCCAATATCCGATATGACTCGTCTTATTAGTCATGATTTTTTATAAGGAACACCCACGTACTGATTTCCATGGCGCTATGATTTATGTATGATTTCTTCTTGCCTCTTTCTGCTATTTATACAAAATTATGTCTGCTTCAATACGCTTATTGAAGCAGACATAATTTAGGAAGAAAGGCATTGCATGCATTGTGGCAAATTAAAAAGTTCGGAATATCGCTATATTCCGAACTCTTTAATTTGCCATAATGCTTTTCTTTCTTGCCTGGCCCTATGTTCCTTGGACACGGAGCAATATGTTCTTATTTTTCTCCTCTGCCAGCTTTCAGCTTATCATTCACACCTTCTTCATTCATATCATCCCCACAATAATTTCATCTTATCTTAGGCTTCCCTCTCAATTCATTCGCCATTTCATACGTTTCTGTCCTTCTCATATGTTTCTATGGAACAAGCGCAACATTTTAAGTCCCTCGAATGACCAGAATATTGTACTATACCTTCTATAATCGACTAATTGATATTAATCTTTATTTAGGACGGCTGAGTTAAGGCGAATGGTTACGCCAAACTTCAAAGTAGACCTCTCTTTGAAGGCCTACTTCTCCCAAATGGATAGCCCAAATATATTTAAAAAAATATATGATATGTGACATATGTTTACAAATATAATTTAAGTTTGATTTTTTTAATATTACTGTTAGTTTTAACAATAAAAAATCATATCCATCCTCTTATTTTACGCAAGAATTTTCTTTCTACTTCCAAACGCCTGAAGCGATTTTGATGATTCTTTCACCAAATTATAGCAAATTTAATGGTTTATAAAAATTAAGTTTGTTTTTTTTAATAATTATTATTTAAGTGGGAAAAAATCAGTAACACCATGGTTTTACCTATACGGGCGCGGGCAGCAGCCGCCCGGTCAGTCTCGCTGTAGCGTTCGCACGGAGAGGTTGTGTCGCATGTCGGCTCGCTCCGATCTGCATTTTTGTAGCAAAGACTAAATAGCGCAGATAGTACACTCGGACTGTTCGTTTACGCTTGGACGTTGATAGTATTAGTAGTAGTGATAGTTTGTTTGCGAGTGGACGATATATTATTGTCTATTGAATACTAATATAATAATAATATCAATAAAACACGTTTATTCAGTATACAGATCGTTTATTCACGTATACAAACTATAAAAAATACAATTACAAAAAAAAATAATTAAAACTAACTTATGACTAATACCGCTCTTAACAGTGGTAGTTTTTAGGGTTCCGTACCCAAAGGGTAAAAACGGGACCTTATTACTAAGAGTCCTCTCTCCGTCTGTCTGTCTGTCACCAGGCTGTATCT
Source organism: Amphipoea oculea (assembly GCA_945859645.1). NCBI lineage: Eukaryota > Metazoa > Arthropoda > Insecta > Lepidoptera > Noctuidae > Amphipoea > Amphipoea oculea. The sequence goes on from OX243868.1 coordinate 5,921,764, forward strand.
CACGAACCGTGATAGCCAGAAGAAGGGTTATGTTTTTCGAGAGTATATAATATACAGGGTGAATTTTTCAAGTGGGCGTGGATGGCCAAATTCTATACTATGAGGAATAGCGAAAAATACTCAAAGGAGTCGCGGGCTCGATTTTGATGAAAACTAAAACTGAATCATTGGATTTTTGAAAAATCAATATTTCTAGCCAGGAATCGAACCTGTTGATTTTGAAAAAAAAACACACACTGTATTATTACACCATTCGATAGTGTCCCTAATAAGGATCAAATTCTGGGAAGTAATGACATACGGCAAACTTAAGGAAAATGTTGAATCTTAATAAACTGCTTCTTATTATAAAGTATTCATATTTCATACCTCGATTACGTACCTTGTTCGAAATGATGCTCAATATTTTTATTTTACTAACACACCCGCAGCGCAGTCACCTTCACAACATTATGTTCCAAATTCAAATTTCTTTTACGATCTTTGGAAAATATTCTAATGGAATCACTAATATTGTAATGCTGAATGGCAGTACAATCCTTGAGACGTCGAATCCAGCTATGTATTGAAAACAATGGTCGCGTCAGGACACGTGACCGTCAGGAGAGATTTCATAGGGGAGAACTACTACTCCTAACTACTAAGTATCCCCCTCTCTTTCTACGGCGGCGCCAACCGAAGTGAACCAAGTGACACACGACAATGGATGGATGGATGGATGGATGGATGGATGGATGGATGGATGGGTGTGGGTGTGGGCGTGTGTGTGGGTGTGGGTGTGGGGGTGTGTGTGGGTGTGTGTGTGGGTGTGGATGTACGGATGGATGGATGGACAGCTGATGGCTCGACCGTCTGTATAGTACCTACACTGCTGTGTATTCGTAAAATTCGTGTATACTCGTATAGTGTTTAAAATATGGAAATTGAACAAAGTGCATCTATTAATGAAAACAGTGACGCAGAAATAGTGAAAAAAATGAGTTATATTAATTCGATTAATAATTGATTTATTTCAACGTTAATATTCAAGTTTTCACTTCTGCCGGCACTCCCGGAGTGGAACCCGTCTTTTTTTTTCTCATAACCTATCGAGTGGGGTATCAAAATAAAAGGTTTTAAAAGGTGATTACAAAAATATATACAATTTATTATATGGTAAAAACTAATTCAAAGTGACAAATCGTAAAAAACACCTACCAAGAACTAAATCGTCAGCGAAATCTTTCACATTTGTAAACTAAAAAGCAGGAAATAAAAAAATTACAAAACCCGACTGCAACCTTATACTAAAACTAACTGAAAAGCTAAAAACAAGCCCATTTTAAATTAAATAAAAGTTGGAAGCAGGCGGGACCCATTTGAGTTTGTAACTATAATAATGGTATTCTTCTGGCAATCACGGTTCGTGAGATACAGCCCGGTGACAGACAGACAGACGGACAGAGGAGTCTTAGTAATAAGGTCCCGTTTTTACCCTTTGGGTACGGAACCCTAAAAACTACCACTGTTAAAAGCGGTATTAGTCATAAGTAAGTTTTTTTTTTCATAATTGTATTTTTTTATAATCTGTATACGTGAAAAAACGAACTGTATACTGAATAAACGTTTTTTATTGATATTATTATTATTTTTTATTTGTCTCTAAGAAAGCAGTATTTTTACTGTAAGTACAATAGCATTCATACTCACAACATAAATATTGTACGTATTCTCGATCCATCTACACTCAGTAAGTAGGTAGCATCATAAAACTGCCTAAGACAAAATGCATCCCACGCCGCATCTGCATGCGCTACGTACGAGTACGACACTCTTTGACATTGGGGAGGTAAGCGGGCGCGCGGGGTGAGGCACTGGGTTCGCCTATGCTCCGCCCAAACGCTCAAGGACATTCGAGGCTATAATCGCCTTAATAGGTAATTATTTACCAACGTAAATAATACATTAGCAAGATACTAATTGGTAAAGCCAAGAAAATTTGGAGCGGATCTAGAGAGAGCAAGTAACTTTGTAACGTGATGTTTAAACTTTACTTGACATGTTTAAGTTTTGCCTGACTTTAAGTCCACATCTTCATATAATTTTGCACGTGTACTGTGTTCTTAAACAGGAATGTTTTCTCGTGTGGGTATATCGTAAAGGATTTTTATATGGTCACGAGGTTTGGTAGACCACGATACGACATTTTTCTTTCTGCCAAGAGTGGTGATTCTAGTTTCATGCTTTTTGTTAATTTGTAAAGAGAATTATCTAAACTTTGTGAGATAATTTTATGCCATAATATGTATTACATTTTCAGGATTACCTAACGTATGATGGATAAAATATCACCATGTAATCTAAGTCAGCTGACATTGAAAACATAACAGATAAGATCACATCGATCATTATGTCGATGCATTGTGATAGGTACCGAAATATTTTTAGGTTTAATAAAACTGTAAAATGCATGGGTTACATAATATAAGTAGGAAATGTTGATCTTATCTTTGAAGGCACAGTTTTTCAGATATTATTATTTGTCTTTTCCGGGACATTATAAAGAAGTTTCATCTCCTACTTGTACCTGCCTCCGCATTCCATTTTTTCCAAACGTGATTCTGTCATTTATCAACTAGACAGATAACGGGAATTTAACTGTGGCTGTGAGAAGATAGACCTCTTTATTCATAAACTTTGCTCAAAGTTAATTAGTGATTAGTGACTGTTTAACCATTAATTTTTGACGTTTGAACGACACTTAACTTTAATCATCGTTTATAAATAAACCCCTTAATGCCCCAGCCAATTGAGAAGGAAATCATAACTTCTACGTTTGTTGGTTACTATGTAAATTGATAATTGAATATTTTTTTGCCTAAATGACTACTGACCAGATGTCGCGAAAAAAATATGTAGTGTGTGGTGTAAACAACAATAATGGGCACTTCATCTTATACCTACCTCCGATTTATTTTAAGAAAAAACGCCGTGGGAGATTTCGCAGAAAACAATAGGTACAATAACGCTCATTAGATTCTGAAAAAGTTTATGCACTAGGTATAATCTACGGTCCCTTGTAATTAATAGCATTTAGTAACGCTTATCGGGGACCTAGTTCTACATTGTACCAGTGTTTTACAAGAAATAAATGAGAAATATTTGTTGTCTTATCCATGGGCTTGTGTACACAAACAAAACAATGCCGTTGGTAATAGTGATAATGATGCTGGCCGCATTTACAGTGTTTATGGGGCATGATAGATAGATCCTCTGGTTATTTTGTAGATCACGAATGACTACGTAATAAGTAGGTAAATACCTACTTCCAGCAATAAATTATGCTATATTTACCTTCATTAAAATCTGATGACATTGTATATTTTTATTTTACCTTATGTATAGAAAAATATAATTAAAATCATTTGTCAATACTATAGTATGGAATAGAATAATAAATGTCTTAGGTTTGTTAGCTGCACCTAGATATTACTTTTTCATAACTTTAATAAAATCTGTATGATCTCATATTATTTAAATAAACTGGCATTTGGAGCCAGTTTTAGAAATCTAACCGGTATACGGAAAATATGTAAATAATGGGGTTTATAAAAAAAAACGACGATTTTTAAAAGTCAAAAATTTATAATACTTTTAAACAGTCGCTAATCACTACTTAACTTCAAACAACGTTTATGAATAAAGGGGTATGTTACTAAAAATAAGCAAAGCATAAAAAATGCGGCTTTCTGATTAGATTGTATTATGAACGAGCAGAGCAGGTAATTTTCGTATCGTCAAATCTAAAAAAACGTCAAAAGGTTTACCATTCCTGGTGTTTGTAATCAATAAAAAAACTGATAACCACAAATTAAAAATAACAATATTTTTGACGTTTGACAGCTGCTAACTACATAACTATAGAATTGATATGCACGTGCATACGAAAATCGGTCTCTAAATCGGCAATCATATATGAAACACTACTTATAAAACATGGTAAATAAAAGAAAAACATTAGACACTTACCCTGCTATTCGACAAATCCCTAAATATCGGTGATAAACACAAACCACGATTTATTTCTAATTTTGCTAACAGTCGGCATCTAGAAACACACACCGTCGACGCCATCTTTACACTACGTATGTACAATACTGTAGGTATGTATAGTCTATAGTAACACCGGTCACCGGTCCGGTCACACTGGCGCCGCGGAGCGAGAAAGTAAAGAGACGAGCTGAGCTGCTGTATTGTCAAACCAAAATACATAAAATTATTTTTTTATTCTTCAGCTTAGCGATTGAATAGAAAATTCTTTCCAAGCACACTGTAGTAGCTTCACAATGCTTCGGCTTTACTTCGCCGAATAACTAGATTTATACCTCACCGAATAACAATTTACTGCTTCTTATATTTTTACCACCGTGTAGTCATGTTCATTAAAGTTATTTACCATACATTATTATTAATTTATAGCTTTATTGCACTTTGTGGACTAAAAATAATGTTTTGAGTTCAAATGCCCGCGCTAATTTTATTATAATGGCAGCCTTGCGAAACCAACATCAAACATTTCGTTCAGAAATTAATGTAAAGTAAAAAAGATGAAAATAATTTTATTGATAGTTAAATAAAAATGTATAATCAACCTTGGATACACTTACCCACAACTTTTTCAAAATGTAGAAGAATAAATATAACTTTAAATAATATTACGCCTGTAATCCCCAAAGGGTTAGGCAGAGGTGAACCAATAAGTTCACTCACATCTCGCCAGATAAGCTGTTATAGACATAGGTAGTTTATGAAAAAGCGATTTTGTGTTTTGAAATACCTTCCTTTCAAGTTGATTATTTTATTATTCGTACCAACCGAACGAAAAGAAAACCCTTTGGCAAAACGAGCATGTCTTTGCTACTCTTCAATAAGTTTTTAAAAAACTTGCCACCAATGACAGCATACGTCAACATGACATGACAACTTTTGTTCGCCGCGATTGTTTCTGATTTTTCTCTGCATTTTGAAAATAAATACGTTTTCCAATGGCTGTTCCTGATTATAAACTAAGTGCTGTATTATGCGGCCACTCGCTGGATGTGCGATGTGTAGCCACGACCAAAGAATTTTGTATATTATCCGCTTCACGCGACAGGACTGCAAAACTGTGGCATCCGGAAGGGTTGGTATTTCAATCCCGCTACGCTGTTTTTAACCATCTGAAAGTTAACAAAACTTTTCTATTGCAGAGTGAAGGACTTTGTGAACGTGGTGACGTATAAAGGGCATAGGAATTTCGTGTCATGCGTTTGCTGGCTGCCTCCCTGTGAAGCGTTTCCCGATGGTCTAGTGGTGTCAGGCAGCAATGACAATACAATATTGGGATATAACCTGCAGGACGGCGCGATCCAGGTAACGTTGGAGGGCCACGAGAACGCCGTGTGTAGTGTCACGCCTGGACGAGACTCTGGCATTTTGTTGAGGTTAGTAATATCCTTTGTTTTCATGTGGCAACTTTACTACCTAAAAAAATCTCTGTCCCAGATAAACGTGAATGATGCAATGTTTTGCAGGAAACTGTAGTTTTTCTATACATTTTTAGATACCCAACATTATTAATTTATTAAAATCATACTTAGCTACTATCTAAGCTGGTAGGCACACAAAAGGCACTTAAGAGTTATCTGAATAATCTCATAAACACAATCCATTCAATGCTCTGAGCCCCAAGCAGTAAGCACTCATGAATTGTATTTGGAATATTTTAAACCAATGATAATAATTATTTATTCATAATGAACTGCTGACAAACAAAAAACATCATTTTATACATTTGGAGGAAATAGTTTACAATAAATACTTATTAATCTCATTTATAAAACATTGCTTAATCATTGTTGTATCTAGAATTCCAGATACAGCAGAAATAAAATTATGCTTGGTGTGACTGACATCTGAGAACAACTCTTTAACTGGGGAATACCCTTTACATAAAATCTCAAATAGTGTAGAGTAACAGTGATAAGTTAAATAATTATATAGCAAACTAGTCATGTTACATTAGGTAATAAAAACATACCAAAACCCACCCAGATAATGTTATAAATAAATTAAAAATTAAAATATTTAATTCTCTTATCTAGTTTTAAAACCAGGTATAGAAAAACTGACAGAGTTATGTTATGTTTTGCAATTAAGGAAAAACAAACCAACAAAAATAAAAAATCCTCAAAATGCTTAACTTCCTCCTTTTTTTTCAAGTCCATTAATAAAATACAACCCATGTGGCTAAGTAATAACAGCCGCTTGGATCAACCGATCAGGTTAAGCTACACTTGCTGTGGTTGGTCCGTGGATGGGTGACCATCTTTACATATCCCCTTCATGCCTTGGAAAGCATGTTCAGCCATTGGTACCAGCTGTCAAACGAGCATCTTTGGCAATTGTTTAAGGGTCTTCAGAAGCCCGAAATTCTGACAACCAGTCGTACCAAGGGGTATTGTATTACCCAGTAACTGGGTTGTGAATGTCAGTCGCTTCATGTAAAATACTGGTATTTAGCCCACCCCAACATAGTTGGAAAAGGCTAGGCAGGTGATGACTTGTAATTTATTGAAAACTGTACTGGTATTCAGCTGCTTCCGGTTAGACTAGAAATCAAACCCCAATATAGTTGGGAAGACCTCCCACCTGGACATGAGTTACCTTGGGTAACCTGGAAGTCTTTAAACAGACTGAACCCAGGTTGGCCGAATAAAGGAAAACCTGTTCAAGTGGAGATTTATAGACGACTCCACCTTGGAGTGTAAATGTGGTGCCGTTCCATAAATAATGGGACACTTAATATTGTGCCCTGCGTGTCCTGTCAGCTGCACGTTACAGGAACTGATGGACTCTAGTGATGGCACCAAACAAGTAGCCGAATTCTGGGCCGAGTACATTTAGATTGCTATTGACACGCTAAGAAGAAGAAGTTGGGAAAAGGCTAGGAGGATGATGACAACTCAATCTTTATAAAATTAACTCATAAAATTACTTCTACTTAATTATCATTCAACCTCCACAGTTCTAGTTGGGACAGCACAGCCAGAGTATGGAATGTGAATGCAGCCCGCGTACCTCCACTGACTCTCAAAGGTCACCAAGCCGCAGTGTGGGCAGCTATTGAGCTGTTCAACGGTACCTATGCCACAGCATCTGCAGACAAAACTATTAAGTTATGGATGAAAGATGGCACTATTATTACTACTTTAACTGGTAAGGATATCAAAGATAACTTTTAATGGTTTAGCATTTTTTTTTCTTTTAATTATATTGTGAATGTTGAAAGAAACTGAAGGCTTTGTTAATCATTAGATATTCACAAGAAGGAATTTGATTTCATTTTGAGAGTATTTCTGAGCATTGGATTACTTCAGTCACAGATTTTTGGTGCACAGATTTGTGGGTACAAACTGGGACACTATCGATTATTGTGCCTTTTTTTAGTAGCCTTTTAGTATACCCAACCAATGCCAAGAAAGGGGTCCCTCTTCATATTTATAACCTACTAGCTGCGCCCCGCGGTTTTACTCGCGTAAATGTCGAACCCGTGGGAATATCGGGATAAAAAGTAACCTATATGTTAATCCAGGGTGTCAGCTACCTCCATACAAAATTTTATCAAAATTGGTCCAGCCGTTTGAGCGTGAAGAAGTAACAAACATACACACACTCATAAACTTTCGCCTTTTTAATATTAGTTTGATTATCACTATTTGATTAGACACACTAGCAGCTAATTAGCTGATGCGTGTGTATCATATAGCTTGGAGATATTTAGTCTGTCCAGTCGATTCTTGAAGCAGTTCCGTGTGGGAGCCGTCACAACATTTTCCGGGAGCCTATACCATGCTGTTACAACTCGGTTAGACAGGAATTGCTTCAAGGGCTTTTTTTTATGAAGTTGGACATTTTTTTTTTTCATTTTGGTACAGACGCCAGCACATCAACCTACACCTAACTGTCACATTTTCCCAATCAACTTTGAACCTTATGCTTCAGTGATAAAGTTGAAAATCTATTAAAGAAATTTGACAGATTGTAGTAGGTTGATGTGCTGGCGTCTGTACATGTATACAAATTATATTTAACTTATTTTCATTCTGTATTTCAGGTCACACAGATTGTGTAAGAGCTCTAGCCATAGCAAATCCTGAAACCTTCCTTAGTTGTTCCAATGATGCCTCCATCAAGCTCTGGACTAACAAGGGACAGTGCCTTAACACATTCTACGGACATTCTAACTATATTTACAGGTAATTCAATATACAATTGGGTCGCCCCCCATTACATAGGAATTGAAAAATAACTGACGAAGTCTGGGTGTACTATAGACCGTACACCTCTGCCTAAGTCCACGTTCGCACTGACGTCAAAATATCGCGGCGGGATTTTATAGCGCACTTGATTTCCAACTCTCGGTTATGAGCCGGGCATTGAGAATCCAACAGAGCGCATCCCAGCGTCTCAAAAAAACACACTGTGAAAAAAATCGCCGCGGGAAAAACGTGCCCTTGTGTACCTGGGCTAACCCTTCGGAGAATACAGGCGTGGTTTATGATTATGTTGAACTAGGATGCAGTTCAATACACAGTTCATTTTACTAACAGTTTTAATTACAGTTCATTTTTGTGTACAATAAAACATATGAATAATACTAACAGCGCCCTGCAGTTTCACCCGCATAAGTTTCGATCCCGTGGGAATATCGGGATGAAAACTATCCTATGTCCCTTCCCGGGACTCAAACTATCTCTATACCAAATTTAATCTAAATCTGTTCAGCGGCACGGCGAGACTATCGCCGCGATTCTCTCGCTTGTGGAGGCGGCCTCTATTTCATGTAGAGGTTTTGTTTATAAACTCTGTTTAAAGTTAAGTAATGATTACGACTGCTTAACGTCATATTTTTGACGTTTACATCTTCGACGTCTCTTAACTCACAAAATACTTAAAGTACTACGTACAGAAAGGACACTCCCTTCCCCGCACTAACATCAGTTACCGCACCTCACCCCGCACTTCGGCGTATTCGTCGCAGTTCTTTAACAAGAGCGCTCGCAAACACAAGTACCTCACGCACACATTCATACGTATACAAACGTCATTTTTTAATGTAGTAGTGTAGTAGTAGGTAATTATTTTGCGAGGGTTGTATGGAGTGTCCGGGGTGTGCTTAACATCAGAAATTGTGTATATTTAGGTAGAAAGCGACTATTATTTTTACCTAAATATCTAAACATTCTAACACGTCATTTCTTGATGCAGTATCAGCATGAACCCAGGCGTCCAACAAGGCTTCGCAACAAGCGGTGAAGATGGCAGTGTGCGCCTGTGGGCCGGCGGCGACTGTGTGCGCGACTTACGACTGCCTGTGCAGTCCGTATGGAGCGTCACGTGTCTCGACAACGGAGACATTGTTACTGGTATGTTAGAGGTAGAAATAAATTAACTTTCCAAAATCCTATACAGGTTGAAATTGAAAACATGCGACAAACCGAAATGGGAACAACTTTATGAACAACTTTTCAAAAAAAATCAGCTCTGTTCCCTACAATTTGACGAATTATGCGAACATAAATAAATGTAGGGAACAGGTGATTTTTTTTTCAGATTTGGTCCCATAGTAAAAGTTGTTCATAATGACGAGTGCCTTTGGGGGAGAGCCTTTATAAAGAAGAGATAAAGAAGTAAATTAATTTAAAAATTCTTTACTACAGGTTCAAGTGATGGAATCGTCCGTGTGTTCACGAAGGACCCAGCGAGATACGCAGACGAAGCAACACTGAAACAATTTGAGGAAGATGTCGCGAAGATGCAGGCTGCTTCTCAGCAAGAAATTGGTGGATTCAAACTTTCTGAGTAAGATGGTTTCTGATTTCGAATTTTACATCTTTTTGTTGTCTTTCATGTATTCATAGCTTAGCACAGGTCTCGAAAGGACAACCCTGAATGTTCTTTTAAAATTACCTTTGAGATAAAATTCAAAAGTTATCCGTTGTTTGTGAGCAATTGATACCACAACTCCTTTTTTTTTTCATTTACTGATTTTCTCTTGACTATAAATTAGTTTCGGTTAAAGCAGCTAAACTTGAATAGCATCCTATAGTGTAGTTAAAATCTCGCTGCAGACTCGGTCATAAATCATTCGTGCTTCGCTCTCTTTCCCACTCACGGGCCTTATGGGCAGGCCACGCCCACACGTAGTCCTGTGCATTACTGCAGTCGATGAGTGATATCGATAGTTTTATATACACTCAGCGGCACGGAATCTTGGCCAAGCGCTTATCTCGCGATAGCAAAAGTTTTAAGTGTTTCTGATGAATGTTTGTTGTGCAGGTATGTCAAAAAATGTTTACTTTTAGTTCAAGAGGGTAATCCATTATGTTTAAATGCACCACAACGAAACTTTTAATTTACAGTTGAATCGGGTCATTTGAGCGACTAAGTTCACATTTTAAATTTGTGTGTTGTGAAAAGTTTACTGTTCGGTTTTTGAATTATTGTGATTTTATGCTTTTAATTCAATAAGTAAAGGTTCTTTAAAAGCAATAAAAATGCCTCTAACACCAGCACAGGTTTCACAAGCCGTTGCGTTAATTAACCAAGAGCTGACACAGTGTGAAGTTGCTATTGCTTTTAACGTACCACGGTCATCAATGCAGTATGCCCTTAAAAGATACCAGGAGACAGGCCAGTACACCCACAGGCCAGGCAGTGGAGGCGTAAGGTGCACATCGGCCCGAGACGACCGCTTTATTGTCCTGGAGATTTTGAGAAACCGCTACCTGACCGCTGTTGAGATACGCCAGCGGCTTCAAATTGTGAGAGGCGTTAATGTTAGTGAGCGTACGGTGAGAAGACGAATGGAGGAAGTCAATTTAAAAGCTTGTAGACCAGCGCGAGGTCCAGAGCTTCTCAGAGAGCACCGAGTAGCTCGACTTCACTTCGCACGAGAACACGTTAACTGGACCCACGAGCAATGGGCTAGAGTACTGTTCACAGACGAGTGTCGAATAGCTTTACGTTCTCCAGATGGTCGAGAACGAGTGTGGCGAAGAAGAGGAGAGCGGTTTTTACCCATTACTACCACTCAAACCAGTGACTTTCGATGGAGACTCAATAATGGTATGGGGAGGTATAAGTTCCGACGCACGTACAGAGTTGGTTATCGTCGATAATCGGCTAACAGCTGTTCGATACATCGAGGAAGTTCTTCAGGAACACGTAATTCCATATTCGGGGTTCATTGGACACGACCAATTCCTCCTAATGCACGATAATGCACGATAATGCACGCCCACACGTTGCACATTGCGTTGAAGAATATCTGGAAGAGGTTGGCATACAAAAATTGCAATGGCCAGCTCGTAGCCCAGACTTAAACCCAATTGAGCATATCTGGGACATGCTCAAAAGAAAGATAAAGTCCAGCTCCAACGCGCCGGAAACTCTAAACCAGCTCCGAACTGCAGCGCTGGCCGCTTGGCGCAGTATACTGCAAGTTGATGTCCGAAACATCATCCAAAGTATTCCAGATCGAATGCAGACAGTTATCAGGGCTAGAGGAGGAAACACCCGATATTAAAATGTATAGACAATAACAAAAAAGACCTTAGTTTTTATTTTGTAGTGTTTTTAAATTTATAGTGAAAAATTCCTAATTTCAGTGAAACTGCGTGATTTTAAAAACTGATTTATTGGTGAGGTAATCTTTTAATTTCTAAGTTCTTAAAGCATAAGAGACACGTACTAGAGCCACTTACCCTTAATTTATTGTCATAAATGCAAATGCAAATTTTTTTATGCAAATAATCAGCAAAATCACGAGTGGCCAAGTTTCCGTGCCGGTGAGTGTATTTATAAATGGGTGATAGAAATAAATACACATTTTTTTTATTTTATTACCAAATTTACTACAAATCATATTAAATATATAAACAAAAGAACGTATATATAAAACTAAAAATAGAAAATTAAAATTCTTCGTCTGAGTCATCGTCATCATCATCCACATGAATGATGAACTCTTCGCATAAATGTGCTTTTCTTAAGTCTTCATCTTGCAGCAATTCTGCATGTTCCACACATTTTTGCCAATTTTCAATGGAGACATTGGAAATGGCTTCATCAACTAACTTCTCGACATCAGCAATCTTGAAGGTTTTGTTTTTCATTGCAACTTCATTTTTTACTTGAGCCCACACCAACTTAATGAATGCAGTATGTTTACGTGATAACCTTAATGATCCTGTTATCGATAAAGGCCTTGCGCGCGCGCAACTAGCGCACATCCCTACTCCGATTATGATTTATGACCGAGTCTGCAGCGAGATTTTAACTATACTATAGCACCTGTCATCTCAAACAATCTTTAGCCTAATGCAATGCCAAATGACGAAATACCATTCCATTCATAACACCAACCAATCTTTCCTTTTCCCCAGATTACCCGGCCCGGAAGTTCTCCTAGAGCCCGGCAAAGCTGACGGAGTGACGAAGCTGGTCCGTCGCGGTACCAACGTGAAGTGTTATTCCTGGAGTGCTGCAGAGAACACCTGGAACGAGATCGGAGATGTCATGGGAAGCCCACCCTCCAGCGAGGGCAAGACTATGTATCAGGGGAAGGTGTGCATGATGTTACTTAGACATTCAGCTCTTATGTGATTATTTCTGACATGCTTGAGGAAATAAAGACCTTTTTCGTTATCCTTTTGGAAAAGCAGATTATCGAACTGTCACAGACTGATTAAATCACACAATGAATGTCCCACAACGGTATAATATTATAACCGTGATGGACGTTCGTTGGCTACCCTTGCACGCATAGCATGACGGCGTTTTGTCGACGGAAGAATAGACAAAATGACACACTACCATGCTTAGGCGCGTAGAATGCGTACAAATATTTCTACAATCTGTCATTTTGTCTATTCTTCCGTCGACAAAACCCGTTTTTACGGCGGTAATGCTACGCGTGCCGGTATAGACACTGGTGGTTCCCTCCTAGTCTGTTTATCGTCCGGCAGAATTCGTCTCTGCGGGCTCCAACATAATAATTACGACCATACTTGAAGGCTATGGAGCCATGGCCAAACGTTTCATAACATAGCGTGTCCACTTGCCAAATGTCTGTTTGCCAATCTCATGCAAAGTTATGTTGTGTATCAAAATTTAAAGACTTAAGTAAAATTTTTTTTTTTCAGGAATACGATTTCGTGTTCAGCGTAGACATCAAAGACGGAGCACCGCCAATCAAACTTCCTTTTAACAAGACCGAAGACCCTTGGGTAGCTGCCCAAGCGTTTATACACAAGTAAGATATTTAATATATTTCATAAATTCGATCTTAATAGTAGGAAATTTTATCAGAGCACCTACAACAACGGACGAACGACCTAAAGAAGGTGTCTGGGGTAGACTAGATGCGGAAGGCGGACAGGGTGATGTGGTGCAGTCTGGGAGAGGCCTATGTCCAGCAATGGACTGCGATAGGCTGAGTTGATTGATTGATTGACCTATAAAGACCAGAGGTGAGGCAAAAATAAAATTGGAATTTTGTAAATGCAGACCGATAGATTTTTATTTGACATAGTGGCATTCCTATCGATTTTTATGAAGCCACTGTCTTCGGAACATCCCCTATAAGTCTCATGCCCTGTGAGTAATTCCCGTAATTAAAAATGTTCAAAATCTCGTCTCGGTGACAATGACAATTAATGCTAAAACCTTGAAAAAAAAATGTACGTCAATTCGATATTTTTGACCGATTCAACATTCTTAAAAATACAGGAATTGCCCTACTGATCACTTCTCTACGACTCGTAAGGGAAATCATCTGTATTATATTGTTTGCTAATTTTTTTTAGCGACTATTAATACAGCATAATCAGGCTATAATGTTTCCACCGCTGGGACACAGGCCTCCTCTAGGTGAGAGGAAGTAGGCCATAATCCACCAAACGGGCACAGTGCGGGTTGGTAGATGTCACACGTCTTCGAATTTTTAATTCTAGGACATGCAGGTTTCTTCGCGATGTTTTCCTTCACCGTTTTGAGAGCAGTAGTGATGACATTATTTACAAAGTACAGCGCCTGGCTGGGTTCGAACCCATGACCCACAACTCGTAAGTCAGTGGTAACGACCACTGGGCTACCACTACTCAGTAAAGTACAGTATGTTCTTTATATTTCAGGAACAATCTACCTCAAGTATATTTGGAGCAAGTTGCAAACTTTATAATCACCAACGCCAAATTGGACTCACAACCTGTATCAAGCAATGGGTGAGTAAATTTAATTTCACTTTCAGTACTTTTTAGACAAATATTTTTCGTGAGCTTAATAATTAAATATGCTGTCAGAGCTCATTTTATTTGCTTCTACCATTGAACAACAAAAAAAACGAATCATAAAAAATAGACCGATGATTTGACAAGATAAAATTGTAGTTTGATTTTCAGAAAGTAAGTAATTTGTTTTCTGTTTTTTATCACAGCCCGCTACTGACGTAAGTCATACATAACACTCACTCACCTCATCTCTCACTCACACTCATCTAAGGCTACGGTTCCTAGAGGAGGGGTGACCGCCACATGCGTCCTTACAGCCGAACCCAATTACCTATCTATCACCAGTTTAGGCATACCGGAGATAGAAAAACCTATCTTATCTCTGGTTTTAACGTCCCAATAAGGCCGGCCGCATACGTTCGGTTTCCTGATTCGGTTTCTGAATCAGTAATTCAGATTCGGAGACCCTGGATGCACGCATTTCATACAAAATCTTCTCTTTAGCGCACACGTTCTTATATTTTCCGTTCGGAAACCCGGACGGTTAACTGAAAATAGGTTATTATGTTCAGCCGTTAATGTCAAAGTACACAGCGTTTTATGACACCTTGATGTCAAATACTGGTGAAAATGACAGATTTTCATGATGTCTGTTATAAATGTGATGGAATCGCTCTTCTAGGAAACCGTACATTTACTCTTTGTCATTTCACTGTAATGACACAGTATTGACTGTGCAATAAATTCTATTGTACGCTTATATTATTTTGGCGGGCCACAGCGTCACATTTTTTTTTCTGTTTTATAAATTTATTTCACCAATGTACTGACGCCAGCACATCAAGCTACTACAATCTGTCAAATTTCTTCAATACATTTTCAACTTTATTGCTAAAACATAAGGTTCAAAATTAATTGGGTAAATTTGACAGTTTCGGGTAGCTTGATGTGCTGGCGTCTGTACCACAATGTAGTAATCAGAATCCTATTAGACACACGGCTTTTAAATACCTAAATAATACACTGCCTCGTCATTCAAAGTAGACCAAACGTTTCCACTAACCTCTTATATCAGCTCAGATACTAGCATCTTCTTTTCTTTCTTTCTTTCTTTTCTTGCATCTTTCTCTCCATGGTCGTCATATGGCCCGACCAAGATTATGTCTGGACTTTACTAGACTACCTCAGAATTTTTGTTTCGGTCTTCTCAGAGTAATCGGATAGGAATACCGAGCTCATCTAGTTTTAAAACATAATTTATTATTGACATTGGTAAAAGTGTTTTTCTTAACCTTTTAACCGCCAGACTTTATATCAGTTATCGTGCGCCCAGTGCACAAAAAAAAAAAAAAAATACAGTTGAAACGAGCTGTGATGATGTAATAATAATACAGATTAAACGAGCTGTGTTATTTGGTCGTATACATACGACTCTGGCGGAATGGACACGAAAAATATTTGTCGGATTAATCCGACATAAGCGGTTAAAACGTTAAACAATTTACAGAAATAAATATCATTTATCCGTTACAGCTTCGCGGACCCGTTCACAGGCGAGTCCCGCTACGTGCCGGGTTCCGGCTCAGTACCCGGCCTCCCCCCTCCTTCGCATGCCGACCCTTTTACCGGCGCCGGCGCATATACCACGTCAGCTACCAGTACGACCAGCGAGAAGATGCTGATACCTCATGATGCTTATATTAGGTGAGTGATATTAAAACATAAAACCAGCTCTGGAATTCGTTTTTACTCAAGTCAATTTTAAACTAACCTAATGTGAAATGGTTAACTTTAACCCAACTGAAGAAGTTACTTCTGGTATTGGCATCGTTAAAAAATGCCAGAGTGTAGATTTAGTTTGTTCACAGAGTCGCGTTTAGGGCTTGGACCACATTTACTCCCGCTGAGTGTAAATTCCCCGATAGTAAATGCTGGTCAAGATTGCATTAGGCCCAGTTCCCATGACAAAAGCCTGACCCGAGCTTTTGAAACTCAGGCTGGAGATCCTTCCATGAGCCATACAGTATTGGGATTAAAGTATTGTACTTATATCGCTTACATGATGAGCATTACATGGGAACTGTGCCTTACTGAAATAAAAAGAAAGAAAATAGGTTTATTTGTCACAGAAACACAGAGAGATATTTAATTCTAATAATAAGGAAAAACAAAATATGTCTAAAATCACGAGCACAAAGCAGAAATAGTCGACGGCTGCACGTCATGACTGTGACAAAAAGGCTCCCGCTCAGCATAATGCTGCGCTATGACCCACACACTCGGGGAGCGCTATTTTTCAGTGATTTCTGCAATATAAATGCTTATTTATATGGGACTGTCGTTACCGAGCTTCTTTTAAACATATCATTATTTACTTTCAACTTAAAATCGGAAGCAAAAAACATTAACATTGCACGATCATTTCAATATCTCTTCCTTATTCCTGACTCTGCAGCAATTTATCACAAACTAGCTGTGCCCCGCGGTTTCACGCGCATACGTGTCCATTCCGTGGGAATATCGGGATATTAAGAATCCTTTGTGTTATTCTGATGTATAAGCTATATTACTGCAAAGTTTCATCAAAATCCGTTCAGTAGTTTTTGCGTGAAAGAGTAACAAACATCCTCACAAACTTTCACATTTGTAATATTAGTAGGATAGTATGATAATATTAGTAGGATTAATAGGATTAAACTTATTTATAAACAAATCATTTCAGATTCGACCAAGCAAACTTGAAGGCGATTCACGAGAAGCTAAAGGAGTTCAACAGCAAAGTTGGTGACGGTCTGAGCGCTATAACAGAGGAGCAGCTTGAATCTGTAGTCAAATTGTGTGAACTGGTAAGAAATAAGATTACGTCATTCTTTGTGCCTTTGAGATCATGATCTGCCTAGTCTTTTCCCAACTATGATAGGGTCGGCTTTCAGTCTAACCGGATGCAGCTGAATACCAGTATTTTACATGGAGCGCCTGCCTATCTGACCTCCACAACCCAGTTACTGGGTAATACGATACCCCTTGGTAAGACTGGTTGTCAGACTTTCGTGCTTCTGACTACCCGTAACGACTACCAAAGATCCACGTATGACAGCCGGGACCAACGGCCTGACGTGCTTTCCGAGGCATGTAGCCTTTGAGATATTCAAGCAAATGCACGTCTTACGGTGGGCTAGTGTCCTTTGTGTAGCTACGAATGTCCCGCGATCTGCTACAAAGTAGGAATGACCATCGACGCGGCGGATTTTCATCGACTAACAACGAATGTTCTATGAACCACATCTAATACGCCGCGACTGGCTACGAAAGTCCTACGAGTCTCTACGTCTTGTAAGTTGCGATAAATGTCTGGCACCTACAAAATTTTGCACTTACCTAGTTTACGAAAGTTTCAGGATGGGAAAATGAATACTGACAATTGTTAATTTTGATCAATGATATCCCACATCATTAATAATGATAACAAGACAGACGGTGAGATAACATAGACAGTTACATAAATAAATAGATAACATTGTGTGTTATCTTGGCAAAGAGTAATGTTGTCTGTCTGTCCCCCATCCCATTATTCATCAAAACACCTAGTCTTGCTAATCTATCTATAAATAAAAATTCTAAGTCCTGACTGACTGATATTCAACGCACAGCCTAAACCGTTGGTCCTAGAGACATGAAATTTGGAGGGTGTGTTCTTTGTGAAGTGTAGGTATCCACCAAGAAAGGGTTTTTCGAAATTGCACCCCTAAGAGGGTGAATGGGGGGAGGGTAAAATTTCACGCGGACGAAGTCGCGGGCAGACGTTAGTTTATTATATTAAAGCGAGAGGGTAAGAAACGGCACCGTCATTTTAATAATGATTAGTTTTTTAATTAGAATTTATTTTATCCGTAAATGATGTGTTTAAAAAAAAACTTGAACAAGCATTTATTTTGTCACAGAACAATGCGGTCAACAATGAAACCATTTTGATATTGAAGAAAATGTTGGAATGGCCCAAAGGTATGTAAAGAAAGAAAACACGTTTATTTGCGGTAAGCATGACGCAATAAAGTCAAACATATAACCTCCTCCTTTTTGGAAGTCGGTTTAAAAAGAACATAAACACAAAAAAAAGTAAGAAAAGGTTGGGGGAACATGCGTCACATCCACGAAAAATGGGTATCGCTCAGCATTCTGCTGCCACCCCATGCGGGACAGAGCCCCAGCACTGGTTTTCAGCGACACCCGGCACTATATACGGCGTATGTCACCACAACATTACAAAATATTTATTAATCGTCATTATCCAATATCGAACGACGAGTCCTAGAGCGGAGACCGCGTACCGGCAAGCGTAATGTGGGACGCCCCCCAGCTGGATGGACGGACGACCTAAAAAAGGTGGCTGGGGTAGACTGGATGCGGAAGGCGGAGGACAGGGTGCTGTGGCGCAGTCTGGGAAACGCCTATGTCCAGCAGTGGACTGCTATAGGCTGAGTTGATTCAATATCGTTGTTTATTCCAATTTATTGGAAAGCCAGCGCTGTGTCTTCTTCATGTTATTTCTAGATCAACATACATATAACATATTTATAACATTAATGGCAATAGGCTCGCCCTCTGTTACACTTGGAAAATGTGGGCGTAACTGTATATACATACACCTCTGCTCAACCCTTCGGAGGCTACAAGCGCGATGTTATGTAATAATAATTACTTGTATCTGTTTTCTTTACAGAAATCCTCTTCCCCGTACTAGACGTAACTAGGTTAGCAGTTAGGAATAAAGAAATAAACGCTCAGATATTCGACACGACGTACGGACCGTCGTTCGTCACATATTTACTGTCGCTGTTAGCACCAGGTATGTGTACTTTGTGTGTATTAATTTGATAGTCATGCGAGCGGTAAGAAGCGCGTGATGTGTCATAAAATGTGTGGGGAAATATAAGAGTGAATTGTTTATTGCGCTAATGAGTATGATTTGCAAAAAAACACACTAATATTATAAAGGCGAATGTTTGTGAGTGTGTTTATTACTTCTTCACACAAAAACTACTGAACGGATTTGGATGAAATTTGGCACACAGATAGTTTATAACCAGGATTAACACATAGGATACTTTTTATCCCGATATTCCCACGGGATCTAAACTTATGCGGGTGAAACCGCGGGGCGCAGTTAGTAAGTTCATAAATCTGAGGGTCAATGGCTACAAGCTGAAGGCTAATTCGTGTAATTAAAAACGTTTAGTCGCAATCTCATCTCAGCGACAATCAATGTCGAAAACTTATCAAAAGTGTATGTAAATTAGAGGTATTTATGACAGATTGAGACCGAGATTAGATTGCGAACATTCTTAAAAATAAGGTCACTGCCCCGTGTCGCGGGATAATTGGGAAATTTGCTGGTTATTAACGTTTTGCACTGATGGATACGCTGATTGGTGATTAGCTACATTCTTCTCTGTTTGTCTATACTATCGCAACGCTAGGCTTCTCTAGGCTCTATGTCATGAAAACATCAAATATCCATGTCTATTCTATAGATACAGTTTGACATTACGGGTTTTTTTAAAAGGACTTTTTCTCTATACTTACAAAACAAAAGTATGTCAGTACTAAATCTTGTTCAATATTTTCAGATAACCTGCCAGCTAATCAAATGCTAGCGATGCGTGTCCTTGTCAACGCGTTTAGTGATCTGCCTGGAGAGATGCTGGTCCTTGCCGCGAGAGAAAGCGTCGTACACTCGCTCATATGTCTCACAAAAGTTAATAATAATACTCAGGTAAATTTACTACAGTCTACGATTATTGTATGTACTGTCACACAAGTAATGATGTATAAAATATGTATATGAAAAAACTTAGTATGTATATGTTTAGAGGTAAAGGTTGTTTGTGGATATCCTACCTACCACTGTTTGTCTCTGCATCACCCAAAGGTTGACTGGTAGAAAATGCCTATGGCATTAAGTCCGCCTCTGTACATTTATGTGCTTGAAGTATTAAATAAATAATAAATAAATAGATATCCAACAAGGGGACAGTTATAGCAGTGAGTGGAAGAATAAAAATCTAACTTTTCTGTGATTTGTTGGTCAATATAAGCATCCCGAGTTACAGTACTGCAGCTCGGGATACCTCCGTGATATACAAACTGTTAACAACGACTATATTGACATTTAATTACAGTTTTTAATCACCACCCTATAAAAACAAAGGAAGCCTCTTATTAGAGGACAATGTATGGAAGTGGCGTAAGCATTGGCATTACACATTTCATCATCTTCCTCCCCTTGTTCTATTATGTTACTTGGGGTTGGCGCAACACTTTTTCTTCGTACAGACGCCAGCACATCAACCTACCCGAAACTGTCACATTTTCCCAATCAACTTTGAATCTTATGCTTTAGTAATAAAGTTGAAAATCTATTAAAGAAATTTGACAGATTGTAGTAGGTTGATGTGCTGGCGTCTGTACATTCTCTCCTATCAACCATCACGCACTCATTTACTTCATAAACATTGTCTGTACATTTGGCTAATATACCTAATAACTTTTTCTGACAGATCGCGGCCACATCGTTACTGTTGAACCTGTCAGTGGCCCTGGCGCAACAGCCCGACAGTGTCGACCTCGCCGACTGCTTGGTGCAACTACTCACTAAGATTACTGATAACGAAGCTTATTTCAGGTAAACTTTGCAACGTTACTTACTATGCTATGACTGACAGAATTCTCTAAAAAGATGAACTTTTTCTAAACCTCGATGACCCATATTCACGATCGCGTACGTATGGCTTCTATTGGTGCGTTGCTGAAATTTGAACTAACGCCGCCATCCTGTATTTTCAGTACATTTCATAAAACAAGTGCACAAATGTTTACTAACAACGCCCCCCTGTCAACGTCATTTGAGTGCCAAAACACCCTTGCTGCAGTGTTCTCAAAAGGGGTTCTCTTGGGAGATTTCAGACAGATAGGCCATTAAACATGGCCCTTTGATGTCTCTTCATCTGTAGGACTGAATAAGATGATATTGATAAATCTTCTATGTTTTGCTTTTCAGAGGTCTGGTTGCTCTCGGCACTCTCCTAGCTGAATCTCCCAACAAGCTTCAAATACAAACTAGAATAGTATCCAACTCGCAAGTCCACAATAGGCTGAAAAGAGACAGTGGCAACATTACCGACCCAAATACCGCGAAAATAGCAACACTGTCGCAGCAAATTATCAGTCTTTTATGAACAAAACCTTCTCAAGTCCTCCATAAGGCTGTTATTTATATTATTAGAATTAAAAGATAATTTTTGTATGTTCTTATTGAAATCCGCGCACTGGATTTGAATAGCTGATCTTGGCTCCTTGTTGGCGCCTTTTTTATTTATTCTTTGATAGTTTCAGTGATTTTAAACAGCTGATGCCACGAAAAACTGTCTCAAATAAGCAATAATACGAGTTTGCCTTTAAAGTGCACAATTTAAGATAATTCTTGCTATCTTATTCGTAAAAATATTGTATTTATCGCTAGGACCTACCACAATGATGTGATGATAATTATGAGATGGCGATGTTATAAAGAATATTACTTAGATTAATGTAGTACTTTCTCCATTTTGTCTTTCAATACACAGGATGATTTTTTTTTACCGGTTCCAAATTTTTACAGGGTGTTCTACCCTTGAATATGAACAACTTTCACTATGGGACCAACTCTGAAATCACGAAGAAAATATCAGCTGTTTCATACATTTTGGTCAAGTAGGTATTGAACTTTTGTATTAAACAGGTGATTTTTTTTTTCGTGATTTCAGAGTTGGTCCCATAGTGAAAGTTGTTCATATTCATGGGTAGAACCTGTAAAAATTTGGAACCAGTAAAAAAAATAATCCAGTATGAATAAGGTAGTAAATATCTAGATTGTTTGTACGAAGTGATTAAATAAAATATGGTTATAATTATAAAATGTTGGCACTTTGCCCTTTTAAATCTATTTTTAATACATATTCAGGGTTAAATAAAACAAGGAATTAGATGAAATGTATATGTATTTCATAGTATACATGTTATGATAACACTATACATCCGCTTGCTACCCGTCATGAATGGAAGCATGGTTTTATATCAGACATTCGCAGCAATAATAAAATTGTATAAAATATTAATTAAAATAAAACTCTTTTATTTCATAACCTATACTTTACACATACCTATATTTAACTAGATATTTCTTCATTTGTATTGAAGACTAAAAGTAGACGTTGCTTTTATGAGAATGGCAGTAGAAATTGCGGTGCTTCTATCGATATTTACATCTCACTCGCACGTACTTCAAGCAAGCGAAATGCAAATAGTGCGACAGCCGTTTCTCATCCCATTCTTACAAAAATGTTATACTTTCACATTAACTATTTATTATGTAAGTAACGGTTAGTTAGAACAACAGTAAAAAAAGTTAAATATATATATACTAACACATTTAATCACATTTATATTACAGGGGCCGGCAGAAAGCCAGAATAATAAAAAAATATAGATACATATTTGGTTTTATATACAGGAATCGTCATGCGACGACCAGTCTTAACATAATTAAAAAACAAAGTTAAATTAAGGCGAAAGCGCCAGGGTAGCCCGCGAAATTATTATTTGTTTTACGTTTTTTGTAATTTGCTGGTCAGTATTAAGTTGCAAGTTGATTAACCTTTCACACGTTTGCCCGTCTACCTGTCGAAACACCCCACGCGTCGGAGTAGTTGAATGGGCGCAGTAAAGCCATTGTTTTAACAATGACAATAGAAAAATGACACTGTTGTGTACACTTGGTGTACCGTTGACGTTTCGAGCACTTCCTCTTATGTACACTTGATGCTTGAGGGGTTAAAATATGATTCACGACCGTAATAAATATGTATTTACAGAATTATAATCATTAAAGTCATCAACATAACTCTCTAAGACCAACTAATCCTACGGAATGACTATTTCATGAAATCTTGACATTTTAGGATTATACTAACTTAACAAGTTGTATTACTGATTCAAATGATTATAATTACGTAAATACATATTTGTTACGGTCGCGAATTATATTTTGATCAACGTTCAACTTAATACTGACCAGCAAATTGCAAAAAACGTAAGAAAATTTTAATTTCGCGGGCTACCTTAGTGGTTCTCCCTTAAGTGATTCATTAATTACTAGAAACGTGTTTCATGAGAAAAGCTTGTGACTTTTGTTAATTGATTTTCATATCACATAGGATAGAATAATAATTAGCCGAGTGAGGCAACATGAATTATTTTTTTTAAAGATAGAATACCCGATATTTGTTCAAAAGAACTTGAGTGAAAGATTGATGTATATTGGGGTTAGACCTATTTTAATTCATATTCATGAAAAAGTGAGCATTGACCAATCTTTACATAAGCCAGCCACATACTTGCGGTTTTTTTTTACTATATTGTCTCACATGTAACCCATCCCTTACAATCCAATCCAATTCTAATAAGGCATAGACTTAAGGTTTCCTAGCACTATCAAACAACCGTCATCTAGATCAATATGATCAGATCTATACTCGACCTAATCCCGCGCATATGCGACTAGCAACCAAGTTCACTTTCTTACTTTTTCTTCTTCAATTCTTCAAACCGACGGTTCAGGTCATCAAAGTCGATTTCATCAGGAGCGTTGGGCGCGTTCGGCTGGTTGTTTGTGTTCGAGTCGTTGCTATGCGGCACTGAAGGCAGGATCAGATCTGATGGTACCGATGGCAGCTCGGGTAACTCCGGGAAGATGTTCGGGGGAACTCGGGATCGCGGCTGTGGTGTTGGTACGTGGGGCGGCATCGGTGTTGGAACGTGCGGAGGCTGAAATTTTAAGAATATTATGATTATTTTGGTGATGTTTGATTATGATGTGAATAGGCTAGTTTCCTAAAAAAATTCTAATTAGTCCGTCAGTTAGATTATCGAAAAATAATGGACCCGTATTTTTTCTTTTGTCAATCAAACAAAAAATGACAAAGATAAAGCACGTCAAAATTCCTCGTGACGTCACGCCGTGCGACACTTTTTAGCACGGCGTGACGTCACGACCCCCCACTCCCAAATTTTGACGTGCTTTATCTTTGTCATTTTTTGTTTGATTGACAAAAGAAAAAATACGGGTCCATTATTTTTCGATAATCTAACTGACGGACTAATTAGAATTATTATTTTTTTACCCAGGACACTACCCTATTAGAGTGGTGCTAAAGAACTTATTCAGTGACATGAGAAAATAAGCCGTGTGATGCTTCGTTTGTTTGTGGCCGTCGTATTGCAATGTGCGAGGTATTAAATTAAGGCTTATAAACGAAAACTCAAAAGACAATAGATACATTTAAAATTTTTTTTTAACTAGGTGTCTAAAGAACATTCATGGGGGTAATTTTAGGTATGAATGAAATTCTTGCAGTGATGATGGTAACAAAAGCCAAAAAAATAATAAAAAATAAAATAAGTACCAAATCGTGGTGGATGCTGTCATAAGCAGGTGGCAGATTGCTCATTTCATCCTGAAAAAGGAATAAGTAGGTTCAAGCATAAAACACTCAGGCATGCATTTCATTAGTGTACTCTTAGTCAAAATTAGAAGAAATATAAAAATGATTTAGTAAATAAATTACAATAAAGAGTGAGATGAAAAGCAACTAACAACATTTATAATTAATAGACCAATATATAATTAATAGTTAATCAATAGACCTCAACAAAAATTCAAGTTCAAAATATATCCAAAAATATCTTTCAAACCATGAACTACAATGTTTTTTTTTTAGTACTCCTATCAAACAATTTGCCTAATATTTTCTCACGTTGGGGTCGGCTTCCAGTCTAATCAGTTGCAGGTAATCTACATGGAGCGACTGCCTATCTGACCTCCACAAAACGCAGTTACTGGTCAACCCAACCCCCCTTGGTAAAACTGGTTGTCAGACTTAGCTAGGCCTCTTGTCGGTGAAATTTCAAACCTTATATTGCGTACATTGTCGATATTTTCTTACCTGCAGGAAACTATTGCTCAAGGACTTAGAATCAACTCCGGGAGGCAGGTGGTACCCCATAGGCGGCTGGCTGGGTCCGCCGTACGATGCCGGCGGCGGCGGCGTGGCGATAAACCCACCAGCTTTACCGCCAGAGGGTTGCTAGGTGTAAATTAGTCACAAATTAGTACGGAAAGGTTTAGAGCTATTAAAGCAAGTTATAGAACTAACTTCTCGAACGAAGTTTATTGCAAAATGAATGCGACAAATTCTGCTGTCATTGGTTGAATGATTTATCAACAGCCAATCGCAGGAATTAACGCGCACTTGAAATTTTGTCACATTATTTTTGCGGTAATTTTCATTCCAGAAACTGGCCCTTAGAACGATTAAAAGTTAAATTAAGGTCAGAAATGTGTGAAAAACAGAAGAATGGGTTGTAAATAGTGGAACCAAAAAAGCTCTATTAGCATATTATTGCATAAGTGCTGGTTATTTTTTAAACTGCACAGATTTTGTTGTGTGTCTTGAACAATGACAATTTAAAAGTGCACTTTACACAAAAATAGCCTTTATTTCAATTTGGAATGCACTTTTAATCTAAATATTTAACTCTTTACAATAGATCATGATGAGTGTTTATTAAATAATGCTTACTTTTACATACCAAGCCACTTGCAGCTAGGAAAGTGCTAGTTATTTGGCTTTTGAAAACAACAACTAAGAATATGTAGGACTTGCGAAAAAATGTCATACTTAACTGTTATCAAAATAGCTAAGACCAAGAAGTCATTTTAAATATTAGACGAAAATGTTGGTCCGCTGTACAAACGAATTTAGTTAATTTGTGAGCAAGACGTGCCTTTATACTTACAGAAGGGTATGAGAACGGCTGCACATTAGGAGGAGGTGGAGGCCCTCCGCCCGGCGGCAGGTTCGGCATGTTCATGTTGGTCACGGGCGGCTGTTGCGGGTAGCCGATGAAGCCGGGAGGCATGGGTGGGCCGTTGATGTCTATGAGCATGGCGTCGCGACCTGAATCATAAATACAATATTTGTTAGGGAAATATTTAATTGATCCTCTAAAAAAATTATTGACCGTATGGTGTACGCTCTCTTAACACTTAACGCCCCTCGACGTATTATTATTATTATAAGCCTGTATTGTCCCACTGCGGGGCAAAGGCCTCCCTCTTTCCACTTAATAACTTCTCCCTCGACGTAATAACAATAAAACATCTATTGTGTCTCGTTCAGTGTCCTTCAATGTGTTAAATTAAAGAAGATTGACTGATAGAAATTGCCTATGGCATTAAGCCCGCCTCTGTTGTATCACCCAGGATTCACCACATAGCACTGTATTTTGAGAGATAAGAGTGTAGAATTTTTTTTTTTTTTTTGTGTTCCGCTTGATGTGCTTGAAGTATTAAATCAATAAATAAACCTCTAAAAACCTTTTGGGCTTCTAATGACACAAGCTTTTATTAACATAAGTAGGTAAATGAGCATCTTTTTAAATGCCCACAGTAGGTCGCAGTAACTATTCTAGGGTACCCTGTACCCAACCAAACGGATTAGGTAAGGTAAATACTTTGACGAACCACGCGCAAGTCAAGTTAGTCGCAGTAACTAAGCTAGGGCACCCTTAATGGATTAGGTAGGTTAGTTAGAACTTTGACCAGCTAGTTGATTGCGGGTAGGTAGGTGGCTATTTAATATTTTTAGAAAATCAAAATGGGAATTATTTGAAGTTCAATTAAATACATGTCATATTTGTTTAATTATGGTGATCCTTTGGCTTGCAACCTTAATCCAAGAATAGATGTCTTTTAGCTAATAACAATGATGAATCATCATATCAGAAACCAGGCGTTAATAAGGATAAATACATTTGTAATAAATACCTTCTTCTTCTCTCATAACCTGCTCATCGGGCGTATACTCCACATTATAATTCTTGGCTATCTCTATCAGGTACCTCTCAATGAGGATCTTAGGAGGACTGTGTACAGACATCTTGTGTTTGAGTTTGTCACTAAGCGTGTTTACATTCTCATTCCTGCAGGCATCAGCATATATCTTGCCATACTTTGCTGTCAGCAAGTCTGATATTATTTTCAGTTCCTGTAAAAGATAGGATAATGTGTAAAATTAGTCTATTGACAAATTGCTGCTGAAGATCAATACAATGTACCTAAGTACAATGTTGGGAAATAGTAATTGTTTTTTTTTTTTTCATGGTACTTATTCTCAATATTTTGTACAAAGAGCTGAGTGATAGGAATTTCAAGAACTGCCTAATTGTATTTGTTATATTATACTAGCCTGCGACTTTGCGAGTATGGAGGTCGAAAATTATTGTACAAGATAAAAATCATCCTGTGTCCTAACCCTGGTTATAGTTTATCTGTGTGCCGAATTTCATCCAAATCCATTCAGCCGTTAAAGTGTGAAAAGGTAACAGACAGACAGGCAGTTTTTATCACATTTGTAATGTCAGTATGGATTTATTTAACAGAAGTGTTAAAAAATCATGCTGACAAACTTTACGAGGTGCTTTAGACCACCGAACTGAACAACTTTCACTATGGGACCAACTCTGAAATCACGAAAAAAAATCAGCTGTTTCATACATTTTGGTCAAGTAGGTATGGAACTTTTGTATTAAACAGCTGATTTTTTTTTGTGATTTCATAGTTGGTCCTATAGTGAAAGGTGTTCAGTTCAATGGTCTAAAGCACCACTTAGTTTGTGGGGTTAATTTTTTAACACTTTATATAAACAGCCAAGAAGAAAGTGATAGAAAAATACAAATTAGTAATTTATTTTATCAAAAGATAAAAGTGATTAAAGTAATAATACTTATAATAATATGTACTTCCTGTTTAATGAGGATTCCCTAATGGCACAAAAAGGCCAGTTCGGAAGGATAACTAAAGATCCCAATTTAGAGCAGGCTAAAATGAGCGATCTCTACCTATGCAAGACATTTGTCATCCACTCAAGAGTACATTTCTACTATTCTTAGTAACCAATCATTGCTATCAAATTGCTCATCATAATGAGCTGTGATGCACCGATAAAATGACAAAATTATCATATTATCATAAACAATAACATACCTATTATTTTTCTACCAGGAATTAATCAATTATCTATTCTAAACAATGTTAAATTTGCAAAAAAAACAAATGTGTACTCTGTTGAGACGTACTACTTCTTGATACTTTGTTGATTATGGCAATTTTGTACACAAACGGCTGTTATCAAAAATATCTTTGTGTCCTTTGTTTCTGTTTTTTTTTCTGAATTGGGCTTACTCCTGACCTCAATCTCGCCTGAAGAAAAGCAATGGATGAGGTCTACAATGGAATGACCGTGCCCAGAAGATGCCTATTCACTTTTGCTTGTTTACAAAGTATTTTATTTATATAATATACTTTGTTGTACACTGGAAAATACACTTAACACTACAAAACATACAATGCTTTTTATGCATTATTGCTTTCTGCAATCTCTTCTAGGCAGTTCAGACAGTTTTCATTAACTGCTTACCTGTACATCAGTATGCATCCTCGGTGCAACCCAAATAAGTGTGGATATGGCCTCCGCAAGCCCTTCGTCAAGCTCCTTCATCTGCGTCACAAGTCCAAACCTAGCCAATATAAGGTCACAGTACATTTCCACTATTTCCATAGCTTCCACCATGTAGTCCTCCCTGAAAAACGATTATTATAAGTCTACCTTATTATAATTATGTTTTATTGTTGCTGGATGGATGGAAACGTTTATTATGTAGTCTTGTACATAGGAAGGATGGTCATAGAAATAGTCCAAAGTTAAAGATATAACAAAACCTTTTTCAGATAGTTTGAACGAAAATACAATGAGACAATCATTATATCGACTGTGAAGTGTCAATATCCAATAACTAACATTTTAGCGATTTTCACTTTATTGCATATTCATAGGTAAAATATGAAATAGCTCGATATAATTATTAATATAATATCGATGCTCACATGCCCGCATTGTGAGCGGATCTTTGCAAAAAAGATTGGATACATAAGCCACATGCGAGCACACGAACGGCAACTACAACAGAGCTGAAGCAATCGCTCTGGCCGAAATCGGTCGGATTGCATCATCATCATGAAATAGCTCATATATGCAAAGACATAAGGTCTTGAATAGACGACGACATTTCCTACTATTTGTTTAATATAAGTAACTTTTTTATTAAAATATTAAAAACTATAGAAATGAAACGTTTTTTTCGCCTCCTGTAAAATTTTGTAGTTATTAGATATTGATAGTATTGATACTACACCGCCGATATTAGTTGTCTCATATTATTTGCCTATTTGGGTAATTCATCATGATGCTTTGATGATTCAATTAAATTAAACACAGCCTCTCTTCTAGTGAATGCCCAGCCTATTACGACATGACGCAATGCTTTATATTAAAGTAATCAAATTCTTTCAAGGTCAGGTTTGTTTGTAAGTATTTCTTTGTTTTACTACATAACTGCATGTTCTTACCTGATGATATGTTCCACTCGTATTTTAGCTCTTTCACTTTTACCAGCGGCAATGTATTCTGCTATTTCCTTCCTCGCTTTCTGCGCTAACTCTGTTTTCTTCTTTTCTAACAACTTAAGCCTATTTATAGCAAGTCGCAAGTGAGTTTTGAGTTTAGTATAGTTGGGATTTGTGGAAAACATGTTGGAAATTGATATTTAACAATAATTTAAAACACGGACGTGATTGCGAATGACTAACGCGAGATTTTACTATTTATTATTTGCATGAATCACCGCTACACTAAATAATCTGCCAGATAGAAATCTCCACTACGTCTACTGACAAGTGACAACTATCATTTGACAGCAGGATAGCGTATATTGATTACCTCATAAATGACAAGGACAGCGTTTAATTCATGCTAAACAAACAAGACTTTCAAGATTTAAGTATCCAATTATTATTGTTTCTTTTTATATTCGATTGTCAAACTGATGTTACGTTCTGTTTATTTTATTGCTATCAAAAATACACATCACTTTCATAATTTGTGATACGGTCTGTCATTTTTATCACGCTTTTAATAGCTTCACTTGTAACTATTTGTCCACAACATTCCGTAAAAATATGCACAACTGTAATACACATTGTATTTTCAAAACATGTAAATAACTAAACGAAACTCCGCAGCTATTGCCGTGCCCTAGCCGGGTTTCATGTTGGAACTTATTTATAGAATAGAATACTCTCTATTATGTATGTACACCATATACAACAACTGTACAGGTACACATGAATGCAATAAAGAATTTGAATTTATTCGCAACCGTTCGATACGCTATCGAATTCGATTGTTATGGACTATGGTTCGTTTAGGAAGAACGCTACAACACGTCTACTGACAACTTGACAAGTGACAACTGTCATTTGACAGCAGGATAGCGTATATTGATTACCTCATAGATGACAAGGACAGAGTTTAATTCATGCTAAACAAACAAGATTTTCAAGATTTAAGTATCCAATTATTAATGTTTCTTTTTCTATTCGATTGTCAAACTGATGTTACGTTCCGTTTATTTTATTGCTATCAAAAATACACATCACTTTTATAATTTGTGATACGGTCTGTCATTTTTATCACGCTTTTAATAGCTTCACTTGTAACTATTTTTCCACAACATTCCATAAAAATATTCACAACTGTAATACACATTGTATTTTCAAAACATGTAAATAACTAAACGAAGCTCCGCAGCTATTGCCGTGCCCTAGCCGGGTTTCATGTTGGAACTTATTTATAGAATAGTATACTCTTTATTATGTATGTAACTACACCATATACAACAACTGTACAGGTACACATTAATGCAATAAAGAATTTGAATTTATTCGCAACTGTTCAATACGCTATCGAATTCAATTGTTATGGTTCGTTTAGGGAGAACGCTACAAAATGGTAACATAAGGTAGAAAATGTAAATAAATAATAATTATTTTTAATTATTTCCGAGTACTTATTTCGTACCTAACATAACACACACTTCTAAGAAATGGTATGATTTTAAAACTTGTATTAAAAAAAAACCGAAAGATTTGTGAATTGTTAATTATTGTAACTCTTCCAAATTTTTCTAGTAGGTACGTTATTTTTTCTACAATTTCAATATTAGTAGATTTGTACACTTGATAAAGTTTTGTGGTATAGGGCCCCGAGTTTGGATTTGTGTCCGGTGGCTCGACCGACTGTTGAAATGCGAGTGTACTGCAGCGGCAGCCACACCGTCAACCCTTTGGGGATACAGACGTGAAGTTGTGGTAGGTATGTCACGTCACGTAATAAATATTAGGTCCAAGCGCGATTGCCGAATATGACTCGATTCCCAAGTTGGGCAATGTGATTGGATTTTTCCAATAACAGTTTCTCAATAGCAGCTCGGCACCTGGATTTGTGCGATTTAGTTGTGCCTAGTTTATGGTAATAGATTTGCCTCACAGGTCTCAAATATAGTGTAATTGGCGGAGTGCATACGTGAGTAGCGGATTTACCAATAGGCTGAGTAGGCTGGAGCCTAAATTTTTTTTTTTAAATATCTAATTGAAATTAAAAAGATTAATATTTATATACCTACCATGTTTTTTTGGAAAGAATAAACAAAGTGAATGCTCAAATTCAGGCTTCTACCGTAGAATTTATCACAGTTGCCGATCTTTACAAATCTCTTTGCAAGTTTTTCGTTGCTGATGAACGAGAACATTTTAAGTATTTTGAAGAAAAGGCGAAGCAGTATACAAAAGATATGGGACATTAGGTATTGTAGAGGTCGGTATTGGCGGCAAAATTTTGAATAGCCTACTGGCGGCAAATGTGTAAATCCGCCGCTGCATAAGTCACTGCCTAAGCGCTTAACCCTTCGGGGAATACAGGTGGGTTATCTTATCGAAATCGATTGCGGTTATGTTGCGTAATTATGTACCTACTGCTTAGCTATTCACAAACACTCGATACGCTTCCGTATCGTATCGAACATTAATCATTGTTATCGTAGGAGTCTTCTAAACGCTGTTCACAAGTCCAAAACCCGAAAATTTTGTCAGTTTAAATCAAATAGACGCCCGCTATTCTAACAGCTATTTGCTGTTGAGAGCAAGTCAAATCAGGTTATCGAAATGTCAGGTTTTCGATACGATAGCCTGTCGTATGGTTGTGAATCAGGGCTCAGGTTTCATAAATCTTTCAATCTTACTTTTCTTTCGTAGGAATTGGTAGCTTCAGCGCGAGAGATATTATAGTGCACAAGTGTGTGCGCAGACAGAGGCACGGGAGTATCACCTCCGGGCTGTTACTAAGAAATTCCTAATGGAAAAACTAAATAACACTGCCTGACCCGGGAATCGAACCCAGGACCCCCACGCTCAGCACTCGCACTTGCACTTGCGACCACGAGACTAACGGGCCAGTCAGATTTTTATACAACTTGTGTCCAGCCAGTATAGGTGACCAAGTAATTGGACTTTCAGTGGCAATCTTTATTCCGAAGTTCCGACACTCAAGACTCAAGCAGTGGCATGTCTGGGTCAGGAGCACCCATCTAGCACTAGAGTACTGGAGCTAGAACGATCTATAATCCTCCATTTTGGGAAGTTGTATTTTTTTCATCGGCCTTCTTGGGTGAGCAGAAGTGCTTTCCATACGACATCTCAACAAAAAATAAAACAATTTCTTTTTACAAAAATTAACATTTTATTTTGTTTCTTATGCAATCATTATGTTCCTATTAAGTTTGTCGCTACCGTGGGCAGCTACCCAATTATCTATACTACATTACGAATAATACAGTAAGTCAACATTCGATACATCTGATTAGTAAAAAATCTTATTTCGTAGATTTTATACATCCAAATCAATAAATAGTTCATGTGTTATGAACTTAAGAAACAGTCT
This sequence comes from Amphipoea oculea, assembly GCA_945859645.1. NCBI lineage: Eukaryota > Metazoa > Arthropoda > Insecta > Lepidoptera > Noctuidae > Amphipoea > Amphipoea oculea. The sequence goes on from OX243868.1 coordinate 5,955,065, forward strand.
AACTTATTTTTTTTAGTTACAATATATTTGATATACTCAACACGCATCATATTATTATTTTCTATGATCATCAAATGGTAACAATTTCGTAACAAAAATATTTCAATATTTTGTTATCCAAGCTTTGTGCAATTTTTTAGGCGTTATCCTAGTTTAGTCTAGTTATATAAATTAATTAAGTTGACTTAACAAATTATCGTCTTCTGCGTTGTATAAAATAAATGCATCACGAATCAAGTTTTCACACTTGCGACAATTAAGTATACATGGAGGGAGGTGAGAATTATTGAGGATACCGTCAGTCCGTCACACATCGAATTGGATCGAGAATCGCTATCGATAATAGCTTTACTTAGGCCGTTTGTAGGTACCACAAATCACTAAATACATTTAGCGCTATACATGTTTAAAAAAAACATCGTTTTCTCCCTACCAACTTCAAACAATTGAAATGAAGTCGGTTAAAAAATAGAACAATGTTTTAAATTCGTTTAGCGTTAAACATATTATTTTAGTAATTTGTGGTGCAAGAGGGCCTTAATATTGAACTCTTTTTTAAATTACTACTTGACATGAATGAGTACCGCGTTTTTGCGACAGCAAGAATGTCATTTAGTATACGCACGGAATAAGGATAGAATAAAATGTTTGTTTATTCTGGACATTGGAAGAATGACGCCACGACGGTATCCTTGCCTCTGATTGTATTCACACGGCGCGAAATCACGCGGCAGGTAATTCAAACATACGACTAAGTGCCCATGCATTGAAAAAGTATGTAATATGTGTGTGCGTGGGAAATTTGCCGAATCCCGCTCAGAGATGTGTTGTATTCGGATGGCAAAATTGTTTAAATGCCCAAAAAAATTGTGGCATTATAAGTACGTGTCTGGACAAGTGGTCATATCATTACATTTAGTCAAATACGTAGACGATAAAATACATATATTTTAAGTAATATGCATTAACAATTTCATCGAGGATGTGAATTGACATTAATACTTATATGCTTATAACAAGAATACATCAATAAAACAACAGTGCAAAGTAACATCAAAATACTTAAACAGGTATAGAATTGTAAATTCTAACATTAAGTACGGTACGGTACATTATATCAGATCATGATAATATTATAATGTATAGCTATAAGTACATATTAGTAGTAAGTAAATACTTATTCACGTCTGAATGGGAAAACAATGTTTGTTTTATGTACGTTATGTAACTCAACATGCAAGCTAAGCTCGTTAAGATCTTATATAGTCCCATGTGGATATTTATGTGATAATTATTGTCACATCGATCATTCCTATAAATTGATATTTAAACTATAAGTTACGAGTATTTACAAAGTCAAAACTACAATAGTAAATGAGTAAAAACAGCATTTAACATATTATGAAAAAATTAAAAATAATACTGGTTCATCGTAAAAAAAATACTTCAAAATATGCCTTATAAGTAGGTACTTAAATAACTAGTTCTAACATTCAGTCATTTTCGGAAAATTTATTATTACTCGTATCACTAGACTTCTTGACAATTTTATTGTGAGAATTTTCGTAATCGTCATGCAAAACAACGGTAGTGGCGCTAGCATTCGAGGGACTGCGAGAGTGTGTGAGATTCGTTCGATTGCTGTCAGCTAGATGTTCTAGTTCGTGGCTCTCTAAATTGGGTACCCCTGAACACACAGAGCTTACTCGCGATACTGATTTTCGTTCCTCAGTGGGAGACTCTTTTATTGAATTACGTCCAACTAAGTGTAATAAAGAACACAAGAAAAATGTTGCATAGGTCCAGCTGACCACCATTATCAGAGCCAAAAACGAACCTATTTGAGAATAAGGCAAGAGATTCGAGCGCAATAAAAATATACCAGCAAAGCCAGTAGTCAGCGCGGCTGCAGCAGTTGGACCAGCCGATGACGACAATGCACATTTGACTCTCGCGGACTTTAAACCATTAGCATTTGCATAACTAAGCGCATAATGAAGATTAAAATCCACAGCTAACCCTGCCGAAGTTGATATTGCTACACTTTCTAAAATATTGAGCTTCCAACCATTTATTACTAGAATAGCTATAGTTACAGTTGCGGAAAATATCATGGCTGCTAAAGCGCAGGTGCTAATCACGAGGCTTAATGTTGCCGGTACAAGTACTATAAAACCTAATGTAGCCGATAGGATTAGGGCAATCACAGTTCCGCTAGCTAATGTTTTTTGTAGGTCGTAAAATTGTAAGTCTGACAAAAACCAACCGCATTGCATTCCTGGTGGCGCAGATTTCAACTCTAGCTGTGTCCAATTTTCTACCTGATTGTAAAAATAATCCATTTCCTTGTACGACATAGAGTAGGGTACGACACTTTCAAATTCTACTACCATAGCTGAGACTGTTGGGGGAGTGGCACTTCTAAGAAATTTAGGTCCAGCCACGCCCGGCATAAACAGCTCGCGGGGAGTTTGATACAAGGACTCCATAGCTTTTATGATACAGAAATCAAATACCTCTTTTTTATAGGGAAAAATTGAACTTTCACAGCATGGTGTCCTATTTATTTTGTCAATATGGTCAATACATCGTCTACTCATGTACATTTTAAAACTTTCAATAAAACAATTGGGAAGTAAAGGACCCAAGGTTTGCTGGAAAAATGGTTGTGCTTTGATTCTAGTACAAAATCCAGCCAACCACTTTTGAGAATCAGGATCCGATATTGAAAAGTTTTCATCAAACTCTAAATGGCCCTTTGAAGCAGGATTCATATGATTTCCATTATCTATAGCTTTTACCCCCCACACCCATCTAAGAGGCATCTTACTGCCTGTGCCAATATCTTTTCCGAATCTTTCGAATAGGAACCTACTACTGTAGATCATGTCATATTGCTCAAAAGGATGGGAGGTTTGAAAAAGTTGAAACTGTTTTGAATCTGGCAATTGAAGGCCAGGGGAGTAGAAAACTATGACAACACTGCCAATTCCAATAGCACCCAATACTATAACAAACACTATGTACAATCTTGTGACACATGTTATAATAAAAATATTCAGTACCACCCTAATATTTTCACAAAATACAGTAATACTTTTATGAATTACATCTAAAAACTGTCTTCGCTTTGTACACAGTTTAACATCTATTATAAATACTGATGCAGGCAACAAACTTATCATTAAAAAGAAGTTGACTAGAACAGCTGTACCAGCAAAGACGCTAAAGCAGTTGATGGCTGGAATGTAGCTTACACAGGAGGCAAGAAAAGCTACTGCAGTAGTCAAAGTGGTGATGCTCATAGTTGTTATAGAGTGCCTCATGGTCTCCACGAGTATTTGTGTGAGTATAGTCTCACCCGCACTGGATACATTCTTTATGTCACTTAGACCATTATTCTGACAAACGATATTGTCTCGAATGAGCTGCTTGCTAACCATTTTCCACACTTTGACATAAAGAAATGCATCATCTGCCCCAATACCTATCACAACAACTATTACTAATAAATTCATAAAGGGAAAAAATTCCAAATTGAACACATAGATATACAAGAAGTATGCTATACCAATTGAATATGTAATAGCTATAAATAACAGCAGAGTGAGAATAACAGATTTTGTATAGAGCCACACACATACAAATACAAATACACCACCTAAACCTATCAACCAGGTATCTTGTATTACCCATAAGTCAAAAAGTGCATTTTTCAGTCCAAAGTCCATGGCAGGTATAACAAGTGTTTCATAAGATAAATTTGAACGTTGTAATAGTTCGTAATAAGGTAACACGGTGCTACTGCTTGGTAATGGGAGGAAGAGCATGACATTTTGTACAAAAGTCTGCGAGAGATCTGAGGGTGTGAATGCTTGTGAATCTATTAAATAAAATAATAAATTATATATTGCATCATACTGCGAACAATACTTAGGTACTTTACATCTATCTAAATCACAGGAGGCCATTAGTGAGAAATTGTGAAAGTAACCTGCACATTTCTTTAGAATTGTAACTACACTACTCACATCTTCTCTGCTTAAATTCTCACAGGAAGTCTTGCCAGATATTAAAGCTATGTAGTTTGGCACACTCCACACTGGACAGCAGAGTTCTTCGGAATGTAGATCCCTTTGGCACATTTTATAGTATTCCGCTCCTCCAAATTCTACAAGCATTGATTGTAATCTACACATTCTTAGTACATTTTCAAATGTTAATAAAGATGTGTTGTCAGTATTTGTTATAACTAAATGAGCATAATCTGATATGGGTGGTCCACAGGTCCCCGATGCATAGTTGTGATTTATGGGTTGGTCAGGCTTACGTTGCATTTCTTTTATTGATACCCATTGTTTTCTTGTGTGGTCTTTAAGGAAAACTGCATTCTCATCTTCAAATGTCTTATTTTTTCCAAAACCCCAATGTACATGGGTATTAGATATGTTAGGTTCTGTTGGTGGCCAGCTCTTTTCAAAATTAGTGTCATTGTTGTGGTCAACTTTTTTCTTTTTATTACGTCCTTTGTTTTTCGAGCGCCCACGACCCGATCTTGGTTTGTCCTGGCGCGTTCTATTGTTATATGTTTGGTTCATGCGTCTCTGATCTTCAATTTCCTTTGGATTTACTGCAAGCCTTTTAGAAGGTCTCGTTTCATCAATAAGATTTTCCCATGCAATGAACCGATGGGCTAGGGTCGTCCCTCGCGTTTCAAAGCCTACTATAGGATCAGAAAATGATGGTAAATCATGGCATACTAGCGGGATCACAGTAAGGATGGTTGAGATCCCAGTTATAGTGAAAAGAGCAAGGTAGGAGTGGCGGACGATAAACCTGGCGTAAGCTGACAACATCTTTATGTAATGACTTCACGGGCCTCATAGTTATTTCACTGCACCATCTTCTCATATCACCGTAACACATACCCAACTTAGTTATGCTAACGTAAATAAACGTAAAAGGGATCACATTTTGCAAAACAAAATACACAACACATTAGTAGAAAAATGGAAGGAATAAAAGTTTCCCCTACACAAAATACACAACTCTAAAGTGCCACAGAATATAAACCATTTAGTTACTATACTCTATGATATAAACAATCACAGAGTAGTTTAGATAGTGTCACTGTGTTCCCAAATATCCTTGGACCGGACATTTTGAGTTAAGGTGAATGGGTAGTTGTAGCCCGCGAAATTCAATTTTTCTTACATTTTTTGCAATTTGCAGATCAGTGTCAGGTTGTATCTTGATCCAAATATGATTTGCGACTATAATAGACATGTATTTACAGAATTATAGTCATTAGAATCATTAATATATCTCTTTAAGTTAGATTTCTACCACTAACACTTTTCCATACGAGATTTGTTCTTAACGGTAGAAATCTAACTTAGAAAGATGTATTAATGATTCTAATTATTATAATTCTGTAAATACATACCGGTTATAGTCGCGAATCATATTTTGATCAAGATACAACCTGACACTGGCCTGAAAATTGCAAAAAACGTAAGAAAAATTGAATTTCGCGGGCTACAACTACCCATTCACCTTAAGTTCAGTAAGAGACGCATTTCAATACGACAAACTTCGGACAAGAACTCCCATGTGCTAAATCTTTATAGTTTTTGAAAAAAATACGTCTAAAGTTTATTATTTTTTTTATTTAGAAAATTGAAAAAAATATATTACTTGGATATAAATAAAGCTGATATGTTTCTGGTATTTTCAATTTGTTAAGAATATAGTGAAGGATTTAATACACTTTACTACGGTCCGAAAATGTTAGCTTTTAATGAGAAAAAAAAAGATTTCAGTTTTTCAGATTTTATTTTTTTTCATTTTAATTATGCGTTAGTAGCATCCGCAAATAAAGCTAAATGGTAGTTAAATACGTCACTTATCACCATAAAAAAAATCAACTGCTAATGCCATGGAAAATGGGAAATAATAGCTTCTAAATATTTTTCATTACAAAACGCCTGTTATTTAGATATGAGCAATGTGCACAAACGTCGTTGCGAAGTGAGTGATCAGGCGCTTTGGAATTTGGTAAAAATTTGCGTCCTAAAACCAAAACTAAGTAACCAGTTTGTTACAAACCTAAGATTGTACTTTTCAATCAATTGATATTGCTAATTCTATAATACTACTTAACTAACAAAACAAGTATTAACTAAAAACTATACAAAACAGAAATATTTACAAATGTATTTACAAAATTAAATCCCATTGTTGAATTTATTTACAATGCATTTTTGACGAAATTCTCATTGGAATTACATCGCGTCGTCTTCATAAATAATACCTTCTGAATGCAAAACAAGGGTATCCTGGCTTTCGCTGCGTATAGGATTTTCTAGAATGCATTCATTATCCTCATCTATTACCTCTTCATCATTTTGTATGTCTTCGAATTCCTTCAGCAACATCCTTACTTGTTGCGGCAAAGGAAGTCTTCGAGTGTTTTTTTTGCGCTCAGCTAGGCGTACATTAGCAATTACTGGATCCGAAGATTCTAATGCACGGTTAAACAAATCTAGCATTGTTTTTTGCCGTTCAATTTTTCTGGCATGATGTTCTCGGTCACTGCGCCAAAATTTGTTCCGAGATTCGGCAGCTTGCTCCGAGAGCAACCCGACAGGCAAAGTTGAGTTATCGATAATTTGTTCTCCATGTATAAGAATCTTATGAACAGTTGCGGTCATAGGGTGCCATCCATACGTAGTGACATATTTAACTGCAATATCTTTGCAAAATTGTCCAAATTTAGTTGAGTCAACTGGTAACCCACAATTTATAGTGACCAATATATAATATAAGCTGTCTACTAGCCACAGGTCTAATTCTAAAATTTCGGCAATTTTTTTTCGATTTTTATCATTTAATGCCATTCTGGCCGTATTCCCATCGTTAGTGGTACCCGCAGTTGGTTTTACAACGTCAACTAATAAACCCAGTTGGTCTTTTAAATGATTTTGAACTTGAGCTTTTCTCTTTTCAATTATCTTTCCTTGTGGTGTATTACGACGAACTCTCCACATTTTCACAGCTGGATCGTTTTTATAGGAAAGGTGTAATAAAATTTCCAGTACTCTTATCCACGCATGTAGAGGTGAAATTCCATACTTTAGCGACGTTTCATCAGGTGGGACAGCATAAGCTAGATCTAAATTGTTAAAGTCTGATGCAGATAACTTGCATATTGGACATGTCAATGGTGATTTAGTATTAATAATAACGTTCAAAGCTTTGCCGTCTATCATGCACAGTGTTAAGAGAGGTTTAGCAGTAACAAATTGATTTTTGGAGGTGTATGCAAATGATAGACCCAACTGTGAAATTTGAGCTTCAACGCTCTTTTTTTCAGATAGTATTAGTTCTGGTGTTTCTTTTCGGTACTGGACATGAAGTGGCCGGCAAGATCGATAGGATTGTGGACATGGATTTATCCAAATGTTATTTTTTTCATGAGAAATCCGGAGAGGTACAAGAGTAGTAGTAAAAAGACAATTTTCGTCAAAGTGTTCCTGAGAATATTTTTGTTTGTATAAGGATTGGCCACTGCTACCATCAAAGCCCCAAGAAACTTCAAAAGTACACTCCATTTGCGAAATTCCATTTTGTTCGCAATATTGCACAATTACTGGGTCAATTGTTTGAATTATTCTATCAAAAGTATGGTCCATGAGTCCTTGCAATGAAACCGATGCTTCGAATTCACTAACTTGAAGTTCTGATTTAGGATAACACAAGCTTTTAGAACCCAGTACCAATTGATAAGGTGGATAGGCAGGAAAACCTCTTCGTAGTAGGTCTTGCCGCATGAATTTATATGTATTTACGCTTATGTTTGCATCAATGATGAAAGCCAATGCCTCTTCGGGAGTGTAAGACTGTGGTTTTGTTACTTTATCAGAGTTTTTAATTTGCGTTGAAATATCAATCGCTTTTTGTGGATTTTCTATGCACGTGTTTATTATTAATTCCATCTCTTTACTACTAGTCTTGTGAGAAACATCCGATGAACTAGAAGAGAGTGTTATTGCTTCCGTAAATGCTCTTACTAATTTAGTAGGTGGCTCTTCAGTTAACCTTTCTGCTAGTGATTTTCTTTGTCTACGCTGTTGCCGTTGACTAAGAGCCAAGTATTTTGTAGTTCTTGGACTTGAAAATGAAGTGATGCTTGACAGTTTTACTTCGTTTGGAAGGTCATCAAGAAATGGTTTAATTAGCCACGCTTTATTTTTTCTTTTGAATAATGTCATATTTCTTTTACTTTCGTGGTATTTATTTTCGGCTTTAGTTATAAAAATTGCTACCGCACCAAGGAGTTTTTGTTTATATTCTTCTATTTCTTCCATACCTTTAAGTTTGTCACCAAACAGCTCATATATCACTTCTAGTCTTTCAGATGCATTTAAATCTGGTGGTCTCCCTCTACTATAACGCATACGGCTCTTATCCAGAAAATTCCTTAATGCAACCTCGCGCGATATATAAGGTGTAGGAACTTCACTCTCTATAGAAGTATCTTGATGATGAGCTATATCAGTTCCATATTGTCTTGGAACAAGTTCTCCTTGTGTACTTGCGGTCACCTCCGGAGAAGGAAAGGTGCCGGCTGTGGCGCGATCCACAGCATCACTTTCTCCTAATAAACTTGCGGTCACCTCCGGAGAGGGAAAGGTGCCGGCTGTGGCGCGATCCACAGCATCACTTTCTCCTAATAAACTTGCGGTCACCTCCGGAGAGGGAAAGGTGCCGGCTGTGGCGCGATCCACAGCATCACTTTCTCCTAATAAACTTGCGGTCACCTCCGGAGAGGGAAAGGTGCCGGCTGTGGCGCGATCCACAGCATCACTTTCTCCTAATAAACTTGCGGTCACCTCCGGAGAGGGAAAGGTGCCGGCTGTGGCGTTATCCACAGCATCGCAGGTGGCACCATGCCCACCCCCGTTTCTCCAGTCTAGATGTATCGGCACGGGGTTTTAGCTAACAGAACGCCTAACGAGGGTGGACCCCTTCCCGTACCACATCTAGGCTTTCATCGAATCCTAACTGAACAAATACGTTCCGTCGGTCCATAAAATTCAACATATAAAACAAAAATATCACATATTTTTGATTATATGTTGAATTGTTTGTATGTAAGTAACTGTATTTTGTCTTTAAAATGTAAGTTTTTACTTCTTCCTGTTTATACATATATCGACGTAACTTTCTTTGAAGTGTGAATACGCCTTCGATACATTTTGTAATATAATTTCTTTCATAAGAAATTCTCATGATAGCTTGCATCAAAAATGTTAATTCCTCACTAGACTTAAAAAAAAAACAACAATAATAAAAAATAAAACTAACTTAAAACGCAACTAGATTTAAATAACTCACTAACTTTCGTTTTGAAGTCTACACTTCACATGTTTATTGCCAACACCGGAAATTTCTTATTATTTGACTTAGTGACAACCCTAACGAGAAAAAGTCGGATATTGATAAAACAGGATGTAGTATCTAGAAGTCACGCGATTTGGCCGCGATTTTTTATTTTATGTAGATAACTACTTAGTTATCTACACCGTACTTAGTCACCGTATCTATACCTACTTAGGTAACTAACTTTTCCTGACACTGAACTGTTACATTTACATACAATACATAATCACACCAAAAATTCCTACTAGAAAGTGAAAAGCAAAATACTCTTACAGTGCCTGATCACTCATTCATAGCAACGACGTCTGAACACGTTGCTCATATCTAAATAACAGGCGTTTTGTAATGAAAAATATTTAGAAGCTATTATTTCCCATTTTCCATGGCATTAGCAGTTGATTTTTTTATGGTGATAAGTGACGTATTTAACTACCATTTAGCTTTATTTGCGGATGCTACTAACGCATAATTAAAATGAAAAAAAATAAAATCTGAAAAACTGAAATCTTTTTTTTTCTCATTAAAAGCTAACATTTTCGGACCGTAGTAAAGTGTATTAAATCCTTCACTATATTCTTAACAAATTGAAAATACCAGAAACATAGCAGCTTTATTTATATCCAAGTAATATATTTTTTTCAATTTTCTAAATAAAAAAAATAATAAACTTTACACGTATTTTTTTCAAAAACTATAAAGATTTAGCACATGGGAGTTCTTGTCCGAAGTTTGTCGTATTGAAATGCGTCTCTTACTGAACTTAACTCAAAATGTCCGGTCCAAGGATATTTGGGAACACAGTGAGTGTCAGTGTCAATCTGATGAACATGGTCCTCGGATCCATGGTATAATAATATAATATAATTGTACTTTTCTATGTCAATGGGTCAGAAAGAAAAAAAAAGTTTAAAAACTAAAACCCGGCTACTGAAAACACTGAAAAGGATGAAACAAGCGTGGTCGCATGCTAATTGCTACCATAGCTTATTTATGTTAGTACAGCGGCATGCGACCACAGGAAGGTACATACTTTCTTGTTTCATCCTTTTGAGAATTCGGGTTTTAGTTTTAAAAGTTTTTCCTTACTTTTTAACTTAGAGTCGAGCGTGATTTTTCAGTAGTCGAGTTTTAGTTTTTGAACTTATTTTTTATATTTTTTTGGGGTTATAATTTCGTGATAAAGACGTATTTGCAGAGCCGATTTAATTTTTTATTTAGGTTTTATTGTTTTATATGTATGGTAATATACCAAACTTATACATAAATATGTTAGGCTCAAATCTGAGGCGTGATTTTATAGATATTATTCCTAATTATTATTGTCGGGTGCATGCAAGCAAAGCCGTGAGCAACAGCTGACAGTATAAATATATTTTCGAAATAAAATGCTATTTATGCTAATTAAGCCCTTTCATTTGATATCTAACACGGCATGATTAAATAGTAAATTGTACAACTAAGGCATAAAAGAAGCTATTTTACCCCGAGACGTTTATATCCTTCCGAGCCGCAGGCGAGGGTGGATAGTTAAGTCGAGGGGTAAAATGGCTCGTTTATGCCTGAGTTATACACTCTGCTTTTCACTTCGATTGCGAGAAAATGAAACAGGCATATAGTATACAGTACATAATTAATCAAAAATGTTGCATCCATAGCTAATTCCCGCCACCACAGATAATACCGCCACGAAACTTGTTAAAAGTTTTTTTTTTTTTTTCAACATTTGTCATTCGACTTGGGTACTTCATACTGCCAAAAAATGAAAACGTTTCTTTGCCTTTTTAAATAATAAATGACAACTATTTTACCTGATTTTATTAAATTAACGATAGAAAACACGGAAGTGGTATAAATTAAAGAAAATGAAATAAATCACGACTTTAATCTGCGAAGTTTTATTGTGCGTGTGGCTGTTGGGCCTGATTACTTTAGTCTTAGAAAAAAAATTTACTTTATGCACTAGAACATAAAAAGCGATTTTATGTCGGCTAAGCACAACATAAAAACGGACTTTTAGAGCATGAAAAGTGAAAAAAACTTTTTTTAAGGTCTTGGCTTTACGTGAGGGCGCAATATTCAATTTAATGTGACGTCACATAGCTTATAACCAGCGGACGATCAAGACGCTTCCAACGCTACCTCATTTGTCAAATTATGACGAGGAGTTTGGAAGTTATAAAGGAACAGATGAACATACATAACATACATATAGTTCGCGTCAAATAATTTTGCCGCTCTGAAGTTAGGCTTTTTCGCTAGCCGTGCATGCGCGCTGCTGTTTCATTCCTTTTTTTTATGGATGGGAAGTCATCAAGTGACCCCTCCCGCTCTAGGTGGAGCCGTACTTAGCCGTTTGTTAACTTTATGTAAGTAAAATAAATAAATATTTTTTATTTTTGTTATCACTTAACACGCATTTTTTATTCTAAACCCTTTATTGCAATAACAACATTAATAAAAAAGGCAGCAATTTTGTGAATATTATTATTATTGCAAACAAAAATAAATATTGCCAAAAAACCGCACTGCGCTTCGTAAGGTTCGAAACTAAGCCAGTTGCATTACAGTCCAACGTTTGACGATTACTTCTATCTATGAGCACATACTAACATAATTTGAATTTTATCAACGCTATCCGTGCAGTGGCCGGTGGTTCTGCAGCAGGAAAACGGTATTCACCGTTAAATTCAATTCAGTGCGCTCTATACAGGCATAAATTGAATTTATTACACGTTAGAAAATGTGTGGTGTTTGACCAGTAAACACCAGCGATGATGTGACACCTAGCATGATAAATTAAGTGTCTCTCCTCATTGTTACTTTGTCATACAGAGCGTTAATTATAAAATACTGTTTATGTTTGTGAGGCCTAACGGGCCCAACCACAGATTACTAATATGGGCCCAACTCTCACCGTCACCACACTCTCACTGCTCATACACTATTTTACGACCACAGACAACCTCTATTGAATCTCTAGTAGAGACTTGACATATTCTGTAGAGATTCTCTACAGAATATGTCAAGTCATAGACAATAAAACATGAATGACGTGATTGAAGACTAGGCGAATGGGTAGTTGTAGCCCGCGAAATTCAATTTTTCTTACGTTTTTTGCAATTTTCAGGTCAGTGTCAGGTTGTATCTTGATGAAAATTTGATTCGCGACTATAACAGGTACGTATTCACAGAATTATAATCATCAGAATCATTAATACATCTGTTTAAGTTAGATTTCTACCACCAACACTTTTCCATACGAGATTTGTTCTTAACGGTAGAAATCTAACTTAGGAAGATGTATTAATGATTCTAATTATTATAATTCTGTAAATACGTACCTGTTATTGTCGCGAATCATATTTTGATCAAGATACAACCTGACACTGACCTGAAAATTGCAAAAAACGTAAGAAAAATTGAATTTCGCGGGCTACAACTACGCATTCACCTTAAAGGAATTAAAATTCAATTGGGTCATTATTTATTTGAGGGCATACTTATGCAGTGACAAATACAAATTACAATAATATTTAATTGTTTTTGTGATTTTTAGAAGATTTAATTTACTTTTAAATTCAGTGTTTCGTAACCATCAGAAAAAGTCACAAGAGCTTTAATTTAACAAAATTTTTGAATGGTAACTCTTTTATCGTCTATGACAACTTGTGATCACAAGACCTCTGCGTTTTTGAGTTTTCTGTCAAGGCAAAAATTGGGCGAAAAAAGGCCGTCCCTTTCGGGAATATCGGGTAAAACAGCTCCAATTTCCTAAATAAAATATTGCAAGATGAGGTACTTCCTAAGTTATCTATTCGGGCTGCTGCTGCTGATCGTGACTACGACTGTTTCTATGTTCTATCTTCTCCAAGGAAGGGGTGAGCAATTAAGTGTAGGATGGTACCTAGAGAATACTTCGCCCTACATGTGGGGAACGTTGGGCATCGCGTTCGCCGTCTCCCTGTCCGTGGTTGGCGCAGCCATGGGCATCCATACGACCGGAGTGAGCATAGTCGGAGGAGGTGTCAAAGCTCCCAGAATCAAGACCAAGAATTTGATCTCCGTCATCTTCTGCGAAGCCGTCGCCATCTACGGTCTGATCACTGCCATCGTGTTGTCAGGAATGTTGGAAAGATACACTGAGCCTGTGATTAATGTGTTTGTCAAGGAACAAAACTGGATGGCTGGTTATGTGATGTTCGGAGCTGGATTGGCCGTGGGCACCGTCAACTTGTTCTGTGGTATTGCTGTCGGTATCGTCGGCTCTGGTGCTGCCTTGGCTGATGCAGCTAACGCTGCTCTCTTCGTCAAGATCCTCATTGTAGAGATTTTCGGCTCAGCCATTGGTCTCTTCGGTCTTATTGTTGGTATCTACATGACCTCAAAGGGCAAAATGGGCAACCAGTAATATAAGAATAAAGTAAAACTTGAATCTAAGTGTAAGTATGAATTTAATATTTGCATTTATAACATTTGTAATTATCTAGTAAATAGTAAGTGTGAGAAATGTGTTAACTTGTTAAAAGCTAGACCATGATTCATTGCATATGTTTGAAATGTAAAAAATTAACTTGTGTCTAGGGATTCAGTATTGAGTGTAAATCTTTATGTCATAAAACTGCTAGATGGACATGTTAGTACTACAGACTGTCTTCACCCCAATTAGTATTAGAATAATCCATATTGAGCAATAAAATTGTCAAAATTCTAAAATACTCATTTATGTTCTGTTTAAAAAAACTAAAATTTCTCATTATTTTGTAGATGCTACTGCCTCTTATCTTCACTGTTATAAATATCTAGCATTTCTATCCTCTTGGTTTCTAAATTATATATAAAATAGGTTTTATATCTAGGTCACATGATCTTGAGAGTACAGAAATCTAAGTGTCTGTTACAGCATGTTTTAGTCACTTGACATACAGTTATTATACTATGTAACATAAATAATAATATAGTTCATATCTTTGTTTTCCTGCTTACATATTGTGTGCAATTCAATTGAATAATTGATTCGTAAAAATAAATAGTTGTATAATTTTACTTGTATACCTTATTAAATTTTTTGAAATAATAATCTGAGTTTTTTTGTTATATTTTCAGTATACAACAGCACTGGCCGTTACCAGCCTTGACCTACCCTAAAAATCAGTTTCCAGTGCTGAGTGCTCACATACTTATTTTTCCATCGGAGAAGCTTCAAGTTATTATCATTGCAGTGTTGAACTTGTGTATCTTTCCTGCCTACTCTTGTTGGTGTGTTTATATAATGTAAATTATTTTTTAAATCTTAATGATCAATGAAATATCTGATCTTAGCACTTCATAGCAGAGTAGCTTAAAGTAAAAATAAATTTTTGATGTTATAACTGTACTATACACTAATTTTAATTGTTGTTTCATATAATAAGGCGTTTGTGCTAAGATTTCAGATATTTGAACTGAGGTTTGGATTGTATTGCAGTATTTTATTGACAACTTAATAGTACCCAGTCGAGATTGTATTTGTATTGAACCATAACAGTGTCCTAATGTTGAAATGACTAGGTACACATTGTTTTAGAGTTTCCGTGGCCTAATATAAAGCTCTTGCCTTGACATAACTACAGTATTGTACCTAGTCATTTATAAGGCTTATACATTCCATAAAACCTTATTTCAAGTTTCGTAAAAGCTTTGATTGGTCAGTTTGTAACCCATGTTATACATAGTAATAAAATTTAATGTACATACTTAAATTTCGTATTTGGTGTGAGTTATTTTCCATTCGACATTGATATAAAACATGGGTGATGTTGATGGCATTGTATACAGCTATCAGCAGCACCCTATTGTTATCTTAATATTGCGGAGCACAAAGTCTTACATTTATAATAATATAAAACATCTTTGATGACAGATGAAAAGAAATGATTGTTGAATAGATTTTATTTGTAAAAGCTGCCTGTGTCTGTTTGGAAAATATCTAAATTGTTAATGTTCTCTGGTATCGATAAAGCACTGTTTCCCTTTTAAATTAAAAAAAAAAACATTGTAACTCCCAATTGTAAATATTAGTTTGCTTACCTTACTAATTTATTGTACGTACTTGTAAATTCATCTGCATAAACTTAACTATAGGAGTTGATATGTGGCCACACTGATGGTGTTTGATATATCAATCGTGAATCGACATTGGCTATTAGCAGTGTTCACATTTCGGAACAAAACGAACGAGAAAGTATTATGTCAGTCTTAATAAAACAGTTTACTGATGTAATTCTAAGTAAAATATATTTTATTTGTGCAAATGTAGATATTATGTATGTTGATGAATAAATAGATAAAAAGTTGCTATGTTTTTATTACTCTAATAGGTTTAAGGTCTGTACGAAGCAGAGAAGACTGAAATTGTAAGAAAACAGAGATTAAATTTTTAGCATAATATTATATATTTTCTATCGTAGCGTTATAGGTAAATATCGATTATTCCGTTTATCCACCCTAAGATGGATACGCGAAAACGCATGTCTATAAATTCCGTTCATCTTACTAGGCCTTGGAAGGATTCTCGGACATGCGTTTCCACGTTTCTACCTTAGGGTGGATAAACAGAATAACCGATATTTACCTTTCTCGATTTTTTGGGGTGGATAAACGAATTCCCCGTAAATATCCAACATCCTCAAAAACCTATTCGAGCGTTCCTCGAGCGTGTGACCGACGTGCGCCGCCCAGTCAAATTGACAGCGTCGCGCGCCCGGCGCACGCCTAATGTGGGGGGGGCCTTACTGCTGGCATTCTATGCAATTTTAGCAATAAACATTAAAATGGCCCTGAAAATGTTAGAACAGATTTCAACAGATACATTGACCCTGGATATTCTCAGACACTGTGTCAATCAGTGGCACAGTACATACTTTAATAGGTACCTATTCTACAGGGTGTTACGGAAAGGGTATATCAATACAAACGGGTTGAAGAGTGTATCTGGTCTAGAATCTCAGTACAAAATTTCAGCTCAAAAGCATTAACTTTGAAAATGCTTAATATTTTTTTATTTCGCACATCAGGGCGCTGCACTGGCGCGCGGCGGCGTGATGTGCGTGTACTAGGCGCACAGACACACTACAGATAATGGATAATGACCCTCGTAGTGCGGTGACTCGTTTGTTATGATTTCAATTTAATAAACTATCGAAATAAAAAAATATTAAGCATTTTCAAAGTTACTGCTTTTGAGCTGAAATTTTGTACAGAGATTCTAGACCAGATACACTCTTCAACCCGTTTGTATTGATATACCCTTTCCGTAACACCCTGTATAACCCTCTAGGAAAATTGGAAAAAGTTTCCAACTTCCAGTTTTTTAATGTAGTTACCCTGATTGGCTAGCTAGCGAAAATGGTTTCCCTCTATAAACTAGGTAATCAATCCAGTATTGATTTTGGCATTATCTCGAAGGCGCGTGAGCAGTGCTTACTGTATTGTGATTGTGTCCGATAAGAATATTATTAGCACGTTAGTGATTACGTCGGCACACACACTGGTATGTAGGTATAGCTTTAAAATCTAGTGGTTGCGAAGGTACTTCGTAGTAGTGGAGCCGAGAGGGTTTTTGAGCAAGCATAATTATGTAAGTATGCAGAGCGAAAAGTTGGTAGCTGAGCTGAGTAGGCTGTAGGCGCGGCATGATGAACACCGAAAATATATTTGAATTTTCTTCCACTTTCAGATAAAAATACGCCCTTTCCTTTGTCGTGTCATCGGGTGTCATTAACTCGTTACTTTCCAGAATTTGATTACTAACGACATCATCTGACGGTGCACAGGGTGTTTTTTTTTTCAAAATCTGCCGGTTCGATTTCTAGCTAGAACAATTGATTTAAAACAAATCAAAATCGACCCCGAGACTCCTTTCTTTAAGTAGGTATAACTACAGTTTCGGATTTGGTCACATCCATGCTGACTTGAAATGAAAAATTCGCCATGTATCTAGCTAGCTAGATATAGACGAATTGATAACTTCCCTCTTTTAGAAATAGGTTAGAAATAAATTTGTGTACATTAGGTACCTCATCATCTTACTATGTAGGTAGTTAGGTAACTCGCAGCTGGCGGCGGCCTAAGTAAAATGAACCAAACTCACTGAAAATTGGGGGCAATATCGAGCGCACAGGTTCGTAGTTACAATAAACAGGTACTTGAATAGAAAAGTGTTACAACGTAAACAAGATGATAGTTTAATGTTTTCGTTAATTTTAGTACGTACTTAGTAGGTAGGTATGGCTTTCCATCTTTGCCAGCTTTATCAAACAATTGACGGGCATCTCTGAATATTTTTTAAATGTTGATACGAGTAGCTCGTTGGATTGCCCATAAGCTGAGGATGTTTTTCAAATACCTACTTAATTGGTTTGTCATAGCGTCATAGTAAAAAAATATTTACTATAAAAAAAAACAAACGATGTTTCGAATGCCGAACTAACGGTTTTGCGAGGGACTACCTATCACCATCATATCGGGTTCTGGATGGAATGGGGACTTAGGTACTACACACCTACATACATCGCACGAATTTCAAGATTTTTTAGAGAACCTATCCCCCCCGTTCTTGTCACAGGTGGTCATATTTGTGTGACACCCCCATCCCTGGTATGTCACATATTTTGCTATGTTAATTTGATAGCAGACACCAGCACATCAAGTTACTACGTTCTGTCTTTCTTTAATAGATTTCAACTTTATTTTATTTGAATGGTACACCAACGACTTATTCACTAAACATTGACATAATAAGAAATAACATATGCATTGAGTTATGGTGAATTTTATCTAAGATAAGATGTGTGCGTACGCGCAGCGGAATGTTGTTGAATTTAAAGATTTTAATTATGCAGATATTTAGTGTATGACGTCGTATAATTGTGTATGGTAAAAAAAAATTTGTGCACGCAACCATTGTGGAGAAATTCACCAAAAACTGATTCCGCTGGGCGAACGTTGTCCTGGCGGAACTTTTTTTAATCCATAGACTTTAGAAGAAAAGAGATGTGTCCAAAAATTAGTGTGTATTTGTGTGTAATTGTGTATGTATGAATAAAACTAGTGCATGCATAAACTTCGGAGAAATTCAAGTTTCCGCTACGCGAACGTTTGGCCATTAGCTAGTTTTCATATAAAGCGCTTACATAGAGAACTGTAGATTTTTACATACGTTGTTTTGAATTTGTTTATATTTGTTTAAAAAACAGATTTAGAAAAAATCGTAGGGCTTAAAAGATAAAAATATAAACGTAAAATACGCTTATTAGGTCTTAGTTCTTAAAGTATGCACTTTGGGGTCTAGATTTTCACGTTTATACAAACCTTGTAAGTGTCTGCAACATGTTGCCAAGTATCAATGATGTTCCGTTAGTAACTAAAGAATTATAGGACAAATTTACCATGAACAGATCACTGTTTACAAAGCAGTCAAATATCACGACGTTCTGAAGGAATTGCATGGTAATATGTATGTCAATAATTAGTGTATTCATTCAACTATTCTTATGCAAAATTTCATGTCATTAAATTCAGTAATTAAAGAAAAACAATTATAATACTGACGAAGCATCGAAAACCTACATAACCCGACCAAGTTTGGATGGCTACAAAAAAGCGGCCGTGCAATATATTTAGGTAACATCCCAAAATTTACAGTATAATACCGGTATTGAATTGGTATAGGTGATAACACAATTGTTGTTTCGATATAATTTATAGGTCATTTATTTTTGTACACCTACTTTTTTAAATGTATTTGACTATGACAGAAAGTAGGTACTATTTACGTAGGTAGGTACTTTATTTAAGTATGCGCTTGAGACTTGAGATATAATCTAAATATATTATTTAAGACAAATAAAATTCATACAGCTAATTTCTATTGAAGATTTCACGGATCAGGATTCTAACTATAGACCCCTTAGGGAAATTAAATATTTACCACATGTAAGTATGTACTACTGTTTAGGTAAATATTTATCATATTGTAGCTTATTACACTATTTAACCAATAGACTAGGCATGCACGAGCGTTCCCCTTTGCAACTTTAGTGGATCAAACAATCTAATAACTTAAAAAAACTACTTCTTGAATCGATTTTTTTTCTTATGTATGTGAGCGTGTTCCCCCGCACCCCACTAAAATATCGCGAACGAAGTCGCGGGCAAAAGCTAGTTCATAATCTATTTTAGTTAAAACACATTTAAGTCTATTGCTGTCATTGCAAGCGTTTGTTAACGTTATTATAATTACATAATTAAGTATTATATGTAATTAAAAATATTTTTGTACGCGGACATTTAAATAGAGAAGTACTTGTTAATTGAAGATTTGTTTTTATCGTAGATATTGGCGTTATTATTATAAAAATATTTTTCATTCAAGAAATGCAATTGTTTTATTTTTTCCTAACGCTTGTGTACGCAACTGTACCATATTAATAAATACTATATTGGAAGGTTAAGAACGTTTCTTAGATATATGGCGCGGCCGCTTTTTGGTAGCCATCCGAACTTGGTCGGGTTATGTAGGTTTTCGATGCTTCGTCAGTATTATAATTGTTTTTCTTTAATTACTGAATTTAATGACATGAAATTTTGCATAAGAATAGTTGAATGAATACACTAATTATTGACATACATATTACCATGCAATTCCTTCAGAACGTCGTGATATTTGACTGCTTTGTAAACAGTGATCTGTTCATGGTAAATTTGTCCTATAATTCTTTAGTTACTAACGGAACATCATTGATACTTGGCAACATGTTGCAGACACTTACAAGGTTTGTATAAACGTGAAAATCTAGACCCCAAAGTGCACACTTTAAGAACTAAGACCTAATAAGCGTATTTTACGTTTATATTTTTATCTTTTAAGCCCTACGATTTTTTCTAAATCTGTTTTTTAAACAAATATAAACAAATTCAAAACAACGTATGTAAAAATCTACAGTTCTTTATGTAAGCGCTTTATAATATGAAAACTAGCTAATGGCCAAACGTTCGCGTAGCGGAAACTTGAATTTCTCCGAAGTTTATGCATGCACTAGTTTTATTCATACATACACAATTACACACAAATACACACTAATTTTTGGACACATCTCTTTTCTTCTAAAGTCTATGGATTAAAAAAAGTTCCGCCAGGACAACGTTCGCCCAGCGGAATCAGTTTTTGGTGAATTTCTCCACAATGGTTGCGTGCACAAATTTTTTTTTACCATACACAATTATACGACGTCATACACTAAATATCTGCATAATTAAAATCTTTAAATTCAACAACATTCCGCTGCGCGTACGCACACAGATAAGATAAGTGAACTTTATCGCATTAGGTTCAAGGTTGATTGGGAGAAAATTTGACAGTTTCGGGTAGCTTCATACGTGCTGGCTTCTGTACCTACCTAATAGGTACTTAGTAATATTATTAAGTTTTTCGTTAAGTAATTTGAAGTTTGGAGTTATTTTTAGTTTATACATGTGACGTCAGAGTTTATGACTCATCCCCCCTTTGTCACACTTTGTTGACCTTGCTCCCACGTGTGACGTAATATATGGATGGCTCGGACTACACTTATTAATTATATTTTCTTGTACTCCAATTTATTGCAGATCTGCAGTGTTCACCAATTTGGATAGGTACCTAAGGGGAGAGGAGCAGCCATAGAAATGTAACTTTCATATATCTATGGGAGCAGCAGTGCCGGATTAAGACTACTTGATGCCCTAAACGATGCCTGTGGGCCCTCCTATCCACTAGTAACCTAGTCAACATCTGCCTCTTGCTTTTCCCCAACCATGTTGGGGTCGGTTTCCATGATGCAGCTGAACACCAGCATTTTACATGGAGCAACTGCCTATCTGACCTCCACAACCCAGTTATTGGGTAATACGATACCCCTAGTAAGACTGGTTGACAGTAAACTAGTATAGGTCTTTTTTTCTTTTTGAGCTTTTCTGCTTCTATGTACCTATAAATATTGATAAAGCATTGAGCCTTTCCAACGTCAACGAAACGACGCGCATCTTCCGCCGATAAAACGCGCGGGTTATTTTTCGTTGCTTCTTATGGTGCCCCGAGACGTGACGCAAGCAATTGCTTAATTTGCTTGTGGGCTAATCCCTGTACTATTAAGCCATGTGGATCTACCCCAATTTTATATAGCCTCTTTGGGTACCTAGTGTGACAGCAGAGCACCAATGAAACTATGCCTTTTACCAGCCTGGAAAATATCTGAGAGTACTTACAACCCCCAAGAGTTAACTTGAGTGAGACCCATTTTTAGTTACTATACTCTATGAGTGAGACCCGAGAAGCCCCTCCCGAACCCCGCACTGTTACCGCTCTCGCCATCGACGCCTGAGCACCGCCCGCTTACGTTCATCCACAACACCATAGTCAAAATTTGTTTTTACTATGACAACACCTTGCCAATGGAAATAAAACAAAGAAAATATTTTAGCAATAAAATATTTTATTTCATTAAAAAACAAAAGGTTTGTACCACTATTTTATAAACATTGCCAGTAAAAATACATAGAAAATGGTGAAAATGTTACAATATATAATATCACACAATGGAATGTAAGATATAAAAAATGAGCCGAAAGTTATAAAAGTGGCAAATGCAGTTGTACAGACGCCAGCACATCAAGTTACCCGAAACTGTCACATTTTCCCAATCAACTTTGAACCTTATGGTTTATTAATAAAGTTGAAAATCTATTAAAGAAATTTGACAGATTGTAGTAGGTTGATGTGCTGGCATCTGTACAAAGCAATCTCGAACTGCTTACCTACGTATCTAAAATAATGTAAAACATTACATTTGAGCAGAATAACCTTATTTGTGATGTGATGAGTGATTTAATGATTGGAGGCCGTGTGCCTCGTGCGCTTCATCAGGTTAAGCTACGCTTGCCGAGGTCGGTCCGTGGATGGGAGACCATATTTTTCATACAAAGACCCCTCCGTACCTCGGAAAGCACTTTAATACCCGCTGGCCCCGTCTGTCATTTGTAGATCATTGACAGTCGTTTCGGGTAGTCAGAAAGTCTGACAACCAGTGTTACCCAGTGACTGGGTTGTGGAGGTCCGATAGGCGATAGACAGTCGCTCCCCGTAAAATACTGTTGTTCAGTTGCATCAGAGGGGTAATTGCGTAACACACTAACAATAGGAATGGCTTTCATTCTGACAGTCCCACAACATTCATTGCGTTATTTACGTTGATGAGTAGACAAATTTTTCGAACATACGAAGCAATGGATTAGCAATATCCTTCAAAATGATTCAGTTTGTGATTGATAGTGTGTTTCGCAATTAGGGTGCTGTTTAAACTGGTAGCCAACCTCAATATAGTTGGATAAGGACAAAATACCTGATATGCCGTGGCCACACTAAACGGGAAACGCCGATAATTATCGCGATAAGTTGTGGCTCATTGGCTGACATCGTAGGTGCAGCCAATGAGCTACAACTTATCGCGATAATTATCGGCGTTTCCCTTTTAGTGTCGCCACGGCATTATAGAACATTTGACAGGCGGGGAAACTTGTCGTTTTATTACATAATTATTAGGCAAGTAAGTACCATGTAAAGCACAAATAAACAAGATCAGATAAAACACTAATTAAACACCAATTGAATTAAGACTTCTTAATTTATCTAATGCCAAGAGTTAAATTGCCACTTTTTACATGAAATTAAAGGTTACGAAGAAACGCCTGATTTTTTTATTCATCAACTTTGCTCATATTCATAGTGCATTCTACGAACTCATTAAATATTAATTATGGCAATCTGACACTATAGAATATCTAAATAAAGCTTTCACTTAATGTTCCACTATTATCGTAGTCCCTAATTTAACTACTAAAAGTGTAAAAATCTATTATTTACAAAATAGGTGGACTCTTCGTTAAAACGCTAGAAATGCACACAACACGCTATTTACATAAAGTTTGATAAGAACTTCAAAACTAGAATCATCGCTTTTTATTAGAAAAATAATAACAATCCGAAATATGGAAACAAAAGTGCATAACGTGAGAATCATCATAGCTTTTGTAATTAATGAAAAAGGGAGATAGGATCTACGCACAGTTTAAAAAAACCGTTTTCACACAAACAAGTAAATGACAATTTCATTCACAATTACACAATCAATATCATTACCTACTCTTATTCCTACGTTGTTTACAAACGATAGTTTTGGTTTTCTTATATAAAAATAAAATTAATTCATATTTTGCACTAAAATATTTGAAGTACATTTGCCAGATTATAAATTCCAAAAGTATCTTTTTATTCCTTCCGAGATGCTTTTGTGAAAAGCTGATTTTGTTTTTAAATTATCTTTTGGTTTATAATTCGGCAAATGTCTATTAAGCTAACTTATCTATTTACATGACTGACTTTGGATGTCATTCTTACTTCATTAGAGGCATGCATTATTTCTCTATACCAACACACGCTCAAATAAATTCTTTATAATTTCTCTACTACATTTGAGTGTTTGAATAAAGATTCCTAGATTATTATATACACGTCTAAATTGGTAGAGGTATGTGATCGCACTATACTCAGTTGCTCTGGGCAACATTTATTTAGGTATGCACAGTGGATTTGATACACGTAGGTGAGATACCTATATTTGCATTTGTTTACAAGTTTAAACCTACATATGAGCAGACTTTCAAACGCTAAACCCGACAAAAAATGAGTATTCAATACATTAAACTCTACTTCAGTTCCAATATAGTTACTACTTAAAGCATAGACATAAATTCAAAATAAATACTCTTTACACTATGGCAGTGGGTACTGATTGAACGACAGTCTTTGCGTAAATGAACACTAATAATTATAAAATTACTAAGAAGATTAAAATTAAATTAATAACTAATTGAGATTCATTGGAAATCTTGTACTATTTAGCGTTGTTATACTCTCGTCTCCGCGTCATCTTCAGTAGTAGATTTCCTGTAATAGTTGGAAGTTTGATTTAATTATTTTATTCAAACTGAGACTCAACAAAAGAGATCCTAATCAACCCGATAGGAAAATACCACATGCATGACAGTTTTTTTTTTGTGTAACAATATCATCAATTTCGATTCCAAAAACTCTTTTCGAAAACATGAAACCAACATTAAAATAACATAGATTTACAATTTTAATAAATTATGTCTAGCAGGACCACAGTCAACCTACCAATTACTTGTTTAAATAAAATTAGAAATTAAACTTTCTGCGTTTGACTGGTACATAAGTACGTTTAAGGTAGGTAAGAATGTGGTCAGACTATGAATTGTCTATGAGTAAAGAACATTAAATTACCTCCTCCCTAAATGGTTGAAGATGATTGCGCGGCAACACCACCGGTTAGCAAAGCAAAAGATGATTACAATGAGTGTTTCTCATACAACCGCCACCATCTATTGACAATTTTATCATTATGGCTGGATTTAAAGTAAAATAATAATATTAGGTCCTTACATATGAAATTGGCGTTTTTCGTAATGGCCACTTTAATCACGAATTTCTCCTCTTTGGTAAGGAATTCCAAATTCAAATTTGTACAGCTATTTACTCATGTATTTGTGCTTCGATGACCGTCATTCATTTGTTTTTTTTCTTCTGTTTTTTCTGTTTGCGTCACTCATTTTACAAAATGGAAAATTTAAAATATCGCATTATTTACGAGTACGAGTTCCGCCGTGGCACTAGTGCTGCGGAAACGACTCGAAGGGTGAATGATGTGTATGGCGGTCATGTTGCAAAAGAAAACACAGTTCGTTTTTGGTTCCAACGTTTTCGTTCTGGAAATTTCGACCTGCAGAACAAGCCCCGTGGACGGCCTGAGACCCAAGTTGATAATGGAGAATTGAAGGCTATTGTGGAAGCGGACCCATCGCAAACCACGTCCGAGTTAGCTGCAGGCTTCGATGTTAGTGATAAAACTGTTTTAATTCACTTGAAGCAAATTGGGAAGATTAAAAAGCTTGAAAGCACGACAACGCCAGACCACACACTGCGCAACAGACGGCTACCAAATTAGAAGAGCTTGAATTGGAATGTCTTAGACATCCTCCGTACTCCCCGGACCTTGCTCCAACAGATTACCATTTTTTTCGCAATTTGGATAACTTTTTGCAAGGGAAAAAATTCAACTCCGATGGGGCAGTCCAAATCGCCTTCAAAGATTTTATTGATTCCCGTCCGACTGGTTTTTTTAGTAAAGGGATCAATGAACTACCTATAAGATGGCAAAAGTGCATTGAAAACAATGGTTCATACTTTGATTAATTAAATATATTATATTAAAAAATATTCGACTTTTTGTTCCTTCCATACAAAACGCCAATTTCATATGTAAGGACCTAATAAAAACCTATGAACGATGTTCAGGACCCAAATTATAAAAAGATCATCATTTAATTTTTACAATTTCAGAGGATATAATTTTGATATCTAGTAGGCTTGTGACTCCTGAAATACGTTCCATGCAGAATTCCGTATCAAGACGTAGTTACAAAAAAGTTTTTACTAAATTAAAAGAATAAAATAAGTTTTTTTAACCGTCTATTTTCAAATTGCTATACGGAATTCTGAGTAGCTTTTAACATAAAATGAAAAGTTTTACAAGCATACAGTAACCAGTAACCATGCAGACAGAACAGGATTCACACTTACTCGCTCGTCTCTCCCATACTCGCTAGTGGCGCCCCCATCTGCTGTTGTTGATTCTCGGCTAAGAGAAAACAAAACACAAAAATGTTACAGACAGAAAATTCAACAAATCTATAATGTCTAAAAAAATAATACTGCACATCACGTGAAACTAAATGCGAGGCATGAGTCTGCAATTATTTACAAAAAAGCCGAGAACATACTTTGGCTAGGGAACATAAAGATATCTAAACTCCAGATGGCACAAAACGATGTTAAATGAAGAAGTTTCGTATAATCTATACCCGGAAGTAAGATTATATGAAGCTTGGGGTACTTTTTGCCCTAAATTCGCCATGCCTAGCCTGTCGCTAATAGGTATTACTATGAGAGTGACGATAGCATTGTTATGCTAGGTACACACATAACGAGTTTTGACATCACACGTCACACGTCCACATACAGGTTTTTAAATCGCTAGCGACAAATCTGTTGAAATCTGTGTGTGGACATTTGAAATTGCCAGCGAGTCACTGGCGACTAAAGCCTACGTCGTATACTAAAACATAGTAATTATCTATCAGCCAAAGTGTGTCCTTAGCTGTAACAGTTACCTGGATGTGCCATCTCACTACTACGGACTTGCGGTGCCTGGTTGATCCCACGCAAGTGAGCGTGGTCTTCCTCAGCTAAAGCAAGCAAAATAATAAGGTCAAAAGCAGTTCAACACTCTCAAACGCTAAATAAGCTTGGTTGAAGAAAAATTAACAAAAAAATAAAAGCACACTCTCAAAGTACAGACGCCAGCACATCAAGCTAACCGATACTGTAAAATTTTCCCAATCAACTTTGAACCTTATGCTTTCGCAATAAACGTTTTGACTTTGACTTTAGCGATATGATTGAAAATCTAATAAATTTGACAGATTGTAGTAGCTTGATGTGCTGGCGTCTATACAACGTCAAAGGATACTACTAGGTTTTGATATTGCCAGCTTAAAAATAATATCTCTGTGTTGCTGTTTTTCTTTTAGGACGCTTTTTAAAAAATAGGTCAAGTATTAAAATTGAATAAATCATTCATCAAAGAGACACGCATATTTCTGGAGGAATTTTTATTTTTTTCCGAGGTCCGTAATGAGGTCACGAAAGTATCGTTATTTTGCATCAATAAAAAATGATATGGGACTGGGAATATTTAAGTATAACAAGTGCAGCAAATACTCTGTACAAATACAAAACCAATCACAAAAGAACATACCTGTATAAGGGAACAAATATTTATCATGATGCTTATCCGATCCCTCTGACATCCTATCAGTATAGTCCCCACCATAATTATGACTATCCATCTTTCTTTGATAGTCATTCTTCAACATGGTTGCTATGCCAGAATCTCTGAAATCCCTTGGCGGGTACCCATCATGTTCTCTTGTAGATACTCCCGAGTCTCTAAAATCCCTGGATCCATAGACATTTTGGTCTGAATTTAAATATTTTGTGGGGCTGTATCCGTAGTCTGATGTTCGCGTTGGTAAGTAAGTTTTGGACCCGTAAGGATTGCCTGGCAGTCGGTACATGGTCGGTGATATCGGGTAGTTTGGATCGTACGGAATTTGTTTCTCTGTGTCCGTTGGAAGGACTCCGTACATCAATTCGTCGTCCATTACGCCGTATCTGAAAGGTGAATGGTGAGTCACGAGATAGGTACATTTAGTAAAAGCCTACTGCCATATGAAACGAACAAGGTGTTATGTGATGGCCAGGACAATTTCGGACAAAATTTTCGATTAGTCTTTGTTTAACCACAGCTGACCCTGATAATGCTGACATACTACGTCAGAAATTTCTGAAATGGTGAGTAAGCGTGGAGGTAAATACTCGTTCATTTTCTGTATGATATGATATGGCACAATCGGCTAACTTCGGTGGCGTACAGTCACGTCTAAAAGTATGTATACACTTGGCTTTATTCAAAGGCGATTTTCTTCTTTATTTTTGAATGAAATTTTATGTTATTACGAAAATAATATTTTGAACCCATAGGTTTATGTTAAGTGTCGTATTTCAACGTTGCATTCGTTATTTCACGAAAAAATCGCAATTGAAAATTGCCAAGTGTATACATACTTTTAGACGTGACTGTACGGGACCAGATGCTCTGCAATATTTTGCATGTTCGAAGGCCAGTGTTCGATCTATCCTTGAGGTGAATGTACACTTGTTCTTGCTGCAAAATCTAGACTCGTTAACGACCTAGATCACTCAAATCATTTCTTATAGTTTCTTTAACCATGTTGTGCAAGTTGACCTGAATTCGTTTTAGTTATTTGTTCACTCATATAATAAGGAGTGTCGAGGTAATTGAGAATACAAACTCGTTTGATTTATTTATCTCGTTGCCACTTCACTATATTGTCAGACTGGTATTATGACGTCACTGACCTATTATCAAGCGGCAGTCTGCTGGCGTCCACACTGGCCACGTAGGTGTCGTGCA
This sequence comes from Amphipoea oculea, assembly GCA_945859645.1. Taxonomy (NCBI): domain Eukaryota; kingdom Metazoa; phylum Arthropoda; class Insecta; order Lepidoptera; family Noctuidae; genus Amphipoea; species Amphipoea oculea. The sequence continues at coordinate 5,983,714 of OX243868.1, forward strand.
CGTTCTCCAGGATGGACGGCTTCAGGCGGCGCCGGCCGAGGTACACGTCGGACGTGAGGTCGGGGTTGGGCAGCGGGTGCGGCGACGGCGACGCCACGCCGGGGTTACCCTCGGTGTCCGAGCCCGTCTCTTGCGACCAGCGAGCCATGTCGGGCCTGTTCGGGTCTGGTGGGAGGAATGAAATTTTAAAGAAAAAAAAAATTGAGACTCGCACAGGTAGAACACAAACTAAATAGAATGACATAATCAAAGAACAAAAAGAAAAATTAAAACAGAAAGTCCTGTATGAAGTCAAATTGCTCCTATCTTAGCATGAACCAGCTTTTGCTAGGGCGCGCTGTGATGCCACGAGCAGATACAGAAATCAATAAAATAGATATAATTAAGTATGAAAAATATTAAAAAATAAAAATAAAATATTTATTAAATATAATTTTATTGTCATTACTTGTCTATGCTACATAGATTTTACACAACAGACGGAAACGGCGATACATAAACCAATGCTACAATGACTGATTTAGGACGTACCTTCTCGTATATGCGCCGGCCATCTTGGTTGGATGGCTAGCGGTGCTCCTTCAGTGATGTTCGGTAGATAGCTCGCCGCACTGACACTTGTCGCTCGATCCCCTACAAAGATAATTATATAACATCTGAATCTGAAGGATAATTCCCGTGATTAAAAAACTTTTTAAGAAAAAAAAAACCGACTTCCAAAAAAACACTACAAAGTGAAAAATAACTTTATTTTGGAAGTCGGTGTCTTTGGATCTGTATTTTAGTTTTTTGCCACCGACTTCCGAAATAAAGTTATTTTTCACTTTGTAGTGTTTTTTTGGAAGTCGGTTTTTTTTTCTTAAAAAGTTTTTATTTCACGCTTTTTAGTGGGTCTGCTTATAATTTATCTAAGTTACAATAGCCTTGTGATTATCGCCTTTTACAAACAAAATATTGCTTTTCCCGATGCAGGGAAGTTAATTGTTGAGGAGTTCTCCAGGTCCACCATCAGCTCCATATCACCATTCACATTGTGACGAGCATAAATTGCTTAGCAACCATATTAAAGTAATCGAATCGCAACCCGTGAACTTAGATATTATTGAGTACTTCCGATGGCCATCTGTGGTCTTCATCATCAGTTCCACTATGCACGAGTTACTGTAAAAAATACCCAAATCGCTATAGGTGTGCCTATAATATTTGAAAAGTTCCTTCGATTTCTCCAGGATCCCATCATCAAATCTTGACCTGATGCTTTTAGACTAGATGCTGATAATCCTGGCTGCAGCATCAGGCCAGACTTATGTCAACATTACATTGAACTTAAAATTTAGTCCTGTTTAAAATGAGCCCAAACACGACTACGGTGCTGTAATTTCAAGGTTGGTACTTTTTCTGATGCTCCTGGCTTCAGCATCAGGTCTTTATGTACTTCGGTGTTCCTCATTAACAGTACGTTTATCCACACATCGAGCCCTTTTCAATGAGCCTTAACACGATATATCTGCTGTTAGTTGTCGAGGAGTTAGGTACTCTGCAGACTATCTTGACTGCAGCATCAGATCATGACTTGATGATCATTAGACCAAATGTGGCAAATGCCCTATCAAACATCAAAACAATTTACTAAAACAGTCCTTTCCTGTTCGAGTAACTTCTTACTGTTAAGGAGTTGTACCTTCCATCATCAGCCCAGCTACCTGAGATGGTGACAACCATACGCAAATACACAAGATACTTCATAAAACATGCGAAAAACAATAAGTGAGCCTATAAAATTTGAGGGTTGCCCTCGATTTCTCTAAGATCCCATCATCAGATATTGAAATGGTGACAATGGGACCACACGGGAAGCACCAGCTTTCAAATAAAAAAAGAATCATGAAAATCGGTTCACCCAGTCGCAAGTTATGAGGTAACAAACATAAAAAAAAAAATTAAATACAGTCGAATTGATAACCTCCTCCTTTTTTTGAAGTCGGTTAAAAACGTTCAAAATCTAGTCGCAATAGGCAATAAATCTAAAAAAATTGACGAAAATTTGTGGAAATTATTGGTATTTTTGACAGATTGAGACCGAGATTATAATGCGAATATTCTTAAAAATACGGTAATCGCCCTTCTGATGACCGTTCTCATGATCTCCCTAAGAGTATATTTATGTTCTGTGGTCATGATATAGACAAAGTCAAAAGCAAATCCACTTGTAACACTTATTATCTTTATGACTACACACTTACTTGCACAGTACTGTAGAAAGTATATGCTTAATGTTAATTTATCTTTGCAAATCTTAATTCATGGAGAAATCTCAAACAAAAATAAATCCCAATAGAGTGTTAGGTCTGCAGGTCTACCTTGTACAGACGCCAGCAACTTACTACAATCTGTCAAATTTCTTTAATAGATTTTCTCACTAAAGCATAAGGTTAAAAGTAGATTGGGAAAATTTGACAGTTTCGGGTAGGTTGATGTGCTGGCGTCTGTACTTTGGGTAAGGTATTTATTTTTTAAATATCGCAACATTGTGCTGAGATAGGAGCCTTTTTGGCCTCGCAAAGACTTTTCATTGTTTTCGTAGTATTAAATTTTCCTTCTTATTGCTTACTAGCTGTTACCCGCGACTTCGTCCGCGTGGAATTTCACAAAAAAGCAGTTCAGTTTTAATTTTTTTCGTGGGACCCTATTTATTTTTTTTCTAAAATAAAAGTAGCCTAAGTTACTCCTTCTTACATCAGCTATCTGCCAGTGAAAGTCCCGTCAAAATCGGTAGAGCCGTTTCAGAGATTAGCCGGTTATTTTAAATATTATTTTATTTTGTATAGATATTTCTTGTGCGTGTCCCAAATATACAGGGTAGCAAGGACATAATCGAAAGCAAACTGTAAACATGAATTCAGCACATGATTCTAGACCCCTTAGAAAACTTAAAGCTAGTTTTATGTCAGTTAATTTAAAAAAAAAGTTGTTGTTCCATTTTTGACCGCGTAGGTATTGCCGGAGGCTTTACGCGGGGGTCGTGCGGTCCATGGCCCTATACGGGGCCCCGGTGTGGGCGCGTTCTCTGCGGCGGCGAGCCGCCCACTATCTGAACGCGCCCCAAAAGGTGGTAGCCGTAAGGCTGATCCGGGGGTACCGCACGATCTCGGGCGAGGCGGCAAGCCTCCTTGCCGGACTGCCGCCATGGGATCTGGAGGCGATAGTCCTAGCGCGCCTGTATGAGTGGCGCGCGGAGGCACTGAGCCGGGGGGAAACTCCGCTTCCGCGGCAAATCGCGGCGGAGCGGACAGACCTCCGGCGCGATCTCATGGTGGCATGGAAGGAGCGACTTTCGCAACCCAGCGCAGGGCACGCCACGATAGTGGCGATAAGACCCCTCTTTGAGGAGTGGCTAGAGAGGCGTCACGGCGTCCTCACCTATCGCCTGACGCAGGTCCTCACCGGACACGGATGTTTTGGGAGGTTCCTGCACATCATCAGGCGGGAGGAGACGCCCGGGTGTCACCACTGCGAGGATCGCCCAGAGGACACGGTGGAGCATACGGTGGAGGTCTGCCCCGCATGGGCGGAGCACCGCCGTGCCCTCGTAGAGGCGATCGACAGCGGCGGCGACCTCTCGCGTCCGGCCCTGGTTCAAGCCATGGTCCGGGGCGAGAGGGAGTGGGTGGCGGTCACCTCCTTCTGCGAAGCAGTCATGCTAGCGAAGGAGGTGGCTGAACGGCTGAGGGAGAGAGCCTCACACCCCAGCCGCCGCGGGAGACGCTCCGGGCGTCGGGAGCCGCGTGACGACTCCCGGCCACCGTAGGCGCGGGCCTGCGGACGGAGAGTAATGGGTAGCTCACCGTCCGATTAGGACCAGGCCCGTGCCGGACGGCGCGTACGTGTTCCACGCGCGCCTCAAAGAGATGTCAGCAGAAAGGAAGGGGCCTGCCAGGGCCGAAGCCTGCCGGGGGTGCGGGATTGTCCGAAAGGGTTACCGCTACCCCGGAACAGAAAGGGCTAAGGAAGGAACACGGATGGGTTTTAGTCAGTAAGAGTCTGACACTCCCTTCGCTCCACCCAGAGCGGGAGGGGTCATTTGATGATTTCCCATCCATAAAAAAAAAAAAAAAAAAAAAGGTATTGTACTTTTCTATGAAACAGCAGATTTTTTTTTAACCGACGAATAATTTCACCTCTGGGGGTTTAGAATAATGTACTATCGCGGACACTCCCGCCTGACCACCACTAAGTTCATTTTTGCTTGCACTCAATAAATAGAAGCGGTCTCTAGTAAGCGCGCCAAGGCACATAGTTCGTCCGTAAAATTTACAAAAGGAGTACTCGTGATGCGTTTCTAAGCTGCGCAGTGCAGGTTGCAACTAATTGCGTTATCGCTTTCCTAATAGACGAAAACTAAGGGCGCGCGGCTTGGCGCCGCCGCAGGATTTAGGCGAAAAAATTTTTATGTGATCAGGCGGAAAAGTTCTCGATGTTACATACTGAATTCATGGTAACAGGTTGAACGTCGATGTTCCTGTCAACCTGTATATTTTTTCTTTCTTTCTTAAGTCAGTAATACTAACTGTTAGCAGAAGGCGGGTGACTAGACCGCCGTGTGCTGGTCTCGTCATCATCAGAAGAGTGACTCGAAGCCAAGTCCAGGCTTCTGGCACTGCCGTCACTGTCGCTGTCGGTGGCCTCGGTAGCTTCTTCACCCGTCTCTCCTGTGGTTTCGCCGTCTGTGGCCGCTTTGCGACGGCGGCGACCTTCGTCTAAACGAAATAGAGTTTGGTTATAAGGTAGAAAATAAGGAGCATGATTATTGTAAAGGAGAATTTTGAAGTGAAACTTCTTTACGCACGCTTGACTTGGGGAGTAAGCTGGCGAACGCGTGACGTAAGCGTTACGAAAAGTGTGATCGGGCGAGGCGAACGGGAGTTGAGTGGGGGATATAAGCAAGAGAAAGCAGTGCGCGCGCACATTTTCTTTCTCTCTTTCTCGAAGTTTCACTTCAGTCGTGTGGTCATAAGCACACTCCGTTTTTTATTTTATGATAAGTACAAAAAAAATAAAGATGGTGAATTGTCCGTTGCAGTTCTGGACAGAGAGAGGTGGTAAGAGAGTAGGGAGGCCTTTGCCCAGCTGTGGGACATCGATGGCTAAAAGCTGAGGGGTGCTAGGGTTACCATTTCGAAATTTGAAAAAGTGCTAAAAAAACGTCCGGACATTGTTCTTTTAAACCTTTCTCTTTGTAGTTTCATACATGCATAAACTCATCACGTGTTTTTCCCAGTAGGTAGGTTCAGGGTACGTCATTAAAATTTTTGAAAAAGTAATGAGTACAGTCAAACGGGGTGAATAGGGATGCAGGGGTGAATCGGGACGAAACTTTAAAATGGATTTTAACGTTGAAATAATATAGTTTGTTGTCAATAAGGGCACGTAATCGTTAATTAAATTACAGTAAACACATTAGGGTCCTTTTTGGCCACAAACTATATTATTTTAATGTTAAAATCCCTTTTAAAGTTTTGTCCCTATTCACCCCGTTTGACGGTACTTTCGCAAAAAGTTCGGACAAATGTCGAAGCCGGACTAAGTCCGGACGGCAGGCAAAAAATCTGGACGGACCTTAGGTGCTACACACTCATCCAAAAAAAAGTATAAAGGAAGTATTATTTACCGTCTTTCCTAGTGTGTAGTGAAGAGTCGAATCCTCTGAGGTAGGCGGGCATGTCACTCGCGCTCGTGTTGTAGTTGGACGTCGAAGTACTCGTGTGACGGAGTTGACCGTCACTGCGACTGTGTCAAATATTACACATATTAGATTTTGTCGCAAAAAATAATTTGAACCTTATGTAAAGTAGTGTTCAAAGTCTCATGCCGAGGCCACACCAACGGGAAACGCCGATAATTATCGCAATGACGGGCGGGCGGGGGTTCGTTAATCGTAGGTGCAGCCACAACTTATCGCGATAATTATTGGCGTTTCCCGTTGGTGTGGCCCCGGCATCAGAGATTCCATCGCCACTTAACCAGTTATCTAACTTAGTGGAATGTATTCTAAGTTGATTTTTGATTGACCATTTCTAAGAAAAAGGTCCTAATAAGTTTTAGGTTGCAATGGAATTTGAACTTTGTAAAGTATGATATTCAGTTTGTTGTTCCATAAAAATAGCTCAACAAAATGAAAAATGTGGCCAATGGGTAAGCTTCATTGATGTCGCGTAACGTGGTGTGTTATAAGTATGTTTCCGCCTTTACAGTAGCAATAGCCTTCATTTTAACAGTTCAACAACATTCATTGTGTTATTTACGTTGTTGAGCAGACACATTTTTCGAACATATGAAGCCATGGATTAGCAATATCCTTCAAAATGATTATGGTAGCGATTTATAGAGTATTACGCAATCAGGGAGCAGCTCTTGTTGATCAATTTGACGGAGATGTCAAATTTGACGAGGAATTTCCTACATTAAATATTCTTTCAGAAAAAAGAAAAGCCGTTAAAATACAAATTAAATAAATGTAGTCCTTACCTGTAAGGGCTAGAACTAGTTTTAGTAGTAGATCTAGAAGTGGTCGATGATGCAGATATACCGATGTTCCTCATCTGACGGCCCGGCTCCGTGCTGCTGTGATACGCCAGGGCAGACCTTAGGAAGTATAACATTTAAAATTGAACTTTAATCTGTAGGTTATAAAGTTGAAAATAGTTTGCTTAGATGTAAGAGAGGCTTAAAAGTTTTTTCTGGAAAATAGATTTATTGTAAATGTAATAAGGTTGAAATTAGTTTGTAGAAGTTACCTGTTGACTTGTGATAAGTTTTGAGCACTGCTGCTGATTATGACTGATGTGTCGACTAGAGGTACTTTCTTGCCCAAACATCTTAGTACCGTTCTGAAAAAAGATTTGATAGGTAATTTTTTTTTTTTTTTTTTATCATTAGAAGGATTTTTAAAACTTTGAGGTAACGAATTCTTAGTTGAGAATTGATAAAGACAAGTTTGGTCAAGTAATAACATATTAGATACTATTTTCAGAGCATTAGGTGATATTGATTTATTTTATTCGATTTGTTTCTCGCATAATCAAAACCTGTTTCAAAATTCCGTTTTATAATTGGACCCTGTTAAGCAGGAAAGATCCAACCAGCAATTTGTCGAAAATCGAGTTATATATACAGGGTGTTACGGAAAGGGTATATCAATACAAACGGGTTGAAGAGTGTATCTGGTCTAGAATCTCTGTACAAAATTTCAGCTCAAAAGCATTAACTTTGAAAATGATTAATATTTTTTTATTTCGACATCACGGCGCTGCACTGGCGCGCGGCGGCGTGATGTGCGTGTACTAGGCGCACAGACACACTACAGATAATGGATAATGACCCTCGTAGTGCGGTGACACGTTTGTTATGATTTCAATTTAATAAACTATCGAAATAAAAAAATATTAAGCATTTTCAAAGTTACTGCTTTTGAGCTGAAATTTTGTACAGAGATTCTAGACCAGATACACTCTTCAGCCCGTTTGTATTGATATACCCTTTCTGTAACACCCTGTATACAGGGTGAAATTGAACACATGCGACAAATTGAAATGGGAGATTGTACTCGTTATTATGAACAACTTTTACTATGGGACCAAATCTGAAATCGCGAAAAAAAAATCAGCTGTTCCCTACATTTATGTTCGCATAACTCGCCAAAATGTAGGGAACAGCTGATTTTTTTTCGCGATTTTAGGATTGGTCCCATAGTAAAAGTTGTTCATAATGATGAGTATAATCTCCCATTTCGATTTGTCGCATGTTTTCAATTTCAACCTGTATAGTTAGTATCTACACATCGAACTTTATATACGCAAAAAAGATCCAAAAAAATAACAAAATGTTGGTTGGATCTTTTCTGCTTACGAGGGTCCAATTATACCTACCAATCAACAATTTTGGGAGAGACAGTAACATGATTAAGCTAAAATAATGAGATAATTAGTTAGGGTACCGGCACACAAAACTCACCTCTTCAAGTTGTCCCTGACCCGTATATTGAAGGCGATGTACCCGAGCGTCGCCGCGAGCGCATGCGCGGCGACCGCGGCGGCGAGCGCGGCACTGAGCGCGCCGCGCCGCGCGCCCGCCTCGCTGCCCAGCAGCAGCGCGCTCGCCCACGACACGCACACCAGCGGCATGCACACCACGCTCACGCCCAGGAGCATCCTGTTCACAAATACAGTGTAAACTCTATATAACGACCTTCAAGGGACTGTGCATATTTTGACGTTATAGAGAGTTGTCGTTAAATGGAGAGAAGAAAAATCTGTACTAGATAAAAAAGAAAAAGTCTATTTTAGACTTATTTGAACACTATTGCGTATAGTCTATTATTTTTGTCTAACGTCTTTTGCTGCACCAGTAATATTGTTGTATTTTTTAAATTATTTTATTCATATCTTGCAATATTTAAGTTTGTGAGCAACTAAGAATATGATAACGGATAGATAATCCATGACTCCTACTAACAACAGTCAACACGTGCAAGCAATCCCAATTTGTAAACAAAAGAACGGATTTCTTAGAAAGTTCGGTATGTATAATGCCGACAGTCGACTTTATTACGGGCTAGGATAATAAAGCGACAAAAGAACTTACACAGCTGCGCAGTTTTTACTAATTTTGGCAACTTAAAAAGTACTTTTTATTTTAAATTGTCGTTAGTGAGAGTGGGTGTAACGCTATATAGAGTGTATCATTGTATGGGAAACAAGCTAAACCAACCAAAACCGAGTGATATCGACGCTTTAGGGAGTTTGTCGTTAAATCGAGTGACGTTACATGGAGTTTACACTGTAAATTCATTTTTAGAACGTTAGGAGAGAATGACCAAGAAGTTAAATTGATATTTCAGCAAATCTGCGATCGCCATTTATTTGCCAAAAATGTAAACAAATATGAATTAAAGAAAAAATAACTTTAATTCTTACAAAATAAAGTTCAGTTTCCCTTCAAACATTTTATACCATTTTCAATAGTGCTAGTCACTGTGAAATCAACTTAATTGTCATTGAAATAAAGTTGATATTTGTTTAACCTGAAATAGGGGTTGTGCAGCACTGCGCACTTTTACTATAGAGCTACCATCGCGGTCACTTGAGGTGGATCACTTTTCAAGTTTTCAACCTTATTACTAACGGCATAAGGGTGAAAAGTGAACCGTCTTTGCGGTTGTACTTACATACATTAACAAAATTTCCATTCAAATTAGAACTCAGTCCGTTTATGGCTTGACACGCTTACTTCAGTCCGAGTTCACTAATCATTGTTAAAGTTACATAAATATAACACGATGTAAGAACTGGGCACATACCTACATACCCAGGCGTAAATAGGTCACGTCGACCTTTGGCCTAGGTTCACACAGGCGATTTTTATTGCGCAATGGATTTTCAACTGTCAGTGTTGGGCCGAGCATTGAGATTCCAACAGCGCAATACATCCCCAGCGCATGAAAGAAAATACACTATTGGATTTTCAACTCTTGGCACTAAGCAGTGCGTTGTAAATCCAGTGCACGTTTAGAAACAGTCGCAGCTCTAGAAATCAGAACTCGTTGTGCCATATTTACGTCCAATTACTACGTGCTAATTTACAATAAGTCACATTTAAAAAGTCTTGCTTACCTCAAATTCCCAAAGCCTATGATATGGTCTCTTACGGTGAAGGCAGCTCTTGTAGCCCCCGCAAGAAACACCAATGCAGCACCAGCATACACTGCTGCTGGTATCACCACCCACCATACAACTGGCTCGTGACAGCTTACCCAGCAACTGTATGACAAGAAAGATATTTTTATGAATACGGGTTTGCTAGATTTCAGTAAAATTGTGTGGTCTCTAAAACTCTAGAGTTGCAAAACAGAGAGCAGTAGTGGTCTAGTGGTATCGCTCGCGGCTTACGAGTGGTAGGTCGCAGGTTCGAACGCAGACAGGTGCTTGATTTTGTGTAAATTATTTAATCACTAATGCTCCCAAAACGGTGAAGGAACACATCGTGAGAAAACTGTCGTGTCCTAGAACCAAAAGATTCAAGACATGTGACATCTATCAACTCGCACTGGCCTCGTGTGGTGGATTACGGCCCACTCCCTCTCACAGATAGGAGGCCAGTGTCCCAGCAAAGGGGGAAAATTATAGGCTGATTATGTTATAATCTTGATGAATTGAATCAAAGATGGTAGATTGTTCAGAAAAATAAGGGGGACGAAAAACTGACGATTTAAGTTAATGTCATATAAGTTGGCTTTTGTGTAGTGTAAGGGTGAAAATAAAGAGAATAGCTCGTGCGTCGGTTAAAGATCAAAGATCAGTTAGCAAGGTTCGCTGAGGCAGACTGCCTGGTATGCGTTAAGGTCGTAGCACACGTATCAACTCGGAAAGGGATCGATACGACCTTTAGACGTATTTACTCGTGAAATTTGTTTCAATGTATGGACTTTATTTCGCAATATATCGTTGTTATAATACGTAAAAAAGCTATGACACCATATACAGATTGTAACAATCCATTATCAACTAGTTTCTCATTTCAACATAAAACATATTCATTAATAAAAGAACTGTCGGAATCGGATCAGTAGTTTTGAAGATTACCCTCCACATACCAAATCACATTTTTTAGGCAACAAACGCTAGAGTACTCACAAGAGCGCGTTCCCGTACTGGTGCTGGTGATGGCTGGCGGCGAGCGCGAGCGCGACGGCGGGCGCGGCGTAGGCGACGGCGAGCTGCGCGGCGAGGCCGGCGTGGTTGACGTCACGCAGCTCGCGCAGCAGGCGCCGCAGCTGCCACGCGTCGCACGCACTCCACGCCAGCGCGCACACCCACCAGTAGTGCAGCGCCATGGCCAGCAGCTTGCACACGAACTGCCCGGGGGGGTCGAATATATATTACCAAAAACGACGCAAAAAAGGCACTTCGGGACAGATGGATGACCTGTTCTTAAGTTTAATCAAAGCCATATTTATCATCGGGATTGTCCAAAAGGGTTACCTTATACCTACCGCTACCCCAGAACATAAAAGGCTAAGGAAGGAACACGGGTGGGTTTTAGTCAGTAAGAGTCTGACACTCCCTTCCGCTCCACCCAAAGCGAGAGGACTCATTTGGTGATTTCAAAGTTTCCAACCGTCAAAAAAAAAAGCCATATTTAAAACGACAAAGTGTATCTATGCTTTATAAGTACCTAGTTCAACACACATTGGTAAATGACCAACTAAAAGTAGCATCAAAGAAAGAAAGGACATGTTAACAAATCTAATCATACATTATCATCATCATAGTAATTACTGCAAAACTTAACACACTCACATGATTAAAATGCAGTTTTTTTTTTAACATATTAGAAGCGGTAGTATTTATACTATAAATAACTAACACCCCAGTGAAAAAATGTCTGGAACGAAGCATAAAGATTAAGTCATGATCTTCAAACATTCACAAAACACACAGAAGATGAGGTGCTTGAGACATAATGCTACTAAATCACGAAAATTTATAGAAATATCCTAAAAGCTCCATATTGCCAGCCCCTAGACGTGCGTAAAATCAAATTGTTCACAATCGAACATAAATTTGGCCGCAATTTCCAACCTTAAGGACCCTACTAATAAGGGCCATATTATCATAATGACTTACTTACCTCATTCTGTACCAAAGAACTCCTAGCTTTCAATGCAATAAGATACAGCAGCTCAGCCATAAACACGCAGAAGATGAGGTGCTTGTGTATGGAGTTGGAGACGGTGGCCGCACCACCACGCATCAAACAGAGAGCTGCCCAGGTGATGAGCAGAAGCGGCAGAGATATGCTGAACGCGGTGTATGATGTTACTGATTCCAGGAGTGAGGGTTCTGGGATGAACTGTAGGGACAACAAAAAAAAAAAAAATATTACTTCAGATGTCAAATCAAATTTTTTTTTCACTATCGAAAGGAAAGTCGGTTATAACAATTAGCTGACCCACCTTTGAATAAATGGTTGAGATTTTTTAGAATACGAATCGATAGAATTTTATGCCTTTTATATTTTATTTATTTGAGCAAAGTAAATAAAAAATAATTATAACATTTTATGCCCGCCTTTTTTGTGAAAAAAAAAAAATAGTACTCAGCATATTTCTTTGTGATTTTATTAATTCCTAGGTGCACCTCTACCACATGCATTCATTTACGAGAATTTATTTGCGACCATTCGTCCGTGAGCTTTGCCTTGCCGTGGACACGCAGCGGAATTCATGAACTTAAACACGATTGTTTTTTTGCCGCATATCTTAATATTTGATTAGTACCGTACTTAATTAAGAAATCAGACACTTACCTCAATATCAACCTCATCAACCAGTACAGCGAAGGTCGACAGATGATTGCAGGTGCAGTTGATAAGTAGCGGTTCATTGGAGTACGGAGACCAGTCGTAGTCGATCTCTGTGTGACAACCAACGCGAGACCATTCGCCAGACCTGGTATGAACGAAAATAAATCAGTTGAAAGAGGAGTCAGTGACGTAATTATGATGATGGCAGCGGAAATGGACTTTCAAAAGGAATATTGAAGATTTTACCACTACTTAGAAGCTACAAAATTGTGCCTCAATCAAAAAGATACAAAGATTTAGAATTAGAGCCCGAGCTGGCAGACCAAGAGTTGGTTTTTATACGAAAACCTTTAAGCCAGTTTTTTGTCCAATATTGGGTCTTGCAACTGATAAAATCATGATGAAAAGATTGATAATAATCTGGGATTAGAAGAAATAATCACATCATCAATTTTATTTATAAATCAATTTTCAGAGCAATTTTTTGCATTTCTTTATTTATAATTTTTTGTAATAAAAAAAGAATTATAAAAATCGGACTGCTCTATAAAAAGTTATGCGTGATCATACATAAAAAAAAAATATATATATTCGCGTTGAATTGAGAACCTCCTCCGTTTTTTCGTCGGTTAAAAATAATTAAGACTTACCCTCTCAACGTAGACCAATGCACGCACTGAGGATTCGTCCTAGACCCGAACGTCTCCCGATCAATATTGAGCCACATCTGCAGCCTAATCGGTCTCTTCAACCGAATCCCACTCAAGCTTTTATACATCAACTTCTTTTTTACACCGTCTTTTGTCAAATTCCCACTTTCCATTATCAGGGCCATAACTTTCGGTCCATCATTGGATTCTAGTTTCTCTGCGACGTAGGCTGATTCGTTTTCTTGTAAGTCGTCACTTGTGAAGGATTTTTCTTGCTTTTTGAAGGTTGGTTGTATGACCACCGGGCCGTGGTTGTCGTGGTTTTGGGAGTCTTCGAGGGGCCACGTGTTTTTTGATTGGCTGTTCGGGTTAATGTGGTTGGTTTGTTGGTGGTGTGTGTTGCCTTTGTTTGCGTAGATTATGCCTGTCGAAAATAATCGTGGTTAAATAAAGAATTTAACGAGCTTTGACATTTTAAGTTGTCGATTTTGTTACGGTTGTGAATGAGAAACTATTTTATCATACCTTTGTGTTAAAACTGAATCAATACATTTTTCTTATCTATGTAGAAGGTTAGTCTTCCGGCTATCGTTGTAGTTTTCTAATAATTTAAAAACAATGGACGTAAACTGGCTCCAACCTGCGCTTATTGGCCATTTCCCACTAAGTTTCGTTACATGTATTTGACCTTTGGAACCCACAAAGGATTTCAGTTTTAAGCCTGACTTTCCGACCAGCATTGGGTCCATGTAGTGGGTTACTGCCCGCATCCTCTCAGAGAAAGAAGGGCTGTGTCCCAGCAGTGGGAACATTAGAGGTTGATTATGCATTCCAAGATCCTTACCTTCAACATCATCCATGTTATTCTCCAGCGAGTTATCTTCGTCGCTGGCCTCCTTGGTCCACACATACTCGGGCACGAACAGGGCCAGCTGTATGATAGGCGAGCCCACTGTGATGTTGACGCCCCAGCGCTGACTGATGGACTCGTCCATACGGAGCGGCATCAGTTGCGATGTGTTGCGAGAGTATTGTAGGTACGAGAATACGGCGCGGGATTCGTAGTTTAGGTCGAGGTTTTCTGGAAGGATTTTGTTGTTTTAATGCCCGTCATAAAATTATTGAGTTTTATAAGAAGACTAGCAGCGCCCTGCGGTTTCACCCGCGTAAGTTTCCATCCCGTGGGAATATCGGGATAAAAACTATTCTATGTCCTTTCCCGGGACTCAAACTATCTCTATACCAAATTTCATCGAAATCGGTTCCGCCGTTTAGGCGTGAAAAGGTAACATACAGACAGATAGACAGACAGACAGAGTTACTTTCGAATTTATAATATTATAGTATGGATATCAGAAGAGCTTGCTCAGGTAATAGAAAGTTGAGAATACTTTAAAATGTTTATACGGTGTTTGTACCAATCAAGCTATAGGCATTGTGAGCAACATCTATGCATTTGGCTGGTTTTTGGAAATCAATAAACTTTTATTAGAGTGCTACAAGGATCTTTTGGCGCCTGAATGATATTGACAGGGGGGCGTTGTTGGCAAACATTTGTGAAATTGTCACAGTAATTCTATTGACAAAACACGAAGGAGACGTAAGTTCCGATTTTGGTCACGCCCCAAAAGAAACAGTAGTCTTGTATGTATAGACGCTGGCACATTAACCTACTACAATCTGTCAAATTTCTTTAATACATTTCAACTTTATTGTTAAAGCATAAGGTTCAAAATTGATTGGGAAAATTTTACAGTTTCGTGTAGGTTGATGTGCTGGCGTCTGTACTTCCATTGTTAAAAATTTTATCTGACATAACTACTAATTAGAGGTATAAATAAATGGTTGGTTGTTCTTATTTTGGTCATTCAATCAGACAATCTAGTATGAGCTAGCTTACCATTAGCTATAATACGATAAATTATAGATAAATGACCAAACTTTTGTTTACAGAAACCGGGGGACAGGGGTAAAATTTCTAGAAAAAAAAAAAAATTAAGAATAAATGAAAATAAAAACAACTCACCTTGAATATTACTATTAGTAATTCCAAGAAGATCCAATGGCAGTAACACCCGCGTATACTTATCAAACTTATTCTTGCTCTTCACATAGTTATTATATTTCGGGAACGACACGGTAGGACTGGACGGCTTCCTATACTTGTTGATCTTGCCATTAGCATGGTATATCGGCGTTTGTATGGGAGAGTGTATGAAGGTTGACGTGTCGGGTAGTACGACACGTTCGGTCGTGTAGGAGTCTATGTTGTACCGATTTAGTTGGGTCGGCTCGAAGCCGTAGATCGATTCTGCTGTTACTATGTCGACGCCGATTACTGAAAAGAAATTTGTTACATTACATTCTTCTTAAAATTAGGGATAGGTGATCTAGGACTTTATGTTGTAGAGAGTTTCAAAGTGGAATAGGTAAGTGTAATATGAAAATGATTTCCGATAATAATTGATTCGACCTTATTCATAACTTCTTAAGCGTGAGAAAAACAAAAAAATAAAAAATGTTACGAGAAAAACAAAAAAATAAAAAATGTTACGCAGATCAGGTGTGAAAAACCAGGGCCTGAATGTGGTACTTTAAGGTGGTACTAGTCGATAGTCTAACTGCTCATTACTGAATCTATCTCTGTTGGACACGAAGCCAGGTGAGATAGCCTGCTTTTTGGCCATGCCTACCAGTTAGTTCCACCTTAAGAAGAGTATCTTTATTCTCGTTTTCTGATACTGCTGGAAAGTTGGTGAACTCAAGAATCTAGAGTATGTCAAAAGGGACTTCCATTTTCTATTACTTACCCAAACCAAATCACTAGTGTTAGTACTCAACGGTAGTTTTCAAAGGGCGCCAGAATTTGAACGAATGGACTTTACCAATATACAGACGCCAGCACATCAAGCTACTACAATCTGTCAAATTTCTTTGATAGATTTTCAACTTTGTCGCTAAAGCATAAGGTTCAATGTTGATTGGGAAAATTTGACAGTTTCAAGTAGCTTGATGTGCTGGCACATGAAAAAGTCCATTCGCTTATATATTGGCGCCCTTTGGAAAGGTAATCAATAAAACTTACCTAAATCACTGGTGTTGATCTCGAAGGGACTGGTGTAGGTATCATGTTGGCTTTCGGCGAGCACTGCGATGTACTTGTCGAACCTCTGCAGTAACAGCTCCATGCCGTGCCCGGTCAGCTCTCGAATGCGACGCCATTCTTTGGAATATTGAGCGTCCAGGATTGTGTTGGCGGATTTTATTACGTTCTGTAATATCGTGAATGGTTAGTTTGTTGTAGAATGCAATGAATAATGAGCGCACAAAAGGAAAGCTATGAGTCCACTCACGATCCTTAGAGTACCTAGTATTTTTTTATCAATTATTTTGGGCCCGATTTGCCATACTGCGGCTCGGAATACGATGATAGATATTTATATGTTTCCAAAATGATAGATTGTTTTCTATTAAAATTAGCTTTTGGGCTGTGTACAGTAATGGATGACATAAACAGAGTGCTTGCGAGGTCACAATTAATTAACAAGACAAATAACGATTTTTTATCTTGTTTCTTCAAGGTTTAGAGCAGTATTATTTGTTTTTTTTTCTACAAGCACACAGATCTGCTTCCTACTTCAGTAGTCCTTGCCCTAGTTTAAGCCCCCCGCCTGCCTCATCTCATACTGCAGAAGTTCTAACAATATGTCCTCAGCTACCAGGACATCAGCGCCATACAGACGTTACTTTAGTATGTAAGATGATCCACTCACCCGCACATAATCCTTATCTTGACTGTGCGTGAGGTTCAAGCCAGCCTGCCTCATCTCATACTGCAGAAGCTCCAACAATATGCCCTCGGCTACCAGGACATCAGCGCCATATAGGAGTGGTGTGTTAGCGCAGGCGGAATTAAGGTCGGCGGCTAGACGGACGCCCACGAAAGTGTTTACCGATAACTCGCCGGTTTCGATCTTGCTTAGCTGAGAAAAAAGTTTGTCATGAAATGGTTTTTATGGGTCAAAATATATTGTATTTTTCTTTGCTTGAATTCAGAATCTTACATCATTTACATTCATTGCCACTTACTCAACTTTCAATTTTAGCGTTATGTAGTCTAAGTTGATTTTTGAGTGATAAGAAAGCCCTAAATAAAATTTTGACTGCAATGGAATTTGAACTAGATTGATTGGTTATAGTCAAATGTTCAGGGTGTACTGATCATACTGAAGTTTTCGTGGTTGCTTTTTTAGGAGAACTAGTTAGTTCACAAACCAAACCATCAAGTAAGTTTGAATGGTCTTACCGAGTACTTATTAGTTATTTCTATTGATTCGAGCCGAAAGTAGGCTATACCATTTATTAAGTACGATTAAATTAAAGCATGAAGGTTACTTAATTATTCGTCTGTAAATACCTGTTTCCTCAATTGATAGAAGGTGGACGTAGTACAGTTGAACATGTCAGGTTCCTGCCACGGGACGACTTGAGTTTCATCACACATACGAGTCGCCTTACCACTTGTACCTAAAAGAATACGAAAGTAAATTATATCTCAATTCTCAATTATTTATTACGTACCAGGGTACAGGGTGTTACGGAAAGGGTATATCAATACAAACGGGATGAAGAGTGTATCTGGTCTAGAATCTCTGTACAAAATTTCAGCTCAAAGGCAGTAACTTTGAATATGCTTAATATTTTTTTATTTCGATAGTTTATTAAATTGAAATCATAACAAACGTGTCACCGCACTACGAGGGTCATTATCCATTATCTGTAGTGTGTCTGTGCGCCTAGTACACGCACATCACGCCGCCGCGCGCCAGTGCAGCGCCGTGATGTCGAAATAAAAAAATATTGAGCATATTCAAAGTTAATGCTTTTGAGCTGAAATTTTGTACAGAGATTCTAGACCAGATACACTTACCAGTTTATATTGATATACCCTTTCCGTAACACCCTGTTTAGTTGGTAGAGAAATAATTATATTAGTCACAATTATGGACCCTGTCGGGCACAGCATAGATAGTAGGAGAGAGGAGGAAAAATACTGGGTGTTTATTATGATAAACTTTAATATTAGTCTAGTAGTTTTAATATTAATCTTCATCTTCTTTTATCACAACTATCATACAGTTAAACCAGAAAAGAATTGCGCTTCTGTAATCTGAAGAGATACGATGATTGCCGAAGCGCACACTTCTGCTGTAAGATCTGTACAATACGTAAGCAATAATGTGTAAATAAAATAACTTACCAGCTGGACAGTCAGTAATCGCTTCAATACCAAACTTTGTTCGCGGCCACCAGACGCCGTGTGAGAATGACCGGGGACACCCATCGTAGACAACTGTTGAAAGAATATGATATTATGTGCTGATGTAGGGATGTAACCACTGTTATGTGTAGGAATATTCTGGATAGATTGAGCTAATACTTTTTTTTAATTTGAAATGGGCTTGCTCTTGACTCTAGCCTAGGTCAAAGATGACAGAGACAAAGTCGACGATGGAGCGAGCTTACCCAGAAGAAGCCTGTTCACTCTCACATTGAAGAGATTCGGGTTCTATGCGCTTGGAAAAACCACCTATCCAGAATATTATACTTATTATAAAAGAAACACGTTGTATAATTACAACGTGTTTTTTTATATCCCATAGCTCTAGGGGGTCATTGTGCTCATCATCATGAACAACTTTTACTTATGGGCTGTGCTATGAGACCAAACCTAAAATCGCGAAAAAAAAAAAATCATCTGTTCTCTACATTTATGTTCGCATAACTCGTCAAAATGTAGGGAAAAGGAATTTTTTTTTTTCGCCGTTTCAGGTTTGGTCTCATAGTAAAAGTTGTTCATAATGATGAGTACAATGACCCCCTTGAGTTATGGGATATAAAAAAAAACACGTTGTATTTCAAATGAAAAGAGAAATTGGGCAGCTAGGTATAAGTAGTCGATAATGTTTGCAGAACGTTTGAAGGCGTTCACTGAACAATCTATGGCAGCGATTGCGCAATTTGAAGTTACTCATATTAAAAAAAAAGATACCGACGAATTGAAAACCTTCTCCTTTTCTTAAAGGCGGTTAAAAATACAACAGACAATATTACAATCCTTTACCTTCACAGCCAGTATTGGGCGCGACCTCCGCATACAAATTCGCACAAGAGTCGCAGGCGCGTCCTATAACGCCGGCGCGGCAGTGACACTGGCCGGTCAGCACGTCACACGAGCTGTTCATCGATCCGGCCGCGTAGCACTGGCATGGGAGGCAGTCAGCTGAGCCTTCTGGCTTGTAGTGGTTCTCCTGATGAGGTTGGTAAGGGTCAGCCATCATCATTATTTATTTATTTGTTTTTTTATTTATTAAAACTTTATGCACTAGTAAAAACTGTACAAAGGCGGACTTAATGCCTTGGGCATTTTCTTGCAGTCTACCTTAGGGTGATGCAGAGATAATACCTACATAGTAGGTGCAATAACAGAGAGAAAAAAAAAGAAAATATTTGTAACTAAGACATAAGAATAATTTTTTCATTATCTGCCTAGCCTTTTCCCAACTATGTCGGGGTCGGCTTCCAGTCTAACCGGATGCATCTGAATATCAGTATTTTACATGGAGCGATTGCCTATCTGACCTCCACAACCCAGTTACTGGGTAATACGATACGATATGGTAAGGGTGTTTTGCTTAAAAAGTTTTGGACCCGGGATTAGTAAATACATAAATCAGTTATACGTGGAAGAGTTTGATACAAGACAATAATATAAAGAATGCGAGATAACAAAGCTGTTCACATTACTTCACGGGACATTGATGGTTGTAGATTTACCTAACGTTGTTCGATATCTGTACAGTCGCGAGCATAAATACCTTACGAGCTCTGTAAGTTCTTACTAACAATCTGAACAGGCAATATGCCTGTACTTGAATGGAAATTAAAAACAATCTTGTCTACGATTATGAAGATCTTTCTCCAGCAGTAGGACAGAAGAGGTTCAAGCGGGTTCGAGAGAGGGCTGATCCTGCTCGGAGAAAGAGGCGTCGGAGAGGCAAACGCTTTGACGCCTAATACGCCGAAACCCGCTTACCAATCAAGGTAGTTGGACCTTTGGGGTCGCGGGCGCATAGATCGGGGACTTTGTCCGCCCACCAGATGACTCCAGGGAAGACGGTAGCACAGTGGTCACGTGCTGCCGTGCATAACGAGGCTCAGGGGAGGCCCCTTTAGTCTCCCCAGGGATGTACCTTACAGGCGTTGCACAGGGGGGTTCTGGAAGTGGTCTTTTAAGAGGAACCGGCACCACCACTGCTGATAGTGATCACCGGGGTAGCTTTAGTGAGTTAAAATTCCCACACTCCCCGACCTGTCTGCCCGGAGGTCGAGTGGGTGCCTTTTAAAGGTTTCTCCCCGAAAATAAAAAAAAGGACAGAAGAGGTTAAAGTACTAATGATAATTTGAAAAAAAAAAACACGTTACCTTGCAGTGACAATGGCCGGTAGTGGCGTGGCAGTGCGGGTGGTACCCCCGGGCGGCGGCGCACGCGCACGGGCCGCACGCGCCGCCCGCGCCGCCCCACCACCCGCCCGGGCACTGCTCCGTGCCCGTCTCCACGCAGCCTGACGCTGGGATATACAAACAAGTTTAGATCTAGAATAAGCCTATAATTATTACACCATGGCCTTCTTACTTATAGTTTAGAAGTCGAGAAAAACATTAGATTATGAATTGGGGATAGTATTGCAGACACCTGTGTCGTAACTCCTATTATAGCCAATCTGCTGCCAAAAGTCATGTCAACTTCTTAAGACTGGTTTTCGATTACTAAGGGGCCATCTCCACGAGCGAGAGAATCGCGGCGATATTATCGTCATGCCACGTATTTCTATACACACTCTTAGAACGTGTCTCCACACGGCGATATCATCACTGCGAAAATATGATGGCACGGCGAGACTATCGCCGCGATTCTCTCGCTCGTGGAGACGGCCCCTTATATGGATTTGGACAACAGATTTTCTAATCAGATACTCCGGGGGTATCTACTTAATTAATATAAAAAAATCACATTAGTCAGTGCAGCTCCTAAAATGCATCCAAGTCAAGGCAAAAACGAAATCTGTAGCGCTCTACAGTGTCTAGAAAAGGCTTACTACATCACAGTCATCTGTGTCGACCGAAAACTTACAAATTATGTATATACAATATTAACATAATTAAGGCAAGACCTCATACACCCCAATCAAACTATTGAGTTAAAAGCATAATACAATGACCAAAACTTATTTTTTTTGAAGCTAACTGATGTTATAAAGAAAATTATGTTGATTCCAGCATTACTTTATGCATTTAAAATTGAGTCTTATTGCCTTGAAATAAGATTTAATTTTCTTTGGCTCAATCAGCGATCAGTATGGCAAAATACATAATTTTTGGAAAAAATACCTACATAAAAAGTTACTGAAATCGATTCAGTGGTAAATTATGAACAAAGTACTTTCAGGACTTGCGTTAATTCTGTTACACCTTGTATAACTCACCAGTCATCATATACCCGTCGTCGCAGCTACAACTATATCCCTTGTCGGTGTCGTCCTGCGTGCACACCGCGTGCTGCCCGCACGGCTGCAGCTCGCATGCGGGCATGCACTGCGGGCCCACTCGACCGCTCGAGCACACGCATTCTGTGTTGTCCCATGATGCTACGCATGTGCTCTGTGAATGTTATTATTGGTTAGGAGTATGTTGGCATATCAGAACTGTAATTAATCCAATGCGAGAGAGTGATGGAGCTACAGGAATAATTGCACATCCCTTTGCCGCTACGGAACAATGATGATTTCCCTTGAAATACGAACCCTTGAATACTCGAAAACATAGTATTTAACACAGCTGATTACAGGGTCAACGGCCGCTAATATTATTGTGGAAGTTATGAGTTTAGTTTTTATCATCATTAGATGATACTCGGAAAATGTCAAACGGAATGTATTATGAATTATTTTCTACGCAATGAGTTGAGATGAAACAATATCCACTAAAACTTCGAGCTGCTCAGACAGAATTCGAGGAGATGATTCGCGTAGGCACCGCTCGACCTTCCATTGGCTCATGGTCCTCCCCGCTACACCTCGCGCTTAAGAGCCTATACTACCTCAAATGGCTTAGCGTGATCCTCCGTTATGTCGAAAATACTGCACCATTAATTTTGAAATAAATATATGGTAAAGTTGAGGATTAATGCTAAGTCATGTTAGACGAAAACACGATTCCATAAAATTTTCTCGATAGAAAATAAATCCAAAGTTACCTCTAACCCGAACAATAAACCGCTGGTATTAAAAAAATACTTCAAATTAGATCATGAAAGTTTGCATACTAACTGAACTTACTTTAAAGCAGGTCTTATGTTATTTACTTTTTTATAATTACCATTATTTTCACTGTAAAAAGCAAATACCTAAACTATTGGCGCTGCCTACCGCCCAGCACCGCACTCTGTCTCGCTCTTACTCAGTCAGCGAGCAGTATCGTATGAGCGAGATACAGAGTGAATTTTAGCTGAGGTAGTATAGGCTCTTAAAAAAGACGAGACTTAACGCCCGTGCGGCGACTATCGCGCATTAAACGCCCGCACAATTCTGGACTGCTACCCTGTCCGCCAGATAGGGGATTTCGGTCACAACTTGTCCGGATGCTCAGTTTTCAGCACCCTTGATTTAGTTAAAGCATATCAACAAATTCCAGTACGCTCTGATGACATTTGTAAAACAACCATAACGCGCCTAAATTATTATTACAAGTTACTTACATAAGGCGGACAGATGGACAGCATACAATCGGAGCGAGACTGACACCCGTCTCTCACGTTTTCTCTAACCGTAGGCCGGTTGAGAAGAGATTGAGCAGTTCCCACTCTCACGTCCTAAATAAAAAAATATGTAGTTAGATATTTTATGATGTATTTACAGATACATTAAGATCCACTCCGAATCATAAACTCTTTGAATTAATTCTTGCCTTCTTTTGTACACCATACTATTCAAGTGAAGGACAAAATAAAAGCCCCTTTAGAACAGTTACGTGTAGTTTTTAACAGCATTCAATACAATTTTACGTCAAATCGGATCATTGAACTTTCCAAAATTTTTATATCTTACTAGCTGCGCCCCGCGGTTTCACTCGCATAAGTTTCGATCCCGTAGGAATATCGGGATAAAAACTATCCTATGTCCTTTCCCGGGACTCTAACTATCTCTATACCAAATTTCATCTATATCGGTTCAGTGGTTTAGGCGTAAAAAGGTAACATACAGACAGACAGAGTTACTTTCGAATTTTAATATTAGTAAGGATTTACAGATACCTACTTCAAGATCCACTCCGAATAATAAACTCTTTGAATTAATTCTTGATTTTTTTGTAAACAATACTATTTAGGTGTAGGACCAAATAAAAGCCCCTTTAGAACAGTTACGTGTAGTTTTTAACAGAATTCAATACAAGTTTACGTCAAATCGGATCATTGAACTTTATAAAAACTATTGACTACTTACTTTTTTATTTTTTATTACTAACCTGAATACATCCTTCAAAGTACCCAACCTCTGACGCCAACAACCCCGCCGTACTATCCGGTCCACCAATCAGAATCTTGCCAATATACTGTCCTTGAATCTTATTGGCTAGCATCGGTAGTAGTACGGTCCGTAGCCCGTAGTCCACACTGACGGATATATCGGTGCCGAGCCATTTGATGTCTATGCGGTGCCATTGGCCATCGGAAAGGGTGGTAGTGGGTAAGAACATGGATTCTCCGTTGTATGAGTAGTGCAGGTGGCCGGATTTTAGCTGCGGAAGAGAAATGAGGTTAAATCGATCGAAATTAATGGAAAGGAATGTTAATGATCGGTAAACTAACTCTTGTTGTACAGTTGATGATGAAAAGCAAAATGTGTCTGTTTTATTAACGGGCTTATAAGTGGCAAGAGTTTTAATGAAAAAAAAAAAAAACGTCCAAGTGCGAGTCGTCCGGAGTCGGAAGGGTTCCGTAACACTGTACAATAGTACAGTGGTACGGAACCCTTCGTGTGTGAGTTAACATTACATACTATTTGTATGTAATGTTAACTCACACACGAAGGGTAAAAACGGCAAAAAAATCACGTTTGTTGTATGGGAGCCCCCCTTAAATATTTATTTTATTCTGTTTCTAGTATTTATTGTTATAGCGGCAGCAGAAGTACATCATCTGTGAAAATTTCAACTGTCTAGCTATCACGGTTCATGAGATACAGCCTGGTGACAGACAGATGGACGGACGGACAGATAGCGAAGTCTTAGTAATAGGGTCACGTTTTTACCTTTTGGGTACGGAACCCTAAACAAGAAAAAAAAGAAAGAAAGAAAAGAAATAAATAATAACCTTTATTTGAACATAGAACGCGAAACGCAAAATACAAATAAAAAAGTGACAATAATGTTTGAAAAGGCAGATAGTTATGCCATTGGCGCATCTAGCTCAAGTTAAGGAGACTTATTTTTACCAAGGTAGCTTTCCACCAGGCAGTAGAATAAAAATAAGGCAATGTCCATGGTCCAAGTGGTATACTAGCTTAGGGGTTGGTTATAACCCATGGGACCTCTCCCTGGATGGCCCTCTGTTCATGTTATCTTAACATCTACAAGTCCCTCACAACAAGTTTAGTCGAGTCAGGGTACCTTTGCAGAAATATTTGGACATGTTAACTTAGCTTCCATTTAAACCTCAACAGTTGAATTTCGACATTTTTCAGCTACAAATAAAGTTCTATCTATAACACTCACAGTGATCAGTATAGTGCTGTTCTGTCCGACTTGTATGGACATGAGGAAGGCATCCTGCTGTCTTGTCCTGAGAGACAACGCGTTGAGCCACGGCAGTTGTATGGGACGCAACAGTGGGTTGAACGATAGCATGCCGTCACCGCTGAAGCGCCAGGGTGGGTTTGTTGCTAGAGGGAGATGAAGAAGGTTAGATAGTTGCTGGATTGCAAAATGTTTCTGGGGTTTGACGTATAATAGTATGGATATATTTTCAGAATGAGGCTAAATGCATATTTGTAGTACGGTCACATTAAGAGTACCTAACACGTGAACTAAAAAAAATCGCCGTTAACGGTACGAACTGATGGCGCTGTTAAAGTAAAATTATAACCATGGAAAGCGGTTGACTGTATCTACTTTTTTACAGGTATTCGTTTATTTCTGGTAGTGATACATAAGATTTTCATAAGGGTTACTTCAAGTTATTTTTCGAAAAGTAGTTCAGCTACTACATTAAATTAGATTTTTATTAAGCCTTTTGGCATTCATCGAAATATGGAAAAAAAAAAATACGGCAATCATTCTAAAAATATAGCAGCAAAACTGTTCAAAAATACAGCAGTCTCTTATAATTAAAAAAGCATGAAGAATACTTACAGTCAGCACAATCCTTCCCCGTATACTCTTCAGTACAGTCACAAAGATACGTGTCCCACAGGTCTTTACACTCTGCCCCATTGTAACAAGGCGCGGAACTACACTGCGACCTCTTTTCAGGACATCCCGCTAAGGTGCCGTTGTCAGCCACGAAACTGTTGAGGTCTATGAACTTGTGGTCTATGAAGAGGTCTGATATGCAGCCGAGGTAGTCTTTGTTCTTTACTTGGAAGCTGCTCGGGATGTTGGGCAGACCTCCGATCTGGAGGGGGCCTGTTAGGTCGAGGAATCTGGAAAGAAATGATGAATTTTATGTATGGGAATTGGCAGTGTTTGTTCATGTTTAAAGGACATAGGAACGATGGCTTAGCTGATGATAAGTTACTATTGATTATGGGCTTTAGAGTGTCTAGATCTTTTAAAACAAAATCACAGTAGTTTTATCAAGAGAACATTTTTAATTTCGCAAAACATCATTGCCTCACGTTATGCTTCGCCATATGAATCATTAGGTTATGGCGAAATCCAGACGTACCCATAAGAGCACCGCTAAATTGTAGCAAAAAAACAGTTGGTCAGTAACTCAGTATTTCTCAATCAATAAATCAACTTGGAAGACATCTTCCAAGTTGATGAAGTTGTTGTTGTTGTTGTTGAGTTGATCTTCTTTTTGGTCGTCGTAAATGTGACGACCAACAATTTTACATTATGTAATTTAATCTTATGTCGTATTTACCTGTGACAAGTCTCCGTAGCTATTTCACATCGTGGCGGTAGCACCTTTCTGGAGAAGTTGGCGCACGCGTATTTCAGGCCGAAGTCCGCAGCTCCAGCCAGAGACAGAGCTTTATCGCAGTCGTCCAGGATCAGTGTAGCAGTCTACAAGAGTAAGTTAAACATAACATTAGGTGCTGTAATATAGTTTGCCAAAAAAGGCACGTAAAAAACTTACATTGTAAAGTATAGGTAGATATAGGTACATACTATCACGGAAACTAACCGTCAGAAAAAAAAACTTGGCAAAGCTGTATTTTATGGAATTTAGCATATAAATTCTTATTTAAACAGAAATTGATAGACTTTTTATTTATTGCTTTGTGCTTTGGGAGCTGACTACAGGACAGTACGTAAACAATAGTGTTTACGTACTGTTTTTTTTTGAGGTTTGAAGATTGTGTTCAAATGGTGGAACACAATCTTTTTTGGTCTTTCAAACTCGTATGGTTTGCCAAAAGAGCTATGTTCATGCCTTCTGCTAACTTCTATGTCATTTACACCAAAGACAGTATGACTACTCACCCTATTATAATACTCGATCTCCACAGTATGCCAGGCCCCATCGGCCACATTCCCGGCGACGGTAACATCGACCTTCCCGCCCCCCAGCGCGAACGTGAACCTCACGCCGGCGCCGCCCGATACCCCGGCGCCTGCGCCGATGGTCTCTAAGGCGAGAAAGTCGTGACGCTCGTTGTACCGGCCGTTGTACAGGAGTAGGCCGTTCGGGGTTTGGGTTGCGAACCTGACAAAAAAAATTATATGATTATTTTTTTATAGGTATTTTGATGTTGAAGTTAATAAAGACTGAATACGAAATGGGGTTCCCCATTAAAGCTTGATGTTATTGTCTTAAAAAACGTGTATTTTATTTCACGACTTGTTTCGGACTCATACAGAGTACATAATTATATACTGTGAAAGTGCGGTAGAAAAGCGAACGATAATATTGACAGCAATTTTTTTTCAGCCTTTCAGCTTACTCAGTTAGACCTTGTGGTTAGACCCTTCTGCATGTTGGTCAGACTAAAGTCTGACCCGCTGACTAAAGTCTGACCCTCTGACTAAAGTCTGACCCTCTGACTAAAGTCTGACCCTCTGACTAAAGTCTGACCCTCTGACTAAAGTCTGGCCAATATGCAGAGAATTTTTACAGAGGATTTTTTGCCACCTACCTTAAAGCTCCTGTTACAAAACATTATACGACAAGTACTTCAAAATTACCACTTACTTCAACTTTAAATGCAGTCTGTTCCTGCGCTTCAGCCCAGGAAATGTTAAGAAAGATGCCGTAGGAAAGCTTCTAGCCCTCAGTTCACAGAGCGGTGTGGTATGATCAGCTTCTATAGCACATCCTTGGCAGACGAACCCTCCTTCTCTGACGGACACGCATTGAGAACCACTGCGGCAGACGGCGGATTGGGAGGCGCAGGTTGCTGTTGTTAGGACTGTTTCACAGTTTACACCTATTAAATGGAAACAGAAAATCATACATGGTTGCTACCGTTACGATATGATGTGTATTAGAATCGATAAATAATCGATTAGGCTAGGATTACCAACTAGATTCAATTTTAATCAGAAGCCATGAGTCTAGTTTTAAGATAATTTTATTTTTAGGCCTGACTCCTGCTGATGTATGGAAACTGGGTCCATAAAATTTCTTTTGATCTTTGTCTGAAATATAAAACTAAGGGTTTTCAACAGTAAAATAAAGAAGTACATTCCAGAAAATCAATAATTTTATTCGGCTATAAATATTTACCTGTATATCCCGCTGCGCAAACGCAGGTGTATCCTCCTTCGCGTCGGACACAAGTTCCGTTGTTGATGCATGGCGAAGAGTAGCATAGATCTACTTCGGTATCACACATGTAGTGTTCTCGGGAGCCTAAAGAAAAAAATATATATTTAGAGACTAAACGACACGCCACGATTCATATTTATGTCACAATTTTAGTAATACATTACGATTTTTAGACTTGCTTGGGTTAGTTTCGTTGTCACATTGCCCAAACGTCCTTAATTAAAGGTATTGTCCAAGAAAAGGTTCTAGTCTAAAATTCTAAACTTATTACCTGTAAATCCATGCGGGCACTGACAAGAGAAGGTAGTAACCGGATATATCGGTCTGAAGAGCACGGAGTCGCTATTGATGAAGCCCGACGCGTTGCCGAACTTAAGCACCGTGAGGCATTCCTCGTAGTTCAGACACGGCTCGTGAACGCAGATGTTGTCGTCAAATGGTAGCACCTAGGAGGAAATATTGGGATTATATCTGGGGATATTTTTTGCCTTTTGCATCGGCAAACACGAGATGATGCCAGGTCATGCTGACAGAGGCTAATCAGCAAGGTTGCTATAAAAGCTGAGAGCCCAGAGTGCCAAATTTAACTTAATACTGGTCACTCGTAGATTCTATTCTGATATAATACCCTCAAGAATTTTAAAGTCCCTTATGTATTTCATTTCCAGATCTTAAAAAGAAAGCGGTGCCTGGATAAAACATGATGGGATCCGAAAATTAATTTAACCCCAATTGATAGTTAAATCAAGTTTAAAAAAAACACTACCCTCAAATCAAATCACTTTTATTTGTTAACACAGGTAAAGAAATACAGATCTTGAGTCTCCTTTTGGGCTTTGCCGTAGTGAGGTGAAAAGTTTGACGTCATGGATTTTGGTTATCTAAGACGAACAGTAAATGATGATTTACAAACTAACCTGTACAGTTGCAAGCCTGGCTAATGTTGCTCGATGTAAATAAACCCGTTCCCTTAGATGTGTCGGAGAATAGTACTGCGAAGTATCGCCCGCAACGCCGATTTCTGCGTCCGGACGACGAGCGGAGAATGACACGTTTAGAATGTTGCCTGTTACGTCTGTGTCGTCCTGTTGAAAAATACAATTAGAATAAGATTATTGTAGACAGTAATAGGGTCCCGTTTTTACCATTTGGGTACGGAACCCTAAAAAGGTACCTATGGGTGCAAACGTAGTTTCAGATATGGAACAGAGTTGAATTGAGGTGAACATAGGAAGGGCAAGCAGTCTATAATTAGCACAGGAATTTGCAACAGTTATGTTGTTGGAGTGCATTATGCATCTGAGATTTTTGGAAAATGCTGTGCCTTTAATTCCAGCGTTTTCTTCGATACTGTAGTCGTCACAAATCATGTATGATTGACATAAGGTTCAAATAGCAATGATCAACGCGTGGTCGTGAAAAACAACCATTATACCAGCATAGATTCTAGAGGTGGTAAAATTTAAACCATTTACGATGAAAGCTTCAGATTTTTAGGCACTATACATACCTGAACGCTAAAAATATAAATATTCTCCTTCGGGCACGGTATGATAGCCGCGAGCCCATCAATGAAGAACCCCAGCAGTGGCGACAGGAACTGTTCGGCCGTCATATCGTTCAGTCGCACGGTGATTGAGTTGAATAGCATCTGTTCTGTGATAAGGCGGACTGAGAGTTGCATCATTGCTTTTACTTCGTTTACTCCGTCTGTTGAGAAAAAAAAAAAAAAACTTATTAGTCTATTGCTACTTCTTGATGTCCAGACATCTGTATACGGTAGGTACGGTCAGCAATAAAAGTCCATTGACGCTGTCACGTTTACACGTAATCAAAATTGACACAAATTATTCTATACACTGCTTTTCGGTCTTTCATATAATAGCTAAGACTTAATAATATTCTTTAAATAGGTATTAATTCTGTACCGATAAAAAAAAGTGTTAACCGATTTTTGTTGATGACCGTAACCATCATAATGTTGTGAAAATCCATGCTAATATTATGAAATTAAACGCGAAAGTGTGTCTGTCTGTCTGTTTGTAAGGTAACGGACAGACAGACAGACACACTTTCGCATTTAATTTCCAAATTACCAAATTTCATCTAAACCGCTGAACCGATTTTGATGGAATTTGGTATAGAGATTGTTTGAGTCCCGGGAAAGGACATATGATACTTTTTATCCCGATATTCCCACGGGACCGACACTTATGCGGGTGAAACCGCGGGGCGCTGCAAGTGTTGTATAAAGGAGAGTTTGATGTGGTTGCAGCATTCAATAAATCCTGACGACGAGATTGGTTATTGAAGTCATGTTCTGCTGCTAATTTGGCAATGCGGGCGGCGAAATTGGGACTGCCGTGGCTCGAGCATTCAGACTCGGTTGAGGGGTCGGCCGCACTTGGTGGCGGGACCCGTTAGGCATGGCGGGCTGATACCAATTGGAGTGTAATTCTCGTAATTTCAAGAACGTCCACAGTCTGATCTCAGTCTCAATCTGTCAAAAATACCTCTAATTTCCCTACATTTTACAAGTTTTTCACATTTGTTTGTCGTCGAGATGAGACACTGTGACTAGATTTTGTACGTTTTAAATTACGAGACTTGGCCTTCAGGTATCGCCCGGGTCCCTGAGTCATGGTACTGGTAATTAGACTGACCTGTAACAGATATCTCCATAGTGGCCAATTTTGGCACGTTGGTGTTCAATTGAGGCGACAACGTCATCTCTCCGGATGTTTCATTTAGCAGCACTAAGTTGGCGTTGTTTCCAGAGAGAATACGGTATTGAAGCTGGGGACAAAAAAAACGTTCGTTTAGTCTTTTGATTATGGCTTTTTTTTTGTTAGCCTATTCTGTCCCACTGCTGGGTAAAGGCCTCTTATGGCCTGTGTAAATTAAAATAGTTGGAAATATGAAGTAATGCGGTTCTACAGTTTCGGTGTTGTAGTCACTTCTGACTATACAACTGAACAAGATTCGAACTTTACCTAAAATTATTCTTCAATCGTTTTATAGTTGTATAGAGTAACCCCTTCACTAATAAACGTATTGTATCAAAAAGTTACACACCGATTTCTCTCTTTCAGTCGTCAGTAATTTGACTTTCGAAAAAAGAAGACAAAGCGTTGTGTAACTGTACAGACGCTATACAACGTTTATTAAAAAGGAGGTAAGTAGGTAGATTTCGAATCTTGTCAAATTCAACCAGTAACTCAAGTTGATGTCGACCCCAAAATTAAAGATTACACCCCACGTTAACCTCATTACTATTTATTATATGAAACGGTCAGCAACAAAAGTCGATGAATACTTCAGTTTTTTTTTAAATCTCAATTATTGAGCGAAATATTCGTCAAAAAATTTAAGAGTATAATTTCGTGACATGAAATGCAATAAACGTTAAAGTGTTTTTCGACTTTTGTTGCTGACTGTACCTTACCTGAAGGATAAAGTACCTTTAACCCTTCGTATGGCGAACGTGGATCCACGCGAGACACAATTACTTTTTAATTGTTTCTGTAGGTAATTCAACCGGCTAATAATAATTAATAAAAAATGGCCTTACCTTATCAGTAACATCAGCATCATAAGCCGGCACTCTTCCGAACGGCCCCACAGGAAAGCAATCCTTATAGTTATTAAAGATAATCTGAAAATCCTTCATCATCGGCGCGTTATCATTGACATCTGTCACTAGTATTTCCACTCTGACGTCATTCCATAATGGCGGGCTGGCGGCGCGTATTATGAGCTCGTATTTCTTGCGAGGAGACTCGTAGTCGAGGTCTACCATTGTTACTAATTCGGCTTTGTCGGAGCCTTGGCGCGTTTCGAGGGAGAAGCTGTTGGAATCGTCGCCACCTGTACAGGAGATTCTTGATTAGGTAAAGAAAGAAATTTAAATTTGATATTTTCCAGCAGAGTTAAGTATGTTTTTGCATATCGTTGCTTTTAGGGAACTATATTTAGCTTATTCAGAAGGTTTTTCCTTAGTCTTTAAAAGGCAGAAAGTAAAAAACACCATACAATTCTTTCTAACTCCTTGATAAGAAGACTCGAATCGATTTCCTCCCTAGCGCAGAATTTTCCGTTTTGTCAAAACTCCACCTTCATTTTATTTTCAAAAACATAATGTTCTTTTACAGGGTCCCATTAAAATAGATGGACAAATTTTAACACAGCGCTCAGTACGTCTAACCAAAGAAATCCAAGCAAAAAAAAACCGTGATTAAAGTGATTTTATTATGACCTAGAATAATAAATTGCCGGCACATTAGTGTATTTTTGTTAGATGATTATTTTTCTTGTAAGTATCTAATGCGTTTTTCTTATATATTTTTTTACCATCGTCCTTATTTTGGTGGTCTGAACCATTCCTAAAAGTTTGTCCATCTATTTTAATGGGATCTTATATATTACCTTTAATAGAATAATGCACCACAGCATTGGGTCCTTCATCAGGATCATGCGCGTATATCTCTCCTACAGTGGTTCCTATGGGGCTGTTCTCGGCAATGTAGTACGTGAGGCAATCGCTTTCGAACACCGGCGGGGAATCGTTTATGTCTTCTACCTTTATGTGGACTATCACCTGAAAAAATTATCGTTTTGTGAATTATGCCTGTATATATAAAATTCAAAGTCCTGACTGACTGATATATCAACGCGCAGTCTAAAGGTCGTAGCACACGTATCAACTCGAGCCGTTCAGTATTCTTTGTATGAAACTCCCTACTGCAACGCGCACTAATCGGAATCGTAACGTAGTCACCTCAACTCGGGACAAGCTCACGAACCGCGGTGCGGTGCGTTACGGCTCTTCGTCCCCGCGCTTACGGCTCGTCGTCCCCGCGCTTACGTCTCTCCGTACCCGAGCTTACGTCTCTTCTTCCACCCTTGCCCCTCTCACCCCTCCGGCCTGCTTGCTGCACCATCAACCAGCGGTCGCCTAGCCGTAGCCGAGTCGACGTATCGGAGCTTCTGATCCGCTTTAATTACGTGCTTACGTTAGGTTGACGCCTGTTTGATGGCGAGGCGATAGGCGATACGGTGCCGATCCCTTTCCGATTTGATACGTGTGCTACGACCTTAAACCGCTGGTCCTAGAGACATGAAACTTGGAGGGTGTGTTCTTTGTGAAGAGTAGGTATCCAATAAGAAAGGGTTTTTCGAAATTCCACCCCTAAGAGGGTGAATGGGGGGAGGGTGAAATTTCACGCGGACGAAGTCGCAGGTAGAAGCTAGTGCCGGTATAAAGCGAAGACAAATAACTATAATGGGCTTCGATTTAGCGATTGTTGAATTTAGAATCGCGTTTCCTTTTTTTTCTTGGCCCGTTTTCCCCCCGGTTTGCCCCCCGGGGGTTGTGCAACAATAGATGACTTGCTTGCTTGCTTGTTGTGAGTCATTTATCAAAGTTGGATAGGATAAAAAAAAATATCCCTTCATTTTAATTGTTTAATGTTACGTCCAATTTTACAATTTTACGTATTCTACAACTACAAACCAATTTCATAAAAAAAAGTATCTCCGATGTAAAAAACCTGTAAATAAAAATATTGCAACTTACAGTAGAACTCATGGGCGGCGATCCTCCATCAATGGCTAGCGCCTTTAAGTCATACGTCGCCACGGACTCTCTATCCAACGCCTTGTTAGTCCTTATAACTCCAGACGCTGGGTCCACCACAAAGGAACCTTCCTCACGATCTCTTGGTTCCAGCTCGTAGTGGACGCGACCGTTGAGGCCTACATCCGCGTCTGTGGCACTCACTTGAGTAACTGAGGTTCCTGTGGGAGATAATAGAATTTAAAGAATAAAGCTACATAGCTAGTGGAAAATATGAATAATGAAAACGGATAGAATAAAATTCTTCACAAATAAAATATACCTACTATTCAATAGGTAAAGCCTTCATTACTTTATTCTGCTATAGGCCGACCACTTAACTGAGACATTGCCTGAGGTAGCAGCGCGGTGCGGGAGGTGTGATAGTTGTCACAAGTTGACGAATCACTGAGCTCGCGCACCACACCCCTCCCGCACCGCGCTGCTACCTCAGGCAACGTCTCAGTTAAGCGGTCGGCCTATATACTACTTAGCAAATTCTACAAGTAGACCATTTCTCTTTTTTTAATTTAACACAGTTAATCTATATAAATAAAAACAAAAGGCCTGACTGACTGACTGACTGACTGACTCATCAACGCCCAGCCCAAACCCTTAGACCTAGAAAGCTGAAATTTTACACAGTGGTTCCCTTTATAATCTAGACAAGGAATAAGAAAGGATTTTTCGAAATTCAACCCCTAAGGCAGTCAAATAGGGGATAAATGTTTGTATGAAAGTCCCTCAGTTTTAAAGTTAGGATCTTCAAATTTTGTTTTTAGGCTGACTATTGAAAATAAATTTACACGTGTCTCAGCGTTTTTGATAATTCCACCCCCAAAGGGCTAAAAAGGGGGATGAAGTTGTGTATGAAAGTCCGTCAGATTAAAAGTTAGGATCTTCAAATTTTGTGTTTAGGCTGACGATTGAAAATTAATTTATACGTGTCTCAGCGTTTTTGATAATTTCACCCCCAAAGGGGTATGAACGACCTCACTGAGATATCAACGGACAGCCTAAACCGCTGGTCCTAGGGACATGAATTTTGAAGGGTGTGTTCTTTGTGAAGAGTGGGTATCCAGTAAGAAGGGGTTTTTGGAAATTCAAGCTTTAAGGGGGTGAAAAGGGGGGATTTTGTTTGTATGAAAAATCTTATTCCTTGAGTTAATAACCTTGAAACTTTGCACGAATACCTATCCAAGTAAAAAACGATGTTTGGCATTTTTCGTTTTTCTAAAGTACCCCCTGAAGAGGTAATGGGGTTGTCAAAATTGGTATGGAAGAATTTTAACGCGCTATCCGAGTAACTCGAAACTCAGTATTTATACTAAGGACTAAAAATAAAGAATAACGTGTGTCAAGGTTTTTCGAAAATCTACCCCTAACTGTGTGAAAAGGGGTAGTTAATTTAAGAGGGGAGGATTTAACTGCGTGACTTGATTAGCTCGAAAATTGGCATAAATAATCTTTAAGTCAAGTTATGAGCACATCCACATCCCCAATTTTTTGAAATTCCACCCCTATGGGGGTGAAAAGCGGGAATACTGTTTATATGAAAAATCTTATTCACTTGGTTAATAAACTTGAAACTTGGCACGAATATTAATCTAAGTAAATTATGGAGTTTGGCATTTTTTGTTTTTATAAACTACCCCCTAGAAGGGGGTTGGGGGCGTCAAAATTTGTATGGAAAAAATTTAACGCGTGGCCCCATTACCTCGAAACTCAGTATATATACTTAAGATCAAAAACAAAGAATGACGTGTATCAGGGTTTCCCCAAAAACTTTCCCCTAACGGGGTGAAAAGGGGTAGTTAAAATTAACGAAATACAACTGAGTATGGAGAAATCATAATTACAGTAATTATGATTTCTCCATACTCAGTTGTATTTCGTTAATTTATGGACAAAACACTAATTGAATGATTGCTCCTCAATATTATACAGGGAAGGATTTTAATGCGTGGCTTGATTAACTCAAAAATTCGTATAAATAATCTTTGAGTCAAGTAATGAACACCTCCTAAACAATTTTTCGAAATTCTTCCACCCCTATGGGGGTGAAAAGCGGGAATACAGTGTATATGAAAAATCTTATTCATTTGGTTAATAAACATGAAACTTGGCACGAATACTCATAAAAGTAAATTATAAAGTTTGGCAGTTTTTGTTTTTATAAACTACCCCTTACAGCGGGATTGGGGGCGTCAAGATTTGTATGGAAGAATCGTAACGCGTGGTCCGATTACCTCGAAACTCAGTATTTATAGACCAAAAACAAAGAATAACGTGTAGGTATCAGGGTTTCCCAAAAATCTACCCCTAACGGGGTGAAAAGGGGTAGTTAATTATACAGGAAAGGAATTTAATGTGTGGCTTGAATAACTCAACAATTCGTATAAATAATCTTTGAGTCAAGTAATGAACACATCTCAAACAATTTTTCGAAATTCCACCCCTATGGGGGTGAAAAGCGAGAATACAGTGTATATGAAAAATCTTATTCATTTGGTTAATAAATATGACACTTGGCACGAATACTTATATAAATTATGAAGTTTGGCAATTTTTGTTTTTCTAAACTACCTCCTAAAGGGGGATTGGAGGCGTCAAAATTTGTATGGAAGAATTTTAACGCGTCATCCAATTTACTCGAAACTCGGTATTTATACTTAAGACCATAAGTAAAGAATAACGTGTATCAGGGTTTTACGAAAATCTACCCTTAACGGGGTGAAAAGGGGTTAGTAATTTTACATGGGAGGATTTTACTGCGTGGTTTGATTAACTCGAAAATTGGCACAAATAATCTTTGAGTCAAGTAATGAACACATCCCAAACGATTTTACGAAATTCCACCCCTGTCGGGGTGAAAAGCGGTGATACAGTTTATATGAAAAATCTTATTTATTTATTTGATAAACATGAAACTTGGCAATATTTGGGTCAGTAAATAATAAAGATTGTCACTTTTAGTTTGAAAAAAAAATCCCTTACAGAGGATTTTGGGGGTGACAAAGTTGATAGGTTAGAAAAATACAAACCCGCTGTCGGATTAACTCGAAACTCGGTACTACTAAAACTAACCCACTGTCGGATTAACTCGAAACTCGGTACATACATACAAAACAAAAAATAAAACAAGTATGTGTTTTAGGGTTTTTCAAAAATCGACTCCTACCAAGGTGGGAAATGGTAAGTAATAAAGTTTAAGGGGTGGATATTACTGCTTCCATCCATTAACTCGAAAATGGGTATAGGTCTTTGAGTCAAGTTATGAACACATCACGAACATTTTTCAAAATTTCGCCCTGTGGGGGTGAAAAGCGGGGATACTGTTTATTTGAAAAATCTGATTCCTTTGATCTATAAACTAAAAAATTAGCCCGAATACTTATTTATCTAAATAAATATATGCTGTGGATAACGGTGTGAGTTTCACATTTATATTATATCTTTGTTTATATTATTTGCGCAGATATAATGTGTTGCTGTTTGTTTGTCCCAAATAAATAAATAAATGATAAAGATTATACCTACATACATTTTCGCAATTTTTAGAGGAAAGTATGAATTTCACGCGGACGAAGTCGCGGGCAGAAGCTAGTAGAATATAAAAATAAAGCGGAACGAACTTGAGTAGGTACACATACAGTGGGGCACTGAACGCATCATGACTGAGGGACACTGTATTGGAGCAGTGATTTGTCTGATAGGAAGTCTTTTATAGAGTAGTAGCACTTGCCTACTAACAGATCATGAAGATTCTTTTTGAATTTTTTTATATCCATAATTATTCTGATGGGCCCCGGAATATTATTAAAGATGCGTGAAGCTGTGCAAAAGATACTTTCATGCATTAGATGAGTCTTGCTAGCTACTGTGCGCAATTTGTCCTTACGCCGTATGCGCGTGTAATAATTATACTTGTCAATATTATTTTTGACAATCTCACTAGGTTCTCCGAGATACAGTAAACCTTTACGTCCCGGTTTCTTGGCAAAAATATCACGATGTATAAAAAGGCAAACAAGTTTATTTCTTTTCGTTGCCGTGTTAACACTGGTGGCCAACTGTTTCAGCCTTATAGTGGCCTCTATTTTCTGAGGCCACTATAAGGCTGAAACAGTTGGCCTACAAAGATTTTGTTTTATCGTATGTAGATATCAATACCCATCACGTCTGCGGAGTTTCCCTAGTTAATTTAACTTGACCCTGTATATAGCTTTGATTAATAAATCCTACTAATATTATAACGCGAAATTTTGTGAGGATGGATGTTTTTAACCCTTTCACGCAAAAACTACTGAACGGATTTAAATGAAAGGAGACTGTTAAAATTTGTATGGGAAGTGGTCTATGATCCAATAGCGATACTGTATAGATATTTCTGTGGGAATACCTCAACTATGCCCTTGTGCAAAGGGGCATCAAAATCTAACCCGGCAGTTTTGAGAAAAATAATACTTTAAAATTCACTTTATTTGCTACATTTTTATATTTTAAAAACGTTTTAACGGGTATTTCTGACTTTATACTACTTAATTAATGTGGTTTTCTGCTAAACAAAGACTTACCACCTCGACAGTGCTGAATTTCAGGTTTTTTTTTTTTTGAAAAAATAGCACAGAATGGTTGCAGATCAAACAAATCACATCACCTCTGGGTCGAAACATGATTTAATCATTCAATATTTTTTCATTTAATTTTGACGATTTATTTATACTCGTAGCATAAATTGTTTAGCAACCATATCGAATCGCAACCCGTGAAATACTTATTAATGAGTTGTTTCGGTGGTCATCTGAGGTCTTCATCATTAGTACCACTTCACCAAATGGTGCTTTCCGAGAGCAAATGCACGAGTTACTTTAAAGAATACCCGAATTGTTATAGCTGTGTCTATAATGTTTGAAGAGTTCCCTAGATTTCTCCAGGATCCAATCACCAGATCCTGACCTGGTGACAATGGGAACATTTGGGAAGTATACCCTTTTTTTTTTCTTTTCTTTTAAATCGGTCTTTGTAATCGGTGAACATAAAAATATTTAAAAAATGTAATTCCTACGAACTGAGAACCTCCTCCTTTTTTTAAAGTCAGTTAAAATCGAAACAAATACTAAATTCTAGGAAAGAAACACATTAATTAAGTATTATAAAGTCAGAAATACCCTTTAAAAGGTTTTTAAAATAAAAATGTTATCATGAAATTATGTATTCAAAAATATTATATTTCTCAAAACTGCCGGGTCAGATTTTGATACCACTTTGCACAAGGGTATAAGTTGAGGTATCCCCACAGAAATATCGTAACAGTTTCGCTATTGGTTCATAGACTACTTTTTAATGTTATCAT
The DNA here is from genome assembly GCA_945859645.1 of Amphipoea oculea. Classification (NCBI taxonomy): domain Eukaryota; kingdom Metazoa; phylum Arthropoda; class Insecta; order Lepidoptera; family Noctuidae; genus Amphipoea; species Amphipoea oculea. The sequence goes on from OX243868.1 coordinate 6,022,746, forward strand.
AAAATTATGTGTTCTAAACTATTATATTTCTCAAAACTGCCGGGTCAGATTTTGATGCCACTTTGCACAAGGGTATAGTTGAGGTATCCCCACAGAAATATCGTAACAGTATCGCTATTGGTTCATAGACCACTTTTTAATGTTATTATGAAATTATTTATTCTAAAATATTATATTTCTCAAAACTGCCGGGTCAGATTTTGATGCCACTTTGCACAAGGGTATAGTTAAGGTATCCCCACAGAAATATCGTAACAGTATCGCTATTGGTTCATAGACCACTTTTTAATGTTACCATGAAATTATTTATTCTAAAATATTATATTTCTCAAAACTGCCGGGTCAGATTTTGATGCCACTTTGCACAAGGGTATAGTTAAGGTATCCCCACAGAAATATCGTAACAGTATCGCTATTGGTTCATAGACCAGTTTTTAATGTTATCATGAAATTATTTACTTATTCTAAAATATTATATTTCTCAAAACTGCCGGGTCAGATTTTGATGCCACTTTGCACAAGGGTATAGTTAAGGTATCCCCACAGAAATATCGTAGCAGTATCGCTATTGGTTCATAGACCACTTTTTAATGTTATTATGAAATTATTTATTCTAAAATATTATATTTCTCAAAACTGCCGGGTCAGATTTTGATGCCACTTTGCACAAGGGTATAGTTGAGGTATCCCCACAGAAATATCGTAACAGTATCGCTATTGGTTCATAGACCACTTTTTAATGTTACCATGAAATTATTTATTCTAAAATATTATATTTCTCAAAACTGCCGGGTCAGATTTTGATGCCACTTTGCACAAGGGTATAGTTATGGTATCCCCACAGAAATATCGTAACAGTATCGCTATTGGTTCATAGACCAGTTTTTAATGTTATCATGAAATTATTTACTTATTCTAAAATATTATATTTCTCAAAACTGCCGGGTCAGATTTTGATGCCACTTTGCACAAGGGTATAGTTAAGGTATCCCCACAGAAATATCGTAGCAGTATCGCTATTGGTTCATAGACCACTTTTTAATGTTATTATGAAATTATTTATTCTAAAATATTATATTTCTCAAAACTGCCGGGTCAGATTTTGATGCCACTTTGCACAAGGGTATAGTTGAGGTATCCCCACAGAAATATCGTAGCAGTATCGCTATTGGTTCATAGACCACTTTTTAACAGTCTCCTTTGGCACACAGATAGTTTATAACCAGGATTAACACATAGGATACTTTTTATCCCTATATTCCTACGGAATTGAGACTTATGCGGGTGAAACCGCGGGGAGCAGCTAGTCTTCTATATAAATAAAAACAAAAGGCCTGACTGACTGACTGACTCATCAACGCCCAGCCCAAACCCTTAGACCTAGAAAGCTGAAATTTTACACGGTGGTTCCCTTTATAATGTAGACAAGGAATAAGGAAGGGTTTTTCGAAATTCAACCCCTAAGGGAGTCAAATAGGGGATGAAAGTTTGTATGAAAGTCCCTCAGTTTTAAAGTTAGGATCTTCAAATTTTGTGTTTAGGCTGACGATTGAAAATTAATGTACACGTGTCTCAGCGTTTTTGATAATTCCACCCCCAAAGGGCTAAAAAGGGGGATGAAGCTGTGTATGAAAGTCAGTCAGATTAAAAGTTACGATCTTCAAATTTTGTGTTTAGGCTGACGATTGAAAATTAATTTATACGTGTCTCAGCGTTTTTGATAATTTCACCCCCAAAGGGGGATGAACGACCTGACTGAAATATCAACGGACAGCCTAAACCGCTGGACCTAGGGACATGAATTTTGGAGGTTGTGTTCTTTGTGAAGAGTAGGTATCCAGTAAGAAGGGGTTTTTGGAAATTCAACCTTTAAGAGGGTGAAAAGGGGGGGATTTTGTTTGTATGAAAAATCTTATTCCTTGAGTTAATAACCTTGAAACTTTGCAAGAATACCTATCTAAGTAATAAACGAAGTTTGTCATTTTTCGTTTTTCAATACTACCCCCTTTTTTTTTTTTTATGGATGGGAAATCATCAAATGACCCCTCCCGCTCTGGGTGGAGCGAAGGGAGTGTCAGACTCTTACTGACTAAAACCCATCCGTGTTCCGTCCTTAGCCCTTTATGTTCCGGGGTAGCGGTAACCCTTTCGGACAATCCCGCACCCCCGGCAGGCTTCGGCCCTGGCAGGCCCCTTCCTTTATGCTGACATCTCTTTGAGGCGCGCGTGGAACACGTACGCGCCGTCCGGCACGGGCCTGGTCCTGATCGGACGGTGAGCTACCCATTACTCTCCGTCCGCAGGCCCGCGCCTACGATGGCCGGGAGTCGTCACGCGGCTCCCGACGCCCGGAGCGTCTCCCGCGGCGGCTGGGGTGTGAGGCTACTACCCCCCCTAAAGAGGGGAAGGAGAGGAGGGGGGAGGGAGAGGTAATACTACCCCCTAAAGAGGCATTGGGGGGTGTCAAAATTTGTATGGAAGAATTTAAACGCGCTATCCGAGTAACTCAAAACTCAGTATTTATACTAGGGACTAAAAATAAAGAATAACGTGTGTCAGGGTTTTTCGAAAATCTACCCGTAACTGTATGAAAAGGGGTAGTTAATTTTACAGGGGAGGATTTTACTACGTGATTTGATTAACTCGAAAATTGGTACAAATAATCTTTGAGTCAAATAATGAACACATCCCAAACGATTTTACGAAATTCCTCCCCTGTGGGGGTGAAAAGCGGTGATAAACTTTATATGAAAAAACTTATTTATTTATTTGATAAACATGAAACTTGGCAATATTTGGGTCAGTAAATAATAAAGATTGTCACTTTTAGTTTGAAAAAAAACCCCTTACAGAGGATTTAGGGGGTGACAAAGTTGATAGGTTAGAAAAATATGTAACCCGCTGTCGGATTAACTCGAAACTCGGTACTACTAAAACAAAAATAAAACAAGTATGTGTTTTAGGGTTTTTAAAAAATCGACTCCTACCAAGGTGGGAAATGGTAAGCAATAAGGTTGAAGGGGTGGATATTACTGCTTGCATCCATTAACTCGAAAATGGGTATGAGTCTTTGAGTCAAGTTATGAACACATCACTAAGATTTTTCAAAATTCCACCCCTGTGGGGGTGAAAAGCGGGGATACAGTTTATTTGAAAAATCTGATTCCTTTGATCTATAAACTAAAAAATTGGCCCGAATACTTATTTATCTAAATAAATTATAAAGATCATACCTACATACATTTCCGAAATTTTTAGAGGAAAGTACGAATTTCACGCGGACGAAGTCGCGGGCGGAAGCTAGTCTATACAAAAAATAAAGCGAAAGAATTTGTTTGTTTGTTGAACGCGCTAATCTCTGGAATTACCGGTGGATTTGAAAAAATCTTTTTACATTGACAGTCCAATTCTTGAGGAAGGCTATTTAACATGACGCTAAGACCCATAAGAGCCGAACAAAAAGAAAAATATTAGAAAGAACGCTAAGCGAACATGAAATAATAGCGCGGGCAGGCGATTTGATGCGATGGAGTAGGTCGAGGGACGAAGAAATTTCATGCGGACGAAGTGGCGCGTAGTTTTACATAAATGTAGACTTTTCAAAGAACATGAACTGAAGTTTAGAACAAAGATTCATTGTGATTCGACACTACCCTGGTGCCGTATTATGACGGCATGACGGCTTAATGCCATCATGATTCCAGTGTAAGAGAGAGACGGAGCTATACATGAACGATAGCACCGTCCCTTTTTCGCACTGGCATCATGATGGCATTACTACTTCGTAATACGGCCCTGAAGAGTAAAATTCTGTTGAATTCTCTCACTTACCAACTAAAGCATCCTCCATGATAGTGGCAGTGTACAGCTGTTGTTTGAACACCGGCGCGTTGTCGTTTACATCGACCACGGATATCTCCACGTCTGTTGTGTCTGATAGAGATGGAACACCTCCGTCTCGCGCAGTTACAGTAAGTAGGTACCCTAGAAGTAACAAAAGTATATTCATATTATTCATGAAGGACAAGTCATCTGCCTAGCCTCTTCCCAACTATATTGGGGTCGGCTTCCAGTCTAACCGGATGCAGCTGAATACCAGTATTTTACATGGAGCGACTGTTACTGGATAATACGATCACTCCTTGGTGAGACTGGTTGTTAGTAACGACTGTCAAAGATCCATGAATGACAGCCGGGACCAACGGCTTAACATGCTTTCCGAGGCACGGCAGGGTATATAAAGATGGTCACCCATCCACAGACCAACCGCAGCAACTGTAGCTTAACCTGATCGATCGACCTGTGCGGCTGTTATTATTAAGCCACGGGCCCCTCCTCCTAATGACGGATAAGAAGGACAAAGAACAGAGAAATGTAGCAATGGAATTTTATCACCAATAACGGGACAGACTGACGAGTTGAAGGAATGTATCACTACGTCGTTGATTGAGCTTTCTGCGAGGATGACCTCATATATTCGACACAGTTTAGGCGTTGGTAGTCTTTAGAAATAGATAACTTTTCTTGTTTCCGATCGCACATCAAGTAGTTTAGGTAAGATACATTGGTATCGAATAGCAGGATTAGGAGTAGTAGGTACATAATCAGTCTATAATGTTCCCATTGCTGGGCTGTGAGGGAGTGGGCCGTAATCCACCACGCGGGCCCATTGCGGGTTGGTAGATGTCACATATCCGAATTTTTGGTCCTAGGACATGCCGGTTTCCTCACGATGTTTTCCTTCACCGTTTTGAGAGCAGTGGTGATGAAATAATTTACACAAAGTAAGTATTACGAGAAGTGCAAGCATGAAAGTTTGGCTTGAACTTGAAGATATCCTCCAATGGGTTGTCGTGCCTCGATGGTACTCACGTACCTACTATTCAGTAATACCAGAAAACCAAACTTGTATAGATGGAAAAAAGAGAGGTCAACAAGGAACTTTTCCTATGGTTACTTACCGCTCATGGTCTCTCTATCCAGCAACTTGTTAGTAGTAATAGCTCCAGTCTGCGGGTTGATGATGAACTCCTGGTCGTGATGAGTAACAGCCTCGTTAGATATCTCAGAAGAGAGGCTGTATGTGATCTGTGCGTTGACTCCCACGTCGCTGTCAGTTGCGGAGACTACGAGGACTGTTGTACCGACGGGCGCGTCTTCGAATACCTGGATGGACAGGAAATGATTAGTAAAAGTTTGCTTGCTGAACCCATGGACTTATTATATTACCTACCAATATAATAAGTCCATGGTTGAACCCGCGTTTTACAGGTACTGAATGTTGCCTATAATCTGTTATTGAATTCTAATCATTCGATGCAAGCTTAGTTGTTGGTAGTTTGATCATTACAACAGCAACTTCAGAAACAGGGAAATAAGATCAAATATTAATTCTGAATGCAACGGAGATTTAAAATAAACACACTATGAATACGGATGCAACCCAAAGAAGACAGCTGCTCTTTTACGTTGAGTATTACTGATTACCTACAGCACTATCATTTCTTAAATGTTAATTAGTGTTATAGAGGTATGAGGAACAGGGTGGAAAGTTCACTCATCCTCCATAGAAAAGGGAGGATCTGCGACCGCACGGGTGTGAAGGGCAACTGCCCGACGACCAATGTCGGGAAGTTGTATATTAGTTGAATTTTGCGTGACGTGTGTAGTTCGCATGTGGCGATATAGATGGGCTAGATGGCACCATAGTGCTGCAGGTAAAGCACAGCAATATATTGCTTTATCGTAGACCTACTATTCCATTAGTACAACTATCGTTCGAAAATGCTAGGCCTTTGAACTTTGCAAATCTGTATATTGTATGGATATTTAAGAAATACTTACCGAAGCCGTATAAGGAGCATTTTCAAACACAGGCGCGTAGTTGTTAGCGTCAGTGATATTGATATGGACCATTGCAGTATCGCTCCTTCCGCCACTGTCAGTCGCGGTGACTGTCAGTACATATCGTCGTTCTTGCTTGAAGTCCAGTGGTTGAGCAACAGTGATCAGCCCGCGGCCATTTTGAGACGTGATCGAGAATCGGCCGCGAGTGTTGCCACCTGTTATCTCGTAGTGTAGCCTGGAGAAAAAAAAAGTTAAAATGATGATGTGAAATTTAACATGAACGATAGGAATGGGTTTTTGCGACGTTATTCTTTAAATACAAAAGTAGTCAACTGGGCCATTGAGATTATTTTAAGTACCTAATGTCTATTTACTTTTCATTACGTTTCTATAAAAGCGGTCTATCTGCTATCAGATCAGCGAAGTCAAAATGTAAAAAAAACGTTATCGGTTTCGTACGCGGTTGAAATATAATAAAAATTCAATTCAATCAACAATCGTCATATTTTTACGATCGTCAATTGTTTTTATGGTGACAAGAACCGGTCATTGCCTTTTCGCTCATGTGGACACCAGCGTCAGTCCATTTTATCCTCTTAAATTATACGTAATTTATATATTATCTACTTCTAAAACTCACCTGTTATCTTCATCAGCATCCGTAGCAGTGAGCGTTACCACAGGAGTGCCGGGCGGTTCATCCTCAGCCAGTTCTACTTCGTATTGTGGAGGGGAGAAGACTGGGTCATTGTCGTTCACGTCTTGAACTACCACTACCACTGAAGCTGTTGCTGATCGAGAGGGGGAGCCACCGTCTGTTGCTGTTACCTGCACAGAAATAAACAGAGTTGATGGTTAGGTATTTGAACACAAGCAGTAACATACGGTTTATGATAAGTGAGCGAGTTATTTAAGGAATTTTTGTACAGACGCCAGCGCATCAAGCTACCCGAAACTCAAATTTTCCTAATCAACTTTGAACCTTACTGAACGTTGTAGCGATAAAGTTGAAAATCTATCGTAGCTTGATGTGCTGGAGTCTGAACATATACGAGTATGCGATGAAAATTCTCGAAGACTCGTTATATCTACCATATTATTGATGTCGTTGTAGATTACTTTTTTCAAATGGAGTCTCTCTACTCCACATCGAAGTTTTAATACGCAGGATGGTTACATAGGTATTATAATTAAAAAGTAGTACCTAGATACTTGTTATTAGTTGGCTCTGGACAATTAAATAACTAAGAAGTTACAAAAAATGTTTTAGCTTTAAGGGAATGAAAAAGTAAAAACAGCAGGAATGAGGTATGATTCTAAGCAAAAAGTTTTTAGTGGATCGTATAGGTAGGTAGGTTGCTGACGATCAATTTTATTTTCGTGACTTACAATAGGTATATTTAGCGCCACGAAAGATGAGACTTGACCCCCCTCCCGCGCTCTTTCCGCCGCCCCTATGACGTTCGGCTCCGTCCCGCGCTCAGACCTCATGCCGCTAAAGAGACCTCAAATCGTGTAAGCTGCGCATGTCAAACCACGTGGTGTGTCAAGTCTCATCTTTAGTGGCACGCATTTTATCACCTTCTTTAACATACTAACCATCAACTGATACTTGGCCTGCACTTCTCGATCCAGCTGTGATGAGGTGTACACCCATCCCGAACGAGGATCGATGCTGATTGGCAGATCATTGTTATTGTTATACTCCTTGTCAGCCAAAGTGTAGGTTATCTCCGCGTTCACGCCTTCGTCTGCATCGTAGGCTTGCACCTGGAATAGTCAAGGCGATATTGGAAAATAGTGCCACATTGGTCTAGTCGTTAAAGAGCAAATGATCAGGGAGCGCAGAGTCCTTCGATTCCCGAGTTGACACAACGGGTTTAGATATCGGTTCCACTATGGAATTCTTACTAGCAGCTAGGAAGAGTCCTGGCTGTTACTAAGAAATCCATATTGGATGCAGAAGAATCTTCTCCATACGAAAACTACCTTTTGAAGGGGCGACTAGAATCAATTCTATTTTAATGTAATTTTTGACGTTCAAAAGTGCCTTTTATGTGCCTATTTGAAATAACTTGCGTTCCCATTGAGGGACCACACTTGAATTTTGAGCTTTTGAATGCGTCAGCCTTTAGTAAAAGTTCTCAAACAATTGTAAATTCAGCCTTTAATTTGTAAAAGTAGCCACTCAAAAGTTACAATCGATTAAAGGTGGTCCCTCAGTCGTGACTGACAGGCATCCCTATCTCAAAACCTGGTGAAAATTTGCAACTGCTATAAATTACTACTCTTAGTAAAAGATTTGTAAAACTAATTTATTTGAATATCAACCCTTCCTGTTCAAGGAATAAAAAGAACTAGCATGCGGAAGGTGGTCCCTCAACCGATCACCATATGTTCACCTTGAGTCGAGACCACAATGGAATTTGAAATTTACATATGGGTTTAGCGTTAGTAAAAGTACTTGAACGATTGTATATTCAACCTTTAGTTTGTAAAAGAAGCCATTCAAAAGTTACAATCGAATTAAGGTGGTCCCTCAATTGAAACGTTAATCATAAGAAAAATCTATTTACGTAGCATTCGGAAGTTAAATAGACGAATGCTACAGTCTATCCTTTAGTAGTATTTTTTTACTAAGGATTACTTTTCTAAACAGTATAAAAAAATGTACCGTTTTATTTCAAATAATAATCAAATTCCTGGGAAGAAATACCAAGATAGAGGTGACCACACAGCAGGATTGTTTATTAAGTAAAAACTAGTGAGTGTTTGTTGATATTAATTTTTATTAATATTTGACATCACTTAGCTAAATAAAAACACAAAGAAAATAATGCTTATGATAATAAAAAAAAGAAACAAAATTTTACCCTGCACTGAAAATGTAACTCTGAACTCTTTAACCGACTTCAAAAAAGGAGGTTCTGTATTCGACCCGTATGCATGTATGTATGTTTGTATGTCCGCGATTTTCTCAAAAACTAAAACCGATTTTGATAATTCTTCACTAAAGTTATCTACATACTTTCAGGAAGGTTTTAGTATTTAATACATTAGGTAATTATTCTTATGTACGAAGTTATATGCATAAATGCAGCATTTCTATGCGAATTTTGATTATTCTTCTAGTCGGTGTCTTCAATTCTTCAGTGCACTAGTGCTTATTGAATTTGTGTGGGGTAGGTAAAACTAAAAAGTGAAAAATAAAAACTTTTTACAAAAAAAAAAAAACAACCGACTTCAGAAAAATACACTACAAAGTGTAAATAACGTTAATTTCGGAAGTCGGTGTCAAAAAATGTAAATGCAGAACCAACGACACCGACTTCCGAAATTAAAGTTATTTATCACTTTGTAGTGTTTTTTTTTTGAAGTCGGTTGTTTTTTTTTATAAAAAGGTTTTTACATCAAACTTTACTACTAATGAGACAGTAACAAAGTGTATGTATAAAAGTTTGTTCGTTTAGAGGACTGTCATCAAATTTAAAGCGTAAGTCGTCGTAAGAACGTATGCTCTCATTAAAAAAGTAGAGACATCTGTAATGGCCGAGCTCACTGGCGCTAGCTCCGGGAATAAATTCAATAGCCCCAACTAATTTGTAGAAATTTTGTTTGACTTTGATCGTTCGAGGTATTTCGCTAATCGGTCCTTTAGGTGTGTCGTTAAAATCGAAAGATATAAAATCTGTAAGCTCATATTCGTACGTCACTTGATTATTACACAATGTACATTCTTTAATTTCGTCACGAATTAAAATGGCTTCTTCCAAAATACTAATGCCAAACATTTTAATAAGCTGAATGTTCAAACTGATAAATGTATATCTTTTTATTTTTTTTTCTGTTTGAAACCATGCATTGCTACACAGTTTGGAGAATTTGACACTAAAAAAAATCTTATTAATAACTTCTTCGAAAACGGTACATACATTACATTCGCAACTGTAAGTAACGACGTCTCTGATTTTATTCTTTTTATTACAAGCTTGGGAAATTATTTGTGCTCTCAGAATGTAAATATCATCTATCTTGTAATTATTGTCATTCAAGCCTTTAATATACATTAAAATTATGTTATCATCAACATTAGCCTCATTAAAGCAGTCATGTAGCACAAATAAAGGAAAAAATCCGAAAACCGTATATTTGTAGTTATATTTAAAAAAACTGTGAGAAACTATTTACATACCTTTGTACGGAATACTCGTTGCACGAGTCCGACTTATCCGGATTTTTTTAATTATTTGCGGCTTGAGTTACTAGTCATTGAACCAATGTTTTTTAAGTATGTTCACGTAGGTACGCGACGCGTAGATTTTATTTTTATTAAAAATTATTATCAACAGTCACTAGAAAAACCCTGCTGTGTGGTCACCTCTATCTTAGTATTTCTTCCCAGATATTTGATTATTATTTAAAATAAAACGGTACATTTTTTGATACTGTTTGGTAAAGTAATCGTTAGTAAAAAAAATTTACTAAAGGATAGACTGTAGCATTCGTCTATTTAACCTCCGAATGCTACGTAAATTGATTTTTCTTATGATTAACGTTTCAATTGAGGGACCACCTTAATTCGATTGTAACTTTTGAATGGCTTCTTTTACAAACTAAAGGTTGAATATACAATCGTTCAAGTACTTTTACTAACGCTAGACCCATATGTAAATTTCAAATTCCATTGTGGTCTCGACTCAAGGTGAACATATGGTGATCGGTTGAGGGACCACCTTCCGCATGCTAGTTCTTTTTATTCCTTGAACAGGAAGGGTTGATATTCAAATAAATTAGTTTTACAAATCTTTTACTAAGAGTAGTAATTTATAGCAGTTGCAAATTTTCACCAGGTTTTGAGATAGGGATGCCTGTCAGTCACGACTGAGGGACCACCTTTAATCGATTGTAACTTTTGAGTGGCTACTTTTACAAATTAAAGGCTGAATTTACAATTGTTTGAGAACTTTTACTAAAGGCTGACGCATTCAAAAGCTCAAAATTCAAGTGTGGTCCCTCAATGGGAACGCAAGTTTTGAAATAAATGCTTTGACTGAAGGAAAAACGTAGAGAGATTTGTGCCCGGTTATAACTACCGCTTCCGTGGATAGAGGGCGTGATATAATGTATCAGCGAAAAGTTTCCTTTGATTGGTACTGGGCAACCTATACAGACTGTAGTTCTTAATAGCGCGCAATAGATGGCGCTGCCTGTCGAGTCTTGACGTTGTTTAGTTTGAAACTAAAGTTTTTACTTTTAAGGCATGATGAAATTACATATGTCTAAATTACCCAAGGGGTGTTCAGAGGTTGGTATGGTTATCATATTATTGTAGAAGTAAATGAAAAAGATCAGACGTTTTGTTAACTTTTTGTTTTGTGACAATGTTATGAGCATAGCCTTAAAATCCACATGTAAACTAGTCAAAACAAAATAGGGCCCACTTGGTTTTTATCATCGAAAACGAAAACTGACAAAAAAAAATATTATTTTATGGGTGTGTTGACAGAAGTGGTGGCCCAGTGGTAATGGCCGCGACTTACGAGTTGTAGGTCGTAGGTTCGAACCTAGACAGGCGCTTTACTTTGTGTAAATTATTTCATCACCACTGCTCTCAAAACGGTGAAGGAAAACATCGTGAGGAAACCGGCATGTCCTAGAACCAAAAATTCGAAGACATGTGACAGCTACCAACCCGCACTGGGCCTGCGTGGTGGATTACGGCCCACTCCCTCTCACAGAGAGGAGGCCTGTGTCTCAGCAGTGGGAACATTATAGGCTGATTATGTTATGTTATGTTGAGAGTAAAGTGTTATTAATTGTCTAAACCAATCAAATCACGAAAAAAACTTATTTCCTAAAAATACACATAAAAATGTATATCTAAACTTTAATGTGTTTTTAACACACATTAACAATATAGACATGTGTGTATAAAATAAAAACGTTACAATGTAACGCTTTGTAAAGATAGATTAATACCTAAACATTATTTTATATTATAATAATATTAATATTTTATGGGATTAAGATCATATTCTCCGGTGACTGTTCATTATCGTCCATTCAGACGTCCGTGTTCAGTAGCGGAGACGTGGACGTGTTTGATCACAAGACGCAACACAGCCTACCACGGAACGGATTTATTTATCGCATGCCTCCGTATGGACTCATAACTATCTCGTGCAACGGAAAAATCGAACTCTGCGTCTGGAGAAAGTAGAGTTGATACTTGATACCTATACTGAAGATTCTAATAAGTATCCTTTATTATAAAATTACACCTCACTCCACTGCTTGTTGCATACACTTATCAAATGTCTCTATAGACATTTTGGCGGATGGGCGAGCAGTTTTATAGTAAACGATCTCTAACAAAAACTGGACGTTTTACTTTTTCGGTAGCATGAGTCCGCCACCCATGCCACCGATAAAAGTTGTTTTAGGAAAAACTTAGATAAACAAGAAAAATTAGAAAAGTTGTCCTGCGTTTTCATATCACAAATCGATAGCGAATCATTAACTACACAAACTGGTTTATGCAATTTTAATTAAATGCAAATAACAAAATACAGTCAAACGGGGTGAATAGGGATGCAGGGGTGAATCGGGACAAAACTTTAAAAGGGATTTTAACAATTAAAATAATATAGTTTGTTGTCAATAAGGGCACGTAATCGTTAATTAAATTACAGTAGACACATTAGGGTCCTTTTTGGCCACAAACTATATTATTTTAATTGTTAAAATCCCTTTTAAAGTTTTGTCCCGATTCACCCCTGCATCCCTATTCACCCCGTTTGACGGTATAGCCTCCTGTGTCAATTCTACATGGGGTTTTTCCACGTCATGCACCGAGATGTGGAAAACTGATTAAGGTGTTGTGCGAATCCAGAAATAGGTACTTAAATAGTATAAATCCAGTAACTTTCTCTACTCAGATATCATTTTACAATATGGACTTAAACCTTAAAGATGGAGTGTTCAATAAGATATAAAAAGTCCATTGCCCCGACAACTGTAAGTTCTGTATCATAGCCTGTAATAAGCGGCGTCAGTCCTGCAATTACAGGCGCTCGAGCGAAATGCAGCGGGTGGTATTTAGAGCGATCGATGTAGCAATCAAATTACCAACGGTCAGAACTTCCGTTGGAAAAAATTTTGGTATTTCTGTGACGACATATTGTAAACGAGTTGTTTACAGTGGCATCCAAAAGTTAGTTGACATTTTTCCACCTCAACTGCGGCACGCCATATTATAATGACAAATTTTAAACTACATGTTTTTTATAAAATAATTGTACATATTATTATTTTAAGATTGTTAGCATAATATTAACTGAATATTTTAATAAAGTAAAAGTGGATTGAAAATAATTATTATTTTCCTCAAATTTATTCAATGTTTCTCAATTTTTTATTCTAATCCTGTCTACACCATTTGCAAATAAATGAATGCTCAATCTTGACATGTTAATTTTATTTTTTTTCCTTCTGTTTTTATTATAATTTGTATTCATTAGTCATTTACTTTCTCTATTTTTATCGTGTTTACTCCTAGTTATACAATGTGGAGCAGGACGTTTGACATTCCTTTAAACCATGTAAAGAGTGGCATGCCCTTTACCCGTATACAAAAAATCAATCAAATCCAATGAATACTTTAGCCACAGGAAATTATTTTTCATTTTCTTAATATTCAACATGATGTACATAGATCTGAGTTCGTAATAATAGGTAAACATTGTAAGGTCAGGAACCTGTACGTACCTACGATTCTATGCTTGAAAGACAGAGAAAGGTGTCATACGGCCCCACTCTGACGCGCCCCGCCCACTCACAAAATACTACGATTAGAAAGAAAAAGAAATATTACTTACGATAATAATGCATTAGTGGTGCATAGAAAATTGCGAATGTGTGTGAGCGGAATATTTTCGGCAAATAGTCCTTGAATCGGTAACTATGTCATGTCAGTGCATAGCGGCGCCCTTTGAGGAGCAAACGCCTACTTTTTTTTATCACAAAACGAGCCGCGCGCGCATTGTCGTGATTTTATGAAAAGTTTTAGTTGTTATTGTGATTAAAGACGATTTATGATAATTGGATTAGTGCATAGGTTAGTGTGACTTATTGTTAAGTGTTAGTGTAATATTGGTTAGTTATTTTGGACATTTATTAGGTAGCTAGTTTTGTGATTTAGGTTAGGTTTGTAAGTTTTTTGAGTTTAATTATGCCTCAAATAAGGTACACAGCTGCCGAGTACACCGACATGGTACTTAGGTACGGAGAATGTCACCAAAATGTTCTCCGTCTAAAGTACCTACGCCCAGCACCGCGCCGCCCGCTGCACCCCGCACCCCGCCGCGCAATAGGTCAGTGACTTTTCGTAGATAAAGCGTGTTTACTTTTTATGCAGTTGATTCTGCTATTTATTTTGTTTGAAAATTGCAATTTTTAAATTTTCCATTAACTACTAATCTTCGTGGTTTAAAATGTTTCGATGGACTAGTACTGTGCTCGTTTTAATTTAATGTCGTAATTCCATATCCACATTGTATGTGCATGCTATGGTCGCCTGTAATTGAAGGAGCACCTTTTGTATTATTGTAAATTTATATTGTATATGTGTACCCTTTGTTGGAGATCCTTAATAAATAAATAAAATAATTACAATATTTATTATAACAACAAAATAGTCAAATAAAAGCCCTCTTCCTCTGTCCTACTTTTGCTGTGCCTGACAGGGTCCACAATGATCACATTCCCTAAAACCTACCACCTAAGTTCACATGTGGAAGCAATGAATATATTGAGTATTGATTTAAAATTGTAGTAATCCTAATGTTTGAACTGCTATAATGTTTTTACTGACTAATTCAGCTAGCTTTGACTTATTATAATAAAAATTATCATGTAATCCCTTAGAAGTGCCTGATAATTTTTTTATTATTTTAAATCATAATGTGTCATCAGTCATTACAGCTGAAGAGGAAAAGTATCAACAAATTTTTGGAGGCTGCTTTATGTGCTATTTTCATGCTGTGTTCACGTAATGTGCAAAATAATCACATAACATTCAGAGGTGTCACATTTTGAAATGGTTGAAAAATTACATGTAAGCTTTGTTTTATTAACCCTAACATCGAAAAGCTGAATGAAAACACTGGCCATTAATGAGTCATATTCGCAACTCGCACGTAAGGCAATTTCCAAGCTAGACGTACTTGCACTTTGTCGTTATTGCGACGGAGCTTCATAAAAGACATGGACCTGAGTGCCTTATAAATGATAATATTCCAGCAATATGCGCCGGGACCGCTTTGTGCATTACGGTGAAAAGGCCTACGTTTGCTGTGTGTCAGGCCTCTTGGAGGGAACATCGAACCTTATCAGAATACCAGCGCTGCGTTATTTATTTTTTAACCAATTTATAAAAAGAGGAGGTTCTCAATTCGGATGTTTATATACATACTTATATATTTTTTTAAAATGAAATATCGCAGCAGTATTCTGAGATAAGAGTCTTTTTGGCCTCGTACAGGATTTTTTTGGTTCTTTTTTTTTTTTGTTTGGTTTTTAAATGCTCCTTTTTTTACTTTTTTGTATTTTCTGCGTCCCAAATATTTTTTTTAAATTTCTTTCTTAACGTTATATAAGTTGATTAATTATGCTATTACATCTACTTTCATCAATATTAACAGACTTAATCATTTTGTTGGGTCCATCAACCAATACAATACATAAAATGATGAAAGTTCTAGAATGATATCACTCACCCGAACAATGCTGTATCCAACCGGAACGTTTTCACTGACAGACTCTTGAAACAGTGACGTATAGAATCTCGGCGCGTTGTCGTTCACATCCTTCACGTTTACAAGAAGCTGAGTTGTATTGGACCGGGAAGGACTGCCGCCATCTGGAATATAATCAATTTTTGATATCTCTGTAGCGATAAAATAAGTTTCGTAAATATCTATTTAAAAGTCGTTCTTTTCGGGGCAACTAATTTTGGACCCATAGGCTTTTGTAAGAACTACTGCGGTATAGGTCTTGCGTTGCTCCCAAAGGTCAGTCTTTAACAATCCTTGCACTGTTTTACTAGATATCTAATCTATACATCTTCTATACAAATAAATAAAATTGGAGTGTCTGTTTGTAATATTAAAATAACTGCTTTTTACTAAATGCATATGGATGTATACACGGTACATATACCAAAATAACATTTTTTACAATTTTGGACTGTCTGTCTGTTTGGTCCGACTAATCTCTGAAACGGCTGGACCGATTTTGACGGGACTTCCACTGGCAGATAGCTGATGTAATAAGGAGTAACTTAGGCTACTTTAATTTTAGAAAAAAAAGTGTCTCATGAAAAATTTCCACGCGGACGAAATCGTCGGTAACAGCTAGTTCAAGATATATTCGGGCCATTTTCGTATTGTACGGATAGGCAATACCATCCACATAATTAAATAAATGGAACAGAGTTTTTAGGTCAATCTAATTATCTACTTGGAAAGTTAACTGCAACTTATATGAAGTTAGTGAAACAGTCCATTTATCTATATTAATTTGGGCTATGCCCGTACTCTTACTGCAGGTAAGCAAAAATACATTTAAGAGAAAAAATTGTGAAAAGATCTTGTACATTCGCGATTTATTTGCCAAAAATGTAAACAAATATGAATTATTAGAAAAATAACTTTAATTCCTACACAATAAAGTTCAGTTTACGCTACAACTTCAAATATTTTTATAACTTTGTCAATAGTGCTAGTCAGTTTGAAATCAACTTATTACTCATTTAAATAAAGTTGATATTTGTTTAACTTGACATTACAAACCTTGAGCTCTAATAACCAGTCGATAGCTCCTGACTTGTTCATAGTCCAGCGGCTTCACTAACGACACGTCTCCGCTGAGACTGTCTATTGAGAACTGCATCTGCGTGTTTCCTCCGATGATCGCGTAACGTATTGCTGCGTTTGAGCCTTCGTCTGCATCTGTCGCTCTAAGGAAGAGGGCAATGTATTAGTGACACATATAAAATTACTATTTACTTATTGTGCCACTGTTTTTATTTATAGGAATCAATATGTTGTGTAGGTCGCAGTCGAATATATGCTTTGTCTGAAGGCTTAGAATGTCTAGACAATTCTTGCTTGTTTCAACTATTGGTGAATCGCCACCATATAATATTTCAAAGCAATTTAGACAGCCGGAACGATCAGCCGGATAAAGACATTCGAGAACTGTGTATCAATTTAGTAGGTTCCAATATAAAAGCATATAAAATTGAATATAAACAACAGCGTGAATCACAAATTGTATTCCCAGTATCGCTATGTTACAAAACTATTTAATTTCCAAACATTCAACAATACCAAAATTAATAATTTCGTGCGAAATGGTATACAAATATAAATTTCTAACGGCTTACCACAATGCTGGGATGAAATATTGATAGTTGCAGTTGTCCGAGAGTAAAACAATAAATATGAACGCGGGGCTTTTGCAACAATTTCTATAACGATTTATGGCAATACAAATTTAAACAGCAGACGCTGCTTCGAGTCGGGGGAAGATTGCCAGCTGAAAATATAGCTCTATTGGACCCTGTTGGGTACCGAGACAATGTTCTATTGGAAAACGTTTAGCGAAGTTTTGAAAGTGTAAGATATATTGTGATTGTAAATATGTCTTGGAGCGGCTTTCATCCTTTACTGCCAAGCTTTCGTATAATAATGATTGTCAAACATAAAATTTAAGTCAGACATATTCACTGTAGACCAATTTTAACTTCAAGTGCAGAGGATGTTGACTTAACAAAACCATCGTTTTCTTAATGTGGTTTGGCCTCATTAACCCTGAGGATTTCACAAGTTATAAAATTTGAGCTGACCGTAAATTTAATTGGCACTCAACTAGAACCTGCTTAGTACAGAACCCTGACTTCGAGTTCAGTAGCCAAACAAGTTCCTAGTGTCATTAAAACAACGATCAAATTTTTCACAGTTCTTGCTTACATAATTCTATGATCCTATAACTTACTTGATCCTTGCGACGACTGGGTTATCATTAGCACTGATGTCTTCATCGACTGTAACTGTGTAGGTCTTCTCACTGAATTGAGGATAGTTGTCATTGTCATCCAGAATGTTCACGTGGACTGTAGCACTGAGGAGAAAATATTATTATAGGTTAAAATGAAAAATTTATATAAACTAGATTCATTGAATATATCGTCCATATAAAACTTTTTCCTGCAGATTTGAGCGGATCCTCGAACCTTCAATATAAAGGAGACCAACCAAGATGGTACTGCTCCTAGCATTGGTTTCCTTAATATAATCCCTACTGGATTATATAGGTACTGGATTTATGCATTCAAAGGTCAGCTTCATTAGTTTACTACTAAACACAGTTTTCTCATTTAATTAAATAATCGTTACTTTCAAAAACAAACGGCCAGCTAGAGAAAACAAATGACCAGTCCTATAGCCCTAAATCGAAAGAGCTGGAAGTCATGGGGAGAGGTCTTTGTCCAGAAGGGGAATGATGCAGGCTGACGGTAACAGTAGTTTCGAAAACTCATTGATATCCATTTATTATTATCCCCTTACTAATAAACGTTGTATAGCGTCTGTATAGTTAAACAACGCTTTGTCTTCTTCTTTCGAAAGTCAAATTATTGACGACTGAAAGAGAGAAATCGGTGTGTAACTATTCATCTGGTATAATACGTTTATTAGTAAGGGGAATAGTCTATTTATCATCTTCAAGCCTTTGTGGTGTTCTATTTTGAAACCCACTTCCATTTTAACTAGAGTAAATCATAAAGTGGCCTACTCAACACAATCGATGACAAGGCCCCGGTATGCGAATATTGCGTACTTAAAGGACATACTTTGATCACTATTAATGGGCTGGGAATGTTGTTAAGTGGGACTTCTGGAGAATGTAATAAGAACCTAATTATTAACCGAGACTACGCGGTAAACTTGAGGATCTAGTAGAATTATGGGTACCGGTTAATAATCTCAAGTTCCTACATGAAATAGATGTTTTAGGCTAGAAAAGATTGGACTACAACGGTAAAAATCCGCAAAAACTGGAATGAGAGAACTTTTGTCCAGAAATAAAAATTCAAGGTTTTATTTCTTAAACATACGTTCATTTGCCACAACCCTGACATGATTTAAAAAGAGCAATTTTTGGGTATGATTATTTATAAGTTTAAAAGTAGCGGTAAGAGTGCGACGAAACATAAACAGATGTTTATTGATTTTCTATTTTTTCGTCGCCGATCGGCGAACCGCGCCGCTTGACCGGTTAATTTTTAGGCTTTAGCGTAATGTCGCTTATATAGCAAAAATAATAAAATTTGCGTTCACCTGTATACTTAACTCAAAATTGCAGATTTTTTTTTATATCACCCTTATTGCCAATGAGCGAATATGTGTAAACATAGGTTTTGTAAATAAAATAGGTACGTTTTGTTGTTATCGGCGTACGTCGACCGTCAGGTAATGCATGACCTGATGATATTATAACAATAATAGTTAAGGAAGGCACAATAAGAGGAGAAACTTAAGCAAATCCTTCGAATAAATTGAATGTAATAAAGTCAACCTGTGTGGTAGGGGTTGGTTTGGCAACTTGCCACGAGGTACAACGCAGGGCGAATTATCTGATTTCAATCTTATTACATAAAATGAGTTGTATCCAATGTCGCTTTGGGACTTATATTGAATCATCAAAAAGCCAAAAAATATATAAAACAGGTCACCATGTTTGGTACAAATTCACCAAGGGGGATCTATTAAGAGACAAACGTCAATAGGATACACATACATATAGAGCATCCCCTTTTGTGCTAATATAACAACATATTGCCTTCAGCTACACGTTTGGGGACGGCAGGAAATAATGCTACATTTATCAAGCGTAGTATTTATGGGCTCACTAATGACTGTTCATTGCGGAAATCGTTTACGATTCATACAAAAAATATAATATACAGGGCGGGTGGTGGATTATTCCACTTTGCCCCACCGGCCGCCCCACTGGTGGGGCAAAGTGGAATGTCAAAAATTTTGCAGTGGAATCTGCCCCTCTAAATCGAAATAGTGGGGCAGATTCCACTGCTTTAAAATCCTGTTGGATTCTGCCCCACTAGGGTTGGCGCCTTAGAATAAACGTACAAACATTTTATTTTCGCAAATTTTGTATTTCCTAGTTGTTTCTGGAAGGATAATGGATGTAAATCGCAGATTAATTTCACGATATGTTACAAGCATTTGTTACATGCAGCGTTGGAGTAAGAATGACCAAACCGTCATTTACCTACACAATAGACGTGCATTTGGACATTTACATTTCTTATCAGTATAGTTCATTTTGAGACCCACTCTTTCGAAGGCTCTACTGAGGTCATCGAGCATTGTACTGAGGTGCTCCATAGTTTCAGCCATGACTACAATATCGTTCGTTTTCTATTTACGGGGACGAATCGTACAAAGTAGTTTAGTGGCTGTTTGTATATAGTTAAGTTGTTTCTTATTTATAAGTTAATCATAAGGCTGTATTATGCCATAGTAAATAATAATTAATGTGTGATTTTGAATACATAAATAGTTAGAATAAATAGCATTTCGTTTTCTATTTACGGGACGAATCGTACTCAGTTTGTGATTTTAAGCTTAAATAAAGTAGTAAAAACAAATCTAGTTGCCATTAATAAACAAATATTTAATTTAATTTAAAAATTCAAATTGATTTAAAATCGCATAATATCTGTGATTTTAAAAGTTTAGTGTACATAGTTATATTTTATTAATAAAAATTAGCGAAAATAAAATGTTTGTACGTTTATTCTAAGGCGCCAACCCTAGTGGGGCAGAATCCAACAGGATTTTAAAGCAGTGGAATCTGCCCCACTATTTCGATTTAGTGGGGCAGATTCCACTGCAAAATTTTTGACATTCCACTTTGCCCCACCAGTGGGGCGGCTGGTGGGGCAAAGTAGAATAATCCAGGGTAGTGGTGGATCGATGCTCAAACTACAAATTCATGGTTACACGACGACATGGTGATCAAAACGTATGGAACAGGTAATTTTTTTTTTAAATCGACTAAAATTTTCAACATAGGTGAGTTCAGAATCATGTACTAAATCCATGGTTACAGTTTTTTCGTCCCTGCTACCTATATAGGTTTATTTTTAGTAGATGTAAAGCTTTTTGCAAACGAGCTCGTCCTCGGGTAGTATTTACTACCACCATACCTTTTCTGCCGTGAATGCAACATTATTGTGTTCTGGATTTAAAGGCAGGGGTGCCAGTGTTATTCAGGAGGTGAGTCATATCTGCGCAAAAGCACATCTGCGACGTCTCTGGTAATTGTTAATATCCTTAGGTGGGGCTCACTTACCATCAGGTCGCTGGCTTATTTACCAAAAATTAATAACAATCATGAAAAATAAAAAAATAATAAATAAATAAAGGAGGTCTGTGTCCCAGCAGTGGGAGCATTAAAGGCTGATTATGATGATGATGATGATGAAAAATAAAATTGATAAACTCACGTGCTAGAAAGTCTATCAGACACAGGACTAGCCTGATCCGTAGCCTTCACAATCACAGTGTATCGAGCCACTTTCTCTCTATCTAAAGGTGATCTGGTCAGCAAGGCTCCACTTCTTCCGTCTATCCGGAAAACATCCTGCGTTTCTATTTGTTCCGAATCGTCTATTGATTCGTTGGTGTCTTCTGGGTTTAAAGTTTCTGCTGTTACTGTTTCTATTGAGTATTCCACCTAAAACAGAGTATTGGGTTATATGACATGCAACGAACCATTTTCTTTATTATTTTTATTGACGGTCTCAACCGTAACCAGCTAATAATCTGAGTATTTAATTCAAGTAGTGTCAGTTATGTGTCTTACCTCAGCATTCTTTCCAATATCCTGGTCCGTGGCCTTCAGAGTTAGGACAGTGGTTCCTGGGCTGGCACCTTCTCTTACTGAAGACTCATATTGCTGCATCTCGAAGACTGGTGAGTGGTCGTTGCAGTCGAGCACATTTATCTGTACATAGGGGTTATATTAGGCTCTCTAGTTTAGTATATCGGGTATATTGAGAATGGACGACACAATATCTTTGCATTGTATCAACTGCAAGTGACTAACCCCCATGCTAATAAACGTATTATATCAGATGAATAGTTACACACCAATTTCTCTCTTTCAGTCGTCAGTAATTTGACTTTGGAAAGAAGAAGACAAAACGTTGTGTATCTATACAGACGCAATATAATGTTTATTAGTAAGGGGGTGAGGGTATTGTAAATAATTAAGGTATTTATGAGACATGTTTATGAGGCAAAAGTTTTGTAAAATTGACAGTAATTTTACGAAAATCGAAATCTCAAGTCTAGAAGAAAAAAAGTGATCTAATTTTATCTTGCTATAAAAAATATATTTCTAACTAGCTGCGCCCCGCGGTTTCACCCGCATATATTTCGATTCCGTGGGAATATTGGGATGAAAACTATCCTATGTCCTTTCCCGGGACTCAAACTATCTCTATACCAAATTTCATCTAAATCGGTTCAGCGGTTTAGGCGTGAAAAGGTAACATACAGACAGACAGACAGACAGACAGACAGAGTTACTTTCGAATTTATAATATTATTAAGTATAGATAAAGCCCAGTAAAACGCTATAATAATGATATTTCTTCTCACCTGTAAAGTCGTAGTGCCACTCCTAGGCGGGAAGGTGTCATCCTGAGCCACTACTCTAAAGTAGTGCACATCCAGTCTCTCCCTGTCCAACCTTGCCTGAGTGGTCACCACACCAGACCTTGAGTCTACTGCAAACATGCCAGCAGACCTGGAGTCCAGGAGACTTGACATCGAGTAGGTTACTGGACTATTTTCTGGGTCCCTACAAAAAAAATATGATTAGGTTTATAAAAAGACACCTGAATTGACACCTTGAAGATTCATACGCCATAGGTAAAACAAATCTTGAGAGTATAGCAGAAATTCCAGTCGATGAGTCGGGGATATGTAGAGATCAGGGGTGTCCACTGTTGACTTGATATGATCAGTAGTCAGTCGACCGTAAAGGCGGGTGGGTGATTTGTTGATGTAAGCAGTCAGGTAGGACGTCTGTTAAAGGTGTTTTTACCTCTAAGGTTAATAGGAGCAGGTGCGAATATATCGTGTCGTCTATGAAAGGTGTCTTTATACAGGGTGTTACGAAAAGGTTATATCAATACAAACGGGTTGAAGAGTGTATCTGGTCTAGAATCACTGTACAAAATTTTAGCTCAAAAGCAGTAACTTTGAAAATGCTTAATATTTTTTTATTTCGATACTTTATTAAATTGAAATTATAACAATCGTGTCACCGCACTAAGAGGGTCATTATCCATTATCTGTAGTGTGTCTGTGCGCCTAGTACACGTACATCACGCCGCCGCGCGCCAGTGCAGCGCCGTGATGTCGAAATAAAAAAAATATTAAGCATTTTCAAAGTTAATGCTTTTGAGCTGAAATTTTGTACAGAGATTCTAGACCAGATACACTCTTCAACCCGTTTGTATTGATATACCCTTTCCGTAACAACCTGTATGTACCTAAGTAAAGCCAGGTGGTCTGACTTTCCTTTTCCGAAAGATAAAATGTCCCTGATTGTATGTTTGTTTAATAAGCAACAAATAACATACCTTTTGTACAAAACACACTCTAATAAGAATAAAATACGAATAACTGCAAGGAATTTAATGATCAAAAACTTAAATAGAAAAAGAAAACTTATCAAACGGTAGGAATGCCAAGTAATTATGTTATACGGCAAGTAATTTATAAAGTGAGTTCAATAACAAGTCTTGTGGCGCAAAACAGATGAGAGTAGCAATTTAAAAATGTTGAAAGCAAATAACGTCTGATTACACACGTTATTACTGCAATTCTTCGGACGTGATAAACCTCGGAAATAGAGGAACGAAGGGGAAATTTCATTAATCTACTGTGGCTCGAAGCAGATATCTACTTAATAACTTTAATTTTCTGAAAGTTCTACAATAACTTTTCTGATTGTATTGTCCTGTTATAACTTCTTTGTCCCGTTTGGGCTCTTAAATAATGAAATTTATAGAAACAAGTTTGTTGAATAGGATATTATTCATCGGCTTCAAAGCGGTTCTATATTGAAACCTTCATAGCTTTACCGTAATAAGACAGCAAAAGTAATCCTTACATTCCCGATTTAGAAATCACATCCAATAAGGCATTCAGAGAAAGACTAACCTATTAAGCACCTAATAGAGTAAAACCTGACACTCAATGATCTCGTTAGGAAGAACTAAAATGACAACGTCATCGTAGCAAATGATGTGATCATACGAGTACAAGCGCCCCAGTATTCGCCGACACATTCAATGGCCCATGACAGCGGTTCCGGACCGCATAAAATAGATGGGTCCATAAAGACCCAGCTTAAAGTCAATTAAAAGGACAGATGGTATATGACTAGGTGTTATGTCCTGACGTTGATTAGGATAATGCTCACGTCCTGTTTGTTAGTACAAGCTGAAGGAACTTCGAATTAAAAGGTTTAGAAGTCATTAGTCATCATTAAATCCTAGACTGCGTGACTCTGTATTATTTTGTAAAGATAAGGAAGATTTAAGTGTCGGGAAATCCAATTGATTGGTAAGTTTTGTATTTATGTTAATGTAGTAATCATTATGTTCTTACCGTGCTCTAACTGTGGTAACAGTAACGCCTGGTGGTTGCTCCTCCGCTACGGACGCCACATACAATGCCTGCTCGAAATACGGCGACTGGTTTCGGAGCTCCCTCTTCACTCTCCGCGCAATGTCAGTGTCATTCAGTTCTTGATGATGATACACTATCTTCAATCTATGATCGGAATCTATAATATTGATCTTGTCACAGTTGAATGTAAATAGTATGGACACTTTCCACATAGGTTCCTGTATACAAATATCTTCACTAGCAACCAAATCACCTTGGCTTGCCTCAATCATAAACCTCGGATCACTCACATCTAAAAACTGCACTTTACACATCTTTTGAACCGTCCTAGGTAAGAAAGCTGTAAGGGAATTCACGAATTGCGATTGCTTCAGACAAATCCCTTGCCATCGATCCGTAGTCGGGATAGCGAAACTAGCGTATGTTTCCGATATCCATTGCTTCGCTTCAGCTATTTTTACATCTATGGCCATATCAAAGGGTATTAAACTGTGAGATCGTTTCCTCCTACTATTATTTTTCGCTACGAAGTCCTCGAACATCATGTTCGACCACGGATAAGCCGTGGAAAGGACATTATATTGACTAGAGACTAATTCTTCTCCTTCTAACAACCTCCAGTCTATACTCTCTTGATATATCGCTTCTCTTTTATCTCTGGTCGGCTGATCCTCATATTGTAGCGCTGCATCGTTTTGGTCGTAGACGCGATCGAAATCTATGTCATAAAGTTCAGCATGTCTCCTACTGCAGTCCTCGCCGGTCACCAGGACCCTTATAGGTAGACTGTAGTAGTCGATGTCGCGGATGCGTTCCGATGTGGAGTCGACGTAGAAAGTGAAGAGGTTCGGGTATAGCACTCCGTCACATCTTAGCCTTTTCCTCAAAGTGACGAGGCCACTGGTTCTGTTGACTTTGAGGATGTGATGGACGAAGTTAGCTGTTCGGTGGACATCGATGTTGTAGTTCCGTTCGGAGCCTAGTTTGTAGACGGCGGCGTCGAGGACCTCGTGCCCTGGCGGAGCGGTGTCGGGGATGAGGATGAGGTAGGCGCGAGTGGTCACCAGCGCGAGCATGGCGACCACTGCGAAAACCCACGCCCGCGCCATGTTGCTCGCAGTTCACCTACAGCGGTGCCGCCGCGTACACCAACCACTTCGGTTCTCCATCTATAACAAAAGAAATTGTATTCATAAAACATCATATTTCCACAATGATGACATTACATTAAAGAGACATTTATCGGTTGGTTATAAATAAAAAGTAATGAATACGGTGCAGAGCAGGTGGAGCGGTGGAGAGCAGTGGTGGCCCAGTGGTATCGGCCGCGACTTACGAGTTGTAGGTCGTAGGTTCGAACAGGCGCTTTACTTTGTTTAAAATTATTTCATCACCACTGCTCTCAAAACGGTGAAGGAAAACATCGTGAGGAAACCGGCATGTCCTAGAACCAAAAATTCAACGACATGTGACATCTACCAACCCGCACTAGGCCCGCGTGGTGGATTACGGCCCACTCCCTCTCATAGAGAGGAGGCCTGTGTCCCAGCAGTGGGAACATTATAGGCTGATGATGATGAATACGGTGCATTATTATGTACAGTTGCTTTCATACCGGAAGAGAAAATTACAATGGAAACTTAGTAGACAGGCACAAAATCTTTTATCGCCACTCGATGTAGTTTATGACGAATAAAACGATCGTCAAAAAGATATACATTCTAGAATATGTTTCGACATAAAAACGGAGTCGATTTAGTATCGTAAAAGTTTATTATTTAGGCGTAATACACAGCTACTTCTTACAAAGAAGTTTTATAATACGGGCGAAGTAAAAGTGAACAGAAACGCGAGGTAAATCGAGTGGAAACAACGCAACTTCAGCATGTTTTGTTTACTGGGAAAGAAAATTGAAAGAAAATACGGACACCTGTGCATCGACTTTTGGGTCCAAACTACTGTTATGTAGGTACCGTGGATTGTTTATACACATTTTTACGTATAAGTGGGAAATAACAAATATTTAATATTATGTAGCTGAATAAACACTCCTAAGCAAGGAGGCCTAATGCCATTAAGAAAGCGCTACCTAATAACATCGTTTAATACAGGCAATTACGCGTGTTCGGGCTTTGTCGGCCCTTTCCGTGAACGGTCGCGCAGAGGTGTCGGTTACGGTCAAAAGATTAATGGCGTCAATTAATGGAGCCGTTCTCGTTCACGCCAATATCCGCGTTTTCCAATTTTCCATGAGGGGGAAGATCATTTTACACCTGGGCATCGATGTTTCCGATAATTTTGACGGTTTTAATTAATACATGGGTTGCTGCACGCAACATGATTTATGCTACACGAAAAATGATAAATATATAACTTTTTAATGCTAAAAATATGTTTAATTTAATTTTATTTAAAGCTTTTTACTGGATGCGGAAGGCGGAGGACAGGGTGCTGTGACGCAGTCTGGGAGAGGCCTATGTCCAGCAATGGACTGCGATAGGCTCAGTTGAAAGCTTTTTACTGAGGCAAATCACATTGTTTTGGTTTCTCTACCCAACATTTATAATTAAGATTGTTTTTTAATGCTATTTCAGTAAGAGAGCACCTTTTGTGGCTTTTAACCAACCATCAACTTAGATTACCATTCCACGCACCCATAAAACTATCTACCTAGACCCATTTACGTAAAAGCCTGTGTAGTTTCAACTGCAAATGCTTTTAGAAAGAGACCGCTGGACATAAAAATAAAGCGTATTTTTCTTTGGACTTGCGAATTGCGATGGACCCGACTGAACCCATAGACGGAAATGCGAAGCAACTAGTCCTTTGATAAAGAAGTGGGGACCGAAGTTTAGTAGGGTGACATAATTATGTTTTACTAGCGGCTTTGCACATAGAGGAGTAGGTAGGTACTCGGAAGCGTTCCACGGAAACCGCTTTGAGTTGTAATGAAAGGCGTTTCAAAGTCCGACGGACCGACGTGTAGTTTTTCATTATGAGATTAATTTTTAAAAATAAAAATGTTGTCAGGCTGAGATTCCGAGACGTGACATATTTGAAAAAAAAAACAAAGCACTAAGTATTGCTATCATTTAAAAAAAATAAGTAAGTACGTATAAAAATTAAATGCACATTATTATATAATTGCGCAGTGTGGCAAAAGTAGCAGACTCAGTAAATATAGAGCAGCATTTTCCACTATTTTGAAATACTGTAGACATGTCAATGATTTACGAGTTTTATTTCAGAGTTTACCCTGTGTTTTTAAAAATGGCAACACCGTTTAACGACTGGTTTCGGATATATCACAGGAAATAAATTGTTACGTTCATTTCAGTTACGGAATTCGGTAGGTAACCGTTTAAGCAAACAGATTAATCGTTTTGTAAACCACAGAGTACTGAACAACTAAAACTCGACAAAATGATTCCAAAACTTTTGTTAAACGAAATTGTAGAATAAAGTGAAGAGAAGAGCGCTAAGTTGCTTGTTTACTTCGTCTTTTATATTTTAACTATGGTATTCAAAAGGAAGATATTATTTGAGCTACGAATCCATCAACCCGCACTGGGCCCGCATGGTAGATTATGGCCCACTCCCTCTCACAGAGAGGAGGCCTGTGTCCAAGCAGGGAACATTATACGCTGATTATGAGCTAAGAATGTTCAAAAATAGAATATTGATTGTGTGCTGCCAGTTCCCAAAATATAACAAATAACGCAAAAAAAATGTTTCAACCACGTTATAGTGATCATAAATAATAAATCATAAAGCACCAGAGTAAATAGTACTTATACGGTTATACCTAGAATTGATTATGCGAAAGTTTGACAAATTACGTATTATTTTTCATATTATGTTCTCACCAAAACGGGTTTCTATTGCATTCCATATTTAATGCAGTTTATTATAAAAGCCAGACCAGCAATAATTGAGAGCCGTCCCGTCTCTCACAAGACCTAACACTATTAAGCCTTTTCCAACATAAATTGGATATCTCTCAACTCTCAATACTACTTAAGTGCTATCTTTTATAGTAGGGAAGCTACAAATTACATTTTATTTCCTTCTATCCGACACTACACAGTGTTGTAGACACTATAGTGCTAATGGTGCTATCAATTAAACGTGGCAGGAATAGCCGATTGGATTCCCATCGCGAACCTTTTGCCGGTCATTCGATTTGGCACCCTTTGGATAGGCAATGGTAAGCTTTTATGTCAATAGGATTATGCTGCTCTGCCGTATACTATCTGTTATGGCTTTATTATTGGTGATAACAAATTAAGGACTAGGTTTAATTGAGTCAGAAAGCCATTTCCCCTAATTAAAAACGTTCAAAATCGAGTGGCAATCTCATCTCAGCGACTATCAACGTCGAATTTAGAGGTATTATTGAGATCAGAGGGGCACTTCTTGTAATTTTAAGAACGTTCACAGTCTGATCTCAGTCTCAATCTGTCAAAAATATCCCTAATTTCCCTACATTTCTGACAAGTTTTTGACATTGATTGCCGCTGAGATGAGATTGCCAATAGATTTTGAACGTTTTTAATTACGGGAATTCACCTTCTGACTGTGAACGTTCTAAAAATAACGAGAATCGCCCCTTAAATTGTATCGTTCCATAACGTAATAAATAAGATTTTATGGGAACTTGTAATAAAGATAACAAAAATGAAAGTTAATACATACATATCTGTTAATTAAATTAATGTGTTCACAAACTAAACGAATGAACATTAAATTAGATTTTCTAATCAGTAACCTCGCTCCACTTAATTACCAATAAAAATGAATTCATTCACTTCAAAGTGCGTTCCCGATATTGTTTAATAAAATGAGCGTAATAAAACTTTTTACTCAAGAATCCCACGAGGTAATAGATGATTAAACTCTCCCTTTGAAAGTTAAGGCTCGGGCATGATTCGAAACTGAACTATTTCACCTTTATTACATTAAATTGGTGCTATAAACAGTGTAACCAGCCCGACTAGCTCAAATTGAAGGTATTTTATTCAGCTTTAATTGTCGGCTACTGGTTTTATTTCGATATTCCCGATGTGATGCGTCGTTTCAATGGTAATGGTTAAAATATAAGTGTCGGGAAAACACGTGATTGTGAAACTTTACAGCCGTGTTATCGGTCAAGCGCTATCGGGGTACTTTTTAGGAGATATGGCCCATAAACGTAGTTTTTTATTGAAATCAAAGGTTTTTATATGATTTTAAGTCAGTTGTCCGTTCTCTTATATCTGAGCAACTTGTTTATTTTATTCTAATTCAAGTGGCTTATTTGTACTTAGGTAGTGAAAATATAATTAAATATTTGTGCTTAGCAATTATGTACAGCTTAGCTATCTCAATTTATGTAGATGTTCAGAGTTTAGTTGGTCAACTGACGACTCAAGTAAAAACAAAGTTCCAAAGTTTATGAATAAAAATCGCAAAGATTTTTAAAAGTTAGTGATCATGTTCATGGCACACAGTTTTTATAAATTATTATTTTTACTTCGAAGTATACTAAAGTACAAACCAATTTGTAAAAGTTAATAATGACAAAACAATACCCAATAATCATGAAATTGAAAATCGTAATTATCTTTCTTAAGACACTGAAGTTAAAAGGCAAGTATATAAAAGCGTGTTAAAAAGAAAATTGGTTGGTATCCTTTTGAAATCTTTATGCAAGAGGGTTTCTTAATTTACTTTTCCATTAATTAGTGGACTTAAAAATAATTGCTCGACGCACAAAGCTCGATGCTATAAAGTAATTTTGACAAATGAATGAATGAAGTTTAGGAGTAATGAAATTAATGAATCTTACAGTCTGCAACCGGAGATAGAACAAGGGCTTTGCTTATTCTGTCAGTTTATTTACTATTTATGTTTAGAAAATTTAAAAAATATTGTCACTTTATAAATCACATTTTTGGCTTCAGAATATAGACAGAAACCAATAAAAAAGTTTTACCGATTTGAAAATTACACACTAACCTACATAATTATGTGTATGTTTTTGTTACCTACCTACACCCATTGATATTGAACTCAATGCCTACACCAAACTAAAGACCAACCGATGTGTGTTATAATCAGTGATCGGAATAGGCTGAGTATATTTACCTAAAGTTTAAAGAACAGAGACGGAAATCGGAGACTTCCTTATGACTTAATTTTTTTTACCGGTATACCGGAACTTTAATTATGTAACTTTTAATATCTTATTTTATCATTAACAGTATAAATGCATTAATAAATCGTAATCAATGTTTTGATAAATAAAATAACAATTTTTTTTTATGTTGTTTGAACATTTCAATATAACATGAATATTTAATGACTCATTAATATATTCATGTTATATTGAAATGTTCAACCAACACAAAAAAAAAAAATATTTTTTAAAAATTTAGTCATAAGGAAGTCTCCAATTTCCGTCTCTGTTCTTTAAACTTTAGGTAAATATACTCAGCCTAT
Source organism: Amphipoea oculea (assembly GCA_945859645.1). Lineage (NCBI taxonomy): Eukaryota > Metazoa > Arthropoda > Insecta > Lepidoptera > Noctuidae > Amphipoea > Amphipoea oculea. Next base: position 6,053,867 of record OX243868.1, read on the forward strand.
TCCGATCACTGGTTATATTATAATACTTACAATAAATAAATAAAAAATAAAATAAAAAATAAAACTTTTATTGGCAGGCATCGTAGGCCCATAGCGTGTTAGTATTATTATAATGCTCAGTGAAAAAATTGTCATTTCCTATTGCATTTCATATAGGTAAATAAACTTTATTTTTGCAATATCTGTTTTCAATATAATTTTCTTCGTTTTCCAACTCTGCCTATTTCAAGTTGGATGGAAATTCCCGGTACACGCATACTGCTGTAGTAATTGAGCCTTAGCTGCAGTTAATAGTTGACTGGTAACAAAATCGATACAATAGGGTCGAGTTTGGCACGTTAGCCCTAGAGTGGACACTTTGAGAGTTAATAACATTATTATAGCAACGCAAACTAATGCCACACATTACACAATAAATTATTTTAAGCAATTTTCTTGAAATGAAAACACATTTTGCTAAAATTACAATAGGTATATTGTTATTCTTGGAACAATAATGGAGTAATATAATTCATATACATTTTACTCATTTTCACGTGACAGCAAGTGAAATAATTGTACAGATGAAATGAATTGTACGAGTATTTTGGTACGTAATTCAACTGTTACAAATAATGTTTAGATTCATATCTTTGGTAGTCCAATATACTTACTGTTTATTTAACACATTATGCCTGAACTTACATAAAACAAATCACACTAAAATTATATAGGCGAAAGTTTGTGAGTGTGTGTGTGTGTGTGTTCATATGTTTGTTACTTCTTCACGCTCAAACGGCTGGAGTAATTTTGATAAAATTTTGTGTAGAGGTAGCCGACACCCTGAATTAACATATAGGCTACTTTTTATCCCGATATTCCCACGGGATCGACTTTTACGCGGGTAAAACCGCGGGGCTCAGCTAGTATTATATATAAACATCCAAATTGAGAACGTCCTCCTTTTTTGAAGTCGGTTAAAAACAAGTGTCTTAATTATACAGCGTGTTTCAGAGAGGTGGTGTCAAATTTAAGGTGTGGTACAAATACAAAGCAATTTTGATCACACCTTACTGATACACGTTGTACAATCTCAAGGGAAAATTCAGAACTCATTTTCCCTGTAACCACGTTGCCATTTTATATCCTGAATTCCTGATCTCAGTTACAATACCCAGCAAATTTAATATCGTAATACGAATTTCACACGTGTTTGAAAGACAGTAGGTTTGCACGTAGGCAAATAAAAAGTGGAAGTGGGGAGTCGGCCTAATCTGCATGCAACGTAGGGCCGCGCGTTATTCTGAATCGGGATAAACGGTTTCATTCCTATATTAAACTTTTATAGACGCGTTTTATTTTTATTTCTAAATTTTTTACGTTGGCTACATTTTTTTCTGTAATGTTTTTATGTGTGAGACGCGTTCAATACTGTGTTTTCTCGGTTAAGAGTTACTATAAAACAAATATTCAGTAAAGTTTTATTGGAAACATTGTATAAAGGATGATGGCGACCTTGGCACCAGTTGCGTATAGCGACATAATATATTTAAAAAAAATGCTTTATTAAAGTTATATTAAAGAACCTAATTCAATATTTTTTAGAACTAGCAGTATGTCTGTAAAATAAAAATAAACATTTATATTTTTAAGCTTAACTAAGCTGATATTGATTCGGAACGCGCTCTCCATACGTTCCGTTGTACGTTATCTGTCCCTCCATTAGGCGTTTAAAAGATTTTTAATAGTATATCTAGCCATAATAATGTTTTGTTTATATCAGAGTTTATATTTTATAATATTGCATTTAGTGTTAAATACAGAGACTGTGTAACAGACAGAAAAAATATTTAATATGCGATGACATTTTTTTTACGTCTAATGAAACGCTTGACTGACAAACTGACATTGCGAATGATCAACTGTCAAAAGACTTAAAAGTCAACTCAATACTTTCCCTCGCTTCGTTGTGACAAGTATTGCGCGCTTTTAAACGGTTTTGACTCCTCCTGATAAGTGATTAGGTACTTGACCCTCTGCTTTCCTACGGATCCCGATATTTGTTCCTTTTTCATATGTCAAAATCGATATAACCTATAATTTTAAAAAACTTAAATAAAATAAAAACAGTAAGTTTTTAGTGAACATTTGATTTTAAAATAGCATCATACCATAATAATCTAGAAGAATTCGATAGTAGTAGCAGTATACGTTAAAGAAAATATTGGTGCCAGGCATGAATGGAATGTCGCCATTCTCCTTTCTGAACTAAGTACCACGACAAAAATACAGAGGGATTACACACGAATCGATTCTTATTAGCCAGTGACGTCCCACTGCAGGGCGAAGGCCTCCCTACTCTCTCATGAGAGAGTAGAGGTTTAGGCAAATTAACCCACCGCGCTTGTCTAGTGCGAGTTGGTGGGTGTACAGTGGACCGCCTGACTGGGTCCGTGGGCGCCGCCTTTGACGTGCTAGATGTTCATCAGCCGCCGCCCTGAGTTGATATCCTGCACTAATATCGACTGTTCCATCCGAGCCTATTTGGGTGTATTTATCCCATAGCCTACAGGTGGCGTTCTACATTTTGTTCAATACTAAATGCACGACAGTTTAAAGTCATATCGAATCGATTAAGGAAATTAATTAATTAAATTAAATGTATGCTGCCGGAAATACAGCCGATATTACCCGCCGTTGACTGACGCAGCTTGTGGGAAAGGTAACATTTGGTCTAACCCCTTTGTATTTAATGCATTTAGAACTAGCATTTACGGATAAACATTTACTAGCATAATAGTTTTATGTTTACCATAAAGCGTAAATAGTTAGTTTTACGAATACGAACCTACCTACCTATTAAATTAAATATTTTGTAAATGTATAACAGGATAATAAATTAACATTTAATTTATTATAACCATTCAACACAAATCGTTAATTGCTCAAGATAAATCTAAATGTACGAGTAGTAAAGTCAGTGAGTTTAGTTTAATTAAAGATTTTTATGGCTTAGGTAACGATTTAAAATAGGAGCATTTATGTAATTAATGATTATTGTTATTTTATAGGTCGTTTACAAGCTGCAATTGAGGTTTCTTCTGTTTTTTAATCGTCCGTTTTGGGTTATAAAGTGGGGGAGGAGAAATTCGAATAACTAAAGCAGCCAATTCAAGTATAGTTCTGTTGCCATAACACGTGTTTTACACGAAAGCGTCAGCCCCTTCGTACACAAGGCTACTCAAATCTTAGATACTCAACGATTTTAGTCTTCAAGCGACTGCCGCCATACAAATCCATTTAAGTTGAAAATGTCGGCGCCGCGACTCGTGTACGAGTCTTTGGCCAACTGGACCCACTCGAACTCAATGGATTTGTATGGCGGCAGTCGCTTGAAGACTAAAATCGTTGAGTATCTAAGATTTGAGTAGCCTTGTGTACGAAGGGGCTTAATCTCGAATACAGCAGTATCGTATATTATTTTTATTACTATGCACAGAAAGTACTATGTACAGAAAGGACACTCCCTTCCCCGCACTAACATCAGTCACCGCACCTCACCCCGCACTTCGGCGTATTCGTTGCAGTAATTTAACAAGAGCGCTCGCAAACACAAGTACCTCACGCACACATTCATACGTATACAAACGTCATTTTTTAATGTAGTACCTAGTAGTAGGTAATTATTTTGCGAGAGTTGTATGGAGTGTCCGGGGTGTGGTCCCACCTACCACAATCCCTACCCAACATAAAAAAAAAGAAATACGTGAATTCGGCACGCATACATTTTCGAACACACATCGGAAATGTTATCCCAGCTCTAACTCTTTTTCACTTTAAAAAAAATACAGCGTGATTTGTTAAGCCGCTCACGCACTAAGTTCTCCAACGCAGGGGATCGTACGAATCGTACAATTACGTACGGACTTACGAATCGGGAGATTTAACCTCCCGTGTACGTTTGATGAATAGGGACGTTCCGTGAATGGAAGTCGTGCGATCTTGGAGACAAAGTTTCGAAATCTCGAGTTGATTTACATTTTTATTTCCTTACTTATAATACGGGGCGGGATTGGAAAATTGAATTATGAGACTCGGGATGATTTTTTTGTTTCTTGAAAAGTTTTGATGTTTTTACCTTCATGCTTTTAATAGAAAATCAAAGTATTAGGTAGCTATTTGATATTTGTGACCGTTTTATGTTAGCAATGAAAAGCGTTAAGAATGTTCCTACCCACTCAAAGTCTATAACCGGTTGAATGAATGAATGCAACTTATTGCTCTATTTCCTGTTGAAAAGACTTTAATACCTTAGCTTGTAATACATTTAGAAAACATTTATCTACCCCTGAATGCTGGTATAATCTTGATAATCTGTAACTGGATTAGCAGATGTAGACAATAAACTTACTTGCATTAGGTGTTCAAAGTACTTCAGAATCCAAGAAATTATAAAAGAAATGCAGAAAATGCAAAGCAACTTTTATAAAAACGACAAAACAAACGAGTTTCATCGGTAATATTTGCGTTCCTTATGAAATCATTAAAAAGAATATCATAATAAATAAGGCATGGATTTTAATTGGAACCCAAACAGGCCCGTTTATTTCAAGTACGTAACAGTAAAAAATACGATATTTTGATGGCTTCATATAAGTTCTGCACCGTTTTTATTGCGCTCTGATATTTTTATAACTTTATGCAGTTCACATTTGCTCTTTACGTTAGCTTATACACAGCAGGTAGGTACGTACTTTTCAAGACTGGCAAGACCGGCAAGTATTCAAGTAATTGCTTACTTCGTTCTAGTAATTTGCATTTAGTAATCCGCATTAATGATAGCGTATTATCGCTTAATTAATTAAATATCTTGCTCCGCTATAAAATAAGAACAGCGTGCATTTAAGTATATTCAGCGACAAGCCAAGTTGATAAATAAGGAGGCTTACGTACCGTCGAATACATAATCACTTCATACAGAGGTCGCGTACTCGCGTATCCTCTCGAACAAAAAGGATTTTAGAATTTACATTTGTCTAAACACAAGACCGTAATTTGACCAATTATTTTCAACAGGAACTTCTAGAAAACTCTATTTTCCCTCTAAACTACATATTTTACTTCTGCAGTCAAAAACTATTAAAAATCCCAGTAGAACATGTCTCTACGTTACAATGTTTGCACTTTCTAGATATCGACGACGTGTATTCCAGTTATTTACTTATGTAGATCAAACAGAGGACCCGTTTGGCTCGTTCCTCGGATCATCGGCTTTCTGTGCAAGATGCTTGCCTCTGGCAGGATGCCTATATACACAAGTGCCTCTTATATGATATTAATAGAGTCTGGTAAGGTAGCTTCTATGAAAGTAAAGGTATTAGCGTGTTCAGAGGTCAGAAGAGATTGACAATATCATTCTGTGAATCAATTATTTTTGTGTAAAGTAAAGCAAAATGGTGGAAAGAAAGCAATTTCGCGGAAACTTCTATTTTTATAATGCAGTCGCAAAAATTGCTAGTCGAAAATAGCATTGTAAGCAGAATGTCCAATGGTTAAGATGTCCCACCGAGTCATTAAACTAAGAAAACTGTCTCATTTGTATTTTTTCTCATATAAAGATTTATTAATTTATTTGACGTGCTGTTGCCCATTTAAGACTATTTAATACTACTTTAGTGTAAACTTCGTTTACTGCAAGAGGGACCAATGTCAAAATAAACATATTTATTTTGTCATATAAATGTGTGAGAAATTGCGAAGAAACCATCGCCGTGGAGGGCCTTGTCAATTTATACCAGACGATATCTTCGCTGTTATCTCCTCAACGAGTCTTCAATAGATAGCATCCAATACTTTATACACTATAAGATTACTTACGAACACGATCGTCTAGTGGGAAGCAGATAAGAAATATCTTCGAGTAAAATCTCTGGCTAAAGAATGCCGGTTGTTTCACCTGCCGAATAGTGTGACGAAACTAAAACAACAATCGATTCGATTCGTCCGCATAATCGATGATAATCAATCGATGGTTGCCGGTTACTCGATCATAGCGTCATAGACAATACGATAGTGGTGTAGAAAGAAAAAAAGCACTATAATACAAAGCAGTATCGACCGCAAGGGGTCGCCGGCCTATGATTGCTGGCTTCAGTGACGCGGTGGCACTTAACGAGAATTTTAAATCAAACCAAGGATTTATTTGACCCGACTGCAGGTTTACGAATGCAAAAACATTTATTTTCAGAATAGATCTTAAAAATACGAATAAACGAGCTGGCAAGCGAGGTCCGCAAACTTCGTCGTTTTTCTACGAAAGTTTAATTGGGTTTTCCTGTTAGGAAAATCTTAGTTTTAGGAAGTTTGGCCTAGATTTATTCCAGATTAAGAGGTGATAGGCTATCCATCTAAATACCAGCTATCTATTAAGTGCTAAATAATTCATAGAATGTGGTGTCTAATTGGTACCACATTATGTGAATTATTTATGAATACCAAATTCTATTTGCCTTAGTCTTGCACCGGAGTCCTGAAAACTTTCTTACATTTATTTTCACCTCAACAACTCAATTTTTTAACTATATTCCTGGTGAGCCCATGGCCACCAATAAAAATGTATGGCTGTTAATGAATACCTACTCGGCTGTGCAATTTCAAAACCTAGCAACCGCGTACAACCGGAGTTTCTTAGAAAAATCGATTGTGCAATCACCGAATGCCTTCAACTGGACTCTGGGTCGTCAGAAAATCAATCAATTAAAGTTATGTTTTTCAAATAGTCTTCGTGGAAGAAGCTCAAATAAAATGTCACTTTTAAATTGCTTCGAGAAAACCCTCGTACAAATAAAATGCAAGCACTAGATTTTCTTTACGAACTACTGTACAATATGGCACTCTATCTACTACCATATTGGTACTATTCTAGTAGGTACCCACTATCTTCTCATACTTTACCAGATTTTTTTGCGCGGCTCCTTACGATCGTAGCATGATGTTAAATAGCCTATACCTTCCTCAAGAATTGGGCTATCAAATACAAAAAGATTTTTTTTAAATCCGGCTGGTATTTCCACAGATTAGCGCATTCAAACAAACAAACTCTAGCTTCATAATATTATTAGTACTTAAGTATAGATTTAACGAGTAAAGGACTTGAATCAAATGCTTACTCAAAGAATTCAAACATTATTACACGTGTATTTTCTTAATAAACATCTATTCGTTTGAAGTAGTTTATCTGCGAAGCCCACGTCTTGGTTCGAGCACCCACTTGATAGTGTCGGAGATTCTTTATATGACATGACGTGTGCTACTACATTACGCAGTGTATGCGTAAAAGTAAAAACAAAACTACTTAATAAAATATGATTGTGAACATTACATTCTTCTTTGAAGATTTCTTTTTTTTTATTTATTTTAATGGCCTGGCTGCTGGGAACTTTTAGCCAAGTCTTTATTTGGTTTAGTAATTGACTTCACTAGTGTTTTTAATATATTTATATATTGCTCGATAACAAGTCTTATTTTTTAATAATTCGGCGGGACATCACTTAATTAGATCACTTAATTCACTCGCTAAAATCAGTCTGTGTAACTTATGATTTGGACAGTCAAAGAGCATGTGATCTTTTTTGAAGAATAAAAACAAAATCCACAGATAATATTTGAAAAACCAAAGACAATGAAAGAATTTTGGCTGGAAAGTTTTATCAAAAAAGTTTTTATATATGAACAAAATATATTAATTTTGCCGTGAGAATATAAATCGTATTTTAATTAAAAACAACAGCTACGTATGATGTAATTGGGATCCCGCAAATATGTTAACCTTGAACTTTTTACACATAATCACGATGCGGTCAATGTCCGAATGACGTTTCATGCAGTGAGTGCTTTTTATTGTCTGTGGCCGCTAATGGGTGAGGTGTTATGCAGAAGAATAACTGTTTGCACGAGCTTTTTAACACTGTGTCTCGTGTGTTCAACGGTTCTACGAAATATTTTCTTTATTACCATATCGATCCAAGCTGTGTGGCAGACTAGGAATGCGATAACGTTAAAAGACGATCGATTGCTACGATAAATTACAGTCCTTACGGTGTTATTTCAAGTCAGTTAATGTTCCTAAATTATTGTTTACTCAGGTGCTCGTTAAATGGATTGCTGATGGTTGATCCTGTAAATGGAGTAGGTATATTAAAATGGCTTTACATAGATATAGTAGGTATGGGTAACGGAATCGCATTCGCATGCAAAATTATTACAGGTCTATCGGATAATGGCAAATAGGTCAAAATCAACTTGCAAAATTGCATTCCCGACGAAATGAACGAACGGATAAGTTTAATAAAAGCTTTCAATAAAATCGTACCTACAGACTGCTGTATTAACATTACAAAAGCGAAGCATTTAATTTTGTAAGTTCACAGAAAAATCCATGAAGTCGATGAAACCACATAAATTAAGAACAGCAAATTGAAATTTATGAATTCGTTCTTTTCTTGACTTCCCAGACAATTTTACATTCGAAAAAGTACACGATTGTTCAAAATAATTTATTGCTGGTGAAATATGCTGAATATTTCAAGCAGTTTTGTCAATGACAAGGAACCAACCATTATCTATGGAAAATATTTCTTAAAACTATTATATGTATAGTATATACTAATTCCATGTTAAAAAGAGCATATTTTGGGAATTAAAACCTACTAAAATAGCAGGACAAAGCTGGCAGGTACTTAAAACAAGTTAAAAAACAAAATTTTGAGGATGTCAAGTTATATAGATACAGTAAACAGTTTCGTTTTGATTTCGCTTCAAAAACGAGTTATCATAATACAGGGGGAAGCAACCTAAACACTAAGGGTCAGCACAGACAGAACGGAGCGCAGCGGAGAGGATTTCATTAACGCACTTGAAAATAAACTTTAAAATTATTACAATAAAGTGCATAAATGCTTGAACCTGATAAAAAATGCTCGCGCGTCCTCGAATATACTTTATTGTAATAATTTTAAAGTTTATTTTCAAGTGCGTTAATAACATCCTCTCCGCTGCGCTTCGTTCTGTCTGCGCTGACCCTGATACGAGTATTAACGTAATTAGGAAAAACGAAAATTTTATCAGCCCATGGTAATTTAGAAACAGTCACATGTGGTTTATGAGTCAATTTGAAGTGTGGGTTTGTCCATTGGGAATTTCTTAGTACCAGCATGGAGTCTGGATTAGTGCCCGGTTGATGGCAATAGGCTCTCCCTGTATTACATGGGACTCACCTACTTAAACAAAACTGGCGAAACGAGGGTGTACTTTATGTACACATCAGTCTAACCCATAGATACTTATATGAAAAGAAGAGATATGAAAGAAAATACTTTTACTGGTAAGTGATTCCATGAGATATGAGGTTTTTATTTTGACTTCGGTTATAACAGGAAACCACTGAACAACTCGGCATTTTCATATTTTATCACGATCACGGTCAAAAGCGCACTAGTTCGCGGAGACGGCCATTTGCTTAGTACTGGCCCATGTTGCTCATGCCGCATGGACACAGACACGTCGCCTTGCCACTTCTCCTGTTTTTTACATTTCTATGATCTAACCCTTCTTGGAACGTGAGGTTATGTGAAGTTAGGTTAGAGTCGACTCATCACTGTCTGACATGCTTCTAAAATAATCAACAAATAATTGATACCACAACCTGGGAACTACGAGTGAACAAACAACATGCTTCTAATCCATCAAATGTTTTCCCTTTCGTGAGGGGATCAAAGGAATTGCTAACAACTATGTAATAATACTTCCTTTATAAGCTTCAGCTCAGCCTTCATGAAATATTCTGAACAAACTTTGTTTGTGGTCGCGATCGTGATTGTAGGCTTGTTGTAAACTAACTGATGCTTTGGTAAATAACTTGAGGAATTATATTTTGAAGTAAAGTAATAGTAGTAGTTAGTAATAGTCGTTGAGGGGCTTGTGGCTAAGTAATAACAGGCGCACGGGTCGATCGATCAGGTTGAGCTACGCTTGCCGTGGTTGGTCCGTGGATGGGTGACCATCTGTACATAACAAGACACCTCCGTGTTTCGGAAAGCGCTTAAAGCCGTTGGGCCCGCTGTCATTCGTGAATCTTTGACAGTCGTTACGGGTGGTCAGAAGCCCGAAAGTCTGACAACCAGTCTTATCTAGGGGTATCGTATTACCCAGTACGTAACCGGGATGTGGAGGTCAGATAGACAGTCGCCCCATGTAAAATACTGGTATTCAGCTCCATGCAGGTAGACTGAAAGGTGACCACAACATAGTTGGGAAAAGGCTAGGCAGATGATGATATTTTGAAGTAAACTAGGGCCATGTTATAGATCTACATATTTCGAAAACTAATTCATTTAATTACATACTGAATGTAGAAACATCTGTATATTATTTAACCGACTTCAAAAGGAGGAGGCATAACTTCTTTATGATTTTTTTAGTTACTTTTTACATACAAAAAATATAACGAAGTAAAAAGGCAAAAACCAAAATACAAAACAAAAGACACCTAAGTAATTTTTTACTTTAAAGTGTTTTTTTTAAGCCAGTTGTTTTTTTTTTGTAAAAGAGTTTTTAATGCAAACTAGCACCTCTTAAAAATAAAACAACCTTCTAACCAGATCGATGGTAGTCACTGTGATTACGTTGACAGCCTCCCGTTATCTTAATAACTAGAGTATGCAAGATTTGCACTGCCAAGCAATGCATATTTTATAGTCCAAGGAAAGATGTAATTATCTCTCGTTTTTAACAATTTATGTGTGAGATAACAGTAAAAGTGGGTACCTGGTATTTCATATTTTCATAATACATGAACCACTTTATAAGTTATATACTTATAAATTATACAAAATTTCAATGTAACCCAATTGAATGTCCTGAATTTTTCAGATAAGATACAAAACTATTAGAAACACTGTGAAAGGTTCCATTAAATCAATTTTTGATCCAACTGCATACAGACGGAGTTTTAGCGATACCTCATTAATTTGTACGGCGAAATTCAAACAAAACTGCGGAGAAAAACAAAAAATCTATGCAACGGAGTCACGAACCCAATTTTCCGGAAATAAATTTTCAGTTTCATGAAAATACTCCTAGTTTTTACGGAAACCAAACCAGATGTTTTATTTTTGAAAACCATCCTATTTTTCGCAACAGAATAAATGAAACGTGCGCAAAGGCAACCAGCTGACACCAACCGATACAAAATTTTGTACACTCTTATAAAATTTCAAAAAATATGGCCACACAAGGATTCTGATAGCCATAAATTCAAAGCATACTAGCAATACTCTTATTTTATAGCTGCCACAACTGGTGGCAATCCCGTTTTCCAAGGCTAGTCATAACGGTATTACAACCAGTATTCCCATACTGGGTTCGGAATCCAGTGCCACAAACCGTGCTAATAAGTCGAAGTAAATTAAACTTAATTGAGACGTAATAAGCGCTCTAAGAACTGTAATGGGTAAAGTAAGGCTTGGTATGGAAGGACAGATGAGGTTTGAATTCGAATGATATGTTCATGTAGGTTGTTATAAGTTTATGTCTTCTTTGGAATGCTCTTTAGGGGTGTGGAAAGTAAGAAGAATAGATACTGGTATGAAAATAACTTGAGTATCGAAGTGAAAACTTTAACAAACTTTCCCTTTCTTGTATTTCCATTTAAAAAAAAAAAAGATCAAATGATTGTTCCTGAAAATGCTCAAAGAATTGAGAATTTTTTTTTAACTCTGAATTATTGCCCACTTTTTATAATAAATGAAATCACAAGTACGTGAAAAGGTTGTGAATATTTTTACTTTCTCTGACTTATGATTAAAACGAGAGAAACACATTTAATCTTACAGAGAGGCCGCCATGCGCAAAGATAAATGGCGGGAACGGTGTTATCTTTTTACAATCATCTTTTTCATACCAATTTCATGAAGGCAACGGAATAAGGTATTCAGCCTCTCATGCTATTTAATCAAGCGAATTTGTTTCATCCTGTCCGTGTACAGTCAACCAAGCATATTTTAAATTAGTTTTTTTTTCCAGTCAGCAAGAACTATTGCAAAGAAAAAATGAAAAGTGTGTAGTGTTGCTATACATAAAAAATACTAAAGTTAGTTTTGTCTTTAAAATTTTCTCGCCTTTAGTTTTGCAGTGCTAAAGTGACTTTTATAGAATATTTTATGAACTGTATAGTGTGTAGTTCGTTTCACTTTATTACTCTACAAAGACTAAAACACAAGTTTATGATATTCCACGAAGCAAAAGAAACACGTACAAAATGTGAAATGACACTCGCACTAAAAAAAGCAGCAAAATGTTTAACATATGGTAACTTTAAGTAGAAAAAAGCAGGCGTAATAACCGAGAAAGGTTCGTTATCTCGGCGCAGACGGCACACGTCTGAATGGCCTCCATTGACGTCGGCGAGAAGCATTCGAGTATTGCCCCCCTTAATTAAGAGGGACGAAGAGTGGTTTGAAAGCGTCGGCGGTATACAATGCCTAGGCATCCTGGTTGTTTTGAGGGTCTTCATTGTTCTTGGATCGCTTGCGTTTCCACCTGGAGTGAGCGAGTGAGCCTCTAGTTTGACTTCACAAAGAGTTTTGCGAACGTACTGTACATGTTCGTAGTTATGCGTTTTAAGATGCTCGCAATTATTTTTAATTGCTAAGAACTTTTTGTGTGAGGTGTGCTGTTTTAAAAACATGCTTTTGATTTTTGTTTTTATTTGGTGGGACGTCGTAAAATATTAAGGTCTTCTTACTTACATGTTTTTGTAAGAATGATGATTGCAATGTTTCTACAAAATGACTGTGTTGCTAGCTGCTTTTGCGAAGAAGTATAATAAAAAAATAACTTTCGAATATACATGTGACAGTCTACACATAGTACGTTTATCATGACAAAATACAGGTGTAATAATTTCCCTCCAAGCATTAATTTAGGCTGTCAGCGTCCAACTGAGTAGAAGGCGGAACAAAATATCATATCCCCGAAACCCAAGTATCACGTATGTTGACGAGATAAATCCGGTATACCAACAAAAGCGTCCAATTCTCTTTTGTTGTAGGCAATTTTCTGTGAAAATCATATCAGAGGGTTCCTTTTGAATCGGTGTAAGAGGGTTTAGGCCGTCCCATTCAAGCCTTAGTTACACTTACCGAGTTGCGACGTTAAACCAATGCGGTGTGGCGTGGGGTGTCATCAATGGGATAATGTATGGCGTTTTGTGAAAGACGCGGAAAATATTGAGTTAAGGTAATAGTGTTTAGGGTGTGTTGGAGTTTTTTAATCGCAGTTCTTTTGTGGGTCTTTTTATGGGGGCGAGACACGGTAAAGTTTGTAACAAAATATAAATGCATGTGCCCCTTATGTGAAGTATCTATAGGGTATTCATTGATGGCTGTCGACCTCCATAACTAATGATAGGACGTCGTTACTCCAAATGATTGTATTAAACACTAAACTATCAAACCAGACAATAGCATCACATAAAATAAATCGGCCAAAAGCACAACACGATCGGCTATAATCCAGATACACCATAAAATATTATGTCGCAGTAAAAACGATATAGTCTAATAATACGCGTTACGTAACAAAGGAAGTGTACACGCATATAAATCTTTTGCACTTCGATCTGCGATGATTGGACGAATTACATGGCCATATCATCCGACCAGTGAACTAAGACCTCTCATATAACACCCACTGTCCTTTCTTTATAGCGAAGTATCGTGGTCTAAAGGGGGGTGGGGAAGGCCATTTGTGGTGGTGGTGATAGGAATTGTTCGCATTCACCAGCGGACAATACGCTCAATGGGACCTTATACACAATAGATGAAATCCACAAAGTGGTTTCCTTGATATTTTTAGTTTGGACTGATTGTTTGAAGATAGGTAGTTTTGGTTTAATCTTGTGGCATGGTGGGGTGGGAGTTTCAAGTTTGTTTGATATTGAAGATAATCGTGGCAGGTGTGGCAGGAAACAGTCCAAAATAATAAACGAATGTCATTAAGATATAACAACACAACTTCACATGTTTCAAAGACGTTTTTTTTTTAAAAGGATGATGGATTAAAATCGCAAAGGCGCAACGGTAAAATAAAAAGTGCAGCCTGTGCGATGCTTATTTTTATCGACCAAGAAACGTGTAGAAAAAAGAAGTCGAAATATTTGTGTAATAAATATTAACCGACTATCAAAAGCACTAATAGCAGTGTGATTATAAGAGAAACAATAAAATCTCATACACAGACACACGTTTCACAGGTAAGCGCCTAACATAAAACCCCAAGCTGACATAACCAAACAAAATTATTTGACCACTTGATGCGAGATTGCACTCCGCAAATATTATACAGCGCAAACAAAAACATTAAACGCTAAATTAATAACCTGAAAGTGAAATAAAGAAACCTAGATATGCTACGTGTTAAGTCCAATTAAAACTGAGCTTTTACTTAATAAAATATGTTAGTACTTCGGTATCTCGCTTAATTGGTCGCCACACCGCTTTCACATACCCATGCGAATTAACATTTCCGAATGATTTTCTAATTTAAACCGTAATATTATTATGATAAGGTACTATTCCTATTATCGCCATGAAAATATTCTGCTATGTAGGAACACGAGTTGGCACCATACGGTGTAAGAAAATTTGGAAAATGTTTTCTAGGGTCGAACGAACGTATGTTAGCTTGATATTTTATTGCTGTTCTTGGAAAGCTAAGTTTCTTAGAGATTTATATTTTTTGTTTAACATTGGCAAAAGTGTGAAGAAAAGTCAAACAGGGAAAAGTGTATAGCGAAGTCAAATTACTTCGCAATTTGTAATCGAAGTGAAGTATCAGAAAACTTGAACAAAGAAAGTCGTCGGGATTGTTTAGCTGATCCAATACAAAAGAGAGTTTCCTTACACGTTGCGCCTCGACGTCTCATCACAATGATTAATTTCGATTATATTCAGAATACCAGTGATGTGTAATAAACCGTAAATTGTACTAAAATAAGTTCAACAAAGGTCTTTGTTAAAACAGAACACGGTAAATCAGAAGTTTAAAATAAGAATATCATCGTCGTAATGGCGCCCAGTCGTAGCACTGACGTGAAATAAATTGCGAAAAGACGATAAAAATATCGTAATGGCTTTGTCGACTTCTATCGTTTGCAATAAAAAGCTTCAAGATTTCAAAAATATGATTCGCAACGCAGCCAAGGAATCCTCCGACGAGAGAGATGTAGCAAAAGAACACGGCTAAAACAACGAAACTTAGATTATTTGGAAATTGAGTCTTTTATGAAAGAGGTACAGTTTAAATTCCTTTACCTGTACAATTTGGTAACGTAACACAGGAGATGTTGCAAGCTCGCCGCCAAAATGAAAAATATTAAAGGACTCCTGAATTTCAAACGGCCATTTCCTATTGTACAAATTGAATGGAATTTCTTGATAATATCTCGTGCTTTTATTAAAACAAGAAAGAATATGCAATGAAACATTTTGGTGTGGAAAATGTTCCTGATGCTACAGTAGATAAGATACTAAGAATTGCTGAATGTTGCGAAGGCAATATAAGAACAATTTTGTTCTAAGAAAATAATTTCATAATTTTACTATCGTTCAACATTGGCTTTATGAAATTGTATAATTTACAAAATAGTAGCTACCGATTGCATGTCAATTTAGAACTAGCTACTGGCAGACTGAAGTAATTTTCTTCCAAATCATTAAGTATTTCTCGGAAGGCTTCCGAACATAACAATTACCTAAATGAAAGCCGTAGAATCTGCTCCAGACTTCCACGAACCCTGAGGAGCACTCAATCATAATAGCAGCAACTTTGTCTTACACAATAAATCTGACGAAAATGCAGTCGGTTCTTAAATTCTTAATTGCTGCAGAAATAAAATTTTACAACGCTGCCATAATATTAGCATAGGAAAACTCTTACTGGAGTGCTCAAGTGTTATAGCTTTGCAAAGTATCGGGGACAGTTGAGGATCTAAGGATTGGAAGTATAGAGGGTCTTCAGATGTCAAGTGTGAGTTCACCGGTTCTCTCGCCTTGGTGAGGGCTACCCCCTTATGTCGTGAGGGTGAACAAGTGTCCATTGAGAAAGTTAACATTTGCGATGTAGGCACTTCACGTTTATGATCTGGTTTTGGATGGTGTTCTTTGAAAACTCTTTTTTTGAAGATTTTGCTGGCTTGTGTTTTTTTGTCTGTTTATTTGCTTGCAAGATGGTTAGTGTTGTGCTTTTAAACTTGCTACCGGAGTAAACTTTGACGGAACGGTATAGTTCAGCGTATGTTTTTGTTAAACGCAAAAATATTAGCATCGTGTCTGTAAAACAGTCTGTTTTAGTTGCATAAATTAATTAGGTAACCGGTGAACTAGGTTAGCTGGGAGTTTTGTAGCTGGTATATTTCTATTTGACCAAAGTTATCCTTTTATCAACAAAAATAAAATGTACATAACAATACTACGTATTCTGCAATTCCTCAAAGTTTGTATTGTTTTTGTATTTATTTGCACTTAGTTACTTGTGTTAAATATTGTAAAAGTTTAAAACATAAAAATAAGTAAATAAAGAATTCCTCAAATACAATATTTATTTATTATTTATTTAATACTTCAAGGACATAAATGTACAGAGGCGGACTTAATGCCATAGGCATAAGGTCGTTAATACGTACCGCCAGTTTCCTATTCGATAGAAAAACAATAAAATTGCAATCACAGCCACGTCTGTATTGCCTGCCCAACTAGCACACTAGTGGAAATAGCAGCCTATTTTGCAACTTTTAGCTGTACAGTAGCGCTTTAGGGGTTCAGAAAGTGGTTTTAAGTTCTACTATTGCTTCCGTAACTGCTCATAGCTGTAAATATCACTAGGGGTAGCAGAAACTGAACCAAATGCCACTCTAGGTTTTATAAGAGTTAATTTTACAACCCATTTGCCGTCTATAGCTTTACAAGAGAGTTAAAACATGTATGTTAAAGCTTAAAGCTGCTAAAAAGCTTCTATTGCCGCTGCTGTACGCTTCAGAACTGCATAAAGACTTTAATTGCAGACTTTTTAACGGAACTGTATAAAAGATATATTTATCACTGTTCTGCCACTGAAAGTTTCTTTGCAGAAGTGATTTGTTCTTTTGCGCAGATTTAAGTAGGAATTTGATCGACTGTTTTACTAATAGCGACATTAAGGCTTCACAATAGAAGCAAGAGAGTAATGGACATTCCCTACTCATTTGGATAATTCTGCTATTTTTATTAGAGAAATCAGATTTTATAAAATATTAAGTCAGTTTAAAAGAAATATGGATATGAATGCATGGAAGTTCAAACAAAGAACTGGTGGATATCGCAAGAAAGTACGGAGAGTTTATCAGAATATGCAGAAATTAAAAAGGCAACTGTGTGTTAAGTTTTTTTTAACTCAATTACGTGAGAGTAATTTAGCTTTTATTTATAAAACTCTATTCATTTAATTTATTCTTTAAGGGATTCATTGGAAACAAACAAAAATAATGCGCCAAGTTCGAGTTCAACAAACACAAGCGAGGGTCCCGTAGATTTTTTTTTTCTCAATTACTGATAACGGGCCAGTTACAGAGGAAAGTAAGTTATAGCTTGGTGTGGCATATTATAAAAATAAAGTAAAATAACCTTCTTTGCTTAATTTATTGTTTCTTTTTTGTAGACTGGACTCGGACAGCGAAACTGAATATAAACTAGAGTATGTCGAATGTGAAATAAAATGGATCTATCGCGAGCAAATACGAATTTGGGCGCTGAAACACAAATGTAGTCAAGTGGCTTTAAAAGACTTATTTTAAACCAAATTACTCCTAACGCTATGCCTAAAGATCCACGCTCACTACTTGGTACACCAAGAGAAATTACAATAAACTTCGTCGATCCAGGTGAATACTAGCAGCAGGAGTCGAATCTTCTATTTTACATAATTTTTTACATTTTTTGTTCGGCCAGTGTAACACTCCATGTTTTTCCCACTTAGATGGACAGATGCAAAGTTCTTGTTTATTTTGTTGTTCATTATAAGTTTGAATTATTTAGAAAGGCATTCTGAAAACATGGTAAGACATAGTAAGTGTTAAGCAATTGAAAGAGCGAAAAATATAGAAGCAGCTACAAATTATCATCGTATTTTAGGGTTTTCAACGAGTTCTACGGATCTCTACACAAATAACTATTAGTGTGGTTCGATATCTGCAGTAAGTACGAAATAAAAGTGATTGTAAAGACTTGAACTGCATTAGTGGTACAGGTATTACTTGGACCTTCAGAAGAGTGAAACTTAGCGCTTTGACGCGCAGAGAGGAAGTATTAAGGTTGAAGTTGCAAGTTAAAGCTGCTTCTCATAGACGACATGTTTACAAGACAAATATGTGTCATTACTTGAGAAATTTATAGGTTTTTATCGCAATTTGTAGTAAAATATAACTAAATATAGAACCAGCAACTTACTAAATACAAATGTAGTCAAGTATGTAATTTCAATATCGTGTAGGTATGTGATATTATAATATTTATATAATAATATTTTACATATTTTACGATATTCTGAGGTAATTATTGAGGCGCGTTAAAAATACTCCAATAATATCAACTATATGCACGATAAACTGATCTGCGTTTGTAGCCACTTGCATACAATACAAAATATAGCTCAAAGACACTATACTTCACTTATTATTTATTTGTATTCAGTAATGTCTGACTCAGGAACAACAAATGTATTTAATAAATGAGAGACAAGGTGAATGATCAGTGATCCTTTATTCGTTCAGTTAAACCTGTCATTCATTCAATCAATAAGCGCCACAAGAGCTTTAGTGTGGTGTTAATTATTAGCTGTAGCTCATGTAGCGCTATTATGCCACTATTATGAAGTTCTAATGGAACTATAGATTGCAAAAAGTTGTGCCCCTTTGGCTCCAAAGCAGCTGCATAAGGTCTGCAGTGCACGCTCTGGCGCTTGAGCTTGGCGCCTTTGGGAATAATCGGATTAGCTCCAAAGCTCTTAAGCAGCAGTTTGTGCTAGTTGGGTGCGCACATTCATCGAAGCACTTATCTACCTCTTAGTCCATTAAAGTAGATACTAAGAACTCAACGCGGTTCAGACTTCACACGCAGGTTTACAGCTAAAACCTGCCTTGAAATGTCTGGATAAACCTAACGGTAATGGATAGAAGGCTGTTGGGTTACTTTATTTGATTAGCTCATTTTCATTAGAGGTTTAACTAATTATCTTTGGCATAGAACTGAAAGCACAGATATAGATAGACCTAGATGACGCAAGTATCACGATCTGTATGAAAACCAAGCGTGCCATTTTTTTGACTACCTACTATGACGTCACAAGCACTATTTGGTGATGGGAAAATCAAATCGATTCAAAGACGCCGCCGCGTGCGGCACCCATCTCGCCCCACCACCGGCACCGGGCCTAGCGCCAGCGCTCACGCTCACCCAGCCAGCAGTACACAGGACTGAACGCGGAAGTGGCGGCTTACGATTTTTGTACGTAAGCTAGTGCGATTTTTTGCACACGAAGTAGTTGCTCTTGCGTTATCTTGGATTCTAGGTGTATCTATATCTGTGACTGAAAGCTTCAATCAGGAAATTTACCAACGACCATATGTACCAACTATTTCTATGTGGATGTATGTCAAACATAATATTCTCTGTTGGGACTTAGTAATAAAATATAGACGACTTCGTCCGCATGAAATTTCTTGTTACCCTAACCCACCCTGTCGCATCGCATCGCTCTATTACTTCTGACTTTTTTTTAGTTTTTGCTCGGTGTCTAAGAGTCCTAGCGTGATGTTAAGTAGAATAACCTTTCTCAAAAATTGGGCTATCAAATGCAAAAATAATTTTCCAAATACGACTGGTAGTTCCAGAGATTAGCACGTTCAAACAAACAAACTCTTTAGCTTTATTATTAGTATATATAGATGTGTAAGCTGTGTATAATCTGTATTCATTCATTCTCTTTAGCTGTGCTTATCTGACTCTGTCTAACCAAGTAAATCAGTAGCACTTAATGCTTCTCACAGATGTACCGCTAAAACCAGTCCCGGCTGAACAAATATTTGTTCCGGTCTTGGAATGTCTTGATGAAGCTCATGCGAGCACAGATTATCAAATTACTGAAGCCGGGACCAAATGAAGGAAATAAAGGGTACACTTACTGAGTTTTTAGACGTATCTGTTACGTTTTTTGACTAAATATCCTGGGTTGGACTTCCGTTTTCGAGGGAATTTGTGGTGAGAAGAATTTACCTGACATAATTTTATACTCTAGAGACACCGATGCATGGAATAGTTCCAAGATAAAAGTGTGTATATGCAAGAAGGTAGAATATACGACAAAGTTTTGTTTACTGGACTGTAAGTTGGAAACAAAACCGCAGGAAGTTATATGGCCTTAATACGACAGGTTACTTAATCTCTAAGGAAGTCAGGTTAAAAGATAATACGTTTTTTTGTACAGCTTACATGGCTTCTTATGTTGTAAGGAAGACATGGTACAAAAGCTATCACGCGAAGGCACAAAGTCAATTAGGTAGAATTTAGAAGAGTAGGTAATATGAACTATACAGGGTGTAAGGAGAACGCTTCCGAAGCCAGAACGTAGATTATATACAACCTAAATGCAAACGGATACCAATAACCTTTCGCTTTAAATTGATTATTTTGAAGACTTCATATTTCGTAAGCACGCAATGGAAACCGTACAAAACAAGCTTATAACACAGTAGACGTTAAACCTAGCAACAGCAAAAGCAATGACAGAGAAAAATACTCCTGTCGCCACACAAGATAAATGAAACAAAATTACGGTAAAGAAATAACGTCATAAGCGGACACAGTGTATGAATGTCCGTGGCGCGATGGCGGGCCGAGCATGACAAATTGGAGTCCCAGGATTATCCTCTCAATGTGCTATATTACGAGACCCGGGGAGAATTATTATCAGAGCAATCGACTACCAGGCTTTGTTTCATTACATTTCCGCGAGATTTTAAACGGTCCCGCCAATTTTGAGCTGGATTATACCGAGAGATTATTTTCATTGGCTGTGGTTTAATTCGGGACATATGTTCGTGCGCCATTTTTGACACGCGGTTTTTGCAGGACGTTTCGGGTTTATTTTATTCTTTTGGGGGTTTGGCATATTTGATTGCGATACTAGCTTTTACCTTCGACGTCATTCGCATGATTCAAGTAATCCAGTAGCTATTTCTTATTGCTTTATTGTACTATATTCTTACAAATAAACTGTTCTCTTTCTTTGTTATAAGTGGTAATTCGGACTCTTTACTAGTTTCTAATGATGTCTATGATTGATTGATTTTCTAGGTCACGGTCTTTTTTCCAAATTGATATTAAATGTCCTTTTCTTGATGAAATACATCGAGCCTGTAATTTATATGGTATGATCGATAATACCCAGAAAATTGTGATATATATATGACAGCCGATTTTTCAGCGTTATATCCAGGAAAAATGGAAAATCCGAAATAAATGTGAGGCGTGCAAGAGTGTTTTCCGTGCAATTTATAAGCGGAGAGCGATAGTTGAACAAGTAAGCTTGGAGTTTGGACTCGATTTTGCAAAAAAACAGGGTGTACAAAGAAATACCCATCACGAAGCCGTCAGTAATTAATTGCAAAAATATATGCTGGGAAGCGCCTTGTCAAAAGTCACTGTTTACGGTAGTGCGTAATGTAACGCATGCGCAACATTGTGCTTACGGTACTTGCAAAGGTACAGGGATTGTGGGAGTTTTAAAACTTAAGTTATAACACTTAAATGTTGCTATCGTAAAAAAAAACCTCAAAAAAAAGTTGGAACTTTGACCTTTAATATCTCCATAACCAAAAGGTTTCAGGTGTGGTAAAGTACAAAAAATAATAACGGGAAGAACAAGTGACTCTCGGGCTCGTTAAGGGTATTTTTACACCCGTCATTTATGTACGACTAGCTGCGCCCCGCGGTTTCACCCGCGTAAGTTTCGATCCCGTGAAATATCGGGATAAAAACTATCCTATGTCCTTTCCCGGGACTCAAACTATCTCTATACCAAATTTCATCGAAATCGGTTCTGTAGTTTAGGCGTGAAGAAAAGACAGACAGACAGACAGAGTTACTTTCGCATTTATAATATTAGTTTGGATTATACATCGTAATTTGGTTAAAAAACAGTTGTAGGTAGGTGAGAGACCAGTTCTAGCCTAGTGGTAAAGGCCCTGAATTACGAGTTGTAGGTCGTGGGTTCGAACCCAGACAGGCGCTTTACTTTGTGTAAATAATTTCATCACCACTGCTCTCAAAACGGTGAAGGAAAACATCGTGAGAAAACCAGCACGACCTAGAACCAAAAATTCGACGACATGTAAAAAAAGTTAAAATAGGTTTTTTGAACATTCAAAACAACATGGAGGTATCGTATTGGTCCCAAAACTAGGCACAGCCCGTATTTTGGGCACCATTAAAAAGGTGCAAAATTTTGATAATTTTAATAAAACAAATGTAAAATTAAAGTTGAAATGTGACATTTACCAACCAGCACTGGGCCCGCGTGGTAGGTCGCAGCCCACTCCTACTCACAGAGGGGCCTGTGTCCCAGCAGTGGGAACATTATAGGCTGTGTATGGTAAATAAGTATATACTCATAACATTCATCAACAGTTTAGAATAGAATGTTATGAAATGACAATGTGAAATGTTGAAATGTGTTCTCATGTAACTGAAATGTAAATTTCTTTATGAGAATTAAATGACTTTAACCAGAATATAATGCTCATTATGTACACCATATAAATTACAGACTTAAATATAGAAACCAATTACAATCAAACATATCATTCCAGTTTACTTCCATAACACAGGACACAGTGTTCTTACCAATTTTATTAAAGAGTTTCTTTATTACATTTATTCAATTCTATTACCTACTGAAGAGGTGAAATAGCCATTTGACGTAATTTACGTAGACAGTATTTCATAGCTGTAAACATTTACAGTGAATAATAATTATATTCGCGCTGGTACTGAAAATATGTTTCTTGCGCTCCGTCTTATACTTTACCCCATCTTAATATTATAGACGACATGTCGTTTGTATAAAAATGGCTAGCGAAAGCCCCGGATAGGGTCTCACAGGAAATGAACCGTGGACTTTGTGCCCCTTAATGTTGGAACACGCCAGACCCTGCCGATTTAGAATCTATGTAATCCTATCTATACTCGTACATACAAATAAATAAAATTAAAGGGTCTGTTTGTAATGGCAAAATACTCGTAACAGCTTTTTACTAAATGCATATGAAAGTAGGTATATACGATACGGTTCTTATAACAAAAAAACAAGTTTCTAAATTTTTGTCTGTCTGTTTGTTCTGGCTAATCTCCGAAACGGCTGGACCGATTTTGACGGGAAGTTTCACTGGCAGATAGCTGGTGGTAACTAAGGCGTACTTTTATTTTAGAAAAAGAATTAGGGTTCCGTGCAAAAAAATTAAAACCAATGAAATCCAATTTGTTTTCACACATGCAGGCGAACGAAGTCGCGGGCTCACCTAGTTACAAATATATTTCATACAACGTCTCCTTCAGAATAAAGTGAAGAAGGAAACATTTTCCACCCATGCTTGCGTATCTCTTAGTCCATTTATATTCATCAGGTATTACTTTTGACAACCCTATCTTGGTACTACATTTTCTCAGAACTCCGCCTTCCATATTTTTGCTCGGTTCAAAATAGACCTTACATTCCTAAGGGATGATGTTATGCCACATTATAAGATGCATGTTTGACTTCATTAAAATTATCATTCGAAAATATAGCGTTAGGAGCACGCCAGCCCTGCGGGACGATTCTAAAACAGTCTAATTCAAACCTTATTGGAGAAAACGGTAAGTAAATTTTAGTTTGATGTGTGAAAGGGGTAATTTGGTAAACTGTTTACGCTAATACAAGGCTCGAGGACCGGTTGCACTCGTATTTACCTGCACGCACACCCTGTCTTTTCCTTCCCTTTTTTGTAAACATCTCGTTGTACGTTCTGATGGTTTATTTGGTTGACTGTGGACGTGAGCTAGTTACGGATTGAATTAGTTTTTTACTCTGTGGTTTTGAATACGGAGGAGATTGCGTTGATTTACAAAATCGATTCGGGTTACGTGAAGAAACATTGGCAGTTTTGTTTGTTTTCTGTTTGTTTAATATGTGGTTGTTTCGTTGCACTTAGGTTGTATCCGACAGTACAGTAGTAAGTTGGACTAGCATCAGAACAACAACAACAACACAGAACAACAACAACATACTATCAATCTCAATCTGAAACATTTTGAAGGATATTGCTAATCCATTGCTTCATATGTTCGAAAAGATTGTCTGCTCTATAATGTAAACAACGCAATGAATGTTGTTGAACTGTCAAAATGAAATCCATTGCTATTGATAGTCTGTTATGCAATTACCTCGCTGATTGAATGAAACAACGCCAAGACGGTTAGGTTGTAATTGAAATAGAAAAATCTAACGGAGATCTCCAAGAAAGATAATTTAATTGTTAAAGCATCCTTTTTATGGCCATGCACCTGTTAAAATCAACTCCTTGGCATTCCTAAGATCTGTATTTAAGATTCGCTCGATAAATAAGTGGAGATAAATATGTGGTCATTTACTGCGTAGCTGTAACAGTCGCGGTCAAGTGGTACAGTTAAATGTTTAAATTATTACTGTAATTGCCTGACCAGGGAATAGTTAAATTAAATGATAGCGAGGACTGAAGTGATAGGGTGTAATATATTCTTCTAGGGAGAAGAAGATAAGTAACTATGTACCTATTATGTACTTACTAGTAACCAAAACGACCTATCAGGCAGACAGAGGCTGACACTTGTTCTATGAATGTCGGAGTTTTAATTAAGTAAAATGTTGTCTGAATGCAGCTTTATCTGTTTTTATTATCTGTATGGTCTATGTCTAAAAAATCATAAATAAAAAAAATACACAGAACACTGTCCAGGCCGCTCGTTTGTGGAATCGTCATTTATTTTCGTTGTTTATATGTATAGGTATTTAGTATGTATTTATTTATGTATTTTTTATATAGCATTATATATATTATAGTATATTATTTTGCACCAATGACAACCCCAAGTTTTATATCCACGCAATCACTGTCCGTTCCAAGGTTGCCTGGAAGAGATCGCAGAAAGCGATAAGGCCGCCCTGCCGCCTTGCCGCCCATTGTATGTTTTGTAATCGTACTTTTTTGTTATGTATTTTCTCATTTCTGGTGTACAATAAAGTATATATAAATAGAAAAGGTAACATTTCAATTAAAGCCCTGACTCCTAAGCTAGGTGATGGTACCCGTGTTACAGGTGTCAGTATAAAATTAAAATAAAGTAAAACGAAGGGAATGTAGTGTCTGTGAGTGAGAGTGGTTGTGCTTGGTGACTGAAGTGTGGGTTATATCTGAAAGTTTGTTTTCCTACATAACTATTTAATTATCTAAAGCAGGAGTGATATTGAAATTTGAAATGATTTACAATAGATTCGTCAGAGAATAAGACGAGAAAGATGGAGTTAGAACTAAGAAGTACTTAAAGTTATTTTCAAGTTTCATTTTAGTCTGCACCCTTACATGAATGTAGACTTGACAAACCTATTTTCAAGCAATCTGACGAAGTGAAAGCCACAAACAAACATGTACCTACATACTACAAACACTTTATTACTACCCTCTAACACGAAGTTTCTGCGTTAAGTTGCCAACTTAATCAAACTTAGGCATTACGACTTAGCGACTTTAGTACGAGACAAGATTGACCAAATATAATGTCGGAAGTAGAAGTTAAGTTACGACTTTCGAGTAGTGCTTAACGTAGGGTCAATGTTTTAGCTTAAGTCGAATTTAGGCCCGCAGTAGCCAAAGTTAAATTTGGCTAAAGTTTCGTAGGTATTGGATAAGTTTTAAAAGGGATCCGTGTGGTTTGTGGTGCTTTATCACAGAAATACATTAAAATCTGATTAGAAAATACACATTTTTAATTTTAATTATGCGACAGTCTTTTTTCAATTTGGCACCATTGTTATCGTTAATTTTAACAATGTTTGATTTGTCACTGTGTACGTATTTATTTTAGGAGTAACTGATCCCTGACGTTTTACTTCATTATTTTATTTTTCAATTCAGTTCGTCTTTTGTTGTTTAACCAGCAGCTTCAGTCAAGTTCAAAATTCGACTAAACCCGAACATATTCCCGAAGATAACCGAAGTTAATAATGGACA
The DNA here is from genome assembly GCA_945859645.1 of Amphipoea oculea. Classification (NCBI taxonomy): domain Eukaryota; kingdom Metazoa; phylum Arthropoda; class Insecta; order Lepidoptera; family Noctuidae; genus Amphipoea; species Amphipoea oculea. Next base: position 6,080,238 of record OX243868.1, read on the forward strand.
ACGATGCGACGTCCAATGGCCGAATAGCCTCTATTCCGTTACACGCATCATAAACTAAACATGTAATCGACATAAGTACATGGGAGTGTGTCCGGGGACATTGGCAGTGTCGCGTTAAGGCGAAAATTACTACGAATGGGTCATAAGGTTTTGTGTCTAGACTGGCCATTTCAAATGAGACTTAACCACACCAGTATATGAAAGCCTGATAAAATTACTAATCAGTAAATCTGCTAAGCCAAAACTCATATTTGTTGTTGTGTAAATTACTATTACTGATTTGACAGGAGAGTCAATTGGACAGGTTTTGAGACAGTTTGGGCTGGTTCTAAATATTACACAGCAAAGTTAGAAATATTTTGTACAAGGTAATTATAAAGAGTAATAAAAAACTGTTCAAGCAGAAAATATTCTGGGAGGCAACAAAATAAACATAATTATCTGTATTATACAGGATGTCCCTGGAAGTATGGATCAAATCGAATAGGGACGTGGGCAAGGTCATTTCAAAACGTTTTAGCAAAAAAAAAAATACTAAAAAAATACTAAAAAAAAAGAGAAGAAAGATCGAATTCGTTAAAACTATCAGGGCTATCAATTTATTTTTTTTAGATAGCCCTGATAGTATTTTTTTATGATTATTTTCTTTGAGCACTAAGCGAAGTGATTGAAAAAAAAAATTAAAATCGGTCATAACTTTTGAACCGTAAAAAAATTCAATGACATTCTCAGGGTTAAAAAGTTTGGAAGGGCCATTCCGCTCAATTAGGCCGACTTTTATTTGCAAATGGTAAGGACATTTGGTGCGTGTTGATTGCAATAATAAATTAAATAAAGGTGTTATACTTTTTTAGATAGCGGCGCCATACGTAAAAACATGTAAGAAATGTCATATAAAGTAAAAAAAGAATGCAGCTATGATATTTAATTTATTATTAGCATATATTCGCCGTTAGTGGATTTCCGCGGATTGACCCGGAAATGACCTTGCCCACGCCCCTATTCGATTTGATCCATACTTCCAGGGACACCCTGTATAATGAACATGCGTTATGAAAATTTGCTCAAAACTACAAAGTGAAACTACGAGTAGACTACATTCAGTAAAAGCTTTGTTTCAAAATAAAGGTACTTACATTTGAATCAACGCTCTGTTTAGTATAATGAAAGTTACGTATTCATAACTTTTAATATAATATGTTTTATTATAAGTTACATGTAAAATTCGGGAAAAACAAGGGTAACATACGTTTGTCTGTATTAATATAATGAAATGCATAAGTAATAAAACTATCATAACATTCACCAAATAAAACAGAAGTTACATGAAAGTCTATAAAGCAGGACTAAGAAAAGTATTCCTGAAAACATGCCACAGAGCTAAAAGGCAAAACTTTTCGCCCACGTGCGACCAGCTAGCAAAACCTCTACTCACGCTCAACATAACCTCAAAAATTCTACTTCTGGTACTAAAACAAGGAGTATGGGAGGTCAGGTGGTACTGGTCACGTGTGGTAGACGGTCATGTCGGAATTACAGGGTCTTCATCCTTTAATTGCGTCTATAATTAAGTAGCTTAGCAACCGCCTGCGTTTGAAGTCTGTCGGGGATTCTGACAGGCGATAATTGGACGGTATTTTATTTGTTTGGATATTTGTTGTGATCTGTTTGATAAGCTTTTTTCATGGTGATGGCTGATAGAATAGGATGGTAGGTGCGTGTTTTGATTGTGATGTTTGGTTTTTACAGTCGATACTCAGAGTAAATTAAGTTCTAATTTGGTTGGGCAATCTTTCGAAATCAAAATCAAAAGTCATTTATTCAAACTAGGCTGAGAATCAGCACTTTTCGAACGTCAAAATTACAAAAGACAGTCCCCCGAAACGCCCGCATTTCGCCACTTTCTAGTGCTTTCGCTGGGGAGAAGAAGTGGCGGAACAAACTCCCCAGCAGCACAGCTGTCTGTTCAGTTAGAAAATAATTAATTTTATACAATACTAAGTATGCAAAGTAATTAACATTACAGGACACAGAACCTTAAATTAAATTGTTTGCCATAGGTTAACTAGCCACGCCTTTACCAACCAAAGTAGTGCCTAATCATCATGATGCAGATGATGAGTAGGCACTACTTTGGTTGTCAGTTTAGCCTTTTTCCAACTATGTTGGGGTCGGTTTCCAGTCTAGCCGGATGCAGCTGAGTACCAGTATTTTACATGGAGCGACTGCCTATCTGATCTTCACAACCTAGTTATAATACGAAACCCCTTGGTAAGACTGGTTGTTAGATTTTCGGACTTCGGACGACCCGTAACGACTGTCAAAGATCCAGAAACGACAGCCGGGACTACGTGCTTAGCGTGCTTTCCGAAGCACGGAGGGGTCTTGGTATGAAAAGTTGGTCACCCAACCACGGACCAACCACGGCGAGCGTAACTTAATTAACCTGATCAATCGATCCGTTTGGCTGTTATTACTTAGTCACAAGCCCCACCAAAGTAGTGCCAACTGTCTGCTATATTAAACAAAAAAATGTTTTTTTTTTTACTTGTTTCTCTATTATAATCTTGCGTCAGTGTGAAGAACCATTACCTACGTGGCTGTCACGGTACCTCAAGTTTTTGATATAACACGTGTTCAAAGATTAAGGAAATTGGTGAATCACACAAATTACAATTTATTTTCAAGGTCTATCTCTCACCATCTAAACCCTGAACAATTTAACGCCTCACGCAAAAGTTACATAATTTATATATCGCTTGTAATCGATTTTCCGATCAAGTCACACAGAGGATAATTAACTCTATCTTTAGTAATTAAGAGCATTTATAAGAAAACCTGAACGGAGTAAAAAATAAATCGAGTTGTATATTGTTATTATATCGGAGCGTCTCGATCGTAAGAGCAGTGGGGTGGCCCAGTGGTAACGGCCTCGACTTACAAGTTGTAGGTAGTGGGTTCGAACAGGCAGGCGCTTTACTTTGGGTAAATAATTTCATCACCACTGCTCTCAAAACGGTGAAGAAACCTGCATGTCCTAAAACCAAAAATTCGAAGACGTGACATCTAACAACCCACACTGTCCCATGTCCGCGTCATTACAGTCCACTCCCTCTCGAAGAGAGGAGGCCGGTGTCCTAGCAGTGAGTAGATAATAATGATAATGTCTCGATCGTGTGAATGAATGACGATACGAATATTTGTGTACCTACTTATAGTGTTAAAAGGTTGTCTTGGCGCGCGGCCAAAATCGAAACTAACGCCGCCACCTTGAATTCATTCATTCATTCATTCTGAATTTATATTTCGCATGACATTTCACAAAACAATTGCACAAATTATGTTTACATGTTTACCAACAGCGCCACCTTGTCAACGTCAGTGTAGTAGTGTATCTGTTTTGGTTTATGTTCTGGGGATTAAATAAAGTCTGTGGTGTAGTGAATAAATATTGCGATTCGATATTGAAAATGCAATTTTACTTTAAAAATACTTGCTTTACATTTTGACAAGGGCCTTGGAGAGATTTAAAAAATAAATATAACTAGTATATTTTTAAGAGGTCCTTGCAAAGTTTTTAAAAACATAAAATGATGAATGATTAAAATTCCGTTTCATGCAGTCAGTATAAAAATATTATCGCATTTTTTTTCAGTGCCCCAATAAAAAAGGAAGACGCAGTTACGTTTTATTCGTGCACAGTAAAATTCCCTTCAAATGTAGTCCTTAAAATAGAGCGTTTTATTATTGCATTCTTCTTTACTAGGAAAAATTGTAGGTACTCGCGAATGTAAATTCATCTTGTGCTTATTTTCTGTGAAGCTCTACCAACTACCAGCTGAAGTGGGTTCTTATGACGATGGCGCCTGTAGGGCACTGCTCCACTTACCCGTGCGATTGCATTTTTAAACTATTTCATAGTTTATTAAATATAGGTTAGGTGCAAATTAAAACAATTTGCGATTAGCGACGATGCCTAAACTTATTAGTGAGAGATGTATTAAGTATTAACAAAGCCTCCATGATTTGAATACGTCCACCGCACTCTTTGAATGTATATAAATATACGTCCACCACACTCTGGGCACTCAGCCCTGGAACATTGAAATGAAATGAAATTGTTGAATAAGGGCAGATTTTCAATCATCTGAAGGCCAATTCTCGTAATTTAAAACGCACAAAATCTACTCGGTCTCATCTCGGCGACAAACAAATGTCAAAAACTTGTCAAAATGTAGGGAAATCAGAGGTATTTTTGACAGATTGAGACTGAGATCAGACTGTGAACGTTCTTAAAATTACGAGAATTGCCCCTCTGTTAACTTAATTCGAGGAATAATTTTGAAATTTTGACAGTTGTTTCATAAAAAACGTCAATATGACTACCCCAGAGAAGAAATGACAAAATAAACTCCGCCATTCATCAAATTCAAAACTCGAAGCATTTATTTCAATTAAACCATTTACAGGCACTTTTGAATTCTCAAGGAGTCGGTCAGCCAGAAAATATTAAGCTAGTTGCCCATTCCAAAGCGTAGTATGTACTTAAAAGAAGATCGGACAAGAAACTCCATGGACACTCTTTTAAATTATATTGTTACAAAGATATTAGTTAGGTAATAGGTAATACGGGCTAATGTCCGCAACTCCACGTCAATGCGCGTATTTGCGTCCGAATGTTAGTTACATAGTCTCTTTCAAAGTCCGGACATTAAATATCAAAAATATCGTGTAACAAAATGCAGGGTAGCGTCCGGACTGGCTTTTAGAAGAAATTGTCAGAAGCAGTTTGAGTAAACCTGTCCCAATCAACGGCACGCATGCATTAGCCATTTCGGAATTCTTATCGAATTGTATCAATAGCATGAACCTAACTGCACTTGAAGCCTTAGTTCGAATACAGTGAAAGCATTTCGCCTGTTCTAAAATGATGTTTGTTGTTTCTGACATGACATTTGGCTATCTCTTGTTAGAAGCACTCCAGTTAATCTGTAGGGCGTCGAAGTTTGACTGGACTAGGCAGTCCAGACGGAAACATTTATAGATATTTGTGTATGGTGTAAGGTATTTCTATGTAGGTGTTTGTACCTACGTAATGATATTTGTGTATGGTATAAGGTATTTATAGATATTTGTGTATGGTATAAGGTATTTCTATGTAGGTGTTTGTACCTACGAAATGGAGTTATTACAATTTCGTGAATATAGTTCCTCTATGTACTTATAGTATTCTGGAATTTCCAGGTACAAATGTAAACGTGGAAAACTAAGTACATACCTACAAACGGGGTGAATAGGGATTCAGGGGTGAATCGGGACGAAACTTTAAAATGGATTTTTACGTTGAAATAATATAGCTTGTTGTCAATGAGGGCACGTTATCGTTAATTAAATTACAGTAAACACATTAGGGTCCTTTTTGGCTACAAACTATATTATTTTAATGTTAAAATCCCTTTTAAAGTTTTGTCCCGATTCACCCCTGCATCCCTATCAGTCCTATCACCGTGTTTGACCTTAATTTTCAATTTGATTTATACGAAATTATGATACGGAGGACGGATGAGGTACGTACCTTACATTGGCATGCAGCTGTTGTTTTTTACTGAATTTAATAATGACCCAGTATAATCTAAAGCCACGAAAACACTCAAATTAGTTACAATTTGCTAAACAAACGCTGTGTTTGCTCTACGATCTCAAAGGTAAATAAATCAACCTTTATGACCAAATTATCTCAAAAGCGTGGTCTGTTCAGGATGCATGGGTATCCTACAGGGAAGATTCAATTACCAGCCGTCACGTGCCATGGGGGCCATCTATAGTTAACGGACAGTCCGTTAGTCTCTCTCACATATTTCCATGTTCCTTTACCTTTATATTATCTGTAGTGTGTCTGTGCGCCTAGTACACGCACATCACGCCACCGCGCGCCAGTGCAGCGCCGTGATGCCGAAATAAAAAAATATTAAGCATTTTCAAAGTTAATGCTTTTGAGCTGAAATTTTGTACAGAGATTCTAGACCAGATACACTCTTCAACCCGTTTGTATTGATATACCCTTTCCGTAACACCCTGTATAGGTAGGTATAGCTTCTGCCCGCGACTTCGTCCGCGTGAAATTTCTCGTTTTAACATAAAATATATCCTATGACACTCGGCAGTATTGTAGCTTCCCATTAGTGAAAGCATTTTTGGAATCGGTTTCGAAGATTACCTCCTACATACAAACTCAAAAATTTTACCTTTATATAATGCTAGCAGCGCCGCGCGGTTTTACCCGTATAAGTTTTGATCCCGTGGGAATATAGGGATAATAAAAACAATTGTAGTATGTCCTTTCCCGGGACTCAAACTATCTCTATACCAAGTTTCATCTAAATCTGTTCAGCGGTTTAAGCGTGAAGAGGTAACAGACAGACAGACAGAATTACTTTCGAATCTATAATATTACTAGCTGCGCCCCGCGGTTTCACCCGCGTAAATGTCGATCTCGTGGGAATATCGGGATAAAAACTATCCTATGTCCTTTTCCGGGACTCAAACTATCTCTATACCAAATTTCATCTAAATCGGTTCAGTGGTTTAGGCGTGAAGAGTTAACATACAGACAGACAGAGTTACTTTCGAATTTATAATATTAGTATGGATTTATATTGTAGATGTAGAATTACCTTTAAAGTACTATTAGCACTTAACTTTTAATGGAAAGTTGCTCGTTATCGTCAAGAAGCAACGAATATACTTACACCTCTTTTACAGGTATAAATGAAATAACAATTTTCCCGTTTACACATATATCAAAAATTTATTTGTATCATAAAATCATCATGGAATTCCAATTTTCTCTCCATTTATTCGTTGATACGTAATTTAATTTATCGTAAACTCTTATATAGCGTTCCATCAACCGTTGTGACCTTTTATTGAATTTATATTCAACAGAAGAAACGATAATATTGAAATATTTATAATGGCAACACTGATGGCTGAACAGATGGTATTTTTAATTTCCGCAAGAGAGGTTTGGAGTCGGCGCCGGTCGAGACATCGGGACGAAGGCAATCGTTCGGAAATACTCGGCATAAGGGTTTATTTGCATCTTTGCACCGCATCTGAATCGGGAATTTGTGCTTTGTTTTGTAAATTAATGAATTTGTGACGATTACGATTGTACTTTATGAATAGGGATTTTATGCTAAGCGTGATCTCGATTAGTTGAGAATCACGCTAATATTATAAAGGCGAAGTTTGTGAGTGTGTCTGTTTATATGTTTGTTACTTCTTTACGCTCAAACGGCTGGACCAATTTTAATAAAATTTTGTATAGAGGTAGCTGACACCCTATATTAACATATAGGCTACTTTTTATCCTGATGTTCCCACGGGATCGACATTTACGCGGGTGAAGCCGCGGGGCGCAGCTAGTTGATAAAATAAATGGAGAATGGTTATTTTGCAAACCTTACTTTTTAACTGACATTTGGATAGCTATGTTAGGTAGGTACCTTGTACGCGCGGCTACACATCAAGCTATACATAACCAGTATGAGCTGATTTCTGATTGCATGAAAAACTTATACAATACGAGGTCAACTAAAACTGGAAATGTTACTTTGATGTGTCGCCGTGTCTACCTTAGGACTTATTTTCTGTTATCAGTTAGCCCTATAAGCAATTCCGACACAACCAACACCAAGGAGGAGAGCAGTGGTGGCCTAGTGGTAGGTAACAGCCGCGACTTATGAGTTGTAGGTCGTAGGTTCGAACCCTGACAGGGGCTTTACTTTGTGTAAATTATTTCATCGCCACTGCTCTCAAAAACGGTGAAGGAAAGCATCGTGAGGAAACCGGCACGTCCTAGAACCAAAAATTCGAAGACATGTGACATCTACCAACCCGCACTGGGCCCGCGTGGTGGATTACGGCCCACTCCCTCTCACAGAGAAGAGGCCTGTGTTCCAGCAGTGGGAACATTATAGGCAGATTATGCAACACCAAGTTATCGTGCAATCAAATCGAAGACACAAACAAACGAATGATTTAAACTGCAAACACAATATGCCAAAAACAAAACCATAAACATGACCAACATCTGACAGGATGGTCTCAAGTTTCAAATCGCCTGCATACTCATAAACGTATAATAATGACTTAACGGACTCCTATTTACATGTATTAGGTGTGTACACGTCGGAGGCGCTAAACTTATCATTTTATGGCGTCGTAAATACCGCTAGATGGCGGTACAAGAGTATAACAGGGAACTGCACTACTGCGGAAGTTGTGCTGTGCAGTCTGTTGGTTTATTAGCGGAGGAGATGATAGAATGATGTCCGTATTGTTCGCGTTATGTGTCGAAATTTTGGAACTGGGGTAGGTAGAAACTATGCTTAATTTATTAGAGGGGCCAGAAGAGCGTAATTTGCGTCACTCTAAGCTGAATTTACGATTTTTATTAGAACACAATTGCGTCTTACAAAGCTTTTTAACAAAAAAATTAAACCCCCGACCGAAAAGCAAAAAATAATAAACCTTTTTTATTTAACCTTAATAAATAAATTCTTAAACTAATGTAAGTATACCTAAGTAATTTTGAGTCGGCGCCAAAAGAAGCAAATTAATATCGTTGCGAGGTGTCGTGCGGAGAGCGCATTTTTTGTTTGGAATGTTAATGTATATCTCTGAAGATTTCACGTTGCATTGTTAATTTGATTTGGTTATTTCTTTAAATTTATGGTAATTTAGTGATCTTTGTTCATTGATTGTTTCGGGGTATACCCTTACCAATAAAAAAAGAATTATCTAAATCGGACTGCTCTGTAAAAAGTTATGCGCGATCACATAAAAAAAAACGAAAAAAAAATATACGCGTCGAATTGAGAACCTCCTCCGTTTTTTCGTCGGTTAAAAAAGGGTCCTCTAGAAAAATGTTGATTGTTGTCAAAATATTAAGAAACAATCAAAACATTAGATACTTAAACTTACTTAAACATGCTTCTATCCATATTGATCCATGGTGATGGATTAGTTTGGAAAAATACAATGAAACTATTAGGAGTAGAGAACCGCGGCGAATATACTTTCTTCGTATATAAAGCAATAAAGTAACATGACACCATTTTTCCATACCAGCAGGTAAATAAACCGAGAATAACTCCTTCACTTGCAGCGCACTTCACTTTGTATATTTTTGCATAACCGTGCAAATTTGTTCCCAGCTGCCGTCACTAACGAAACTACTTGAATAAACAAGATAACTATTTTTAAACTGTCAGACCCTTAGTCATGTAAGACTATAACAACGAATTTAGCCAATTTTAGACTCTTTAGCCAATTATTAGCATATCCTGCAGTTATGTCATATGATAGCCCGCATCTGCATGATGATAACTCTTCTAGTTCATTGATATGACACTAGAAAGGACGTCTTGGTTAATTGATCGTGAGAACGTGAAGTAAAACATAGCATAACATCACGCTTGTAATCCCTGAAGGGTATGGCAGACGTGTACCTATAGTATACTCACAGTGCCCCCACCCCCAGTTATGTTTAAGTACTATGTACTACGGCATACTGAATGTTTTTGGATTCTGATAAATAAGACAAGATATAAAACTTACTATACAAGTATCGATTTTCTCTCGCAATTTTCGAAATGACGTCACAATGAAAAAACAAATGGCAGTCTCGCCAATTAAAAAGTAACATGTTCCCAAAGAGTTCCATTTTCGAATTCCATAATTGTTTTTTCATTCTTTTATTGTAAGTGGCCAGATCCAGAAACTTTCACTTTGCCCCACGTAATAGGCAAGCCTATTGCCATCAACCGGACTCAAATCCAGACTCTAGGCTGTTACCGAGAAATTCCTTGAATTAGTGATGAAATTGAAGTAAAACCTAGACCTGAAAAAGGTTATCTTTCGGATTCTAATTATAGGCAAATGTCAGTGGGCTATTTTTTATCTCAATCAATCAACTCAGCCTATCGCAGTCCAATGCTGGACATAGGCCTCCCCCAGACTGCACCACAACACCCTGTCCTCCGCCTTCCGCATCCAGTCTACTCCAGCCACTCTCTTTAGGTCGTTCGTCCATCTAGCTGGCGGGCGTTCCACACTACGCTTGCCGATACGCGGTCTCCACTCCAGGACTCGTCTCCTCCACCGGCCATCAGTCCTTCAACAGACATGGCCACCCCACTGCCACTTCAGTTTGCTTACTCTGCAATTTGGTACTAGATTGCATTGTGTAAGCTACAGGCCTACAGGCGATGACTAATCTGTTCCGGGTCAGGTTTATTATTGGATTTGGACGAATTTACTCGCCCGAATTGGGAGAATCGGATCGTCACTTTAGAAAGTGATAAGAGGTAATATACAGAGTGTCCCAGAAGTCGATGTCAAGCCTGAATCGGGTAATAGGCCAAGTCATAATAGTTATTAGAAAAAAAATAAAAAAAAAATCTAAGTTGTGTTTATCAAAAATTATTGGCATTAAACAAAAACGTGGCAGTAAATGTTCACGATGGTGTCATCAGAAATTATAAAAGCGTACAATTCTTTATCTAGGCGTGGTGTACACGATTTGAGTAAGTACATGGTTTTACAGATATATTTACGATACCCACCTAATTGTGAAAATGGGGAAATCAGCATAAAAACTTGTTGAAACCACCAGTTGATTCTCGCTCTACGTCAGTCGAGAGTTAAGGAAATTGCTCCACTTACCTACGGGTTTCCTCTAGCTAGTTTATATAATTACCAGCTATTATAAGTTCTGTTAATTAGGCAAACACTTTAATAATTATGATGTTTATTAGTGGAGAATTTTCTGAAGCCTAACCACGGGTAACATAATTGATTAATAATTTATTATGTACTAACTGCGCACCGCGGTTTCACCGGCATAAGTTTCGATCCCGTGGGAATATCGGGATAAAAACTATCCAATGTCCTTTCCCGGGATTCAAACTATCTCTATACCAAATTTCATCTAAATCGGTTCAACGGTTTAGGCGTGAAAAGGTAACATACAGACAGACAGACAGACAGAGTTACTTTCGAATTTATAATATTAAGTATAGATGTCTGCCTCGTTGGTTGTTGGTCTAGTGCTGATCATGAGGTCCTATATTCGATTCTCGAGTCGGACAAAGTATTATTGGGTTTTCCATCTGGAATTTGTCAGTAGTAGCGAGGAGTCTGGATTTGTACCCAGTTGATGGCAATCGGCTCGCCTCCGAATAAAATGAGAAGTAAACATAACTGGTGAAATGTGGATGTACTATAGGTACACTTCTGCCTAACCCCTGGGGATTACAGGCACTTTGTTATGTTATGTTGTATATTCTGCCGCTGTAAGTAAAAGGGGCGCATCTGAGGAAAGGGAATGGAGAAAAATGAGCCTTAATGGATGCGCCTTTTTTGTTTAGTAAGGTTTATATTTCTTTATATTTTTGGCTGAAATTCGACCTTTTCGCTTACTGCGGCAGTATTCTAATCTTTATAATCTTTAGTGGATACTAATTTACAAACTATGTTTGCGAGCAAGCCCTAAGACTCATAAAACTACACGTACGTGTGAGAATAATAAATTACATACACGAGAAGATTTGATTCATCATCTGCCTAGCCTTGTCCTAACTATGTTGGGGTCCAGTCTAACCGGATGCAGCTGAATACCAGTATTTTACATGGAGCGAATGCCTATCTGACCTCCACAACCCAGTTACTGGGTAGGTAATACGGGTGGTGTCCGCAACTCCACGTCAATGCGCGTGTTTTGTGTACGGGTAGAGTTACTGGGTAATAGGATACCCCTTGGTAAGACTGGTTGTCATATTTTCGGGCTTCTGACGACCCGTTACGACTGTCAAAGATCCACAAATGACAGCCGGGACCAACGGCTTAACGTGCTTTCCGAGACACGGAGGGGTCAGATGGTCACCCATCCACGGACCAACCGCGGCAAGCGTAGCTTGACTTGGTCGATCGACCCGTGCGGCTGATATTACTTAGCTACAAGCCCCTCCACACGAGAAGACTTGATTAATAGATGTTTATGAGCCAGACATACGAGAATGAAGTTAAGCCCCTCTTATATTCGTCATAAAAGAAGGTTATGATTATGTCTTCATTAACATTATTATACGTAGGAGGATGAGTAATGTACTCTTCAACTATAAGCCCTAAGAACTGAGCCTTTGTAAGTTTTAGACAGACATGAGAATTAGTAGATTCAGGGCATGTTTCGCTGGTCCTGAAAATACCATCTTATTTTATTTTATTAGGGAAAATAAACAGTTACACATTATAATGTAAGGTATAGAACTTAAGACTAAAAAGGGAGTATAAATGTATAACACACTAATCTGCATGGTCTAGTCAAAATCAAACTGGTTGCTAATTTAATGGTAAGATTTTATTCTTTTTTACACTGATTTACATTCATTACTCACACCCCGACTTATTACTTGTTATTTTTTTTTTAAATTAAAATTATTTACTTTTACCATGTTTGTAAATATTTGAGCACCATGTATCTATCAGATAATTAATTTATATGTCATGGTTTCGTTTTTAATTCTTTTACCTATTGTGGTATAGTAATTTTGTTTTAGGTGCATCGTCCTCACATATTATTATATAATTAATGTACCTATGCAAAATATTGTAAAACATTTTAAAAGAGTAACGGTGGAGTTTCTTGCCCATTCTTCTCCATACGAAAACTACCTTTTGGAAGGGGCGACTAGAATCAATTCTATTTTAATGTAATTTTTGACGTTCAAAAGTGCCTTTTATGTGCCTATTTAAAATAAATTCTTTGACTTTGACTTTGGTCCCCATATTGCCTGAACAAGATTATGTTTGGACTTTAAAAGAGACTGTGATCTCTGAGTTTGTTCCTGGACTGGACAGGTCCACTCAAATCTGTGTGATTTGAGTGGACCTGTCCAGTCCAGATAAGGTGTTTTCCTCGAAAGAACATCTCAGACACTAATCTGCGTGATCCCCATATGGCCCGATCAAGAAGACCTCTGACTTTGTTTCGGTCATTTTTCTCGGAGTAGTCGGATCGGAAACACCGAACTCACTCATACAGTATTAAAACATAGTTTATTATTGACGTGTAAAAGTGTTTCTTTTTTAACGGTGTACAAAAATAAATATAACTTATCATTTAGGTATCCACAAACTGTCCTATTCAAAAGATAAACAAAAAAATTTTATGTGATTTTTTTGCTAGAAGATTTAGCAAGCACACTGATCCTGAGTTGAGGAAACAAACCCCTTCTACCTTCGGACATCCAGGCGCACTGCAAGTTACCATCCCTACCTGGTTGCTGTTCCACCAATTCGCACTAAGCGTATGCAAATGTCGTTTATAATGCGCACAGCAAAAGAGTGGAACTCTCTACCTGCGTCTGTTTTTCCGAGCGCATACAACCCGAATCTCTTTAAAGTGAGAGTGAACAGGCTTCTTCTGGGTAAGCTCGCTCCATCGTCGACTTTGTCTCTGTCACCTTTGACCTAGGCTAGAGTCAAGAGCAAGCCCATTTCAAATAAAAAAAAAAAAAAAAAAAAAAAAACCATTTACGTAGCGGCGTAGATCTGATATTCAAATTATCTTAAGACCTTGTAGGCTTCATACTAATCGGCAAACCTATAGACCCACCCATAACTCCTAAGATAAAGCGAAAAATTGTCCCCATTTAATCTTTGCACTTACATAACGCTTCCATTTATAACACTAATCTTATGCACACAAAACCTCAACTCGCGATAACTCTTCGTGATTACATTGGAATCCGTTCCCGAAAGGGGGTAAGGCATGACTGATTTGCATGTAAGAAGCAAAGTAGCCTATCTCCATCCTGTTAGATTAATGTTAGTTTACAACCCCGATGTTAGCAATTTGCTTCGAATAATCCAATAGAATTTATCGAATCAATTATTCGAAGTAGCGGTTTCTGCTTTCTCGATTAATCTGATGTTTATTATGGTATTCGATATCGCGTTGATAACGTGTGTCGTTCATCCCTTATATGTAGCAGCAGGAGATATCGATGCTAATAATTTATTGATTAAATTGAGCTCATGCGTATAGGATCAATACTCGTAGTGAAGCATATTGTTGCATAATAGATCAACACAAAACCAACTTTTTATAGTAATAAGCTCACTTCAGCATTAGAAAAAAACGTAAAATCTAAGGCTAGACATTCACTTCCGCAGCAATAGGATTGTGGCAATTTAATTTGTGAAATATGGCATATGCTTGGAAATATGCATTTCAACCACAACCGAATGGTAGATAAACGATGAAGATACTGCCCAACCCCGTGAAACGGCTTATTAGTCAATACACAGGAATTTACTTGCCCGAAGCGGGAGAATCGACACTTTTAAAGAAGTTAAGAAAAAGTACACCTTTTATAATATTTATCTCTTATCACTTCTGTGGGTTAGTGTCCTTTTTTATACTAACTTTATTCCATAAAAAAACAAAATGTGCCAATTCGTGCGAGTCGCCTATAGAAAAATGAATATTATTTAAAAGTGACGACTCGACTAATAAGCCCGTGAAACGCAGTACCTACAACTGGAGAGGTATTATATAAGTATGCATGTAGAACTGCTCGTTGGTATTCGGTTTACCTATAGAGAGTTACAGTTCCAAGCTAATAGATTATTACTACCTACTTCACAATGCATGTTTGTTTGCAGCACAAAGTAGCGATATCACTTTCTTTTATTCTCACGCACGACGGAAAGTAATCCATTTGCAGATGTCATAGCAAACACGGTACCTCAATAAAATGAGACTGTTGTTTTCAGTTAATGATAAGAAAATACTTTCCTACTGGTTCAGAAGCGATGGATTAATAAATTGTCGACATAGACATTATTTCCCTTACTAATAAACGTATTATATCAGATGAATAGTTACACACCGATTTCTCTCTTTCAGTCGTCAGTAATTTGACTTTTGAAAGTAGAAGACAAAGCGTTGCGTAAGTATACAGACGCTATACAACGGTTATTAGTACGGGGGTTAGAGCAGCGGTGGCCAAGTGGCATTGGCCCCGACTTACGAGTTGTAGGTCGTGTGTACGAATAGAGGCAGGCACTTTACTTTGTGTAAATAATTTCATCGCCACTGTTCACAAAACGGTGAAGGAAAACATCGTGAGGGCATGTCCTAGAACTAAAAATTAGAAGACATATGACATCCACCAACCCGCACTAGACCCGCGTACCACCACGTGCGTGCGTGGCATCACGCACGCACGGGTACTTCGAATTACTTTTAACCATATAAGTTGTATATATTTTTGTAATCACCTTTTAAAACCCTTTATTTTGATACCCCACTCGATAGGTTTTGAGAAAACAATTTTTTTTTGAAGACATACTATGGCCATTTTATTTTACAATTTTGATATACCCAGTGTCACTTCTCAAGGAAAGGGAGTGGGCCATAAATAAATAATAATAAAAGCTTGTGTCCCAGCAGTGGGAACATTATAGGCTGATTATGCATACACATTAACCTTTTGTTAACTAATAAGTGAATAATGTACAACGTTAAAATACTAACCATTAATTAAAAAGTATAACTCCTTACAACAAAAAGGTATTATATTTACTTATTCTAAAGAGCCGCATGCGTGTATTCCCAGGTACGGAAAACCCGATGAGTCAGCAACTCATTTGTTTTAAAGTCGGCTAACGATCTATAGAGTATATGGTTCACTTCGGTAATTAACTACATACATAGGAACATAGTGAGCTCTAGATATGAAGAGAAAGTGACAAATGATGGACATGTAGAACGAATAAATGTCGGGCTTAAAGATGTGATTGACACGAGTCGTACTGTAGCATAATGAAAGGTCTTTGATAGGTGAATATAACTTGATAAATAGTAGGAGCGAAAGTGGTTATTTTAATGTTTCATACGTTCGATTTCTGGTTGACAACCAATCTATATACTACTAGCTGCGCCCCGCGGTTTCACCCGCATAAGTCTCGATCCCATGTGAATATCGGGATTAAAAGTACCCTATGTCCTTTCCCGGGACTCAAACTATCTCTATACTAAATTTCATCTAAATCGGTTCAGCGGTTTAGGCGTGAAAAGGTAACATACAGACAGACAAACAGACAGACAGAGTTACTTTCGAATTTATAATATTAGTATGGATTACTAATAAACAAAGCTCAGCAGGCAGACCAGGCGAGGCACAGTGATGACGGGTGGAGGCAGGCTGTGACAGAGTGGCGTCCAGGGACTGGAAGACGAGATATCGGTCGTCCGGCGGCGAGGTGGGCAGACGACATTGTTGTCATCGCGGGCAAAACCTAGATGAGGCTGGCACAAGAGCGTAGTGATTCGCACAAGAAAAGAGACGCCTATGTCTAGAAGTGGGCTAACCGGTAAAGTCGGGCTGTGGATGAATAATAAAGCTTAAGTTTGTTTGTTTGTTTTTTTTTGTTTAAACGCGATTTCATAGCCCAGTTCTTGAGGAAAGCTATAGGCTATTTAACGTCATACTAGGACCCCTAAGAACCGACAAAAATAACGGGAGAACAAGAAATTTCACGCCGACAAAGTCGCGGCCAGAAGCTAGAAAAACTGGCTGTTTTAATGTTAGGTTAACAAAAACTTTACGCATGTCAGATTTCTGGTTGACAACCAATTTTGTTCAACAATCAACTCAGCATACTGCAGTCCACTGCTGGACATAGGCCTCTCCCAGGCTGCGCCACAACACCCTGTCCTCTACCTTACGCATCGAATCTGTCCCAGCCACCTTCTTAAGATCGACGGTCCATCTAGCTGGGGGGCGTCCCACACCACGCTTGCCGATACGCGGTCTCCACTCTAGGACTCGTCTGCTCCACCGGCCATCGGTCCTTCGACAAAAATGGCCAGCCCACTGCTATTTCAGTTTGCTTACTCTGCAAGCTATGTCGGTTACTCCGGTTCTTTTCCTGAAAACTTCATTCCTGTTTTTCGAAACTGCGAGCATAGCCCGCTCCACAGCGCTCTGAGTGACCTTTCAATTGTGGACTAGCCCGACTGTCACTGTCCACGTTTCGGCATTGTATGTCATTTGTCGCTTCAATTTTATTGCATGCCACTGGCAAAGAAACTTGCATCGTGTAAATGGGGCTTTAATAAAGACTGCATGTGCCTCAATAGAATAGGGCAATAAACGATCGTAACGCGTAGCGGACGCAGTGCGACTCCCTCACTAAATATTCCATAACAATTAAAATTAGGGTTTGAAAAAAAGTAAGGCTTAAGGGAAAAATAGTTTTCTTTTACAGACCAAAGCCTTTAATGCTGTCTAGCTTTCCCAAGATCTTCTAATTCGTTCCAATTCGTCGACTTTGGGTCTTTGCAAGTTTCAATTTAAGAATTACATTTTGTTTCCTGTTACCAAGGAGAAGTGTTTAATTTAAAAGAGTTGGTTCTCATTGTGCTAAAAGTTAATGAGGCGGCTCCGATGTTTGTTTGTTTTGTTTAAGAGCGAGAGAAAAACAGTGAGTGAAAGGAGAATTATCATTAGTTACGTTTTTGGATGTGGGAAGTAAGTAATCGTTTACAGTGACTTAGGATAATTTAATCCAGCATAATTTGTAATACCTAAGTATTCCGAAGAAGTCATCATCTGCCTAGCCTTCTCCCAACTATGTAAGGGTCGGTTTCCAGTCTAACAGGATGCAGCTGAATACCAGTATTTTACATGGAGTGACTGCCTATCGGACCTCAACAAACCAGTTACTGGGTAACACAATACACCTTGTTAGACTAGTTGTCAGACTTTCGGGCTTCTGACTACCCGTAACGACTGTCAAAGATCTACAAATGACAGCCGGGACCAACTGTTATAATGGTGCTTTCCGAGGCATGGGCGGCTCAATCCATTCACGGACCGACTTCGGCAAGCATAGCTTAAGCTTGAAGATTGACCGGTGCGGCTGTTATTATGAACCCCTATGCTATGAGCCCCTCCGTCACTCCTACCCAGTATTCTGAAGAAGTGATGTCTCATAATAAAAACAGATTTTGTTGAGAAAATACAAGTAAATAAGTCCTATTTGTGGTCTTAATTAGGCAGGCTTGGGCTCAGAGTTTTTGGGGTAGTGAAGGGTTTTAGTAATCCCATAAGAAATGACAAAGTTTAACCAAGCATACACGGATTTCACGCGTGAAATGCAACAACCCGGGAATGTAGCTACTGTGATGTGTTGCGAAATTTTGAGTAACGGAATTGCTTTCTTTTCTGAAATTCAGCTTCAATTTCGGTAAAGAAAGCAATTCGGTAGATTTTCGAGTAAGAAACAAAATTTCATGTAGAGACAAAGTCGATAGTTTTTGATACGAAGTTCTTTATCGCGCGTTCTGAATTGAAAGCAAGGAAAGCAATTCGGCTTAATTTCGAGTTAAAAGATTTAGAAAAACAGTTTCAGTTAGAGACAAAGTGGATATTTTGCATACTTGGCGAATGAGAGCTACACCGAAAAAAACGTAACATTTTGATAGTCACGACACTTTTCATTTACAGGTAGTTACTCTCAAACGTTGTTTATTTATTTCATAATGCCTATTATTTAATACATAATATACAGGGAAAGGAACATCATTCCAACCGGCGGGGTAATTGGTACATTGGATTTAATTTTGACAGTTCAACAACATTCATTGCGTTATTTACGTTGTTGAGCAGACACATTTTTCGAGGATATGAAGCAATTGATTAGCAATATCCTTTAAAATGATTCAGATCGTGATTGAAAGTGTGTTAGGCAATTAGTGTGCTGGTGTCCCACGTCACCTCTAGACTATTTTTTATAACCTCAACAGAAAGTCATCATCATCTGTCTAGGCTTTTCCCAACCATGTTGGGGTAGGCTTCCAGTCTAACCGAATGCAGCTGAGTACCAGTATTTTACATGGAGTGACTGCCTATCTGACCTCCACAACCCAGTTACTGGGTAATACGAAACCCGTTGGTAAGACTGGTTGTCAGAGTTTCGGGCTTCTGACGACCCGTAACGACTGTCAAAGATCCACGAATGACAGCCGGGACCAACGGCTTAACGTGCTTTCCGAGGCACGGAGGGGTCTTGGTATGTGAAGATGTTTACCCATTCACGGACCAACCGCGGCAAGCGTAGGTTAACCTGATCGATCGAACCGTGCGGCTGTTATTACTTAGCAACCTCAACAGATAGTAAACAACTCAATACAATGATAATAACATACAATCATTTATCCATACCGGCTTGAAAATCCAAAGACAATACTAAAACTGATAAAATAAACCTGAAACAACCGCTAAATATGTAAAATTTCACTAACACGATGTTTTTCTTTGGCTGAAAGTACCAGGAGCACAATGGTAGCAAGGAGGCGAGCCCAGAGGAAGCTCCTATGAATAATGTAGGTCCGAGCGTATGTTGTTGATAGCGATACCACGTAACTAAGCTCGTTGTACTGTTCCACTAACATTTTTGTTGCTTTTTGAGCTTGCTTTTGTGGAAGGTGGTTGTTTTAAAGTGGAGAGTGCATTAGACGGTTTTGTTTGGGGACAACATGTCTGCCTTTCAGTTACTGTAGTAATATTAACGGTTTCTTAAAAGATATGATGTAGGTAGGAACATGAAAATGTGCTGTAATTTTTTTGTGTAGAACTTTCATCATCATCAGCCTATAGTGTTCCCACTGTTGGGACACAGGCCTCCTCTCGGTAAGGGGGAGTGGGCCCTAATTCACCACTCTGCGGGTTGGTAGATGTCATATGTACCATCGAATTTTTAGGTTCTAGGGCATGCTGGTTACGTCACGATGTTTTTCTTTGCCGTTTTGAGAGCAGTGGTTATGAAATAATTTACACCACGTAAAGCGCCTGTCTAGGTTCGAACCTACGACCTACAACTCGTAAGTTGCGGTTGACACCAGTTGGCTACCACTGATCTAGAACTATAATCTCTGTAAACTAAAAATCTCTGTGTAGAACTTTAGAGTAATAAAAACAAAAAAACTTGTGAAAGTATCTCATGAAATTCATGAGATATTTATCTCAAAAATCTCACAAGTTTTTCCCTGAAAGACACTTTTTTTTGGTAGATGGACTGTATGTTCAATCAGGGAAATTAATTGTTTAGAAAATTGATACCCCCCGTAAATTTTCCGTGCTACAGCTATTTTATACAGCTGTCAAAGATTTACAGTTATAATTTGAATATACGGGCGATTTAAGTTGATAGTAAATTTTCTTAAGAATTAATATCCCGTACTTTACTATAAAATGCACAGTTATTTTGTGTGTAGAGTAACCAAATGCAGATAGCATTATTTTAGTGTGATGCCTTTTTTTCATGTTATTTGTTATCATTTAATTGTTTTTGTGTGTACCTAGTGCTATGTATTTTGTGTGCACCAAATAAATGGTTTATCTATCTAAGGCGACTGGCACACTGCACCGCATTACGCAGCAGGGTGCGTGAAACGGAGCCAAATTCCCCGCACGGAAGCGCGTTTTTATTGAATTTGTATGTAAAAAATCACGCGCAGGGGCACGTTATCTGCGTCCAGCTGAGTAAAGCGGTGCAGTGTGTAATTATCTTTTCATATTTCTCTGAAAATACACTTTTTAAGGGAGAAGGGCTGTAACTCGTAGGTAAGTACGTAAGGTACCGTTACAACATCATATAACTCCGAGTTAGCTGCGTTTTCTACAAATTCTGATAAACGAAGCTTCCTGTTTTAATGAAAAACCTTTTAAATATATTAACCTCTTGTAGCTCCTTAGAGAAACGTAGTGCACTTTGCCCATATTTATTGCCTCGCGTTATGGCTACAATCAATTCTGCCTAGGTAGGTGATAATGATATTGCTGTTTCGAAGAATACAGTGTACGTACTTACGTAGGGTTCGTGGATCTTTGACAGTCGTTACGGGTAGTCAGTAGCCCGAAAGTCTGACAACCAGTATTACCAAGGGGTACCGTGTTACCCAGTAACTGGGTTGTGGAGGTCAGATAGGCAGTCGTTCCATGTAAAATACTGCTATTCAGCTGCATCCGGTTAGACTGGAAGCCGACCCCAATTTAGTTGGGAAAATAGGCAGATGATGATGACAGTGTACGTTACCATTTCGTCAGTGTTAGTTACCATTTCAAAATTAAAAATTACTTTCAATAACCGGACATTTAACATTTTTTTTTTTCTATAAATCCCCTTTATTCGAAAAGTCTGACAAATGAAAAGACCGGACAAAATCCGGACGGGGGGCAAAAAGCCGGACATGATCAGTGCACAGTGGTGACCCTAAGTGTACATGGTAAAAATATAATAATGAGGTTTTTACCTTTAGGATCGCCAATCGCCGTCTTTGAAAATCTGAAAATAAAATAAAAAACAATGTTACATAAAGTTGCTAAAAGGTCGGAATCATAGTAGTTTCCTGGGTAAAAAAATAATAATTCTAATTAGTCCGTCAGTTAGATTATCGAAAAATAATGGACCCATATTTTTTCTTTTGTCAATCAAACAAAAAATGACAAAGATAAAGCGCGTCAAAATTTGGGAGTGGGGGGTCGTGACGTCACGCCGTGCTAAAAATTGTCGCACGGCGTTAGAAAATAAAATTAAAATTATTTAATTATTTGGAATTAGAATTTTTTAGGAAACTAGCCTATTATTATTATTTCGTAATTAATACATTAAACAATAAAGGTAACTGTCCAAATTTGTGTACGCACGGCAACACATCAAGCTATACGTAACCAGTATAAGCTGACTTCAGCTTGTACGAAAAACCTACAAAATGCGAGGTCAGCTAATACTGGAAATTTATAGCCTGATGTGTAGCTATGTGTACCAACTGAATAAAATATTAAAATGAATGAGTAAACACGCTTGAAATTAAAATTTGAACGGAGAGTATCCCAAACAAACAATGCCGTGATGTTAGCTAATTGTCGGGCCATGAAATTTAATACAAACACGCCAGCCTGGCGGCTCCACACGGTACAGTCGTCGACAGATGGTCAAAACTTTATGATTACATTTTTTTGTTACATTTTTTAGTTGCAACAGTTTGAGCATGTAATATCGTTACAAATCAAATAAGTTTTGATATTGAATTTTATTAAATTTTTTCGAATGTCTGGAAACTGGTGTAATTCGGATTTGAAAAAAATATTGTATATCCTTATTGCAATACAAAGAAATTAATACAATGAAATAAGTTCAAAATTCAGTTTTGCACATTGAAACGTTTTTAATGAGATTTTTGGAAACCCTCTGAATAAATAACCTTTCTTAGTCGTGGGTGAAAATTGGTTGGAGAGGAGACCTATGTTTTCTTTGTAAACTTTGTCTTTTATTTATATAAAGACTGAATACATACACAGCTTTAACCCGCAATCTTTGTGGTAAATATACATGCTCCCTCCAATGTTCGTAATTGTCCGAATTAGGTTTTTATGGAAAGAAACAATTTAAAAGTTGTCGGGAAATTTTGGGAAAACTGAAAGTGCATTTTCTATGGGAATTTTGGACAGAACAACATCCATAGAGTTAGCTAGTATAATAATAAAATATTACTTTGCATAAATATTTAATTAGTGTCTTAAATACATATATGACACCGACTACCGGTGTATATGTATACAGCCAGTCAGTCAGTCTTTCAGTTGCGTTTTCTACTTTACTGTAGGTAATATAAAAATCTCAAACAATCGCAGTCGCCGCCGGTTGGCGCGGCATTGTTTGCGATCGTGCTCAATTAGATTTGTTTCACAGCCAGGCATTACTATCACAGTTTATCTATTACCTCGATTTCCGCACCTAGGGAACTATTCCATTTCCTGCTGGAAAATACCGGAATAATTCGATTCGATTCTATGATAAGTTATCTTGATTAAATCGGAGTTCGAATCGTTTTAATATGAGTAGATCGAGTGTTTTAACTAATGAATATCATAAATTGAACTTTGCAGTTTTAATTTGATTAATAGTAAGCCTTTGCCTGCTGCCATTTTATTAAAATAACATAAGCTTTGTGTTGCACAGTGTACCTCATAATTTAATATTTTGATTTCAAATGATTATTAAATACGAAGTTAATAAAATATTTATGTTTTAATTGAACAGTCTTTCGGAATGCGTGAATAACTTTAAAGTTTTATGAAATAATAAGCTGTCATGATTACAATTTAATGGCTGTACCTATTTTAAACCGTATCAAGATAATCTCTTAGATAGTCACCTCTTACGGCTAGAGGAAATGAAGAGGTCGATTCGCAATTAAGACCTCATATTATTAACACTTAGAAACTACCGTTCAACCATAACGAACTAGTTTAATAGCTGCACCTCCATCTTTGAAGACATCAACTAGCTCAAAGGGTGATTAATTTTACACCGAGACGTTTCATCGCCCGAAATTAGTACCGCGATAAATTAGGTACAACGTAATCCAGGCAATTTACATAATGTGAAGATTCCCATTCTGCCAGACCTTACGTTTTAAGTGCTTGCTGTGGCCTATTCTTAATTAGGACCGAAAAGTGCTGCCACCCTTCAAAATGTATGTGCCCATATCTTTGAAATTATCTAGACTAAGGAAATTGTCGGGAAACTCTATAAAGAGGTTTCCTTACAAAGAGAAATGGCTGGATTTTGGGTAGATTTATTTTAATAGGATGCTGCAGTGTTATTTATTTGAATGGTTTTATTTAAGTATTAAGTATAAATGATGGCTAGAATCGGGAGGGTTAAGAAAATTGACGTCGTAAGAGGCTGTAAGCGCCGACCTATTGTGAGTTACGATTGTATTGTATTGAAGAAGAGAAGTTAATTGAATGTGGTATCTGCAGATAACAACAACAATAAAATTAACAACCCTAATTAAATGGTCTTGACGCAGAACGTCACTTTTGCAAAACGTCATGTTCGTGAACGGGCGCCGTCAGTAGGGACTGGTCATCTTTTTGCTGCCATGGCTTATTATAATTTAATATTTGAATTTTTTTTTCTCATCTTCTCATTATGGACGCTTTTAACGTTCTGCATCGTTCTCACATGTATAATTTTTAACATGAATGATGTAACCAAGACTTTGTAACCATATTATTTTGATTTAAAAGAGTGTCCATGAAGTTTCTTGGCCGTTCTTCTCCATAGGTAGGTACCTACTCTTTGGAATGGGCAACTAGCTTCATCTTTCTGACTGACCGATCCCTTGACAATTCAAAAGTGCCTGTAATTGGTTTAATTGAAATAAATGCTTTGAGTTTGAGTTTGAGCCAAAATGACCAAATTTTTCACGATGAAAAACCTCGTGAAAAATTTGGTCATTTTCAAATGTCAATAAAACCTTTCCGAACAATATCAACAATTAGTATTGCGTATCAACCTGTTGCAACACTACGAAGTTTCCTAAAACATTTCCACCAAGTTAAACTGGTGTCAAAACATACGAGATGTTACTGAAACTCGGAAGATGCAACACAGGTCTCCGCGTTAATTCAGGGGCTCCCAAGCGCGAGGGGCGAAGCGCAAATTGACAACTTTATTATATTCTTAGGGAGCGACACAAAATTACCTCACTACGGGTCTACGCCGCGCCGCCTCCGCAATCAAAGTTACCCGCAGATTTTTCGTTCGTGTCGAGCTAACTTTTTTTTTGTTGTTTTTTAGCTTTTTGGAAGTAAGCTCATTTTGCTGTGGGTGCTTTTTGGTTATTTTTGATGTTAAAGCGACTTTTTAAGTACGTTGCGACTATTTCTTTTGCCTAGTTTTGGATTTCTTTTCATTGCCCGGAAATTAGTACGTACTTTGTTAAAAAATTATTTATAACATAATCCACTATTTCTTTGGACTAGTTTTGGACTTTTTAAGTGAAACTTCTTTGGCAGCGATTCGATAATTCGACGAGAATTGAGAGTCAAATTTTCAACGATGCGTCACGTTTAGGCATATTTCGTTACACGAGAGATTACTCCCTCTGTCTCTCACACTAAATCTCTTTAATGCTTTACTTTTTTGTTTTGTAGCTTTTTTGAGTAAGTTCATTTTGCTGTGGGTGTTTTTTGGGCGATTTTTAAGTATGTTGCGACTATTTCTTTTGACTGCTGTTTTTAGTTTGTAAGGTCGCATTACAAACCTACATTAACCATAAGAAGCAGTTTGCAAATAGGGTATGACAATAACATTAGCTTGCATGTGTTAGACTTTGACGTAACTAATGCTTGCAAGCAAAGAGTAGACTCGTTAATCCATGCAGATATCCACTAAACTACTGTGGCAATGCTGCCAGCCTTTTGGGCACTGTCCCTGTTGAAAGAGATGCGGATCAATTCATTGATGCTCTATGATTATTTTGTTTATGTTTTCACCAGCTGCGCCCCGCGGTTTCACCCGCGTAAACGTCGATCCCGTGGGAATGTCGGGATAAAAAGTAGTCTATATATTAATCCTGGTTATAAACTACCGGTGTGCCAAATATTCAAATCCGTTCAGCCGTTTGAGCGTGAAGAAGTATCAAACATATAAACGCACACTCTCACAAACTTTCGCCTTTATAATATTAGTGTGATACGAGTATGATTGTACATATTATAATAGTTTATATGTTAGCTTATATTATGTAAATAACTACTGCTGACACATACTTAACCAAAATTACTCTAGACTCTAGGAGTAATGTGCAGTTTTACCTCTAGAGTCTGGAGGCAAAACTGCAAAATATCTAAAGAAAATATTCATACGGCAATCCCGCGATTCGCTATCACTAAAACAATTCACTGAATAACTAACAGTTTAGTGCTCTCAGCCTGAAAGGTAAGGGTATAAACTAGAAAATATAAAAATCAAGACTTTCTGCTTCAGAACTAACGTCTGGTAAACGATATGTGGATTGTTACTTTATTTAATTTTATTTATATGCTAAAAGTTAGGTTTTTTTATTAGCCTTTTATGCAGGGGACTTTCTTCTTTCCAATGTTCCTTATTATTTTATTCTGACTTAACATTTGCACAACCGTAAGGTTGATATAGTGTAACAAATAAACTTTATAACATCTAATGTACATCCTATATTCTAGCAAATAAAGATATCATTCATTCATTCTTATTTCCATTTATCTCAAGCCAATATTTTTAGATTAATGAAAAAATAAATTATGTTTTATTATTTTAACAAGTAGGTAAACCTTATCAACTAGTGATTGGAGCCTCCTTTTAAGCGGATAAGGTAAGGAATCTGCTCTTCCAAACTTAATTAAGTATCATTAATTACTTTTTGTATACAAATGTAGGTACAAAAGGAAATCACACTAATATTATAAAGGCGAAAGTTTGTGAGTGTATGTGTGTGTGTTTATATGTTTGTTACTTCTTCACGCTCAAACGGCTGGACCAATTTTGATAAAATTTTGTATGGAGGTAGCCGACACCCTGGATTAACATATAGGCTACTTTTTATCCCGATATTCCCACGGGATCAACATTTAGCGGGTGAAACCGCGGGGCGCAGCTAGTAATAATATAAAAAAGAGGGAATCAAAGCTAAACAAACGTCCAGTATGCACGCAGGCATAAGAGTGAGTGAGAGTGAGGGTGTATGAATGTGAGTACGAATGAATTAGAGTGTATGCGAGAGGTTAAGAATGGTACAGGCATTAGGTGTAGGTTTATAACAATACCTAGACATACGTCCTGCAGGGTAATCGCTTAAAACACTGTTAATAGCAATCGGTTTCATTTTGACAGTTCAACAACATTCATTGCGTTATTAACGTTGTTGAGCAGACACATTTTTCAAACATACGGAGCAATGGATTAGCAATATCCTTCAAAATGATTCTGATTGAGATTGATAGTGTGTTACGCAATTAGGGTGCTGATGTAATTATCCATACAAATATTATAAAGGCAAAAGTAACTGTCTGTCGGCTGTCTTTTTGTAACCGTTTCACACCTTAACGGCTGAACGAATTTCGATGAAATTGGCACACAGACCTGGATTAAAAGATAGGATACTTTTTATCCCGTTAGTACGTTCCTATGTCTATTTCCGACCTCGCGGGCGAAGCCGCGGACAAAAGCTAGAGTAATTATATAAAATAAACAAAAAGCTTTTTATCTGATTGGAAGCTCGGCCAAACAAACTAATTAGTTTACATAACAAATTGTAATTTATTACAGTGATCGCGCAATTAGAAGGGAGCATCTGTGGCCCCAGAAGGGAGTCGAACCCGGTCCCTCGCGGCCTCGCTTTGAATATCTGATGGAAAACGTGTCGTTTGTCAATGTCCATTGGTACTACGTTCAATTTGTAGTCATTAGACGCGATTTGACAATTTTAAATTTTCTTTATTGATTTTCTTTCTTGAAGATTGATGAAGAACTTTAAAGTTTGCGATAGCGATGGAGCACTATGATAAAATTATTTAATGGTTTGTTGAAACTTTTGTGGAAAACTTGATCAAACTTTTACCTAAAGGTTGACTGGTATAAAATGCTTATGGCATTAAGTCTACTCGTGTACATTTGTGTGCTTAAACTATTAAATAAATTTATATTATCTATCTACATTACTACTACTCGTATTTATCAATCTATACCAAGCTTCTTTTTAAGGAAATTTCGAAACGGCTGGTTGACACTTCCCGTGACCCAAGGGCTGGCTTTTACCTTGGCCAAAGGCTAAGCATTGCCATACAACGTAGTAATGCCGCCAGTCTGTTGGGTACATTACCAGTCGACAGCGATGCGGATAAATTTTTCGACACTATATTTTAGTTTCTGTATATGAGACTGAACAAAAAAACTCATTCAAAATAAAACACTGTTCTTAGTTCCCCGTGGAACATCACTATCATTAGTTCCACACCCGTACAATTATAAGAACCTACACATCACTACAGAAGAACAGAGACACACAAAACCACAGGGGATCGGTAGTCAAAACTAATGTAGCTACTACTAACTCACCTAGGTATGTACAGACGCCAGAACATCAAGCTACCCGAAACTGTTAAATTTTCCCAATCAACTTTGAACCTTATAGTTTAGTGATAAAGTTGAAAATCTACTAAAGAAATTTGACAGATTGCAGTAGCTTGATGTGCTGCCGTCTGTACCTCACCTAATTCCATATTCTACTTGTTTTCCAACCTTTGATGCTCGGTTCACCTCTACGAATCAGCTAATTAATACCGATAGTAATTCCAAGTTGTACTGAATTTATGTTCTAGGTAACTTTTGAAAGAATAGTAATGAGGCATATTAGTAGAACTGGTAAGTAAGAGCAAGGATTTGTATAAATCAGCACCTTCATTGCGCAACACACTTTCAATCACAATCTGAATCATTTTGAAGGATATTGCTAATCCATTGCTTCATATGTTCGAAAAATTTAAGACAATCTCCACATATGGGGGTTAATAGACGGCTCAGATTTCAAATGCGTATGCGGCGTCTCCCCACAGATAAAGGCCCACCTTCCATCATGCGCCACACGCTGTCTCCTGTGCACTTGATGATCTTATGACTGCATCAGTGAGATGAGTTCGCGCAGCTGAATTTTGGGACAAACATATTTGATCTTTTTGCCATCAATACTCTCTATTTATATTTTTTCACTGGTGTATATTTTTTTGGTTGGGTGTAGCTAAAGATACCTTGCTTTTAATATCTTTTTCGATATAGATATGCAATCATGCATTAAAATCATCATCATTATCCAAGAAGATAAGCAAGAGTCATTATTCAATATTTTTTTCATTAGACGCAGCTGTGCGCATGTCTTCCATACCATCTCTATTAGTCATGCAGTAGATACATATTTTTTGAAAATTCCTATCGATTTATTCAAGCCCAGTGTACCGATTGAAAACAAGCCACTTAGACAGATCAAACACACCAGCGCGCAAACGGAGCGCGGGAAACATAGCCAAATTCTCCGCGCGGAAACACGTTTTTAACCGACTTCAAAAAAGGAGGTTCTGTATTCGACCCGTATGTATGTATATAAGTCCGCGATTTTCTCAAAAACAAATGAAGCAATTTTGATAATTCATTAATGTGATCTACATACTTTCAGGAAGGTTTTAGTTTTATGATACATTAGGTAATTATTGTTATGTACGAAGTTATACGCATAAATGTACTGCATCTCCGGTATTTGCTATGTGAATTGTGATGATTCTTCTAGTCAGTGACTTCAATTCTTCAATGCACTAATGCTAATTGAATTTGTGTGAGGTAGGTACAACTAAAAAGTGAAAAATAAAAACCTTTTTACAAAAAAAACAACCAACTTAAAAAAAAAAACTACAAAGTGATAAATAATTTAATGTCGGAAGTCGGTGTCAAAAAACGAAAATGTGACGACGAAAATGCGGAACCAACGACACCGACTTCCGATATTAAAGTTATTTATCACTTTGTAGTTTTTTTTTGAAGTCGGTTGCTTTTTTTGTAATTTTTTTTGAAGTGAAAACTTCTTTAGCGGCGTTGAACACTTTTTGTAATGGGTAAAAAATGTTAAACTCGCGTCAGGGCATCGCGTCAGGACACGTGACCGTCAGGAGAGATTCCCCCCCCCATCTCTTTCTACGGCGGCGCCAACCGAAGTGAACCAAGTGAGACACGATAATGGATGGAAGGATGGATGGTGATGGTGATGGTGATGGCGATGGCGATGGTGATGGCGATTGCGATGGTGATGGCGATGGTGATGGCGACGGTGATGGTGATGGTGATGGCGATAGTGATGGCGATGGTGATGGTGATGTGATGGGATGTGATGGTGATGGTGGACGCGGACGTGGATGGACAGCTGATGGCTCGACCGTCTGTGTAGTAGCCATACTGCTGTGTATTCGTAAAATTCGTGTAAATAAAGTGTTTCAAAAAATGGAAATTGAACAAAGTGCATCGATTAATGAAAAAAGTGACGCAGAAATAGTGAAAAAAACTTAGTTATATTAATTCAATTAATAATTGATTTATTTCAACGTTAATATTCAAGTTTTCACTTCTGCCGGCACTCCCTGAGTGCAACCCGTCTTTTTTTTTTATTATTGAATTTGTATGTAAAAACGCACGCGCCGGAGCGCGATATTTTCGCTCCGTCGCGTAACGCGTTGTACTGTGTGATCCACCTTAGCATAAACATTTTTTTTGTCAGTGTGTTATGTACAAAGCCCCCAAAACAAAAATACATAACCAAAACATTAGAAATTACGACCATTCTGTCTCGTCATCATAATATTACCTTTATACCCTTCGTTTATTAGGTAAAACCCGTTATTTACGATATAATAGTCGGGGGTTCTTTGTGCTGCTGCCTGCTGCCACTAATTAGAGAGTTGGTTATTAAGAGCTTCCTAGGCGGTTACTTGCATATTTTAATGCCTTTATCAAGTTGTTCGTGCTGTAATCGCAACGGGACATCGTCTTGGCGGACACACTGCTGTGAAGTGTGCCGAATAATTATATTCGTACAAGGGTTCGAACGACGGGTTTTAAAAGAGAACCCTAAGATGAAAATCAAGACACTTTGATTTTCTTTTGCATCGACCTGATTATGATATTAGTAGCTTAGCTTTTCATTCTAAAAAAAAGATCCGAACTAAGCTAAGTTCGAATCGTTTTTATAATGATGCAAAAAAATACTACTAGCACTGGAAGCATTAATTTTACGATTCTGTATCCTATATACATGGCGTTGTCACCCCTATTTCATGGCACATAATATCGTCTCTATAGAACTGTTATAATACGTGAAGATTGTCTTGCTTTCCAGTATAGGCCTTAGGGCCTAGAGACCTTGCCACCCTGTGTGGTTCTGTGCTTGACTTCTCCAAGTAATACCCGCTATTCTCCTAACATCGACCTCCCATCTACGACGCTGTCTCCCTTTTTATATTTTGTGTTATCTTGACCACCACTTTCTTCCGTCCGACCATTACATCTGGATCACAGAACTGTAAAATTTTCCCAAATAAGGCAAATTGTCCTATAAGTCACCTCTTAACTGGAAGATATTTAGACCTAAACACCGTCACCGAACATATACGCAAACTTGCTCCCCAAACTCCGCCACTCTGTGCCCACCTGT
This sequence comes from Amphipoea oculea, assembly GCA_945859645.1. NCBI lineage: Eukaryota > Metazoa > Arthropoda > Insecta > Lepidoptera > Noctuidae > Amphipoea > Amphipoea oculea. The sequence goes on from OX243868.1 coordinate 6,111,397, forward strand.
TATCTTCGCCCGCAGATACAGTTTCCCCTTCGAAGCTATATTTCATACAGTTTCCCCGCTGCCGGAGCATAATGAAGGTATTGGAGACGATACTTAGGGAACTTGGAACACGTGTGCCGAGACGATTTGGCTGCCGGCTTCTTCCAGTTAAATTTCATTATACACTTGTGACTGTAAGAGCTTAAGTTTCAGTCTTTAGTGATTTTGTTTCATTTAGGCGAGCTGATTTTAGGTAGGAATGAAATGAAGAACGAAAAGGATAAGGTTTTTTTTATGTAAAATATTTAGAAAGAAAGTAATGGTCACTTTGAAGATAAGAAAACTTTAAAGGAAACTTCAAACACAAGATTTGAAAAGGAAGAAGAAGATAGGAGCAAGGAAAAAAAGCAGACCAAGAAGAAATGGTTTATAAAATTAAGGAGAAGATAAATGATGTTGTTTTAAATGTACCTAAACTGTATTTAAGAGAAATTAAAATACAGACGCCAGCACATCAAGCTGCTACAGTCTGTCAAATTTCTGTCATAGATTTTCAACTTTGTCGGTAAAGCCGGTTCAAAGTTGATTGGGAAAATTTTACAGTTTCGGGTAGCTTAATGTGCTGCCTGTACATAAGTTATTAGCGAAAAAAGATGGTGACTACACCAACAGGTATCTCTAATTAAATGTACTATATGTTTAAATATTTCCCGAGGTGAATTGTACTGTAATTCCTACTCTTGAATTACTTCTCACTATCCTACTAATATTAAAAACGCGAAAGTTTTTGGGGATGGAGGATGGATGTTTCTTTCTCTTTCACGCAAAAACTACTGAACGGATTTGAATTTTTGGCACACTGATAGTTTATAACCAGGATTAACACATAGGATACTTTTTATTCCGATATTTCCACGGGATCGAAACTTATGCGGGTGAAACCGCGGGTCGCTGCTAGTTTGAAATAATTTGGTAATCCAGTTTAGAATGATACATTTTCACGACATAGGAGACCGATTTGTTTCCATATCATGTAGCTTAAGGGCTACGCTTAAGGGTTATTGTACAAGAGATGCAAACTACCCTAATTTCTCATGGTGTCGGGTACTTTAAAATAATAAGCTTGTCTTTTCAGCATGTTCGTAGGCGGTTGGAACAAAAACGTGAAACATTGAACTTTATTATCACTCATAAGAGGAAATAATTTGCCGGCCAGTATGAATCAAAGAGGTTACGTATATTCAGCGATGACGGAACGTTTAACACATTTTGATACATAAAGTCGCAAAGTTTTTGAACACCAGTGTACTTTTTCACCTTTTTTGAAAATATAATGTTTAGAGAAAGTTGTGTTTTGCGAAAATGGTCTTAGAAGATTATGATGTTTTCAGAATATGATATTATGAGTATATGATGTTTTGCGAATATCGTGTTTTACGAATGTGATGTTTTACGAATGTGGTCTTTTGAGAATATGATAGGTATACAGCGACGGAGCGCATAAGTAAAAACATTTTTGATGCCTGAAGATTCTTTTTCAAGCGTGGTTGGGCTACATAAAGAAAATTAAGAATCAAAACAAATACTGAAGTGCTTTTTTTCTTTCTCAACTTTTGGGGACGCCTTCATTCATTAAATGATTTCCTTTGTGATTTATTACTGTCATAAAAGTTTCTTTTTGGAACGAAGATCGGAGCTTGTGGAAGGATTAAACTGGTAGAAATCGTGACGTAACGAAAAAGCGTTAGGTCCCCTCCATGCGACTTTTGACAGTGAGATCAAAATGGAAATCCAAGATGGCGGCTGTGAAAATTTTCATCATTGTTGTCGTATTTATGGTTTTCGAAGGCGCTAAAGCCGAAAGTGAGGTAAAAATGAAAATCTATGACGTCGCTGCGAAATTTTCCAATTTTTCGTCATTTAAAAATTTTCGCAGCCGCCATCTTGGATTCTCATTTTAAATTTCGTTCCTGCCGGGAGTCCCCCGACCCCACACTTCTTTTTTTTGGAAATAGTAAAATGCCTAGGTATGTACATACACAATAAGACATTGTGATTAATCGTGATTTTGATTTAGAACCGAGAAGGTAATCAACATATTAAAGAAGTTTTAACATTCGAAAAGATCGTTTATTTTAACTCAGAACGAGATACTATAAAAGGCGTTCAGCGTAACTTAGTATTATATTTCAAGAACTGCATTTTGCTCCGATGCCCCCAAGAATTCAAACTCGGGCGTTGACAAGTTAAAATAAATAAACTATTGCGAGTCGCAGACGCAGTCGCGACTTGCAAATGAAAACTGACTTCAACTATTTTGAAAACGCATAAATTATTATTATTTTGAAGAGCTTTCCCTTGTTTGTATAAGTTTTGTTCTGACACTTTATGAAACGGGAATTTATATATACCAATAATAAAGCTGAAAAGTGTTTCTTTTTTTGTTTGTTCGCGCTAATCTCTGGAATAACCAGTAGGATTTGAAAAAATATTTTTGCATTTGATAGCCTAATTCTTTAGGAAGGCTATAGGTTATTTAACATCACGCTATGACCCTTAGGAGTCGAGCAAAAAGAAAAAGAGTCAGAATGAACGCTACGCGAAAACGAGGTAATAGCGACGCGATGCGACGGGTCGGGGGAACAAGAAATTTCCCGTGAAAGCAGTCGCGGGCTAGAAGCTATAAATCACACTAATATTATAAAGGTGAAAGTTTGTGAGTGTGTGTGTGTGTGTTTATATGTTTGTTACTTCTTCACGCTCAAACGGCTGCACCAATTTTGATAAAATTTTGTATGGAGGTAACTGACACCCTGGATTAATATAATAGGCTACTTTTATCCCGATATTCCCACGGGATCGACATTTACGCGGGTGAAACCGCGGGGCGCAGCTAGTAATAAATATTGTTTTAACTGCAATTCGAAACTAAATGAAGACGTCATTTTCATAATGTTAATCGATGTCGCGGGCAGAAGCTAGTTTATAGAACAAAATTATTCAATGAAAATGGCGTCGTTTCCATCGGACAATGCCTTTATGGGAATACTTTTACAACAAGCGGGGTCCATTTTAAACTATGAGTGACAGGTAGTATAAAGGATGACATTAGAAATTAATGTTCCTATGTTTCGGCTTTATATTAGCTTGAAAGAATTTAAACTTTTATTATCTTGGCAGGTGGATTATGAATGAATTATTACGATAAAAGTTCATTATAGACGGTGGTCCTTCTAATGTATTAAGTAAAGTAGACTAGTAAAACCAGTTACACACATTACCCTTTTTTTTTGACGCAGTCAGGTAAAAAGTTGCAGCGTTAATATGACCCTCGACCTCGTCATGTAGTGACCTCACAAATAGGAGCAGATCTAAAGTAATCGGGTTAAACTTTTTTTTTATTCGACTAAAGATTTTTGAAGTGAAAACTTCTTTAGCGGCGTTGAACACTTTTTGTAATGGGTAAAAAATGTTAAACTCGCGTCAGGGCATCGCGTCAGGACACGTGACCGCCAGGAGAGATTTCCCCCCCCCCTCTCTCTTTCTACGGCGGCGGCGGCGCCAACCGAAGTGAACCAAGTTTAGTGACACACAACAATGGATGGATGGATGGATGGAAGTGGAAGTCGAAGTGGAAGTCGAAGTGGAAGTGGAAGTCAGGGTGGAAGTCGAAATAGAAGTCGAAGTGGAAGTCGAAGTGGAAGTCGAAGTCGAAGTGGAAGTCGAAGTCGAAGTGGAAGTCGAAGTGGAAGTGGAAGTCAGGGTGGAAGTCGAAATAGAAGTCGAAGTGGAAGTCGAAGTGGAAGTCGAAGTCGAAGTGGAAGTCGAAGTCGAAGTGGAAGTCGAAGTCGAAGTGGAAGTCGAAGTGGAAGTGGAAGTGGAAGTCGAAGTGGAAGTCGAAGTGGAAGTCGAAGTGGAAGTCGAAGTGGAAGTCGAAGTGGAAGTCGAAGTGGAAGTGGAAGTCGAAGTGGAAGTCGAAGTGGAAGTCGAAGTGAAAGTCGAAGTGGAAGTCGAAGTCGAAGTCGAAGTGGAAGTCGAAGGCGAAGTGGAAGTGGACGTGGACGTGGACACACTGCTGTGTATTCGTAACATTCGTGTATTCGTAACAAAGTGCATCTATTAATGAAAAAAGGGATGCAGAAATAGTGAAAAAAAATGAGTTATATTAATTCAATTAATAATTGATTTATTTCAACGTTAATATTCAAGTTTTCACTTCTACCGGCACTCCCGGAGTGCAACCCGTCTTTTTTTAATATAGATTCAAATATTTTCATTATTTAAAAAGCTAACAGTCTAAGAATAATAATATGAACAAGTATATAAAAAGGGAGGGGAAGGAATCAAAGGGCATCAAAAAATTCGTCCGCATCGCTGTCAACAGGAAATGAGCCCAAAAGGCTTGAAATGGGGTTGAACTGAAATATAATAAAAAATGTACTTATCTTTTACCTATTGGTAAGTTTGATTGAACAAATGCTTACGCTAGTGTCATATAAATAAATAAATAAAAAATATGACTGTGAAGTGTCAATTGTTGATGTTAATTTCTTTGTTTATAGTATTTAGTTAGCACCTTGTTTTTATATATTCATGTAATTTGTTATCATTTAATTATGCTTTTGTGTTGTGCTGTGATTTTTGTGTGCACTGAATAAATGGTTTATCTATCTATCTACGCAACTAAAACTAAAGAAACGCCAAACGCCAAACGCCATCAATGCCATTTAAACAAAATCCCCTTAACCGGAAACCTCCCAAAAAGACAGCTCAGCACTGCAGAAAAGTCCCGAAAAGCTAGTCGAATCCTTTAATCTAAGTGTCAGTCGTGTTACGGCAGTCGCAATGGACCCCATGCAAGCAGACCCACACGCGACTTGAATACAAATACCTTCGCAAAGTGCACTTTGTCTTTTTTGGGTTTCGTATTCGGGACCCTATCACTAAGCGTCCGGTGTCCGTCCGTTTGTCTGTCACAGGGCTGTATCTTTAGAACCATAATAGGTAGACATTTGGAATTTCCATAGAGTGTATAGTGTGATAGTCACTATAACAACAGATAAAATTAAATAAGGTTAAAAATTACCCCATGCAAGAAAACAAAAACATGTTAGTGTTAAATATTGTACGTTGGTACGGAACCCGGTCTCGGACGTGTCCGACTTGTACTTGGCCGCTTTTTTCTTCGCCTTACGATTGTAATCTCAAGTTTACCGACCGTAAAGCCGAGGCAATAGAGACCCGAATTAAATTGGTATCTCGCTTTATTGAGACCCACGACAATTACTCTTTTATGATTCAATGACGTGTAGGACCCAGGTTGGCCGAAGCAAGGAAAACCTGTTCAGGTGGAGATTCATAGACGACTCTGCCTTGGAGTGTAAATGTAGTGCTGTTTGGTAAACGATGGGATATTATTATCATGTCCTACGTGTCCTGTCAGCTGCACGTTACAGGAACTGGTGGACGCTAGTGATGGCGCCAAACACTTATCCGAATTCTGGGCCGAGTCCATTTAGACTGCCATTGACACGCTAAGAAGAAGAAGAAATTCTGATTGATTTGTCGCACTTAATGCAGTATTTGACAAGTAGTAGTACCGCCAGAGTAGCCCTGGAAATTAAAATTTTCATAGGTTTTTTGAAGTTCAGTGTCAGGTTGTATATTGAAAAAAATATGATTCGCGGTCTTAACAACTATGTATGTATTTACAGAATTACATTCATTAAAATCATAAATACGACCCTCTTAGTTCATATAACCCTACTAAATGACTGTTTCATGAAATATCAAACCCTGGCGATTCCCCCTGAATCCCCCTTAGTAAAGTATGTGTTTGTGTGTCTTTTTGTGTTTCCTGGTAGAGATAGCAATCAGAAGTGGCAGATGGCTGGCCATACCTGTCAAAGGACCGTTAGCCGTTGGAGCAGATGTCATCAAGTGGTCTCCGTGGATTGGTAAGTGTGCCTTCAGATGCCTCCCACTTAGATGGACCGATGACAAGGCGGCTGTGTATGACAGATTGGTTGCGGAAGACGGAAATTAAGTGTGGCAGTGTACGTAACTTAGCATAACCGTATGTCCAGCAGTGGACTTCTCCTTCATGTTGCTGGTACGACTGTATGTCAGATCTTGTTGGCCCAAAACTTCTCCACTTCCACGGTGTCGACGGTGGCAGCGCAGAAGTCACGTCGACTGCATATTTTGGGACACAGAGGGAAGGCGAGGAAGTGGAGTATAGTTTGCGACATAGCTCCACATCCACACCCCACTGCCGTTCCATCGAGGTAGCCCCACTTTACCAGGTAGGAGTTACATCTTCCTTTGTGTCTGGAGACGGTTCAGGGACGTCCAAGTGGACCACGAAAGGTTACACCCTGCGGGGCAATGCAGTGGACTGCGAAAGGCTGAGCTAATTTACAGCATAGTTACAATATGCATACTTGTAGCGATTGCACACATTAGGTATGCTTGGAATGTGTGCAGTGACGTCTGTTAAAGCGAGCTTTGCCCTGTTAACTTTAATATTGCTCGCTTAAAAAGTTGTGTAAGTAATTGCTCCAAAGTTAACCGCTCTAAAGAGATTAAAATTTATTGTTCTTGTTGTTTACTCTGCTAATCCACACGGAGGAGAGATAATATATTTACAGCCATACATTTTAAATTAATTAGATTTGTTTTTTAATTGTTTTGTTGTTTTTAGAAAGGAGGGAAGGCTAATAATGTATTTAATTTACGATTTAAAGCTGCTGAAGCTTTCATATGAGATATATATAAAATTCAAAGCCCTGACTGACTGATATATCAACGTACAGCCTAAACCGCTGGTCCTAGAGACATGAAATTTGGAAGGTGTGTTCTATAAGAAGAGTAGGTATCCAGTAAGAAAGAGTTTTTCGAAATTCCACCCCTAAGAGGGTGAATGGGGGGAGGGTGAAATTTGACGCGGACGAAGTATCGGGCAGAAGTTAGTAAGAGAATAAGCAATAAATTCAGTTGCACTGTCAGATAATATAATTACTAAATGATTCATGTACCTATTTACATAAAACAGTTTAGACTATTTAATTATCGTCTTATAATCGCGTGTAGTTTGACGTGGCGAGACTACATGAGTAATGCAGTACAGTCAAACAAGGAGATAAGTAGGTATAGGTATACAATATACAGGTAGATAAATTTCAAGCTCGTTTTAGAAGTAAGCCCAGGTTAGCACGAGCGATATTTTTAAACACTGTATTTTCAACGCTTTGCTCAGCACGAAGGGTTGAAAATCCCGCTGCGATATTTATAAGTCCGTGCGAACGTGGGCTAAGTCTATACATTACTACAACTTTCAGCGCTGAGCTAGGCCACGGGCTTGGCGTTGAAAATCCAACAGCGTGGTTTCATTGAAGTATTAATTTAGTTTTCGCTTAGTGTTCGTGATAACAGGGATTAATGGAGTGATGTATAGTTATTACTAAGACGTACTGTATACCTACCTGTCTCCTTGTTTACACACACAATAAAAATACATTGAAGATGCCTCGTCAAGGATTCTATTTCTGTTACAGGTGTGTAGTTACCTCAATTAAAGTTAAATTATTGATAAAGTACGATGGGGTTGGCATATCCATATGTATAAAAAACCCATTTTCATAATAAAGAATTAAAAAAAATATATATACTGTTGTAGAAAGATGAATATTGGCCTGTATACCTAACTCTTTCGTTGAATGTACACGACCCACTTTGAAGCATTGTTATAGCGTGCATTGCACCGGGATTAATGGGAATACACTTTTATGAGATCCTTTGAATTATGTTGTTTGAGTACGTTTCAGTGTTACTCAGTCAGTTTTTATTTCATCACAAAGTATGAAAGGGTTATAATAAACCCTTTTAAAGTTGTAAATTCTGTGCAATGGAGGAGTAGCCTCGTTCATAGATATTTATTATTACAAATGTTAAACATAATTATTTGGATGAAAAAAATGGTGCTACAATCTACACAGCGTGTGCTATATTAAAATAAAATCTCTGTTATACAAGGTGGAGAGGACAGTAAATTTAATTAAACTGGCGTACCTATAAGATGTATGTATATCAAATGCTTTTCCCACTGTTCCGAGGCTGCATACGAAAATTCAATCAAATAGTTTAGTCACCTTTTCGCTCAAAAATCACTTTTTAATTTCGATATTAAGATTTATTTGACAGTGTCAAAATATTCTTATGATAATGTAGTTCACTACCCTTATTCAGTTAAGTATTCTGTCCATTTTCAAACAACCTGAAATAAAATTTAAGTTACCGTATAAGTACATGTCTCGAATTAAAATTTAAGATAACGCAACTTGGCCTACGATACAGGCGCTGCCTAGTTTGGGGACCACTGTTAAAAAAACTGTGTTAAATATTCTAGTTACCATACAATATTGTTATTTTTTAAATTTATTTTGTAACAATGGACCAATTTATTATTCTTATTCATTAGTATTCAGCAAATGATTCTAGACAAAAAATAAATAAAAATTCGGTCATCTAAAAAAAAGTCAGCTGTTTCAAAGTAAAGAACAATATACCAACGCGGTCAAAATGTATGGAACAGCAATTTTTTTTTTAACCGTCCAAAAATTTTAATGCGGTGGGGGTGTCGAATCAAGTGCTAAATTTATGGTTACAGTGTGCGCGTCGATGCCCATGACACCCTGTATTTTTGTACTCTAGAATTAAATGCAATAAAATCCGTGTAACATAAAACTATGAACGTTGTAGTTTGTATGAACATTGTTACGTTGTAGTTTGTTATTCGCATATTCCCACGGCAGTACCTATTGGAAATGTTTATTCGTTCGGAAAATACCAATTGGTTTTCACACGAGCAATTCAAATAAAAGAAATTATAGACGCAACCAACAGATGTGTTTCTAGTTTACGAAAATATTTGAAGAACTTTAATTGAGTAAGTAAATAATAATACGCGAAGGAATTTCGATTGCACTTGGCGTGAGAATTACTATCGAAGAGCATGTTTACTTTTAAACCAGTTTTATTAGCGTACCTGATGTATCCATGATTAATAGGTAATTAATTAATCATAGTACCTATGACTAGTAGGTCGTGGGTTCGAGCCCAGGCAGGCGTTTTATTCTGTGTGAATAGTTTTATCACCACTGCCCTCAAAACTGTGAAGAGAAACATCGTGAGGAAGCCGGCATGTCCTAGAACCAAAAAATCGAAGACATGTAACATCTACTAACCCGCACTGAGCCTGTGTGGTAGACTATAGCCTACTCCCTCTCGAAGAGAGGGCTTGAGTCCCAGCAGTGCAGTGGGAACATTATAGGCTGATTATTATACTCAAGGGTGCCATAAAACATCAAAATAAAATAAAACCTCGTATACCTAAGTACTATCTACCTATATCTACCAAATATAAGAGAAAAACGTCTACAATTTTGCCTAATCATCTCAATTTACTAGCCGACTGAGATGATAAGCATTTATTTCTAAAAATAATTGGACAAAAGACTGCAACGAGAATATTTTGTTGATACAACAACTAAATCTAGATAGCGTAGGCATACTGATCTCTGACATCATTGGAAACAAACAAGCCTGATAATAAACACAGATTTATGGAGTAACCTGCTCGTAAATTATAGTTTAAAAACTCTTTCATCACTCTAAAACTTTCTAATTCCCTTTACCATAAATTATCACTTTCTTCCTTTTATTTTTCCCGCAATTCCACAATCAAAGTTGTAGCAAGTTGAGCATTATCAAGCCTCGATGCTCACTTAGATAAGCCGAGGTAACTTAGCAGCAACTTAGAGATAACTTGGTGTCGGACGCGGTTCGCTACGGGTTAACATCTAAAGTCCGGCTTTGCTCCCTTTTACGATAAAATGTACTACGTGACTTTATTGTGTGTTTTGGGTTGAAAGTGTTAAGTAAGATTTTGGATACGACTCTAGTACAGGCATGGGAATCTTTGGCAACATGCTGGCTAAGCAATTACGTTTCACCAATTAAACTGCACGTCATATGCACCTCTTAACCAAGTTCAAGAGCTGTAAATACACACATCAAAAGTGTCTAGGGATCAAGCATTTTTATGCGGATTTCTTGAGATTGAGATGTGGCTTTGTAATAAATTTATGATTTTATAAATTTATATGGATCCTTTTTGGTGCATTTCATAATTTGAATCAGGAACTGTGAATCAAATTCGAGTAAAAGATGAAAATCAGCTGTCAATATTTTCCCTATAAAAACATACAACGCATTGAAGACATTATTAGTGCTACTGTTTCCCTACTACTGATTAAAACCAACGTTATTATGGAGCGGCGACGTCATTTAAGCAGGGAAGAAATGCTCAGAGCCGTGGGAATGATAGAAGCTGGTTCCCGGCAACGTACTGTGGCTTTAGCTCTGAATACAAGTCAGAGTGTTATCAGTCGACTTTGGACACGTTACCGAAGCACTGGTACCGTGGCTGAGCGCCATGGAGGACGGTATCGCTGCACCACACGGAGACAAGACCGATACATTCAAATCTTAACTCGAAGAGCTCCAACAATAACCGCCATGATGTTAGCCGTGAGGCTTCATCACTCTTCAGGGAACTTAATTAGCGACCAAACAGTCAGAAACCGCTTGCATGAAGTGAACCTTCATTCCCGAAGACCGCTACGGGTACCACCTATAGCAATGCACAATCGTAGGATTCGATATCAATGGGCTCTTGAACACAGAAATTGGGCAGAAGAACAATGGCGTTTCGTGTGCTTTTCTGATGAGTCTCGTTTTGGTATGAGACCGGATACAAGACGTATACGACACTGGAGAACCCCTGGACGCCAACAGCGATTAAAATCCTGCCAGGAAGTCCATCCTTATAGTGGTGGAACCATCATGGTATGGGCGGGTATTTGGATCGGCGGAAGAACTGAGTTGATTTGGATCAGAGGCAACCTCAACGCTCAAATTTATGCTGAGACGATTGTATCAGACGTCATCGTTCCTCTACAAGTGCAAATCGGTCCCTTATTTCAGTTAATGCATGATAATGCACGACCGCACACCGCAAGAGTTGTAAGACAGACTCTCGCCGCAGCTAACATCAATGTCCTGCCCTGGCCTGCTCAGTCGCCAGACTTGAACCCGATTGAGCATGCATGGGATATGCTACAGAGAAGAGCTCTGCCGAATATGGAGGGTATCCAGTCGCAAGAAGACCTTTTTTTGTTGTTGCAACGAACATGGGCGGCCATTCCACAGCGTGATTTGGATGAACTCATTTTGAGTATGCCAAACCGATGTTCTTGTGTTGTTAGTGTTCGCGGTAGAAACACGGATTATTAATTGTTTAAGTTACCCAATAAAATTTTAAAGAAAACTGTTATTTCAGTCTTTTTTTCGAACTTTTGTGTTAGTGGTTCAAATGTCAAAAATCCCTTTATTAGGAAAATGGCAAATTTCTTTATTAATGCAAAGGTGACTTGGTTTATCGTTACTGTGACAAACGAAAACACTTTATTTGATGAATCCTTAAAGAAAATTTTAATTAATATCAATCAGGAGAAAAGTTATTGCAAAAATATATGTTGATCCCTAGACACTTTTGATGTGTGTATCAATAACATACAAAAATGATGACTCTGACGGCTCTTGAAATATGCTGATCGTGTTCAGTTTCATTGGAGAATTCACCCTTTTGTTTTTTTTTTTTATGGATTGGAAATCATCAAATGACCCCTCCCGCTCTGGGTGGAGCGAAGGGAGTGTCAGACTCTTACTGACTAAAACCCATCCGTGTTCCTTCCTTAGCCCTTTATGTTCCGGGGTAGCGGTAACCCTTTCGGACAATCCCGCACCCCCGGCAGGCTTCGGCCCTGGCAGGCCCCTTCCTTTATGCTGACATCTCTTTGAGGCGCGCGTGGAACACGTACGCGCCGTCCGGCACGGGCCTGGTCCTGATCGGACGGTGAGCTACCCATTACTCTCCGTCCGCATGCCCGCGCCTACGGTGGCCGGGAGTCGTCACGCGGCTCCCGACGCCCGGAGCGTCTCCCGCGGCGGCTGGGGTGTGAGGCTCTCTCCCTTAGCCGTTCCGCCACCTCCTTCGCTAGCATGACTGCTTCGCAGAAGGAGGTGACGGCCTCCCACTCCCTCTCGCCCCGGACCATGGCTTGAACCAGGGCCGGACGCGAGAGGTCGCCGCCGCTGTCGATCGCCTCTACGAGGGCACGGCGGTGCTCCGCCCATGCGGGGCATACCTCCACCGTATGCTCCACCGTGTGGAGAATTCACCCTAAGGCAGAGTATAGACGAGCAGCACTTTGCTGTCGACAGAGTCAACTTCAGCTGTCGACAGAGGCAACTGCAGCTGCCACCATTGCTCGGTGTTTGTCGTCGACACGAACGCCGACCAATGGCGACAGCTACAGTATGAGCGCGGCGCGCGCGCTGCCTTGTCAGTCGACTTCAAATAGACGATAATAACGTTCGCGGCACGATACAACAATGCTATCGACATGGTGGCAGCAGTCGGCGTGTCGAATGCTGCAGCTGTTGTTTTTTCGACAGTAGCAGTTGCCTCTGTCGACAGCTGAAGTTGGCTCTGTTGACAGCAAAGTGCTGCTCGTCTGTCTGTTTGACGCCTAAGTGCTCATACGCACGAGCGACACGCGTCAACGATAGAGGCAACTGCATCCGTCGACCTGCGTCAACAACAGACGCAACTGCATCCGTCCACACCCGTCGACGCCCGCCGTCGAGAACGTGTCACTCGTGTATTTGAGTACGGTGCTCAAATACAAGAGCGGCATGTTGTCGACGGCAGCTGCCGACGCGCGTCGCGTCGACAGCTGCAGTTGCCTCTATCGTCGGCGCGTGTCACTTGTGTATGCACACTTCTTTGCATATGTGAGGATGCCTTTGCTCTTTGTATTTGTCTCACGGACAGAACCTAAGTTTAACACTGAATGGACATAAAACTAGTGGATCAATATACGCAACATTAATCTGGTCTTATGTCATTAAACTGTCCCATATACACGAGGCAAGTTGTAGGACAGTTACTAGCTCGATTACTGTACTAGCTCGCACATTAGCCTATTGTCCAACAGGGATTATATACGGGCTATAATCCCCGAGCAGGTACCTATGTATATCGCCTGATAATCTCTAGCTAGTAAACAACAACAAGGTATTATTATAAAGTTCCAAGAAATCCTGTTTCCCAGGAATTATTTAATGAAAAATGAAATTCAGTATGTGGAAATATGGCTGTCGGACGTCATTTTTATTAGCTGTAAGCATGCTACAATAGTGTTGGCTCTGTTTGTTACGCTGAACGCTGACAAGAGATTTCTCGGAACCTCTCCACGATATGTTTTTCAAAGAAGAATGGCGATCAATGGACTCCATGTAATCTGGGTGTCGCATTTAGACTTGGCGCACATTCGTAAAATACTTTCAAAAGATAGACTTCGGTTAAATTGAGATAAAAGGCAATCGTAGCATATTTTTTTTATTAATATTGGGTTTCGCTAGAAAAATTTTGTTTACAAAGCAAGGGTGGCTCCATTTATACTGACCCCATGTCAGTTTAAACATACTTTCATTCATGAACGCTTCTGTATTCTGTAAATATCTCACCGTGAAAGCTTAGGTGAAGTGAGCTTAAAGTAAACTGGCGTTTCACCTGTAGTGTTATTCTTTAAAAATATCACCGTGAAAGCATAGGTGAAGTGAGCTAGGAGTGAGCTGTCAATAGTGTCAATCCCTAGCATCTGGTTGAATGACAGCTCAATTAAAGCTCACTTCACGTAGGTTTTCACGGTGAAATTTTTACAGAATAGATTGGCTGAAGTCCAATTATCGTAATTTAAAACGTTCAAAATCTAGTCGCAGTCTCATCTCGGCGACAAACAAATGACAAAAACTTGTCAAAATGTAGAGAAATTAGAAGTATTTTTTGACAGATTGAGACTGAGGTCAGACTGTGAAGGTTCTTAAAATTACGACAGTTGCCCCTCTGATGCTAGTGAATGACAATACTGACAGCTCACTTCAAACTCACTTCACCTAAAAGGAGACTGTTAAAAAGTGGTTTATGAACCAATAGCGATACTATTACGATATTTCTGTGGGGATGCCTCAACTATACTCTTGTGCAAAGTGGCATCAAAATCTGACCAGCAGCCTAATTGCGGAACGCCAAATCGTCAAATGATTCTGATCAGTTGGCTTCATTTCTATCACAATTGGCTTCATTTTACGATTTTCGAATTGCGAAACTCTAGTTTATTATGAAACCAATTATGAACGTTAAGACCAGGCACTCTAAAATAATTTCTACGCATGAGAGAGAGAGATGAGAGACCGGTTAGACCGCTATGGTGAAAGACGCTAACGTAGCCGTAATAAGGTTGAATACCGCGTGCGCTCTTTGATCGCGTTCGAGCTCGAAACTAAATGTCGTAAGTCTCAATTCTTATTTTGTTTATAACTAAAGTAATAATTGATCTAGAGAAAAAATATCTTGTGGCTGGATAGTAAACTATATTTTCTTACTGTTAACATTTATTTTAGACATAAAGGCCAAGCAATCTTGAAAAAAAAAAGTAAAAATCTTTAAAAAAGACATGATTATTGAATAAAATATGAATCGAGCGAAAATGTTACAATTACGTAACTGTCTTGTACATGGAAAGAAAAAGATCCAATGAATCATATACTAAAGTTCCATTTTGATTGTATGTGTGACTGTTTCAGAATATTAATGCAAATTAACGTAAAATTTAGGGAGCCTCCTCTTAAGGCCCTGCGCAGAAACTAGAGTTTCGCAATTCGAAAATCGTAAAATGAAGCCAATTGTGATAGAAATGAAGCCAACTGATCAGAATCATTTGACGATTTGGCGTTCCGCAATTAGGCTGCCGGCAGTTTTGAGAAATATAATATTTTAAAATAAGTACATAATTTCATGATGATTTTAAAAAGTGGTTTATGAACCAATAGCGATACTATTACGATATTTCTGTGGGGATACCTCAATTTTATCCTTGTGCAAAGTGGCAACAAAATCTGACCCGGCAGTTTTGAGAAATATGATATTTTAGAATACATAATTTCATGATAACATTTTTATTTTAAAAACGTTTTAAAGGGTATTTCTGACTTTATAATACTTAATTAATGTGTTTCTTTCCTAGATTTTAGTATTTCTTTCGATTTTAACCGACTTCAAAAAGGAGGAGGTTCTCAGTTCGTCAGAATTACATTACTATGTAGTGATGTATAAGATTTTTTTACATGCACCCTGTTTTCTGCTGCTACAAATAGAGTTCCTTCTTATTTTTCGTATTTTGGAGTAATTTTTGAAGTGAAAACTTCTTTAGCGGCGTTGCACACTTTTTGTACTGGGGAAAAAATGTTAAACTCGCGTCAGGACATCGCGTCAGGACACGTGCCCGTCAGGAGAGATTTCCCCCCCACCCCCCACCCCTCTTTCTACGGCGGCGCCAACCGAACTGAACTAAGTGAGACACGATAATGGATGGATGGATGGATAGATGGATGGACGGATGGACGGACGGACGGACGGACTGACGGACGGACGGACGGTGACGGTGGCGGTGACGGTGACGGTGACGGTGACGGTGTGACGGTGATAACGGTGACGGTGACGGTGACGGCGACGGTGTCGGTGACGGTGACGGTGACGGTGACGGTGACGGTGACGGTGACGGTGACGGTGACGGTGACGGTGACGGTGAAGGTGACGGTGATGGTGACGGTGACGGTGACGGGGACGGGGACGGTGACAGTGACGGTGACGGTAACGGTGACGGTGATGGTGGACGTGGATGTGGATGGATGGATGGACAGCTGATGGCTCGACCGTCTGTGTAGCCACACTGCTGTGTATTCGTAAAATTCGTGTAAGTAAGTATATAAAGTGTTTCAAATATGGAAATTGAACAAAGTGCATCGATTAATGAAAAAAGTGACGCAGAAATAGTGAAAAAAAATTAGTTATATTAATTCAATTCATAATTGATTTATTTCAACGTTAATATTCAAGGTTTCACTTCTGCCGGCACTCCCGGAGTGCAACCCGTCTTTTTTTTGTTTTAAGACATATTCTTCCTACATAAATATTTAAAAAATGCCTAAAAATCGGTAAGTGCAAAAAAAAAGTTGAGGGGACAAGTGACTTTGCCTAGTAGAGAAACACATTAATAAAGTCAGAAATACCCGTTCAAACCTGACTTGGTGAGAATGGGAACACTTGGTAAAGTATACCCTTTCAAACAAAAAAATAATTTTCTAAATCAGTCCAGCCGTCTTTGAGAAATCGGTGAATATAAATATTAAAAAATGTTAAAAAGATTCCGACGAACTGAGAACCTCCTTCCTTTTTTGAAGTCGGTTAAAAACGAAAAAAAACTGAAATTCAGCATTGTCGAGGTGGTAAGTGTCTTTGTTTAGCAGAAAACCACATTAATTAAGTAGTATAAAGTCAGAAATACCCGTTAAAACGTTTTTAAAATATAAAAAATAATACAAAAATAATACTTTAAAATTCACATTTCTTGTTACATGCAAGAAATGTGAATTTTAAAGTATTATTTTTCTCAAAACTGCCGGGTTAGATTTTGATGCCCCTTTGCAAAAGGGTATAGTTGAGGTATTCCAACAGAAATACCACTACAGTATCGCTATTGGATCACAGACCACTTCCCATACAAATTTTAACAGTCTCCTTTCACTGTGAGATTTTTAGAGAATACACCGGCAGAACTGACATTCTTCTTTATTGTAAAGCAAAGCTTAAAGAAATATGCTTCAGTATTTATTTATTTAACACGGTAATTAAATTAGTCATGCAAATTAATTTTCTTGAGATTCCGTAGCGGAAAGAGGTGAAGCTGAAGCTTGGAAAGAAAATGCAGGTCGTTTGTAGATACAGTCAGAGAAATTTAAAGTTCAGTAAATTGAATAGTAACTTAAATTGCTCGTAGGTATATTTAAATCACAACTGTCATTCTTTGACAAAAAATGGCTATAACACGGAAAATTAACGTGGTGTATCGTTTTGATAAACAATTAATATCACCAAAACTTCATTAGTTATCGATGAGAGAGGACTGCATAGACAGCAGACAAGCGTGATGTCTATAGCCATGTGAATAAAGTTCAATAAAGGCATTGCCTTCGTTAAAAATTGAACGTGAAGAAAATTTTAAGGTACTATTTGGAACCGAGCTGTCAACTGCAACTGCCGACAGCACGTGCAGCGACTGCATGCAATCGGCTAAGGTTACCAGCCGTTACCTTAGCCGTGGTTACCAGCCGCGGCACGTGCTGTCGGCAGTTGCAGTTGGCAGCTCGGTTCCAAATAGTACCTTTAAACTGCATTAAAATACTATGTTTGTTATAAATTAAGGTAAATTATATTTTATAGGCTTACTAGCACTAATCTAAAACACCTAATAATACACAGTAAACACTATAACCGTCGTTTGAAAAACAATTACACTCCGTTGCAGAAAAACAAACAAGAAATTCTAACTTTTCTGCATTCAAATACTATGTTTGGTATAAATTAAGGTAAATTATATTTTATAGGCTTACTAGCACTAATCCAAAACACCTATTAATACACAGTATAAACACTATAACTGTCATTTGAAAAACAATTACACTTCGTTGCAGAAAAACAAGCAAGAAATTCTAAGTTTTCTGTAAACTAACTCCCGGTTCGTTAAGTTGTCTGTAGAGATAAACTTAAATATAAGTAGTGGGTAGGTATAAGTAGTAGTCACTTATCTTCTCGAGGCAGTCCTAAGAGGTAATTACGGGCAATGGCCACTAATGTTTGAAGGCAACAGGTTACTAGGTCTTGTTTTAATCAAAAGAATGTTATGCTGCTTAATGACAGCTTCCAACATATCGCTTTCAAAGCTTTGACAGTAGCGATTATGTTTTCATAAACCTTTTGATTTTATGTACAAACGCCAGCACATGAAGCTAGGGTCAAAGTGTCAAATTTTGCCAATCAACTTTGAAGCTTATGTTTTAGTGATAAAGTTGAAAATCTATTAAAGAAATTTGACAGATTGTAGTAGCTTGTTGTGCTGGCGTCTGTACATCCATATCTGTTAGGCAAGCTTATTAAGTTCGGTAACAAAAGAAGAAGTAATTGTGTCTCCTTAGTGACAGTTGAGCTCTTATGCAAATTCATCAGCCAAGCCTTTTCTCAACTAATTATTTTGCGCGGTCGGCTCCCAGTCTGACCTTGAATATCAGCACTTAAATGTAGCGACTGCCTATCTAAACTCCATAACTCAGTTACTGGGTAGCTCGATATTCGTACCTACCGCTTGGCAAGACTGGTTGTCAGATTTTCAGGCGACTACCCGACGTACTTATATTTTTTAAACTAAATAAAAATATATTATTTTTGTACGAATTTTTTATAATAACAAGCACCACTTAAGTTTTGATTATATTTTGCAGGGCGCTTGCGAAAAAATAACATATTATGGCACTTTTCAATTAAAAACTTTCATGTCCATGATAAAACGATACTTTATCTCAACAGTAAGAGTCAACCTCGTCAGAATGCAGGACCCATATCGAATGTCGGTTCTGCAAAAAGACTACTGTACAGTAAGTAGAGCAGTTCAAAGTTTGTTTTGGCAATTCTATATTTTGTCTATATCAGTACATAATAAACAATACATAAAACAATCAATGCAAATTTGAACATCCACAGTCTTAAAAAAAATATATTTTAATTTTGAATTTTTTTTTCAAAAAGAGATGGCTAAAAAAAAAACCAGAATCGCCAGAAACATCATATATGCCATTTTTATAGGCATAATATGTACAACAAAAAAATATAATAATATACTGCAAAAACGACGTGGTATACTAGATATACAGGGTGAATTTTTCAAGTGGGCGTGTATGGCCAAATCTGAAACTATGAGGACTAGCGAAAAGTACTCAAAGGAGTCGCGGGCTCGATTTTGATGAAAACTAAAAATGCATCATTGGATTTTTGAAAAATCTATATTTCTAGCCAGGAATCGAACTTGTTGATTTTGAAAAAAAAAAAACACTGTATTATTACACCATTCAATAGTGTCGCTAGTAAGGATCGAATTCTGGGAAGTAATGACATACGTCAAAAATAAAGAGCTCATTTACACAAAGTAAAAAAAAAAAATCACCCTGTATAGGTAAAGATTATTAATAATAAAACATAGGGTATATTTTTTACATTATTTTAATATATTATCATAATTATACTAAAGAGATTGTGATAAAATAAAAGTCGAGTAATCAATGTAAGTATGAATAACATAAACACACAAAGTATAATAACTTTTATACTATATGGTTTAGGAGGCTGATTTTTTGAAACCGTACTGGGTTTACTATAGTGAACCCATTTTTATACATTTCGTTGCTGGCGATTCTGGGTTTTTTGTCTATGAACTTTTAGCCATGTCCTTTGAGCTTCTCTACTGAACAGTAGTCTTTTTGCGGAACCGACATTGTTAATAGGCACCATTCGGATATCTATGGGCACCATCGATATATATCTCAAGTACTTATATTTAGAGTCCATATACAGGGTGAATTTTCCAAGTGGGCGTGGATGGCCAAATTCTAAACTATGAGGAATAGCGAAAAGTACTCAAAGGAGTCGCGGGCTCGATTTTGATAAAAACTAAAACTGCGTCATTGGATTTTTGAAAAATCAATATTTCTAGCCAGGAATCGAACCTATTGATTTTGAAAAAAAAAACACACTGTATTATTACAACATTCGATAGTGTCCCTAATAAGGATCAAATTCTGGGAAGTAATGACATATGGCAAACTTAGGGAAAATGTTGAATTTTAATAAACTGCTTCTTTTTTCATACCTTGTTCGAAATGATGCTCAATATTTTTACTACCATAACACTCGTAACGCAGTCACCTTCACAAAATTATGTTCTAAATTCAATTTTTTTATTGCAGTACAATTATTTAGCGTCGAATCCAGCTATGAATTCAAAACAATTGTCATTATTTTGAACAATTAATCAGTTAAGGTTTAATAGGTAAGGTACCATAAAAAAATAAAAAAGTATTTTGATAAAAATGAGCTCTTTCCTTTAGTTTGCCGTATGTCATTACATCCCAGAATTTGATGCTTATTAGCGACACTATCAAATGGTGTAATAATACAGTGTGTTTTTTTTTTCAAAATCAACAGGTTCGAATCCTGGCCAGAAATATTGATTTTTCAAAAATCCAATGATGCAGTTTTAGTTTTCATCAAAATCGAGCCCGCGACTCCTTTGGGTACTTTTCGCTATTCCTCATAGTTTCGGATTTGGCCATCCACGCCCACTTGAAAAATTCACCCTGTATACCCAATGCTCTGTGTATAAACGACTTTTGAATAACAATAGTTGTCACTATTGTTACCATTCAGCGGAAGAGGTGCTTTTGCATCGCTGCAGTATGCGCCGCACATTCTACACATACGGTGGTCATACACAGGAATTTGCACATAAGTACAGTACAGCTACACTCAAGAGAGCACATATAGATATTTACGATCTTGACTGTGCCTACCTATGTGCAAAACCATCTATGCCACCTATGTGTATTGTAAATATTACGCAAAATTTAAAAGCTTTTTCTCGTGAAAACAAAAAATTGCAACTTTCGAGTAAAGGCTTATTTCATAATAGTAAGGTGTTGGTAATACTATGTCCCTAACACTATGAAATAATTATGAATACTTTGGGGGAAATCGGTATTGAATCTTGCGTAAGTGTAAGGTAGGTATTTATGTTAGTGACTGTACTTTCAGATATGAGCATTGAGGTAGCTTGGTAGTTGATGCCTACACGACGTTTAACATAATCAACCTATAATGTTCCCACTGCTGGGACACAGGTCTCCTCTCGGTGAGAGGGAGTGGGCCATAAACCACCACGCGGGCCCAGTGCGGGTTGGAAAATGTCAAATGTCTTCGAATTTTTGGTTCTAGGACATGCCGGTTTTCTCACTATGTTTTCCTTCACCGTTTTGAGAGCAGTCATGATGAAATACTTTACACAAAGTAAAGCGCCTGTCTGGGTTCGAACCTACGACCTACACCTCGTAAGTCGCAGCCACTACGTATAATTGGGGTGAATATTGCATACACGTCTTATAGGGATGTCTGAGCAAGACAACTTTATCTATACTTATAATAAATCTGTAGAGAGGTCAATTCTGTACATGAAATATATTTTCAAAATAACTATCAGGGGGTGATTAGTGATCGATACTGATGCCAAAAATGCAATCAGTAAAATTTTTGTCTGTCTGTCTGTCTGTCTGTCTGTCTGTCTGTCGGTCTGTATGTTCCTTATAGAAACAAAAACTACTCGACGGATTTTAACGAAACTTGGTACAATTATTCTTCATACTCCTGGGCAGGTTATAGTATACTTTTCATCACGCTACAATCAATAGGAGCAGAGTAGTGAAGGGAAATGTTGGGAAAACGGGAGAAGTTACTCCATTTTTTAAGCTTCCGTCGCGTGTGCAGCCTTAATGGTTAAAGTTACATAGAAATCATGTATGACGGAAATATTCTACATAAAATTGTCTAAAAATATCCCGAACAGCATATGTCTATCTTTTATGGTTGACTCACAATAACACGTGTAACTCCTGATAGCTTAGCAGTTCGGAGCATTCTGATTATATTTGTTTACTCTTGCGTTTATAATACTCTCACTCATCTCTAATTTAAAAAAGTTAACATTATTACCTATTCAATAAAAAAAGAATCATAGAAATCGGTATAGAAACACCAAACTTATACATGAAATAAGCCATCGCGCCGTCGCACGTCTGAATCATGCTATAAGGATTATTTTTGTGTAACGGTTGCCGCGCTCGACACAGGTCGCGGCGGGTATAAAAAGGCGGGAGGTCCGAGAGCGAGCCTATGGAGCGAGCTTCATTCAATATTTGGCTGTTGATGCGTTCAGAGCGTTCGACCTTATTGACAGACAATAATTTATTGATATTGAGAAACCGTGCTTATTAGCGCGACTTTTTGTCTTTAAATAGTTTATTTGAATTTATTTTGTTGTTATTTTGTAAAATAGGTACCTATGAGTTGTTTTGGTAGTGTTTAAATATTCGTTCAAATTAAAAATTATTAAGCGTAGGTACTTTTATTAATTAAAGTAGTTATAAGTATTTATTTTTAAGTGAAGTAGGTATAGGTAGATAGTATTGCACAGGCGTTTCAGCTTTATTTTCATTTCTTTTTTGTTGTGTAGACAAGGAATAATAAAGGATTTTTCGAAATTCAACCCCTAAGGGAGTTAAATAGGAGATGAAAGTTTGTATGAAAGTCCGTCAGTTTTAAAGTTAGGATCATCAAATTTTGTGTTTAGGCTGACGACTAAAAATTAATTTATACGTGTCTCAGCGTTTTTGATAATTCTACCCCCAAAGGGTTAAAAGGGGGGATGAAGTTGTGTATGAAAGTCCGTCAGTTTAAAAGTTAGGATCTTTAAATTTTGTATTTAGGCTAACGATTAAAAATTAATTTATACGTGTCTCAGCGTTTTTGATAATTTCTCCCCCAAAAGGGGGATGAACGACCTGACTGAAATATCAACGCACAGTCTAAATCGCTGGTCCTTCCTAGGGACATGAATTTTGGAGGGTGTGTTCTTTGTGAAGAGTAGGTACCTATCGAATAAGAAGGGGTTTTTGGAAATTAAACCTTTAAGGGGGTAAAAAGGGGGGATTTTGTTGGTATGAAAAATCTTATTTCTTGAGTTAATAACCTTGAAACTTGGCGCGAATACTTATCTAAGTAAATTATGAAGTTCGGAATTTTTCGTTTTTCTAAAATACCTACCCCCTATAAAAGAGGTATTGGGGGTGTCAAAATTTGTATGGAAGAATTTTAACGCCCTGTCCGATTAACTTGAAACTGAGTATTTATACTAAGGACTAAAAATAATTAATAACATGTATCAGGGTTTTTCGAAAATGTACCCCGAACTGTGTAAAAAGAGGTAGTTAATTTTAAAGGGGAGGATTTTACCGCGTGGCTTGATTAGCTCGAAAATTGTTATAAATAAACTGAGTCAAGTTATAAAATTCCACCCCTGTGGGGGTGAAAAGCGGGGATACAGTTTATTTGAAAAATCTGATTCCTTTGTTCTATAAACTTAAAAATTGGCCCGAATACTTATTTATCTAAATTAATTATAAAGATCATACCAACATATATTTTCGAAACTTTTAGAGGAAAGTACGAATTTCACGCGGACGAAGTCGCGGGCAGAAGCTAGTCTAGCATAAGTTCGCAGCTTCACTCACGTGTAAAAATAAATATTGAAACCTAGTAGATCACTTTATTGATCAATGTACACATGTTGTTATAACATGGGATTCAATGGAAATAGCAAACGGGATCCATCGTTAATACCTAAAAAATGGGATTCAAAAGCGGGATCCAACGAAAATAAACGGAAAATGTAATACATAACATAACAACAGCATGCCTATATTATCTGAAAGAAAATATAATATATTAATAACTATTATAAACGAGTTTTTTTTAATCTAACTCGTATCTGGTACCACTACCAAGTGGTTCTTCAGCTCTCGTAAATGCAATAACGGACAAATAACTCTGCATTGTATTATATAAAATTAAAATAAAATTATTTTTATTCGAGCATCACTGACTTATAATAGAAATAACACACTCATACGGTCACATTACATACATTACGTCAGGGATTATTATAAATATTGAAAACATCTTCATAATATCAGCAAACTTTAACATTAAATGTGTGAATATCAAAAAAACGTAGAACAAAATTGTTTGACTTTGATGAGCCATAATCGTCCAGGTTGAAACCAGAACCATTAAAATTTCAGCGAGAAGGTATAATTATATCGTTGAAAAAGATATAGGGTTTATGGTGGCAGTAATATTATGTGTAATTGCTACTTATTGCAGTATAAATAGCACGTTTGATCTTCAAGATAATGACTGTGGTTCCTTTAATGAGAGAGAGGGAGAACGAGGTATAATACTTTCTTCTTCAGTTGAGTCAGGTTTGAATAAACAATGATTCTGATCCTATATGTCAATGAACGAGTGTTAAGAATATTTTAAGCGAAAGTAACACCCTGAGTTCCTGTCTTTTTGAAAAATCCATACTAATATTATAAATTCGAAAGTAACTCTGTCTGTCCTGTCTGTATAATACCTTTTCACGCCTAAACCGCTGAACCGATTTCGTTGAAATTTAGTATAGAGATAGTTTAAGTCCCGGGAAAGGACATAGGATAGTTTTTATCCCGATATTCCCACGGGATCAAAACTTACGCAGGTGAAACCGCGGGGCGGTGCTCGTAAAATATATAATATCTTTAAACGTAAACCCAAAATGATGACAAAGACTATGGGTTAATGCTGTGTATGTGTTTAGTTGGCCTTTAAACAAATAAAAACCTAAACGACTAGCTGCCCAGAGCCTTCCCCTCGCTATTCCCTGGCTTGATAGTATCAAAGGAACTCAAGGCGAAAAAGAAAGAGAGAGAGAGGAAAGGATATTGGAATTCAAAACAAAAATAATAGGGCGGTATTAGGAGACCATGCAAGCTTTTAATGGAGCTGCAAAGATTTTTATAGGAAATTATAATACCCAGCGTTCTATAATGAACTTTGAAACTTCTATAAAACTTCAATTAAATCTACCAATCAGAAAAACCCATCTCACGGTGCAACATCCAAACGCAATCCCAACTTCAGCAATGGTTTCCGAACTTTAATACCATGAAAATACAGACAAAACTGCAAATACAGACGAAGACATTTTGGCCGGCCGCCTAATGGCGAGCGACGTGAATTGTTTAGCTGCATTCTGTTAGCTGTTGCTCCATGTAGACAGGGTTTTGCATATAAACGCCTGCCCGGCCGTACGCCCCGCAATATGGGCATTTTAGTTTAGCCACAGAGTTAGGAAGAAAAATAGCAGCCTTCCAAATATTGCTGGAGAAAAATAGTACATTATTCACCGAGGGGAGAAAGTGATCGATTAGTAACGAGGGTGTAGTTTGAGGCCCGAGGCTTTAATACACACGAGTTGGGAATCGCTCTTTCTTCCGAGTGATACATAGTACTTTATACTACACCTACGTGAAAAATAAAAGATATTGTTTTAAAGTGAAGTTTGTATTACAATAAAATTGTTACAGTTATTAAAACTCAATGTATATAAGGTAGTATGTGTATTACTTTTGCCAGGGAGATTGGGTTGTGCTTGTGCAGTTTGGGAGCATTACGAAAACATGAGAAAAATAAATGGTTCTGAAAGTTAACATGAATATCAATGTTACTTACAAATTATTGATTATAAAGTTCAACATACTTATTACCAAAGTAATTAACATTACTCGAAGTTTTAATCCAAATAGTTCGTGGCATTTAATATAAATAATCCTACAAATAAATAAATAGATCGAACGTGATCTTAATTTGGTAACCAAGAACTATATTAATTTAGAGAAAATACTAGAACCCATTACAAACCTTATGGTTCTAAAAAGCGAAAGTAAAAGGGTGCTATGGTACAACTAATGAAGTTATGACGATTATAAATCTTGTGATAAAAAAGTTAATGTATATTTAATGTATTTTCATGTTACTAAATCGACCACGCTAAATTGACAGCTGTGCTGTGACTGCTGGAAAGTTTGTGGCACCAATTCTTCTTCCTAGCTGAAGCACCAGGAAATGGAGAAGGGTGGGCGTTTTAGGGGACTATTTATGTAATTTTGATGTCTAAAAAGTGCTGATTCTCAGCTTAGTTTAAATAAATGACTTTTGAATTTAATTTTTGATACTGCTCGGCCAAGTTGTGGATCGGCGGAAAAGCATATCTTACAGACTTTTCATAAAATCTGTGAACAAGGAATTTACCCAAACTATTAGAATAAACAACAAAAGTTATTTATTACCGGGGGTATGGAGGTACTTAAATGTCCAGTTTCGACGTAGAATAATAACAATACTCGCTTGTTCATATAACCGTCGGCGTCGGCAAATTACACTGACAGTAAGAATTTATAGCTTTCACATAAATGTCAAAACTGTAATTAGTATTAAAATATGTTTGCCATAAATACCGTCGAGTACGGAAATTAAGAAGAAAAACAAGAATATATTAAAACTATATATCGGTAAAATAAGCGTTAGGCAATAAAACTTCCAAATCGAGTAGCTGATGGCTCTATTCTACACATTTAAATGTCTATGGAATAACGCAAGGAATTCTCGACGTAATATTATACCGTGTCAGTTTGATATTCAACCCTATTAACTGTACAGTAGATTATAATAAAGATAAGAATACATTTTGAATGTCTTCATCTTTAGGATACGGGGGGCCACGGGAATGGGAGCCAAGGTAATAAAAAGCGGGATACATTGGAAGGACCCGTCCAGATAATATTCCTAATTGAAAGATTGTATCGAGTTACAAAGTAAATTAAGTTCTGAAATTAAGAGATAGCGTTACCAAAAGTCCTATTTAAATCTGATATCAGACCCCGACGAAGCCGAAAGTATATAAACAACAAAACCAAGACAATGAAACCGTGTTATTATTAGACAAATAGAAACACGTAAAATACACTCCAATCACTTCGATAAGGATCAAATGGAAAATGTAATCCCGGAAAAGAGTTCCTAAGTTAAAAGGACAACAACTGAGGTAGAAAACGAAACAATCGCTATATTTCACAAGTACGAAAAACATTGGACAGAAACGATCAGAAAAGGTCCAAAAAAGAAAACCCGACGTAAAAGAAATTGCTGTACCTTACCGTGGACTGTCTCAAATGGTTCGTATTACTATAAAGCTTGAAGAATCCGATGCTATAATGTAATCTCCCGATAATAATGTAGTTGGTATAATAATGGTAAAGGTACAATCAATGATGGACTTCGATAGACAAGCCCCGCTTTTGACCCATGTTCATGATTGATAATTTTCAACCATTAAAACGGAACCCTTTGCGTCTTTGTCAGAATGTCAGCTTTATGTTCTAGTGGTTGTAGAAATAAGAAAAACACACAAATTTTAATATTCGCCGCTGAAATTGGGTTAGCTACAAAGTCAAAGGCTAAAATTGTTGTTCACAGTGTCCTGGTTTTTTTCACTCCTATGTTTTCAGAGAAACTTTGTTGCAGTACAAAGCATTGATTGTGATTTTCACGAGAGAAAATAACAAAAGGGAGAGAGGAAAATTGGATTAGTTGCGTAAAGGAATTGAATTTTTTGCTTCCCTACAAACTTGCTTTCTATAATTCTAGATAATGATAAAAGATGGAATTAAATATAGAAATCGCGAATTGTATCTCCCGCGGGAATAATTTGGTGACGGTACAGATGGATGGACCAATTGCTGTTTTCAGTTGATATCAATTTCGATCATTCGAGAAACAATAATTTTAAAGCCTACGTCCTTCTGGTTTAGTCAGGGTTTAGAAAATTGCCACGCTCCACTTAGCTAGCAAGTAATTTCATCATATGTTATGCGATATAAATAAGTTATGTGCGTAAGTTTATTGCATTCATTCATCATTCATTCGTTGCGTTGCGTTGCATTGCATTTGCGTCGACTCACGTTGCATTCTTTGGTTTAATTTATATACTTCCACAAGCATTTGGTGTTGCTAGCATGGTTGAAAGAGGATTATCGCTTATTCAACGAATATTATAATTTCTATGATTAAATTTTTAGTCTTTAAAATGGTCTGTCTTCTTAAGCTGTAGTGATAGGACAAATTTCAAACGGTTGTATTCTGGATTTCATGGAGGATAAACTAAGAATTATTTACGCGTATGAACAAGTACTTAGAACCATACTCACTAGCGCGTAAATAACGATATAATCACTATAAATCAGATCTGGATTTAGTATCCAGTTCTGTTTAAACGTTATTAGACTGGTTTGTACTAGCGTGTTGATTAGATTTCTGAATAGGACTAGAAATTTACACCATTGCTTGTTAGCATTTAGTATCTCGGCTATGCGTTAGCTTAATTTATTGTATATGCTGATATAAATTGGCTTATGTTTAACTTATCACCATTTAAAGTAAAATATAACATCAAAAACACTTTTTACTGCCAAAAATAGTAAATGATCACAAAAATTAAAACTCCATTTTATTGTAAAGTACCTAGGTAAAAGTATTTGTATTCTCATTTGCTCGCTCTTGCATCCTATGTCGACGGAGCCCCGCGAACTGTGTAAAGGATTTAAAGTAACCTAACCAAACCTAACCTCGGGGTGCCCAGCTAGAACTATTGTAATTTTAGACTTAATTTTTTGGTGTTTGGTATATTTTTTTAGTGATCATTATATTTAGCCCCGTATAAATTATAATTAAACTTAAAGAGTTTGTTTGAAAGCGCTAATCTCTGGAACCACCAGTCGTATTTTAATTTTTTTTTGCCTGTGATAGCCAAATTCTTGAAGAAGGTTATTTAACATCGTGCTACGACCCTTAGGAGCCAAGCAAAAAGAAACAAAGTCAGAAATAAAGCTAATCGAAAACCAAGTAATAGCGCAGGCGGGCGATGCGATAGGACGTGGTGTGGTAAAAAAATTTCACGCAGGCAAAGTCGCAGAAGCTAGTTTTAAATAAAAACGGCATTACCCTTGGCTTCCTTATTAAAACTTGTGAATTTTTGACACCACTTTTTGTTTCTGAAAATACAATGGGGAAATGTGAGAGTGCCCATCCGGTGATGTCATCCGGTGACATATCCGGGAGTTTTTCCTGTTACATATTGACAGAATAAAAATCTCCGCGCGTGAAGCAGCGAAGCAAACCAACACGTTTCTACATTCATTATTTATATGCGGTGTATTTTCTACCAGATATGCATACAAGAGTAGATTGATGAATGTAAAAATACAAGTAGAAAAAAACAGTCGATACTTTTAGAATTTTGTTTTTTAGATCATAGATGCGTACTTCGAATAATAACACAAATTTAAAAAGAACAAAATCAAATAGGTATAAAACAAAAATAGCAAAACACTATCCAAAGCAATACCCGTAAAACGAGATCTTTCCCCAAAAAGGTCCGACGTAGGTGAGCGTAATAAATTGAAAGCGATTGATAACCCGTCCTGTCCATATCATTACGTGAGACAGAACGAAAGACTAATCGTGCACATGAGGAGGGTCCTGATTAATTAGCTAACCGATGAAATGACGTAAGACTTCGCCACGACCATTAATATTGGCTGGTTCCTTCCTAGCCTTGAAACCAGGGCTTAGAGGCAAGCCTAAGTGCTCACGGTGTTACGTCACCCATCGATTTTCTGTCAGCTGCTACATAAATGTAGATTTTCCTGGAATTAGTAGAAGATTAATTATATTTGAATTATTGAGAGCTGGAATTTGTGTTTCATCCATAGATTGATTTTGATTTCACCAAAAGTGCTCTATATAAATAAATCAGCAAATGCTGGAAAACTTTTCATTCATTAAAGTTCCATTTTAAAATAAAAACATCATCACAATTTCGCCATCCCGCGTTACTAGTAAAAGCCACTTGACCAGACATTTTAATTTTTCAAAAACAAAATACTGTCGCAACGGCACACTTGAATTTGGACATCAGTTTGCATTTCATTAATTAAAACCTTTCCGTCAACGAACCACTCGTGAATGTGACGAATGAAAAAATTCGGCGGTAAGGGTTGCACCCTCGATGGTAAAATCTGTTGGTGTACGTTAACGGGAGCCGTCGATGAATAATTCATAGCCAGTCATTCTCGCTCTCAGTACTTATACTGTTTTATACAACAAGCGTATTAATGATTTGTCATCAGAACGTTGTTAATTGGATGCCAGACCTGCTCCGGCAAATGATTGGATGCGACTCGAGAAAGCTGAGTGAAGATTAATTGAACAGGGATGACAATGTGTGAACGAAAAATAAAGAAGAATTTACTACCGTCAATATTATGCATGAATCAAGGGAGGTACAGAGTTAAACGTTTGAAGGCAGAACAATTGATGCAAAACAGCTTTGAAGAGATTAAACGCGTGCAAGGAGTTACATCCTCCGCTCTTTAGCATTGCATTAAGCTTAAACTGTGGCAGATTTAGTGGATAAATGGCTTGTCTATTCTCTCTCAGAATGAATTCGAATTCGCTAAAAGGATTTTGTTCAGCAAAGCTTTCTGCAAATTAGACAGTGGACAGGTCGATGTCGAAGCTTCGAATCGTGTTCGTGTAAAACTCATCACTTGCATATTTCCGAATTCCCCATTGAATCTGCCGTTTGTGAGTGATGACTTTTTCATGCTTTCACGAGTGATTCGGTAACGAACGAAATATTTGTGACGCGTCGAAAACTCGTAATGAAATAAGATTTACACGCGACAGATTGTATTGTAGTATAAAAAGTGGACTAGTGCGAGTTGGAATCATACACGACGGGTTCCGAACCACCGTACAATATTTTTTAACATATATTTTTTTAAATACTTTAGTCAAAAATTAAACGTATGAAAATTTCTTGATCCTCTTTAATTTAAAACTTTAATTTGTTGTTATAGCGGCCATAGTAGTACACTCTCTGTGAAAACTTCAAGTTTGTAACTATTACGGTTCGTTAAAAATACATCAACAATCAACTCAGCCTATCGCAATCCACTGCTCGACATAGGCCTCTCCCAGACTGCGCCACAACACCCTGTCCTCCACATTCCGCATCCAGACAAACGGACGATGAACGATGGGCGGACAATCTAAAGAAGGTAGCTGGGGTAGATTGAAAAAAAAAACATGACGGACGCAAAATATGTGCTTTGACGTGGACACCAGCCCGTATTACCTACAGTTCAAAATTTGCAAAACCCTGTGACAGACGGACGGACGGACAACGGAGCTTTAGTAATAGGGTCCCGTTGCCACCCTTTCGGTACGGAACCCTAAAAAGTATAGTTGGTAGAGCTATAATAAATTCTGTTGGTCTATACATTGTCCAGTTTTTTACGATGGTAAGCCCAACATGACCCTTCATAAAGCGAAACAATGTCGGCGCAGATTAAACCCGTATTGTGGTGCCCTAATATTTATGTTATATTTTGCGTTATATCCAGGACAATGTCCAGATACATATCCAGTATTTATGAGTTTTGGCAGGTCTGGGGATTGCCTGGGCGCCCTTATAATTTATGTTTGGATTAAAATTTTATACACGTGTTTGACCTGGCTAGCTAAAATACTGAGTATTGTTATATCTATACAAATAAATAAAATTGGAGTGTCTGTTTGTAATATTAAAATAACCGCTTTTTACTAAATGCATATGGATGTATATACGGTACATAGATACACCAAAATATATTTTTTTTACAATTTTTTCTGTCTGTCTGTTTGTTCCTGCTAATCACTGAAAAGGCTGGACCGATTTTGACGAGACTTTCACTGGAAGATAGCTGATGTAATAAGTCGTAACTAAAAAAGAAAAATAATTAGGGTTCCGCGCAAAAAAAATTAAAACGTTTTCCGTCATGCACGCGAACGAAGTCGCGGGCACAGCTAGTTAGAATTATAACAATAGAATTGTGACAGATGATTTCTTACTTCCTTGTTGGCAGCTTTGTTTACTGCTGTCCTATCATATTATGACAATAACTTTTATTTCAATGCTTTTTAATTCTAGATAATACCTACGTCTTTTTTTTTTCGTTCGCACACCATCTTTATTTTTATTCATTATTATTTTTGGGACTAAATAATTAACAGCGCACGTCTCGTCTGCCATCATGCGTGGACAGCACTGAAACAGCTGACGCTATCAATCGCTAATTAAGTTTTACCGTAGTTCTATTCTGTGGTTTTACTAATCAAATACCAATTTCTTATGCGAGTATGCAATAAGTATAAGTTCAGTTTTATTATTGAGATAAAACGCCACATTACTATGGCAATTTGCGATTAGGCATTTTATAAAGTTAATATTAAGAATTAATTATTACCGACTAGCTGCGCCCCGCGGTTTCACCCGCGTAAATGTCGATCCCGTGGGAATATCGGTCTAAAAAGTAGCCTATATGTTAATCCAGGGTGTCAGCTACCTCCATACAAAATTTTATCAAAATTGGTCCAGCCGTTTGAGCGTGAAGAAGTAATAAACATATAAACACACACACACACACACGACCTCACACAAACAGTCACAAACTTTCGCCTTTATAATATTAGTGTGAATTGTGAGCGATCTTTCTTGAACGTTGTAGGTACGTTATGAAAAAAAAAAAGTGTAAAAGACTGTGTCTGTTGTTTCACATCAATCCACATAAAATGATCAGAACTACTCATTAAGTACCTATGCTTTATAGACCTTTACTAGTGAACTGTTCACTATTAAAATCACGTAAGCATTTCTGATGAATTGTATTAATTAGAAGGATAATCATCTGAGAACTGCATACTCATTAGAGTCGGATTATTCCATTTGCTCGACACGGGATTCGGATTCCCGATCACTATTGGGAATAACGACATGAATTCATGAAAGCTTTTAAGACCTACGTCCTTATTTCTAATATAATATTTTCGTAAGAGAAATCAGATAAAATCTATAGGCACATTTTGCTAACCTAAAAATATAATTGAACAATCTAATTTAATGAATGCGCCCTCTTTTTATGAACCACAAATAATTCCTATTTTCGGGATGTAAAAGTACTAAATAGTCTAGTAGCCTTACCAAAATAATAGTTACTGCGACCAATTTAGTTGTACAGACGAGCACACCAAGCTTCTACAATCTGTCAAACTTTAATAGAACTTTATCGCTAAAGCATTAGGTTCAAGGTTGATTGGGAAAATTTGACAGTTTCGGGGAGCTGGATATGCTGGCGTCTGTAGCAATTACAAATGTCAATTACATTAAAAAATGGACAAAAAAGGAACTTTTCTGTATGTATAGACCCTTCACCACTTATTTATATTGCTCTGTTATTAATTCAATGGAGTACAAACAACTCAAAGTTGCATAGGGGACCGTACTTTGGTGAATGATGGATGGGAAATGACATCCACCTGCGCTCAGCAATGTGTAACTATTGATATGTGAATGGATCTATAGGATACAGTTAGAACCATTCGGTAAAAAGGAAAACTTAATTTTTATTCTGATTCTATAATGTTCCCACTGCTGAGACATATGATTCAGAGGGAGTGGGCCGTAATCCACCACGCGGGCCCAGTGCGGCTTGGTAGATGTCACATGTCTTCATTTTTTTTTTGTTCTAGGACATGCCGGTTTCCTCACGATGTTTTCCTTCACCATTTTGAGAGCAGTGGTGATGAAATAATTTACACAAAGTAAAGCGCCTGTCTGTGTTCGAACCTACGACCTACAAATCGTAAGTCACGGCCGTTACGACTCGACCACTACTCCTCTAATAAAACTCCATCGAATATTAATAAAGTAACAATATTATATCTCAAAAAAATCATATTTTGCTTTCCTAAAAATATTAATGAACACTAATATAATGAATGCGCTTTTTTTGTGAACCTCAAATAATTCCTATTTTGGAGTCCTAAAAATACTAAATAGCCTAGTACCTCTATCTAATACCTAACTGAGATAAACTTGGATGCAGAGCTCGCCACCCACTTATCACATTTTGTAGTTCAATAAGTTTTGGTGAAAGTAGACACATTATATTATTATATTCTGTGGTAGAGCATCAATTAAATATTTCCCAATATTATTTGATACAAACAAGTTGGCATACTGACTTAAAAACATAATTCCCTGACATCCTCGATCTAAAATCACAAAAACCCTCTCAAGATGGCGTCAACATCAAGTACCATCCAGATCTCATTATTCGGAACATCAAAACATTTACCACTTCACAACCCGACAAGGCAAGAAGACGTTCCAACAGATCTGAAAGATAAATTAAACAGACGAGAGCCTTCTCCAAACATTTTCGACCCTCCAAGTGCTACCCCGTCTGGCCGACCCTTCTGTCATGAGCTTAATTTGAATTATGTCGGGGCAGACGACCCACGATATGTAGGTATAAAATTCACGTTTATTTCACCCCCGGGATTGCGACATTGGAAAATACGCTACTCTTCTCGATGACTTTTAGTAGATAAATGAATTTTTTATTGATTTTTCGATAGATATTTATTGATGTAAATGA
Organism: Amphipoea oculea; assembly: GCA_945859645.1. Classification (NCBI taxonomy): domain Eukaryota; kingdom Metazoa; phylum Arthropoda; class Insecta; order Lepidoptera; family Noctuidae; genus Amphipoea; species Amphipoea oculea. The sequence goes on from OX243868.1 coordinate 6,145,696, forward strand.
TATGGACTCCAATTGGATATAATTTATTATTATTGGTGCTTCTGTTTCAAGTGACAGTCACGTGGATATTTATTATTAATCTTATTTGATTGCCGCTGCGGTTTCAAATGGCTGGGTACTTTAATGTCTGAATAATTTATTAGAAATAAAGTAAAGTAGGAATCATACCGGGGAACATTAAACATAAACGAAAACCTGCGTTGACGTCCAATTTTGTTTGACAACTCATTTAATTTTGAATAATAAATGCCATCCATGCAACATAATCGTTTCCGATAAACTGACATCGGGTGTAAAAGAGTTCGATAAATTTACTTTAAACGACATAATCCAAAAAACAAATCCACAACTTAATCTTATTAAACATAATAACACTAATAACTAATTCAAGAAAGAAAACTGGTATCGTAAAATCCAAAACATTTTACTCGTCGCGTACGATCACAAAACTTTTACGATTGCTATCGTAAACTACGAAGACTTTATTAAATTCTGCAGAAACCGGTCCGGGCCGGCATTACCGTACGGTTGCATCGGGTGCCGTGTGTTGCCGTAAACCGGCGACAGCAGACGACAACTCAATATCAAGTTCAAAATTAGACCCCTTTGACGTAACGTGGGCCAAGTTTCAGCTAAGTCGATCAGCTGAAACGGAATATACAATGTTAGGCTCGATAGTTTTGGTGGTAATCGTGGAGTGAAGGATTGGATTTTAGTTAGGAAGAATGAATGAAGCAGTGACTATTGCGATCATTAGTGTCAACTCTTTGTTTCTAATGTACACATGCATTGGAGCGCTGCAGTGCCTCACTTAGTACGATACAATATACTTTGTGAAATGTACAAGTACTAATAGTGTACTATTACAGTAATAAGATAAAGTGATGTTTACTAAGTCCAATACATCTCGAAACCATACATGCAGACAGACTGTCTCTAAAAGTGCACGAAATCGCATTAGACAAATCAAAAAGGCAGTAAACAAAAGAAACTCGATACATGTCCACACACCCACTTATCCTTAGGAGGGTGAGGATAATCTCCTTTTGCAGGATATCCCTGTCTATCCGGCCGTATGCCCGGATAACAGTCGTGCCCGGTTCATTAGTCACATATCAGTTAACGGGAATCGGATCCCACAAACATTATCAGATAAAGAGACCATTTTCTACACTAAATATAGAATGGGAAGGAAAATTGCGGATTGTAAATTAGGAAAGTCGAATACGAAAGAAATGGACGGAAGATATGAAAAAAATGAGGATGAAAATAAACGGAAGAAAGTAATAAAGAAATAAAATAAAACACATAATGCAGCTGCACAATGCATACTCCAGATTTTTATAATAGAAGCAAAGATCTGCAATTCCGTAATGAATTTACTTAACAATTCTAGTCTGCGGACAATGTGGAAAATGAAGGTAAAAAGAAAACAGAAATATCGCAGTCTATTCTATCAATTCTTTATGTTTTTTTATAAAGATAAGTTTTCGGAAATATAATATTCACCACTACAACTGATCATTAAAACTTAAGGTAAGAAAGACAAGACTTACATCTTAAATATAGCTCATTACTCGTGTCCCACTTTTCAGAGGTACAGAGGAATATGTAATCCCCCGTGCAATTGTACAACGTTAAGATCTGACATAACTGTCTTTGCTAAGTTTGTTAAATTGCTTCGTCAGTAATAAATTGTTAACTGAAATTTCAAAAGTTGTGGCAACAAGCGTACCCAGAGCTCTACTTAAAGTTTGTGCGCCTTCAACATTGTTACCAAGGTTTCTTACATCTGTTCGGTTATTTAAAGTACCCGTATAATTCCGACAGTTTTTTCAGTTACTTTAATTTGATGAAACTTATTCTCAAACATTCGTAAGTCAATTCCATCACTTTTTATGTCATCAACCTATTTTCGTACATCATAAAAACGTCTGAATTTATATCTAGTACTTTCTGCTTTAGTAAATTCTTAACGTTTCGCAAACAAAATTAAATTACGTGGCATCATTAAATATTAAAACAACATCGTTTTACGGTCTCCGCGTGTTTGAACAGGCGTCACTTAAAAGCAAAGGCCGGATTTTAAGGGGATTCACAATTTTACAACCCCCAGGGCTGCCAACTGATGATAAAAAATCGTTCAATCTCGGCTGTGCAACAGGATTCACGAGCCAAATAACGTTAGTACACACTATAAATCATTACGTCACAGCATCGTCATGTTGTCACCTCGTTGAAGGGCCCGAAAACAAATATTATCTTTGTGGAATAGTGTTTTCCACTAACCACTGTTATGTAGGTATTTGCCTAAAAGTTTACCTTACGTATCGTAACACGTAACATACAAATTACTTCACTGGGCTTAGAACTGAAACAGTCTGGGAGTTTAGACAAAACTTGCTACTCAGTCCAGAAAGTTCCATAACTAAACAATACTCTCAGAACTGAAATTAGCTCATATATAGAGCAAAATAATAGTCATAAATTCAAAACAGTTCCAAGTAAATTAGAAGGTACACTAAACACTGCAATGTTTATAAGTAATAACCTAAGAAAAGCTTAACCTGTATTTAAACTCCATAACTCAGAGTGAAGTCCAGGTAATGACTGGACTCAAGGAAATGAAACGCAATCAATCAAAGTTAGCCTTCGATTATATCCTTTTGGTTAAACATTAACTGATAGCCCTGGGCCACTCAAAGTTCGACGAAGTTGGGTAGCTATAGCAAAAGAAGTTTGATCTTATCTGCAATTTTATTGGTTCAAAATATTATGTAAATAACTTCAAACGATTTTGAAATATAGCAAATATTGAAAGCTGTATATAAAATATCTGTTCATTCGAAGTAAAATCCTAAATATAGCACAAGATGACTAACTTTGAATGCCTAATCCGAACTAAGGAGACAGGAACAGCAAACTCTATGACAGGATTATTCAAAATTCCTGCGGCGACTTCGTATCGAAGGAAGTCGCCGCCGCCTGTGGTAATGCATAACAAGACGTGTTCAACTCCACGTAGTTTATCATCTATGAACAACTTAATAACATGTTTCACTTCGCAAACAAGCTAAAAACACAGATAAAATCTCGTAAACTGTTTTTCTTCCATTCCCACGTTGGCATGAAACAATTCTTTAAATATTTATTGTGTTTGCATCCCCTTGCGAATCAGATATGCCTTTATTTAAAATTTTTTCGCACGGACTCTCGTATTGCCCTGTGTCATTGTAAATTGTCCGTAGCTTTGTATACTTTTATTGATATTTACCTACTAAAAATCACTCTTTATTATTTTACTGGCGTGGTTTACTCATTCATATAGTTGAGGAGCAATCATTCAATTAGTGTTTTGTCCATAAATTAACGAAATACAACTGAGTATGGAGAAATCATAATTACGATCATATTATGATTTCTCCATACTCAGTTGTATTTCGTTAATTTATGGACAAAACACTAATTGAATGATTGCTCCTCAGTTAAGGAGATGCGATAGCTGCTTTTAATAAAAAATAAGTCCTGTTCTGTTCTGTATGAATGTGTTATGTATGAATAAAATGTATTCAATTTTAACATTTTACCATTTATAACCCCTCCCCCATTGTCTTTGAAGCTACTTCAATTCTATTAAATCCCTTTATTTATCTAGGCCTGCTTATTGGTATATTTCTGACTGTCTTTCAGTGCCCGTTTACATTGTAACTTGGGGCGAAGTTAAATGATTTCTACACAAAAAGCAATTTCTGAAGTGCCTCAGGTCAGTATGCAAAGCCACTTCTTTGAGTTTCCTTTTGATGGTGTTCACTGAGCTTCTTCGTTTTTTGTTTTATATACTTTAATATAATCATTTGGTTTAAAATTATGGTTTGTTGTTTTATTATAGTTGAAAAAAAAGTTTTACGAAATGATTGTGTAGATACTGAGTTGATTGATGATAATTACACGTGCGTTTGTGGATAGATATATCTATAACTGTTTTATTTGTGTAAAACTGTATTATTATCATCGCACTGAGAGTTTAATGGTCAGTCTTGATTAAATTATAAATTCATTCCAGCATTATTTTAATCTCTATTATTATAATTGAATCATGTTTCTTTCGACCTCGCAGCATTTGAAAAAGAATGGATCGCTTTGTTAAACTGGTGTAGACTTGACAATTCCAGTCACGCGGAGCAAGATAATCCAGTTCAGTTAATCGAGAATGAATACCTCTTTTATTCTTATAATATTTTTCATAAATTCTTGTTCTTTTATCAATACTTTACTTTATATATTCTTTTCCTATGTGCTCTAAAGTGTGTGTTGCCGTAAACGATTTATTTAAACTATATATAACGTATTGACTTCTCTACTCCCTCGTCGTATGACGATATTAGATGTACAGACGCCAGCACAACAAGCTACTACAATCTGTCAAATTTCTTTAATAGATTTTCAACTTTATCGCTACAGCATAAGGTTCAAAGTTGATTGGGAAAATTTGACAGTTTCGGGTAGCTTGATGTGCTGGCGTCTGTACATCCATAGACCAATCAATGCTCTTTGTCCTGTAAGTAATGAACTAACGTCGTAAAGCCTTCAGTCTATGTCAAAGTCACATAGGAACATGTAACAGGCGGTTCTCGTCAGACTTCTGAGAACATAGAAAGGGGACACATCAGGTAAAGCCTATTTGTAGAACCATCTCAGATTTTCACAGAATGAATACTGTTTTTCCTACAGGACATACGTACGTTAGGTTCTCAAGGTTTAGATAATAGGTAATACGGGCTGGTGTCCGCAACTCCACGTCAATGCGCGTATTTTGCGTACGGTTTATCAGCAACTGCATAGTCTAATTGTGCCCAAAGTGCAGGACTGTGTCCATCCGAAATTCCCAACGGTCTGTCTCAGAGACATCCGGATATAAGGGGAACCGTTAGGTTAACTCGGGAAGCTTTTGTCATACCTACTGACGTCACGACTACGGAGACTCTCCGCTGGGAACATGTAATAGGCGGTTCCCGACGTACATCAGGCATAAAGTGGATAAACCAGAAGAAGAACTAGCAGGGGATCGAGGAGAGGGGAGGTGGAGGGGGGCTCAGGGCATTAGTTCGGAATAAATCCTCGGAAAACAGAGGATGGAGAGGTGAAACCACAGAGGAAACCATCTCAGATTTTCACAGAGTGGCACAAATACTGTTTTCCCTACAGGACATACATACATACATACATACGAGTATGTAAGGCTTTCAAGATTTAACAGCATCTGCATAGTCTAATTGTACGGTCAGCACCAAAAGTTGATTAACACTTCAGTTTTTTTGAAGTGAAAACTTCTTTAGCGGCGTTGCACACTTTTTGTAATGGGTAAAAAATGTTAAACTCGCGTCAGGACACGTGACCGTCAGGAGAGATTCCCCCCCCCCATTGACATATATATTACTCCTTTTGAAATCATTGCCCCCCCCCCCTCTTTCTACGGCGGCGCAAACCGAAATGAACAAAGTTTATTGACACACAATGGATGGATGGATAGATGGAAGTGGAAGTGGAAGTCGAAGTGGAAGTGGAAATGGAAGTCGAAGTCAAAGTGGAAGTGGAAGTGGAAGTCGAAGTGGAAGTCGAAGTGGAAGTCGAAGTGGAAGTCGAAGTGGAAGTCGAAATGGAAGTCGAAGTGGAAGTCGACGTGGAAGTCGAAGTAGAAGTCGATGTGGAAGTCGAAGTGGAAGTCGAAGTGGAATTCGAAGCGGAAGTAGAAGTGGAATTCGAAGTGGAAGCCGAAGTTGAATTCGAAGTGGAAGTCGAAGTGGAAGTCGAAGTGGAATTCGAAGTGGAAGTCGAAGTGGAAGTCGAAGTGGAAGTCGAAGTGGAAGTCGAAGTGGAAGTCGAAGTGGAAGTCGAAGTGGAAGTCGAAGTGGAAGTCGAAGTGGAAGTCGAAGTGGAAGTCGAAGTGGAAGTCGAAGTGGAAGCCGAAGTTGAATTCGAAGTGGAAGTCGAAGTGGAAGTCGAAGTGGAAGTCGAAGTGGAAGTCTAAGTGGAAGTCGAAGTGGAAGTCGAAGTGGAAGTCGAAGTGGAAGTTGAAGTCGAAGTGGAAGTGGAAGTCGAAGTGGAAGTGGAAGTCGAAGTGGAAGTGGAAGTGGAAGTGGACGTGGACGTGGACACACTGCTGTGTATTCGTACTTAACATTCGTGTATATAAATGCCGTTATTCATAATCCTATTTTATATCTATTTTAGCTAAAATAGGTTTATAGAACGTTTGTCTTTATCTGTCACGTTGTCATTTCTGTGTGTAAGAAAGAGACAAACCCCATTTTAACTAAAATAGGTTTGATAAGTTTTATGAATAAGGGGGATAGTGTTTAAAATATGGAAATTGAACAAAGTGCATCTATTAATGAAAAAAGGGACGCAGAAATAGTGAAAAAAATGAGATATATTAATTCAATAATTGATTTATTTCAACGTTAATATTCAAGTTTTCACTTCTGCCGGCACTCCCGGAGTGCAACCCGTCTTTTTTTTTTAATCTTAGTTATTGAGCAAAATATTTGTTCAAAATTGCAGCAGAAGAATTTTTTTTAGAATATATACCCTTGTCTATTATGTGAAAAGCTTAAAATCAGTTTATTGAAAAAGGTTGTTGACAATTTAATAACATGTAAAAATGATAGTGTTAATCGACTTTTGATGCTGACTGTACCAGATGTGGGGCACTGTCGTCCAGCCAACATTCCCAACGAACTGTCTCAGAGACATTCTGTGTTATTATTAGTAAGCAGTTAGGTCAACTCAGAAACCTATTGACATACTGACGTCACGACTTCGAAGAAGTATCTCAGCTTGAAAGTAGTGTCAGTTCTTTGTCCACCAAAATAAATCAAAATGGTGAAGAAAAACATCGTGAGGAAATCGGTACCTATGTCCTAGAACCAAAAATTCTAAGACAACCAACACTTCTGCCAACCCGCACTTGGCCTGCGCGTGGTGGATTACTGCCCAATCCCAGTGGGAACTTTATAGGCTGATTATAGTAGCATATTCAGCCTATAAAGTTCAAGAGCAGAATTATGAGGCTAATCAATATTTTTTAAGTTGTTGTAACTTGTTCTATATGGATTGTGTGTATTTTTATATGTAATCCGCAATAAACGATATTATTATTAAATCTTTCTCGGAACAATTTAGTGTTTTATCCAATCTTGTAATCCAGAAAATCTAAGAAAGATAATAATAATATATATTTCCACTAACTCCGTAACAAAAACTCACACTCAATAAACTAATCCCATTCCCGCCTCACAATACGCGTGAACTGTGACGTCATTAAGTAATTACACAATGGACACGTATGTATAACCGTCATGGCCCATCGTGGCGTATGGTTGGCCGGTGGACCGTATCACCTCGCTCTCGAGACCAACTCCGTAACGTACGTAACATTACGTGAAGGACGCCTGATGACGTCATTAGGACAATGGCTCTTGCCATTAAAGGTGACGGTTATTGGTGAGGTAGGAAAGACTGATCTTTGAAGGCTTAGGGGAAGGGGAGGGGATGGTTTGAGCCGATAACGGTGTTAGCTGTGGACTATTTGTGAGCGGTCGATTTATGGGTTCAATTCTATTGGGGGTTATATTATTTGTTATTATAATATATCTAAGTGTTCATAGGAAAAGGGAGATTTACTAAGTTTTTCTCTGTCGTACCTAACCGACTGGACGGAGAAGGCACAGCACAAGGAAATGTGGAAGAAAATGGGGGAGGCCTTTGCCCAGCAGTGGGACAGTACAGGCTAACGGGAAAAAAAAACCTACTAAGAAAAGGTCGTGAGGTCGTGACACGTTAAGTAACTCCCGGTATAAAAAAAAAAAAATATTTTATGCTAGCGGGTTGGAGATGAATAAAACAGACCACTTAGAACTAATCCAGTTGGTTTATTAATCAATAAGATATAATCATGATACGTAGGTGAATTAATTTGATAACCGACTGAGAAATGCCATAAAGAACGTACCCATTGATCTAAAAAAATATTGGTAAAAACTTTTGAAACAATATTTTTGTTTTGTAATATGAATAGAGATGTTTTTATCACTGTATTTTGTTTACATAATAACATTGCTTGAATAAGCAATTTAGGAAAGGTTTTGTGCCATTTTGTGTGCCTAACCTAAGCGAGGTCTAGCTTTTATGTTTCACTAAACCTAGAGCACCTACATAAAATCCTTTTGTGTTTCCTGTGTTTTGTGCCTATTCTTAGTGTTGAAATAACTATACTTACATATAGATTACGGCCCACTCCATCTCATAGAGAGGAGGCCTGTCTCCCAGTAGTGGGGAACATTATAGGCTGATTATGCATCTAGATTAGGTAGACGCTAATAGGATGATATCTTCTTAAAAACACATCCAGATTTTCTTGTTGTATTTTTTTATTACTAAAACTTACTTTGGATGCAGCTCCTTTTGTTGTTATTTTTATGATTATTTGTAATTTATTATGGATCTTACCTGAAATAAAAAAAAATATATATTTATTTATTTGTTCTCATGATTGTCACACATTTTACAATTTTATTGACGGTTTTTGTGCATGAAATTGCAGTACAAAATGCAATGTTGGTTTGCTCAACAGAGTTAGAACATTACATAAATTAAATCAAAATGTATCAAAACACAGTTTAGAGTAGGTATTAGACATTCAAGTAGTCTTACAATGCAATAAATGTACAGAAAAATTATTATATGTGTAACAGCGCAAAAAAAAAAACACTCCGGGATTGCCGACAGAAGTGAAAACAAAACACAAACAGAATACTTTGCGATCACTCACTGACATATCGGATATACATTAAAATAGAGTACATCCCGAGGACATCCGAACACATCCCAAGCGGTGTCGTTACGGTAAAAGTGGCGCGAATTCAATGGTTTTTTCCCATCTCAAAAAATTAGAAGAAAAGAAGTTTTCACATTAAAAAAAAACATTTAAGTACCTAATTAATTCTTGTGTATAAAAAAAAACATTTAAGTACCTAATTCATTCTTGTGTATAAAAAAAAAACAGTTAAGTACCTAATTCATTCTTGTGTATAAAAAAAACATTTAAGTACCTAATTAATTCTTGTGTATAAAAAAAACATTTAAGTACCTAATTCATTCTTGTGTATAAAAAAAACATTTAAGTACCTAATTCATTCTTGTGTATAAAAAAAAAACATTTCAGTACCTAATTCATTCTTGTGTATAAAAAAAAACATTTAAGTACCTAATTCATTCTTGTGTATAAAAAAACATTTAAGTACCTAATTCATTCTTGTGTATAAAACTTACAAAATCAATATTTCCGTGCATCCTCAATTCGCGGAACTGCACAAATTGCACGACTCCTGATTCTGACGCGAGATTACCACTTTCAGTAAGAAAATTAAACAAAACAATGTAATCAGGAATAGGAAAGTGAATATTACGCGCAAGACTAGCCAACCGCAAGTAACGGGTTCAAATTACGAGACGAGCCATAAACACGGACCCGCTGTCTGTGAGACTATAATATGGTAATTTGTTAAATTGTAATAAGTAATAGTTATTAGGGCAGTGATTTATGAAGCGTGGGTTTTGAATTTTCATGAACAAACATTCAAACACAATTTTCATGGGAAAACATCCTAATTTATTGATTTTGTTATTGTTTAATTTTCAATGTAATTAGTAGGTATAGTACCTAATTGTAATCTAGTTGTACCTAGCGTCATCACAAATGGTTATCTAGTAGTCTTCTCCCAATATATTTGGGATTATCTACAAAAACAAAATTTTGTAAAACTATTATTGTAAAACTATTTTTTTTTGTAACTTTGACGTTAAAGATTGCCTTTTAATGGTCTTATTGAAATGACGATTTGACTGAAGATATTGTGAGTAATATAGATAAATAAGGCCTCTTCAAAGACTAGAAGAATGAAGGATCTTTACTAATGCTTACCACAATACAACCTAATTTGGCCTACATTCTGGTATTTGTACCTAATCAGAGTAGGTACAGTATCAAATCTAAATCCCGTACGTCACAAATCTAAATCCCGACATTTGATAAGTCTGTCTTCTAAAAGAGTCAGTGATCTCGAATATTCTGGGCTGAACTACATAAAAAGCCTAATGAAAGCACATTCAGCTTAGGCCCTAGACGAATGGCCTTAAACTGGCCTGAGCTCAATTGAGGGTATATTTCCATCCCCTTTTTATTGTGACAGTCATTGCAAGATGAGGGGACGTGATAGAAGATCGCTGACAGGCGTGAAAGAGTTCCTAAGTAGGCACTAGATATTTTAAGAATGTTGATTGATAGTACCGTCTTTTTAGCATGTTAATAGCAATTTAAATGCACTCGGCCCAGAATTCGGCTACTTGATTAGCGCTATCACCAGAGTCCACTAGTTCCTGTAACGTGCAGCTGACAGGACACGCAGGGAACGATATTATGTGTCCTATCGTTTGTGGAACAGCACCACATTTACACTCCAAGGCGGAGTCGTCTATGAATGACTGAACAGGTTTTACTTGCTTCGGCCAACCTGGGTCCGGAGTCTGTTTAAAGACTTCCAGGTTACCCAAGGTAACTCTTGTCCAGAGGGAGGTCTTCAGCGGGTAGACCGTTATTGGCCGTTATAGCACCGTTATTGTGTGACGAGATATAAAGAGGATTATGTTAACATTAGGTGTTACAATAGTAGGTACCAATAGAGCGGTATTGATGTAGGTAGATACTCGTAGGTATTTATTATTGGGATACTTATTTTTTTCTTTTTCTAGAGTTACCTACTTTATTTACATTCACAATACTAATTACTGGTTAGCAACGTGGCAAGTGGCGTTCGGTAGTTTATGCCAATCCGCTTGAGTAAAAGACGTAAGTTTATGTGTGGTTAGAAAAGCTTCAAAAAGTTCAAAGCATTGAAATGACTCCACTGTTCCAAACATTACTTTAAAAAATTCACATCCCTAAAAAGCCACGATACTAAAAACTGGTCCAATTACTCGGAACTCGTAATCATTACGCTAAACTACCTACTAAAGTTTCATCGCTAAGCAATTAGTGCCACAAAAGGCAATCTAGTTGGCAACAATAGGACATCTATCCGAACTTTAATCAACTTAGTGGAAAATTACGTTATTTAGCTTCAACCTCTAGCACACAGCCTAACAACCTGCCTTGTAATTTGTATTCGGAGACAGGCCCTGGATCCTATTACGTCGCCCCTAACTCCGGACCAAAACAGCCGCTGAATTAAACTGGCACCTTTTATTTTATGCATTAAATGGAAGGAAGGTAGCAAGAACAAACATAGATGGAAAATACATAGTCGGGGTTTCAACAATGTTCTCTTGTTGTAATATAAAATCTAATATTATGCTAGAAATTGAAAATTAAAATTGTTGAAACAATGGAGTATGTGAAATAAAGTGTTTTAATACTTGTTTGGTTTTTAGTCTTATCCTTTTTATTGGACCGAAAGTTGCGCTTTATTGTTCGGAAACTAAAAAGCAATTTTGCTATACAAATGCCGAGTTAATGGAGTTGTCTAGAATTTGGGGTCATTGTATTAATCCATCACAAAACAAAAATATCCAGGGGTCTCCTCTCTAAACACGTAATCCATAGGATCGGAAGAAGTTACGGGCGTTTCTTACATCGTATCGCCTACGGTCGTAAGATTACTTCAGAGCCATCATCATCTGCCCAGCCTTTCCCCAACTATGTTGGGGTCGGCTTCTAGTCTAACCGGATGCAGCTGAATACCAGTATTTTACATGGAGCGACTGCCTATCTGATCTTCACAACCCAGTTACTGGGTAATACGATACTCCTCGGTAAGACTGGTTGCCAGACTTTCGGGCTTCTGACTACCCGTAACGACTGTGAAAGATCCACGAATGACAGCCGGGACCAAAGGCTTAAAGTGCTTTCGCGTGTGTAGAGATGGTCACCCATCCACAGACCAACCGCGGCAAGCGTAGCTTAACCTGATCGATCGACCTGTGCGGCTGTCATTATTTAACCACGGGCCCCTCTGATTAGTCCCCTCTATTAGATTAGTTCAGAACCCGAACTAAGAATAAATGACAACACAATTTGACCGTTGTTCCTATTCGCGATGTATAACAATGTCCGCCCGAAAAATTTAATTTGTCACTTGTTTTGACGGATCAACTACTTTCCGACGGACCCACATCTTCGTTGACGGACTTAAACCCTTGTTTAGGGATTATTCTTGGCACTTACGTCACCTTCTTTATCTTCTTTTTCCATTCTTTACAAGTACCTGCTGACAAGTGTCCTGAAGTTTGCGATCAAATGTTTAAGGGGGCATCCGTTAATTACGTGAGGCGTTTAGGGGGAGGGGAGGGGGTCAAGTCGATTCTCACGTGGGGGAGAGGGGAGGTCCTGGCAAGTATCACGTAATTTTTTTTCCGCAAGAAACAGTGTAAAATTGCGGGAGAACTGGGTTGAATTGAGTCTTAACTAGGCTTAAATAAAAATAATTAACAAATTGTTTTTTTTTTTAATAAATCTCAACGCAATGAAGCATAGATTAACGTATTTACGCTGAAAATACGCATTTTCAACAATCTCACGTGAGTTTAGAGGGGGGGAAGGTAACGAGCCAAATCTCACGATATCTCACTAAGGGGGGAGGGGAGTCCAACAATCGCCAAAATCACCTCACGTAATTAATAGACGCCCCCTAATGTGAAGTAAACTTCAATCCTATAGCCTCCAATTCGAGAGATACCATATGGACAGTGACGTGCATTGCATATAGGCATATAAGCAGTGCCTACCTCGATATATCGACATAAGCCTGTCAATTATATTTTAGTGTGTGTGTGCCCCACAATTAAGAAACTCACTAAATTATTTTGATTTTGAACTTAGTTCCTGCCGGGGGTCCCCTGACCACACTTTTGTTTTTCTGATTAGTGACAGCGTCTGCCTCGACTAGACCCGGCCTAGTGCCTACCTCAAGCAAGCCATGATCAAGCAGGCCATGTATGACCTAACTTAAATGTACTGCGACGTCTCAATGAGACAGATAGCGCCTCAGGCAGTCAAGTTGTAACCGCCACGAGTATGTAAGTACCGTGACATACTACACGCGTGTCAGTCTGACTAACGCAGACGGTTACCAGCCGTCGGATTGGCTGCTATGCTTGGTTGAGCTAATGTGTTAGCTGCCTAAGTAATACTGACGATTTGTTCAGTGTAGGTACAGATTAGGGTTAATTGGTACGGGTATTTTTCAGAGCTTCATTTCGGGAATGTTAAAATTATGAGTTTTCACCTCTAGCGGCAAACTATTAGGTATCGAAATATAAGGAAACAAAAAATTATCTCAAACATTGTTTTTTATTAAAAATAAATCAGCTCATCATAACCACACTCGGTAGCCGTTACGTGTCTACCGCAATAAAAGGTGGAACCTTAAGAACTAATTTAGGTATCTTGTTACTTATAAATTAGGTAGGTGACTATAGTTTAATTCTATTATTGCCAGCCAGCTAAAATTTCAGCAGAAAGAGCTATAATAGAATTTAACGATAGTCACCTACCTAATTTATGAGTAGCACGGTAAATTAGTTCTTAAGGTTCCACCTTTTATTGCGGTGCTTGTTATTGTAACAGTAAGTATGGATGAGTTAAGGTTTCTCGCTAGCAACTACAGCGTGCTACTGACACTTTTTATCCAAAGAACTGCAACATAAGAAACTTATTTTTTTCATGTTTTGTTTAATATATCGTATTATTAGCTCAAACTGTCCACTATTGAAGTCTACTTCCGCTCTTTTTAGATAATATTGCAGCTTTCTGTATCGACACTACACATGTAAGTTTGAAAGATTTGACAGCAAAATTTACACAAAATCAGGTACCTAACATAATCCTCTTCGTTTTAGAGTTCCTTTTAGAAAAGAATTTGGTTTGATTTGAAAAACGCACATTTTAATTATAACATTGCCATTATTCACATTGTAAAACACGAAACCCAAGTTTTATAACCAAAAAAATCTTTAATTCAAATAACCGAACAGCTGAATCTCCCCAGAAGCGTGCTCTAACGAGTGGAATGTCCAGCAAAGAGTGCACTGGTTGGTAACAAAAGAGGAACGGTGGCACAAAAGCAAAGGGAGCGGACCGGCTGCCCGCGAGCTGAGAGTGTGTCCACTGTCATACGAGCTTTAATTGGTGATGTGTTAGTACTTATTTTTTTAAGTATCCATCCAAAAAAAAAAGAATATTGCCACTTTGTCAATTTATTTTTGACACTTCTGAGTAAGATTTTACATTAGGTACAACCGCACAAAAGTGATAAAACTTCACTACGATAAACGCCCTTACTGCTACGACATATTCAAAGTTGTCACTGAACATAAAGTATGAGAAATGAGACTGAGATTGAAAGGCTCGTATTAGGACTCGTATGCTAAAGTTACATTTTTGCTTCAAGTTGAAAAAAAGAAAAAAGAATGCTTTGTAAAATATTAAACCTAATGAACTGGTGTTATTCACGTGAATGTTTGAATCTAATATCGCCACTGGCGAATCATGCGGTAACACGTTATAGTGTTTCTAAGCAATAGTTGCCTTACACGAACAAAACTCATTCCTATTTGCAAAATAATAGTGTAAAATAAACATTTACCACGGTATCCGATGAATAAAATTATCGTTAGCTTGAATATCATTTGTATAAAATGAACTAGACAGAAATTAGATTTTAGTCGGTCGATAATTAATAGCTACCTATTTAAAGATTAGAATCACCATATTATGCAAATCAGTAAAATTTAAATAAAAAATATTTCACACCAATATTTACCTACAAAACGTCGTTTGACAATGTACACGTGCGAAACAGGTTTATTCGTATGCAAATTGACTCCGGCCTCCCTAATTCAACCCCCAAGGTATTTTATACCCTAACATATTAAATTAGGGTTTAAAATTAAACGTAAATTAGGTTTGCAGACTACTTCTGTACTGTTAAAAAGTGTAAAGTATCGGTTAATTAAAATGAAGCCATTGACGAAACCTTAGTATGCACGGATGCAATGACTTTTATTCCAATTGCGAGGGGGTGAAATGATACGGTAGACTTGTCATTAGCCCTTTTATAGACGATGACGTAAGCAGTGGCGCGACGGAATTATACAAATACACAATGACATGGAATAAAATGGTTTATTCTGTTAATAGGATTTCGAAATCACTTTTACACGAAATATTATAAATAAAAAGCAAAATTTAAAAATATCCACGACTGTTAAATGCGCGATAAAATAATTTAAAACCCCCCCCCGTCTTAAAGAATTTATGTAACGAGACTAAAACAGATAAACTCATATGGAAGTCGGGGACCGTTCTGTGGAACACCTATTCTAAGAGGTCCCCAAAAACAAATAGGCCAAATGAACGAAACGGTCCTATATTCAAGTTCGTTCAAAATTCGGCCTATTAGTTTTGTTAGTTACGCGGAATTGGACTATCGACGACGATATCACATTTTGTGGCCACATATATTTACGGAGGTATACCATTGATGGAACTACATACTCGTATGTGTAATTAAAGAGCATATTAGATACAATTCTACAAAAAGCGTTAATGAATGGAGATTACCTGCAAATGCGAGAGTGCATTCACGTAATGTATATATTTTGCTCTTTTTATATTGATATGAGAAAGGCAGGTTTATACTTATTTTTAGTTTATGCATAACTGCTTCATTAAGCTCTGAAAGCTCTTGAAAGATTTTCGCTATTTTACTGTGCACCGATTCTAGGTCTTTCTTTTAAGCCACTGCTGCAACTTAGGACAACATAAAACGCTGTTTTTGTCGCATAGTTAGACGTATTGGTATACAGGGTGTTGGGCAGAACGTTGAACACACGAAAATGGCAGATAGATGGGGTCATCTGCTACCTACCCAGCCCAAAAAAAATTACCCAGACTCCATAGTTTTTTAAATTTTTTGTATTACCGAAATTTATGAGTTTTAAAACTTTGAAGGCCTATAACTTTATGTAGGATAGACGAAACTGCGGGGCAATTGCGTAACACTTTATCAATCGGAATCGGTTTCATTTTGACAGTTCAACAACATTCATTGCGTTATTTACGCGTTGAGCAGACAACATTTTTCGAACTTATGAAGCAATGGATTAGCAATTGGCTTCGAAATGATTCTGATTCCGATTAATAGTGTGTTCCGCAATTAGGGTGCTGGCAACACTTTTTTTTGTTTTTGTCCCGACTATTGGTAGATTCATCTAAAATTAGGTATTGTTCGATGTAAACAGTAAAATCGGCTATAAAAAATAAAAAAAATTATGGGGCCTAGTTATTTTTTTTTGGGCTGGGTAGGTAGCAGACGACCCTACCTATCTGCCATTTTTGTGTGTTCGACGTTCTGTCGAACACCTTGTATATTACAAGCCAGAAAAAAAGTATTTTTAATGTATTGTCAAATGTTCAAAATATTGTAAAACATTTTAAAAGAGTAACGGTGGAGTCTTTTTCCCATTCTTCTCCATGCGGAAACGACCTTTTGGAAGGGGCGACTAGAGTCAATTATATTTCATTGTGAATGTTGGCGTTCAAAAGTGCCTTTTATGTGCCTATTTGAAATAAATGCTTTGACTTTGACTTCAGAGAAAATACTTATTCAAAAATATTTCATAAAAATAAAATAGTATCATTATAAAACAATCGTAAAACAGAGCTCAAAAATATATTTTTCGTCGCATAATTCTCAAATTTTTTAGCGTAAATTATCATATTCTATGTAATGATAATAAAGGGAATTCAATCAACTAAAAAAATACCTAAAAAATATTCCACTGAGCCGTGCATGAATTTTTTTGTCAAATTAAAACTGCAACCTTACTTTTATTTTGGTGGTCATTCGATTCAACTAACATCAAACAATCGCTGTTTTGAACCTTATTATTTGTTGCCGCGATGTTATCGTCAATTACCTAAAAGTTTGTTTCTTACCGCGTCTTAAAGACTTACTCCTTCCAGTTGTATACCTAATGTTCTGTAGCGGGGTGTGCCTTGTACTTCCTAATGAGCATGACCATGTAGCTTTAAACTAAGCTACGACTACACAGTTCAAGCCACGCCCCTTAGAAATAAACTCCAAAGATACCATAATATAAAGCCATGTGCTCCCAGTTAAGTTGGCCACGACATAAGCCACATTTGTCACAATAATAGCCGAACTAACGAAGTAATAAAGGTAGGAACAATATAGTGCCACGACAATCGTCTTGACTAACTAGTTACTAGTTTGACCATTGAACAAACCGAGCTGTTCTTATTATTTGAGGCACACGTTTGGTAAGGCTTTGTACACACAGGGCAACGGCACTATTTTTCAATGGCAATCACTGTATGAGTGGGTATAGATTCGTAAGTGTTCTGAATCCTGTGTCCTGAAACGCGGAAATGAAAAGGGCTTAACAATTAATTATATATAGATAAGTATATGCTATATGTATTTATTGTATTATTTAAATGGTACACCACTGACTAATTGCAGTATTGTCTCTCCTTCTCCCTTTAAATCCATGCATCCAAAAGTTGTCTGTAAAATATCACCGCCCATTGTGTCACCCTTTGTATAATTTCTATATTTATATCTATAATTATTATGGTGTACTTACATAATAAAGAGTATTCTATGTATCTATTCTAGAAATTCTCGTATGTCTGTGGCATAGGAAAAAAAATTCAATACGAAAGCCAGCCCATAAAATCCTTCCACAAATAATTCACATACAACTAATTACAATGTTTGTAAAATAAATAAATAAACCCTACGTCACTGGTACATGTATGTTATTTTAAAACAGCGAAACGTTCTACCCAAATCCAACAATACAATTAACCCGCAATCCCAGGTGATTGATACACTGTCTGCATTTCCAGCGAACATTCTAAAACCGTCCGTCTAAACTTACCCTTACCCAACTTTGTACATCGATGTGGCTGTGAACGGGTTATATATTACCCGACAAGTATTCCAGTTAGCAAGATTTACCTCGCTAAGTACATAGTCTACGTTGCAAAGTGAATAAAAGAAATTATACAAGCTAAGCTACACTTATTCTAATTCTATTACAGTTAGAAATAGCGAATCCACTTTGAAAATGGAAAATGAGTTGCCGGTTTCCATTTTGGAATTGGATTTTAAATTTGGTAACGGTTAACGATAATTTTATGTAGCAAGGCAAGGCCATGCTGGGGCCAAAAATCTACGTGATGTATTTTTAATTGTTGGCATTTTTTTTTTCGTTTTGGTGTGAATAAAAAAGGTTACATATTAATCATGTAACTCACACAATGTGTCAACAACTTTGTTACGTTTTGTATACACTGAAAGAACTCCCAATATCAACATAGCATAAATATTATCTGTGGCATAAGCAGCCTATAATGTTCCTAGTGGGACACAGGCCTCCTCTCTTCGAGAGGGAGTGGACTACTTACTACCTTTACCTTTCAGTTCTAGGACATAGTTTCTTCACAATATTTTTTTTTTACCGTTTTGAGAGCTGTGAAATTATCTAGACAAAGTAGAACGCCTGGCTGGGTTCATACCTAAAACTCGTAAGTCGGGGTCGTTACCACTGAGCCACCACTGCTCTACCAATATAGGAAGAGGGAGAAATAGCACAAACACAATTAATTTTTGTTTGTACTACTTACATCTGGCTGTTATAGGTCAACATTTCATACGAGCAACACACACGTTATTGTAAATCATACATGTAATATGTAAACGTGAAGTTAATTGACTTGTTTGACAACAAACTTTTTTAATATCCACATATTCCGCACGCAAATACTACATAAAACTCGTATTACCTACAAAAAATGGCGTAGTAATTTCATTCAATAATTCCACGAAAAACGCCAACAGAAATATTTTGTTCATCGTCCTATTAAAACAACTTTGTCTATATTTGCCTAGAGCATTATTTTTGATAGTGACGCGGAAATCGCTATGCGAATTAAATCGATTTGGTTTTTTGTGGCAGCGACCAGTGAGTTATTCAATTATTTTACTGAATGACTCAGTACCACAAATTGTAACTTGCAATCTCTTTGAACTGTATTCGGAGGAATATAAAAGAACACGGAGGAATGAGGATATAAAAAAATATTAAGCATTTTCAAAGTTAATGCTTTTGAGCTGAAATTTTGTACAGAGATTCTTTGTATTGATATACCCTTTCCGTAACACCCTGTATATTCGAATAGAAAGATCATTCGAACGTATTTATTCACAGACTTGTAGAGCAGACAGAATTGGATTACGTCTGAGCCATGCTCACTCGAGCGATTAAAGCCTAGTAAAGGCTTAGAGGAACCTTTCTTCACCAAATCGCTTAAATGTTGAATACTACATGAGCATTATTACCTTTTGTTACTGAAACTTTAACCAAACATAGACTTGTGCTCTAAATCAAGCTTACACTATGAATTACAAATCGTATATCTGTCTTGTATTTCAAGCAGTTTAGGTTTCTAACGTCACTCGAATAAGCATCGTGTATTCGACTATTCCACTCGATCACGTAAAGCTATTCGAGTGTTGCAACGTCACATCACTAATTCAGATTTATCGCAGAATACAGTTAGAGACCGGTTTGGAGGCAGCTTGGTATTGTGATACTTTACGGTGTGAGGCTATGGGGTATTTCATGAGTTCACCATGTTTTATTCAAGATCATATTTAATAACATCCACAAAGAAACTTCAAAGTATTTAAAAATCCACTTTGGACATTTATGCCTTGAATGTCTAGTGGTCCTGTTCGATCCTCAGGTCGGGCACATACCGCTGCCCTGGATCATAAAGGGCTAAGGAAGGAACACGGATGGGTTTTAGTCAGTAAGAGTCTGACACTCCCTTCCGCGCCACCCAGAGCCGGAGGGGTCATTTGATGATTTCCCATCCATAAAAAAAAGGTCGGGCAGGATACTTTTTCTTAGTTTTTCCATTAGGAAATTATCAGAGCAGCGGTGGCCTAGTGGAAACCAGGCCGCGACTTAAGAGTAGCAGGTCGTAGGTTTAAACCCAGACAGGCGCTTCCTTTGTGTATTTTCATCACTACTGCTTTCAAAACGGTGAAGGAAAACATCGTGAAGAAACTGGACCTAGGATAAAAAAGTCGAAGATCGGTGACATCTACCGACCCGCAATGGGCCCGCGTGGTGGATTATGGCCCACTCTCTCTAACAGAGAGGAGGCCTGTGTCCCAGCAGTGCAATCTCGATTTGTGCCCGGTTATTTTGAAAGCAAGTAAAACATATCTGTCGAAATATTTTATGTTTGTATAAACTATGAAAAACCGGCCAAGAGCGTGTCGGGCCACGCTCAGTATAGGGTTCCGTAGTTTCCCGTCCGTCACAATAAGTGTTCCCACGTACAATTCGATAATACCCGATCCAATGTAATAAGTACCTACAGCGCCATCTCTCGGAGAATTTTGTTACTAATTAATACATAGACGTGCCAGAAGTTTTCGGTGGTACTTTTGGATTGCGAGAACCGATTTTAATAAAACTTTTTTTTTTGTTTGAAAAAAGGTACGTTCAGGATAATAAAATATGTAAACGAAGTTAAAAAAAATGCATGCATATACGATTATACTACGAACTTAGTCCAGAAATGATTTCGTACAACTTTTTGTCTTTTTTGTACAAAAACTGTTGTTTCTATCAAGTTCAAAATAATTTTCCTAGAAAGTCCTTATAAAGTTCTACTTTTCAGATTTTTTTCATATTTTCTAAACTTATGGTTCAAAAGTTAGAGGGGACACAATGTTTTTTACTTTTGGAGCGATTATTTCCGAAATTATTTACATTATCAAAAAATGATTCTAGTAAACCCCTATTCATTTTTAAATACCTTTCCAACAATATATCACACGTTAGGGTTGAAATTAAAAAAAAAATCACTTCTCACTTTACATATAGGGGGGCTACCCTAATAAAACATTTTTTTCCAATTTTTATTTTACCACTTTGTCGGCGTGATTGATATACATATTGGTACCAAATTTCAGCTTTCTAATGCTAACGGTCACAGAGATTAAGCGAGGACGGACATACGGACGGACGGACGGACGGACGGACAGACAGACATGGCGAAACTATAAGGGTTCCTAGTTGACTACGGAACCCTAAAAAAGATTAAAAAAAACTTTCCAAAGATTTCAAGTTCCACTTCCCAAGATCTTATAAGAAATAGCCTAACTTTAAGAGGCGTTGAACTATTCATTCTGATGTTGATCCAATTTCGAAGTCATCCCCAGTAAGCCTTTGACTGAGTGATGGATAAGGGAAGCCCGCGGATTTTCATGATGGATTGACTTGTCACGAGAAAGAATTGGATTTTTTGGCTATGTAATATGCGTGGAAGACTTTTTAACGTCGTCATTCTCTGAAAAACACTTTGCAGAAATACTTCCGAAGAAGGAAACAGTCTCTTATAACATTATGCCTATATTAAACAAAGAGGTTGGCAGAGGTGTAAACTACACCTATATTTCGCTAGGTACCCATACTTTCCATATTATCCTATCCTTCTTACCAATCCTACTAATATCATACGAATAAAGGCGAACTTTATGAGTATGTTTGTATGTTTGTTACTTCTTCACGCACAAAGGGCTGGACCAATTTATAATAAAATTTGGTATGGCGGTAGCTGACACCCTGGATTAACGCACAGTCTGCTTTTTATCCCGATATTCTCACGGGATCGAAACTTATGTTGGGTCATTTCAACATTCCTAAGTAATATTCTGTAGCTTCGAACTTCTGACCGCAATTATCGAGGTAGTTGGTAATTTTCTGCGAAAATCTAGTTTCTCCAAAGGTTGAAAAGGTCAAACAGCAATTGTTTCAGGTAAAGTAGACCACGGTTAAATATACCTACTAGATGCTAACTTTCTAATGAGAGCGCATGTTCCTTTAAATAGAACGGAAGTTATCAATAGTCTGCCACGCCAGGTGAATGAGACATTCAGAATATCTGCGTCATTACAAATGAACTACATATTATTCTTTCAATGAACAATAATGAAGCATGCTTGCCTAATAATTTCGGTAACAATTTATTTGTATTTACTATATTTAAGTACCAACGAGATTTTCATTACAACTATTTAACAAAATAAATACTTGTAAGCAAAATACTGTACTCTTACTACTAATTAATTAAAAATAGATAAAAATAAACAATTGACACGCTATTATATTACAAATTAAATTGTCATGAATACAATAGGTAGGTACATAAGTAGGTAAGCCTTGTGAAACAAAATGTTTCAGTAGGTCTTTCAGATTCAGTTTCAGTGGGTCTTCTTTCGCTGAACTAAAATCTATAGCTCTGGATCACCTTTCATAGTTCACTTAGTTATTAACCTTCATTTTAATTGCAAAATTATTTTACTTAACTAAGAAACATCACCTCTCATCCTTCCACAGTTCATTAAAAATATTATCCTTTATTTTAAATGCAATATAGTCAGGTAAGTCAACAGATGAGTGACGTCAGTTAATGTTAAACGAAGCGTTAACAAGCCACGGCACATCATCAGTCTGCTCCCGCTTTATAACGCGACCTTGGCCGTGAACTGCCCTTGAACTGAACACAATGCATTATTATACGTTACGTTTAACGTTTATTTTTATTGCCCTTTGAGCATTTTTTATCATTTCTAATACAACATTATTACAGGTAGTTTGCAAGCCTTTAGCCGCTAAGCCGTTGTCATCTCAGACCCGGCTGTCATTTGTAGATCGTTGACAGTCGTTACGGGTAGTCAGAAACATAGTATGATAAGTGACGATCCGTCGTACCAAGGGATATCGTATTACCCGGTAACAGGGTTGTGGTCAGATAGGCAGTCGCTCTATGTAAAATATATTAGTACTAGCTGCGCCCCGCGGTTTCACCCGCATAAGTCTCGCTCCCGTGGGAATATCGGGATAAAAAGTATCCTATGTCCTTTCCCGGGACTCAAACTTTCTTTATACAAAATTTCTTCTAAATCGGTTCAGCGGTTTAGGCGTGAAAAGGTAACATACAGTCAGACAGAGAGACAAACAGACAGAGTTACTTTCGAATTTATAATATCAGTATGGAGTATGGATTAGCTGCATCCAGTTGGACTGGAAGCCAACCCCAACTATGTTGGGCAAAGGCTTGACAGATAATGATTTTGTGAGCTTTTGGAAACATACGCAAAGGTATTTGAGAACACTAATTCATATTTCCGGATCCAGGTTTTATTTCTTGTCTTTTTCTATTTTTTTTTTCATTAAAACAAGAACCGTTATTTTAGGATTTAATAAAAACCTCATACGTATTTGACAACGTCGCTGACTTCCAAATTCCATGTGAAAATTTGTCACTTGTCGTGTTGTACATGTAAATAATCGTAAGCAATAAATAAGAAGAAACTGTCTATAGACGTAGTAAATCAATGTCACAGTACCCGTCTGATAGTCTCATCAATGAGGTTAAATTACCTACATTTACTGTTATTTAAAAAAAGTTAGGTATGCATATCGATAACCGCATTTTTAAATCCTCATTTACACGATGCAAGTTTCAACGTTTGAATATAATACAGCATTGCCATAAAACATGGCAATGCTGCCAGCCTTATGGGCACTTTTCCTGTTGACAACGATGTGGACGAATTTGATGGGCATCAAATATGATTCTTTCCTCTCCCTTTTTTATCAACTTGTACTGTACAGACGCCAGCACATCAAGCTACCCGAAACTGTAAACTTTTCCCAATCAACTTTGAACCATATACTTTAGCGATAAAGTTGAAAATCTACATATTAAAGAAATTTGACAGATTGAAGTAGCTATTATTTTAAGACTGTTAGCTTTTAAATTATTTAAGTAAATAAGTAAATATTTGATAAAATGGAAGCAATAAATGACTTAGCTTGACTAATTATTGTTGTGTCAACTTATATGTAGAACGCATCGTGGAAATCAGCAACCTAATTGCGTAACAAACTAACTTTGAATCGCAATCCAAAGGATTTTGAAGGAAATTCATAATCCATTGCTTCATATTCTTGAAAAATTCGTCTGCTTGACAACATTAATGACGCAATGAATGTTGTTGAACTGTCAAAATGAAAGGTATTGCCATTGTAAATGTGTTACGCAATTACCCCGCTGGTGTAAACAACAGTTTTGTTTTTAACAGCCTCGATGGTATGATGCGACTTTTGCGTGTTTGATCCTACGTTCGATACTCGGGTCGGGCTTAAAAATATATTCAATCATTTCCATTTAGAAGTTCTTAATAGGACCCCCAGAGTATTGATTTGTGCCTTTGCTCGCCCCTTTACTAATTAACTGGGACTTAAATATTTCTAGGGAAATGTAGATATACGAATAAGTCAACAAAACGAACACCTTCGGGGAATACAAATAAAGGCGTATATGTAGGTAAGTATATTCTATTCTTGTTGAAGTCTATGTAGTTAGAAGCATTGACATCTGATTATTGTCTGTTCAAAAAGTATATCTGATGAAAGTCTAAACAGGATTAACAGTCTGTTTAGGATAAATGCTCACGCAATCACTCACTAAAGGGATTTAGCAATACAAATTCATCTGTAGGTATATTTGAAAGGCTTAAACTTGATATCCTGTCACTTTTCCAACAAATTATTGCCTGAATAACATTAAATTGTAATTGAAAAGTTGAAGATGGCGGGATGTATGAAGAAGCATCCTCGTGTAGCGTAGTTTGTTCCGCCAGTTACTCAACTGAACCGAGCGCTCGACGCATCCTGGACAGTCACACCCAACACCATATTTGACTGGCCAATTCTTCCCTTGCGGTGGTAGGGCTAACCTGCCTAAGGTGCCTGGTTTGCAACCACCCTCCCACCGGAGAACGGCGTCAAGCAGCCTGCTGTGTTTCGTCGATGCGTGGGAGTTCCAGTGCCTTAGGCATCTTCTGGGCACGCTCGTTCCATCATAGACCTCATCCATCGCTTTCCATCAGGCGTGATCGAGGTCAAGAGCGGGCCCATTCAGCAATAAAAAAATGAAAAAAAAATGACCTGGAGAAAACAAACGACCAGTGGCCCACTTTAGCCTTTGCCCAGCTGTGGGATGATGCAGGCTAGCAGTAACCGTAATTGAAAAGTCTTTGGCGAAAATTGAGGTTAAAAAATTAATCTCAATAATATATTATCAAATGAAAATCATTTATATTAGAATTATAGCACTCCAACTACGTAACACACTCAATCACGATCTGAATCATTTTGAAGGATATTGCTTATCCATTGCTTCATATGTCCGAAAAATTTGTCTGCTGAACAACGTAAATAACGCAATGAATGTTGTTGAACTGTCAAAATGAAACCCATTCCTACTGTTAGTGTGTTACGCAATTACCCCGCGGATGTAAGTATTCAAATAATCAAATCAAAGCTTAGTTTGTAAGTAGCACTACATATTAGCATCCACAGATACGTTTTCTGATCCATTTGTTTACATTTTCACCAGCTACTTTTGGAACAGATCATAGTAACTTCGTAAAAGGAGAGATCGTTCATTAGCATACGCAAGACCTGTTCCTTTGTCGATGTGGCTACATGTTTCGAATCTACCTGTCTATAAATAGCGCCATTCATCTAACTTCCATTCAACAGAATCCACGGCTAAATACAGAATTACAGATAATTGAAATTGATGAAGCACCTCTGAACCATGACGAAGATCGACAAAAGATCTTCGTAGCTTGGTTTGAAAAGCTTAAGTAGCAGACAAAAGAAAGGATTTTGACCTTTCTCATGTAATACGGTATTGTTTATTATTCACTAATGATTCGTGAACTGAAGCTGTAGGTACAGTCAGCGGCAACAGTCAATTAACATTTGTGAAATGTGCTGTGTGAGCTACCTTTCTGATATAATAAGCAAACGGTAATGAAACGGTATTGTTTATTATTCACTAATGATTCGTGAACTAGCGCTGTAGGGAGGTACAGTCAGCGGCAACATTCAATTAGGTAACATTTAAATTTTTATTTATAATCTAAATTATTGAGCCAAATGTTTAATTAAAATCGGAAGACCATAGTAAAAATCTTAGTTTTTACGTGAAATGCTGAAATATAATATATCGATAGTATTTTGTGTTAATTTAGATAATGTGTAAAAGTAGCAGTGTTAATCGACTTTTGTCGCTGACTGTACCTATTTACGAGATGATTATGGATAATATTGTTAGAGCTTATTATTGAAGCCTGATTGCCTGAAACCTGAACTAGAGTAAGATAGAAATTAATTTAGATTAACTAATTTCAATGCTAGTTGTATTTCAATGCCTTTTTTTTTTTTTTTTTGTCGGGGGGAAACCTTCAAAAGGCACCTGACCTCCGGGGAGGGAGGTCGGGGAGTGTGGGATTTTTACCTCACTAAAACCACCCCGGTGATCACCATCAGCACATAGGGGCGGTCCCGGTTCCTCTTAAAAGACCAATTCCGGAACCCCCCCGTGCATCGCCTGTGAGGCACATCCCTGGGGAGACTGTAAGGGGGCCTCCCCTGAGCCTCGATATGCACGGCAGCACGTGACCTCTGTGCCACCGTCTTCCCTGGGGTCACTTTGTGGGCGGGCAGAGTCCCCACTCGGTTCGCCCGCGACCCCAAAAGTCCACCTACCTTATTTGGTAAGCGGGTTTCGGCGTATTAGGCGCCAAGGCGGTTGCCACCCCGACGCCTCCTTCTCCGAGCTGTATTTCAATGCCTGTCACTCAATTAGTAGATAGATGTACCTAATACTATTCATACTCTTATGAATGGTTGCTTGTCTAGTCTAGAACAATGTATAAGCCATTGAGCACGGCATCAACGCACCAGCAGCGTCTAGAGGCGTCAGTACTAATAACATTCGTGGTGCTGATAGTGCTTTGAGCGACTTGTCACGGACCGCCATCAAAGTGCAACGACAAGTACCTAAACGGAGACCCGCACCCTAATTGCGTAACACACTATCAATCGGAATCGGAATCATTTTGAAGCAAATTGCTAATCCATTGCTTCATAAGTTCGAAAAATGTGTCTGCTCAACACGTAAATAACGAATGTTAACGAAAACAATTAATGTTGTAGAACTGTCAAAATGAAACCGATTCCGATTGACAATGTGTTACGCAATTAGGGTGCCGCTTGGTTTGTAAGTAAAATTAGAACGAAAAAAGCACAATTTGAATTATAAATGTTAGGTGCAAATGGGCGAAGACCTTTCTTTGTAACGTGCCAATATGTACTAAGTGGATGTCGCTTACGGTAATGGTTAGTAATATGTGGAGCCGACTGTACTTCTGCGAAAAAAAATTCTGTAGAAAATTGAAATAAAATATTTTTTGTATTCACATTACCTTAGTATGTAGTTATAAAGTCTTGAGAGATAAGAAGGGCATTGCCTTAGTGGTTATGTAGGTCTTGAAATGTGGGGGGAATTAGAAAGAAATAAATGACGTATGTTTATTTGGAGTAAACATGACGCAGAAAAAGAACATAAACATAAAAAAGAACAAGTTGGGGGAAAATATTATATGCGTCACATCCACGCAAAACAGCCATCGTTCACTATAAGCACACCCCGGACACTCCATACAACGCTCGCAAAATAATTACCTACTACTACTACATTAAAAAATAACGTTTGTATACGTATGAATATGTGCGTGAGGTACTTGTGTTTGCGAGCGCTCTTGTTAAATAACTGCGACGAATACGCCGAAGTGCGGGGTGAGGTGCGGTAACTGATGTTAGTGCGGGGAAGGGAGTGTCCTTTCTGTACGTAGTACTTTAAGTATTCTGTGCTATAAGTCAGCTAAGACCCTTTGCGAGACAGAGCCTAGCGTTGATTGAATTGCCGTACACTCATATTTGCAGATGACCTTACGTCTTAAAAATTTGGCAAAATTAATCAAACATTATATCGCTCATTTGGAGAAACATCGACGTAAATGTATTTTTTCCCAAAAAACGAGTTAAATATGACAAAGCACTTAGAAAGCGTATTTAAGTTAGGAAAGCAGACGTAAAAAAAAAGTAACACTTCGCGTGCCAAACATCGCACCAGCTTATGTTCGAAAATCATAAGCCGCCACTTTCGCGCTCAGTCCTGCGTACTGCTGGCTGGGTAAGCGTGAGCGAGAGAGCGCGAGCTTGTGACGTCATAATAGGTAGTCAAAAAGTGGCACGCTTAGTGTTCATACAGTTCGTCATACTTGCGTTATCTAGGTCTATCTATATCTGTGGTCAAAAGCTACAAAAAACAGCTCCCAACGACAAGGTTTTAAGAGAAAACAAGCAAAAATCCAAACTCCGCTCTTCGAAATTTCACTTACACAACTGCCAACCAAAAGCATCAAATAAACCAACTACATAAAACATGATTAATCCACTCACTCTCGGGGCGGTGTAACCACACATTAGTCAAATTGCACAAAGACATACGGACTCATCTTAAAGATATATTCAAAGGCTTAAAATGAAGAGAACGGGTCTTAAGACCAGAACGCGGAGACTTATTCATTAAAGTTTCAAGTTTGTGCAAGTTCCGCAGGACGACATAAGCGGCTTGCCGAGTCGGGCTTGCCACTACACCGCCAGATAACTGAGGTGTCTACGTAGACTAGGGAAAGAACTAGACAGTTGAGATCACAGATATAGATAGACCTAGATAACGCAAGCATCGCGGACTGTATGAAAACTAAGCATGCCACTTTTTGACTACCTACTATGACGTCACAAGCTCGCGCTCTCGCTCACGTTCACCCAGCCAGCAGTACGCAGGACTGAGCGCGAAAGTGGCGGCTTACGATTTTCGAACGTAAGCTGGTGCGATTTTTGGCACGCGAAGTAGTTGCTCTTGCGTTATTGAAGTGAAACTTCTTTAGGCGCGCTTGACTTGGGGAGTAAACTGGCGAATGCGTTACGAAAACGTGTGATCGGGCGAGTAGGGAAGGTACGTAAAAAATAGCTGGAAATACCTGGTGTAAAAACCCGGTCCCGGTTGCATGAATATGCGAATGGGTTTTTACACCAGGTATTTGCTTCCAAGTACGCACACCAGGTACCGACTCAAAATACTTGCAAGACTATTAAGTATCTTATACGGCTACTCGCTCAAATACGTAGGTACTCAACCGCGTTAGTTTTCGCAAAATGCGATCATGCTCCTTATCAGTAAGAGTCTACGGAACAGTTTCGTATGCAAGTAATTTTTACCGACTTCACAAAAAGGAGGAGGTACTATGTTCGGCTGTTTGTATGTTTTTGAAGGAAAACTTCTTTACGCGCGCTTGATTTGGGGAGTAAACTGGCGAACGCGTTACGAAAAGTGTGATCGGGTGAGGTGAACGGGAGTTGAGTGGGGGATATAAGCAAGACAAAGCAGTGCGCGCGTACGTTTTCTTTCTCTCTTCCTCTCATAGCCAAATACGTATTAAGTTTTTTTTCTTTTGCTTATATCTCGAAAATGGTGCGTCCTATCGCAAAAATAATGAAAATTTCGACCCCCTTTATGAAACCCATAAACTCCTAAAACTCAACATGTAGGTAATCATTTTTCATATTTTCCATACAAAAAGTGAAAAATTCCTTAAAAAACACGCCAAGGCCGCCCCCTCCGCGCCTGCGGCTCTAAAAAACAATACACGGGGTTAGGGCAAATAAGTACAGACGCCAGCACATCAAACTACTACAATCTGTCAGATTTCTTTAATAGATTTTCAACTTTATTACTAAAGAATAAGGTTCAAAGTTGATTGGGAAAATTTGACAGTTTCGGGTAGGTTGACGTGCTGGCGTCTGTACCACGTGTCGCCGAGTCGCGATTGTCAAATTCGATTTTTGTTGTGTCAAAATTATTTACGTGAAACTTCTTTACGCACACTTGACTTGGAGAGTAAGCTGGCGAACGCGTGACGTAAGCGTTACGAAAAGTGTGATCGGGCAAGTAGGGAAGGTACGTATTTACTCGACCAGGTTTTTGCTTCCAAGTACGTACACCAGATACCGACTCAAAATACTTGCAAGACTATAAAGTACCTTATACGGCTACTCGCTCAAATACCCTACGTATTTGAGCGAGTAGCCGTATAAGGCGATTGTACTTCTTATCTGTATGAAGTTATGGATCAATTTTCTATGCAGATAGAAAATACTTGAAAGTATCTCGCTCCGTCGTGCCTCGACGCTCGAGTACGTAGGTACTCAAATAGTTCAACAACCGCGTTTGTTTTCGCAAATGCGATCATGCTCCTTATCAGTAAGAGCACAGAATACTTAATAGTACTACGTACAGAAAAGACACTCCCTTCTTCGCCCTCATATCAGATACCGCACCACACCCCGCACTTCAAGGTATTCGTCGCCGACTCTTTAGCAATGGCGCTTGCGAACCGCAGCGCTGTATTGCTGACACGAAAAGTTTTATTTGAGTTTTAATCACGATGGTTGGATATTGTGATGCTTTTCCGAATTCGTATTTACATAAACTGTTTGTAAGATTTCGCATTTTTAATAACATGCGATTTAATAACCGATTATTTACAGACAAGTCATTTAAACTAAACTATTTTAGTGTTTTTATTTCATTACGAACCCGACTATATAAATAAACAATTGAACTACATGGTCACTTCATAATAATGCACACGTTCGGGCAGCGCCGCCGCGCCGCCGCCGTCGTCGTTCGGTTCCTCGACACAAATTGCTTACCGCGCCATTTTTGAAGTGAAACTTCTTTAGGCGCGCTTGACTTGGGAAGTAAACTGGCGAATGCGTTACGAAAACGTGTGATCGGGCGAGTAGGGAAGGTACGTATTTATGCTACCGGGTTTTTACACCAGGTATTTGCTTCCAAGTACGCACACCAGGTACCGACTCAAAATACTTGCAAGACTATAAAGTATCTTATACGGCTACTCGCTCAAATACGTAGGTACTCAACCGCGTTAGTTTTCGCAAATGCGATCATGCTCCTTATCAGTAAGAGTCTACGGAACAATTTCGTATGCAAGTATTTTTTACTTTAATGGTTTGCAAGTATTTATTTGTAAATACTTGCAAAGCGATTTTGCTCCTTATTTATAGGAAGTCATTGATCAATGTCCTATGCAAGTAGTTTTACTTCCAATGGGGCTTTTGAATACGCGATTGTACTTCTTATCTGTATGAAGTTATGGATCAATTTTCTATGCAGATAGAAAATACTTGAAAGTATCTCGCTCCGTCGTGTCTTGACGCTCGAGTACGTAGGTACTCAAATAGTTCAACAGCCGCGTTTGTTTTCGCAAATGCGATCATGCTCCTTATCAGTAAGAGCACAGAATACTTAATAGTACTACGTACAGAAAAGACACTCCCTTCTTCGCCCTCATATTAGAAACCGCACCTCACCCCGCACTTCGAGGTAGTCGTCGCCGACTCTTTAGCAAGGGCGCTCGCGAACCGCAGCGCTGTATTGCTGACACGAACACACAATTATGCGATTTAAAAGTTTTATTTGAGTTTTAATCACTATGGTTGGATATTGTGATGCTTTTCCGAATTCGTATTTACATAAACTGTTTGTAAGATTTCGCATTTTTAATAACATGCGATTTAATAACCGATTATTTACAGATAAGTCATTTAAACTAAAATATTTTAGCGTTTTTATTTCATTACGAAACCGACTATACAACATTATTTTTAGTATATGCGAAACCTGAATATAGTTTGTTCAGAATAAGTAACTGAATCGATTCCAATAATTTTTACCCCATGTTATATTTTGGCCCAAAAATATTTAAAAAAGGTTAAAGCTTGGACACCACGAGAGCGACGCGTTCGAGGAGGTATATTATAGTGTACTCTGTGTTCGAGGAACGACACTAAGTAGGTACAACAATAGCGGCGCGGGCGCACAGCGAGCGGGGCGACCGGGGCGGGGGTGCAGCAACCCCTTCAGTCGCCCGGGTACCACAGGTAGGCGCGCACGTGTTCGCGTTCCCGTCCAACTGCATAATCGCGAGCGCGCGGCCGCCGCGGGCCTTACAAGTTGTGTTTCGGTTGATCGTGTACCTATCGTATGTAAAAAGTGTCGTGTAACATTTTTAAACACGCCAAGATGGTTAATTGTAGAAAGTTATTATTTGTACCTACAGCCTGCTGTGGTTAAGTAATACGATGTTTAACACTTTTCATCCACTTTGAACTTTAAGTGGTTAACATAAGGTGCAACAAATCGCATTGACTACATTGTATCACTTACGGCTTACGAATAAGTAATTACTTATTCGTAGCTTACGGCTGCATTTATTTACGAATAAAGTACATTATAATAACTACCTACACTTGACCATTACGACAGTCCAAAGCCTGCAAGTGTGATGGAAAATGTTATCACCAGTTAATTACAATACAATCGCCCGAACGCACGCGGCGGAGCTTGGATGACCATGTTTTTGTAAGGACAAACAGGTAACATAACAAGCTTATAACTTTGTGATTATTCATGATACAGTTTTGAAATTTTGTACATAGATTCTTTACATAAAAATACTAGACACGTGTTTCGGGTTTCGCATATACTAAAAATAATGTTGTATAAATAAACAATTGAACTACATGGTCACTTCATAATAATGCACACGTACGGGCAGCGCCGCCGCCGTCGTCGTTCGGTTCCCCGACACAATTTCCTCTTTCTAATTTCTTCAATAAATGCATCGAAGAGTCAATCTTCCCAGATCAGTTGAAATTGGCCAAGGTGATTCCGATACACAAAAAGGGCTCTAAGACCGATCCAAAAAATTATCGCCCTATATCCTTATTACCCACCTTATCAAAAATCTTTGAAAAGATCATTAAAGCTAGACTGATGGTACATTTAGGTATTAACAAAATTATCAATCAAAGACAATTTGGATATCAGAAAGGCGTTGGTACCTCGGATGCAATAAATACTTTAATAAATGACATAGTTAATAAACTAAATGAAAAAATGAAAGTAGCAGGATTATTTGTTGACCTCAGTTCCGCTTTTGACACAATAGATCATAAACTACTACTTACTAAACTCGAACATTATGGTATAAGAGGCAAGACATTACAACTTATGACATCATACTTACAAAATAGACGGATGTATGTAGAAATTAAAAGCATAGACGAGAATAACCACGAAGTGATATACAAGTCAAAAATGTCATATGTAATACGTGGTGTGCCTCAAGGCTCAATTTTAGGACCTATACTATATATTATTTTTACAAATGACTTACTCAACTTTATGAATAAAACTCACCCGAATGACAAACTTGTTGTTTTCGCAGATGACACAAACATAATAATTGGGGCAAAAGACATAGAAAAATTGACATTAAATACAAATCTAATTATAGGAAAAATTTGCGAATGGTTTACAGCAAACAACTTATTGCTAAATACAGGAAAAACTAACCTCATATTATTTAGGACTACAACTCGCCAAAATGACAACTTAGATATACTAATGAATGGAGACAAGATTAAATTAGTGGACAAGGTTAAATTCTTAGGGATTAATATAGATTCGCTTTTAAATTGGAAACCGGAGCTTGCTGGTATAGACTCATCCATATCGTCAGCATGTTACGCACTCCGGAGCCTTAGGGATGAGTTGAACTTAGAACAGTTAAAGGCTATATATTATGCGCTGGTTGAGTCTAGGATAAGGTATAGCATCGTTCTCTGGGGAAATAGTTATAGTTATAACTGGCAGAGAGCGTTCATTTTACAGAAACGAGCCATAAGGACAATAGTCAGAATTTCGCAACGGGTCTCATGCAGGGATTATTTTAAAAAATTGGGAATATTAACAGTACCTAGCTTATATATATTGGTTCTTTTAAGTCGTTTTGCTAAGTATTTACATGAATTTGAATCGCAAGAAGAACGTGAGATTAGAGAGAGCACGCGAAGAAAAAATTTTAAACAACAAATAGCACCAAAAATTAATATAGTAGAGCATTGTTCGAAGTACCAAGCGGTAGAGATTTTTAATGGGTTGCCTCCTGAGCTAAAGATCCTGATTTATAATACCCACCTGTTTAAAACAAAATTAAAAGCCTTTTTATTAGAAAAATGTCTGTATAATATATCGGAACTAATGTCACACAATAATAAATGATTAATCTATACATAAAATATTCTTGAATCTTTGACATTATATTTAAAACTTTTGACATTACATTGAAAACTGACATCATATAGAAATCTGCGTGAAATAATTTTTAAAACAGTTTGGTATTTTTGAATTTTACTTGGATTGTTAATTAATCATTTACACTTAGTGCTTTGTATTTATATTTAAATTGCATGTGTATAAAATATTCAACACAATGTAAATTGTTTTATGAATAAATGAAATGAATGAACAAATTGCTTACCGCGCCATTTTTTTACGCTATTAGATTTCACGCACACATTTGCACGTATACAAACGTCATTTGTTTATGTAGTAGTACTAGGTAATTATTTTGCGAGCGTTGTATGGAGTGTCCGAGGTGTGGTAAGAGTCTACGGAACAATTTCGTATGCAAGTATTTTTACTTTAATGGTTTGTAAAAGTATTTATTTGTAAACGCGATTGTGCTCCTTATTTATTGGAATCCACGGGTCAATTTCCTATGCAAGTACTTTTTTCTTCCAAAAAGGCTTTTGTTTGATTACGCGATTGTACTTCTTATTTGTATGAAGTTATGGATCAATTTTCGATGCAGATAGAAAATACTTGAAAGTATCTCGAGCCCTGGTTTTAGGCCCTGGTTTCTTAAGGTGGACGTACTTGGAAGCCCTGGTACTCGATTTTGCAAGTACGACCCATGTCTACGGGCTACGGGCGAGGCGAACGGGAGTTGAGTGGGGGATGTAAGCAAGAGAAAGCAGTGCGCGCGCACATTTTCTTTATCTCTTCCTCTCATAGCCAAATACGTTTGAAGTTTCACTTCTGTCGTGTGGTCATAAGCACACTCCTTTTTTTGGGTGTATCTATATCTGTGGTTGTGATGATGAATGGGTTTTGTGTCTTATCCAGCGTGACAGCTGAGCGCGGTCCTAGTTTCGATTCCCAGGTAGGGCAAAGTGTTACTGGATTTTTCCATTAGGAATTTCTCATTAACAGCTCGAAGTTTGGAAGTTGGCAGTGTTATACCCCGGTGCCTTGAAAAGCACGTTAAGCCTTTGGTCATGCGCCTGACCTCTCTCCGGTCGTGTCGGATTGCCGTCCCAACTGACTGTGAGAATGAGTGCACTTATGTCTGCGCACGCGCGTAGATGGCTGCTAGTCTCCGCTGAGATTGGCTGCCTAAGTCTGTTTGTCCCTCTTCCTGTAACCTTTTAAACAGATGTCGATGAAAGGCACACAGGTAGCTCATGACCTGAGATAGACATAGGATACTTTTTATCTCAGTAGCACGTTCCCGCGGGATAATATCCGACGTCCACGTGGGCGAAGCCGCGGGCAAAAACTATTTTGTACCTAAGTATTTACAAGTTTATACCTAAAAAAATCTCACAATGTTAGGTTTAAGCTTTAATAAATTGCCAGTTTGATCTTGAAACAATTTTAACTTCAGCAGCATCAGTAAATAAGTCATATCAATTTTAAATAAGTACTCCATAATACAAAATCCTCGGAAGCTCCCGAAATCCAACAGAAATTAATGGAGATTTTATAAAAATCAAGCGAAAAATAAATACAAAATGTATGTAATTTGCATCCAGATGCGCCAATTAATTCGGCGTAACACTTTACAAACGATACAAGGCACCACATATTAAATGAAGCGGTTTAAACCGGTTCGGTCAGAACAAGATGGCTGTATTTAATAAATATTTAAAGGATTATTTTCGCGGTATAAATCAATCTGCCTAGCCTTTTTAGGGTTCCGTAGCCAAATGGCAAAAAACGGAACCCTTATGGATTCGTCATGTCTGTCTGTCTGTCTGTCTGTCCGTCCGTCCGTATGTCACAGCCACTTTTTTCCGAAACTATAAGAACTATACTGTTGAAACTTGGTAAGTAGATGTATTCTGTGAACCGCAGAAAGATTTTCACACAAAAATAGAAAAAAAAAACAAAAAATTTTGGGGTTCCCCATACTTACAACTGAAACTCCAAAAATTTTTTTTCATCAAACCTGTACGTGTGGGGTATCTATGGATAGGTCTTCAAAAATGATATTGAGGTTTCTAATATCATTTTTTTCTGAACTGAATAGTTTGCGCGAGAGACACTTCCAAAGTGGTAAAATGTGTGTCCCCCCCCCTCTAGCTTCTAAAATAAGAGAATGATAAAATTAAAAAATATATATAATGTACATTACCATGTAAACTTCCACCGAAAATTGGTTTGAACGAGATCTAGTAAGTAGTTTTTTTTTAATACGTCATAAATCGAAAACCGCAATTTACCTTTCACAAAGTTACAACGAACTACAAGAACTTTTATATTATGTTACTTGCTGCTACGGAACCCTTCATGGGCGAGTCCGACTCGCACTTGGCCGGTTATTTCTAACTATGTTTGGATCGGCTTCCAGGCTAACCGGGTGCAGCTAAATATCCGTATTTTAAATAGGGTGACTGGCTATCTGACCTGCACAACCCAGTTACTGGGTAATACGATATCCCTTGGTAAGACTGGTAGTCAAAGTTTCGGACTTCTGACTACCCGTAACGACTGCCAAAGTTCTACAATAATGACAGCCGGGACCAACTTCCGAGGCACGGAGGGGTCTCGATATGTAATGGACAGCCACCCATCCACGGACCGGCCCCGGTAAGCGTAGCAACGACCCGTGCGGCTGTTTTTATTTAGCTGATATCAAGGATTATTTTTGCGGTAAACATTCTATTATAGTTTGACAGGTGTGAGTTGTGACGAGGGTAGTTTTTTGTGTGAAGATTATTGAAGCGTCACACGGCACAATGGCTTTGTTGCCTTTTCTTTCCGTTGTTGACTCTGGCTAAAGAGATTATGGTTGGTTTTCCTTTTTTGTTGCCAGATTGACGTCATAATATTTGGTCAATGATCTTTTACCACAGAATACTTAAAGTACTACGTACAGAAAGGCCACTCCCTTCCCCGCACTAACATCAGTTACCGCACCTCACCCCGCACTTCGAGGTTACCGTCACAGATATTTACTGTGTTACCGTCGCAGTTCTTTAACAAAGAGCGCTCGCAAACACAAGTACCTCACGCACACATCGATACCTTATTCCGCAAACCAGCCAACTCCATTTTGCTATAGTTTACAGGAGACACTTTAAACTTTCTAGTTTTTATTTTGACTAAAAAACGACATCATAATATTTTTTTTGACAAAAATGGAGTTGGCTGGTTTGCGGATTAAGGTATCGACATTCATACATACAGGGTGAAATTGAACACATGCGACAAATCGAAACGGGAGATTGTACTCGTCTTTATGAACAACTTTTACTATGGGACCAAACCTGAAATCGCGAAAAAAAAATCAGCTGTTCCCTACATTTTGGCGAGTTATGCGAACATAAATGTAGGGAACAGCTGATTTTTTTTTCGCGATTTCAGGTTTGGTCCCATAGTAAAAGTTGTTCACAATGACGAGTACAATCTCCCATTTCGATTTGTCGCATGTGTTCAATTTCACCCTGTATACAAACGTCATTTTTTAATGTAGTAGTAGTAGGTAAGTATTTTGCGAGCGTTGTATGGAGTGTCCGGGGTGTGCTTTTACTTAAATCGTTGTGAACGAAAGGATGCTAATGCTGGGAAACTTAACATCTTTAACAGAAGAACAGAAGCATAGTAATCTAACTATGCTTCTTTATTATATTTTCGCTTTATTATATCTAATTCGCTATATCTCATCTACAGTCAGCGACAAAAATCTATGAACCCTTCCTTATTTAAAACCTTAATAAATATTTATTTAAAATCGGACTAGAAGTAACATTAAAAGAAAATTAATTCCTATTCTTTCTTAGTCGAAGTGGGACTGGGCCACGTCTGCCGTATGCCCAATGAGCTGTGGGCCAAAATAACCACTACTTGGAGCCCTGGCACAGTCAGAAGGTGTCGCGGCAGCCCCGTAGAAGATGGCGAGATGAGCTGGAGAAAACAAACGACCAGTAGCCCACTTTAGCCCTTGATCGAAAGAGCTGAAAGTCATAGGGACAGGTCTTTCCTCAGCAGTGGGATGCAGGCAGACAGTAACCGCTACTATAATGCTGAAATACAATGCATCGAATAATTTTGCGTCGAAACATAAATAATATTCGATCCAAACATAAAGGTGCACCCTCGCCGGGAGCATTCACATGTAATGTAACATTATAGATTCGACTTTGAGTATTACATTACAACACTATCTCCCTGACTGACGAGCATTCGCGTGTCATGTAATATTAGAGGTTCGACTTTGAGCCTTAGCTTTTAGTTAATTCCCTAATGTCAGACGAAGCGGTCATTGTGCTGAGTGCGGCAATATTAATTCGACATTGTTATTTACGTAAAAAAACAGAAGAAACGATATTGGTGTCATGAATTATTTCAAAGGGGGAAGAGGAGCGCATTGATGTTACAAGTTGTATCAAGATATTACACATTGTAACATTACAAGGTGCGCATTGTAATGCTCGGTTCTCCTCCTTCACTGATGTAATGCTCAAATTTGTAACGTTACATTACACGCAAATGCTCCCGGTGATTACCTTTCACCTTCAATTTCGCGTAAATCATTTCGGATGTCAATCGATTTATTTCAACACCACATTTATTTGTATCCACGTTCTCAGTCTTAACTGTAACCAGATTGAGAAACAAACCTGTCGATGTCATGTCAACAATGTCGTCTTGTTCGGCAACACCGAGAACACGGAGAACAAGTCTATCTGCTATTCCGAGACGACTTCAAACAAGATAAAAGATGTCTATCAACAGTTTTACGAGTTAAGTATATTGAGACATTTTTGGGTTATAACTATGAAAATATGTTTTGTGAATTCTGTAACAGACGCTATTGTGTGAAGCGTGAGATGCAACAATGTTTTGGCAGACTTATCTGAGTAAGTATGTCATTATATCTTGGAGACAGTGGATGCGCTTAGAAGTCCATACTTTACCAAGATTATGTCTGGACTTTAAAAGAGACTTCGACTCCTGAGTTTGTTTCGACATTTCTTCTCAGGGGTATCGAATCCATCTAGGTAACTTTTTTATAATAATTTATGACGTGTAAAGTATGTGGCTTGGCCGTTTCGCTACTGTCAAATGGACGTAAGGTGAAAAATGTATTCACTGTTCATTACTTTTCTGTTATACAATAGAAGAACTATTGTATAATGTAGTAATGAAACGGCCAAGCCTCTTTCGACTAAGGTGTAGAGTTTGTGAAGTTAAAAGGCTTGTAGAGTTAGGGCGTGTAGAGTTAGAAGCTTGGCTCTACATAAGATCTGATAACTTTTTGACAGTGCGAGCCATATGGTCTCGTCTTGGCAACATTTTACATGAAAATGGTTTTGGTGGGATCCTATTTACAGAATAAACAATTCCATTTTATTTCATTACCATAAATGGAATAATTTGTAGGTACGCTGACTGTAAACTGCGGGGTAATTGCGTAACACGCTAATAGTAGCAATGGGTTTCATTTTGACAGTTCAACAACATCCATTGCGTTATTTACGTTGTTGAGATGACAAATTTTTCGAACATATAAAGCAATGGATTAGCAATATCCTTCAAAATGATTCAGATTGTGATTTATAGTGTGTTACGCAAGTAGGGTGCTGAGCTTTGGTTTTCGTATCACACTTATCACATCACACTATCACACTACTATTATAAAGGCGAAAGTTTGTGAGTGTGTGTGTGTGTGTGTGTTTATATGTTTGTTACTTCTTCACGCCTAAACCACTGAACCGATTTAGATGAAATTTGGTATAGAGATAGTTTGAGTCCCGGAAAAGGACATAGGATAGTTTATATTCCTACGGGACATTCCAGACAT
Source organism: Amphipoea oculea (assembly GCA_945859645.1). Taxonomy (NCBI): domain Eukaryota; kingdom Metazoa; phylum Arthropoda; class Insecta; order Lepidoptera; family Noctuidae; genus Amphipoea; species Amphipoea oculea. The sequence continues at coordinate 6,185,865 of OX243868.1, forward strand.
TCCTACGGTATCGACATTTACGCGGGTAAAACCGCGGGGCGCAGGTAGTATAGTATAAAACAAAGTCACCGAAATGTCTGTACGCGCATAACTTCCGAATGTCTGCACCAAATTGGATAATTCTTTTTTTGTTGTTCGGTATTGCTAGGACAAGGTTTGTATGAAAGAAAATTTCGGAAAATCGAAAAAAAAAAATTGCTGCCGCGCGAAGCTGGGGCGGGCCACTAGATTATAAATAAAAGGGGTAAATATCATACTTGAAAAAGATAGTGCCACCTAGACCTTTCTCGAATGAAAATAACATCAATATCTGTGAGAAATTAACGAGCGCAAGTAAGCTGCTGCAATTGGTTGTTTGCTGTTGATAAATGATACAACCAATCGCATTCGTTCGAGGAACTGGCCCTTAGTTTATCATCAGTAAGCAAAATCTAGGACTCCAAAGTCTTGAGGCTAGATAATCACCTGACAATATGAACTACGTACTCAAAAGTTGTTGAGGTCAACCAATTAAAAGTTTCTCTTCACATTGTCTAAAACTTGAGATGATGACATTGCATGTTGGAAGCACTAGCCATTCTAACGAGCTGCTTGAAACGCCTAAGGTTGCAGTATTGTTAGAGCAAGATTACTATTCTATAAGTAGGCTGCATAAACTACAACAATTTGTAGGTATAGTCTGTTCCAAAAGTATGTGATGAAACTGTAAAAAACCCTGTTCAGGTTATAGTCTTACGCAATTACTCACTGGAATTAATAAAGGCTCCTGCAGACAGGCACGACGCGACTCTAGTAGAAGAATTCTGTGAAAACTACATGGAAATTGTTCTACCAGAATCGAGTCATCTGTATTTAGAAGGTTAAAACCATAGAAATGTAAAATTCATATATCTATGGTTAAAACTTTGTATCTCACGAGTTTTTCCAACAATAAAATTATTGTTGTTTGAGTAAAATTGTTAAATAGTAATTGAAAAATCATCGACAAAAAATCAGGTTTGAAATTAACGTCAATTTTCAAATGAGAAACATCTTTTAAATGATATAAAATTAAAATTTCATGTTTAAACAATAAAACAATAAAGCACCCAATTTTTAAGTGGCACAAATTGGCATCCATAAATACGTTTTCTATGGCGCAATTCTCGTAATTTTAAGAACGTTCACAGTCTGATCTCAGTCTCAATCTGTCAAAAATGCCTCTAATTTCCCTACATTTTTGACAAGTTTTTGACATTGATTGGCGCTGAGATGAGATTGCGACTACATTCTGAACATTTCTAATTACGGGAATTAGTCTTCTGACCCCTTTGTTTACATTTTCATCTGATACTTTTAGAGCAGACTATATCGTCACTATGCTCAAGAGTACAAGAAACTTCTCCATCAGAGATCACAAACAAAACTAGTTTACTGTGCAGTGGACCGGCCTAACTAAGTTAGCCGATGTTTAGCCCAGTTCCCCAAGTTCGGCTCTTGTTCTGTTTATTAAATTGTGCATCTCGAGACTTGCATTGTTAGTGTTGCGACGACTTGAGCTCAGTTCATGGTCTAATCTTCACTGTGTCGTCAGCGAATGATAAGTCTGCAGTTAGTTTTGCAACTGTTGGTGGCTGTGGTATTGAGTTATGGAACTCGATAGATTTGTTTGGATGAATGATTTGCAAACTAGCTTCCTATTGTAACTACTAAGTAGTACTGCATCCATTTATTAAAACTTGGCTTTGCATGATTAGTGCAGCTGCAGTATTTGTATGAAAATATGATTTCCAACCAATTTCTTTAATAGATTTTCACCTTTATCGCTAAAGTATAAGGTTCAAAATAGATTGGGAAAATTTGAGTTTTGGGTAGCTTGATCTGCTGGCCTTTGTACCTGCCTACTTATGTATCATCCACAACTACATTAGAACCAATCTTTGCACAAGCAGTATACATAACATACAAAATCAGCCTATAATGTTGGGAACAATATAGGCTGCTGAGAGGAGGCCTGTGTCCCTAAGTACTCTCTACGAGAGGGAGTGGGCGACAATCTACCTCGCGGGCCCAGTGCGGGTTGTACATGTCAAATGTCTTCGAATTTTTGGTTCTAGGACATGCCGGTTTCCTCACGATGTTTTCCTTCACCGTTTCGAGAGCAGTGGTGATGAAATTATTTACACAACGTAAAGCGCCTGCCAGGGTTCGAACCCACGACCTACAACTCGCAAGTCGGGGCCGTTAGCACTGGGCCACCACTACTCTCAGCTGTAGTGTTACATTGAAATGATTTGCACACTAGCAACCTAGTGCTGTAAGTACCTACCTAAGTACATTAGATCCAAGCTTTGCACAAGCAGTTTAACTTTTTCTTATTAGGCCGCGGCCGCACTACTAAGGCGACTGCGACGCGACAGCGATTTCGTGAAAACAAACTCATATAGGTACCTAGACATTTATGTCGGTGGCCGCACTCCAGAAACGACAAGCGATTTTTTTTGTTCATATCGTCGCCACCGCGTCGCTGTCGCCGTACCAATGCGGCCCCGGCCTTAATATTATGACTAGCTTTTGCCCGAGGCTTCGCCCGCGTGTAGGTCGGAAATTATCTCGAAAATTCGGGAACAAAAAAGAACCGGAAATTATCGGGAACGTACTACCGGATAAAACGTATTCTGTGTGTTAAAAAATAAAAATGTCACATGAGATATTAAAAATGTCACAGAAGTAAGCCGATAAACATTCTGTGGTCATTCTACGAATATACTTCGTATTGCACGTAAGTAAGCTTAACCACAAACCCACCAGAAGGTGTCCATCCGATAAATTATTGAATAGTCTGGAGCCGTGTGCAGTCAGGCACATTATAGTGTGATGACGGCCGCCTGCTCGTCCCATTATTCGGAATCAGAACATTTGTATGCCACACGTACACTCGCGCAGACAACGCTCCTATCGGAACGGGACGGCGACAATTTTGAATTTAAACTTTTGTATTTTAATAAGCCTCATCAGACTTTGATAGTTAACTGGAATTGAGAATGGCTTTGTTTCCGTGTGTATCCAAATGTTATGTTATTATTAATATAATTATATGTTTTTACTTAACTTTGTGTAGAAAGAATCATACTTAATTATAAAACAACTAGCTGCGCCCCGCGGTTGCACCCGCATAAGTGTCGATCCTGTGGGAATATCGGGATAAAAACTATCCTATGTCCTTCCCCGGGACTCAAACTATCTCTATACCAAATTTCATCTAAATCAATTCAGTGGTTTAGCCGTTAATAAGTAACATACAGACAGACGGACAGAGTTACTTTCGAATTTATTTAGTATGGATAGTACGGATTCACGGAATACATACATTGGAATTACATGCTTGAATGAACTATCTACAAAAGAGAGTGACAGTGGCCTAATACAAGAAGAAAATCCGGTAGTCATCACTACTGCTCTCAAAACGGTGAAGGAAAACGTCGTGAGAAAATCGGCAGGTCCAAGAACCAAAAATTCGAAGACATGTGACATCTACTAACCCGCACTGGATTGGTGGATTACGGCCCACTCTCTCTCACCGAGAGGCCTGTATCCCAGCAGTATGTATGAACATTATAGGCTGAGTGTGTATACATTGGAAACACAAAGAAAATAAACAGTTATTTTCTATTGTCGCGTCTAGTGGATATAAATAAAATACAGATACACTTCATGTAGATGCAAGCAACAAACAAACACAAAAGTTTTGGCGAGGTAAAAAAATGGGATGGGAAACGAATTCAATTTCCTATTGTGTGTTTTGTTTGTTTGAGTTGAAGGTCTACAAATCTACAGTTGATAAAAAGTACATAAAACGAACAAAGAAATCGATAACATAGGTACTTTAAGTAACTACTATTTCCACTATAGCCCTTTTTAATCGCTTAGAAATTAACTGTATGTATGAGGTCCTGGGTTCGATCCATGCGTCGGGCAAAATGTTATTGGGTTTTTCCATATGGAATTTATCAGTAGCAGCCCGGAGTCTGGATTTGTGCCTGGTTGATGGCAATAGGTTTGCCCCCTGTTGCATTGGACTTAAACAAAACCGGCAGTAGGTACACCTCTGCCAACCCTTTGCAGAATACAGCCGTGATGTTACGTTTGCGAAAAAGGCCATCGCCATCCCAAACTAACGCACACCTACTCCGAATCACACTACTATTATAAAGGCGAAAGTTTGTGAGTGTGCGTGTTTATATGTTCGTTACTTCTTCACGCTCAAACGGCTAGCCCAATTTTTATAAAATTTTGTATGGATGTAGATGGCACCCTGAATTAACATATAGGCTATTTTTATCCCGATATTCCCACGGGATCGACATTTACGCTGGTGAAACCGCGTGGTGCAGCTAGTCCATTTATAAAATCATTGAAGACAGTTAATCATAAAAACATAGTATAAATTACAGATTTTGTAGTCGAAATCCGGCATCTAAAACCCATCCGAAACACAAGTCATAGGTACGTTAATAATAAGCATGTCCACGATTGTTAATCAATCAGACATCGTCAGAGGTAGCAATACCTACCTACTCTCATGAAATATTCACGTCGAGCGAGCATCCTCACCTCTCCACCATCTACAGTTCCACACTAATAGAATGTGTGGAATACTACGGATAATATTGAATACTTGATCAATCGTAACAACGCTGTGCCCGACGGTACCGCAATTTTAAGGAATACCGATTCTGTTATCCGAATGCTATTCCGAAAGATTGTAAACGATTATGGGATTAGGATTACTGTATTATGTCAGTTTGGGGGTTAGAAATTTTGGCCTCTATAAGAAGACTATCATCGTATTATGTTGCGTGTGTTACTGAAATATCTTTCGGTGTTTGGGGAAGTAGATTATTTTTTTGTTTCATTGAAGTTAGTGGCTAAGTAATATCAGCCGCACGGGTCGTTCGATCAGGTTAAGCTACGCTTGCCGCGGTTGGTCCGTGGCAGGGTGCCATACCTATATACCAAGACCCCACCCTGCCTCGGAAAGCACGTTAAGCCGTTATAACACAGAATAACAGGTTACGGGTCGTCAGAAGACCGAAAATATGACAAAAAGTCAAACCAAGGGGTATCGTATTACCCAGTAACTGGTATTCAGCTGCATCCGATTAGACTGGAAGCCATCCCAACATAGTAGGGAAAAGGCTAGAGAGATGATGATTGAAGTTAGTAATATTGCAAAAAAAAGTCTGAAATAGTGAATCAGTGTCAACAAAAATTCTAGGTGTAGGCACCTAGAATTTTTGTTGACACTGATTTTTTTTTTTTTTTTTTTTATGGATGGGAAATCATCAAATGACCCCTCCCGCTCTGGGTGGAGCGAAGGGAGTGTCAGACTCTTACTGACTAAAACCCATCCGTGTTCCTTCCTTAGCCCTTTATGTTCCGGGGTAGCGGTAACCCTTTCGGACAATCCCGCACCCCCGGCAGGCTTCGGCCCTGGCAGGCCCCTTCCTTTATGCTGACATCTCTTTGAGGCGCGCGTGGAACACGTACGCGCCGTCCGGCACGGGCCTGGTCCTGATCGGACGGTGAGCTACCCATTACTCTCCGTCCGCAGGCCCGCGCCTACGGTGGCCGGGAGTCGTCACGCGGCTCCCGACGCCCGGAGCGTCTCCCGCGGCGGCTGGGGTGTGAGGCTCTCTCCCTCAGCCGTTCAGCCACCTCCTTCGCTAGCATGACTGCTTCGCAGAAGGAGGCGACCGCCCCCCACTCCCTCTCGCCCCGGACCATGGCTTGAACCAGGGCCGGACGCGAGAGGTCGCCGCCGCTGTCGATCGCCTCTACGAGGGCACGGCGGTGCTCCGCCCATGCGGGGCAGACCTCCACCGTATGCTCCACCGTGTCCTCTGGGCGATCCTCGCAGTGGTGACACCCGGGCGTCTCCTCCCGCCTGATGATGTGCAGGAACCTCCCAAAACATCCGTGTCCGGTGAGGACCTGCGTCAGGCGATAGGTGAGGACGCCGTGACGCCTCTCTAGCCACTCCTCAAAGAGGGGTCTTATCGCCACTATCGTGGCGTGCCCTGCGCTGGGTTGCGAAAGTCGCTCCTTCCATGCCACCATGAGATCGCGCCGGAGGTCTGTCCGCTCCGCCGCGATTTGCCGCGGAAGCGGAGTTTCCCCCCGGCTCAGTGCCTCCGCGCGCCACTCATACAGGCGCGCTAGGACTATCGCCTCCAGATCCCATGGCGGCAGTCCGGCAAGGAGGCTTGCCGCCTCGCCCGAGATCGTGCGGTACCCCCGGATCAGCCTTACAGCTACCACCTTTTGGGGCGCGTTCAGATAGTGGGCGGCTCGCCGCCGCAGAGAACGCGCCCACACCGGGGCCCCGTATAGGGCCATGGACCGCACGACCCCCGCGTAAAGCCTCCGGCAGGAGGTGTTTGGCCCCCCCAGGTTGGGCAGGAGCCGCTTGAAGGCGGCCCCGGTCCTCTCCAGTTTGGGGGCCAAACGTCGGAAGTGTTCGACGAAGTTCCACCGGCTGTCGAGGACGAGACCCAGGTATCTCATCGTTGCCTCGACGCCGATGTGAACCCCTCCCACCGTTAGTTGGGATCCCGATGGTGGCCCGTTCCGAGGCCCATGGAAAGACATGGCCTCGGACTTGTGCAATGCTACCTCGAGACCCAACCGCCGGATTCTTTCCACGACTATCGCAACCCCGCGTGTCATCGCGTCGGCCGCCGCCTGATGCGACCTCCCTTGCGCCAGGACCAGCGTGTCATCAGCGTAGCAAACCACGCTGACGCCATCAGGGAGGTCGGCCCGCAGCACCCAGTCGTAACCGATGTCCCACAGGAGCGGCCCCAGAACCGATCCCTGTGGGACACCGCACGACATCTCTCGCCGGTTCCACTCCCCGTTGCGACCGGGGTAGATGACGGCTCTGTCCGTCAGATACGCCCCAACTACTCGACGGAGGTAGGTCGGCACCCGGTGATACCGGAGTGCCTCCCCAATACAGCTCCAGGGCAGGGTGTTAAACGCGTTGGCGATGTCGAGTGACACCGCCACGACTACCCCACCCCGGGTCACCGCGTCCCCCGTCGTGAGGGCTCTCACGCGCATGATGGCGTCCACCGTCGAGCGCCCCTTGCGGAAGCCAAACTGGCTATCCGCAAGATCCGGCCCCGTCCTCACTAGGTGCCCGACGAGGCGGCCTGCAATCACTCTCTCAAAGAGCTTGCCGACCTCGTCGAGCAGCACTATGGGCCGGTATGCGGACGGAGAGTCCGCAGGGCGCCCTGGCTTCTGAATGAGGACCAGCTTCCCCGTCTTCCAACGGAGTGGAAACTGGCCCCTCTCCATGCATGCGCTTAAGAGCGCCTCTAGTCGAGGCCCGAGAGCCCTCGAGGCCAGGACCCAGACTTTACCCGGCAAGCCGTCGGGTCCTGGGGCGGTATTTTTGGCCTTCAGCCTGCCTACCGCCGCTCTCAGATCTACCCCGGTCACTTCAGGGATGTCGTCGTCGTCGTCTTCGTGGTTCGCTTCGGGCACCGCAAGTGGCGGAGCCATGGGCGGGGGAGTATGCTCCCCCCGTGAAGGGAACAGAGTGCTCACCACCTCCTCCACCAGCTGTGGGCGGAGACTCTGCGTCAGCGGGGGGGCCCAGGTGCGGAGTTTATTCCGCACCATTTTGTAAGGGCGCCCCCATGGATCTCTGTTCAGAGTCTACACCATCTCTTCGCGGGCCGTATCCTTGGCCCGCTGGACAGCCCCTTGGAGGGCGGTCTTCGCCGCTCTGTACCCCTCGTACAGCTCCGCCCCCGTGGCTTCCGCATCCGGAGGGCGGATGCGGAGCCTGCGGTGCCTGGTGTACCGGTGTCGCGCGTCGACGCACGCCTTGCGTAGCGACTCCACCTCCTGCGACCACCAGTACACCTGACGTCGGGCGCACCCTGGCCGGACTCGGGGCATTGCCACGTCACATATATCGGACATGGCCTCCTGGAGCCATTCCGCCTCATTGTCAATATCGGCAGGCCTGTCCGGTGATGACACCCAGGCCTGCACGATCGAGGCTTCCAGGAGGAGCTCCCGGTCCAGCTGCTTCAGCGCCCACCGCGGACCACTCGGGACCTGCTGGACCAGCGCGCTAGAGGTCTGGGTGGAGACGTCGAACCGGATATACCGGTGGTCGGAGTAGGTCTCCACCTCCTCCATGACGCGCCAGTCACTGACACGCTGTGACAGAGCGGGGCTGGCAAACGAGATGTCCACTACGGACTCACCCCGCATCCGCACTAGGTGCCTACCCTGCGTTCGAAATTTCTTTTCCAAACATGTAAACAGATGTTTTTTGGAAAAATAACTGTAACAATGATCAGTTTGTGCTAAATCTTTTTTTAATCACTTTTTCAATAGTTATTCTGAAAATAACTTAATCTAAACTTGGTTATAGTTGTTATTTATTTAAGTGGAAATGACATAAGTTTGATCATTGTAGTCACAGCCACTGTAATATAGAAGGTACCGGTACGGTTTCACTTGAAATTATATTTTTAGTTCACGATCGCTTTAAGGACTTTCCCCACAAACGAATAAACAAGATTCTTAAAATCTTTGAATATAATATTGAGTCTTTTAAAGATCTTTACGGTTTTGTAATTTTATTTCCAAAAGTACTTCGATATAATTCGGAATCGACATTAAAATTGTCTCTTCAGTTGAAAATCGCCTAGAATTCGGTCGAGCACCCACAACCACAAAACGCTTTTGGGCCTGGGAATTCCATTAAACTTTTTGTCCTATCTCACGTACAGAATAATTACGGAGCATTCAAGTTACTTGACCACTGGCCTGGCAAACTATTGAACTTATTGTATTCAAGTTTGTAAAAAGTAAGTGCTCCTTTTGGGGCAGCCGTGAGACACACGCTATTGTTGCTAAAACATTAAGGCTCATTTACACAGGGTAAGTAACTGACTCCAAACTCGAGACAAGTCAGTGCTTTTTTTTTAGATGGTAAATCATTAAATTACCCCTCCCGCTCTGGGTGGAGCGGAAGGGAGTGTCAGACTCTTACTGACTAAAACCCATCCGTGTTCCTCCCTTAGCCCTTTGTGTTCCGGGGCAGCGGTAACCCTTTCGGACAATCCCGCTACCCCGGCAGGCTTCGGCCCTAACAGGCGCCTTCTTTTATGCTGACATCTCTTTGAGGCGCGCGTGGAACACATACGCGCCGTCCGGCACAGGGCCCTGACCCGATATTTACCTAGTGTAAATTGAATTTGGTGTCAGTAGTACTGACTTCACTGGCTCCAAATTCAATTTACAGTAGGTAAATATCAGACTTTATTTTCACTTTTTATTATATACTAGCTTCTGCCCTCGACTTTATCCGCGTGAAATTTCTTGAACCCGACTACACCTGTCCGCGGCATTACTTCGTTTTCGTTTATCGTTCATTCAGACTTTTTTTCTCCGCTCCTAAGGATCATAGCGTTACATATTATGTTAAATAGCCTACAGCCTTCCTCAAAAATTGGGCTATCAAATCCAAACCAATTTTTTAAATCGGACCGGCAGTTCCAGAGATTAACGCGTTCAAACATACAAACAAACTCTTTAGGTTTATTATTAATTTAGTTCAGATCGTATTTCACGTTCTGTGTTCAAATAAACGTGTTTCTATCTCTCTTCTAAATATTTCCAGTTACATGAAGGATGTGTCTTGAATAATGAAAAACCATTGAATTTCCATAAGGCCTATTACGCACTGTCGACTGGTCGCTTGCGACTCGGTCCCTCGGCGACCAAAACATAGGCATTTTCCGGCGACCAAGTGCGTAAACACCTATTTAAATTATAGTAAGTCACAGTCACCGTCGACCGAGTCACCGGCGACCAGTCGACAGTGCGAAATAGCTCTAAAGCCGGAACCGCCAGTATTTTATTTTTAAGAAAAGTTTTATTTATTTATTTAAAATGGAAAGTCTTATCAGGGCCCTTAATCATAATCATAACAAGTCTGGATTGTATTGAAACCGGTCGATCTAAAATAACCCTGTATAGCCTAATTAAAAAATACTTACACCTTACTAATAAACGTATTATATCAGATGAATAGTTACGCACCGATTTCTCTCTTTCAGTCGTCAGTAATTCGACATCCGAAAGAAGAAGACAAAGCGTTGTGTAACTATAAAGACGCTATACAACGTTTATTAGTAAGGGGTTAAGTGGGTAGTAGGTATGTGTAATGGATATAGCATTTCTGGGAATGAAAACGAAACTCATCAGCTGCATAGCGCAGACTCAATATCGGCGTTTGTCAGACGCAATTAGTATAATTATTTATTATAATTATCTAGAATATAAGTACATTAGGTCTTTAAATTAAATTCATAATTACAAAGACCACTTTGCATGTGGTGTTTGCCTGTAATTGGTTGTGCAGCTAGACTTAAGACACAATTACTTGTATGTTCCTAACTGTATAATGTCTGTAGCAACTGTTGGTGAACCTTAATTAAATAAATAAATAAATAAATAAATAAATAGCCGCCTATAATCCAGTGTAATTTTGTACACAAACTGGTTATTCCATTGCGCGTATATCATAAACTACTGTTACAACTTCAACAGGTAAAGGTATTATAATACTCAATACATTACTCCTGCATGTTTTGAGCTCGAAACATGCACCAACCATGCTACCGCTTTGAATGTAAGTAAATTCTTAACATGCTTTATTAAAATCATACTAGAAGAGCTCACGATTCCACTTATAGGCCGACCGCTTAACTGAGACGTAGCCTGAGGTACTGCGCGGTGCGGGAGGGGTGATAGTCGTCACAATTTAAACGAATCACTGTGCTTTTGCATCACGTCACCACACCCCTCCCGCAACGCGCTGCTACCTCAGACAATGTCTTAGTTAAGCGGTCAGCCTATAGTTTGCATACACACGAGGGACACGCGTCGACGATAGAGGTAAGTGGCACCATTGACGCGTGTCGGCGACAGCTGTGCATTTGATCACAGTACTATACACGAGCGACACGCGTTGACCGCTCTTGCCGACACGCATCGACGGTTGCAGTTGCCTCTGTCGTCAACGCGTGTCGCTTGTATGTATGTACACTTAGTACACCTTCCTTCTCCTGGCTATTATCCTAATTTATTTTGTATCAGCCTTCCTAGTACGTCTGCGCCACACCCGTACCGGTTGTGGGTTGTCTCTTTGTTGTGTTGCTTGCTATAATTTTTTATTGCTCGTAGCCAAGTTATTGGTGGTCGTTCACGGCCTCTTTTTTCATCCCAACTATAATAATAATTATAAAAGCGAAAGTAAGTTTGTTTGTTACCTTTGCACGTCTAAACCTCTGAACCGATCATCCTGAAAGCATATACGTTATTACGTTGTCAGATGTACAGAAACGGACATATACCTTTCATCCCGAAAAAAAAGTGCTGTTCCCGAGGAAAACAACAATAACGTTATTATGATAATAGATTACTTAGAGAATTTACGTAGCCAAAGGAACGTGAACAAGTCAAAGACATTTAAACGATCTTAGACAAACTGTGTAATCCGACACAGTTCATCCCCAGTTCATTCGTTTAAAAAAAAAAGATGAAACTGACCGATTCTGCGTTCAAAGTGTGGGTCGAACATTTGATTTTCTAAAATTAAAATTTTCATAAGACAGCCTTTCGAGCTAAAGGAGCTGTAGGTACAAACAATGTAACCGTTTTGTTCAACCAATAGAATTTAAGTATTACACATTTAATACACAGAAACTCGCGTCTATTGGCGTTTACAATCACAAGCAGACAGATACAGGCAGCTCTACTATCGCAATTTATAATATAATATTAGCCCCGATACCCATAGATAACTATATAAATGCCAGTGGTCGTTCGAGACATAAATTCCAGAAACTGTGCAGATTAAAGCACATTGATTGTGAAATACTGACACTGCACAGGTAATACGATAATGCTCTCACGTCCAGCCTGATCGAATAATCGGCCCAATGAGCGTAATCGTGTAGAATAGATAGGTTACAGAAGGCCGGCTCCAAACAACAAGCGCAAACGCACGTACACACATCGACTTGACTTGCGTCGATAGACTGTTCCAAAAATATCTAATGAAAGTGTAAACAAACCCTGTTCCGCAGTCTAATTGTGTCACACACTCAAACACAATCCGAATCCTTTTGAAGGATATTGCTAAACCATTGCTTCATATCTTCAATAAAGTCTGCTCAATTACGTAAATAACGCAATGAATGTTGTTAAACTGTCAAAATTAAGAAGAATTAAGAAAGAAGAATTAAGAGAAGAAGATCTGTATTTACAAGGTTTCAGCGTTATATCTCAAAACTTTTCCCAACAATAATTGTTTGAATAAAATTAGTTATTGAAAAATCCTCGACGAAAATTGGGGTTATAAAACTAACCTCAATATTGTCAAATATAAAACAGCTTCAAACGGTGATTTAAAATTAGGATTATTTAAATAACCAAATCAGAGCACTTAATTTGTAAGTAGCACTACAAATTACGAGAGCAGTGGTGGCCCGACTTACGGTTACGAGTTGTAAGGTCATGGTTTCGACCTCAGGCAGGCACTATACTTTATGTAATTCGTTTCATCACTACTGCTCTCGAAATGTTAAAGGAAAAAATCGTAAGGAAAATGTCCTGGAACCAAAAATTCGAAGACATGTGACATCTACCAACCCGCACTGGGCCCGCGTGGTAGATAACGGCCCACTCTCTCTCACAGAGAGGAGGCCTATGTCGCAGCAGTGGGAACATTATAGGCTGATAATGCTACAAATTGGCATCCACAGGTATGTCTTCTGATTCATTTGTTTACATTTTCATCAGATACATTTTGAACCATATGTACCGCGAGTGAAAGCGCGCTCGCGAATGGCATTTGTTTTGAGGTAGTCCAAGATCGCTGTTCGTACGCGTCTATGTATGCGTGAGCCTTTCGCTCGTGGAGTATTAGAGCCGCCTGAGCTTCTGTACCAATCTATTCTGTGGTAATAGGCTTTCGGGCTGGAACTATTATTTGCTTATATTATAGTCCAACGAGTCAATTTACTATTTGACGTGATATGTGGTCAGGATTAGCTTATTAATCGCTAGAATTTGATTGGTCTTTAGTAAATCTATGGGATCATTTGATGAACTAGAATACTTAATAGGAACTATTGTTTATTTGATCTTGTAAGAGATAATATGTGACATCTACCAAATTGCACTCGGCCCGTGTGGTAGATTACGGCCCACTCCCTCTTACAGAGAGCAGGCCCAACAGTGAGAACATTATAGGCTGATTATTTGTAATCAATAATCTTCTGTATTGAGGGTGCCCCTATATAAAGATTACCTTAACAAATGTAAACCTAAATCTTGTTAGTAACTCGGTCAACATTTCAAATATCAATCTTCTAATCAATTGTCCATTCCAGGGCTCTCGGAATCTCGTTGTGAGAGTCACCAGCAAGTACTAATCAAGCACCCGACTCCAGTAATTGACTCGATTGAAACACTCGCTATCTCAATGTATCTCAACTTGAAAATAAATTTAAATTTTCTAATTGAAATGGTACGAATTTTAAGAGGTCTAAACTGAGGCGATTATCGGTCCTTCTTCCTGAATTTTAATATCAAGTTCTTTAAGAAGGTAGGTATTATTGAGTTTAGCCTTTTAGCTTATTTTTCAACGGATAATCCTATGATAACGAGATGGTTATCTTTGGAGTTTCTAATCGTGATAGGATGACTTGTAAGGGATGGGATTACTATTCGATGGTTTCGTTGCCATGATACTCCTTGCAGGATATTTTGGGCTTTATTTGGAACATTCTGTTGACCTTTCATATCTTCTATGTTACCTAAACTGTACCTATTATCTTTTTTATTAGCATATAAAACCAGCCAACAGGTTTGTCGTAACAGTATGATTACTAAACTTGGCGTCTCATTAAAGTTTTCTCAAGAAACTTACATGTAAGAATAACAATGCCACAAATCCATGATCCACATACGGGTAACCGCGATTCCTTTTAATGATTGCAGTGAATGACACCATAAACTGTAGTCACTCTATATTTTCTCATCATGAAGTAAAGGACTACAAACCGTCCAGCAACCTAATATTAAAATGGCATTGCTTACAAACCTATTATAGCAATGTTTGCTACATCCCACGCTCGTGAGACCAGTCTTAAACAAAACAGGTATTCAGAAAGTAGATCTTTTATGACATATTAGCTGACCCAGCGAAGTTCGTACCGCCTCAGATTTTTTGAAGTGAAACTTCTTTACGCACGCTTGACTTGAGGAGTAAGCTGGCGAATGCGTGGCGTAAGTGTTACGAAAAGTGTGATCGGGCGAGGCGAACGGGAGTTGAGTGGGGGATACAAGCAAGAGAAAGCAGTGCGCGCGCACATTTTCTTTCTCTCTTCCTCTCATAGCCAAATACGTTCCGTATATCTAAGCACAGTGCAGGCCTATTGTCTGTATCACAGTGTAGGAGCAAGAGAGAGCAGTGCACGCGCACATTTTCTTTCTCTCTTTCTCGAAATTTCACTTCAGTCGTGTGGTCATAAGCACACTCGGTTTTTTTTTTTGTTATTTTTCCCTTGGAACCCTCACGGCGGGCGTCCCCAGAATACACCCTACCAAAGTTTCATCACAATCTGCCCAATGGTTTCGGAACGCATAGAGGACAAACATAAAAACATTGACTTTTATTTATATAGATTTACACGTACATTATTTGGTCAATATTCTTTAAAAGTAGATGGATCATGATTTCTTAGCCGACTGATCCCTGTGAGGAAATGCCGAAACCAAATTAGAGGTCATGGTCTCATATAAAGTCCAACTATAATATTATTTAGATTTTACGTAAGTCTACAATGCAGAACTAAGTGTCTGGAAGGACATTTTGAAGAAAGAGCCAGGTCAGTATTATATTTAACCATTTCTACATACTTTATCATACGAAAATGATTACTAGATAAACTGAAGATGAATAGGTGTTTTAGAGTTGTAAGTCTTGTATTTTACCATACTTAGATTCGTATTTATAAAAATGCGGTGCGGGGGCGCACATTGCTTTAATGCTTAATCCATATTTCCTGTCGCCATTTATATTGAAAAAAAAAGAGGCAGGAGTTCTTTATAATCTTGCGCAAATTAAGTGGTCTTGCATTCTCTTGATAAGTAAAACTTGTTCTTCATAAATGCGTGCTACGTTATCATAAATCTCAATCTTGTTATGTTGTGTTACTTTTATTAAAAAATTAAGTTGAACATCACACAATCACCTGTTTTGAATTTCCGCGCAAAAATTCTAGAGACTCCTAGTGGAATTGTGTTATTTCGGTACCCGGGCCACATATCGCTCATTTGGAGAAACATCGACGTTGATGTATTTTTTCCTAAAAATGAGTTACTCGTACATATCGCCACACCTAGATCTAAAGAGAGCTAACTCTAACATCTAAATATTTGAGGTATGCATACCATCGAATTCCTTAACTCACTACCTAGCGACCAACAAAACAAATGCAAAAACTTATAACATCATTGTTCTAACTGCATTTAAAAAGTATTGATCAATACAGCAAACTCCTGTAGTGCATAGGGAGATGGTAATCAGTTTTTCAACTTTTCTGAAAAAAAGTGTTTTTTTTTTTATTTAATCGCTGTTTAGATTTAGGTGTGCGATATGCCAAAGCACTTAGAAAGCGTATTAACGTTAGGAAAACAAGACTTAAATTAAAAAAAAATAAGCAGTCACGTCGATTTTTCTCCAAATGAGCGATATGTTCAGCAGTCTCAGACTTACGATTACGACCTGTAAGCCTTATGAGACAGCTGCAGAACACAGTAACATGACTTCTCCAAAAATATGAAGAAGTAACTTCTAAATCCATACTAATATTTTAAATTCGAAAGTAACTCTGTCTGTATGTTACCTTTTCACGCCTAAACCACTGAACCGATTTCGATGAAATTTGGGATAGAAATAGTTTTGAGTCCCGGGAAAGGACATTGGATAGTTTTTATTCCGATATTCCCACGGGATCGAAACTTACGCGGATGAAACCGCGGGGCGCAGCTAGTATGATATACCACCAATAGTTCCTATAGTACACCCATATTTCGCCAGTTATGTTTAAATCTCATGTAACAGGAAGCAAACCTATTGCCATCAACCGGACACATTATCAAGACTCGAGGCTATTGAGGAATTCCTGATGCAGGAAAAACCCAATAACATTTTGTCCGACCCGGGAATCAAACGCGACCACTACACCAATGAGGTAGACTATTTCGAAGCACCTTACTCCAAAGAAACACAAAACCTGACACATGTATAAAAATAAAACAAAGTCGGGTTAGTTACACCATCTAAAACTCAAGCGCAGCAGGTCCGATTTTTATGATCTTTGATATGTTGGATTTGTCTCCGAACGACAATCAGAATAACTAATAAAACACGGGAAAAATTCACGAAAAAAAAATTATAATGAAAATAATAATTCATTTTCTCATACATTTTGTATGAAACGGCTTCTTTAATAATATCTCGAGAACGGATTGACTGATTTCAATTCTGAGGCGGTACAAAGTTCGCCGGGTCAGCTAGTTATCCATAATAAAGAAGCTTTTACTTATAAGGTAACAGGAGATATCCCATCATCGTGTATATCGATACAATGGGGCAAGCAACCGTCTCGGTCCGACGCATGGGAATCACCCGACCCCGTGAGTTCACGGGAACATAGCGTTAATTATATCTCTTACCTCTATTTATATCATGTTAGTAAGAAAGCGTAATTGGGCGACAGTTATTTTTATTATGATATATTAAAGTTATGTGCTCATAAAATATACAGAATCCCATTAAAATAGGTGGATAAAAACACAGCGCTCAGTACGTCTAACCAGAGATATCCAAGCAAAAAAAAACACTGATTAAAGTGATTTTATTTTGACCTAAAATAATAAATTGCCGTCACATTAGTGTATTTTCGTTAGCTGATTATTTTTCTTGTAAGTATCTAATGCGTTTTTCTTTATTAATCATCGTCATTATTTTGGTGGTCTGAATGATTTCTAAAAGTTTGTCGATCTACTTTAATATAGGTTGGTTAGCTCTTTCGTAACTATGTTGTAGTTTAATTGTAATTTGTTCTACAGAGAGTGGGGTTCTGGGTTCGATTCCCAGGTCGGGCCAAGTGTTATTAGGTTTTTCCATTAGGTAGTTCTTAGTAGGTAACAGCCCAGAGTTTGGAAGTTGGCGGTGTGATATCGCCGTGCCTCGGAAAACACGATATATAAGCCGTTGTTTCTGCGTCTGATCTCTCTCCAGTTGTGTCGGATTGACGTCCCATCGGACTAGGAGAGTGAAGAGAGAGTTCACCTGTGTCTACGCACACACTTGTATAGGTACTGTACTCGTAATATCTCTCGCACCCACCGGCTAGTCTCTGCTGCGATTGGTCACCATAGCCGAAATTCGGTCTGGAGGATTATTATTAACCTTTTGACTGCTTGTGTTGCATATACGAGTATGCGACACATATTTCCGTGCCCCTGCCTCTCGTGTAGTATTTCTGCGACAGAGAACGTGCATTATTTTTTCGTTCTATTTTCGTCCTATTAACTGCGTGGTGCAACTAAAACCATTATTAAATAAAGATAGAAAGTTTTTGATTGATTGACTTTTTGAGACAAGGATTTCTCCTCCTTATTTATTGTAGATATTATTTTATCGATTTGTAGCCGCGCGCTAGGGGCACGGCAATTGATATTTAGCCAAGCGTTTGAAAGGTTAATTTGTATCGAGAACGAGTTGCAGAGGGAATCAATATTTTAATGAAAGATGGACGTATTCAAAATCGATTTTTTCCTAAAATTTTGATAGAAATGTTATGGTGTTACGAACATAGTAGGTATTATCGGAACCATACCATTCTGAAGTAGTTACGTCTTCTTTCAAAGTTGCAATATGTATTTCAAGAGCAAAACGCTTTTATGCTTGTGACTGTTTAGAGGCTTGAACTGATAGGAATGGTTTCTACTGCAGTTAAAATAAGATCTTTATAAAACGCTATAAATATGTTTTTCAACTTGCAGGTACAAGCGACGTGTCGCCGCTACACTACTGGTTTTTATGTATTTCCACGAAATACCTTCCGTGGCTAGCGACACGTCGACTGCCACGATTTTCATAGAAATACGTAGAAACTAGTAGTGTCGCGGTGACACGTCGCCTGCTGCTCTCGTCTGCAGTCCGCTACGGACGAGACACTCCGAAGAGTGAGTGCCGTAAAATAGTACTCACTTTCAATCTTCAAGACATACTTTATTCACTACTACAACTACGTGGAAACAGAGAGTAAAACTAGAAATACTGCCCCTAATTTTAACTTTAAAAACGAAGGAAAAATGCAGTTTTCACACAAATAAACCATCTATAACATAGAACTACACCCAAAACTCCCGTCCAACTTTCCTTCAAAATTTTTAACGTGGGTAGTTTAAGTTTCCACACTTCCCTAGGTGAATGGACGCGTAAATCGTGGCCAAGCGGGGTAGTGAAAACACAATACGCCACCAGGGAGGTATTTGTCTCAGCAACTTGGCCGGGTCGCGTCCCGTGTGTTATTTATCCTCTGCAGTGAGCCATTCCTTTTTAGCTGTTATGTTATTTAACTTTGAGAATTTTTCGGTACTATGATAGCACTCGTTTATGGGAGACTGGCCGGAGAAGAGGAAGGGGAAGACTGGAAAGCTATGTGGAAGACCGTTGCCCAGCAGTGGGTCAATACAAGCTAAATATAAAAAAAAAATTATAAATTGAAGTAACATTGAGTTTTTTGTTTCATCGTAATCAGTTCACACCTAAAAAAACCGGCCAAGAGCGTGTCGGGCCACGCTCAGTGTAGGGTTCCGTAGTTTCCCGTCCGTCACAATAAGTGTTCCCACGTACAATTCGATAATACCCGACCCAATGTAATAAGTACCTACAGCGCCATCTCTCGGGGAATTGGGTTACTAATTAATACATAGACGTGCCAGAAGTTTTCGGTGGTAATTTTGGATTGCGAGAACCGATTTTAATAATTCTTTTTTTGTTTGAAAAAAGATACGTTCAGGATAATAAAATATGTAAACAAAGTTAAAAAAAATGCTTGCATATACGATTATACTACGAACTTAGTCCAGAAATGATTTTGTACAACTTTTTGTCTTTTTTGTACAAAAACTGTTGTTTCTATCAAGTTCAAAATAATTTTCCTAGAAAGTCCTTATAAAGTTCTACTTTTCAGATTTTTTTTCATATTTTCTAAACATATGGTTCAAAAGTTAGAGGGGGGGGACACATTGTTTTTTACTTTTGGAGCGATTATTTCCGAAATTATTGACATTATCAAAAAATGATTTTAGTAAACCCCTATTCATTTTTAAATACCTTTCCAACAATATATCACACGTTAGGGTTGAAGTTTAAAAAAAAATCACCTCCCACTTTACATATAGGGGGGCTACCCTAATAAAACATTTTTTTCCAATTTTTATTTTACCACTTTGTCGGCGTGATTGATATACATATTGGTACCAAATTTCAGCTTTCTAGTGCTAACGGTCACAGAGATTAAGCGAGGACGGACAGACGGACGGACGGACAGACAGACATGGCGAAACTATAAGGGTTCCTAGTTGACTACGGAACCCTAAAAAGACGGGTTGCACTCCGGGAGTGCCGGCAGAAGAGAAAACTTGAATATTAACGTTGAAATTAATCAATTATTAATTTAATTAATATAACAAATTTTTTTTCACTACTTCTGCGTCACTTTTTTCATTTTACGTCCACGTCCACGTCCACGTCCATCCATCCATCCATCCATCCATCCATTGTCGTGTGTCACTTGGTTCACTTCGGTTGGCGCCGCCGTAGAAAGAGAGGGGGGGGGGGAAATCTCTCCTGACGGTCACGTGTCCTGACGCGATGTCCTGACGCGAGTTTAACATTTTTTACCCATTACAAAAAGTGTGCAACGCCGCTAAAGAAGTTTTCACTTCAAAAATCTTTTACAGTTTTCACCACCATTGCTCCCAAAACGGTGAAGAAAAACATCGTGAGGAAACTAGCATGATTATCCCAGAACCAAAAAAATCGAAGACATGTGATCTACCAACCCGCACTGGGCTCTTGTGGAAGATCACGGCCCACTCCCTCGCACAGAGAGGAGGCCTGTGTCCCAGCAGTGGGCACATTATAGACTGATTATGTAAATTAAAAAATGTAGCAGACTGAATAAACCGCTCCGAATCAGAAGGTCTATAAGGGATATGTCATTGTTTGCAGAACGTCGACATGCAATGTCTTGAGTGGCAAAACCACGTACAATTCCAAGGGTGCAATTGAAGGACTAAGTGCGGAAACCAAACCCTTTACCTAGAACAAAGATATGTAGGTATATTGCGGAATTTGGCGTTGCTGTGCTTGTGAGGCGGTAAACGACCACCACAGTGAATTTTTTTATAGGCACGTAAGTACCAAGAAGGCTGAGTTAAAGGCTGTAAACGACCATAATTGCTTTGCTAAGATTACCCCATAAACCCTACCATAAGCACTTTTTGTTTTGCGCAAACGAACAATGCTGATCCTAAGGCGGCTGTTGCGGGAAATTGCCTGAAGACCCACGCTTGGAAATGGATTATTGATCACATCAGCATTTTGTTATTTTAGGATAGGTTATTGCTGTTGTTGCTGAACATCCTCAAAGTAAAAAGTGAGAGTTATTTTATAGGTTTTTTTTTTTGCAAGCGGTTCCGACCGTGTTGAGGTCGGAAATTGTTTCATGGGAACGTACTGCCGGGATAAAAGTATCCTATATCCTAACCCAGATCATGGTCTACCTTTGTGGTAAACATCGAAATCTGTTTACCCATTAATACGTTGACTGCCAAACAACAGACACAATAGAAAATCTATTGTTCGCGGTCACCATTGACCGCGGCGGCAGTCAATGTCTTAAGGAGTGAAATGGCAACAGAGACATACCGAGTTATACTTTTTTTTTCAAGTTAGCTTACACTATCCTGCTGTTGAGCAAAGGCCTTCCCCAAATCCTTCCAGGCATCCTTTTCTAGAGCTACCTCGATGCAACCCTTGCGGTACGCGTCTAGATCGCCTATACCTACTTTCGCATTTATAATAAAACTAGTATGGATCATCATCTGCCTAGCCTTTTCCCAACTATGTTGGGGTCGGCTTCTAGTCTACATGGAACGACTGCCTATCTGACCTCCACAACCCAGTTACTGGGTAATACGATACCCCTTTTGTAACACTGGTTGTCAAACTTTCGGGCTTCTGACGACCCGTAACGACTGTCAAAGATCCACAAATGACAGCCGGGACCAACGGCTTAACACGCTTTCCGAGGCACGGATGGGTCTCGTTATGTAAAGATGGTCACCTATCCACAGACCAACCGCGGCAAGCGTAGCTTAACCTGATCGATTGACCTGTGCGGCTGTTATTATTCAGCCACGGGCCCCCAAATATTACTATGGATATAGGAACAAATTACCGAAGCAGAAAGGTAAGTGAGCGAAGTAAGACAAAAGTTTTAAATGTCCTGATTTATTCATTGAACTCAAACAGCCATGAACTCGCTGTTCTTCAACAACCTACTTAATTACATCCAATCATAATGGAACATCATTGATTACCTTCCACTGATTCTAAGGTGCGTGGGATGGCAATGCCACGTTTCTTATTCACTTCCAGTTTAACATGATACGATGTAATCTGAGACATTTTGCACGCTATGCCGTGTGGCCTGGCTTTGAATAGACTATCCCGTTATTATCTAAGACACAAAGTGTACCTATTTTGTTCACTGTTTTTACCCTACTACGGCAAAGCCAAAGGAGGGTTATGATTTTAACCGGCTAGGTATGTATGTTCATCCTCACATCAGATACGTCATTATTATTTCAAGTAATTGAAGCACAAATCAGACAGAATACGTGTGACTACGGTTATACAAAAACTGGGAGTATTCCTCCAAACGCACCAACTTTGAAACGCACCAAATGAAACGTCTATCAATATCATTTATTACGAATCCTTCATGCTCTTCTCTTTGTTTCGTCGTTGATGCATTTTGAGGAATAACATTATAACATTTTTTTTTTTGTTTTTTTTTTCGAGTTATTCTTTTGGTGCGTTTCGAGGAATACCCCAAAAACTGATGCTATTTTTAATTTTCCTGACTGTGATGTCATGTTTATACCTTTTTAGTTGGCTTTTGTGTTGTAGTCGGGTTTTAGCTTTTAACTTTCTTTTTTTTTGTTTTTAATTTTGTAATATTTGTATGCCACTTGCTGTGACAGGATAGTGATACTTACATACTTCATAAACTGTGTGTGCACAATAAATCTAATTGATTTTACTGCGATGGACAGGTCCATTATCGTCTGCTTAGCCTTTTCCCATGTTGGGGTCGGCTTCCAGTCTAACCGGATGCAGCTGAATACCAGTATTTTACATGAAGCGACTGCCTATCCCACAACCCAGTCACTGGGTAATACGATACCCCTTGGTAAGACTGGTTGTCAGACTTTCAGGCTTCTGACGTCCGGACGATTAACAAATAAAGTAAGTTACATATAGCTACCAATAGGAATATGGAGAAGCGCCTAGGGCAACTGGCAGTGAATGATTTTTCAATGTTCACTTTTTCATAATTAAATGTCTGATAATCCACCAATTTATCATAATATATGAACAGCCGCGGTAAAAGGTACTAATCAGTCGATACTGGTAAATTAATATTATAGCCACAAATGACTACACTGAGACCTAATATCAACATAATTTGGGAAACTGTTTCCAAAATTATATTGAGGTCAGGTTTCGCACTGATGACGATTATTATAATTATTTTCCATAGAATAAAGACTTTGTGTTGTAAGTAATATAATCCTGGTAATTTGCAACGTGCAGAACATGACAACCAGAAACCAGTAAAGGAGGGAGTATAATACCAGATAGAAAAATATCCTTACTAAACCGTTGATATCCTTATAAGGACAGAGAAATTGCTCACAAAAATCCTTCTCCCAAGACGAAATAGGGTGTACTATATGGATCATTTCAGCGTCTTTGTGTAGCCTGTACCTATTCATCACGTCACGAATCAGCTGACGACCCTCTTCATAATATCGTATTCGCTAGGCTTTGTTGACATAATGCGTCAACGGCTCATTTACTTACTCGTTTTCCTCAAATTCTTTTGGGACCACGGGACTGCCTTTTTTGGAGCTCTTGTGTAACGTAGGTAATAGAATTTTTTATAATGTTTAAAGTGTCATTTTAATGTTGGTTTTATGATACTTTATGGTCTTAACCGCTTAATTTTTATTATCATGCTTCTTTTGCCACGGAACGTGAAAAAAAAAATGTTATTGTTTTGATGATTTTAAAACTTAAATGGTCCATAATACTTCGTCATTTATTAACCAGTCCTACCTTGTGGAGCTTGGATAGGCAGTCGCTTCATGTAAAATACTGGTATTCAGCAGCATCCGGTTAGACTGGAAGCCGACCTCAACATAGTTGGGAAAAGACTAAGTTTGAAAACCGAAGGGTTTTCAAACTTAGTCTTAAGAGAGTCTTAGTCTTAGGGGAGGCGTATGTCTTGGGGAAGCCCAAGACATACGCCTCCCCCAAGCACCGCTACTTCGAGCGGTTCTGTGCTTCCCACATCCACTGGATTCCTGTGGCCTTAACAAGGTCATCGGTCCACCTTGTGGGAGGCCTTCCACGCTACGTCTTTCGATACCTGGTCGCCACTCCAAAACCTTTCGGCCCCATGGCATTTACTAATTGTTTACTCATACGTTGGTAACTATTGTGATGTACTATTAAATGTAGCACACAACTCACTGGCAACACTGTGGTCTGTCACGCTTTAGCCTGGGTGGCGACAGGACGTTCCCTTTGGGTTGTTGTGTACTTACTGATAATTCGGCCGTTTTATCCCTAAACCCTAAGCCCCTAATGGTAGATTATAGTGAACACCACAACTATTAAAGCGTGTTTCGCATAAAAACCACTTCCTAGCCCAAACGTAAACCCATAACAATAAACTTTATCCACCCGTCAAGTTTAACCGCCAGCTTTACCAAAAAGCATATCAAATTAAAACTGATCAACTAGCCGTAAATAAAATGCTCAGCACGAAGAGAGTATTCGTTTAACAGACCATTAATTAAAACCTAGTTCTGCTCAACTTTGGCGGGCGAAAAAGTCGCGCTTCAATGGACATAGGTACCTAATTGTTCGTCTGTTGTTGGCTTATGTGGTTTAGTGTGGATATGCCATTAAAACTGGATGTTCTGATCAATTGAATGTACAGACGCCAGCACATCAACCTACTACATTCTGTCTAATTTCTTTAATAGATTTTCAACTTTATCACTAAAGCATAAGGTTCAAAGTTGATTGGGAAAATGTGACAGTTTCGGGTAGGTTGATGTGCTGGCGTCTGTACAACACACTATCAGTAGCAAAGGCTTTCATTTTGACAGTTCAACAACATTCATTGCGTTATTAACGTTGTTTAGCAGACAAATTTTTTGAACATATAAAGCAATGTATTAGCAATACTTATGCTTCAATTGTTTCAGATTTAGATTGATAGTTTAATACGCAATTAGAGTGCTATAATTAGACCTACATAATCTATATATTTATTATTATAAATGAAAGTCGCTTTTACTGTTTAACCACGTTGTTCTTTTAAACTACGAAAGGGATTTTGACGCAGTTTTCATCATCACTTGGTGAATTCATTACAGAAGGTTTATGTGTATAATACATCAATATTAAAAACTAGCGGCCCGCTTTACCTTCGCAGGGTGCATTTTTTTTCGAATTTTCGAAATTTTCATTCATACAAACTTTGTCCTGGCCTTTGATTATTTACATAAATAATCAAAGGTCCTGGCAATACCGAACACAAAAAAAAAATTATACATTTTGGTGCAGTAATTCGGAAGTTGTGCGCGTAGGTACAGACATTTCGGCGACTTTGTTTTATACTACTATGTAAGGATACATAGGTAGAAAAAAGAAAAAACAAAAAACTATAAATAACTACACCAGTTATGAATAATTTTTCAAAATTCGGCTAATCAACAAAGCAAATTCGTACTTATATTATTTAACCCTTTTACCAGCAGAAGGATCCAAGTGTAGCAGCAAAATAAAATTTGGGGTATGGTTTACCAAAATTAAGCTTTAATTAATAGGCCTATTAGATGGTGGCACGTATATTGCCGTCATCGGTAAAAGGGTTAAAGGAATTTTATTTAATTTTCTTTGGTTCTTGTTTAGACGAGTATTCAATATGGCGCAATTTCTCTACGCGTCTGATGTTCGAAAGCAAACATTATCACATCCCAATTCTAAGAATAGTTACAAACATGTCACTCTATCACCTTTCGTTTATTTAAGCCGAGTACACATCACGTTGAATATCGTCACTTGTCAACACAGCTTTAACATAACATGAACACACAAGCAAGAGCGAGCTTTATCAACTGATCCAGATTTTTCAAAAAAAAAAAAAAACAGTAACAACTGTTTCGAAATTCGAATACTAAAATTGAAGCTACGTCTCAGACCGATGTCTTATTAAAGCTGAGAACACACACGCGATAAGTTCGTAAGAGTCTCGGCACAGATAATAAATAATAGTCTAGTAGTCTCGGCAAGTCTCGGCAACCTCACACTTCCTTGTCGAGATTTTTCCTTCCCGAGGCATAATCCGGATTAAAGGAGGATTTACTCTCCTATTAAAACTCTCTTGCCTTTCGACCTTTGGCTTTTCGGCAAAAGTGTTTGGGGTAATTAGTTGAGACTTATAGGAATGTTAGAACGGATTCATTTCGTGTGGATTTAAAGATCAAGAAAGCAGGTTATTAGCTGTTTCTCATAAATGTTGTAAAATCTAGTACCTGTAAATATTTTTAGTACCTATGGTGTATACAGGGTGGTCAAAAATCGTGGATCAAACGAAACAGGGTGATAGTCGGGGTTATTCGCAGTATTTTTTTTTTTTTTTACTGCATATAACCCCAACTATCGCCCTGTTTCGTTTGATTCACGAAATTTTGCCCACCCTGTACAGGGTGAAATTGAATTCATGAGCATCCTTTTAAGGGATAATTGTGTACTCATCATTATGAACAACTTTTAATATGGGACCAAACCTGAAATCGCGAAAAAAAATCAGTTGTTCCCTACATTTTGATGAGTTATGCGAACATAAATGTAGGGAACAGCTGATTATTTTTTTTCGCGACTTCAGGTTTGGTCCCATAGTAAAAGTCGTTCATAATAATGAGTACAATCTCCCATTTCGATTTGTCGCATGTGTTTAATTTCACCCTGTATAGCTCATTATTCAAACAATTTTAAGAACCTATGTTTACTTGCGTGATTGTTTTTCCCTTATGTGTAATTTCCGCAAATCGTAAAATCAGCGGGGTAATTGCGTAACACACTAGTAGGCAGTTCAACAACATTCATTGCGTTATTTATGTTGCTGGGGAGACATTTTTTTGAAAAAAAAAACCGATCGTGCTAATGACCACACGACTGAAGTGAAAGTTCAAACGTATTTGGCTTTGAGAGGAAGAGAGAAAGAAAATGTGCGCGCGCACTGCTTTCTCTTGCTTATATCCCCCACTCAACTCCCGTTCGCCTCGGCCTCGCCCGATCACACTTTCGTAACGCTTACGTCACGCGTTCGCCAGCTTACTCCTCAAGTCAAGCGTGCGTAAAGAAGTTTCACTTCAAAAAAAAAAAAACAGGAAAACGTCGTGAGGAAAGCTTTGACTATGAATGTGGCTGATTGGAATGATGGCTATAAGAGTAGGGGAAAACCAAAGAAACGATAGATGGACTGAATGAAAAATGATATGGCTAGAAAGGGGCTAACTACAGAGATGACGACTAAGAGAGAAGCATGGAAGAAAAAGACATGTTGCGCCGACCCCAAGAGAATAATATTGACAAATAGCTAGCTAGCTAGCTAAATAATAATAGTCTATCACAAAATACCTTATGAGAATCTACATTTAAATGGCATCCATAAAACATTGATCTTCACACGTGAATCATAATTCACGCCATGTTATATCGATACTGTGGTTCGAACATAAGTAACGAACAGATTCCCAAGGCAAGGACAATGGGCGCTTAGCATGCGAAGCACGTTGCCTGGGTATGCGAGCTTGCGATATAGGTACACTTGGCGACTCCACATACTTCGCTGATCTATTCGCTGCTTTAAGTCCAGGAGCTGGAAACATTTTTTGGGAAGTCACTTTAATTAGCGTTTTGTGTTGAAGTCCCTTTTTTCAGACAAATAGCCATAGTCAAAGTTGTTTTATGGTCCGTAGCCTATAACGTGTACATTGTGCAAATAAATAAACGGTTAATAGTAATCTGGCTTATTTGCATAAGTGGTATATTTTTGTTTTGGAAAATGTATTTTTTTGCGTCTAGTTTTTTTTTTGCGAGCGTTTTTTTTTAAATGTCAGTAGGACAATTTTAAGTTTTTTTTCCGACCAATATGTAAAAGTTATTCAGGAACTCACTATGAAAATTCTTTGTGTTTCCGTTTTCACAGGGACCGACTACTGTGGTAAGTTTCAATGCCAAAAATACTTTCACAAAACTCAGTACCAGCTCCTTGTCTACTATTCGACATTCGCAAGTTTATAAGTAGCCTCGTCTCTTCACCGCAGTCTTCGGAAGTGACGGCGCATACGCCTAAACGATTTAATCGGAAACACATTAAGCAAAGGCGCCGACTGTCTGAAAAGATAAAGCATTGCACTCCGGTCGAAGTTGCTACGTCACCGATTTAGAATTGCTTCGATTTATTCGCTCGAGAAGCTTGGAAAAGTCGTGACGATAATTTTTGTAAGTTTTTTATTTTAAGTATGATTGAGCCTACATTTATTGGAAGCAATTTTTGCTTTGATTGGCTTGGAATCAAAGACATAATTGGAAATAATGGCACCTATAAAATGTTATCCACAAAACTGAATTGGTTGATTTACCTTACATAGAACTTTCTCTTTCTGCATACATGCAATCTATACTCTATCAAATAAATAACATTGAAGTGTCTGTTTGCCATGTCAAAATAATAGCTTTTACTGAATTCATTTGAATGTTTATCTTACAGAACTTATAAAAAAAACAAATTGTGTGTCTGTTTGTTCCGGCTAATCTCCGAAACGGCTGGACCGATTTTACGGGACTTTCTGACATATAGTTGATGTTATAGGGAGTAACTTAGGCTATTTTTTTATTTTAGAAAAATAATTAGGGTTCCGCCCAAAAAATATTAAAAACCCATGAAATCCAATTTGTTTTCCGACATGCTTGCGACCAAAGTCGCGGGCACAGCTAGTAGTTAATATAATTGATACTCTAGTATATGAGGAGTTTTCCAAGAATATATTAATAGATCGAACTATTACCGACCGTAATTGAAAGCCGAACATTTTCTACCAAACATAATAGCCATCTTTATCGTTATTTAGGAGCAAACACCCTAAATTATTTTAATTTCGGGGAACAATAATGGCGGTTCGGTAATAGACTAAAAGCTTAAGCGATTTCCATATAGCTTACGGACAATAATAATCAATCAACCGGCGTCTCTACGGTAGAGCGGTAGTTGTGAATCGCTGCAATTAGTCGCCATGTTGCCCCCGCGCGGCCGCACCCCCCGCACGCTATGTCGTGTGACTTATGCGTTTGTTTAAACCAGACGAAGTTCGATCTAGATAAGTATTAAATATTTATGTGGACGAAGGAGGTACGAAAATGTGGCGGTTTAATGATGGAAACCCACGACTTTTGTATGTTACTTGGAAATGTAGATGACGTGATGTCTGGGACTTGAAATTACTAGGAAAGTTAATGGAGAAAATTACATTAGTATGTAACTTTGTTGTAAAAGTAAAATTTTCAAACGTAAGTATAGTGGAGTTCTAGATGATTACAGGCCATAAACTCCACCACAAGCAAATTCAAATTACGACAGTAGTTGTCAAGAACAAAGCGTGAACCAGACACGTGCCTCATTCACGCACGATCAGATAAAAACGACACATGCCTACAAAATCGTTACATCGATGCTTATTACATTTTTTACATTACTAATAAAATCTACATATTCATTATGTATTCAAATTTTAGATCATCTGCTATCTGGGCGTCACGTCAGGAATTTTAATTTGGAATCGGGGGTGGGATCACCCCTGGGTTGACCCTGCTACCCGATAATTGTAAATGACTCACCGGGTCGAGCTATTGGCATGTGACTATGGCTCGAATAAAGTAATGAATATGGTAATATGTTTAAATATGTATGATTTTATCTATATCCACTCAAGGAGGTCGATATTAGATTTGTATCTATGTTGCTATGCTATGCCGTATAGAAATGGTTCCTATCAGGAAGAAGGCGAGAATTTAACAGATGGATCAATAATTTTTTAACCTGATAACTCAACTGCAAATTGCCCCAAAAGTAGTAAAAGAATTTCGTGAATCAGAAGCGAATCCTTCACAAAATTGCCGTACGGATCTATTAAGTCGAATCTTGGTTTACCCCTGTAATTTCTATTGTAAGCTAGTATCGTAAATATGTTAAACTAACGATTAATTGCTTCCTAAATACAAATGATTCAGCATCGTGCTCACATTAATTTTAGATTCGGGCTAACATTTGATTGCGAAGCAATTGGCGCCCAGCGTGGGCCTTCAATTTGATTCATTGATCTTTTACTGTGATATATTTACGTTTATTTGTACGTAAAATACGGTTAGGACTTACATTTGGTGTTGACTCTTGAATTATTTTGAAGGAGACCTGAAACAAAGTAAATATTTCATGAGAAAAAAATACAAATGAAAAAAAAAACAAATTAATTTTAATGCCCAAAAAAACATTACGAGTACCGAGGGTAAAATTCAGATATAGTCCCATCAAATCAAGAAAGCAACAGATAATCTCAACTTCCGAATATGAATTTACAGATTTGTTCAAAAAAAAACAAAACATTGGTAAACTCATTTAAATTCTGAAGTAGTATACCAGACCCTTCCCGTTCAATAATCGAATTTACAAGTTTTACAGAAAGTCTGACAAACTGTCTGACGGCGGCAGAAAGTTGTTTTATATCACCATGTAATGAGTAAGAGCTTAAATCTGCACATACATACGTCTTATGAGTCATAGTTGCGACTCGCGACTGAGAACTTGGAATTGAGTTTGCAACTTCAGTAAAGTTTACAACAACTTATTTTAACATTTACAAGACTACCCGACAAAACTGCATTTAGAAATACACGTTTAAGTTTGTAGGAACTAAAGCGCTGTGCAATATGCATGTAGTGGTAAAAGTTGTAAAGGTGTGCCTAAGCAAAATGCGGTTTAAATACATATTCGTAATTTCGCATCTTTTTCGTCAGGGTCGTCGACATCCCAATGATTTTTGTCAAACACATTTCCGACAGCTTGCTCACGCGCTCGCTTCAGATAAATTAAGACTCATTTGCCCACCGACTTCCACCCTATAATCGTATTTAGACAGGTTCATACCAACTCAGTTGGCAGAGTCGTCAAACTAGATGTTCCGGATGTCTTTTGTCAAATCGTCAGACGTAGGGGGTCCATTTGAGCGAATGCACTCGCGGGACTGCTAATGAGATTAGCGCGATGCTCAGCGGGGGTGCACTGGGGCAAATTAACGCCTGGGGTACTTTTGTACCCCGTTTGTGTGGACTATTTTTCTTGGCTTTGAAAAGTTGGTAGGCGTTGAGATTTATGATTTAGAGGTTTTAATTACCGTTGCCTTGTGACTTTTTAAATGTGTTAATGTTTTTGACGTCAAGATGTTGTGATGTACAACTGTGGTTTAAAAGTCATGCATAAAACAGTTTAACTCTGTTTTCAAAAATCCTGTTAAATTGCACGTTTCTAAAGGCAAACCGAGCTTAACTTTTGCATTCGAAAAGGTTTTTATCCCGAATACTTCATTATTCCGAGCGTAGAGCATGTTTGCCGACATGACAAGATCCTACATCATTCAGTGAGTCATGCCCAGAGCCCGGATACTCAGTCGTAAAACGTACAAAAACTCTTCGGGAACTCCACTGAAAACGTCCAGTTTAACTTGTAAAGAGTTTCCGGTGTACGACAGAATTATGAGCCAAGTTTACGCTTAACTGCAGAAAGTAGTCTTGGGAGAAAACAAAAATATATTACCTTAAGTAAATTGGAACGCAACTTTGATGGCGGACATCTTAAAATACGCTATTCATTGTGGAACTTGTGATGAGGCACATTTTAGCATACACATATATACTCACGCTTTCTTCCCATGGGAATAGGCACAAACTACCATCCTTACATACTCCTATGGCTTTGTTTACGTTCATACATCAGAAGGTTAATTCCCGTAATTAAAAACGTTCAATAAGTATCTAGTCGCAGTCACATCTCGGTGACAACCAAATGTCAAAAACTTGCTAATAAAAATGTAGGGAAATTAGAGGTACTTTTGACAGGTGTATGACAGGTCATACACGGTTGCGAGTAATACGCACCTGATCGTTTTTAAGAATATCACCAATAAGGTCACTAAATGTTGTTTTTAACCGACTTCAAAAAAGGAGGTTTTGTATATGACTCGTATATGTTTGTATATCCGCGACTTTCTCAAAAACTGACGAACCAATTTTGGTAATTCTTTCACTCATGTGATCTACATACTTTCAGGAAAGTTTTAGTATATAATACACTAGGTAATTATTCTTATGTACGTAGTTAAATACATAAATGTACTGCATCTACAGTTTTTTATAGCTTCCCCTCCCAGCGTTTACACACACAAAACGTTGCCTTGTACTTTATAGTAGCATCTCTAAATTAAGAATCTTCGATATATCTAGCAACCACTACTCTTTTTGTTTACCAGCTTCTTCTTTCAACAAAGAAAAAGCATTAAAACCAGTGCGTTAATACAATTTAGTGCTACGCTTAGTAAGAAACACTGCAATCTAAATACTTGGATGGAACTTTAACGGAACAGCAATAAGTAAATGACTTTACAATGCGAGCGCAGGTTCTGAACAAGTGTTGTATTTCACACTATTTTATATCCAACTTAGCACATTGCAAGTGGTTATGTCGCCAGAGATAGGCTTGAAGCGTTTTCGCGCGCATATTTTAATATAACGGTGGGTTATTTTTAGTAAGATGGAAGTACTAAGAGCTGTCTGTTAAGCTACGACTTCATATAATGGCCAAAGCACACACGCTACTTTTAGCATCGGCGATCGGCGATTTTGCGGCTGTATCGATGCTGCATCGCGTTTTGGCGACTCTCTGCGTTCGAGCGCGGTATCGGAACCGCGCGTTTTAGCGACTGTTCCGATTCTGGATCGATGCTGCATCGCGATTTCGTGACTTCCTGCGTTAGGACGCGGCATCGGAATCGCGCGTTTTAGCGACTGCTCCGATGCTGGCGCAAATGCCAAATCGCTGCGACCGGCATCCGAATGTGTGCGGAGTGTAGCGTTTAGCCGCTGTGTCGAGCTTCCGAAAAGCGACTGAATCGACACGTTTGGCCTTTTTAAGTGTGCGGTGTGGAATGCTTGGTCGCTGCATTTAGCTTCTAAAAAGCGGCTAAATCGCCGATCGCCGATGCTAAAAGTAGCGTGTGTGCTTTGGCCCTAACAGCCGCAGTGGCGGCAGTCATGTGAATGATGGCACTGGGGTTGACTTTACGTTGTCAAAAAATACTCTCTAGGAAAACTCACCAACTTTTATAAATAATGACGTCAAACAACAACCAAACAAATTCAGCGACGTCATTCAGCGGTAAATTACAGACGCTGTGTGGCGCCCACCGGAGTCTTAGGAAACTCTAGCTCAAAGCCAAATTAAATAAACATTACTTAGCACGTGCTTTATTCCTAGCTGAGCAATATTCCTGTCACTGTCGCACAACTGGCAATCTACAAAGTGTAAGATAGAGGTGGGAACATCTAAGCTAAAGCACACGACACCGTTAATCATTATCGGCCTTGGAAAAATCAACAACATATTTTTATTTTGCTATCGTTACTTCATGTCAATAAAGGGGTTCTTGGGAATAAATTTTAATAAGTAGTGTCTAAGCTGCTTCTTAGAACACATTTTCTATCGAATAATTGAAATGGCTTCGGACAACATCTACACGGGTAACCTATTATTATTGTGCCCTTTAAGTAAGAAGCTTTCGTTAGAAGTTCAAATAAAAATTGCAAAATATCTTTTTAACAAACAATAAAAAGTTAGCAACACTGTTGACACAAAATATAAAATCATTTCATACAAAAACGTGACTAAAAAAAGCGCTTTGCATCACAAAAAGCGCTTGTAACCACCGTACACTAGGGTGGCATGCACTTAGGGGTAACATCCCCTAACAAAAGACGGTTGGCAACGCATTTGTATCGATTTACGCGAACCGGCCGCTGCTACATGGTAATAAACTGTTGAACGCAAAGCAAAACTTTGATCGTTAGGAATATCAAAACAAAGGAACGAAGTTAGAATAAACAAGGGTATAATTTAATTAATTATTTTGATCAATAATGAAATGATATTATATGAAATGTCTTTGTTACTTCACAGGCAATTTAATTTAAAAAAAACTTGAAAAATTTAATCTTTTGGTAATGTTACTGAAGCAGTAACAAAAGCAATTTTACATTGAAGACGTTCAACAAACAGTAGTAGACATTGCTTTGAACTTCTAAAATTAAACATTCTAGGCTGACGCAATAAAGCTCATTGAATATGTTAACGAGGACGTTGACACAACGTGAAGATATCAATTTGAACCATTACCTTTTTGAGTGCTACATCCTTTCTAGATATACATAAGGCGTAATTTATTATTTTCTTGTTAGGTACTATTTGAAGCTGCTGGCTACTGCTTGTCTAAAATATATATATATATATATATATGCAGTTATAGTAAGCAACGAAACAGTTAAGAAAACCTAAAAAACAAACAACTACAACAACAAGACAACAACAAAAAACAAACAACAACGAAATGGTAAATAAATAAAACTACCACTTAACATTAAGACAATGTTATCCAGAAAGCAGCTGTCAAGCATGCAATTAACCCGAAAGATAGCGACAAAACAAAACAACATCAGCAACCGACCTTGAATTTTATCTAGGACCTTTCAGGAATGAAGATAATACTGATGATAGTGATGATCAGACCACAACAATTGCTGAAACAAAAGACTCGCTAGACCACTATGCACCGACGTACTACAATGTCACGGATTTCAATAGGACCATTGATACGATTATTCAATAGCCAAGGCCGTGTCGTATGGAGCTAATGATGGACTGTGGGCGTCCACGGTCACCCCTATATAAACCTATTTGACTAAATTATTGTAAGTAGTGCAGAAATGGCTTTACTCTCGGTTACAGTGTTGTTTGTTGGAGCTCTGCTGGGATGGAGCGTCGCGGCGCCCAGCGACCGTGAGTGTTTCAATAAATACAATTTTAACGAAAATGGGACAAAAGGATCAAGCACTTTTGCTGTCAAGAGAACACTGGAACGGTGAAATGGGAAAAGGGATGAAAAGAAAGGATTCGGTCGAATGCTTACGTTACAAACCAATTTTATTATAGTCTCTAGCGAGGACGATACTAAGCATAAAATGTGATGATCAAACATTTTTAAGATATAACAAGGCCCCCATAGACAGCTAACTATTGATAAATCTAATTAAAACTTTGCTCTAAAATAACATACGAACTATTGGTATCATAAATTTCGTAGAATATTATTATTCAGCACGCAAAGTTTATGTGAAGGTTCATCTCGTTTGAGGTATGTCTCGGTTGTGATTGGATAGAGCCTCTCGAAGTCCCGACATGGGGCTGACGTGACCATTCCAACCGCAGAACTTCTATCTACTACAATATTAATCAGTGACCTTTGTGTAGCTGTTTTGGAAGCCTAAAGTCGCATAGCTTTTAAAGTTTGTTAATTATTAACAAATAAAACTAGATACAATTTTGCAGGCCTTGAGAGTTTTGAATGACTGAATAATGATCAGTATTTTAGTATAAAATACACAAGTGAGTGAACAGGAATAGAATCTACATCTAAAGTTTATCCTCTCAAACGAAACCGTGCAAGGACTCGCCAAGGAGTCAGGGATCGATGCAAAAAATGCGTATAGTCTATATATAAAGTACGGGAAAATTGTACGCGATACCAAATCGCTTTGGAGGGGACTTACCTGGACTTCTTTTTGATAAAACAAAAGAGTTCAGTTATTTATTTGTGCTAGCAAATTGAAATTGAGAAGTGTAGGGCGTTGGTAACAATTACCTACTATATTTTGCTTTGAGTGGATTATTCAAATGTCTATAAAGACGCTTACAATTTTCAAACTAGAAAGTTTCATAGGAAGTTGTATGCTTAAGAATTAGAACGATTACTTAATTAAAACAAAAATCAATGTGAATGATCTCCAAAAGCAATTACTTAAATACTTTTTAGCTGACGAAGATAGTTTTACAAAAGAATAGGAAGATAACACAGATGAAGATGAAAGGACAAAAACATAAGCCGCGACGACAGTCAAGAAGTGAAAAAGATCAAAATCACACCAATTTAATTCTAAACAATCACAGAGGTAAAAACCCTGATTTTATCTTCACACGCGAATGTACTGTTCAATTTATAAATAGTAGTCTAACTGCTTAACGGTGTTTGTAGGCGATGGTAGCAATTGGAAATGACGCAGTAATGACTTTAGAATTGCTCACTCGTAAATCCAATATGATGTTACTAAATTCGAGATACCTGTCGCAAAGCAACACACAACTTCACTGGATTTTAAAGGTGTAAAATAAAATATGAACAATGGTAATGGATATTGCCACAATGGCGAATCGAAGCCAAATAGTAGATCTACCGCAAAGTGGACCAAAATCAAGGTATTTTTAGCACCATAATACAAAGGCATGGCGGCCAATAATTGAAAGGTGACCGTAGCAAATTATGTGAATTCGCGTGCCGTAAAATTGTATTGGACGTAATATAGTAGTACTAATAATATCCGGTTTAATTTCGAGATCGAAATATCTGATATCAAAATAATATGACTGAACGCCGTTGCTGCGCAACGTGCAATGCAAACGTGAAATAAACTATAACCCCCTTATTCATAAAACTTATCAAACCTATTTTAGTTAAAATGGGGTTTGTCTCTTTCTTACACACAGAAATGACAACGTGACAGATAAAGACAAACGTTCTATAAACCTATTTTAGTTAAAATAGAGATAAAATAGGATTATGAATAAGGGGGTATGAATTTACCACATAATTATGTTTATAAGGCTATATTCGACCAACCATAAATCGAAGAGTGTACGGAAAAAAATTGATGAAAACTTTCGTGAAAGAGGGCGAGATAATCTCAAACCATCCACAAAACTGCAAACACCATGAACCTTTGATAGAGAGATATTTTACTTACCCTCCGATTCTTCTATGCACAAGTTCGTTATTGCGAAAAGGGTTGTTCTCGCCCCGAGACCGAGCTCCATAAAAAGTCTGGAGGTCTAACGTCAAATAAATTGTTCCACGGTAGACCCCGAGGTTTACGAGTTACGAGCGAGACTCGTAATGTGAAACTTTGGCTAACACCAAAAAGTGTGGCGTGTTTGTGTTTTGATTTCATTTGCGTTAAAAAAAACTTTGTTGCGTTTTTCGCAAGATTTAGAATATTATATTACCAAAAAGTTTTTATATTTTTCAGTTTTTCTATCTAATTACATTTGTTTTAAAAATACTGTAGACCAGTTTTTAACCTTGCTTTTTTTTTAATTCTCAGTATTTTTATTTCACGAAGCGACTCATGCTGAGTGTACAAATACGCTGTGAATATTTGCCTGTAGACGAGTAGCGTCAGAACATAACACGCACACACACACACATTTCGAACTTCGCCATTGTCTCGGACGGTAGTTACCAAGAGCTCCTGCGTTTACAGTTGTACACACACATTCACAGTGTGTTTGTACATGTGGTAATCGCAAGTAAAGCACGCGTCGCTTAGTGAGATAAAAATACTAAAACTTAACCAGACTAAGTGAAATACAAATAAGAAACTAATCTAGCATCTTTACCTAAGCGTTTGAAACTTAAAACTAATCTAAGAGATCCAAGTTTTAATCAAACAGTAAACAGTCATAGAGGCGTACTTACAGAGAGTAATTAATGAAGATATTTCGTTAAAAAAAGTGGTCCAGCAGTGGCTAGGCCAATCCATCGCCCCTGCTCCAGAACCAGTTTGCCCAGCACAAAGATGGCCTTATAATTGATTCAACTAATACAATTCATTTTTTACCTTAGCAACTTAATTTTATGTTTCTTTTTCATAAAGCAGGGATGGCGCGTCCGGCCTTACCCGTACATTCTTTTCTAATTATTGGGTTCAAAATAAAAAGATAATTTAAAGGTACACTTAATAACATATATTGACTTTGATGCGATGCAGCCGGAGTGCGTCAGATGCAGTTGAATAGATCAAGAATGCTTGGTAGATGTAATAAAGATAATTTAGATAGGATAAAGTGATAGAGATAAGTTTTATGAACTCATTATTGTGACTGTACGCGATAAGTGATTATGGATGGAAATGATAAACATCTTTATTTTTTTTCGGCAAAGGTTTGTAGGAATCATAGATATAAGAACTTTTTTGTACGTCTATGGTTGGAATCATAATCTTAGAATTATACAGTTTCTATGAGTTCTTAGACGTTGATTGTGTTCTAATATATTTTTGTAGTGTCTATATGGGGACTGGTTATGGTGGTTATCCTTAGGTTCAATGGTAGTCTAAGCCTGTAATACACGGTGACAGGGACATTGACGCACAACCTGTTATAACATAGATTCATTCAGCACATGATTCTGGAAGCCACTGCGTTGAAATATTCGTCGGTTATTAAAAAAAAAAAATCATCTGTTTCCTACAAAAGTGCAATACCTTCGACGCGATCAAAATGTATGGAACTACATTTTTTTTTAAATAAATTTCAGAGCTTCGAAAATTGAATACTCATCTCGAAAATATGTGGCAGTATTGAGTGAAAAAATATTTTTATGAGAAAAAAATTAACAAAGATATGCTCAAAATATAATGTTCAGATTGTTTTTGCTGTTACTAACGAGAAACCCGAAAAATAACGTCTCAGCAAGTTAGTATTTCTAATTTAACTAAGTAATCCTACAGGTAAAGTATTGTTTTACGTAATCAGTGTATAAAAATAATACTCTTATTTTCTTTCTCGCCTACGTTCATTATTTCTTATAAAAAATGGTTCCTATTAATCTGGCAAAGATCCAGGTAAACATTTTTTGTTCTCATTCGCACCCAAATCAAAGTTAATTACAAACCAGAACCGATTTCACGTGATAGCAGATCGTTTAGATTTGAATGAGCTATGGATATTGGGTAGATACCTTTAAAGAAATCTGTTTAAAATGTTAATTGAGACTGATTTTTTTTAAAATTATGTTTTTATCTTAAGTTATAATGCTAAAGGTTTGGAAAGCAGCTGCCTGAGATTAATTTTGACGCCATTTTGGGATAGAGAGGTAGCTAATATTTTAACGCTTTTCCATTTTTAATTTCTCTATCACACCAAACAAAATGAATCCCTATTAAAAAGTCCATAAGAATATATAAGCTATAACAGCTAAGTCGATCGATTAGGTTAAGCTACGTTTGCCGCGGTTGGTCCGTGCAGAGGTGACCATCTTTACATATCAAGACCCCTCCGTGCCTCGAATAGCACGTTAAGCCGTTGGTTCCGGCTGTCATTCGTGGATCTTCACAGTCGTCAGAAACCTGAAAGTCTGACAACAAATCTTACCAAGGGGTATCGTATTACCCAGTAATTGGGTTGTGGAAGTCAGATAGGCAGTCGCTTCATGGAAAATAATGGTGTTCAGCTGCATCTGGATAGACTGGAGGCAGACCCCAACATTATTGGGAAAAGGCTAGGCAGATGATGATAAGAATATAATATAGGTATCTTAGGCCAAGGGGTACAGTCAAAATGTACTATCAAGAAGAAAATCCGATAGTCTTGTGATAATATACCACTTTTAATCTCATAATTATGAAATAACTAAAGCTTCATGCAGACCATTGGTGGTCCAGCGGTAACGG
This sequence comes from Amphipoea oculea, assembly GCA_945859645.1. Lineage (NCBI taxonomy): Eukaryota > Metazoa > Arthropoda > Insecta > Lepidoptera > Noctuidae > Amphipoea > Amphipoea oculea. The sequence goes on from OX243868.1 coordinate 6,225,286, forward strand.
CCACGACTTACGAGGTTTAAACCCAAACAGGTGCTTTACTTCAAGTATTTTATTTCATCACCACTGCTCTCAAAATGGTGAAGGAAAACCGGCAGTCGGCAGGAAACCGGCATGTCGTAGAACCAAAAATTCGAAGACATGTGACGTCTACTAACCCGCATTGGGTCCGCGTGGTAGATTACTGAGGAAGCTTATATCCCAGCAGTGGAAACATTATAGGCGGATTATGAAGAAAACTTAATGTATATCAAAGTCAGTTCAACATGTCAGGGTACACGTTAATACGTTTATTGTCGTTGGATCCCACTTTTGAATCCCATTTTTTAGGTATTAACGATGGATCCCGTTTGCTATTTCCGTTGAATCCCATATTATAACAACATGTGTACATTTCAGAAGAAAAGTGATTTACCTTTATCGAACAACAAAAATAGATTATTTTTAGTGGGGTACCCGGAACCGAACTAGTTAGATTAGGTTAATTATTAAAAAAAAAAACAATGTTAGGTTAGGTTAAGATAAAACTGTGACCCCTACGCACGAGCCGAGCGAGCGAAGCGAGCGGTGCCGCGGCAGCGGCCGGCGAGTGCCAGAAACGACTAGATTATATAGAAAATGAGTTGTTTGTGAAATAAATAGTATACGAAACGTTGGTTGTAAACTAATTGGTCAATGGAGTTTTGGTGAAACATTAGTGAACCCCTCATTTTATTACAAACAATTTTGTTGTTGAAAGTACCCGCATTCAGATGTTTTTAAGCATTCGGGATCCAACGGAAATACTTTTCGGGATTCAACGACAATAAAACGTAATTATCTTGCATTTTTTAAATTCGGGATCCAACGGAAATACATAATAATGTTTTGCGGGATCGAACGCCAAAAATATTAAAATGGGATTCAAAAACGGGATCCAACGGAAATAAATCCGTTAATAATAAACAATTAGCCCAGCACTAAACTAATTACAATTTGAGACATCTTTTAGGCACGCGACCGCATCAAAGACTTGGTAAGGTCGACGCTCCAGTCCGCAAATTAACTAGACATTTCAGAGCTACCTAGTAACTAATTTGTACATAATTTGTAGGTACCGTACAGTACCAGGCCATAAGGCTAAGCGTGCACTAGGAATTTTAATCGTTGCGAAAAATAATCACCAATCTATGAACACCAATATTGTAAAGTCGGCACGCTGCGGTAAAAATCGCATGAGAAAATACGTAGCATAATCAGCCTATTATGTTCCCAACGCTGCCGCGCTGGGACACAGGCCTCCTCTCTGTGGGCCGTAATGCACCACGCGGGCCCAGTGCGGGTTGGATGTTTTTTATTTTATTTATTTATTAAGGTACATCAAAAGCTTGTACCTATTTAATTTATCTTAAGTCACAATAGTCTCGATCAAAACATCAAAAAAATATAAAAAATTTGGTTGTCTGTAAAGTTGGTTTACGGACGACAATTTTACTTGATAACGTTATAAGAAAACATCAGATAGATGGCGTCACAAGCCGAACGCTTAGGCCAATCGTGCCTCTCTATCGCTTGTTCCGCGCTCTCGCTTGCACGCTCAGCTCAGGCGGAACGTGACAATGAGTCATGCATTTTCGTGCGTGCAGCCGGCGTTCATCGATTTATTATTTATTTATTTATTCAAATCTCACCTACAACTATCATTACAGATCAGCGATCTAATACAATGCGATAGAGAGACGTTATAAGACGTTGTCACGTCAAAATATATCAAAATATTTGCGTTTGAAATTTTATTTCGCATATGAAAAAAAAAGCGCATCGCAGTGAGCGCTGAGCCTTAGGCACATACGAGTTCTATTATAACTTTTTGTTTTCCAAGCTCGGGTTCTAGGAAGTTAGAATTAACAACTTAATACGTAATCAAGATTTTCAGAGTATCGTTAACTTTTTCTTGTTTATTCATCGTCATCATCATCGTCTGCCTACCCTTTTCCGTTTTATTATTACAGGCTGTAGATATTTCTGACATTACATGAAGATTTAATTGTAACTTTGATGACATTTAACATTTTTTTATATATTATTATTAATATATTTTTTTTTTTTATATGTAACCTTAGTTGACATTTGCCATTATTATATTATTGTGACATTTTTACAGTAATTCAAACGATTTGACATGAATTTGTATTTTGTATTATTAAATTCTCGTAATTGTGATTTAAAATTATAATAACTTTGTGTAAATTAAATAATAATATGTTTTGCATGCCCATGTGACGGTAGAGCATGGAGGACTCTTTTAATAAAACATCTATGTACTAAATACCCATGCTTGCAAACCAATAAATGATTTGATTTGAATAAATATTACGAAATGGCTGTGTAGGACATGTAGGTAGGTAGGTACACTGGTACACTCAGCATCATAAGACCCTATCCATTTTAAAATTACAAACTGATTTAATCTCATCATCATCTGCCTAGCCTTTTCCCAACTATCTTGGGGTCGGCTTCCAGTTTAACCGGATGCAGCTGAATACCAGTTTTTACATGGAGCGACTGTCCATCTGACCTCCATATCCCAGTTACTGGGTAATACGATACCCCTTGGTAAGACTGGTTGTCAAACATTCGGACTTGTGACTACCCTTAACAACTGTCAAAGGTCCACGATCTAATCTCTAAGTTCTAAGTCTGATTTAATCCATAATTAATTTTTACTAATAAAACGTATTGACAAGGCAAGTGTCAGTGGAAACGCCGGGAAGACGCCATAAGAGGACATACTATTGTAGAAACATCGACGTAAATGTTTTTTTTTCCCAAAAATGAGTTAAATATGCCAAAGCACTTAGAAAGGGTATTTACGTTAGGAAAGCAGTCGTAAAAAACCGGCCAAGTGCGAGTCGGACTCGCCCATGAAGGGTTCCGTAGCAGCAAGTAACATAATATAAAAGTTCTTGTAGTTCGTTGTAACTTTGTGAAAGGTAAATTGCGGTTTTCGATTTATGACGTATTAAAAAAAAACTACTTACTAGATCTCGTTGAAACCAATTTTCGGTGGAAGTTTACATGGTAATGTACATTATATATATTTTTTTAATTTTATCATTCTCTTATTTTAGAAGTTAGAGGGGGGGGGGGGGACACATTTTACCACTTTGGAAGTGTCTCTCGCGCAAACTATTCAGTTCAGAAAAAAATGATATTAGAAACCTCAACATCATTTTTGAAGACCTATCCATAGAGATACCCCACACGTACAGGTTTGATGAAAAAAAATTTTTGGAGTTTCAGTTGTAAGTATGGGGAACCCCAAAATTTATTGTTTTTTTCTATTTTTGTGTGAAAATCTTACTGCGGTTCACAGAATACATCTACTTACCAAGTTTCAACAGGATAGTTCTTATAGTTTCGGAAAAAAGTGGCTGTGACATACGGACGGACGGACAGACAGACAGACAGACATGACGAATCCATAAGGGTTCCGTTTTTTGCCATTTGGCTACGGAACCCTAAAAAAGTAGCAGTTACAAGTACGTCGCTGTTTCTCCAAATGAGCGATATAGTGACCATATTAGTATGTATGACGAGCACCCTAATTGCGTAACACACTATCAATCGAAATCTGCATCATTTTGCAGCAATTTGCTAATCCATTACTTCATTTCTGCTCAACACGTAAATAGCGCAATGAATATTGTTGAACTGTCAAAATGAAACCGAATCCGATTGATAATGTGTTACGCAATTGCTCCGCAGATGTATGAACGTAAACGAGGCAAACATCAGAATCATTTGACGATTTGGCGAATATGTAAGGATCGTAGCAGTTAATGTTCTGTGGTTTCTGCCTATCGCAATTTGAAGATGGCGTGAGGCGTGAGGGTATGTATGTATAATTAACCTATACTAATAATAAAGCTAAAGAGTTTGTTTGAGCACGCTAATCTCTGGAACTACCAGAGATTAGGTTATAAATATAAGGTCCCATTAATAGGTGGATAAACTATTAGAAATCATTCAGACCACCAAAATAAGGACGATGGTAAAAAAATAATAATAAGAAAACCGCATTAGATACTTACAAGAAAAATAATCAGTTAACGAAAATACACTAATGTGCCGGCCGGCAATTGAATATTTTAGGTCCAAATAAAATCACTTTAATCAGTGTTTTTTTTGCTTGGATATCTTTGGTTAGACGTACTAGTAGAGCGCTGTGTTAAAATTTGTCCATCTATTTTAATGGGACCCTGTATAGCGCGCTCAAACAAACATTTTTGCATTTGATAGGCCAATTTTTGAGAAAGGCTATAAGGCTACTTAAAATTACGATAGGACCCTAAGAAGTTGAGAAAAGAGTAAAATAGTAAAGAAAAACGCTAAGCGAAAACGAAATGATAGTGCGCGCTGGCAACGCGTGCCATGCGACGACGACGGGGTGGCTTGGAGAAACAATAAACACGCGGACGAAGTCGCGGGCATTGTAAAGCGTCTGTATAGTTACACAACGCTTTGTCTTCTTCTTTCGAAAGTCAAATTACTGACAACTGAAAGAGAGAAATCGGTGTGTAACTATTCATCTAATATAATAAGTTTATTAGTACGGGGTTAATAGTATGAACCTTTAATTACTCGTATACCCAAACGTTATTAAATTTTCTCTCGCGGCCACTCTGCAGATTAAGCCAAAGAAACAAATCTCTTGGGGTCATCTAAACACGCAACATAAAATCTAAATTATTCCACGCCTGGTCTAACTTAGTTTTACAAACGTGACCCTAATTTCGTACTTTGGGGATTGTTACAAACTGCGTACATTACAGAAACGCCTAGATTTCTAGCATTAAGGTTAGGGTTGGAAAATTAAGTATTATTACAAGCTTTACGATGTCGGGGTAACGTATGTAATATCATTAAACTTTATGGAATTACTTTATTGTATAGCTGGACTTTGTATGTGAATCCCAAATCTCTTTCTTTTTATAATTAATTTGATTTTGTAAATAAACCTAGTTAGCCTTTACAAGTCTAATTTGTGAGGTCGTGATAAAAATAGAAAGTAGTTATATTAAAAAAAAAACCTTTTTAAATCCTAGCTGTTTTTTACTTACTGTAATTAATACATTCACATTAAAATCTCTCTACTACGCTATACAATATAACTTTCATTCTACAAAGAGACCAAGACAAAGGCACGCACCAGGGTCAAATTATTAAAATGACCCCAGTTCGTGAGGTCAAACTATTAAAAAGAAAGAATTTAATATTGAGTTCCATTACTATTCTAGTTCCAGTCCAGTTGTAATCTATTTCTAATGCGAACACGATCAACCCTTCACAGGCCGACGCGCGTAATCCCACCCCATAAATTTTATAAATTTTAATCCCTTTATCGTGCGGACCCATACAACTCTTTGTTAGACAATCGGGTCCAAACGCGAATAGGTAGGATTAGGGCGAGCCTAATGTTTCAGGGATTTAACCGTCTCGTTGCTCAGGGTCAAAGCGGTCCGATATAATCCCAATATTGTGACGAATCATTGAATTTGTTTGAAGTCTAACTTTTGGTTTTGTCAATGTGTGGGTTTGACCCTTCTTATGGAAGGTTAAAGTATTGCAAAATGAGAAAGATTTAATAATAAGCGACTCGATATTAAATTAGTATCAATTTGAACAAGCTACAGATAAGAAAATAGATCTGATACTTTCTAACGATGTCTCGTAAAGCGTTAGTATATTTTGAGGTTGTGGGTTACCTACACCGACAACCATTGTTTATTTACCTAACAGCAAGTTTCATATATAAATAACACCAACTTGAAGGGTAACTAAAAACAAAAGCCTAACGTAATTATATGCCATTAAATAGTAATGTGTAATTATATCATCAAAAACAGCCGTAAAATCGTAGTAAACATGGTTTATTCAAATCGTCACGCACATAGGGGTGCCTATAAACATTGATATTTTACGATTATTGCCGCACTTATGACCTTTATGCTCTGAATATAACTGCCATGTATACATTTAGGGACATAAAACTATTCGTATCTGAAATATTTCTGAAGCGTGTAAAACTAGGTGAGGCGAGAAATAAATTGAAAGATTTTCATAATATCCTGCCTCGTTGTTGGTTTGTGGTCGCAAGAGCTAGCGCTGGAAATCGACCCCAAGTCATCATGCTCAGCAGGGAGCATGATGTCTTGGGTTCGATACCCAATTCTGGCAAAGGGTTATTGGGTTTTTCTGAGACTGGATTTGTGCATGCTCATATAATAGGTTCTATGGGACTGAAGTTCGGAAGATGGTGAAGGGTGGACGTTTTTGGGGACTGTCTTATGTAATTTTGACGTTCGAAAAGTGCTGATTCTCAGACTAATTAATTTGAATAAATGACTTTTGATTTTGACTTAAACATAACTTGTATAGTACATTTACAATTGCTACACCTCTGCCCAACCCTTCGGAAATATATCAAAAATATTTAGCTTAAATAAGTACGTTTTGCCTTGCGCAACCGACAGTACTTGTCTGCCGTCATCTATCAATGGATACCTAGTTAGATATAGGTAATGAAAAACTTTTAAATTAATCAAAATGTTCAGACGGTCCCTTAGGTGATTCTGAAATCCATTTACAAATGGAAAACCCATGCCTCGGAGAGGGCCTCAGGACTCACACCCTCTAGAAAGCTGAACTATAAAATATACAAATGAATATTTTATTCGGAAACGCTATTTGTATCCAGGGGGGCGATTTTATTGCTATCTTTTTAATACATTATCTCTGTTGTTGAGGGTTTGTTCTGTACCATGGACCTTGAAATTAATAAACTTAATCTCACTTAGTCAAATCTCAAATTCAATACAGGGTGGCGGGACAATCGACTCGCAAGCAGTATAACCATGAATTCAGCACATGAAAGACGGTGAACTGCGTAGAAATTTTCGTCGGATATCAAAAAAATAATCTGCTGTTTCATAGAAAAATGCAATACCTACGCGGCCAAAATGTATGGAACGGTGGGGTTCAGAATCATTGTGTTGAATTCATGGTTATATGTAATGCTGTATATAAGCTAACACTAAAATATATACAAGGTGTCCAGTAAGTCGACGTCAACCCGGAATCGGGTAATGGGCCAAGTCATAATAGTTATCAGAAAAATGTTTTAAAAAATCTTAGCTGTGTATTTTTTAAATTATTGGCATTTAAATGTCACTTTTTGCCCAACGAAATATTCAAAATTAATACTTTGCCCAACTTTGACTGACTGTACTGAAAAAAATGTACTATGCGAGTTTGGCAAGTAACATTAAAAGTTGGCGCATTTAATAAGCATTCAAAAAAATTTTTTTTCAAAGATTTTGAATATTTTTTGATAACTATTATGACTTGGCATATTACCCGATTCTGGCTTGACATCGACTTACGGGACACCCTGTATATAAAGGCAATAGATCATCTTTAAAAGAAGAGGCCAGGTTGCGTGGGTTTGCGGGCGAGGAGTTGAAAGGAAACAAAAGTCTTTATGAACAATCACAAGATGTCTAATCCAATTATTTAATTAACTAATGCGTGAACGACGTTCCAACAAGTATGTACATACTTACGTGGGACGCGAGCGCAATCAATTTACTCACAATTGGATATCATAGCACAATTCCTCCAATCAATATCGTGTTTTACGATCAATCCATGTGAATGTATTCCTCTTTTGTTTTTGTTATTCCTTATGGCGAGCCGCCTCCCCAATACATGGTGTTACGTCAAATAGACAGTTGACATATTATATCTTCTAAAAAAAAATATATTAATCAAAGAGGTTGGCATCGCCGAACCAATTCTCTCGACGCGCCGTCGTATAATTACTTACCTATGTGTGTGTTGAGTATTTGCTTGTTTTGGTAAACTAATCTCAATTTACCTCTACATTATAATAGGGTACGTAACGTCGTAGGTAATCCTACAATATTTGCTAATTTAATCAATCAAACTAGCGAATTATGGCTTCTAGGAATATCTAAATTGGGAATTAATTTCGTAATTATAACTCCTTGGAGTCCTATACACGAAAGTTGTCTGGAAAATGACGTCATCGCGTAGTAAATATAAACACAAAATTACACAAATGCGGGCGCAAGATCGATGGCTGATCAAGGATTCCTGGATTCAATTCCCAGGTCAGGCAGTGTTATAAGGTTATTCAAATAGAATTTCAGTCCAAGCTTGCATTTTTGGCCGGTTAGTGACAAATAGCATAATGAGCCTATAATGATCCCAATACTGGTACACAGGCCTCCTCTCTGTAAGAGGGAGTGGTCCATAATCCACCATGATGGCCAGTGCGGATTGGTAGATGTCACATGTCTTCACATTTTTGGTTCTAAGACATGCCGGATACGCTTGCTGCCTTTAAAATGCACTAGGCACTAGCTGTCTGGCATTTTTACTGAACTGGGCCTTCCGTGAGGCACATCACACTTTTTTATTTGATTTTTATTTGTTTTTATCTGATGTATGTCTCTGGTGTACTGTGTGTCTTTTTAGTCTGTGCCAAATAAATGTATTTTCGTTCTTTCTTTATACAGGCTGTTACGGAAAGGGTATATCAATACAAACGGGTTGAAGAGTGTATCTGGTCTAGAATCTCTGTACAAAATTTCAGCTCAAAAGCAGTAACTTTGAAAATGCTTAATATTTTTTTATTTCGATAGTTTATTAAATTGAAATCATAACAAACGTGTCACCGCACTACGACGGTCATTATCCATTATCTGTAGTGTGTCTGTGCGCCTAGTACACGCACATCACGCCGCCGCGCGCCAGTGCAGCGCCGTGATGTCTAAATAAAAAAATATTAAGCATTTTCAAAGTTATTGCTTTTGAGCTGAAATTTTGTACAAAGATTCTAGACCAGAGCCCTGATTCACAACCATACGACAGGCTATCGTATTGAAAACCTGACATTTCGATAACCTGATTTGACTTCCCCTCAACAGCAAATAGCTGTTGGAAGAATAGCGGGCGTCTATTTGATTTAAACTGACAAACTTTTCGGGTTTTGGACTTGTGGACAGCGTTGAGAAGACTCCTACGATAACAATGATTCATGTTCGATACGATACGGAAGCATATCGAGTGTTTGTGAATAAGGGGGCAGATACACTCTTCAACCCGTTTGTATTGATATACCCTTTCCGTAACACCCTGTATAGGTCTTAGACATAACTCGCAAAATGTATGAAATACCTTTGCCTACCCCTTTGTGGGCAGCCGTGATGGTTATAAAATATTCGGTATTATTATCCGCTGGTGATACAGCAAGTAACTTCGGGTGGAATTTAATCGAGCATTGGTCTGTACGTGACTCCAATAAGCATTAATTACGTTTTCAGTACTTTCCAGAGTACACAGGCGCGTATGAAAAAGATAATATTCCTTTGATTAACGGCTGCGTTACTGATAAATTATTCTTTAGGGTTTTTCTCCTTTTTTTGCTATCGGGCTCGGTTTTATAAATTGTGAGTTATATGAGGCATGTGTTGCGACCATATACCTACATAAAGATTTTATATTTTTGTGGTAGGGACTGTAGGATGGGGTAACGGGTTTCAATTTTTCAAGGTTTTGCTAAAAATAAGAGAAACGTAAATTGTAGATACCCAGAATTTTCGGAAAAATATCTATTCTATGTTGAAAAAATAACACTTACCTTGTTACTAATAAACGTTGTATAGCGTCTATATACATAGTAAGGTACACAACACAACGCTTTGTCTTCTTCTTTCGAAAGTCAAATTACTGACGACTGAAAGAGAGAAATCGATGTGTAACTATTCACCTGATATAATACGTTTATTAGTAAAGGGGTTAAGTATTTTGTAAAAGACTAGCCTCCAGTTACCTATTTATTATAGCTCTATTCAGCAACTCTGACACTAATGATGTTTTAATTTTTCGTGGAACTTTTCTTAACTAATTTCTTTGTTTAGCTTTATTTCTGGTTTGTTAAGTTGATGTAAATGGTGTTGCTTTAATTAATTTTCATAAGTTTTTTTTACCCTAATAAACTTAGAAAGTATTTTAATTATAAATGCGAAAGTGTGTCTGTCTGTCTGTTACCTCTTCACGCTTAAACCGCTGAACCGATTTAGATGAAATTTGGTATAAAGATAGTCTTTGAGTACCGGGAAGGGACATAGGATAGTTTTTACCCCGATATTCCCACGGGATCGAAACTTATGCGGGTAAAACCACGGGGCGCTGCTAGTTTACCTCATAAGCATAATCAGTCGTGTTAATATTCCCACTGCCGGGACGCAGACATACTCTCTCTGAGAGGGAGTGCCGTAATCCACGCGGGCCCAGTGCGGGTTGGTGGATGTCACATGTCTTCGGATTTTTGGTTCTAGGTCATGCCGGCTTCTAGAGCCGTAGTGTTGAAATAAATTACACAAAACGCCTGTCTGGGTTTCGAACCTACGACTTGTAACTCGCGGCTGTAACCACTGAGCTACCATGCTACTGCTCCCAATAATTTAAGTACCCAATCACAGAAAATCATTCAGATCTCTCCTACAATTCACTGATAACGCTGCAACTATTCGCACTTCAGTTATAATAATCATTTTAATATCAGGCAGCTTTAAGGCCCATAGATAAAATATACAAAATAATCTTATGCTAATAAAATATTAAAAACCTTAAAACTATGACTCTACACGTAACGTTTTCGGCGTCGTGTTTCGCTGCGTGGTGTCGCGTAACCGTCCTCGGAAACGTCGATATACGACACCTTTCGGCCAAAAGTCCTCTTTCAGGCAGGTCTGTAGATGTTGGGTTGGAACTCGTACCACGAATGACTTTAAGTTGATGTTGATGTGTGTTATACCTAGTCACCTACCAGGCTCCTATAATCCATCGCACGTCGAATATAAAGTCACCGTGTGTGATGAACACTGTGAAATATGGAAGTAGCGGAGAGCACGTGTGTGTGACAGCGCTCCGGCGATATTGTTGATTTTTGAATGTTGATAAATTGCCCCCTAAGGGTCTTGTTAGGGGTATATGTATGTTACTTTCGTAACTGTAGAATAGAACTGCAAGTTCTTCACCACGAGAGGCGTAAAGTAATTGATAAATGATTTTGTTTCTGTACGTAGGTTTGTACAAAAACTTTTACACGTCAATCATATTTTTAAAACAACATAGATGAGGTCGGCGTTTCCTATCTGACTACTCTGAGCAGAAAGACCGAAACAAACATAGAGGACACAGTCTCTTCTAAAGTCCAGACATCTTTTAGATATCTATAATAACAATAAATATTATAAATTGAACTCGCTTTTCGTGTCAATCTAATATGTAACCGCGTATTAGCTCTTCTGAACGGATTTTGATGCGGTTTTTTACATCATTTAGAGAATTTATTCCGGAACGTTTATGTGTAGAATACATACATTATTATTTAACGTACAACTAAAAAGGAAATCTTTATGTTTTGCCAAGTCGTAGAAACCGTGCGAAGCATGGACGGTAACAGGGCCTTTTCGTCGCATAGACGAAAAAAATACTGGGACCGGTGAATGCTTATTCGAACCCCGCACCCCCGGCCATAGGTAGAGGTGGAATACCGCGGTGGTTTTAGCTGAGAGAGAGTCCGGCATGCCCCTCTGTCACCCCTACGATAGAGGAAGTCCATGAGGATTTCCACAGCAAGAAAAAATAAAAGGCTGGCAAGGACGTCAACGCGCAAACTGTAACCATAAATTTAGTACATTATTCTAGATAGCGTAGCTAGCGTAGACATTTTTAGACGGTTATCAATAAAACGCGACGTCTTCCGGTGCGCGGTCGCCACTCCAGAAAATTTCGGCGCTATCGGCCATCAGACGTAGCGTTGGAAGTACTCCCACAAGACGGACCGACGACCTTGTGAAGGCCGCAGAAACCCGTTGGATGCGAGAAGCACAGAACCGGTCGAAATGGAGGTGCTTGCGGAAGGCCTACGTCCAACAGTGGACGTCTTTCGATTGAAATGTTGATGATGATTAATAAAAAAATCCGCTGTTTCAAGTGTACCTACGCGGTCAAAATGTATGGAAGAGTATTTAAGAAAAAAACCGAAAAATTTCAGAACACGGAAAAGGTAAAAAAATGGTACGCGTCAATGTCCCTGCCACCCTGCATATTTGTGAAATTATTAAACATCTACCTACCCAAAATATTTCCATAATGTTCATTACGGAACCATTTTCTTTTATTGAGGAATTTATTACGAGCTCGTTTAAATAAATGTCTTGGAGTGACATCGAATATTTATAGGAAAAATAGCAAATATTACCAGCTGCTACAGTTTAAGTAATAAATTCCTCTACCAGCAATCTAATATTTAGTTAAATCAATGATTACAAATTAGGGGGTACATTACTTAGGTAATCTAGTTTACTTTCATCTATTTCCTGATCATTACATGGAGAAGCATTATTTATATCTGACCAATGCCTTAATTTACGGCGACTAATACAGATTGCTGACAATAAAACTTAATGATGGCCACTCTTTAACTTTCTTGACACTTCATACTGAAGTAGATAATATTCTAAAAGTCTATGGTTTCGCTCGCGTGGATATACTACTGCCACAAGAACGTACTGCTCATCGGGATAAAAAGTATTCTACGTCCTAACCCCTGGGTTATAACATGGTGTACCTATGTGCAAAATTTTATCGAAATCGTTTAAAAGAAAGAAAATACGTAGGTATATTTGCGGTGAACATGACGCAGTAAAGAACATAATACACAAAAAAAAAAAAAAAAAGAAAGGGTTGGGAGAAACATGCGTCACGTCCACGCAAAACGGCTATCGCTCAGCTTTATGCTGCGACCCTAAATACCTACAGCCGTATCTATAGCCGTAGCCGTATCTTTTCAGCCGTTAAGGCGTGGAAAGGTCTTCTTCTTGGTCGCGGAATTCATTACTGAAGGTCTTCTCATGTCTTCGTGGCTTTAAGTACGATGATTTTCCACTTCGTTCGGTTCTCGGTTTCTCTTAGGGCAGTCGTAACAGAGAGACCAGTGAGGGCGGTTACTTGGTCTGACTAGCGGTTAGGTTACCGGCTGCGAGGTCTTTTCCTTGCCCATCATCACCAACTTCTCAAGGTTATCTGTGACCTAAGTAAAAAGGCAACAGACGGACAGTCAGACACACCTTCGCATTATCATATCAGTATGGATAGTCTGTGACTAAGGACGTATCAAGATCGGTCACTTGGTACCCGGTAGGTACCTATATCAAACTGGATTTCCCAAGGGCGGTAAAGTAGAGGAGTAGGAAAGTGGGATGTATTCTTTTGTCGAGTTTTTGTTGATGTTAGATTGGATGTGGAAAAGAATCCACTTGGTGTCAACAGGGTGAAATTAAACTCATAGGCATCCTTTTAAGGGGTCATTGTACTCATCATTATGAACAACTTTTACAATGGGACTAAACCTAAAATCGCGAAAAAAATCAGCTGTTCCTCGCATTTATGTTCACATAACTCGTCAAAATGTAGGGAAGAGCTGATTTTTTTTTCGCGATTTCAGGTTTGGTCCCATAGTAAAAGTTGTTCATTAATGATTATTACAATGACCACTTTAAAGGATGCCCATGAATTTAATTTCACCCTGTATAATAGTGGCGAAAATCCGCTTACTGTTTCTAAATCCAAACATATATATCACATGCTGTATACAAACAGTCTTCCTTTACAAACAATTGCATAAGATTCTCCATCACTCGTATTTGTAATTACATTGCCGCTTCCAGGGTATAAAACAGAATGTAGCAAGCTTATCGTGGCTGTAAAAGTCAGCGAAGAAAAGTAAGTAATGGACTGGCAACCTGTTACGATAGGATATACTGCTATAGCGAGGGATGTGTGGACTTAAGTCGTCTTTATACTAGACAGTTTATAGGTCTGCATGTGGTTCCTGGGGTTGAATATTACAGGAGCTATAACACAGATACTACGTATACTGATGGATAGGCGAAGATATATACCTACGTTGTTTTTTGATATTTGGATTTTAAGTCATAGAAAATTATGATTTTTCTTAAACATGCTTGGAAAATTGAGTTTCGTAAATAACGCAATGAATGTTGTTGAACTGTCAAAATGAAACCGATTCCGATTGATAATGTGTTACCCCGCAATTGTCCCGCTGTTTGTTAGCCTGTACGAGTGCAGGTACATTCGAACAAGCTATTGGTATACAGGCAGCTAACTTGCAACTACTTTTAAACAATGGTGTGCTGAGTTAGTCAATTCTTTTATACCACTCTATTTAATTCAGGATGCCATAAGCTGAAAAAGTTATAAGTAAATGCACCAAATAAAACTAAATTTGGCTGTGAACTGGAAAGATGAATATTTTTGCCTGTATACCAAATAGCTTATTCGACCGTACATACTTACAATCGGCCGTGCTACGACCTCTCTGAGCGACTTATATTTTTACCTCGGTATGAACTAATAATGCAGTTAGCAAGTTTGGTTTTTTTTTAAGTTAATCACATGAACAAAAACCTCATTTCCTATCGCAGCAACTAAGCAATCGGAAAACTCATGTCTCTCATTCCTTGCTATTAAAAACATCTACTAATTAAAAAAAAAAAAAACAAATTCACTTTTCATTGCCAGAATTTTCGTGTCGAGCTAATTATTTGGCAAGCAAAACATTATTCTGGTGAACCACCCGCAAGTTCCCGGTAAAGTTACCGCCGCGTCGTAGGTACTTGGAAGGTAATAAAATCGGACAGCCACTGACAAATGTGTTTATCCTCTATGCTTGCAATTAATATATTTGGTATGTGGCCTGAATAGAGAGATTTGCGTTTTTTATTTGATACTTCATAGAAAAAATGTTGTATCTCTTAGATGAGGTCGGTGTTTTAAGGGGCTTACAAGACCTAAACGCAAAAAGACGCAAGTTTTAGAAACAATAAAAGTATATGATCGACTACAGTAAATAAAATCGGAAAAATATATGATATTCTTCAGGATATATGCTAGATAGATAGTGTGTTGACAACGTAATACAACTTATTTGATACGATAGAAAAAAATCATGATGATAACTCTAAAACCATCCTTTTTACAATAAAAACCATACTAATATACATACAATCATTATGATTTTTTGTCAGATTATTCTACAAGCAACATACTAAAGCACTAGTGTTATAATTCTTTAGTCCAAATAGAGAATATCGAGGAGTTGCTCAGGTCATCAGACCAGAATAAATCCTCCAGCAAGTGGGGCATGTACCATATATATAATCAGCCTATAATGTTCCCACTGCTGGGACACAGGCCTCCTCTCAGTGAGAGGGAGTGGGCCGTAATGCACCACGCGGGCCCAGTGCGGGTTGGCAGATGTCACATGTCTTCGAATTTTTGGTTCTAGGACATGCCGGTTTCCTCACGATGTTTTCCTTCACCGTTTTAAGAGCAGTGGTGATGAAATAATTTACACAAAGTAAAGCACCTGTCTGGATTCGAACCTACGACCGACAACTCGTAAGTCGCGGCCGTTACCACTTGGCCACCACTGCTCTACCGTCATGTACCATATGAACAATCTATAGTCTAGCATTAATACTTGGCAAAACTTTATAAGCACCAAACGCTTATGTCTTGCACCACAAAACGAGAGTTGGCAAGAGGGAGCCCTGAATGAATCATACAATCGATCCGTTTCGCCGACTATAAGTTGTTAACACAACTTCGTGAGTCAACCTAATCATTTTGGGCTGCAGACATTTACAAGAACATACGTCATTGTTTTGGGAACTTATGGAACTACTTTCATATATACTTTTTGTGGGTGGTGTATCCTGAGGAAACTTTGCTAGTTTTCCTTTAAGGTGCCACTATTCGATATTTTTTCCATACAAATTTCGGGAGAGTATTACTCCACTGTTTGACATTGTACATCCAAAGTTAAACATTGTATCGTTTTGTCTAATTATTAAATTGTGTCTGTACGGAAGCAGAATTATAAAATAACAAGCCATTAAAAAGTTATGAGCCAACAAAGATTCGTTTTTCTTGCTATTTTTAACGTAACTTTGGGTGTAAATAAGTAATAAAAGAACTGAAAAATATTAAAAATTAA
The DNA here is from genome assembly GCA_945859645.1 of Amphipoea oculea. Classification (NCBI taxonomy): domain Eukaryota; kingdom Metazoa; phylum Arthropoda; class Insecta; order Lepidoptera; family Noctuidae; genus Amphipoea; species Amphipoea oculea. The sequence continues at coordinate 6,241,439 of OX243868.1, forward strand.
ATCCGTACCGCTAAAGCTCAGTTATCGAAGAGTTCAAAAAACTTTATTTGTGATTGATTTATGTAGTGGATTTTTCATAGAACTCGATTTTCCAAAGCACTTTTCAAATATTTTTATGCGCCTATCAGTTCGGAACGGTGTTTCTGTGCGTGAGAACTAGATGTTGTGCGTATAGATTAGCGTCTAACTGCTCATCACTGATACTAGCTCCGTCAGACACGAAGCCAAGTTAGACAGCGTGATTTTGGCCATGACCACCAGTGAGTTCGAGCTCGCGTTTAGTTTACTCTTAAGATATAAAATAAATGCGAAAGTAACTCTGTCTGCCTGTACCTATGTAACCTTTTCAAGCCTAAAACACCGAATGGGTCGTTATGAAAGATAGATAGGAAGCCTGGAATCACAATCTGAATAATTTTAAAGGATATTGCTCTAATAATTGACTGGCTCCATAAGTCCATAACACACGTTGAAACAAATTCGCCTATATTTGAATGAAGAATTTGAGATATTTTCAAGTTACGGAACAACAAACTGAATGTCATACTTTACAAAGTTCAAATTCCATTGCAACCTAAAACTTATTAGGAACTTTTTAGCCGACTGCGGCGAAGCCCAACAGGAGGGTTGGGTGTTTGACCTGTATGTATGTCCGTTTCTTTGTTCCCTCGTAACTCCTAAACGAATGAACGGATTTGGATAAATTATTACACGTCTTTAGATTTGTCTTGATGATGATGGCGCGAGTGTTATTGGCTACATGAAAATCAAAAACAAAGTAAAGTGTTGGATTTGGGGTGCCATATTGTGGAGTTAAAAATGTTTTGTAATAAATGGTCACTCTAAAATCAACTTAGAATAATTTCACTAAAGTAGATAAACTGATTAAGTGGCGCTGGAATGTAAATTATTTGATTTTATGAACACTGCTAATAGTTGTATGTTACAATTCACATAATTATAATGCGTACTCACCATTAGATTTCGTTGTGTGTCCTGAGCCCTGATTCACAACCATACGGCAGGCTATCGTATCGAAAACCTGACTTTTCGATAACCTGATTTGACCAGCCCCTCAACAGCAAATAGCTGTTGGAAGAATAGCGGGGGTCTATTTGATTTAAACTGACAAAATTTTCGGGTTTTGGACTTGTGAACAGCGTTGAGAAGACTCCTACGATAACAATGATTAATGTTCGATACGATACGGAAGCGTATCGAGTGTTTGTGAATAAGGGGGTTGCTTCGTTAGTCTAGTCGTCGCAAGCGCTACTACTGAGCATCCTAGGTAGATTCCCGGTTCGGGTAGTGTTATTGGGTTTTTCGATCTGGAATCTCTCAGTAGCAGCCTGGACTCTGGATTTGGATCCGGTTGATAGCAATAGGCTCGCCCCTATTACATGGCATAATGTTGGGACCTAAACGTAACTGGTGAAATGTGAATGTACTACAGGTACACATCTACCTAACCCTTCGAGGAATACACGCGTGATGTTATGTATAATAAGCTGGACGAATGCTTGTCTGTAGACAAAGATATACACGTACAAAGAGTAAGCAAGACGAGATGCATTAAGGCACGTATAGACAACGCGTCTCGCATATTGATCAAGGCAGTAGCCGCAGTGACAGGTTGTTCGTCTAAACCGGACTTTTTAATACTCGTATAACCATACGAACACCGCCCTGCGGTTTCACCCGCATAAGTTTCGATCCCGTGAGAATATCGTGATAAAAGTGTCCTATGTGTTAATCCTGCTTATAAACTATCTGTGTGCAAAATTTCATGGAAATCAGTTCGGTAGTTTTTGCGTGAAAGAGTAACAAACATCCATCCATCCATCCTCACAAACTTTCGCATTTATAACATAGTAGGATAGGATAGTAAAAAATAGGATATTATTATTGTATTGTTGCTACGAAAGGTGAAGAAGGCATAGGTATAGTACAGGCGCTGTAATTAATATAAATGTAGGGACATGTTTCAAAATTGACCGGATTCACTGTTTTAAGAGGAAATGTGGTGACGTGGTCTTTGGCGTTCATTCTGTACTACTCCTGTACATTACCAAATTAATTACGCCAAAAAACAAAACAGGATACATGATAGTGGATTAAACATTATATCATAGAAAAATGTTTAGACTAGCTTCATTATTATTTAATACCGAATAAACATTATTATTAATATTATTATTCACCAGGGCGAAAACAGAGGAATGAAAGGTTTAGAATGAACGCAAACGACACGTGAACGCGTTTCAAATAAGAAAGAAAGAAAAAGTATTTTCAACACACTTGCTCGTAAAATGGCTCTTAATGCACAGCTTTTAGATCCATAATGCAGTGTATAACAAACGCGTGCTTTTTCTTTACGTTACGGTACTTGTGTTTTATTTCCACAGATAACTATTTAATTTACTAGTCGGAGGTCGGAGAAGTGCGTTTTTTTTTAATCTCTTCAAAGAGACTTCATGCCAAAAAGAATCCGCGAGCCATATTTACTTTTTTTTAAATAGTCTGAATTGTCCTTGGTCCCAAGATGAACTAAAATTTATTTACCTTAAGATGAATGCGCAGTAGTAGCCCACGAAATTAAAATTTTCTAACGTTTTTTGCAATTTTCAGGTCAGTGTCAGGTTGTATCTTGATCAAAATATGATTGGCGACTATAACAGATACGTATTTACAGAATTATAATCATTAGAATCATTAAATACATCTTTCTCAGTTAGATTTGTTCCATAAGAACAAATCTCTTATGGAAAAGTTCTTAGGGAACAAATCTAACTTAAATATATATATTAATGATTCTAATGACTATAATTCTTTAAATACATATCTATTATATAAATATGCATTTTGATCAAGATACAACCTGATACTGACCTGCGAATTGTAAAAAACTTAAAAAAAAAAAATTTCGCGGTCTACCACTGCGCATTCACCTAAGGGTGCATCCACACATAGTGAGGCATGTGCCGCAACTGATTTTTTTTATAATATGTATGGTTGCCTCAGGTTGAGGCATCTAACATCCAAAAAAAAGCACTTGCGGCGCATGGCTCGCTCTGTCTGGATGCACCTTATAATTTTCCGTCGTCCCTCCCGTAACCAAACGGAAAAGACCACTGGCATTCTATTATTGCGGATTCTCACTGAATTATTGTATATTTATCTATGCAAATAGTACTTTCTAATTCCATACTAACTAAACTACAATTTGACATACGACAACACTACGATCAGTCTTAACATTATTTTGTGTTTATTATATTTTTTCTATAGGCTGTATATCGGTTCTGTCTTTGCCTTTAAGTAAATAAACGCGCGCCGCGCTAGCAATGCGCGCGCAGGTGTAGGAATGACCATTACTTACTCTATGGGTAAACCTGCGCGCGCACGTCAGCGCGGCGCGCGGAATGACAAACGAAGCCCGCCATTATCCATACAAGTTAATATTTAACAATACAAGTCTGTTCTTTTCCTCACAAGTGTGTTGAAAAACGTCGTATGATACGCGTGTGCATTGATAATTAAACTCTCGGCTACCTTATCGCGCTCGCCTACGGCTCGCGCGAATAATACCGCCTCGAGTTTAATGATCAACATAGCACACATGTATCATAATGTACTATTATTGCGACTCGTACAGCAGGAAGATCACAAACTAAACACAGTAAAAAATAAAAAACAAGTTATATAAAAAAAAAAAACAACAATAAGAAAAACGAGACAGAAATTCTTATAGCCAAAAGACTCCTATCTCAGCATAATGCTGCGACATTTAAAAAATAAATGTCCCAGCGCTGGTATTCTGATAGGGCCCGCCGCTGTGATGTCACGGGCAGTTACAGAAATAAATAAATTTTAAAACAGATTTAATATCATGTAAGTAAAATATTAGCAAATATTTTTTTTTTTTTAATAAGGGGCTATGCCAATGCTTCCTGTGGTTGTATATCCATTAATTAGAAACTAAAGTTAACCAACGCCTTGTCACTATCTATAAAAGGTAGAGGCATTACAAAATGTCACGCAATATGACAAAATAACACACAAAGTAATACAAAACATATGTGATATTCGTGCTTTTTACCGATAATAATATTATTATATCCTATGTGTGCTAACACGGCGGGTATAAAAGTTTAACGTACGGCTATAATTTCCACGGAAGTCGTAAAGAGACCCGCTCGACGCGCCGCCATCGCCATATTGAAAACATGGCGTGTGTTTTCGCGGGAAAACCTGACAGCATAACAATGTTGCGTTTTCTTTTAAAACTGTAAAGCTATCGTGTTTAGCTAACTGGAAGCTATTATTTATTGAATTTTATTGCCGAAATTTTGGTGTACTATAGATAGGTACGAGGTGTGTCTAACTCTATGGGGAGTGCAGGCGTGATGTTTTGTGATGTTACTGAAATAACGCAGATTTCTATAGTGAGGATTTAATGATTTTTCACAATAGAATCATATAAGCATACCCTATAGCCGGGTACTGCCCCCTAAGATACAGGCCTAGCCTAGTTTAAGGGAGAGGGTTGGACCTATTGTACTTATTTACCTAATGCTAAATTAAGATCTTTAATCTGCATACAGTGCAATGTACTTGAAAGTGGTAATAAACAATTTATTTATTTTTTATTTATTTAATGGTATTACAACCAAAACAAGTGCCTTTAAAACAATACAAAACAATATGGAGTTTTTAATAAACAAAATTGAAACTTTAGTTCAATGTTAAAACTTTTCTCTAAAATAATGTTAACAAAGTTTTGTTATCACTACCAATTTCGAGTTCCATATTACGATAACCGCCCCGAAAGGTAATTATAACTTGAAGTGACTTGATAATATTATTAATTAATTTATAATTGTCATGTATGTATAACCATTTCAATATTATATAATAAAGCGTCGGGATTAGAAAATTTAAAATAACATTCATCACACTAATATTATAAAGGCGAAAGTTTGGGAGTGTGTGTGTGTGTGTGTTTATATGTTTGTTACCTCTTCACGCTCAAACGGTTGGACCAATTTTGATTAAATTTTGTGTGGAGGTAGCTGACACCCTAGATTAACATATAGGCTACTTTTTATCCCAAAATTCTCACGGGATCGACACTTAGGCGGGTGAAACCGCGGTGCGCGGCTAGTTACACTATAAAATACTACACAGCTAGTTACCTATTTTCTCTGAAGTCTAGTACAAAAATGACACCACCATCGGTATGCAGGTATAATACAATAATTTATGACATTAGGTCGCTACCTAAGGATTATGTTATATATTTCAAATGAAAAGACGCATTTCATGATCACACATTATGTAATATGTAAATTCATGGTTGTTTTAAGCATATATTTACATAGCTCTCTGAAAACACCGACAATAGTTATTAAAATGTGATGTTGAAATGGCTGAATAAAGTGGGGTTGACGTGGTGTATCCATATTAATACGATGCGGGCAGTGGAGCGGGATATTTATATTATCATTACTCCTACGCATTAAATTGTTATTCATAATGGATACAGAAGGCTGCGTCGCTAGGAAATGGGAATGTGCATGTCTGTGTGATTCGTGGATAGATTATGAGAGTCACATTATGCCTGATTTACACGATACCATTTTAATTGCCTGTGGTATATAGGTATGTACAATAAAATTGAAGGAAAATGTAACTTACGTTGCTTAGGTAAGCACTGTTTAGACGGTGCAACTTGTATTGTTACTTCAGCTTGTGGCATGCCACAAGCAATTAAGTCGGACCATTTAGTTGAAACAGTTGAGAGCAGTAGTGGCCCAGTGGTATCGGCCGCGTCTTACGAGTTTTAGGTCGTAGGTTCGAACCCAGACAGGCGCTTTACTTTCTGTGAATTATTTCATCAGAACTGCTCTTAAAACGGTGAAGGAAAACATCGTGAGGAAACCGGCATGTCCTAGAACAAAAACTTCGAAGACATGTGACATCTACCAACCCGCACTGGGCCTGCGTGGTGGATTATCTACGGCCCACTCCCTCTCACAGAGAGGAGGCCTGTGACCCAGCAGTGGGAACATTATAGGCTGATTATGATTTAGTTGACACAACAATATTTTCATCGTTTAAACACTGTTTGCAAGTCATGTCTTGCTTCAATCTTATTGTACGCCACAAGCAAAAAAACTTGCATCGAGTAAATGGTAAGACTTATTTACGCATTAAGTACCGTTTTCTTAAATTGAAATGCTCAACGTTTTCTTTTGGTATAATTTCATATACGCTTTGAAAAAAAAAACCTCCACAATCGAAGCAACAAGTTTAAACAAACACAAAAACTCTAGATATTATATCATAATAAAATTCAATATCTAAAATAACATTAATAACATGGCGCAATAAAAAGATACGATATCCTCGGTCTCGCGAGTGAAATATTGTAAAGTGCAATGCAATTCGGCTCCCCCAAAAGTTGGGACAAGGCATTTTGTTGAGTCACGACAAAAAAGTTTTTTGCGAACATTGTTAGAGGGCGGTCTTTAAGTTGACATTATAGAGGGAAGCAACTTGATTTGGCGGTTCTTTAAACTTTGACGTCAGTATTCATAGACGATGACAGGGAAATGTACAGTAGAGACATAGATGATCGAGTATTATTACCCATTAACTGGGTTGTGGAGGTCAAATAGGCAGTCGTTCTATGTAAAATAGTGCTTTTCAGCTGCATCCGGTTTGACTGGAAGCCGACCCCAACATAGTTGGGAAAAGGCTAGGCAGATGATGATGATGAGAATTAAATTTGTAGATTGTAGGTATACCTAGTCAATCCGGATGGGAAGAAGTTTGAAGTTATGAATTTAGGTGCTAATAGTATTTTTCACAAACATGCTTGGAAATTTGAGAATTATTTTGACAACCTTCTTCGAGATAAATCGAAATTGCTGTTCTGGCCGAATATATGCGAGCAGCGGCCGGCATAAGTTGTATGAAAATCCATATCTGTCGTGTTTTAGCGGCCAAATAAATTACATAGTACCTACACTCATATCTGTCGTGTAAATTTCGAACTGGCTTGCAAATAGAAAGCTGTTTATTGAAAAAACAAAAACAAATGAACACTTTAACGCGGGGAACTTTATTGTTGTTCGTTGTTCGTCATTGATTTTGAAAAGCAATTGTATTTGACAAAAAAGTTCTGTCTAGGTACTAATTAATTTTAATTCCCGCGTATTATTTGAGAAAAGTACTATATAAGCCTTGGCCGAAACTAGGCATTGATGGTCTTATGTATGTGTGCCTCGGCTTCGCCTTGGCCCACATTTACACGTTCGTCCATCAATGTCTCTTTTGCTGGCCGCTGCAGTAATGACTAATTTATCACAATAAGTATGATACAATAAATTCCACATCCTATTTGTGACCGAAAGAGAAACTATTACGGAAACATCATAATCAATGAAAACCAGTATGTTTAAATGAAGTCCTTAAAATACGTTGTAATTATAATATTTTAGCAGTCTGATCTAACGAGTGGTCGAGAGAACCGGTCTTCCACCTGCCGCTAAACGTATTAAGCTTCGTTAGCAATGACATAGATTTATCAAAGGATTACTGCTACACTTTAGATAGAGATACAACTTTATAGTACGATTAATACACATTTGTTTCTGACTAACTTGCCTACACGAAAAGTTTGTTTATACGATTTAATTATTTGTTTGAAATTGACGAATTAAGTAGGTAAGTATTTAGGTTTACTAATGCTTTTCTAACATTTTATTTAAAAAAATTACTAAAGTACTTTCTGCAGTTGAAATATTATTGCTAAATATGTTTTAGATCATTCTAAAGCATTTGAATGTGTCATTGATGTAGGTATAATGTGTTAACGTCTAGTAACCAATTCCGGCGCTGGTTTACGCTGGTACAGTGACAGCTGCGACATAACAACGTAGAAATATGCTAATGATCAACTCGACTAATACATTGCCGCTTACCGCGCCAGCTAGGATTTAGTTGTTGTTAACGGAATGCGCAGGGCACGCATTTAGGACCCATGTTATATTCACACATAGTTATAACAAAATCCAACTCATCACACTATCACACTTCACACTATAATAGAATATCACACTATATATCACACTAATATTATAAAGGCGAAAGTTTTGTGAGTGTGTGTGTGTTTATATGTTTGTTACTTCTTCGCGGCTGGACCAATTTTGATAAAATTTTCTATGGAGGTAGCTGACTCCCTGAATTAACATATAGGCTACTTTTTATCCCGATATTCCCACGGGATCGACATTTACGCGGGTGAAACCGCAGGGCGCAGCTAGTAGTTACATGACTCCATTATTTCAACATAAAATCTTTGATAAGACACTAATAATAAATAAACACAACAGTGTTAGGTACATACTTATTTATTTTTAATATTTCATTCCAATTAAACAAACTTAATAGCAGATCAGCCAAACCCCAGATCGATAGATATGAGTGTAGAGTGCATGGCTTGTACTGTATCAAGGGTACGTACCGCAATATCAACGTGCAAGGGTCCTCCCCTCTGACTCATAAAGAGGGTGGTCTCCCTCTCACTTTTGAGGGTTTGGTCGATATTGCTCTCTTTTGTTTTCGCATTTTGAACGCAATGTGTACCGTTGAAATTCGATTTCGTGATAGTATGTTAACTATTTAAAAGGTTGGATAGGTAAGCTCGATATTATCAGTTAGGCGGATTACATTTTTACTAACAATCTGTTCGAATGTTGTTTCAACGGTAAGGACGTACACATACTTAGGCAAAAAAATATGAAACATGGCTAGTTTCTTGAAATAATCTTATAGTATGTAAAAGAAAACGACTCATTTATCCTAGGAAACTAGTTTTCTACCTGTATGCCATACTTACCCTAAAAAAAATTAGAAAAAAAAAATGCTGTTCGTTAATAAGCGCATCACTTCAGAACGGCTGGACTGATTTGGCAAATTAATACGGTAAGAAAAAAATGGAATGGAAGACTCAGGAATAAAGAAATCAAGTATCTTGACTTGGCTCGCGAGGTTGTCGACATGTGGGATGTTGACTCAGCAATCATTGTGCCGATAGTCGTTACAGCCAATGGCTTGATAGCCAAGAGCCTCGACCAACACCTGAGGAGGCTCTCGTTGGGCAGCTGGATCAAGGGCTTGATTCAGAAAGCAGTACTTCTGGGCACGACTCGCATTGTCAGGAGGTTCCCCTCTCTGGAGCCCTGACCGCCGGTAGCTTGGACCCTGTTCCCGTTACCGGTGGGCTACTATTTTTAAATATTTTTATATTTCTTTTATATTCTAATAATTAAAAATATAATTTATGTGTAAATAGATAAATAAACGAAACACAATTGCACTAGTGATCGCACTTGAAGATCGCTTCGATGTATTCGCTTGTATCGTTTATCCAATACTGACTTGGGTCGCGGTCCATACCGGCATTATATAGGGCCTCAGATATTTCCGGAACCTTCTACTGTAGAAACATCTAAAATGTTCGAGTACCTACCGGTCCCGACTGACCAGATGTCGATAGTTCTAGAAAGTTCTAGCATCGAAATTTCTAGAAGGATCTTGACTCTAATAGTTCTGCTCCTCGATACTAGATGGCGCTAGTGGTAACTAATGTCACCATGTACCAGGCATTAATTGTCGCGCGCAAAAATATTCGAACTAATAATCAAGTAATTATTAGATAAGTTCTAATCTATGTTTACTTTTATTACACTGCTGTTTGTTGTCCCAAAACAAATAAATACATTGATGGCGGGTACATTTTTTTGAAGTGAAAACTTCTTTAGCGGCGTTGAACACTTTTTGTAATGGGTAAAAAATGTTAAACTCGCGTCAGGGCATCGCGTCAGGACACGTGACCGTCAGGAGAGATTCCCCCCCCCCCCTCTCTTTCTACGGCGGCGCCAACCGAAGTGAACCAAGTTTAGTGACACACGACAATGGATGGATGGATGGATGGATGGATGGATGGATGGATGGATGGATGGATGGATGGATGGATGGATGGATGGATGGATGGATGGATGGATGGATGGATGGATGGATGGATGGATGGATGGAGTGGAAGTGGAAGTGGAAGTGGAAGTGGAAGTGGAAGTTGAAGTGGAAGTGGAAGCGGAAGTGGAAGCGGAAGTGGAAGCGGCAGAGGAAGTGGAAGTGGAAGTCGAAGTCGGAGTCGAAGTCGAAGTCAAAGTCAAAGTCAAAGTCAAAGTCAAAGTCAAAGTCGAAGTCGAAGTCGAAGTCGAAGTGGAAGTGGAAGTGGACGTGGACACACTGCTGTGTATTCGTAACATTCGTGTATATAAAGTGTTTAAAATATGGAAATTGAACAAAGTGCATCTATTAATGAAAAAAGGGACGCAGAAATAGTGAAAAAAAAAATAGTTATATTAATTCAATTAATAATTGATTTATTTCAACGTCAAGTTTTCACTTCTGCCGGCACTCCCGGAGTGCAACCCGTCTTTTTTTTTTTTTATAGAGATCGTTAACATTTTTCTAGAGAGCTATGTGCATTATTTTGGGTTTGACGCAGAATGTGCACTTCGCAAAATGTGCAACTTCATAAAATGTGCACTTCGCAAAATGTGCACTTCTCAAAATGAGTGTGAATTTGATCACAATGCTCTCAAATTAAAAACAGTTTGCTTACACTATACTTTTTTTATTATTTAGTCCTAACACTCCAACAGGCCTCTCTGCAACGATGTTGAATTGACTGGCGCTACATCGAAGTGTTGAGATGTTTATATGACGCTGCAACGATGACTGTCCAGACCCAGGATCAGAAAACCAGCCCCATCCAATTGCTCAGGAGGGTGAGACGGGGGATGTAATTTCCCCTAAATTGTTTACCAACGCGTTGGAAGACGTCTTCAAGACGCTGGATGGGACTGAACAGGGTATCAACATGAACGACGAGTACATCTCGAATCTGCGATTTGCCGATGACATCGTCATAATGGCAGAGACGCTAGAACAGCTAGACCAAATGCTGCACAGCCTAAATGGAACCTCCCGGCAGGTTGGCCTCGGCATGAATTTGGACAAGACAAAAGTCATGTACAATTCGCACGTCCGTCGTGCCGAATCCAATCCACATCGAAGGGTCGCTTCTCGAAGTTGTGAAGGATTATGTCTACCTAGGGCAAGTCATCCAGCTCGGTAGACACAACTAAGAAAGAGGCCGACAGACCGATCCAGTTAGGTTGGACAGCATTTGGAAAACTTCGTCAAGTCTTCTCGTCGCCTACCCCGCTGTGTTTGAAGACTAAGGTCTTCAACCAGTGCGTTCTGCCCGTCATGACATACGGTGCTGGAACGTTGACACTGATGGCACTGACTGTCGCTATGGAGCGAGCTATGCTCGGAGTCTCTTTGAAGGGTAAAATCAGGGATTTATCCGGAAACGAACCGGAGTTCCTGACAGAGCTTGCAGAGTAAGCTAACTGAAGAGGCAGTGGGCTGGCCATGTCTGTTGAAGGACCGATGGCCGGTGGAGCAGACGAGTCCTGGAGTGGAGACCACGCATTGGCAAGCGTAATGTGGGACGCCCCCCAGCTTGATGGACGGACGACCTAAAGAACGTGGCTGGGGTAGACTGGATGCGAAAGGCGGAGGACAGGGTGTTGTGGCGCAGTCTGGGGGAGGCCTATATCCAGCAGTGGACTGCGATAGGCTGAGTTGATTGACACCAACAGGAATGTAAAAATCCTCTAAAATAACAACACCTAAATTAATCTTTAGTACATATAACACCACTGTTCCAAGTAAATGTACTTTTTTATATTAGTAACACTTAGTTATTTCGAAGAATTTTTTTTTCAGAGAGTAGAAGTAAACATTTTTCAAACTGACAGTATTGCGAGTAATGATTTTGTTGTAAATAAAAACAATAGCTGCTTAGTTTGTGTGTCAAAAATCTTATAAGTTTTAAAAATATTCTCAAAGTAAAATTTTTGTAATTTTTTATTGAGAAATACATTTCTTTAACCATAAAATCGTGCAAAATAATAAAAAGAAATTGTAAGCAAACTGGTTTTATTTTGACACATTGTGATAAAATTCACACTCATTTTGAGAAGTGCACATTTTGCGAAGCGCACATTTTGCGAAATGCACATTTTGCGTCAAGTGCACATTGATAACTTGACACAATGATAACTTTCCCGAACGGTAGCTAAGCGTTGTTTATAAACATAGATGATGATTTTCAGAATCCAAACAGCGTTATATTTTTTATTTATGATCTAGTAAAGTCGACCCACCCTAATTTTATAGGGGGCTGCGTGGTCATTGAACTTGGGGGTGGGTGCAATCAATGCGTTGCGTAGATGGACAGGTTACAGGATAGGTATTGCACTTTACAAAACAATCCTATTGTAATATGTCTATGCTCGAAAATTCAGACCAAATGCGTAGCGTCGCTGGACTGGCTTAAATAGGTACTTTACTTCAGCAAATCAAAAAAAAATAAAAACCATTGAAAAATAATTGAAAATAATTTAATCCGGACACAAAACTAGACTAGACCGTACACAAAAAGCAACACTTCAATGCTCTACATAACTCAATGCCCAATAGACAAGGAGACGACACTGCAACTGCCAACAAAAATAAAATAATATCCATAAATTGCCTCCATACTTGAAGAATAGTAGGACAACGCGGGTAAGACCCAGTGCATTTATAGCATGCACTAAGCTACAGCTTCTTTCTTAGCAAAAGCATGAATGGACTCCTTCATCCAACGCCACAAGCCGCATGACACCGCCAGGATGGCTTTTTTAGGATGAAAACCTTTTTTTCGATCTGCATTATTAGAATGTTTCCCGAAATTAGTTACAGGATAATCCTCGAGTATTTCTTCGCTCCCCTTTACACATTTCGTTGCTTGACGTCTTAACTTTAAAAATTGTAGTGTTTCTAAGCCGGGGCCGTTGTTAACCGGTTTTTGGATCTTATTCCATGCGCGCATAGAATCGCTTAGATACGACTGACATTTTCGGTATGTACATTTAGGATCAGAGACTGGTCTATGCAAACTACTTAAACTGTCTCCTGTGCTCTTTAATTCTAATTTACTAATATCTAAGACTGATTCAGCTACAAGCAGAGAGTCAGGCGTATTTTTATATTTCGTGACTTTCTTTGACTTTTCCTTTATTTTGTTTTCTATGACTATCTTTTTGTCTTCTGCTTTACGAAAATTTCCACGGGATTTAGCTTGTTCCAAGTTCTCCTTTTTTTTTTTTTGATTTGGAGCACGATGGCATCCGGATTCCGACGCAAGGGCTTCTTTCTCAGATTCAGCAGAGCAAATCGGCGTTCCATATTGTCTTTTACATTCGATACATTCTGCATGATGTGTGTTTTCTGCGCGTCTTTCAGCTTCTCTTTTACATACTGCTCTTCCACATACGCCGAGGCAATCTTTTTTACCTTGCTTGGTGTTTGGCTTAGAGGCAGACTTACATACGCAACATGGACACGATTGATTTTTTTTTTTTTGATTTTTCTGAGTCAATTCAGTTTTCACTTCAGGTATATTGTTTTTAGTTGGTATCGCAATTAAATCTTTCGATATAATAGTTGTTATTGCATCTTCACTGTATTCCAGTAATTTGTTCTTTATATCTAAAAAGTTGCTAGCGGATGGAAGATTTCTTATTCTTTTAATGCCTCCACAACAAGAGCACAATTCAAGGTTTTTAATATCCTCTGAGTTTTTAAATTTTAGACTTTTGAATAAAAATGAAACAGGTTTGGTATATTTTTCTTTTTCTGTTACTATGGCATACTTAGGCTTACATTTTAATGCTTTATTAGTACGCAACGTAGTGAAACGAACCTTATCTTGTATAGGAATAGCATGCTTGAACTTGATTTGACAATGTTGACAATTTTTTTTAAATTTTACGCCAGTATTTTGAGATTTAGTACCTTGGTGGTCTCCAGACTGAAATCGAGAATATTTCTTTTTATAATCATCCTTTCCACTTACTTTTGCAGCTTTGAGGCTTTTAGATATTTTAATATCTGCAATAACTGCTTTATTTGGATGACGTTCACTTTTGGAAGGTTTCAAAATGTCAATTAATGGTTGTTTATTGGTTGCTTTTGTTTTTAATTCCATGCATCTTTCCGTATTCTTGATATTTTGTTTATTAGATCGTTTTGTAAACAAATTTTTACAATAATAAAACATTTTTTTTAAAGTAGATTGTTTGGTCTCCGAGTGTTTAGGTATAGCCTTTAAGTGTGCTCCTTTTTTTGTTGGATACACACGATTGAAATTAGTTTTGCGACAAGAACGACAGTCTTTATTATTGTTAATTTTATCATACGTACTGGGTGCGTAAGACATTATGGTTTCTAGTTCTTCAGGATTAGTTTTGAAATATTTTGTTGTTTGCTGTGTTTGGTATTGGACCCAGTAATCTCTTGGTTGAAAACATGACATTGGCTTTATTTCTTCTACTCTGTACATAGCTAAGGATTGAGGATGAATCGGTTTTTGGGTACGCGTACAGAAGCATTTTCTTAACAAAGTAACAGGCGATGATGTGGTTTCTGTTCTTTCAGATCTTGACTGTAGTTTGGTGCTATATGAATCTTTTTTGTCGACGTAATGGCCAATTTTTGCGTCACGAATATTTTCGTTTTTTGGAAATGGGAAGATCTTATTGTCTACTTTTTTGGCGTTGTCCACCACAGGAGGTAACATTTCTTTAAAAAATTCAATATTAAAAGTAAAGTCAGAAGTAATTTTTACGCCTTGTCTTGCATCTTTCCCATGCAAAAATGGATATCGAGGTTCTTCTACTATACTATCTATTTCTTCTGGCGAATAAGGTTCTCCTTTATATTTGATTCTTTTATGTGTATAACCCGGTATGAATTGAGCAGCTATGCTAGAAACACGTGAGGTTCGTGTCGAGCGCGTGTCAGGTGTTCCAGACATGCGTCGAGGCTCACATACCTTACTACATTCAACAGGTTCAAATTTTTGCAATGGATCGTACTTTCCTTTCGTCGAAGTTTTCTTATCTGACGTTTGAACTGTTTCACACGCACATGATTCATAGCATTTGCAGTTCTTGTTTTTAGTATTGCATTTGCAGTTCTTGTTTACAGTATAGCATTTGCAGTTCTTGTTTACAGTAAAGCATTTGCATGTTTTTGCTTTAGGACCATTATCACATGCACACTTATCTTTTTTCACTGGAATAACGTTCTGATTTTGTTTCATAGGAGCATCCATCGCATTGCATTTGCAGCATTTGCATTCTTTTCCTTTTTTACATGGAAACTCATTTGGTTCCAGATATGATTCAAACGCAGGAGTATTGCATTGTAAGCATGTGCATTTTTTACCTTTTTTACATCGATACCCATTTGATTGCAGAGCATAAGTATTGCATCTGCAGCATTTGCATTCTTTGCCTTCTTTACATGGAAACTCATCTGGTTCCGCCTTTTGTTCAGTTACACATTCACATGATTCATAGCATTTGCAGTTCTTATTTTTAGTATCGCATTTGCAGTTCTTGCTTTTAGCATAGCATTTGCAGTTCTTGTTTATAGTATTGCATTTGCAGTTCTTGTTTATAGCATTGCATTTGCAGTTCTTGTTTATAGCATTGCATTTGCAGTTCTTGTTTATAGTATTGCATTTGCAGTTCTTGTTTATAGCATTGCATTTGCAGTTCTTGTTTATAGTACTGCATTTGCAATTTTTAGTTCTAGTACCTATTTCACGAGCTACTGGTTCAATTTTTGCTTTAGTTTTTGATTTAGTGTGAGTGAACACACTATTAAAGGACGGTTCTATTTTGTTTCGAGTAATATATCGCTGTTTTCCCTTCTTTTCAAGTTTTAACGTACAGAAACATCTTTTTAATAAAGGTGTGCCTATTCCTTTATCAGTTCTTTTAAATTGTAATTGTGATTGGACATCCCGATGACAGTCTTTTCTGCCACAAGAGGACATACTCTTGGTAGCTTTCGGTCTTGCCACTGTTCCTCTGTTGGTCATTTTTGATCTAGGCACATATCTAGCTTTTCTCTTAGCACTCCTCTGATTCATTCTGTACTTTTCTTCTTTTTTGACAATTTGATTAACTTCACGCACACGTGGAGTTTGTGGTGAATTATCTTTGAAAAATTCTATCTCAAAACTGAAATTTGATCCAATTCGTGCTGCTTGTCGTTTAGGACGAGTATCAACTTGAAACTGATCTCGACTTGTCTTTTCATATCTCCAACTTGGAGAATAAGACCTTGCTTTTATTCTAGGTCTATGTTTTCTTCTTTCATTTGATGAACTAGAAATTGATCGGCTTCCAGTCACATCTTGACATTGATCATCGCATTGAGAAGTCTTAACATTTCTCCGGCTTGGATAAGATCTTCTAGGTACATATTTTTTTTCTCCATCTGTAGAGCTAGAAATTGATCGGTATTTATACGATTCAGTACCAGCCTGTTTTGAATGCATCCTTCTTTTTATTCTTTTTAAACATTCGTATGGGTCACATTCGCCAGGCACACAAAAGCCAGGTTCACATTCGTAAGGCAAAAGTTTTCTGCCAGAATATTGAGCTTGTTTTCTAGAATAATATTTTCTTTTTTCGTTAGACGTCTCTCGTTTTGTTTGGGATTTTACTATTCCTCTTTTTGAAACATGACTCAAACAGTCAAAGGGGGTTCCTTGGTTTTCCGTTTTACAGTGTAATTGTAATGTGCAAAAACATCTTTTTAGGAACGGTGCTACAGTTTCAGTCATTGTAGAGCGCATTGATTGACTCAAAGCTTGAGAATCCATATGTCGATTTTTCCTTGAATGCTGCACTTTCTTGTTTCTAGAATAAGTCGATTGCCATTCTGTAGATCTGCTACTAGTTCTTTTGGGTTTGTCATATGCTACGCCTCGCTTTATTGGCCTCGATGTTACAACAGGGCCGCCGAGTGATTTATCTTTAAAAAATTCTATGTCAAAGTTAAAACTTGATCCTAGCTTCACAGCCTGTTTTGTAGTTTTCTCAACCACGGTACTACTATATTCCGGTCTTCTTTCTCTATATGGTCTTCTTTCTCTATGTGGTCTTCTTTCTCTATATGGTCTTCTTTCTCTATGCCTGGTACGAGTATCTCTCGTCCTCGCTTTTTTTTTGCGTGGCATTAAAGATTGCGTTTCACTGTGTCGGTATCCACGACCATAGTCTGTCATGATCGAAGTCGATCTTCTTCCTCGTCGATCGGTCGATGTTCCTGATGAGTACATTAATCGTTTATTAATCATTTTTAAGCACTCATAAGGATCACACTCACCAGGCACACAAATACCGGGTTCACATTCATAAGGTTCTAATTTATAGGGAAATGCTTTCCTTCTCTTCGGCTTTTTTACTGTCATGACACTTTTAGTGTGTAAAGTTGCAACCTGTTTTATAGGAGGAGTACATAGACATTTCTCTTTTACAGGAGGACCACATAGACATTTCTCTTTTGGAGGAGTACATAGACATTTCTCTTTTGGAGGAGTACATAGACATTTATGTTTTTTTTTTTTGCCCTCGGTTTCTTTTGGTACTGCTTTGGTCTCAGCGCCAATGTCGGCGCCGGTCTCGGCTTTGGTATCAACTTTGGCTTCGGCTTTGGACGCGGCCTTGGTCAAAGCTTTGGTCTTGCCTTTGATCTTAGCTTGTTTTTGAAGTTTTAATGTACAAAAACACCGTCTCAATATTGGGCCCAAACCTATGTCTCTACTTTTTGTTGAATCCATCTGAGAGTCACGACTTCGTGCTGGAAATCGTCTTCCTCTCAATCCCCTATCTCTGGTTCTCATTCTACGATATGAACCATGACCTCTCTCTCTCATACGTATCGGTCGAGACCTTTTAACTAAAGGAGCAGCCGCTTCCACATCGAGATTATTACAATCCTTGTCTTTATAAAATTCTATATTGAAACTGAAGTTTGAACCAATTCTAACGGCTTGCCTTTGCGGTGACACGGATGATGCAACAGGTTCTTGAAGAACCCTTTCTCTAGGAGCATAGTCTCGTCTTCTGCCTCTTTTTCGACGGCGAGCTGGTCGCGCTTGTGTCATTTTTGCTCTTGGCCAAGCTGATCTTGATTGTGTCATTGTTGATCTTGATGGTTGAGATGACGAAAAACTCGATGATGTTGATGTGGTTCTTGGTCCTGCAGTGCCAGTCATTTTTTCTTTTCCTAATCTTTTTCTTATTAATTTTATACATTCGTGAGGATCGCAAAAACCTGGCTCACATACACCAGGTTCGCATTCATATGGTAAAAGGGCTCGAGAACGTCCTTTTGTTTGCGTAATACCAACTCGTTTATCTGATATAGGAGTAGCTCTTTCATGTCCCACGTTACTACCTTGGCGGAGTCTTTTAGACGCAGTCGCCAATTTACACAAACATTGTATAAATTTTGAAATTGACCGATGTTGTCTTGCGCCAGTCGCTGCGTCAACATTAATTACTTGTACTGCGTCAGCATTAGTTCCTTGTACTGCGTCAACATTATTTCCTTGTACTGCGTCAACATTAATTCCTTGTAACTTTGCAGTGCAAAAACAGCGTTTGAGAAAACTACTTGTCATTGTGGATCGACCGCGTTGGTATATACCTATTTGGGAATCGTCATCACGAGTTCCCTTTCTATACTGTGAAGAGCTTTCTCTCATTCTTCTATGAGCGTATACTTGTTTTCGAACTTTTCTCAATTTCTTCGGTGGTTTTTGTACATAGACCTCCGACGGCCGCGTATTAGAATCATTACCGGAACAATCTCTATAAAATTCAATGTTAAAGCTAAGGTTGGAACTGATTTTGACTGCTTGTCTCGATGGTTTACTTGGCCTGTCCTGTACTGGCCTGTCTAGAGACATTACAGAAGGCTTAGATGTAACTAAAGTATCTCTAGATCTAACTTTTCTTGCTCGAATATTTCTTGACTGTATTCGTTTTCTTTTTTGTTTATAACTAGATGTCATGCTTGAGCTGGATTTGCTCGATGCCATCGAGTCTGTTCCAAAGTCTTTAGTATGTTTATTTCTTCTTTTTATCAACTCCAAACACTCATAAGGGTCACATTCGCCAGGGACGCAAATACCAGGTTCACATTCATATGGTAATAACTCCGGTGACCGTTGTTTTCTCCTTGTATTCTGCCCTCTTTCAGTTGTTCTAAGAATAGGTTTTTCGAAACTAAATTTAGGCGGTGTTGATGTACCATGATCAGTACCTCGTAACTCCCTTTCTTTTTGTTGTCTTCCCTTTTTTTGTAATTTTAAAGTGCAAAAACATCTTTTCATCATTGGTGTAACACTGGAAGCTCTATGACGCATTTGTTTCATCATCGATTCGGTTCCTCTGTGATACCGGCGACCACCATATTTTGTACCTCTATCCATACCCTGTCTGTGATAGGTTGTAGAAGATCTGGACAACATGTGGCGTTTTGGAATTTTGACAAAATCTGTAGTAGGTGCTGATTTTGAGCCACCTTTAGAGAATTCTATATCAAAACTAAAAGTAGAACCAACTCGGACTGCTTGCCTATGTGCTGGTGCTGGCGCTTGGGCAGTTCGGGGTAACGTCTGGTATTTTAAGCCCTGAGGGCGGACAGGTCTTCGTCTTGGTCTTGGTCTTGATCTTGATCTTGGGCCGTAGCCTCTTGTACGATGTTTTGGTTCACCAAAACCTGACTGAACTTTTTTTGCAGTTGAACCGGTTGACGTAGTCTCAGAAAAACTGCTTCTAGATCTGCTTTCAGTGCCAGACATTCTTGAAACTTGTCTCTTTAATCGCTTCATTATCAATTTTTGGCATTCGTATGGGTCACAATCGCCTGGTACACAAATTCCTGGCTCACACTCATAATCCAATAGCTTCCTTTTTTGACGAGCTACTTGTATGTTCATGGTACAATAACACCTTCTAAGTAATGGTTGAACACCGGTTAGTTGAGAAAGATGCGTTATATTTTGAGTTCTTTCCGTTTCTGGACTTTTAGGTGTACGTTGTCTTAGTTCGAGCGTGTCAGTTTGTGACTGTGCAGTTCTTAGGGTCTGTCTTTTTTTAGAACGGATGTTGTTTAAATAATCAATATCACAACTGAATGCAGTTTCAAATCGCACAGAATCATTTGAAGCAAAATCAAGTAAACTTTGATCTTTGGAGCTGATTTGCAATAACCTATATTTGCTTTCACGAATGTATGACTGCACATTTTTAGTTTTAAGTGCAATCATTGATATAGGCAAACCGCTTGTTGGACTTTTATTGAAATATTGCCACTGTTTACTGTGACTTGACGTGTTATTTGAGTAGGTAGGATAATAAGAATCGATGCAAGAGAAGTCATGATCAACTTCTAATATTTCTGGTGTTTTTATTTTATTTTCGGCAATAGCAACTGTACTTACAGCATAAACTTGTGTTAGTTGCTTTGTTCCAAATGGTAATAGCAATTTATTATCTCGAAGCTCCATTTTTGATATTTTAAATGTATATAAACACCTGTTTGGTGTGGGACTAAGTCTTTTGGTATTTTGATGAGAACTATATCTTTTGGTAAGGCGATTACATTCCTGTTTATTGTGTAAAAAATGAACGTTTATGTTCTTTGTCCTGTTATGGTTATAATTGTTTTCGGGTGTTATGCCTTTGTAAAACTCTATATTGAAACTAAAATTAGAACCCATTTTGACACTTTGTTTCAAAAAGTTTTTCAAATACATTTCCCTGCCACGTTGAGGCAGGTGGGACAAATCAGAGTAATTCCTCATTTTCTTAAACTTTTGTAATGAAGTATTCCGCTGTTGTAAGTCAGACTTTACAAATAAAAGTTTTGATGTGCTTCTTAACGCACGTGTATCACTTGACTTTGATTTCATTTTAGTTTTATCAGTTACACATCCAAAATGTTTTAAGGTGTTACTTTTATTATTTTGTAATAGAAACGGCTCCAGACATTTTGATTCGTAGGGCCTGAGCTGATCCGAATATTTCGAATCTGTGAATTTTGTGCCTTTCTTATTTAACTTACAAGTGCATAAACACCGCTTTCTTGTGAGACCAAATAATGAACTCTGCTCTAGTTTTTTGTTCCGCAATAGCATAAGTTTTTGTAAGTCTTTTGAAGAACAGATTTTAGTATACTTATTCATTTTATTGTCTTTGTCAATCGGAGAGCAAAGACAATAAAAACGCTTGCTTTTAAGTAATTTTCTTGAAAAGATTGATCTTCCTTGATGCGTCGTAACATCAGATGGTTTCCTTTTGTTTCTCTTCAATATAAGTGTAAGATTTTCACTATTAGGAGAAGTTAAAGTAGAATGTATGTTTTTGGTTCTAGGTAATTGCATTGATCGGGAAGCTAGATTAAAGTATCTTGATTTAGTTTTAATACGTTTTTTCAAATTTCTTTCTTTCTTGACCAATTCAATCTTCAATCGCTGTGAAAAGCATCTTTTAGGACTGCAAATATTGAAGTCATATTTATATGGCATGTTATCGTGCCTCACTATTTTGAGTTTAGCTCGAGACCCTTCAACTTTATTGGTTGGCTGAATCATTGTCACTTTTCTTTGACTATATTTTTTCTTTTCTTGTGTACCCAATTGTAATGTACAAAAGCATCTGCGTAAACCGTGTTTAGTACTCGTAAATTTGGATCTTTGAGTAGAACTGCTTGTTTGTGATTGCTTGTTTGGTAGTTGCTTGGTTCCGTCACCACATTTGCATACAAACTTCTCTTTGCTTTGGGTTATTTTAAGACCATTTTTATAACCTTTGTTAAATAATTCTATACTAAACCTTGGATTGCAAATATCAGGTTTTTTCTTTTCTAGTTGCTTCATAGAGATTTCTATTTCGTATTTTTGCTTAGAAGTAATATTAATTACTGTTTGAACAGCTTCATTTTGAAGTTTCCTTGGTTTTTCGGTCGTAATAGATGCATCTTTTACAGTTGATTTTGTCCTAAGGCGAGTGTTTGATTTACCACGTTGATCCTTGAGATGGAAAAAATTTGGATCATTAGAAACATGATGATTGGATGTGGATTTTACCCCAAATTCAATGTTTGGTTGATTATGTTCATCACAAATACAGTCACTTATTGATGCATGAAGATTCAAATTAGGCGCTTTTATAAAAGTTTTCACGGAGGACAGCAAAGTTTTTGAGTTGATACTTTGATTATCTTTGAAATTTATATTCTCGTTCGAGACATTTTTACTAATCTTAGTTTTGGTTTCATTTATTTTTAGTTTTACTGTGCAGAAACACCTCTTAAGAGCGTGGCTGCCAGACTTTAAATTTCTTCGTCTAAGGCCAGAGGGTTTTTTATGACGAGCAGGAGTAGGTTCCTTGTGCAGGCTAGGTTCTTCTTTTATTTGAGGATGAGGTCTACAGCGTAATGGTGCTGATAACAGTCTAAGTCTTTTACGAACTGAGACCGATGATCTTGATTTCAATTTAGGTTTGTTTATTTTTTTCAATGAATCCGACGATGTTTTGTTAAAGCTAGCCGGATCACTCTTTTTAATCGAGTCTATTGATACTGATTTTTGGATACCTGGTATTGTATCTGTGTTAGATTTGATTGGATCCTTCCCTGGAGTAGAACTAATAAGCAATTGTTTTGTAATTATATCGGCTACTTCAGTAGGATCCTTTTGTGGCGGAATTTTGCTTTCTTTTGACTTTTGTACTTGATTTGATCCTCCTAAATGGAAAGATTCTTTACCCTTTTTTGAAATCTCTGTGTTAGATTCAGCTACACTAGCTGCTTGCTGCAGAGGCTTTTGTTTGCGTTTTTTCGCTTTTGATTGATTTTGTTGTCGTTCATTGCCAGTTGTGAAAGGGGCTTCTTTCTGAATAATTGTATTAGATGTACTGGAAGTGTCACTTATTTTATCCATAGATTCATTTGTATTTTCTTTTCGAGCTTGATTTTGTTTTCTTGACCTAAGTAAAAGGCTTTTTTTCAATTCAGGACTCGGTGCCTGGCGTTTACCAACTCGGTCTTTTGATGTTGTTACGGTCTTTTTAACATGAATCGTACATTCTTCTGCAGTGTTCCCAACCATTGAACACGCGCAAGATTCTTTTTTTTTTAAAGTTTGTCGATCAGTTTTAAAACCATCTAGTAATGTTTTCTGAGCAAGCTTTAACATTTCTGTTGATTTCTTTTTTTCAAGAGCAATTTCTTTTTTTGATTTTCTTATTATTTTATTTCCACCTTCGCCAATATTTTCCATATATGGAAACGGACAAGCTTTGGCCCGCTTAAGTTTATGATGCGATTTTCTGAATTTTCCAGTATTAAGAGAAATCGGTTTATGGTTATTCGAAGCTGATTCAATGATTTGTTGTTCGGGGCAGATTTTCTCAGTTATTTCCCTGGATTTCTTGATATTTTTATTTTTATAACAAGCACAAGTACAAGTGCAGGGGTCAGATTTAATATTCTTTGCTTCTCCAGTTTCTTGCTTTGAAACAAGACTAGATCTTGAACCGATGTTTCCACCAGCATGGGCTTGTCTGTTCCTTCGACCTTTCTGGACATTTTCGTAGAGTCGGAATTTTGAACTACATGTACAACAACTACAACATTCACTTAATTTTTTCAATCCAATAACAGCACCTTTGTCCACTAAATCCACCAATTTAAAAATATCGCTACTTTTCTTAGTTTCCCCAAAAGTTTTTCTAATTTCTCTAATAGATTGACTTGGCCTTAAATCAGCTGTGCTGCTTTCAGTGCTGGAGAGCAATTGACTTCTCAGGGCATCGTACAATGCTCTTGTTTTGATTAATGTTTCCAATAAATTACTGTCTCTTAAATGGATATAATATTTACAAGTCAATAATTTATTTATTTTAGATCCTTGGATTAGTAATCTCTTTAGTGTTTGGCGATCTGATTCACTTTTAGAATCGCATGAAGTGCAGGAGCAACTGTTGTTGTTCACCGAGTCTCCTTGCAATGGCTTCATTGTTGCATTGCTTTTTCTGACGGTTCTGTCGAAGCCATTAAAATATTAGAGGCGAGTATGCTCGAGTTTTTAACGAATACAATGTCACACGAACAGTTTAATTGAACTTCGTATACTGCGTCACAACATAATTTACCTGAAAATTACAATGAAGTAAATATCAATGTTAAAGCTCATTATTTCTGTTTTTAACCGACTTCTATTCGATCATTCTGGCAGTGATGGTTGGACTAACTTAGAAAGTAACTAGTTAGTCATTGAAAGTCATATTTGGAAGTACACCTACGCATGCTGAAATCCCTGAAAATCTATGGGAAATCCAAGGAAACCAAAATTACGCATCTGTTGTTCGAAACGTCAATGACCAGAATTGGCGACCATTAATGAAACTAATAATTATGACCATATTAATGATCATTAATGGTCGCTAATTCTGGTAAAATGGTCAAATGAGTTACTAACAAAATATTACAACACGGTAAATCATAAAAATCAGACTGAACTGAGTTATCAGTTTAAACAGAGTGATCATATTTTCGGATTCATTTGAGGTTGAAGGAAATTAACTTAGATGAACGTAAACGCGATCGAATAGACACTTAAGTCTTCTAAGTCCAAATACCGCATTCAGCGCCCTAGAGAGAGCCTCAACCACATATTACCTCAACCTCGACCTCAAGGAGCAACTAGGTGCCTGCTACATACTGCTTTCTGTATCGACCGCTTGACCGAGCCTCCTCAAATTTTGGTCGAGATTCTTGGCTATTATATCATTTTCTGTGCAATGATGCGTAGGTATAATGTTACGATTATATTATAATCCCCTTACTAATAAACGTATTCTATCAGATGGGGGGGGGGTATACTTAATAGAATAAGTACGTAGGTATTTTAATTTTACGCGCGTGGTTTGACTGCGTGGCTATCTTGCGTTCACTACAAGGCACACTATAATCTACGATTCTCATAAGTCAATAAAATAGTTACTTACAAAACTAGTACAATACCTAAGTGACACCGGTCCACCATTAAGGACCGGGTATCAAAGAAATAAACTGATTCACAACATTTTTGTATGGTTTACTCCCAAACACGTAATGCATATCGCCTCGCTTTACAAATAATAAAATTTCTCAATCGATTTCTAATCGTTAGTATTGAATTAATTTAAAATTTCGAAATTATCACCGCATCATGGGGAAAAAATTTGACGTCTCAAAATGCCAGAAAGACAGTAATTTAAAAAATTCATGAATTTTCTTGTTGTGACAGCCGCAAGCCAGTTTTTATAAGAAATTAAGTATCCTATTTCTCTGGTCGTCAAAAATAGGACATCGGGACGCTGCGCGCTGGTAGACCATGTTGCACCCATGGAATAAGTACACGCTAAGGAGGTATATACTACGATAGACCTTAGCTTGTAAAACTTAGGTAGAGCCCGAAATAAACTGCTAATATCGGTCTGACTGAATGCAATCGAAACGACCATAGGTAACAGTACAGCCGCACGGATAGATCGAAGGTTAAGCGAGGCCGGTCCGTGGATGGGTGACCATCCATGACATATCGATGATACACATTAAACTGTTGCTTTCACATTTTTTAGATCTTTGACAGTCATTACGGGTAGCTAGAAGTCCGAAAGTCTGACAACCACTCTTAGTCTTACTAAGAGGTATCGTATTACCCAGTAACCATGTTGTGGATTTCAGACAGTAGCTCCATGTAAAATATTGGTATTCAACTGAATCCGGTTAGACTGGTAGCCGACTCTAACGTAGTTGGGAAAAGCTAAGTAGATGATGAGGAGGTAGCCTCGGACCGGCTTATTCGATACGACAAATTGGGCAAATTGATCAACTGACTACGGGACCTAATAGGTTCCGAGTTTGGAAGGAAGGTATAATGAAGGAAGCGAATTCACAAATCCTCTGTGTCACCCTTTTATTATTCGTAGGTGTCACCTCAACTTTCTTAAAAACTTTTATATCGGTTTTAAATCTTCGCTCTCCTTTTTGAATAAATTGCCTTAGCCTGCAGTTTAATTAGGTATCAAAGAAATAAAAGAAAAAAATATGTTAGTAGTACCTAAGTACTTACAAAAACAGTTTTAGTTTGAGCCAATGCTGTTTTAAATACTTCAAACGAACGATGCCCACAATCGGCAAGGACCCAAGTGGAACCTGTGGAACTAATAATACTTATCACGGCCAAATTACGACTGACGTATTCAGGGCAAAACTTGCGCGAAAAAAAGTATCAAATCTACAAATCACAACTTAAAAATCAAGCTCAAATCGCCGCATCCAGAGACATCATTTAGGTAGGTATTCATCAGAGGTTAGTGACTTGTGACTTGCGAGACACCTGCGTGACAGGTTGCATGAAGTCAACGGACAAACTTACCGAAGTTCCAGAAGTAACAGCCTCCAAAAGTTCCAACTTCCAAATATATTTACACACACACCAAACACAGCACAATTATATTCACAAACATAACACACATAAAGTAAGTGAGAAATAAGTTATTCGCGAGTTTCAAACAACCACTGCAACGAACAACAACCGACTCACACACTCGGGAACCAAACGCAAACTAAGTGAAGAGTGGGCCGACACGGCACGCAGAGACAAACTTGGAATCAAAGAGCAAAAAAAAACTAAACTTTTGAATGGGAGGCAGTAGCTCCATCTAGCCAACTTAGTACGAAACTTTTTATCAGTCCGTGCCAACGATGGTCGTTGGACCGTGCTATGTTAAACAGATGGCGTTGCACACCAACAACAATCCGTAGACTAGAATTTTCATGAAAGTATTTCAAGTGGTCTTATAGAGGGCGCTTTTTACAATACATACACAAAGTGCAACTGTTAGCTTGACCGAATGAGAAGTTGTGAAACTTCAATTTATTTATCTGTCTTTCAGAAACCATGGTATTTTTAGAGTTTAGTACTTACTGTACCAACAATGAAACATTTTTTAACTGTATTTCGAGCAACAATTCACTGGCATATTATGTCCACAGATTTGATAGTGTACCTAAGCACATAAATACATCCAGAAAAAAGGAGTTAGGCAAAAAATATCAGACTTAGGTATATGATTATTTTATTAGTAAATTTTTACACAATTATAATAAATATGTAAGTAATATAGTCACAGTTTGTATTATGTTATGTATCACAGTAGTCAAGAATTTTACATAAAGAGACTGGACTTATAGTCCATTTATTATAACATTAGAAAAAAGAGGCTCGCAGAAGCAGGAGTACGAAACCTTTTATTTTCAAGTTAAGTTCAAACAATTTTAATAAATAATGTATGTGCTTGTTTTGTAAGTATGTATGGCATACAATGAAGCATATTCTATCTATCTACTCGTCACGATGCTTGTATAGGTACATGAAATAAAACAATTTTTAGTAACAATCAGTTTATTAAAAACAACTTTATATAAACCGACAAAATTAAAAAAGCACGTGCTGCCACAACTTATGAACGGAATAAGTTACATTTTAGATTTGGTAGAGTTATAGTGACACGAAAAACGTTCCCGGTACTGTCCACCCCTGCTTCTTTTAGATTTTAAACATTGACACGACAATATTTTACGTAAAAACTAAATAGTATTAAATGAAAGCCTTGTAATTTCAGAAGGTAGATAGGTTAAATTAATACAATTATGTGTGACTGTTGTTATTTAAATTGATTATATTTAACTAAAACGGTGAAGGAAAACATCGTGAGGAAACCGGCATGTCCTAGAACCAAAAATTCAACGACATGTGACATCTACCAACCCGCACTGGGCCCCCGTGGTGGATTACGGCCCACTCCCTCTCACAGAGAGGAGGCCTGTGTCCCAGCAGTGGGAACATTATAGGCTGATGATGATGATGATGATGATGATATTTGACTCCATATCAATCTTGACTGTAACAATGTTTGTCGTACTTTTATTACAAAGTGTGCCCCTAAAAGAGCCTTTTTTAACTTCTGTCTAATGCTATAGTAAATGGACTATAGTGCGTTAATAACCCATACACTACTGTAATTTATTTTGGAGTAGGTATTGATCCACAAAGGCATAAAAAAACGCAGAATCATCTTAAGCCCGCTTTTCTGCATTGCTTGGTGTGAAATGGATTATTTTATTTAAAACTATCTAACTTGGAGCACTTTGTACCGCCTCACAATCTTAAATTTTTTTTTAGTGAATTTTTCCCATCTTCTTAGCGTGTCGATGGCAATCTAAATGTACTCGGCCCAGAATTTTTCCCATGTTTTAATAGTTAATCTGCTATTCAGGATGGAGACAAATTCAACAAATCAAAGATCATAAAAATAGGTTTAGCGGTTATAGAGTTATAAAAGGTGTAACTAACCCAACTATTTTTATTAATACCTGATATAATGTTCAAAATTATGAATTAACCTCCTCTTCAGATTCCGTATCAGATTCAGTTGGGGGCCACATTTCCCGGTCATCCTTTTCATTCCTAGCTGCTTCCAAATACTTTTCTTGAGCTTCTAACACACTTTTGCTATCAGTACACGCTGCATACAACTCAAGGGCTTCCGAATTCAGTTCTAAGAATGAATGTCCCCATGAAAACTTTGACAAATAAAACTTAGCTTCTTGTTTATGTCCTGTGATAACCATAGCAGCTGCTAAGGCTTCTACACAACTCAACTGGTATGGCTTCCCATAATTTATAGGGTTTGCAGCCACTAGAAATGGTAATAACCTTGGATTCGGTGATTTCATTCTATCAAATGGAGTCTCCTCAATTTTAGCCCATGAACAATCTATAACAGCCAGTCCAAATTTTTCAATAATGTCCTTGTCATTTGGGCTGACACACTGTTTGCCAACAGGTGACAACACAAGACCGCGGAATTGCTGACCAAGTTTTAAGTTCTTGATGAGGTTATGACGTGCAAGTTTTCTGCCGGAACACTTCTTTGGATCGCAGTGATTCAAGTCCCACATGCTAACAGGAAAAGTAGGTTCCACGCCTTCGCCGTCAGAGTCACTGCCATTAGAATTACTTTCTTCTGAGGATTCTAAACTCAATTCGGTTAATCTTTCTGCGTACTCTCGCTTTACATGATGATTTGAACGTTTGCCGTGTACATGGCCCTTCTTTCCCGGCGCCATTATAATCTAACAGCGTTAAACAAATTTAAATTATTTACTCAAGTTATTTGGTGTATAAATCCAGAGAGAAACTCAGAAAGAAATAAACATAACCTAATAAATACTAACAGTGGAGTGACAGTAAACTAAACACTGACATTATAATGACGGCACGGCAACTGACACTGACGGGCGGGCGAGGCCAGTTACTGTTGATGTACCTATGATACGCTACGCCATTTCTTATGACGACACCGCCCGACCGGATAGCGATCAATAATAATAGTGAAGCCTAAAAATGGTACAGTCAGCGGCACATCAGTGATAACACTTGCACTACGAAAAACGTATTTAGTGCCATAACATTAAGGCGCAGTCAATTGCAAATTACTACTGATGTGCAATTGATTTTGTGACCAGTGGTAATCAAAGTTATTTATTTGCAGTAAATGCGTTATAAAAAAAGGTTGGTAGATAAACTGTTAGCGTAATGACACATTTCGCCATAAATGAGAATGCAAAGGAGTTCAATAAATTTATGGGGCTTGGTACTGAAATAATTGAAAATTTAAACAGCCTTCTAAGCTTTATAGGCTGAAAGAGGGTAATTGTTTTGATGTCTTTGGGCATTTAATTTTTTTCATAGCCAACCGTTTTTTTATAAACAAGCGTTGAAAAATAAAATGCTTGCATCACTAACTACAAACATTATTTATATTTTAAGGTTGGCAGCCCTGTTGCAACTGACGTGACAATGACAATGTCAATTATCATAGAAATAAGTGGCTATGTACAGTCAACAAAAGAGATAAGTATGCAGGATCGTCGGATATAGTTAAAGATTAATAAGTAACCGATGGATGTTGTCGACTGAAATTTGATTTGATAAATGAGCTGTTTGTTTTCTATTAATTAATTTTATTTGAGAACATTCATCGGTTTCTTACGAAACTTCAACTACATATATTCGACGATCCTGCATACTTATCTATTTGTTGACTGTACATACACACACACATATACACATTATAATTAAGTACAGACGCCAGCACATCAAGGTACCCGAAACTGTCAAATTTTCCCAATGAACTTTGAACCTTATGCTTTAGCGATAAAGTTGAAAATCTATTAAAGAAATTTGACAGATTGTTGACGTATTTTTTCTACATATAAAAACACTCCGCCTCGCGGACTTGTACCGACAGACGACAGACAGACACACTTTCGAATTTAGAATAATAATAATAATTACTTTATTGCAGACCATAGTGTCCATTTTGTTAGTAACAATGTTCTTATAGACTAGTGTTAGTAATACTTAAAACTACCCACCACAAAACATATAAAAAAAGTAAGTACCTAACTATACCTACTCAACAATCATTACCGCGCCATTCCATGACTAATGGCGCAGCAACGACCGATGTGCGCACAGTCCAGGCGACTAGCGATCATGCTCAGGATGCTGTTGGCGCTGCCGCGTACTCTACGCACCAGGGATGCGCATCTTTTACGCATCGTAGCGTAAAAGCAGTCTACGCGATGTTCAGCAAACATCCCTGATGCACTACAGAACCGCCGCAGCCCCATCAGCACCCTGAACGCATTATTAAATTGGACTCGGAGGGCACTGTAAGACTTTTGAGTATAGTCAGCCCACAGGCTGCACGTGTAAAATGATGTACATTGACCTAAAAAGTGTAATTTTGACTTCCAAAGAATAATGATGATGAGGATTGACAGTAGATATTAGGTAATAATAGCATGACACACACCAGCACCCTAATAGTGTAACACACTTTCAATCATAATCCGAGGGTTTTGAAGGGTAATTCTAATCTATTGCTTTAAATATTTCAAAAATTCAACTGCTCCTCAACGTAAATAACGCATTGAATGTTGGCAAATAAAGTTGTCAAATTGAAAGGCGGTGTAATTTTTTGTGTGTTACGCAGTTACCCTGCTGTTAATACAAAAGGTACATATTTTAATTTAATCCATAAATAATAACCAACTCATTTGATACTTGTTGCTTGGTGTTTCACTGCCACCCGACTACATCTGTATTTCCACATAAATAAAATAAATATTAGGCCAATGGGTGACGTCTTTCCCGTGACGTACTCTAAACGTACCGATTCCTAAGGTGTATTCACTTTATGGTATTTTCCATTAACTGCACTGTAAGAATGTGATAATCTGCAGACATATTTTTTATTATCCTATTGAAGAAATTATACGTTAAGATTTTTTAAGTCTAGATTTAAACAAAATGATTATAATAAACCTTTTCTAAAAACACAACAATACAAAACAATGCTCTTAAAACTATTGGCAGCGTAATTAAATTATGAAGTCTGTCATTAAAATTATAAAAAAGGGTTCTGCTGTCAATCATTTTTAATCATTCTAATAGGATAAATAGACCTACATTTTATTGAGATTTAGTTGGTTAATTAATTCAAGATTGATTTTACACGCGGAAGAATGAGCAGTGCCTCCATGGCGGGTAAGTTTAAAAAAATATTTCACCTAGTTTTATTCACAATTTTTAATGGAGGCTGAAATTATTTGACTTGTCACAAAATAAATGGTTTAAACATATCTGGTTTGTTCAAAAATGCCTGGCTTATGTAACAAATACTTACTTAAATGAGTTTCAATTTTGATGATTAACGCAAAATTTTAACAATTTCAATTTCTTTTTTTGTCACTATTTATCACCAACCAGGTTGGGGTTGTCCAGTAAAAAATCGCCACAATGACAGGACCTATAGACCGTAGCCAGTCTTCTTTTGCCTACGTAGGTAACTCTACCTGACACGGTAGGTATAACACCGTTCATTAACTAAATTGGCTACAACTCGACAATTTGCTGGACGTTCTACGCAGTTACTCCACGACCTCATTCCATCGGCCCCCTTCTACCTTCGGACATCCAGACGCACTGCAAATTTCCTGCCCTGCCTAGTTGCTATTCCACCAATTCGCACTAAGCGTTTTCAAATGTCTTTTATAATGCGTACAGCAAAAGAGTGGAACTCTCTACCTGCGTCCGTGTTTCCGAGCGCATACAACCCGAATCTCTTCAAAGTGAGAGTGAACAGGCTTCTTCTGGGTAAGCTCACTCCATCGTCGACATTGTCCCTGTCACCTCTGACCTAGACTTGAGTCAAGAGCAAACAAATTTCAAATAAAAAAAAGTTACCCATTTTATGAGACAAGGTTTAAGACAGATTGTAGTAGGTACCTACACTATTTGCGCTGTAGCATGGTGCGGGTGACAGTTGCCCGTATGACGTTGACATTTGTCAGTACCACATGACTAGGGATGTGAGGTTATGCAATTCATTTTTATCGCTAACGATACTCGCAGCGTGAATCTAGTTCTCTTTAATATTGTTATGAAAATTAGTGTATTATTCAGTTGTGCAGTGTAACTACGTGTGTGCTACGTGTATAAACTTGTCAATATAAATGTTTTATGGCTACATAATTATCTTTGTACTTATATAAAATAATCAAAATCGGGTTTATGTTTTTTTTTTTCGTGACAACATTTTTGCTCTATGGTGCATCGGCGCGGCGGCCATGTTGTTTACCCGTGCGATGCTGTGAGTGCGAGTACGAGTGCAAGCGCGTTATATTGTGACTTAATGTGACACGTATTACGATTTCATTGTTTGTTTTCATTTTTGTTAAATTGTTATTTGTTATAAGTTTGTTGAGTTTGTTGTTATTACCATGCCTAAGCATACAAAAAAAACTGTTTTGGGTAGTCAGGCCAGGGAGCTTGTTGTTCGCCTCCGAGACTACTTTGAAAGAGAACAACAAAATAATGGACCGTTGTTACCATTGAATCATATTGTAGAACGAGTAGCCGAAGCTCTTGATATTGGCCGCAATACTGTTTCGCGTATAACACGTGAGAAAATTGGCCAAGATGGGATGTTTGAAAATAAATTATCGACACCCAACAAAAAGCGGACCAAGGTGAAGCCAATCACAGATTTGGATGATTTTGCTAAGGTTGCTATTAGAAATCATATTTATGATTATTATAGAAGAATGGAGCTACCCACATTGCTCAAGCTTCTAAAATCATTAAAAGAAGCTGATTTGTTCAAAGGAGGTATTACTTCGCTACGGCAAGTTATAAAAGATATTGGCTTTGTTTACAAAAAAGTTAACAAAAGAAAGATTATTATGGAGAGGACTGACATTGCCCTAGCAAGATGTAGATTTTTAAGGAAGGCCAAAAACATAAGTGATTGGAGCAAAGTTGTCTTTTTGGATGAAACGTGGCTAAACGCCAACCACACAGTGGGTAAAAGTTGGACCGACGATACGGCACAATCGTGTACCAAAGTGCCGGAAGGCAAAGGCGAACGCCTTATTATTTGTCACGCAGGTACAGCAAGTGGATTCGTCCCTGATTGTTTGCTGGCTTTTAAGTCAAAAAAAACTACGGAGTATCATGAGGAGATGAATTACGAAAAATTTAAAGATTGGTTCATAGGTCTATTAAACAATTTAAAAGAGCCTATGACCATAATAATGGACAACGCACCCTACCATTCGGTGCAAGTTAATAAACCCCCAAACCAATCCAACCGCAAAAGCGAGTTGGTGAAGTGGCTGAGTGAAAACGGAGTTACAGCAGATATAAAAATGTTAAAGACGGAGCTTATTGCCTTAGTCCGACGCCATAAGCCACCAACTCCTACCTATGCTCTGGACGAGATGGCAAAAGAAAAAGGCCACCAGGTCCTTCGACTACCACCCTACCATTGCCAGTATAACGCTATTGAGCTGATTTGGGCCCAAATAAAAGGTATGCTTTTAATTTCAATTCCCATTTTGAAGCTTTATAAAAAAATCAGCTTTCCGATCGTAGCATGTACCTAGTTTAAAAACATTACCAGATACTAGATTAGGCTGATTGATGATTATTTGAATACTTTTTTTTATAAGTTCGTTTATTTTTAGGTTACGCCGCAAGAAATAATACTTCGCCGCCATTTACGGCAAATAAGATGTTGGCCCTATTACAAGAGGCCATCAACAATGTTCAACCTGAAGACTGGTCGAAGGTCGTGAATAAAACAAAAAGGGACATTATGTCTGATTGGGATCGTGACATACATATTGACAACATAATTGAGTCATCGTTAATAATATCCGTCACAGATTCAGATGATGAATTGAGTGACAATTCAGATGTTCCTGACTCTGATATGGGTTTAGACGAATAACATGTATTTTTTTTTAGCAACCTTTTAAGCAACCTTACCCTATAAATGTTCTGTTGTATAATTAGACCTTTTAAAAATAAAAATTGACCTACGCACAATATACGTTTTTTATTATAAGAAATATCGACTATCCATCGTAGCAGTACATCCCATCACTAAATACGTCTATGGCGTTACGTTATACGCATAACACTTTGCTTAATTTTTCATTCAATTTGATTTTATTTCTTGATTAGAACATTCTGGTTGGGTTTAATTTAATTTACTACAGTTATTAATTATTTAATATATTACGAATGTGGTACAACTGAAATACTAAGTCATAAATTGTAAATCGCGGCAACTTTCAAGAGTGAAACGAAATGTTACTGAAACTGTCACCCGCACCATGCTACAGCGCAAATAGTGTAGATGTTATTTCTCTCTCCGTAGCATTATCAGCCTATAGGTACCTAATGTAATGTTCCCAGTGCTGGGGCACAGGCCTCTTCTCTTCGAGAGGGAGTGGCCTGTTGTTTTACCACACGGGTCCAGCAATGCTATTCTCTAAGGATACAGCCTTGCGGGCAGCGCTGTTCTAAGCTGTGTACAGCTACACTAACGCTCAAGGCTGTAGTATACAGTAAAACGGGGCTACTTTGACTTCCAGGGTTACTTTGACAAGGCCGATCACAACGCTATGACGCGTTCCCCACACCCCGCGCCTCGCGCAATATTACTCGAGGTCACGCACACTTGCTGAGCACACGTGAAAACCGATTTTGCCGCTCTGTTAAAGTAGTTCCAACACCTGTCAAAGTAACCCTGGAAGTCAAAGTAGCCCCGTTTTGCGGTATATGTCTATGGTAGTGGTGTTTGAAATTGTTTACACAAAGTAAAGCGCCTGCGTGGGTTAGCACTCGGCCACCACTGCTCTCCCAACTCTAACATTAACTTAAATCGTCTTTTTCTTCTCTCTTCTTCAACCTGTATCATCCAATGCTGCAGATTGTCCTCCATGGCACGTCATTTTACCCGATCTTGGGCTTCTAGCACCTTATAACGCCCTGATACTTTGGTCACTGGTCTACCTGTCTCGTGGCCGGCCTACGCTCCTTCGGCTAAAAGGACCCGAAGGGATTCTACTCCAACGTTAAATACACTCTAATTTAAGTATAATATATACCTATTACTATTGACAATTATCAGCACCTAAATTGTGTAACACACTTATAGTCACAATCTGATTTATTTTGAAGGATATTGCTAATCCATTGCTTTATATGTTCGAAAAATTTGTCTGCTCAACAACTCAAAGCAATGAATGTTGTTGAACTGTCAAAATGAAAGCCATTGCTTACTGTTCGTGTGTTAGGTACGTAATGACCCCGCTCGTTATCAACCTTCAAATAGCCTACACCTACGCGAATCTCTCGACTCAATACTCAATACTTTATTTGCATTCCACAATGTGTACTTAGGTGGTAAGTTCATAAGAGAAAGAAATAATGTTCATTATGGACCCTGTCGGGCACAGCAAAAAGTGAAAAACACAAATTTATGTAGGAGAGAGGAAGCTAACCTAAATCTAAAATAAATCCAATAATACCATATTAGGGACTCTTTATTATACTTTATATTTTATCGCTTAAATATTCGTTTAGACTGTAATAGCATTTTTTAATTAAAAATTGTTTTAGTTTTTTTATAAGTAAATAAGTTTATTTTATCTTCTTTTTTATTAATTCAGGTAGTTTATTATATATTTTTATGGACATTACATATGGACTTGTTGAGTGTATTTTTAGTCGAGAGTTAGGAATGTTTAATCTTGATTTGTGTCGGAGTGTGTAACGTGATTGTATGTCCTCGCGCTTTTTATAAAATTCTTGATATAAAAAATACTACCTTTGAGCTACTTAAATTTTTTTTTAACGACTAATTTTAGCTACTCAGCGCTTAGTTTAGACAAGTGTAGGCAATTGGATTCAGCAAGTTAGCAATCTAAAAAGTCACCTTATTAGAAAGAAGAAAGGTCGCAAATTCGCGAAACGTTCGTCTCTATCGCACTTTAATCTACAGACGGATTCAGAAACCAATTCCGTGGTAGTGTGTACAGGTTTCTGAATAGCGAGATCTATTCCTAAAAAGACGAATAAAATCAAATGATTGAATTCAGCCAACTAGACAATACATCGTATCACAAATTCACAATGACAAAAAATACAATACCGTATACCTGCTCAATCAAACAGTCGACGCCTCTACTAGCTTCATCATTATCATTACTTCAGCCAAAAGACGTCCACAGGCCTCATCCCAGGAATGTGCTGCACCTATTTCCTTGAATATTTCGTGCCGGTATGACATAGAATACCAGTCTTCAGTTTTGTATCAGTAGGTACATTACGTTAACTCTCCATTAGTTCTGTTTTTTAGTTCTCTCGTTCTTTCTAGTGAACAACAATGTTGAGAACGAAAAATGACTGTTCACTGTTGCTTTCAAAGCAAGAGTGAACAGGCCTCTTCTGGGCACGGTCGTACCATCATAGACCTCATCCATCGCTTTCCATCAGGCGTTTTATTGTAGGTATTATAGCTAGGTACTATTACGTATTCTGTGGTTGTAGGTAAGTAGTAGGTATAATTTGTGGCTTAGAAAGAACCATAAACTTAAAAAAAAAATCGTACAAACCTACCTAAGCTTTTTATGTCGAATTCCAGAGATTAGAAGGCCAATTCCTAATTGAAAACGTTCAAAATCTAGGCGCAATCTCATCTCAGCAACAATCAATGTCAAAACTTGTTAAACATTTAGGGAAATTAGAGGTCATTTTGACAGATTGAGTCTGAGATCAGACTGTGAACGTTCTTAAAATTACGATAATTGCCCCTCTGAAATTAGTTACTTGGGTGTCTCACGAGACAAAAGAAAAACAGTGGATAATGTACCGCAAAACGGGGCTACTTTGACTTCCAGGGTTACTTTGACAGATGTTGGAGCTACTTTGACAGAGCGCCAAAATCGGTTTTCACGTGTGCTCAGCAAGTGTGCGTGACCTCGAGTGCGCGAGGCGCAGGGTGTCGGGAACGCGTCATAGCGTTGTGATCGGCTTGGTGAAAGTAGCCCCGCCTGTCAAAGTAGCCCCGTTTTACTGTACTTCGTGGTTATTTTTAAGGAGGTACCAACCTACACAGTTACAGTAAAGCACATAGATGAAGGGAGGAATTAGATTAATAGATAGCATACATTTCCCCTCCAAGGAAACCTACTGCGGCGTTGCAGATGTCTTGGAGGTCGCACCCTAGATATGTCTGTCAGGTAAATTATGCATGAAGTGGCGCTGTCCTTGAAACCGTATGTATTTGTCGACAGACGACCTCCGATCGATAGAATAAACCATAACTATCATAGTATCATGGTACTATAATTACCAACTGTGTTTTTCATAACGACCGTGGAGGTTCACAATCACAAATTGTCTTTTTTTTATCTAGACAAAGTTGATGGATGGTTTTGTACTTTTGTTTGCTCGATAGGAAACTCTTTACATAATTATTACGATACGTTGTTATTTCTAATATTATGAAAAAGGTAATATCGTGTTTTCTTTTTGTTTGACGTTGAAGTTCCGTCGTTTGGAAAATAATATCATTATGGAAATTGTATTATTAGTGACAACAAGTAACATTATAGCGGGTGTTGAGTGTTTGCTGTTAGGTATAGTATGTTGGGGTAAGTTCGGCGCTAGGATAAGACCGTACGAATCAAATTCCCGGCTTATTTGGCAATCCATACTATCCATACTAATATTATAAATTCGAAAGTAACTCTGCCTGTCTGTCTGTCTGTATGTTACCTTTTCACACCTAAACCACTGAACAGATTTAGATGAAATTTGATATAGATATAGTTTGAGTCCCGGGAAAGGACATAGGATAGTTTTTATCCCGATATTCCCACGGAATCGAAACTTATGCGGGTGAAACCGCGGGGCGCAGCTAGTATTTTATAATGCGAATAAATTTTTATTCTACGCCATTTTATTCTGCCGGAAGACGATCAGGGCATTTTTTTTTTTTGTAATTCGATTCATACGGTCTTATCCCGGCGCCGAACTTACCCAACATACCTTATTGATGGACTTGGTATTTTATAGTAGGTGCAGATTGGGATGGGATGATAAGATATTTTTAACTACTTCTATAGATTTTTTGTCCAGAGATTTCATGTTAACATATCTATGCTACATATTTTATTGATGGTCGAAGTGGTGAGGCTTGGGGGGGGGAGCCCTTGCCCAGCTGTCCACATTTTGCGAAGTGCACATTTTGCGAAGTGCACATTTTGCGTCAAGTGCACATTTTGCGAAGTGCACATTCTGCGTCAAACCCCTGTTGACGTCTTTCGGCTGAAATGATGATGATGATTTTATTGATGCTCTATAACTTTTGCGCTAGATAATGTCACACAACTCAACAATATATACAACATACGTTATATAAAATACTGCAGCGACCATGCAGTCTTTATTCTTCAAATAAGGAACAAGGACGACTCACGTTCAATGCCTTTGCGTCATTCCATCTTCTCATCTCGGCAGTATAACATGTTGCGTTTACCAACTTTAAAAAAATAAAATAAAACGTACACTAGTAAAACATACCGTGTCGTTCGATATATAATTATACATAACAGTCAATTTGATTGGTGATCGATTTTTCGTCGTGTGACAATGCCGGTAACGCGGTCATAGGCATTATAGAGTCACGGGTGGACGGTGCTGGCTGTATGCTCATCGTGTCTTTGCCTCACTTCCAACCAACTCAATAGAAACTGTTAGGTAAGTCAATAGAAAATATTGTTTTGATTTTGTACTATATTCTAAGTTTAATAGCGGTTTATCTATGGTACCTATATATAATTAAATCAATTCAATTATTAATTTCGATTGTTACCTGTTTTGAAATTATTTTGAATGTAGTTCCCGGCACAAACATAACCTATTCATTTTGTGAATTGGCGCGAAACAGCTAAATGTATGGACACGGTGGAAACGTTTGTTTGGTAATGAATTAATCACTCATTGTTTTTCCTCAACATGGGAAATTATTGTGTCTGTTCAGACTACTATGTCTATTTAGAGGAAATTTCTACGTTTGTTTGTGTGCTTTTACGAGTATTTGAAACGTAATTTGTGAATATAACTTCTTAGCTATTATAATTATATAGTTACTATCATATTTAGCAAATTGGAAAATATGGTAACTTGTTGTTAGTAAACAAAGCGTTGTTTATTAGTTAATATTTTGATAGATATATTACAGTCTAAACTACAAATAATCGCCATTATTACACAAATGACAAATACATTTAAAAATTTTGGATGTTTTAGGCAGGTCCTAGCTGCGGGGTGATTTCGCACATAGCTTTCATTTTGACAGTTCAACAACATTCATTGCGTTATTTAAGTTGTTGAGCAGACAAATTTTTTGAACATATGAACCAATGGATTAGCAATAACCTTCAACATGATTCAGATCCTGAATTCTGATTGATATTATGTTACGTAATTAGGGTAGGTACACGTGCCCGTTGTTTCTATGATCTTGCAGGAGGTCCATTGTTTATTCATTAAATTATAACTTTCGGAAAATCTTACCTTGTACTTGCACTAGACTGATGCAGACGGTCACTGGCGAAACTAACATCTGCTGTAAAGCTGCAATGGCTAATGAGCCGAGTCCTAGACACGTCTCACTGTACCCCATTGGTACATTACACATCTGCCTCCTTTCCTTCAATTATTTCAGCATAACCAGCATCCAATGTTCCCACTGCTGAGACCCAGGCCCTCTCTCTATGAGAGCAAATGGGCCATTTAATCTAGCACGTGGGCCCAGTGCGGATGTCACACTCTCAAGTCTTCGAATTTTTGGTTCTAAGACATGCCGGTTTCCTCACGATGTTCTCCTTCACCGTCTAGAGAGCAGTGGTGATGAAAAGTTAACACATTGAAGGACACTGACGAGACATAATATAACTTTTATTGTTAATACCTCGATCGAGGGGCGGTGTCCCGCAAAGTGTTAAGTGCCTGCCTGGGTACGAATTCACGACCTACTACTCTTAAGGCGAATGCGTAGTGGTAGCCCGCGAAATTCAAATTTTCTTACGTTTTTTGCAATTTGTAGGTCAGTGTCAGGTTGTTATCTTGATCAAAATTTGATTCGCGACTATAACAGGTACGTATTTACAGAATTATAATCATCAGAATCTTTAATACATCTTTCTAAGTTAGATTTGTACCATGACAACAAATCTCTTATGTAAGTGTTTAATGATTCAGATGATTATAATTCTGTAAATACGTACCTGTTATAGTCGCGAATCAAATTTTGATCAAGATACAACCTGACACTGACCTGAAAATTGCAAAAAACGTAAGAAAATTTGAATTTCGCGGGCTACCACTACGCATTCACCTTAAGTTGGTGCCGATTGCACTGGACCACCACTGCTTTCGCCCTGTCTTTCAATTGTATAAATACATACTTACAACGTATTGAACTGTAGATTAGTCTCTAGACTTCTAGAGCATTCTATTAAAGCCTAATCTAGATTGTTCGCGGGCGATGACAACAAGCTAAGTATATAGTCAGACTAATTTCTTAGCGTAGGTTTACCGGTGACTCATTTTGTAGGTAACTAGGTACACTTTGTATGACGATGACTTGAATGTTTTGGTGATTGACGTAAAAAAAAAGCCCAGGTAAATATGTAAATAACGCTATTAGTCGTTGAGTGATGTCAGAATTTTGTTTATATTTTTTCGATAGATTAACACCGATGATGAATTTAAACAACCCACAACCGTAGGGTCTGGCGCAGAAGTACTAGGAGGGCTGACCCCAAATTAATTGGGATAATAGCCAGGAGAAAATAGAAGACGAAGGTGACGAATTTAATCATATGTCTCAATTAGGCAACGCAGTAAACGTAAATGTAAAAAAGAACTTGTCCTACCTATTATTTATTTTTTATCCTTCTTTGAAAATTATAACAAGTTAAAATATAAAGATACAAAGTAAGTTACGTATATAGCTAATTCTTTTAAATAAAATAAATAATAAATGCCGACATATTTTTTCACCCGAGGGTGCTACGCCAAAGGGTCTACGACGCGCTACGCCGAGGCTACGCTGTAAGCACGCAAGCCGTAATTTTAACCAGTCGTCCGCGGTAGGCCGTAAGACATAGGAAACCGGCATTGTCCACAACACGTCTGACGTACGACAAATGTGTCCGGTCTAACCTCATTTATGCATGGCAGCATTCTGGGTGACACCGGCAGTCAGTTTTGTACGCCACATTTATAACTAGCTTACCTATATCCAAGGCTTCGCTTACGTGTGGGTTGGAAATTATCCTACGGGAACGTACTACCGGGATAAAAAGTATCCTATGTCCTAAGTTCCTAACCCAGCAGGCTAATTCCCGTAATTAAAAACGTTAAAAATCTAGTCGCAAACTGCAATGTCAAAAACTTGTCAAAAATGTAGGTAAATTATAGGTAAGTATTTTTATTTATTTATTTAAGGGCTGATTTTTCAATCGACAGATAATTTTTATTCGTAGAATAAAATTGACATCTGACAAATTTTGTATAGAAGAACTGTCAAAAATTCAAAATTATTCCTCGGATAAAATTATCTGGCGTTGGAAAAATCAGCCCTTGGTATTATTATTATTTATTTTGACAGATTGAGACTGAGATCAAAAGTCAAAAGTCAAGTCAAAGCATTTATTTCAAACTAGCTGCGCCCCGCGGTTTCACCCGCGTAAATGTCGATCCCGTTGGAATATCTAGATAAAAACTATCCTATGTCCTTTCCCGGGACTCAAACTATCTCTATACCAAATTTCATCGAAATCGGTCCAGCCGTTTTCATGTTATGTCGTGACAACGGAAAACGGGTTTCATTTTTATATATATAGATAGGCACATAATTATCTTGTTGCTACTAACACTATGGACTCATGTCTGAAATAAAGAAATTGAATTGAATTGAAAAGGCACTTTAGAACGTCAAAAATTACAATAAAATAGAATTGATTCTAGTCGCTCCTTCC
Organism: Amphipoea oculea; assembly: GCA_945859645.1. Lineage (NCBI taxonomy): Eukaryota > Metazoa > Arthropoda > Insecta > Lepidoptera > Noctuidae > Amphipoea > Amphipoea oculea. Next base: position 6,284,030 of record OX243868.1, read on the forward strand.
AAAAGGTAGTTTTCGTATGGATCAGACTGAGAACGTTCTTAAAATTACGAGAATTGACCCTCAGCCTCAGGTCATGTCTATCCGTAGATCTGCCAAAGGAGATCAGCCATATTGGGCCCACATCAAAAATGGCCGGAAAATGAAAAAAATATATTACCTTGTTCGGGAAAGTCCTCGTTATAATTTTTTACAAAGTATTGCGCCGAATCTCTACGACCATTCCTTCAGCTGTTGTTTAAAGTTGAAAAATCCTGTTTAAATGCATTTGGAAAACCTAATTTAAGAACTAAATCTATATATATAAAAATGAAACCCGTTTTCCGTTGTCACGACATAACATGAAAACGGCTGGACCGATTTCGATGAAATTTGGTATAGAGATAGTTTGAGTCCCGGGAAAGGACATAGGATAGTTTTTATCCCGATATTCCCACGGGATCGACATTTACGCGGGTGAAACCGCGGGGCGCACCTAGTATGCAATAAAATAGTTATAGGAACACTCGTTTCGTTTATTTTCGCCAATCGGTAGTTTTTTATCTTATTAAAATGTATAAAACTAGATTATGGAAACTTTGGGTTTTGGGCCCAACTTCGTGTGAAACGTGTCTGGTCTCCTTTCAACCAAAATCTGTTCCCGGATTCGGCGACAGACTGACAGAGTAACTATCGCATTTATAAGTTTGGATAATAAGCTAAAAAACACACCTTCAGTCCTACATTTAAATGTCCCGCAGTAGGTGTGTCTATGTGTGTTTGTAGGGCAGTATAATTGTGAAGGGAATTTCAGTTCTTTTGTCCGCCCTGCCTAATCTATGGGGATTATTGTCCATAACATGTTAATGGTGATAGATACCTACTTGGTAATTACTAACATGAAATTCATAATGACCGATTCGGTTTCCATGCTTTCGTAATACATATGAATATCCGTATTTATTATTATTTAGATGTATATCTGAAGGTTAGACTCAGTTACCTATTATGATAATTAGGCATGTGAAATGATTATCTGATAATTATCTATTTGACCAGTCATGCGAAGGTGATGCAGTAGCACGTATTGTTTTGCATGATGAAAGTTTAAATGTCCTTGTATAACGTTTTCAGGTTTGCGTTTGTAATATTATTTAAAGTCTATTCAAACTTAATGTTTCAAATTGATATTATTTCAAATTAAACAAATATGTATCAACTTTATTTTAATTGTAAGTAATTAAATTGATTTCAGAGAGACTAGCACTATTGGAAAAGATACAAGAATTTTTGAAATTGTAGCGTAAACTGAACTTTATTTTGTAGGACTTACAGTTATTTTTCTATAAACTCATATTTAGTTACATTTTTGCCAAATACTTAAATCACGAATGCAGATTAGGTACACTAGGTACTTAGCTGTTACTGCATGGTGCAGTAACCTCAAATCCCGTGGTTTAGGGTTTATTTTCACGGATATCTCACAATATCCTCTGTGCTTCGGAAAGCACGATAAGCCATACGTTCCGCCTATAATAAAATTGGAAGACCTCTGACAGCGCGGCAGCGGTTTGATAGTCAGACGCCCAAAATTCAGTTACCCAGTAACTGCGTTGTGGGGACATTTGCTCCATGTAATAGCTGCGTTTAAAATAAGTACTAATATTTAACTGCATTCGGTTAGACTGGAAGCCGACCCCATTATAGTTGGGAAGCGCTAGGAGATGATGTTTTTAAACCAAATATTATAAAACCGTCTTCTTTGGATAAAAGGTCTAAAAGGTTAACATATGTCGATACTGTATACTTTTGATCACTATTGTGTTCACTTATTTGCTGTGGGAAAATAATGAGTTGAGCGTATTGTTTATTAAATCGATAGTCTTCAAGGTTAGGTTAGGTAGCAAGGTCGCAAAGGGGTGTAGAAATTAAAGCACACGCTCCACAAAGGCATCGTCTTGTCACTGTTCCCCGAAGTGGAAAGCACAGACAGATACCCAAATGTAGGTCAAAGTCGTACAAACCTAAGTCCCCATGCAATATTTTTGGGCATATTCCATCCCACCCGCCGGTAAAATGCCCGGTTTCTCCAAAACTTAAAAGTCTTTTTTTATAGATAAATATTATTATGTTTTAGGTGTGTGTATATTTATTCTATAATATAAATGATATACCACAGACTACCTTTAGTATTGTCTGTCCTCCCTTAATCCATCCAAACGTGCGTGTTTTTGGGATGCATGACGAAGCCTCCTCGTGTAGCGCAGTTTGTTCCGCCAGTTACTCAACTGAACCGAGCGCTCGGCGCATCCTGGACAGTCACACCCAACACCTTATTTGACTGGCCAATTCTTCTGTAAGGCTAACGCTCGCCTGGTTTGCGACCACCCTCCTACCGGAGTCCGGCGTCAAGCAGCCTGCTGTGATTCGTCGATGCGTTCGAGTCCCAGTGCCCAGTGTCCAGTGCCCCTTAGGCATCTTCTGGGCACGCTCGCTCCATCATAGACCTCATCCATCGCTTTCCATCAGGCGTGATCGAGGTCAAGAGCGGGCCGATATAGCATTAAAAAAATGGTTGTCTTTTTAAAAGATCGGTTTTAGCGATAAGACCGCCCATTGTCACCCTTTGTACTATTTCTACATTTACCTATATCTGTATTTTTTATAGTACCTATACATAATAAAGAGTATTCTATCTGTCTATGCCTTACATTGTGCTCGGGATGTTGCAGTATGGTCTTAAAAAAGAGAAGCCTCGTTCTTTTTACGGGAGGGACGGTGGAGTGTACCCATAGAGCTCTAACAGCCCTACCTTCCTCCTTCCTTCCCTACCCTTCTCCTTTCTTCCTTGTTCCTATTATTGCGATGCCTGGTCATTAATATTATTCTTTTGTTCGCAGCCTGCTTCAACTACGACAACGTCTCCAACTCAAAAGGAAAAGGAGATAAAAACGACGTCATGGATAGTGGTAAGTTTTGTATTTAAGTACATATTTCTAATTAGCACTTAGGTTCAGCGGGATACGGCATAAAATGGAAATTTTGATTTCGCTATTTGCTGGTGTAACCTACTGCCCTTCTGAGTAGTAAAAATGTCAAACCCTAAATAGGTTTAGCTGAAGTAATAGCATAATCAGCCTACAATGTTCCCACTGCTGGGACAAAGGCCTCCTATCGGTGAGAGGGAGTGGACCGTAATCCACCACCACACGTGCCTAATGCCGGTTGGTAGACGACACATGTCTTCCAATTTTTAGTTTAAGGATTTCCTCACGATGTTAAGCTTACCATTTTGAGAGCAGTGGTGATGAAATAATTTACACAGACTAAACCACACCACAACTTTTAGTTGAAGTATAGTGAAGGGTTAAACATATTTTGACGTGATAACGTCTTATACACACATCAAAAGTGTCTAGGGATCAAGCATTTTTATGCGGATTTCTTGAGATTGAGATGTGGCTTTGTAATAAATTTATGATTTTATAAATTTATATGGATCCTTTTTGGTGCATTTCATAATTTGAATCAGGAACTGTGAATCAAATTCGAGTAAAAGATGAAAATCAGCTGTCAATATTTTCCCTATAAAAACATACAACGCATTGAAGACATTATTAGTGCTACTGTTTCCCTACTACTGATTAAAACCAACGTTATTATGGAGCGGCGACGTCATTTAAGCAGGGAAGAAATGCTCAGAGCCGTGGGAATGATAGAAGCTGGTTCCCGGCAACGTACTGTGGCTTTAGCTCTGAATACAAGTCAGAGTGTTATCAGTCGACTTTGGACACGTTACCGAAGCACTGGTACCGTGGCTGAGCGCCATGGAGGACGGTATCGCTGCACCACACGGAGACAAGACCGATACATTCAAATCTTAACTCGAAGAGCTCCAACAATAACCGCCATGATGTTAGCCGTGAGGCTTCATCACTCTTCAGGGAACTTAATTAGCGACCAAACAGTCAGAAACCGCTTGCATGAAGTGAACCTTCATTCCCGAAGACCGCTACGGGTACCACCTATAGCAATGCACAATCGTAGGATTCGATATCAATGGGCTCTTGAACACAGAAATTGGGCAGAAGAACAATGGCGTTTCGTGTGCTTTTCTGATGAGTCTCGTTTTGGTATGAGACCGGATACAAGACGTATACGACACTGGAAAACCCCTGGACGCCAACAGCGATTAAAATCCTGCCAGGAAGTCCATCCTTATAGTGGTGGAACCATCATGGTATGGGCGGGTATTTGGATCGGCGGAAGAACTGAGTTGATTTGGATCAGAGGCAACCTCAACGCTCAAATTTATGCTGAGACGATTGTATCAGACGTCATCGTTCCTCTACAAGTGCAAATCGGTCCCTTATTTCAGTTAATGCATGATAATGCACGACCGCACACCGCAAGAGTTGTAAGACAGACTCTCGCCGCAGCTAACATCAATGTCCTGCCCTGGCCTGCTCAGTCGCCAGACTTGAACCCGATTGAGCATGCATGGGATATGCTACAGAGAAGAGCTCTGCCGAATATGGAGGGTATCCAGTCGCAAGAAGACCTTTTTTTGTTGTTGCAACGAACATGGGCGGCCATTCCACAGCGTGATTTGGATGAACTCATTTTGAGTATGCCAAACCGATGTTCTTGTGTTGTTAGTGTTCGCGGTAGAAACACGGATTATTAATTGTTTAAGTTACCCAATAAAATTTTAGAGAAAACTGTTATTTCAGTCTTTTTTTGAACTTTTGTGTTAGTGGTTCAAATGTCAAAAATCCCTTTATTAGGAAAATGGCAAATTTCTTTATTAATGCAAAGGTGACTTGGTTTATCGTTACTGTGACAAACGAAAACACTTTATTTGATGAATCCTTAAAGAAAAATTTAATTAATATCAATCAGGAGAAAAGTTATTGCAAAAATATATGTTGATCCCTAGACACTTTTGATGTGTGTAAATCGATGAACGCCGGCTGAACGCACGAAAAAGCATGACTCATTGTCACGTTCCGCCTGAGCCGAGCGTGCAAGCGAGAGCGCGGAACAAGCGATAGAGAGGCACGATTGGCCTAAGCGTTCGACTTGTGACGCATCTATCTGATGTTTTCTAATGACGTTATCACGTAAAATTATCGTCCGTAAACCGACTTTACAGACAACCAATTTTTTTTAAACTTACGCCCTTTTCTGAGAGTAACTAGTCCACATCTAGGCTCAATTTCGAGTCAGAATCATAATTGAGTCTAACTTTTCAGACTTTACAGGCGTGATGTTATGCTGTGTTGTTACAACCAAAATTTTACTTTTTAAACACGGATAAACCAACCTGTGTGAGGTTGTACATAGTCTGCAGGCTAAAAAGTTAAAGTATGCTATGTACTTACATATTATACTCGTAAAAGTTAACGGTACTTCTTGAAGTCAAAGGGGAATGCGGGCTATTCAGTTTCAGTACCTAGATAGGTACTTAATATTTTTCTGTCTCTGATTAAATAAATATGGTTAAGACAAAGTTCCTTCAGGATTTCATAACGACTTTCAAGGGATTTATTTGAGGATGGGATCGCTTGACTTATGTGAACAATGTGCAGTTGCAGAGTAACATTACAATATTTTCACTGTGTCGTTGCAGATCAAATACAAATCAAAACGTAATGAAAAACAATCTATCTGCAGGATACAGATGTCCCTCGCTGTCATTATTGAAGCCAATAAGGAAGCTTTGGCTTTTAATTAATGAAAGTCCAAAGTCATAATAACTAACGAACTTGATAACCATAATAGGGGTAACCGTAACGCTTATTTGAGTAAGCTTAGCAAAAACGTACTCCAGGAAACATTAAATAAGTAGGTTACTACCTATACTCCATTTAAAATAAGATTATACATTTAAATAAACCTTTTTTACAGTCCGTTCAAGCGATTTTGACTTAACTTGACTTGTAAGCCAAGCCGGCTTATTGATACGAGCTACGGAGTGTAGTGTCAAAGGGAATACATCTCAAAACCTTGGTCAAATTCTAGTCCAATATTTACAAAAAAACTATTACTACTTATTATAAACAAATATTCCATTTTTTACTTAAACCTAAACTAAAAATAACGAAAAATTAAAACTAAAATACAGATCCTAAGACACCGACTTCCAAAATTAATGTTGTTTCTTAATGTTGAGTTAATTTCTTTTTAAAGTCGATTTAATTTTTTTAAGTTACTTTTTTTCAATCATCTGATATGTTTATTCGAGGAATAATTTCGAAATTTTGACAGTTATTTCATACAAAAACTGTCAAACGTCAATTTTATTCCTTAAATAAAAGTTGTCTAGCAATGGAAAAATCAGCCCTTAAGATTACAAGAGAATAGGCGTCCGATTTGGCTGACAAGCCAAATGAAAAAGAAGTACCTACCTAAAATCCGTAGAATGATTTCTAGGAATAATTATTGAACATACGTGATAAACTGTGGTTTAATTAATTCCTCCCGGTACTCTGAAGAGCTCATCAGCTCTTCACAGTACCCTAGGTTTGTTCTGTATTCTGAGACCCTAAGTAATGTTTCTTGGAGTTTCTTTCGTTCCTACCTAGTCTTTTCCCGAGAAACAACGAATACTTACCTATGGAATTCATTGCCTTTTTCTCGGGAAATATTGCGAAAAGATTTTCCGCAATGCAGATATCGAAGTACCTGGTTCCAAGATGGCTATATCGATTTATATCATCAAAATTGGATCTTTGCATAATTCTGATTCCAAAATATTTACTGAATTGGGTTAAAATATCCTTACCTAATGTTGATTTGTTTAATTATACTAAACCAACAGTGGCAGACACCGTAGGTAGTTGTTGGAACTACATTCGCTCGACATAGGTAAACAAGAAATGCAAATGTTTTCTTTTCAATTGATCCTACCCTTTCATGTAGCTACCTAATTGCGTTTGTAATTCTTTATTCTGGTAAAATTGAGTTTCTGTTTCTTTTTATATTCATAATTATGGTGTACATAATAAAGAGTATTCTATTCTATGTTGGGGTTGTAAAAGAGGAATAACAAACGTAAAGCCTCCACAGAAATCAAACAGTGATGCATATAATATGTATATGATTGGGAATGATTGAGAAACATTAGTACGCTAATGTAAATTTTTTGCAGACATTTTTGTACCTAATGATATGATATCATTAAGACGGCGCCGACCATACGCCGACCGCACAGTGGCGCCCTCATCGTTTTTTTGATTATTTCTTTTATTTTAGAATGAAAATGCAGAAAATAGGCACGTTAAGTTGTGCTCCACAAGATTATACGTTAATATTATTACAAACGGTAGTTTTACATTGTTTAGTTTTATTATAATCACTAAAACGGATAATATTGGCCACTTTTATCCGTTTTAGTGATGATAAAAAAACGGGACAATGTAAAACTACCGTTTTTAATAATATTAACTTATGATCTTGTGGAGCACAACTTAACGTGCCTATTTTCTGCATTTTCATTCTAAACTAAAAGAAATAACCAAAAAAGCGATGAGGGCGCCACTGTGCGGTCGGCGTATGGTCGGCGCCGCGCCGCGCCGTCTTAAAACTGCGGTCCCACGGCCCGGTGGCTGATAAGCGGCGCCAGACGTGCCTCGCCTGACGTGCCACGCCTGTCGAGGCCTATCACGGCTCGTGAAGGGCATATTCCTACGGTGTGTGTTGGCCTAGTGCGGCCTGTTGGCAGCTATTCAAACATGTCAATTGAAATAATATAATTTAACACTGCGGCTGCGTGTGCAGCCGCAGTGTTAAGGCGGTACCCCGACCAAAACCTCGTTTTTATTCGTTATTCAGAGGCTATTAACTCAATAATTATGAGAAATAAACTACATCTGAAAGCACATTATTAATGTTCGATATCCTATCATCACATTGCCCGTTATTATTTGTTTTTACATGTTACTACCAAAATTATTGATTGCATGCATCTTTTGCTAAAATTGACGTTCCATTAATTTGAGGATTTCACCAATGGATAGAGAATTTAAAAATCGAAATAATCCATGTTTTAATTTATTTAAAAAGATCGCTATTCTTTTTTTATTAAAATAATTCCAAAAATTTTGCGAGTTTTATGATAAAGTGGCTTGCGCAGGTTACGCTGCATCCCTTTCGTACGAGGAAGTCGTGTCGCTCTCTGTCCCTGTCGCGAATGCTCAAGGTTATTTGGTCGGGGTACCGCCTTAAATTATTATGCATATGCATAATTATTAAAGTACCTACGTAATTATCAGAGCAGTATCTAAACCACTGAAACTTTTATTAAACGCTGAAGTGAAAAAGATCACAAAGAACAATGAAAAGTAATCTAACAAGGGGACGGCACGACCTTGGGGAAACGGATTTTCATGAATTTTCGTGTAGTGGTAGTATACCATATAGAAATAGAAATAGAAAGAGAGAAATAGAAATAGCTAGACTCGAACCGGGGTATGCGGGAGTACGAGTCTAGAGCATTACCGCTTACGCCACAGTACATGAGTACATTCAAACGGTATACAACATAACTTCTATATTAAGTACGAGGTAAACTACATGCATTTTTCTCAGCTTCTACTGGGCATTGGACGGAAATATTTTACTGTGGTAGTACCCACATGGTATACCACCACTACACGAAAATTCATTAAAATCCGTTTCCCCAAGGTCGTGCCGTCCCCTTGTAAGTTTAAACCGCGCAATTAACAATTTCCCTAGAAACTTTAAAAACGACGGCTAAAGTAACTGGCACAGAATTAATGGAAGTTTGTAGTAATTGTTAGTTTGATTACGTGTTAAGGGCAGGATCACGCGACCGCCACTACACGGCATACGGGGTTTCCAGTAGGTATACAAAGCTGGAGGCAACGGCCTTTGAACAAATACTAGTAAAAGATTACAGACCTACTTGTGAATTGCGACAATTTGTGAAAGAAAGAAAATTGTGGAAAATCCGATGTTTTATTCACAAGGGCTTTTTGTTTTCAGTTCAATACACTTTATCTACCTACCTTTGAAGGTACCTACTTTTACCTATATTATCTCAAATGGATATACTTAGGTATGTCTTATTTGTCAAGCAATATTTATCAATAAGAACAAGAAAACAATTTGTCGATAGTTTTTAATGTCAAAACTTAGTTTCTAAGAGACTTAAAAAGCAGAGGGGCAATTCTCGTAATTCTCTTTATAAAGGTTTATAGTCAGCGGGGTAATTTCGTAACACAATTGCATAACAATAGGAATGGCTTTCTTGACAAATTTTTCGAACATATGAAGTAGTGGATTAGCAATATCCTTTAAAATGATTCAGATTCTGATTGATAGTGTGTTACGCAATTAGGGTGCTGCACCCTAATTGCGTAACACACTATCAACTCAAACTGAATCATTTTGAAGCATATCTATTGCTAATCCATTGCTTCATATCTTCGAAAAGTTGTCTGCTCAACAACGTAAATAACGCAATGAATATTGTTGAACGGTTAAAATAAAAGCGAATGCTATGCTACTAATAGTGTGTTACGCAATTACCCCGCAGATCTCAGTCTCAATCTTTAAAAAATACCAATAAAATCACTACATTATTGACAAGTTTTTGACATTTATTTTATTGTCGCTGAGATGAGATTGCGACTAGATTTTGAACGTTTTTAGTTTGAAAAATTAGTTTTTTGTTTGGGAATTGGCCTTCTGTTGTCAAAATGTCTAGGTAACCACAACAATTAACATTCGATTTTATAGCGGTTAAAATCACTGATCAAAGATTTGACAAGCACCCAAACTGCGTATCACGGTAACACACGGTAACCAGCAACGTAATTGCGTAACACAATATCAATCGGAATCAGAATCATTTTGAAGCAAATTGCTAATCCATTGCTTCATAACTTCGAAAAATTTGCCTGCTTATCAACATGTAAATAACGCAATGAATGTTGTTGAACTGTCAATATGAAACCGATTCCGATTGATAATGTGTTACGCAATTGCCCCGCAGGGGTTAGTACCGTCGTCAACCATTCCAATTCAATAAAGCAGCGTTAGGTATAAGTACTTCAAGTAAAACGAAGATAATAAAAAATGTGTTGACATTTTAATCAAATTCCAAGTAATTTATTCGTATCGAAAGCAAAAGCTTTGTGTTGAAAAGTATAACAGTATTTTTTTCATACGTTTTAACAGTTTTTCACGACGTCAGCGTTGTTAGTGATACCATCCATCAAGTTTTTATAAGAATTCTATGTTGATTCATCAAAATAGCGGCGAAGAAGGGGTTGTCGCTTTCTTTTACTCCATTGGTTACGAAATTGAAAACTTTTTAACCGACTTCAACAAAGGAGGTTCTGTATTCGACTCGTATGTTTGTATGTCCGTGATTTTCTCAAAAACTAATGAACCAATTTTGATAATTCTTTCACTAATGTGATCTGCATACTTTCAGGAAAGTTTTAGTAAGTATATAATACATTAGGTAATTATTCCTATGTACGAAGTTATATGCATACATGGACTGCAATCTCCGGCATTTCTATGCGAATTTTGATGATTCTTCTAGTCGGTGTCTTCAATTCTTCAATGCACTAGTGTTAATTGAATTTGGTAAGTACAACTAAAAAGTGAAAAATAAAAAATTTCTTGCAAAAAAAAAAAACAACCGACTTAAAAAAAAACACTACAAAGTGATAAATAACTTTAATTTCGGAAGTCGGTCACAAAAAAAGAAAATGCGGAACCAACGACAATAAAGTAACGTGAGATATACCTACCAACTGTTGATATAATGTGCCTAGTTTGGGACCCGCTGTTAAATCGGTCTAAGTTTTCTCTTGTTAGAACTGCATGCTAATACTTGTATGTTGTGAACATGTGTAAGTTTTAATAAATAATTTCTTTACATTATAACATTTATGTAAGTACTCTAAAACTTATTTCGTATTTATGACGTTATTGGATATAACGTTTATTTAATCGAAAATCATTAGGTCCATCGTTTAAAATTCAGAGCAATTCGGCTCGGATAGGTTAGGTGTGAGTAGGTACTATGGTCTTTTCAAAAAGTTATCTTTTGTTGCCCTTTCTTCTCCCTTGTTCATAGAAATCTACCTATCCTTTAGAAGAGACAACAAGCTTCCATACCATGCTTCTCAGAATCTAAATGGTTTCTATGGTCAAGGATAACCCGAAACTGCAATAAAATTGTCAGATATCCGAAAAAAAAAACGAAAATTTTCTATGTTCTCGCTCCATAGCGCCCCTAATGCTACACTCCAACCACTTAGGACACAGAATACCTAACGAATAGTACTAACGCAACATACTAAGGATCAGTAGGACTATTGAACGGGCGATCGAAGTCGCACTGTTGTTGAATCTGCCCCCTGATCTCAGTCTCAATCTGTCAAGAATCCTACCTCTAATTTCCTTATATTTAAGACAGTTTAAGTTTTTGACATTTGTTTGTTGCCTAGATGAGACTGCGACTAGATTTGGAACTTTTTAAACTACGAATTGGCCTTCTTGTGTCTGGAAGGCAGATCATCATATTATCAACTGCTATGATTGGTTGACCAATACCAGTCTTGAGTTATTGACAGATTATATTTAGCTAGAAAACGGAAAATCTTGTTTCTTCAAGCTAGAGCCAACCCTAAATCCACTGCCTTGAACAGGTTCAACTATAGCGGGTGTTTTTGGTGTTTCCACTAATTTTACGGTATTCTGACTCTAATAGGTTTTCTTTATTATAAAAATATAAAGGGCTAGTGATTGTAGTAATTCACTGCGATCTACGAACTTGACTTTAATGTTGGTACCTAAGAGGTTTACCTCTCGGTAAACGCTGTGTGTTAGCCCAGTGGTAACGGCATCGACTTACGAGTTGTGTAGATCATGGGTTCGAAGTTCGAACCCAGACAGGCGCTTTGCATTGTGTATATACTTTCATCACCACTGCTCTCAAAACGGTGAAGGAAAACATCGTGAAGAAACCGGCATGGCCTAGAACCAAATTCAAATTCGAAGAGATGTGACATCTACCAACCCGCACTGGGCCCGCGTGGTAGATTATAGCCCACTCCCTCTCGAAGAGAGAAGGCCTGTTCTGTGTGCCAGCAGTGGGAACATTATAGGCTGATTATTTAATGTAGGTAAGTAACCTGACCTTCACGTCGGTGAAAAAGGTTTACTTATACTTTGTAAATACTGTTGGCACTCAAACCAGAAGTTATGTAACGTTCAAAACTACAGATGAGACCAAAATCGATAGTGTTCACGGACCCTGGAGAGCTGTATGTAACATTGTGGATTCCAAATGTAAGCCAATTTAGACTGCAGAGATTATGCGGATGAACTGCACTACGACACAATTTAAAGTCGCTTTACCTCGTTATTTGACGGTTTACTAAACTACTTATATCAAATTACGCAATGGACCTCGTTTTTGTGGGCGATGATTAAATTGAGCTAGTATTGTTACCGATTACTTCATTTTGCTACCGAGTAGAGAGAGAGAGAGAGAGAAAGACCTGGATGAGACTCGCACATAGGTACCAGGGAAGCATAGCACAAAAGGAGGCTCATCAGTGAGTAGAAAAAGGCCACCAATAATGATGATGATGATGAAAGAGAGATAAATGAGCTTCTTAAGACAAGAGCTAAGGTTGATGCATAATAAAATACCACGCAGAGAAAACTAGTTTGTTAGGTCTAAAATTAGGATTATTGTTTCATCATCATCATCATCATCATTTCAGCCGAAAGACGTCCACTGCTGGACATAGGCCTCCCCCAAGTACCTCCACTTCGACCGGTTTTGTGCTTCTCGCATCCAACGAGTTCAACGAGTTCGAGTGTTTTTTCTAACCTAAAATAGCAACAGTTTTAATTTTGTGGGTGGACGATAACCCTCGTTCCTAACATACCATAGGTACTGCATTAAATTACACAATTTCCATCTGGTATCGACAGTTTATTTAACTAGTTCATAGTTTAAAGCTATCTAGGTGCGTACATTTCCTTATCACGGTCCATTAACTGCAATCGATGTTCCGGTATGATTCCATCCCATTGTTTTGATTCATGTCGAAGCCATTTTGATGTCTTCTTTAATGAGATTATTTCCTGACATGGACTTTAAGTACTAAAAGTAGGGCCTACTTTATAGGGAATTATTAACCAGGCGAATAAATAATTTAAGGATGAAATCCAAGTGTTCGAATTAAATTCTAAATTGGACGAAAAAAATACTGAGTGGGCGGGCGCTTCATGCGTACTTTGGGTGATATCGGTTGCATGGTTGTGGTCGGCCGATAGGCGACGTAGGATGCAATGAGCGAGCGAAGGGCACTCCGAGGTTAGGTTTGGTTAGGTTACTTTAAACCCTTTACACAGAAATAGATACTTACCCCGCGAAGCGGGGCTCCGTCGACGTAGGATGCAAGAGGTGTTCGATTAAGAATTATTATACTGAACGTTCTGAATAACTCGTACTTCAAATTCCTATTTTTAAGTCGCCATTTTAAATATTTGTGTTCGCCCGCAGTCTTTCGCCCACTTAGTATTTCAGTAGGCCACAATCAGTATTTTTGACACCCTTAGTTTGAATGTATATTCGATCGTTTAAATACTAGCCCTACTTTATTAGTTAGATACTCGTATATGCTTAGATTTATGTTGTTTTTATTTTAGATGACAAGATAATAAATATTAGGGTAAAGGTTTTTTGCTTATTTCGCCTTGTATCAAAAGCTATGACTGAAACACTAACACCATAATTCGTAAACGTTGCTTGAAGTTCAGTAGTGATTAACCCCAGAACAGTTACGAACTTACGAGATCTGTTCTGCTGTGTGATTAACTATACAATTTTTGACGTTTAAACGTCACTTTAACTTTAACATAACATAACATAATCAGCCTATAATGTTCCCACTGCTGGGACACAGGCCTCCTCTCTGTGAGAGGGAGCGGGCCGTAATCTACCACGCGGGCCCAGTGCGGGTTGGTAGATGTCACATGTCTTCGAATTTTTGGTTCTAGGACATGCCGGTTTCCTCACGATGTTTTCCTTCACCGTTTTGAGAGCAGTGGTGATGAAATAATTTACACAAAGTAAAGCGCCTGTCTGGGTTCGAACCTACGACCTACAACTCGTAAGTCGCGACCGTTACCACTCGGCCACCACTGCTCTCACTTTAACTTTAATAATCGTTTATAAATAAAAATACTAGTTGAAAATATAAGATCAAAAGTTACGTTAAAATTAGAATGCTGCCCGTAATCGCTCAATAATTTAAATCTTAACTGCTTTTAGCAGCGTTCGTCGTTCAAATCTACTGCATTATTCTGAATACAAACTATGATGATAAATTGGTAACTGTACATTTTAACACGTTATTTCAACTGAACATGTAACTTTTCGCTTTTGGACTCTTAAGTATTCCGTCTCACTTTGCGCCACCCTATTTGTAGGTAGACGCTCTTGCGGCTTGCCTCCGGCGTCAGTCAGTAGTGACCCTCGAAGGCTCAAAGACGTACAGTCCTATATCATTCCCCCGTCTTTATAAGTAATGTTATGTGCCAGGTTCTGATCACTTGTGTTGTGTGTTGTTTATAAATAATAGTTAGTGTTGGACAAAATGTATCTTGGCAAACTTAAAACCGCATCGAACAGTAAGTTTGTTTATTTTTTAAATGGGTTAGGGTTTGCCGGTATTGTGTACAAAATAAAACGTTTGTTCGTGTATTAGATGTGGCTTCTAAGTTCTCTCGTGGTATTTAATTGAAAATGCTCTATTTATAATAAACGAGTACCTACTTAGTATCTTTATTGCTTGGTATTTAATCTTACTTCGGCATAGCATCTTGGGTGATATTGACAAGATGACGGTTGGACTAACTTTTTTATTTCTTCACAAAATTAACCTGGTTCCGGTCCCAGCCGCGCCCCGCCCGGGGTGCAGTCCCGTCCTTAAAATAAAACATTTTAACATTTTAGGTTATTACATACGCATGGAACCAAAAGATAATGTTCAAAATGTACCTTAAACTTAGAGAATTAATAATTTATTTGTTAATGACAGCTGGTAAACTTCCTACCATACTAGTGTAATATGTGATGAGTACGGAACGAACAAACGCAGTGTTGTGAACTGTATCGATTTGACCGAGTAGGTAGGGCTGACTTCGTGACTCGGTTGCCAACCCCTATGTTACGATAAAAAATGTGTCATGCTCATGCGGGACTATAAACAACAAGAAATAATTACTTGCCGGACAGCGACAGGTGTTACTGGAAAGTTCGAGGCGTTTAGTTATCGAAATTGCTTTGTTCGATATATCGGTAGTTCGGGAGTCGAAATGATTGATCGCTTTATTTTTATCGAAATCGAAGACTTACAAATTCAAGGAAGTTTGTTCAGCCTTCTTACATACAATAAGGGCTTCGAGGTCAAGTGCCTACCTAAGTACTTATCGAATTGCTCCCTCGTATTAGGAAAGGTTATAGGGTTTTTATTTCGATATCGGTTGGTAGGTACCAATGTATCTGAAGTCCCCGACACGAGAAGCTATAAATTTTGTAAATAGGTATGTAACTAAAGTACTTCTACTAAGTTACGTAGCGACAAATTAATCAACAACAAATAATCCCAAATTCAATCAACTCAAATTAACATACGTGTAATGCTGGGGCCAGACTATCGCGATAACGCGAAGATTTGCGCGATAAATTGATGCTCATTGGCTGGACCTACGATGTCAGCCAATAAGAAACAACTTATCGCGATTTTCCCGTATAGTGTGGCCCCGGCATAATACGAAACTAACGAGCAATTTCACTTGGTCGAGTTATATTTTAGCGATATAAAGCGCTGTGTTTTGTGGTACTGGAACGCGTCTAAAGGGCGCTACACACGGCTAAGATACTTTGCTCGCCATACAATTCAATGGAATATGAAATAAATATTATCTTCGTAGTGTATAATGGTCCATTGAATTGTATGGCGAGCGATATTGTATCTTAAGATAAAATATTATAGTATCTTAGCCGTGTGTAGCGCCCTTAAGGTGCCACTATTCGATATTTTTTCCATACAAATTTCGGGAGAGTATTACTCCACTGTTTGACATTGTACATCCAAAGTTAAACATTGTATCGTTTTGTCTAATTATTAATTGTGTCTGTATCGAAGCAGAATTGTAAAATAACAAGTCATTAAAAAGTTATGAGCCAACAAAGATTCGTTTTTCTTGCTATTTTTAACGTAACTTTGGGTGTAAATAAGTAAGAAAAGAACTGAAAAATATTAAAAATTAAATCCGTACCGACAAAGCTCAGTTATCGAAGAGTTCAAAAAACTTTATTTGTGATTGATTTATGAAGTGGATTTTTCATAGAACTCGATTTTCCAAAGCACTTTTCAAATATTTTTATGCGCCTATCAGTTCGGAACGGTGTTTCTGTGTGTGAGAACTAGATGGTGAGCGTGTAGATTAGCGTCTAACTGATCATCACTGATACTAGCTCCGTCAGACACAAAGCCAAGTTAGACAGCGTGATTTTGGCCATGACCACCAGTGAGTTCGAGCTCGCGTTTAGTTTACTCTTAACTCATGGAACGTAAACATTTGGGCCGCCATTTTGAAATAAGTTCACGCTGACGCTGTCAATGCTGCAGAATGCAGATGCAGAATACTCAGAATCGTCTGACGACAGCAATTAGATGTGTGTGTTAACATAATTATATCCCTATATAAAAATAAAAATCATTACAAGACTGTTTTTTTTATTTGATCCAAGGGTTGTTCGCAACCCTTATAATGTGTGTTTACAAAATTTGTAGCTTCTCGTGACGGGGACTTTACTTACTTATCATAATTTAGTTTTTCCATATATTTCCGCATAGTAATTGATAACAGAGGGAACTGTTACCAAACAACAATATATTGCCGCATAACATTAAAAAAAAATCAATTATTATGGCTAGTTTCCATTACTTTTCAAGAATTCTTCATTGAAAAACGCAGATATTTTTATTTTCATAACCCATTTTTTTATCTCAACTAATATTAATTAAATAAAGAGGTAAATTTTGTGAGTTTCTATGTAGTGTAGGGGAATCTTCGGAACTACTGATCCGATTCCGAAAATTCTTTCACTAATGTGGAGCTACAGTAGTACAGTGTCATAGGTCATAGGTATATATTTTATGAGAAAACAAGAAATTTGGGCAGAAGCTAGTTTAAAGAAATATATGAAATTTGGCACATAGGTAGACCATGACCTGGAAAAGAACATAGGCTACTTTTCATCCTAGATCGCAGACGAGAGTTGCGGGCAAAAGCTAGTCATTGATAATACGATAATAACAAGAACAACAAATGTAAAATGGTTAAATGTAGGTCAAGAAACTGTTTTTGATTTTATCGCAAAGTTCGCGATCGCGTGTGCTTGTGCTTGTTTTGTAAATAGGTATACCGATTCTAAATGTTTCAGTTAAGTGCCGTAGATTGATGGAGATTTCCTTAATTCAATCTTCTATTGATATTTATGTTTTGTTTACTTCACCTTTGAAGTTAAACGTTAGGTTTTAAACGACGTCTATTAGGCGACTAGGATTAAGACTATTAGGGGCAACGACATGGTCGTTGATTAGGGGCGTCTTTAGGCTGCGTTTCAACCAGAGATGTGCGAGAAAGCGTATCGAGGGCTGTGTGTGAAACAAACCAATAACATCGCTTTATTTTCATAGCTTGAACTAAGTTAGCGTTGTTATTGGTTAGTTTTACACACATTCCTCGCTACTCATCCTCGCTCATCTCCGGTGGAAACGCAGCCTTCGATAGCAATCTAAATGTACTCGGCCCAGAATTCGGCCACTTGTTTGGCGCCATCACTAGCGTCCATCAGTTCCTGTAACGTGCAGCTGACAGGACACGCAGGGCACGATATTAAGTGTGGACTCCCATCGTTTGTGGAACAGCACCACATTTACACTCCAAGGTGGAGTCGTCTATAAATCTTATTGGTTGATTAAAGCTCATTGTGTCGCTAATGAATGTTTATACATTAGGATATAATTATAGCATAACATCACGCTTCTATTTCTCAAAGGGTTAGGTAGAGGTGTATTAGTACATCCTCATTTCGCCAGTTATGTTCAACTCTCATGTAACGGGATTTTACGCTGATTTCCGCTAAAAACCTGCAAAATTGAAAATAAAGTAAACAAAGCGGCTAATGTATATTGTTTTGTATTTAATGATAATAAACAAAGGCATAGAATCCGCACTATTTTTTATTTGACAGCAAAACATCTATAATTAGCATACAAATGAAAGTGAAATTATCGTTATGTGTGTTAGAACGTTGCTGAAATCACTAATTCCATCTGTCAAAAAACGGTTAATCTAGCGGACAGAGTTTAGGTATTATTGATAAGCTTTACTATAGGTATTTTATTCTGTTGTTATCCGAGGTTGTAGACCTAACGTAACGGGCATGCGTACGCAAGGAGCGACTGCAACAAAACTATTGTTTATCTCCCTCTACCGTTTCGTCATCATTCTAGTCGTTTCTCTTTAGTGTGGGCACGTGGGTTTCGGATTAGGTACGTTACGATCCCACAAGATACCCTACGCTTGGATTGATATCCAAGCGTTGGGAAGTTGAATGCTGATGCAATCAACTTCCGGCCTACATGACCTTCAAAAATTCCTTATAAGTATAGGGTGGAAACAAATACTGTTTATAGATCTGAAGTTGGATAGTGGTTTCATAACACATTCATTCATGATAACGGTTTATCCGCGCACGTTTCGGAGTAGCAGCTAGGGCTGCCATCTGGGGTGCGCCCTGGCGTGGTTTTTAAAAATAGTGTCCGGGTTTCGCTCTGACACTATTTAAACACTTTCTGTGTTAGGGGAAATCCAACTTTGAATGATTTGTAATAAATGAAAGCATAATTAAATCATAGCTGAAAGTTTTCCGCGCGGCAAATATATCCGTGCGCTCGTGACAATAATTCATAATACTTACTTATTTGCTGTTAATTTACATTTTTTATTTTCATTGATTCGAAAAAGAAAAGCGTCCGTTATTATTTTTGTTACCTACCAGAATACCTCCCACATAGAGAATAGTTAATAATTGATTATTAAATTAAGCGTTTCATTTGTATTGTTGAGGTTTACCCAAGTTGATTTTCTAATAAGAAAAAATAATATGATATTATACTTAATGATGTTTTTATTTTATTGTAAGAGGGATATTGTACGAGGGATTCCGGGGATAAATCTTTATTTTATCCAAATATCCGGGGTTTTTGCAGTTTTAATCCAGGGTCCGTAATTTAGGCGATAGCAGCCCTAGGAGTAGTTACCGGTATACGAACTCTTCCGTCTATCTGTTCAACCTCCGTGGTGGGCTGTTACTAATGTGGTGGTAGCCTGTCAAGAGATCTATCACCTTGACATGAGCTTGTGAAGAGGCCTGACATGGGCACGTTATGTTCTGAAATGTTTGGTGGAAAATATTAGAATTTAACTCTCTAGGGACGCCTTTTTAGGGTTCCGTAGCCAAATGGCAAAAAACGGAACCCTTATGAATTCGTCATGTCTGTCTGTCTGTCTGTCCGTCCGTCCGTATGTCACAGCCACTTTTTCCCGAAACTATAAGAACTATACTGTTAAAACTTGGTAATTAGATGTATTCTGTGAACCGCAGTAAGATTTTCACACAAAAATAGAAAAAAAAACAATAAATTTTGGGGTTCCCCATACTTACAACTGAAACTCCAAAATTTTTTTTTCATCAAACCTGTACGTGTGGGGTATCTATGGATAGGTCTTCAAAAATGATATTGAGGTTTCTAATATCATTTTTTTCTGAACTGAATAGTTTGCGCGAGAGACACTTCCAAAGTTGTAAAATGTGTGTCCCCCCCCTCTAACTTCTAAAATAAGAGAATGATAAAATTAAAAAAATATATATAATGTACATTACCATGTAAACTTCCACCGAAGATTGGTTTGAACGAGATCTAGTAAGTAGTTTTTTTTTAATACGTCATAAATCGAAAACCGCAATTTACCTTTCACAAAGTTACAACGAACTACAAGAACTTTTATATTATGTTACTTGCTGCTACCGAACTCTTCATAGGCGAGTCCGACTCGCACTTGGCCGGTTTTTTTAATAACCTGACCCACCCCGACCACAATCCCTTATTATTATGCAAGGTCCTGAATCAATAACTTCCATCTTCGATTCGCGAAATCCGCTAATAATCATAAACCGCCCTAAAATATTGGCTACACACAGCGTACATTTATTTACTATTTCTCTAAGGAATAGGCAGAAATGTTTATACACCATGTCCCATGTAGGTACCTAATAGGCAGCTAAGGCAGCGAGCATATTGAGTCGATACTCTATTGCGGTGGCCTACGTGACCAACCGCACGTTGGTGCGGTGCGAAGCGAAACGGACGCGATCAGAGGGGCAATTCTCGTAATTTTAAGAACGTTCACAGTCTGATCTCAGTCCCAATCTGTCAATAAATACTTATAATTTCCCTAAATTTTGACAAGTTTTTGACATTTGTTGGTCGCTGAGATGAGACTGCGACTAGATTTTGAACGTTTTAAATTAGGAGAATTTAGCCTTCTGTTGGTTTGATATTTTCGCGCGGTGCGGTGGCTTGTTTTAAATAAATTAAAATTATAAAAGCTAAAAATGGTGCTAGTAGAAATTTTAATTAATGCTATTCAAGAGCGCCCTATTAAATGATGAAATTACTCATAAATATGTCTTTCTGAGTATAAAATATTAGTTGCACTCTTCTGTCGTACATACTTCTTGAGTATTTGATATTTCAAAAGTGAATTTTCCAGTAAAAATTGTTTTCATCCGTTCACGACAATTAGAGGGTACTGAACGGCGGTGGCGCGACAGCTGAAGCCGCGACTTCGCCCGCACGTAGGGCAGAGCCGCCGCGTCGCGTTGAATTCGCGTAAACCGCATCGGATCGCTTCGGAATCGCGTTCGTGTTGAATCGCCCACGTTGGACGCCGCGTTAGACTCCGCTGTAAATCGCGAGTTGCCTCATTGGTCGATTAGTCTCAAACGATACCGTTCAGCAGTCTATGGGTCTTGCTGATTTTGATGCCGAGGTCGGCCAGACAGGCAATCTTATTGGT
Organism: Amphipoea oculea; assembly: GCA_945859645.1. NCBI lineage: Eukaryota > Metazoa > Arthropoda > Insecta > Lepidoptera > Noctuidae > Amphipoea > Amphipoea oculea. The sequence continues at coordinate 6,305,228 of OX243868.1, forward strand.
TTTTTTACTAACGTATTTTTTTTATTGCAAATACAGTAGCATGGCACAGACCGATGTCAGCGACGTCACGACAGGAGGAGGAGTTAATGCAGAAGTCGGCCCGCGCGCTGTCGTCTGCCACGGACCCTCTGGAGAAGCTGCGCCTGCTTTGTTTGTCACGAGGAGCCTCCGGCATCCTGGGACTTGGAAGGTAAGTATATAATCATTCTGCCGAAAGACGTTCACTGGTAGACATAGGTAGGCCTATGTCTACCAGTGGACCTGTACCCTGGATATCGTCATCGTCACGATCGGTCCTGTGTTTACTGCGTCTTGACGACCTTCACATTCAATTTCATTGATCTACATTATGGGGGCCTACCCACGCTGCACCTTCCGGTATGCAACCGTCTAGAACTTTTCGGCACCATTGGCCATGTTTGTGAGCAATGAGCCCCGCCCACTGCCACCTACGATTGGGATTTATTAGGGCTATGTTGGCTACAGTGTTTATCCTCATTTCTGATTCGATCATGCGGGGAAACTTCGAGCATAGCCATCATAATCTTTTCACCATGATAAAACCAATGATATTATTGGTAAAACCTCATTGGATAAAACCTATTCTAGCGTCAATCGTGCTAATATGGGAGAAGTAAAAGCTGTTTTGTGTACATGAAACAAGCCTACTTTTAGGACACGTAGATTTTTCGATTTTACTAATAACTGTAAAATTATACTTGCAGGATCTTTCGAACAATGGATGACGATGGCAGCAGGCTGTTGACCCATGACGAGTTCTTTAACGGACTGAAGGAAACTGGACTGGAGCTCAGCCATGAGGTAACACCATTATTATTATTATTTTTTTTAAAGGGAATTTTTTTAAATAAAAATCGTAAAGTATATGATGTAGCTTCAATCGTTAGAAATCAAGTTTTCCAAAAGAATATTTGCACCACAGAAACAGTTCAAAAATAAAACTATTGTTCGGTGTTCCCCTTATTTAACTCCCCTACGTTGACAAGACAAGACTATACCTGCATCCCGGCGGTAAACAAAGCCTCCCCCGGCCGGCCTTGCAAAGCTCTCGGGCATAGATTTATAATTATTATAAATCTATGCTCTCGGGTAACATAAATGTGACTCATACAATGGAATGTAGGAGTGGGACGCAGCATTCTCTCCCGAGCAAAAAAATACTGGTCTGCGAAGGGCCGTTTGCTAACCGTAGTTTTTATTGCTTCTTCCGAATGGATGTTTGGAGGAATGAAGATACGATAAGATAAGAGGCTTTATAGATTTGTGACTTTGATTGGCACTCCTTTAAACACTACCTACACATTTAGGCGGATCTCACTACCACGCGCCACGCTCCGGTGTGCGGGACACGTGCGTTATTTTTACCGACTTCACAAAAAGGAGGAGGTACTATGTTCGGCTGTTTGTATGTTTTTTATTATTATTTTTTTGTATGTTTGTTCATCGAATACTCCGCCAATTGTCGATGGATTTTCAAAATTCTTTTTTTGTTCGAAAGTAGATAGTTCTGAGGTGGTCCCATTGTCACCAAGTTAGGATCTAATGATGGAATCTTAGAGAAATCGAGGGCAACCCTCAAATTTTATAGGCTCACTTATTGTTTTTCGCATATTTTATGAAGTATCTTGTTTATTTGCGTATGGTTGTCACCATCTCAGGTAGCTGGGCTGATGATGGAAGGTACAACTCCTTAACAGTAAGAAGTTACTCAAACAGGCAAGGACTGTTTTAGTAAATTGTTTTGATGTTTGATAGGGCATTTGTCACATTTGGTCTCATGATCATCAAGTCATGACCTGATGCTGCAGTCAGGATAGTCTGCAGAGTACCTAACTCCTCGACAACTAACAGCAGATATATCGTGTTTAGGCTCATTGAAAAGGGCTCGATGTGTGGATAAACGTACTGTTAATGAGGAACACCGAAGTACATAGAGACCTGATGCTGAAGCCAGGAGCATCAGAAAAAGTACAAACCTTGAAATAACAGCACCGTAGTCGTGTTTGGGCTCATTTTAAACAGGACTAAATTTTAAGTTCAATGCAATGTTGACATAAGTCTGGCCTGATGCTGCAGCCAGGATTATCAGCTTCTAGTCTAAAAACATCAGGTCAGGATTTGATGATGGGATCCTGGAGAAATCTAAGGAATTCTTCAAATATTATAGGCACACCTATAGCGATTTGGGTATTTTTTATAGTAACTCGTGCACTTGCTCTCGGAAAGCACCATTTGGTGAAGTGGAACTGATGATGAAGACCACAGATGGCCACCGGAACTACTCAATAATATCTAAGTATTTCACGGGTTGCGATTCGATTACTTTAATATGGTTGCTAAGCAATTCATGCTCGTCACAATGTGAATGGTGATATGGAGCTGATGGTGGACCTGGAGAACTCCTCAACAATTAACTTCCCTGCATCGGGAAAAGCAATATTTTGTTTGTAAAAGGCGATGATCACTAGGCTATTGTAACTTAGATAAATTATAAGCAGACCCACTAAAAAGCGTGAAATAAAAACTTTTTAAGAAAAAAAAAACCGCCTTCCAAAAAAACATTACAAAGTGAAAAATAACTTTAATTTCGGAAGTCGGTGGCAAAAAACTAAAATACAGATCCAAAGACACCGACTTCCGAAATTAAAGTTATTTTTCACTTTGTAATGTTTTTTTAAGTAGTACAGACGCCAGCACATCAAGCTACCCGAAACTGTAAAATTTTCCCAATCAATTTTGAACCTTATGTTGTAGTGATAAAGTTGAAAATCGGTACCGAACGCGATGTGTCCCCCAGCGCCAAGCTATAAATGTATAACGAATGTACAGTAAACAGTAGTGATGAGGGTAATATGTAGTATTATCGATAAATGTTACTAACATGTTTAATGTTACTTACATTTCATATAAATGTACCAGATAAATAAAAATAATGACGTATTTTTATGTCTTGTTTTATTTACAATTATAGTTGTAATAAGAAAAAACAGAATACACTTTATATAATGACGAATCAGATACATAACTCAAACAAAACAAAAACAAATCAACGAAACTGGCTACATCCCTATTGTCTTCTGACGTCATCCAGTTGTCTTCATATCAAGACCGTGGCGCTCGTAGCACGTAAAATTTAAATTTTTATTAGGGATGTCTGTGGTCTCTTTTTTTCTTTTGTCTATTCCATGTTTATGCTAAACACACATTATTAGTATTAATACACACACATTTCCTTCTTAATGTTCGTAGGGAATTATAATAATTAAAGAAATTTGACAGATTGTAGTAGGTTGATGTGCTGGCGTCTTTACCTACGTACAAATTCAATAAAAACGCGTTTCCGCACATTAATTGGCTCCGTTTCCTGTGCCCCGTCTCGTGGCGCGTTGTAGTGTCAGATCCGCCTTACACTTAACATGCGCTTGCACTAGCAAACATCCAACTTGTTTTATTGAATTTGCGTTCGCACTGCACGAAACATGAGATGTTTTAAGACAGATCAAGATTTGTTCTTAGCTGCGCTCGCACTATCTAGAACCATATTCAAAGATCCACGAATTACAGACGGGACAAATGGCTTCCCGAGGCACGGAGTGCTTGGTAAGAATGTAAAGATGGTCACCCATCCACGGAACAACCGCGGCAGATCGACCCTTGCTGCTGTTATTACTGAGCCACAAGCCAGTCGACATTGAAACAAAACACAGATTACAATTTTTTTTTGTGAATTTTCGCCAGTGCAAACTCACAGTACCAGAGCACAGTATAAAAATCATATTTTAGACTGTGGTACAGTCAGCATCAAAAGTCGATTAACACTATCATTTTTACATGTTATTAAATTGACAACAACTTTTTTCAATAAACTGATTTTTACCTTTTCACATAATAGACAAGAGTATATATTCTAAAAAAAATTCTTCTGCTGCAATTTTGAACAAATATTTTGCTCAATAACTATGATTAAAAAATCTGAAGTGTTAATCAACTTTTGATGCTGACCGTACCACTGGTACCAGTAAGCAATGTCCGAAACAAGTTACGAGTTGAAGATACAGACTAACCACAGACTATAACTGTCTAGTTTCGGTTTTACTATTACTGTATTTACTATTACCTGTATTACTTACCTGGGAATAAATATATTTTTATTTCTAAGAAATAAAAATATATGACTATGTTTTTGTTTGTATTTCTTTCAGGATGCAATGCAGCTGTTTGAAACATTTGACACTGACAAGAGTGGCTCCATAAGCCTTGACGAGTTCCTAGCACATGTTCGTGTAAGTATTTCTTGGGCTCCCATTTTTTTTTTGTCATTGTCAACTAGTAAACCATAATCTAAATCTATCTACTTATTTATGTCTTTATATATAGTTTAGCTGAAGACTGTTTGTTTGTTTGAACGAATGCGCTAATCTCTGAAACTTCCAGTCGGATTTACAAAATTATTTTTGCATTTGATAGCCCAATTCTCGAAGAAAGCTATAGGCTATTTAACATCACGCTAGAATCCTTAGTAGGCGAGCAAAAAGAAGAAAAATAAGAAAGAACGCTCATATAAAACGAAGTTATAGCGCGGGCAGGCGATGTGGTGTGACGGGATGGGTCGGGGGAACATGAAAGGGGTTTGAAGATTTTTGTATGGAGGGTGGCCCTAAGGTCGCCCGCCATTTTGATTTTTTTTCAGAATCGCGGTGCACAACAAAAGTTATATATTTAGATAGAGGACACTTATACAAACAAAAAATGTTATGTAACATAATATCCTAAAGCGTCAGGTTTCGGAGTTATTCACCGAAATATAAGTCGGAAACAACAAGGATTTTTTTTGTTTTTTCCCCTACAGTGAACTATTGAGTTAATAGAAACATTATAAAACCTTTATGGAGAAGAAACAAATGAAGAATAGATATTTTTTAAATAAATAATTAAACACGGCAATTTATTGATCCTTTTTAAATCCCAGAGACTAATCTGACATTTAAGTCTTCTGTGTTTTCTTTTTTTTTAGTATAGAAGTTTGACATTACACTTGTCAGATTAGTCACTGGGATTAAAAAAACGAACTATAAATTGCCGTATTTAATTATTTATTTAAAAAATGTCTATTCTTCATTTGTTTCTTCTCCATAAAGGTTTCATAACGTTTCTATTACCTCAATAGTTCAATATGCTTACCTGGAAGAAAAAAAAACAAAAAAAATCTTAGTAGTTTTCGACTTGTATTTCGGTGAATAACTCCGAAACCTGACGCTTTAGGATATTATGTTGATTACATTTTTTGTTTGTATAAGTGTCCTCTATCTAAATATATAACTTTTGTTGTGCACCGCGATTCTGAAAAAAAAATCAAAATGGCGGCTGATTTTAGGGCCAAAACCTTCAAACCCCTTTCACGCGAATGAAGTCGCGGGCAGAAGTGACTTTTTTTTAACTACCTACTATGGCGTCACAAGCACTATTTAGTAATGGGAAAATTAAATCGATTCCAAGACGTCGCCTCGTGCGGCACCCGTCTCGGCACACCCGCAGGGCCTAGCGCCAGCGCTCATGCTCACCCAGCCAGCGGTACTGCAGTACACCGGATTGAGCGCGAAAGTGGCGGCTTACGATTTTTGTACGTAAGCTGTTGCGGTTTTTGGCACGCGAAGTAGTTGCTCTTGCGTTATCTGTGGTAATATCCCACAGCTGGGCAAAGGCCTCCCTTGTCCACACACTTCTGTCTACTGCTATTGTGGGCCTTAATAAATTAATGTTGATAAATGTTTGCAGCCCCCCATGTCAGATTCACGCCGCGCCATTGTGGAACAGGCGTTCAGGAAGCTGGACAAGACCGGAGACGGCGTTATCACCGTCGCGGATATTCGAGGAGTCTACTCCGTTACTGCACATCCCAGGTAGGTAACAAATATGTATACTTATGTGCAGACGCCAGCACACCAAGCTACTACCTACAATCGGTCAAATTTCTTTAATAGATTTTCAACTTTATCGCTAAATTATAAGGTCAAAGTTGATTGGGAAAATTTGACAGTTTCGGGTAGCTTGATGTGCTGGCGTCTGTACTTTACCTTTAGTTCCAAAATTTGGCAGTTTGTCTGAATCACAGAAATACTTCATCATCTGCCTAGCCTTTTCCCAACTATATTGGGGTCGGCTTCCAGTCTAACCGGATGCAGCGGAATACTGGTATTTTACATGAAGCGACTGCCTACCTGACCTCCACAGTTATTGCTCAAAGTAAATATTAAAAAAAAATGTAATGAAAATGCAGTAGTGGCCAGGTGGTAACGGCCGCGACTTACGAGTTGTAGGTCGTAGGTTAAATTATTTCATCACCGCTGCTCTCAGAACGGTGAAGGAAAACATCGTGAGGAAACCGACATGTCCTAGAACCAAAAATTCGAAGACATGTGACATCTGCCAACCCGCACTGGGCCCGCGTGGTGGATTACGGCCCACTCCATTAGTGGGAACATTATAGGCTGATTATGTATGTATGTAATATTAAGTCGATGTTGTTAGTATCTTTTTTTTTTCAAATTCCAGATACATGAGCGGCGAAGAGACGGCAGATGTTATTCTGAAAAAATTCCTCGCTAACTTTGAGTCTGATGGACAGGTGGATGGAAAAGTAAGACAAAATTACTATGAATATCACACTAATATTATAAAGGCGAAAGTTTGTGAGTGTGTGTGTGTGTGTGTGTGTGTTTATATGTTTGTTACTTCTTCACGCTCAAACGGCTGGACCAATTTTGATGAAATTTGGTATAGAGATAGCTTGAGTCCCGGGAAAGGACATAGGATACATTTTATCTCGATAACCCCACGGGATCGAGACTTATGCGGGTAAAACCGCGGGGCGCAGCTAGTCTATCAATAATTATGTTTTATGTAGGAGTAGTGTTGGCCCAAAGGCATCGGTCCCGACCAGGCAAGCGCTTTTCTGTGTGTATTTAATTTTATTACCAATGCTCTCAAAACGGTGAAGGATAACATCGTGAGGAAACCGGCATGTCCTAGAACCGAAAATTCGAAGACATGTGACATTCACCAACCTGCACTGCGTCCGCTCGGTGGATTATAGCCCACTCCCTCTCACAGAGAGGAGGCCTGTGTGTGTTCCAGCAGTGAGAACGTTAGCTTAACAGACAGTTTCATATTTCAAGTTCAAAGTCTTTCGTTCTGCACGATCCAGTACTTTTTGATATCCACCAAACAATACGACACCAAGTCAATTTTGATACAAAACGAATAAAACTGTGATAACGTCTTTCCCGATTCAGAACCTCACGATGATATCATTGTGAGGTTCTGAATCGGGATGCTTACGTCACCAAAACTAGGAATAACAATAATATTGTTTAGTTTCGTGCGAATATCCAACTTTCATCTTCCTGCCCTTGTGGTATGTTACTTGGGGTCTGTATGTTTGCGTCTTTCATTCTTCCATAATAACCGTCACGCTATCATTCACTTCCTTTTCGTTTATCATTCATCAGATAATCTGCTTAACCTTTATTTGGTCTTTCTCTCCCTCTCTATCCATAAATTTCCTCCAACTTGTTCTTTTATGTGTTTGTATTTCTTTCTTTGCGTTATTTTTAGCGCAAATAGACGTATTTTGTTTATTTATATTCATTACTCTCTTAGTCAAATACGATACATCCGACCTCATCACATGCCCATACCAAGACAAACGATTCCCTTTCAACTTTTTTATAACTGGTGCCACATTCAATCTCTATTTACCATAGTCATTCGACATTAATGTCGCCTACTCATTCGAGAATGTTCTAAAATAGAAGTTTACTCTTCCCACAGGTGACTTTGGAGGAATTCATGAATTACTACAGCGGCATCAGCGTGTCGATCGACAGTGATTGCTACTTCGACCTGATGATGCGTCAAGCATACAAGCTGTAACTCTTCAGCTCGCCTGGACGAAAGTACGGACACAACGCTTCGTACACTTTCTCTATACAAACCACACCTTGTCGGAATTTATTGTTAATTTTCGAAATCTGATTATAACTAATTAGTTTTAGTTTCTCCTCTTAGTTTTTAACATAAAAGTCAATTTGATTGTGAGATCAACTTCAAGACGTTATTATCTAAAAATATAGATACTAATTTGAATTTTAACGGAAATGGTTATATAAGGGTCTATTGATTGTTATAATGTTTTATGTTTTCTGGATTCTGTTGTGATTAAGAACATCTTTTATTTTTGTTGGTGCATCCGTCCGTATGACCGTCCATACATTTGCATTTTACCAGAAAACTTAGCTATCAATTTCAATTTTGTTACCATCTGGTGTTCAGTATTATTGTTTGCTTTCAAATGTTCTCTCTATGTATCAACGATTCTAGTTAATTATGCAACTTTCAATTCTCTGTAATCTTATTGTTGTAACATTTATTATAATTGTTAAACTTAGTGTCTCGTACTTTTGTAGGCTCTTGTAATCACCCTTAACACAGCACCAACTATCAAAACGGCTATTTGGACCTTGTGTGCACTTATATTTCTAATGTTAATTTAATACAGTATTATATTTTTATTTAATAAATTATTATCGTGTGATATGATATTTATGTTGATTTCATTAAATTATTTTGATTTTATTATGTTTTTTATTACTTCTTCTGTTACTTTAGATAATAGTACATTATGATACATGTGTGCTATGTTGATCATTAAACTCGAGGTAGGCCGAGAGGCCGAGTGTCTAATAATCAATGCACAAGCGTTTCATACGACGTTTCTCAACACATTTACGAGTAAAAAAACTTGTATTGTTAAATATTAACTTGTATGGAAAATGGGGCGCTCGCTGGGTTTGTATTTCCGCGCGCCGCGCTAGCGTGCGCGCACAGATTTACCTACACCTGCGCGCGTTGCTAGCGCGGCGCGCGTTTATTTACTTAAAAGCACTGACAAAACCGATAACCAGCCTATAGAAAAAATATAATAAATACAAAATAATGTTTAGACTGAGCGTAGTGTTTTCGTATGTCAAATTGTAGTTAGTATGGAATTAGAAAGTACTATTGGCATAGAGAAATATACATTAATTCAGTGAGAATTCACAATAATAGAACGCCAGTGGTCTTTTCCGTTTGGTTCCGGGAGGGACGGACGACGGACAATTTAAGGTGAATGCGCAGTGGTAGACCGCGAAATTCAAATTTTCTTACGTTTTTTGCAATTCGCAAGGTCAGTATCAGGTTGTATCTTGATCAAAATTTGATTCACGACTATAATAGATAATTGTATTTACAGAATTATAGTCATTAGAATCAATAATATATATATTTAAGTTAGATTTATTCCCTAAGAACTTTTCCATAAGAGATTTGTTCTTATGGAACAAATCTAACTTAGAAAGATGTACTTATTAATGATTCTAATTCTGTAAATACGTACTTCAATCTTCATAAAGGTGGGTGTAATATGGGCATTTGACTCGACCTCTTTATTTCGGAGAGATAAACGTCTCTCTGTCTCACACCTCGCTGCAGGATTATAGGTCTCGAGGTCTGGTCCTGGAGCCAGACTGACGTAGCAGTGTTCTCATACAGACACTTCAGCATAAATAGTGATGCTGGCACCGTTGAAGAGACTGCAGTACTTACAGCCCGTCTATCGAATCGAAGGCTTTCTCGCTGTCCACAAACGATAAGCAGAGAAGCAGGTCGGTTTTCTGTATAACCTGCCTAAGGTCTTTACGGAATCAGGCTGGTTCAGGAGACTGGAAGTTGTCAAACCTGCGCGCGAGACGGTTCGTGATGACTCTTGAAAAGTGCTAACTACAGTAGACATGGCTCAGAAGGGAGATGGGTCTATAATTCTTAAGCAGGGCGGCGGTGTCAAAACGTACATTTTGACCAATATGTAAGGTTTGGAGATACCTTGTAGAGTTAGGGCCTTGGCCTCTACTTTAGATTTGATAACTTTTTACAGTGAAAGCGATATCCATACTATATACTATACTAATATTATAAATGCGAAAGTAACTCTGTCTGTCTGTCTGTCTTTTCTTCACGCCTAAACCGCTGAACCGATTTAGATGAAATTTGGTGTAGAGATAGTTTGAGTTCCGGGGAAGGACATAGAATAGTTTTTATCCCGATATTCCCACGGGATCGACACTTATGCGGGTGAAACCGCGGGGCGCAGCTAGTGGTAAATAAATAAATAAAACACAAATTTCTTTAATTCATAAAAGTGACAACATGAAATGTTGGGGGTCCTAAGGTCTTTTTAAAGCAGACTACCTACTCGATCGAATGTACTTTAATCAGTCTTAATGAAGGAATATATTTGTAATGTGTATTAAAGTGCTTACTTAGCTTAAACTTATACTTATGTTCTAAAGGAGGTTACTTACTACGTTATTCACTACTAGCTTTTGCCCGCGGCTTCGCTCGCGTTAATTTTGAATTTGACGATCAATTCGACTCTAAACTCTAAAGTTTCTTATATAATTCAATCATGATTCGAAAGACACGTGGCGCCATCTATTATCATAATAACGTTATTGTTGTTATCCTCGGGAACAGCACTTTTTTCCGGGATAAAAAGTACCCAGTGTGGTGCCCAGGATATTAAAGAATAATTATACCAAGTTTCATCGTAATCGAACCGGTAGTTTTTGCGTGATACCTGAACAAACAGACAGACTGACAAAAATTTTTATAATCACATTTTTGGGTTCGGTGTCGGTCTAGTAACACCCCCTGCCATTTATTTTTTTGATATTTTCTATGTACAGAATTTTCACTTCTACAGATTTATTATAAGTATAGATTAGAGAGCATACATACACTTCACATGGTTACAGATTACCTTATACAAAGTAGAATGTGAAACAAAGGTCCTCCTGTCTCCCAAACTAGGTATAAGTATACCTGTGACTTGGGAGTTGTGTTCCTCCATTATAAAAGTTATTCGCATGTCGTTGATTGTGAAAAAGAAAACAAAAAAGGCACATTTTGTGCAAAATTTAACAATCATGAATCGTGTGTGATGGTGTGGTGTGAGTGTGAGTGTTTGTGGAATGTTAATTGCAAAGACATTAAATTGTACCTATCTTAAATTTTTTTGGTTAAGTGTATGTATGAAGAGATGTTTGTGATTGGACTAATGGGTATGAGAGAATAGAAGATTTTCTATTTTATCGTAATTTTTATCCATCTACCACCCTTTCACTGCGATTTTACATTTGTGCAAAAGTTTGTGTATCGCGAGCAGTTTATTGATCCTGTTATATATTTTTTAACTGAGATAAGAAAACTGGTAATCAGCAAAGGTAGTAATATGTCTTACAGGAGGAAAAACGTTTTTTAGTTATTTTTATTGTCACCTAGCTCAGATGGGAGCTTTTATTAACCTCTAAAGTCCCGGCTGTTATTCGTAGATCTTTGGCAGTCGTCATCAGAAGCCCGAAAGTCTGAAAACCAGTCATACCAAGGATATCGTATAATCCAGTAACTGAGTTGTGGAGGTCAGATAGGCAGACGCTTTATGTAAAATACTGATATTTAGCTGCACCCGGTTAGACTGGAAGCCGACCCCAACATAGTTGGGAAAAGGCGAGGCAGAATATGATGATTACTTTTTAACTGGAACCATAGAGTTAGAGAAAAGAAATAAGCTCATGACGTATGTCATATTGCTTTTTTCGATGATAGAAATAGTTATTCTCTTCCTACATTTTTCACAGAGTACTTTTTGATTGACATTTTTGTTACATGTGTAATGTCATATTTTTTTGACGTTTTTTAACAAAGACATTTAATTATTTATTTACAATTAAATCTCTTTGTTTTTTAACAATAAGTATTATTGTTGTTTTTATATATTCAAGTTATTTAGTTACTAAATAAATATTACAAACCGATGAAACCAACGGGATTTATTCTTTCTCGACCCCAGAAAGCGAACAGGTAATATTATGTACATTGCAATGAATTAAAATAGTTTAGCTAAACCAGGCAGTAGGTGCCTGACTGGATTTCCCATGAACCACCCACCCCCGCGAAAATCTGACACAAATCCAGAATCCGCTACTAGCCATTCCTGTTTAAAAACGCCCAATTACATTCAGCCCGATCTGGGAACCGAACCCAGGACCTCATGCAGTAGTTATAGCGCTTGTGAACAACAGATTGTCGAGGTAGTGTTACATGTAAACATTTGAAATAGTAATATTGTGATCTTTTCTTGAAATGACAGTTTTTTTTTTTTGTAATATTTCTTCTTGTAACTGATGTCGCTTGGAAAGCTGCTACGCTAAAATGGAATTGGGCTGGACACATTTGTTGCATGTCTGACGACCAATGGGTCAAACTTACGACCCAATGGGTCCCTCTTAAAGGCAAGCGACATCGCGGCAGACCCAGACGGAGATGGCGGGATGAGCTGGACTTTAACAAGAAGTCCTTAGCAGCTTTGAACAGAGAGAAGTGGAAAGAAAGTAAGGAGGCCTTTGCTCTGCAGTGGGACATCACAGGCTAATAATATACAACGTGTTTTTTTTTTATATCCCATAACTCTAGGGGGTCATTGTACTCATCATTATGAATAACTTTTACTATGGGACTAAATCTGAAATCGCGAAAAAAAAATCAGCTGTTCCCTACATTTTGACGAGTTATGCGAACATAAATGTAGGGAACAGCTAATTTTTTTTTCGCGATTTCAGGTTTGACCCCGTAGTAAAAGTTGTTCATAATGATGAGTACAATGACCCCCTAGAGTTATCGGATATCAAAAAAAACACCTTGTATAATAAATGTCTTTCTTGATCCTGCAGCCTAATTGCGGAACGCCAAATCGTCAAATGATTCTGATCAGTTGGCTTCATTTCTATCACAATTGGCTTCATTTTACGATTTTCGAATTGCGAAACTCTAGTTTCTGCACAGGGCCTTAACGTTCATAATTGGTTTCATAATAAACTAGAGTTTCGCAATTCGAAAATCGTAAAATGAAGCCAATTGTGATAGAAATGAAGCCAACTGATCAGAATCATTTGACGATTTGGCGTTCCGCAATTAGGCTGCTGATACTGGTATATGAATCGTTTTAAATCAGACAACATATTTTTTCCAGATACTCCGTAAACCATGTGTTGCACAATTCACGCGATTCTATCATTCTTCATATGCGGCATACAAATGATAATGAGGGTCTTCACGACCGTGCTCCTCATGATTGAAAACGTGATAAGAATGGTCCTGCAAACGTTATACAACTTTATATCATTTTTGCTGCAAATGATATCACTCCTACCGATCTGTATCGTTTTCATAGTGACAGCCAGGCTTAAATGTTGTGTATGCGGTGGTGGAGCGCCTTGCCCAGTTGCGAGAGGCGGCACCTGTGAGTGTGTAATGTCCTGTATAGCTGTTGTTATTATCTTTTTAATATTCAGAGCCACTGGGGTGCTTGACAACATTTTCTACGCTTTGGGCTATACCAAAGCTGAAACACCTACTTTCATGAAATTTATCCCAACCATGGGTGAAATCACAGAATGCTCTAGGAATTATACTACTCGTACAACTGAACCTACTTCTACTATGGGTTTGAGCGAATGGATTGTAAAGTATGGTTATCTATTCAATAACACGAATGCAAGCTCCAAATGATGATAATACGGAAATATGGGCGTTATGGACAGCTCCTACAGGTGATACTCAAAGCACGGAATAGAATTGCTCCACAGTACTTCATAACACGAAAGCAAGCAGGCGAGTGGGAAAAGATGATAATACGGATATATATGCATTATAGACAGAGCTGCTACAGTTGCTAAGGTACGGTCAGCATCAAAAGTCGATTCACACTTCAGTTTTTATAATCTTAGTTATTGAGCAAAATATTTGTTCAAAATTGCAACAGAAGATTTTTTTAGAATATATATCTACTCTTGTCTATTATGTGAAAAGCTAAAAATCAGTTTATTGAAAAAAGTTGTTGTCAATTTAATAACATGTAAAAATGATAGTGTTAATCGACTTTTGATGCTGACTGTACTACAGTAATATTCTAATAATTTAATGAATATTGTTAACCTATTAATGTGAATGTTGTGCATGCCTATGAGTGATGTATTTACACAGAATTGAAGACCCGTGATTACCTGTTGTCACTACCCTTGTAAATATATCTTTGGTGTGCCTTGCTTAATAAATAATACAGGTACTACAGGTACTTAAAGCACAGAATCCAATTGGACCACAGTACTTTATTATCTAGTATGAAATTACAATTCTGTTCAAAGCTACTGATTGTTTTTTTCTATGGTTTTCATATACTTACAGGGTTTTTCGTAGAGGTCAGTTATTCAGAAAATAATAGTGATATGGTCCTTTGTTCTCATATTATTACATTCGCAAAATATTATATTCGCAAAATATTATTGTTGTTTGAAGGCAGACCGACTTCTGCTTTGACAGCGTCGTCGGGTCAACGCAACGTTGTGGTTGCGACGCGCGACGTCGCTTTGATGTGGTCATCACACACGGTTGATTTTGAAGGCCAAAATAAAAATAATAAAAAAAAAGACGGGTTGCACTCCGGGAGTGCCGGCAGAAGTGAAAACTTGAATATTAACGTTGAAATAAATCAATTATTAATTGAATTATTATAACTCATTTTTTTCACTATTTTTGCGTCCCGTTTTTCATTAATAGATGCACTTGTTTAATTTCCATATTTTACTTCCACTTCCACTTCGACTTCGACTTCGACTTCGACTTCCACTTCCACTCCATCCATCCATCCATTGTCGTGTGTCACTTGGTTCACTTCGGTTGGCGCCGCCGTAGAAAGAGAGAGGGGGGGTCCATATTGGCTCAACTAAAGTTCTTTACCCGAAATTGTTCTTCCTAACGATTTGTAATCCGAATGATCACTCTTCCTAAAATTTTTCCTCCTAAAGTTTTCATTCATACTATTTGTATTGCTACCGGCGATGTTCATAACACTTATGTTTCCGAAAATTGTAATTAATAATATCATTAATGTAAATATTTTAAACTCCTGTTTTTTATCATAACGCTTTTATCCCTAAACATAATTACCATAATATTTTCATGGCCTGGGAGTTTATACGGGTAAGTAATATATGATATAATTACAAAACCTCTAATATTTACAAGATATAACAACTGAACCTATAATTTTATTTGATATAATCATCAGTTAATATAATAAACGATTGATATAATTTTAATGTAACTAATTTCTATAAGAATAACAGACAATTAATATAAAATCGTTTGATATACCACTCAATAGACATAAAACCTATTTAGTCTAATATGATAAACACTTTTTTTTAAATCTTATGTCATCCTATGTCGACGGAGCCCCGCTTCGCGGGGCCCCTATTTCTGTGTATAGGGTTTAAAGTAACCTACCCAAGTAGCAAACAATTGTCTTAAAAAGGTATTGTAGATATCTTGAAGACAAGTAGACTAATTCCAGCTGTTGTCTTGGCTAAAACTATTATGTCCCTCAAGATATCTTCTAGATACACTCCAAGAAACAGTTAAGTAAAAGTGGGCACAGTATTTAAGAACTTGTTAAGAAAGAGTTAATACTACTGTTTAGATAAACTTTAACCCTACTTAAGAGAGTATGGTTTTGCAGAACTCTTAAACACTGTCTTCAAGATATCTTGTAGGTTGACTTAAGATAAAGAAATAGACTTAAAGATATCTACAATACCTAATTAAAACTATCAATTTTGAAGTGCAGATATTCCATCTTGTCTTAGTGAAGTATAAATAAAAACTTATTTTGCTTTAAAGTGCTTTAAGTAATATTATTTTAGAAAACATGGTGAACTTTTAAAGTATTTTAAGACTTACGAAAATGGCGGTTTAACAACATTTTTTATGTCTAGAAAAGGCTTTCTTATGTCATTGAATGCATTGGAAATTTAAAACGCATGATGATTTCTCGTGTAAAATCTATAGATAGTGCTATAGAACAGACGGGCTTTTAAAATACTAGAAAACAAACAAAAATATGTGGTATAATAATATTGCAAATTAAAAATTTTGTGCCATTTAGTGCAGAGTACTACATTTTTTATAAATGTGTAAGTTATTAATGTAGTTAGAATGACTATGACAAAAATGTAAGTTCAATTTACTCTGGTTTTTGATGACGTATTGTTGGAAAATGTTTAATATTTTTTTCACTTGTAGTGCAAAATGGCGTTAAATCTTATTTTTCTTAACGAAGTAAGATTTTAGACAATAATGATTTTGTAAGGCTAGTTCAGACAAAGTTAAGACAAGTTACACTTGAAGTAGTGCTAGTTAAGAGATATTATACTTAACCTTTACTAAAAACAGTATTGGTGAAGTACTATTTAATTTGTTTGGTATTAAGTGATTCTATAGTTTGATTTAGTTAAAACCAGATTACGTCTTAATGTTTTCTTAACTTGTCATTTATTGTTATTGTGTGGTTCTTGTTTATTTTGTGGTGGAAACAGGTTTATGTAAGATAGTCGAAAGAATATGATTAAATTAATATAGGTAGGTACCTCCTAATGTTTGAATTCGACGAAGCATAACAGAACACAAGGATTCAAATTCAGTGCTATAAGTAGCTTACTAATTGATATGTCGCAGGGAAATGAGGATATCAGGGATATCACGAAATCCCGGTAGATGTCGAATATTCTTGTTTATTACGTCTTTTTACTAAAAGTATGTAGTGATATGACAAAATACTAATATAAAATCAGAGATATGTCATTTCACTAAACTAAATGTAGTGAAATGAAGAATACTGTTGATGAATCAAGTAATAAAACAAAATTACAAATTAACTGGTGCATTTTTATTAGAAAATAAAGTTTTAATCAACTAAACAATAATCTGACAATGATATCAGGTATTATACCTTTTTCTATTACCTATGTGGATTCGTTCATTAGGTATAAAAATATAAATGTAAATAATAAAAAAAAAATGACTTGCGAGGCTCAACAATTAAGACAACGACTCACTCCTGATGGAAAATGGAAAATCTTGTTATTTATTTAAACAAAGCAGTGATTTGTGCACCTGTGTTACACAAAACATTTAGCTTCTTGCAAATACATCTTTTGGTTTTGCACTGGAACTTTGATATTTCACAATTACGTTGTAGAAGTACAAATGTAGAAATTCTTCCAGCTAATGCATGGCTCGATTTTTATTCGGCAGTATCCGCTTTTCTAACATTTTACTAGATTTAGTTTAGTGAAACGACATATCACTGACGATAAATTGGTATTTTGTCACATTTATTTATTAAAACTTTATGCACAAGTAAAAACTGTACAAAGGCGGACTTAACGCCTTAGGCATTTTCTATACCAGTCTACACAGTCAGTCAGTCAGTATATCACTAGATACTTTTAGTAAGAAGACGTAATAAACAAGAATATTCGACATCTACCGGGATTTCGTGATATCCTCATTTCCCTGCGACAGATATATTGTTTAAATAACTTAAACTATCCAATTCCAATTTTCTTAGAAGCCACCCAAACTCAGGAAATAACTTCTGTTCTGCTTATTTGATAATCTCGACTCGGCACATTGGTTAAGTTTAATTTTTTATATTTTACTAGCTTCAGCCCGCGACTTCGTTTGCGTGAAACTTCTTGTTCCCCCCCAAAGCCACCCCGTCGTATCGCATCACCCGCCCGCGCTATCACTTAACGTTCTTTTTGGCTTTGTTTCTTTTTGCCCGGCTCCTAAGGGTCATAGCGTGCCTTCCTCAAGAATTGGGCTATCAAATGCAAGAATAATTTTTCAAATCCGACTGGTAGGTAGTTCCAGAGATTACCCCCTACATACAAACTTACAAACAAATTTTACCTCTTTATAATATTAGTATAGATAACACGCCGATGAAAGCTAACAAATCTTTTTAATTTTTCCACTTTATCCATATTTTGGTTCTGTTTGAAGAGAACGTCCCGTTAAATGTATTTTTACTCTAAACTTACTAATTTTAGTCAAAAAGGAATAAAAATATACTCAGGAAAATCAGGTAACTAGAAATTGGAATTACAATTATCTTAATTTTATCTACAAAATCAATTTCTTCTTTGTTTGTCTAAAAAAGTACTTCAGTTATTCAATTGCGTTTTAAGTGAGCTTTCAAATATTCTGAGTATAGTAAAAAAATATTTTTAGTATTAACTGTAGGCATACTTAATACAAACTAGTTTTGAGAATACTTAACTTGGTTTTTGGTATTCCTAATTTACTTAAGTAGCGGTTGTTTAAAACGATTTAGTATTAAAGAAAGAAAAGGCTTAACGAAATCCTTTTTGATTTAGCTAAATCCAACTTTAGATAAAGTATAGACATGTAAGATTTAATCACTATTCT
Organism: Amphipoea oculea; assembly: GCA_945859645.1. Taxonomy (NCBI): domain Eukaryota; kingdom Metazoa; phylum Arthropoda; class Insecta; order Lepidoptera; family Noctuidae; genus Amphipoea; species Amphipoea oculea. The sequence continues at coordinate 6,323,675 of OX243868.1, forward strand.
TGTTTGCTACTTGGGTAACCAAACCGAACCTCGGGGTGCCCATCGCTCGCCCTTGCATCCTATGTCGACGGAGCCCCGCTTCGCGGGGCCCCTATTTCTGTGTAAAGGGTTTAAAGTAACCTAACCAAACCGAACCTCGGGGTGCCCTTCGCTCGCCCTTGCATCCTATGTCGACGGAGCCCCGCTTCGCGGGGCCCCTATTTCTGTGTTAAGGGTTTAAAGTAACCTAACCAAACCGAACCTCGGGGTGCCCTTTGCTCGCTTTCGCATCCCATGTTGACGATCTAAACAAAAAAGATATGACTTTGAATAATAGTGTAAAAGATGGTCATGTTGAGAAAATATAGGCAAACAAATAAAAGTATAATAGATGTTTATTGCTACTGACATTATGAAGTTGAATGATTCGGAATTATGAACATTAGAGACAGAGTAGTAAGGAATTGTGATTGTTAGGATGAAAAATGTTAGGAAGAACATTTTCGGATTTCCAATTATCGGAGTTGAAAATTTAGGTGAACTTTGGCGCACCCAGAGAGGGGACGGGGGGGGAAATCTCTCCTGACGGTCACGTGTCCTGACGCGAGTTTAACATTTTTTACCCATTACAAAAAAGTGTGCAACGCCGCTAAAGAAGTTTTCACTTCAATAATATGAAAATTTAAGCCACGTTAAGCCGTTGGTCCCAGCTGCCATTCGTGGATTTTTGACAGTCGTTACGGGTCGTCAGAAGCCCGAAAGTCTGACTAACAGTCTTACCAAGGGGTTTCGTATTACCCAGTAACTGGGTTGTAGAGGTCAGATAGGCAGTCGCTCCATGTAAAATACTGGTACTCAGCTGCATCCGGTTAGACTGGAAGCCGACCCCAACATATTATAGTTGGGAAAAGGCTAGGCAGATGATGATAAAATTTTAATAATAATTAAAAGAATATACAGGGATATTTTTTTATCACCATCCAAATTACAGGTTGTTCTACCCATGAATATGAACAACTTTCACTATGGGACCAACTCTGAAATCACGAAAAAAAATCAGCTGTTTCATACATTTTGGTCAATTAGGTATTGAACTTTTGTATTAAACAGCTGTTTTTTTTTGTGATTTCAAAGTTGGTCCCATAGTAAAAGTTGTTCATATTCATGGGTAGAACCCTGTAAAAATTTGGATGATGATAACAAAATTATCCTGTATATTTAAATTTTTAGCGAAACGCCAGAGGTGCATTTATGTTCAATGGAGGTACTAAATAGTCATTTGGGTACCCCATCCTCTCGCGAAATTTCAACAAAATCGGAGATTTTTACCGTCAGTGGCGTGTGACGCACCATCCTTTACCGACAGCCCAAGTCTCTATCGAATCGAAGGCTTTCTCGCTGTCCACAACCGCTAAGCAGAGAGGCAGGTCGGTCTTCTGTATAACCTGCCTAAGGTCTTTACGGAATCCGGCTGGTTGGTTGGTTGGTTGGCCTGGAAGTTGTCAAACCTGCGCGCGAGACGGTTCGTGATGACTCTTGAAAACTACTAACTACAGTGGCATTGCTCAGAAGTAAAATGGGCGCATAATTCTTAAGCAAAATGTACATTTTGACCAAGATGTAAGGTTTGGAGAGACCTTGTAGAGCTAGGGCCTTGTCCTCTACATTAGATTTGATAAATTTTTACAATGAAAGCGATATGTGAGTCTTGGCCGCTTGGTTTACGTGAAATATTTTGATGATACTTTTTATCCCGTTCCCATAGTTCAAGTTTAAGAATTTAATTGTTGAAAATAGCATAAAACAAGAGCGTGTCGGGCCACGCTCAGTGTAGGGTTCCGTAGTTTCCCGTCCGTCACAATAAGTGTTCCCACGTACAATTCGATAATACCCGACCCAATGTAATAAGTACCTACAGCGCCATCTCTCGGGGAATTGGGTTACTAATTAGTACATAGACGTGCCAGAAGTTTTCGGTGGTAATTTTGGATTGCGAGAACCAATTTTAATCATTCTTTTTTTGTTTGAAAAAAGATACGTTCAGGATAATAAAATTAGTAAACGAAGTTAAAAAAAAATGCTTGCATATACGATTATACTACAAACTTAGTCCAGAAATGATTTTGTACAACTTTTGTCTTTTTTGTACAAAAACTGTTGTTTCTATCAAGTTCAAAATAATTTTCCTAGAAAGTCCTTATAAAGTTCTACTTTTCAGATTTTTTTCATATTTTCTAAACTTATGGTTCAAAAGTTAGAGGGGGGGGACACATTGTTTTTTACTTTTGGAGCGATTATTTCCGAAATTATTGACATTATCAAAAAATGATTTTAGTAAACCCATATTCATTTTTAAATACCTTTCCAACAATATATCACACGTTAGGGTTGAAATTAAAAAAAAAAATCACTTCCCACTTTACATATAACCCCTACCCTAATAAAACATTTTTTTCCAATTTTTATTTTACCACTTTGTCGGCGTGATTGATATACATATTGGTACCAAATTTCAGCTTTCTAGTGCTAACGGTCACAGAGATTAAGCGAGGACGGACAGACGGACGGACGGACGGACAGACAGACATGGCGAAACTATAAGGGTTCCTAGTTGACTACGGAACCCTAAAAACCTAGTTACTGAGTACATTTAACCAAAAAAATTAGTACCTAAATACTTTTCGCGTTATTTCATTTTATGAAGTGGCCTTGGCTGACTGTTAGCGACGCGCTCATATTTTAGATTCATAGTCATAACATAATATATGCATAACCAAGTATAGATGTATGGGCCGCTGGACCCCCACCCCACACGTCGGCAGTTCAGTTCACTGCAAGCGGGTGCGCTTGATGTACGTCTTACCTAGCTTTGTTATTTTATACAGGATAGTAATAGAAGCTCCGACAAAAAATAAGAATTGTCCCTACTAAAAATATTAAATGTACTGCCTAAAATACTAACTTTCCGACTACTTTTGTCCGAATAAAAATGACGAAACGACCGAATGAGATACTGAAATCTTCGAAAAATAAACATGACTGTTTATTGCTATAATACTTTTCTACCAGCTTAAATTATGTTTTGATATACATATAGGTACCTAGGTAAAGGTATTTGTATTCTCATTCGCTCGCTCTTGCATCCTATGTCTACGGAGCCCCGCTTCGCGGGGCTCCTATTTCTATGTAAAGGGTTTAAGTTACCTGACCAAACCGAACCTCGGGGTGCCCTTGACAAAACCGCTGTTGTCGGTAACTTAGTAATTTTGTCGGAGGTTCAGTATTTTATTCGGAAGTTTAGTTTTGTTATTCGAAGATCCATTTTTTTTAGTCGGCCACAGATCGCTGGAGGTTAATTTGTTTTTCGGAACCATTATTATGTCCCTTTTATCCGTATCTTTTCAAAATAGAAGTTGTCTAAGCTATCGTCTCGTTTCAGTTCGCCGATTTCCACCTACTACAATCTACAAAGTGGTCCTATGAGAGTCAAAATGGCGGGTGTACCTTAGCTAATCGAATCATACCATTTACCAAAAAAAAAAATGTACCTAAAATGTACTATTTAGTACCTAGGTTTAGTTTAGGTTTCAAAAGATTTCGTTCTGAAGGAGGTACAATTTTTTTAAACCTAGGTAAGGTTTAAAAAAATTGTACCTCCTTCAGAACGAAATCTTTTGAAACCTAAACTAAACCTAGGTACTAAATAGTACATTTTAGGTAAAGGACATGTCCAGTTTCTGCCCTCTGGTAATTCTGGTATAGATAAATGTTCATGATTTAAGGTTTTTCAGTAAGATTTAAAAATTTAGATTTAAATTACTATGGATTAATTAATTCAGTATTACTTGCGTAACATAATTCTCAAAAAAACAGTACTCAATCGTAGCTTCCGCTTTGACATTTTAAACGGGAAGTACTAAAAATGTTTTTGACGTTCCATTTTATCCCGTAATTATCTTTAAATAGGGTGAGCAATAATTATAAGCCGCTTATGAAAAAAGATGAAACGATGAAAGGAATATATTAACGTATTTGCGTATATAATACGACAATATTACTAAAATATTTTAGTGTAGGTACACATCATCATAGTCTTCAGTCATGTCAGACAGGATGACACCTCAAAATTTTCCGTTTTTTTTTCAATTTTAATGTATTTACTTTGTAAAATCATCGTATTTTAAAAATTCGCAATGAATGTGTGCAATTTATGGAAGGAGTGATGGGGTTATGGAGAAATGACTTGACGTTGCGTGAGCGTGCGAGATCCATTGTGGCCTTGTGGCCACTCGTTCGATGTCCGCCGCGCACAACATGGACGGAAAGCAGCAGATGATGTGATTTTTTACTCCGTTGGTGTAATTGCCGTATGGCGTTCCAGTGTGAGGATAAATAAAATAAATAAATAAATAAATCAAACGTGTTTTTCTTCGGATACCCACTTCCTAACATGAAGGTAAGTATTTATTACTTTTTTGACAGGCATTGACATTTACATATTTTTTGGTTGTCAATTCCAAGTTGCGTGTATGCGTTCCTTGCTTACTATGCGATTATTTTCTGTTATGGATATTTTCTTTAAACGACCATTGCTATTCTACACGGAGTGACATCATCTAGACACGATGACTATTGCTATACTTATAGGATTCTGCTTTTCCTTTCGATTTGGATATTATGATGAGGTGCATCGCTGTGCTGCGGATTCGCAGACATATCGTGTCAAGGCTGGCGTTACCCCTGCAAGTGAGACTTGCTTGATGGTTATCAAATCAGGTAGGCCTCTATACTACGGCAGTCGCGTAAACCATGCAGGAAAGGCAGTACATTGACCAGTTGTGTTATAATTTGAAAAAATACAATGACGTCTTATTGTTCCAGCTCCCATTAGATGGATACGCAAGTGTCACGATTGTTATAATTTATTAAATACCAAAGCTGCTGACAATGAGAGATTACTAGGTCATACAATGGTCTGCCACGTCATGACGCTAGTATGGTATCTTGGCTGGGCAAGGCATCAGAATAACGTGCTAGCACCAGCTACATTTTTGGACAATGTTTTGGTGTCTCTAGAAGATGTTTACTTTTTTTATCATTTTATTTAAGAATGTATCTACAATAAATTAATTTGTTTTGCAATAAATACATACATAGTTTTATTTATTATAATCCCAATTCAGTATCAACAAGTAGTTACATATAAATAATATTATGAGTATTGAAGATAGAATCCAAAATACGGAATTAAAGATGATGCCAATATAATAGGTGCTTAACATTTTTGTTACACAAATAGAATTATCCAAAAAACTGTAGAATATGATCTCAGACCAACAAAATGTTTCATTAACCTCACAAAGACATACCACCAATTAGTACCTGTATTCGCTCACAGATGTCATTATAGTAAACAAAGTTAAGAAAAATCCCTAGCGTATAATCCTTATTTTGACCAGTTTACGCAAGATCCTGACTCCTGAAACTTATTAAATAATAAACTATAAAATACGACGATTATAATAATATAACAATCATTACTGAACATTTTCTTTGACTGCCTAGACATTCGCCCATTGCTCCACCAGACATGTCCTTTTTTTGGTAAATGGAATGATTCGATTAGCTAAGAGTACACGCGCCATTTTGCTCTCATTTAGTATTTGAGTCAGAATTTCGGTTTCGTTTCTTCTTTTCCCTCGGCTCTAGCGACTCCTCACCACCACTGGTGACACTCATGGTTGTTCGAGGTCTTATCTGATGTTATTAACGTGGTATTTCAGTACAATTATTTATTTATGAAACTTTTGGTGAAATCAAAATTACCGCCTCGTTTGACTTCCCGCCAAAAAGTCCCTTCGTTCACTCATGGCTAGTGTTGTCACATAGAAAAATATTACCCCCAAAAAACATAACTATTTTTAGGAATTTTTTTCTCATAACACTGGCCATATAATAGCCAATAGTTAAGTTTGGATCTACTTAAAATAGATATTGAAAAAACGGAATAGCCCTTTAACTATTAGTTCAACAGTTGACTATAGTTAGTCTAACAAATTGTTATACGGTGTTTGACTACGGATCAAAAAACCGACCCTAAGCTGTTGGTCCCGGCTGCCATTCGTGGATCTCTTTGGCAGTCGTTACGGGTCATAAGAAGCCCGAAAGTCTGAAAACCAGTCATACCACGGATATCGTATAACCTACTAACTATTTTTATTGCTTCATAATAAGTAACTAATTTTTCAACACACTTGCTCGTAAAATGGCTCTTAATGCACAGCTTTTAGATCCATAATGCAGTGTATTACAAACGCGTGCTTTTTCTTTACGTTACGGTACTTGCGCTTTATTTCCACAGATAACTATTTAATTTACTAGTCGGAGGTCGGAGAAGTGCGTTTTTTTTTTAATCTCTTCAAAGAGACTTCATGCCAAAAAGAATCCGCGAGCCATATTTTACTTTTTTTTTTAAATAATCTGAATTGTCCTTGGTCCCAAGATGAACTAAAATTTATTTACCTTAAGACAATGACGTATTTAGTTTTATACATCATTGCCTTAAGATGAATGGGCAGTTGTAGCCCACGAAATTAAATTTGTCTAACGTTTTTTGCAATTTTCAGGTCAGTGTCAGGTTGTATCTTGATCAAAATATGATTCGCGACTATAACAGATACGTATTTACAGAATTATAATCATTAGAATCATTAAATACATCTTTCTAAGTTAGATTTGTTTCATAAGAACAAACCTCTTATGAAAAAGTTCATAGGGAACAAATCTAACTTAAATATTATTAATGATTCTAATGACTATAATTCTTTAAATACATATCTATTATATAAATATACATTTTGATCAAGATACAACCTGATACTGACTTGCGAATTGTAAAAAACTTAAAAAAAAATAAATTTCGCGGTCTACCACTGCGCATTCACCTTAGGGTGCAACCACACATAGCGAGGCATGTGCCGCAAATTATTTTTTTATATGTACGGTGCCTCAGGCTGAGGCATCTAACATAGAAAAAAAAGCACTTGCGGCGCATGACTCGCTCTGTCTGAATGCACCTTATAATTTTCCGTCGTCCCTCCCGTAACCAAACGGAACAGACCACTGGCGTTCTATTATTGCGGATTCTCACTGAATTAATGTATATTTCTCTATGCAAATAGTACATACTTTCTAATTCCATACTAACTAAACTACAATTTTACATACGACAACACTACGATCAGTCTTAACATTATTTTGTGTTTATTATATTTTTTTCTATTAGCTGTTTATCGGTTTTGTCTTTGCCTTTAAGTAAACGCGCCGCGCTAGCAATGCGCGCGCAGGTGTAGGAATGACCATTACTTACTCTATGGGTAAACCTGCGCGCGCATGCCAGCGCGGCGCGCGGAATGACAAACCCAGCCCGCCATTACCCATACAAGTTAATATTTAACAATACAAGTCTGTTTTTTTCCTCGCAAGTGTCTTGAAAAACGTCGTATGATACGCGTGTGCATTGACCATTACACTCTCGGCTTCTTTCGACTAATACCGCCTCGAGTTTAATGATCAACATAGCACACAAACACATGTATCATAATGTACTAATATACACTAGACACTAAAATAAATGACTAACTAACTTACAATACAAATATATAAAAATTAAAAAAAAATAAAACAAGGGACACTTAGGCGTCGAAGTATTCGTCCGCATCGCTGTCATCCGGAAACGTGCCCAGAAGACTGGCAGCATTGCCACGTTGAATGGCAATGCTAATTTTTTGGCCAAAGAACGACCCAGCCCTCTGGTCACGTGAAGTATCGACCAGCCGGCGAGAAATTTCCTTAAAAAGGAGACGCGCGCTCAGGCCCCATGACCCGAGCGTTTCGACCCCAAACGGCTCAAAGCTGTAGTTGCCCATAAGGTTACAGTATTTGCACCGCTTGAGGGTCTCAGCAGCTGCAGCAGCGGCGCCAGCAGAGCCCGCAGTGCTAGGAACATGAGATGGCGTAAGGGTATCGACACATGTTGCGTCCCACACCAGAGGCCTACGAACCTTCCAAGGCCACAACCTCATGCCGTCTGGTCTCTTACCATCATCACGTACCAAGCCATTTAGTTCAAACACCGCTGCTACGCCGGCGGTGGCAAGGGCTTGACGAATAATATCGTTGATGCTGGCGTGCCGTGCTATGCGACCTGCGCTCCTGCAGCAGGACAGGCCATGGTGTCCGAGACTATTGACAGCTTCACCGCAGTGACATCGATGCGGAGCAACACAAGGTGCGCCTAAGCAGAGACACGTAGCGAGCCGAAACGATGAGTCATCCATCATTGTGCCTATGGTGGATGACGGGAGCGCCTGAAGCCACAAACCTGACTTCCATTCTCCCACAGCCAGCAGACGGGCACGCTCAACAGTATTAGGTGACGTGTTTACAAGGATATTCCGTATAATACGTCCCGCCGTCTCTGGGAAGACGGGTTATCAGGCAAAACCGTATTGGGACAAGCCATTTTCCAAGCGTTCAACGCATCGGTCAAAAACGGCGCTTCAAAATCGACCAGTGAGGAAGATAAATGTTCCTGGTTAATTTATCGGTACTGTGGACCGAGGAGAGGAAGGCTGGTAAACTAATACTTGAAATTTTGCGGACGCCGAGACCGCCCAAGCGAATGGGTAGTGTGGCTTGCTGCCACGCACGGTCATCCAGGGCCACATTTAGGATGGAAGTCAATGTGTTTCTTATAATTTAGTCTACTTTTTCTAAAAGTTGTGGATGCTTCCATAGATGAGAGGAGCGAAGGCTATAAGTAAATTTTGGTCCAAAACAACAGTACCGAATAAGTGTGAAGGCCGAATGCTTTCCGAGACGTCATTAAAATTTTGTATCTTCTCCTCAATGAACGTTGGAAAGGATTCGTCAAAAATTGGGGACCCTAGAAGGTGAAGAGAGTTTCTTTCCGTAATTTTGATATTTGGAGCTATTGTATTTTTTGCAATGGTTGTCTGTCTGTCAGTCGTTTGGGGAAGATAAATTTCGCATTTTGAAAGGTTAAGATCTAGGCCAATGGAACTGAATTTTTCTTTAAAAACTGTAAATCTTTTAAGACTGTGTCTACATCACCTCCTAGGGTTCCGTCATTCAAATACGATGAATTTAGAATTTAGTTGTCGAATAATTGGATTTATTGCCAAACTAATAATGACTGGCCCAAGAGGGTCACCCTGTTGACTGCTGATTTCAAAAGGTTGTCTTAATAAAGTAATTTAGAGAGGTGCCTTTTTTTTTTTTTTTTATGGATGGGAAATCATCAAATGACCCCTCCCGCTCTGGGTGGAGCGAAGGGAGTGTCAGACTCTTACTGACTAAAACCTCAGCCCTTCCTTAGCCCTTTATGTTCCGGGGTAGCGGTAACCCTTTCGGACAATCCCGCACCCCCGGCAGGCTTCGGCCCTGGCAGGCCCCTTCCTATATGCTGACATCTCTTTGAGGCGCGCGTGGAAAACGTACGCGCCGTCCGGCACGGGCCTGGTCCTGATCGGACGGTGAGCTACCCATTACTCTCCGTCCGCAGGCCCGCGCCTACGGTGGCCGGGAGTCGTCACGCGGCTCCCGACGCCCGGAGCGTCTCCAGCGGCGGCTGGGGTGTGAGGCTCTCTCCCTTAGCCATTCCGCCACCTCCTTCGCTAGCATGACTGCTTCGCAGAAGGAGGTGACCGCCTCCCACTCCTCGCATGTAAAATACTGATATTTAACTGCACCCGGTTAGACTGGAAGCCGACCCCAACATAGTTGGGAAAAGGCTAGGCATATGATGATAACTTTTTAACTGGAACCATAGAGACAGAGAAAAGAAACAAACTCATGACGTATGGCATATTGTATTTGTTCGATGATAGAAATAGTTATTCTCTTTCACACTTTTCACAGAGTACTTTTTTTACATATATGTCATATATTTTTGACATGTTTTTTAACAAATATTGTTTTTTATGTATTCAAATTATTTAGTTACTAAATAAATACTACAAACCGATGAAACGAACTGGATTTATTCTTTCTCGACCCCAGAAACCGTACAGGTAATATTATGTACATTGCAATGAATTAAAATAGTTTAGCTAAACCAGGCAGTAGGGGGTTAGGTGCCTGACTGGATTTCCCATGAACCACCCATCCCCGCGAAAATCTGATACAAAAACAAAATCCACTACTAGCCATTCCTGTTGAAGAGCCCCCAATTGCATTCAGCCCGATCTGGGAACTGAACCCAGGACTTCATGCAGTAGTTATAGCGCTTGCGAACAACAGATTGTCGAGGTAGTGTTGGTAAACATTTGAAATAGTAATATTGTGATCTTTTCTTGAAATGACAGTTTTTTTTTAGTAATATTCCTTCTTGCAACTGATGTCACTTGGAAAGCTGTTACGCTAAAATGGAATTGGGCTGGACACATTTGTCGCATGTCTGACGACCAATGGGTCAAACTTACGACCCAATGGGTCCCTCTTAATGGCAAGCGACATCGCGGCAGACTTAGACGGAGATGGCGGGATGAGCTGGACTTTAACAAGAAGTCCTTAGCAGCTTTGAACAGAGAGAAGTGGAAAGAAAGTAGGGAGGCCTTTGCTCTGCAGTGGGACATCACAGGCTAATAATAAATATAATAAATGTCCTTCTTGATCCTGATACTGGTATATGAATCTTTTTAAATCAGACAACATATTTTTTCCAGATACTCCGTAAACCATGTGTCGCACAGTCCACGCGATTCTATCATCCGTAATATGCGGCATACAAATGTTAGTGAGGGTCTTCATGACCGTGATCCTCATGATTGAAAACGTGATAAGAATGCTCCTGCAAACGTTATACAACTTTATTTCATTTTTGCTGCAAATGATATCACTCATACCGATCTGTGTCGTGTTCCTAGTGACGGCCAGGCTTAAATGTTTCATATGCGGTGGTGGAGGGCCTTGCCCAGTCGGAGCGAGAGGCGGCACCTGCGACTGCATAATGTCCTTTATAGCTGTTCTTATTATCTTCTTAATATTCAGAGCCACTGGGGTGCTTGACAAGGTTTTCTACGCTTTGGGCTATACCAAAGCTGAAGCACCTACATTCATGAAATTTGTCCCAACCATGGGTGAAATCACAGAATGCTCTAGGAATGATACTACAACTGGACCTGCTACTACTATGGGTATGGAAGAATGGATTGAAAAGTATGGTTATCTATTCAATAGAACGAAAGCAACCAAGGAAGTTCCCACTCGCCTGGTTGCTGCGAAGGATGATTATACGGATACAATATACGTGTTATTGACAGAAGCTATAGGTGATACTCAAAGCACAGAAACGAATTTGACCTTAACATTTTCTACTCAAACCACAGACACTGCAACAACTGCAGGATGATAAAATTACATTTCTGTTCAAAGTTACTGATTGTTTTTTTCTATAGTTTTCATATACTTACAGGGTTCTTCGTAGAGAAAACTTATTCAGAAAATAAGAAAGAATCGAAAAGTAAAGTAGGGGAGAGGGGGCAAGATGGGGTATTTAACGTTTGAAACTCAATAAAAGTCCGATCTCCCCATCTTGCCCCCTCACTTGGGTAAGATGGGGTGGGTACCCTAAGGGGCAAGATGGGGTTTGCAAAAATCAATTTATTTTTGCTGATAAAAATCTCAAGTAAACGTCGCATCTTCATCTTCATCATATATACCAGCACAGCTGCAGTGAGCCCATTTGCCGCATTCAGCACATGCAGCCTAACCTTCATTTGACTCAAAATAATAACCATTACAATACAAACATTGTGTTTTCAACTTCACTTTCACTACTCTCTATTGATGAGCTAACCTTAGATACTCTTTTTGCTGCCTATAGCCTGCGCAGACCACGGATTTTTGTCCGCGGCAATAGAACGTATGGAAATTTATGCAATAACGCACACGAAGGACAAGTAGACTGCTGGGATTTCCATACATTACCTATATCTTTGCGGACAAAAAAGTCCGCGAACAAAAATCCGCCGTCTGCGCAGGCTATTATACTCGTATGTCACAGCTGGATATCTCAAGAACTACTAATGCTATCAATTTGAAATTTGGAATTCGTTTTTCCAACGTTTGCCATGAACCACCCGCGTTTGCGTTTGCTGTTTGCACATTCTCAAACATTCTTTTCTTTTTTTAAGCTGTATAGTTTTCGGCTTCTGATGAAAAATGTAAAAAAATACCTTTCCCCCAACCTTGTATCTCCGAAGTTTGCATAGAGCAAAAAATCTGAAATTATTCTATGTGATAGAAGTTTACGTTTAAGACTAGCTTCTGCCCGCGACTTCGTCCGCGTGAAATTCGTACTTTCCTCTAAAAGTTTCGAAAATGTATGATAGGCTGCAAAAGTGCATGGAAAGTACAGAAACAAAATCGTATGAAGCGAGAAATGACGCCATCTAGCGTAAAACCAGTTAACGACTAAAAAAATTTAATTATGCTGTTATTAGATGGCGTTGCTTTGCTTTATGTGATAAAATATTTTTGTACAAAAATATTTAGTAACTACCAAATCGAATATTTAATTATTAAAATACCCACTCGTTAGCGTAATAAATATATTCCTATCGGTTTCTTTTATTATTTTTATCATTTAAGCTACGTATGCTGGAAAATGTAATGTAATAATTAGATAAGTGCATTAGCCTAGTAACTCCTTGCTCAATCCTACTTAATACGTTTCTTCCTAAATACTTACGTTTCGTTAATTAGTCATAGTTGTGAAGAAACCAACGCCATCTAGTTTATATTCGAAAACTTGAACTCAAACGTTCACGGGAAAATAGACACTAAGATATCCATGCAATTTTGCTGGCCAGTGTATGTTGGTATGATCTTTATAATTAATTTAGATAAATAAGTATTCGGACCAATTTTTAAGTTTATAGAACAAAGGAAACAGATTTTTCAAATAAACTATCCCCGCTTTTTACCCCCACAGGGGTGGAATTTTGAAAAATCGTTTAGGATGTGTTCGTAACTTGACTCAAAGTTTATTTATACCAATTTTCGAGCTAATCAAGCCACGCAGTAAAATCCTCCCCTTTAAAATTAACTACCTCTTTTCACACAGTTAGGGGTAGGTTTTTGAAAAACCCTGATACACGTTATTAATTATTTTTAGTCCTTAGTATAAATACTGAGTTTCAAGTTAATCGGACAGGGCGTTAAAATTCTTCCATACAAATTTTGACACCCCCCAATACCTATTGTTTGATACCAAATGTTTAAGACGAGCGCTAATCCTGCCGACAAACTGTCACGCAGTTTGGCAGGTTTATGATAATGTGTACAAGTGTTTGGTCTAAAATAAATTATTTATTTATTATTATTTATCCTTTATTTAACTATATACATATAAATTATATTTTTAAATATTAGTATAAAAAATATATAAAAACATTTAAAAATATAAAAAATAGTAGCCCACCGGTATCGGGAACAGGGTCCAAGCTACCCGGCGGTCAGGGCTCCAGAGAGAGGAACCTCCTGACAATGCGAGCCGTGTCCGTGTTCCTTATTATTTATTATTATTATTTAGGGGGTATTTTAGAAAAACAAAAAATTCTAAACTTCATAATTTACTTAGATAAGTATTCGTGCCAAGTTTCAAAGTTATTAACTCAAGAAATAAGATTTTTCATACAAACAAAATGCCCCCTTTTCACCCCCTTAAAGGTTGAATTTCAAAAAACCCCTCCTTATTCGATACCTACTCTTCACAAAGAACATACCCTCTAAAATTCATGTCCCTAGGACCAGCGGTTTAGACTGCGTTGATATTTCAGTCCGGTCGTTCATCCCCCTTTTGGGGTGGAATTATCAAAAACGCTGAGACACGTATAAATTAATTTTTAGTCGTCAGCCTAAACGCAAAATTTGAAGATCCTAACTTTAAAACTGACGGACTTTCATACAAACTGTCATCCCCTATTAAACCCCCTTAGGGGTTGAATTTCAAAAAATCCTTCCTTATTCCTTGTCTACATTATAAAGGGAACCATTGTGTAAAATGTCAGCTTTCTAGGTCCAAGGGTTTGGGCTGGGCGTTGATGAGTCAGTCAGTCAGTCAGGCCTTTTATTTTTTTTTATTTATATAGATAGATAGATAGATACTTTTCCGGGATAAAAAGTACCCATTGTGGTGCCCAGGATATTAAAGAATAATTTTATTATACCAAGTTGCATCGTAATCGAACCGGTAGTTTTTGCGTGATGCCTGAACAAACAGACAGACAGACAAAAATTTTTTTAATCACATTTTTGGCTTCGGTGTCGGTCTAGTAACACCTCCTGCCATTTATTTTTTTGATATCTTCAATGTTGTACATAATTTTCACTTCTACAGTTTTATTATAAGTATAGATATAGATTACAGGAAAAATAAAACGTAGTCTCTAAATAGCACGATTTTAATAGCCACAGATTTTCTTTCAGTTCCCTTATTGCTTTTTTCTTTTCCTTTTCTTCCTCTGCCAGCTTCTTATTTTTTATCGTATCTTCTAATTCTCTTTTATATGGTGATGAAGTTGCAGTTTTTCCTCGTTTTTTAATAACGCGAGAAGCTTTTTGTGGTACTGGAAAGGGCATGATTTACTGGGGAATGGCCACAATAAATCAATTAATTCATTTATCCCAAATACATTTAAATAAATAAATAATTGTAGGTACTTTTACGGCTGTAGCAAAATAAAATTTTAAACTATTTTAATACGGGCAAGATGGGGTGCCCCATACCCCGTCTTGCGCTCTCATTCCGAAATTCATTTAAAAAATTATCTCTAAAACCAACGTTTCCGCACAAAGATAAACAAGTGCTTACCTGCAAGTGTGATTGTTGACGCATGTGAATAACCTTGTTTGTATTTTAAAATGTTTTTTTAAACAGTATAATCACGTTCCAACCAAAGTGAAAAAACTGTAAGCAAATCACCTAAAACTGATTTTTTTCAATTTTACAATAAATTACGTGGTGCTGTCGCCCTGTAGCATTTCTGACTAACAACTGTCATGGCGGTGGTGTGTTATGAGCAAAAATAATCGTAATTGGTCAATTGGTTTCTGAGGTAAGGCAGGTGCCCCGTCTTGCCCCCTTCTTCCTATGTAGGTAACTTATTATTTGTAAAGAAACCTATCACACCTGTGATCAGAGGTAACATGGAATGAAATGACTTGTAATCTAGTTTACATTTACAATGATATCATAAATCTTCTTCAGAAATAAAACAAAGTCGGGTTAGTTACGCCATTAATTTATAACTAACTCAAGAATGGCTTGACCGATTTTTATGATGTATGATTTGTTGGATTTGTCTCCGCCCCGAATAGCAGAATAACTATTAAAAATGGGAAAATATCACGAAAAAAATTATAATGTAGGTAATTCATTTTCTCATACACATTTAAGCGATACAAAGTTCGCCGAGTCAGCTAGTAATTAAATAAAAAATGTGACAGGGCCTTTATCGAATGTTTGTACCTACTATAGGGCTAGCCGACACGGATCACAACAAATAGGTACTGTACTTGAGTGTGATACTGACTTTATATTGGAAACCATATTATACCTACCACGTTTATAGTTTTGCCGAATGCGCAAACCCGGACATTGCTAGGTAGGGACTTTATTATAAGAGCTGTTATCCTGTTGGACTAACCACAGAGCAGCTGGTGTTTTAACGGTGAGCCAGAGCACTGGTATCCGTTAAATCACCAAGTTTCATTTAGCTACCGGCGGCCAGATAGAGCTGATGAAGGTGGAAGGACCTTGTGCCGAGGGATGATGTAGGTACTAAGGCAAAGTTAGTCTCCGCTCCGATACTGCATCAAGTCGACGAATTGTTGAGGACCGACGGCAGCGGATATTGTCTTGGAGCAGTACTGATGCAGAGAGGGCCACAAGGATGTTCGTGGGAACCGAGTTAAGGACCCCAACGTGCGTAAAATTGTCGAGAAACTCAAGGCAACCGACGAATCGTTTAGGGGGAGGGATTGGTCCGGCCGTGGCTTCATTATGTCTGATGGAGTGTTTTATATAGGCCTTACCATGTTTAGTATGCCGCGAGCTCAACCACCCATGTTTTAGTAGCGGTAGTAAGAAGGTTAGTAGCGGTGACATGTTAGGGAGGTACCACCACCACGTCTCTCAGTTGACCCCATTCGTAGGCGACGCACTACCAGCCCCGGTCAATGAGAAGACGTAAGCGTTTTCTTGTCCTGACCCAGACGCGTGACCGCATAAAAGAGAAAGCGAATAAGGAAAAAGAGAATGAAAAAGAAATGGAAATATTAATCGAGGAAGATAACAAATTAAATTTAAACGATATTGACATTGAAGATTTTAGTATAATTTCGTGGTTTGATAAGATTGTTGGAAAAGAAAAACTTCTTTCTGACATCAGTGATGAAACTGATCATGATAATATGCACTGCTTGCCTTTTTTTTTGATTCGCTAAGGAAAATCATAGCCAAGTTACCGCTTTGGACAAACGTTATGGTACCATATTTTAAATCTCCATACCAGACAGCTTTCAGTAGTAATATTGAATCGTACTTTAAAAACATCAAACAGCTTTTACTAAATAACAGGAAGGGTTTATCAAAAGTAGATGATTTTATAAAACGACACGTTGAATACTTATTGGGTGAATTGAAGGCTGCAAAATCCATGTACTCAACAGTTGAGACAAAGTCATGCAACCCCAAGAGTAAAACAGTTGTATCTGTTATATTAAAGAAGAATTTTCACATGATTCCATATTTGCAAAAGAACCTAGTCTAATAGAGAACTGGAGAAATAAAGCGTATGATATAAAGCCATTAAGCTTAAAGAAAAACAGAACCAATAAAAAGGGCCTCTCAAATTGACATTTTGCCTAATGGAGGATATCTAATTCAGGATTAGACAACATTGTTGTAAAAAATACATGTGAATTCGACTCTATCGTACAGTCATTTTTAGTAGCGTGTCTTGACAGTCAGCTATTTTTTTATTTCATTAGATCGGAAAGATATCATTTTTTCAATTACCTTGCCATTTAATTAGAAAAGACTACAATGTCAACATCTTGAAGCTGCGCACTGACACCGTTTCTCAGCATTATCCATCTATTAACACTGGAAACTTAAAGTCAATTAATTGTATATGCAATGTTACCTATATACTCGAAAAAATTCTTATTGGACACGTTTATAGCATATGCACAACAAAAACTTGTGATACTTGTGATAAATAACTTCAAAGATATACTGCGATACTTCCACTGAATTTATTAATTTTGTCAGATAAAGGACTAGCAGTTTTAGAAGAATCTGCATCGTCTATGATAAAAGATCAGATCTCACCTTGCAATAATGATTCATGTAATGGTAATACTGTACTAAGATATGAAATTTCTGATCATACGCTCTTTGTTGATCTGGATGAAACCATTTACATAAAAAATATACCAAATCAAATAACACTACATAATAAGTCATACAAACTAATATCTGTAACTGAGTACATACCTGGTGGAGATGGACATTACCGGGCTCAATACAAACTGAACGAACTATTTGACTGGGAACTATTTGACGATATGGCCAAAAAAGTATCAAGATCAACATCCAAGGCAATTACGTGTCATTTATTGATGTAGATAGGAAGAAGATTGAAAAGTAAATAATTATTTATAATCGAATGTTTTATTAACTAATTAATTAATATACCTACGAGTATAGATATACCCAGACTGTTATAGAAATTGAACATACACTTTCCGTACATTTTTCTTGGCCTATAACAAAGTCTACAAGTGATCTACTTAGTGAAATATATAGCGCCCGCTAGAAAGAATACTTCCTGGCGGTAACACGTTAATTATTGTTTTCTGCGAAGTCTTTGTAGTAATTTTTTTTTAATTAGTGTACAATTTCGTACACTTTTCGTACATTTTCCTTGGCCCATAACAAAGTTTATAAGTGAAATACTACTTAGTGAAATATATAGCGCCCGCTAGAAAGAATACTTCCTGGCGGTGACACGTTGATTATGTATGAAATTGTACGCTAAATAAACAATTTAGCGTACAATTTCATACATTTTTCGTACATATTTTAGACATTAGACTGAAGTTCGTATAAAGTCATGTCGCTAGAAAGTATAACACAAGGTAGCCCCACTTTACCAGGTTGGACTTACATATTCCTACTTGTGTCTGAAGACGGTTCAGGGAGATCCCAAGTGGACCATGGAAGGTTACATCCTGCAGGGAGATGCCCCTTTGGTGGTAGATAGTAAGTAGGAGGAGAAAGAGTATCTTGCCACAGTTTGCAACGGGCGTCGGACGGGTTTCCTGACAGAGACGCTGTAGATTTTAAGAAGCTGTGCCTACTTTTTAGCCGTTGCGTCGGTAGCTGTGCGCCAGATAGTGGATGTCTGGTATCAGATTCCTGTTCGAGTTTCTCCACTTCGCTTGCAACTTGTCTTCGGACTTGTGGTGGTGCTATGCCAGTTGTGGGATATAGTGCGCTGACCGGCGTCGGTTGCAGGCAGCCCGTAATCGTACGGCAGGTTTCGTTTAAAGCAACATCTACTTCCTTGGCGTAAGCGGGACGGTGCCACACTGGGCACGCATATTCGCCCGCGGAGAAGCAGAGTGCTAGACCAGTAGTCCGGAGTACCTGAGGTGAAGCACCCCAGGTGGATGAGGCACAGAGCACTTTTATAATACTAGTGAGGTTAGGCGCCTAGCAAGTTAGCAAGTAGTAACGGGAACTGACTTTTTTCTTTTGAGACATGGTTCCATGTACCCTGCATTTTATTGTAGTCGGTGCATGGTTCTTAAATGTCAGCGCCCTGCCAAGGGTGACTCCCAAGCATGGACTTATTAGGTATGGTAATATAATAAGTCCATGCTCCCAAATAGGTAGGGTTCCTGCAGTGTTCTTGTTGAAATGCTTATGCTATACTCTATGGAGTTTGGTTTATGCTAAATCATAAATTATTATAAAATGTGTCAGTTACAGTCAGTTAAAAAAGCCAAAAAAAAGCTATTATACTAAACAAATAATAAAAATCTAAGATAAAAATCGAAAAATTGAAAGTACTACACAATTCCAAAAGTGATGTAGGTTCTTATTTATAAAATAATTGTAAAAATACTGTCAACATAATAACTTTGAGTTAAAGTAACACAGCGAGCTAAAATCAAAATGTGTTACGCGATACTGGTCGTGCCAATTTTTTGCACTTTGCAGACAATATTACGCATTGTAATGATAATAGTCCTTGCGGTGGAAGATATATTACGCATGGTTATTCTATCAGTACACAACTGGATATCAATGACTATCCACGCGCTAGCTACGATACCCTTGTGCTTGGTCTACTGTTGTTCAAAGCAATATTTCCGCTCCACATCGTGCTGCACACCGGAGTGCTACTCCATGAGATCCAGCTGCGGTTGCATTTTGTTCCTAACAATGATCATAGTCTTTCTTCTTGTCTACTTGTTTACCAACTGGTTTGAAGATATCTTTGCATCATTTGAGATACATTTTCCATGTATTTTTGAGAAAATAACAGACATTACCAAACTTCAAGAAGCTAATAAGAATAAATCTCAGCTGATGAGTGATAAATCGGCACATAAAACAGTCCAAAGTTCACAGTATTCAGTGCATGAAGCACATGAGGATATAACCCACTCAACAGAATCTTCCAAGCATGTCAGAAAACGCCTCGGAGGTATAAGACGTGAAATGAAAAACGACTTAGACTTTTCTTACATAGATCACTTTAAGGAAAAGGTCAATAAATTCAGATCCGATAAAATGAATAAATATGTTACTGTGATAGTTAAAGCAATTCTACAAGAACCTGATGATGAATCAATGAAAAAGTAGTATTTTAGAGAAATTTAATTATTTTTTCAACAAAAAATGAATCCTTAGAAAATATTTAGAAATCGTTTTGTAAGAAGTTGTAATGTTTATATTTAAGGAAACTGACAATTAAACATTTTGCGTTTTTGTTAAAGATTTATTTTCAACAATGGCTGATTTATCACGGCAGGCGGCTGTACAACGATCTTTTGGCGCCAAAATCGGAACCAACGCCGCCATCTTGTTTTTACAATACAATTTTATTGTTGTTACAATTTCACAAATAGTAGGGGAGCCCGGAGGGTTCTTGGCGAAAAGTTGATAGCTGAGTAGGTATGGCATGAGGAGAGAACACCGGAAATATATATTCAAAAAATTCTGATAGGAGCCCCGTGGCAGGAGTCAACTTTCAGATTTCAAAAAAGGGCCAAAAATAAAGTGATCTTCAGAGGCGTTGATGGCAAGATCGGGTGTGGCCTAACCCACAATGACTTAAACAGACAAATCTGATGAAGAAATTGTGGGCTTTCCCTAAATTTGACGACTTTGAAAACTCAGATTTGGACCATTTTTAATTAACCGACTTCAAAAAAGGAGGTTCTGTATTCAACCCGTATGTATGTATGTTTGTATGTCCACGATTTTCTCAAAAACTAATGAACCGATTTTTTTCCGAAAATTCTTTCACTAACGTGATCTACATACTTTCAGGAAGGTTTTAGTGTATAATACATTACGTAATTATTCTTATGTACGAAGTTGTATGCATAAATGTACTGCATCTCCGGCATTTCTATGCGATTTTTTATGATTCTTCTAGTCGGTGCCTTCAATTATTCAGTGCACTAGTGGTAATTGAATTTGTGTGGGGTAGGTATAACTAAAAAGTGAAAAATTAAAAACGTTTTTACAAAAAAAAAAAAACAACCGACTTCAAAAAGAAACAATACAAAGTGATAAATAACTTTAATTTCGGAAGTCGGTGTCAAAAAATGAAAATGCAATGAAATTAAGTTGTTGTAGGGTTTCTTATTTATGTCTCAGAACTATTTTATATATATATATATAGATTGTTATACATATGTATGTATATATTATGTATTTATTATTATATCTATTCTTATATCTTAGTTATAAATATTTTCTTATCTTTTCTTTCTGTTATTGCACCTACTGTGTATTGTCTCTTCATCACCCTAAGGTAGACTGGTAGAAAATGCCTAAGGCATTAAGTCCGCCTTTGTACAGTTTTTACTTGTGCATAAAGTTTTAATAAATAAATATTCGTTATGAGAGTTTCGTTAAATAAGCCCCAACACTTCTGCATAGGCCGCCAGCTGCTAGTTAACTAGATTAAATGAAAGATACAAATTTATTTCTAACCGATTTCTAAAAGAGGGATCTTATCAGTTCGTCTGTTTATAAATATTTCAAGTCAGCATGGATAACCAAATCCGAAACTACAGGTAATGCCGAAAAATACTTGAAGAAGTCACGGGGTCGATTTTGATACTGCATCGTGAAATTTTTGAAAAATAATTTACTGTAGCCAGGAATCGAACTACAAAGTAAAGTAAAGGGCGCATTTTTAACAAAAAACAATTATTTTAAGATAGTTAACAGTTTTTAAGTATCTAGCTAGAATGTAAGTGATTTATGTGTTTGCACTGTAGTAGTAGATATTTGGCTTTAACTTATGTTTTAATCATGGAATTATTATGTACTACGTACAGTACATAATAATTCCATGGTTTTAATATAATAAATTATATATTTGACAGAGAAGGTATGTGTATGTCGTTATCAAAAAAGAAAAAAAAAAATGAAAAAGTGTTTATTCACATAAATAATTTTAAACATGACATATTACTTCTGCCAAACTGCAAAGCAGTTTGTTGGCAGATGTAGCTCCATCATCATCGTAGTGCTCATCTGCCATATTTTAATTACTGTGGGCGTATACTGTGGGTAGTGTTGGTTATTGCGCAATAGAAAAACCGTTTGCAGTTCAAATCAGATTATAATTTCGCTAACAAATTAATCACACCAGCGAATCACACACTGTAAGTACACGACACACCCTGATACGGAACGCGGGACAGTTTCTGAGCACATGTTGTTCGTACGATGTCCAACGTCCAAGCAAGCTCCACATCGTTCTGCCGCGCTGTCGTCGACTCAGGCTAGACTCTATCAAGCGCCACCAGATGGCGCTGTCGTTCTGAATAGTCAAACGAATGACCGGATGCGACATATTGAATTTATTGTTAAACCGTAATTAATCAATTTGTTGATCTGATTTTAGTTAATCTTAAAAATGTCCACTTTCCTTTTTGCTCAAAAACCTTCTGGGTTCCCCTACCAAAATGATTACTAACAACGCCCCGCTGTCAATTTTATTCAGGCGCCAAAAGATCCATAAAGCACTTTACTTGCAAAATCGTGCAGCCCTTTTCTGCAATAAGAATTGGTTAAACCATAGGGCTCCTAAACAATTTTATAATGATAACTAGCTTTTGCTCGCGGCTTCGCCCGCGTCGATGTCGGAAAATATCCCACGGGAACGTACTACCGGGATAAAAAGCCCATGTCCATCCCCAAAAACGCCAAAAGGCTTTTAATACTATTTTTATGGGTTAGCTTTGAAAATTACGGGTTTCTTATACAAATTTTTCATCCTCTTTTCTAGGATGATTTTTCAAAAACGCTGATAAATGTAATTATTAATTAGCAACCAAAAGGCTAAATACAATTTTTAATGGTTTGAAGTACAAAACTAACGAGTTTCCCATTTATACATTTATATCCGTTTATCAACATTGACGTTCGTAGTACGTTCCCGTCGGATATTTTTCGACATCCACGCCGGCTAAGCCACGGGCAAAAAAGTTTTAACATTTCAAGAAGTCCAAGGTCTTTATTGAACATTTAGTTTTTGTTTTATCGCAATCGCTTCATTCTATGAAAAGTTAGAAACGGTACACGTGTACTTATATTATTTTTACTTGAATACAAAATTTAGCGAATGAACAACACTTCAATACGAAACTTCATCCCCCTTTTCACCCCCTTGTGGGTTAAAATAAAAAAAAAAAACGATTTACGCTGTGTTAGTTACCAACCATAAGGGTAGTTCTTCAGGGACAAAATTTTCGATGTCTGTGGGTATATTTCTGTAACCAACTAACAAAACGGCATGTAATATTTTTTTTTGTACAGTTTAGCTTTATCCCTTACTAGGACAAATAATATTTTTTAAATATTTGCTGTCTAGGTACAAAATAAAAATATTTGAAGTTCGTTCTTCTGATTCATATAAGGCGTCCGTTTGCCATTTTCCGGAACAAAATGGTCGATGTTGCATTTTCCCTTTGATTCATCAATATAAATTATAATTATATCGAAAGGAAATGAGTTGTCCTCTTACAAAAAAAATGTGTATTAGTTATAAATACGTTACTGTGTTTATAAATAAGTAAATAAGAAGTGTCCGGTGTATAATACTGATTAATGTGGCGTAAGTTGCACTTGACCGTACTTGATCGGGTAATAATAATGAGAGTCTGGCTTCCCGCGCGGTGGGAGCCAGTGGTGCAACGGACAAGCTAGAAGGTGGACGTGCGGCTGGTTGGCTTAGATCCCGGAGTTACGAAGGAAAACATCTGATTCATCTGTGTTTGGTTCAGGTGGCACTCTGATTACAATGCCTACCTTATAAAATTTATTTAATTGTTTTAAAACTTTAATCTATGTTTCGTGTGATGCTTTTGGGTTATGGATGCGTGTAGTAAAATTACAATAATGAAGTCTGTATGTATGATGAGTTATGCATGATTGTAGGCAAAATTCTGATACAACTGTGCCTGATTCGTATGGTCAATACCCCATATAAATAATAAAATAAATTAGATTTCCCCTCTCCAGCACGAAAAGAGTGCTTTTATTGCATTATATGGTCCAATTTTTGACGTGTACAAGTCTAGTCTAGTAGTTCTAGTCTTATTTATTATTATTTACCCTTTTGGATAATTAAAAAATGACAGGAGTATAAACTTGTTCTAAATATGGCACTTTTGATATGTCTTAGTCTTAATTAAGAATTCATAATTATTGTTTAGAATTAACAATCATAACTAACGGTGTATTTATTACTGTTGACGCCTATGCTTAGGTGTGTGTTAGGGAGACTAAATGAAATACTGTTATAGAACAAACCAATACTTATTTAGATCTTTTAAATTTAAACTGACGTGTACAAGATTACAGAAATTCTAGGACCCGTTACAATATTAAGCGTATGTTGACCGATCGGTGGTGCCGCGTCGGAGCAAGTCAAAGAGACCCCGGCCTTCTCCCGCGGAGCCCGAGCGAGGTCCCCCGCCGTCGTGTGTGGTGGCGCGCCGCCATTGGTCCGCTGCGGTATGGCGTGATACAACGGCGCACTGATTGGCTCAGCGGAGACTTCGGAGGATGACGTCGGCCCGCTGCCTGCGCGCCGCGCTCGTTGCTATGCGGGCACAGGCCGCAACATACTCCCGGGCGTTGAAGACTTCGACTTCAACTGGATGACATGTCCCGCCAGAGGGGACACATCGTGCGGACGGCACGAGTGACCGTCCCTTTGGTTGTGGCGACGTCCGCCACCCGGCTGACCCCGTCTGGGCCTGGGTGTAGGTGCGTGACACGCCCCAGGCGCCACTGGAGCGGCGGAAGGTTTGCCTCCCGCAGGAGCACGAGGTCGCCGAGGCAAATGCCTCGCTGCTGGGTCCTCCACTGGGACCGTTGCTGCATCTCGGCCAGGAACTCCTTCTGCCACCTGGACCAGAACTGTTGGCGGATTTTTTCAATTAATTTGTAGCGGTTGGGCCGCAGTGCTGCGATGGGTGGTGATGGGACGGCGGTCAACGGCCTGCCCACCAGAAAGTGCCCCGGGGTTAGTGGAGAGGGGTCATTAGGGTCTGACGAGAGGGGAGAGAGGGGACGGGAATTGAGTATGGCCTCAATCTGCGAGAATAGTGTCGCCAGCTCCTCGAACGTCAAACAGGCCTCCCCAGCTACTCGTTTAAGATGATATTTAGAGGATTTTATACCAGCCTCCCATATGCCTCCGAAGTGGGGCGAATATGCAGGTCCAAACACGAAGCGGATTCCCTCGTTCGCCGTGTAATTGTACACAGATTCTTGGGCCTCCTGCAGCATCCTACCCAGCTCATTGCATGCACCTAGAAAATTACGACCGTTATCACAATATATGACATAGGGTTTACCTCTCCTAGCTACAAACCGGTGGAGACACAGAATGAATGCCTCAGACGTGAGGTCGCTGACCACCTCTAGGTGAACCGCCTTAGTTGTAAGACACACAAACAGACATAGATAACTTTTAGTTATGCGGTTCCCTCGGCCTTTACGACTCGAAATTTTAAACGGGCCCGCAAAGTCTACCCCACAAGAACTGAAGGCGAAGCTATTATCCGTTCTAACGGCCGGCAAATCACCCATAATTGGTTCGAAAGGTTTACCTCTCAATCGCGTACACACAACACACTGCCTGGTGGTCGTGCGAGCAAGGGTTCGCCCTCCCAAGGGCCAATATTCCTCACGGATGGCTGCAAGCAGTGCCTGGGGACCAACATGGAACAAGCGCAAGTGTTCATATTTTACTAACAGCTTAGTGAATCTATGTTTAGCGTCTAGAAGAATCGGGTGCTTCTTATCATAGCTGAATCTCGAATTTTCCAGCCGGCCTCCCACCCGTAGCACTCGTTCAGAGTCTACAAAAGGATTAAGGGGCAATATTTTTGAATTTTTGTTTAACTGCAGCCCTTTGCTCAATATTTCGATTTCTTCAGAGAAAGTCTCATGTTGACTGAGTTTAATTAGAAGAGTGCATGCCTTTTGCAGCTCTTCAACCGATAAGGTTGGACTAGCATTTATCTGCCCTTTTCCTATCTGGATAAACCTTAGTACGTAAGCGACTGTTCTTTTCAGCCGTAGGAAATTAGAGAACCTGTTGAAATCTATAAGCTTTGTATTATCTACTCTATTACTATTATTTGCCGCACATGAGTATGGGTTAAGTGGTTTGACTTCTGGCAACGATTTTTCCTCTAACGGAGCTAGCTTGGGAGACCCCTCACTGTCTTCTTTTAATACCTTGTATGACTCTGGACACTCTTGTATGTCTTGGCTAAAGTTACAAGTTACAGTGAGAGACTTTAGGCTACCTTGCCCTGTAGGGCCTGACACTACCCAGCCTAGTTTAGTGTCTTGTAGTGCTGGTTTATTTTTGCCTAGATATATGTGATTGGCATTCACAATCGCCCAATATACATCCGCACCTAACAGAATGTCTATCTTCGAAGGTTCATAGAAAGTGGGATCCGCTAGACTAACTTCCTTTGGTATACCGAGTTGCTTAACGTTTACCTGCATGTTGGGCAACGTACCCATAATATTTGGTAAGACAAGACAGTTAACCGAGATACAGAAATTAGTCACGCGCGACTTGAGTTTAATGTTTACCCTTTCGGAAACCTTTGAAATGGAATTATTTATTCCGGCAACGTGAGTGGGACGGGAAGTGTCACAAATTAACCCAAGCTTTTGTTTCATGCTGTTGGATAGTAAGGACATCTGACTACCTGTGTCTAGTAACGCTCTTGCCTGATAGATTTCCCCAGTTTGCGGATGCACTATGTCTACTAGAGCCGTGCCTAGCAGTACTTGACCTACTGAGGCCGCTGAGAGAGAAACCGGTAAGCTAGAGGGCTCAAGGGCCGGAGCGTCTGCTGTGGACCTATTGGTCTTAAACTCGTCATTGTGTACTAGTGAATGATGTTTCCGTTTGCATACACGACACGTAAGCTTGGCCCTGCATTGAAATGAGTTGTGACCGCTCTTAAGGCAATTTTTACATAGTTTTAATCTTGTGACTTCAGATAGCCTATCCCCTATGTCCATATTCTTAAATTTGGAGCACTCGGATAACTGGTGACTGTCATTGCAGACATGACACGTGGACGGTCCACCTTTATCTCCTAAAGCAGCAAAAGTCCTATTCGGTTTAGGCTCTTTATTGCTGCTTGGCTTTCGGTCCCTTTTCTCGGCATTTTCCATGCCTGCGAAATACATTGTTTCTAGAATATCGGCTCGATTTCTTAGAAACCTTGTGAAATTTTCTAAGCTATGGTAATCGGCTAACGTAGACCTATGCTCTTCCCATTTAGCATTAGTCACTGGATCTAACTTTGAAGCTAGAATGAATAGAATAAGTGCATCCCATTTATCAGTCGGCTGACCCAAAGCTTCCAGTGCTCTCAAATTTTTTGACATATGGTCTATTAAGTACCTTAACGCCTTGTAGGATTCTCGACTACACTTTTCAACACTAATTAAAGCTTTAAGATGATTGTTTATGAGAATATTTTTATTATCGTATCGCTCGCATAGTAAATCCCATGCTAATTTGTAGCTATTCGAGGTAAACTCTATTGATTTAATTATCCCTTTAGCACTCCCTTCCAAAGCTGACCTTAAATAGTGAAATTTATTTATTTCTGGAATTGATTTATTGCTGTGAATAATAGAATCAAATGTATCTTTAAATTCTAGCCATGTTAACAAGTTTCCATCAAACTTTGGAAGGTGTATGGTTGGCAATTTCACTCCGTTAAATGCATGAGAACAACAGCTTGGCTGATGAGAACAATTACTATTTTCTCCAACACTGTTTGTTTTATTTATTGGTAATGGGGTAGCCTCAATTAATTCTTGAGCTACAGAGAGAGCAGAGTAAAATTGACACTCTGTTGCCTCTCTTTCTTCCAATTGTTCATCTACATCGGAGCAACATATTTCAATTTCTGACTGTAATTCGTCAAATGTTTTAAATAATTCTTGAAACTTGGCTAATCTCAAAGAAATTTCTTTAACTTGGACACTGGCAACCTCTTTAGGCTCCAAGTTCTTCATAGTACCTAAATACTCTATGAATTTTGTTAATCTACCCTTTATGGTGCCACGCTTTCTAATTAACTCTTTAATTTTGACCTTCAGGTCGGTATCTACACTGGTCATTTTGCTATCAACGAGACCTATTGTCTATCGCAATACAAAACACAAAACAATGAAATACAATGAGCTGAATAGATAAATGTGCAGTGAACCTGACAATGTTAGGCGTTGCTCCAACACGGTCCCAGGTACGACTTCCGCGTCGTAGCGGGCAGCCGCTAATGTAGTCGGCGCGTCGAGGGAATCCGCTCTGTTGGCTGCGTTGGCTCTGCACCGGAACAGTTGCCGTATGGCCGGAACTCTGAAATAGTCAGCAAGATGGCTGGTTCACCAAGCTTTGGTTGCGTGCACTTAATTCACACGCGTGCATGAATATGGATTGGGTAGGAAGAACAATGCGTACAGCTTAAAATGCTAGCTTGCGTTTTACAATATCGCCAAAAGTGAGGTTATGCGTTACGTGGGATTAAATTTATGAAAATGAACTTAAGCGGGTAGGTGCACACGAACATACAAATGATTCGACTAGAGTGGAAAAATTGCAGCTTAGCGCCTAGCCAAGCATGAAGCATAAGCCAGCTCAACCCACGTGCAATTAACCCTGCAAATTAGGAAAAGATATGGCCCTTTTCCCGTTTGACGTTCGAACAGCAAGCCGCGCACTGGTTCACAGCGCAAGGGCACACAGGAAAAAGATTAAAGAAAGGAAATGAATGGATCAGGGCTTACTCTCCTGGGCTAGACCTTCGGCAGACGTGTTGAGTTTGACCCGCCGTCACCCTCCGAAGTCTCCCTGGACACAGCAGCTCGTCCGCGCTCCCCTTCTTCTTGATTACGCAGCCCGGCTGGATGGATGGCGGGCTGCGGCACTTGCTCCACGCGACGAATTTTCCGTCGACGCTTCTCGACGATTCGATCTTCCGCCGCTTCTCGATGATTCGATGAATTTAAATTTTACGCAACGAGTCCTGTCACGGTCGCCACTTGTTGACGCCTATGCTTAGGTGTGTGTTAGGGAGACTAAATGAAATACTGTTATAGAACAAACCAATACTTATTTAGATCTTTTAAATTTAAACTGACGTGTACAAGATTACAGAAATTCTAGGACCCGTTACAATATTAAGCGTATGTTGACCGATCGGTGGTGCCGCGTCGGAGCAAGTCAAAGAGACCCCGGCCTTCTCCCGCGGAGCCCGAGCGAGGTCCCCCGCCGTCGTGTGTGGTGGCGCGCCGCCATTGGTCCGCTGCGGTATGGCGTGATACAACGGCGCACTGATTGGCTCAGCGGAGACTTCGGAGGATGACGTCGGCCCGCTGCCTGCGCGCCGCGCTCGTTGCTATGCGGGCACAGGCCGCAACAATTACTTTTTATTTCTGTTTCTGATTCATCTGGGCACAAAATATTCGAACGTCGATATCTTGAAAACTAATTTATAAAAACGAGTCCCTCTTACAAACATATGTTATTTGGTATACCTATTTTCATATGAACATGTGTTACAGAGCTGAAAGTGAAATTAAATTTTGGCCATATGGATCAGTCGAAGAATCAAATTTCGAAGAACTACCCATAAGCGGAAATTGTAGTGATTTTAACTTAAAAAATAATGACTTTTAATTAAAAACAAAATTTCATCCCCCTTTTCACCCCAGAAGGAGGATTGAAATTCTAACAACACCGTTGCGTTAGCTTCAAACCATACGCCTAGATAATAAATTTTATGATTTTTACTTCAAAATTAGGGACTACACAACTTCATCCCCCTTTGGGGGAGAATTTATCAAAAACGCTGAGACACATATAAATTAATTTTCAATCGTCAGCCTAAACACAAAATATGAAGATCCTAACTTTTAAACCGACGGACAACTTCATCCCTCTTTTTAACCCTTTGGGGGTAGAATTATCGAAAACGCTGAGACACGTTAAATTAATTTTCAATCTTCAGCCTAAACACATAATTTGAAGATCCTAACTTTTAAACTGACGGACTTTCATACACAACTTCACCCCCTTTTTAACCCTTTGGGGGTAGAATTATCAAAAACGCTGAGACACGTATAAATTAATTTTCAATCTTTAGCCTAAACACATAATTTGAAGATCCTAACTTTAAAACTGACGGACTTTCATACAAACTTTCATCCCCTATAAGAAAAACTAATTTCATCAGGCAAACGTCGAAACTCAATTTAATGAAATCGGGGTTTGATTAGTCAAACTTCAATTATTTGGTATATAATGTTTATTGTTGTCATAATTAAAATAAAAAAACTTTATTCATACATGGTGATGCATTATATGACATTTAGAATTGCACAATACGTTAGATCTCTTACATTTACATAATTTTGAAGAGCATTTTTTGTTGCAATGACATTTTAGAAAGCCGTGGCCCCTAAATTTAGAATCTATTGCACTTATTTCCCTTAGAGACAGCTTAACGTCGCGTCGTCGGGCACATCTAAAAAAAAAATTATTTGTATAATTTTTTTTGATTCCTCGAAAAAAGTGTGTTTATCGTTCCGTATTTCGTCCCTACCCTGTCCACTCATCACTCACATCACTCACTACCATTAACTGTTTTATCTTGTATGATACCTAAAACATTTCGAGCGTCACCTTTTAGCGTAGCTAGGAATAGCTATGGTTACAGTTTTTCCAATCGCGATTGGCGGAAATTTTTGTTCAGATAATTGTTTTATAACATTAGCCTGAGCTTCAAGACCTTCAATTGCCTTTTCTTTATTTATTTTCTGTCTGTGCACAACGCATGCATGTTACTTGACTTCCGAAGCCTTCATAGTCTACACCAAGTGTGCTATCAGCGCACACAACATATATTACAAGTACAGTCGACGTTTGACCGAGACTGCCAGTCGCTTCTAAGATCAACTAGGCAATGCCCGAAACAGATTATTTTACTTTCGACGTTTGACTAAAAAGTTAGGAACTTCTAGGTTTGACTAAAAATACTTTAGTCAAAGGCCGAAATTGGTTTTTATTTCGGGGTTTGCCCGAAGGCTTTGGTCAAACCTAGGATAAACCAGTCATTCCGGGAAGAGACTGCATATCGACCTTTGACTATGACATATACATTACGTTTTACGTTATAAGGTTCGATAAGTTTGTGTATTATTAAGTTGTACTATAACGTTATAAGGTCCGATGGGACTGGCATATACAATTGTATAAAAGTCCCTAATAATTAATAAAGAAAAAAAAAGGTTATACTGTACAAGTTACTACAATTTTTTTCCCTACCTAGTTTTAGAATTTCTTTGCTATTTGTGTACTAATATTAGCTTACATACAAATTTTCAGCTTTCTAGGACTTCAGGAAGCACCCTAAGATTTTTGATGATCATCAGTGAGTCAGTGACGAAATCGGGGTTATTTTAATTGGATAGCTATTTTTTTTTAGCTATTTTATTTGGAGAAATTTTATTCAGTAGGCATGGTGATATTTTTATTTTATGTAATATGGGTCTTGCCTGAATTAAATGAATTATATTATTTTTTTATTTTATTTTGGTTCTTATACACAGACCAACAGAAAGAAAGATGGCAAGACAGCGCTGAGCGCCGCTTAGTTATATAGTTATGGTAATAGTCGCGTTGTCATCCTTTGTATACGCAAAACTAAAAAAAAAAAAAAAAAAAATCCTAAAGTTCGACGTGCTGACATTTTGAGCTGCGTGGCGTAATTTTCAACCATTTATTTTGCAACTAACTTAAAAAAGCATTTCAAAACTCTTTGTGTAAACATGATGATGTTCCGTCGACTATGTACTTGTTCCGTAGGAAGATGGCGCTAGATAGGGATCTACAAACTAAGCAACTTTAGTCGTCAGTGATTCGCTGCCGATAAAATCCCACGTCTATCCACAGGTTTGATAGCTCGTTTGCCATGCTGATTTGTCGCTAGCGATGGCAAAATCTGACGCCGAAGGTGGCCGGCGACTAAAATCTCTGCGTGTGTATCCAACCTAAGGACTTCCGTTATATTTTCAGGCAATGAGGGTGCTACTGGCTAAAGAAAAAATATATAAGTATAGTTACTGCCACTTTGACACGAATACATTCCATTGACAATCATTTTTGAGAATGAGATGACAGAATGGCAGGAGAGAAAAATTTACTTGTAATTTCTATTAACTATATTCCAAATCGCGTAATGTGATTCTGTTTAGAATTCCCTTGATCACGTACCTAGTTTGTAAAGGATTCAAAGATGGTTTCACAAAATTCATTATGATATTTGAAAAAATAAGTTGCCCTGGAGTCTACATTCCAATATTTGGAGTGTATATTTTATAAGGGTACGTATTCACTGCTTATTTAAGTGATAGGTGCATTTCCTACTCTAAAATAATAATAATATTAAAACCAATTTATTTGAGGTCTGTGCTGGTGCTCCTTGAGCTTGTGTCAGACTACATCTCTACAGTTGTCATTCAGTGTAATCAACTCTCTTATAGACATTAAGGCTGGTTTTAGTCTCACGCTGACGGCACGCGCACCGTCAGCGCTGATGGCCGAGATATATGAACTTCTAGAAGCGTTTTTGAATGACGCGTAGCTATCAGCGCTGACCGCGCGCTAGAAGTTCATATATCTCGGCCATCAGCGCTGACGGTGCGCGTGCCGTCGGCGTAAGACTAAAACCAGCCTTATCCATCCATCAGATCGATACAATCAATTCAGAATCTGTATCAGATATTACGCGGTATCGGAATCGCGCGTTTCAGCGACTGCTCCGATGCTGCATCGCGTTTTGGCGACTCTCTGCGTTCGAACGTGGTATCGGAATCGCGCGTTTTAGCGACTGCTCCGATGCTGGCGCAAATGCCAAATCGCTGCGACCAGCATCCGAATGTGTGCGGAGTGTAGCGTTCAGCCGCTGTATCGAGCTTCCGAAAAGCGACTGAATCGCCGCGTTTGGCGTTTTTAAGTGTGCGGTGTGGAATGCTTGGTCGCTGCATTTAGCTTCTAAAAAGCACGATCCTTCCGCTGAATCGCCGATCGCCGATGCAAAAAGTAGCGTGTGCGCTTTGGCCCTTAATGAAAATGTGACCATAGACACTGTAGTCTATAATCTATGTTCTAAGCTCAGACCAAATTGTTCTGAGGTTCTAAGTTTGCATATACCTATGTAAGTGAAAATGCGACCATAGACACAATAAAGCTTGCTAGTTTTATGCTTCTTGCCATTTTTTTTCTTGGCTACTTTATAACGGAATAATGTATTACAGCAAAGCATAAAAATCTGTTTAGACCGATTTAAATAAATCAGGCGTGGCGGTATATCAGAGCTAAATGTGTCGAGTGTTCTTTTTGCAAAAGAGATCGGGTTCGATTCCTGTCTCAGTCAGAAGCATTTGCTTGGACGTGTAAACTGTATGCAACGTGCTTGCATCGGAACGTGAAAGCAAAAGCGGCGTTTAGTTCTACGCCATGTTTTAAGCGCTGCCACTCGCACGAGGCTCGAGTTGCCCAATGCGAGTGTGAGCGTGTGCGGCGGCGTAAGATCTAGTACAGCCCAACCCCAACTCATTTTTAATTACGGTACATAATGTATGCATATGTTACCGGCCAAACCCGATTTCAGGACAAACTAGTTTAGCCTAGGCTAAACTAGTTCCGTCGACATAGGATGCAAGGGCGAGCGAAGGGCACCCCGAGGTTCGGTTTGGTTAGGTTACTTTAAACCCTTTACACAGAAATAGGGGCCCCGCGAAGCGGGGCTCCGTCGACATAAGATCCAAGGGCGAGCGAAGGTAATCCTATCGCGTATAGGAAGAACTAGTTTAGCCTAGGCTAAACTAGTTTGTCCTGAAATCGGGTTTAGCCGGTAACACATACAACATACTCGGTTCATTACAATCATAGGTACCTAATGTCTGACCGCGTATTTTGCTAAATTACATGTTCCATGTTCATTTTGTATTCAGGAATGTTGTGGATATCTTTATTTATTGAGAAAAAACTCACTTACAAAATAATTATAAAATTCCTTTATTAAAGTAATTTTTACGAGGCGCAAGCCCCACAAAACCACCCGAAATATATGAAGATTGCTCATAAAGATGAATGAATATACCTAGTGCTAGTAGCTTACTACTAACACAACTTAATTGCTAAAGAGCCGTGGGAAAGCTTGAGCATGCACACAACGGTTGTCTTCAATCTAAACGTAGGTTCCTCGAGAATCCGGGGGTATTGCACGGTCTCCTACGAGGCGGCCTGCGTACTGGCTGGATCCCCGCCCTGGGACCTGGAGGCGAAAGTACTCGCGTCGCTGTACCTACCGGTGGCGCGAGGAAGCGCGGGCGCGAGGCGAGTGGCTGATGCAGCGCCATATGGAGCTGCGTCCGTCACAGCTTCGCGAGGTCCTGGTGGCGGAATGGCGGGACAGGCTTTCACGCCCTACCTCGTCAATATCGAGGCGGTCCGGCCGGTACTCAAGCGCTGGCTCAGAAAAAGGCACGGCTCCCTGTCTTTTCTGGTGACGCAGGTGCTCTCGGTGCATGGTTGCTACGGGAAGTACCTGTGTCACATAAACAGGGAGCCGGACACCCGGTGTCATCACTGCGTCGACTGCCAGGAGGACACGGCATGGCATACGCTGGCGGAGTGTGCCGCTTGGGAGGAGCCGCGCCGTGCCCTCTTCTCAGAAGTAGGCAGTGACCTGTCGCTGCCCACCGTGGTCGAGTCGATGGTGGGCAGCGAAGAGTCCTGGGACGCGGCGGTTTCTTTTTGCGAAACAGTCGTCTCGCAGAAGGAGGGCTGCGGAAAGGGAAAGGGAGAGGGAGATCTCGTCCACTCACTTGGCCCGCAACAGGCGCATCGGGCGTCGGCGGAGGGCGGACAACGCCCTCTTCCAGCCCCCCTAAATGGGTCCAGGGGTGACGGACTCGGGGACGTCTGTGGCCCGCATACACTAGGACCTGAGGTGGTAGCGCGTAGTGTTCCACGCGCAGCCCTCTTAGACGTCGCGTGGGGAGTCAAACACCTCACTCCCTCTTCTGACCCGAGGAGCGAGGTTGCGGAAGGATCGTACGTTCCCGCGACCCCCGGCGTAGGTGTGAGATGGAACACCGGGGTGGTTTTTAGTCAGTAAGAGTCTGACAGACACCACCACCCGCCCCAGGGCGGCGGACACCCATGAGGATTTTTCAACCCGGAAACAAAAAAAAAAAAAAAGGCTCCCCGAGAAAGTCCAACGTTGCGCTGATACAGATCAAATGATGTTACTGAATAATAGTAGTATTATATCCTACTCATGTAATCAATGTTCATAATGTTGCAGGTTTTGTGCATTACAAAATTCGAGACGTCACTGGAAAATTGTATTGTTATGTATTGAAGTATATTTTTGGAATACGGTGTGTTTTAACACTGCTAAATTACATTGCGAAGCTAATGTGAATTTGTAAATAATTTCACAATGAAGCCATTCAGCGTACACCCTTCAAGTTGCTCCTGCATTAGTTGTATATATCGGAGCAGATCCAAGGAACCCAAAGTTCAACAAATAATAAAGGGAGGGACCGATATTGACAAACTTTATTACGGTAAATTTTTACCGTTACGAGAAAGGAACCTGCTTGAAAAATTGATAAGAACTCGCGACGTCTACGATGACGTGCGAAATCAATTATTATCAAGTGCAAGCAGTGATCAGACAAGTCAAGAACATAAAAGGAGGAGACGAGACGAACTAAGTATTGACAAAAATAGTGCGGTATTAGAAATGTCTGATCTAGTTGATAGAGGGCAGATGGGATCTGCAAATACAAGCAAATTAAATAGTTGCTGTAGCTGTTGCTCTTGTGAAACTTTGAGGAAAATTAGAAAACGTATGGAAAAGGATAAGTATAAGCATCCCTGTGTTCACAGACATATTGTGGCTTGTGAAGACATAGCTAAGTTTTGTGCTGAAGCTGCAGAAAAGGGTAGAAAGCGACGAAACAAACTTAGTACAAAAATAAGTTCAAAAATTGAAGCAGCACGTTTGAAAATGAAAAAAAATCTATCTGAACCTTGTACATGTACATTATCGCTGAGTGGTGTGGCAACGCGCTCATCAAAAGCTTATAGAAAACTTCGATCAAAAAGGAAGGCGGCAGAAAGCGCTCAGGCTCGAAAAGTTGTCACAATAGACCAAGAAACTAAAATGGCCAAGCTGCCAAGAAAACCACGAAAGAACGTAAAATATATACAAAGTAGCACTACAAAAGACAGTGGGACAGAAGTGAGAAGTCTAAAAGCCTTTAAAATAAAAAAAGATTCTATATTACTGTTTAAAGAAAAGTTGCTGAAAAAACGAACCTATGAGGAGAATCAAGACGTGGAGTGTGAACCAGGAACTTGTAATACATATGAATGTATACCTGAAGAATGTTTCAGAAAGATTAAAGCTAAAGGCGTTGGAGCTACGAGGAAAAGAAAATATCATACCCGACATTCTGAGACAAGAAGAGACAGATCTCATATTTCAATGAGCTCCCGAACCAAAAAAGTGAGAATACGAGACTTACAGGTTCAAGATGGACCTGGTCCTAAATCTTCTCAGACAGAGACTACAATCCTTAAAACCAAAACAATGCCATCGTTTTCGAAATCGGAAATAAAAGGAAAAAGGTATGATTCACCAAAACAACGGCAAAGATTTGAGAAAGGAACTGGAAAACGAGATAAAACATATAAAAGAACTAAATCGTCTACCTCAATGACGTCTATTCCAAAATCGAAAACAAAAGCCCAATCAGATATAAAAGAAGAGAAAGTTGCACCTAAAGTGAAACCCAATGCCAAGCTACAGGTGGTGGGAAAAGATAAGAGATTAGAAGAAAAAGGTATACGGGTGCAACTTTCACCTCAATCTAATACGGCCACTTGTGAATGTAAACTTACCACAAAATCTACTTCCTCATTAACATCTGTTCCAAAGCAGAAAACTTCAAAATCTCATTCTAAACGTATCAAAAGTCATGAAGTAGCTTCACCACCTACACGACACAAAAGAGCCCGTCAGAAATCTAGACTTGAATCATACCAGAATTTCATGGAAACAGACTTACGAGAACCCACAGAATACGTTAAAGCTAAAAGAGAAAAACGTATAAAACCAACTCACGGTAGGATAAAACAGCACAGCAAACACAAGCATAGCAATACGCAATTTACTGGAACTTTATCCGAAGGAAGTCAAGAATCTTATTTGCAAGAATCTGCCAGTCAAGCAAAAGATGTGCCATTCCCGAGGGAATGTGAACCCTTAATGTGTATACCATATGAATGTGATCCTGAAAAATGTGCCCAGATATTTAAATTATCAAGATCCAAATCTCGAGGTAAATCTGTTATGACGGGTATGGATCGCTTAAGACGTAAATCGGTAGGAAATGCCGCCTTTTCTCAGAAAACTTCTCAAAAAACAAGCTCTAGATCACGCACAAAATCTAAAGATAAACAATCAAAAAGTGCGGAAATTTTTATAAGAAAACCAAAATACGTTTCAAAAGAACTACCTCCCCAAATAGTGGAAAACTGCTATCCCGATAGACAAGCTGTCAAAATTACATCTAGTTTCAGTTTTGACATTGAATTTTATAAAGACCTTCCTTGCGTGAATGACGATGAAAAGAAAGATTTGGTATCAGGACACGAAAAGAAAATTAAACAAAAAGAGCGTCGAAGAAAGTATAAGGATCGTGGAACTGGATATATCAGTTCTCAGCAAAATATATCATCTCAATCTAGGTCATCACAATCATTTAAAAACATCCAAGCCGGACACAGATTAAAACGTTGCTTTTGCACTCTAAAACTACTGCCAAAGAAAAAACAAAAATTAAAGCATGTGGTATCGAAGAGGACATTGTTAAAATTGCATAATAAAGAACTTGATATGGGACCTCGAAGAAAACGAACGCCAACGAAACCTTCAGGAATTACTTACGTGGTTTCACCTGTTACATCTACCCAAACCTCACTTCTACCGTACAAGTGTGAACCATATTTCTGTCCGCCTGGCGAGTGCGACCCTTATCAATGCGCAGAAAGAATCAAACAACGCAATGGTCGAGCTACTAGGCACATGTCTAAAGATACAAATACTACTGTTACTTCGAAAAAGTCTATAAGAGCTTCTACATCACAGTCCTTATCTAAATCGACATCAAAACCCTGTGACTGCCAGACGTCAAACGTAGGAGGTTTAGGTGACAAATCAAAGAGACCAACAAATGAGAATAGACAAATAAAACACAAAGGGAGGCATTTCCCGTCACCAAACGTAGAACGAAAAGTTTTAGAAAAACAAGCAGTGCGGATAGGTTCAAATTTTAATTTTAATATTGAATTTTCTAAAACAAATATCAATGAACAAGAAGGTGCAGATATATTGAAATCTGACAAGTCAATGAAAAGGCAGAGAAGGCATTTGCAAGAAAAAGGAATAAAGGCTAATAAACCTCATGTTCATCATGAGATTTCGGAAACAAACAAATATGATAAAACAAAGCATACCAATACCGAAACCCTTTTGCAAAGGTGTCTTTGTACGCTAAAGTTACTGAAAAAAAACAAGAACAAAGGAGAAAGGCTTTCACCTTGGCGGAATAGAAATGAATATGTTATGCACATGCAAAAGAAGTCTGTTACAACTAACAGAGCAGAGATTTGTTATAACCCTGAGCGATCAAAGCTTTTACCTTATGAATGGGAGCACGGCTTATGTATTCCTAAAGAATGTGATCCAAATAATTGCGAAAAGCTTATAGAATTGCGTCATATGCTATTACAGCAGAAATATTCAAATTTCTTCTCTGGTGATCTTGGATCTCGATCAACATTTAGTAAAACATCGAGAACCGTAACTTCTAAGTCTCGAAATACTCAATCTTTTACTGAATGTCCTCAAAAGGTTAAAAAGAGAAATCAAGACTATAATGAGATCAATATTATGCCGAGTCACTCAAAACAACGAGTAATGCGAATTGTTTCCAAGTCGAGTTTAAAAATGTCGCACTACAAAAGCAAATATAATTTTATAACTTCTGAAAATATTATAAATCATGAAAATACCCAGAACAAAGTTAAATTATACTCAATAGGGTCTCAACAATTAAAATGTCCTGCCCATCAAAACTCAATAGACGTAGAACGTAAAGAAAAGGGAAGTTACGTTTTTTCCGCGATTAAAAGATGTTTCAGTACTTTTAAGTTTCAAAAGAAAAGAAACAAGGCGGGACTGGAAAACAATGATGTCATAAGTGAAAGTATAAAAAAATCATATCCGTTACAAAATTCTCAGATATGCGAATATAAAAGTACTCGTACACGGTTAGGTAAACTCCCTTATGGTTTGAACAGAATGTGTGATCCTCCTGAGTGCCACGAAGAAAGAAAGCATCTCGAGGTTAAAGGATTACACGATCACTACGTCAGCACAGATAGACATAAAAGAAAATCGGTCATGAGTCTAACTACAAGCGATTTAAGTGGTACTACAATGGCAAAAAATACTGAATCCAGATTATTAAAACGTAAAACAGAAACAGACCAGAAAGTGAGGGATAAACAAAGCGATATAAATGCTGCAAGTTCCTTTTCACCTTCACGTCAAGCAGCCCGTAAAGGATCTAACTTTAGTATCAATCAAGAAATTTCAAAATATCGTTTTATGCATCGAGTAGAAAAGAATAATACAGTTAGTGATATATCAACAGTCAGCAGAATGACTGATAAAGGTACGAAAATTAAACAAGTTGCTTTACAACATGACCTTTTAAAAACAGCAAATGAAATTGGAAACGAAGTCAAGGCATCCAGCGTAATATTTTTACTAAAGAGGTGCTTCTGTAGACTGGGTCTTCAAGAGAAACACAAGCCAAATAATGAAGCTCGTTGGCATCAACCCATAACGACGCAATTTGTACAAGTCGAACAAAACAGACATGATATAACAAAACCAGGATCTAAAGTTCTAAACAAGACGTTGTATGGAGGAGAACCTTTAAAATTAAAGTTACCAGAAGGTGATCAGCACTTTAGAGAAAACCTTATTGGGAATCAAAGTGCCAAACATTTGCCAAACAGTCGTTCCTTTTCAAGACGACCCCATGTTAGGTCTCGTATTGAATTCAATTTTGATAAAATGAGAAGCTTACTGAATACACAGAGGATTAATCCATTTTATCGATCATTTTATGCGTTGAATGTAAAAGTCTCTAAATCGAAAACAAATATATCGCAAAATAAGTACAGTGCCCTTAAGGACAATGAAAGGAAACCTGATAAATGCCCACCAAATGAATGCGATCCAGTAGACTGTTCAAGGAGAGTTAAGTGGTTAAAACGTCGTTCCAGAGTTTCTGATACCATCAGTCAGGAATCTCTGTACAGTTGCTATAAAAAGTGTAAAAAAGAAAATAAAAAAAAGAAAGGACCGGGTAAACCTTTTACTTTTGGATCTGATTTAAGTATTAAAGCGGGAGTTTACAAAGACACAGATCCATACAAAAGTCAACGTTGCCCAGCCATTCGTTTGGGATCAGATGTACGTCTTAACTTTAATTTTTTGAAAGAACCACCACCACGTGGTGTTTATCATATAGGACCCATACCATACCATGCGAGAAAAGAAGCTAAACGAAGTCATCCCCAACCTGCTGACTTGCAAATTTATAGGGAAACTCAAAGTAAGGTTACAGGAATATCACATATTATAAAAAGATGTTTTTGCGCCTCTAAATTGAAAAGCGCTACTAAAAGTGATATAAACCAGAATAGAGATGAAACCACGACGGTTAAAGGTAAGTCATGGAATCAGACGCTGGGCCCGGTATAAACCGGAATAGCAGATTGTTATACAAGGGTCGAAAGGAATCAATTCCTATATGAGGCATTTAGACGCCCGAGCGCAGCGAGGGCGGCTATAGCCCGAGTAGGAATTGATGACTTTCACCCGTGTTAAACACTCTACTTTTCATTTCGAATATAAGGAAAGTAAAAAGTAGTAGTTTTTCTAAAATATTTATTGATAACAATAACATGCAAAATTTTTGAATTTCGGTACAGCTTACAGGGTAAGTATCCCGCCAAATAATACTATTGTCTTTTTTTATTTTAAACTAGCTGCGCCCCGCGGTTTCACCCGCGTAACTTTCGATCCCGTGGGAATATCGGGATAAAAACTATCCTATGTCCTTTCCCGGGACTCAAACTATCTCTATACCAAATTTCATCGAAATCGGTCAAGCCGTTTTCATGTTATGTCGTGACAACGGAAAACGGGTTTCATTTTTATATACACACATCAAAAGTGTCTAGGGATCAACATATATTTTTGTAATAACTTTTCTCCTGATTGATATTCATTAAAATTTTCTTTAAGGATTCATCAAATAAAGTGTTTTCGTTTGTCACAGTAACGATAAACCAAGTCACCTTTGCATTAATAAAGAAATTTGCCATTTTCCTAATAAAGGGATTTTTGACATTTGAACCACTAACACAAAAGTTCGAAAAAAAGACTGAAATAACAGTTTTCTTTAAAATTTTCTTGGGTAACTTAAACAATTAATAATCCGTGTTTCTACCGCGAACACTAACAACACAAGAACATCGGTTTGGCATACTCAAAATGAGTTCATCCAAATCACGCTGTGGAATGGCCGCCCATGTTCGTTGCAACAACAAAAAAAGGTCTTCTTGCGACTGGATACCCTCCATATTCGGCAGAGCTCTTCTCTGTAGCATATCCCATGCATGCTCAATCCGGTTCAAGTCTGGCGACTGAGCAGGCCAGGGCAGGACATTGATGTTAGCTGCGGTGAGAGTCTGTCTTACAACTCTTGCGGTGTGCGGTCGTGCATTATCATGCATTAACTGAAATAAGGGACCGATTTGCACTTGTAGAGGAACGATGACGTCTGATACAATCGTCTCAGCATAAATTTGAGCGTTGAGGTTGCCTCTGATCCAAATCAACTCAGTTCTTCCGCCGATCCAAATACCCGCCCATACCATGATGGTTCCACCACTATAAGGATGGACTTCCTGGCAGGATTTTAATCGCTGTTGGCGTCCAGGGGTTCTCCAGTGTCGTATACGTCTTGTATCCGGTCTCATACCAAAACGAGACTCATCAGAAAAGCACACGAAACGCCATTGTTCTTCTGCCCAATTTCTGTGTTCAAGAGCCCATTGATATCGAATCCTACGATTGTGCATTGCTATAGGTGGTACCCGTAGCGGTCTTCGGGAATGAAGGTTCACTTCATGCAAGCGGTTTCTGACTGTTTAGTCGCTAATTAAGTTCCCTGAAGAGTGATGAAGCCTCACGGCTAACATCATGGCGGTTATTGTTGGAGCTCTTCGAGTTAAGATTTGAATGTATCGGTCTTGTCTCCGTGTGGTGCAGCGATACCGTCCTCCATGGCGCTCAGCCACGGTACCAGTGCTTCGGTAACGTGTCCAAAGTCGACTGATAACACTCTGACTTGTATTCAGAGCTAAAGCCACAGTACGTTGCCGGGAACCAGCTTCTATCATTCCCACGGCTCTGAGCATTTCTTCCCTGCTTAAATGACGTCGCCGCTCCATAATAACGTTGGTTTTAATCAGTAGTAGGGAAACAGTAGCACTAATAATGTCTTCAATGCGTTGTATGTTTTTATAGGGAAAATATTGACAGCTGATTTTCATCTTTTACTCGAATTTGATTCACAGTTCCTGATTCAAATTATGAAATGCATCAAAAAGGATCCATATAAATTTATAAAATCATAAATTTATTACAAAGCCACATCTCAATCTCAAGAAATCCGCATAAAAATGCTTGATCCCTAGACACTTTTGATGTGTGTATATAGATATGGAACACACCGCGTCATCGCGTCATCGCCGCGGGCTGTGCCGCTTAATAGGTTTTTTTTTTTAAATTCATACTGGCTATTTATACACTCACAAGACTGCAGCATTTTTCTTAATTTATGTAAAAAATTTCGTAGCTGACTACAGTTCTATTTTTAAAATTCATTCCCACCCTAAAGAGGGAAGTAATTACTACGAGTCTTTCCCGCCCTGTGGTGGGAAGCAGCGTCTTCCACCCGCTATTTGGATCAAACAAACACTACTTTCCAAGTATGAGAAATGAAAAGAAAATTGTGCAACATTGTTTCAACAACATATTTGTGTTGCGGAAAACAACGTTGCTGGCCATATGGAATATTGCAGTGTTGCTGGCAATATGCTTATTCTGAGATAAACAAAAGACCATCTCGCAACATCAAATGTTGCCGAAAACAATGTTGCGTGATTCTGGCTCAACATTGTATCCGCAGGGCTTTACTTTGCGAAAACCTATGACATACAAAATTTTGTGCAATAACAATATTTAGGATACGTATGATTCATTTTAAAATTTAAATTCCCACTATAGATGAAACGTTCAGTTCACTTTAAATAATTGTTAAATAAAAAATTTCGTTCTAATCTCAGATGATTTAAATTGCAACAAAAGGCTTTTCCGTGATAACAAAAACCAGATTAAGTATTAAATTTTCTTTGGTGGTTTTTTCCGTATCATTAATTTTCCATAGAATCATGTTTCCGAAATTAGAAACAAGCAAGCGTGCAACCCAACATGCAAATAGGCAAACACGCACACAAGCAAGCATGCATTAACACCACTTTATACATAATATTGTAATATTCCATAACATTATAAAGCGTTAAAGGTGCAAAGGCTAATAAATGTTTCTTTCTCGGTTTTGGTACAGATAACCCAAGATACAAGTCCACTACACGTCTTTCCTTTATAAAAGAGAAGAGAAAGAGGGATTTAGAAGCAAAATCCGTTCAATATAACGATTATTCACAACAGAATCGCAAAAAATCTCGTAAACCTACAGATAGAAATAATGTATCATTTTGTACTAACGTAAATTGTGTGGAATTTTACAACGATCGAAATCAATACAAAAGTAAATTGAATCGAGCACAAGAAAGAGGAGAGGGCGATGTGGGAAAACAAAAAGGTATATTCGAATGTTTGTGTTACGGAGACGCTAAACTGGGAAAGAAAAAAAGGAAGAAAGTAAAAAAACTCGATGGGCGATCAAAACTCGCGCAAGGCACAAGTGAAAATACCGAGCAATACCAACCTATTACGCCTTATTCAAAGAACAAAGTAA
Organism: Amphipoea oculea; assembly: GCA_945859645.1. Classification (NCBI taxonomy): domain Eukaryota; kingdom Metazoa; phylum Arthropoda; class Insecta; order Lepidoptera; family Noctuidae; genus Amphipoea; species Amphipoea oculea. The sequence continues at coordinate 6,367,827 of OX243868.1, forward strand.
AAAATCTCTATGGCCAATCAAAACTCGCGCAAGACACAAGTGAAAATACCGAGCAATACCAACCTATTACGCCTTATTCAAAGAACAAAGTAAAAAATCTCTATGGCCAATCAAAACTCGCGCAAGACACAAGTGAAAACACCGAGCAATACCAACCTATTACGCCTTATTCAAAGAACAAAGTAAAAAATCTCTATGGCCAATCAAAACTCGCGCAAGACACAAGTGAAAATACCGAGCAATACCAACCTATTACGCCTTATTCAAAGAACAAAGTAAAAAATCTCTATGGCCAATCAAAACTCGCGCAAGACACAAGTGAAAATACCGAGCAATACCAACCTATTACGGCTGGTTCAAAGAAAAAAGTAAAAAAACTCCATGGCCGATTAAAACTTGCCCAAGGCACAAATGAAAACATCAAACAAAAGCAACATATAACGCCTGGTTCAAAGAGAAAAGTAAAAAAATTCGGTGGCCGATCAAATACATGCTTGTGTCCAAAACATTCAGCTTCATTCGAATGTTTGTGTTACGAAGACGCTAATCTGGGAAAGAAAAAAAGTGTAAGAAAAGGAAAGAAAAAGAAACTAAAGCCAAAAGTGGACAATACGCCGCTATTTGATATGACGGTCAACAAAACTAATATGAAAATAGTAAACAGAGAAGAAGTACTTAAAAATTTGGGATCATCTGGCAAAGAGTCTAAAGCAATGAAGAAAGCCCGAAAAGGTAAGCAATTTTTTAAGACATTTTTAATTGTTTGGTACAAAACTTTATTTTTTTACGAAATTCCACGTGGGAAATGCCTGAGGCATTAAGTCTGCTTCATACACCTCTATTTATTTGTGTGCTGAAGTTAAAATTACACGCAGCGCCGCCCGGGCCCCTCGCCCCGTCCCGCTGCCAGTGTCTGCATTCCTGGCGAAGCCCCTACAAAAGGAATCCGCTTACGTCACCGCGAGTGCCCCAGAAGCTCCTAGTATGAAGCCTATGCCAAAAAAAAAGTAATTAAAAAAATTAAAAAAACCCGACTGCAACCTTATACTAAAACTAACTGAAACGCTAAAAACAAGCCCATTTTAAATTAAATAAAAGTTGGAAGCAGGCGGGGCCCATACCATTATTATAGTTTCAAACTCAAATGGGTCCCGCCTGCTTCCAACTTTTATTTAATTTAAAATAGGCTTGTTTTTAGCTTTTCAGTTAGTTTTAGTATAAGGTTGCAGTCAGGTTTTTGAATTTTTTTAATTACTTTTTTTTATGTCCAGCTTTTTAGTTTACAAATGTGAATGATTTCGCAGACGATTTAGATCTTGATACGTGTTTTTTTGCGATTTGTCACTTTGAATTACTTTTAACCATATAAGTTGTATATATTTTTGTAATTACCTTTTAAAACCCTTTATTATGATACCCCACTCGATAGGTTTTGAGAAAAAAAATTTTTTTGAAGGCATAATATGGCGCCAAAAATCCGCCATTTTGTTTTTTTTTTAATTTTGATATACCCAGTGTCACTCTCACAGTCAATACAAATCTAACGACACCTCTCAAGCTAAAATCCATCGAGCCGTTCAGGCCACAGAGCGTGCCAAACAATTATACAAACATACTCTCGAAAAACATAACCCTCCTTCTGGCGCAGTCGGGTAAAAAGGCACCGAATAAGGCTGATGATGAGGGTTTGGTGATGATGCAAAGGAGGAAGCGCCAATCGCGAACTAACAAGAACCGCTGCGGCAAAGCTACTACGGAGCCCGAAGTCAGCTTACGTGCCGCAAAGCCGAATACACTGGTGTGCATTTCCCTGTGTGCATCTGAGTACGTGCGCCAGAAGTCGAGGTACACGCCGAGGGTGCAGTTACTGGAGTCGCACCGCAACGTCAACTTCAAAGCGTTCGTGGTGCGCGTGCCGACTTGCTATCTGCCCGTCGTCTTGGAAGAAGACTTCTAGCCGCAGGACATGGTGTTCCGTCGCTTCCGCGGACAAGTACCTATCACAGAACTGCACATGAGTTAACTAGTGAAGTACTGTTTTATAATAATAAAAATATGTATGTTTAGGTTAAGGTATTTATGTATAGGCCTGCGTCGCCTGAAATAAATAAATAACGTAACATATGACTCACGCTTGTATGGGAATACCTACAAGCGTGAGTCTTATGTAATGTTATTTGGAGGTCCGGCAAAGGTGTATTGTAACACCCAAATATTTAAATAAATACATAATTTATTGTCACTATGACCTATAAATATATAAATAGCAGATTTGGGCCCGGAAGATTATAAAAAAAAATATCGGTGTTTTTTAGGGTTCTGTACTTCGAAAGGAAAAAACGGAACCCTTATAGGATCACTTTGTTGTCCGTCCGTCTGTCTGTCTGTCAAGACCCTTTTTCTCAGGAACGCGTCAAGTATCAGTATCAAGCTGGAATTTATATCAAATACGTCTACTGTCTCTTAGAGCTTTGAAAAAATCAAACTTCTAAGCCAACGCAATCAAAAGATTTTATGCCGCAAATTTCCGCAAATTTTCGACACTCGCAAGGGAATCAAAACCTACAGGGTACTTTCCGTGAACTCAGAGTCTTTGAAATTTGGTACGAAGCAACGTCTTATAATTCAGATAAAGGAAAATTTGCGAAAACCGTAAAGTTTTAGTTACATTATACTGGGTGAAATTGAAAACATGCGACAAATCGAAATGGAAGGTTGTACTCATCATTATGAACATTTTTTACTATAAGACCAAACCTAAATCGCGATAAAAAAATCAGCTGTTCCCTACATTTTATGTTCGCATAACTCGTCAAAATGTAGGGAACAGCTGATTTTTTTTTCGCGATTTCAGGTTTGGTCCCATAGTAAAAGTTGTTCATAATGATGAGTACAATCTCCCATTTCGATTTGTCGCATGTTTTCAATTTCAACCTGTATAGTAGGTAAAAATATTTTTAATAATTTTGAACTTACTACCCCTTTCCTCATTAACGCGTAGAGGATTAAATTGAAATTCATATCAAATACTCAGGTCTATTATATCTTTAATTTAAGCTGTAACAAAATCCAACTTCTTTGTCAACGCAATCAGAGTTTCCACGCACCGAGGTACAAACCTGTATTTGTACGGAACCCTCGGTGCGCGAGTGCGACTCGCACTTGGGCGGTTTTTTTCTATTAAATTCTAGCCAGTGCTTTCGCAGCAACGGTTCTCAACTGCCCACGGAAGGACTTTTTGCACGACGCAAATGTCAAATGCTCATTTTATAGAGCTGAAGCTCGAGCTAAATAAAGATTAAAAAAAAAATCATGAATTTCGATTCTTTTTCAGAACAAATTATTATCGATTGTGGATTTTATCATGTTAACTTGGGAATAAGTCTCTCTGTTCATTCATTTATTTATTTGACATAACTTACTAAGATTATTGTAACATTATAAAATGAAAAGTAATTAGTTAATGTGTACCATTTAATGGTAGATTAGATAAAAATACTTGTTCATAACTTTGTGGCGGTTTTGAGTTCCTAGTTGCCTACGCGAATGCCCTGCAGATCAGAAACCGTCGTGCGACGGGTCATTGAGCTCCCTTAAAACCGGCCATTTATTTAGGAGAGAAATATTGTCACAAACATTTGTGTCTATAGGAAAACATGCAATTTTTCTGCTGACTTTTTAAAGTGGACAAGACTCGTTTGTACAAGATTCTATGCGCTCAGAATTGTATATATCGTCCATTAATATCTTATCGAAGATATTTGTCACCGAACACTCACAATTTATATGGGTTTTATTATTATATCCTATCGAAGATATTTGTCACCGAACACTCGCAATTTATATGGGTTATATTATTATAAGAAACTTTGTTGTCACAAAATTTGTCTAAAATTTCAGCTCGACGTTTGTACAAATCTTGTTTCTTGCTATTTTTGTCAATCATCGCTTTTACGAATTGACAGTACATGTTGTCGCTATTTAGTATCGAAGTGCTTTAATTAAAAATTACAGGAACTGATGGACGCTAGTGATGGCGCCAAACACATGGCCGAATTCTGGGCCGAGTACATTTAGATTGCTATCGACACGCTAAGAAGAAGAATTAAAACCATCATCACATCCAACAGCAATTATTTGAGAAACAGCATCGAATGCACATGTGTTGGTTACCATCGAATGCACATGTGTTGGTTACCATAACATCTTTAATATCTGTCATTGTCCTGCTTCCATTAAACAGTAATGGAATATAGTTTTCACCTATCTTACATTTTGATGTGCTTCGTTTACCTAACCCCTTCCAATTTTCTAGAAGAGATGGATTTTCTGAGAAAACTGATTCATCCTTGAACTCTTTTTTAACTATTTGTGATTTAATTTTCCTTGGTTTATTTTTTCTTTTGATGATTCTTGGTGATGAGGTATTTATCAAATTTTTTTTAATCATTGCCGTTTTGACTTCACCAGCCAAAAATTCTGAATGGTTTTTTAAAAACTCATCAACTCTGTCTCTGGCTCTTTTTGGGAATACTACAGAGGTATATTTTTATCGTTTTAAAATAACTTTCCACGTTGGATGAGGTGGCCACGGTATTGGTGGAGTTATAAACCGTCATCATTATATTAGACCATAGTGGGAGTTGGCTAGCTAAACGAGTTAGCGTTCGTATAAATGATGACATGTAAAATAAATTTTCATGACAACCGGGTTCATCATCATCATCCAGAGATACTAACAAGTTTGCTTTGTCGATTTGATCTCTGTACCATTTAAGGACATTCGAAACTTCTATTAAAGGAAGCATATCTTCTGATGAACGATCTTTGCTTATAATAGTTTCATTAAAAATGGAATACGCATTTGCTTCAGTTTCTTCATTTGAAGTGCTTGTATCTGTTACTTCTTTGTTCGTTGTGATAATATTTTTGAGTCTGTTTATTGCGGTTTCGCATCTTGACCCTGTATTTATGAATTTATGAAGCCAAACTGTTATTACATCTGCGACCCCGTCTTTTGAGTGATTATAATTATCTAATGATTTAATAAACAGGATACATTTACAATAAAAAGCTTTCACTCGAGAGCCTACATTTTGTAAACAAGATAAATTATACACTGTTTTCACGAAGTGGCTAGTATCTAAACGTATAATTATATGTTTCTTTTGGCGTTTTAGCGTCCGAATTCAATTTATTAAACGATGAAGTTAAATAATCTTTCGTGGACTTGTAAGGAGTATATGCTTTAACCGCTGCTCCAATTATAGCAGCAGAGTCATCAACTATTACCTCGTTGGGTGCACTTTTTTGCCAACCAAGCTTCTAACCACTTGTATATTGTATTCAAACTTTGATTTTCAGATAACATTTGCATAACAGGTACACTCCTTCCATTGTTTGTGTCATACAGTACTCCTGAATATACAACATTATTTTTAGTATATGCGAAACCCGAAACATGTGTCTAGTATTTTTATGTAAAGAATCTATGTACAAAATTTCAAAACTGTATCATGAATAATCACAAAGTTATAAGCTTGTTATGTTACCTGTTTGTCTGTACGAAAACATGCTCACCCGCACCGCGTGCCTAAACGTACCGCGCGGCGATTGTATTGTAATTAACTGGTGATAACATTTTCCATCACACTTGCAGGCTTTGGACTGTCGTAATGGTCAAGTGTAGGTAGTTATTATAATGTACTTTATTCGTAAATAAATGCAGCCGTAAGCTACGAATAAGTAAATACTTATTCGTAAGCCGTAAGTGATACAATGTAGTCAATGCGATTTGTTGCACCTTATGTCAACCACTTAAAGTTCAAAGTGGATGAAAAGTGTTAAACATCGCATTACTTAACCACAGCAGGCTGTAGGTACAAATAATAACTTTCTACAATTAACCATCTTGGCGTGTTTAAAAATGTTAATCATCACGGCAAAGCATTGTGTTCCACGATACTCTGATTGCTCCTCGTACCGCCGCACTGCCAGGGATACGTTATCACTGTTATCGTTGTTTCTGTGTACTGGACGTTTGTGTATGAGAAAGTCATGGTTACACGACACTTTTTACATACGATAGGTAAGTACACGATCAACCGAAACACAACTGTAAGGTCCGCGGCGGCCGCGCGCTCGCGATTGTGCAGTTGGACCCACGCGACACGTGCGCGCCAACCTGTAGTACCCGGGCGACTGAAGGGGTTGCTGCACCCCCGCCCCGGTCGCCCCGCTCGCTGTGCGCCCGCGCCGCGCTATTGTGCGCGTATGGTAGATAACTACCTACTTAGTCGCTCCTCGGGGTGTCCAACTTTTAACCTTTTTTAAATATTTTTGGGCCAAAATATAACATGGGGTAAAAATTATGGGAATCGATTCAGTTACTTATTCTGAACAAACTATATTCAGGTTTCGCATATACTAAAAATAATGTTGTAGAAATATGTGTTTTGTGATGACTTTTTCATTTGACGGACCAGTCTCTCTTACAATACTGCCGGTGGCATCTAAACTCATAATAGTTGGTTATAATTTTGAATAGGATTCATAGTATCGTTCTTGAGCTGGTGACCAATAGTGCAAATAAAAAGGGTACAAAGCAATATGTCTTATCAATGCGTTATAGGGAAATACTTGTGTCATAATCCACAAGGCCAAAATAGGATGATTGTGATAGTACTGACTCTGTTTATATTCATACCAGCAGCGCCCCGCGGTTTCACCCGTATAAGTTTCCCGTGGGAATATCTAGATTAAAGCTATCCTATGTCCTTTCCCGGGACTCAAGCTATCTCTATACCAAATTTCATTTAAATCGGTTCAGCGTTTTAGGCGTGAAAAGGTAACATACAGACAGAGTTACTTTCGAATTTATAATATTATATAGTATGGATTTTATTTGACGCAAACATCCCGCATTTGGCAGTATTGATGGCTCAGTATCTCCAACGGACGTACTTTCATCCGCTAACCTATTACGAACAACTATCGCAGATTCCGTTCCCGTTAAACTTTTGTTTTGACAAGTATTTAAATGTTTAATGGTGAATCCATATCTTCATTTCAGCTATTAAAAAAAGAAAAGCGGATGCACCAGTTATGGAAATACTAGTAGATAGCGGGAACGCAAGTATTATGAACTCTGACGAAGTTATTCAAAAAATAAACACTACAAATATTTTGAAAAAAGGCTTAAGACAAAAAACAAAGGCACCGATACAAACTAGAAAAAAAAGAAAGGAAAAGGAAACGTCGCAAACTAAGAAATCAGATAAAAAAGTGCGCGGAGCTGCGGTAAAGTCTCATGGTAGCAAATGTAAGTGTTGCTTTTGTCGCGGCATGACGAAAGGTAAAATACCACCTGGAGCACAATTGCCAATGCATACCAAAAAGTTAAGACCTTGCGTATGTGGAAGTGTTTTATGCAAAAAAGATTTGGATAGAATACATCACAATAGAGGGCCAGAGGTAAAAGTGAAAGTACGAAAATGTGTTTGTGGAAGTACTATATGTACAGAAGAGTCTTTAAAAACGCATGCATTACTCTTAGAGGGGGCGCGACGTGCGAAACGTGACAAAGTATTACTAAAGCAAGCTATAAAGGAAGAGAAATTATTTCAGAAAGCGAGAAAGAGACGTGCAAAAGAGCGAAAGCGAACTTTTAAAACAGAACAAAAAAGAAGAAAGAAACAAGATAAGCGTGACATGAAATCAGTCAAAAAAACCAAAAATGTGGGAGATATTAGTCTGATGGCAGACTCATTAATAGATTTAGGCAGTTTCGGCTCTAAGGCATTTTGCGACATTGCGGAATATGTGTGTAGATCTATTAGATACCCAAGAGACGCTGTCAATGACATACAAGACGCGATAAAAAAACCTGAAATTGCAGCGGATGCTATAGAGAAAACTTTCAAAGGCATGGGTTTAGTTTCAACATTCGCTAGAATTAAACAAAGATTGATGAAGATGCCAGCAGCAAAGGCGGCTATTAAAAACTTAGAAGCTTATCCTACAACAAACTATTTGATCCACATAGCTGATAAAAACCCTAAGAAACGAATGAAGAAGTTTAAAACTAAACGTACGAGAGAGCCACTTGATTTCCAATGTAGTCTATACATGGCATCTATGAGAAGGAGGCCTTGTTTGCGAATATATTACATGTGTCCGTGGTTTTACCCTCATTTTATGAGTTTGCTGAGTGTCTGGAAACAATTCATGGATATTCTTCTATTCCTATTAGCTGTTACAGTATGGAGTCCATGCATACTGTGTATGGAACTTTGCAGAGGTTGTGTGTGTTGCTGTATGTGTCAAGGATAAAGATAAATTATTATAGTTTTTTTCTTTATAGTAAAAATCTGGAAAAACTTAGCTAATTTTATTTAACTTTTGTCACATTCACGACCAAGTGCGATGCGACTTGCGACGTGATTTCGGTCAAGCGACGCGCGCGCGATTTCATGGCCACGACCTGTAAGTGGCTATGGCGACATGTCAAACCGAGCTCGCTGGTCACAACTGTCTAATGTCGTGGCCACCGCGGTGTGACCATTACATTTGATTCACTCGCGCGCCAAATCGCTCGTCACCTGTTTCCGATGCACGAGTACTAGGCGTTAATTAGTCGCTCTGCAAGTCGACTAGCGGTGACTGGTGGCACGGTCCAAACAACTTTTTTTCATTAGTGTTTTCCGCAGTCGCTGTTCCAAGACGCGTGTTGTAAGACGATACATTGTAACTTTTTGTCCATATTGCATCCAAACATACAAATTTTCATATTTATAACTAACCTTTCTGTAAAAAGTCAGAACGACATTTTTCACATATTTTTTCGAATTCGGTATGTTAGGTTACTTATTAAAATAAGTCCACGTATTACGGATAATTAGTTTATTTCACTGCAACTACAGTACAATTCACAACACATCTACTTTACTCAAAAATAACACAGGGATAGTCTTACATTTTTTTTTTCATAAAAGGGCGCGAACCCACTTACTTGATGAAAACGACTCCGTGTATTGTTTTTTTTTTGTTTTTATTTAACTTTTGTCACATTCACGACCAAGTGCGATGCGACTTGTTGACTTGTTTACAATAAGCAAAGAATAAAACTACATTAAAACACTAATTATGTATCGCATACATTGCCTCCGCATCGAACACCCTGTGCACTGTGGAGTGCACATCGCACACTTTGGGCACTCTGCATGGCACTCCTTGTGCGCTCCGCATCGCGCACCATGCGCGCTCCGCATCGCGCACCATGCGCGCTCCGCATCGCGCACCATGCGCGCACCACATTTCGCACCTTACTTGCCTCGCATTGCACACTTTGTGCATCTCATTAATTGTGCGTAACGCACCTTGCGCATTGTATGGCATATCTTGCGCATTGGCTATTCTATGCAATAAATGATAAATGATTTATTTTCTGTAAGTAGGTTTGTACAAACACTTTACACGTCAATCATATTTTTTTTTAAGCTAGACGAGGCGGCGTTTCCTATCTGACGTCTCTGAGTAGAAAGGCCGAAACAAACTCAGAGGTCACAGTCTCTTTTAAAGTCCAGACAAAATCTTGATCAGATCATGTGAAGACCATGTAGATTGGTGTCTAAAAAGGTCTTTTGAGGAAAGAACCACACAGATTGAGCGGACCTGTCCAGTCAGTGCACGCATTTGTCAAAAATCGTGCAGCTCAACTCAGAACTTGAGGAACTCAACGATTCGACGAACAATACCAAAGAAAGGACATTTGGGTAGGCCGCGTAAATTACTCAAACTGCCAGATCATGATTAAAACTAACTATACAAACAATACAATATTAGTTATGTATACAAAACTACCCAATACATGAGCTATGACTTGACCTTACGCCTCCTCAGCGCACTTTGCGCTGGCTGTTGATTAATTTACAATATAATTTTCAACACACTTGCTCATAAAATGGCTCTTAATGAACCGCTTTTAGGTGCATAATGCAGTGTATTAAAAACTCGTGCTTTTTCTTTACGTTACGGCACTAGTGATATAATGCCACAGACAATTATTTAATTTACTAGTCGGAAGTCGGAGATGTGCGTTTTTTTTTAAAAAAGAGACTTCATGCCAAAAGGAATCCGCGAGCCATATTTCACTTTTTTTTTAAATAGTCTGAATTGTACTTGGTCCCAAAATGAACTAAAATTTATTTACCGTTTTTTGTAATTTTCAGGTCAGTGTCAGGTTGTAACTTGATCAAAATATAATTCGCGACTATAACAGGTAGGTACCTACGTATTTACAGAATTATAATCATTAGAATTATTAATATCTTTCTAAGTTAGATTTGTTGCATAAGAACAATCTTCTTAAAGAACAAATCTAACTTAAATGTATATATATATATATTAATTATTGTAATGACTATAATTCCGTAAATTATACATATTATCTATTATAGTCGCGAATTACATTTTGATCAAGATACAACCTGATACTGACCTGCGAATTGCAAAAAACGTAAGAAAATTTGAATTTCGCGGTCTACTACTGCGCATTCACCTTAAATTGTCGGTCAGCCCTCCCGGAACCAAACGGAAAAGACCACTGGCGTTCTATTATTGCGGATTCTGACTGAATTAATTTGTAGGAACTAGGTGTTAAGACCAGTTGTTGTAAGGATATTGTGTCTCGGGTTTGCTTAGCATATTAGTTATTTTTTTGTTCACAGTCCAAATAGGTCGATACGTGTACGGTTGAGCTAGAGGTCATTAAGTGGTTCACCTCACGGACTCGCTATAGCGACTCTGGGAAATTGCTATTGTCTCATTGCAGGCGTTCAGCGGTACGACTATATAGGAACGGAGACAAGTTATGTGGGTGAATGCTGTAGTGTCAGGGAAAGGTATATTAATTTAGTGGCTCGCCACGTTGTTAGTATGTGTGCCTTAATTTTGTATAATTCCAATAAACTTGTATTGTGTAAGAAGGTACTTGTTTAATTGAATCTTTTCCTAGCAGATTATACCCTATAAATTTACTTTAACACGGTGGTGAGTTCAAATAGAAACCATAATCAGCTTGTTTCCAATTAATTTCTGTAAACTACTCAAGGACTGGGTGACAGTCTGAGGCAGGAAATCTGTGAATTTTTTGTCCATATTTCGTCTAAACATAAAAAAATTTTACATTTATAATATTAAGAGGATTATTTATACACTCTTTTGCAAAAAAAAACGGGCACCTAAGAAAATTTACGTTCCAAGTTTTTTCAGAATTCTGGCAATTTTTTTTTAAGTTTTCGATGAATTCTTTAAAACCGATGTATACGGCCAAACAATAAGAAGTGGTCGCCAATAAAGACAAGTAGATTTTCTTACTTTTTTAATTAAATAAAGTTACAAATGTAAAAACTTAATAATGAGTGTGACCTCCTCTTGCCAAAATCACAGCTTGAATCCTTCTGGGCATGCTTTCCACATGTTTTTAATAACGTTTTGAGGAATACGTTCCCACTCTTCTGCAATGACTCTTTTTAGCTCCCTGATGTTTTGTGGAGCAGGTTGCACTGATCTAACCCGTCTCTTTAGTACATCCCAGACATGCTCAATTGGATTGAAGTCAGGACTTCGAGCTGGCCAATCTAAACGACGGATCCCAACTTCTTGCATGTACGCTTCCACGTCGCCAGAACGGTGCGGGCGAGCATTGTCCTCCATAAAAATGGAGTCTTCCCCAAATGCAGTCAATGCGGGTTGTGCATATGGAATTAGGACTTCCATTATGTACCAGTGTGCATTTAATGTTCCATTTTCTATGAAAATTAACTCCGTACGCTCCGACGAATTAATTGCTGCCCAAAACATAACGGAACCTCCGCCATAAGGAGTGATTTCTTCGAAACACACTTCCGCATAGCGTTCCCGTGGTCTTCGCAGCACTCGCCGGCGTCGGTCCTCTCCACAAAAAGAGATTCTAGCTTCATCAAAAACAATACTTTATTCCAGTCCTCGAGAGTCCATGAAGCACAGTTTCGAGCAAACTGAAGTCGAGTAACACGGTGCTCATGGAGTAATTTAGTACCCCGAGCCGGGTGGTAACTCCTGATATTGGCAGCCAAAAGCCTCCTCTTGACCGTCCACAAGCTAACTTCTATTACTCTTACTTCTTCAAGGCTCTTCTTCAGGTCCACACTTGACGCCTTACGATTCCGCAATGCCTGACTCACCAAAAAGCGGTCATCTCTTGGTTCTGTGCATCGTTTTCTTCCCGAACCGGGTTTTCTTTTGACCGAACCGGTCTCTTATAATCGTTGCCAAGTCCTCTGGACAGTTGAACGACTCACATATAGCCGCTGAGACACGTAAGTTTGCGAACAACCTTCTTATTCATTTATTTATATATACTTTATTGTACACCACAAAAATACATAACATGAAATAAACACATCAAACACTACAAAATATACAATGGGCGGCCTTATTGCTTTCTGCGATCTCTTCCAGGCAACCTTGGAATGGACAGTGATTTCCCTGGACATAAAATGGGGCTGTCGTTGGTGCAAATATTATATTGTATACAATACACTAAAATAGATACACAGATAAATACATATCCAAAATTATAGATACTTAAATATATACATACTAAATATTATAAGCACCGAAAATAAAAGAAGACAGTAAATGATTGCAGTTAGGACAAAATCACGACAAGTAGTGTTCCTTTACAAGTCTTTTGAACACGTGTAACGACTGCGCGCGTTTTATTTCAACTGGCAATGCATTCCACAAACGAGCGGCCTGGACAGTAAAGGATTTATCAAGGAAAGTTGTGGAATGCGTTGGCATTTTGAGCTTTAAGTTATCTGATGACCTTAAAAATTTCGTGTGGGAGTCACAAAGAAACTGAAAACGTTTCTTGAGATAGAGAGGGGTGGAAGGGGAAAAGAGAACATTGTACAAAAGGGAAAGAATATGAGCATTCCGACGAAGGCGAATTGGTAACCACTTGAGCTTCACACGAAATTCGGAAACGTGGTCATATTTGCGCAGACCGAATATGAACCTTATACAAAAATTTTGAAGCCGCTCAAGTTTATCGAGTTGGTCTTGGGTAAGATCAAGATAGTTTGCATCAGCATAGTCAAGGATGGGTAGAAGACATGATTGTGCAAGCGCAATCTTAGTGGAAGTTGGTAGAAAATTACGCAATCTCTTCAAAGACGCAGCGGATGCAAATAGCTTGCGGCTAACTTCCTGTAGCTGGGCAGTCCAAGAGAAGGCCTTATTAATAAATATCCCCAAGTTTTTAATTTTGTCACTAAAGGGAACCACTGAGTTGTCATAAGAAACTTGGGGAAGAGTCGTCCAGTCGATTCTTGAGACCGTCCTAGAACTGCCCACCACTGCAACCTGCGTCTTTTTGGGGTTGACCATAAGTCCATATCTCTTGCTCCAGTCGCAAATACGGGCTTCTTCAAGTAGGGCTAAAACTTTACCGGCCCTTATCGCTTTATTATTCATATAAAAAGCGGTATTTAATGTAAAAAGAAAGATTAAATTGTTTCATTTGCAGAAAATATCCAAAAAGTTTTAAAATTTTAGTAATCATTAAAAAAATCGTTTCAGCAATTCGCGCCATTAGTAAAGCAATTTTACAATAATCCACAATAATCATTATTTTTCTTTTGTTCATTTCAAAATTTAAATTTGGAACGTAAAGAATCATGCCAGCATGCTTCGAATAACATGCCAATACATCATCAAATTAATAAAACCGCTTTCTTGTTCGTCTTCATTGAAGTAGAGAAATAAATCTAAAGTGCCCGTTTTTTTTGCAAAAGAGTTTATAATCACGCCAAAAAACAAAACATAGGGACATGGCATTGGAAGGTGCGAGTCTAACAATGCAAGGCTATGACTAGAAAGGCCTTTTGAAGATAGAGCTGATTCCAACTTTCACAATTCTTTGGGAATGTTCACTAAATCCTAAGCACATTTTTAAGGAGTTTTAACAAAGTGGCCCTCACACCACACGCACATATTGATCTTTGAGTTGACCTATCCCAACCGAGGTTTATTCCAGAAATCCCTACCGACAAATCCCCACCAGTGGGGATTGTTTTTTTTCCAGAAATCACCACTATTTAAATAAACTCAGCCTAGTGGGGATTATTGGAAAAATAAGTAACAATGCCTACCAGGTGTTGTTGTTTATAATAAGCTATTTATTAGCTAGCTATTTCATATTAAGTTTAATATCGAAGAAAAACAGAAGCTTACAGAAACTCCTATAATTTTTTTTGCATGAATACGCTTTGTATTATGATAGAAGTGGTAACGAAAGTCACCATCGGAACCCGCAATCACAAAGAAGCAAAGAAAAGACCAGTTAATCTTAAGGCCGCTCTACACATTGGGCCAACGTGCTGGGCAAGTGCGTTGGGGCAACGTGTAGAGGGATACTTGGCCCATGTCCGGTAGTTGGCGCCAGCGCTGGCCAGCCAACCGAATTGTGTCGGTTTTTTGTGCACACCTCAAAGCATTTTGGCGAGCTCCGCAAACAGTGTTCACACATTGGCGTCTTATTTATTTAATACTCCAAGCATATAAATGTACTGAGGCGGACCCAATCAACCTTTGGGTGATGCAGAGACAGGTACCTACTTCCCGAAGCAACCATGCGCCGAGAGCACTACGTCACCTGCGTCATCCGAAACGACAGGGAGCCGTGCCTCCTCCCGAGCCAGCGCTCGAGTACCAGCCGGACCGTCTCGATAGTGACGAGCCTGGCGGTAGGGCGTGAAAGCCTGTCCCGTCATTCCGCCACCAGGACCTCGCGAAGCTGTGACTGACGCAGCTCCATATGGCGCTGCATCAGCCACTCGCCTCGCACTCGCGCTTCTTTGCGTCACCAGCACAGCGATGCAAGAGCTCGGACATTCCTGACCTAACCCGTAAAAATCAGTTAGTGGACGTCTGATTTATCAGAATTTAATACAGTCGAAATTTGACAGAACTTTTTATTTCATTTGAACTAAGTTGGGAACCTTATAACTAACAATCAATGTTAAAATTCGAAGAAAATTAACATCTTATCAATAATCAGGAAATTCAAAGTACAACTGACTACACATTTATCGTGCTGTCTTACAAAAGACACAATCAAACCAAATTAATCAACACATTTAAGTTCTGGATGTGATTTCTGGCTACGCATTGACCAGTAACCTCCAGTTCCTCTCATCTTTCCTTTATGCGAACCCCCACGGGAGCGTTGAGTCTCTCCTGGACTCTATGGTTTTCACTGAAACCCGACCTCCGCCAGAGTTACCGCGTACTCACGGACTACTAAAGTAGTAGACGTCGATTTCTATTGAGCTATGGCTACACGACAACCTCTGGTACGGTCCAGTCATCATGCAAACTTAAATACACTCCTCATTATTACTACTACTACTTTTCTCAACCTCAATTTCGTCAGTTATACTCTGATTTTCTGGCATTTTTCGCAACCTCCTATATGAACATTGATGATATAAATAAAACGAACTCGACTCTTTAAAATCAGTTTTATTTCACGATCAATTTGCAATAAACATTCAAATTAGAAACCAAAAAATAGGCTAATCTAAGAATTTGAACTATCTAGTTTCGAGATTACCGAGACCAAGTACAACGATTTGTAGAGCAGTAGAGCAAACCATGGTACAAATTAATCATCCTTAGAGCATCACAAAATACAAAGCACTGAATCTTATTCGTGGCCTGTGGCTTTTCATTAAGCCCCTACAACAAACCTCACGTTTGTTTCTAGGAATTCCCCTGAATTCTTAGAAATGGTCCCTGAATTCCTAGAAATGGTCCCTGAATTGCCATGGTGTCTATAAGACCCGAACTCCGTCAGAACCCGCGCACCGCGTATCCACGGACTACTAAAAGCAGATAGCGACTTCTATCGCACTGAGATGTTTAGGGTCGTAAGGATATTTAGAAAGAACAAATCAGATTGGCTGCCAAAAGTATAATGTCTATATTTAATACGAAACAAGTAAAATAACATAAAACGCAAATTAAGCATTAACTTGATACATAATTATAACGGAGCATACATACACAATAGTGTAAGGGAGAGCATATACTTCACCTCCGGTAATTAAGAAAAAAAAAATCATTATTATTTTTTTTTTCTTTTTTCAGTTTTCATAAAACAGTCAGGATACAAATAGTTCGGTTTTTGTGAACTGTATCAATTTTATTATTCTTTTTAAAAAAATGTACATTACATCTCATATCTTCTACAACAGTTGTTCGCAAAGTTCGACATGCTGACATCTAAAATTCGAGCTGCATGGCGTAAATTTCAACCATTTATTTTGCCACTAATTTAAAAAGCATTGCAAAACTCTTTGCGCAAACATGATGGATGTTCCGTCCATTATGTACTTGTTCCGTAGGTAGATGGCGCTAGATCGGTAGACACGCGATGCGATGGCAAAATCTGACGTGAGATATCGAAAGGAGACGGGGAATTCTGGGCCCAGCAGTTAACTAGTTGAAATGGGTATTAAAAAAACCGTTATATTTTTCTAAAGGTAATCACCAAATACAGTACCATGTTTCTATCTAGGAAGCGAGAAAAGTTAAATTAAGTGATGAAACTAAATAATCGATTGAGTACATGCCTGAATTCAAAGTAATCGATAGTGAAAAAAATCGGTAAAATCTCAGAATATGTATGAAAATCGAGTGACAATTAAATGCTTATCAATCTTTTCGTGGAATCGATTCATAGCGAATCGAGTTCCTGTTATTTTTCTTCTGTTAGCAACATTGGTCACTCAGTATAGTCTAAAGTAATCTGTGCTGTCACCGACTGACAAATGACAGGTAGAAAAAAACCATGTCGGCACCTATAAAAAAGTACTCTGTGACCGGCATTCGTTCGTTTTCTTTCGTTGTTATTGCGCACGTATTTTCCATGTTTTATTGAATATCCCACGACCTTGGCTTTGTATATTATAAATTATAAAGGACTATTCGACGGATCTTGCTACTTTGAATTACCTGGCTCTCTATTTTGGACAACTGATTACGCCTATCATTCGGATATTGACGACATGGATCGCTGTGTTGTACCATTGCGACTGGTCGCAGTAACTCAATTGGCAGAAGAGTCTTGGACGATGAGGCGATTTTATAACTAATTCATCAGTGGCGTGAATATCAGCCTGTAAGTACCTATTTAAAACAAGCTTTTAGCCTATCAAGCGAACAAAACCAGACTTATGTAGGTACTTACTGTTTACGGCCTCCAGCGTCATGTCTGTCGGCTGTCTTTTTGTCGGATAGGGTAACCTGGTCTAGGAGTACGCACTTAAGGTTTAAAATGTTCTAAAAAAATAAAAATGATGTCTAGGAAATCAACTAGGCGTTTACTACGTCTACAATTTAAGCATCTTTCATAAAGTAATATAAAAAAAACATAATTACGTTTTATCTCTCTAAATAACAAAAATAATCAGAAATGGGAATTGCGTACTCTTACAAGTACTATTGGATAAGAGTACGCGTCTACGTTGATAAGAGTACGCGGGTCGTGCATTCCTTTTTTTTTACTTGCAGAGGTGGCAAATAAAATTTCCTTGACCCTCATAAGTCGTACAAGCCTCATGCCACCATTCAGAGTATTTTAATTATCCTATCCAGTCTTCTGCGGGCCCCCCCGCAGAAGACTGGATAGGATAGGATCTACGTAGATTTCAAGAACATGCTGGGCATCTCCAAACCTTTTTTTAGGCATTTTCTTTGGCAATTTAAGGTTAGTTATTTGTCAAGGTTATTTGGCCATTTTAGGAAGAGATTTTGAAACTGGTTTTGAAACACTCTCTGGTACATTCTTTAGTACATTTTTTAGTACATTATTTGGTACTTTATTTGATGCCAAAGGCTCCTTGAGAGCAAGCTTGTATAGAGACCCACTCAATTATCAGACTTTGATCTTTTGCGGTAAATTACACATTACATATTATGTTTTTATTTATATATGTATTTGCAACGTTTAAGAAAAAAAAAATACAGTAACGAAACTTACTTAAAAATAATTGCGTGTAAGAGTACGCGCATACTCTTATAACATACATAACTGCGTACTCATACACAGACTAGCCAAATCGTAAATGAGCGGAATTCAACGTCATCTCCTGGCGTTGACCGGAATTACGCTCGCAGCATGCGTTAGGCATCGTCTTTGAAAACCCCACAGTTTACTTCGTTTTTACAAAATAATTGCATTCTTGTCTCAAACATACTTCCAAAATGGTAAAAATATTTAAGATTTTGAGCAAAAATCTTTAAGTTTACGTAATTTCTGTGTTTTCTTCGGGATTTAATTTTTTTTTGGCATAGCACTTTTTATCACAGTTGGCATCAAAATGCAACTGAAGTTAGCCGCGCATCGTAAACAACTTCACGGCTTCTGGTATTGCGTAATCTTATCGGATGCGTACTGCTAGACCAGGTTACCCTAGCATATATTAAAACAATACTTACTTAATACCTAATTAGTTGATTAATTAGCCATATGAATCTATGGAACACTCATAAAAAAGGTGTAAGTAACCGTCAAGTCCCGATGGGACCGATTCGGTCCCAGGCTTTGCTGCTTTGAGGTATTGACTGTTATTGGGGCCTTTCGGTCTCGGCTGGGACGTAGCGATTTAGTTGAACATGCATTAGGATTAGGTACATGTAATGAAGCTTGATTATGGTTGAACAAGATTCAAATAGTTAATTTGTTTCAGATTACCAGAGAAAACTATGTATGCCAAGCATGTTGGAACTTGGCCCAAGATGATTGTGGTTCTTGGGAGACGTCCGATGGAAGCCTTTTTAGATGATATTCTCATAATTATTGAAGACGAATAATAAATATTTTATACATATACTGGTGTTTTATTTTACTTCCTATTCTCCCTTTTTTAAAACGTACCTACTGCTTCTAAGTGCAGGATATTGGATGTAGAGACATGTCTTCGACTGTAGCGACTGTCCAGGGCGTGCCAAACGTGTCAGGATCTTTAACACCTCACACATGGAGGCTCTCTACTTGCACTCTATGCATAAAACCATTATACAGCCAAAACCATTCAAAAATATTTAGCAAAGTACATAAAAAAACTACAATGTTATAATGTAACCTCACTTTTACTATATTTCATATATAACCTCACTTTTACTATATTTCATATAACTTGATTCCTGGATAGCCAAATTTCACCAAATTTTCAGTGAGGCCTTGTTATTATATCCACTTACAAATAAGGCTAGTTTGATTGAGTTAACACCTGGGCCCAGGAAACTATGTAGTCTTTCCCTTCTCCTTTGCCAGCAGCTAGTCGTCGAAGGTGGCCGGCGACTAAAATCTCTGCGTGTGTATCCAACCTAAGGACTTCCGTTATATTTTCAGGCAATGATGCTGCTACTGGCTAAAGAAAAAAATATGGGTATAGTCACTGTCACTTTGACACGAATCCATTCCATTGAAAATCATTTTTGAGAATGAGATGACAGGAAAGAAAGAAGATTTACAAATCGCGTAATGTGATTTTGTTAAGAATTCCCTTGATTACGTACCTAGTTTGGCAAAGGATTCAAAGATGATTTCACAAAATTCATTATATTTGAAAAAATAAATTGCCCTAGAGTCTACATTCCAATATTTGGAGTGTATGTATTTTATAAGGGTACGTATTCACTGCTTATTTAAGTGATAGGTGCATTTCCAACTCTAAAATAATAATAATATTAAAACCAATTTATTTGAGGTCTGCGCTGGTGCTCCTTGAGCTTGTGTCAGACTACATCTCTACAGTCGTCATTCAGTGTTATCAACTCTCTTTTAGACATTAATCCATCCATCAGATCGATAGAATAAATTTGTATTCAGAGTCTGTATCAGATATCATGGCTGTTTACCTGTATACCTGTTATAACAGAAACACACCCACTAGACAAAAATCTTGTCTTGATCACATATTTGTCAAAAGCAATACCAAACCCAAAGCCATAGTATGCAAAAGTTCTATAGATCACGACATAGTAATGGCTCACATCTCTCTCAAACACAGCTACACTAGAGTCAATAATAATCACTGGGTACTTAAATTAAACAAGGACGACCTAGCCACAGACCTAGCCAAAGTTGACTGGACTGACACCCTTAACCAAGGATGTGTGGCCACTGTCGCTACCTCTTTCACCGGAATCCTTGCAAAGTTAATAGAAACACACATATTCAAAGTTAAAATTCCCCGAAGCAAACGTAACATACAGCCTTGGATCACATAGATCTGGACTTGAGATGTATAAGTCACCGCGATCGGCTACATCTATCATTAAGGTCTGACCCCGAAAACGAGACAAAAAAAACTAATGTACCACCGTTATAAAAACTTCTGTAACAATCTCTTACGGAAACTCAGAATTGAATACGACAGTCGACAAATACAGGAGAATAAAAAAAATTCACAAAAGCTATGGAAAGTTCTCAAAACAATATATGACCCTAACGGCTAAAGGAATAATACATGCAACTTAGTGACAAGCTCTCTCAACCCTGCTGAGTCCCTCAATAAATGCAACTCGTACTTCACAACCTTAGGGAAAATCCTGGCTGCTACCATACTGACAAGACTATCAGAAACTCATACATCCCTCACCAGCAAGTACTCATCACCTAACACGTCACCTTTCTCCTTCTTTCTACATCCCACTGACGAAACAGAAATTACAAACTTAATTAATCAGTTGACGATAGTTCCCCAGGTCCCGACAAAATTAGTGTAAGACTCATAAAGAAAATGCAAAACTTAATTATAACACCTTCTAACCCACCTGATAAACCTCAGCCTGTAAACAGGAGTATTTCCTGAAGAGTGAAAAGTAATCCGAATACACTAAAGTGGTCCTAAGGATAAACCTGAAAACTATAGACCAATTGCACTACTTAGCATATTATCTAAAATCCTGGAAAAGGTGGTTAACACCCGTCTAGTTTTGACATTTTTAATTTCGTAATATCTTTTGAATGGAATGTCCGATTTCAATAATTTAAAAAGTAATCAACAGGTATTGATACAGTTTTGAATACGAAATAATTTATTTGGATAAGAATTAATACAAAGGTATTGATACCATGGTCTGATTTTGATCGGCATTTCTATCAACTTTTAAAATGTAAAAAAGTAGTTATACTGAAATAACTACAATATTATAGTTGGACATATGGTCTTTCAAAGTATTTTGTGGATTATGTTCTATAATATTGTAGGACATTTTTTCGCAGCGCATGCGATGAAAGACATTTTATAGCTGATTTTTTTACACCTTGGGTTGGTTTTAGTAAAGATTTCTAAGGATCTCTAATTTATTCTAGTAATTAACATAGCCTATGTTACTCAGTGATAATGTAGCTTTCTAACGGCAAAATGCATGCGCACAGAGCTAGACGTAGGCACCTCGAGAAAGGCCAAAGTTGCGCTGATACAGATCATAAGATGGTACCTAAATAATAATAGCATTATGTCCTACTCATGTAATCAATGTTCTTAATGTTGCAGGTTTTGTACATTACAAAATTCGTGACGTCACTGGAAAATTGTATTGTTATTGTTATGTATTGAAGTATATTTTTGGAAAACGGTGTGTTTTAACACTGCTAAATTCATTGCGAAGCTAATGTGTAATTTGTAAATAATTGCACAATGAAGCCATTCAGCGTACACCCTGCAAGTTGCTCCTGCATTAGTTGTATATATCGGAGCAGATCCAAGGAACCTAAAGTTCAACAAATAATAAAGGGAGGGACCGATATTGACAAACTTTATTACGGTAAATTTTTACCGTTACGAGAAAGAAACCTGCTTGAAAAATTGATAAGAACTCGCGATGTCTACGATGACGTGCGAAATCAATTAATATCAAGTGCAAGCAGTGATCAGACAAGTCAAGAACATAAAAGGAGGAGACAAGACGAACTAAGCACTAATAAAAGTAGTGCGGTATTAGAAATGTCTGATCTAGTTGATAGAGGGCAGATGGGATCTGCACATACAAGCAAATTAAATAGTTGCTGTAGCTGTTGCTCTTGTGAAACTTTGAGGAAAATTAGAAAACGTATGGAAAAGGATAAGTATAAGCATCCTTGTGTTCACAGACATATTGTGGCTTGTGAAGACATAGCTAAGTTTTGTGCTGAAGCTGCAGAAAAGGGTAGAAAGCGACGAAACAAACTTAGTACAAAAGTAAGTTCAAAAATTGGAGCAGCACGTTTGAAAATGAAAAAAAATCTATCTGAACCTTGTACATGTACATTATCGCTGATTAGTGTGGCAACGCACTCATCAAAAGCTTATAGAAAACTTCAATCAAAAAGGATGGCGACAGAAAGCGCTCATGCTCGAAAAGTTGTAACAATAGACCAAGAAACTAAAATGGCCAAGCTGCCAAGAAAACCACGAAAGAACGTAAAATATATACAAAGTAGCACTACAAAAGACAGTGGGACAGAAGTGAGAAGTCTAAAAGCCTTTAAAATAAAAAAAGATTCTATATTACTGTTTAAAGAAAAGTTGCTGAAAAAACGAACCTACGAGGAGAATCAAGATGTGGAGTGTGAACCAGGAACTTGTAATACATATGAATGTATACCTGAAGAATGTTTTAGAAAGATTAAAGCTAAAGGCGTTGGAGCTACGAGGAAAAGAAAATATCATACCCGACATTCTGAGACAAGAAGAGACAGATCTCATATTTCAATGAGCTCCCGAACCAAAAAAGTGAGAGTAGGAGACTCACAGGTTCAAGATGGACCTGGTCCTAAATCTTCTCAGACAGAGACTACAATCCTTAAAACCAAACCAATGCCATCGTTTTCAAAATCGGAAATAAAAGGAAAAAGGTATGATTCACCAAAACAACGGCAAAGATTTGAGAAAGGAACTGGAAAACGAGATAAAACATATAAAAGAACTAAATCGTCTACCTCAATGACGTCTATTCCAAAATCGAAAACAAAAGCCCAATCAGGAATAAAAGAAGAGAAAGTTGCACCTAAAGTGAAACCCAATGCCAAGCTACAGGTGGTGGGAAAAGATAAGAGATTAGAAGAAAAAGGTATACGGGTGCAAATTTCACCTCAATCTAATATAGCTACTTGTGAATGTAAACTTTCCACAAAATCTACTTCCTCATTAACATCTGTTCCAAAACAGAAAGCTTCAAAATCTCATTCTAAACGTATCAAAAGTCATGAAGTAGCTTCACCGCCTACACGACACAAAAGAGCCCGTCAGAAATCTAGACTTGAATCATACCAGAATTTCATGGAAACAGACTTACGAGAACCCACAGAATACGTTAAAGCTAAAAGAGAAAAACGTATAAAACCAACTCACGGTAGAATAAAGCAGCACAGCAAACACAAGCATAGCAATACGCAATTTACTGGAACTTCATCCGAAGGAAGTCAAGAATCTTATTTGCGAGAATCTGCCAGTCAGGCAAAAGATTTGCCATTCCCGAGGGAATGTGAGCCCTTAATGTGTATACCATATGAATGTGATCCTGAAAAATGTGCCCAGATGTTTAAATTATCAAGATCCAAATCTCGAGGTAAATCTGTTATGACGGGTATGGATCGCTTAAGACGTAAATCGGTAGGAAATGCCGCCTTTTCTCAGAAAACTTCTCAAAAAACAAGCTCTAGATCACGCACAAAAACTAAAGATAAACAATCAAAAAGTGCGGAAAATTTTATAAGAAAACCAAAATACGTTTCAAAAGAACCACCTCCCCAAATAGTGGAAAACTGCTATCCCAATAGACAAGCTGTCAAAATTACATCTAGTTTCAGTTTTGACATTGAATTTTATAAAGACCTTCCTTGCGTGAATGACGATGAACAGAAAGATTTGGTATCAGGACACGAAAAGAAAATTAAACAAAAAGAGCGACGAAGAAAGTATAAGAATCGTGGAACTGGATATATCAATTCTCAGCAAAATATATCATCTCAATCTAGGTCATCACAATCATTTAAAAACATCGAAGCCGGATACAGATTAAAACGTTGCTTTTGCACTCTAAAACTACTGCCAAAGAAAAAACAAAAATTAAAGCATGTGGTATCGAAGAGGACATTGGCAAAATTGCATAATAAAGAACTTGATATGGGACCTCGAAAAAAACGAACGCCAACTAAACCTTCAGGAAATACTTACGTGGTATCAAACGTAGAAGGTTCAGGTGACAAATCAAAGAGACAAACAAATGAGAACAGACACATAAAAAACAAAGGGAGGCATTCCCCGTCATCAAACGTAGAACGTAAAGTTTCAGAAAAACAAGCAGTGCGGATAGGTTCAAATTTTAATTTTAATATTGAATTTTCCAAAACAAATATCAATGAACAAGAAGGTGCAGATACATTGAAATCTGACAAGTCAATGAAAAGACAGAGAAGGCATTTGCAAGAAAAAGGAATAACGGTTAATAAACCTCATGTTCATCATGAGATTTCGGGTACAAACAAATATGATAAAACAAAGCATACCAATACCGAAACCTTTTTGCAAAGGTGTCTTTGTACGCTAAAGTTACTGAAAAAAAACAAGAAAATAGGAGAAACGCTTTCACCTTGGCGGAATAGAAATGAATATGTTATGCACATGCAAAAGAAGTCTGTTACAACTAACAGAGCAGAGATTCGTTATAACCCTGAGCGATCAAAGCTTTTACCTTATGAATGGGAGCACGGCTTATGTATTCCTACAGAATGTGATCCAAATAATTGCGAAAAGCTTATAGAATTGCGTCATATGCTATTACAGCATAAATATTCAAATTTATTCTCTGGTGATCTTGGATCTCGATCAACATTTAGTAAAACATCGAGAACCGTAACTTCTAAGTCTCGAAATACTCAATCTTTTACTGAATGTCCTCAAAAGGTTAAAAAGTGAAATCAAGACTATAATGAGATCAATATTATGCCGAGTCACTCAAAACAACGAGTAATGCAAATTGTTTCCAAGTCGAGTTTAAAAATGTCGCACTACAAAAGCAAATATAATTTTCTAACTTCTGAAAATATTATGAATCATGAAAATACCAGGAACAAAGTTAAATTATACTCAATAGGGTCTCAACAATTAAAGTGTCCTGCCCATCAAAACTCAATAGACGCAGAAGCAAAACCTAAAGAAAAGGGAGGTTACGTTTTTTCTGCGATTAAAAGATATTTCAGTACTTTTAAGTTTCATAAGAAAAGAAACAAAGCGGGACTGGAAAACAATGACGTGATAAGTGAAAGTATAAAAACCTCATATCCGTTACAAAATTCTCAGATATGCGAATATAAAAGTACTCGTACAAGGTTAAGTAAACTCCCTTATGGTTTGAACAGTTACAAGTGTGCGCCAAATTTCTGCATCCCAGGAATGTGTGATCCTCATGAGTGCCACGAAGAAAGTAAGCATCGTGAGGTTAAAGGATTACACGATCACTACGTCAGCACAGATAGACGTAAAAGAAAATCGTTCATGAGTCTAACTACAAGCGATTTTAGTGGTACTACAATGGCAAAAAGTACTAAATCCAGATTATTAAAACGTAAAACAAAAACAGACCAGAAAGTAAGGGATAAACAAAGAGATATAAAAGCTGTAGGTTCCTCTTCACCTTCACGTCAAACAGCCCGTAAAGGTTCTAACTTTAGTATCAATCAAGAAATTTCAAAATATCGTTTTATGCATCGAGTAGAAAAGAATAACACAGTTAGTGATATATCAACAGTCAACAGAATGACTGATAAAGGTATGAAAATTAAACAAGTTGCGTTAAAACATGATCTTTCAAAAACAGCAAATGAAAATGCAAACGTAGTTAAGGCATCCGGCATAAGATTTTTACTTAAGAAGTGCTTTTGTAGACTGGGTCTTCAAGAGAAAAACAAGCCAATTAATGAAGCTCGTTGGCATCAACCTATAACGACGCAATTTGTACAAGTCAAACAAAACAGACATGACATAACAAAACCAGGATCTAAAGTTCTAAACAAGACGTTGTATGGAGGAGAACCTTTAAAATTAAAGTTACCAGAAGGTGATCAGCACTTTAGAGGAAACCTTATTGGGAATCAAAGTGCCAAACATTTGCCAAACAGTCGTTCCTTTTCAAGACGACCCCATGTTAGGTCTCGTATCGAATTCAATTTTGATAAAATTAGAAGCTTACCGAATACACAGAGGATTAATCCATTTTATGCATTTAATGTAAAAGTCTCTAAATCAAAAACAAATATATCGCAAAATAAGTACAGTGCCCTCAAGGACAATGAAAGAAAACCTGATGAATGCCCGCCAAATGGATGCGATCCAGTAGACTGTTTAAAGAAAGTTAAGCGGTTAGAACGTCGTTCCAGAGCTTCTGATACCATCAGTCTGGATTCTCAGCATAGTTGCTATAGAAGGTGTAGAAATGAAATTGAAAAACAAAAAAAAAGGAAAGGACCGGATAAACATATTACTTTTGGATCTGATTTAAGTATTAGAGCGGGAGTTTACAAAGACACAGATCCATATAAAAGTCAACGTTGCCCAGCCATTCATTTGGGATCAGATTTACGTCATACCTTTGACTTTTTCAAAGAACCATCATCACGTGGTATTTATCATATAGGATCCATACCATACCATGCGAGAAAAGAAGCTAAACGAAGTCATCCCCAACCTGCTGACTTGCAAATGTATAGGGAAACTCAAAGTAAGGTTACAGGAATATCACATATTACAAAAAGATGTTTTTGCGCCTCTAAATTGAAAAGCGCCACTAAAAGTGATATAAACCAGAATAGAGATGAAACCAGGACGGTTAATGGTAAGTCATGGAATCAGACGCTGAGCCCGGTATAAACCGGAAAGAAAATTGTGCAACATTGTTACAACAACATGTTTGTGTTGCGGAAAACAACGTTGCTGGCTACATGGAATATTGCAGTGTTGCTGGCAACATGCTTATTCTGAGATAAACAAAAGACCATCTCGCAACATCACATGTTGCCGAAAACAATGTATCCGGTGTATACAGGGCTTTATTTTTAGAAAACCAATATTTGTGCAATAACAATATTTAGGACACGTATGATTCATTTTAAAATTTAAATTCCGATTATTGATGAAACGTTCAGTCCACTTTAAACTATTGTTAAAAAGGCTTTTACGTGATAGCAAAAACCAGATTAAGTATTAAATTTTCTTTGTTGGTGGTTGCGTATAATTAATTTTTCATAGAATCATGTTTCCGAAATTAGAAACAAGCAAGCGTGCAACCCAACAGCAAATGGGTAAACACGCACACAAGCAAGCATGCATTAACAGTACTTAATACTTAATATTTATTATTGCATAACATTATAAAGGGTTAAAGGTGCAAAGGCTAATAAATGTTTCTTTCTCGGTTTTGGTACAGATAAGCCAAGATACAAGTCCACTACACGTCTTTCCTTTAGAAAAGAGAAGAGAGAGTGGGGTTTAAAAACAAAATCCGTTAAATATAATGATTATTCACAACAGAATGGCAAAAAATCTCGTAGACCTACAGATAGAAATAATGTATCATTTTGTACTAACGTAAATTGTGTCGAATTTTACAACGATCAAAATCAATGCAAAAATAAATTGAATCGAGCACAAGAAAGAGGAGAGGGCGATGTCGGAAAACAGAAAGGTATTACTTTTATTTAAAATTTCCTCTTTTTACTTCTATTTAATAAGTTAGAAAGACTATATCATGGGCCGTTTACTTAAAATATTTTATTTTATAGGTCCAATTTCAGACAAAACAACCGTGATAGATAAATGCATTTGCGTATTGAAAACACCCAAAAAGCCTAAAAGTAAGAAAACAGACAAGAAAAAGAAACTCAATAAATTTATAGACAAATGCTATTCTACTCTAAAACATCTCAAAGGACAAAAGAAGAGTAAATATTTAACACCAAAACAAAGCATGGAAATGATTGGAAAAGGTAGCAAGAAATGCAAGCATCTTGATGAAGCTGAAATAAGAATGGAAAATATTATGCCTTATTCAAAGAAAAAATTCAAAAGACACGACAGCCAATCAAAATTTGGCCAAGACACAAATGGAAACACCAAACAAAACCAACAAGAGGTTTGTCCTCTTTGCCAAATACATCGCCATCTTATACTCGATGGCCGATCAAAACTCGCCCAAGGCACAAATGATAACACCGAACAAAACCAACCTATTACGTCTGATTCAAAGAAAAAAGTAAAAAATCTCGATGGCCGATCAAAAGTCGCCCAAGGCACAAATGAAAACATCAAACAAAATCAACATATAACACCTGATTCAAAGAAAAAAGTAAAAAATTTCGATGGTCCATCAAATACATGCTTCTGTCCAAAACATTCGACCTCAATCGGATGTTTGTGTTACGGAGACGCTTTAGCTAATCTGGGGAATAAAAAAAGTGTTCGCTCTCCTACACTTCGCGCCCGAGGTACAAATCAATTCACTATACAACACGTTTCAGTTATAACGCCTTTTTCAAAGAGCAATGTAAAAAAACTCAATGGCCGATCAAAAGTCGCCCAAGGCACAAATGAAAACACCGAACAAAACCAACCTATTACGCCTGATTCAAAGAAAAAAGTAAAAAATCTCGATAGCCGATCAAAAGTCGCCCAAGGCATAAATGAAAACACCGAACAAAAACAAACTATTACGCCTGATTCAAAGAAAAAAGTAAAAAATCTCGATGGCAAATCAAAACTTGCCCAAGGCACAAATGAAAACATTAAGCAAAAGCAACATATAACGCCTGGTTCAAAGAGAAAACTAAAAAAACTCGGTGGCCGATCAAATACATGCTTTTGTCCAAAACATTCAGCCTCATTCGAATGTTTGTGTTACGGACACCCTATAGCTAATCTGGGAAAGAAGACAAAGAAACCAAAACCAGGTAAGCAATTGTTTTAAATCATTTTTAATTGTTTGGGATAAAAGTTTTTTTTTTTTTTTAAGAGATTCCACGTGAGAAATGCCTGAGGCATTAAGTCTGCTTCATATACCTCTATTTATTTGTATGCTGAAGTTAAAAATACGCGCAGCGCCGCCCGAGCCCCTTGCCCCGTCCCGATGCCAGTGTCTGCAGCCCTGGCGAAGCCCCTACAAAAGGAATCCGCTAACGTCACCGCGAGTGCCCCAGAAGCTTCTAGTATGAAGCCTATGCCCAAAAAGGCAACGAATAGGGCTGACGATGAGGGTTTCGTGACGGTGCAAAGGAGGAAGCGGCTATCGTGAACTAACGAGAACCGCTGCGGCAAAGCTCCTACGGAGCCCGAAATCAGCTTGCGTGCCACAAAGCCGAACACACTGGTGTGCATCTCCCTGTGTGCATCTGAGTACGTACGCCAGAAGACGAGGTACACGCCGAAGGTGCAGTTGCTGGAGTCGCACAGCATCGGCGTGCTGTGTTCTGGTGCGCCGGTGATGGGGAATACACCCCAGAGGAGGGTCCGGTGACGGACAGCCGCAGCGGGTTCACGGATGAGTGCTAACGCGTGCCCGTGTCCGCCGTAAGCGGCAGAGGAGGACACCGTGGAGTTTTAGTGGGTTAGAGTCCCACATAACTG
This sequence comes from Amphipoea oculea, assembly GCA_945859645.1. Taxonomy (NCBI): domain Eukaryota; kingdom Metazoa; phylum Arthropoda; class Insecta; order Lepidoptera; family Noctuidae; genus Amphipoea; species Amphipoea oculea. The sequence goes on from OX243868.1 coordinate 6,397,544, forward strand.
CACTATCTCCCCGTGGTAGTGCAGAATGCATGAGCATTTATCACACTAATATTATAAAGGCAAAAGTTTGTGAGTGTGTGTGTGTGTGTGTTTATATGTTTGTTACTTTTTCACGCTCAAACGGCTGGACCAATTTTGATGAAATTTGGTATAGAGATAGCTTGAGTCCCGGAAAAGGACATAGGGTATTTTTTATCCCGATATTCACACGGGATCGAGACTTATGCGGGTAAAACCGCGGGGCGCATCTAGTCCACGATAAAAAAAAAAATTGTTAGGTTACTTTAAACCCTTTACACGGAAATAGGGTTCCGTACCAAAAAGGTAAAAAGGAACCCTTATGGTGCGACTTCGTCCGTCTGTCCGTCCGTCACACCGCTATATCTCGAAAACTATTTTACCACCTCATTGTTTGTAGAATTGCTTAGAATGAGATTTCTTACCGACAAATTCCGATTTATTACTGCCCGCACGTAACCGCTCGTTCAATAATTTTTACCGCCTATTTAATTATTTTCCTGCTCAATTATATATTCACTGATCTATTTCATTATTTTTTATTACTCATTTTTGTTTACTTTACTGCTTAGTTTTAACTGCTGAACTAGTTATTAAACGTGCCATTTGTGTTTAATAAAGAAACTAATAAAATACTACAGTCACTTACATGAGAAATACAATAATATGTAATATTTAGAGTTTTCGTCGTTCGTTTTTTTTTTTTTTGTATAAGCAGGTACTTCTATAATGTATCCAGTAGTACTTGGCGTGGAATATTATCGGTATTGTTCGACTACATGTCGAGCAAGTTGTACTTTGAATACATTATAGGAGCTTACAGTTTTGATTGTCGACGGTAGCTTATTGTAAATATCTGCGCCTGCATAGGTAAACATTGTTTTGCCGAGCTTCGTTCTTGTCTTAGGAAAAAATTCGCTCGGCGTGAACTTCGCTGTGTTTGTTGTTTCAACCGTACAAAGGATATGTTAGTGTGGAGAGATTTATTTAATATTTTTCGGACAAGCATGCAAGTATGATAAATATATAATTGTTTTATGTTCATTAGTTTTGTTTGTTCATATATTTTGTAAGTACCTACTTAGGTGTTAAAAATTGATAATGGAAAAGTATCTTTATAATTTTATTTTGCATTATTTGAAGATTGGCTAGACTAGTTTTGGTGGCATTACCCCAGATTTCGATTATATTAAAAAACCTTTCTGATTTTTGAAAACCTTTTTGATTAAATGTATTAGATCACAATGTTAGGAAATGTTTGTAAACATTTTATAACAGCAGTGTGGGGCACCATTATGTTACCTACCTCATCATCATCTGCCTAGCCTTTTCCCAACTATGTTGGGGTCGGCTTCCAGTCTAACCGGATGCAGCTGAATACCAGTATTTTACATGAAGTGACTGCCTATCTGACCTCCACAAGCCAGTTACTGGGTAATACGATACCCCTTGGTAAGACTGGTTGTCAGACCTTCGAGCTTCTGACTACCCGTAACGACTGTCAAAGATCCAGGAATGACAACCGGGACCAACTGCTTAACGTGCTTTCCGAGGCATGGAGGGATCTCGGTATGTAAAGATGGTCACCCATCCACAGACCAACCGCGGCAAGCGTAGCTGAACCTGATGGATTGACCTGTGCGGCTGTTATTATTTAGCCGGGCCCGGGTTATGTTACCTACCTACTAAACCTTAACTGATTAATTGTTCAAAATGATGACCATTATTTTCAATACATAGCTGGATTTGACGTCTCAAGGATTACACTGCATTCAGCATTACAATATTATTGATTCCATTAGAATATTTTCCAAAGATCGTAATAGAAATTTGATTTTAGAACATAATGTTGTGAAGGTGACTGCGCTGCGGGTGTGTTAATAAAAATATTGAACATCATTTCGAACAAGGTAGGTACGTAATGTAGAAGGTATGAGTACTTTAAAATAAGAAGATATTTATTAAAATTCAACATTTCCTTAAGTTTGCCATATATCATTACTTCCCAGAAGTTGATCCTTATTAGGGACACTATCGAATGGTGTAATAATACAGTATGTGTTTTTTTTTTCAAAATCAACAGGTTCGATTCAATAGTATCAGCAGTGTTAAAACGTCGGGCAGTATCACACTTTACGCAGATGATACTTGCTTGTTCTACTTTGGTCACAATCTAATTGATATAGTGAAAGAAGCTCAAGATGATTTGCATATACTAAATACATGGTTTCTGTCTAATTTTCTAACTATTAACACAAAGAAAACCTCGTACCTACATGATATTTGCTGCAAAAAATAAGAAAATCCCCAATCAAATCCAACTTACAATAAACAACGAAAATATTGCTAAATCAAACAGTGAAAGATATTTGGGTCTCATATTAGATACTAAGTTAACTTGGAAACCCCACATTGATTACATTAAGTCCAAACTATCACCTCTGGTAGGAGCATTGCGTCGAATGTCTGCTTGCATTCCTAAAAAAGCTCGCGCAATGATATATAACTCTCTTGTTAGACCCCACATAGAATATGTTATTGAGATATGGGGAACTGAAGCAAAATCTTTATTCAAGGATATACAAATACTACAAAATAAAGCAATAAAAACACTCTACAACTACCTTACACCAACCACCAAAATCTATAATGATACCAAAACACTTAAAATTAACCAACTCTACATACTTAAAACATGCATCCTAATACATAAAATCATAACACAAGACACACATTCGCAACTTAACTTTGAAAAGAAAACTTACACATACAGGGTGTTACAGAAAGGGTATATCAATACAAACAGGTTGAAGAGTGTATCTGGTCTAGAATCTCTGTACAAAATTTCAGCTCAAAAGCAGTAACTTTGAAAATGCTTAATATTTTTTTATTTCGATAGTTTATTAAATTGAAATCATAAAAAACGTGTCACCGCACTACGAGGGTCATTATCAATTATCTGTTGTGTGTCTGTGCGCCTAGTACACGCACATCACGCCACCGCGCGCCAGTGCAGCGCCGTGATGTCGAAATAAAAAAATATTAAGCATTTTCAAAGTTAATGCTTTTGAGCTGAAATTTTGTACAGAGATTCTAGACCAGATACACTCTTCAACCTGTTTGTATTGATAACACCCCTGTAACACCCTGTATAAGGTACTATTAAGAAAACCTAGAACTAACTATGGTAGGAAAAATATACTATATGAGGGAGCAAAACTGTATAATGAGATACCTGATGATGTGTTTAGCAGTGACAGATGTTATACATATAAAAAGCTCTAGAAGAATACGTTAGGACGAAGTACTAACACCTGAATGTCACCTATAAAATCTTTTAATTATGTTGTTTTGCATTTGTATGTGATCACAGAGACTGTATTTACTTTTATTATATTTTCTATACATTTCTCAATTTGTAAGTGAACCTTAATGTTCTTTTTTGAGAAATAAATGTCTTTAAACCGAATAGGAACTAAATGTTATGCAGTGGTTCTGAATTCGGGATTCATGGTATGACCACAATACATGTTTAATATACATGTTTAACGTGGAGGATCTAGGTTCGATTACCGATGATTGTTATTAATTCTTTGACGTCGTTACTAATTTTATAAAATAGTAACAACGTCAAAGAACGAAAATCATTTTTTTACTTTTCGCAGCAACCTTATAGTATTTTATTAATTAAATACGTATTTCTGCAGGTACACAAGAGGTATCAAATCTACTTATACAGTGTAGGTACTTATCTACATATAGGTAGTTCTTCGAGGTCCCTCAAAACGCGGTCACACGGTCTTAATTCGTAACCTATTAAACATTCAGTCTTACGACCAAATACAGATTAATCTTTATTTATATGTGTACATAATTTAAATATTTACCCCCTTATTCATAATCCTATTTTATCTCTATTTTAGCTAAAATAGGTTTATAGAACGTTTGTCTTTATCTGTCACGTTGTCATTTCTGTGTGTAGGTAAGAAAGAGACAAACCCCATTTTAACTAAAATAGGTTTGATAAGTTTTATGAATAAGGGGTAAACATATAAAATTATTTATAATGTTTAAAAAAATATATCTAATGTCGAAAACGAGAGCAAAATCGGTGTTCTTCGCGCGTCACACTCTGTTCGCGCTCACGGCAAACTTTGATAACGTTTGTATTCAATTCATAAGCATATAATGTACATGTCCATTGTGCTCCATAGTCCAGTTGGTATTTGGACGATGGAAACATTTCATTTTCCCCATAGTCCAATTGGTCAAATTCCAATTGGTCCATGGAGCACCGACGTCCACGCGCGCCTCAAAGAGATGTAAGCACTAACTGACGGGGTCCGCTAGGGCCGATGCATGCCAGGGTCACGGGTTGTTCGGAAAAGCTAACATGGGTTTTAGTCTGAAAAATCTGACACGCCCTCATGCCAAGATTCGGTTAAACTTTTGTTTTGACAAGGATTTAAATGTTTAATGGTGTATCTATATCTTCTTTTCAGCTATTAAAACAGGAAACGTAGACGCACCAGTAATGGAAATGCTAATAGACAGCGGAAATGCAAGTATTATAAACTCTGACAAAGTGATTAAAGAAATAAACACAAAACAAAAAACAAAGGCAGCGAAAAAATCTAGAAAAAAAGGAATGGCACCGAAACCGGGATCAACGTCGCAAACTAAGAAGTCGGTTAAAAAAGTACGCGGAGCTGCGGTAAAGTCTCATGGTAGCAAATGTAAGTGTTGCATTTGTCGCGGCATGACGAAAGGTAAAAAACCACCTGGAGCACAATTGCCAACGCATACCCAAAAGTTAAGACCTTGCGTATGTGGAAGTGTTGTATGCAAAAAAGATTGGAATAGAATATATCTAGAACAAAAGTCACGGGTGGCTGTGAAAATAAAAAAATGTGTTTGTGGAAGTACTATATGTGCAGAAGAGTCTTCAAAAATGCCTGAATTACTCTTAGAGGGGGCGCGACGAGCGGAACGTGAAAAAGTATTATTAAAGCGAGCTATAAAGGAAGAGAAATTGTATCGGAAAGCGAGAAAGAGACGTGCAAAAGAGCGAAAGCGAGCTTTTAAAAAGGAACAAAAAAAAAAGAAAGAAACAAGATAAGCGTGACATGAAATTAGTCAAGAAAAACAAAAATGTGGGAGATGTTAGTATGATGGCAGACTCACTAATAGATTTAGGCAGTTTCGGCTCTAAGGCATTTTGCGATATTGCGGGATATATATGTAGGTCTATTCGATACCCAAAAGACGCTGTCAATGACATACAAGACGTGATAAAAAAACCTGGAATTGCAGCGAATGCTATAGAGGAAACTGTCAAAGGCATGGGTTTACATTCAACATTCGCTAGAATTAAACAAAGATTGATGAAGATGCCAGCAGCAAAGGCGGCTGTTAAAAACTTAGAAGCTTATCCTGCAACAAATTATTTGATCCACATAGCTGATAAAGACCCTAAGAAACGAATGAAGAAGTTTAAAACTAAACGTATGAGAGAACCACTTGATTTCCAATGTAGTCTATACATGGCATCTATGAGAAGGAGGCCTTGTTTGCGAATATATTACATGTGTCCGTGGTTTTACCCTCATTGTATGAGTTTGCTGACTGTCTGGAAACAATTCATGGATGTTCTACTATTCCTATTAGCTGTTACAGTATGGAGTCCATGCATACTGTGTATGGAGCTTTGCAGAGGTTGTGTGTGTTGCTGTCTGTGTCAAGGGTAAAGATAAATTATTATAGTTTTTTTCTTTATAATAAATATCTGGAAAAAACTTAGCTATTTTTATGTAACTTTTGTCATTTTCACGACCAAGTGCGATGCGACTTGCGATGTGATTTGGGTCAAGCGACGCACGCGCGATTTCGAGCTCGCCGGTCGCACCTGCTCTAAAGTCGTGGCCACCGCGGAGTGACCATTACATTTGATTCACTCGCGCGCCAAATCGTCACCTGTTTCCGATGCACGAGTAGTAGGCGCTAATTAGTCGCTCTGCAAGTCGACTAGCGATGACTGGTGGCACGCTCCAAACAACTTTTTTTTTCATTATTGTTTTCCGCAGTCGCTGTTCCTAGACGTGTAACTTAACTTTTTTGTCCATATTTCATCCAAACATACAAATTTTCACATTTATAACTAACCTTTTTGAAAAAAGTCAGAACGACATTTTTCACATATTTTTTTTTAAATTCCGTAGAAATTTGCAATGTGCTCGATAGTCGTGTGAGGCACGAAATCTGTGAATTATTTTCATAAGTGTTTTCAGCAGTTGCTGTCCCAAGACGCGTGTTGTATGAGCGTGTAGGTTAGACGATAAATTGTAACTTTTGACATTGGAAATGTCTTTTCGTTGGCTTCAGTGTAGCTCTAATTTCACGAAAAAGTGCGATCCCCTTATGTCTCGGAGAGTTTTGAACCAAGATATGAATTAAAAAAAAAGGAATTAAACAAAATTAAATCGACGTCAAAAAGAATTTAACACAAACTTATGAAATAACTTCAATTTCGGAAGTCGGTGTATTGGGATCTGTATTTTAGTTTTAATTTTTTGCCACCGACTTCCGAAATTAAAGTTATATCATAATTTGAATTAATTTCTTTTTGAAGTCGATTTAATTTTTTTAAATTACTTTTTTTTCGTAATTTTTAGTTTTAAGTAAAAACTGGAATATTTGTTTGTAATATGTAGGTTTTGTTGTAAATATTGCACTAGAATTTGACCAAGGTTTTGAGATGTTTTCCTTACACTACACCTCTCGTATCACACTCAGCTCGTATCAATAAGCCAGGCCGTCAGAGTTACACGTATATTAGTCCATATCTTGAAAATGACTAAATCGATTTTGATGAAACTTGCACTGTTCCCTAAGTTGGAGTACGTGTAAGCCAATTGAAAAAATAGTCACGATCCGATTAATGGTTGCGGAGAAATGCGTGGACAAACATACATAGTACATACCTCTATAAAATTTTGAATATACATACATACGTGTCGAATTGATAACCTCCTTTTTTTTGAACTCATTAAAAATAAAAAAGTTATGGCCGAAATAGTGAAAAAAATTAAATTTTTTCCGAATTTTTGATTTTGACGCTCGATATTTTGGAAACGAAGAATGATATCAAAAATTTGAGAAAAATTCCTCTGGACAATTTAGTCAGTTACAATTTGAGTCTAAAACAAAGACGATCTGGTTAAGGGTTTATCCTGTAGCCTAACCTTTTTGAAAAAAGTCAGCAACGACATTTTTCACAGGCGTTATATCGAGGATACTTATGTTAATCTAAGAATAAAATAACTATCATTCAACGTTGTAGTTTTATTTTGTAACATTTTCCTTATCCCGACTTTCTCGTCGTTTGGCGATAGTATTTTTTCGAATTCCGTAGATTCATTTCCAATGTGCTTGATAGTCGTCTTGTGACGTTGAAAAAGTAAATATTGATCAGAGTTGGGCAAATTGTAATCAGATTAATGATTAAGGATTACGATTACATTTTGTAATCATCAATCAAGATTACAGATTACGGAAATTAATCAAGAAAGTAATCATATCGGTGATTAATGATTATTAGTTTGTAATCGTTATTTTGATTACTTTTTTGATTGATGCATACTAACTACATTTTTTTATCAGTCTCATGAATTAAAATTTTTTAATAATTATTATACTTAAGAAAACAATCAAGAATTATTTTTAGGTGTGCCATGTGTGGCTTAAATTAGATTTTAAAAGCACCCTCTTTTCAAACATCTCATCCGAAAGTCTGTGTGATTTAGGTAAATTGGTCATGGTCGCATATGAGAAAAGTCTTTCGACAGGACCCGATGACGGAAGAGGTGTGTTATTTTTTTTAAAATCACGTTTAATTTCAGGGTATCGATTTAGCATCGATACATCCCGATCCTGGTCCGCTAAAAAATGAGAAATAATGGCATCTGCCTTTGAGCGTTGTATTTGTATCTCAAGTTGTTCATGGTGCACGGTTTCAGATTCTGAATTAGTAGATAAAGACGAAAAAGAACTTGACGCCATTTTACAATAAATACTGATTTTACAATAATAATGTTTAAACACCAAAACACATAGGCCAATACGTCACGGTTTAGACTCGTGAATCAATTTACGTTTATATCCTTGCGCACTATTATACAGACTGACATTTTAGTTACTATACTCTATGAGACTGACTGCTTGCGCTATGGCAAGAAGCGGGGCGCAGGCGGCGGACGATTGGCATACCGGCCGTACCCCGTACCCCACCCAACTCCCGCACCCCGCGTGCCGTATCTTCGAAATGCAATTGAGCACGCAGAAATTCTTTTTCGAATTTACTTAAGGATTTAAATAACGAAAGAGTACAAAACGTCCATGACATCCAAATTGGATCAGAAGTTTTTAGAAAAACGCAGACATACAAGATACATACTGATTGAATATAGAACCGCATTTATTAAAAATATGCTTAAAAAATTAATCAAATCTACCCATGTAATTAAGATTACTGACTATTGTAATCAAAACTAATGATTACAAATGTAGTCATGATTGAAAGTAATCAAGATTAAAAGTAATCATGATTGATGTATTCATGATTACTTTCAATCAGATTATTAATCCGATTACAAAAGTAGTTGATTACGCCCAACTCTGATATTGATCGCGTCAAGTAGCGACACCTATATTGGCGGACTAACGTCATGGTTGTCAACGTTAGTCTACGTGACACAAGACAGCGTTGGTGTTTTTGTTTAGTAAATTAATTACAAGGTTATTAGTTAACCTTTTAACCGCTTACGTCGGATTAATCCGACAAATATTTTCGTGTCCATTCCGCCAGAGTCGTATATATACGACCAAATAACACAGCTCGTTTAATCTGTATTATTATTACATCATCACAGCTCGTTTCATCGGTATTTATTTTTCGTTTTTTTTTTTTTCTCGTGCGCTGGGTGCACGACAACTGATATAAAGTCGGGTGGTTAAAAGGTTAATTAAAATAAATAAACAAACATACATAATTTACCACAATTAAACCTCAATCCCCCCCCTGACCCGAGGAGGCCCGCAGTGGTGGGCCGGCACCAGTCGGGGGTTGCGGATGGATCGTACGTTCCTGTGACCCGGGCGGCGTAGGTGTGAGATGGAACACCGGGGTAGTTTTTAGTCAGTAAGAGCCTGATTGACCCCGCCGCCCGCCCTAGGGCGGCGGACATACGCGCCGCCACCTCGGGTCCCAGTGTATGGGGGGCGACGGACTCGGGAACGTCGGGGGTCGCGGGAACGTACGATCCTTCCGCAACCCCCGACTGGTGCCGGCCCGCCACCGCGGGCCTCCTCGGGTCAGAAGAGGGAGTCAGGTGTTTGACTCTCCACGCGACGTCTAAGAGTGGTGCGCGTGGAACACTACGCGCCACCACCTCAGGTCCTAGTGTATGGGGGGCGACAGACGTCCCCGAGTCCGTCACCCCTGGACCCATTTAGGGGGGCTGGAAGAGGGCGTTGTCCGCCCTCCGCCGACGCCCGGTGCGCCTGCTGCGGGCCGGGTGAGTGGACGAGGTTTCCCTCTCCCTTTCCGCAGCCTCCTTCTGCGAGACGACTGTTTCGGAGAAGGAAACCACCGCGTCCCAGGACTCTTCGCTGCAGACCATCGACTCGACCACGGCGGGAAACGACAGGTCACTGCCTACTTCTGAGATGAGGTCACGGCGCGGCTCCTCCCAAGCGGCACACTCCGCCAGCGTATGCCACGCCGTGTCCTCCCGGCAGTCGACGCAGTAGTGACACAGGGCGTCCGGCTCCCTGTTTATGCGACACAGGTACTTCCCGAAGCAACCATGCCCCGAGAGCAGTACGTCACCTGCGTCACCCGAAACGACGGGAGCCGTGCCTCGCGCCAGTGCCAGCGCTCGAGTACCAGCCGGACCGCTTCGATAGTGACGAGCCTGGCGGTAGGGCATGAAAGCCTATAAAGGCTTTTCATTAAGCCCCTACAACAAACCTCAAGTTTGTTTTTAGGAATTCCCCTGAATTGACAACATTTCATATTTTTAACCTGCATATATTATTACGTTATATAAAAGTAAATTCAAATCCCATATTTTTTAGTTTTTCGAAATTATGTACTTTTCATTCATAATTTCAACTTTGAAATTCGGTGTATTCTAAAAAGACGTAAGCGCCAGATGACGTCATTCTTACGGTAGAATGGCGATTATAACCTTTGCTTTACTGTGACTCGTCAAAAAAACTGTTAGATGTCACCTGTCTCAGTCGTTGTGTTTTGGTTCCTTTACTGGCGTATATTTTTATTGAGATCCATTTTATTGGCGATATATCAATCAAAAATTGATAATATTAACAGTAAGCCGCGTGTCGTATTGATAGGAAAAAATATTGTTGAATACAATTCAGTTTTTTGGTTGTTTTCTAGTTACACTTCTTAGGTGACATTGACATTTGTCTTGTTTGATGTAATGTTTTCATCAAAGACATTGGAATGCGCAAAGGTAACTACCTCATTCCGCCATTTATGTGACGTCATCACATGTTTATTGATTTTAATTTTTTTCTTGGAAATTTAGAATTAGAAAAATAAAATAAAAATATATTTGAACTCAGGATACGAAAATAAAGAAACAGTATTTTTGTTTTAAGGTCGTGTCAGGTTTGAAATGTCGTCAATTCCGAGACCACGGACTCTATGGTCTCTACAAGACCAGAAGGCCAATTCTCGTAATTTAAAACGTTCAAAATCTAGTCGCAGTCTCATCTCAGCGACAAACAAATGTCAAAAACCTGTCAAAATGTATGGAAATTAGAGGTATTTTTGACAGATTGAGACTGAGATCAGACTGTGAACGTTCTTAAAATTAGTAGAATTGCCCCTCTGAACTTCGTCAGAATCCGCGCACCGCGTATCCACGGACTACTAAAAGCAGATAGCGACTTCTAACGGACTGAGATGTTTAGGGTCGTAAGGATATTTAGAAAGAACAAATCAGATTGGCTGCCAAAAGTATAATGTCTATATTTAAACGAAACAAGTAAAATAACATAAAACGCTAATTAAGCATTAACTTGATACATAATTATGACGGAGCATACATACACAATAGTGTAAAGGAGAGCATACACTTCGCCTCCGGTAACTAAGAAAAAAAATCTTTTTTTTTTTTAGTTTTCGTAAAACAGTCAGGATACAAATAGAATAGGTTAGTTCGGTTTTTGTGAACAGTATAAATTTTATTATTCTTTTTTTAAATTTTTACATTACATCCCATATCTTTTACAACAGTAAGGTGTTTTTCAAGTTGTGTTCGGAAAACTAAAAAACCAAAAATGTTCGCAAAGTTCGACATGCTGACATCTAAAATTAGAGCTGCATGGTGTAAATTTCAACCATTTATTTTGCCACTAATTTAAAAAGCATTGCAAAACTCTGCGTAAACATGATGATGTTCCGTCGACTATGTACTTGTTCCGTAGGTAGATGGCGCTAGATCGGTAGACACGAAGCAACTTTAGTCGTCGGTGATTCGCTGCCGATAAAATCCCACGTCCATCCACAGGTTTTGATAGCTGATTTTCCATGCAGATTTGTCCATGTCCATTCCATGCGATGGCAAAATCTGACGTGAGATATCGAAATTTGCCAGCAGCTAGTCGCCGAAGGTGGCCGGCGACTAAAATCTCTACGTGTGTATCCAACCTAAGGACTTCCGTTATATTTTCAGGCAATGATGCTGCTACTGGCTAAAGAAAAAATATATAGGTATAGCCACTGCCACTTTGACACGAATCCATTCCATTGAAAATCATTTTTGAGAATGAGATGACAGGAAAGAAAGAAGATTTACGTTTATTTCTATTTACTATATTCCAAATCACGTAATGTGATTTTGTTTAGAATTCCCTTGATTACGTACCTAGTTTGTAAAGGATTCAAAGATGATATCACAAAATTCATTATATTTGAAAAAATAAGTTGCCCTGGATCCTACATTCCAATATTTGGAGTGTATATTTTATAAGGGTACGTATTCACTGCTTATTTAAGTGATAGGTGCATTTCCTACTCAAAAATAATAATAATATTGAAACCAATTTATTTGAGGTCTGTGCTGGTGCTCCTTGGGCTTGTGTCATACATCTCTACAGTCGTCATTCAGTGTAATCAACTCTCTTTTAGACATTAATCCATCCATCAGATCGATACAATCGACTTGTATCTGTATCAGGTATCATGGCTGTATCTGTAACCTTGTCTTGATCACAAATTTGTCAAAAGCAATACCAAATCCAAAGGCATAGTATGCAAAAGTTCTACTACAAATTACGACATAGTAATGGCTCACATCCCTCTCAAACACAGCTGTACTAGATTCAATAAAAATCGCTGGGTACTTAAATTAACCGGTCAAGCGTCGCGGTTCGCCGATCGGCGACGAAACAATAGAAAATCATTATTTTGTGTCTCATTAGCGGCTCTTGACAGATTAAACAAGGACGACCTAGCCACAGACCTAGCCAAAATTGACTGAAATGACACCCTTAACCAACAAAGTGATGTCGACATAAAAAAATGTTAAGCATTTTCAAAGTTAATGCTTTTGAGCTGAAATTTTGTACAGAGATTCTAGACTAGATACACTCTTCAACCCGTTTGTATTGATATACCCTTTCCGTAACACCCTGTATAAAATAATACTATCATAATATTTTATTTTATAGTTTCGGGGAAGGTGTAGTGTATAACCTATGTTCTAAGTTTGCATATACCTATGTATGTGACTCGTGTACTTAAATACCAATCAATAAATGAGTTAGTTATCAACGTGCAGTCAGAGCGTTATACTCTTCTCCAAAACCCAACCTTACAGCTTTATGTTTCTTGCCATTTTTTTTCCTGGCTGCTTTATAACGGAATAATGTATTACAGCCAAGCATGAAATCTGTTCAGATCGAGTTAAATAAATCAGGAGATGGCGGAATGTCAGAGCTAAATGTGCCGAGTGATTTTTTTGCAAAAGAGATCGGGTTCGATTCCTGGCTCAGTCAGAAGCATTAGCTTGGACGTGTAAACTCGTGTAACGTGCCTGCGTCGGAACGTGAAAACAAAAGCGGCGTTTAGTTCTACGCCATGTTTTAAACGCCTTCCATTCACTCGCACGAGCTCGAGTTGACCAATGCGAGTGTGCAGAGCATGTGCGACGGCGTAAGGTCTAGCACAGCCCAACACCAACTCGTCTTTAAATATATTTTATGGTACATAATGTATGCATACAACATACTCGGTTCATTACAATCATTGGTAGGTACCAACCAACCAACCAATATATAGGTATATATTGGTTTAAAGGACTCGTGTCTGAGCGTGTTTTTTGCTAAATTACATGTTCCGTGTTCATTTCGTAGTCCGGAATGTTGCGAGTGTACTTATTTTTTTTGGAAAAAACCCTTTCAAAATAATAATAAAATTCCTTTCTTAAAGTCATTTTTACGAGGCGCAAGCCCCACAGTTCCATCCGAAATATATGGAGTTTGCTCGTAAAGGTAAATGATTATATAATCTAGTGCTAGTAGCGTACTACTAACACAACATAATTGCTAAAGAGCCGTGGGAAAGCTTGAGCATGCGCACAACGCCTGTCTTCGAACTAGACGTAGGCTCCTCGAGAAAGGCCAACGTTGCGCTGATACAGATCATATGATGTTACTGAATAATAATAGTATTATGTCCTATTCATGTAATCAATATTCTTAATGTTGCAGGTTTTGTACATTACAAAATTCGTGACGTCACTGGAAAATCGTGTTGTTATTGTTATGTATTGAAGTACATTTTTGGAATACGGTGTGTTTTAACACTGCTAAATTACATTGCGAAGCTAATGTGTAATTTGTAAATAATTGCACAATGAAGTCATTCAGCGTACACCCTGCAAATTGCTCCTGCATTATATATCTGAGCAGATCCACGGAACCCAAAGTTCAACAAATAATAAAGGGAGGGACCGATATTGACAAACTTTATTACGGTAAATTTTTACCGTCACGAGAAAAGAAGCTGCTTGAAAAATTGATAAGAACTCGCGATATCTACGATGAAGTGCGAAATCAATTGTTATCAAGTGCAAGCAGTGATCAGACAAGTCAAGAACATAAAAGGAGGAGACGAGACGTACTAAGCACTAACATAAGTAGTGAAGTATTAGAAATGGTTGATCTATTTGATAGAGGGCAGATGAGAACTGCATATACAAGCAAATTAAATAGTTGCTGTAGCTGTTGCTCATGTGGAACTTTGAGGAAAATTAGAAAACGTATGGAAAAGGATAAGTATAAGCATCCCCGTGTTCACAGACATATTGTGGCTTGTGAAAACATAGCTAAGTATTGTTCTGAAGCTGAAGAAAAGGGTAGAAAGCGACGAAACAAACTTAGTACAAAAATAAGTTCAAAAATTGAAGCAGCACGTTTAAAAATGAAAAAATATCTATCTGAACCTTGTACATGTACATTATCGCTGAGTAGTGTGGCAACGCACTCATCAAAAGCTTATAGAAAACTTCGATCAAAAAGGAAGGCGACAGAAAGCGGTCAGGCTCGAAAAGTTGTGACAATAGACCAAGAAACTAAAATTGCCAAGCTGCCAAGAAAGCCCCGAAAAAACGTAAAATATATAAAAAGCAGCACTAAAAAAGACAGTGGGACAGAAGTGAGAAGTCTAAAAGCCTTTACAATAAAAAAAGATACTATATTAGTATGTAAAGAAAAGTTGCTGAAAAAACGAACGTACGAGGAGAATCAAGACGTGGAGTGTGAACCAAGAACTTGTAATACAGGTGAATGTATTACTGAAGAATGTTTCAGAAAGGTTAAAGCTAGAGGCGTTGGAGATACGAGGAAAAGAAAATATCATACCCGACATTCTGAGACAAGAAGAGACAGATCTCATATTTCAATGAGCTCCGTAATCGAAAAAGTGAGAGTACGATACTCACAGGTTCAAGATGGAACTGTTCCTAAATCCGCTCAGACAGTGTCTACAATCCTTCAAACCAAAACAATGCCATCGTTTTCGAAATCGGAAATAAAAGGAAAAAGGTTTGATTCACCAAAACAACGGCAACGATTTGAGAAAGGAACTGGAAAACGAGATAAAACGTATGAAAGAACTAAATCGTCTACCTCAATGACGTCTATTCCAAAATCGAAAGCGAAAGCCCAATCAGCAATAAAAGAAGATAAAGTTGCACCTAAAGTGAAACCCAATGCCAAGCTACAGGTGGTGGGAAAAGATAAGAGACTAGAAGAAAAAGGTATGCGGGTGCAACTTTCACCTCAATCTAATATGGCCACTTGTGAATGTAAACTTTCCACAAAATCTACTTCCTCATTAACATCTGTTCCAAAGCAGAAAGCTTCAAAATCTCATTCTAAACGTATCAAAAGTCATGAAGTAGCTTCACCACCTACACTACACAAAAGAGCCCGTCAAAAATCTAGACTTGAATCATACAAGAATTTCATGGAAACAGACTTAGGAGAACCCATAGAACACGTTAAAGCTAAAAGAGAAAAAAGTATAAAACCAACTCACGGTAGGATAAAACAGAACAGCAAACACAAGCATAGCAATATGCAATTTACTGAAACATTATTCGAAGGAAGTCAAGAATCTTATTTGCGAGAATCTGCCAGTCAGGCAAAAGATTTGCCATTCCCGAGGGAATGTGAACCCTTAATGTGTATACCATATGAATGTGATCCTAAAAAATGTGCCCAGATATTTAACCTATCAAGATCCAAATCTCGAGGTAAATCTGTTATGACGGGCATAGATCGCTCAAGACATAAATCGGTAGGAAATGCCGCCCTTTCTCAGAAAACTCAAAAAAAAATCTCTAGATCACGCACACAATCTAAAGATAAACAACCAAAAATTGCGGAAAATTTTATAAGAAAACCAAAATACATTTCAAAAGAACCACCTCCCCAAATAGTGGAAAAGTGCTATCCTGATAGGCAAGCTGTCAAAATTACATCCAGTTTCAGTTTTGACATTGAATTTTATAAAGGCCTTCCTTGCGTGAATGATGATGAAGAAAACGATTTGGTATCAGGACACAAAAAAAAAAATAAACAAAAAGAGCGTCGAAGAAAGTATAAGGATCGTGGAACTGGATATATCAGTTCTCAGCAAAATATATCATCTCAATCTAGGTCATCACAATCATTTAAAAACATCCAAGTCGGGCACATATTAAAACGTTGCTTTTGTACTCTACATCTACTGCCAAAGAAACAAAAATTAAAGCATGTGGTATCGAAGAGGACAATGGCATCATTGCATAATAAAGAACTTGATATGGGACCTCGAAGAAAACGAACGCAAACTAAACCTTCAGGAATTACTTACCTGGTATCACCTGCTACATCCTCTCAAACCTTGCTTCTACCGTACAAGTGTGAACCATATTTCGGCGAGTGCGACCTTTATCAATGCGCAGAAAGAATCAAACAACGCAATGGTCGAGCTGCTAGGCACGTTTCTAAAGATACAAATACTGCTATTACTCCGAAAAAGTCAAAAATGGCTTCTACATCACAGTCTTTATCTAAATCGACATCAAAACCTTGTGACTGCCATCCTCAGACATCAGACGTAGAAGGTTCAGGTGGCAAATCAGAAAGACAAACACATGAGAATAGACACATAAAACATAAAGGGAGGCATTCCCCGTCACGAAACATAAGTAAGCATCGCGAGATTAAAGGATTACACGATCACTACGTCAGCACAGATAGACGTAAAAGAAAATCGGTCATGAGTCTAACTACAAGCGATTTTAGTGGTACTACAATGGCAAAAAGTACTAAATCCAGATTATTAAAACATAAAACAAAAAAAGACCAGAAATTGAGGGATAAACAAAGAAATATAAAAGCTGCAGGTTCCTTTTCACCTTCGCGTCAAGCAGCCCGTAAAGGATCTAACTTTAGTATCAATCAAGAAATTTCAAAATATCGTTTTATGCATCGAGTAGAAAAGGATAACACAGTTATTGATATATCAACAGTCAACAGAATGACTGACAAAGGTACGAAAAATAAAAGAATTGCTTTAAAACATGACCTTTCAAATGCAAATGAAATTGGAAACGAAGTCAAGGCATCCAGTGTAGGATTTTTACTTAAGAGGTGCTTTTGTAGACTGGGTCTTCAAAAGAAAAACAAACCAAATTATGAATTTCGTTGGCATCAACCCATAACGACGCAATTTGTACAAGTCGAACAAAACAGACATGATATAACAAAACCAGGATCTAAAGTTCTAAACAAGACGTTGTATGGAGGAGAACCTTTAAAATTAAAGTTACCAGAATGTGATCAGCAATTTAGAGGAAACCTTATTGGAAATCAAAGTGCCAAACATATGCCAAACAGTCGTTCCTTTTCAAGACGAGCCCATGTTAGGTCTCGTATGGAATTCAATTTTGATAAAATGAGAAGCTTACTGAATACGAGGATTAATCCATTTTATCGATCATCTTATGCGTTGAATGTAAAAGTCTCTAAATCAAAAAAAAAAATATCGCAAAATAAGTACAGTGCCCTTAAGGACAATGAAAGGAAACCTGATAAATGCCCGTCTAATGGATGCGATCCAGTAGACTGTTCAAAGAAAATTAAGCGCTTAAAACGTCGTTCCAAAGCTTCTGATACCATCAGTCTGGATTCTCAGCATAGTTGCTATAGAAGGTGTAGAAAAGAAAAAAAAAGGAAAGGACCGGATAAACATATTACTTTTGGATCTGATTTAAGTATTAGAGCAGGAGTTTACAAAGACACAGATCCAAACAAAAGTCAACGTTGCCAAGCCATTCGTTTGGGATCAGATGTACGTCTTAACTTTGAATTTTTCAAAGAACCACCATCACATGGTTTTTGTAGTACAGGACCCATACCATACCATGCGAGAAAAGAAGCTAAACGAAGTCATCCCCAACCTGCTGACTTGCAAATGTATGGGGAAACTCAAAGTAAGGTTACAGAAACATCACATATTATAAAAAGATGTTTATGCGCCTCTATATTGAATAGCGCTACACAAAAGAAAAGAGCCCGTCAACAATCTAGACTTGAATCATACCAGAATTTCATGAAAACAGACTTAAAAGAACCCATAGAATACGTTAAAGCTAAAAGAGAAAAACGTATGAAACCAACTCACGGTAGGATAAAACAGCACAGCAAACACAAGCATAGCAATACGCAATTTACTGGAACTTTATCCGAAGGAAGTCAAGAATCTTATTTGCGAGAATCTGCCAATCAAGCAAAAGATTTGCCATTCCCGAGGGAATGTGAACCCTTAATGTGTATACCATATGAATGTGATCCTGAAAAATGTGCCCAGATATTTAATTTATCAAGATCAAAATCTCGAGGTAAATCTGTTATGACGGGCATGGATCACTTAAGACGTAAATCGGTAGGAAATGCCGCAACTTCTCAAAGAACTTCTCAAAAAAAAAGCTCTAGATCACGCACAAAATCTAAAGATAAACAATCAAAAAGTGCGGAAAATTTTATAAGAAAAACAAAATTCGTTTCAAAAGAACCACCTGCCCAAATAGTGGAAAACTGCTATCCCGATAGACAAGCTGTCAAAATTACTTCCAGATTCAGTTTTGACATTGAATTTTATAAAGACCTTCCTTGCGTGAATGACGGTGAAGAAAAAGATTCGGTATCAGGACACAAAAAGAAAATTAAACAAAAAGAACGTCGAAGAAAGTATAAGGATCGTGGAACTGGATATATCAGTTCTCAGCAAAATATATCATCTCAATCTAGGTCATCACAATCATTTAAAAACATCCAAGTCGGGCACATATTAAAACGTTGCTTTTGTACTCTAAATCTACTGCCAAAGAAACAAAAATTAAAGCATGTGGTATCGAAGAGGACATTGGCATCATTGCATAATAAAGAACTTGATATGGGACCTCGAAGAAAACGAACGCAAACTAAACCTTCAGGAATTACTTACCTGGTATCACCTGCTACATCCTCTCAAACCTTGCTTCTACCGTACAAGTGTGAACCATATTTCGGCGAGTGCGACCTTTATCAATGCGCAGAAAGAATCAAACAACGCAATGGTCGAGCTGCTAGGCACGTTTCTAAAGATACAAATACTGCTATTACTCCGAAAAAGTCAAAAATGGCTTCTACATCACAGTCTTTATCTAAATCGACATCAAAACCTTGTGACTGCCATCCTCAGACATCAAACGTAGAAGGTTTAGGTGGGAAATCAGAAAGACAAACACATGAGAATAGACACATAAAACACAAAACAACGCATTCTCCGTCATCAAACGTAGAACGTAAAGTTTCAGAAAAACAAGCAGTGCGGATAGGTTCAAATTTTAATTTTAATATTGAATTTTCCAAAACAAACATCAATGAACAAGAAGGTGCAGATACATTGAAATTTGACAAGTCAATGAAAAGGCACAGAAGGCATTTGCAAGAAAAAGGAATAAAGGCTAATAAACCTCATGTTTATCATGAGATTTCGGAAACAAACAAATATGATAAAACAAAGCAAACCAATACTGAAACCTTTATGCAAAGGTGTCTTTGTACACTAAAGTTACTGAAGAAAAACAAGAAGAAAGGAGAAACGCTTTCACCTTGGCGGAATAGAAATGAATATGTTATGCACATGCAAAAGAAGTCTGTTACAACTAACAGAGCAGAGATTCGTTATAACCCTGAGCGATCAAAGCTTTTACCTAATGAATGGGAGCACGGCTTATGTATTCCTAAAGAATGTTATCCATATAATTGCGAAAAGCTCATAAAATTGCGTCATATGCTATTACAGCATAAATATTCAGATTTATTCTCTGGTGATCTTGGATCTCGATCAACATTTAGTAAAACATCGAGAACCGTAACTTCTAAGTCTCAAAATACTCAATCTTTTACTGAATATCCTCAAAAGGTTAAAAAGAGAAATCAAGACTATAATGATATCAATATTATGCCAAGTCACTCAAAACAACGAGTAATGCAAATTGTTTCCAAGTCGAGTTTAAAAATGTCGCACTACAAAAGCAAATATAATTTTATAACTTCTGAAAACATGATAAGTCATGAAAATACTCAGAACAAAGTTAAATTGTACTCAATAGGGTCTCAACAATTAAAGTGTCCTACCCATCAAAACTCAATAGACGCAGAAGTAAAACCTAAAGAAAAGGGAAGTTACGTTTTTTCCGCGATTAAAAGATGTTTCAGTACTTTTAAGTTTCATAAGAAAAGAAACAAAGCGGGACTGGAAAACAATGACGTGATAAGTGAAAGTATAAAAACCTCATATCCGTTACAAAATTCTCAGATATGCGAATATAAAAGTACTCGTACAAGGTTAAGTAAACTCCCTTATGGTTTGAACAGTTACAAGTGTGCGCCAAATTTCTGCATCCCAGGAATCTGTGATCCTCATGAGTGCTACGAAGAAAGTAAGCATCGCGAGGTTAAAGGATTACACGATCACTACGTCAGCACAGATAGACGTAAAAGAAAATCGGTCATGAGTCTTACTACAAGCGATTTTAGTGGTACTACAATGGCAAGAAACACTAAATCCAGATTATTAAAACGTAAAACAAAAAACGACCAGAAAGTGAGGGATAAACAAAGCGATATAAAAGCTGTAGGTTCCTTTTCACCTTCACGTCAAGCAGCCCGTAAAGGATCTAACTTTAGTATCAACCAAGAAATTTCAAAATATCGTTTTATACATCGAGTAGAAAAGGATAACACAGTTAGTGATATATCAACAGTGAGCAGAATTACTGATAAAGGTACGAAAATTAAACAAGTTGCTTTAAAACATGACCTTTCAAAAACAGCAAATAAAATTGGAAACGAAGTCAAGACATCCAGCGTAAGACTTTTACTTAAGAGGTGCTTTTGTAGACTGGGTCTTCAAAAGAAAAACAAACCAAATTCTGAAGATCGTTGGCATCAACCCATAACGACGCAATTTGTACAAGTCGAACAAAACAGACATGATATAACAAAACCAGGATCTAAAGTTCTAAACAAGACGTTGTGTGGAGGAGAACCTTTAAAATTAAAGTTACCAGAAGGTGATCAGCACTTTAGAGAAAACCTTATTGGGAATCAAAGTGCCAAACATTTGCCAAACAGTCGTTCCTTTTCAAGACGACCCCATGTTAGGTCTCGTATTGAATTCAATTTTGATAAAATGAGAAGCTTACTGAATACGAGGATTAATCCATTTTATCGATCATTTTATGGGTTTAATGTAAAAGTCTCTAAATCAAAAACAAATATATCGCAATATAAGTACCGTGCCCGCAAGGACAATGAAAGGAAACCTGATGAATGCCCGCCACATGAATGCGATCCAGTAGACTGTTCAAAGAAAGTTAAGCTGTTAAAACGCCGTTCCAGAGCTTCTGATACCATCAGTCTGGATTCTCAGCAAAGTTGCTATAGGTGTAGAAAAGAAAATAAAAAGAAAGGTCCGGATAAACCTGTTACGTTTGGTTCTGATTTAAGTATTAAAGCGGGGGTTTACAAAAATACAGATCCATATAAAAGTCAACGTTGCCAAGCCGTTCGTTTGAGGTCAGATTTACGTCATAACTTTGACTTTTTCAAAGAACTACCATCACGTGGTGTTTATCATATAGGACCCATACCATACCATGCGAGAAAAGAAGCTAAACGAAGTCATCCCCAACCTGCTGACTTACAAATGTATAGGGAAACTCAAAGTAAGGTTAAAAGAACATCACATATTATAAAAAGATGTTTTTGCGCCTCTAAATTGAAAAGCGCTACTAAAAGTGATATAAACCAGAATAGAGATGTAACCAGGACGGTTAAAGGTAAGTCATGGAATCAGACGCTGAGCCCGGTATAAACCGGAAAGAAAGTTGTGCAACATTGTTTCAACAACATGTTTGTGTTGCGGAAAACAACGTTGCTGGCCACATGGAATATTACAGTGTTGCTGGCAACATGCTTATTCCGAGATAAACAAAAGACCATCTCGCGACATCATATGTTGCCGAAAACAATGTTGCGTGATTGTGGCTCAACAATGTATCCGGTGTATACAGGGCTTTTCTTTGCGAAAACCAGTATTTGTGCAATAACAATATCTAGGATACGTATTATTCATTTTAAAATGTAAATTCCGACTATTGATGAAACGTTCAGTCCATTTTAAACTATTGTTAAATAAAAAATTTCGTTCTAATATCAGTTGATTTAAATTTCAACAAAACGCTTTTCCGTGATAACAAAAATCAGATTAAGTATTCAATTTTCTTTGTTGGTTTTTTTCGTATAATTTATTTTCCATAGAATTATGTTTCCGAAATTAGAAACAAGCAAGCGTGCAACCCAACATGCAAATAGGTAGACACGCACACAAGCAAGCATGCATTAACAGTACTTAATACTTAATATTTATTATTGCATAACATTAAAAAGGGTTAAAGATGCAATGGCTAATAAATGTTTCTTTCTTGGTTTTGGTACAGATAACCCAAGATACAAGTCCACTACACGTCTTTCCTTTAGAAAAGAGAAGAGAGAGAGGGGTTTAAAAGCGAAATCCGTTCAATATAACGCTTATTCACAACAGGATCGGAAAAAATCTCGTAGACCTACAGATAGAAATAATGTATCATTTTGTACTAACGTAAATTGTGTGGAATTTTACAATGATCGAAATCAATATAAAAGTAAATTGAATCGAGCACAAGAAAAAGGAGAGGGCGATGTGGGAAAAGAAAAAGGTATTACATTTATTTAAAATTTCCTCTTTTTACTTTTATTTAATAAGTTAGAAAGACTACATCATGGGCCGTCTACTTAAAATAATTTATTTTATAGGTCTAATTGTAGACAAAAAAGCCGTGATAGATAAACGCCTTTGTGCATTGAAAACATCCAAAAAGCCTAAGAGTAAGAAAACAGACAAGATAAAGAAACTCAATAAATTTATAGACAAATGCTATTCTACTCTAAAACATCTCAAAAGACAAAAGAAGAGTAAATATTTAACACCAAAACAAAGCATGGAAGTGATTGGAAAAGGTAGCAAGAAATGCAAGCATCTTGATGAAGTTGAAATAAGAGTGGAGACTATTATGCCTTATTCAAAGAAAAAATTCAAAAAATACGACAGCCAATCAAAACTTGGCCAAGACACAAATAAAAACACCAAACAAAACCAACAAGAGGTATGTCCTCTTTGCCAACTTATAACGCCTGATTCAAAGAGAATAGTAAAAGAACTCGATGGCCGATCAAATCTCGCCCAAGGCATAAGTGAAAACACCGAACAAAACCAACCTATTACGCCTGATTCAAAGAAAAAAGGAAAAACACTCGATGGCCGATCAAAACTCGCCAAAGGCACAAATGAAAATATCTGTTTTTGTTACGGAGACGCTTTAGCTAATCTGGGAAATAAAAAAAGTGTACGCTCTCCTACACTTCGCGCCCGAGGCACAAATCAGTTCACCATACAACACGTTTCAGTTGTAACGCCTTATTCAAAGAAAAAAGTAAAAAAACTCGGTGGCCGATCAAATACATGCTTCTGTCCAAAACATTCAGCCTCATTCGAATGTTTGTGTTATGGAGACGCTATAGCTAATCTGGGAAAGAAAAGAAGTGACAAAGTAAAAATACTCGATGGGCGATCAAAACTCGCCCAAAGCACAAATGAAAACACCGTACAAAACCAACCCATAACGCCTGATTTAAAGAGAAAAGTAAAAAATTTCGATGGCCGATCAAATACATGCTACTGTCCAAAACAATCGACCACAATCGGATGTTTGTGTTACGGAGACGCTTTAGCTAATCTGGGGAATAAAAAAAGTGTACGTTCTCCTACTCTTCGCGCCCGAGGCACAAATCAATTCACCATACAACAAGTTTCAGTTATAACGCCTTATTCAAAGAAAGAAGTAAAAAAACTCGATGAGCGATCAAAACTCGCGCAAGGCACAAGTGAAAATACCGAGCAAAACCAACCTATTACGGCTGGTTCAAAGAAAAAAGTAAAAAAACTCGATGAGCGATCAAAACTTGCGCAAGGCACAAGTGAAAATTCCGAGCAAAACCAACCTATTACGCCTGGTTCAAAGAAAAAAGTAAAAAAACTTGATGGCCGATCAAATATATGCCTTTGTCCAAAACATTCAGCCTCATTCGAATGTTTGTGTTACGGAGACGCTATAACTAATCTGGGAAAGAAAAAAAGTGTAGGAAAAGGAAAGAAAAAGAAACTCAAGCCAATGGTGGACAATACGCCGCTTTTTGATATGACGCTCAACAAAACTAATATGAAAATAGTAAACAAAGATGAAGTTCTTAAAAATTTGGGATCATCTGGCAAAGAGTCTAAAGCAATGAAGAAAGCCCGAGCAGGTTAGCAATTTTTTAAGACATTTTTAATTGTTTCGGATAAAACTTTATTTTTTACGAAATTCCACGTGGGAAATGCCTGAGGCATTAAGTCTGCTTCATAGACCTCTATTTATTTGTGTGCTGAAGTTTAAATAAATAACGTAACATATGACCCACGCTTGTATGGGGATACTTACAAGCGTGAGTCTTATGTTATGTTATTTAAAGGTCCGACAAAGGTGTTTTGTAACACCCACATAAATAAATGCATAATTATCCTCACTATAACCTATACAGCGTGGAAAAACACAAGTTCTTTTAAAAATAATTATTTAGATGCCATTCTTTAAGGTTTTGCAAATTACCCCCATCATGATAGTATGCCTTTTTACCAACTTCAAAAAAAGGAGGTTATCAATTCGACACGTATGTATGTAATGTTATCGGAACTGCAATATATTCACATATGTCAATCTATTAGGGCTTCCAAACAAACACAAAATTTCATAGATGTATGTATAACATGTATGTTTGTCCACGCATTTCTCCGCAACTATTAATCGGATCGTGATCATGACGCAGCTAGCTAGGAGGCTTTCTGTGATGAATATTAACTTAAATTAACAGACATTTTACTTAAACAACCTTCTTATTTATTTTATTAATATATGGGAAACATACAGACTTTATAACAAAATAAAGAACACAAAAATTGACATAAAAACACGTACTTCTACACAATTATTTCTTTAAACATTGTCCCACATAAGGATTTCCCCTGTATCGTGGGTGCATTTACAAACACAAATCTCGCATACACACAGACCCGGAAGAACTAGATATTATGTGCAAGAATGGATCACAACATTTTTTTCTTCATGCTTGAAAATATGAACCCGTTATTCTTAACGCAGAAGCGACAAGATTGGTGCAGTTTCGGGAAATTGTGCCACACTGGTTCTCATCGTATCCTGTGGTAAACTTATTTCACTGAATTTTCAAAACGCAGAGAACCACACAACGTAAACAAAATTATAAATTGAAAACGACACTCGATGACACATCAGTGACATATAAGGAATAAAAATACACCACTAAATACCTTAAGTAGTTCACTAACCGCCAACCTTTCTATTTAGTCGGTTTATTGAGTGTCACAACAGGTTTACCATAGGCGATACTCGATAGCACTACATTTTGAGCATTATATGCCACTATCTCTTCTTATTATTGAGAAAGAAAGAAACAAAACGACGGAGTGAAGTTTGGTAGACGACACGATCTATCGAGTTTACCATAGCGACTGCGTAAGACTCCGTAAAACTCATGGTGCAAGCATTATCGAAATCTATTCGATCCACGTTAATACGCTAGCGATTTTAACACTAGTGAACAAGTTTTCGATAACAACTCATGGTAGAGGTACTGGTCGACGTGAAGTCGAGGTTGCAAACTTTTTCTTCGGTTGTTTTTCCTTTATCGATGCGATAATAGTTACAACTTATTCTCAGTTTGAAAACTGTTTAAATACTTGTTCCTGTTAAACTTTTGTTTTGATAAGGATTTGTTTAATGGTGAATCCATATCTTCATTTCAGCTATTAAAACAGGAAACGTGGACGCACCAGTTATGAAAATGCTAATAGATAGCGGGAACGCAAGTATTATAAACTCTGACCAAGTTATTAAAGAAATAAACACTACACATATTCCGAAAAAAGGCTTAAGACAAAAAACAAAGGCACCGAAAAAAACTAGAAAAAAAGGAATGGCACCGAAACCGCGAACAACGTCGCAAACTAAGAAGTCGATTAAAAAAGTACGCGGAGCTGCGGTAAAGTCTCATGGTAGCAAATGTAAGTGTTGCATTTGTCGCGGCATGAAGAAAGGTGAAAAACCAACTGGAGCACAATTGTCAATGCATACCCAAAAGTTAAGACCTTGCGTATGTGGAAGTGTTGTATGCAAAAAAGATTTGGATAGAATATATCACGAACAAAAGTCACGGGGGGCTGTGAAAATAAAAAAATGTGTTTGTGGAAGTACTATATGTGCAGAAGAGTCTTCAAAAATGCCTGAATTATTCTTAGAGGGGGCGCGACGAGCGGAACGTGAAAAAGTATTATTAAAGCAAGCTATAAAGGAAGAGAAATTGTATCAGAAAGCGAGAAAGAGACGTGCAAAAGAGCGAAAGCGAGCTTTTAAAAAGGAACAAAAAAAAAGAAAGAAACAAGATAAGCGTGACATGAAATTAATCAAGAAAAACGTAGACGTGGGACATATTGATATGATGGCAGAGTCATTAATAGATTTAGGCAGTTTCGGCTCTAAGGCATTTTGCGACATTGCGGGACATGTGTGTAGATCTATTAGATACCCAAGAGACACTGTCAATGACATACAAGACGCGATAAAAAAACCTGAAATTGCAACGAATGCTATAGAGAAAACTGTCAAAGGCATGGGTTTACATTCAACATTCGCTAGAATTAAACAAAGATTGATGAAGATGCCAGCAGCAAAGGCGGCTGTTACTAACTTAGAAGCTTATTCTGCAACAAACTATTTGATCCAAGACCCTAAGAAACGAATGAAGAAGGTTAAAACTAAACGTAGGAGAGACCCATTTGATGTATGTAGTCTATACTTGTCAACTATGAGAAAGAGGCCTTGTTTGCGAATATATGACATGTGTCCGTGGTTTTACCCTCATTGTATGAGTTTGCTGACTCTCTGGAAACAATTTATGGATATTCTACTATTCCTATTAGCCGTTATAGTATGGAGTCCATGCATACTGTGTATGGAGCTTTGCAGAGGTTGTGTGTGTTGCTGTATCTGTCAAGGATAAAGAAACAATATTTTTTTCTTTCCTTTAATATAAAGTCTTGAAAAAATGTCTGATTTTATTTATCTGCCCCCCTTACCCATTGGCTACGACTAACACACTTAAGCGACACGCGTCTTTACTAAGAGCGTGGCATGAGTCCCCGCGACACACCTTACGGAGCGACGATTTGGCGCACACAAAGAGATTTAAGATAGGTACTGTCTTTGGGCGCATATCACTCGCACAATGGAACGATTTGGTGCACGAATGAATCAAATGGTACGGTCATGGTCATAAGTGGAGTAGCAATTTCACAAAGCAATAGATTGACACTGGTTTACCTTACGACCTTCTTTTAAGTAGTCATTTCTCCACTATAGACACACACACTCATATTCGTTTGCAACTGATTGTATTTCATAAATTGAATCACTACGGTATATTCAATTGCGTGATAGCTTGGCAGTTATCATATTTGGGTAAGTGCGTCCTGCGTAGCCAGCCGCGGCCCGTGGGTTCGAATCTCACGCGCGGTGATAGTTTTTTTAATGTTTTAATAATTACTTAGAATAATCACGCTTTTGACTATATAGTTCCTTGTTATATTCGTCTTGTGAGTGTAATTCGTAAAGCTTTATGATTATACCTATAGATATCTAAATAAATAAATTATAAGGTAGAAGACAGGTACAGACAAGTCATTCACCGCGATTAAATAGAACGTTGTTGTTTGGTTGTTTATTGTGGGTTAGCGACGTGTGTTCTATCTATTAACCGTGTTGTAGTTCCTTTTAAAATGCAAGCAAAGAATATTGAAATGAAAGCGAATATTATTACGCTGCGTAAAAGTGGACTTAATACAACACAAATATCTTATGAAACCGGATTGAATGTGAGTATTATGAATATGATTTAATTATGTTTTCAAACATTTATTTTTTAAAATAGATCTGCTGATCCTTGTAGTTATTTTTTTTTTAAACGTTTTATAAGGTCTAAATAGAAGAAACAATTATAATAACGAAGCCCTACAACATACACTTTGTTGGCTGAGGTAAATAAAAAAATAGTTACTTACACGATTTCCTTTGGCAGTGCTACAAGCACCCATCAAAATTATTATATAAAGGCGTTTAACGTTTTGGAATCTGCAGACGGATGGAAATAAAAATAAAACACAACACAAGTTCTAAATCAATTTTAATTTATTTTTAATCAAGTTCTAAATTATTTTCTAAATCGCTGGAGCCTTATTAAACACGTTCCGTGATCCATTGCAGAATAATCCACAGGCTAACAACATTGTCGAAATAATAGAAGACAGAATGAACGTTCCCAACAGGTTGGGTGACTATGTTGTGGACTGTAATATCAACCGCCAAAGGGTACGTTTCACAGCGATGGAAGAAAGCGATGTACCATTTCCTAGCCTCAACGAGGAGGAACTTATCTTGTTTAATTTAGGCACATACCAATTAAAGCTCGCAAAATCATATGTGTCAGAGCATTTGCGAAGAGGCATGTACCTAAGGCTGGTTTTAGTCTTACGCCGACGGCACGCGCACCGTCAGCGCTGATGGCCGAGATATATAAACTTCTATGAAGCGTTTTTGAATGATGCGTAGCTATCAGCGCGCACGGTGGTCAGCGCTGATAGCTACGCGGCCGTACGCGTCGCGCGTCGGCCCCGCGTAGCTGTCGGCGCTGACGTAGCTGTCGGCTATAATACATAATCGTATCTTCTTTCGTTCGGAAGATATGACATGAGCAGCTAGGGTGCCGTCACTCCAGCTTACACATACTTATCGGTTTAATAACTCATAGAGTATTTTGACCAGAGATTTGAAAATTTTGCTGCCAATGGCAGCTATTATGCCTTAATTTTTAAGCTATCATACATAATCATATCTTCTTTCGTTTGGAAGATACAACATGAGCAGCTGGGGTGACATCACTCCAGCTTACACACACGTTTTTTTATCGTAGTTTCAACACTTTTTAAGTATTATCGTTCAGTTTTTTCCTTCCTTGTGCAGCTATTATGCCTTATTTTTCTGACTATATTCCAAAACCCTAACCTCACTGGTTTGCCTGGTATCGAATGAGGAAGCTGGGATGACGTCACTCTAGCTAACACACACCACAGAATACTTAAAGTACTACGTACAGAAAGGACACTCCCTTCCCCGCACTAACATCAGTTACCGCACCTCACCCCGCACTTCGATGTGTTCGTCGCCTGCTCTTTAACAATGGCGCTCGCATACACAAGAACCGCAGCGCTGTACCTACCTACTGCTGACACGAACACATTATTTTTTTAAAGTTTTATATTTTGTGTTAATCACGATGGTTGTATATTGTGCATTATTTGATGCTTATCTTCATCGAGGAACGATAAATACAGGAGTTTCTTTCGGTTCCCGAAACATGAAAGAAGGTAAGGAACAGCAACTCAAAAAAATAAAAGCTAGTATATTACAGACAAACAAGCCAGTGTTGTGATAATTTGTTTTCATAATTTTCTCTATTATTCATTTATTTTCCAAGTTTTCTTCGTTTTAGAACAATTAAAACTTCCGTAATATTAACATACCAACTATTGAATTATTGCTCTCTCTTTATTGTCTTAGTTATGTCTCTTTCTTTCACGTTCTATTCGTTCTTCGACTTGAAAAGTATTACAATAGAAATGTTATTAATTAGATTTCTGTGAGTACCTAGTGTCGCGGCGCGCGGCGCCCCATTGTTGCATACGTTCGGGCAGCGCCGCCGCTGGCCGAGTACTGCCAGCCAACCCTACTAGATTTCACGCACACATTTACACGTATACAAACGTCATTTGTCAATGTAGTGGTAGTAGGTAATTATTTTGCGAGCGTTGTATGGAGTGTCCGGGGTGTGCACACACTAAACGACTCATATTGACGAAGTTTTTGTGGCAGCTAAATTAAGACTGGGAACTTGGATTGCAGCTATTATGCCTTAAATATTGGCATAGGTAGAATTATTCTATCACATATGAGGAAGCTGGAGTTATGCACATGATTGCACGAGCGTGTAAATATCACGACCCTACCAGCACAGTGCAAGATGACCACATACCTCAACAAGATGAACATAAGGACACCTCGTCATCGAACAACCACGTCATACTATTATCGTGATCCAGTCACCACGTAACTACTCAGTCCGAAATACCTCATAAGAAGAAGATTAGGACAACCTGTCATCAAGCAAGTTTGGAATGGGCAACTAGCTTCAACTTTCTGACTAACTGACTGAATTCAAAAGTGCTTGTAATGGTTTAATTGAAATAAATGCTTTGAGTTTGAGTTTGAGCAACCGCGCCAATCTGTAATCGTAAACTAGTCATCACGATAGTATTCTGTTATCGCCACTAAGATTCCATCCCCACGAGGATTCACTCTTATCATAGACTATATAAGCAACGACTTCACTGTATTCGAAGACTTTCAAACTTGTAGTAGAACTAAGCATTTGTGTAACATTAATTATTAAAATAAAATTATATTTTATTTTAAATCTAAGTCTCACTTCATTAACTAGCGACTCTGCTTTCAGTGAGCGTTCTAGTGTCGAGCGGAGCGGACGTCGTCAGCGCGTACAGTCATGGCGAATCTATAGCATATAGGCACGATTCGTAAGCTGCAATGGACCAGTTTATCCTTTATCTTTGCCAGTAATTCGTCAAAAGTTCTAGTTGACATTCGAAAGAGTAATTAAAGAATTTGCTTTCATCAGCCCTCAAAGTGTCATATAACAAGACAGTCTCCTGCAACGGCTCTCTGCTCAAATAATGGATGAACATGGAGTCTTCGTCGTCCCTGGTTTTTATTTTTTTGGGATAGATAGTACAAAGCAGCAATAATTAATACACTCCGCATTTTGTGACTGGAAGAGCGAAACGAGATAAACATGGTATGGCTACATTATAAGCGAAATCCGGCGTATATTCAGCGATGACGTGGCTACAGTACACATGCTATCAAATCATCCATCGCGGTTTACTATACGCATAATGTAGCCACACGCATATTTATTTAGTAGCACTATTGAACTACTCGTATAAGTGAGAAATTTCATCGAATAAAGAAATCAAAGATCGCTAGTCATATTTGATGTACGGTGTAGCCATATACGTGAGCATTCATTTATTTGTTTCAATCGCTCATGTGTCGCTTGTCGCGTCGCGCAGGTCGTGGTATGGCATCAAGTCGCGCGCAAGTCGCTCGACGCAAATCGCGTCGCAAGTCTCATCGCAAACGTCTATGGTCCGTCCCGCGCGCCTCCCCTCCCCGCTTTTGTCTGCCGTGCACCATAGAGGTTCGCGCGTGAGCATGCTCCCCGGGTTGAAGCATTCTTCAAAAAAGTGGTAGCGGGCAGATGTTGTTGAAAGACCGCCGAATTGTCCCCTTCTTCGTCTTCAACTCGGCGACCCTCACGACGCCGTCGGAGCTCGGGTACACTTGCACGACGCGACCCAGCAGCCAGCAGAGAGGTGGAAGCACCTTATCCTTGATCAGGACGAGGCTCCTCACCTTGATGTCACCCGATGTTGTAGGCCACTTGGTTTTTTGCTGCAGCAGAGATATGTATTCAGTGTTAAATCTTCTCCAAAAATGCTGCTTTATGAATTTCACCCTTTGGAAGCGCTCGAGTCGACTGATGTTTCCGCTGTCAGTCATCTGTGGATGCGGAACGGACGTGAGTGATCTTCCAATTAAAAAGTGAGAAGGAGTTAGGGCATAGAAATCAAGTGGATCAGGAGAACAAGGAGTAAGAGGTCGGGAATTGAGAATAGCCTCTATTTGAGTTAGACACGTAGTCATCTCTTCGTATGTGAAGTGTGCTAGTTTAAGCAGTCTCTTTAAGTGATGTTTCGTATAGCGCACAACTGCTTCAGCAACGCCATTCAAATAAGGCGAGTAGGCAGGCACAATGTTGAACTCAATACCTTCCTGAGCGACATCATATGCAATATTTGAGCTCTGCAAAAAAACAACCGACTTCAAAAAAAAAAACACTACAAAGCGAAAAATAACTTTAATTTCGGAAGTCGGTGTCGTTGGTTCCGCATTTTCGTTTTTTGACACCGACTTCCGAAATTAAAGTTATTTTTCGCTTTGTAGTGTTTTTTTTTTGAAGTCGGTTGTTTTTTTTGTAAAAAAGTTTTTATTTTTCACTTTTTAGTTGTACCTACCCCACACAAATTCAATTAACACTAGTGCATTGAAGAATTGAAGACACGACTCGAAGAATCATCAAAATTCGCATAGAAATGTCGGAGATGCAGTACATTTATGCATATAACTTCGTACATAAGAATAACTACCTAATGTATTATATACTAAAACCTTCCTGAAAGTATGTAGATCACACTAATGAAAGAATTATCAAAATCGGTTCAGTAGTTTTTGAGATAATCGCGGACATACAAACATACATACATACATACATACATACATACATACGGGTCGAATACAGAACCTCCTTTTTTAAAGTCGGTTAAAAAAAGACGTAATTGATTACAAGAACCGACAAAAGTTGTACCGTTATCGGGCAATATGCTGCGAGGCTTGCCACGGCGCGCAATGAATGTATTTAAAGCAGCCATGTATGCTTCTATTGTGAGATCCTTGACAAGCTCCAGGTGAACGGCCTTGACAGCGAGGCAGACAAAGATACATATATAAGATACTTACATCGAAGACGAAATGAAGCAACATACGCCATAATTACTTCTAATAGGAACTTTATACCGTTCTTCACCTTCTGTTCTGATGAACAATCTGCAAGCCATATTTCTTTAATCTTGTTGTAAATATTTCTCAATTTATATAAGTTTTCGCTTCTATTGGGATTTTCTTCTACTGTCTCTTTATGATTTTTCTCGTTCTGGCCTTCCTGTTCATTTTTTTTTTGTATATCGCTTGATTCGTTCATTTTGCTTATTTCTTCTTACTTCGTTTTTTTTTTTTCTTTTTAGTTTGGATGCTGTGTTATTTTCGTAAAGTACCTCTTCACTTTCACTGTGTGTGAATCGATGCAGGTATTTATCGTATTAATTAGTTTAGACTGTAGGGTGGATGTGAGCGTATCCCTGTAACTTCTAGCATGTGATAAAGAGGTAGAGGGAGATGGTATTTCGCTTACTTCGATATTCACAGGAATAACTTCAGTACTTTTTTTAGATTGATTCAAGTGTAAGTCCAGTGCTATCTTATGAGAACAGCTGTTATTACTCATTATGTTCCTAATCATTCTCTCTTTGAGATACACTGGACAACTTTTATGTAATGCCATATGCGGGCCTATGCAGTTAACACATGAGAACTCCTTAGTTTTGCAATTATCATGGTCTTTTCCACACTTAGGGCATTTAATTTTTTGGGTAGGACAAAAGCGTTTCATGTGGCCATATTTCCAACATCCTGAACATTGGGTAACTGGGAACAGGTATATTCAACCTTAAAACGACACCCATATCCAAATATATGTGAAGGTAGTGTTGGTCCTTTAAAGGCGATGCAAATAGCTTCACTATTAATCCACTGCCCATCGTTGGTTAATCTTTTAAGTCTTTTAACCGTACAAATATCTGCCTCACTTTCAAATAATTCCGCAAGTTCGTCCTCCGCTACCTCAAAGTAAGTAAATATTTCTGACAATTCCATAGATTATACTATTCTATTCTATTTTTAATTATGGCAAGTAAAGCCGAGATTATAGATTATACTAAATTGGTCTGTTCTTTGACATCTAAATGCAATTAAGTATTTTATTTGTTTACTTCAATATTTTTTATGGTAATAAATATTTCATTTCTTTATTTTATTTGATTTTGAGGATTTCGATAATATTTTGCGATTTAAATAATTTGGCCATTGCAATCATTTTTGGAAGTACTGTCTTAGATGTAAGACATGCCTCAAAATATTCTGCTTGTTGTGTATTATTTTCACAACTACCCACATTATCCTTGCAATTGTTATTGAATGAATTATATTATATATTCTTTTGGCCTTTCTGTTCACGGGGGTAAAACCATCATCTTCTTCGATGATTTCTTCGCTATCTTCTCGCAACCTTTTCTCAACATTTCTGTCTTTCATTGTCTTATTCATTGTAGGTACTTTCTTCAATAGTCGGTACTTCCCTGATATTCTCCATCATCGCTTCATTTATAACACCTCCATCTGATATACTAGATGCCGCACTCAAAGATCTTCCAAAACTATCCATTATCTAGATCATGAAGTAACATTAGGTTGATTGTAGAAATAAGTGACACGAAGAAATAAGTAAGATGTCCGCACGTCTCAGTTGTCAAAGCGGCACTGGCGAAACAAATTTAGTCGTCGGTGATTCGCTGCCTATAAAATCCCACGTCCATCCACAGGTGTTGATAGCTGATTTACCATGCTGATTTGTCCATGTCCATTCCATGCGATAGCAAAATCTGACGTGAGATATCGAAATTTGCCGGCGGCTAAAATCTCTGCGTGTGTACCCAACCTAAGGACTTCCGTTATATTTTCAGGCAATGATGCTGCTACTGGCTAAAGAAAAAATATATAGGTATAGTCACTGCCACTTTGACACGAATCCATTCCATTGAAAATCATTATTTTTTGAGAATGAGATGACAGGAAAGAAAGAAGATTTACGTTTAATTTCTATTTAGTATATTCCAAATCGCGTAATGTGATTTTGTTTAGAATTCCCTTGATTACCTAGTTTGTATAAGATTCAAAGATGATTTCACAAAATTCATTATGATATTTGAAAAAATAAGTTGCCCTGGAGTCTACATTCCAATATTTGGAGTGTATATTTTATAAGGGTACGTATTCACTGCTTATTTAAGTGATAGGTGCATTTCCTACTCTAAAATAATAATAATATTAACACCAATTTATTTGAGGTCTGCGCTGGTGCTCCTTGGGCTTGTGCCATACATCTCTACAGTCGTCATTCAGTGTAATCAACTCTTTTTTAGAAATAAAATTAATCCATCCTTCAGATCGATACAATCAATTTGTATTCAGTGTCTGTATCAGATATCAGAGTGAAAATGCGACCATAGACACAATAAAACTTGCCAGCTTTATGCTTCTTGCCATTTTTTTTCTTGGCTGCTTTATAACGGAATAATGTACCTATTACAGCAAAGCATAAAAATCTGTTCAGACCGAGTTAAATAAATCAGGAGATGGTGAGATATCAGAGCTAAATGTGCCGAGTGATTTTTTTGCAAAAGAGATCGGGTTCGATTCCTGGCTCAGTCAGAAGCATTTGCTTGGACGTGTACCCTCATGTATGTAACGTGCCAGCATCGGAACGTGAAAGCAAAAGCGGCGTTTAGTTCTACGCCATGTTTTAAGCGCTGCCACTCGCACGAGGCTCGAGTTGCCCAATGCGAGTGTGAACATGTGCGGCGGCAATGGCGTAAGGTCTAGCACAGCCCAACCCCAACTCATCTTTAAATATAATTATGTTACATAATGTATGCATACAACACACTCGGTTCATTACAATCTTTGGTAAATGTCTGAGCGCGTATTTTGTTAATTTACATGTTTCATGTTCATTTTGTAGTCAGGAATGTTGCGGATGTCTTTAATTTTATGAGAAAAAAAAACTCCCTTTAAAAATAATTATAAAATTCCTTTGTTAAAGTAATTTTTACGAGGTTGCGCCTCGTAAAAATTACTTTCCCATAATTCCACCCGAAATATATGAAGTTTGCTCGTAAAGGTGAATGATTATACCTAGTGCTAGTAGCTTACTACTAACACAACTTAATTTGCTAAAGAGCCGTGGGAAAGCTTGAGCATGCGCACAACGCCTGTCTTCGAACTAGTCGTAGGCCCCTCGAGAAAGGCCAAAATGATGTCACTGAATAATAGTAGTATTATGTCCTACTCATGTAATCAATGTTCTTAATGTTGCAGGTGTTTTACATTACAAAATTCGTGACGTCTCTGGAAAATTGTATTGTTATGTAATGAAGTATATTTTAGCTTTTTTTTTCACTTTTGAATCCCATTTTCGAGGTATTAACGATGGATCCCTTTTGCTATTTCGATTGAATCCCATGTAATAACAACATGTGTACACATGCCTGCAAAATTGCATGGATACTTTCGTGTCATTTTTCCGTGAACGTTTGAGTTCAGGTTTTCTAAAATAAACTAGATGGCGTTGGTTTCTTCACAATTATGACTAATTTACGAAACGTAAGTAAGGAGTTAGGAAGAAACGTATGTAGGATTGAGCAAGGAGTTACAAGGCTAATACATTTATCTAATTATTACATTACATTTACCAGCATACGTAGCTTAAATGACAAAAGGTATTAACGATGGACCCCTTTTGCTATTTCCATTGAATCCCATGTTATAACAACATGTGTACACACGCCTGCAAAATTGCATGGATACTTTCGTGTCATTTTTCCGTGAACGTTTGAGTTCAGGTTTTCTAAAATAAACTAGATGGCGTTGGTTTCTTCACAACTATGACTAATTTACGAAACGTAAGTAAGGAGTTAGGAAGAAACGTATGTAGGATTGAGCAAGGAGTTACAAATCTAATACATTTATCTAATTATTACATTACATTTACCAGCATACGTAGCTTAAATGATAAAAATAATAAAAGAAACCGATAGGAATATATTTATTAACGAGTGGGTATTATATTAATTTAATATTCGAGTTGGTAGTTACTTAGCAACAGGAAAAAAGAGCAGATTCCAAACAGGCTCGCCTTGTGGGCTCGCAAAAAAAGGCACTATAAAAAAATTATAGAGGTTTATTTCTTACAGTTCAAAGAACAATGTCAGATTTCGGCTCACACAACTTTTAAAACTAAATTCACACGGACACGAAGTTTTTACCTACAACAATTTAAATATAATATTCCAACTTCTAAAAAAATATTTATTTCTTTTCGAGAACTGTTCGAAAAGAAAATCATTTTAATAAGTAATCATTATACTAATCATGTTATTGAATTCCAGGTTTTACTTTTTTTTTAAATAAAAGTGTCAGGTAGTTACCTATTCTGCCACTGTAATCGATTATTCTAAATAATTAAAGCGATTTACTCTTTAGTTTTTATTTACCATCTCACAATTGTATTTTATTATTATTATTTTTTATCTAAATAATACGTTCGTCGTGTTTATTAAAATACATTTATTATTTTTTAAAGAATATTAGAACGAAATTCAAGAAATCGATTTTCCTGATCTGTATTCGATAACTTAATCGCCTTGTAATGGCAACCAGCAGTTCGCCATTAGAAAAAAAAAAACTTGCAGTTCTGTCAAAATCGCGCGCGCCAGTTCAAACATGTTGTTGTTGTCGGTGTTTTTCTATGTGATTGTGTACGTTTGGTTCCTTCTCGAATTCATCTGCGTTTGCTTTATAGACTTATTGTGTTATATTCATACCACACATTTTGTGACTATGTACCATCAACTACGTTGTATTAATTGTGGTATAAATGTGTTCCGGATGGAACGGCATTTACTTGAATCTGACGATGTCCATTCATTGTTACGGCAATGGACTTCACTTTCTGAGGTAAAGTACGATTTTTATTAATAGAATGTCAACTGTTTTAACTAACCTAAATGTTAATTTTCATCACAACCGTATTTTGTTGGTTTTAGATTCCAAATGTCAGTGTTGTTTGTCATTACTGTTGGTTATTTATTAAACAAACAAGTAATCCAACAAGTAGCAATGCTCCAACTGAATCAATTGTGCATCGAAATCTTTGTATTAGTTGCGGTCATTCATTGCATCGTGTAAAGTCTCACGCCTTAAATAACAGTTCAGAAAGAGAAGATGCTATCAGACGCGTGATAGAGCAACAAAACCTCCAATTTAAAATGTCTGAATAACTTCTTCTTTAGAAGTTCAGTGTAAAAGTGGATATTACAGAAAAGCTTTTCACATTAAACTACACAAAAAAACGTAAGAATTTTCACTGTCCATGACAAATTAATATTGAGCCAAAGTTACTATGGACATCTGACATTGTTCTTTAACAGTCAGTTTATTCATCATTGTAGGTATAATATTATGAAGTTATTGAGGCGGTAGCTTAAGTACCGTCAAACGGGGTGAATAAGGATGCAGGGGTGAATCGGGACAAAACTTTAAAAGGGATTTTAACAATAAAATAATATAGTTTGTGGCCACAAAGGACCCTAATGTGTTTACTGTAATTTAATTAACGATTACGTGCCCTTATTGACAACAAACTATATTATTTCAACGTTATAATCCATTTTAAAGTTTCGTCCCGATTCACCCCTGCATCCCTATTCACCCCGTTCGTAGGTATTCGTTTCCAAAATCAGAAAGAGGCTTATGTAGCTTATATAACCTCAATAAAAACAACAGGAGACCAGGCTATTTTATCACAAAGGTCAAACGGATTAAATGGATATTAAATAAGTAGGCTAAAAACTACAAAATTGCATAAAAACTTATCAAATGGTTAGTAGGCAACATAAAAACTAAAAACTATGTTGTTTGAACTTGAAGTGTTTTTATTAATAGCTCATAACTACGTGACCACCTGTGTATCGCGTATTGTTTCGACGCCACAAATATAAGCGTCCGTATTCAAGTTTTTTCATCAGTAAAGATGACATTACTCCAATCGAAGTTTATATGATCCAAACGAACTTTAATCTTGCCCTTTTATGGTTTTCCGTGAGCAAAGGTTTCACAGCATGCCTCCGCCCACTATGAAAAGCACGACGGACAGTGTCAACACTTGTGCCAAATAAACCAGCATAGTGGTTCGTCGGCAGAAATCCATTTTCTTCATACTCCCTTATCATGGTTTGATGCTGCAATGTGTTTATAAGTCGTGGTCTACCAGTTCTTTGATGGTGTTTCAAAGAACCCTCCTCTTCAAATCGTCGTACCCAAATAATAACTGTTTTTCTCTGCAACCATAAAACAGAAATATATAATACCCAAAAATGATTATTATGTAATAGGTAAATAGTAACAAAAAAATAATGCAGTTTTTAATATAAAAGTATAAAAATAAAACTTATACTTACGTTTACACCGGTCTGTCTGGCTATTTCTGACATGTTTTTGCCTTTATTATTCAAAGCAATTATTTGAGCTCTTGTAACGAAATCAATATTACAACTCGTGCTCATTTTGGTAAAATAAGTAATTCTTTAGAGATTATAAATAAAAACTGGACAAAAGGCACTCGAACGAGGTTATCGAAATGAACTTAGCAAATGATCAATTGAGCTGTCATAACTCTTCGATCTAAGTATTATTTATACTACCTACCAATCACACTAATATTATAAAGGCGAAAGTTTGTGTGTGTGTGTTTATATGTTTGTTACTTCTTCACGCTCAAATGGCTAGACCAATTTTGATAAAATTTTGTATGGAGGTAGCTGACACCCTGGATTAACATATAGGCTACTTTTTATCCCGATATTCTCACGGGATCGACATTTACGCAGTTGATACCGCGGGGCGCAGCTAGTTATTTATAAATCCATAACTAACCTACCCTCTCAAGTTTGAAAATTAAAACTTAGAAAATCAATTTATAAGTAGGTAGATACCTACCTACTTATAAATTGATATTCAATTTTAACATAGTAGGTTAATAATTAGGAACAATTTTCTTTAGTAGAAACTATTAATTACTAGCACTTTGCCCGCGACTTCGTCCGCGTGTATTTCGTACTTTCCTCTCAACATTTTGAAAATGTACGTTTATGATCTTTATCATTTATTTAGATAAATAAGTATTCGGGCCAATTTTTTAGTTTATAAATCAAAGGAATCAGATTTTTCAAATAAACTGTATTCTGCTTTTCATCCCCACAGGGGTGGAATTTGAAAAATCGTTTGGGATGTGTTCATAACTTGACTCAAAGACCGATACCCATTTTCGAGTTATTGGAACCAAGCAGTAAAATCCGCCCCTTAAACTATATCTATTATCCTTTTCCACCTTGGTAGGAGTCGATTTTTGAAAAACCCTGATACACACCTGCTTTCTATTTTTTGTTTTAATAGTACCGAGTTTCGAGTTAATCCGACAGCGGGTTACAAATTTTTCTAACCTATTAACTTTGTCACTCCCTAAATCCCCTCTGTGAAGGATTTTTAAAAACTAAAAGTGACATTCTTTATTATTTACTGAGCCAAATTGCCAAGTTTCAAGTTTATTAACCAAATTAATTATATTTTTCTTATAAACTGTATCCCCTCTTTTTATCCCCATAGGGGTGGATGTTTGAAAAATCGTGTGGGATGTTTCTATAACTTAGGTACTTTATGGTTATTTATACCAATTTTCCAATCAAGCCACGTAATAAAATACCTACTCCCGTGTGAAGTTGAGTCTCCCTCTTCACCCCGTTAGGGGTAGATTTTCTAAAAACCCTGATACACTTAAAGTACCTACTTATTATTTATTTTGGTCTTACATACCGAGTTTCGAGTTAACTGGACCGCGAAAATTTGACACCCCCAATCTCTCTTTAGTTTCAAGTTTATTCCAGTTTATAACCAAATGAATAAAATTTTTCATATTTCCCGCTTTTCACCCCCCCAGGGATTCAATTTCGAAAAATCGTTTGGGATGTGTTCATTGCTTGATTCAAAGATTATTCATACCAATTTTCGAGTTAACCAAGCCATGCAGTAAAATCCTCCCCTGTATAATTAACTACCCCTTTTCACCCCGTTAGGGGTAGATTTGCGAAAAACCCTGATACACGTTATTCTTTATTTTTGGTCTTAAGTATAAGTACTGAGTTTCGAGTTAATCGGACCGCGCGTTAAAATTCTTCCATACACATTTTGACACCCCCAATCCCTTTAGGGGATAGTTTAGAAAAACAAAACATGCCAAATCTCATAATTTTTTTAGACAAGTATTCGTGCCAAGTTTCAAGTTCATTAACTCAAGGAATAAGATTTTCTCATACAAACAAAATCCCCCCTTTTCACTCCCTTAAAGGTTGAATTTCCAAAAACTCCTTCTTAGTGCTTCTCTACATTATAAAAGGAAGCTGTGTGCAAAATTTCACATTCCTTGTCCCAGTAGTTTCGGCGGTGCGTTAATATGCCAATCAGTCGCTGGCAAAAACCTTGTTTCTTGTGAAAATATATTTCTACTTTCATGTCACTAATAAAATTAATTGATTGTTACAAGACAGCACATTAGCCGGTAACATAACCGACCCGACACCGACACGATATCGGCGCGGCGGTTAGATAATCGCCTACTTTTAGTACCTTAAACGCTTTTCTATACACATTATGTGGTGTTATTATCACCTATATCGTCGCAGACAGGGACCGATATTGGCACGATATCTACCGGTGAGGACACACTGAACCCACTTTTTCGGTGCCCTGTCAGTTCACTAACAATTTATTTACAAATTTTTACTTGACAAGCAACGATTGGCAAAGACATGATTTGTCATTTCATCATTATACAACAACAAGTTTGCCAAATAATTCACTTTACAAAATAATTACCCTATAAACTTTTGTATAATAACGTGTTATTTGACAAACAATTTATTTTTTATTCATTTTATCTCATAAAAAATCGCACGCGACTTATTATTACGCAATTTCCTAAAAATGAAACTCATTCAAAGAGATTATTTTTAGTGGGCTACCCGGAACCGAACTAGTTAGATTAGTTGAATTATTAAAAAAAAAATGATAGGTTAGGTTAAAACTGTGACCCCCTAAGCACGAGCCGAGCGAGCGATGCGAGCGGTGCCGCGAGTGCCAGGAACAACTGGATTATATAGAAAAAAATATTTGCCTGTAAATTATTTGACCCAAATGGAAAATACCGTCATGATCACTTTGTGACTGGTTTAGAAAATCTTTACATAGTATAAAACAAAGCCGCTCCACCTGTCTGTAAGCTTAGATCTTTTAAACTACGCAACATATTTTAATGCAGTCGCTAGTGTATTATAAAACGATATTTTGTATTTAGACGTGATTTTTCCAAAAGAATCCAAATATTTACTATGAAAAATGTATAAATGATTAAATATCATCTGAAACATTTGTAAAGAGAAGCATTTCCCAAATAAATGTTTGTAAAGCGAGTATTTATAAAATAAAACATTTGCGGAATAAGTTGTTTGTGAAATAAATAGTATACGAAACGTTGGTACTAAACTAAAAAATTGTCAATGGAGTTTTGGTGAAACATTAGTGAACCATGAATAGATAAACCTCATATATAAAAAAAGTTCGTTTTGACATGTATGGTCAAATTCGAAATCGGTCATAATATACCTACCCTCATTTTATTATAAACGATTTTGTTGTTAAAAGTACCCGCATTCAGATTTTTTTAAGCAATTGGGATCCAACGGAAATATTTTTTGGCATTCAATGACAATAAAACGTAATTATCTTGCATTTCTTAAATTTGGGATCCAACGGAAATACATAATATAATGTTTTGTGGGATCCAACGCCAAAAATATTAAACTGGGATTCAAAAGTGGGATCTAACGAAAATAAAACTATTTTAGGAATACGGTGTGTTTTAACACTG
Source organism: Amphipoea oculea (assembly GCA_945859645.1). Classification (NCBI taxonomy): domain Eukaryota; kingdom Metazoa; phylum Arthropoda; class Insecta; order Lepidoptera; family Noctuidae; genus Amphipoea; species Amphipoea oculea. The sequence goes on from OX243868.1 coordinate 6,440,543, forward strand.
CTAAATTACATTGCGAAGCTAATGTGTAATTTGTAAATAATTGCACAATGAAGCCATTCAACGTACACCCTGCAAGTTGCTCCTGCATTAGTTGTATATATCGGAGCAGATCCAAGGAACCCATAGTTCAACAAATAATAAAGGGAGGGACCGATATTGACAAACTTCTTTACGATAAATTTTTACCGTTACGAGAAAGAAAGCTACTTGAAAAATTGATAAGAACTCGCGATGTCTACGATGACGTGCGAAATCAATTGTTATCAAGTGCAAGCAGTGATCAGACAAGTCAAGAACATAAAAAAAGGAGACGAGACGAACTAAGCACTAACGTAAGTAGTGCGGTATTAGAAATGGTTGACCTATTTGATAGAGGGCAGATGGGATCTGCACATACAAGCAAATTAAATAGTTGCTGTAGCTGTTGCTCTAGTGGAACTTTGAGGAAAATTAGAAAACGTACGGAAAAGGATAAGCATAAGCATCCCCGTGTTCACAGACATATTGTGACTTGTGAAGACATAGCTAAGTATTGTGCTGAAACTGAAGAAAAGGGTAGAAAGCGACGAAACAATCTTAGTACAAAAGTAAGTTCCAAAATTGGAGCAGTATGTTTGAAAATGAAAAAAAATCTATCTGAACCTTGTACATGTACATTATCGCTGAGTAGAACTTACGAAGAGAATCAAGACGTGGAGTGTGAACCAGGAACCTGTAATACTTATGAATGTATACCTGAAGAATGTTTCAGACAGACTAAAGCTAAAGGCGTTGGAGATACGACGAAAAGAAAGTATCATACCCGACATTCTGAGATAAGAAGATACAGATCTCATATTTCAATGAGCTCCCGAACCAAAAAAGTGAGAGTACACGACTCACAGGTTCAAGATGGACCTGGTCCTAAATCTTCTCAGACAGTGACTACAATCCTTAAAACCAAAACAAAGCCATCGTTTTCGAAATCGGAAATAAAAGGAAAAAGGTATGATCCACCAAAACAACGGCAACGATTTGAGAAAGGAACTGGAAAACGAGATAAAACATATAAAAGAACTAAATCGTCTACCTCAATGACGTCTATTCCAAAATCGAAAGCAAAAGCCCAATCAGCAATAAAAGAAGAGAAAGTTGCACCTAAGGTAAAACCCAATGCCAAGCTACAGGTGGTGGGAAAAGATAAGAGATTAGAAGAAAAAGGTATACGGGTGCAACTTTCACCACAATCTAATATGGCCACTTCTGAATGTAAACTTTCCACAAAATTTACTTTCTCATTAACGTCTGTTCCAAAGCAGAAAGCTTCAAAATCTCATTCTAAACATATCAAAAGTCATGAAGTAGCTTCACCACCTACAAGACACAAAAGAGCCCGTCAAAAATTTACCCTTGAATCATACCAGAATTTCATGGAAACAGACTTACGAGAACCCACAGAACACATTAAAGCTAAAAGAGAAAAACGTATGAAACCAACTCACAGTAGGATAAAACAGCACAGCAAACACAAGCATAGCAATACGCAATTTACTCGAACTTTATCCAAAGGAAGTCAAGAATCTTATTTGCGAGATTCTGCCAGTCAGGCAAAAGATTTGCCATTCCCGAGGGAATGTGAACCCTTAATGTGTATACCATATGAATGTGATCCTGAAAAATGCGCCCATATATTTAATCTATCAAGATCAAAATCTATAGGCAAATCTGTTATGACGGGCATGGATCGTTTAAGACGTAAATCGGTAGGAAATGCCGCCTTTTCTCAGAGAATTTCTCAAAAAAAAAACCCTAGATCACGCACAAAATCTAAAGATAAACAATCAAAAAGTGCGGAAAATTTTATAAGAAAACCAAAATACGTTTCAAAAGAATCACCTCCCCAAATAGTGGAAACGTGCTATCCCGATAGACAAGCTGTCAAAATTACATCCAGTTTCAGTTTTGACATTGAATTTAATAAAGACCTTCCTTGCGTGAATGACGATGAAAAGAAAGATTTGGTGCCAGGACACAAAAAGAAAATTAAACAAAATGAGCGTCGAAGAAAGTATAAGGATCGTGGAACTGGATATATCAGTTCTCAGCAAAATATATCATCTCAATCTAGGTCATCACAATCATTTAAAAACATCCAAGCCGGACACAGATTAAAACGTTGCTTTTGTACTCTAAAACTACTACCAAAGAAACAAAAATTAAAGCATGTGGTATCGAAGAGGACAATGGCATCATTGCATAATAAAGAATTTGGTATGGGAGCTCGAATAAAACGAACGCAAACTAAACCTTCAGGAATTACTTACGTGGTATCACCTGCTACATTAACCCAAACCTCGCTTCTACCGTACAAGTGTGAACCATATTTCTGTCCGCCTGGCGAGTGCGACCCTTATAAATGTGTAGAAAGAATCAAACAACGCAATGGTCGAGCTGCTAGGCACGTTTCTAAAGATGCAAATACTACTGTTACTTTGAAAAAGTCAAAATTAGCTTCTATATCACAGTCCTTATCTAAATCGACATCAAAACCTTGTGACCGCCATCCCCAGACATTAAAGGTAGAAGGTTCAGGTGATAAATCAAAAAGACAAACAAATGAGAATAGACACATAAAACACAAAGGGAGGCATTTCCCGTCATCAAACGTAGAACGTAAAGTTTCAGAAAAACAAGCAGTGCGGATAGGTTCAAATTTTAATTTTAATACTGAATTTTCCAAAACAAATATTAATGAACAAGAAGGTGCAGATACATTGAAATCTGACAAGTCAATAAAAAGGCAGAGAAGGCATTTGCAAGAAAGAGGAATAGAGGCTAATAAACCTCATGTTCATCATGAGATTTCGGAAACAAACAAATATGAAAAAACAAAGAAAACCAATACCGAAACCTTTTTGCAAAGGTGCCTTTGTACGCTAAAGTTACTGAAACAAAACAAGAAGAAAGGAGAAACGCTTTCACCTAGGCGGAATAGAAATGAATATGTTATGCACATGCAAAAGAAGTCTGTAACAACTAACAGAGCAGATATTCGTTATAACCCTGAGCGATCAAAGCTTTTACCTTACGAATGGGAGCACGGCTTATGTATTCCTAAAGAATGTGATCGATATAATTGTGAAAAGCTTATAAAATTGCGTCATATGCTATTACAGCATAAATATTCAAATTTATTCTCTGGTGATCTTGGATTTCCATCAACATTTAGTAAAAAATCGAGAACCGTAACGTCTAAGTCGCGAAATACTCAATCTTATACTAAAGAATGTCCTCAAAAGGTTAAAAAGAGAAATCAAGACTATAAAGAAATCAATAATATGCAAAGTCACTCAAAACAACGAGTAATGCGAATTGTTTCCAAGTCGAGTTTAAAAATGTCGCACTACATAAGCAAATATAATTGTATAACTTCTGAAAACATGATAAATCATGAAAATACCCAGAATAAAGTTAAATTATACTCAATAAGGTCTCAACAATTAAAGTGTCCTGCCCATCAAAACTCAATAGACGCAGAAGCAAAACCTAATGAAAAGGGAAGTTACGTTTTTTCCGCGATTAAAAGATTTTTCAGTACTTTTAAGTTTCATAAGAAAAGAAACAAAGCGGGACTGGAAAACAATGACGTGATAAGTGAAAGTATGAAAACCCCATATCCGTTACAAAATTCTCACATATGCGAATACAAAAGTACTCGTACAAGGTTAAGTAAACTCCCTTATGGTTTGAACAGTTACAAGTGTGCGCCAAATTTCTGCATCCCAGGAATGTGTGATCCTCATGAGTGCCACGAAGAAAGTAAGCATCGCGAGGTTAAAGGATTACACGATCACTACGTCAGCACAGATAGACGTATAAGAAAACCGGTCATGAGTACAAGCGATTTTAGTGGTACTACTATGGCAAAAAGTACTAAATCCAGATTATTAAAACATAAAACAAAAAAAGACCAGAAAGTGAGGGATAAACAAAGAGATGTAAAAGCTGCAGGTTTCTTTTTACCTTCACGTCAAGCAGCCCGTAAAGGATCTGACTTTAATATCAATCAAGAAATTTCAAAATATCGTTTTATACATCGAGTAGAAAAGGATAACACAGTTATTGATATATCAACAGTCAACAGAATGACTGATAAAGGTACGAAAAATAAAAGAGTTGCTTTAAAACATGACCTTTCAAATGCAAATGAAATTGGAAACGAAGTCAAGGCATCCAGTGTAGGATTTTTACTTAAGAGGTGCTTTTGTAGACTGGGTCTTCAAGAGAAAAACAAGCTAAATAATGAAGCTCGTTGGCATCAACCCATAACGACGCAATTTGTACAAGTCGAACAAAACAGACATGATATAACAAAACCAGGATCTAAAGTTCTAAACAAGACATTGTATGGAGGAGAACCTTTAAAATTAAAGTTACCAGAAGGTGATCAGCACTTTAGAGGAAACCTTATTGGGAATCAAAGTGCCAAACATTTGCCAAACAGTCGTTCCTTTTCAAAACGACCCAATGTTAGGTCTCGTATCGAATTCAATTTTGATAAAATGAGAAGCTTACTGAATACACAGAGGATTAATCCATTTTATCGATCATTTTATGCGTTGAATGTAAAAGTCTCTAAACCGAAAACAAATATATCGCAAAATAAGTACCGTGCCCTCAAGGACAATAAAAGGAAACCTGATGAATGCCCGCCAAATGAATGCGATCCAGTAGACTGTTCAAAGAAAGTTAAGCTGTTAAAACGCCGTTCCAGAGCTTCTGCAACCAGCAGTCAGGAATCTCTGTACAGTTGCTATAAAAAGTGTAAAAAGGAATATAAAAAAAATAAAGGACCGGATATACCTGTTACTTTTGGATCTGATTTAAGTATTAGAGCGGGAGTTTACAAAGACACAGATCCATACAAAAGTCAACGTTGCCCAGCCATTCGTTTGGGATCAGATGTACGTCTTAACTTTAATTTTTTCAAAGAACCACCATCACGTGGTATTTGTCGTACAGGACCCATACCATACCATGCGAGAAAAGAAGCTAAACGAAGTCATCCCCAATCTGCTGACTTGCAAATGTATGGGGAAACTCAAAGTAAGGTTACAGGAATATCACATATTATAAAAAGATGTTTTTGCGCCTCTAAATTGAAAAGCGCTACTAAAAGTGATATAAACAACCAGAAAAGAGATGTAACCAGGACGGTTAAAGGTAAGTCATGGAATCAGACGCTGAGCCCGGTATAAACCGGAAAGAAAGTTGTGCAACATTGTTTGAACAACATGTTTATGTTGCGGAAACAACGTTGCTGGCCACATGGAATATTGCAGTGTTGCTGGCAACATGCTTATTCTGAGATAAACAAAAGAACATCTCGCAACATCAAATGTTGCGGAAAACAATGTTGCGTGATTGTGGCTCAACAATGTATCCGGTGTATACTGGGCTTTACTTTGCGAAAACCTATGACATACTAAAAGTTGTGCAATTACAATATTTAGGTTGGGTCCATATTGGCTCAACTAAAGTTCTTTACCCGAAATTGTTCTTCCTAACGATTTGTAATCCGAATGATCACTCTTCCTAAAATTTTTCATCCTAAAGTTTTCATTCATACTATTTGTAGTGCTACCGGCGATGTTCATAACACTCATGTTTCCGAAAATTGTAATTAATAATATCATTAATGTAAATATTTTAAACTCCTACTGTTTTTTATCATAACGCTTTTATCCCTAAACCTAACTACCATAATATTTTCATGGCCTGGGAGTTTATACGGGTAAGTAATATATGATATAATTACAAAACCTCTAATATTTACAAGATATATAACAACTGAACCTATAATTTTATTTGATATAATGGTCAGTTAATATAATAAACGATTGAGATAATTTTAATGTAACTAATTTCTATAAGAATAACAGACAATTAATATAAAATTGTTTGATATACCACTCAATAGACATAAAACCTATTTAGTCTAATATGATAAACGCTTTTTTTTTTCATCCTATGTCATCCTATGTCGACGGAGCCCCGCTTCGCGGGGCCCCTATTTCTGTGTAAAGGGCTTAAAGTAACCTAACCAAACCAAACCTCGGGGTGCCCTTTGCTCGCTTTTGCATCCTATGTTGACGATCTAAACAAAAAAGAATATGACTTTGAATAATAGTGTAAAAGATGGTTATGTTGCGAAAATATAGGAAAACAAATAAAAGTATAATAGATGTTTATTGCTACTGACATTATGAAGTTGAATGATTCGGAATTATGAACATTAGAGACAGAGTAGTTAGGAATTGTGATTGTTAGGATGAAAAATGTTAGGAAGAACATTTTCGGATTTCCAATTATCGGAGTTGAAAATTTAGGTGAACTTTAGCGCACCCATTTAGGATACACATGATTCATTTTAAAATTTAAATTCCGAGTATTGATGAAACGTTCAGTCCATAACTATTAAAAAAAATTGTTCAAATCTCAGATGATTTAAATTGCAACAAAAAGATTTTCCGTGATAACAAAAAACAGATTAAGTATTTTCTTTGTTGGTTTTTTTCCGTATCATTAATTTTCCATAGAATCATGTTTCCGAAATTAAAAACAAGCAAGCGTGCAACCCAACATGCAAACATGCAAATAGGCAAACACGCACACAAGCAAGCATGCATTAACAACACTAAATACATAATACTGTAATATTTATTATTGCATAACATTTAAACGGGTTAAAGGTGCAAAGGCCTAATAAATGTTTCTTTCTCGGTTTTGGTACAGATAACCCAAGATACAAGTCCACTACACGTCTTTCCTTTAGAAAAGAGAAGAGAGAGAGGAGTTTAAAAACAAAATCCGTTCAATATAACGCTTATTCACAACAGGATCGGAAAAAATCTCGTAGACCTACAGATAGAAATAATGTATCATTTTGCACTAACGTAAATTGTGTTGAATTTTACAACGATCGAAATCAATACAAAAGCAAATTGAATCGAGCACAAGAAAGAGGAGAGGGCGATGTGGGAAAACAAAAAGGTATTACTTTTATTTAAAATTTCCTCTTTTTCCTTCTATCTAATAATTTGGAAAGACTACATTATGGGCCGTCTACTTAAAATATTTTATTTTATAGGTCCAATTGCAGACAAAAAAACCGTGATAGATAAATGCCTTTGTGCATTGAAAACATCCAAAAAGCCTAAGAGTAAGCAAACAGACAAGAAAAAGAAAGTCAATAAATTTATAGACAAATGCGTTTGTACTCTAAAACATCTTAAAGAACAAAAGCAGGGTAAATATTTAACACCAAAACAAAGCATGGAAATGATTGGAAAAGGAAAAGAAATCAAGATTCGCAAGAAATGCAAGCATCTTGATGAAGCTGAAAAGAGAATGGAGACTATTATGGCTTATTCAAAGAAAAAATTCAAAAATATCGATAGCAAATCAAAACTTCTCCAAGACACAAAAGAAAACCAACAAAAGGTTTGTGCTTTTTGCCAAATACATTGCCAATCTTTAACGCCTGATTCAAAGAGAAACGTAAAAAGCCTTAATGGTCGATCAAAACTCGAGGTTTGTCCTATTTGCCAAATACATTGCCAACATATAACGCCTGATTCAAAGAGAAAAGTAAAAAGCCTTACTGGTCGATTAAAACTCTTTCAAGGCACAAATGAAAGCACCGAACAATACCAACCTATTACGCCTGATTCAAAGAAATTAGTGAAAAAACTCGATGGCCAATCAAATAAACGCTTCCGTCCAAAACATTCAGCCTCATTAGAATGTTTGTGTTACGGAGATGCTATAACTAATCGGGGAAAGAAAAGAAGTAAAAAAGTAAAAAAACTCGATGGGCAATCAAAACTCGCGCAAAGCACAAGTGGAAATACCGAGAAAAACCAATCTATTACGGCTGATTCAAAGAGAAAAGTAAAAAAACTCGATGGCCGATCAAAAATCTCCCAAGGCACAAATGAAAACACCGAACAAAACCAACCTATTACGTCTGATTCAAAGAAAAAAGTAAAAAATCTCGATGGCCGATCAAAAATCTCCCAAGGCACAAATGAAAACCAACCTATTACGTCTGATTCAAAGAGAACAGTAAAAAAACTCGATGGCCGATCAAAACTCGCCCAAGGCACAAACAAAAAACCCGAAATATACAAACCCGAAAAATACCAACCTTTTGCGTCTGATTCAAAGAAAAAAATAAAAGAACTCGATGGCCGATCAAAACTCGCCGAAGGCACAGACGAAAACACCGAACAAAACCAAGCTATAGCGCCTGGTTCAAAGAGAAAAGTAAAAAAACTCGGTGACCGATCACATACATGCATCTGTCCAAAACATTCAGTCTCATTCGAATGTTTGTGTTACGGACACACTATAGCTAATCTGGGAAAGAAGAAAAAGAAACGAAAGAAACCAAAACCAGGTAAGTATTTTTTTTAAATCATTTTAATTGTTTAGGATAAAACTTTAATTTTTTCACGAAATCCCACGTGGAAAATACCTGAGGCATTAGTCTGCTTCATACACCTCTATTTATTTGCGTGCTGAAGTTAAAATAAATAAATAACGTAACATATGACTCACGCTTGTATGGGAATACCTACCTACAAGCGTGAGTGCGTGAGATATTGTAACACCCACATAAATAAATGCATATCCTCACTATAACCTATACAGCGTGGAACAAAACAAGTTCTTTTAATAATTATTTAGATGCCATTCTTTAAGGTTTTGCAAATTACCCCCATCATGATTGTATTTTTATCATTTTTTATTGTTTGTAAGAATTAGTCTGGCTGGCCACCTCCGTTGCTATAAGTATGTTAATTAAAATTGTAGCGGACTCCCAAATCTGGTATAGAATGATTACTTTGATCCTCAACAGCGTGTCGCTGGGTTGACAATATGCCTTTAAGTATTAACTTCAAAATAGCAGATTTGGGCCCGGAAGAAGTTTATTAAAAAATTAAATCGGCATTTTTTTATATACTGTAAAACTCCTAAATTAAATTCTAGCTGCTGCTCTCGCAGCAACGGTTCCTACACGGTGCTCATGGAAGGACTTTTTGCACGACACAAATGTCAAATGCTCATTTTAGCGCTGAGGCACAATATGAATTTCGTTTCTTTTTCAGAACAAATTATTATAGATAGTGGATTTTATCGTGTGGATTTGGTCGTGTGTGTTGTGTCGTGTTGTGTTTTGTCGTGATTGTATCGTGATTCGAGACCAATTTAATATCAACTAGGAGAATGTAATATTATTTTAGCTTATCCAGCATCCAAAGCCGCTAAAATCTATACTTATAATAAATCTGTAGAAGTGAAAATTCTGTACATTGAAAATATCAAAAAAATAAATGGCAGGGGGTGTTACTACGTCACGGCATCCTCACCTATCGCCTGACGCAGGTCCTCACCGGACACGGATGTTTTGGGAGGTTCCTGCGCATCATCAGGCGGGAGGAGACGCCCAGGTGTCACCACTGCGAGGATCGCCCAGAGGACACGGTGGAGCATACGGTGGAGGTCTGCCCCGCATGGGCGGAGCACCGCCGTGCCCTCGTAGAGGCGATTGACAGCGGCGGCAACCTCTCACGTCCGGCCCTGGTTCAAGCCATGGTCCGGGGCGAGAGGGAGTGGGAGGTGGTCACCTCCTTCTGCGAAGCAGTCATGCTAGCAAAGGAGGTGGCGGAGCGGCTGAGGGAGAAAGCCTCACGTCCCAGCCGCCGCGGGAGACGCTCCGGGCGTCGGGAGCCGCGTGACGACTCCCGGCCACCGTAGGCGCGGGCCTGCGGACGGAGAGTAATGGGTAGCTCACCGTCCGATCAGGACCAGGCCCGTGCCGGACGGCGCGTACGTGTTCCACGCGCGCCTCAAAGAGATGTCAGCATAAAGGAAGGGGCCTGCCAGGGCCGAAGCACAGTATAATGTGGCCGAAGCCTGCCGGGGGTGCGGGATTGTCCGAAAGGGTTACCGCTACCCCGGAACATAAAGGGCTAAGGAAGGAACACGGATGGGTTTTAGTCAGTAAGAGTCTGACACTCCCTTCCGCTCCACCCAGAGCGGGAGGGGTCATTTGATGATTTCCCATCCATAAAAAAGGGGGTGTTACTAGACCGACACCAAACCCAAAAATGTGATTAAAAAATTTTTTGTCTGTCTGTTTGTTCAGGCATCACGCAAAAACTACCGGTTCGATTACGATGCAACTTGGTATAATTATTCTTTAATATCTTGGGCACCACACTGGGTACTTTTTATCCCGGAAAAGTATCTATCTATACAGGGTGTTACGGAAAGGGTATATCAATACAAACGGGTTGAAGAGTGTATCTGGTCTAGAATCTCTGTACAAAATTTCAGCTCAAAAGCAGTAACTTTGAAAATGCTTAATATTTTTTTATTTCGATAGTTTATTAAATTGAAATCATAACAAACGTGTCATTGCACTACGAGGGTCATTATCCATTATCTGTAGTGTTTCTGTGCGCCTAGTACACGCACATCACGCCGCCGCGCGCCAGTGCAGCGCCGTGATGTCGAAATAAAAAAATATTAAGCATTTTCAAAGTTAATACTTTTGAGCTGAAATTTTGTACAGAGATTCTAGACCACATACACTCTTCAACCCGTTTGTATTGATATACCCTTTCCGTAACACCCTGTGTATAAATAAAAAGAAAAGGCCTGACTGACTGACTGACTCATCAACGCCCAGCCCAAACCCTTGGACCTAGAAAGCTGAAATTTTACACAATGGTTTCCTTTATAATGTAGACAAGGAATAAGGAAGGATTTTTTTAAATTCAACCCCTAAGGGAGTTGAATAGGGGATGAAAGTTTGTATGAAAGTCCGTCAGTTTTAAAGTTAGGATCTTCAAATTTTGTGTTCAGGCTGACGACAAAAAATTAATTTATACGTGGCTCAGCGTTTTTGATAATTCCACTCTCAAAGGGTTAAAAAGGGGGATGAAGTTGTGTATGAAAGTCCGTCAGTTTAAAAGTTAGGATCTTCAAATTTTGTATTTAGGCTAACGATTTAAAATTAATTTATTTGTGTCTCAGCGTTTTTGATAATTTCACCCCCAAAGGGGGATGAACGACCTGACTGAAATATCAACCCACAGTCTAAACCGCTGGTCCTAGGGACATGAATTTTGGAGGGTGTGTTCTTTGTGAAGAGCAGGTATCAAATAAGAAGAGGTTTTTGGAAATTCAACCTTTAAGGGGGTGAAAAGGGGGGATTTTGTTTGTATGAATAATCTTATTTCTTGAGTTAATAACCTTGAAACTTGGCACGAATATTTATCTAAGTAAATTATGAAGTTTGGAATTTTTCGTTTTTCTAAAATACCCCCTAAAGAGGTATTGGGGGGTGTCAAAGTTTGTATGGAAGAATTTTAACGCCCTGTCCGATTAACTTGAAACTCAGTACTTATACTAAGGACTAAAAATAATTAATAACGTGTGTCAGGGTTTTTCGAAAAACTATCCCTAACTGTATGAAAAGAGGTAGTTAATTTTAAAGGGGAGGATTTTCCTACGTGGCTTGATTAGCTCGAAAATTTGGTATAAATAAACTTTGAGTCAAGTTATGAACACATCTCAAACGATTTTTCAAAATTCCACCCCTGTGGGCGTGAAAAGCGGGGATACAGTTTATTTGAAAAATCTGATTCCTTTGTTCTATAAACTTAAAAATTGGCCCGAATACTTATTTATCAAAATTAATTATAAAGATCATACCAACATACATTTTCGAAACTTTTAGAGGAAAGTACGAATTTCACGCGGACGAAGTCGCGGGCAGAAGCTAGTATTATATAAATTAGTTAATTTAGGAATTAAGCGTAGATGTTAAGTTTATGTTAAGTTGCATATAACAAAAGTTCCTATGAGGGTGGCATATTCACTATGTGATCAAACCCTCTTTAAATAAAAACCATGGAATCTAAACTTATTTTATTCGAACGAAAAAAACGAGTAAATTACCTAATTAGTTGCACAATCAGGTGGCCTGCGAGATCTTCAGATCTCATCCCTTTAGATCTTTGTTATGGGGATATGTAAAAAATCAAATTTACCAAAAATCCCATATAACTGTAAACGAGCTAAAAACTGAGGTTCACATTACAATTTTCAATATTCACCACAACACGCTACTCAAAATGTATGCCTTAAAAGAAGGAAATCCATCCAAGAAAATGGAGCTCATTTCGAGCAACTAATCTAATCTATCTAATCTACCAATTCTACCATTACAATGGACATTAACAAATTATGTTTTGTTATAATGTTACAAAAATTTTATACATCTCCCGCCTGGATTCCGAGTTAAAACACTTATATAGACCGTATTGAGCGCGTTCAAAAGAAAATGACGAGGTGCTTGCGGTTTAAAGACCACAAAATGTCCATTTAGAGCCGATTACCCAGAACGGCTGAAGCACTTCAAATTAGACTCATAGAAACAACACAAAGCTCTAAATGATTTGACAATACTGTATACAGTTGTAAACGGGCTAACATCAACTACTAGTAGATCTCCTTAACAAAATCAACCTAAACGTGCCTCGTCATTCACATCTCCGGTCCAAGCGTACCTCTAGAACGTTGACCACTAAGCCGTGCCGCACAAATCTGGGCCAGCATGCTCCCATAAACAGAATGAACACAGTCGACAGCAATATCGATATTTTCTTTAATAGTCTGCCAATATTTAAAACTAAAATCAATAAAATTGTCCTGTAATCAGCTGCCTACTTTTACTTTTACTTATACAAATTGAATAGTAATAATGTAATTTTAATATGTTTTTTTAATAATTTCATCAAATTTAATATTCATTTAATTTAATTTGAATTATTAAGTTTAATTAGACTTACGATATTTGTTATATTTCTCTCTTAATTTTGATCACGTCATTTAAATTTTTCGTCTTTTCATTATTTACCAGTTTTCTTAGCTTATGTGCAATTATTTTATTGTGATTTTTTATGGTTGTATTGTTTTAGTGCAATGTGACTAAATGTATTATTTTTTTACTTTATTTTGTAATCTAATCTTAAATATTATGTATAAATATGTTTTGATAATATTCTAATAATTTAATCAATCGTTAACCTTTTAATGTGAATGTAGTGCATGCGTATAAGTGATGTATTTACACAGATTTAAAGACCCGTGATTACCTGTTGTTACTACCCTTGTAAATATATCGTTGGTGTGCCTTGCTTAATAAATAAATAAAATAAAGATATAGGAAGGCTACCTTTCATGTGTTCTTTAAGGGCCCGGTAGGTCTTCCAAGCATTTTGGACTCGTCTTTCGACTTACTTATCTTGTCTGTTTTTGAAAGACACTATCTGGCCCAAGTATGTGTACTAATCGACATATTGCAACCCATATCCGTCTACCTCGACCCTACGTTTCATGCTGTTGGTCATGACCTGTGTCTTGGATCTGTTCATTGAAAGTCCAACCTTGAGGTTGGACTTTCATGCCGTGCTCAGATCTTGGAGCATTTCCTCAAGTTCTGAAGGTGAAGTGGAGAATAACACTATGTTATCTGCAAAGCGTTTGTTAGCAAAAGTTTGTTAGCTGGTGGCTGCTAACGTGTATGCCTCGTGACTTCCACGAATCAGGCAACTTGTTAAAAACCTGCAATGCACTTGTGAACAGCTTAGGTGAGAGTGAATCGCCTTGTTTGACACCTTTTTCTATTTTAAAATTTGGACCAGAAACATGCAGCTTGATGTTCGCAGAGCTACTTCTATAGATGGTGTCAAGGAGGTCAATGTAGGTGTGCGTAACATTTTGGGTCTCCAAGGCATTAATAACTCACTGATGGTCTATACTGTCGAATGCCTTGGCATAGTCCACAAAGGCCAGGTAAAGCGGGTTGTTGATTTCATTATATTTTTCTATTAATTGATTGATAGTATGGAGATGATCGGTTGTGGAGAAATGGAGACTAAATCCAGCTTGTTCGGGAGGTTGGTGAAGGTCAAGCGTGGGAGCGATCTTTAAAAAGGAAACTCCCTTTATACCGGTGTTTTCCCTTCTTTATGGCATAAAGCCGTTGTTCGGCCCCTGCCTAAGATCATATCCAATCCCTCTCTTCCTAGTCACTTTCGTCCAATTTTCATCCTTCCCTTTCTATCTAAGGTGCTCGAGGCCAATGTTCACAAACAATTCTCCCACTTTATCCACCACAACTCCCTCATCAGTCCATTTTCATCCGGTTTCAGACCCGGGCACAGTACCGTTACAGCTCTCCTTAAAGTGACTGACGATATAAGGCGGGGAATGGAAGACACTAAAGTCAGTCTTAGTGTTAATCGACTTTTCCAATGCTTTTAATACCGTCAGTCAAGAAGTCCTTTTATCTATCCTTTCATATCTTATGGTCTCTCCGGAGGTTCTGGAATGTTTTTCTTCTTATCTTCGGAGACGTCAGCAGTCTGTTTATGATGGAGACTCTTCGTCGAGTTGATGTGATCTTGCAGCTGGCGTTTCTGAAGGCAGTATATTATCTCCTCTTTTATTCTCCATTTTTATTAACCTCATTACCACCGAGCTTTGGACTGTGTATCATCTTTATGCTGACGACTTGCAGCTTTATTGCCGGGCAGGTGTTGACAACATATCAGATGCAATTGATGAGCTAAACCGGGATTTAGATGTCGTTAAAGACTGGTCTAATCGATTCGGGGTGGCGGTTAACCCCACCAAGTGTCAGGCTATCTTAGTAGGCAGCCCCTACAGCATGAGGAAGCTGAATGGCTTAACTGTGCCACCTGTGATCTTCGACAACTCAGTCATCCCGTTTAGCTCTGATGTTAAGAATCTTGGTCTGCATGTCTACACTTGTCTTGACTGGCGAAAGCAGGTTACGACTGTAAGTCAGAAAGACACCGGAACGTTGCGGTCGCTCTATCGAATGTAAAACCTTCTCCCTTCACACATAAAGGCAATGCTTGTACAGTCCCTAATATTTCCCATAATTGATTATGGTGATGTGTGTTACTATGACTTGAATGCAGATCTCCTCAATAAACTTGACCGTCTTCTCAATAACTGCATTCGATTCGTTTTCAATCTTCGTAAGTATGACCACGTTTCCGAGCACCGGCGGCTTTTAAAATGGTTACCCATTCGCCAGCGCAGAGAGTTGAGGGCGCTGACTACGTTGTTCTCTATTCTTGACAAACCCACTGCTCCTTCTTACATGACTCCCCAAATTCAATATTTATGCTCTGTCCATGCTAAAAATCTTCGTTCCACCAACAATCGCCTTCTACGATGTCCTTCTCACCGTTCTGGTTTCATTCATTCTTCTTTCTTTGTCCAGGCGGTCTTTCTATGGAATGCGCTCTCTCTGAACATCAGGACGGCAACCAGTCGGTTATCTTTTAAAGTGAAGGCACGTGAATATATTCGGCAGAAGTTGGCTGTAACATTCCAGCGCTGATTTGCTGGATTCGTTTTCTCCTCTACCGATCATTTCTCCCCTGAGAGTTCATTTGGTTTATATGTATGTATGTATCTATGTATATATTCTTGTATTTTATAGTCATTTCCAAGCTAGTTATTCTGTATGTTGCACCTGCCATGTTTTGTCTCTGCATCACCCTAAGGTTGACTGGTAGAAAATGCCTCAGGCATTAATTCCGCCTTTGTACAGTATTTTTTTTACTTGTGCATAAAGTTTTAATAAATAAATAAATAAAAAGGAAACTCATCGACATGTACATCCTGCTCGACCTTACCTACGGTGCACAAAGTTGGTAATTTACTGACTAACAGAAGCCCAAACTCAAGATTTGCCAACGGGCAATGGAGCGCAGCATGTTAGGTGTTAAGCGTACAGATCGAGTTAGAAACACCACGTTGCGCTCCATAACTCAAGTAGCGGATGTTGGAGAAGAAACAGCCAGGCTGAAGTGGGAATGGGTCGGACACGTCTCACGAATGCACCAGGAGAGATGAGCAAATATCGTCACTCACTTGACGCCTGAGGCAGGACATCGCCGTCGAGGTAGACCAAGACGAAGGTGGCGTGACGATCTAATATCATTCGCAGGGCCAACATGGCCAGAGATCGCACAAGACAGGGAGGTTTGGAGGAAAAACCTTTGCCCAGCAGTGGGACACAAGAGGCTAAAAAAAAAATGTCAAATAAATGAATGAACAGAGAGACTTATTCTCAAGTTAATACGATAAAATCCACTATCGATAACAATTTGTTCTGAAAAAGAATCGAAATTCATGTTGTCTGGGTCACCAGTTGTTTTGGGTCACCAAGATACAGGCTGTGCCTAGTTTGGGATCCGCTGTTAAATCTAAGTTTTCTCTCGGTTAGAACTGCATGCTAATACTTGTATGTTTGTAAACAGGTGTAAGTTTAATAAAGAATCTGAATTTGAATTTGTTGTGCCTCAGCTCTAAAATGAGCATTTGACATTTATGTCGTGCAAAAAGTCCTTCCGTGAGCACCGTGTAAGAACTGTTGCTGCGAGAGCACTGGCTAGAATTTAAGCTGTCATTTTTTTTTTAATCTTAATACATATTACGATATTAAAAAAAAAATTACGTCACCACCATGTCGTCCTCGAAACTATAATAGTAGGCGAACATGTGGCTTAGATCAAATAGCCGGGGAACCGTCAATATAGTTTCTTTCAGATAACAGGTATCAACATTTTGAAAAAAATGCTCTAAACAGCATTGCAATAGGATGAGTACACAAAAAGTTACAACTCTTTTTGTGAATTGTATTTAGTTTTTTGCCTCTCCTGTAAAGTCAAGTTAAGTCCTGGTTATATTAATTGATATTACAACTGGCCTTATCAGTGGCGTGCATTGGTTTTCAGAATATGTAGGCACCAGGCCGGGTCTAGTCTAGACAAACGCGGTCACTAATCAGAAAAAAAAAGTGAGGTCTTTGGTATGGTTAGGGAATAATTTTGCACGAATTGCTTTAATTATCAGTATAAAAGTACTATCATTTATGTGGTAGAATACAATATTTATTTATTGCGCTATCGTACACAAACATGACAATTTACATTACATTAAAAAGTTTATCTCTCAGAAAAATCAACTTTCATCCATAATTTCGACGACTTTTTCACCATCATTATTACCAGAACCATCATCGCCAATCTCTAAAACTGATACGATAGGTTTATGATAGCTGAAGTAAGAAACGAACAGTTTTGATTCGAACCTATTTAAATGTCTAATAAAGACCGCATCAATAGTAGTTTTGTATTTCGTATACAAACCGGACCATCAGCTGTCACCATCCATGGATGCGCGTGGCACGCTGTAACATAAACACACACGAACATTCGCGCGAGCGCCCTGCGCCACCTAAACGAAACAGCAGGCATACATTTTCGCCGCGCCGTAGAAAGAGAGGGGGATACTTCCTCTCCTACGCCGCGCCGACTGTCTACTCTCCATCCATCTTACGAATTTTCGATCAGGTCACGTGTCCTGACGCGAGTTTAACATTTTTTACCCATTACAAAAGAAGTGTACAACGCCGCTAAAGAAGTTTTCACTTCAAAAGATGGTGACCATATAATATGAGATCATATTATGAGACCATATAATATGAGATCATATGAGATCATATTATATGGTCACCATTTTTTTGTTGTCGTGGGAAATTATCAAATAAGTTCTCTCGTTCTGGGCGGAGCGCGAGGGCTTGTCAGACTTTTACTGACTAAAACGCACCCGTGCTCCTTCAGTTGCCTGTGCCAGGGGGCACGTTATCTTTTTCGAACAACCCGCGACCCTGGCAGGCATCGGCCCTAGCGGACTCCGTCAGTTAGTGCTGACATCTCTTAGAGCCGCGCATGGAACACAACGCGCCGTCGACCCGAGTCTGGTCCTTACCAGACGGCGAGCTGCCCATTGCTCGCCATCCGCAAGCCCGCGCCTACGGTGGCCGGGAATCGACAGTCGATTCCCGACGCCCAGGACGTCTCCTGCGGTGACTAGGGGCGTGAGGGCGCAAAGATTGCCTCTCCTTCACGCGCCCCGCCTCCTCCTTCGCGGGCATTATTGCTTCGCAGGAGGCGACGGCTTCCCATGCACTCTCGCTCCGTACCATGGCCTGGACTACGGCCGGACGCGAGAGATCGCCGCCGCCGATCGCCGCCGTGAGGACGCGGTGGTGCTCTGCCCAATCTGGGCAGACCTCCACCGTGTCCTCCGGGCGATCCACACAATGGGGACACCCAGGCGTTTCCTCCCGCCTTATCCGGAACAGGAACCTCCCGAAACAGCCGTGTCCGGTGAGGACCTGCGTTAGGCGGAAGGTGAGGACGCCGTGGCGCCTCTCCAGCCACTCCTCAAGGAACGGACTTATCGCCGCAATTGTGGCGCGCCCATTATATGGTCACCCTACTGCACTTTTCCCTAACAATAAGATACAAAATCCAATATCTAGTAAATCAGTGATTGAATTCTATGTAAAACTTTTCATTTTTTGTCATAAAGATGTACAAAAATTAATCGTAGTTTGTGTAAATCAATACGAAATAAGTATTCATAAGGACCACCCAGTTCAGCAAAGAAGAACGGTCATTTGTGACTCAGACCCGACACGAAAGAGACATATCTCAGTTTTTTTGTTATTTTAAATATAGCTAAAATATATATTTTTTATATTCTAAATCAATGACTAACACCAAAATATTGCCTTGTGTTTTTGTTCAGGCGGTACACAATTTTCTTTTATTACCTATTTACCTACAAAATTCGTAATTGTATTTAGGTAATTCAATGACGATACAACAATTTAGAAAAAAACAACCGACTTCAAAAAAAAAACACTACTATGTGATAAATATCTCTAATTTCGGAAGTCGGTGTCGTTGATTCCGCATTTTCGTTTTTAGACACCGACTTCCGAAATTAAAGTTATGTATCACTTTGTAGTGTTTTTTTTTTCAAGTTGGTGGTTTTTTTGTAAAAAAAAAATATTTTTTACTTTTTAGTTGTACCAACCCCACACAAATCCAATTAACACTAGTGCATTGAAGAATTGAAGACACTGACTAGAAGAATCGTCCAAATTCGCATAGAAATGCCGGAGATGCAGTACATTTATGTATATATGTATCTTCGTACATAATAATAACATAATGAACCTTCTATATACTAAACCTTCCTGAAAGTATGTAGATTACATTAGTGAAAGAATTATTAAAATTGATTCATTAGTTTTTGAGAAAATCGCAGACATACATACATACGGGTCGAACACAGAACCTCCTTTTTTGAAGTCGGTTAAAAAACGCAAAGATCTCAACACAGAAAGCCAATTTTATTTTATATTTTTTTAATGACATCTCGCAGTTTAACTTTGAGGTTATCGTCTGCTTAACTGGGCTTGCCTGTGGATGCCTCAATAAATTAAGCCTCCAGCTGTCTATTTTTGTATTTTTATCTAAATTGGCGTCATTTTAAATGGATATAATTGATATTCATTAAAAAAATATTTTAAAATATTTTGACTTACCAAAATCAAATGGCAATATATGGGTGATAGCCACTGATATTCAGAATAGTGTTAATTTATTTCTGTTATATTTAATATAACAAAATAACTGAGATGCGTTCCTTTTGTGTCGGGCCTGGGTAAATTTTCTATGGGACGTGACCCTTCTTCTTTAAAAACATTGAATTACTCCTAACTTTTAACAAAAGGTATTTGTGTTATGATATTTATTGTACAAATATATTCGGAACATGTACATTTTAGGATAAACAATAGATGTATAGAAAAAAGTCAACCTAATATTACAACGATCTCTCAGACAAAATGGTGTCTGTACTGAGTGATCCAATGATACTGTCATAGATACCTGGAAGAAGCTTTAAATGCCTTGATGGTTTTAAAAATTTTTTTGACAATAGGCTAGTTTCCTAAAAAATTCTAATTAGTCCGTCAGTTAGATTATCGAAAAATAATGGACCCTTATTTTTTCTTTTGTCAATCAAACAAAAAATGACAAAGATAAAGCGCGTCAAAATTTGGGAGTAGGGGGTCGTGACGTCACGCCGTGCGACACTTTTTAGTACGGCGTGACGTCACGACCCCCCACTCCCAAATTTTGACGCGCTTTATCTTTGTCATTTTTTGTTTAATTGACAAAAGAAAAAATAAGGGTCCATTATTTTTCGATAATCTAACTGACGGACTAATTAGAATTATTATTTTTTTACCCAGGAAACTACCCTATTTGTTAATTTTTTTAAATATAAATTTAGTCAGTAGAGTAAGTTTTTGTTAAGATTTAGCTCATATGCAAAGAGATTTAAGATAGGTACAATAAATAATTTAATGTCTTTGCTCATAGCCGTTTTTGCAAAATGTCTAAATTGAGTGATCCACACTTGGGCAATAATTGAAGACCCTTGAGAATGACATTTTTTTACTTTGGGCTATGAGTTTTGACTCTTTTTAATTAAATGTACAGTCAGATTTTGTCACGAAATAAAAAAAGATCACTCCATCCAAATGCACATCGTGGAGTCGGGTTTTTTCTTCGGTTGTTTTTCCTTTATCGATGTGATAATATTTACAACATATTCCCGATTTGAAAACTATTTAAAGATTTGCTCCAGTTAAACTTTTGTTTTGACAAGGATTTAAATGTAAGATTTAAGGATTTTAATGGTGTATCCATATCTTCATTTCAGCTCCAGTTATGGAAATGCTAATAGATAGCGGGAATGCAAGAATTATAAACTCTGAGAAAGTGATTAAAGAAATAAACACAAAACAACAACAAAAAACAAAGGCGCCGAAAAAATTTAGAAAAAACGGAATGGCACCTAAACCGGGATCAACGTCGCAAAGTAAGAAGTCGGTTAAAAAAGTACGCGGAGCTGCGGTAAAGTCTCATGGTAGCAAATGTAAGTGTTGCATTTGTCGCGGCATGACGAAAGGTAAAAAACCACCTGGAGCACAATCGTCGATTCATACCCAAAAGTTAAGACCTTGCATATGTGGAAGTGTTGTATGCAAAAAAGATTGGAATAGAATATATCAAGAACAAAAGTCACGGGGGGCTGTGAAAATAAAAAAATGTGTTTGTGGAAGTACTATATGTGCAGAAGAGTCTTCAAAAATGCCTGAATTACTCTTAGAGGGGGCGCGACGAGCGCAACGTGAAAAAGTATTATTAAAGCAAGCTATAAAGGAAGAGAAATTGTATCAGAAAGCGAGAAAGAGACGTGCAAAAGAGCGAAATCGAGCTTTTAAAAAGGAACAAAAAAAAAGAAAGAAACAAGATAAGCGTGACATGAAAAATGTCAAGAAAAACAAAAATGTGGGAGATATTAGTATGATGGCAGACTCATTAATAGATTTAGGCAGTTTCGGCTCTAAGGCATTTTGCGACATTGCGGGACATGTGTGTAGAACTATTAGATACCCAAGAGACACTGTCAATGACATACGAGACGCGATAAAAAAACCTCAAATTGCAACGAATGCTATAGAGAAAACTGTCACAGGTATGGGCTTATATTCAACATTAGCTAGAATTAAACAAAGATTGATGAAGATGCCAACAGCAAAGGCGGCTATTAAAAACTTAGAAGCTTATCCTGCAACAAATTATTTGATCCACATAGCTGATAAAGACCCTAAGCAACGATTGAAGAAGTTTAAAACTAAACGTATGAGAGAACCACTTGATTTCCAATGTAGTCTATACATGGCATCTATGAGAAGGAGGCCTTGTTTGCGAATATATTACATGTGTCCGTGGTTTTACCCTCATTGTATGAGTTTGCTGACTGTCTGGAAACAATTCATGGATATTCTACTATTCCTATTAGCTGTTACAGTATGGAGTCCATGCATACTGTGTATGGAGCTTTGCAGAGGTTTTGTATGTTGCTGTTTGTGTCAAGGATAAAGATAAATTATTATAGTTTTTTTCTTTATACCTAATAAAAATCTGGAAAAACTTAACTAATTTTATTTAACTTTTGTCACATTCACGACCAAGTGCGATGTGATTTGCGACTTGATTTGGGCCAAGCGACGCGCGCGCGATTACATGGCCACGACCTGTAAGTGGCTATGGCGACATGTCAAACTGAGCTCGCCGGTCGCACCTGATCTAAAGTCATGGCCACCGCGGTGTGACCATCACATTTGATTCACCAATCAGTCGCTCTGCAAGTCGACTAGCGGTGACTGGTGGCACGCTCCAAACAACTTTTTTTCATTAGTGTTTTCCGCAGTCGCTGTTCCAAGACGCGTGTTGTAAGATGATAAATTGTAACTTTTTTGTCCATATTTCATCCAAACATAAAAATTTTCACATTTATAACTAACGTTTTTGAAAAAAGTCAGGACGACATTTTTCACATATTTTTTCGAATTCCGTAGATTCATTTCCAATGTGCTCGATAGTCGTGTGAGGCACGAAATGTGTGAAATTTTTTCATTAGTGTTTTCCGCAGTCGCTGTTCCAAGACGCGTGTTGTATGAGCGTGTAGGTAATAAGACGATAAATTGTAACTTTTGGCATTGGAAATGTCTTTTCGTTCCCTTCAGTGTAGGCTCCAATTTCACGAAAAAGTGCGATCCCCTTATATCTCGGAGAGTTGTGAGCCAAGATATGATATAAAAAAAGTAATTTGAAAAAATTAAATCCACTAAAAAAGAATTTAACTCAAAATTATGAAATAACTTTAATTTCGAAAGTCGGTGGCAAAAAACCAAAACTTAAATACAGATTCCAAGACACTGCTCCAGTTCCGGTTCCAGTGCTTTAGGCATCTTCTGGGCACGCTCGTTCCATCATAGACTTCGTCCATCGCTTTCCATCAGGCGTGATCGAGGTCAAGAGCGGGCCCACACAGCAATAAAAAAAAAGTCGGTGTCTTGGGATCTGTATTTAAGTTTTGGGTTTTTGCCACCGCCTTCCGAAATTAGAGTTATTTCATAATTTTGAATTAATTTATTTTTGAAGTCGATTTAATTTTTTTAAATTACAATAAGTTTTATTCATCTGTGATTGTATAGCATAATATAAGCTAACATACAAACTATAATAATATAGAATTGCACAATTATATGAAAAAATAAACAAAATAGTCATAGGGCATCAAAGAATTCGTCCGCATCGCTGTCAACAGGAACAGTTATTTTTTAAATTACTTTTTTATTTCGTAGTAAAAACTGGAATATTTGTTTGTAATATGTAGGTAATAGTTTTGTTGTAAATATTGCACTAGAATTTGACCAAGGTTTTGAGATGTTTTCCCTTTGACGCTACACCCATAGCTCGTATCAATAAGCCAGGCCGTCACACTTACACGTATTATATCTAGAAAGAAGAAAGAAAGAAAGAAAATACATTTATTTTCAGATTACATGAAGACCGTAGGTTCGGTAGGAAAAGAAAGAGAAGCGCGATGACACAACGGTGGTAATTTATTGCAAATATGAAGCTATTATCTATTTACAAAAACTATTTAATAAAAAATAATCCATCACTGAATGCAGTTTGGCATTAGTTTAATGGTATTATTTTTAATTATAATTAAAATTGTTAATGTTCTTTGTTCTTGAGCTTTTGCAAAGTAACTACTGATAAAAAAGTTCGATAAATTCTTGCTTGCCGACTATTATGATGGGGACGTAAAAATTTTAATATTCTGTTCGGAAGAAGCGAAATTGGAAAATGTATTTAATATGCAATATAAAGAGAATGTGAGAATGCAATGTAAAAAGAGTTACATTTACTTACTTAGTACATCGAGCGAACCTACGGTCCTGCATGCGGCAGCAGCGGGCAGCATTATATATGTTTATTTCCTTCAAAGGAACTATCTAGTCTCAGTAGTTCCTTCAGCTTTTGCAAAGGAACTACTGATCAAAAAGTTCTCAGTAGTTCCTTCAAAGGAACTGCTAAAGGAAATATCTAGTCTCAGTAGTTCCTTCAGCTTTTGCAAAGGGACTACTGATCAAAAAGTTCTCAGTAGTTCCTTCAAACTTTGAAGGAACTACTGAGAACTCAAAGGAACTGCTAAAGGAAATATCTAGTCTCAGTAGTTCCTTCAGCTTTTGCAAAGGAACTACGCGAAGGAACTAGTGAGCATAAACGGTTATATCGAGGATACTTATGTTAATCTAAGAATAAAATATAATTATCCAACGTGCTCGATAGTCGTGTGAGGCATGAAATCTGTGAATTTTTTGTCCATGTTTCGTCAAACCATACAAATTTTCACATTTATAATATTAATAGGATTATTTATATAATCACGCCAAAAAACAAAACATAGGGACGTGGCCTTCGTAGGTGCGAGTCTAACAATGCAAGACTATGCCTAGAAAATCCTTTTGAAGAAAGAGCCATTGACCTTTGGGTTAACCTATCACGACCGAGGTTTTTTCCAAAAATTCCTACCGACAAATCCCCACCACTGGGGATTGTTATTTTTTTTTCCAGAAATTTCCACTAATTAAATAAACTCAGCCTAGTGGGGATTTTTGGAAAAATAAGTAACAATGCCCACCAGGTGTTGTTGTTTGTAATAAGCTATTTATTAGCTAGCTGTTTCATAATAAGCTTAATATCGAAGAAAAAAAAACAAGTTTACTGTAACTCCTATACAGTTTTTGCATGAAGACGCTTTGTTTTATGAAAGAAGTGCTGACGAAAGTCACCGTCGGAACGCGCGATCACAAAGAAGCAAAGAAAAAGACCAGTTTATCTTAAGGCCGCTCTATACATTGGGCTAACGTGCTGGGCAAGTGCGTTGGGGCAACGTGTACAGGGCTACTTGGCCCATGTCCGGTAGTTGGCGCCAGCGCTGGCTGGCAAACCGAATTGTGTCAGTTTTTCGTGCACACGTCAAAGGATTTTGGCAAGCATCGCAAACAGTGTTCACACATTGGCGTCTTTTTTATTTAATAATTCAAACATATAAATGTACAGAGGCGGACCCACCTTTGGGTGATACCTACAGAGACAAACATTGGTAGGCGCATTCATGAAAATTGAGGAATAAATATTTAAAAAGATATGTATAAACCTATTAGAAGTATGAATATAATATATACCTAATTACATATAAATATAAGCACAAATAAATATACAATGGAGAAGGTATGCGTATCTCGTAATCATCTGCCATATTTTAACTACTGTGGGCGAACTGTTTTTATATTGCGCAATAACCAACACTACCCAGTGTTGGTTATTGCGCAATATAAAAACCGTTTACAATTCAAATCGGATTATAGTTTCAAGAACAAATTAATCATACTAACGAATCCCACACTGTAGGTACACGATATAACCAGATACGGAACGCGGGACAGTTTCTGAGCACATGTTGTTCGTACGATGTCCAAATGTCCAAGAGAGCCGCTCCACCTCGCTGCACGCTCTCTTCAACTCCCCACGAACTTAGGCTAGACTCTGTCGAGCGCCAAGAGATGGCGCTGGCGTTCTGAATAGTCAAACGAATGACTCCGTTGAAGCGTTTTCACAGCGCTTCCGCCTCGTTGTCAAGTCAACTCCCGTAAGTAGTACGGGAGAAATCAGTAGATTTTTTCCGACATACACATAAATACATGAATATACTTGTGTTACTAAAAAGGAATAAGACAAACAATAAGAAAATATTACCATAAGCTGGCAGTATCATCACAATGATACTGCCAGCTTCTTGCGAATGTGCTCGCGAACCTTAACTTTAAAGGATAATCGGTTGGTTGCCATCCTGATTTCCTGGGGGAGCGCATTCCACAGAGAGATAGACTGAACGAAGAAGGAAGAGTGAATGAAGTCTGTGCGGTGAATGGGACATTGGAGAAGACGATTGTGTGATGAAAGTAGATTTCTATTGTGGTTGGCGCAAATGTACTGAAAGTGGGGGGCCAGATAACCAGGGGAAGATGGAGAATCAAGACACTGCAGACCCACCGTACCCCTGGTTGTACCTCTGGCCGTACCCCTGGTGGCACGGTGGGTCTTTTAAAGTTAAACGATACCACCAGGTAATAGTGTTGTATCACTAGTTAACCACTTCTGAAAACAACAATCTAATTTAGTATTTAGGTATTCATAGATATTTATGTAATGAATCTTAAATACTATATATCTACAATCTAACACTAAAATATATACATTAAGTATGTACAAGAAATGAGAACAAGGTGGTCAGTGCCCTTAGCTCTCTGCGCTGGCGTATGGGCAATCACTTTACAAGCGACCGATGCGCAGAGACATGATCATATCGTAAAGCCGGTACTACATAATCTACATATTGGCCGAGCTCAGACAACGCAAGCGTAGGCAATTTGATACAAGGCGAGTGCTACCATTTAACTCTAATCTAAGACATAATTATGTTGGTCAAGTTCAAACGAGACCAATGCCAACCACCAATGCGAACACGTAGACGCCACTTGGTGATTGCAGACGAGTGCTTTTGATTTGTGAAGAAAAACCGACTCTGTATCTTCTTCTTAGCGTGTTGATGGCAAAAATAACACGAAAAAGTATTTAATGTTTCAAAATTCAGCAACGCAAATGCCTTTCGCTGACGCAGCCAATTATGCTAGCCATACACTTACGGATATGCCCGTCGGATCTGCCTGACAGACGTGCCTGGTAGACAAAACTGCTGGTGTATGGTGAGAACAGACACAGATTTGCCTGCCTGATGCCTGACCACTGCCCGTGCTCAAAACCACCGGATTGGGCACGGGGCAGGCAGATCCGAGCATCCCACTGTGCGTGTGTGCATAACGACAGATGTGCCCGCCAGATTGCACCTCAATCGCGCACTAACGCTAGTGTACACGCGTTTGGTCATAGAAATGGCATTAAGCGACAATAAAGTGATTTGAACAAGTTTTATAGACCTTTATAAGTCTTTACCACGTGTATGGAAGGTCAAAGATTAAGCAATTGTACCAAAATAAAGATTTAAAGAACGTTTTATTTCTTCAAGACAAATAAAACCGCCACATATTATTGCTAGTTTTTGCTTTGACAGAGACATTTTCACAGACAACCGTATATGCTGGAACCACGATCTAAACTGATGCCCGGAGACTGGTGGCTAATTCACGGATCAGATCTGAGTCGCACCCGACTGATAATTCTGTTCGTGTATGCTTAGCTATCAGGTCCTCACGTGTGCAGATGGCAGGGCATAGGTACGGTGCAAGATGAGGGGTGAGCCATTATCTGTGAAGAGACACCGCATACACACCGGAGGTCTAAGCCGTCCATGAGGCTATCCTAAGCCGGTTTTACCCAAAGTGAAACAAATCGTGGCGAGCAAGACTGCCGAGCGATGGCAAGGTACACCAAATGAGCCCACGTTGGCGTTGCTTCGTGTAGGTACCTATAATATATAGACACCGTCCCCCTATTTATAAACGTTGCTTAAAGTTAAGTAATGATTAGCGTCTGTTTAATCATACACTATGGTGTTTTAAAAATGTTGAGCAACGTCTTTCAAATAAGAGGATATAGGTACACCAATTGAAACCTTCTTAAAATGTTACCTTCGTTTGCAGCAGTATGGAAAAGTCTGTGAATATGACAATACCCAATGTCAAGTTTGACACTTTTAGTAATGTAGTGAGCGTATCTCGAAGCAAAGTGGACGGTTTAATTATAGTATATAGTAATATTATATGGCATGGTATCGTACGCGCAAATAAATTTGCTCGTAGGTACCCGGCGACTCGTCATATTACGCAACGTTTGAAACCATGCATCAGCATTTAGCAAATAAAATTTAGTTTTTACTATATTTGGTAAGCAATATTTTAATTTATTATTCGGTTTTCTTATCGCGAATTGAAGCAAATATCAGATATTAATGCTTAATCCTGCTTATTTTAGATCTAAATAAACTTTTCATACAAATGGTTGGATATTTATATGACACTAATAACTAAAATCGATTTCCATTCAAAAATTCATGGTTATCTATGAACTTTTTGTAAGCTACTCGTACCTTCTCGTCTGCCTCGTCAAATTGTGGAGAAGAAAATTAAATGCTCTTCACCCTACGTGTAAATATTGGTGATTTATTACTTTTGTTGAAGGATACGTACTTACCTTATCATGTGGAATAGGTATTATTTTCATCAACAAAGCCACATTTATTAGTAGCAGGTTGTATATCACATTAAGTACCTATACGCTTGCAGTTTATTAAAACACATTCACATAATTATCTTACGTATTAAATAGCCGCAACTCTTCTTGTGTGGCTTTCACAACCACATTACGAAATGTAACAAAAAATAGATAAATAAGTACATACTTAATAACCTACCTACTTATTGTTTTCAGAGGGCAAGTGGATAACAAATTAAAAAAAAAAACTAAGTCTCAAGAGATGATAACATCAATAAAATCGTAGTCTTGATGCACATTTAAACAGACGAATATTTTTCAAGCGTTATACCATCAATGAACTTCCGTAAATAAAAGCGATATTCAAAAATTTAAACATGTCTGATTCAATTAATAAATCTGATGAAAATGCTAAGAAACAATATTTTAAATCTACGGCTAAACGTCCTGTGTTTGGACCTAGTAAGTCAGTGGTTATGCATGTAGTTACTAAAACAAGATCTATTAACAAAATCAACACTAGCGAATGTCAATCTGAGTCATGCGTCTTCGGTAAAAGTGATCAGTACAAACGCAATAAACGTACAAAAAAACGACGGCTGACATTGAAACCAACGAAATTTTATGGTATCAATAACAAGAAACGGGTCTCACAAAGTCTCAAGTATTATATATCGGGCAAATATATGCCTTCAGATTATTTTCAAGCAGATCAGGTAAAAGAGCGAAATTGTGGTCGAAATATAACAAAACCAATGAAGAACACTTCAAAATCTACATTGAGATCGGCAATGAAATCAAAATCATTGAGCACAACTAAAATTAAAACAAAATACTCCAAATTAATGTGGAAAAGGAAACGTAGCTTACACAACGCAGAGTCGATTGGTATTAACAGAAAAAAGGAGGTAATCCTAAGAAGCAGTACTGGCGATGGAAGAAATAAATATTCCACCAAAACTTCGCGCGTAACATTTGAAGAAGATCGGCGAGCTAATACCAATATTTTACTAATGACTGCTATGGGACTTCTTAAGAGAGAGGAACAATTCGATCTAAAACAGACTTTCAAACGTAATGTTCCAAAATACACGTCAACGCCCAAATCCGTATTAAGTTTTCGGACGCAAAAGCGTAACAAAATTCATCAGGATGTTGATCAAGAACCAAACGAGATAATGCTTTACTTGAGGAACATGCTTCAAAAATATGACAAACGAACAACAATATTAGACAAGTTAGATACATTAAAACATGGCATGCCAACTACTAGTAAAATACAAGGTTATGACGAAGAAGACAAATCACAGAAAAACTACACTTTTTTGTGTTCTGACATAAATTTCGAAAATAGTCTGGGACTACAGAAAACCTCAACTACTACTACGTTTACAAGTACTTCTCAACTAAGAACTTTTTATGGCACTAAAGATCTAAGAGCTGCAGTACAATTTGAAAAGAAAAGAGCAGATGCTTTTAAATTACAAATGGAAAGAGAGAATGTATTAAAATTAGAACTGGAAAGAGCCAATGCATTAAAATTTGAATTGGAAAGAGCCAATGCATTACAATTGGAACTAGATAAAGCTAATGCGGTAAAATTGGAACTGGAAAAAGCTAACGCAGAAAGATTAGAAATGGAAAGAGCTAAAACAGCAAATCTAGAAAGGGAAAGAGCAAATGCAGAAAGATTCCAAATTGAAAGAACTGATGAAGAAAGGTTACAAATTCAAAGAGCAAATTTAAAAAGGTTAGAAATAGAAAAAGCTAACGCAAGAAGAACAGAAATTGAAAGAGCTAATGCATTCAAATTAGAAATGGAAAGAACTAATGCAGCAATAGACAAAATAGAAAGAGCTGAAGCAGCTTTACAAGAAGAAGCAAAAGAACTTGAAACTATAATGCTTTATTCGAAAAAGAATATGACAAAACCATCTCAGAAAATGAAACCGCTAGGAGATGAAATGTCAATTATTTACGATAAAAGAACACGTTCCTATATTTTCGATACTGAAGTTTACAAAAGAAAGCCAATGCCTGAACAGCAAAATGTTGAACTTAGTTCTCGATCCTCAAAAAATTCAAGTACTTATTCCAATTTAAAAAAAAAAGATAACAAAAAGAGTGCAGAAGAATGCAAGGTCAAAAGAAAGTTTTCTGTGACTACATCTGGCTCTAGTAATGATAAACCTAGCCACAGCAGCAAAACATCTAGCTTCAGTTCCAAAACTTCTTGCTCAGTCATCAAAAAACCTAGCTCGACCATTATAACATTAGGTAATAAAGTGAGCCAAGTGATAAAGAAATTTGGATGGAAATCTTGGAATTTTTTAAATAAGTCTTCTCCACAAGATGTTAATCCTAAGAGGAAAGAACGTGCAAAGAATTTACCTAATACGCAAGATTTGTATCTTGCCGTTTCACATACAGAAAGTTCAAGAAAAGCCGAGATACAAAACATAAAAATGACCCTCAAAGGTTAGCACTTAGTTTTTGTATTTTATTTAAATGAATTTTTTTCCTCAAAAAGACACTAATGTATGTTTATAAATATACCTACCTAATAATTCTTCATTACCTTGTATTTTAATTTTTAGCCATAAGGAATCGAAGAATTGCACATTTAAATAAGAATTATTTCTATTTTAGCCATAGTAGAAGGTAAAGTAACGCGATCTATGATGGCACTGATGATTGATAAGGGCAGTATTTTACACTCTTCAGAAATTATTAACATTCTTGAATCAAGGAATAAGCGTAAAGCCAACAAAGGTTATCCGTTGTTAAAAACAACAACATTAGAGCCTACTGTGAAACGGAAATGGAGAGACTCGTCACAAAGTATGACAGGTCTGTTTCAAAAGAATATGATGCAAGTGTAAACAAAACCTGTTCAGCACCCTAATTGTGTAACACACTATCAATAACATCGTGATTCTTTGTGAAGGATATCGCTAATCTATAGCTTCATATATTCGAAAACAAAATCTGCTCAACAACGTAAATAACGCAATGAATATTATTGAACTGTCAAAATGAAAGCCATTCTTAGTGTTAGTGTGTCATGCAATAACCCCGCAGATTAAATTCTTACGCAATGGCTCACTCAAGGGAATTTACTAACACATTATGGTTTCATTTATATATTTCAGCCAACAAAGGTTGTACGCCTTGTTCAGAAACGAAAACTTCTACATTACAGCCTTCTGTGAAACGAAAATGGAAAGACTCGTCACAAAGTATGACAGGTCTGTTTGAAAAGAATCTGGTGAAATTTGTAAACAAATCTTGTTCAGCGCCCTAATTGCGTAACACACTATCAATCACAATCTGAATTATTTTGTATGATAATGCTGATCCATTGCCTCATTTGTTCGAAAAATTCGTCTGATCAACAACGTAAATAACGCAATGAATATTGTTGAACTGTCAAACTGAAAACCATTCATACTGTAGTGTTTTACGCAAGTACCCGCAATAATGGCTCACTCAAGGGAATTAGTAACACATTCTGGTTTTATTTATATATTTCAGCCAACAAAGGTTGTACGCCTTGTTCAGAAAAGAAAACTTCAACATTACAGCCTTCTGTGAAACGAAAATGGAAAGACTCGTCACAAAGTATGACAGGTCTGTTTCAAAAGAATCTGATGAAATTTGTAAACAAATCTTGTTCAGCGCCCTAATTGCGTAACACACTATCAATCACAATCTGAAGAATTATTTTATAAGATAATGCTGATCTATTGCCTCATTTGTTCGAAAAATTTGTCTGGTCAACAACGTAAATAACGCAATGAATATAGTTGAACTGTCAAACTGAAGGCCATTCTTACTGTAGTGTTTTACGCCAGTACCCCGCAATTAATGGCTCACTCAAGGGAATTAGTAACACATTCTGGTTTCATTTATATATTTCAGCCAACAAAGGTTGTACGCTTTGTTCAGAAAAGAAAACTTCAACATTAGAGTCTACTGTGAAACGGAAATGGAGAGACTCGTCACAAAATATGACAGGTCTGTTTCAAAAGAAACTGATGAAATTTGTAAAGAAATCTTGTTCAGCGCCCTAATTGCGTAACACACTATCAATCAGTCTGAATTATTTTGTAAGATAATGCTGGTCCATTGCCTCGTTTGTTCGAAAAATTTGTCTGGGCAACAACGTAAATAACGCAATGAATATTGTTGAACTGTCAAACTGAAAGCCATTTTTACTGTAGTGTTTCACGCAAGTACCCCGCAATTAATCGCTCACTCAAGGGAATTAGTAACACATTCTGGTTTTATTTGTGTGATGAGCACGATCATTTGTTCTGTGTCTGGGTGTAATTTATCTATAATATGTATGTGTTTAGAAATATATAAGTATGTTTATCAGTTGTCTAGTACCCATAACACAAGCTCTGCTTAGCTTGGGACTAGATGGCGTTGTGTGATAGTTGTGGAATATTATTATTATTATTATTTATATATTTCAGCCAACAAAGGTTGTACGCCTTGTTCAGATAAGAAAACTTCAACATTAGAGCCTACTGTGAAACGGAAATGGAGAGACTCGTCACAAAGTATGACAGGTCTGTTTAAAAAGAATCTGATGAAATTTGTAAACAAATCTTGTTCAGCGCCCTAATTGCGTAACACACTATTGTTGCGCGCCACAATTAATGCCTACCACTAGCGCCATATAGTATCGAGTAGCAGAATGAGTAGAGTCAAGATACTTCTAGAAATTTCGATTCTAAAAATTTCTAGAACTATCGACATCCGATCAGTCGGGGCCGGTATGTACTCGAACATTCTAGATGTTTCTACTGTAGAAGGTTCTGGCACTATCTGAGGCCCTATAAAAGGCCGGTATGGACCGGGACCTGGGCAGTATTGGATAGCGATACAAATGATACATCCGAAGTCATCTTCGAGTGCGACTTTCAAGTGATTGGTAGTGTTATTAGTTTTTTTTATAATTACTGTGTTTGAGTTTTTAATTAAAGTGTATATTTCCTTGATTATTACAGCGGCAGTTTTTATTGTCGCGAACCCCAATCTCGTAACACTATCAATCACAATCTGAACTATTTTGTAAGATAATGCTGATCCATTGCCTCATTTGTTCGAAACATTTGTCTGGTCAACAACGTAAATAACGCAATGAATATTGTTGAACTGTCAAACTAAAAGCTATTATTACTGTAGTGTTTTACGCAAGTACCCCGCAATTAATGGCTCACTCAAGGGAATTAGTAACACATTCTGGTTTCATTTATATATATTTTAGCCAACAAAGGTTGTACGCCTTGTTCAGATAAGAAAACTTCAACATTACAGCCTTTTGTGGAGCGGAAATGGAGAGACTCGTCACAAAGTATGACAGGTCTGTTTCAAAAGAATCTGATGAAATTTGTAAACAAATCTTGTTCACCGCCCTAATTGCGTAACACACTATCAATCACAGTCTGAATTATTTTGTAAGATAATGCTGATCCATTGCCTCATTTGTTCGAAAAATTTGTCTGGTCAACAACGTAAATAACGCAATGAATATAGTTGAACTGTCAAACTGAAGGCCATTCTTACTGTAGTGTTTTACGCCAGTACCCCGCAATTAATGGCTCACTCAAGGGAATTAGTAACACATTCTGGTTTCATTTATATATTTCAGCCAACAAAGGTTGTACGCCTTGTTCAGATAAGAAAACTTCAACATTAGAGCCTACTGTGAAACGGAAATGGAGAGACTCGTCACAAAGTATGACAGGTCTGTTTAAAAAGAATCTGATGAAATTTGTAAACAAATCTTGTTCAGCGCCCTAATTGCGTAACACACTATTGTTGCGCGCCACAATTAATGCCTACCACTAGCGCCATATAGTATCGAGTAGCAGAATGAGTAGAGTCAAGATACTTCTAGAAATTTCGATTCTAAAAATTTCTAGAACTATCGACATCCGATCAGTCGGGGCCGGTATGTACTCGAACATTCTAGATGTTTCTACTGTAGAAGGTTCTGGCACTATCTGAGGCCCTATAAAAGCCGGTATGGACCGCGATCCGGGCAGTATTGGATAGCGATACAAATGATACATCTGAAGTCATCTTCGAGTGCGACTTTCAAGTGATTGGTAGTGTTATTAGTTTGTTTTATAATTAGTGTGTTTGTAGTTTTTAATTAGGGTATATTTTCTTGGTTATTACAGGGGCAGTTTTTATTGTCGCGAACCCCAATCTCGTAACACTATCAATCACAATCTGAATTATTTTGTATGATAATGCTGATCCATTGCCTCATTTGTTCGAAATATTTGTCTGGTCAACAACGTAAATAACGCAATGAATATTGTTGAATTGTCAAACTGAAAGCTATTCTTACTGTAGTGTTTTACGCAAGTACCCCGCAATTAATGGCTCACTCAAGGGAATTTGTAACACATTCTGGGTTCATTTATATATATTTCAGCCAACAAGGGTTGTACGCCTTGTTCAGATAAGAAAACTTCAACATTACAGCCTTTTGTGGAACGGAAATGGAGAGACTCGTCACAAAGTATGACAGGTCTGTTTCAAAAGAATATGATGAAAGGGGTTTGAAGGTTTTGGCCCTAAAATCAGCGACCATTTTGATTTCTTTTCAGAATCGCGGTGCATAACAAAAGTTATATATTTAGATAGAAGACACTTATACAAACAAAAAATTTAATATAACATAATATCCTAAAGTGTCAGGTTTCGGAGTTATTCACCAAAATATAAGTCGAAAACAACAAGGATTTTTTTGTTTTTTTTTCCCTCTAGGTAAGCATATTGAACTATTGAGGTAATAGAAACGTTATGAAACCTTTATGGGGAAGAAACAAAAGAAGAATAGACATTTTTAAATAAATAATTAAACACCGCAATTTATAGTTCGTGTTTTAATCCCAGATACTAATCTGACAAGTGTAATGTCAAACTTCTATACTAAAAAAACGAAAACACAAAAGATTAGTCTCTGGGATTAAAAAAATAACTATAAATTGCAGTGTTTAATTATTTATTTAAAAAATGTCTATTCTTCTTTTGTTTCTTCTCCATAAAGGTTTCATAACGTTTCTATTACCTCAATAGTTCAATATGCTTACCTGGAGGGAAAAAAAACAAAAAAATCCTTGTTGTTTTCGACTTATATTTTGGTGAATAACTCCGAAACCTGACGCTTTAGAATTTTATGTTTCTTTTTTTTGTTTAGCCTGTACTGTCCCACTGCTGGGCAAAGGCCTCCCCCAAGTCCTTCCAGGAACTCCTTTCCCGCGCCACCTCAAACCAGCCCTCGCGGTACGCGTCCAGGTCATCTCGCCACCGCTTTCTGGGCCGACCTCGGCGGCGCCGTCCATTTTCAGGCACCCATTGTGTGGAAACTTTTGCCCAGCGGTCATCCTGCATGCGGCTGATGTGACCCGCCCAGTCCCACTTGAGTCTGGCAGCTTTCTTGCCTACGTCTATTATACCCGTTTTGGAACGCAGCATGGTGTTTCGAATTTTGTCCTGTCTTTTTACACCTCGGATGCTGCGCTCCATTGCTCTTTGGCAAACGCCAAGGCGGAACTTTTGCGACTCGGTGAGTGACCAGGTCTGAGCACCATAGGTTAGGACGGGCAAGATACACATGTCGACGAGTTTGCGCTTCAGGGAGATCGGCAGATCACCCTTCATTAGCGTCTTCATGGACCAGTAGCTTTTCCAGGCGTTTTCAATTCGGTGGTCGATTTTCCTTTCCTGCCTGTTTTCGAAAGAAACTAACTGGCCCAGGTAGATATACTCATCGACATAATGTATTTCCTGCCCATCTACCTCGACCCTACGCTTGGTGCTGTTAGTCATAAGTTGGGTTTTAGACCGATTCATCGCAAGTCCCAATTACATTTTTTGTTTGTATAAGTGTCCTCTATCTAAATATATAACTTTTATTGTGTACCGCGATTCTGAAAAAAAAATCAAAATGGCGGGCGACCTTAGGCCCATCCACCATACAAAAATCTTCAAACCCCTTTGTAAACAAATCTTGTTCAGCGCCCTAATTGCGTAACACACTATCAATCACAATCTGAATTATTTTGTAAGATAATGCTAATCCATTGCCTCATTTGTTCGAAAAATTTGTCTGGTCAACCACGTAAATAACGCAATGAATATTGTTGAACTGTCAAACTGAAAGCCATTCTTAGTGTAGTGTTTTACGCAAGTACCCCGCATTTAATGGCTCACTCAAGGCACAGAATACTTAATAGTACTATGCTCAAGGGAATTAGTAACACATTCTGGTTTCATTTATATATTTCAGCCAACAAAGGTTGTACGCCTTGTCCAGATAAGAAAACTTCAACATTACAGCCTTCTGTGAAACGGAAATGGAGAGACTCGTCACAAAGTATGACAGGTCTGTTTCAAAAGAATCTGATGAAATTTGTAAACAAATCTTGTTCAGCGCCCTAATTGCGTAACACACTATCAATCACAATCTGAATTATTTTGTAAGATAATGCTGATCCATTGCCTCATTTGTTCGAAAAATTTGTCTGGTCAGCAACGTAAATAACGCAATGAATATTGTTGACGCACAATGGTCCATATGAAGGACTAAGTGCGGAAACCAAACCCCTAACATAGAACATAGAATATTGTTGAAATGCCAAAATGAAAGCCCTTCTTACTGTGAGTGTGTTACGCAATTTCCCTGCAAATTATATTCTGGTTTCCACTTTATATATTTCAGCCAACAAAGGTTGTTCGCCTTGTCAATACCCGCCACAAGGTATGTAAGGACTGTTCTAAAAGTTTCTGATGAATGTGTTAACAAACCCTGTTCAGGTTAAACTCTTACGCAATCACTTACTAATAGAATTAGTAACACATTCTTATTTCAACTTTATATATTTTAACAATTATTGTTTGACATGCGATTGAAAAATCATCGACGAAAAAAGAAGGTATAAAATTAACCTCAATTTATTGTCAAATGAAAATCATTTTAAGGTGTTTTAAAGGGGTTCGAACATTTTGTATGGAAGCTGGCATATCGACCCACCGCCATTTTGATATTTTTCGAAATCGCAGCGCACGTTGAAAGTGGTATGTATGGGTAGAGGACACATGACAGACAAAAAATGCAAGTAATACGGTACCCCAAAGTGTCACGTTACCGAGATATTTGAAGGTAAACTTCGACAGATGAGTACAATGACAATCAATAAAAATAGACTTATTACGTGTCCATAGGCGTCAGATTGTATCCAAATCATCGTTCCCAGGCTGATTATTATTATTACTGTTTATTGGAAGAGAGTAGGCACATTACATACTGAGCACGACAAAACTGCTACTAATATTATATTTGTTCTTCTATGTGTCCTCTACCCATACATACTACTTTAATCATTACAAAAATCAAAATGGCGGCGGGTCGATATGCCAGATCGGTTCTATCACCTTTACAATTTCGGCTATAAGTATTCCTATAATTAAATCAAACACTCGATGTGTAGTGTTTGTAGTAGTGGCAATACAAATTGGCATCTACAATACGTTTTCTGAACCATTTGTTTAGATTTTAATAAAATGAACAGACAGTATACATCTCTTAGGAAAATTTAATGAGGTTAGGTAGGTAGGTACTCTGATTTTTAATATTATGGATAATGTTTGTTCAGCAAAGAAGAAGAAGAACGGAACCAGCAAACGTAAAGCTCCAAAAAATAAAGATGGCATATCTGACGAGACAGGCAAAATCCTTCGCAAAATCCGGAAAGGTAATAAGGGTAAGGGTCAGTTCACACCGCGACGCGACGCGATGCGCAGTTTTCAAGATAGCAATACAATTATAGACCTTATCTACTATACAAAAAAGTACACATCAGTGAGGAGGGTCGCGCGGCGTAGCTCGACGTAGTAGACACACAGAATTATGTACTTTTTTGTGTAGCAGGTAAGGTATATAATTGTATTGCTATCTTGAAAACTGCGCGTCGCGTCGCGGAGTGAACTGACCCTAATGGGGTGGGGTGGGGTATGGGTAAGGGGGGGGGGGGGGTAATGGGGTCTATTACGAAAAATTAGTTAGGCGGGCCCTAATCGATCAATTATATTGCACAATATCACTAATTGCGCAATGTTTTTGACCATTTAGGGTTAATGTAAAAGTTTAAGGAGGGCTTGTGGCTAAGTAATATCAGCCGCACGGGTCGATCGATCAGGTTAAGCTACGCTTGACGCGGTTGGTCCGTGGGTGGGTGACCATCTTTACATACCAAGATCCCTCCGTGCCTCGGAAAGCACGTTAAGCTGTTGGTCCCGGCTGTACATTCGTGTATCTTTGACAGTCGTTACGGGTAGTCAGAAGCCCGAAAATCTGACAACCAGTCTTACCAAGGGGTATCGTACCTATTACCCAGTATCTGGGTTGTGGAGGTCTGATAGGCAGTCGCTCCATGTAAAATACTGGTATTCAGCTGCATCCGGTTAGACTGGAAGCCGACCCCACCATAATTGGGAAAAGGCTAGGCAGATGATGATAAAAGTTTAAGGAGTTGAATTTTTTATTGCACCGTGTAGGAAAAGTCTGTCGCAGGTCTTGTTAACACGAAAACATTGAAGCTTATGGGCCGTCAACGGTATAGCATGAAAATAATGGATCGTTCGAGTGCAAGGGCTAATTCAATAATATTGCGCAAATTAGTGTAGGTGCGGGGGGGGCCGCCGTAGACACTAATTGTTCAACGTGTACCTAGTCTAATGTCGGTCTTCGAAAAACTCCATGCATATCGTAAATGTCGTGTTATTACACGGCAATAGCTAATAAAGTAATAGTAAACAATAGTACAACTAATAAATGGCATGGTTTCTGTCACGGCTCCGGCGCTGCGGGGCTCCGGCGGTCCCACGCGAGCTTATCGTCGTCGATGGTTTTAACGCTCACCACCGCAGCTTTGGCTTGCTGGCCGGCGAGATTTTAGATAATATTGGACGTACGTTATCTAACCATTCGAAAATATAAACTTATGTTATTTTAATTTTCGCTTTTATGGTCGTTCAATATTTAAATTTTCGATGTTTTGAAAATTGACATTTTAACCGTAGATATTTTAATTTTCGAAATTCAAATATGTACCCGTAAAAACAATAAAAGATGCACACTAGCAACTGATTATACAAACTATCAAAATATTTATTTCAGCTTTAAGTAAGGGGGACATAACCCCATCAGTGATTGAACAGGTTCTAAACAAAAAAGATAAATCATGTTTAAGAAATTTTGGGAGAAAACTATTTTTGAAACCAATGAACAAGAAGGACATAGCTAAAAAACTCGCCACTCCTAAGGGTAAGGATGAAATCATGAAAAATATTGAAAAGGGTAAGTTTTCAAAATATCGAAGAAAACCTTTTTGCACTCTCTTACTTGATGGCCATGGCGAAATAAAGTTAAAAAAAAACCGGCCAAGTGTGTGTCGAACCACGCACAATGAAGGGTTCCGTAGTTGGAATGAATTTATCCCAAGAACAAACTAAACATTGTAGTTGAAAATCATGTTCTCCCATACATTGCAAATGCAAATGTAAGTTGGTTGACTATTACTCGTAAACTTGTAAAGCCCAGTGTGATAGGTACTACTGCCGTGACATTTGAATTTCTAACTACAACTGTTTAGTTGGTAGAGGGGGACACACTTGACTCCAACAAAAATTGGTATTTTAAAGCTTGATAAGTCACGAACGGTTTACTTAATCAAAAAACGGTCTTCCCAAACCCCTAATATTTTTGAAAGACCTATCCAACGATATCCCACACTATGGGAGGACGAAAAAAAAATTATCATCTCCACTTTACATGTAGGGGAGGTACCCTAAATAATTGTTTTTTTCAATAATTTATTTTACCACTTTTTTGGCGTCATTAACGTGTTTACTCATGCCAAATTACAACTTTCTAGTACCAATAGTTTTTGAGCTAAACCGCGGACAGACAGACAGACAGACAGACGGACATGGCGAAACTATAAGGGTTCCTTGTTGACTACGGAACCCTAAAAATCTCTATAAAAAAACCTGCGGTTTGTTAGCCTACCAATTATTTTATAAGTCATTTTTGTCATTATGAGTTCACAATATGACTTCGAATTTTATGTTGACACCTCTAGTTTTTGTTTTTAACCTTGGCAACCGTTAAACCGTGATTACAGCCATGAAGAAAGGTCAAGTATCTCCATCACAAATGGAACTTTTAGAAAGTATACTTAAAATAACACCATGGAACAAGGGTGACATAATTTCCATGCTGGGGACTGATGATGGAAAGGCTAAAATCCTGAAAAGAATCAGTAAAGGTAATAAACCCTAGGCTTGTATTTAATCGAAGTTCAAATAATTCCTATTTTGTATATATAGCAAATAAACTGCGACCAATTTACATGTAGCGCTCGTCGGCCGCTGGCGTGGCACAGCTAGCTTCGCGCGCTCGGCTCGCGCGCGGTTGGTCACAGTTCTAACCTAACTTGAGCTATTTGGTGGCAGTGCCCTAGCTTAGTTACTCCAATTTTGTTCACGCGTGGTTGGAAACAGTTCGCCTGGCAACCGATTGCGGCCAGGTACGGTCCTCCTGTAGTGTGCAATAGTTCATACAAAATGTACTAAAGATGTTTCAATGCGTTGCGATGCGACGTGGCCCGCCCAAATGAGCGCGAGCCTTTTAAGTTCAACTTAATAGAGCGTCATCTCTTTCACTCATACCAGAATGACAGTCTCTTTGTAAAGCCCAATGTATCATATCTACTCATAAGAACTTTACCTTAATCTAAGAACATGAGCTTTTCTTAATTTTAAAACTTTTTTTAACCTCCAGCCATCAAAAAGGGTAGAGTATCGCCATCTCTCATAGAACTGGCAATTAGTAAGAATATTGATCACACGGAGTTTGGATTATGTGGAAGCCTAAAATGTCAGTATAAGAAAGAAATAT
Source organism: Amphipoea oculea (assembly GCA_945859645.1). NCBI lineage: Eukaryota > Metazoa > Arthropoda > Insecta > Lepidoptera > Noctuidae > Amphipoea > Amphipoea oculea. Next base: position 6,481,712 of record OX243868.1, read on the forward strand.
TAAATAAGGAAGAAATCTTGAAGATGTTAAGCACCAGAGCTGGTCAGGCCGAAATCTTGGAAGAAGTCAGTAAAGGTAAAGAAGTACTTACTTCTTTTTAAAACATTAACTTTGGATGATGATGATGACGAAAATGTCTGAAAACTAGTGAGTAATGCAATCCTTCTGTTCCGTGTGCAATCCCTTACTTGAAAAATAGTGCAGCGTGCGGCAGTGTGCAAATAGTGACTTTGTTCACTCGCAATCCCAATTTATATCCTACAGGTTTTTACCAGACAATAAATTTCTATCAAAACTACCTACCGCAGATTACGGAGACGCCTGGTCGGCCGCTGCTAGAGGCGGGATATATGTATACAAGGTGTCCCTGGAAGTATGGATCAAATCGAATAGGGACGTGGGCAAGGTCATTTCCAAACGTTTTAGCGAAAAAAAAAATACTAAAAAAAAATGAGAAGAAATATCGAATTCATGAAAACTATCAGGGCTATCAATTTATTTTTTTTTGGTAGCCCTGATAGTATTTTTTTATGATTATTTTCTTTGAACACTAGGCGAAGTGATTGAAAAAAAAATTAAAATCGGTCATAACTTTTGAACCGTAAAAAAATTCACTGACATTCTCAGGGTTAAAAAGTTTGGAAATGACCTTGCCCACGCCCCTATTCGATTTGATTCATACTTCCAGGGACAGCCTGTATAATAATAATTATTTCACCAAAAATAATACAACAGATAACACATACCTACTTATAGGGCGCTACCTAGAAGGCAGTATTGTCAACACTTTTGATACAAACTAAGCGTGTCGCCGTTTGCTCGCATTACAGCACACATGACATACCTACTGACGGCTTTGAAGGTGGTTCGTGATGTTTTATAAATAGCATAATCGAAAAAAATAAAAAAAAGATGAAGAAAGAAAAGATAAAGAATGAAAAATTGTTTATTCTGTACAAACAAAACGCGCCTGACAAATAAAAAAAAATACACAGACAACGTAGTCAAAATCCTCGAACTCAAGCATATAATCGGCGTATAAGGTTCCCACTACTGCGATACAGGTCTCCTCTAAGTGAGAGGGAGTGGGCCGTAATCCACCACGTGGGTCCAGCGCACATGTTCTGTGAATACGACCGACCATTTTTAACCAAGTGTAAAAGTAGGTGAAAGTGCAAACTTCTTTTCAGCAATAAAGAGTGGCAACATATCACCTTCGCTTATAAAATTGATGATAGATGAACCAAAGAAGAAAGGAGGAAGAGATCCCTGTCTCTGTCCCGATTCCAAATCAGAAATAAAACTGCCAGATTTACCAGCCAAACGTAAGTATTATATGAAGTAGCTGTCAATGGTCAATGGTCACTGAGGCACCCACTGAGGCGAATACCGCGCGGGACGCGACGGCGCTCGTCGATTGTTTTAATAATTCGCGACTTGACTATTCGCGACAGTTTGAAAACCTCCAAACAAGTTAGTTGGTCCCTGATCCCGCGCCGTTGTCCTTCGATCAAGAGTACTCTAGGTACAGAATCACGGGGTGCACGTTGAAGAGCCTCCTCGTGGCGCACCCTGGGCAACGTCGGCTCCAACTGCCCACCAGGTTTTGGTGGACACTTGGGGCGGGCGGCTAATCTTCAACAGGCGGGAAGGGTCATGGTTCCAATCACCGATCATCCTTGATTGTCGGTGAAGGGAACCGGGCTACAGATACACGCCTACTCCTCCTCTGCTTACAGAGGGATGTGAGTGGGCGTAGACTGACGGGGCGTTGAGCGCCGCTGCACCCACGAGAGTGTGGGTGATGGAGGGTGTCCAATGCCCGCGCTGCGTCTGTCCGGCATCCGGCGGCAGCGTGTGGACGCCGGGGCGGCGGTTGGTTCTGCCCAGCCGTCGGCCACCCCGTAATCTTGAGTTCAAGACCGGGAGTCCGGGCCACTGAGGCCCGGGCTGCGAGGAAGACAACCTCTATAAAAAATTACCCTAATCCCAAGGTCTAGCGTGCCGAGGGGATGAATGGCCGGAGGGGATCCGGTCGTTAGCGCGGTGAAAAGGGACCTCACCCTTAAAAAGGAACAAAAAATGGAAAAGACAGACGGCACAAAACTAACCCAGGGAGGTACCGGCTGCTCAGCAGCCGGAGAATCCGCCACGTTTCCGTCGGGAACGTCAAGCCCCCAATCGTATTCTGGGGGGGGCAACGAATGTCTTCCGCTTGCCGATGGCAACAAGAGCCGAGGAGGCTCCTGTCCCTTAGGGGACCAAAACACGTCCGACCAGGACTTGCGCGGACGCTCCAAATACTGGAGAAAACGTCCGCGCGAGGAAGACTCGGACCAATCGGGATCGATGGGTCACTCCTTAAGTGAGGAGAACCTGTCGGCGGCCAAAGTGCCGACGGCGAGGAGGGGCCGAGGTCGCGCGGTGCAGCACGACGCTAGGGGTCGCTTCAAGCGGCCTGGCACTCCTAGAGAGAGCGGGAGGCCTGCCACGGTGGGGCACCCTGGAGAGACAGGCTGCAGGGCGGCCCTCTCAGAGTCGTCAGGCGGCGAGTCGGACGGTGCTGGCGGCTCCAGTTCGGAGCGAGCGACCAAGTTTGCGGAGGTTGTGGCAGCCGCGGTCAAGTGTGTGGCCTTGAAGAGGACTCAATCCTCTAAAGACAAGGCCATATCGGCAGCCACGGCCTCCATCATAGCGGCAGCGGAGGCCACCCACTTCGGGCCTCCGTCGGACGGGATGTCCGAGATGCGGGCGGAGGTCGCCCGCTTGACAGCCGCCATGGAGCTTCTCCGAAAGGAGAATGAGGAGCTCCGAGCAGACCTGGCCAGGCTCCGAGGAGTCGGCCCCCGGGAGGTACCGCAGGAAGAGGCGCGGAATGGGCAGGGCGAGACTGTGCCTGCTGGGGACGGGGTTCTGGCTCTGGTTCGGCAGGAGTTGGCTGCCTTCCAGAGTCGGTTCTCCGCTTTGGAGGCCATTGTACTGCGCCCCCCTCTAGCGGAGAGCCAGCTGGCCTCGGGCAAGCGGAAGAAGGTGGCTTCGTATGCCACCGTCGCGGCTGCCACGGCTAAACCGGGTTCGTCGGGGCAGGCCAACAGCCGGCCCGGGCCGTCTGGCCGGCCGGCGGTGCCCCGGCGCCGGCGAAACCGGCGTCCGCTGGCGGGGCTCCGGCGCCGGCTAAACCGGCGCCTGCCGGCAAAACCCCGGCGCCGGCCCAGAAGAAGGGCAGAACGGCTCGGGAGGGGAAGGCTCCAGAGCCTACGCCCCGCCCCCAAAAATCCCTCACTTCTCCCACGACCGACGCCGACTGGCAGATGGTCGGGGAGAAGAAGAAGGCGGCCAAGGCGGCCAGGAAAAAGGCGCAAAGGAGGCGCCGCAAGGAGCGAGCCGTCGCGGCTAGGCTTCGCACCCCGAAGACCGCGGCTGTAGTCATAACGCTACAGCCGGATGCGGCTAAGAGGGGAGTGACGTACCGCGACGTGCTCACCAAGGCGAGAGAGACGGTGGACCTCCAAGAGCTGGGGATCACCGGGGGCCTTCGGCATAGGGTGACCGCCACTGGCGCCCGCATGCTTGAGATCCCCGGTGCGACGAGTGGCCCCACCGCTGACGCCCTAGCTGAGAAGCTAAGGGCGTCTCTCAATGCGGACGAGGCTCGTGTCTCCAGGCCCGTTAAGTGCGCAGACATACGTATCCTGGGCCTGGATGACTCTGTAACGGAGGTAGAGGTGGTGGCCGCCGTCGTCGGGACGGGTGGGTGTCTGGCCGACCAGGTGAAGGCGGGCACCATACGTCCCGACTTCGCGGGCATGCGAACCGTGACGGTAAGCTGCCCCGTGACGGCGGCCAGAACTATCGTTGAGGGCCGAAGACTCCTGGTGGGCTGGGTGTCGGCGCAGGTTAAACTACTGGAACCCAGGCCTTTGAGGTGCTTCCGATGCCATGTGGGGCACCACGTCGGCGTCCAGTGCACCTCGGAGGACCGCAGCACTCTGTGCTTCCGCTGCAGTCAGCCCGGACATACGGCCGGCTCATGCAACGCCGCGCCGCACTGCGTCGCATGTGCGGCTGCTGGCAAGCCGGCTGATCACCGGGCGGGGAGCAAGTCCTGCGCTCCACCCGCCGGAACCAGTAGAAAAGGCAGGCCCTCCGCCGCCGTCGCCACCACCACCGTCGCCGCCGCTGCTACTGCCGCCACCGCCGCTACTGCCGCCACCGCCACCGCCAGCACCGCCGCCGCCGCCGCCGCCGCCGCCGCTGCCACCACTGAGGGGCCCTCACAAGAGGCCCGGGAGGGGGCTGAAATGGAGGAGTAATGGCTCCATTACGCCTCCTCCAGGCGAACATCAACCACTGCGCCTGCGCTCAGGACCTATTGCTCCAGAGCATGGCGCAGTGGTCGATTAACATCGCCGTGGTCGCTGAGCCGTACTTTGTCCCGCCCAGGGATAACTGGGTGGAGGACCTGAGCGGCTCAGTGACCATAATTTCGTCGGCTGCCGCCGGTACCCCGTCCCTCGAAGGTGTCACGAAGGGACAGGGGTGCGTAGCGGCACGGTTCGGAGAGATTGTAGTAGTGGGAGTGTACTTCTCTCCGAACCGAACTCTCGCCGAGTTCCAGAACTCTTTAACAGAGTTGAGTGTCGTCGTCGCCGGAAACCATTCCTTCTCCGTGCTAGTGGTCGGGGACTTCAACGCCAAGAATTTGGCCTGGGGTTCCCGTTACACGGATGTGCGGGGCAGGATGGTGGAGGACTGGGCCCTGGAAACAGGCCTGGTCGTCCTAAATCGGGGTTCTGTTCCTACGTGTGTGCGGATGCGGGGTGAGTCAGTAGTGGACATCTCGTTCGCCAGCCCCGCTCTGTCACAGCGTGTCAGTGACTGGCGCGTCATGGAGGAGGTGGAGACCTACTCCGACCACCGGTATATCCGGTTCAACGTCTCCACCCAGACCTCTAGCGCGCTGGTCCAGCAGGCCCCGAGTGGTCCGCGGTGGGCGCTGAAGCAGCTGGACCGGGAGCTCCTCCTGGAAGCCTCGATCGTGCAGGCCTGGGTGTCATCACCGGACAGGCCTGCCGATATTGACAATGAGGCGGAATGGCTCCAGGAGGCCATGTCCGATATATGTGACGTGGCAATGCCCCGAGTCCGGCCAGGATGCGCCCGACGTCAGGTGTACTGGTGGTCGCAGGAGGTGGAGACGCTACGCAAGGCGTGCGTCGACGCGCGGCACCTGTACACCAGGCACCGCAGGCTCCGTATCCGCCCTCCGGATGCGGAAGCCACGGAGGCGGAGCTGTACGAGGGGTACAGAGCGGCGAAGACCGCCCTCCAAGGGGCTGTCCAGCGGGCCAAGGAAACGGCCCGCGAAGAGATGGTGGAGACTCTGAACAGAGATCCATGGGGGCGCCCTTACAAAATGGTGCGGAATAAACTCCGCACCTGGGCCCCCCCGCTGACGCAGAGTCTCCGCCCACAGCTGGTGGAGGAGGTGGTGAGCACTCTGTTCCCTTCACGGGGGGAGCATACTCCCCCGCCCATGGCTCCGCCACTTGCGGTGCCCGAAGCGGACCATGAAGACGACGACGACGACATCCCTGAAGTGACCGGGGTAGATCTGAGAGTGGCGGTAGGCAGGCTGAAGGCCAAAAATACCGCCCCAGGACCCGACGGCTTGCCGGGTAAAGTCTGGGTCCTGGCCTCGAGGGCTCTCGGGCCTCGACTAGAGGCGCTCTTAAGCGCATGTATGGAGAGGGGCCAGTTTCCACTCCGTTGGAAGACGGGGAAGCTGGTCCTCATTCAGAAGCCAGGGCGCCCTGCGGACTCTCCGTCCGCATACCGGCCCATAGTGTTGCTCGACGAGGTCGGCAAGCTCTTTGAGAGAGTAATTGCAGGCCGCCTCGTCGGGCACCTAGTGAGGACGGGGCCGGATCTTGCGGATAGCCAGTTTGGCTTCCGCAAGGGGCGCTCGACAGTGGATGCCATCATGCGCGTGAGAGCCCTCACGACGGGGGATGCGGTGACCCGGGGTGGGGTCGTCGTGGCGGTGTCACTCGACATCGCCAACGCGTTTAACACCCTGCCCTGGAGCTGTATTGGGGAGGCACTCCGGTATCACCGGGTGCCGACCTACCTCCGTCGAGTAGTTGGGGCGTATCTGACGGACAGAGCCGTCATCTACCCCGGTCGCAACGGGGAGTGGAACCGGCGAGAGATGTCGTGCGGTGTCCCACAGGGATCGGTTCTGGGGCCGCTCCTGTGGGACATCGGCTACGACTGGGTGCTGCGGGCCGACCTCCCTGATGGCGTCAGCGTGGTTTGCTACGCTGACGACACGCTTGTCCTGGCGCAAGGGAGGTCGCATCAGGCGGCGGCCGACGCGATGACACGCGGGGTTGCGATAGTCGTGGAAAGAATCCGGCGGTTGGGTCTCGAGGTGGCATTGCACAAGTCCGAGGCCATGTCTTTCCATGGGCCTCGGAACGGGCCACCATCGGGATCCCAACTAACGGTGGGAGGGGTTCACATCGGCGTCGAGGCAACAATGAGATACCTGGGTCTCGTCCTCGACAGCCGGTGGAACTTCGTCGAACACTTCCGACGTTTGGCCCCCAAACTGGAGAGGACCGGGGCCGCCTTCAAGCGGCTCCTGCCCAACCTGGGGGGGCCAAACACCTCCTGCCGGAGGCTTTACGCGGGGGTCGTGCGGTCCATGGCCCTATACGGGGCCCCGGTGTGGGCGCGTTCTCTGCGGCGGCGAGCCGCCCATTATCTGAACGCGCCCCAAAAGGTGGTAGCCGTAAGGCTGATCCGGGGGTACCGCACGATCTCGGGCGAGGCGGCAAGCCTCCTTGCCGGACTGCCGCCATGGGATCTGGAGGCGATAGTCCTCGCGCGCCTGTATGAGTGGCGCGCGGAGGCACTGAGCCGGGGGGAAACTCCGCTTCCGCGGCAAATCGCGGCGGAGCGGACAGACCTCCGGCGCGATCTCATGGTGGTATGGAAGGAGCGACTTTCGCAACCCAGCGCAGGGCACGCCACGATAGTGGCGGTAAGACCCCTCTTTGAGGAGTGGCTAGAGAGGCGTCACGGCGTCCTCACCTATCGCCTGACGCAGGTCCTCACCGGACACGGATGTTTTGGGAGGTTCCTGCACATCATCAGGCGGGAGGAGACGCCCGGGTGTCACCACTGCGAGGATCGCCCAGAGGACACGGTGGAGCATACGGTGGAGGTATGCCCCGCATGGGCGGAGCACCGCCGTGCCCTCGTAGAGGCGATCGATAGCGGCGGCGACCTCTCGCGTCCGGCCCTGGTTCAAGCCATGGTCCGGGGCGAGAGGGAGTGGGAGGCCGTCACCTCCTTCTGCGAAGCAGTCATGCTAGCGAAGGAGGTGGCGGAACGGCTAAGGGAGAGAGCCTCACACCCCAGCCGCCGCGGGAGACGCTCCGGGCGTCGGGAGCCGCGTGACGACTCCCGGCCACCGTAGGCGCGGGCCTGCGGACGGAGAGTAATGGGTAGCTCACCGTCCGATCAGGACCAGGCCCGTGCCGGACGGCGCGTACGTGTTCCACGCGCGCCTCAAAGAGATGTCAGCATAAAGGAAGGGGCCTGCCAGGGCCGAAGCCTGCCGGGGGTGCGGGATTGTCCGAAAGGGTTACCGCTACCCCGGAACATAAAGGGCTAAGGAAGGAACACGGATGGGTTTTAGTCAGTAAGAGTCTGACACTCCCTTCGCTCCACCCAGAGCGGGAGGGGTCATTTGATGATTTCCCATCCATAAAAAAAAAAAAAAAAAAAAAAAAAGGTACAGAATCACGAACAAGATTCTCATTGTTAAGTATACATAGTCGCCCGTGTACGTTTTCTGATCCATTTGGTTACGTTTTCGTCAGATACCTACTTTTGGAACACACATACATTGGTAACTGTGTATTCCAAAATATCTTAGGACAATGGAATTAGGTTAGGTACTCACCTTTTTAGAGTTCCGTACCTCAAAAGGAAAAACAGAACCTTACAAGATCACTTCGTTGTCCGTCTGACAAGACCCTTTTTCTCAGGAACGCGTGGAGTTATAAAATTGAAATTAATATCAAATACTCAGGGCTGCAATCCCTTGAAGCAGTGAAAAAATCAAAGTTCTAAGTCAACACCATCAAAAGATACGGGCGTTTAAGTTCCGTTTATGCCGCATATTTTGACACTCGCAAGGGAATCAAAACCTATAGGGTACTTTCTGTTGATCTAGAATCATGAAATTTGGCAAGAAGCCATTTCATGTAACACAATGAATTTGTAGTTACATACCCAAAAATTTGTACGGAACCCTCGGTGCGCGAGTCCGACTCGCCTTGATCGGTTTTTTTTTATTAAAATTATGGATAATTTTTATTTTAGCAAAGGAGATAAGCGGAACCAGTGAACCCATAACTCCAAAAAGTAAAGATAGTATGCCTGACAAGCCAAGCAGATTTTTCCTCAAAATCCGGAAAGGTAATAAGGGAACATACAAGGGTCATAACATAAAAACTTAGATACTTGTTGAACGCGTGGGCCAATGTTGGTCTGCGCTAAACTCCAGATATATGTTAATGTCGTGTTTAATAACTGCCGATGTATTCTGTATAAATCTCACCGTGAAAACTTAAGTGAAGAGAGCTCGAAGCGAGCTGTCATTCCACCTGACGCTAAGGATTGACACTAGTGACAGCTCACTCCAAGCTCACTTCACCTATTTTTATATTTTTAAAGAAAGAAAAGAAAGAAAATACATTTATTTCTTACAGACTCAAAGACATACAATACACCAGAGGGGCAATTCTCGTAATTTTAAGAACATTCACATTCTGATCTCAGTCTCAATCTGTCAAAAATACCTCTAATTTCCCTACATTTTGACAAGTTTTTGACATTTTGCTTGTCGCAGAGATGAGATTGCGACTAGATTTGAACGTTTTAAATTACGAGAATTAGCCTTCAGATAGATACATCAAATAAAAACAAAAGTAAAGATTAAATAAAAAAAGACAGAGAGATTTTACAGAATAGGTCGGCCGTTTTGCCTTTAAAACTGCTAAGCACTTTCTGTAATAAGTATAACATCTAATTTATTTCATAACGAAACAACCGAAACGTCCAAATTTATAAAAATAATACCAGATAAACACTTGTAACTGATTACGTTCGAAACGTTTATTGCAGCTATAAGTAAGGGGGAAATAACACCATCAATGATTGATAAAGTTCTAAATAAAAAAGATAAACCATCTTTAAGTGGGGAAGAACGCGTTTTGACACCAATGAACAAGAAGGACATAGCCGATAAACTCGGTACTCTTAAGGGTAAGGATGTAATCATGAAAATGATTGAGAAGGGTGAGTTATTTTTTTTTTCAGTTTTATTATATTTTTACTCTGCTATGTACAGTGTACTGACCATAGTGAAATATGGTTGGTATAAAAAAAAACACAAATTTTATCACCTATAAGAAATTGTGGTTTGTTAGCTATCCAATTATTTCATTTTATGGTAACTTTTATGTCAGTAAAAGTTCACAGTATGACTTTGAATTTATTTTGATACACAACACAACATAAAGCATAAGCATAATCAGCCCATAATGTTTCCAGAGACTATTGGATACAGGTATTCTCTTTTCGAGAGCAAGTGGGCCGTAATCCATCACGCAGGCCCAGTGCGGGTTGGTGGATGTTACATGTCTTCGAATTTTTGGTTCTAGGGCATGTCAGTTTCCTCACGGTGTTTTCCTTCACCGTTTGGAGAGCAGTGGTAATGAAAATGAAATACACAAAGTAAAGTGCCTGTCTGGCTTCGTACTCATACAGCTCGTAAGTCTGGGCAGATACCACTGGGGCACCACTGTGCACTGCTCTGCAAGATAATAATTATAGTCCGGAAATTCCTTCAGAACGACAATGATGCACAAATAGCACACCCACAAACATCATTCACCACCGCAACACATAGTCAAAACATTATATCACCACGCCATATTATATTGTTACGAGCTTGGGGTTCGTGACAATAAAAACTGCCGATTTAAAAACCAAAAATAGACACTTTAATTAAAAACACAAATTACAACTTAAACACACTAATTATAATCACAATCGCACTACAGATCACTCTAGTCGCACTTGAAGATCGCTTCGAATGTTATCGGTTGTATCGCTTATCCAATACTGATCCCGGCTCGCAGGCACACCGGCCTTATATAATAGACCTCGGATAGTTCCAAAACCTTCTACCGTAGAAACATCTAGAATGTTCGAGTACATACCGATCCCGACCGACCAGGCATCGATAGTTCTGGAAAGTTCTAGCATCGAAGTTTCTAGAAGGGACCGAATAATTATTAGTTCTGCTACTCGATACTAGATGGCGCTAGTAGTAGCTAATGTCGCCATCAAGTGTGGCGCGTAACAATATCATCAACTATCACTTAGGTTAGTACTCTCAGGGGAAGCACTTGGCTTTGGCCCGTGTTACCCTAAAAAACCGGCAGATCAGTGCCGAGATACAAAAATGTATACCAACAAATAATAATAATATATTTATTAACAAGTAACATCATCATCAGCCTAGCCTTTTCCCAACTATGTTGGGGTCGGCTTCCAGTCTAACCGGATGTATCTGAATACCAGTATTTTACAAGGAGTGACTGCCTATCAGACCTCCACAACCCAGTTACTGGGTAATACGATACCCCTTGGTAAGGCTGGTTGTCAGATTTTTGGGCTCCTGACGACCCGTAACGACAAGTAACATATGACTAATTTTTTTTAATGCTTTGACATGATATAAACGCCTTTTTTCAGTTTTTGTTTTGAACTTTGGTAACCGTTAAACCATGATTACAGCTATGCAGGAAGATCAAGTATCTCCATCACAAATGAAACTTTTGGCAAGTAAAGTTAAAAGTAAACCATGGAACAAGTATGACATCATTGCCAAGCTGGGGACTGATGATGGCAACGCTGAAATCCTGACGAGGGTCGGTAAAGGTAATAACGGTTTATTATAAATTATAGGCACCCGATCGTAAATATGACATATCTGGTCTTATTACAAAACAACATAAGTCTTTAGACCGGCTTAAACCTAGCTCAGACGATTTTTGAGTCTCGAATTTTATTCCGACAATGTTTAAGTTTTTATTACAAAAACTGACTTTAGACACCTGTCCCCCGACGACTAAAAGCGACTAGTTATCAACGACTTTTCCGCTTAAGAAACGTAGAATAAATTGCCCGTGTCAGTAAAAGAAATACTAATAATCATGTCAGTAATAGTAGAACTTATTTATAGTTAATCGCTCACTGTTCCGTTTTTTTTAACCGGTTTAACCGGGACACATTGATTGACGGCCTTTCGCACTTTGCCGGTTGAAAAGGAGCACATATGCTCTCTTTTTGTACTTTTTATTTATTTTTTATGGATGACTTACAGCTAAAACAAACAGAATAAAAAATAGCGTGTGAGGATTACAAGTTATCACTTCCAAAAACAGATGTAAACAGATGAAACAGATGTGCGTGTGTGTGTGTGTGTTTTGTATGGACAAACCGTCGAACGCCGTCGATCGCCGCCGGAGCGCGTTCGCGCCGTCGTCGATGCGAAAAGATGCCTACGTCGTTCCATACTTTGCTCTCTTTTTGTATGGACAAACCGTCGAACGCCGTCGATCGCCGCCGGAGCGCGTTCGCGCCGTCGTCGATGCAAAAAGATGCGTACGTCGTTCCATACTTTGCTCTCTTTTTGTATGGACAAACCGTCAAACGCCGTCGATCAACGTTTCCCGACCCTTTTTTTATGGGTGGGAAATCTTCAAATGACCCCTCCCGCTCTGGGTGGAGCGGAAGGGAGTGTCAGACTCTTACTGACTAAAACCCATCCGTGTTCCTTCCTTAGCCCTTTATATTCCGGGGTAGCGGTAACCCTTTCGGACAATCCCGCACCCCCGGCAGGCTTCGGCCCTGGCAGGCCCCTTCCTTTATGCTGACATCTCTTTGAGGCGCGCGTGGAACACGTACGCGCCGTCCGGCACGGGCCTGGTCCTGATCGGTCGGTGAGCTACCCATTACTCTCCGTCCGCAGGCCCGCGCCTACGGTGGCCGGGAGTCGTCACGCGGCTCCCGACGCCCGGAGCATCTCCCGCGGCGGCTGGGACGTGAGGCTCTCTCTCTCAGCCGTTCCGCCACCTCCTTTGCTAGCATGACTGCTTCGCAGAAGGAGGTGACCGCCTCCCACTCCCTCTCTCCCCGGACCATGGCTTGAACCAGGGCCGGACGCGAGAGGTCGCCGCCGCTGTCGATCGCCTCTACGAGGGCACAGCGGTGCTCCGCCCATGCGGGGCAGACCTCCACCGTATGCTCCACCGTGTCCTCTGGGCGATCTTCACAATGGTGACAATGTTTCCCGACCCTAAGTTCGGCTTAGTAGAGCGTCGTCTCTGTCAATAATAGAAGAGTCGAGTATCTGCATCCCTTATCGTATAAGACGCTAACTTTACTTAGGAAATTAAAGACCGCCCGTCTTTTAATTTTGTCCTGAGCACCGTGGTCGTTTCTGTCACTCATACCAAGAGTGTCAGTCTCTTAGCTCGATGTGTCATATAAAACTCGTAGGAGTATGGGGTATTTTTTTCATATTTTTTTCTACTTTTTAACCTCCAGCCATCAAAAAGGGTCGCGTATCGCCATCCCTCATAGAACTGGCAATTAGTAAGAATATTGATCACACGAAGTTTGGATTGCGTGGAAGCCTAAAATTTCTGGATAAGAAACAAATATTAAATAAGGAAGAAATATTGAAGAAGTTAAGCACCAGAGCTGGTCAGGCCGAAATCTTGGAAGAAGTCGGTAAAGGTAAGAAAATAGTTCTTTGTGAAACGTTGACTTTGGATGATGTTAATAAAAAATTTAATAGTAATTATGTAATCCATTCCTTTGAAAATAGCGATATTAACTTTGCTCAAAGTCAAAGCATTTATTTCAAATAGGCACATAAAAGGCACTTTTGAACGTCAAAAATTACATTAAAATAAAATTGATTCTAGACGCCCCTTCCAAATGGTAGTTTTCGTATGGAGAAGAATGGGCAAGAAACTACACCGTTACTCTTTTAAAAATGTTTTACAATATTTTGCATAGGTACAGCGGCGTTCATAAGCCGATTAGCAATCTCACAAAGCAATAGATTGATGCTTCGGTTCGACTTAGGACCTTATTCTATAAGTTGTTTCTATACTATAGACATGCACACACACTCACTTTATTAGGCACTTCGATAAATAAGTTTCCTTAGTTTTTTGTCTCGATAGTTCGTCTTGTTCACACAAATAATAAATTTTGTGGGTAGACCACAGAAAAACAACTAAATTATTTCGATTTCTTTGAGGTAGACAGACCACCCTGTTCCTCATAATTGACAACATTTCAAACCTGACACGACCTTAATACAAAAATACTATTTCTTTATTTTCGTATCCTTATTTCAAATATATTTTTATTTTATTTTTTTATTTCTAAATTTCTGAGAAAAAAAATAAAAATCAAAAAACATGTGATGACGTCACATAAACGGCGGAATGAGGTAGTTACCTTTGCGCATTCCAATGTCTTTGATTGAAAACATTACATCAAAAACAAGACATGTCAATGTCACCTAAGAAGTGTAACTAGAAAACAACTAAAAAACTGAATTGAATTCAACAATATTTTTTCCTATCAACTCGACACGCTGCTTACTGTTAATATTATCAATTTTTGATTGATATTTCGCCAACAAAATGGATCCCAATGAAAAATATACGCCAATGAAGAAACCAAAACAACGACTGAGACAAGTGACATCTAACAGTTTTTTTGACGGGTCACAATAAAGCAAAGGTAATATCGCCATTCTACCGTCATCTGGCACTTACGTCTTTTTAGAATACACCGAATTTCAAAGTTAAAATTATGAATGAAAAGTACATAATTTCGAAAAACGAAAAAATATGGGTGCCCTAGATTTGAATTTACTTTTATATAACGTAATAATACATGCAGGTTAAAAATATGAAATGTTGTCAATTACGTCTATATAACTACCAAACATTTTTAACCAAAAATGTCCGATAGAGTTCATAGAAGATTTTAGCAGTAGATAAAAATGCAAACTTCTTTTCAGTTATAAAGAGTTGCCACATATCGCCTTCGCTTATAAAATTGATGATAGATAAACCAAAGAAGAAAGGAGGAAGTTTTGTCACTCACTTTCCCCGTATGAGATCAGCAACAAAACTGCCAGATTTGAGATCCAAACGAAGCTGTAATAGATGTAAGTTATGAAGTAGCTCGGTGGACTATTATTATTATTAAATGCCTGTAATGTCCTACTGCAGGGCAAACGCCTCTGTACTCTCTTTCCATTTCTCTCTCGCCATCTCCGTCTGAGCCTATTGCAATGTCGCTTGCCATTAAGAGGGACCCATTGGGTCGTAAGTTTAGACCATTGGTCGCCTGACATGCGGCAGATATGTCCAGCCCAGTTCCATTTTAGCGTGGCAGTTTTCCAAGTGACATCAGTTATCTTTGTGATGGAACGGATGGTCGTATTTCTAACCCGGTCTGCTAATTTGATACCCAGAATACTCCATTCCATAGCCCTCTGGCAAACCTCGAGCGTGGACCTCTGCCGATTTCTGAAAGACCATGTTTAGCGACCATATATGAGGATGGGAATCAATGGTCTTCTCTTGGAGACAAAGGAAGAGCACCCTTCGTAAGATCTTTCATGGCCCAATAGCTTTTCCAGGCATTCTCGGTGCGTCTTGATCATCTTTGTTTATGGTCTATGATTGAATTATTATAAAACTGTGGTCACACTGAGGCACCACTGAGGCGAATCCCGCTCAGGAGGCGATTACTCTCGTCGATTGTTTTAATAATTCATCACTCGACTTTTCGCGTCAGTTTGGAACACCTCTATAGATACAAGTTAATTGATACAATTGGTGACAACGAATTTCGTCCCGGATCAAGCACGCGGGGTTCTCTTCAGGTCAGAGCTTAAGTTTTATCACTCACTAGCAGCGCCCCGCGGTTTCACCCGCATAAGTTTCCCGTTGGGTATATCGGGATAAAAACTATCTTATGTCCTTTCCTAGAACTCAAACTATCCCTATACCAAATTTCATCTAAATCGGCTCAGCGGTTTAAGCGTGAAGAGGTAACAGACAGACACACTTTCGCATTTATAATATCAAGTAGGTATGGATTACAAATTGTGGAATGCAATAAATGATTGAGTATTAAAACTACTCAATACATACACATAGAAATGTTATTCATATAATTATGTTTTTCATATAATTATGTTGTTTCTATAGAAATCTAACGATGTCTAATATGAACTAACTGTTCTTGTTATTTTATATCAAAAAGAGGGCAGACTTGGCTTAAAGGGTTTCAAATACTCCTGTAAAATAAAAGTGATGGCCATTCTGTCGAGCTCCGCTAATGAGACACAATTGATTTTCTATTGTTTCGTCGCCGATAGGCGACGCGTGGCGCTTGACTCTTATACTACTACACAATCTTTTTTCTGATTTAAGGGATACCAAAAGCTAATCTGACGCCATCTCGGTCAGACATATCTCATGGTTTGCGGAGCGCATCTGCTGAAACGCCGAATCTGATGCTCAAACGGGTCTCCAGTTCTAAGAATATGATTAAATGTAAGTTAATTTTGCAGTTGTGTGACAATGACTGTGTTCGACCCATCTGTGCTTGATTCGTTTTCATTTAATTTTGTTCACGTGTTGATTATTTTCATTCTACGTTGTCCTTTGATGAAGAATACTCTAGATAAGGGGCACGATCATGAACAAAATTTTCATTGCTCAATTTCTTCTTTTCGTGTCGATGGGAGTCTTATTTTATTAAATTTTATTTAGTTTTATCCCAGTAGATCGAGCTGCTTAAATTTATTCAAAAGTTAAAGGAGACTGTTTTAATTTGTATGGGAAGTGGTCTATGAACCAATAGCAATACTGTAGTTGTATTTCTGTGGGGATACCTCAACTATATCCTTGTGCAAAAAGGCATCAAAATCCAACAGTTTTGAGAAAAATAATACTTTAGAATTCACATTTCTTGCTAATTTTTTTATTTTAGAAACGTTTAAACGGGTATTTCTGACTTTATAATACTTAATTAATGTGTTTTCTGCAAGACAAAGTCACTTGCTACTTTGACAGTAACGAATTTCAGGTTTTTTTTTCGTCATAACCGACTTCAAAAAAAGGAGGAGGTTCTCAGTTCTTCGGAAAAGTTTTTATTTTATTTTTATTCACCGATTACTCGAAGACGGTTGGAAAAGGCGGCGGGCACTGAGCCCGTGTGGTGGATTACGGCCTACTGCCTCTCGAAGACCTGTGTCCCAGCAGTGGGAACATTATAGGCTGATTATTTAGTGTTTTTATCTTAATATGAACAGCTTATGTTATCACCTTTTACCAAATATTGCTTTTCCCGATGCAGGGATGTTAATTGTTGAGGAGTTCTCCTGGTATCAGCTCCACTTTACCATATGCATTCAGTACTGTTGAGGTGGAAAGTGACTTTGTCTCGCAGAGAAACATTAAGTATTATAAAGTCAGAAATACCTGTTAAAACGTTTTTAAAATAAAAATGTAGCATAATAGAAATATATTCTAAAATATTATATTTCTCAAAACTGCCGGGTCAGATTTTGATGCCACTTTGTAGAAGGGTATAGTTGAGGTATCCCCACAGAAATACCACAACAGTATCGCTATTGGTTCATAGACCACTTTTTATCAGTCTCCTTTACTAATCTTATATATTTAATTATATATCAAATCGCTAATTGGCCGATGGCCGATCCAGTGTGACGACAGTGGGCTTAGCCGCTGGATAAAAATACTGGATAAATGCCAATCAGTCTTAAAAGGGTACAAAAGTTTTGTATGGAACCTGGCATACCTAAGATGGTGGACGGTATAGGTACCTATGCAACAAGGTTCGTTGCTCTTTAGAATTTTGTTTAAAGATCCGAAAATACGAAAATAATCGCCATCGTGGATAACATGGTCTCGAATAAAGATAAAATGTGTTATAAAAAGGGCGGTAAAAGATATAAACCACTGTTAACAGGGAAACTGCATGAAATATTTTCCAAGGAATATACAAGTAAAAAAACAATACCGCCAACACGTACAGACAAGATGTTAAAAAAAATAAAAAGTGTCGTGGATGACATGGTCTTGAATAAAGATAAAATGTGTAATAAAAAGGGCGATAAAAGATATAAACCACTGTTAACAGGGATGGGAAGCAAAACCTATTTATCACCAGGAACCAAACTGCATGAAATATTTTCCAGGGGACGTACAAATAAAAAAACAATACCGCCAACACGTACAGACAAGATACTAAAAAATATAAAAAGTGTCGTGGATGACATGGTCTTGAATAAAGATAAAAAGTGTAATAAAAAGTGCGATAAAAGATATAAACCACTGTTAACAGGGATGGGAAGCAAACCCTATTTATCACCAGGAACCAAACTGCATGAAATATTTTCCAGGGGACGTACAAATAAAAAAACAATACCGCCAACACGTACAGACAAGATGTTAAAAAAAATAAAAAGTGTCGTTGGTACAGAACATAACATACCAGTAGACACGAAGTCTAGTCTACCATTTTTGGAATCAGAAACTGAATTACAGAGTATATACCCCTCTAGTGATTTGTCTAAGACCAAGAAACGAAACTACAATTGTAAGTATTTTGTTTATTTATTAAACAATTTATTGCACAGTCAGGAAAATTAATTGATAAGCAAATTGTCACCTACGCCAATTTGCCGTGTTATAAGCATTTCATACAACTGTCAAAGAATGACTGCTGTGATTTGAAACTACTGACAGTTTATTTGAAGAGAGAAAATAGAAACTGTAAGCCTTACATCAGCGGGTTAATTGCGTAACACACTATCAGTAACAATGACTTTAATTTTGACAGTTCAACAACATTCATTGCGTTATTTACTTTGTGGAGGAGACAAGTTTTTCGAACATATGAAGCAATGGATTAGCAATATCCTTCCAAAATTATTCAATTGCGCAATTAAGGTGCTGTAGTAACAATTGAAAACCTTAATGCTAGGTAATAAAGACGTTACCAAAAACATGTTGCTTTAGACGTGCCGTTGACTGTCAAAGTCAAAGCATTTATTTCAAATAGGCACATAAAAGGCACTTTTGAACGCCAAAAATTATCTTAACATAGAATTGATTCTAGTCGCCCATTCCAAAAGGTAGTTTTCGTATGGAGAAGAATGGGCAAGAAACTCCACCGTTACTCTTTTAAAATGTTTTAGGTACAATATTTTGCATGGGTACATTAATTATATAATAACATGTGAGGACGATGCACCTAAAATAAAATTACTATACCACAATAGATAAAATAATTAAAAACGAAACCATGACATATAAATTAATTATCTGATAGATACATGGTGCTCACATAATTACAAACATGGTACAAGCAAAACGATTTTAATAAATAAAAAAAATACAAGTAATAAGTCAGGGTGTGAGTAATGAATGTAAAAAATAATTTAAAAAAAATACAATTAAATTAGCAACCAGTTTGATTTTGTCTAGACTCTAGATTGTCCTATGGAGCAGGACCAGCATGTTTCCAAGCGTTCTTATCTTGGATATAATCTTCTAATTTATAGTATGCTTGTTTACAAAGTGTACGTTTAATGTGAGTTTTAAATTTTCTTTCATTTAATTGCAATATATCACAAGGTATTTTATTGTAACATTTAACACAGTACCCCATAAAAGATGTATGTACTTTGGCTAATCTGAAAAATGGTTGATGTATTTTATCTTTATTTCTTGTATTAAAGTTATGTCTATCGCTTATTTTATTAAAAAGATGTAGATTTTTTCTTACATACATGTTTTCATAAATGAATTGGCAAGGTACCGTCATAATATTAATCCTTTTAAATAGTTCCCTGAGAGATTCGCGGCGACTTAGATTATAAATGGCTCTGATAGCTCTCTTTTGCAAAATAAAGATGGATTCAATGTCAGCAGCTCGACCCCATAGTAAAATGCCGTACGACATAATGCTGTGAAAGTAGCTAAAATAGACTAAACGCGCGGTTTCTACATCTGTTAACTGTCTTATCTTTCTAACAGCATAAGCGGCCGAGCTAAGCCGCCCCGCAAGAGATGTTATGTGAGGTCCCCATTGTAATTTCTCGTCTAGCGTGATTCCCAGAAAAACCGTTTCATCAACACATTCTGTACTGTATAGTAGACCTCATAATTTATTTACCACCCTAAGGTTGAATGTCACTAGGCTCCAGGGATGTTACGGAGCTTCGATTCCGATAATTTTGAATCGGAGTTATACCGAAGTTCGAAACGCAGCGATACACATTACTAGAGCGCCTACAAACAAGTTTTAACCGCCCGGCCACGACTTTTAGCTTAGCGGCAAGCAGCGCGGCTAGCGGCGTGGTGTCCTACCGCCCGGCCACGACTTTGGCTTAGCGGCAAGCGGCGCGGCTAGCGGCGCGGTGTCCTACCGCCCGGCCACGACTTTTGGCTTAGCGGCAAGCGGCGCGGCTAGCGGCGCGGTGTCCTACCGCTTGGCCACGACTTTTGGCTTAGCGGCAAGCGGCGCGGCTAGCGGCGCGGTGTCCTACCGCTCGGCCACGACTTTTGGCTTAGCGGCAAGCGGCGCGGTGTCCTACCGCCCGGCCACGACTTTTGGCTTAGCGGCAAGCGGCGCGGTGTCCTACCGCTCGGCCACGACTTTTGGCTTAGCGGCAAGCGGCGCGGCTAGCGGCGCGGTGTCCTACCGCCCGGCCACGACTTTTGGCTTAGCGGCAAGCGGCGCGGTGTCCTATCGCTCGGCCACGACTTTTGGCTTAGCGGCAAGCGGCGCGGCTAGCGGCGCGGTGTCCTACCGCCCGGCCACGACTTTTGGCTTAGCGGCAAGCGGCGCGGTGTCCTACCGCTCGGCCACGACTTTTGGCTAAGCGGCAAGCGGCGCGGCTAGCGGCGCGGTGTCCTACCGCCCGGCCACGACTTTTGGCTTAGCGGCAAGCGGCGCGGTGTCTTAACTGCTAGCGTTGACGCTGCAAGCGCTGTGTCGTGGCATGATTCATATATTTTTGTCGAAGTCTCAGTTTATTTGTGGATGTTAGACGCGTCAAGTTAGTTTGTTAAGTTTAGAACGGTGTATTAATTAAGTAATTCACTAAGCCTTCCCTTAACACATCTTTCTTCAACTTCCGCCCCGGTTCCGGTTCCGATTCCGAAAAATTAAATTTAAAACCTCCGATTCCATTACCGGTTCCGGTAAAACGACTTCCTTAACATCTCTACTTGGCACCTAAGTCAGTAAAACGTCAAGGTCTATTTTTGCTTGAAGACCAATGCGACGGCTATTATTGATCGAAGGGTTCAGTACATGAGTCTGGATTCCCAATGCGTTGAAACTAAAAAATAAAAAATTGGCACTTCGGGAGTGCCGACAGCAGTGAAATCAAAACACAAACAGAATACTTTGCCATCACTCACTGACATATCAGATATACATTAAAACCGAGTACATCCCGAGAACAGACGTACACATCCGAAGCGGTGTCGGTTACTGTAACAGTGGCGCGAATTCAATGGGTATTTCCTATCTCAAAAAATGCCCAACGCACCTAAAGAAGATTTCTCTTAAAAAAATGCTTTTTCATACATTTTGACAGCGTAGGTATTGCAGTTTTGTATGAAACAGCAGATTTTTTCTTATGTCCCTGCCACCCCGTATATTATTGTTCCTGCAGTATGAAATGTATCTAATGAAAGTAACTTAATGCTGATTTTAGGTTTAAATAAAGGAAAGGATTTAAAGTTTATGAAAGATGGAAGCAAAACGGTAATGTTACCGATGACTATGAATGAAATACGCATTAAGTTGGGCACCCACGTCGGCGTAGCAGAAATTATGTACGAGATCCGTAACGGTAAGTAAAAACCGGCCAAGTGCGTGTCGGACCACGCACAACGAAGGGTTCTGTAGTTCGGATGAATTTATCCCAAGAACAAACTTAACATTGTAGTTGAAAATCATGTTCTACCATAGATTGCAACTGCAAATGTAAGTTGGTCGACTATAATTCGTAAACTTGTAAAGCCTACTTTTAGATGTGATAGTTTTCCTTTTAACTTCGTTATACAGGGTGAAATTGAAAACATGCGACAAATCGAAATGGGAGATTGTACTCGTCATTATGAACAACTATTACTATGGGACCAATCCTAAGTTCGCGAAAAAAAATTAGCTGTTCCCTACATTTTGACGAGTTATGCGAACATAAATGTAGGGAACAGCTGATTTTTTTTTGCGCGATTTCAGGTTGTGTCCCATAGTAAAAATTGTTCATAATGATGAGTACAATCGCCTATTTTGATTTGTCGCATGTTTTCAATTTTAACCTGTATATACTACTGCCGTGAATTTTTTCACATATAAATAATCATTTAGCTGGCAGGGGGGTGTCCCCTCCCTGCCAGCTAAATGGTTGCTCAATGGTTGTACCTGACTCTAACAAAAATTAGCACTTTAAAGCTTAATATTTCACAAACGGATCCTTGAATCGAAAACACGCAGACCCGCAATATTTTTGAAAGACCTATTCATCGATAACCCACACCATGTGGGGTAGACGAGAAAAAAAAAACATTCCCACTTTACGTGTACAGGAGGTATCCTAAAAAAAAATTTTTTTTCATGATTTTATTTTACCACTTCTTCGGAGTGATTAATATGTATATCCATGGCAAATTAGGTATAGCTTTCTTTCTAATACTGAGAGTCTCTAAGCTAAGCTGCGGACGGACGGACGGACGGACAGACGGACATGGCGAAACTATAATGGTTCCTTGTTGACTACGGAACCCTAAAAAGGCATCTACTCTTAATAATTTTGAATTCAAGTCGCTTGGTATACAGAGTTGTGACAGAAGAATGTTCTTATTAGTAAACAATGTTCACTTTTGAAAAAGGAACTTGAATTTTGTCCGTATTTTTGTAATCTAATCTGTCGTAAGGAGCGATTATTCCATTATTCCATCAAAAAAATGCACCTTAAAAGGTGAAAACGGGGAAACGCATATATCCGAGAATCGACCTAGGCCTAGTTGTCTAAACGGAATTTATAGGCTTGTCCCCTTACTAATAAACGTATTATATCAGATGAATAGTTACACACCGATTTATCTCTTTCAGTCGTCAGTAATTTGACTTTCGAAAGAAGAAGACAAAGCGTTGTGTAAGTATACTGACGTTATACAACGTTTATTAGAATCTACACACTACTACTCTCGGAATCAAACGAATATACTCTCGGTCGGAAACGGAAAAACCCGTAAGGAAAGCTTAGTGCCGTTAACTTAGAAGAAATCCAAATGACTATAGCTAACAACAAAAAAAAAAAAATTAAATCCCATACCTACCAATGGGATTCGTATGAAAACACTTCAGGGCACAAGCGTTCGCCACAAAATAGAAAGGTACAGAAGTCAATCACATATATGTACTTCACTTTTCATACCTACGCTCGGCTGTCGCGCTAGGGTTGTCAACTTTGGCTTATGCACAAAAAACTATCGTGGTAGTGGCACTCGTATCTAGTTGTTTGCTTTATTGTTAAGGATGAAACAGGAAGAAAGGAAATATAAACCAAAAATACCTAAAATATTTCAATTTTAAAACGAACCATCGTAATACAAGCAAATTCTTACTTACCTCTCCGAAACAACTGATAGCTTAAAAAACGACAATTCACCGTTTAATGCTGAATTTAAACAACCGCCTACTGAACAGTTAAATACCTTTTTTTTTGTTGCTCCATTTTTGCACTTCACGGACGCGTGTGTAAAGCGGATGCCACTCGCGCTTGCAGTGGTCCCAACCGGTCCAAGATGTCGTATCCGTATGCATTGTCTATGTGTGCGTTGCTCGAGCGCACTTTGTATGTAGATTAGTTTTGTTTTGTGTGTTTGTGCTCATAAATAAAAACTGTATTTTTGTCTCGTCCAATTACGTAATGAAAAGTTATGCTTTTCCCAACTGATTTAATTATCTTTGTGGTCGTTAGCATATTTTCTAGTACCTACTTGCAGTAAATTTATTTATTTCAGCCATAAAAAGAGGGGATATAGCGCCAACACTCCTGGATATGGTGATAAACAACGATATGTATCTCGGGGTTAAGCGAACTAAATTATTAGAAAGATTACGAAGCAGGAGTCGTATGAAAACAATGGATCAAAATGAAATATTTTACAACCTAAGCACCGATGAAGGCATTGATGAAATTATTGATCATGTTGCTAAAGGTATGTAAAGTGTATTCCACTGCTCTCAAAACGGTGAAGGAAAACATCGTGAGGAAACCGGCATGTCCTAGAACCATAAATTCGAAGACATGGTGATATCTACCAACCCGCACAGGGTCCGCGTGGTGGATTATGGCCCACTCCCTCTTACAGAGAGGAGACCTGTGTCCTAGTAGTGGGAACGTTATAGGCTGATTATGCTTATTCCAGTGGTAGGTTAGTATAGTTCTCGTAGGACTTCGTAATTGCTTAAATTCCCTAGTTGAACTTCACTTGCACATCATAAAACGTCAAACGTAATTTTTGGTTTAAAACTAATATGACAGTTAGATAGATTTCAACCTTAGTTATGTTTTAATTTACTGCTGGGGAGTTTTTGCGCCACTTCATCCCAGCTGAAACACTAGGAAGTGAATTATGTAGGTTGGGCGTTTTGGGGGAATGTCTTATGTAATTTTTACGTTCAAGAAGTGCTGATTCTCAGGCTAGTTTGAACAAGTGACTTTTGACTGAGAGTTTTTGTCAAAGGTGGTAAAGCTCTTTTATGATGTCGAATAATAAATGGCAATGCAATTTATATGGCAATGCAATTTATAAGGCAATGGACATAACGTAGTGAAAATTGCTGTGATTTCTATTACAGCTATAAAATCGGGTCAAGTATCACCGTATTTCATAGAACTGATGTTAAACAAAGATAAAGCGAAGGTATTCTTAAGAACGTTGGAATGCAAACATCTTCTGAAATCAAATACTAAATCTCAAATATTTGATAAGTTAAGCACTCGTGAGGGCAAAGCTGAAATTGTACAGGAAGTCGCTAAAGGTATTAATAAACTGCCATACAACCAATCTGGTGTTTTATTTTAGAGGTGAATGAGTAACAAACGTCCTTTCACTTTTCACTTTTTTTTATATGGTGTACACAATAAAGGAGTATTCTATTCTATAATATTAGTAGGAAGTAGAATCTACCAAAGTATCTATTTATGCAAACTAATGCACTTTTAACTTTGTATTTTTAATTCCTTATCAATAATTCCAGCTATAAAAAAAGGTAAAGTAACACCGTTTGTCATAGAAGATATTTTAAATAAAGGCAAACAAGAACCACTCATTAAAAGATTTGTTACAAATAAATATAACAAACCAATGAACAAAAAAGAAATACTCGCCAAATTAGGTACTGAAGACGGGGAATCTGAGATTTTGGATGAAATTAGTAAAGGTATGTTGGCAGAAAATTACGAATATTATGAAATACAATTCATTCAGTTCATTTCATTTCTTTTATTCAATAACAATTTACATTGTGTCTGAATGTGTTACATTAAAAAAAATAGTCAAATATAAGTACAAAAAAAAAGAATACACTATCTCAAAAATTCAAATCCTAAACCTAAAACTCATTAAAATGTTAAAACATGCCAAAAGTTCAACAAAGTTCATAAATTAAAATCAAATTACATAAAATCCATTAAGAAAAACATGTCACATTAGCCAATAAATAATCAAAAATGTTCAATAATAATTCAATCAACTCAGCCTAACGCAGTCCACTGCTGGACATAGGCTTCACCCAGGCTGCGCCACAACACGTTGTTCCGCATTCAATCTGACCCAGCCACATTTTTAGGGCCTCTAGCTGGGGAGCGATGACCCACACTAGGCTTGCCGGTACAAAATCTCTACTCCAGGACTCGTCTGCTCCATCGCCCATCGGTCCGGAGTTACTGAAATAGCTTGCAGAATAAGCAAGTTGAAGTGGTAGTAGACTGGCCGTGTTTGTCGAAATACAATTAATTAAGTTACATTATATCGTTTCGTATAGTTTTGGTCGTTTCATCGTAATTGTATCGTATTATGCTGATCGATGGCCATTTTGCGTGGATGTGACGCATATTTTCCCCATCTTGTTTTTTTTTTTTTTTTTTTTTGTTTACCACGAATAAACATATTTTCTTTCTTTCGTTCGTTATCTACCATGATAGGTAGGTACGTGAGGTTTTCTTCAATATGTAGAGTTAAGTATATGAAAACATTGATGCAAAGATATCTGTTTTGAAATTCAGAAGTTGCTAACGGTAAAGACAAACTTAATTATTTTATTTTAGCAATCACAGCAGGACAAGTACCGCCCTCTGTCCTTGAATTGATGATGAATGAAGACAAGACCGACCAGAATACAAAAACACCAGCGGAATATGAGAAACGAATGAAAAACGAACTAGAAGACGTCGACCCTGATATCATTGAAGCGATGGATAAAGGTAGGCTCTCAATAACTTTCTTTAGCCAAAATAAAATAATAATAAAAAAATGTTTATCGTAGCCATGAAAAAGGGGGAATTTACGGCATCTTTGGACGATCTGATCAGAAATAAAATACAAGAAAATGAAAAAAAAGATACTGGTACTAACACGAAGTCGGAAATCATCAGAAAGCTCTCTAAAGGTAATCTCATAAAAATCTTAATATAAAAAACAATTAGGTATCTAGGCAAGCCCAAGTATCTATCACTCCTTTGTTTTTAATGTAATTACAGAACAGAGAAAGCCAAAAGTGAAAGAAACGCAAATAAATACACCATGTTGTCCGAATTGTTGGGCACAGGAGCAAAATTTATCCAAAAAAGAAAGAAAAAATGTACTGTCGACGAATCTTTCAAACAATGTATTTAAAAAAAAAAGTGTCTACCCAAAGCCAACTCCAAAAATCAGTGAACCTAAAGACGGAAAAAGAAGCCGTGAACCTGAGGACTGGAAGAGAGGCCACATACCAGGCCTAAAGTTATCCAAAAAAGGTGTCTACTCGAAGCCAAATCCAAAACTCAGTGAACCTGAGGACAAGAAGAAAAGGAGAAGCCACATACCAGGCCTAAAGTTATCCAAAAAAGGTGTCTACTCGAAGCCAATTCCAAAAATCAGTGAACCTGAGGACAAGAAGAAAAGTCGTGAACCTGAGGACGAAAAGAGAAGTCGTGAACCTGAGGACGGGAAGAGAAGTTGTGAACCTGAGTGCAAAAAGAAATGTCGTGAACTTGAGGACGAGAAGAGAAGTCGTGAACCTGAGGACGGGAAGAGATGTTGTGAACCTGAGGACAAGAAGAGAATTCGTGAATCTGAGGACTGGAAGAGAAATCGTGAACCTGGGGACGGGAAGAGATGTTGTGAACCTGAGGACAAGAAGAGAATTCGTGAACCTGAGGACGGGAAGAGATGTTGTGAACCTGAGGACAAGAAGAGAATTCGTGAACCTGAGGACGGGAAGAGATGTTGTGAACCTGAGGACAAGAAGAGAATTCGTGAACCTGAGGACTGGAAGAGAAATCGTGTACCTGAGGACGGGAAGAGATGTTGTGAACCTGAGGACGGGATTAGAAGTCGTGAAGGTAACCCATTGTAAGATAACTAATTAAGCTTCCTGTACACGACTCCGGAGCCGCACCGGCGCCGGACCGCATGTTTGTGTATACGAATGAATATCGTACATGCGCCGCACCGGCGGCGGCACAGGGCAGGAACTGCATTGATGCCGAGGTAAATAGTAAAGCAACGATCACAGTTCAATAAATATACATAATTATATTGCCAATGAAACTGTCAAGACATCTACTTTTCATTTTAATAATATTCCTTAAATGTGAATTTCACGTGCTTTTTGAAAAAATAATAAATTTTGAAGTTTTTTTTTTTTTTACTTGCTGTTTTACTAAACATTTTTCGAAGTAAACTACAGCATTAAGATATATGCGACGTAGTATTTCTGCAGCGGAAAGACTTGTCGAAACCTTAACGTCAGTAAATCATAAATCCTTGTGCCTTACTGATCGTTGCTTATTATTTAAAACTCGGCATCAATGCGGTGTACATATCGCAGCCAACTGGTTAAATTACCCGTTTAGTTAACCGCCTGGCCTTTTAAGTAGTGCTCGCCTCGCTTCGCTCTCTTGGCTCGCACGCGGTTGATCACAGTTCTAACCTAACCCAAGCAATTTGGTCGGGGTGCCCTGGCTTAGTTACTGCGACCAATTCGGCTCGCGCGAGATTGGTTACAAACTTCCAACCTAAACTATAATTGAATATCATTCAGGCCGTTAGTTGAATTGCCGCCGTTTAGTTAAAAGGCTAGGCGGTTAACTAAACGGCTAAATAAACCAGTTTGCTGCGACATTTACACGCGGTTATGGCGCGGCGACGACGACACAGCGGCGGCCGGCGGTGCGGCTTTTGCACGATACTCATTCGTATTCACAAACATGCGGTCCAGCGCCGGTGCTGCTTTGGCGTCATGTACAGTTGCGGTCAAAAGTGGAGTAGGTAAGGATTGTTTTGCTGTGAACACGCAGTACAGGCCGTAACTACATAATTATGTGTGTATATGTGATGTATTTACACAGAACGCACATCTCAGAATTTATACACTGGTGTCAAGCGAAACAAAAACATATCGCTTTTTCACACACGCAGCGTACGTAATTACGAATGACCTTGGTCAGTCCATACGATTGCTAAAATTGACAGTGTTAAAATAAGTTTAGATAGCTAATAGCGTAACGAATAGGATAAAGAAACACATGAATCTGGGTTCTAATGAGTGTCACATGAGTGGTCACATGAGTCTAGGTATAATTTATTTATTTAGATATCTGTGGGTATAATCATAAAGTTTTACGAATTAAGCGCACAAGACGAACATTTATTAAAACATTAAAAAAACTATCACCGCGCGTGAGATTCGAACCCACGCGACGGCTCGCTACGCAGGACGCGCTTACCCAAATGTGATAACCGCTAAGGTATCATGCCATATCCCGTAGCGGTTGAATTTATGAAATACAATCAGTTGCAAATTAATGTGAGTGTGTGTGTCTATAGTAGAGAAATGACTAATTAAAAGAAGGTCGTAAGTAAAACCAAAGTGTCAATCTATTATAATTGCTTTGTGAAATTGCTACTCCACTTTTGACCGCTACTGTACAACTTGAGGCTCCTTGTATTTAGGCTCCTTGTAGAAGGAGCCATAAAGGGAGATTTCAATTGAACATCTGCTGAAATACATTTAGTTTCAGAATATGAAGAGACTTTGCTAATGGAAGTATTCCCTGAATTTGAAAAACCGTTGCGTAAATTGAAAACGCGACATATTAGAAACATGGGGAAATCAAGTTTTTGGAGCAGATTATCTAAAAATAGTAATGTGTACCAATGTAAAGTCAGGAAGCAGCACAATGCAGGTAAATCGAAATATAAAAAAAAATCAGCCAATTACTGTCCCACTGCAGAGCAAAGGCCTGCGGGGCAATTGCGTAACACATTATCAATCGGAATCAGTTTCATTTTGACAGTTCAACAACATTCATTGCGTTATTTACGTGTTGAGCACAAAAATTTTTCGAACTTATGAAGCAATGGATTAGCAATTTGCTTCAAAATGATTCAGATTCCGATTGATAGTGTGTTGCGCAATTAGGGTGCTGTTATTACACAGAGAAGGCATGAACATTGGTTACCACGCTTGCTCAAAGCGGGTTAGCTTTACAGTATTATCATGAGATAAATAATTAATAATAGTTATTAGTTATATTATTATTTTGCACCAATGATAACCCCATTTTATGTCCACGTAATCACTGTCCATTCCAAAGTTGCTTGGAAGAAATCTCAGAAAGCGATAAGGCCATCCATTGTATGTTTTTGTAGTTTTTTTTTTTTATAAGTATGTATTTTTTGGTATACAATAGAGTATACAGGGTGTTACGGAAAGGGTATATCAATACAAACGGGTTGAAGAGTGTATCTGGTCTAGATGCAAAAAAAAAAAACACTGATCATTTTGATTTAATTTGTCCTAAAATAATAAATTGCCGGCACATTAGTGTATTTTCGTTAGCTGATTCTTTTTCTTGTGTCTAATGCGTTTTTCTTATATTTCTTAAATCTTTTTTTTACCATCGTCCTTATTTTGGTCTGTGTTTTGGTGGTCTGCATGATTTCTAAAGGTTTGTTCATCTATTTTAATGGGACCTTATATAAATAAATAATAGATAGGTACTTAACTATTATTGATCACACTTCTGTAATACCTTCATATCAGTTTCAGAATTAGAGAAGGAAAATATTTCATCTACAAGACTCCGTAAATTACTCAATAATCAATACTCAATATTCAATACTTGTTTATTAGAAGAAAAAGACAAATCTCCGATTACGAAGAAAACTTGTAAAGGTAGGTTAAAATAAAAATCTTACGCAATTTTGGTCATAACCCTACACTATCACCGGACTTTTAATTAGCTGCCGTAGACCTACATTATTTAGGCCCACGTGAGCCACGTACGCCGATCTGGACGCGTCGGACCCCATACATTTTATATGGCAATTAGACTTGTAGCGCTACATTAGATCCACTCCCACCTCGTGCGCAACACCGACCCTGTGATCCCAGATATTCGTCGGATGGTGACGGCGGTAACCCACGCGAATGACCGCATGTGCGTATTGTAGCTCTACGTCTCAGACGTCGGACGCATCGTTCATCATTCTAGAGCTTCTATATCAAAAAGTTCTATTAATAAGTATTCTATAAAGTAAACTGACTCGTTATACCTATTGATTAAAAGAATAATTTGATTTTTTATGTGGAAATATAATATAAAATAAGGGAACTATATTTTCTATCACCAAAATTTATATTTGTCATCAAGTTGTATCACCTAATAAATAGATCTATCGCCACGAAATATTTGTATCACCTAATAAATAGATCTATCGCCACGAAATATTTTCGTTCTCAGATAGCGGGGCTCCGTCGACATAGGATGCAAGAACGAGCGAAGGGCACCCCGAGGTTCGGTTTGGTTAGGTTACTTTAAACCCTTTACACAGAAATAGGGGCCCCGCGAAGCGGGGCTCCGTCGACATAGGATGCAAGAGCGAGCGAAGGGCACCCCGAGGTTCGGTTTGGTTAGGTCACTTGCATTGTTTGGTGACTACATTTTGGTGACAGATCTACTATTTGGAGGACAAACCCTATTATTTAAGAAACACAAAACTAATTAAATTGGTGATAGCTTAAATGATACCCATAAAATAGTAATAATACCGCATACCTTATTTGACTGGCCAATTCTTCCCTTGCGGTGGTAGGGCTAACGCCCACCTGGTTTGCGGC
This sequence comes from Amphipoea oculea, assembly GCA_945859645.1. NCBI lineage: Eukaryota > Metazoa > Arthropoda > Insecta > Lepidoptera > Noctuidae > Amphipoea > Amphipoea oculea. The sequence continues at coordinate 6,512,348 of OX243868.1, forward strand.
CACCCTCCCACCGGAGTCCGGCGTCAAGCAGCCTGCTGTGTTTCGTCGATGCGTGAGAGCTCCAGCGCTTTAGGCATCTTCTGGGCACGCTCGTTCCATCATTGACCTCATCCATCGCTTTTCATACGGCGTGATCGACGTGAAGAGCGGGCCCATTCAGCAATAATGCATTTGTCGGTGGCAGAGGTCGCTATAGCTGCATTTTTTCAAAATTATTGTTTATGATAAATGATATATTTTCTGTAAGTAGGTTTATACAAACACTTTTACACGTCAATCATATATTTTTTAAGCTAGATGAGGTCTGCGTTTTCTATCTGACTACTCTGAGCAGAAATGCCGAAACAAACCCAGAGGTCACAGTCTCTTTTAAGGTCCAGACAAAATCTTGGTCAGATCATGTGAAGACCATGTAGATTGGTGTCTGAAAAGGTCTTTTGTAGGTAGATAGTTTAATAAATAAATAAAGACAGAAAGATAAGAAGTGTATCCAACCAATGTACCTATACCTCTACACAGAAACCAAAAAAATCTTAGTTATAACAGTATTATAAAAAGAAAATTAAACTGCCATGTTTCATTTCAGCCAAGCCTAAAACAGAACCATGCCGGTCGCTCGTGAAATTGTTAAAAGAGAAGGATGCGACGGAAATTAATGAATTATTCGAAAGTTTACGCAAAAGCACTTGTTGTCCGACAGGGGGGATGAACACGATCCGTAAAGGTATAGTAAAAGTGCGCGGTGCTGCACTCCCCCACCCTATTTCAAGTAAAAGAAATATCAACTTTATTTCAATGAAATTTAAGTTGATTTCAGGGTGACTAGCACTATTGAAAAAGTTATGAAAATGTTTGGAGTTGTAGCGTAAACTGAACTTTATTGTTTAGGAATTAAAGTTATTTTTCCATTAATTCATTTTGTTTACATTTTTGGAAAATAAATCGTGAACGCAGATTAGGTCTATTGCAATGTTTACTTCAAAGATCAGAAGGCCAATTCTCGTAATTTAAAACGTTCAAAATCTAGTCGCAGTCTCATCTCGGCGACAAACAAATGTCAAAAACTTGTCAAAATGTAGGGAAATTAGAGGTATTTTTGACAGATTGAGACTGAGATCAGACTGTGAACGTTCTTAAAATTACGAGAATTGCCTCTCAGGCTTAGGTACTCTCTAAGTCCGTCAACGAATATACGGGCCCGTCCAAAAATACTTGATCCCTCAAAACTAATGTCATATTCAATATTTCGGACGGGCAAAAACACATCGGGAGTAGAGACAGCTGTCAAATTGTGTTCATTTATTATTAGTTCGAGCTTAGGTTGAGCTACAGAATAATCGCTCAATGCGGAAGTTTGTTTAACTTTCATGTCCATTGCAGCGGCTGAATCGGGGCAATTATCGCCCTCTGTCATGGACATACTCGTCAGTGGAAAAAAGGCTGAAGCTATGAAAAAGACCTGTAAGTGTTAGATAAAAACGTAGGTACTTAATAATACGTAGATTTTATGAAATCGTTGTTCTAGTGGAGGATGAAATAACAAAAAAAAAGACGGCTTGCACTCCGGGAGTGCCGGCAGAAGTGAAAACTTGAATATTAACGTTGAAATAAATCAATTATTAATTGAATTAATATAACTTCGCCATCACCATCTCCATCACCATCGCCATCACCATCGCAATCACCATCGCCATCACCATCGCAATCGCCATCACCATCCATCCATCCATCCATTATCGTGTCTCACTTGGTTCACTTCGGTTGGCGCCGCCGTAGAAAGAGATGGGGGGGGGGGATCTCTCCTGACGGTCACGTGTCCTGACGCGATGCCCTGACGCGAGTTTAACATTTTTTACCCATTACAAAAAGTGTTCAACGCCGCTAAAGAAGTTTTCACTTCAAAAAAATTTACTTTGCGGGATCCGAAACATTCTGCTGAGGTTTTATCCCAAAGCAAGAGATTACAGTATTACTCCAAACTATCATAATTATTATGCTACAGCATAGATTGCAATAAAAAAGTATCGTTTTAATCAGTACCTGCACCCTAATTGCGTAACACACTATCAATCGGAATCGGAATCATTTTGAATCAAATTGCTAATCCATTGCTTCATAAGTTCGAAAAATTTGTCTGCTCAACACGTAAATAACGCAATGAATGTTGTTGAACTGTCAAAATGAAACCGATTCCGATTGATAATGTGTCACGCAATTGCCCCGCTGGATTGTGGAGGTCAGACAGCGTTCACTCTACTTAAAACTGATATTCAGCTGCAGACTGGAAGCCCACTCCAACATTGTTGGGAAAAGGCTGGATGAAATACGGCCAACAAGAAGTGCTACGAAAGTTCATTACCGATTGTGGAGTTGACAATCTATATCTATCTCCTTCCATCTTGTGTATTTGACATAATGTCTCCTCGTTCTCTCGATAATAATGCTTCAAGTTCAAGTCGGTTCAAGTTGATGTTTATTCTCATTTGTTCATTCGTAATTACAGGCATAACAAGTGAGAGCTTCTGTTCATCGCTCGCCAACTTGCTTAAAGACAAAGATGCAGAGGAAGTTAATAAAATACTCGAAGATTTACGCCCCAGCGGCTCGGAGGCTGCAAGAATGAAGAAAGTCCGTAAAGGTAAGTCGAATAGATTGCCTCATGAATTTTCTTATGGCGAGGGGATTGCGTATCAATCAATTATTAAAATACAAGGGGGAACCGACCTTACTCTAATATGTCACATAATTAGGAAAAACGAAAATTTTATCAGCCTAGGGTAATTTAGAAACAGTCATATGTGGTGCCGGGACCACATGTGACTTTTCCTAAATTACCCTATCTCGAGACAGGCAATGTTATGTCTCGGGTTGTTGAGCTTTGCCGAGGTTGAAAAGAAAATTGAGCTGTACGTTCCAGCTACTGAGATACGGCAATCTGAACCAATATTACTTTTTCTTCAAATAATAAATATAAATGTTATCCTCATATATTTAGGGTCCATTTAAGAAGTGTGTAACTAAAAGAGGGATTGTTTCGGTGTTACATTTTGATACTTGGAATATCTCATTTCAGCTATTAAAACAGGCCGAATAACGCCATCGCTTTTGAAGGTATTAGGAAGAATGGATATGGGCGACATGGGAGAACCTATTGACACATGCAATAAGTCAAAGGTTCTGAAGAATATCCACAAAGGTAAATTGACCCTTTAAAATAAATAATGGACTACTACTACTTATTCTCTACTCACTCTATTCTAGTCATGACATACGGTGCTGAAACGTGGACACTGACGGTCGGTCTGGTCCACAAATTCAAGGCTGCTCAGCGCGCTATGGAGCGAACTATGCTCGGAGTCTCTTTGAAGGATAAAATCAGGAATGAAATTATCCGGAAAAGAACCGGAGTTACCGACATAGCTTGCAGAGTAAGCAAACTGAAGTGGCAATGGGCTGGCCATGTCTGTCGAAGGACTGATGGCCGGTGGAGCAGACGAGTCCTGGAGTGGAGACCGCGTACCGGCAAGCGTAGTGTGGGACGGCCCCCAGCTAGACGGATGGACGACCTAAAGAAGGTGGCTGGGGTAGACTGGATGCGGAAGGCGGAGGACAGGGTGCTGTGGCGCAGTTTGGGAGAGGCCTATTTCCAGCAGTGGACTGCGATAGGCTGAGTTGATTGATTGATTCCCTACTTACGCAAAATACAAAAATAATGATAGAAAAGACCTATTTCCTAATATTATGGTTTCGTAACACCATGAACTTCCTATCGAAATTTTAGAAGGATATCGCTGTTGAATCTTGCGATAACACTTTCACGGACATTGAACTGATGAGGCTGACCTTTTGAAAATGACACTAAAAATTTTCATACAAAATAATACCACGCCTATTAGCCAGACTGCCGTAAAAAAAAACAAATCAACGTATGACGCAACATGACTGGCGCCATAGAGAACTAACGTTCAGAGGCGCATCGTCGCACACAAATGTTATCTATGGGGGGTAGGAGGGTCTCGATGTGTTTGTTTTTGGTCTTGGCACTAGAAGTGAGTGCAATTCGACACTAAATCACATGGCTTCTTAGTAATGTAGGCAAAGTTACACGGCTTTAGGCGATTTGTCTGATTTGTTTTTGGTAAAATTAACCGCCTGTGGACGTAGCGTCATTTCAAACACGCGCACGAAAAAAAATACGCCTCTGGCCGTGACGTCAGTGGAAGTGTTAACGTAAGGTATTTATGCTCGTGACTGTACCCTTCTACTAATATTCCAGCTGTAAAGAAGGGCCAAATATCGCCCAAAGTCATGGTTGATTTATTTGAGGATATACTTCCTTGCGATAGTAATTCTCTATTCCTGAGAAAGGTTCAAAAAGGTGAGTAAAAGAATTAATTAATTTATTATTATGTGGAGAAATCATACACCTCAAGTACAGTTTAGTAATGTTTATTCACTTTATTCCAACACAATCAGATTTATCACAATCACTCACAGTAGAATATAATCAAAATAGCACGGAGCCGTATTCACAGTTTATTTAAATAATGTTTATTCACTTTATTCTAACACAGTCCGATTATCACAATTACACACAGTACAATTTAATAAAAGTAGCACGGAACCGTAAGATATGCTTACGGTTCAACGTCTGGAAATCGACTGACTCTGTCCAAGCAAATTATTTGCCAACTGAATGTTCCCCACTTTAAACGGAAGTGAACACTCAGCCGGCTATACGACCAATCAGAGCAAAGCAAACAGTGCATTATAATCATTTGACTAACTAAAATACATTAGGGCTTATGTTTAACAATAAATAAACCTTTTTAATTTAAACAATATTGTTTAGTAATTATACAAAACATGTACACTTTCAATACCCTTATTCTACAAATAACTACCTAAAACTGATGTATAAAGTTCGTGCAACCACTAGCGCCATCTGTCGCTTGCGGTAAAAGTCTTACTTTTAATTAATATTCTATAAAATCATTACATTCGGCCATCCGACATCGTGCGATCTCCTGACGCACGATTTCACAATATTCTAAATGACAGTTATATTAAAATGAGCCTTACATACACAATCATTACATTCGGCTATTCGTTGATCTCAGATTCGATCTCAGGGCATGTTTTATCGTCATCGTTATTACTTTCAGTACCAGAAGATGAGCTATTATTATCATCTAATGAATTTTTATGATCAGGGGAACGAATATTTATCCAGGGTCTTACACGGTCAGCGGAAACTACACTTTTAAATGTATTTTTTCGTTTACTAAAACCCGGAATTTCAGCAATTTTATATCGGTCATTACCCAAAACTTTTGTGATTTTGTACGGACCTGTGAATTTTGAAAGGAGTTTAGTGCTATTACCTTTGTTATTGAAATTAGTTCTAGTAATCTTAATCAAATCACCTTCTTTATAGGTACTAGCAGGGATCCTACCGGCATCATAATTAACTTTTTGTTTTTCTTGGCTAACTTGGATATTGGTGCTGACCTCGTCTCTTAAGCTTTGTAACGTGTCTGGTATGGCGTCAGCTCCAACATCCAATTTATTATTTAAACTGTCTTTGAACCTGGTGCCGAATAGGGCCTCTGTGGCAGTCCGTTTCGTGGAGGAATTAATGGAATTATTTACACCCCACTGAATTTTGCCAAGATGTATGTCCCAGTTACGTTCGTCATTGCTGTCATTATGTTTTGCCAAGGCATTCAAAATAGTTTGGTTATACCTTTCAGCTTGGCCGTTGGCCCTGGGACATGCTACAGCGTTCAGAACATGTTTAATACCATGACTAACGCAAAAGTTCTTAAAAGAAGTCGAAGTAAAAGAAGTACCGCGATCAGATATGATTCGAGATGGTAAACCAAAGTCATAAAATATGTTTTCAAGAACTTTTATCGTGGTTTTAGTTTTCGTGTCTTTTACCGCTTTTACAAATAGGTATTTTGTAAAGCCGTCAACTATAGTAAGGATGTAGGCATTGCCGTTCCTACTCTTCACAAATGGGCCAAGATGATCAATGTGAATTGTATGGAACGGAATGCTCACTTTCTCTATAGGATACAATTGTCCAGTTTTTTGTCTAGAAATATCATCTTTATTGTAAGCGCACTGAATACAAGACTTTACATATTTCTTTACAAATCGTCTCAACTTCGGAAACCAAAAGACAGATTGAATTCGATCAGTCGTTTTAGAAATGCCTAAGTGCCCTACGTCATCATGATTATAGCGACATATTTGCCAACGAGCATTACGAGGGACAACCAGGCGTACATCATCGCCAACTCTTCTATATAATTTATGATTTTTGATAAGATAGTTTTTCTTGATGTCTTTAGATTCTTCGTCTGATTCAGGTTTGAGAATTTTAAAAATACGTGAAATATCTGGATCTGACATTTGTAATGTTAATAACCAATTATCAGTCTCAATATGATACACGGTAACGGAGGACTCATCGTTAGTATCAGAAGGCAATATGGTATTACGGCTTAATGCATCGACATGTTCCATGCGCGTCCCGGGTCTGTACTCAATAGTAAAAGTGAACTCGCTAATTTGGAGCCACCACCTAGCTATACGTGGTATAAGGTCTCTTTTAGTTAGTGTAGTTCGGAGCGCATTACAGTCGGTTATTACTTTAAATTCTAATCCCAGCAGATAAACACGAAACTTTTTCAGTGAGCAAACAATGGCTAACGTTTCAAGTTCATAAGAATGTAAGTGACGCTCTTCAGGCGTCGTTTGTCTACTAAAGTAAGCAACAGGCTTGAGTACCCGAGGGTTAGATTGCCATTGTACTAATATTCCTCCTACACCTAAGGCACTAGCGTCTGTGTGCAATTCCGTTGCAAGTTTAGGGTTGTATAAGGCTAGTATCGGTCTGTTTATCAAATTGTCTTTTAATGTAGAGAATGCTTGGAATTGGGCTTCTGCCCAAGTGAAAGTATTTCCTTTCTTTAATAAATTGGTGAGGGGTCTTGCAATTTCTCCGAAACCCTTTACAAATTTTCTAAAATAGCCTGCTAAACCCAAGAATTGACGAACCTCGTGTACATTGCGAGAAACAGGGAATTCTTTTACAGCTAGAACCTTATTTTCATTCAGTCGTATTCCATCTGCCGATATTTCATACCCTAGATAGTTAATAGTTGTGTCAAAGAAACGGCATTTTGCTAGTTTAAGGGTGAGACCATTTTCTCTCATTAGCTTCAGAATATCCTCAAGCCTTCGAAAACCTTCCTCTAAATCGGTTGAAGGTACAAGAATATCGTCTAAATACGCCAGGGCGGATTCGTAGCGCTTTGCACCGAGCATTTGATTTATAACTCTCTGAAACACGGCTGGAGCGTTAGCCAATCCGAATGGCATTCTTTTAAATTCATAATGCCCATCGGGCGTTACGAATGCGGTAAGGGGACGGCTTTCTTCGGCCATCGGAACCTGATAATATCCTGAAGCAAGGTCTAACGAGGTGAAAAATCGATTGCCGCTGAGATTAGTTATTTGATCATCAATTAATGGCAAGGGAAAACAATCTTTCCTAGTTTTGTTGTTTAATGATCGGTAATCTACACAAAGACGTTGTTCTCCCGTTTTCTTTTTTACAATTACTATAGGGCTGGCATAATTAGAATTAGATTCCTGTATTATATCATTTTGCAACAGGTCATCAATAATTTCCCGTACCTGTCCTCTTTCGAAGTGCGATAAGCGATAAGGTCTGTAGACGACAGGTCTATCGTCAAGCAAATCTATCTTCATTTTAATAGAGTCATTACAACCTATCTCACTCAAATTAAACGCAAAACAATCACGATACGACTGCAATAGTTCGTAAAGCTTATCCACTGTTTTATCGTCAACTTGTGGACCGACTTTAATTTCAGACTTAACGAGAGGAACTAAGCTAGTAATATCCTTTGCAATTTTGTTAATGGATAGAATTTCTTTTTCTTCAAAAGGTAAAGCTCTGGCAATTAGAGTGTTTTTGGGCAAATTTAGAGTATGGTCAGAAAGATTTGACAAAACAAGGTAACACTTACCTGCATTTACACGATAAGTACCCTGATGCAAACTATATTCTTTACCAGGTTTATTACTATTATAACCTTCTATATAAACATCCCCAGAACAACAGGAATCTAAAGCAGAAACTTCAACTAATTCGGATTTGTTCCTGGCTATATGTATGTGGTTCGGCAAAGTAAGTTTTAGAGAATTCAAATCACTGGTCTTGCCACGGAGCCCAGAGGCTTTGTAAAAGAATAACGTACTGTCGTCTTTATATACAGCTACGGATGGTAATTCAGTAAAATTTTGGCCAACGAGTAAAGCCGTTTGCATAAACTCATCATTAACGACCAATACTTCTATACTCGATTCAATTTCATCAATTTTAAGGTTGACAAAAGTACTATACAGGGGCGTAACTGCGGAATTACCAAAACCCTTGATTATTGGTAGTTTTGATAGAATTTTGGAGGGGTTAAGACTATTTGCGTCGGATTCACGCATAAGACTGCACTCGCTGCCAAAATCTACGTACCCACCAAAAATTTGGTGGTTCACTTCGACTTGTTTAAAAAACTTTTTATTGCGACTACTGTATGTAGAAATTGTTAGAGTTTTACGTTCTACGTTTTCGTTTGACTTAGGTTCTGTGTGTGGAGTTAGCGGTGTAAGTTTGCAATTTTCGTTATTATGCCCCACTCTGTTACACTTTAGACACTTCACAAGAGGTTTAGGACATTTGAAGTAAGGGTGGCCTTTACTACGACAGTTAAAACAAGTTATTGACTTATCATTTGAATTCGATGTTGAGGCAAGGTCATGACGCTTTTTATTTGTAGAAACGGTTTCTGATAAAATACGCTGAGAACTGAGAAAATGTAACAAGTCTTCTGGTTCATTACAATTTAATGCTTGAGCTCCATTTCTAATAGATTTATCATAAATACCGTGAATTATACAATCTACGGCTCTTTTACCACTAATATGACATCTGTGTGTAAGAGCTTTAATTTGTCATAAAAATATTCAGATAAGTTTTCATTACTTCGAGTCGTACGAGCTAACATTTCTTCCAGAAGCCGACCATAATTCTGCTCACTTGGAAAATCCTTTGTTAGTTTAGCTTGCCACTCAGTCCAACTAAATACTACACTCGGTAGGGTTTCGAACCATTTTTTGGCAAGCCCAGCAAGTTTTTGTAGAGCAAAATGTATGGTCTGCTTCTCGTCCCAATCGTATATTACAGCACATTCATTTACCTTCCTAATCCAACTTCCAATACCCTGAGTTTTGCTAGAAGGATCGAACTCCGGTATAACATTATTTAAATGATTATTGTTTAAGTTACGAGATGTTTTACGAGTTCCTTCTTGAAAAACATTCAAAAGATTCAGTACCTCTTTTTTTGACCAACTTGAGCTCCTCTTCTGTTTCTTGCGTCGCGGTGGTGTACTTGATGTATCAGTTGTCGTGCTTGAAGACAAAGAGGTCGAAGTAGACCTCCTGCGCTTCCCTTTAGGTCGTTTCTTTGCACGTTTCGTCTTTGTCTCTGCCTTTTTCGACATAGGGGCTACCCGTTTGTCTTTTGATCTCCTGCTCAACCGAACTGGCGGCTCTTCTTCCGGAGTTTTGGCACCATCCGATTCCATAGCGTGCTATAAATTAGAAAAATTAAATTGATCACTTTGCTCGTACCGGGCACACTTGGCCCAAGTCTTTATTGGCTCACTTGGCCACACAAAAACTTCTTAAAGCACACTTGGCTTTATCTTTAGCACACTTGGCTTTGACTTTAGCGCACTTGGCTTTACTTTAGGCACACATAACCTAACTTTTCTGAAATCACTTTTACTTTAGCACACTTGGCTTTATTTTAGGCACACATAACCTAACTTTTCTAAAATCACTTTTACTTTAGCCACTTGGCTTTATTTTAGGCACACATAACCTAATTTTTCTAAAATCACTATAAATGTAGGCATATCCCACTTCTGAGATGTGGAGAAATCATACACCTCAAGTACAGTTTAGTAATGTTTATTCACTTTATTCCAACACAATCAGATTTATCACAATCACTCACAGTAGAATATAATCAAAATAGCACGGAGCCGTATTCACAGTTTATTTAAATAATGTTTATTCACTTTATTCTAACACAGTCCGATTATCACAATTACACACAGTACAATTTAATAAAAGTAGCACGGAACCGTAAGATATGCTTACGGTTCAACGTCTGGAAATCGACTGACTCTGTCCAAGCAAATTATTTGCCAACTGAATGTTCCCCACTTTAAACGGAAGTGAACACTCAGCCGGCTATACGACCAATCAGAGCAAAGCAAACAGTGCATTATAATCATTTGACTAACTAAAATACATTAGGGCTTATGTTTAACAATAAATAAACCTTTTTAATTTAAACAATATTGTTTAGTAATTATACAAAACAAGTACACTTTCAATACCCTTATTCTACAAATAACTACCTAAAACTGATGTATAAAGTTCGTGCAACCACTAGCGCCATCTGTCGCTTGCGGTAAAAGTCTTACTTTTAATTAATATTCTATAAAATCATTACAATTATTAATTTATTTATAAGGGACAAAAAACAGTTATATGCTACAAAATACAGAAAAATACTTAAACTAAGTATTAACAAGCACGTAACCCACACCATCGTCCACGTTTTAAGTTAAGGTTAGAAGTGCTAAAGATATAAAAAATAAAAATAAAACAATAGTCGCTGCCACAATAATATTGCTGTGTTACTTAGCTTATCTTAATTTAACTTAAAATACTCGCTAAACAAAGTATCCAGAGCCATTTCCTTAAATGATTGCTTAGATAGACAAAATATATCTAGTTCAACAAAATGAGTGTTGTAAGAAACAACAAGGCGACGAAGTGGAGCACGTTCCCCAGCGTTAGACCTGCATATGTCTGTATGGAATAGTTGAGGGAAGCGCACCCCTCTTCGAATAACACTTCTGGGTACCTTGTAACACAATTTGTTTATTAGGTCAATACAATTAAATTTGTTACTGCATATGCCGTGCAGTGTAATGACATCAAGTAACAGCCGCCTAGATCCCAAATCCAGTACGCCATACCGTTTCAATAGCTGCACGTAAGGAACCTTTGATCGGAAGCATTTATAGTTCATAGGCCGTAAGAACTTCTTCTGTACCCTTTCAACTCTAATGCCATATTTGTCGTATAAAGGGTTCCAGATCGGAACGGCATATTCTAACTGCGATCGTACCAAAGTCTTATAAAGCATTAAGAACGTAGAGGACCGCACAAAGTCACATGATATCTCATGACGAAACCATACATCTTATACGCCCTGTTTACTATATTGTCAACGTGTTTGTCGAAGTGCAAAATGGCATCCAGTGTGACACCTAAGTCACGAACAAAACTAACTACATTAAAGAGTGCGTTATTAATTGAATAATTAAAATTTATTTTAATTCTCTTTTTGGTGAATGAGATGGTATGACATTTGGGTAGAATGAGAAAGAGCTTATTGTTGTTACAGTATGTATGTAATCGATCTAGGTCCATTTGAAGAAGTAGACAGTCTTGTATATTTTTGCACGATCTGTACATTTTTATATCATCTGCATACATTAAAAACTTTGAGCTGATATTACATTGTTTAATGTCATTAATAAATATAATGGAGAGAAGAGGGCCTAAAATGGATCCCTGTGGTACGCCAGATGTAACAACTATAGGGTCTGACTCGTAATCATTAACAACAATTTTTCGGAACCTATTATAAATATATGACACAAACTATCTAAGCAAATTACCACGTAGTCCGTTGAAAGCTATTTTTACAAAAGCAGTTTATGGTCCACCTTGTCAAAAGCCTTCTGAAAGTGTGTGTACACAGCGTCCACTTGAACTTTTTGATCCAATTTTTCAAACGTAGTTGGTAAATACTAACAGATTAGTTGCGGTTGAACGACGTTTGACGAAACCGTGGTGCTCGGGTAAACCAAGCTGATGAATGTGGGGGTACACGGCGCCATGCACAAGACGCTTAAAAACCTTAGACAAAGTAGAGAGGATAGAGATGGGGCGATAATTCTCTACATTGTCCTTGTCACCACTCTTATAAACAGGGGTTATAAACGCACGTTTCCAAATTGCAGGAAAAACATCCTCACGTAGACATTAAAAATTATATATAACGCAGTACATAAGCTTTCACGTGTTCTTATGAAAAAGCTAGGTGGTAAGCCGTCAGGTCCAGCCCCTTTAGAGAACTTTAGAGGAAGAACATCCTTTTACCTCGAAATAAATGTTACATAATGCTGAACATAATTACAGTAGTTTATAGTATAGTATTTGTGGCACAATTACTACGTTTATGGGGAATGCGGTACTAAGCTATAAGAAATTGTTACACTAACCTTTAAGTAAAATATTTAAAATTTTTGGTTGGCCATTTAATAAAAATAAAATATATTGTTATTTTCAGCGTTAGAAAATAATCATATTATGCCGGGTGTGATGGATGAAGTATTCAGTAATATAAAACCGTGTGATGGTAAGGCTGAAATCTTAAAGAAAGTCCGCAAAGGTAACTATATCGAGAAAATATCATTTTTTTTTTTCAACTTTCGCCACACTAGTAATTCCCCTGTATTATGGGGGCACAAAAAATATACAGGATGTCAGGGACATCGATGCGTAACCTGTTACCACAGATTTAGTACCTACATGATTCTGAACCCCAATGCTTTTAAATATTTAGTCAGTTATTAAAAAAAAAAATTGCTGTTCCATACATTTCGACTGCGTAGGTATTGCACTTTTCTGTGAAACAGCTGATTTTGTCTTTGATGACGATTAATTTCTACGATATTCAGCACATGATTCTATAGTAGAAATCTTTACACAGGATGGCATGGACATCAATGCGCATACTGTAACCTCATGGTTACAGTTTGCGCATTTATCATCCTGAAAGCCGTGTCTCCTGCGCGTGTTTTTTTCGAAACATTGGTTACGCAAAAAACCTTACACATAAACATGGTTTAATACACAAGCTGTCTCCTGTGTATTAAAAAATTTTTAGATTACTGTCAACTACTTATTCACAAGACAATATAACCTCAAAACTTGCTTCAGTTGGAATTAAGCTTCCAAAATGCTAAAATGTGGTGGTTGAAAATGAAACAAACGCTTCCCCTCTTCATCCGAGCTGGGAATGTTTTCCATGCAGCTCGGAAAACAAAATCACCGTGTTTTCATACACAAATGTGTATGGCCACGCCTCTTTGTTTTGATGCTTTTGTGTAAAGGTTCAAAAAAACATGCGCTGGAGACACGGCTTTAAAGACACATAGACACGAAACATCTCACTCTTTAAATATCCTAATTGACTCAGTTATGTTTTAAAATGATATTATACGCTTTTATCATTTCCAACGAGACGATGACCGTCACGTCCACAGCATCCACACGTGGAAGTGAAATGTATGAACATAATATACCTACGAGTATGAAAACGCTTTTAATTTTCCTTCCACGGTATCGTTAAAGGACATAGCACACGTATCAAACCGGAAAGGGATCGTTACCGTATCAACTCGAGCCGTTCAGTATTCTTTGTATGAAACTCCCTACTGCAACGCACACTAATCGGAATCGTTACGTAATCGCCTCGCCTCGGGACAAGCTCACAAACCGCGGTGCCGTGCGTTACGGCTCGTCGTCCCCGCGCTTACGGCTCGTCGTCTCCGCGCTTACGTCTCTCCATACTCGAGCTTACGTCTCTTCGCCCATCCTTCCCTCTCACCCCTTCCTCGGTAGCCGGCCCGTAAGCACGGCGTCGTCGCGTCGTCGCAAAGCCGTAGCCGAGTCGAAGTATCGGAGCTGCTGATCCGCTTTGGTTACGTGCTTACGTTAGGTTGACGCCTGTTTGACGGCGAGGCGAAAGGCGATACGGTTACGATCCCTTTCCGAGTTGATATGTGTGCTATGACCTTAAAACGTGCACGCATTTCCATACCTACATTTTATGGACGTGGACGTCCAAAAAAACATCGTCATGTTAGAAATAATAAGTGTAAAAATACAAAGGTACTTATGATTTATTTTAGCGGTACAAAAAAAGCGAATACCGCTCGACTGTTTGGGTGCAATACTGTACGATATACGTGCGACGGACAAAAAACACGAAGTTATGAGTAAGATTCGCAAAGGTAAAATGATAATCGTTGTCGTGCTTATAAATAATAACGTTTCATACATACATACGTACGATAAGATCACGACTGTAATCCCCGAAGGGGTAGGTAGAAGTGTACCTAGTACACACACTTCACCAGTTGTGTCTAAAGGGACTACATGATCTATAACGTGGTCACTGTCGGACTGCATAGAAAAGAAAGAGAAGCGCGATGATACAACGCTGGTAATTTATTGCAATATATGAAGCAAATATCTATTTACAAAAAATCTACTGTTTGGACTAAAAAATTAAAACACTAGTGCTTTAGTATGTTGCTTGTAGAATAATCTGACAAAAATCAGAATGATTGTATGTATATTAGTATGGTTTTTATTGTAAAAAGAAAGTTTTTAGAGGTATCTTCATGATTTTTTTCTAACGTACACACACTATCTACCTAACATATATCCTGAAGAATATCATATATTTTTTCTGATTTTGTTTACTGTACCTAGTCGATCATATACTTTTAGTGCTTCTAAAACTTCAGTTTTTGCGTTTAGGTCCTCTAATCCCCTTAAGCCCCATAACTCCCATGTATAGAAAGGGTCGAGCCTATTGCTGCAGACTCCAGGCTGCTACTGAAAAATTCCCGATAGAAAAACCCAATAAAACTTTGCCCGACCTGGAAATCGAACCCAGGACCAGGATAATGGACCAGCGGGGCAATAGGGTAGTTTCCTGGTTAAAAAAATAATAATTCTAATTAGTCCGTCAGTTAGATTATCGAAAAATAAGCGCGTCAAAATTTGGGAGTGGGGGGTCGTGACGTCACGCCGTGCGACAATTTTTGCACGGCGTGACGTCACGACCCCCCACTCCCAAATTTTGACGCGCTTTATCTTTGTCATTTTTTGTTTGATTGACAAAAGAAAAAATGTGGGTCCATTATTTTTCGATAATCTAACTGACGGACTAATTAGAATTTTTTAGGAAACTAGCCTATTGCGTAACACATTATTATCAATCGGAATCGGTTTCATTTTGACAGTTCAAATACATAAATTGCGTTATTTACGTGTTGAGCTGACAAATTTTTCGAACTTATGAAGCAATGGATGAGCAATTTGCTTCAAAATGATTCAAATTCCGAATGATAGTGTGTTATCATGCTCAGCAACAGCTCTTGCGATCACTAGACCAACAAGGCAGTCACGTTTGACAAGTTGAAACATGCGACATACGCTCCTATTGCTTTTAGTAAAAAGCATGTTTTGTAACGCTATGTGAGGCTATTTCCCGGGCTACCTATAATAAAAGAGCGTAGTGCTACACCGTATTTCAAGTTAAACAAATATCAACTTTATTTTAATGAAAATTAAGTTGATTTCAGAGTGACTAGCACTGTTGAAAAAGTTATAAAAATGTTTGAACTTTGTTTAGTATGAAATTCAGTTTGTTGTTCCATAACTGGAAAATTATCTCTAATTCTTAATGCAAATATGTTTACTTACTTATTTTATTCATACTCTGATCATTACAGCGATAGAAAAGTGGCACGTCCCGGCACGTGTTTTAGATAAAATCTTCGGTAGACAACCACAGCCACCTTGTGGTCATTCAGCAAGTATGGTAAACAACACTCGAAAAAGTAATTAATTTTCTATATTAAATGACAAACGATTAATTATTATCAATGGCATGTATTTAATCAAACCTCTAATAATTCCCTTTTTGCGCTCCTAAAAATATTATTGAATGCTTTAATTTATAGATTGCGCCTCTTTTTGTAAACCTAAAATAATTCCTATTTTGGTGTCTTAAAAATATCAAAATTGGTTTCAAACTAACCTAACCTGTTTAGTCGGGGTATCCTAGCTTAGCTAATCCAACCTAATCTGAAAAAGGCCAGTAGGTTAAAAAGAGGCTCAATTATTTAAAAAAATGCGCAAAAGTTTTTAGAGGATCATTAGTTTTAAAAAGTGTTCATCGTTAGACGATCAATAAGTTTTTAAGGGATGCTGGCTCTCTTGGGAATTGGCAGTGTATGTACAGTCACGAGCAATAATATGTCAACACTTTGCAACTTTCAATTGCGATTTTTTCGTGAACTAACGAATGCAACGTTGAAATACCACACTTTACACAAACCTATGGGTTCGAAAATACTATGTTGGTAACAACATAAAATTTAACTCAAAAATAAAGGAGAAAATCGCCTTTGAATAAAGCCAAGTGTATACATACTTATAGACGTGACTGTAAGTACAGTTCTACTCGATGGGTGACATTCCTTCTCATTTCAGCGAAAGCAAATAAAGCAAATAAATCCGTCACTGCATGCGCAAAGCCGGACGATATTCTTGCAAAAGTTCGAGATGGTAAGGCTGAAATCATAAAGAAACGTTCGTAAAGTAAAACATCATGGTGACTTAACTTTCTCCTGCCATGTGAACTAAAATCATTTCACAAAACATTTCAAATTTAACTAAATTATTTTCATTTATACAGCCTAAGCAGCCTGAGCTGTGGTGGCCCAGTAATAACGACTGCGACTTACGAGTTGCAGGTCGTAGGTTCGAACCCAGACAGGCGCTTTACTTTGTGTAAATTATTTCATCACCACTGCTCTCAAAACGGTGAAGGAAAACATCGTGAAGAAACCGGCATGTCCTAGAACCAAAAATTCGAAGACATGTGACATCTACCAATCCGCACTGGGCCCGCGTGGTAGATTACGGCCCATTCCCTCATACCGAGAGGAGGCCTGCGTCCCAGCAGTGGGAACATTATAGGCTGGTTATGTATACAGCCTAACGAAAAAAAAAGTATCACCCTGGTCGGGGAAGTCCTCCTTAGCACTTTTTACTATTGCGCCGAATCTCTACGACAATTTCTTCAGCTGTTTTTAAAAGTTAGAAAATCAAGTTTTATAATATATATACCTACGTTAAAAAAACTTGATTTTAGAACTAAATATGCAAAAAAAACAGTTATAGGAACATTCGCAGAAATTTTTTGTCATAGTAGGTAATACTTGTTTAAGTTCACCTTTCATTTCGTTGCTCGCATGACTAAAAGCCGTATCTCATTTTTTAGCTGATTTGAGTTAATACAACTACATTTTTCTATTCGTGATTCTTTACATTTTGTTGCCTTTCAAAATGGTTATATTTTGAGATCCAAATAACATAGAGGTACGACGGTTAATGAAAAATGTAAAGAATTACGAATGGAAAAATGTAGTTGTCCTAACACAAATCAACTAAATAATGAGAAAAATAAAATAGGACTTTTAGTCATGTGTTATTTTCGCCAATCGGTAGTTTTATATTTTACTAGCTGCGCCCCGCAGTTTCACCCGCATAAGTTTCGATCCCGTGGGAATATCGGGATAAAAACTATCCTATGTCCTTTCCCGGAACTCAAACTATCTCTATACCGAATTTTATCTAAATCGGTTCAGTGGTTTAGGCGTGAAAAGGTAACATACAGACAGACAGAGTTACTTTCGAGTTTATAATATTAGTATGGATTAAAATGTATAAAATTAGATTTTTCAACGTTAAAAAACAGCTGTTGAAATGGCCGTAGAGATTCGGTGCAATAGTAACAAAATGATATTAAGGAAGACTTCCACGAACAGGGTAGGTAATACATTTTTTTCCGCTGGCCGGCTTTGTATGAAACCCAACTTTGTATGAAACTTGTCTGGCCTCCTTTACGATTGGCGCAGAATGTCTTCTTCTTCCATACATCTCTATTTACTATCGTCTCAGTAGTCACCTCTACTGCCTCTTTTCTAACCATATCGTTCACACAATTCTTCCATCGTTTCTTTGGTCTTCCTCTCCAGTGGCGTGCATTGCATATAGGCATATGAGCAGTGCCTACTTGGATATATCAACATAAGGCTGTCAATTACATTTTAGTGCGTGTGCCCCACAATTACGAAACTCACTAAATTATTTTCATTTTGATCTTAGTGCCTGCCGGGAGTCCCCCGACCACACTTTTTTTTTTCTGATTAGTGACCGCGTCTGCCTAGACTAGACCCGGTCTAGTGTAGGCATTAGACCGGGTCGGGAATAGGTAGGCCTATTCTGAAAACCAATGCACGCCACTGTCCTCTACTCACATACCTAAACATCCAAATTCATACTCAAAACTTCGCCCACGTGTTTCTTCGTTTTCGCTTAGCGTTCTTTCTATTTCCTATTTTCTCGGCTCCTAAAAACATAGAGTGGGTAGTTGCATGTTAAACAGCCTATAGCCTTCCACGAGAATTGCAAAAATAAATTTTCATATCCAACCGATAGTTCCTGAGATTAGCCCGTTCAAACAAACAAACTCTTCAGCGTTATTATTACCTCCTTACTAGTAAACGTATTATATCAGATGAATAGTTACACACCGATTTCTCTCTTTCAGTCGTCAGTAATTTGACTTTCGAAAGAAGAGGACAAAGCGTTGTGTAACTATACAGACGTTATACAACGTTTATTAGTAAGGAGGTTAGTATATAGATTATTATGTATCTCTTTTACTGACACGGGACCAACAACCTTTTATTTGTTTTTTGAGCGAAAATATAGTCGATAGCTATTCGCTCGCTCGTCAGCGGTGGAACGTCGTCGTCGGTCGTCTTATGCATAAAATTCAAGCCAGTAAATGTTTTTTTACAGCCATAGGCATGAGACAACTGTCTCCCGCTGTCATGGATGATATACTCGCTAATGTTAGGCCATGTGATAGTCCTTGTGAAGTCCTGCAGAAGGTTCGAAAAGGTAAATTGACAATTAAGATAGAGATAAGAGATAATAGTAGATATAAATATTTTAAGTTTCAAAAATGGTCTCAAGGAAGTAAGTGAAATCTTTGTAATTTCTTATTGAGATATAAAATAAATAAATTATATAATAAATAAATTATATTATAAATAAAATTGGCTAGGATTTATGAAATAATTTGGCATACCGAGTAGTTCACGCAATTCAATTGATCAATTCAGTTAACGAATTCAGGTTCTCAAGAATTGCTTAGTGAAGTTTTTTTTGTTTATAGAATAGGTAGTCTGGGCTTTGGCGTAAATATATAATACCCCAATTGCGAAACACAGTAGTCGGGCGTATATGCGTCCACACTTTCAATCATAAAACAATTAGAAAGACTCAAGTATTGTCTACGAATAGGTTTTTGGAACCCTGTGCATCCGCGCGCACTGTGAGACCTCATAGTATTGGCCCTTTGTTTTGACTATAGGCACGTTTTTCTTGCCATGTAAAACTATAATCAAGTCGTCAGTGTTGTATTGATCACTATGGCAGCTTGTTGACTGACACGTTTTTTTTCTACGGCGCGGTTTATACGCCGTACCGTAAAGAAACCGTGGCGTGTGTAAAGGGCTTTATAGAATCGACGCGCTACAAACCCATACTTTTTGTAAAACTCAGCCATATTATGGCTTGATACTTGATTTTAATTAAGTACCGTATAACGAGGCGAAAACTTCTACAGTGAGCTTTTAATAATAATTTCAGCGATAGAAAAGAAACATGTCACTTGTGTCGATAAGGATGCGGTCCTTGCCAAAGTACGCGGGAGTGACAACAAGTGTGATATCATAAAGGGTATCCGACAAGGTAAGTGGAAACTCCAGACGGCTATTCTTAACTAAACATCACGCCTTGTTTCCCGAAAAGTTTGGTCAGAGGTGTACTTAGTAGTACACACTCATTTCGCCAGTTATGTTTAAGTCCTATGTAACAGGGGGGTGAGTCTATTGCCATGGCACGAGCACAAATCCAGACTCCGGGCTGCTACTGAAAAATTCCAGACAGAAAACCCAATAACACTTTGCCTGACCTGGGAATCGAACCCAGGACCTCATGCTCACGAGAAGCGCTTGACCACTAGATCTACGAGGCAGTGGGCGGCTATTCTTTATATAGGTTCCCTATCCATTTGCATAAAATTTTAAGACCTAATATAACTTGGCATACTTTTGTTTCTCCTAATTATATTTTCGCATAACATTATTTACGCACGCATAATTTTTACGCATAATTTTTTAAAGCATAATTTCTTTAATCATAATATTGATTAAGCATAACATTCTAAAGCATAAATTTAGCGTGCTCGTTTTATTTATAACGACGTCAGGTCGACGGTGCCCCGCTATGCGGGGCTCCTATTTCTGTCTGCAGAGTTTAAAGGAACCTAACCAAACCGAACCTCCGGGTGCCCCTGACGTCGTTTAGTTTTATGCGAATTAAATTTATGCCAAAACAAATTAGCCTTAAAGATATTTATGCCAACATAAACTATAAAAAAATATGGCAAAGTACTATTATGCCAAAACATATTATGCTAAAGTATAGGTATTAGGAAAAAAGAACATTGTGCAAAAAGAAGAGATCCCCTTTATATATCATCCAAACAACCTAAATTAATATCGTATCATTTTAGCTGTAAAAGAGGGGCAACTACCTTCTGATATTGTAAGTGAAATACTTGCCACTTTAGAACCAAAAGACACTAAAAGTAAAATCATGCTGAAGGTCCGACAAGGTAAGTAAAAAATAAACATTTAAATAAAATCTATAATATTCTTTAATAGTTAGAATTATATGTTCTTTATTTTATATTTAAATAAGTATATATTTTATCAATCAATTTTTTTTTTTAATGAAAACTAGCGGCCCGCCCCAGCTTCGCACGGGTGCAATTTTTTTTTTATCGAATTTCCGAAATTTTCTCTCATACAAACCTTGTCCTGGCAATTCCGAACACAACAAAATAGAATTATCCAATTTAGCGCAGTCGTTCGGAAGTTATGCGCGTACCTACATACATTTCGTCGATACATTTTTATTTAAGTATGTAGATAATTAATTTTCTTTCTTTAAGGGATTACCCCCTACCATTTATTTTTTTGAAAATATGTTATCATGGTGACATCGCGCACTGTTATAATAGAAAAGAATATTTTTTGTTGGTTATTTGATTAATTTTTTTTTTGGAACGAAGCTCTTTATCGCACGTTATACAAGTAAACTGTTGAAGTTAAATGAAGGTGCTGCAAAGGCAAAATGTTTTTATTCTATAAATTCTCCCTTTCTAAGTCCTACCATCATAAATACCTATTAATAATATTTCGATGTGATTACATAACTGAATTAATAATCTTAATTTGTAACACATCATTCATCATCTGACGAAGCGGTGTTCAGCGTTAATTCTAATACACGCGTCATGTTCGTGAACGGGCGCCGTCAGTAGGGACTGGTCATCTCTTTACTGCCACGGCTTATTTTAATTTAATTTTTTAATTGTTTTTTTTTTTTTCTCATCTTTTCATTATGGACGCTTT
This sequence comes from Amphipoea oculea, assembly GCA_945859645.1. NCBI lineage: Eukaryota > Metazoa > Arthropoda > Insecta > Lepidoptera > Noctuidae > Amphipoea > Amphipoea oculea. Next base: position 6,533,953 of record OX243868.1, read on the forward strand.
TAACGTTCTGCATCGTTCTCACATGTATAATTTTTAGCATGAATGATGTAACCAAGACTTTGTAACCATATTATTCTGATTTAAAAGAGTGTCCATGGAGTTTCTTGCCCGTTCTTCTCCATAGGTACCTACGCTTTGGAATGGGCAACTAGCTTCATCTTTCTGACTGACCGACCCCTTGACAATTCAAAAGTGCCTGTAATTGGTTTAATTGAAATAAATGCTTTGAGTTTGAGTTTGAGTTTGAATTAATGTTTTTAATATAATGAGATGAAAATATTTGGACTCATTTAAGCTATGATGTGACACTTTAAAATATCATGTTATATGACATTTTTTTTCCTCTATAATGTCCTCTATCTATATACAGGGTGTTACGGAAAGGGTATATCAATACAAACGGGATAAAGAGTGTATCTGGTCTAGAATCTCTGTACAAAATTTCAGCTCAAAAGTATTAACTTTGAAAATGCCTAATATTTTTTTTATATCGACATCACGGCGCTGCACTGGCGCGCGGCGGCGTGATGTGCGTGTACTAGGCGCACAGACACACTACAGATAATGGATAATGACCCTCGTAGTGCGGTGACACGTTTGTTATGATTTCAATTTAATAAACTATCGAAATAAAAAAATATTAAGCATTTTCAAAGTTACTGCTTTTGAGCTGAAATTTTGTACAGAGATTCTAGACCAGATACACTCTTCAACCCGTTTGTATTGATATACCCTTTCCGTAACACCCTGTATAGGTATTACCGTGTGACGCCATTTTGAAAAATAATCAAAATGGCGAACCGGGACGAGGTCAGTCTCCAATTCTCCATACAAAAAAGTTCGATCCCCTTTGGCAGATGGGTAGACCCTAGACCATGACCTGAATTAGGACATAGAATATTTTATTATCTCGATATTCCCACGGGATCGAGAGTTATGCGGGAGAAATCGCGGGGCGCAGCTAGCACATTATACACCGCGAAATGAACTTCGTCCCAACTTAGTGTCCCACGATAGCTCTCGACATTTTTTGTGTGCTTTGTTTTTTTTTCTTTTGTTATGTTAAAGAAATACTTAATTTTATTAAATTGCAGCGATAGGAAAGAGACACGTCCAGCCAAGTGTCATGGATAAAATCCTCGCTGGTCAACAGCAGTGTAAGACAGGCGTTCTTAATAAAATCCGTCAAGGTAAGTAAAAACAGGTTCAACATACAAACAAATAAAGAAGAAAAAAAGAAAAGAACGAAAGTTGTTTATTCTGCACAAACAAAACGCAAATTAAAAAAAAGACAAACCTGCGGATTTGATTCATTAGAACCTATTTGATATTTTACTGTGGTTACTACGGTGCTGAGACGCTGACGCTCACGCACAAGGCTGTGGACAGCCTCCTTCACTTGCTTGACATCAGCCTTATAGATCGAGTTCCAAACGTCAGATACGAAAACTTAGGAAGGTCTTCGCTATCGGAAAGCGGGTTATGGAACTCAAATGGAGTTGAGCAGGACACTTTGCAAGACCCGGCCTGCAGTGGCTGAAGTCAAGTTGTAGATGATGAAGACTGTATACCCTTTTGTCTCAAATGCTTTCGTTTGTCAATTGTTTATTTTTATTTCTCGTTCTAACTTTACCTAATTATCGGCTTAAATAAATACCTACACAAAAAAAAATATTACAGCAATAGGAAAAGGACAACTGACACCTTCTGTCATGGATGATATTCTCCTCAATTTGCGCCCTAGTGATAAAGAGTATGAAATCACAAAGAAAGCCCGTAAAGGTAAGTCAAAAAGTTCTTCATTCACATTTATAATGAAAATATTTTAGTTTTTCATTAATGTGATTCTTCTTCGTATCGCTGCTGGCACGACCTTAAATTTGGTTCGACCAATACTTCGCCAATTCCACGGCGTTATACCTAGGTGGCAGCCCAGAGGTCACTTTGCCTGCATGTTTTTAGGCACAAAGGGTAGCATAGGAATGTGATAATCTGAACATTATTTGAAAGAAAGAAAGAAAAAGTATTTATTGTGACTCGCACACGAAGATCACAAACTAAACTAAATACACCTAATTCTCTAACACTGTTAAAACGAAATAGTCTTTAATACGTTCAGAATTAGAGGGTTTAAAAATGTGATGGAAACTATGTAATAATTGTTGTTTAATAAAACCTGCGAGCGTACCTCCCATCCTCACATAATAATATGGTGGTCAAACATGGTCTTTGACAAATCAGCTGAGGCCCACGCTCGGGGTTTGCCAGAGGGCTATGGAACAGAGTATTCTGGGTATCAAACTAACAGACCCGCAGCCTAATTGCGGAACGCCAAATCGTCAAATGATTCTGATCAGTTGGCTTCATTTCTATCACAATTGGCTTCATTTTACGATTTTCGAATTGCGAAACTCTAGTTTATTATGAAACCAATTATGAACGTTAAGGCCCTGCGCAGAAACTAGAGTTTCGCAATTCGAAAATCGTAAAATGAAGCCAATTGTGATAGAAATGAAGCCAACTGATCAGAATCATTTGACGATTTGGCGTTCCGCAATTAGGCTGCCGGTTAGGAATACAATCATCATCCGTTCCATCACAAAGATAAATGATGTCACTTTGAAAGCTGCTACGCTAAAATGGAACTGGGCTGGACACATTTGCCGCATGTCAGACGAACAATAGGCCAAACTTACGACCCAATGGGTCCCTCTTAATGGCAAGTGACATCGTGGCAGGCCCAGACGGAGATGGCGGGATAAGCTGGACCCCTTCAACAAGAACTAGTCCTTAGCAGCTTTGAACAGAAAGAAGTGGAAAGAGAGTAGGGAGGCCTATGCCCTGCAGTGGGACATCACAGGCTAATAATAAATTAATAAAACTGAGTTTACATAACAGTTAGGCATGAACTTTACCTGTGTCTAGCCTTAACTTGTGACTTATTCCAATTCCAGCTATAGAAAAGAATCATGTCACTCCCTCTGTCCTGAAAGATGTACTTATGAATGTATGTGGAAGTAAAAGCAAATCTGATGTCATTAAAAAAGTCCGCAAAGGTACTGGGAAAGTTAATATTATGACACCGTAATTCGTCTTTGTATGCTCTATTAAAGTGCTCATACACACGACCGACATGCATCAACGACAGGTAACAGCAACTGTCGACATGCATCGACGGTTGCTGTCAACACGTGGCGGCGGCAGCCGGCGACAGCATTCCGCTTGTGTGTATCGGGCACAGTAGCAGTTGCATGTGTCGTTGACGCGTGTTGCTCGTGTGTATGAGCACACTTACCAGCACCCTAATTGCGTAACACACTATCAATCTCTTGGATATTGCTAATCCATTGCTTCATATATTCGAAAAATGTGTCTGCTCAACAACGTGAATAACGCAATGAATGTTGTTGAACTGTCAAAATGAAACCCATTGCTACTGATAGTTCGTTACCCAATTACCCCGCTGATAACATGACATTCAAACTAACTATTATAATTCCAGCGGCAGAAAGTGGGCAACTTCCACGTGCCATTCTGACTGAATTACTTGGTAATGTGCGCCTGAAGGACACAAAGAGTGCAGTCATCAAGAAGTTCCAAAAAGGTTCGTCGTCAATTTACTATTTGCGTTGTTATCTTGAGATATATCTACAGAGTGGCATAGACGTGCAAACGGTGCAACCTGTTACCAATAGATTCAATACATGATTCTTGACTAGAAATATTTGCTGTTCCATACATTTTGACCGCGTAGATATTGCCATATTTTCTATGAAGCAGCAGTTTTTTTTTTTTGTTTACCGACCCAAAATTTCTGCGGTCTAGGATCATTTTTTAAATTCATTTTTACAGATTGCGCATTGCTTGATTTTTTTTTCCAGTATTTTTCTTTTTATATTATCTATAATGTCCAAAACCATGATTTCAGCGTTAATAAAGAGATGCGTGTCAATGAGCGTCTTGAATGATATTCTCGTCAGTAAGCCGAGTGACAATCAGTCAGAAATTGTAAGGAAAATTGAGAAAGGTTTGTATTAAATTGTTTTGAGAAAATGGGATCCAGTTTAAAGGACCATACATTAGCCATGTTTTTGTTATTTATTAAAAAAAGAGGGAAAAAATAAATAATATAAAAAATTAAATTGGTAAAGAAAAATATATAACTTTAAAATAGTGTTTAGGTAACGTGGCCCCGTGGCCTACCATATCAATTTTTAACCGACTTCAAAATAGGAAGAGGTTCTCAATTCGGTTGTTTTTTATGTTTGTTACCCCAGAACTCTATTATTTAACTAAAATTCGGAAGTAGGTGGCAAACAACAAAAATGCAAACCCAACGCCACCGACTTCCGAAATTTAAGTTATTTTTCACTTTGAAAGTCGCTTGTTTTTTTTTTGTAAAAAATGTATTTTGGAATTGTATTGTATATTCTCAACTTAAAAAGCTGACTTATAAATGTGTGTTATCAAAATCTAATTTATTAATCGAATTAATTACAGCCATAGGGAAGGGAAGATTGTCGCCTTGTATTTTGGATGATATTGTCGCTAATACAAAGTTTAGTGACAGTAGAACGCAAGTGCTAAAGAAAATCCGTAAATGTAAGTCTTGGTAAATAGGTAATTGGTTGATATAATTATATTACAGGGTTACGAGTAAAATTACAATTTCTTTATTAAATACTTCAGTTTCAATGCGGCCGACGAGAGAATGCGTTCTTGATACCTGTCAGTTTCATACAAAAGAATATTAAGTATGTTTTGCGAATTTGATCCTTATCAGCTACTAGAATTGTCGCATCGACAAGTGTCAGGAACACAGTCTCTCGATGGCCGGACTGTAGGTATATACACGCTGTATACGGTATACAGCGTGTGTCAGAAAGGTGTGCTCATATTTAAGGGTGTGTTGCAGTTACAGACCATCAAACTGAGCAACTTTCTCATTTCGACCAACATCGTAATCAGCATACGTTTAGGTCGAGTAAGTATAGATGTTTTGTGGGACAGTTGATAAAATTTTCGAGGTTATGTTGTTGGTCCCATGGAGAAAGTTGGTCAGTTTGATGGTCTGTACCAGTACCACACCGTATATTAGCACCTTATCTGTTTAGTTTTATAGTTAACCTCGTAATTGTTTTACCACTTTTGACAAAAACTCCCAGTAAATTTAAACTTCACTAGGGTTGAAACCATCTAACAGTCACCTTGGTCTTAAATCAAAAATAGAACTTGGCGTTGTTATAACGTGCAAGTGGCATTCAACCTTATGACCTTATGACCTTATATGTTAATTTCAGTGGTAGGCAAGAAGCACATGACTCCCTCAGTAATTAATGAAATACTAACTGATGTAAGCGACAGTGACGATTCGTCTGAAGTTATGAAGAAACTTCATAAAGGTAAGTCAAAAATTATTCAAGGGGTAACTGAAATAACAGAAAAAGTTGTTCATAATAATGAGAACAGTTACCCATTAATTTTTCTCATTATTATGAACAACTTTTACTATGGAATCAACTCTGAAATCGGGAAAAGAAAATCAGCACACTTATCGACGCGGAATCTCTTGAGCATCCTAATCGAGTACCTAACTCAGTTTCAATCACATTCTGAATCATTTTGAAGGATATTACTAATCCATTGCTTCATATGTTTGAAAGATTTGTCTGCTCAACAACGTAAATAGCGCAATGAATGTTGTTGAACTGTCAAAATGAAAGCCATTGTTACTGTTCGTGTACAATTACCCCGTAAAAGAGCTTTAAGTCCATGCCTTAAAAGCGGATAGTTCGACGCAGTATCGAGTCGCGTCTGAACGGAAATCAGTCAAATGAAATCTTCGCCGCGACATCAGTGATCAGTTGGTGTTGTTGTGCGTGTTATTAGGGTCCAGAAATGATATACTTTGGTTTATACTGAATACTATGGAAGTTTAATAAATGTTCACAATTACACGGTTATATTATATTATTACTACAATAAATAGGACGTGGCTGGGCGGAGGTAAGTAAGCGACTGGCGAGCCTGGCTCTGACGTTTCTTTACGATATCAAAAATGCGAATCAGCAAATCGCCTCGCTAGTGTCGCTACATCACACCCCCCCTTTCTCCAAAAATTTTATTAACTTAAATACAAATTTTTCATATACACTGGTTTTTACTTGTACGACATCACTTACACAATTCAATATGTCGCGTAATATTCCTTACACGCTATCTTAATCTTTAAATACGCAAAATCCTGATACATTTGCGGTCTCCAGTTGTCTGGGCCGTCTTTATAAGATATATATAAACATCAAAATATTTAAGGGTAGCTGTCATAACGTCCGCTCTGCAATATTTAATAAACACCACTAGGGGCCGGCAGCTTCCGTTATGACAGCGCCAGTCTAATAAATACGAATAATCACAATAGGTAGCCACATAAGCTTTACCATGAAACGATACCAGCACTGATGCAACCGTAAATAGTTTACAATAACAAATACATTGTTCGCTTGTTACGTCACCGAACACTTACTGAATAACCCACAAAATAACCTAGATGATTCTTGCACAATTCACTTTTCGCACACTATTTACGCGTAACCTGCAACGGTTGCCGGATTACCCGTGTTTCTGGGCATTGCCGCTGCCCCAGTCAGTGACGTCACCTCCTGTCTCAGCCATCCTCTCAGTTGGCCCATGCAGCCCCTTTTTATAGCGTAACATAGCATAATTCCCAATGTTACCGCGATAATGATTAGTATTATTCCAAAATAATTCAGTTTGTGTTCTAATTGTTGTCCAGCTGCTACCTGGGCTTGGGCTATTGATATATATTCCTTATGTTGTGATTGACACATGTTTATAATTCTGTATGCTCTTTGCTTGTATGGACTACTGTATTTAGTGAATTGTACAAGGTGTTCTTACAGTTGCGATATAGATACTTAAACTAATTTTGCTAGTTGAGCAAAAATCGCACGGGCTTCTTGACCACTCGGCCCGAGCGCGTGGTCGTAGCCATAGGCGGTAGCGAGTTTTGCTCAACCTGCTGTTTCGGTAATGCCTCACTGTTGCTATTATTTCCTAAACTTTCTGGTATCGTATCTTCGTTAATAATATACGCTGGTTTTAATCTGTCGATGGACACGGTTGATTGACGATCGCCTATTTGTATGTCAAATGTCTTTTCGTTTCTGCTAATAACTTGGTGTGGGCCACTATACGGCGGTGTCAATGGCTTTCTTACCATGTCGTTCCTAATAAATACATGTGTACAGGTGCTCAAATCCTTATGAACGAATATTTTTCGCGAGTCTATTCACCGTTACTTGCACACACGCAGTTTCTTAACACGCCCTTGCCACGCCGTCACTGAGTCGCTTACGTCGCAAAAAACAAAACACTAAACTATTTCCTCAAACGTTCGGGGTCACCACTTGTTGTGCGTGTTATTAGGGTCCAGAAATGATATACTTTGGTTTATACTGAATACTATGGAAGTTTAATAAATGTTCACAATTACACGGTTATATTATATTATTACTACAATAAATAGGACGTGGCTGGGCGGAGGTAAGTAAGCGACTGGCGAGCCTGGCTCTGACGTTTCTTTACGATATCAAAAATGCGAATCAGCAAATCGCCTCGCTAGTGTCGCTACAGTGTAATAATTAAAGTTGTTCATAAAATGAGTACAAAGACCCCATAAGCTATTTCTATTACTATTTATTGTATGTGTACTATAACTAAATATTTACACTAGATACTAAATTAAATGACTAACTAACTTAATATACCAATAAATTACAAACACAAAGGACACTTAGGCATCGAAGTACTCCGGAAACGTACCCAGAAGACTAGCAGCATTGCCACGTTGAATGGCAGTGCTAATTCTTTGGCCAAAGAACGATTAAAATAATATTTATTTAATTAATTATTATTTCAAGTACACCTCGTATTTACTATTTTGATTAAATATCATTATTCGCCATCACACTTTTATTAATATCAACCGTCTACCTTTAGCGGCAGACAAGGGACACATACCGCTTTCAGTGATGCACGATATACTGGCACACGTCTGCCCTGACGACGATAAGTCGGACGTCGTGATGAAAGTCCGCACAGGTACCTTACCTTCATTTTTATCTTCTGGTTTAACACCTTCGGCGCCATGTGTATTTTTTTGTCACACAGTGTCTGGAACATTGTGTATCTAAAAGTATACACATCTATCTACTTAGTAAATGCGCTGTGTATCCTTTAAGAACACGTTTTCTATACATTTATTACGCAAAAATTAAAGCCCTAGCCTGACGCATTTTTTCGGTATTAAATGGTCTGGGAATCGGTACAGTCACGTCTATAAGTATGTATACACTTGGCTTTATTCAAACGCGATTTTCTTCTTTATTTTTGAATGAAATTTTATGTTATTACCAACATAGTATTTTCGAACCCATAGGTTTATGTAAAGTGTCGTATTTCAACGTTGCATTCGTTATTTCACGAAGAAATCGCAATTGAAAGTTGCCAAGTGTTGACATATTGGTGCTCGTGACTGTACAAAAAAAGAACAAATTAGTCAAAACTTGAGTGAACGGCCAGCACTGAGGGTGGTTAATAATATCGCTTCCTCCAACAAAATCTCTCGTTACTGAACAGCTGTTGTTTGTGTGGATATGGGCTAGACGGGTGTTGATGACGTTCTTCATAAAAACGGATTAAGTTGTTACCTACAATTTTTTTTAATAGTCGTAAGTGTCCCACTGCTGGGCAAAGGCCTCCCTAATCTCTTTCCACCTCTCTCAGTCCAGGGCTGCCAAGGACCAATCTTTATGAAAAGAGTCCAGCTCTTCCCGCCATCTTCGTCTAGGCCTGCAGTGATGTCGTTTGTTTACTTACCTACTATTACTAAGCATTAATAAAAACCTAACTTATTTTAGCCTTAGAAAAGAGCCAAGTACCAAAAAAAATAATAGAAGTAATAGCCGAAAAAATGCGCCCAGAACATGAAGAGGCAGTCATAAAAGAGGCCCGGAAAGGTAAGTACATAATTGTCACCCAGAGAAAATATGCGCTACGGCAATCATCGTCTGTCTTCGGAAAACGAACGGGCTATGATAGGTGCACTATTACATAATGCGGCAATTTAAAACTTAGAAGCTTTCCCTCTGTGTCGCTAAGTCCGTACTAATTCGGAAACACGAAGATTACCGAAGCGCAAAACTTTTCTGTTACAACTGTAAGGGCCTCTCTTAAATATTAGCTTATCTACTCTCTTATTTTATCTTTCCGTAATGTACTAATTGCTAACACAAATTACATTTCAGCGGTCGTAAAAGGAAAAATGTCGTCAAAATTCGTGAAAATGTTACAGGGATTTAAAAAAAGTGGTTCGAAAGTCGAAATTGTCGATAAATCTGCAGTATTAAAAAAGATTCGTAAAGGTAAGATTTAAATGTTGGCTAAAATTATTAAGAAACAGTTGTGTTCTCATTATTTATTGAACTACTGCATAATTGGAATTAAAATTAATTTTAGCCGTAGCAAGGGGCAAGCTTTCGCCCGCTGTTTTAGATGATTTAATCGCCAATGTAAAATCAAAAGAAAACGTGTCTGAAGTTGTCAAGAAAGTCCGCGAAGGTAACTCGTAAAAAAATAACATTAATACTTAACGCATTGTTTTTTTTTCTTTTGCTAATTTTACAAGCTTTTTGTTCACTTATTCCTTCGTTCGTATGTTTTCGGTTACTCTTTTTTTTTGCTATAAGTACCACCAACCTAAGTGTGCATACAAACAAGTGGCACGCGTCAACGGCAGAGGTAACAACAGCCGTCGACAGTCGTCAAGACGTCTACGGCAGCCGTCGACACTCGTCGAGACGTCTACGGCTGCCGTCAACAACGAGCCCTGCCGTGCTCGTGTATCGACGCGTCGACGGCTGTCATCGGCTGCAGTTACCTCTGTCGCATGCCGATCGTGTTTCTGCATACATACACCTTCATAGATTGCATTGTCACCTATTGTAATGTTTATATATTTATGTCTGTAAGTTATATGGTGTACATAATAAAGAGTATTCTATTCTATTGCTAACAGTTCACGACGACTTATTTATTAGAAATATTTTATCCTAAATTATGATTATAGCCATAGCAAAGAGACACATTTCGCCATTTGTCTATGAGGATGTTCTCGCTGATGCCGCCGCTAGCCATGATGGACCTGAAATTGTGAACAAGATTCGAAAAGGTAACAAAATATGTATATGTGGATTTGGATATAATTCAGCTCATATCATGAACTTCACGACACGGTCCAAACTCCTATCTACAGACAATTATGATTGCGTGTATTCCCTTTGTCCCCACCGCCGAGGCCCTACTGGTGGGGACAATGGGAATGCTTTTATTTTCCTTCCCATTGTGCTCACTGATCATGTTGTTAGGGACAACAGGAACAAAATTATTATTTTATTAAATTCCTGATGTCCCCTCTAGTAGGTAAGGGACACGGTGGAGGGGACAACGGGAATACACGTTATTATTGAATGAGTTTCATACGAAAAGTTTGTAAATAAAATTTACTTCATTATTATAGCTGTAGACCAAGGGATTCTGCCGCCGGATGTCATACACGACATTCTCAAGAATGTACTCCCGAAGGACACCAAGGAAGAAGTGATGAAGAAAGTCCGTAATGGTAAATCAAATTATGATTTAGAAAATAAATACTCTATGTATTTGATTTTCAACATAAAATTGATTGATCTACAAAATACTCTTTCAGCCTTAGAAAAGAAAAAAGTGCCCCCTCATGTTTTGGATGAGGTACTTGGAAATCTACAGAAAAGGGATAATAAGGCTGAAGTTATTAAGAATATCCGAGAAGGTATACTGGCTTCATTACGTTTCAAAACATCATCGTCAACTACATGTTCACTTACCATCAAGACCCTGATTCATTATGACCACTCAATGATTCCTTACTTCGAAACCACATCAATACCTCACCTAATGTAGCGGGATTGTCCGAAAGGGTTGCCGCTACCCCGGAACATAAAGGGCGAAGGAATGAAAACGGGTGGGTTTTAGTCAGTAAGAGTCTGACACTCCCTTCCGCTTCACTCAGAGTGGGAGGAGTCATTTGATGATTACCCATTCAGGAAAAAAAAAAACACGCCATTCTCGTGTTCATTACGCGCGGTTTCGTTCATTGTGTTATAGAGAATACGGCCCCAGGTGAGAGTGCTAAAACGTTCCTAATAGACACCAATCATCGGGATCGTTCGTTCGGGTTCGCCGAACAATAGATCACGACGATCACATATTCGTGCAACAATCGCTTTTTATTAGGACACCAGCATAGCTATTCACAACCATACGATAGGCTATCGTATCGAAAACCTGACATTTCGATAACCTGATTTGACTTGCCCTCAACAGCAAATAGCTGTTGGAATAATAGCGGGCGTCTATTTGATTTAAACTGACAAAATTTTCGGGTTTTGGAATTGTGAACAGCGTTTAGATGACTCCTACGATAACAATGATTAATGTTCGATACGATACGGAAGCGTATCGAGTGTTTGTGAATAGCTATGCATATGTGAGCAGCTATTAAATAATTATAAAAAAAGCTGCCCCTATTTATTGGCTTTTTATTGCCTCATTGCAGCGGTAGAAACGGGCCAACTGTCACCGCGTGTCTTGGATGATGTACTCGCTACCGTCCGACCTACTGACACCCAATCTCAAGTAATGAAGAAGGTCCGCAAAGGTAAACGTTGATTTCGTATAATGGCGTATTGGCGTCCTCAACTTTATGAAGATTTTTAATTTAAAAAAATATTTCTGCTAGGTACCCTTTCTGTATAGGTACTAGCCGGCAAACTCTCTGTAATCATGAAAATCTAGTTATAGTAGTTAGCCCAAAAAATTGCGTGTGCAAAGATGTCTTACATCTAGATCATTAGATCTACTTACAGAAATAAACATCATGTTATTTAATTTAATCTGTCGAGCTCCGCTAATGAGACACAATTGATTTTCTATTGTTTCGTCGCCAATAGGCGACGCGCAATGCTTGACCGGTTAAAAATAGAGCTAACTGCTCAAATCCCGCTCTGACTTGTATGGAGAGGCGCCCAGCGGCAGCACCTAGTACGTTCGTGATACACCCCTACTATAGTTTTTCATGCAAGTTATTTGCTGGCTATTATTCCTCTATATGCTAATCTACTATGCTTTTAAATGTTTAATTATGATAGGTTATTACTTTGAATTCTTCATTGAAGTTATTTTATAAACTGTTGTGAAAAAAAAACTCTTTATTTCAGCGGTAGCAAAAAGGCACGTATCACCATCTATCAAGTCAGATGTACTCGCACATATAAACGCCAGTAAAGATAAGTCTACAGTTATGAAGAATGTACGTAAAGGTGAGTAATTATACATAATCTGATAGGTTTTTCTTGTTTTAATTCATCATCATTTTAAAGGGCACGTTCGCGTTGGGTTTAATGCATGCCACGAAAGATGAGACTTGACACACCACGTGGTTTGACATGCGCAGTACACGATTTTAGATCTCTTTAGCGGTATGAGGTCTGAGCGCGGGGCGGAATCGGCCGTCTTAGGGGCAGCGGGAAGAGCGCGGGAGGGTGGGTCAAGTCTCATCTTTCGTGGCGCTAACTGTAAATACTCGTACCTCTCATGCGCTTCAAAATTTTGTTATACAAATGAAGGGAAACAATTGAAGTCTCTCTCAGAAGCTCCAAAGACTTGAAATTAGGTATTATACAGCTAATAACTGTTTATTTTGGATTTAGTTAACATTATCTTACATATTTTTTAAACATCTAGGTACCTACTTCCTGCTAAAGGTATTTTATTATGAGCTCTGATTCATTTAATAAGCAAATGTTTATTTCAGCGGTGAAAAGAGGAGAATTACCACGAGACGTCTTGGGTGAAGTACTCGACAATATTGAACCTGATGATACAAAGTCTGTAATTTTGGACAAAGTTCGTAATGGTAAGACAACAAAACAGAAACATGCCAACATACTAACCTCTTTAATATTTTTTGTCAAAACCTCACTATAGAGAATAGTTAAAAAAAAACTGTAGGTACGTCTGTTTTTTTTTTTTAATTCAAGAAATAGTTAAAGGACTATTCCTTTTTTTATTAACTTGTATGTGAAAAAGTGTCATTATAAAAAATATATAATACCTATGTACAAAAAAAAGGAGCTACGTCTACCAACAAACTGCTTTGCAGTTTGGCAGAGGTAATATATCTTGTTTAAAATTATTTATGTGAATAAATAGTTTATCATTTTTTTTTTCAATTAGAAGCCCCATATAAATTATATTCAGGCAGTCAGTCGCTTCATAATTATTATAAAACAATGGTATTCAGCTGCACCAGCACCCTAATTGCGTAACACACTATTAATCAGAATCTGAATCATTTTTAAGGATATTGCTAATCCATTGCTTCATATTATGGAGGTATGAGAAACAGGGTGTAAAGTTCACTCACCCTCCATAGAAAAGGATGGATCCTCCGACCAGACGGGTGTCGGGTCTGGCGGGCAACTGCCCGGTGATTCATGTCGGGCCGTTGTATATGCTAGTTGCGCGATAAACTCTGCTTGCGAGATGCAGAATTTTGCGTGACGTCAGTATGACGCGTTGTTCTCATGTGGCGTTGTAGGTACCGCTACAATTATGTTCGAAAAATGTGTCTGCTCAACAATGTAAATAATGCAATGAATTTCGTTGAACTGTCAAAATGAAAGCCATTCCTACTGTTAGCGTAAACATTATTTCTCGTAACTTCAAATGTTGCTGGAAACAATGCTGCGCAACCGTTTTTACTCTGAACACAAAACATATTGTACAGACGCCAGCACATCAAGCTACCCAAAACTGTCAAATTTTTCCAATCAACTTTGAACCTTATCCTTTAGCAAAAGTTTAAAATCTATTAAAGTTAGTAGTAAAGTTTAAAATCTATTAAATAAACTTGACAGATTGTAGTAGCTTGATGTTCTGGCGTCTGTACGTAACTTTGTTTCAACAATTTTTGTATATCATGAATACGGGGCGTGTATTTGAATATATTATATTCAAATAATTAATATGAATAATACTCACTATGAATAATATTATTTCAGCGATGGATAAAAGACAAGTTCCGCCAAGAGTGATGGATGATATTGTCCTTAACCTAATGCCCAGAAGCGCAAATAAAGATGAAGTTATAGCAAATATACGAAAAGGTTTGTCAACTTTGTAAACTCTGTAACGTCAACAATTTTGTAATCCTATTACACCGATTGTATTTTAATTTTTCCGAGTCTTGATACCAGCTTTTCCTAGAATCAAGCATTAGAAGATAATGTGTTTTACCAACGTGCACTGGGCCTGCAGTGGATTACGGCCCTCTCCTTCTCATAGAGACGAGGTATGTGTCCTAGTAGTGGAAACATTGGACGCTGTTTATGATATAAATTACCTATAACATTTAAAGTGAAAGCTCGAGAACACATACACAAGAAGTTGGCAGATACGTCTCAGAATTAAGTTGTTGTAGGGTTTCTTATTTATGTCTCGTAACTATTTTAGTGACAGGCCTGATGGTCTAGTGGTTAGTGACCCTGACTGCTATGCCGGAGGTCGTGGGTTCGATTCCCACCCAGGACAAATGTTTGTGTGATGAGCACGATCATTTGTTCTGTGTCTGGGTGTAATTTATCTATAATATGTATGTATTTAGAAATATACAAGTATGTTTATCAGTTGTCTAGTACCCATAACACAAGCTCTGCTTAGCTTGGGACTAGATGGCGTTGTGTGATAGTTGTGGAATATTATTATTATTATATTATTATTTTTTTATATATATAGTTGTACCTATGTATGTATATATGTATTTATTCTTATATCCTTATTTTCTTATTTTTTTTCTGTTATTGCACCTACTGTGTATTGTCTCTGCATCACCCTAAGGTAGACTGGTAGAAAATGCCCAAGGCATTAAGTCCGCCTTTGTACATTTACTTGTGCATAAAGTATTAATAAATAAATAAATTATCCTGTCGTTCCATATAACTTTGACAGTAATTATGCAACTGACGTGCGAGTATGACAAGATCTATGAACGCAAATGAAGCAAAAGGAGTATCTAATTGGTGGCGTCCTGTAGCTTCTGCCTTCCCCATACGAAAAGTATGTACAGTCACGTCTATAAATATGTATACACTTGGCTTTATTCAAAGGCGATTTTCTCCTTTATTTTTTAATGAAATTTTATGTTATTACGAACATAGTATTTTAGAACCCAATTAAAAAAAGATAGATAAAAAATCGCAATTGAAAGTTGCCAAGTGTTGACATATTATTGCTCGTGACTGTACGTATGTAATCATAATCAGCCTATAAAGTTCGCACTGCTGGGACACAAGCCTCCTCTCTATGTGAGGGAGTGGGCCGTAATCCACCACGCGGGCCCAGTGCAGGTTGGCAGATGTCACAGGTCTTCGAATTTTTGGTTCTAGGACATGCCGGTTTCCTCACGGTGTTTTCCTTCACCGTTTTGAGAGCAGTGGTGATGAAATAAAATACTCAATGTAAAGTGCCTGTCTGGGTTCGAACTCACGACATACAACTCGTATGTCAGGGTCGGTACTACTGGGCCACGACTACTCGTACGTAATAATAATGTATATTTCAGCTATAGAAAAAGGACAACTTTCTCCTGATGTCTTGGATGATGTACTACTTAATGTACGTAATTATGACAACAAAACTGAAGTCATGAAGAAAGTCCGTAAAGGTAACTTACTTTTACTTTTTGGCATTATGTTGGCATTTTCAAGGAAAATTAGTACTCGGCAAATTGTCCGTAAATCTGTAATTTTTGACAGAATGAAATGACTTTAACATGGCAACATGACGTAGTATGCCAATCTGCTAAACTATTAATTTCCCTGACTGTACCAAACTTGATTCATAGCTAAGTTGCAGTCTTGCGTCGATCGCTTTACACAGAGTTGTATTCTTAAGTTACTCAAAAAAGAAGGTGATACTAAAAGTTGTAGTTTAATATTATTTGCAGCGATAGCAAAGAAGCACGTAACACCTTCAGTCGCGAATGAAATGCTCGCCGCTGCAGGCGCCAGCCGCAATAAATCCGAACTTATCAAGAAACTTCGTAAAGGTAAGAAGATAATTAAACGAACATTACGGCCGAGATTAAACGTTAGCACGTTCTTTGGTTTAGCATTATATCTGTCACTGTCGCACAACTGTCAAAATACAAGTGCAAGATAGAGACGGGAACATGGAAAAATTAATCAAAAAAAAAACTGCCGATACAAGTGAAAACAACTCACTGATATATCGGATATAAATTAAAACCGAGTACATCCCGAGGACAGCCAAACACATCCGAAGCGGTGTCGGTAGCGGTAACAGTGGCGCGAATTCAATGGTTTTTCCCATCACAAAAATGCCCAGCGCGCCTAAAGAAGTTTTCACTTCAAAAAGCATTTAAGGCAAATCTTGCCTAACCGAGTAACATGGAATAGGCTCCCGGCAAATGTTGTGACGGCTCCTATACTGAACTGCTTCAAGAACCGACTGGACCACAGATATAGATAGACCTAGATAACGCAAGTATCACGAACTGTATGAAAACTAAGCGTGCCACTTTTTGACTACCTACTATGACGTCACAAGTTCGCGCTCTCTCGCTCACGCTCACCCAGCCAGCAGTACGCAGGACTGAGCGCGAAAGTGACGGCTTATGATTTTCGAACGTAAGCTGGTCCAATTTCTGGCACGCGAAGTAGTTGCTCTTGCGTTATCTAGGTGTATCTATATCTGTGGACAGGACAGATTAAATTCATATCTCCAAACTATTTGAAAACACGTAACAGCTAATTAGCTGCTAGTTTATCTTGCAAGCTAAGTAACGTATCAATCTCGGCCTAACATTTTCCCTATCACGGCATCCATTGTTTATACTTAATGAAAACTTTCAATTTTAGCGGTAAACAAAGGAAAGATACCGCCAGATGTGATGGATAATATTCTCGCCACTATACGTCCTAGCGATGATAAGTCCGAAATCATGGAGAAAGTCCGTGAAGGTATGGAATACTATTATGAGCGTACAACTGTAACATTTATTTTTCCATTGCATTTTCTTATTATGTCCCATAGTTAGGTAAACACACACCCTCCTACTAATAAACGTTGTAGAACGTCTGTATAGTTACACAATGCTTTGTCTTCTTCTTTCGAAAGTCAAATTACTGACGACTGAAAAAGAAATCGGTGTGTACCTAACTATTCATCTGATATAATACGTTTATTAGTAAGGGGGACATTTTTTAAATTACGTAAAAACATTTTTGTCAAAATAAATGTAGGAGATTCCCTATACCTACATACTGATATGATGGCGTGTCGGTTCTATTGGGATGATGAAATAAAACTGACTACCGTGAATGTTTGTTATTTTTATATTTATTGAAATATGTTTTTACACTAGATGCGCCCCGCGGTTTCACATGCATAAGTTTCGATCCCGTGGGAATATCGGAATAAAAACTATCATATGTCCTTTCCTGGGACTCAAACTATCTCTATACAAAATTTCATCTAAATCGGTTCGGTGGTTTAGGCGTGAAAAGGTAACATATAGACAGACAGACAGACAGAGTTACTTTCGAATTTATAATATTAGTATGGATAATATTATTTGCAACAATAGGTCCAAATGATTTATGTGCAGAAAGCACGGCGCGTAGGTCGTTAAAGTAATGTACGGTTCGGTATAATACAAGTTCATGTTTGTTCAGTTTATGACACTTGTCCCACCACAGACAAGAAAGCGACTACGAACGATTTTCTCGCTCAAGAAACTCATACATTCTTTCTTTCTTTATTCTATATTATTAATAGTTGATCGCTGACTGTCCACACCGCCGCCGCCGCCGGCGAGTACTCGTTTGTCACAGCGACAGAAGCTACCAAAGAGAGTACTCGCTCAGCGACCAGAACACTCGCTGACTCACGATTGGTACAGACGCCAGCACATCAAGCTACTACAATCTGTCAAATTTCTTTAATAGTTTTTCAACTTTATCGTTAAAGCATAAGGTTCAAAGTTGATTGGGAAAATTTTACAGTTTCGGTTAGCTTGATGTGCTGGCCTCTGTACATAGGCATACCTGCGATTGATCGGTGTGTAGTATACTACACCCACATTTCGCATGCTATGTTTAAGTCCCATGTACTATAATTACTATCGAATTAATTATAATTTCAGCGGTTAACAGGAGACAAGTGTCACGTAATGTCGTGGACGATATAGTCGCTGGCGAAAATAAAGATGAAATCATACAAAATCTCTTTAAAGGTACGTAAATCACTATAAAATCCAAAAACATCTCTTTTATAAATCACATGAACTGGCTACACACAACAACAGCCATGCAATTCTGTAAAAAATTCACCGTGTACCTAAACTTGAGTGAAGTGAGCTTCAAGTGAGCTATCTTCGACCTGATGCTAGGGATTGACACTATATTATAGGCAGTCCGTCACTCGCCTATACCTACCGCGATAAGCACCTACAGCGCGCGACAACTTGAAGTTGCAAATCAGTCGGGGCCGCCCCGCGCTTGTGAGTACCTACACGCGTGCGTGCATATACGACGACGACGGTCAGTCGATCATCGTCGCAACACAAGGTTTATTACTCCAACAGCACTGTACTCTTCTTTATAATGGAGAATCGTAATAAACTAAAACGTATAATATAATATTTTACTATAATCTTTTAAAATTGTTTGTTCGATTTCGAATTTTCGCAACACTGGATTGTAAGAAATACGTACAACACTACATTAAAGTTAAAAAAATTGTAAATAGGTACAATAAATGATTCTTAAAATTATGTTGTTACTTATTTTACTTTGCTTGTACAACCCTGACGCTTGAGCTGTGGTGTAGGTAAATTCTGAACACAAAGGAATTGCGCTCTTATGAACGTAGTAGTAAGGTGCGATTTCGAATGCACCAGGTGCATTGGAAATTTTAAAGGCTATTAAAATGGCGGCTTTCTTCGAAATCAAAGGAGTGCAACTTCTGTAGGTAGTACTATTATATATTCTGTGCTATAGACAGCTCACTTCAACAAGGTCAGTTCACAAATTTTTCACGGTGAGATTTTTACAGAATAGCACTACAGGTCTGGACTAAGGCCCATTTGCACCACAAATTATTAAACGCATTCAGCGCTAAATCAATTTAAAATATCATTCTGTCTCCGTCAACTTCAAACAATGGATAGAAACAGACCGATGTTTTAAATTGGTTTCGCGCTAAACATATTTGGTGATTTGTGGTCTAAATATTCTATATTTAAATAAATAAATTAAAAAAGAAAAGTTGTTTAAACCTCAAGAAAACTTAATAGGTAATATGGTGATAGTGCATGAAGATAACATTCCAGCAAGACGGTGGATTATGGGCCGAGTGATAGAGCTGCATCCCGGTAATGATGGCTATGTCAGGGTGGTCTCATTGAAAACGAAAAATGGCGTCATAAAGTGGCCAGTAGTCAAACTTTCTTTATTGCCGGTAGAAATCGCAACAAACAGCTCAACTGAAACAGTTCAGCTGAACAGGGTTCTGAGACCCATAATAACAGGAGGCGAACAAAACACCGACACCTTGCTACATACCCGACATATACCTTTATTTATAATACGTATTTTTTGTTTTAGCGGTAGATAAAGGGGAATTAGAACCAGCTGTCATGCATGAAATACTCGCCGATTTACGTCTAACTGACGATCAGTCAGATGTTATGATAAAAGTCAGAAAAGGTAACTTTTAACATTTTATATAGTAGGACATTAATGGCTAGTAAAAAAATATTCTGATAGCAGGTTGCAATGTATGTGTATATTTTGCATGCCCAAGTGACGGCAGAGCATGGAGAACATTACCAAAACATGTATAACATCTTTACCCCTACTCATGTTGGCAAAAAATAAATGATTTGATATGATTTGAAAAAAAAAATTTAATGTCTAAGTAACTATCTGTAAAGTCTGCTCGACAGCGTAAATAACGACTTTGGCTTAGCACTTTCAGTAGCATCAAAATCAAATCAAATTTATTTCTGAACCAAAAAGTTTTACATTAGTTAGTGATTGGATTAACAGGAGTTAAGCAAGTAATGCCTGTGTTAGGAGACTCCACTCTTCCACAGCAGTATACATTTTTTTTATTTTTTTTTTATTACCTTAGAAATAAACAGTATGTGAGTGAGTGTGTGCATCCATCAGGTACTGTAACGTGCAGGAAACAGGACTCGCTGGATACGATATTAATTGCCCCATTGTTTGTAGGACGATACCCCACAGGTTAATCATAGGTAGTCGACTTCGTAATTGCTTTACCACTTTTGACAACATGTCCCGATAAATTGAAACTTCACTTAGTATAAACTAAGTATTTACTTAACTGTTACTTAAGTGGCGTTCAACCTTAGGGTGGTAAAGCAATTACGAGCGCGACTATACTATGAAACCTTAAATAGCTTATCATTATAAAATCGGCTATTCTTATTTGTGGTTACGCTATGTTTTAGGTTAATGCCTTTATTAAAATACTAGCTGCGCCCCGCGGTTTCACCCGCATAAGTATCGATCCCGTGGTAATATCGGGATAAAAAGTATCCTATGTCCTTTCCCGGGACTCAAACTATCTCTATACCAAATTTCACACAAATCGGTTCAGTAGTTTAGGCGTGAAGAAAACACAGACAGACAGAGTTACTTTCGCATTTATAATATATTAGTTTGGATTGAATTTCAGGTATAGCCAAGAACTACTTGACACCGTCAGCGATGAATGTGGTCCTCGGTAATGTTCGCGCCAGTGACAATAAGTCCCAGGTCTTGCAAAACGTCCGTAAAGGTAAAACTAACAATTTTTTCTATAGCTTGTCAATTTATATTATTTTTGCACAGCAAGTGCGAGTCATATAATTTCGTTTTTAAGTCAAATTATAATTTTGACGTCATCTTGGGAGATAATTTCGGCTAAGTAATAACTAATAACAGCCGCACGTGTCGATCGATCATGTTAAGCTACGCTGATCGAGGTTAGTCCGTGGATGGGTGACCATCTTTACATACCAACCCCCTCCGTGCCTCGGAAACCACGATAAGCCGTTGGTCCCGGCTGTCACTCGTGGATTTTTGACAGACGTTACGAGTCGTCAGAAGCCCGAAAGTCTGATAACCAGTCTCACCAACGCGCCCACGTCTTGTCTATTTAGCTGCATCCGCTTAGACTGGAAGCCGATCCCAACATAGTTGGGAAAAGGCTCGACAGACGATGATGTTCTGATGAATTACAAAATGGAAATACTGATAGTTCATAGTTATGTGATATTATTTATTTCAGCCGTAAAAAAAGGACAACTACCACCCGCTGTGTTGGACGACATACTTGAAGAATTGCGCCCTACTGACAATATGTCTGAAGTCATACAGAAAGTGCGCAAAGGTAGGTCTAATTAAATTTAACGTAACAACTTAACTTCTAATAAAAATAAAATATAAATATTTTATTGATCCTCTAAAATCTTATTGACCATCTAATGATGTACGCTTTTTGTAATGAATGAACCTCTAAAAACTTTTTTGGCGTGTAATGATGCATACCTACTTTTTTAAACAGGCTTCATTTAAAGGAAAAAAATCTTTATTTTATATTGATTTGGCAAATAAAGATGTTTTTTTTTTTGCTTTCTGGCCTTTCACGGTCGGTCGAAGTAACTAGGGTACCTCAATCAAACGGGTTAGCTTAGGGAAGAACTGTGACCAACGACGCGCGAGCCAATTTGGTCGCAGTAACTAAACTAAATAGCTAGAGTACCTCGAGCAGGTTCTATTAAATAAATAACACATGAAAACCGCCAAGATCAAGCGTTCCTTCAAATTGTTCTGTAATAGATGGTCATAGCCCATAGAGCATCTAATATAAAATATTTCATTTCAGCGATAGAAAAGAGGAAAATGCCAAACCATGTGATGAATGATTTAGTCGAAAAAATACAACCAACTGACGATAAGGCATATATTATGAGGAACATCCGTCGAGGTTCGTCAAATGCCGTCATTGTCTTTTACAATAGTCTATGATATTTAGAATCTTGATAATCATGCGTTACTGAAGCCGTTTTAGAACAACGATTGTGCAAGTGTGGGAGAAAGATGTAGCCATACTGCGTGGTAATTGCGTAACACACAACTGCAATCCCTTTCATTTTGACAGTTCGACAACATTCATTGCGTTATTTATGTTGTTGAGCAGATAAACTTTTCAAACCTATAAAGCAATGGATTAGGAATGTCTTTCAAAATCCTTCGGATTGTGTTTGAAAGTGTGTTTCGCAATTAATGTGTAGGGCGGATAGCGCCATCTCTTTCTCGAATCGGCACAATTATGGTTTTAACTCCTCATAAAACGGCCCCTGTTCCAGCGGTTGCAAAGGGACAACTGTCACCTGGTGTCCTGAATGATATACTCACGGATGCATATGCTACTGATAATAAATCTACATTCATGAAGAAAGTCCGTAAAGGTTAGTCATATTTTTTTTTTTAATAGATAGTATTGTTAATAAAACACGTATTTATAATTCAAAATTAACCAGTCTCCCATAGTCTGCAAGTAGAAACATGAAATAAAGTTATTTACGCTCTTATAGTCGACCTCATAATTGCTTTTGACAAAAAAAATCTAGTAATTTTAAACTTCACTAAGGTATCTAACCGCCATATTGGTATAAAAGCCTAAATAGACCTTGTCGTTGTATGAGGTGTAAGTGGCATTTAACCTTACGGTGGTAAATCAATTACGAGGTCGACTATACACCAAATAATAACATACACTGCATAATATTCTTAATTTAATATTTTTTATTCGCTGAAAATCAGCGATAGCAAAGCGGCACGTTTCGCCAACTACTATGGAGGATATCATGGCTACTGCACGCAAAGGCGACAAAAAAAGTGACATTTTGAGAGACATTCTCAAAGGTAGGTCAATGAACAGTTTATAACAATATCTAGACTCTTCGAAAGCTGAAATAATTTTAAGAATCATAAAACCTCCATTCGATGACGTCATGGCGGCGTCTGATTTTTACATTTGCTAGATTTTCCTCTCTTTATGAATGTTATTTAACAAAAATTGATGGTCTTGGTTCCTACCGACCAACTCTTAATATCGTAAAATTGCATTAATACCTACAAGGATAGTTTTTATAATTTATAAATAACATTGTGGTGAGCAATCACATACACGACCTTCAATATTATATTAATAGAATCGTAATTAAGTATCCGCAAAGCTAAAGTAAAATACTGATTTCATATGTTTTACAATTCTAGCGACAGAAAAGGGTCAACTTCCGCCCGATTTCATGAACGACCTATTAGACAATGTAAAATCGTCTACCACTAAGTCTGGAGTCTTAAAAAAAGTCCGACAGGGTAAGCATATACAAATAAATATGATAATGCACGCTCGTTCCATCATAGACCTCATCTATCGCTTTCCATCAGGCGTGATCGGGGTCAAGAGCGCGCCCATTTAGCAATAAAAAAGAAGGACTATCGTATATGAGGGAGCACAACTTTATAATCAATTGGGTTCCTAAAGTGATTAACGAATCAACATCTCTTCCAACTTTGAAAAGGCTATTAAAGCTACTTGCAATTTTAACGTGAAAATGTTAATCATAGAAGTGAATAGTTATATTCAAATCAGAAATAAAGTTCTCCTCAAAAGAACTAAGGTGCTGGGATGCGAGAAGCATGGATGAAGCGACGCTCGGAGGAGGCCCTATGTCCAGCAGTGAACGAGTTTTGACTGAAATGATGATAATAACACTGTACCGATTACTAGGTTACCCCTTTTTTGGATAATTATCAAATGAGATAGGCAGTCGGTCTATGTAAAATACTAGCCGCGAACGGTACACAGCTGCATCCGGTTAGACTGGAAGCCGTCTCCAACAAAGTTGGGAAAAAGGCGAGGCAGATGATGATGATGATGAATTGTGATGGTTGTTTAACCCAAGCTTTTAGAGCGATTTTTAATTCTTTGAGACATTCTATGACACTTTTTTTATTCTACAATGTTATTAAATTCTAGAGCTCGAAAAGAAGAAAATGACGCCAGTTGTCATGGATGAAATTTTAGCACCTCCACATCCGCAGCCAAGCAAAGACCAGGAGGAAGCTTTGCGAGTGATCCGTGATGGTAGGTAGAATACAAGCAGTTTGCTATTGAAATAACCTAAAACGATTAAAAAAAAAAACAGACTGCTACAAAAAGTTTTTTTTTGAAGTGAAACTTCTTTACGCACGCTTGACTTGGGGAGTAAGCTGGCGAACGCGTGACGTAAGCGTTACGAAAAGTGTGATCGGGCGAGGCGAACGGGAGTTGAGTGGGGGATACAAGCAAGAGAAAGCAGTGCGCGCGCACATTTTCTTTCTCTCTTCCTCTCATAGCCAAATATGTTTGAAGTTTCACTTCAGTCGTGTGGTCATAAGCACACTCGGTTTTTTTTTTTTGTGACACCAAGGCTGGTCATGACATCAACAATTACGATTCTCAGCAGTGAGGGACTGAGTATGAAGAGAATGTGTTAGATTGTTAAAATCGTGTTCAGCTCTTTATTTTGGTTCTTCACGTGGTCATAATGCTCATGGTTCGAAAAAAAAATTTACTGACGTTAGTTTTTGACGTCTAAAATCCGCCATTTTGATTTATAAAACAAAACCATCCAGCCGTTTGTATGCTTCGAGGGAATAAAGAATCCCACGTACACAGATACATTTTAGTTATGTTTTCCACGCGTATCTGCATTTAACAGAGATACGAGTGAAAAACATAACCCTGTCTTTGTTGTCGCGCAGTCGGGTAAGAAGATGCGTGTGCAAAATCTCTGTATAAGTTTTATGATAATTGCCTACAATCAAAACTTACATAATTATGTCGAGATCACTATAATATTATCACTCACCTTCATAATACAAATGAAAAATATATATTTCAGGGGTAGAAAGAGGTCAACTATCATCCGCTGTAATGGATGAGGTAATTAAAAAAATAACTCCAAAGGCCAGAAAGTCTCAAGTTTTAAAGAAGTTCCGCAAAGGTAAGTTCAAATAAAACCGGAATAAAAGTATGTAACCAATAACACTTATTTCTTTATATTATTTTCATACAGCTTATATTATTGTGACACAATAATATCTTTGTAATTGTAGCCCAGAGTCGGAATCAGCTGATTTACTGAAAGGTCACAATATCTTAGTCAGATTTGCCTATTTAAGTCGTTTTGAGTGAGGCCCTGTACGATGAAATGAAAATCAACGGCGCTGAACACCCCGATATTTTTTTTTTGTTTTTATATTATCTGAAACTTTTTAAATATATTTTTGGTGTTGTCTCATCACTTTCCATCTACTCAGGTATCAAGTTTTCTTGCTGAATAAGCTTGCTGAAAAACCACCGGTGTTGCATACAAGTTCCTTGCACTGTCTTCAACTTTTCGCCATGATATATCTTATCGAAACGTTAATATATTTTAATTTCAGCGGTAACACAGAGACATGTGACACCATCTGCAATGGATCAGGTACTGACCGAGATAGCCAAAGATGATGATAAGCCTACTATCCTCAAAAACCTCCGGCAAGGTAGATATTAAAGAATTTCTACTGATCTCATCGTCATTGTGCAGAAAAAAAATATTTATTCAGTAAATAGGATGTCGGAATCACTTTAACACGACATATTATAAAAAAAAATAAGATAGGTGAGGTCGGAGTTTCCTATCTGACTACTCTGAGAAGAAAGGCCGAAACAAACTCAAAGGTCACAGTTTCTTTTAAAGTCCAGACATAATATTGGTCAGATCATGTGCAGACCATGTAGATTGGTGTCTGAAACGGTCTTTTGAGGAAAGTACCACACAGATTTGAGTGGACCAGTCCAGTCAATGTAAGCATTTGTCAGTAATCGTGTAGCTTAACTCAAAACTTGAGGAGCTCAACGACTCGACGAACAATACCAAAGGCAGGATATTTCGGTAGGCCGCAAAGAGTACTCAAAATTGGCAGACCAATATTTAAAGTAACAGAGAAAGAAAATAAATTATATACACACACATACCACATAGTCTTCGTCTAGTATGATATAACACAGATATAAATGTATATGATAATAACTATGCTTTAATGCCCAATCAACTTTGAACCTTATGCTTCAATGATAAAGTTGAAAATCTATTAAAGAAATTTGACAGATTGTAGTAGCTTGATGTGCTGCGTGTGTACCGTCACGTTTGGGCCGATTATTAAAATAAAACACCCTGTATTTCAGCGGTAGAGAAGGGGCGTCTACCGCCTGATATTCTGGACGAAATACTCGACGATGTGCGACCCGGTGACGATAAGTCCGAGGTCTTATCGAAAATACGTCAAGGTATAATTTATTTATCTGTTAACATCATCCTCCCCTCATCCCAATTTATTTGCACTCCGCACAGCATATCTTATTCTTGGTGCCCTGTCAGTTCACCAAAAATTAATTTACAAATTTTTACTTGACAAACAACGATTGGCAAAAACATGATTTGTCATTTCATCATTATACAACAACAAGTTTGCCAAATAATTCACTTTACAAAATAATCACCACATAAACTTTCGTTTAATAACGTGTTATTTAACAAGCAATTCATTTTTTATTCATTTTATCTCATAAAACAACGTTTGGAATAAAAACGTTTTACATATTGCCTTATCATTAGGCAATTTCCTAAAAATGAAACTCATTCTTTCATCGACTTGCGCTAATAGAAAAAAAGATATTATTTTTAGTGGGCTACCCGGAACCGAACTAGTTAGATTAGGTTAATTATAAAAAAAATAAATGTTAGGTTAGGTTAGGTTAAAACTGTGACCCCTACGCACGAGCCGAGCGAGCGAAGCGAGCGGTGCCGCGGCAGCGGCCGGCGAGTGCCAGAAACGACTAGATTATATAGAAAAAAAAAACTTTTATACAAAATATGGGTGCCAGAAACGACACGAGCCGAGCGAGCGAAGCGAGCGGTGCCGCGGCAGCGGCCGGCGAGTGCCAGAAACGACTAGATTATATAGAAAAAAATACTTGCCTGAAAATTGTTTGACCCAAATGGAGAATACCGTCATTATCACTTTGTGACTGGTGTAGAAAATCTTTACATAGTATAAAACAAAGTCACTCCCGCTGTCTGTAAGCTTAGATCTTTTAAACTACGCAACGGATTTTAATGCAGTCGCTAGTGTATTATAAAATGATATTTTGTATAAACGTTATTTTTCCAAAAGAATCTAAATAAAATGAAAAATGTATATATGATTAAATATCATCCGTAACATTTGTAAAGAGAAGAATTTGCCACATAAATGTTTGTAAAGCGAGTGTTTATAAAATAATACATTTGCGGAATGAGTTGTTTGTGAAATAAATAGTATACGAAACGTTGGTTGTAAACTAAAAATTTGTCAATGGAGTTTTGGTGAAACATTAGTGAACCCTTATTCTTTCATATCTCTATTAGCCGTCATCTTCATAGTCAGCCCCTTTCTAGACTTAACATCTTTCACACCTAGGCAAGTCTCTGTTGAGATTGGCCGCTATGGCCAAAATACGGTCTGCTGGACTATAATATCTTTCACACAACCCACCCATCGTTTCTTTGGCTCTCCCCCACGCGTAGTGCAGTCCATTGTCATCACAGCTTCACCTCACGACATGTTCCTCATTCCTCCGCATCACAGGCCTATGCTATGACAACCGATTTTCACACAACTTCTTTCTTCTCAGTCACCAGCGCCACTTTTAGATTTTATTTTACATATTCGTTTCTAATTCACTATACCTAGCATTAGTCCAAGGATTGGAAGACGTCGTGTCGGTCGTCCGGCGGCGATATTTGGCGGACGACATTGTTGCCATCGCGGGCAAAACCTGGATTAGGCTGGTACAGGAGAGTGGGGATTGCCACAAGAGAATAGAGGTCTATGTCCAGCAATGGGTGCAGTCGAGCTGTGGATGATGATGATAATGATATTAATTATAACATACATATAAAAAACAATTCAATTTTCAGCCTTAAAGAAGAGGGAATTATCGCCAGTAGTCATGGATGACATAGTGGCCAGATTAGAACCTGACAAGAAAAACAAGAAGGCAGAAATCAAGAAGAAGATCCTTAAAGGTAAATACTTGTTCGGTTTTTCATAATTCTTTTTATTCATCTTTGTGTTTTTCAGTCTACGTCCGTAGCTGCCCGTGGCATGACATCGGGCCCTATCAGAGGGGTAATTCTCGTAATTTTAAGAACGTTCATAGTCTGATCTCAATCTCAATCTGTTAAAAATATACCTCTAATTTTCCTAAATTTTTGTCAGTGATTGTCGTTGAGATGAGATTGCGACTAGATTTTAAACGTTTTTACTTACGGGAATTGGCCTTCTGAATATAGCCATTTCATACGACTGTTACAGAATGACAGTTGTGATTTGAATATATAGACCATATAGACAATTTAAGATGGTAGATAATATGTTTTTTTTTTTAATCTACAAATATCTTTGAAATGTTGCCGCCTTAATCTGAGATAGAAGTCTTTTAAACCACTCACAAGTCTTTTAAGATTAGGTATTACTTTTTATAATTTTTATTAATTTATCATATCATCACCTTTGTTAACACAACCAAAAACTAACAGAGATGTACCTACTTATGCTTAATTTAGCGGCAGATAATTTTTATTAATTTATCATATCATCACCTTTGTTAACACAACCAAAAACTAACAGAGATGTACCTACTTATGCTTAATTTAGCGGCAGATAAAAGGAAACTGGCGCCTGGTGCCATGGATGATTTAGACGCCATCGATGTTAAATCGAGTGACAGTATACCTCAAGTTATGACGAAGATCCGCACTGGTAAGTTCAAGTAAACCCCTCAGAATAGCACTAAAATACAGACTCTGACAGACAATGTACCTACTGTCAATGGAAAATATAGAGGGTTATAGTCCGTTCACAGACAATTTACCTTTGACAACAGCAATCCAACAGCAACCTTATCAGAATAAAAATAAAGATCACTGTGATTTGGACAGTGATGCAAAATCAGAGGAACCCAAATAACTGTCAAAGGATTCTATTCTATTTTTAATAAATGGCAAGCAAAGTAGATGACGACTATTCTGCCAATGTCTAAAGTGACCTGGATAAACAAGTGTGCATAAGGAGAAAAAAAGGAGAGAAAAGGTTTTAAGCAAATAAAATTATTTGATTGATTCAGTTGATACAATGTAGATCTTGCTGGATTAGTACGGGAGAGAAAGGACTCGACTGTACAAAGATATTTTGTCGCCTGAATGACATTGACATTGTTATTAAAGAGTGTCACAGAAATTGTGTTGACCAAACAAGATGGCGACGTTAGTTCCGATTTTGGCCACGTACCACAATAACGAAGTTCGACGGGTCACCTCGCTGTATTGCTATCACCACATGACGCTGGCAGAATAGTCGACATCGGCTCAGTTGCCAAAGAAGGAAAAAAAAAATACTTGTAGCGTTGTATGTGTTCAGTGGTGAGGTTGTATGTCGTAGGTTCGAACCCAGACAGGCGCTTTCCTTTGTGTAAATTATTTCATCACCACTGCTCTTAAAACGACGAATTAAAACATCGTGAGGAGATCGGTATATCTAATTGTGTTCTGTTAGAACATAAATGAATACATGTGACATCCACCAACCTGCACTATGCCCGCGTGGTATATTACGGCCCACTCCCTCTCATAAAGAGTAGGCCTGTGTCCCAGCAGTGGGAGCGTCGTAGGCTGATTATGCTATGTTTTTTACTATAGTAGGCATAAATTTAAATTATGAGGTGTTTTGCACCATATTTGCTCACTACTTTAGTGAATTGCATTTCAACAACCACGCTCTTTGAGAAATTCATTTTTGAATAAATTTTGGTTTAGTTAGATTGATATCGCCATGTACAATCAACAAAAGAGATAAGTATGCAGGATCGTCGGATATAGTTGAAGTTTAGTAAGAAACCGATGAATGTTGTCGACGGAAATTTAATTTGATAAATGAGCTGTTTGTTTTCTATTAATAAAATTAAATTTTATTCGATAACATCCATCGGTCTCTTACTAAACTTCAACTATATCCGACGATCCTGCATACTTATCTCTTTTATTGACTGTACATAATTATAGTAGACTTAACAAATGGACCTATTTAGGGATGTAGCCGCAATTAACTCTCATTAATTATTAAGTTACTCGGTATGGTTGTCTCATATTCATCAATAAAATATTATTATTATTACCTATTATTTCCTTTATTTGATTAAATACATATAAATTATATTTTTAAATATTAGAATAAAAACATTTGAAAATATAAAAAATAGTAGCCCACCGGTACCAGGAACAGGGGGTCTACTCCGAAGTGGTAAATTGACTGTATCGTCGTCGTATCGGCCGAGTGTTCGGTCATTTCCTACTACGAGTTCAATCTATTTGGTTCGCTCGGTTTCGATCCGACTGAACTTCATTCTGACACTTGTTGTGTCGTAAACCCTACTCTGAACGAGAAAAGACTGCCCGATAATATGATTTTGATAAGAGTTACATCGTGAAATTAATGTCAAAATACACGACAGCAAAATAGCTACCTTTTGAGTATCGTAATCCTATCGAATTTAATTAATTATTACAATTCTATGTTTGTTACTGTCTGTAATTACATAGTTTATCTAGCTTAGTTTCATTATTAGTTTTCATATTCTAATCCAATAAATAACACTGATTAAAGTAAGGTTGTAAGGCATTTTTTGGAATATGTACTCGTAAGGATATATAATTACGTAACTTGAAAATGTGTTTTTTTGTTTATGTAGATATTGAAATAAATTTGGTCTCAAATGATAGAGCTATGTATAAAACTAATATTCCAATTGGATTTATGTAAATCGGACCACGCATTAGGAAGATATTAAAAGATTTGTGTAAGGAAAATGTACCAACCTACATTTTTTAAGGTTTATGCTCTAGATTTTTTTAAATGTAAACAGCGTGCTTGCTCCACCATTGAACGCACATTTGGGATAGTTAAGGGTTGATGGAGGTGTCTCTTGTCAGCGAGGGAGGTGCACTAGGATGCAGATAGAGCAGGCAGAATAATCGAAGGGTGCGTCCACATCTGGCGAATGTGCCGCGAATGTGCAGCTCGCAAGCCGTTTGCGAGCTGCCCGCGAGCTGCGCGCGTGCATTTTTGTTCGAGCGCCGCTCCTGCGCCGCTCGCGCGCAAATCGCGCGCGACCTATGCGCCGTACGCTCACAGCGCGCGGGCGGCGCGCTAGCGGCTCGCGTCTTCCTTCCGCCCGCGCGCAGTTCGCGCGCGACCTAAGCGCCGTACGCTCACAGCGCGCGGGCGGCGCGCTAGCGGCTCGCGTCTTCCTTCCGCCCGCGCGCGGTTCGCGCGCGACCTAAGCGCCGTACGCTCACAGCGCGCGGGCGGCGCGCTAGCGGCTCGCGTCTTCCTTCCGCCCGCGCGCAGTTCGCGCGCGACCTAAGCGCCGTACGCTCACAGCGCGCGGGCGGCGCGCTAGCGGCTCGCGTCTTCCTTCCGCCCGCGCGCAGTTCGCGCGCGACCTAAGCGCCGTACGCTCACAGCGCGCAGGCGGCGCGCTAGCGGCTCGCGTCTTCCTTCCGCCCGCGCCTCAAGCCGTGCGAGAATTGAGTGCGCGCAGATCGCGCGCCGCGCGCACGCCTTTTTTACCAGCCTTGCAAGAGTTGCGCTAAAGAGACGCACCAAACCATTGCCGTGACTGCACGCGCGCAGCTCGCAAACGGCTCGCGAGCTGCACATTCGCGGCGCATTCGCCAGATGTGGACGCACCCTAACCCTGCTGTGTTTTGCATAATATGTTAACCCAAGATGATTTTGAATCAGAGAACTCCCGGCAGGTGACATATCAGCTTGCTACATTTGCTGATGATTTGTCACGGATGCTTTGAGGAGAGTACAAGGAGAGAGGGAAAGACTGATACAATAATTAGAAAATAAGTAATTAAATGTATTTGTACAATAATAAACCACTAGGACTAATCTTCAATTTATTACAAGTAAAACTAAAAATAATACCTATATAGCATTCAGCGTGGTGCAAATTTCTTCCCACAGTCGACGATTCAGCGTAAGACTGTCGTTGTTCCTCAAGTTGCCTTGAGCAACCAAATCCCGATGAGGAGAGCATCAATTTGTTCCGCTGTCGGTCTGGATAAGGTGACTTGTTCTTGCAGAATGTTTGTCCATTACTTTCATTTCCAAACTTCCGAAACACGAACATGAGAAAACGATAACCCCAAGAGACACTTTATCACGCGTAAAGTGAATATAATTAATGTAGTTTATAGTATATTTAGATTGTTTTTGTAGGTATACACACATCTCATAACTTGACTTTAACACTTTACACCTCAGTCAGCACTTGACGAGAAACGACCGAAATACGATTATCGCTATAGCGATAGCGACAGATGCGATTTGGTTTGAGTTTAAAAGTACTTTTTCTCAATTTTGCAATAATAAAAATTACAATCTATCCCCTTGTTTGTTTACTTGTCATCCTTTGACTTTTATCATTTTTCTTTTTATTTTGACAATCGGCTAAGCAATTTATATGCCAGCTACAAACATATCGTTTTTTCGAGAAATATTACGATATTCTTAGGTCTAAATATTGAATTATAAGCAAAGTTTTATTTTCTTGGTATAAAAAATAATTTTACTCTGTAATTCAACAGTTCAATTATATCGAAATGAGTATTAATGATAAAAAAAAACATATCGATAAAACGTTCACCTCTGGCACTACTTTTCGTTCGGTCCGACACTCTTTTCGAATATTGACTATGGTCCCGACCGAGCTAAGCCAATCCGAACCATCTTCGTAGTAGGACAACAATATTCGGTTCGGCCGTGTGTCGGGTCATTCCGATCATCGTATGTGTCACTTCGGAGTAGACCCCCAGGGTCCAAGCTACCGGCGGCGGTCAGGGCTCATTATTATCTATTATTATTATGTTCCTGTCATTATCAAAAACCACACATATGTGCGTCATATGCATTCCTGGTGTTTCCTGCAAACAGTTGTAGCTCTATGATGAAATTATATCCCCTTTTATTTATCTCATAAAGAAAATTACGATAACCTAGCAGCTCGAGTTAAATATGGCCAGTAATTATAACAAATACAGACTTCGAAGCTTGATCTTCATTATAATGTTACATTAATTTCGTAATTAAATTTTTGTCACAACATGGAAAGGTTATGAAACATTAAACAGTAAACAGGAAAATGGGACATGAGTACCCAACACACACACACACATACATTATATTAGACGAGTACCTATGTCCTGTAACGTAGGTAAACATGTTTATTTTAAACTTAATTATCTTTTTCATACGCATGCGTTAATACCAACATGTTTTACTGATGTCTTCTACTGCAAACTTGGAAATTTTTACTAAGAATTTCGCTTTTCCCTTACACTTCTGTTTTGAATTTTTTCTACCCTAGTGTTATAACCTTGCCTGCTTGTGCTTTTTGTACAGACGCCAGCACATCAAGCTACTACAATCTGTCAAATTTCTTTAATAGATTTTCAACTTTATCGCTGAAGTATTAGGTTCAAAGTTGATTGGGAAAATTTGCTAGTTTCGGGTAGCTTGATGTGCTGGCGTCTTGTACCTAAATTTCCGACGCTATGTGGTAGCTATCGCAGTCTTAGAAAACCATAACTTAAGCCGACTTGTCCCTAAGTAAGCAGAATCGTTTTCATTTCATGTTCATTCATTTAAAACGGGCTTATGAACTGTATAAGCTTGTTTTAAATAATGCATTAGTC
The DNA here is from genome assembly GCA_945859645.1 of Amphipoea oculea. Taxonomy (NCBI): domain Eukaryota; kingdom Metazoa; phylum Arthropoda; class Insecta; order Lepidoptera; family Noctuidae; genus Amphipoea; species Amphipoea oculea. Next base: position 6,568,070 of record OX243868.1, read on the forward strand.
ATTAGGAGCACTTAGGTATATGTACGTAATTGTTGCTTTTATCATATATTTTTGGACCCATTCTATGCATGCCTCTGGTGTACCTACCGTGTGTCTTTTAGTCTGTGCTAAATAAATGTATTTTCTTTCTTTCTTTCTATATATACATAATTATGTAAATTTTGATTGCAGCTTTAGCAAAGAAGCACGTTGTGACACCTGCCCTTGCAGACGAAGTAGTCGCCGAAGCTCGCGCTGCTAAAAATAAGTCTAAAGTCATTCGGAATGTCCGTCAACGTAATGTGATAAAAAAGTATTTATGTAGTACATATGTAGAACATAATAATGTGAATATAAGCATTTAGTCCCTCTATAGCGGGGTAATTACGTAACAAACATAAAATGGCAATCGATCGCAATAGCTTTCATTTTGACAGTTCAGGCACGTTCATTAAGTTATTTACGTTGTTGAGCAGACAATTTTTACAAACCTATGAAGCAATGGATGTCAAAATCAAATGCATTGCTATCGATTGCCATTTTACGAGTATGTGTGTTACGCAATTACGCGGGTTAAAGAATTTATCATACAGAAGACCTCATTTACTGACAGGTATACAAGGTTAAATTAAATTGATAAATTACTCTGACTGTATACTTCATAAATTGAACATTTTAGGGGTCGATAAGGGAGAACTGCCACCAGTACTCCTGGATGAACTACTTGCCAACCCTGATGACAAAAAGTCAAAAATCATTAAGAAGTTTACTAAAGGTAAAACTATTAAAAATCATACAAACTGGTACTAGAGCCTGAACAGTACTGGTAATTATTATTTCACTTTAGCAGTTTAGTTTTCACTATAAGGAAAGCACGCTAAACCGTTAGACCCGGCTGTCATTCGAAGATCTTCGACAGTCGTTACGGGTTAGTCAGAAACCCAAAAGTCTGACAACCAGTCTTACCAAGGGATATCGTGTTACCCAGTAACTGGATTGTGGAGGTCAGATAGGCAGTCGCTCCATGTAAAATACTGGTATTCTGCTGCATCAGGATAGACTTAATGCTGATCCCAAAATAACTGAGAACGGTCTAGGTGTTTTTTTTTTTAAGAAAAGTAGGTACACTTTGGAGTAGGTACCACAATAAAAGATAGACTTTTTATTCCTGCCACAATAAATAATTGAATGAAAGTTGCTTAGCCGAGACTACGCAAATAAGTGGTCGTTCTCATGGCATATCGACTTTAGAAAAAGTTCGGATTTTCTAGGATACCTGCTCTGTCACGCTGTGTGATTTTATTAGCCATTGATATCCCACTGCTGGACAAAGGCCTCCCTACTCTCTTTCCACCTCTCTCTGTACAGAGCCGCCAGGGACCTATGTTTTATAAAGGAGTCCAGCTCATCCCGCCATCTCCGTCTAGACCTGCCGCGATGTCATTTGCCATTAAGTGTAAAGCTGAACTTCTATCTACAACTGGATGTATTAAACGTTGGGCTAAAGTCCCCAATTTGACATCACTCTAAAAACCAATAGGAGTCATGGAAAACAAAATAACACCCCGGAAAAGCTATGCGTTGCTGCGTCAATCGAAAGGAGTTTTATAAAAATGTTGCCGTCATTTTAGTTATAAATTGTGGTGTCTTACGACTTCCACATGGAAGAAGTCGCGGGCAGCAGCTAGTCTTCTTCGTATCGCTGGAACGACAGTTATTTAAATTTTGTACGCCCAAAACTTCGCCGTTTCCACGGCGTCGTCAGTGGCAGCGCACAGGTCACTTTGGGTGCATATTTTGGGGCACAGAGAGCAGGACAGGAGGTGGAACATAGTAACTCAGCTCCACATCCACACCCTGCTGCCTTGGAGGTAGCCCCACTTACGAGGTTCGACTAACACCTTCCCACTTGGGTTCGGTTCAGGGACTTCCAAGTGGACCATGGAAGGTTACACCCTGCAGGAAGATACTCGTTTGGTGCATTAGTATTTAATGAATATCATAGACACCTTATTGCTTTCTATTCAGCAACTAACATAATCCCAATTTCAGCTGTAAACAAGAAGACGTTGCCAACCAGTGTCTTGGATAACATAAAGAATAATTTAGACCCTCCTGATTATAAGGCTGATGCCGTAAAGAAAATTCGTAAAGGTAAGTCGAAAAACAGGTCTAACAGAGTTTTAGTTTGAACTTATCTCAAAAATTGTCTAAGCCTTACTGTATTACGCGTAAGTAGCAATAATGGTCGTAAGATTGATCGCAACGAGCTCCCTGATAAGGGGGACCGATAACCTAATGATAGTCGTAAGAAGCCGCTGGATGCGGGGAGAGCGTGACAAGTCGTTACTATTAAGGAAGACTCAAACGACGACGAGAGAAAGACAGAAAAACGAAAGGCGTCCACTGCTAGACATATCCAGCACTGGACGTCGTGGACGTCTTTCGACTAAAATGATGATGATGAGCAACGTACATTTTAATAACAAACATTTGAATCACGTAACTTTTAAGAATGTTACTTCTAGCGGTCGAGGATGGTCAACTATCACCCGCTGTCTTGGACGATGTACTCGACAACATACGTCCTACTGACGCTAACTCTAAAGTCTTGAAAAAGGTTCGTAAAGGTAAGTCCGAAAAATTCTTCAGAACTGCAATGATCTACTAAATTAGAATACATTGTAATATGCGTAATTACTGATGACCGTTACAAAGACGGAGATATAATTTACTGTCATTAAAGTCGCACTGAAAATAATTCTCTAGAAATTATAATTAAAATCCATTCTTACAATGGTATTCATACAGTGAGTACGAGCAGTGGTGGCCCAGTGGTAACGGCCGCGACTTACGAATTGTAGTTCTTAGGTTCGAACCCAGACAGGTGCTTTAGTTTGTGTAAATTATTTCATTACCACTGCACTGCTCTTAAAACGGTGAAGGAAAACATCGTGAGGAAACCGGCATGTCTAGAACCAAAAATTCGAAGACATATGACATGTGACATCTACCAACGCACTGGGCCCGCGTGGTGGATTACGCCTACTCCCTCTCATAAAGAGAAGGTCGGTGCCCCAGCAATGGGAACATTATAGGCTGATTATGCACTAATTGAGAGCACAAAATGTTTTTTGCAGCGATAGCAAAGAGACACGTGTCGCCATCCGTCATTGAAGAAGTGATCGCCAATGCACGCGCTGGTGAACATACGTCGTCAGTCTTGAAGAGTGTTCGCAAAGGTAATGAATAGAGGAAATAAGTTTAGAATAACGAATAGAAATCGATTTAATTTCAGCCTTCAATCATAATAGGGCGACACACTGATTCCGTCCCATTATGAATCTGGAGTGGAGACCACGTATCGGCAAGCGCAAGGGCGGTTTCGCACTACGTCCGATCCGAATCCGAGAAATGCCGGTCCGAAGTAATCGTAGTCCTATTTATATGAGGGGTTGCGCACTACATCCGAAATCTATCTGTCAGAATTTAGAACAATATCCAATTCGGATTGATTTCTCGAATTTGGATCGGATTCGGATCGGTCGTAGTGCGAAACCGCTCTAAGAAAGTGTCTCGGACAGACTAGATGCGGAAGACGGAGGACAGGGTATTGTGGCGCAGCCTGGGGGAAGTATATACCCATCAGTGGATTGCGATAGGCTGAGCCGACTTATTGAAAGTTTGAGACCCATAAAATCATTTTCTATTTATTTTTCTTCTATAACACCTATATTTATTACAGCTGTTAACAAGGGACAACTACCACCCGATGTCATGGATGAAATAAAGGCCAAAGTCACCCCAGCTGACAATAGATCGGAAGTCGTAAAGAAGGTTCGAGAAGGTAAAGCAGTATTCTATTTTACGAATAATATTACAGCTGATACTGAAAGGGATGGTCCAATAGTGACATATAACCCTGCATATGCTTCGTATGAACGTGGATCCGCGAGACACAATGGCTTTTTAATTGTTTCTATAATTACGGCATTCAACCGGATAATGGTTTTATCAGACAATTGTCATAACCTAGTCTGGGTAATGAATTAGTGATCTTACTCCCTAAATCGCCTTAGGGAAAAGGAAGAACCATCAATTAGAATTGGAACTAAACGAAACTATAGACCGATCGCTTAAGTGAGACGTTGCCTGAGGTAGCTGCGCGGTGCGGAGGGGGTGATAGTTGTTACAAGTTGACACACCCCTCCCGCACCACGCTGCTACCTCAGGCAACGTCTCAGTTAAGCGGTCGGCCTATAGAGAGGGATTTGATATCGATATTGGAGTGTGTTAGCTGATACATGGCAAATATTTTGATTTAATGTTTTGTGTTTGTAACGTTAATTACTTATCGTTGTATGGAATCAAGTTCTAACTGAACAGACATCCGTGCTGCTGGGGAGTTTCTTGCGCCACTTTTTCTCAGCTAAAGCACTAGGGAGAAGTTTTGGGGGACTATTATGTAATGTTGACATTCAAAAAGTTCTGATTATTAGCCTAATTTGAATAAATTACTTTTTTTCAACCTTATACATAGTAAATAAGGCACTTTACTACAGGTTAAACGAATACGTTGTTGTTAATTACTATAATTACAGCGATAGAAAAGAGGAAGATGTCGCATTCAGTCAAGGAAGACATAATGTTAAAACTAGAATCAACTGACCGTAACGAAGAAGCTATAAAAAACGTCCGAAAAGGTGAGACCATGAACAAGTTATATTGAAAGTAGAACAAAAAGAAGATCCCGAAGATTAGTATCGATGCATAATCGATACTAATCTACAAGCTGACAGGGACATCGACTTGCAACATGTTATTCTGTAAGTATTCAGTACATAATTCTGAATACCTCTTTTTTTTGGTGGGAAATTATCAAATATCTTCTCCCGCTCTGTCAGACTTTTACTGTTTAAACCCACCCGTGTTCCTTCAGTTGCCTGTGCCAGGGGCCACGGTATCAACAACCCGCGATCCTGGCAGATTCTGAACACCTCTGCGATAAGAATTTTCGGCAGATATTAAAAAAAAAATTTTTGCTCTTTCATACATTTTGACCGCGTAGGTTTTATCTTCATTTGCACTTTTCTATGAAACAACCGAATGCGCTTCGATGTCCTTTCCACCCTGTATACTAATAGGTACAGGTAACAAATCTGAAAAGTTTGTTTATTCTTTTGTTTATTTGTTTGAACGCGCTAATCTCTGAACTACCAGTCGAATTTGATAAAATCTTTTTGCATTTAATATTCTTTAGGAAGGCTATTTACCGTCTAACTAGGACTCTAAGAAGCAGAGCAAAAGCAAAAAACTTTAGAAAGAACGCTAAGCGAAAACAAAGTGATACCGCGGGCAATGCGAAGCGATAATAATAATAGTTTATTATACAAAGAAAAAAACACACAAAAAATTAGACATACATACAATAAACATGATTGTACAAGCAGTGGGCAGAGGCAAGTTGAACTGCAGGCTTGACCTGAACTAAGTAAAAGGATACTTGTATCTCAAGAGCCAGAACGACAGATGCGACAGGGTGGGTCGGGTGAACAAAAAATTTAGAAGACGAAGAAGCTAGTTTTAGATAAGACCAACGCATACTTTTCTTTTACGACAATAGGGAAGCCTAGGGTTTGTTCGCTCTTCTACCTGGGAATATACTACTGAGTAAATTATATTAATTTCAGCGGTAGAAAGTGGCCATCTGGCGCCCGCAGTCTTGGAACAAATATTAGCCGATGTCCAGACCGATGACACTAACACGACTGTTATGAAGAAGATCCAACAAGGTACGTCGAACAAAATCTTAGAATGTACCTTTTAGAATGTATGAAGATGATTGAGCAAAAAATCTGTAAAATTATAGCATTTTTTGTTTTTCGTGTTTTCACGTCTTGCGCACTATGCTACGGCGTAGCTCGCTTTATGCTACGGCGTAGCTCGCTCTATTCTAAGATTGCGTAGCATCTACTGATTGCTTTAGAAGGCTTTCATAGTGTGATCTATTCTAGTCTATCAATTATTAGTGTAGTACAAAGCTTGTTAAAGAAATAAACTACTTTGTATTTATTGTGTTTTATAAAATAATATTACTGATTTTGGCAAGCATATTTTTTTTTAAATAAGGTCTTAACTATATTTAATTTATAAGACCATAATGTTCAATCTATTCTACCCAACTGCGACGAAAGGAGGGTTATATTTTTTTACAAACAAGGTGACTAAATACTCTTTTTTACTTACAGCTGTAGAAAAGCAGCACGTGACACCACATGCCAAGGCAGAAGTACTTAGGAAAGTAGATAAAAGTGACAGGAAATCAGAAGTCATTAGAAATGTCCGCCAAGGTAGATACTCTCGATTCGTATGAGTAGTGTATGTTCATTTTGATGTTGCCTTAATTTGGCCATCCAAAACCAGTTTTATTTTTAGCTTGTGTTATTGCCTTCAGAACCAATTTTTTCTTATTTATATCAAGGTGAACTAGTCGAGAATTTGCCTCAAGGCTCATATTGTTGTTTAAAGATCTTTTGGCGCGTCGGAACTAACGTGGGTCATCATGTTTTTGCGAAACAATTTCACAAATATTTACCAAGAAATCACCAACAAGGATTTTTTGGCGCTTGAATGACATTGAAAGGGGGGCGCTGTCAATGTCATTCAAGCGCCAAAAAATCCTTGTAGTCTAGTCCTCTACTTACTATTTTATAGAAAATCCTGGTAGTGTGTCAAAGTGTACTAAGTGTACTCATGGTTACTTTTCAAAGACCAGCCAAATTTAAGGGTGTAGTACAGACCATCAAGCTGAACAATTTGGTCCATGGGACCAATATCGTAATCGCGAATAAAATTCAGCCGTCACATACGTTTAAGTCGAGTAGGTATTGAAGTTTTTTATGGGACAGGTGATAAATGTTACCATGGATTCAAATAAATAGCTGTTCCATACATTTTGACCGCGTTGGTTTTGCCCTTTTGTACGACTGTAGTTTTTTTTTTAATAACCGATGAAAAAATTCTGCGCCTTGATTGCAATTGTTTAGAATCGTTTGCTGAATACATGGTTACAGGTAGCGCATCGATGATCCTGCCATATACCACCCTGTATTATATACCTTATAAGTTATAATTTGTTTAAGGGCTGATTTTTCAATCATCTGATAAGTTTATTAGAGGAATAATTTTGAAATTTTGACTCATACAAAAACTGTGAAACGTCAATTTTATTCCTCGAATAAAAGTTATCTGGCGATACAAAAATTAGCCCTAAAAATATTTTAAAAAATATTTCAGCGGTGGATGACGGAAAACTACCGCCAACTGTATTGGACGAAATACTTGACGATGTACAGCCTAGTGACAATAAGGCTGCTACCGCGAAGAAAGTTCGCAAAGGTAATGACCAATACATTACTACATTACATTACTATGACGAAACAATAGATAATTAATTGTGTCTAGCGGAGCGTGACAGATTAACCGCAAATAAAAGGCATTTTATTTTTTTATGTTTTTTTTAATTGGATAATGTATGTGTGTGTGTGTATTTATCAACGTTTTTTTAACAATTTAAATTAAAAAACTTGGTAAAAGTACCAAGATTTTTTGTATGTTTTTCTTATTGTATAATAATTGATTAAAACAAATTCCAGCGTTGCAAAAGAAGTTGTTGCCACCCCACGTCATGGAAAAAATAATAGATGATATAAAACCTAGTGCTAATAAAGAAAAAGGGATGGAGAATTTACGTAAAGGTAAGTTGACGAAGTAACAGAATCGAAGGTTTAAAAAAAACCGCACGAACAACGCACTATGAACAACAATATGCTCGAGAAGTTTTCGTTGATAAATGAATGAAATTACAACTGAAATAAAGTTGAAAATAGTATAATTAATAAGCCAAAACGCGTTAAAAGGAATTGCCTGCGTACCATTTAAGACACTATTGTAGTTGTGACTTAGTTTATTATTTTTTCAATGAAAACTGCTCGAGATTTTTGCCGCGTATTACGTACGTTAGTATCTAGTATCAAAATCAAAATATTTTATTTCACATAAACCGACATGGGCACTTATGAAACGTCAGAAGCTAGGTGCATGATTCCAATTGGTCGTTTCCTATGGAGAAGAACCGGCAAGAAACTCCACGGTTACTCTTTTAAAAATAATTGGCTTTTACAATGTTTTCAAATTACAGTAGGTATTGGAGGACAGTGTAGGCTTGTCAACAAGTACCAGGTACTTGATAAAATATAAAATGGTCTACAGATCTAAAGTCTACAAGGCCTACAAAGTCCTCACATTTACAAAACAAGAATCTATCAAAAGGATAAATAAAAAATAAAATTTAAAACCTATTACTTAAAACCAAGTGATATGATTGCCATTACAACCACTAAAAAAGGGGTGAAAAATTATAATTATCTGTATACAATGTCAAATAATATAATGTCGAATAAAAAGATAAGTATATCAAAGAAGTATGTAAAAAAAAAACATCGTCGTACAATAATAAAAATAGCATAGTAGTAAGCAGATTTTGCTAATACAATAATAATAATAATAATAATAATCCATCAGCAACTTGCTCTGAAATACAGCCTTGTGGAATCGGAGGTGCCGTACTACAGGTATGTGCCCGACCCAGTTCTCGAAAATGGAAATATCACATTGTACTGGGATCGATCCATCATCACTGACAGGACTATTGTTGCCAATAAGCCTGATATAGTGGTGATGGATCGATTAGAGCGGCGCGCAATGATTGTTGACATAACCGTCCCGCATGATGAGAACCTCGTGAAAGCCGAGAAAGATAAACAAATAAAGTATCTTGACTTGGCTCGCGAGGTTGTCGACATGTGGGATGTTGACTCAGCAATCATTGTGCCGATAGTCGTCACAGCCAATGGATTGATTGCCAAGAGCCTCGACCAACACCTGAGGAGGCTCACGTTGGGCAGCTGGATCAAGGGCTTGATTCAGAAAGCGGTACTTCTGGACACGGCTCGCATTGTCAGGAGGTTCCTCTCTCTGGAGCCCTGACCGGTAGCTTGGACCCTGTTCCCGATACCGGTGGGCTACTATTTTTTATATTTTTAAATGTTTTTATATATTTTTTATACTAATATTTAAAAATATAATTTATATGTATATAGTTAAATAAAGGAAATAATAATAAATTTATTTCAGAAAAACACATTTAAGGTTCACAAAAACAATGTTCCAAGTAAAAATGAGCATTACAGAAAAAAGTGTATCGTTGGTGCCTGTACTAATGAAAGAAAATCATTGTATCACAGACACCAGCGCCTTCCAAGACAGGTTACATAATAAAATTAAAATTCGAACGTGTAATAAACAATGCTTATACTTAACATTAATTTCAGCGGTAGAAGAGGGGAAAATATCGCCCGAGGTTATGGAACAAATAGACGCCAGTGTACGTCCCGGTGACAACCAGTCACAAGTCAAGAAGAAGATCCGGAAAGGTAAACGACTTGTGAAGAAGTTAAGTACCGGCGCGCGTTCCCACTTACACGCACGAATCAGCATGTTTCTGTGGCTTTATCTCTTTCTGTCATTTCGAGGCGTCATTCGCTAGAGCGAGAAGTCCACTCGCAAGCATTCGCAATTAAAGCGCGTTTAAGTGCGGATGGACATTTCGTTTTCACGTATGACGCCACTAAACGACAGAAAGAGATAGAAATATAAGCATTTCTGTGATTGTGTGTCATTTCACGTAAGGTTAAGGTTGATTTTTATTTGTTGATTACAGCGGTACAGAAGAGGTATGTGACGCCGTCCGTTGCGAAGCTTACCCTCAAAGATATAGAGAAGGGAGAAAATAAGTCTGCTGTCATGAAAAATGTCCGCAATGGTTCGTTTACTTTATTTATAGCTACTTAAGAAATAACCAGTACAGTTAACCTACCCAGCCATAAATATGACTCATCAAGGTTTAGAACAAAATCAGTTTGTAAACTTTGTCTTTCAGCCCGGGTAATTTCTCCTAAAGACAACTTGAATTAACTACAAAAGCTTCTTACTTCACTTTCGAGTTATGGCAAATATGGCAACATTATAACAACGACTTTTTATCATAATTTTGTTTATAGCTATAGCCAAGGGAAAACTACCACCCGAAGTTTTAGATGATATTAATGCTGAAATTGAGCCTGACGACACTAAATCTCAGGTCACCGGGAAGGTCCGTAAAGGTAAGAAAAAGTTAAATATATAACATTAAAAAAAAATCTGTGGTCTTACCGTTCTTAGAATAAAACCTGTTCAGTTGGAGATTCATAGATGATCCACAAAATATGCGACACTTAAGGTCGTGTCTTGCGTGTCCTATTGTCTGCACGTTACAAGGAACTGATGAACGCTACTGTTAGTAGTAAACTCGTACCCGAATTCAGGGCCGACGTGCAATCTAAATAGAGTTTATTTAGATTGCTATCAACACGCTAAGAAGAAGGAAACCGTTCTTATATTTACTTTACGACAGTGGTTTAATTAGCCGTTTAGTTAACCGCCTAGCCTTTTAACTAAACGGCGGCCGTGCAACTAACGGCCTGAATGATATTCAATTATAGTTTAGGTTGGAAGTCTGTAACCAATCACGCGCGAGCCGAATTGGTCGCAGTAACTAAGCCAGGGCACCCCGACCAAATGGGCTAGGTTAGGTTAGAATTAGAACTGTGATCAACCGCGTGCGAGCCGAGAGAGCGAAGCGAGGCGAGCACTAATTCCACAGACCAGGTGGTTAACTAAACGGCTAATTTAACCAGTTGGCTGCAACATATATATTGTACTAGGTTTATATTTGGTTAATTGGTATACCTAATATATTAATTTCAGCTGTCGAAAAGAGAAAAAAGACACCGAAAGAAATAGATGAACTAGTCGACGATCTGCGACCTACTAACAAGAAGTCTGAAGTCTTGAAGGATATTCGTAAAGGTATACTTAAAACTCTTGATTTAATTAAAAAAACTATAATCTGTGGTATAATAGATAATAATTTACATTTGAAATCATTGTAACCTACTGTGAAACTAATCGTTGATAATATTGCAGCGGTACGCAAGGGACAAATTTCGCCCGCTGTCGTAGATGATGTACTTGCTAACGTACAACCTGACGAGCATAAGTCAGTTATTTTGATGAAGGTCCAACAAGGTCGGTTAAAGAAAAACATAATATGTTACAGCCATACGACGTTGCAACTTTTCTTCTTCTTCATTCATACTACAAACACCTTACTAATAAACGTTGTATAGCGGTAATTTTAAGAACGTTCACAGTCTGATCTCATTGTCAATATGTCAAATATACCTCTAGGTTCCCTACATTTTGACAAGTTTTTGACTTTTGTTTGTTGCCGAGATGAGACTGCGACTAGATTTTGAACGTTTTAAATTACGAGAATTGGCCTTCTGATATAATACGTTTATTAGTAAGGGGGTTAGTGTGAAAGACGATATTAATGGAAAACAAGTGAACTATAGCATGACAGCTTACAGTTGAGAATGAAGGGAAACATTACTGTTCCCAAGTAAAATGGGACCTGTAGGCCTAGCAAGAACGCGCGAAGTAAACATTACTTATTTTCGGACGATTTTAACATAGAATAATTATACTTGTGTCGCACATTATAATTATTTACTATGTTTTATTCATATCTATGTGTGATAAATGATAACAGAGGGTGTCGGAAAAATTAAAAAAAAATGCTGAAGTATAGTTGTATTCTCGATTCACAAGCAACGGACTATTCTTGACATCAAGCATGTTGTTAATTACAGCGATAGCTAAAAGGCACGTGATACCGTCGAACGCGGAGAAAGTAATTGCTGATGCTAGCACTGGTGACACTAAAGAAGAAATCCTTGGAAAAATCCGTAAAGGTAAGCCGAAAAATATGATGACACTATAAAACGTTAGTTTGATTGAATTAGTTGGCAAAACTTCACAGACATAATGTACCTATATAGGTAACTTAGAAATATCATCATATTTGTAACTGAATAATCTTGGTTTTAATATTACTGCCTTTATTTTAGCGGTTAACAATAAACAGCTTCCCCCCAGTGTTGAGGAAGATATACTTGCCGATGTTCAGCCTGATGACGAAAAGGAAATTGTCATGAAGAAAGTAATAAAAGGTAAGCCAAGACCTCCCATCAACATAATGTCCAGAAACAAAGTGTATAAGACAAAGTCAGATTTAAATAATATAAAAAATAATATTACAGCAATAAACAAGAGAAAAATACCTGAAAATGTTATGAAGAATGTAGTTGCTAAAGCAGAGCCCGATCGTAAGAAAGAAGCCTTGGAGAATTTACGTGCAGGTAAACGAACCTAAATCCTTCTGATTTCATATATTACTTTTTTAATGGCATCTGGACGTTAATATGGCACATCGAATTTTAACAAGAAAATTTCACACTAGTACATTCCATTTACAGTTATTTTAACCTCTGACAGCAACAACCTAAAGGCAACCTTATGGTGACAAGAATAGAAATCATTATGATTTTGACAGACTTGTCAAGTGCAGCAACCCAAGAGCAACCTTATTAAAATGAGAATAAAGATCACTGTGGTTTGGACAGTGATCCAAAATCAAAAGTAAAATAACTGGGAAAAGCCTGTGTGATGGTCAAAGACGCTGTACAAAGCCGACTATTTTCTAAAGATCAACGATAATGATGGTGAAGATGGTGCTGTGGTTAATGTAAACTAATGCCCAAATTCAACCCGCATAAAACCGTATTTTGATATTCCAGCGGTGGATAAAGGAGAATTGACACCTGCAGTACTGGAGGATGTAATGCATGATGTAAATCCGGGAGACACAAAGTCTGCAATTATGAAGAAGATTAGTAAATGTAAGTCAATGCATTTTACATAACTATACTCAGAATTATCGTCTTGCTAAAGTTTCACCACATACCTGACGTATGCAGCAGTAATTTCAATAATTATATGCATATGAAATGCAAGATCTAAGAGATTTAGGTGATACAAAATTGATTTTGACTATTAAGAAATTATATGGACTATCTGAGAGGGTAAACTTTGCATCTGACGCCGAGAACTCAATACTTTCGACAAAAGACTGAAGAAGACGTATGACGTGATATATTATTCTTATATTTTATGTGCTTTGATGGCCCAACACAGTTGGGAAAAGGCTAGGCAGATGATGATGGTGGCATTTGATATTCCAGCAATTGCTAAGAGGCAAGTAACGACGTCTACTGCGGAAAAAGTACTGACTGATGTAGACAAAAGTAAGGATAAGGAAGAAGTCATGGCGAAAGTCAAAAAAGGTAAGTAGATATACATAGACCCATTTGGTAAGATTAGTGACTAAAGCGGAGTTTACGCTGCACAAAATGAGTTGGCGAAATTACGCTGCACATTGTTCCCACGCAAAATGAGTCAAATTAAAATCAAAGAGTAATATAGGTAATTTCGTGACACATTTTCAGTGACGCAAACTATGTTGGCTTACAAACAGCACCATTATTTTATAAGGAAACTACTAATATTAAAATTGCAACAAATGGTTATTATTTCACATCAATCATCAATTTAATATAATATAATACAAAATTATAATTTTAGCCGTTCAAAAAGGACAACTGCCGCCCTCCGTCCTAGCTGAAGTCGAAGACAATGTAAAGATCAGTGACAGAAAGTCTGAAGTTATAAAGAAGGTCCATAAAGGTAAATTCTATTACAGTTCATGCAATTCACGAGCGCGCGTCAATTGACTCTTTTGTGATTGTTATAAGGTATAAACTACAATGAATGACACACGTTCATGAAATGTAATAACTATACACCTTCATTTTACAAAGTTAAATTGGTTCTCATTTTCACTTTGGTACCTCTGGAACCTACTGCTTAAAAACTACATAATTCCCTATTCTCGTTCAATGCTCATCAAACGATTAAAGAAATATGTAAACATACGATAATTATAATTACAGCGATAGAAAAGAAGACAGTGTCGCCAGTTGTCGTAGCTAATGTAACCGAAGATACTTCGGCAAAAACTGAAAGGGCTAAAATCATGAAGAAAATGCGTTCAGGTCAGCTTTATGACATTCTTATTAGCGTATCGATGGCAAAAAGTTCAAACATCTTTGGCCCAAAATTCAGCTGAGTGAACTCCGCTCACTGACGCAGTCATAAGATCATCCAGTTCACAGGTGACAGGGAATGCGGCGTAGGATGGAAGGTGGGCCATTGTCTGTAGGGAGGTGCCGCATACGCACTTGAGATCCAAGCCATCCGTGATCCCCTATTTGTGAAGATTGTCTTTGCTCCGGCCGACTTGTGTTTGAAGTCTATTTAAATATTTTAAGACTAGACTATAAAGCCCCGTATTCATTAGGCAAAATTTGTTGCGAAACACTGTTACGATGTGTCGACGTGTTTATCACCAAGTTTACCGTAAACACTGTTTCCGAAACATGGCCGTCAACAATTGTCAGTTGTTGCTAAGATGTCGCCCGAGGAGGTAGTGATGCTCTATGCTGCTTACATAATAATTGATAAGAGTGCTACTAGAAAATAAAAGGCGAAAAGCTGGTGGATTCGGAATTATCTCTTAAATAAAAGTTACTTACTTCATGACCTTCGTGAATTTGATGGGTCTTTTCAGAATTTCATCAGAATGTCAACATCTGTTTTTTGCCTATAAACAAGATGTTTCGGCTTGCTCCCCGTTCGATCGGGGAGCACGGAAACAATATTTCGTCACATTTGTTTATCGACTGTTTATATACCTACTGGTAGGGGAGCCCAGAGGGTTTTTTAGCAAGCATATTCAGGGCGAGAAGTTGATAGCTGAGTAGGTCTGGCATGAGGAGAGAACACCGAAAATATATTTAAAAAGTTTCTGATAGGAGACCCCTGGTCAGGAGATCACTTTCAGATTTCAAAAAAGGGCCGAAATTAAAGTGATCTTCAGAGGCGTTGGTTTTGGCATGATCGGGTCTGGCCTAACCCATAATGACTTAAATAGGCAAATCTGACGGAGAAATTGTGGGCTTTCCCCAAATCTGACGACTTTGAAAACTCAGATTTGGGCCATTTCTAAAAGGATATTCAGGGCGAATGAAAGTTATTCTGTGCAATAGTGTTACATGTCCTGATAGTGAATATACAGGGTGTCCCAAAACTCAACGTCAAGCCGAAACGGGGTGACAGGATTGATCATAACCATCACGAGAAAAATCTGAAAAAAAATCTATCCCATGCAGTTTAAAAATTATGGGCATTTTAAGAAAAACCTAGAAATTTGATCAAACTGTACCATTTTTCGGTTATTGTGGTTATTCTTTTTTATTTTTGTTCATTTGAACTTTGGAAACGTAATCCTAAATAACATTTCTAGAATCCCAATAAAAAATAATGACACAATTGCCTCAAGTTTCCGAGAATTGAGACTATTTGTTAAACTACGAATTTAAAATTTTCAAGATTCGTCGACTTTGACAGGCCCTCCTATAAAAAAAATGTACTAGAGTGCCTTGGCAAGTGGCATTAAAAGTTGGCGCATTTAATCAGAATTCTAAAATGGTACAATACTTGTTAGTTCCATACAATAGAAAAGAGTAAAAAAAATAAAACCTCAAGTAACCCGATTTTTGCTATCTCATTTTACTCAGTTAAAATGTTTTTAATTCACACAAGCTCTAGGTAGGTTCTTAATTTTAAGACAAAATGATGAGAGAGATGGATAATGGGTATGTTCGCCATGAGTGAGCGAGACAGATAGTGACGCCACTTTTACCAAAGTGAAAAAAAGTTAGTAAAATTAGTAAAATAATTAGGTTTGTTGGAATAAAAGTCTGATGATAGAGAAATAACGTTTTTTATTACAATAAATGTTCAAATTGTTTACCATCAGCCTCAATACAAGCCCTACATCTTCTTAAAAAAGATCTACTTATTAGTCGGGCATATCTTCGAGAGTTGATCGCCTCAGCTGCTTGAGAAATGCGTTCACGCAGGTCGGCTACGTTCTCAATGGGCTTTGAGTAAACTTTTTCTTTGAGAACTCCCCAATAGAAAAAATCCAGGGGATTTAAATCTGGTGAACGGGCGGGCCACGAGATAGTGCCCGAACGTCCAATCCACCTTCCCAGATATTCCTGGTCAAGGAAATCTCTTACTTGCACTGCGAAATGCGCTGGGCAGCCATCTTGGCTGCCCAGCGCATGCCCAGCCATCTGGGCAGCCATCAATGAAACAGATAGATGCCATAGCATCTATCTGTTTCATTCGCACTCGTTTAAACGACGCATCTCCGTCTCAATGCGTGGCGTCACTATCTGTCTCGCTCACTCATGGCAAACATACCCATTATCCATCTCTCTCATCATTTTGCCTTAAAATTAAGAACCTACCTAGAGCTTGTGCGAATTAAAAACATTTTAACTGAGTAAAATCTGATAGCAAAAATCGGGTTACTTGAGGTTTTAATTTTTTTACTCTTTTCTATTGTATGGAACTAACAAGTATTGTACCATTTTAGAATTCTGATTAAATGCGCCAACTTTTAATGCTACTTGCCAAGGCACTCTAGTACATTTTTTTTATAGGAGGGCCTGTCAAAGTCGACGAATCTTGAAAATTTTAAATTCGTAGTTTAACAAATAGTCTCAATTCTCGGGAACTTAAGGCAATTGTGTCATTATTTTTTATTGGGATTCTAGAAATGTTATTTAGGATTACGTTTCTAAAGTTCAAATGAACAAAAATAAAAAATAATAACCACAATAACCGAAAAATGGTACAGTTTGATCAAATTTCTAGGTTTTTCTTAAAATGCCCATAATTTTCAAACTGCATGGGATAGATTTTTTTTCAGATTTTTCTCGTGATGGTTATGATCAATCCTGTCACCCCGTTTCGGCTTGACGTTGAGTTTTGGGACACCCTGTATAAATATCTGACGGGATGATGGAGCCTTTTGGCAAATATGAGGAAATTTCATCAATTCAGAAAATTACCCAAAAGTGGCCATAATTTTGCATTTATCCCTAAATCAAGGAACCTAGTAGCTTCGATTGCTGTTTGCATTGGAAGGTGACACGTTTGTGAAGATTTCTCCATATTCAGAAGTTTGAAAAAACTAAACACTTGAACGTAATGATTAAAAGTTAAGTAGCAAAATTAAAACATCGTCGGAGTACACCATAAACAAAGTTGATTATTTGAATATTTTACTATGACAGTAAGAAAACCAATTATTTCAAAAACATACTCATCTTATGGGCTATCTAACGAACTAGCAACGTTCTAAAATATATTGAGAGATGCCCGTCAATTGTTTGTAAAAGCTGGCAAAGGTGGAAAGCCATACTTACCAAAATAACGAAAATATTAAAGTAATGACTTGTTTACGTCGTAATACTTTTCTATTCGAGGTTTTATTGTAACTACGAACCTCTGCACTCGATATCGTTACTGATATCGCCTCCAATTCTCAGTGATAGTTCGTTATGAGAGTTTTGTTAAATAAGTCCCAACACTTCTGCTTAGGTCGCCAGCTGCTAGTTAACTAGATTAAATAACAGATCATGAGATACAAATTTATTTCTAACCGATTTCTAAAAGAGAGAGGTTATTAGTTCGTCTGTATATACAGGATGAATGTTTCAAGTCATCATGTGGATGACCAAATCCGAAATTATAGGTAATACCGAAACATTCTTAAAGGAGTCACGGGGTAGATTTTGACGAATACTAAAACTGCATCATTAAATTTTTGAAAAGTCAATTGCTCTAGCCAGGAATCGAACTCGTAGATTTTGAAAAAAAAAACACTGCCTATTTTATTGCACCTTCTGACGGTGTCGTTAGTAAGGATCAAATTCTGGAAAGAAATGATACACGCCAAAGTAAAGGAAAGTGGACATTTTTAAGATTAACTAAAATCAGATATGTCATATCAAATGCCCATGTAACACCCACTCTCATGAAGATCGGAGACACTACACTCGAAGTCGTGGACGAGTATATTTACCTAGGACAAACTGTCCAGTTAGGTAGGTCCAACTTCGAGAAAGAGGTCAATCGTCGAATCCGACTCGGCTGGGCAGCGTTCGGGAAGCTACGCAATATCTTCTCGTCCCACAAACCGCAGTGTCTCAAGACGAAAGTCTTTGACCAGTGCGTGTTGCCAGTGATGACATATGGCACTGAAACGTGGTCGCTCACAATGGGCCTTATTAGAAGGCTGAAAGTCACCCAAAGGGCAATGGAGAGGGCTATGCTTGGAGTTTCCCTGCGGGATCGAATCTGAAATGAAGAGATCCGCAGGAGAACCAAGGTAACCGACATAGCCCGAAGAATTGCCAAACTTAAGTGGCAGTGGGCAGGGCACATTGCTCGCAGAACAGATGGCCGATGGGGCCGAAAGGTTCTGGAGTGGCGACCGCGTACCGGAAGGCGTAGCGTTGGAAGGCCTCCCACAGGGTGGACCGACGACCTTGTGAAGGCCGCAGGAACTCGTTGGATGCGAGAAGCACAAAACCGGTTGAAGTGGAGGTGCTTGGGGGAGGCCTATGTCCAGCAGTGGACGTCTTTCGGCTGAAATGATGATGATGATGATGAAAATCAGATAAACAAATTGATTAATTATGGTTTAACAATGAATTCAAAATATAATGTATTATATTAAAAACATAACTTAACGACCAAATAACAAATCACTTACATTCTAGATACTTAAAACCTGTTACTATCTTAAAATAAATGCGCCCTGTACTGTACTTTGTCGTATATCATTTCTTTCCAGAATTTGATCCTTATTAGCGACACCATCGGGGGGTATACGCCAATTTGCTCGTTTGCACTGTAGCAGTAGTTATTTGGCCGTTAACTTATGTTTTTAATATAATAAATTATATTTTGAATTCATTGTTAAACCATAATTAATCAATATGTTTATCTGATTTTAGTTAATCTTAAAAAGGTCCACTTTCCTTTACTTTGACGTTTATCATTTCTTTCTAGAATTTGATCCTTACTAACGACACCGTCAGAGGGTGCAATAAAACAGGCAGTGTTTTTTTTTTTCTAAATCTACGAGTTCGATTCCTGGCTAGAGCAATTGATTTTTCAAAAATTTAATGATGCAGTTTTAGTATTCGTCAAAATCCACCCCGTGACTCCTTTAAGAATTTTTCGGTATTACCTATAGTTTCGGATTTGGTCATCCACATGATGACTTGAAACATTCATCCTGTATACAGGGTGACTGGAAATTAGTGGCGGAGCCGTTAAGGGGAGGTAGTCTAGGGTTTTTCCGACAGATATCACTATGAGACCTACCGTCCTTACTTAACCCTTTCCAAGATATTCCTACTTAAAGAGATAGTAATAAATCCTAAAAAAAAGTGATTTTGGCCTACTTTTTTTTGTTTTGCAACAAAGATATTCTAAATAAGTAATATTAATTGTAAAATTTCCGCTACTGTCATTATTTTATGCAAAAACTGCTAAACAAAAAGTAGGAATATCTTGGAAAGGGTTAAGTAAGGACGGTAGGTCTCATAGTGATATCTGTCGGAATAACCCTAGACTACCTCCCCTTAACGGCTCCGCCACTAATTTCCAGTCACCCTGTATACAGACGAACTAATAACCTCCCTCTTTTAGAAATCGGTTAGAAATAAATTTGTATCTCATAATCTAACATTTAATCTAGTTAACTAGCAGCTGGCGGCCTAAGCAGAAGTGTTGGGACTTATTTAACAAAACTCTCATAACGAACTATCACTGAGAATTGGAGGCGATATCAGTAACGATATCGAGCGCAGAGGTTCGTAGTTACAATAAAACTTCGAATAGAAAAGTATTACGACGTAAACAAGTCATTGCTTTAATATTTTCGTTATTTTGGTAAGTATGGCTTCCCACCTTTGCCAGTTTTATCAAACAATTGACGGGCATCTCTCAATATTTTTTAGAACGTTGCTAGTTCGTTAGATAGCCCATAAGATGAGTATGTTTTTGAAATAATTGGTTTTCTTACTGTCATAGTAAAATATTGAAATAATCAACTTTGTTTATGGTGTACTCCGACGATGTTTTAATTTTGCCAAAACCAACGCCTCTGAAGATCACTTTAATTTCGGCCCTTTTTTGAAATCTGAAAGTGGTCTCCTGACCAGGGGTCTCCTATCAGAAACTTTTTAAATATATTTTCGGTGTTCTCTCCTCATGCCAGACCTACTCAGCTATCAACTTCTCGCCCTGAATATGCTTGCTCAAAAACCCTCTGGGCTCCCCTACCATACTGTTTCCAGAGCATGATGAAACATTGCAAAACACTGTTTCGAAACAGTGTTTTCTCAACAAATGTTGCCTAATGAATACGGGGCTTAATATTGAAAAAAAATAGTTTAAAAACTAATAGCCGACTACTGAAAAGGATGAAACAAGAAAGTGCCTTCCCGTGGTTGCATGCTACCATAGCTTTGTATGTTAGTATAGCGACAGCAGTTTGATGGTCTGTACCACACCTTTAAATTTGGCTGGTCTTTGAAGACTAACCCTGTAGATAAAAACCCAATAACGGTCTGGCTAAGTCCGACCTGGGGTCGAACCCAAGACCACCTCATTCTCAGCATTAGCACTTGCAACCACTAGACCAACGAGGCTGTAATTCCCCTTTTAATTTCCTAAAAATACTAATCGATACGCTAATATACTCAGTGATCGTCTTTTTATGATGTACCCTAGCCTAATAACTGCGACCAACTTGCAGTTATTCAACGTGGTTGGTCACAGTTCCCTAATCTATTTACAGTCCTTTCACATTTATTTGACCTCTGACAGAGGCAACCCAACAGCAACCTTATTGCAACAAGAATAAAGATCATTGTGATTTTGACAGTTATGCAAAATCAGACTTAAAATAACTGTGAAAAGACTGTAGTCGGGGAAAGCTAGCTTAGTTATTGCAAACAACTTTAGCTGATTTAAACACCAGAAAGTAAAAAGAAGATCATTTATCAAAAAAGGCAATCATAATTAGACGATCAAAATGTTTTTAAAGGTTCAAAGAAATATTCCTCATGAGTTATTACTTCTGTTTTGTTTACCATAGCTGTTGAAGACGGTCATCTAGACCCCGCAGTCATGGAAGAAGTTCTGGCTAACGTACAGCCTGGTGAAACTAAGTCCCAAATTATGACAAAGGTCCGCAAATGTAAGTACAGAGTCTCTAAAAAGGTCCTGAAAAATGTATACTAGTTTAACAGATTGCAATGACTCCATAAAAGTTTTTGAAACAGTTAGCTTATTGCCAACATTAAAACAACCTGTGTCATAGTAAACATAATATCATCCAAACGAGTGTTATAATGTTGTACTAAATTCCATTATGCAACTCCTTTTCAAAAAAGAGAACATTGTCATGCACGCGCGTTTCACTACCACAGCGCCGTCATTTAAAAAAATAACTTATAACTTATTCGAATTCACGTCATATCCCGCCAGCCGCCATTTTTGTTCGATATTAGTATTGCAAAAAACTTTTTCAGAGCCTTTTATAGAGGATTCATATCATGGGTGTAGATAAAGCCTACTTGTATGCAACTGTACATATATAGGTATTAAAACACTCATCAATACCCCTTATTATACAACAGTTGCATAAATAACTATTTCCTAACTCAGTCAGCAGATTAGCACATTAATATCATGTCATATGGCTGTCAAAAATAGGTACAAACAATTTAAATTGATAGTCAATTTGCTATTCAAACTTTTTCCTTGATTTAAAATACAGCATGAATTATAGCAATTATAGGGTTATGATAACGGTCACTAAAATAATCCTTTCAAGTAGTAAATAATTAGCACTGTTCATACGATTAAGGGGATTTCAGGACCTAAACGCAAAAAACGCAAGTTTTAGAAACAATGAAAGTATATGATCGACTACAGTAAACAAAATCAGATATGCTAGGTAGATAGTGTATTGAAAACATAATACAACTAATTTGATATGATAGAAAAAAATTATGAAGATACCTCTAAAAACTTTATTTTTACAATAAAAACCATATTAATATAATACATACAATCATTCTGATTTTTTGAAATAACTAGTGTTTTAATTTTCTAGTCCAAACAATAGATTTTTTGTAAATAGATAATTACTTCATATTTTGCAATAAATTATCAGCGTTGTGTCATCGTGCTTCTCTTTCTTTTCTATGCAGTCCGACAGTGACCGCACTTTAGGTCATATAGTCCCCTTAAGGCTATTCGATACATGATCTCCCAGCCACTTTATCGCTAGATGGCGGCACATTCGCACTTCGAACATTTTCAATTTTTACGCCTAACTCAGAAAGCTTTGCGAAACAACTTTATTATATGCGTCAACTAACGCATTAACATAATCTTTTTAGATATTCACTTTGCTTGTTAACTCGTCACATACAAAGATTTGTACCCCTAAACATTTAGCCGTTTCACTTTATATCTTTACTATGTCTTTACACACACATGTACAGTTACACACTACGTGTATAGTTTTACTTGCGATATAACTAGATGGCGTTGTATTCATAAACTTGGTTTGTGAACTTGTTTTCCAGAGGTGGCGTTAATTAAAATAAAATATTTTTACGAAAATATTTTTATGACTGTCCTTCATTCTCTAAAGAAAAGCGTACTTTTTATAGTAAAAACCGAAGAAAAGAATACTTGATTGCTACAAGGGTTGTCAGTTGCTTATTCAATTATTCTAAGGGTGCTTTTGTAGTGTGTTAGGGTAGGTTTAGGTTTAAAAATAATAAAATAATAATAAATCCCCTGACCGATTTCGGTCACGGTGGCCAATTTCAAAGAAGATTAGCCAGGTTTGCAGGAGATATTATAGTGCACAAGTGTGTGCGCAAATACAGGAGAGAGAACAGGCGCAGGACCAACGGCTTTACGTGCTTTCCGAGGCACGGGGGTATTACGCCACCAATTTCCAAACTCCGGGCAAAAAAAAAAGAAAAAGAGTAAAGAAACTCCTAACGGGAAAAACCCATTTTTAATAACACTGTCCGACCTGAGAATCGAACCCAGGACCCCGAGAACGGCAGATGCACTTGTGACCACGAAACCAACGGGACAGTTAAGATTCTTTGTATAATTAAACGCTACTATAAAACAAAATATATAAAATGTTTATTTGAGTCGTGCGCGAGAGATGCAGAGCGGCGCGACGGAATTCCGCGAATTTCGGTCACTCGTAGGTATAATAATAATGTATCATTCAACCGCAGCCCAGCGTGCCCGCCGTCGCAGGCAGTAAGGCAGTGTACAGACGCGTGAAATTATTAGGCCGTGTACACACGGTTGTGGGTATTTAATTATTAGTGTAATTTTATTACTGTTGTGTGTATGTGTATGTATATGTATATAAGTGTTATGTGTAATATGTATTATGTGTTTACTATTTACGTGTGTTTGTATGTTTAGCCTAAAAACCAACAAATTCACATACACCAGCGTCCACTCAAACCAACAATTCCAATTTCAAATGAGAAAATGAAAAAAAATCAGCTGTTCCCTACATTTTGACGAGTTACCTATACGAACATAAATGTAGGGAACAGCTGATTTTTTTTCGCGATTTCAGGTTTGGTCCCATAGTAAAAAAAATTGTTCATAATGATGAGTACAATGACCATGTTAGTGTTGTTCCAATAACCCTGTATATACTTATACTATATTATATCCATACTAATATTATAAATTCGAAAGTAACTCTGCCTGTCTGTCTGTATGTTACCTATTCACGCCTAAACCACTGAACCGATTTAGAAGAAATTTGGTAGGTATGGGGAAGGACATAGGATAGTTTTTATCCCGATATTCCCACGGGATCGAAACTTATGCGGGTGAAACCGCTGGGCGCAGCTAGTTGCAAATAAAGTTTATTGAACTCTTCTCTCTCTTCGATATTGAGCTTTGTTGGTACCGACTTTGTTTTGAAGATTCTATACATCTTTTATTAGGTACTTATTTACACCCTAAGTTACATTAAAATTAGCAAGGAAAAACCGGCCAAGTCCATGTCGGACCACAATGAAGAGTTCCGTAGTCGAAATGAATTTATCCCAAGAACAAGCTTAACATTGTAGTTGAAAATCATGTCCTCCCATACATTGCAACTAAAAGTTGGTCGACTATTACTCGTAAAGTCTACTCAGCTGTGATTTTGATTTCGTGACATATAAGTACTACTGCCGTGAATTTTAGTATTTCTTCTAGTATTTCACAAACAATTTAGGGGATATGACATCCCCCTGTATCACCCCCCTGAGCAGTTGGATGGGGCTGGTTTTCTGATCCTGGATCTGGAAAGTCATCGTTGCAGCATCATACAAACATCTCAACACTTCGATGTAGCACCAGTCAATTCGACATCATTGCAGAGAGGCCAGAACTGCCCATACTTCGATGGAATCGAAGGCTTTCTCGTAGTCCACAAATGCCATACACAGTGGCTGACTGTACTCCTCGGTCTTCTGTACAATTTGTCAAACAGTAGGTATGTACCTATATGGTCTACGCTCGTAACTGCGTACAAAACCATCACATCGTCCGGCGTCCGTTCGTCACTGTGGAGCATTCGAGACTGTTTGTTTACCGAGTGTAAACCGAACTCGCGGCGCGTAGGTATGACTCGCATAATAGGTAATATTACCGCGGTAGTAGATTGATGTACTTGCGTCTGTACGTATTGAATTTCATTTATTTTCACCTATTTTTTTTCGCGGAACTTATAACATCAGCTATCTGCCAGTGGAAGTCTCGTCAAAATCAGTCTAGCTGTTTCGGAGATTAGCCGGAATAAACAGACAGAGACAAAAATTAACAACAAATGTTTTTTGTTCAAAGTAGGTACCGTAAATATAAATGACTGTATTCAGATTACTTTATTTGATCAACCGCACAAAACAGAAAGGTAATTTGGTACTTGCACTTTTCATACCTACGCTCGGCGGTCGCGCTGGGGTTGTCAACTTTGGCAAAAAACACACAAAACAAAAAACACAAAAAACTAGTGTAGTAGTGGTACTCGTATCTAGTTATTTGATTCATTGTTGAGAATGAAACAGCAAGAAAGGAAATGATCGTATTTTTTAGCTTATAGGTACTACAATAAGTCCGTCCGTATGTCACAGCCACTTTTTTCCGAAACTATAAGAACTATACTGTTGAAACTTGGTAAGTAGATGTATTCTGTGAACCGCAGTAAGATTTTCACACAAAAATAGAAAAAAAACAATAAATTTTGGGGTTCCCCATACTTACAACTGAAACTCCAAAAATTTTTTTTCATCAAACCTGTACGTGTGGGGTATCTATGGATAGGTCTTCAAAAATGATATTGAGGTTTCTAATATCATTTTTTTCTGAACTGAATAGTTTGCGCGAGAGACACTTCCAAAGTGGTAAAATGTGTGTCCCCCCCCCCCCCCCCTCTAACTTCTAAAATAAGAGAATGATAAAATTAAAAAAATATAGATAATGTACATTACCATGTAAACTTCCACCGAAAATTGGTTTGAACGAGATCTAGTAAGTAGTTTTTTTTTAATACGTCATAAATCAAAAACCGCAATTTACCTTTCACAAAGTTACAACGAACTACAAGAACTTTTATATTATGTTACTTGCTGCTACGGAACCCTTCATGGGCGAGTCCGACTCGCACTTGGCCGGTTTTTTGTTACTCCATTTTTGCACTTCACAGCTACGCGTGTCTCGCGCGGATGGCAGTCTGTAGGTACTCTCTATATTTTGTGCCTGTAGGTACTGCGCGGTACAAGTAGGTACTAGGTATTACATTTATATACGGTACGTACCTACATTTTATACAAGTCCGTTGCCTAATTTCAACTTCTTCAATACGTCTATTGAAGAAGTTGAGATTAGGTAACGGAACGCGGAATTAAGAATTTATTTAGGTAGGTACTGCTACTCTACTCCATAGGTAGAATAAAATTATTTACTTTTACTTTTTCGTACTTTATGGAGGTACTAGATTTTTCCCGCAGCTTCGCCCGCGTGGATGTCGGAGATTATCCCACGAAATCGTACTACCGGAATAAAAAGTATCCTATGTCGTAATCCTAACCCAGCATTCTAATTACCTACGTAACACAATCATTATCAATCTCAATCTGAATCATTTTGAAGAATATTGCTAATCCATTGCTTTGCATTACCTATGTTCGAAACATAATGTATATCATTTCTATGGTTCGAAAAATGTTTTTGCTCAAAAACGTAAATGATGCAATGAATGTTGTTGAACTGTCAAAATGAAAGCCATTGCTACTGATAGTGTGTTACGCAATTACCCCGCAGGTCATGGTCTACCCATGTGCCAAATTTCATCTAAGTAAATCCGTTCAGCTCAGCCGTTTTAGCGTGAAAGTGGAACAAACAAAGTCAATTGCGCATTTATAATATTAGTTAGGAACAAACATAATATGAAAAAGCTAAAGTATTTGTGTATATTATAAATAATTTCCATATAGTCAAAAATAACGCTAGTTCGGTAGGTACCTAGATTGATAAAAATTCAAACACACATCTCCCCGGCGCGGGGCCAAGCGCTTCGTCCGTACTATAGGTATGTAGTTATATGTACCTGCATGCAGAGCAATTTACAAAACTAGTGCATTTATGCGCGCGGCCAAGTAGCGAGGCGCATGCGAGGTGCGATGCGACATCATGAATGAATGGCTAACCCACCCAAGCGCTCCAATCACAGAATAGATATCAATAGTGCCGGCCGGGCCTGCCGCCCAAAGTCCATGCTGCCGCCTGCGAGTGAGCGGCGGAAGTTACCGAACCCGAACCGAACGCCAACCGAGCGTTCAGGCGCTATCTCTCTCTTTTTGCTTTGCCTCTTTTTCAAACAATGCGCTGGATTGAACAACAAAAACAAGCTTAGCTCCGCTAGGGAAAGGTAATAGTGTTCTGTGAACAAGCTTTTGACTATGCCCGCGTTGACGATAGGATAGACGGTCTGGGAACAGTGGGAACTGGGAAGGGCTCTCTCAATAGGTACTTACCAGCCTAATGCAGAAAGATTTTTAATTCAGAAAATTTCTCGAAGACAGTTCAAGTGTAAGTTAGTACTTACATTTATGTAGGTACTTAGGTACATAAACTTAGTATGTAGGTACATACATTCAATACAGTAATATCGAACCCAGGGTAGATCGCAAATACTATCAATAAGTAGGTAAAGCATTTTTTCGCACTTCATGATTCAATTGATAAATTGATTTAATATATAACTGCGCGGGCAGAGCCACCGCGCCAGCCTTGTAAGAAATATTGCATACCTCCTACCAACGATTCGCAACTTGTCAAAAAAAACACGCATAATTCAACGATTTATTATAAAATTGGCCAACCTGTTTGACATTGACAAACAACGCCATCTAACGAGCAAGATCAATTGTTGTTGATAACCTTAGCAAAAATTTGTGTTCTGCTTCTCGATAGTTCTTTGAAATATCCTGCAGAGGGCGTGTTCCGGCCGCGCACACATAGAAAAATTTATCGATTTTGTCAGGCCTAGATATCCTGGAAATAGTGTTTTTTTTATAGGTTTTTGTCGATATGCGTCAATAATAAGTCATAACAACTTAATATACGTGCTTTTATTCTGCAAAAATCGTTTATTTTTCGAGATTTGTACCCCGAAAGAATGTATGAAAAAGTGTCAGTATCCAATCACCTTAAACACAAAAAATACAGTATAAAACTGCAACGTTATCCCAATATTATACAGTAAAATATCGTAACAGGCGCGACGCGGCTCTGGTGGGCCAGTTTCTACGAAAATTTGGAAATATGAAAGTTTTTCTACCGAAGTCGCGTCGCGCCTGCCTGCTCGAGCCTTAACGCCGTTTAATCTGTCAAGCTCCGCTAATGAGACACAATTGATTTTCTATTGTTTCGTCGCCGATCGGCGAACCGCGCCGCTTGACCGGCTAAACATGTAGCCTTAAAGTTGAGTAGTGTGATATTGATATGTTTCATTATAATGACTATATACCATCATATTGTTGATTTCAGCGATAGGAAAAAGGTATGTAAAACCCGGAGTAATGGAAGATGTACTTGACTCTATAAATAAAAGAGACAATAGCAAGAAAATTATACAGAAGATGCGGAAAGGTGAGAGGTACAATGAGAGATGTAGAGGGTAAGATGAGAGGTAGAAGAAATTTGTGATGGATGGAAGTCCACTCATAACCCGCTGAAGGGTATTTTGTTAAACAAAATGGTAGTTAGATAATGAAGTCTTAAAATAGATAAAGCTATACATCCATACTAATATTATAAATTCGAAAGTAACTCTGTTTGTCTGTCTGTCTGTATTAATACCTTTTCACGCCCAAACTGCTGAACCCGATTTAGATGAAATTTGGTATAGATATAGTTTGAGTTCCGGGAAAGGACATAGGATAGTTTTTATCCTGTTATTCCTACGGGATCGAAACTTATGCGGGTGAAACCACGGGGCGCAGCTAGTTAAATATAAAGCATGGTGCGATTTAATTGCCTGTGACATACCATAAGTTGAAGCAACTATAAAAGTTGCACCGTCTAAACAGTGTTAAGTCTATGCAAGTCGAATGTTGCTTTCATTTTATTATATAATAATAATAATAATACAGTTAGAGGAAGACAACACACCCTCATCTTAAATATACACCACACGCTGCATTTACTTGGCTTTGGCCCGTGAATGTAGCAAAAACCAGCTAAGCTGAGAAAAAGAACACTCCCGATAATAATAATAATTTTATTCATAAGTTCACATATAAATTACATAAAAGTTACATCATTACAAAGTTACATATTACTATTGTGAAGAAAATATTATACTATGTGTAGAAAACCAGTATGGTCACTGATTTCTACTGAATCGGGAATCGAACCCGTGCTAATGGCTATATTAGCTTTAAAGCACAGTAGAAAGATATGAGCGTAAGGCGTAGCGTAAGCGGAAGGATGAAATAATGATGAGAGTACAGATGAAGAAATGAATGATATTATTAAGCAAATTAGCAAGTTATATTTATATTAAATCACACGGACAATTTTATTACAAGGAAAAGTTTTGAGTATAGTTAGCGCGGCGCGATCCGAATGGTTCGGTAGGCGATCAAACGACGACTGGTGGTCCGCAGCCCGGCTCATGCGCCGGTGGTAGTGCGTGCACGCATTCTCCCGCAGTACAAGGTCGTTGCCGCCGCCGCCAATACAATAATCACGCGCACATCGAGTGCGCGCGGCGCGTGTAAGCGTGCGGTCACTCAGTGCAAAGATCGTATGATTTGCATGTTTGGCCCAAGATTCATGAGCGGAGCGATTCCGCTCTAAAATGTAAGGTGGTGGTCCAATTGGTTATTGTTCCGCCACATATTCCCCCCGGCCAGACCGTAACTACGGTCGATAAAAATCGGGGAATCTTACTCGCCGCCCGCTTCTTGTCCTCTTCTCTGTGTCTGTTGTTGTTGGTGTTGTAATGGTTGTTGGAGCGGCCGTTGGTGTTGACTTGACTTCTGATTGTTTTTCCTCTTCTTTCAACATATAGGCGGGTTTTAATCTGTCAACAGAGACGTTAGTTGTCCTTCCTTTTACCTCTATTGTGTAATACTTTGGGTGCCTTTGTATCACTTTGTAGGGGCCGGCATAAGGTTGCTCAAGTGGGCTTCGGACGTAGTCTCGGCGTAGGAAGACGTGTGTAGAGGAATGCAGATCTCGAGGTATGTAGAAGGGAGAAGTTGTATGCCAGGAGGTCGGCCTGGGAGTGAGTTTGGCCATGTGTGCACGAAGGCGTGTTGCGTACTGTGTGACGTCGGCTGCAGTGTAATCTGTAGCAGACAGAAACTGGCTAGGTAAATGAAGAGCTTCACCATACACAAGCTCAGCAGGCGTGGCTTGGATGTCTTCTTTCCAAGAGTTACGCATGCCGAGTAGCACCAGTGGTAGGACTTCTGTCCACTGCGAAGAAGTGTGGCACATGATGGCTGCTTTGAGCTGCCGGTGTAGCCGCTCTACGATGCCATTTGCAGCTGGATGGTAGGCGGTGGTGCGGAAGTGGTGCGCACCAACCAAGGTAGTAAGGGCCTTGAACAAGTGGCTCTCAAACTGGCGACCACGGTCTGTAGTCACCCTTGCCGGACAGCCGAATCTAGCTATCCAGCCGGACACCAAGGCAGCAGCGCAGGTCTCCGCGGTTATGTCCTTCAGCGGGTACGCCTCAGGCCACCGAGTAAATCGATCGATGACAGTTAGGCAGTACCTGTAATCACAAGAAATGGTTAAGGGCCCTACGATGTCGAGGTGTATGTGGGTAAATCTGGAAGAAGGAGTAAGTAAAGAGGAAAGAGGAGTTATGGTATGGCGGGTAATTTTACTTGCTTGGCATTGCAAGCATTGTCTGGCCCACTCTCTACAGTTCTTGCGGATCCCCGGCCACACAAAGTTTTGTGTCACCAGTCGCACTGTAGCAGAACATCCTGGATGATGTAAATTGTGCAGCGATTGAAAGACTTGCTTCCTTAGTTGTGGTGTCACATATGGGCGAGGCATCGGCATTGAAGTATCGCATAAAATGTGCGTGTTTCCCGTCAGTGTACTGACCTTTTCCAGCTTGAGTGAAGAGCCGTTTCGAATCAGGTCTTGCAGTTCTGGATCTGTTTCCTGAAATTTTGCAAGATCCTCAAAGTTTATTGCCGCTGACACCTCTTCAACCCGTGACAATGCATCAGCGACTACATTTTCACTGCCAGGTATGTACCGTATGTCTGTAGTGAATTGTCCTATGAAATCTAGGTACCTGAATTGTCTTGGCGAATGGTTGTCTCTGTTGGTTTTAAAGGCGAACACCAGTGGCTTATGGTCGGTGAAGATGGCAAAGTTCCTAGCCTCGACCATATGGCGAAAGTATTTTACAGCTTCATATGCCGCTAACAATTCGCGGTCGTACGGGCTGTATTTTTTTTGAGTACCACTAAGACTGTGTGAGTAAAAGGCTAGTGGTTCCCAGGTGTCTCCTTTCCGCTGTTGTAGCACCGCGCCGATGGCGGTATCAGACGCATCAGTGACTATAGCCAATTCAGCTGATGGATCTGGATGAGCGAGGAGAGTTGCGTTGCATAATGAAGTCTTAATGTCTTCGAAAGCCTGTAGGAGTTCAGGAGTCATGTCGACTGGATGTGCTCCTTTACTTTTGGGGCCAGCAAGGACAGCATTCAATGGGGCTTGGAGTTTAGCTGCGTTTGGGACAAATCGGCGATAAAAATTTATCATACCCAAGAATCGTCGAAGCTCCTTGACTGTCTTAGGGACTGGATACTCCTGGATAGCCTGTATCTTGGTCTTGAGAGGTTTCGTCCCTGCGGCTGACACACTGTATCCCAGAAAAGTTACCTCTGAGCGTCCTATATTACATTTTGATGTGTTTATTACTATACCGTAGCTTTTCAAGCGGTCGAAAAGTTGCCGTAAATGCTGTTTGTGCTGGTTAGGAGTTTGTGAGAATACGAGAATGTCATCAATATACCCGTAGCAGAAGTCCAAACCAAGCAGAACTTCGTCGATGAACCTCTGGAAAGTTTGGGCAGCGTTCCTCAAACCAAAGGTCATGTAGGCAAACTCGTAAAGACCAAATGGTGTAGTGATGGCAGTTTTTGGAATGTCGTCTGGGTTGATAGCTAACTGGTTATATGCCTTGACTAAATCTATGGTGGAAAATACTGCACATCCTGATAGCTGGTGGGAGAAGTCCTGAATGTGACGGATGGGGTACCTGTCTGGTATCGTTCTTGCATTTAGTGCCCTGTAGTCGCCGCATGGTCTCCATCCGTCGTCCTTCTTTTTGACCAGGTGAAGTGGGGCAGACCAGGCACTCTCCGATCGTCTGGCCACGCCACTCGCTAGCATGTCTTCAAACTCCTTCTTTGCAACTAGAGTTCGAGCAGGATCAAGGCGTCGAGGTTTGCTTGCTACTGGTGGACCTGGAGTTGTCCTTATGTGGTGCATCGTGTTATGCTTACCTGGTAAATGTGTACCTGGAGGTCGCGTAATTTCTGGATACTCGCGAAGAATTTCGTGGTAGTCTGTGTCACCAACTACAGCCTTCACGGATGCAATATCGTCCGTTGACTTGCATTGTGCTCCTGAAACTGATAGTGTCGTTGTGTTGTCTATCAAACACTGGTTTCTGCAGTCTACGAGTAAGTTGTAGAAACTGAGGAAGTCGACCCCTATGATAGGTCGTGACACATCTGCTACTGTAAATCTCCAGGTGTAGTCTCTTCTGAGACCAAAGTTAAGTCGCAGCTGTGTTGGTCCGTACGTGTGTATGACAGTATTATTGGCAGCGACTAAATCAAATTTTGATTGTTTGACAGGCGTCTTAACTGCCGACCGAGGGAAAACACACAAGTCTGAGCCAGTGTCCACAAGGAACTGCATTTTCGTAGTCCGGTCGGTTATAAATAAACGGCCTGTTGAAGTAAGGCAGTCGTTAGCCGCTACTTGCGACCGCCCTTTGAGTTTTCCGAGGTAAATGTGCAGGGCTGTTTACACTTGTTCGCTTTGTCCCCGTAGGTGAAGTGATAGTAGCAATGCGGGTGATTCGGTGGTGGCTGCTGTGGTCTAAAGCTATTAGAGCGATTGCGATTATACCTTTTTTGGTTGCGCCGAGATTGTGAGCGTGAGCGGGAACGTCCTCTCCAATTACTGTTCATCCGTGATGTCAGTAGTGACACTTGCTTTGTGAGCTCGCTTACTTGCTTGAGCAAGTCTGGAGAAGTACTGGTAGAAGCAGAGGTGGCAGCCACTTGTGGAGTGGATGGTACAATCTCGTACACCCTGTCGGCAATCTCAGCTAGTTTTTCTACCTGTAAATCGGCAATCTGTGAAGCAATAACAGTTTGTATATTTTGTGGCAAGCGGTTAGTCCACAGACTCTTCACAAAATCCGATGCTCCAGCGGGTCCAGCTAGGTTTTGCAGGTGCCGAAGAAACTGAGATGGCCTGCGATCGCCTAGCTCCTCATGAATTAAAAGTTGCTGTATCCGCTTTTCCTGTGAGGCAGACAAGCGATTAATTAGTTCGGTTTTTAATTTTTCGTACTTGTCTGTTTCCGGTGGTTTTTAACCGACGAAAAAACGGAGGAGGTTATCAATTCGACGCGTATATTTTTTTTTTTTTTTTTTTTTTTTTATGTATGATCACGCATAACTTTTTACAGAGCAGTCCGATTTTGATCATTCTTTTTTGATTAGAAAGGATATACCCCGAAGGTGGTCCCATATAAATTTGGAAAAAAAATCCAACCCTAAGGGTAGGAAAACGGGGGATGATTGATAGTTCACTCACTTATTGTAATGTATGACCACGGATAACTTTTTACTGATTAGTCCGATTTTGATAATTCTTTTTTTAATGGATAGAACATACCTCGAAGTTGGTCCCATGTAAATTTGGAAAAAAAAATCCTACCCTAAAGGTGGGAAAATAGGGGTGATTTGTTGTTCATTCACAGATTTTAATGCTGAGCTGTGTATTACAATTAAAATTAAAGGCCTATCTATGTTGGTATATAAAGCCTGTTTTTTTAAGTATTTTACTATACAAAAAATAATAGTTAAAGTAGGATTATATAACAGTTAATATCTAAACTAAGGTAGGTAGCCATTTTAAAAGTAATCAAAAATTAAGCATGCAGTAATAAGTAAATTATAGCCTCAAAAAATTATAAAATAAAAACTTTTTAACAAAAAAATTAAACCTCCGAAAAAACTGAAAAGCAAAAAATAAAAACCTTTTTTATTTTACCTTAATAAATAAGTTCTTAAACTAATGCAAGTATACCTAAAAAATTTTGAGTCGGCGCCAAACAATCAATGAACAAAGATCACTAAATTACCTTAAATTTATAGAAATAGCCAAATCAAATTAATAATGCAACGTGAAATCTCCAGCGCTAAATATTAACATTCCAAACAAAAAATGCGCTCTCCGCACGACCACTCGCAACGATATTAAGTTACTTGTTTGGCGCCGACTCAAAATTTTTTAGGTATACTTGCATTAGTTTAAGAACTTATTTATTAAGGTAAAATAAAAAAGGTTTTTATTTTTTGCTTTTCAGTTTTTTCGGAGGTTTAATTTTTTTGTTAAAAAGTTTTTTGTAATGATGTCCTTTACTTGAAGTGCATATTTTGTTTCCAGCTGTGTAGTCACGAAATAGAATTTAGTCGTGTCACTGGATATTCTTGACAGGACAAATTGGCCCTCTAATTGGGCGAACCATAAAGCCGGTTCCTCTGGACAAAAAGGTGGACAGCGTAATGGCAGTCCTACTTTCGACACTTCTCCAGAGACAGCAGCGACTGCTTCTTTAGCGTCAGCATCTGCAAAAGTCTCGGTATCGGACATTCTTGAACAAAATATAAAATCGCTCACCGCTTATGTTTTGGACCACAGCTTATTTTTTTCCTTCGCTCCGATGTAAACAAACTAGCACCGTTGAATCACCACTCTTCTTGCTTCACTGAAATTGTTGCTCCTTGCTGCACTCGAGTCTTCAATATGCGCGGTCAACAGTCGAGGGTCACCAATGTAGAAAACCAGTATGGTCACTGATTTCTACTGAATCGGGAATCGAACCCGTGCTAATGGCTATATTAGCTTTAAAGCACAGTAGAAAGATATGAGCGTAAGGCGTAGCGTAAGCGGAAGGATGAAATAATGATGAGAGTACAGATGAAGAAATGAATGATATTATTAAGCAAATTAGCAAGTTATATTTATATTAAATTACACGGACAATTTTATTACAAGGAAAAGTTTTGAGTATAGTTAGCGCGGCGCGATCCGAATGGTTCGGTAGGCGATCAAACGACGACTGGTGGTCCGCAGCCCGGCTCATGCGCCGGTGGTAGTGCGTGCACGCATTCTCCCGCAGTACAAGGTCGTTGCCGCCGCCGCCAATACAATAATCACGCGCACATCGAGTGCGCGCGGCGCGTGTAAGCGTGCGGTCACTCAGTGCAAAGATCGTATGATTTGCATGTTTGGCCCAAGATTCATGAGCGGAGCGATTCCGCTCTAAAATGTAAGGTGGTGGTCCAATTGGTTATTGTTCCGCCACATATGCTTAAAATAAATCTAGTGTTTAACTTATATATATTGGTTAATGGCCTAATGAATACAATAGACACTGACAAGAAATTTGCATCGTGTTAATGGGGCTTTAGGTACAGTCGAACAAGCTATTTGATAGGATCTTGCAACTACTTTAAACAAAATGTTATGAGTGTGCTGAGCAGTCAATCCTTAATATCACTCTCAAGTATGCTCAAGCTTAAAAAGTTATTACGCACACAATGATTAATTTTTTTGCCCGTACACAAAATACCTAATAAGGGCGGTGGTGGCCCGGTGATAACGCGTCCGACTCACAGGCGTTTTACTTTGTGTAAATAATTTCATCACCACTGCTCTCAAAACTATGAACGAAAACATTGTGAGGAAACCGGCATGTCTTAGAACCAAAAATTCCTGCGTGGTAGATTATAGCTCACTCCCTCTCGAAGAACCTGTGTCACAGCAGTAGGAACATTATAGGCTGATAATGCTACCAAATACCTACCTTGTTTGACTGTACCTACAACTGCTCTTCATAAGAAAACCTACAGATTTTAGTAGGTTCCTATTGGCGAACATCTAAACTATCTGTCTATACAAATACTCTAACATAGAGTGCTACAAGAATATTTTGGTGCCTAAATGACATTGATAGGGTTGTTGGTAGACATTTGTGAAGTGATCACAGAAATTTTTTTGACAAACAAAACAAGATGGTGGCGTTAGAGTCAACAGCAAGTCAGTGGTAACATTTCTAGTACTAAAATCGCCCTTACCTAACCCCTTACTACGATATAAAGGTGCTGTCAATGTCAAATTGTTACCCTGATGTGCGGTTGAAAGTACAGACAGCGTCAGAGAAAAGGAACCACCCCAAGACTTCTTGATGTCATTACCAAAGGGGGTTCCTTTTCTCTGACGCTGACTGTACCTACATCATTACGCCGCCCGGAATATTCGGTGCAACAATAAATAATATTCTATTGAACATCTGAGCTATGCTAGACGATTCCCTTACATGTTTACATTAAATCCTAAAATAAAAATGTATCATTTTAGCGGTAGAGAAAGGGCAACTACCCCAATCTGTTCTGGATGATATCCTCATCAACGTGTCGCCTAGTGATGATAGAGAAACAGCTATAGTAAAGGTTCGCCAAGGTAAGCCTACAAGTTCTATTAATAAGAAAACGGGTTTTTGAAGAAGTTCCGACAGATATTTATCACTTCATATTATAAAACAACGTACGGCCTGGACTTCGAGTCGTAGGTCGTAGGTATGAACCCAGATAGGCGCTTAACTTTGTGTAAATTATTTCATCACCACTGCTCTCAAGACGGTGAAGGAAAACATCGTGAGGAAACCGCCATGTTGTAGAACAAAAAAATACAAACATTCGAATTGAGAACCTCCTCCTTTTTTAGAAGTCTGTTAAAAAATCGAAGACATGTGACATCTACCAACCGCCCGCGTGATGGATTACGGCCCATTACCTGTCGCAGAGAGGAGACCTGTGTCCCAGCAGTGGGAACATTATAGACAGATTATGTATGGTACTCGTATACTATATTTTGTACCAATTTTATTTGTATTTAAAATGCTCTAATAAAACTTTCTATTAATATCGTTCAGCCATAGAAAAAAAACAAATACCACGAGACGTGATGGTTAATTTAATGATGCCCAGTGACGATAATGCGCCAATCATAAACAAGATGCGTGTCGGTAAGTTGTAATGTTCGCATAATAATTCTAGTGTAAAACTCCTGCGAAAGAAATAAGTAAAGAGAGAACGAAAGATAATATACAGGGTGTGGCGTAAATAGTGATCTACCGTTAAGGATTCGATATACCAGATAATTTACTATGACATATTACAATTTTAAAGATTTTAGCAGTACATTTTTTTACAAAAATCGCTCTTAAATCATAATTATGTAAATATAGAGAAGAACTAAGCACAAAATTTGCTTAAAAAACAATAATTTTACACGATAGCTCTAGTATCCAGCAGTAATTAACAGAAATCAAAATGAAAAATCATGGTTTTTGTTGAAACTACAACCAAAGTAACAAAATGTAGAAATTTCGTAAATAAAAAACAAAAAATATATGTATATTTTCGGAACCCTTGGGTAAAAATGGTTAAAATTGTATTATGTTATAGTAAATTATCTGGTATATCGAATCCTTAACCGTGGATCTTTATTTACGCCACACCCTGTATAAGATTATTTGACCCTGGGAGTCTACTCCCTAAGCACAAAATCCGTAGTGTCGGCCGAAGTTATGGGCGTTTCATACGACATAACATTAGTTTTAAGTCCGAACTAATTAATAGTGAATGACACCACGACTTAACAGCTGTCCGTGCTCCCGATGTGTTTTTGCCCGTCCAAATTATTGAATTTGACACTTTCACTTCAGACGGGCCCGTTTCTACGTTGATGGGCTTAGACAGTAGACTTAGACACGAGACTTTGAACTAGTAGAAGTTGATACTTACATAGTGCTTCTATTATTGGTAAAGAAAACTTTCCACAAGCTTTGTTCTGCCGCAAAGCAGCGATGTTGTGTACTGGTTTGATGGATATGGGTGACGTGTATTTTATGCATATACTTCATGCATTTCAGTAGTGTTATTCTGCAAAAATCTCACCGTGAAAACTTAAATGAAGTGAACTGTTCAAAATGTCAATTCCTAGCATCAGATAGAAGCTCACTTTAACTGAGTTTTCACGATGACCTCTTTATTTATAAACGTTGCTTAAAGTTAAGAAGTAATTACTAATTAGCGACTGTTTGATAATACATTTTTGACGTTTAAACGTCACTTAACTTTAATCATCGTCTATAAATAATAGGCCGTCGGATAAAGACATTAAATTCGCAAAGCGTGATGTAGTTCTGCATTTTTGGTATGTTGTATGGGTCTGTTAGGGTAGTGTAAATTCAAATTTGCAACTTCGAAAAACTTGTGGAAACTGAGAAAATCGAGAAAAACTTCGAAATTTTGGGACTTTTTTCACTATTTGCTCTCCAGGGCCAAAACTATGCATTTTTTTGCGAACAATGTTCCGTACACATATAAACTGTATTAAATTGCCTACAATTTGAGCCCAAATACAGCTCTATTGACCCCAAAGGAGCCAAGCTATGGCACTTTGAAGATGACCAATTTTTCTTGAAAATTGAAATTTTCAGGTTTTCCACACTTATTTCGCGAAATATTGGCAAAACCACTTGCCCTACGAAGAAAAGTTACTGAAAATATTTTGTAGTACATTTATTTAGCTTTTATTAGAGTCCAAAACGAAGTCTGTGAGACTAGCAGTTCACTCACAATCTCAAAAAAACGAAAAGAAGGTATAATGGGTTATAGAGACAAAAGACATATATTGGAAATTAGACAGGAATTTTGGTGGGAGGTCACTTGCAATAATCTCGCTCGAAGTTTGATTTGGAATCTTAAGTTCTAGGCAAAACATAAAATCAATGACCGAATTAAAAAAAAACAAAAAATCAAACCGAAAAAACGACGATTGACTAAGAACAGCTGTTCTTAGTCAATCGTCGTTTTTTTCTTTGGTTGGGATTCCCTTTCAACAGGATTGTTTTCATTTTGAGAAAGATGAAAAAGAATGCGCTCATGTTCTTCTTCCACTTCGTGTCTTTCTTCATCATTCTGAGGAAGAAGTCCTTCTTCATCTTGCTCTGAGTCGTCGCTGTTTTCGTCAACGAAAATCAACGCGACGTTATTACACGACTTTCCTCCGCAATTCAAACAAAGAGCCGAGCATTTCAGCCCAGCTTTTAAACAACTACATGCCCCTCTACATCCCTTTTTGCATTTGCAGGCTATCATTTTTAGAAGCTGTGCGGGAGCTGACTCTTTGTTTGTTGTGATCGGGATTAGGCCGCGGGAGCTGATTTCCCAACCCCACTCGGTGGGATCCTTTTCTACCCCCAGCCATTTTTGCACTTGGTGGTAGGTGCGAAACGCATGAAAAGAGGATGCCTCGGTAGTAGGGGGCAAACGTGCCAGATTCACTTTTGCGCTTGCCGCTGTCTTCACAAACAACTGGAACCGCAGGTCGTGCAGTGTCTGAGTACCTGCAACGCCTCCGTAAAGAGACACCAGACACTTTACGCCAGCTTCCGCAATATCCGCATGCGTTTGGAGGAAGATGGTAGCCAGCACCCTAATTGCGTAACACACTATCAATCGGAATCTGTATCATTTTGAAGCAAATTGCTAATCCATTTCTTCATAAGTTCGAAAAATGTGTCTGCTCAACACGTAAATAACGCAATGAATGTTGTTGAACTGTCAAAAAGAAACCGATTCCGATTGATAATGTGTAACGCAATTGCGCCGCTGGTCTACTAGGTCTTGCCTCTTTTGAAATTGACCCCACAATTTCTGTTTTCCTTGCCAGAAAAGGGCGGACGTGGTATCACACCCAGTAAAAGCGTGTATAAACAGTTTAAATCCATTGGGCATTTCAACTTCTCCTCGGTTAAACGCGCTAGTGGTATACTGAATGCACCCGGCCTCATGTCTGTTACGTCCAGTTTCTGAAAGCGCAAGTTCTGGATGTTAGAACCCAACCCACAGAGAACAAGCAGGTCTACGTCCTCTCCCACTACGATCACATGGGCGTGGCTCTTGGTTTTCTCTAACGCCATTAGAATAATTTCGATCGCGGTCTGCATCATCAGTCGCTGTCTTCGTTTCAATTCCTTCGAGACATAATGCAGAGCAGAGATGTTGAATGAGACGTTCTTTGTTTCGATCGTTCGACATCATCTTCTCCTGGGGCACTTTTATAATCGTGGAGGAGTCAAAAATAATTTCAGTTGAAGAATCAAGATATCGTCTGAATCGCTCGGCAGATTTTGTGCTCCGATCGGCACTCTCGTCCCGGGTACCC
The DNA here is from genome assembly GCA_945859645.1 of Amphipoea oculea. Lineage (NCBI taxonomy): Eukaryota > Metazoa > Arthropoda > Insecta > Lepidoptera > Noctuidae > Amphipoea > Amphipoea oculea. The sequence continues at coordinate 6,608,237 of OX243868.1, forward strand.
GTCAAACACCACTGATACGTTCCTGCCAAAGCGGTTCAACGTATACGTGACGTAGGCATCTATAACTGCCTGTAAAAATGAGTAACGATGCCAAAAACAGTATGCAAGAGGTATCCCCCAACAACGACTACCTACATAAGTGTTTGCATTACACGCTTACACTGTTACCGCCTTCACCGCGGGGAGGTACTCTCAGCTTATTGATATTAGGAATGGAATAATTCGAGACAAATGTAACGTATCCCTGCAATAACCACTTAAAATTAAAAAATGTTAACCATTAAAGTTAACTTCAATGGTACATTAGTGAACTTAACGCCATCAATCCACATCCACACACAACAAAGACAAAAGAAAAAGTTCTACGATTTACAAATCTTTTTGTTATGGACAGAGAGATTATATTACTTTGGGGTCAATATTGTTGCAAATGATGTCCCCCATCGCCCCTTATAAGATTCCGGTCTAATTTCCAATAACCCTGTATACATTGAGTCTTTTGCCTCTATAACCCATTTTACCTTCTTTTCGTTTTTTTGAGATTGTGAGTGAACTGCTAGTCTCACAGACTTCGTTTTGGGCTCTAATAAAAGCTAAATAAATGGACTATAAAATATTTTCAGTAACTTTTCTTCATAGGGCAAGTGGTTTTGCCAATATTTCGCAAAATAAGTGTGGAAATCCTGAAAATTTCAATTTTCAAGAAAAATTGGTCATCTTCAAAGTGCCATAGCTTGGCTCCTTTGGAGTCAATAGAGCTGCATTTGGGCTGAAATTGTAGGCAATTTAATACAGTTTATAAGTGTACGGAACATCGTTCGCAAAAAAAATGCATAGTTTTGGCCCTGGAGAGCAAATAGTGAAAAAAGTCCCAAAATTTCGAAGTTTTTCTCGATTTTCTCAGTTTCCACAAGTTTTTCGAAGTTGCAAATTTGAATTTACACTACCCTAACAGACCCATACAACATACCAAAAATGCAGAACTACATCACGCTTTGCGAATTTAGCCACTTTTTTTGTCTATTTCCGACGGCCTATAAACCCCTGAGATTTTAACAGAATTGACCGGCTGTTCAGCTTTTTCTCTGGGATGACAATGCTTTGCCATGTCTCTGGTATAGTAGATCATCAGAATTATCTAAAAACACCCGAGCAATTTGCTTGTTTGCCGAACAGTATGCCATTAACATTTTTTCAGCCATAGAACAGAAGAGGGTGACGCCATCTCTCATGGATTTTATAGCTTTCCATGTAAATCCTAATGAAAGAACTAAAGTCATGAATAAAGTCCGAAAAGGTTAGTCATATAAATCTATACATATACTCATACTTACTTGAATAGTTTGTTTGAACGCGCTAATCTTTGGAACTGGTTAGATTTGTTTTTTTTTGCATTTCATAGCCCGATTCTTAAGGAAGGCCATATGCTATTTAACATCACGCTACGACCTTTAGGAGCCGAGCAAAAATAAAATAAAAGTCAGAACGAGCGCTAAGCGAAAATGAATGTGGTGTCTTAAGACTTCCACGCGAACGAAGTCACGGGCACAAGCTAGTGAAATAATAATTCTCCTATCAGTACGTACATTTTCGAATCATTATTGTCGCATAAAATCAGCAGAAGGATACATAATTATATTGCGGTAAATTGGAAAGTTTCCGCTTAGTTTTTGCCTAATAAGACCAAAAGTAGGAAGGAAACGATTATTTTTTATATGTTTAATTGTCCAAAATCTCGATATAACGTGGGTAATGAAGTTTTTGATTTACATAAATTGTGTTAGGTGTAGTATATCATTTCCATAAATCAAAACTTTATTAGGCGCTCCACACACTGCACCGCGCTCCGTCGCGGTGAGCAGATTTTTACATACAAATTCAATTCCGCGCGCGTGAGCGCGGGAGTGCGGGAGTACACCTTAGGTACAGTATTGTACGAAAAATGCGTGCTTTGATGTGGAGTTGCGAACAATAGCCCGCATTACCGATTACCTACAGCATACTATTGTTGGCCTGGTTGGGCTCGTGCTGAGCCTCGGGGTCCTGGGTTCCCAGGTCGGGGTAAGTGTTATTGGGTTTTTCCATTAGGAATTTCTTAGTAACAGCCCGGAGTGTGGAAGTGTGATACCCCCGTGTCTCGGGAAGCTCGTTAAGACGTTGGTCCTGCGCCTGATCTCTCTCCGGTCGTGTCGGATTCCGAGCCGTCCCATGGGACTGTGAGAGTGAAGGAAGACAGAGTGCACCTGTATCTGCGCACACACTTGTACTATAATATCTTCCGCGCAAAAAAGCTAGTCTGCGTTGAGATTACGGTCTGGAGGAATCTATTTACAAAGTGTAAAAAAATTAACCTTAAAAACTTTAAGAGGTGCTTTAGACCATCGAACTGAACAACTTTCACTATGGGACCAACTCCGAAATCACGAAAAAAAAATCAGCTGTTTCATACAAAAGTTCAATACCTACTCGGCCAAAATGTATGAAACAGCTCATTTTTTTTTCGTGATTTCAGAGTTGGTCCCATAGTGAAAGTTGTTCAGTTCGATGGTCTAAAGCACCTCTTAAAGTTTTTAAGGTTAATTTTTTTACACCTTATATATAAAATTCAAAGTCCTGACTGACTGGTATATCAACGCACAGTCTAAACCGCTGGTCCTAGAGACATGAAATTTGGAGGGTGTGTTCTTTGTGAAGAGTAGGTATCCACTAAGAAAGGGTTTTTCAAAATTCCACCCCTAAGAGGGTGAATGAGGGGAGGGTGAAATTTCACGCGGACGAAGTCGCGGGCAGAAGCTAGTATTATATAAATTATTGTTTTGAAAACAAACTATGACAAGAGCTATCTAGGTATCTTTGCTCGGATTCTCTTAAAGTGAATGTTCTAAAATGAAAAAGTTAAAACAAAATCCATAACGAAAGCCAATGTCCAACAGTGTAGCAATGGTGGTAAAAGGCTAACTATAATATTTTAAAGAAAACTAAGTACATTCTTTATCGGCTGAAGGACACTGAACGAGACACAATAGAAGTTTTATTGTTATTACATCTGGGAGCGTTCCGTATACCGCAAAGTGTTAATTGCTTCCTAATAATTATGTAATGGTCATTTCAGCGGTCGAAAAGGGACGCTTGTCGCCATCTGTCGTGGAGATGATACGAGATATAGATGAAGCTAAAAAATCAAAAGATATGGACAATGTACTCGATGACCTCAGTCGCAGTAAAGATAAGGCTGAAATTATAAAAAATCTCCGTACAGGTAAGTCGACTAATTAGGTTTCAAATAATAGCTGCCTTATTAACTAGGAATGTACTTGTACAAGTAATCGTGATGGATAAGAAACTATTGCAAAATAACTTATAGAAGTAGAACTTTGCTTTTTAAGTCAAACAAACTGACAAAAATAGTACTAATTTACGATACATACCGTCTTATTATAAAACAAGGTTGATTTCCATACCCAGTCTTAAACCATGAAGCTGTTTTTGAATTTCGTACTTAATTCCGACTACTGTAGGGTTCTGTTTACAAAACTGACAATTTAGTATCAGTTTTGTATAAAGAACTGTATTTCTACGAGTAATGTCTGATCTCCCCCCACCACCCCCCCTCCGCGATCCCCTACTAGTTCGTCTTCTGTTTTAAATTTTGTCTTATCCACCATAAGCTTTCTCATTCCGATCTGATCCGGGTAGCTAGGTTCCTAATACAAAAACTGGGTCGGTGGTTTAAACCATGTCAGAAGAAAAAGCTCGTTTTGTAATAAGACGAAAACTGTTTCAGCGGTAGACAATGGAAAACTACCACAATCTGTCATGGATGACGTCATTAAAAACTTAAAACCTACTGACGAGAAAGAAGAAACAATAGAGAAGGTTCATAAAGGTTAGTCGTTAGAAATATACACCAAGCAATAAAACTAAAAAAAAAATGTATAATGGATTGCAAATATACGATTTTTAGTAAAAAGTAGAAATAAAAGATAGTTCTATTTTTTACTAAAAATCGTTTTACCAATCTTTGCTTACAGCACTCTCTTGTCTATGGAGAAGCCCTTTTACCAAATTGTTTTAACTTGATAATGCTGTTGTTATCATCGGAGGATAGGTTAAATAAATTTCAGTAAAGCACACACATTATTCTCATTTTCAGCTATAAAAAAGCGTCAATTACTGCCAAAGATAACAAAAATAATGAAGGCAAAAGAAGGACATGCTCATGAGGCAATCGTCAGTCTCAGTCCTAGTGATTTAAAAATGATCGATGAAGGTACAACTAACTTTTTAAAATTACCTACTATTATATATTTTAATATTAATAAGTATATGAAAAATTAAAATTTGAAAGAAGAATGTACCTACTTAAGTAATTTTGAAAAAAAAATATGGACGCCTGTGTCCAATGATGAACCTTGAAGCCATGCATTTGTTTTCTAAATATTTCCTCATTAATTGCAGCTGTAAAAGCAGGAGAAATTTCGCCATCGGTAATGAAAATATTAAACTGTGATAAATGTTGCAATACAAAAAAAGAATCGCCATTGAATATGCTTTTCAACAGAAGACAAAATAAAATCATCGTTCGCAAGAAAGATATAGTCGCACATATGACCGGTGCCGACACCGACGGTCAGGTCTTACAGAGGGTCAGAGAAGGTAATTATCAGCCTATCTCAGGTCCAGATTTTACATTATTAAGACCAAATTTCACCAAACTTTTATACCTAGAATAAGTCTTATCCTGAGAACAAAATTTTTAATATTTTACAGTTTTTTCCATACTAGAACTGTCAGACGTCATTTTTATGCCACAGATATATAAGATCTAACTTTGATAAAATCAGCCGTTATAATAAGGAAACTAGAGATCACTCTTTTCCTTAGTATTAACATAATAATAGATTATATTTATCAAATCTATGGATCAGTTAATTAATACGTTATTTTATTTATTTCAGCAATAAAAAAAGAAGAAATTACACCGTCTGTCGTTAAAATGTTATTAGATAAAGATAAAGCTGGCATTATATTTTCGGAAGAAGTTCTTCGTGAACTATGCCATCCGAAATGTAAGCAAAGCAAATCAGGGTTAAAGACATCCAAAAGCTTAAAAATGACAGCAGCAAGCGAGTGTTCATCACTCAAAACATGTAGAAGTGAACGTTGCACGGATGCTGCGTGCAAAAACAGAAAAAGACATCCGTTATGTCCAAAAGTTTCTTGCGATCCGAAACATAACATTATGTGTGTTGGTGATGGTATGCCAAAATATTCGATAATGTCTATCGGCAATGTCCTAACCTGGCCCAAACTTTGTCAACCTGCAAAGATACAACCTTGTATATCTGCAAGTGAAACATGTCGAAAACAAATAGAAAAAAATAGACCGTCGCAGACGAAACTAACTGCAAGCGAGGCAAGGCTTATAGCAAGTGTATGTGGGAGTGACATATGTGAAAAAGAGCGTAACAAGATACTTGAAGCTCTTTTAAAAGCCAAAAAAGCAAAAGCAATGGCAGCGGCAAATGAAAAATATAACAAAGTAAAAGAAAAACAAAATAAACTAATATCAAAGAAGCAAGCAAAAGCAAGGCGAAAGAGAATTAAATTCCAAGAGAATTGTAAAAAAGTGCGACAGAAAATTAAAAAAAAATTGGATAAACGTGCTTTGAAAGATGTGAAGCATGAACAGTCATCAGTAGCTGTGTTGGTAGCGGAGACAGTTCAGTCAGATCTTGGCATAATCGGTAGGAATGCTTATTCAAAGTCTCGCAGAATCTTGACGCAAAAGCAGACCCAATGTTCCTATAATGATGATGACGAAATGTATGAGGCAGCAGCAAGAATGAAGCATAGAATGCGTTTTATAGCTCAGAAGTATTTCAAAAGGAAACGGGTGAGACGCGTGAGACCTCTCGATATTGAATGTGGCTCATTATATGTGCATACGCGAAATAGAAAACCATTTTTGTGGGTATTTCGTAAGTCCCCATGGTTTTATCCTAGATGTATTTCTTTGGTTACATTTTGGAAACAGTTTTTTCATATTATTCTTCATATATTAGCTATTATTGTATGGTGTCCATGTTTACTGTGTATTGAACTTTGCAGGCAACCCCTTTGTTGTTATTGCTGTTTATCAAATTGAATCATCATTATTGCTGAAGAAAATGAATTATTTTTTTTATTGAATTTTGGGTTTAATTATATCTTCTATCCTTATACATATTTTCTATCCACTCTTCTCAGTATGGATACTTTTTCACGTACTAAGAAAAGCAAGCAAATCTAGCGATTTAAATATTTGGGCAGCGAGGTTTTACACACCAAGTCATTTTCATAAAATAACGTTTTAGTGACGTTATTTGCCGGTAAATTGCAGAAGCTATGTTACTTTAACCGTAACTTAACCCACTCGTCACATAAGAAATGTTATTTTCTGTCGTCACATCCACGTAACAACGCGGTCACGAGTCATGACCATTGTCGTGACCGCGTTGTGACGTGACTACCAATACCAACCCGCGAGGACATTCATATATGCGTGGTTGAGTCAGAGGCGGTGGTTGTCATGGAATTAGTAAGTAATGGTGGTTGTACTATCTAACATATCTGTGAGTAATTCTCGTTTTTATATATAATCGTATAGAACGTTCGCAAGCTATCAAAAAAACCTTTAATCAACCATCATTCTTGACAATGTTATATTTTAGTGATGTTTTTTTTTTTCGTTTTATAGGATTCGTTTTATAGGAACACAGGGTACGGCGAAGGATCCTTCACAAACACTGTGGATAGTAAGTCATCAGTCAAGGACGTTGCGAACTACATATTAAGTAAGACGAATGTTGTAGTGCAATTACCTGAGATAAAAATGAAACGACAGTGAGATTAAAAGGCTTTCAAAGTTTTTGTTCCTAGACATAAGTTGGAAATATTCCTAGACGAGCAGTTGTGGCCTGAAGGTATTTCCTTTCGTCGTTTTAGTAATTACAAGGTGCGGAACTTGCTTTTTTTATGGATGGGAAATCATCAAATGACCCCTCCCGCTTTAAGTGGAGCGGAAGGGAGTGTCGAGACTTACTGACTAAAACCCACTTCCTTAGCCCTTTATGTTCCGGGGCAGCGGTAAAAGGCACGGGCCTGGTCCTGATCGGACGGTGAGCTACCCATTACTCTCCGTCCGCAGGCCCGCGCCTACGGTGGCCGGGAGTCGTCACGCGGCTCCCGACGCCCGGAGCGTCTCCCGCGGCGGCTGGGACGTGAGGCTCTCTCCCTCAGCCGTCCCGCCACCTCCTTCGCTAGCATGACTGCTTCGCAGAAGGAGGTGACTGCCTCCCACTCCCTCTCGGCCCGGACCATGGCTTGAACCAGGGCCGGACGCGAGAGGTCGCCGCCGCTGCCGATCGCCTCTACGAGGGCACGGCGGTGCGCCGCCCAAGCGGGGCAGACCTCCACCGTATGCTCCACCGTGTCCTCTGGGCGATCCTCGCAATGGCGACACCCGGGCGGTGCGGAGCTTGCTTGCTAGTCCTTCTACAGTAGGGTTAAATAAAGCTGGGACTGAGGCAATTAGAATAAGTGATTAATTATGGCTAGTACTACAAATCAGATCGTTAAAATGGTTAGCTTTCAAATGAGCTGCAAGGTCTGTGGACGGGATACGGGAAATCTGTAAAACTGCTCACTTTATTGCTCTGCAGGAAACTTGGCTATTGCCACATGACACTGTCTACATTGGATCGATTGACAAGAACTTCGATTATACCAGTAAGTCAGCGGTAGCTACTTCGGTCGGCGTACTGCGCGGTCGCCCGTATGGTGGGGTGGCACTAATGTGGAGAAAGGGTGTGTTTTCTTCCGTTGCGGTGCTGCCATGTAGTAGTGTGCGGTTAGCAGCTATTTAGATATGTGTGGGTGAACGTAATTCGTTAGTGTTTTCGGTGTACATGCCAACAGATAGTGCGGATAATCTGTTAGAATTCACGGAAGTATTAAGTGAAATAAATGCAGTGATTGAGAGTTGTGACATGGAATCAGCTATAATGCTCAGTGACTTCAACGTTCATCCAAACGAGCTATTCTTTAGGGAATTAAGTAATGTTTGTACGGAGCGGAGCTGGCTCTGTGCGGATGTGATCAAGTTAAATACGTTTACTGATACGCACTCCTTTGTTAGTGAGTCACAAAAATTGTAAACGATGGCTTGATCACTGTCTGACTACGGAGGCAGCTTGGCAATGTGTGGCTGATATTAAGGTTTTGTATGATGTGTACTGGTCAGATCATTTTTCGATGGTAGTGTATTGTAACACGGGAATATTACCGAGACAAAAATATTGTAATGGGAACCTATATAATGAAGTGAGATGGGGTGAGAGAAACGCTGAGCAGATAAGGTTATAATAATAATAATTTTATTTCAAGCAACAAGACTCATAGTGTTACTCGTAGTAACAATATACTTACAAACTATGTTAGTAATACACATAAAAAAGAAAACCAAAAACAGAAAAACAGATTGCGACATCACTGCTGCACGGTGACAGGCCTAGCCGAAACCCTGCAGCAGTGGTTCACAAACGCACAATCAAGCCTGCTCGCTATCATAGACAGGATGCTGTTGGCGCTGCCCCGCACCCTACGGACCAAGGATGTGCACCGCTTCCGCATCACGGTGCGCATCCTTATATTGCGAACTCTGTAACAATGAAGTAAGGGACTTTGATTTCCCAATGGAACTTGGTTCATGTGCTGATAATGTTTGTAGTAATGAATGTCATAATGCAATAATTGATAAACTATATAATAGTGTTGTTAGTGCTTTGACTTTAGCTGCGCGTAGCAGTAATAGACTGAGAAAGCATCAGAAGCAGAAGAATGTTATCGGATGGAATACACAACATGTTCAAAAGGCTCATCTGGAAGCACGAAGCAGCTTTCAGACCTGGTTGCTGTATGGTAAACCCAAATCTGGTGATATGTATAATACCATGTGTGAATCCAGGAGGCGCTTTTAGTCTAAGCTCTAGTGGTGTCAAGACAACGTTGAGCGTATTAAAATGGACATCTTAGCCACACACCACAAGGAGAAGGACTTCAAGCGTTTTTGGAAGTATACCAGGAAACTGGAAACTGGCTTGTGTGTGCCTGCGTGGGTTGAGGGTAGAAATGAGCCCCAGAAAATTGCTGAGTTGTTAAGGGAACGTTTTAAGGGGGGCTTGATGCTGAAGTTGAAGATGAAGTGCGGTTTAGGTTTACGACAAAAGAAGTAGCTACGGTCATTTAGAGTGTGACTCGAGGTAAGTCTCCAGGGCACAATGGCCTCAGCATCGAGCACCTGCAGCATGCGGGTACACACTTGCCCAGGGTGTTGGTCATGTTCTACAATTTGTGTTTAGGACATTCGTATTTACCCCAGGAGTTTATGAAGACCACAGTGATTCCTATTATCAAGAATAAGACAGGCGATGCCTCCGACGGGAACAACTACAGACCCATCTCATTGGCTACAGTGATCGCTAAGGTGCTGGATGGTTTGCTTGATTGTTACCTTAGTAAGCAAATTCATCTGCATGATGCCCAGTTCGGATTTAGAGCTGGACTTTCGACAGAAGCTGCAATACTGCGACTCAAGCATACTATCCAGTACTACATGACAAGAAAAACGCCTATTTTTGGCTGTTTTTTGGACCTGTCGAAGGCATTTGACCTTGTGGCTTATAATGTGCTGTGGGATAAGCTCCGGGAAGAAACCAGCACTCCTAGGGACATGATTAACATACTGAGATAATGGTACGGCAACCAATCCAATAATGTTAAGTGGGCGGGCTCATACCTGCGGACATCCAGGCGCACTGCAAGTTACCATCCCTACCTACTTGATATTCCACCAATTCGCACTAAGCGTTTGCAAATGTCGTTTATAATGCGCACAGCAAAAGAGTGGAACTCGCTACCTGCGTCTGTGTTTCCAAGCGCATACAACCCGAATCTCTTTAAAGTGAGAGTGAAAAGGCTTCTTCTGGGTAAGCTCGCTCCATCGTCGACATTGTCTTTGTCACCTTTGACCTAGGCTAGAGTCAAGAGCATGCCCATTTCAACTTTAAAAAAAAATTAAAAAAATCACTGGGTTGGAGTGTGGAGTGAGGCAGGGAGGCCTGACGACACCATGGCTCTTCAACCTGTATGTTAATGGACTGATAGATGAGCTCAGCAGGGCTGGTGTCGGCTGTTCAATAGATGGCAATTGTATGAACAACATTAGCTACGCCGACGATATAGCGCTGCTGAGCCCATCTGTTAAAGCCCTCAACTTGCTCATAGGCATATGCGAGAAGTACGCAGTGTCACATGGCCTCAAGTACAACACCAAAAAAAGTGAACGACTTGAGTTTAAGGCGGGTAATAAAACTCCCACGACCATTCCACCGGTTAGACTTGGTGGAATTCCGGTAAGTAGAGGTACCAAGTGCAAATACCTGGGGCACTGGGTCACTGAGGACCTGTCGGATAACTTGGATATTGAGAGGGAACGTATGGCAGTGAGATGTAATGTGCTGGCGCGCAGGTTCGCGAGGTGCACAAATGATGTTAAAACTTTTTATGAAAAAATTTCACTTCAAAAACCGACTTCCAAAAAAACACTACAAAGTGAAAAATAACTTTAATTTCGGAAGTCGGTGTCTTTGGATCTGCATTTTAGTTTTTTGCCACCGACTTCCGAAATTAAAGTAATTTTTCACTTTGTAGTGTTTTTTTGGAAGTCGGTTTTTTTTTTTTCATAAAAAGTTTTTATTTCACGCTTTTTAGTGGGTCTGCTTATAATTTATCTAAGTTACAATAGCTTAGTACTCATCGCCTTTTACAAACAAATTATTGCTTTTCCCGATGCAGGGAAGTTAATTGTTGAGGAGTTCTCCAGGTCCACCATCAGCTCCATATCACCATTCACATTGTGACGAGCATAAATTGCTTAGCAACCATATTAAAGTAATCGAATAGCAACCCGTGAAATACTTATATATTATTGAGTAGTTCCGGAGGCCATCTGTGGTCTTCATCATCAGTTCCACTTCACCAAATGGTGGTTTCCGAGAGCAAGTGCACGAGTTACTATAAAAAATACCCAAATCGCTATAGGTGTGCCTATAATATTTGAATAGTTCCTTCGATTTCTCCAGGATCCCATCATCAAATCCTGACCTGATGTTTTTAGACTAGATGCTGATAATCCTGGCTGCAGCAGCATCAGGCCAGACTTATGTCAACATTGCATTGAACTTAAAATTTAGTCCTGTTTAAAATGAGCCCAAACACGACTACTGTGCTGTAATTTTAAGTTAATTTTTATTTAATTATTTTACTGTAATTTTAATTGTAAGTTTTTGTGGCAGCTAAATTAAGACTGGGAACTTGGATTGCAGCTATTATGCCTTAAATATTGGCATAGGTAGAATTATTCTATCACATATGAGGAAGCTGGAGTTATGCACATTTTCAAGGTTTGTACTTTTTCTGATGCTCCTGGCTTCAGCATCAAGTCTCTATGTACTTCGGTGTTCCTCATTAACAGTACGTTTATCCACACATCGAGCCCTTTTCAATGAGCCTAAACACGATATATCTGCTGTTAGTTGTCGAGGAGTTACGTACTCTGCAGACTATCCTGACTGCAGCATCAGGTCATGACTTGATGATCATGAGACCAAATGTGACAAATGCCCTATCAAACATCAAAACAATTTACTAAAAACAGCCCTTGCCTGTTCGAGTAACTTCTTACTGTTAAGGAGTTGTACCTTCCATCATCAGCCCAGCTACCTGAGATGGTGACAACCATATGCAAATACACAAGATACTTCATAAAATATGCGAAAAACAATAAGTGAGCCTATAAAATTTGAGGGTTGCCCTCGATTTCTCTAAGATCCCATCATCAGATATTGAAATGGTGACAATGGGACCACACGGGAAGTACCAGCTTTCAAATAAAAAAAGAATCATGAAAATCGGTTCACCCAGTCGCAAGTTATGAGGTAAAAAAGATAAAAAAAAAAAAAAAAAAAAATACAGTCGAATTGATAACCTCCTCCTTTTTTTGAAGTCGGTTAAAAATTACTCTGTTTAGACGTATTGCCAGCTGATTTTTTTTTCAAATCGAAATGGGATTGTGAATGGGATCATTATGAACAACTTTTACTGTGGGACCGAACCTGAAATCGCGAAAAAAAATCAGCTGTTCCTCACATTTATGTTCGCATAACTCGTCAAAATGTAGGGAACAGCTGATTTTATTTTCGCGATTTCAGGTTTTGTCCCATAGTAAAAGTTGTTTCTAGTAACGAGTACAATCTCCCATTTCGATTTGTCGCATGTGTTCAATTTCAACCTGTATAATATACATATATATATTATATATACAGGGTGTCCCTGGAAGTATGGATCAAATCGAATAGGGGCGTGGGCAAGGTCATTTCCAAACTTTTTAACCCTGAGAATGCCAGTGAATTTTTTTACGGTTCAAAAGTTATGACCGATTTTAATTTTTTTTTTTCAATCACTTCGCTTAGTGCTCAATGAAAAGAATCATAAAAAAATACTATCAGGGCTATCTAAAAAAGAATAAATTGATAGCCCTGATAGTTTTCACGAATTCAATCTTTCTTCTCTTTTTTTTAAGTACCTATTTTTTTTAGTTTTTTTTTTAGTATTTTTTTTTTTTTCGATAAAACGTTTGGGAATGACCTTGCCCACGACCCTATTCGATTTGATCCATACTTCCAGGGACACCCTGTATATAGTATGGATGTAGTTGCTAGCTTCTTCGTCAGCGTGAAATTTCTTGTTCCACCGACACACCCCGCTACATAGCATGTTGTCGTTCGCTAAGCGTTCTTTCTGCCTTTTATTAGTTTTTGCCCGGCTCCTAAGGGTCTTGGGGTGATGATAAGTAGCCTATGGCCTTCCTCAAGAATTGAGCTATCCAATGCAAATAGATTATTTTCAAATGAGAGTGGTAGCTCCAGAGATGAGCGCGTTGAAACAAACAAATTCTTCATTTTTATTGTTAGTATACAGGATGTTACGGAAAGGGTATATCAATACAAACGGGTTGAAGAGTGTATCTGGTCTAGAATCTCTGTACAAAATTTCAGCTCAAACGCAGTAACTTTGAAAATGCTTAATATTTTTTTTTTCGATAGTTTATTACAGTTACCGGCACGTAAGTTGGTAAGTGTCGCCGCACTACGAGGGTCATTATCCATTATCTGTAGTGTGTCTGTGCGCCTAGTACACGCACATCACGCCGCCGCGCGCCAGTGCAGCACCGTGATGTCGAAATAAAAAAATATTAAGCATTTTCAAAGTTAATGCTTTTGAGCTGAAATTTTTGTACAGAGATTCTAGACCAGATACACTCTTCGACCCGTTTGTATTGATATACCTATAGTTGCAAAACTTCTGAAAAATTCTGAATAATTCCGGAATACTTCTGGGAAAGTTTCTTTAAATCAGAATTATTCAAAATGAATTTAATTAAGATTTTTTTTTTTTTTTTTCCTGAAAATCGTATTTTGCATCGCTCGTCGATCGCCGCCGCGCTACCCCTCTGTGCGCGCCCGACAGCACGAGTCGTGCGTGCCGCGCGCGCCCGGCTGCACGAGTCTTGCGTGCAGGCGAGGTGCGGTAAGAGGGGAGATGCTCCCTGGAGAAGTTTTCCCCCCGCGAGAAAGATTCGTACCCCGCAATCGAATGTTTCCGCCGAATATTTCGCCCGAATAATTGGGAAATATTCCCAAACTTTCGGAATACTTCCGAAGTTTTCGACGGGAATGATTCGGAATTTTTCCCGCCAGCATCTATAGATATACCCTTTCTGTAACACCCTGTATATAGATAGATTTTATCATAATCATAACAGACGTCCAAGTCGAGCATCCAGTAGGAGGGTAGGTACGTTGCAATTCGGGCGCCTTATAAAATTGTATGAATATAAAAAAGCGCTGTTCTGTAGGGCGTGCGTAATAATTTTAATGTCATATGCAACCATGGAATTAGTATATACTGTGTACAACAATTTATTTCATCACCACTACTCGGTGAAGGAAGTCTTATAAAAATCTCTTCTTTGCTAAGTTGCGTAGATAGCTAAGTAGTCAACAATCAGAGACATTCACAGACCTCCATGAAGAAATTCATGGTCAGGGAAAAAACCAAGCCCGTGACAAGTGTTTGACACCTTCAATTGACACAATATTTTTACTATAGTCATTCGTTGTAATGTGCTAAGTATATTTAGGGGAAAATAACTTATTATTAAAATTATGTAAATCGATGTGGTTTGGAGAAATTAGTTTTGTATTCAGCTAGCTGAAGAGTGTGCGTGCATAATATCTGCCCTTAGTCTAGATGCCATAATGCATCATCTTTTGACTCAAACATAGCTTAATTTATTGGTTTGTACTTCACATCATTTTATTCGTTTTTTTATTATATCATCATCATTCTCCTGTGTCTTTTTCTCCCGTACTTCTCTACATCATCATCTCGGTAGTCCCTTTCTAATCATAACATCATTCAATTTTCATTCTATGGATGCACTAAACATAACAATATTCAACACATGCTTGTTTTTTGTTTTCAGATTAACCATTTTTTATACCGATGATTAAATGTTAGGAATAATAAATATTCCACTTATTATGAAATTCATGCTTAACACAGGCTATTAATTTATTCTCAGGCATATTGGAGCTAAACCCAGAAGTGGCAGGCACTGACAAAAGTAATGGACCTCATTTAAGAAAATACTAATACAGCTAAACTTTGAAGCTTATTGTCGCTCACAGTAACTTTTTGTGTAATCCCATTTACATTAAACACAAAAATGCCTAGAAACCGTACATTAGTTAAAACACGCGGCCAAACAACATTAAACAACAATTACTACAGACAACAAGGAAAAACAATACCCTTAGAAAGAAAATCTACAAGTGAATTAAGCGTCAAAAACCCCACGGACTCGTCACAAAAGCATAGTGAAAAGATAAAGATGAAAATAAAAATTTATCTCAAAAAAGCCAACGATCCTTTTCGTTGCCCAACTCATGCAAGTTCTGCACATGATATAAATAAGAACTTAAGGAAAAGAAATGAATTTGTAACAACACACGAACAAAGTGCAATGTTGCAAAATAACAAAACTGAATTTCATAGAAGAGGTATGGCAGGTGACAATGACTGTGTACACATTGATATAAAGCCAAAAGAGCATCATGAGAAAAATGAACAGATAACTCGAATTTGCACATCATTAATGAAAATATGCTTTGCGAATAAGATTAAGAATATAATTATCGAAAAGTCTAAGCGGATTTCAGATACGAGTTTAAGACGTAGACAAAAGCCAGTTAAATTAAGAGAGTATAACAGTTATTCAAACGTCGTAAATTGCGGCAATCATAAACTAAAGTTAAATAAGAGTGACGAGATAAACCAGACCCTGAATGAACATAAAAAGGACAATACACTGAGCGAGAAATATAAAATCGCTCCTACTAAATATGTAAGATGCCCGAAAATATGTGACAGATTAGATAGTACCAATGAAAATATACATATCCCAAATCAATTATCAATGTCAACTTTTGACAAAAAAAAGAAGTCGAATAATACACTCAATTATTTAGACAGAGGCAAATCACGTAACAATCGAAAATGTCGACTGAAGCACTCTGATAAGACGAAAAGACTCTTTCCTGTGATAGTTTATCAAAATATTAGTGTTACGAGCAGACAACTTAAGTTCTGGAAAAAACACAGTAAAAATAAAAAAACAACCACAAGAATCGGAAGGCAAGCTTTTAAATATTATTCCGATAACACAACTACCAATTCGATAAAATATTATTCCGATAAACAAAGCGCTGGGACCACCAACACTACGCTTAGTGGAGCGTTTTCTCATATCGCTAAGAATGTAATGGATGCATGTGTAAGGAATACAATTAATATTTGGGCAAACAAAAAATTTCATGAAAATATCAAGAGAGGGAGAGAGCACAAATCTAAGAATCCAAAAGTAAAAAATACCTATTCTACTGAAATAAATAGAAGGCTTTTAAAAGGTCTAGTAGATAATCCTTCAGAAAAACATAGGTCTAATAGAGTTGGGCAAAGTACAAGTGGTGAGTTCCTAAATAAAACACACAAACTTGGTAACAACATTCATTTTAATAAAACACGAATGAATGTCACTGAATGTCAAACTGAAATTCCGAAACCTACGTTAACTAAGAGTAAACATTCCAACGAAAGCAATAAAAATAGTGATTCAGATATAAACCATATTCATTGTATAAAAACTGCGGTCACTTCAAATAATGAAGCTTCTGAAGATGAAGTACAAGCCCAAGAATTATTGAGAAAGGAATCGTCGAATGACCTTTTAGAATATTCAAATAAGACGCAAAACGTAAACTCACCAATGAACAAAATACATCCGTCTACATATTGTCATAAACAGCAGTTAAACTTGAATGTCAACAGTAAATTATCTGAAAAACTTTCTATTGCTTCAAATAAGATTAATACAGAACTTCTTGATAATAAGAAATTTGACGAACATCAGTCTAAATACTCGTTAAATACCAAACAACAAAAATACATTTCTAAAGATACGGCAGTGTCTGATCTTCCTCAACATCCTTTGTTTCAATTATTACAAAAACTCAAATATTATTTTTCAGTTGATCTTGAAACTGAAAAAAAGAGAAAGAAAGCAAAAAAATATAAGAAGACACGTGTAATAATAAACGAACAAGAAAATTCGTATACCTTACCGACAGTAAAACAGATACAGTCTATTCCAAAACTAGATCAAAATAATACTATAATGTATAAAGTTGACAAACAGCAGTGCGACAGTTCAACAAAACTAAAACTATGTCATGAAATAACAAGTGAACAAGACAACACTTCGGGCTCAGATAAAGGGTTAATTAATTCGGCAATTATGAAAAAGCTATCTTATACACTTTTCAAATCTCTTTATAAGAAAATGTGTACTAAACTCTGTAAATCTCCCAATAAAAAAGAAAATAACAAAAATTACCATATCCAACAACAAAAGTATCAAGGCCTTTCGATGGGAAATTTACCTAAAAGCATACGGATAGAATGCCAACAATCATCTAATAAAGAATGGCGCGTAGGAAAATTCAAAGATTTAATTGGACCACAAAATAAGCAGAGACAAAAGGTATGTGGAAAGCAAAGTAACACTACAGAACAGAAAACCGAAAGTAACCAAAGTAGCGCTCATACGAATAATTTTGTGAGACATTCGTTTGATAAAGGAATTGAAAAAGAACATAGTACTATTAGCAAAAAATGTCAAATATCAAGTTCAGGACGTGGACGGTATCTCAATAAACATGAAAGTAAACAACTTACTTTTAGAAGGCCTCATTGTACATACCATAATAAACCATGTTGTTTAGGTAATAAAACAACAAATCCTTGTGAATATTCTTTGCAACAACACAATAACAAGAAAGCTACATTACGAGAAAGTCCTTTTGTTGGATATATTCGTAAACAACTTTGTGGCTATCAATTTAATTTATTAAATCAAATTCAACGTCTTAGTCCGGGCAAATTGAATTTAGTAATTTGCGATGAATGTAAAACAACTCGATCTGAATGTAAACGCAAAAAGCAACGCAATAAAGGTAAATCTTTAAGGTACCGCCACATAAATAAAAGTCAACAACACCTTTCAAATGAAAATGTGAAACAATGCAATAAGAAAATATCGTATACATTATCTGAAAGTCCTACGAAACAACACAGTGAGAAAATATCCTGTACACTTTGTGGAAGTCCTACGATAAAACCCACTAACAAAACATCATCTACATTATCTAAAAGTCCTTGGTTTCGCCACGGCAATGTAAATGTAGCAATTTGCTGTAAATGTGAAAAAAGTCGATCTGAATCTAAATGTATTCCAAAGCACACAAGTAATTTTTTTACAAGAATTATTAGAGGACGTCGGACACGTTCTGATTGTGGTCTTAGACAAGTTCGTTGTATTCGTAAAAAAAGAAAATATACTAGTAACCATAAAATGCCACCAATAATTCCGAAACGTTGTAGAGACAGGAGGAACAAAAGTCGTAGGAAAAAATTGTGTAAAAAAAAAAAAGGCTGGCGGCATCGGTATTCGAAAATCTTTTCGAAAATTATTCGTACTGCAAAATGTGTGTCATTAAGAATTGAAGGCGATTGTAAATCCACCTGCACCCTAAAGCGAAAGCCGTTTTTATGGATTTACAAAATGTGTCCAAAAGCCTACCCAGACGTTTTATCTTTTCTAGCTTTTGTTAAACTGGCTAACCGATTATGTTGTTATAGTTTAGCCGTTGTAACCTGGGTGCCGTGTCTTTTAATGCTGTTTATTTGGAGAACATGCATTTTTTCTATTTGTCTTTCATAAAATATATATTAATCAACTAACGTTTTTTTTTTTTTAAGATTATTAATTTATTAATGTTTATTAGGTACGTCACAAGGTTGAGGACCAGGTCGAGATCGATGCCAAGACAAGGAGGCTATTGGTGTTTCTATGAAACTATTCTTGACGAATTGTTGTGGGTTTTATTTAATTACTAGCAAGTTTTCGATGCCGTATTTTAGTTTTACATAGACTAGCGACATATCAAAACATCGAGGTATTCTGTGCTTAGAAAAACCGAGAGTCACTTGTTTTCCCCGCCATTGTGACCTTTTTTATGTTCTGGACAGAATTGAATGTTCTAACTCTTTTCGAAAGTTGTTTTCAATGCATATCTATTTATTTTATTGTGTATATAGGATGAGGTAATTCACAAAAAAATATAGCTCAACTTTTACTCTTGTAGGTAACGTTGCATTGCATGCACCCAAAAGCATCAGCGGTGTTGTAAACCAAAATTCGTTTTCCAGCAATCATTTTTGCCCGAGTGTGCTTATGACCACACGACTGAAGTGAAACTTCGCTATGAGAAGAAGAGAGAAAGAAAATGTGCGCGCGCACTGCTTTCTCTTGTTTATATCCCCCACTCAACTCCCGTTCGCCTCGCCCGATCACACTTTTCGTAACGCTTACGTCACGCGTTCGCCAGCTTACTCCCCAAGTCAAGCTTGCGTAAAGAAGTTTCACTTCAAAAAAAAAACTAAGACAAGTTTGATGTACAGCATGCATAGATAACAGTTATATGCTGGGTAATTCTGCACCCTGTATGTAAGATAAATATTAATGTATCTTCTTAGCGTGTCGACAGCAATCTAAGGGCCAAAGCACACACGCTACTTTTTGCATCGGCGATCGGCGATTCAGCTGCTTTTTAGAAGCTAAATGCAGCGACCAAGCATTCCACACCGCACACTTAAAAACGCCAAACGCAGCGATTCAGTCGCTTTTCGGAAGCTCGGTACAGCGGCTGAACGCTACACTCCGCACACATTCGGATGCCGGTCGCAACGATTTGGCATTTGCGCCAGCATCGGAGCAGTCGCTAAAACGCGCGCTTCCGATACCACGTCCGAACGCAGAGAGTCGCCAAAACGCGATGCAGCATCGGAGCAGTCGCTAAAACGCGCGATTCAGATACCGCTTCCGAACGCAGAGAGTCGCCAAAACGCGATGCAGCATCGATACAGCCGCAAAATCGCCGATCGCCGATGCAAAAAGTAGCGTGTGTGCTTTGGCTCTAAATGAACTCGGCCCAGAATTCAGCTAGGTACTTGTTCGGCGCCATCAACAGCGTCCATCGGTTCCTGTAACGTGCAGCTGAGAGGACACGCAGGACACGATCTTACACTTAATATCGTGTCCTGCGTCTCCTCTCGGCCATACATATGGGGGTTCAAATTGTCGCATTTTGCCCCCCTATCAGCTCCTGACGGATATACGTTGAATTACAAGTAACCCTGTATATTATAGAGTATAGATAGGTCTAGTCAGTCTGTAGGCTATAAATTATCTCGCTATTTGCTATGGGGGATGAACAATATTGCATTACATTCGTATTCTTCTATAGTTTAAGTACCGCATATTATAAAAAAGCGAGACAAAATGTTAGGATATTGTAGATAGTTACATATAGGAGCTTAGAAGTCAATCATGACATAATATAAGAATGGCTATTTTTGTTCTTTCGATTCCAATTTAACTATTGATAATTCTTTTTTAAACACTTTTTTATAAATCACAGTTCGTCTTCATCATTCCGGTCTCACCCACTGCTGTGTATAGGCCTCCCTTTTTTTAGGGTTCCTTAGTCAACAAAGAACCCTTATAGTTTCGCCATGTCCGTCTGTCCGTCCAGCCGTCCGCAGCTTAGCTCAGAGACTCTTAATACAGGTAGGAGGTACCCGAAAAGTGGGGATGTTTTTTGTTCTCGTCTACCCCATGGTGTGGGTTATCGTTGGATAGATCTTCCAAAAATATTGCGGGTTTGTGAAAACCATTATTTAATTCAGGGATCTGTTTGTGAAATATCAAGCTTTAAAGTCTTCGATCAATAATTGATCGAAGTTTAAAGTGCTAATTTTTGTTAGAGTCATTCATGTGTCCCCCCCTGCCAGCTAAATGGTAGCTTTTGGATATGTGAAAAAATTCAGGGCAGTAGTATCTATACAGGGTGTTACAGAAAGGGTATATCAATACAAACGGGTTGAAGAGTGTATCTGGTCTAGAATCTCTGTACAAAATTTCAGCTCAAAAGCAGTAACTTTGAAAATGCTTAATATATTTGAAGTGAAAACTTCTTTAGCGGCGTTGAACACTTTTTGTACTGGGGAAAAAATGTTAAACTCGCGTCAGGACACGTGACCGTCAGGAGAGATTTCCCCCCCCCCACCCCTCTTTCTACGGCGGCGCCAACCGAAGTGAACCAAGTGAGACACGATAATGGATGGGTGGATGGATAGATGGATGGACGGACGGACGGACGGACGGTGACGGTGACGGTGACGGTGACGGTGACGGTGACGGTGACGGTGTCGGTACGGTGACGGTGACGGTGACGGGTGACGGTGACGGTGACGGTGACGGTGATGGTGATGGAGACGGTGACGGTGACGGTGACGGTGACGGTGACGGTGACGGTGACGGTGACGGTGACGGTGACGGTGACGGTGACGGTGACGGTGACGGTGACGGTGACGGTGACGGTGACGGTGACGGTGACGGTGACGGAGACGGTGACGGTGACGGTGACGGTGACGGGTGACGGTGACGGTGACGGTGACGGTAACGGTGACGGTGATGGTGGACGTGGATGTGGATGGATGGATGGACAGCTGATGGCTCGACCGTCTGTGTAGCTACACTGCTGTGTATTCGTAAAATTCGTGAATATAAAGTGTTTCAAATATGGAAATTGAACAAAGTGCATCGATTTATAAAAAAAGTGACGCAGAAATAGTGGAAAAAAATTAGTTACATTAATTCAATTCATAATTGATTTATTTCAACGTTAATATTCATGTTTTCACTTCTGCCGGCACTCCCGGAGTGCAACCCGTCTTTTTTTTTTATTTCGATAGTTTATTAAATTGAAATCATAACAAACGTGTCGCCGCACTACGAGGGTCATTATCCATTATCTGTAGTGTGTCTGTGCGCCTAGTACACGCACATCACGCCGCCGCGCGCCAGTGCAGCGCCGTGATGTCGAAATAAAAAAATATTAAGCATTTTCAAAGTCAATGCTTTTGAGCTGAAATTTCGTACAGAGATTCTAGACCAGATACACTCTTCAACTCGTTTGTATTGATATACCCTTTCTGTAACACCCTGTATAACGAAATTAAAAGGAAGACTAGGCTTTACAAGTTTACGAGTAATAGTCGACCAAATTATGGGAGAACATGATTTTCAACTGCAATGCTAAGTTATTTCTTGGAATACATTCATTCCAACTACGCAACCCTTCATTGTTCGTGGTCCGACACGACAAAAAAAAGTTATAATAAGTGGAAATCTTGATACGCAGCAAAATGACCTCAAAATGGCGGCGCTTCCCCCTCAACCGCGCGCGATGCGTCCTCACTTCGCGTAGTAAATTCTTTGATCCTTTAGCTATCCAATGGTGTAATTGAATTGAGGTTGGAGATGATAGATATGAAGCTGCAACACCAAACTGTATGCCCCGATTTTGTTATCATTGGTTTTTTGACTTGCCCCCACTATGGAAGCAATTTTGAAGACGTATTCACGTCAAAACCGCTGAAGTGTCGGTTTTTTTTTTGCCATACTGGACTGAATAAGGAACGGATAGAGCAGATCCTTACAGATTTAACCTTGAAATAATACCTTTATAAAGCTAAGCAGATAATCATGACATTAAGCATGTCCTAATTAGTCCTGCATAGCTATTCACAAAGCTACGATACGGTTTGGTACCGTATCGAACGTCAACATTATCGACGAAGTCCTTTAATCGCTATTCACAAATCCGAGATCGTACAATTTTGACAGTTCATATACGGTATGAAGAAATCGTTTCTTCCGACAGGTATCTGCTGTCGGAAGTGTTATCGAACAACAAATATTGTTTATAAAAAAGTAATCTTAGCATTAAATGTAGTTTATCTATATAATTTATGTATGTAAAGTCATAATATTGTTTTGACCGCTGCATATCCAAGTACAACTTTATCGCTAAAGTATGTATAAGGTTCAAAGTTGATTGGGAAAATTTGACAGTTTCGGGTAGCTTGATGTGCTGGCGTCTGGTATATTTATATAATTTTAGGTGGTTACATACGTATCTACGTAACACTTTAACTCGTTCTAGACTTTGTTTTAAATTATTTGAGTAGATGGAGTACGTGATTTTACGATCTAGAGACCATGCATCGTCATGCCGCAGATCAACAGAGGCAGGAGACATTGTCTCTTCATCGGACCCTAAGGGACGCGGCGGATCCGTTTGCGGATCCGCGCTTCCAGTCTGTGTACAGGCTAACACCTGACGTGGCACATAGCCTTATCAGCGAAATAAATCCCTACTTTGGTAACACGCCCTCATCAGCCGCAATCAGAATAGAACTAAAAGTAATAAAATGGTAATACTTGTCATCATCATAACATCACTCTCGAGAAGAGTTACGAAGTGGTGGTTTTTCTAATTAATTTAATTATTGTGAAGTGAATAACTAATTTTTACACTTCATAATAATTATCTTATTAAACCCAAAAGAAAGTTCGGAAAAATTAGAAATTATTATTCCAGGTTTGACAGAAAGTTAAGTTTACAAAGCAAGTTTAATAGAAATCAGGTAAGTTTTATTTATTAATAAAATAATTGTTTACTGTATTTTATTTGATACCAGTTACTCAATGTATAATCTATAGTCGACCTTAATGAAATCTTCTATATATATAAAAATGAAACCCGTTTTCCGTTGTCACGACATAACATGAAAACGGCTGGACCGATTTCGATGAAATTTGGTATAGAGATAGTTTGAGTCCCGGGAAAGGACATAGGATAGTTTTTATCCCGATATTCCCACGGGATCGACATTTACGCGGGTGAAACCGCGGGGCGCAGCTAGTCTATATATATAAAAATGAAACCCGTTTTCCGTTGTCACGACATAACATGAAAACGGCTGGACCGATTTCGATGAAATTTGGTATAGAGATAGTTTGAGTCCCGGGAAAGGACATAGGATAGTTTTTATCCCGATATTCCCACGGGATCGACATTTACGCGGGTGAAACCGCGGGGCGCAGCTAGTACTCGATAAAAATCATTTATGTACCACTTTACATTTTCTACCACGAATATCTATTTACTACCATTTTGTAGAGTTCCCCGTACACACACCTATAATCGGTTGGAAATAAAACCCTGCCACACGGATCTGTGAATAGCGTTTTGGTAGTCCTTCGGTTCAGAAATCAGGTTATCGAACAAGTGTCATTGTCGATACGATAGTCGTATGTTTGTGAATAGGTATGCTGAACTAGTCCAACTACTGATAGTTTTTGTGATTCTTTTTTGTTACATGATAGGTTCTAGAACGTACACATAAAACATGAAGTTTAGATCTCTTCTGTCATATATAGTTATAACAAAAATAAATATCTATGGTTAGTTTAGGTGGTTGTGAGAAATCCCGTGTGTTTACAATCTACTGTTATATTATTTTGGTGATAACCGTTCGTCAAGAATAATCTGTAAGAATGTATCGTTGTTGTGCCATTAGGTAGTACAGACGTCAACACATCAAGCTACTACCTACGTGGCAATTAAGTTCCGGGAATTTAGTTATAATTAAAAAACTGGCAACACTTTTTCATTCGTCATCATCTCTCAAAGAGGGGGGATCTTCCTTTTAATTAGAGTTCAAAGTTGAAGTAGATACTATCTACTTACTCCGTATTTAGATAGCACGTATGGTTTGTGTTTTATGCGTATTTTTTGCAAGTAACTTTTTTAGTGGCGTAGTGAAAATGCAACACAAGCAACGTGTTGTGACTCAATTTTTAGTGAAATCTGGCGAAAAACCCTCGGAAATCTTCCGAAAATTGCAGGTTGTCTATGGAGACGATAGCATGTCAAAAACGCGTGTGTTTGAATGGGCGAAGCGGTTCAAGGAAGGGCGTGAATCGGTGGAAGACGATCCACGTGAAGGAGCTCCCGTCACCTCTCGTACCAACGGGAATGTTGATCGTTTGCGCATGTTGATCACGTCTGACCGTCGCCTAAACGCTACGGGCTCGTGTTTTTCATGTGCGACCTGAACTCGCCAAGGATGGCTGGATCTTGCATCACGACAATGCACCGGCCCATTCCTCGTTCGTTGTGCAAGAGTTTTTGGCAAAAAAAGGCATTTCAACGTTGCCTCACCCACCCTCATCATTTCAGCCGCAAGACGTCCACTGCTGGACATAGGCCTCCCCCAAGCACCTCCACTTCGACCGGTTTTGTGCTTCTCGCATCCAACGAGTTCCTGCGGCCTTCACAAGGTCGTCGGTCCACCTTGTGGGAGGCCTTCCAACGCTACGCCTTCCGGTACGCGGTCGCCACTCCAGAACCTTTCGGCCCCATCGGCCATCTGTTCTGCGAGCAATGTGCCCTGCCCACTGCCACTTAAGTTTGGCAATTCTTCGGGCTATGTCGGTTACCTTGGTTCTCCTGCGGATCTCTCCATTTCTGATTCGATCCCGCAGGGAAACTCCAAGCATAGCCCTCTCCATTGCCCTTTGGGTGACTTTCAGCCTTCTAATAAGGCCCATTGTGAGCGACCACGTTTCAGTGCCATATGTCATCACTGGCAACACACACTGGTCAAAGACTTTCGTCTTGAGACACTGCGGTATGTGGGACGAGAAGATATTGCGAAGCTTCCCGAACGCTGCCCAGCCGAGTCGGATTCGACGATTAACCTCTTTCTCGAAGTTGGACCTACCTAACTGGACAGTTTGTCCTAGGTAAATATACTCGTCCACGACTTCGAGTGTAGCGTCTCCGATCTTCATGAGAGTGGGTGTTACATGGGCATTTGACATGACCTTCGTTTTGTCCATGTTCATTTTCAGACCCACTCTTTCAGAGGCTCTACTGAGGTCATCGAGCATTGTACTGAGGTCCTCCATAGTCTCAGCCATGACTACTATATCGTCGGCAAACCGAAGGTGAGTTATGTACTCGCCATTGATATTAATGCCAGCTCCTTTCCAGTCCAGAACCTTAAAGACATCCTCCAGAGCAGCGGTGAACAGTTTCGGAGAGATAACGTCTCCCTGTCTCACACCTCGCTGCAGAAGGATAGGTTTCGAGGTCTGGTCCTGGAGTCGGACTGACATAGTGGCGTTTTCGTACAGACACTTCAGCACCTCGATGTACCGATAGTCGATCTGGCACCGTTGAAGAGACTGCAGTACAGCCCATGTCTCGATCGAATCAAAGGCTTTCTCGTAGTCCACAAACGCTAAGCAGAGAGGCAGGTTATACTCTTCGATCTTCTGTATAACCTGTCGCAGCGTATGTATGTGGTCTACGGTGCTAAAGCCTTTACGGAATCCGGCTTGTTCGGGAGGCTGGAAGTCGTCAAACCTGCACGCGAGACGGTTCGTGATGACTCTCGAAAACAGCTTGTAGACATGGCTCAGAAGTGAGATGGGCCTATAATTCTTAAGAAGGGCATTGTCACCCTTCTTAAAGAAAAGTATCACCACACCTCTGTTCCATGCCTGTGGTGTTTTACCCTCGAGTATGACGGAATCAAACAGCCTCTGAAGGGCCTTAAGAACGGGTTTTCCGCCGGCCTTCAGGAGCTCGGCCGTAACTCCGTCATCATCCGGTGCCTTGTTGTTTTTAAGCTGCTTCAGAGCCATCCTAATCTCGTACAGGCTGACGTCCGGGATGTCTTCGGTATAGTGTCGGGTCAATCTAGCTCTTGGGTCGTTTGCCAGACTCGTAACGGGGTTGCTTGTTGACGTGTATAACTGTCCATAGAACCTCTCGATCTCTCTCAACAGCTCAGGTTTGGCGGAAACGATCCTGCCATCATCAGTCTTCAGTTTCATAAGCTGGCTCTGCCCAATAGACAGATCTCGAGCAAAAACCTTGGAGCCTCTATTTTGCTCTATCGCTTCCTCAATACGGTCTGTATTGAAGCGGCGAAGGTCGCTTTTCAAGGACTTAGAGATCTGTCTGTTGAGCCGCCGGGTACTTTAGAACATCATCTGAAGATTGCAGGATCATCTCGCGCCTCTCCTTCATGAGCCGCAAAGTAGGATCAGAGAGCTTCTTTTTCGTATTCGTACGACGGGTCTTGAAGATCTTAGACCCGACCGTATGGACAGCTTCCACGAACCCATCGTTATATTCGTCCACGGAGCTCCCCAGGCACTCGAAACGATTCTGAAGTTCGAGCTGAATGCTCTCGGGGTTTTGAACCTGGATCGGCGCTGGGCGGAGCGTAGACCTCATTAGTCGAGACCTTTCTAGCTTTATATTTAAGTTCAATGTGCCTCTTACCATGCGGTGATCACTTCCGGTTTTCACCGCTTTGATCACAGAGACATCATTGAATATTTGCTTCTTCGTCGACATAATGAAGTCAATCTCATTTTTAGTTGCACCATCCGGGCTCTGCCAGGTCCACTTTCTGTGCTCACGTTTTCTGAAGAAGGAATTCATCATAAAGAGGCCTTCCTTCTCCATAAAACTAGCCAGTAGGTGGCCCCGGTGATTCCGTCGTCCAACTCCAAATTGCCCCATTCGCAGCTCATCATCGCTTCGTTTACCCAGTTTCGCGTTAAAGTCCCCCATGACAACGGTGAAGTGAGTTTTAGAGCCATGCATGGCTCTGGAAATATCCTCATACATGGTCTCCACCTCATCGTCGGGGTGTGACGAGGTCGGGGCGTAAACCTGTACGACCTTCAGCGAATACCTTGCGGATATTCTGAGTATAAGGTACGCCACCCTGGTCGACACACTCTCGATCTTCACCACGTTGCTCACAAGGGACTTGTGGACGATAAACCCGACACCACCTTGGGACTGCTGGTCGCCCTCCCGGAAATAGTGAGTTAGAAGTTAGTAACCTCACCCACCCTATAGCCCCGATATTGCTCCCTGCGACTATTTTCTATTCCCCAAGATGAAGTCGCACCTCAAAGGAACTCATCATGGCGGCGTACAAGAGGTCCAAGAAGCTGTAACCGTGACGCTTAACGGGCTAACTTCGGAGGACTACCAAGGGTGCTTCCAATCATGGGAGAAACGTTGGAATCGTTGTGTAGAGTTAGAGGGAGACTATTGTGAAGGTCGATAGTAAAACTTTTTCTAAAACTTCATTTTCTTGTTTTTTATTGACAAATTCCCGGAACTTAATTGCCACCGTAGTACAATCTGTCGAATTTCTTTAGTAGATTTCAACTTTACCACTAATGCTTAAGGATCGAAGTTGATTGGGAGAAGGAGAGTGGGAAACAAATGTATGGGGTCTGGGCCCACCCTTCAATAGTAACATGTGTACCGTTGGAAAGGGCTTTTTAAGCGGAACATTAGTTACTAATAAAACTATGTTGTCAAATGTTGTCAATGTGTGTTAGTACTTTCGGAGATACGACGTCTTTAAGTCGTCTCAATCTAACTTATTCTTTATGGATATTATAACGTAGAATTGTAATAATACATGTATTTTCACACAACACAGTTACGATGTTGTTCCATTTTCCATAAAACCAATCGAGATGCAGTTCAGCATAGCTATTCACAAACATACGATTCACTATCGTATCGACAATGACACTTGTTCGATAACCTGGTTTCTGAACCGAAGGACTGGCAATACGCTATTCACAGATCCGTGTGGGAGGGTTTTTTTCCAACCGACTATAGGTGTGTATACGGGGAATGCTACAAAATAGTAGTAAATAGATATCCGTGGTAGAAAATTTTAAGTGGTATATAAATAATTTTTATTGAGTGTCTCATTAAAGGCACCTATAGATTATGCATCGAGTTACTATTAACAAATAAAAACAGTAAACAATGATTTTATTAATAAAAAAAAATTACCAGATTTCTATTAAACTTGCTTTGTAAACTTCAACTTTCTGTCAAACCTGGAAATCTGGAATAATAATTTCTATCTATTTTTCTGAACTTTAAAGATAATAAAATTATGAAGTGAAAAATTAGTTTTTCAGTTTTCACACTACTCAAATAATTTAAAACAAAGTCTAGAACGAGATTAAGTATTACGCAGATACGTCTGTAACCATTTAAAATTATATAAATACTAACAGACACGGCGAACTTTGCACCGCCTCAGAATTAAATAATGTGACAAAGTTCAATAGATACGTGGCGCCATCTATTATCATAATAACGTTATTGTTGTTTTAATCGGGATCAGCATTTTTTTTTGGGATGAAAGGTAACTACCCTATGTTCGTTTCTGTACACCTGACAACGTATATGCAAAACTTCAGGATGATCGGTTCAGTGGTTTAGGCGTGAAAAGGTAACAAACAAACAAACTTACTTTTGCATTTATAATATTAAGTTAGGATTAGGATACTTAGCTACTTGCATATGCAGCGGTCAAAACGGTATTATAACTTTACATACATTATGTAGATCAACTACAGTGAATGCTTAGATTACTTTTTTATAAAAAATATTTGTTGTTCGATAACACTTCCGACAGCCAATACCTGTCGGAAGAATTGATGTCTTCATACCGTATATGAACTGACAAAATTGTACGATCTCGGATTTGTGAATAGCGATTAAGGCGACTACACGACCTAAAGCGCGGTCACTGTCGGACTGCATAGAAAAGAAAGAGAAGCGCGATGACACAACCGTGGTAATTTATTGCAAATATGAAGCAATTATCTATTTACAAAAACTCTCAAACACCAAACAAATAAAAACCGTATACTAAAATTCGGGGAATTAAATTGTCTTTTAGATGGTGAAAGTTTTATGAAAATACACCCGATAGTGTTTGCGTGATTATCGTTTTTATGTCCGCGGTAGACATTACTTTACAAATTAGTTACACTATGTTAAAAAAATATAATTGCAAATATTCACATATCAAATTACGAAGCAAATGGTCTAGTATAACATTTATTTTTTTCAAAGAAATCAGTCCGGTCGATTAGACGTGATGTTGAATTTAAAATCATTAGAAGTCGTATATCTGCGCCTTAAAGGACTTCGTCGATAACGTTGACGTTCGATACGGTACCAAACCGTATCGTAGCTTTGTGAATAACCATGAGGGCCGGGTCAACCGGAATAACAACCGAACTACTGCTACTAGAGGGATTTTTCCAACGCCAGATAATTATTTTTATCGGAGGAATAATTTTGATTATACATAAATGAGAATTTGTTGAGACATCAACATTGAACGAAGGTTTCTAGTATCAAGATTTCGATCTGCAACCCTTGGGATTTCAAGAGATTTTGGGATCCCCAAGCACAAGAAAAATAAAAATTCTGATTTTATTTTTAAAAAGTATGTATTAGTATTACAAACGATACTAACTACACCCTAAACAGCACACGCAGCCACGACACAGTTCACAACACAAAATACAAGGCGTCCAAACCACAACAGCTAAGCAAAACATACACATTTCAAGTACCTTATTGTAATACGCCCTCAAACTCAAAAATCGCGGGTAAAAGTCTGGCCATATGTGGTACACCCACATACATGGTCTTCTCCTCAAAGTCAGTAACAGTACATCGCGGCAACTTTGCACAGCTGCTTTATTTCTTTTTCGAATTCGTTGCTTTCTTCTTTTGCTTTGTGCTTCCAATAATCGTTTCTCTTTTTTAGTGGCACCTTTAGGTCCAAATGTTGTATAAATTTCTGATTCTTTAAACTCATCCGAAACAATGATCACACTTCGTGAGCCTTTCAATGATCTGCTCATGCGAAACTTTTGGATTCTCCACTTGTTTGCTGCCCAACGATGCAGTCTTTCAAATGTGTTATGTGGATTTTTCACACATCGTCGAGCATATCTGTAACTTCTTCTTGGGCGTGTAATTATTTCATATACTATATAAAGGAGACTGCGTCCAACAGCAATTCCCAGATTGCAAAGTCCTATAAAAAAGTCAGCAACACAACAAGTCTCGCCTGCTTCATCTTGGTGGCTCAATTGTTTATGTTCTTCCTTCAGCTGTTTAGCTAATAACTTCTGTTGTTTCTTTTGTTCTTTTTTGAACTTCTTGTCCTCTTTATCCATTTTTTTGTCTTCCTCCTTTTCTTTTTTTTTTCTTTTCCTCAATTTTTTACGTTCTTCCTTCAGCTGTTTAGCTAATAACTTCCCTTTTTTCTTTTGTTTCTTAAGTTGTTCTTTTTTTAACTTCTTGTCCTCTTTATCCATTTTTATGTCTTCCTCCTTTCCGTTTTTTTTTCCTTTCTTTTTCTCCTTTAAACCTGAGAACGCACAACTCGTTCGCTCAGTGGCTTCTGAGCCATCCCAGATTTCTGAGGTTCTTTTGAGTCGATCACAAATAAAAGAAATCATTGATTTTATTTTTAATATTTCATTTGTATCAAACTTTTTATTATTTGAAGGATTAATTATTTTATTGGCTAATTTTGACATCCAATAATACAAGAGATCAACTGGACCTTCTTCACATACACATGTTGTGTTAGAAGATCCTGTAATTTCAGGTTTTTTTTGCACACATTTGCATTTGAATAAGTGCCTGTTTCTTTTTTTGTTTTCTTCTATTTCAACAATTTTCCGATTTATTTCTTCAGAATTTAAAAGGCACATGCTTTTAGCGTCCAACTTTATCTCAAACTGAGGTTCAAACATTTTACCCGATTGAATACACCTCGTGGAGCATTTTTTATGTTTTCTTTGAACAATGTTACGACCGCAAGTTCTATCGGTGTATTCTCCTCCCTTATCTATAATACGCTCACATTTACAATTAAAATTTGTTCTCTTATCTTTAACCATTTTTTGACAAATCCTTCCTTCACATAGATTTTTTGAAATGTATTGTACTCGACGATTGTTATGTGAAGGACAAATACAAGTAGATTCCCCTATAGTCTTTTGACTTAGATTTGTCAGTTTGTGCTTTATTTCATCGGGGTTTAACACACACCCGTCAATAGCATCAACTTCTATTTTGATTATTGGTTCTCCTGCTTGATCACCAGCATCTTTTGGGAGTTTATTTTTTTGTTTCGCTAACGCTTTTACACATCTACATGCACTGATTGATTTCATGGCAGGCAACAAAGGTTTTCTTGGCTTGCATTCTTTCTCAACGGTAGCTGGTTGCTTTAACTTAGTAGGCTGTGTACAACAACTTTTTTTCAGCGGCAAATTCAACCCGCTCCTTTTGTGATAATTTGATTTAATTTGCTTCTTTGTCTCCTTTAAACCTGAAAACGCACAACACGTCTGCTCAGTGACTTCTGAGTTATTCCAGATTTCTGAAATTCTTTTGAGTCGATCACAAATACAAGATTTTCTTTTTAATATTTCATTTGTATCAAAGGGCCCTCTTATCTTTTTATTATTTGAAGGATTAATTATTTTATTGGTTAATTTTGACATCAAATAATACAAGAGAACAACTGGTCCTTCTTCACATACACATGTTGTGTTAGAACATTCTGTAATTTCAGGTGTTTTTTGCACACATTTGCATTTGAATAAGTTTCTGTTTTCGCATCTTCCTACTGCACACGTTCCACCAGGGCAAACTTCATTAGCCTCAGCTTCTATTTCAGCAATTTTCCGATTTATTTCTTCAGAATTTAAAAGGCACATGTTTTTAGCGTCCAACTTTACCTCAAACTGAGGTTCACACATTTTACCCGATTGAATACACCTTCTGGAGCATTTTTTATGTTTTCTTTGAATAATGTTACTACCGCAAGTTCTATCGGTGTATTCTCCTCCCTTATCTATAATACGCTCACATTTGCAATTAAAATTTGTGCTCTTATCTTTGACCATTTTTTGACAAATCCTTCCTTCACATATATTTTTTGAAAGGTATTGTACTCGACGATTGTTATGTGAAGGACAAATACAAGTAGATTCCTCTATAGTCGTTTGACTTTCTTTCTCAACGGTAGCTGGTTGCTTTAACTTAGTAGGCTGTGTACGACGACATTTTTTCAGCGGCAAATTCAACCCGCTCCTTTTGTGATAATTTGCTTTAATTTGCTTCTTTTTCTCCTTTAGACCTGACAACGCACAACTCGTTTGCTCAGTGGCTTCTGAGCCATTCCAGATTTCTGAAATTCTTTTGAGTCGATCACAAATAAAAGATTTTCTTTTTAATATTTCATTTGTATAAAAGCGCCCTCTTATCTTTTTATTATTTGAAAGATTAATTATTCTATTGCTTAATTTTGACATCAAATAATACAAGGGATCAACTGGACCTTCTTTATCTACACATGTTCGACGATTGTTATATGAAGGACAAATACAAGTAGATTCCCCTATAGTCTTTTGACTTAGATTTGTCAGTTTCTGCTTTATTTCATCGGGGTTTAACACACACCCGTCAATAGCATCAACTTCTATTTTGATTATTGGTTCACCAGTTTGATTACCAGCATCTTTTGGGAGTTTATTAATATGATTACGTTTTATTGTTTTCTTGTGTTTTTTTTTACTTATGCAGCAAATCTTTTGATATTTTGGCTCATAACTATCATTTTTTTTATCCTTTATTGCGACTTTAATATCTTTTTTGTAAGCATCAGGTTTGCATTTGAAGCAAATTCTTTGATCCTTTTCTTTTTTAAACAGTTTTTTTGAAATATGACGTAAGCATGTTATTAAACTACTAACCTTTTTAATGTCTATCAGACTTTTACTTTGTGCTTTGTTGTTCATGTTATAACTAGCACAAGTTTTAGCAGTGCATTCATATAGCTTTTTCTTATATTTACAAACAAAATCTCTCTTTTCATTAGATGCTTTAGCACAAATACCCTTAGCGCAAATATTACTGTCTTTATATTCTTTTTGAGGGCGCATACTTGTAACTTTTTTGTTTTTCTTTAAAATTTTATTTTTTATATATTCATTTGGACATGTAACATCGAATGAACAACTCAGACATAGTTTGTAACATTTGCTGTTACTGGAAGCATCATTTTCATAGTTTTCATTTACATTCCGAGGCCATACGTTTCTACTTCGATGTCTACGTTTTTCTAGCCATTTACTAGATTTTTTAGGTTGCACATTTTCAGAAATTTCTATTTCATTTAACTCATTTTCTGATTTAATATTTCTAGAAGTGTCAATTTCCTCGGCATCATATTTTTCTTTGGACTGTGTGTAAATATTTTTTTTCTTAAAACATCCGGTACTTTTATTCTTTGTTTCGTGTAGTCCATCGGTTTGTGCTATTGTGTCAATATGTATGACTTTTCCTATACATGTATATTCCGGAAGGTTAGCATTTGCTTTCCTTTTTTTGTTGCTGCGCGAACGTTCCCTTTGTTTGGTTGTATTGGAGTCCCCCTGCATGTTAACTAAGTCATTAGGTTCTTCTCTTTTTTTTTATCTTTTATTCTGCCGTCACGATGGGCGAGATAACGTGTGTCTAAAGAATGTTTTCGTGAGCATGCGACATTTTGAGAAAAAATATAGGTACTTTTTTACTCCCTTTTTCCCAATGGTTTGATCTAAAGCAAAATCATATATGCAGTAATAATTAAAAGAAGGTCTTTTGCCGTGTAATGATTCACTAAAATTTATGTTGTCTCACCCAAGGCAGCTAGAATGCAGCGTTTACGTATTTATTTACGTATTCATTTATATCCGCTAAATTTTGATCATTTTAGGAGATATAAATTAGTTATTTTTGCTCAATTATATTATAATTATCATTGTTTTTGCTTATCTTAATTAGTCATGTCAAATTAGACTGATGAAAATGATTTCATTGATTGATGTCAGAAGGTGTTAGTTTGACATATTATTTTTAAACTACAGAGATGGGACAATATTGAGAATATCTATGGTTACCTACAGCTTATGCTAGGTACACACGCTGCAACTTTACTCGCAGGCCACTAAATTAGCGACTTCAAAATCTCACATTCCCACACAGATACCGATGCTGCTAGCGATGTAAAAATCGGTGTGTGCTGAAGATCCGACCCTTTGATTTCACTTAAATAGGTACTATATTTGCGTGCCGGCTAGATCGATCGCCTAATTATAATGCGATGTCAGCGGGCGTGATTACCTGCGTGAAGTAAATAACTTAAACTAAAACTAACTTTGAAAGGTTTAAGGGCCATCATCAGGGTATCATCTTTTGGCGCAACTCACGGCCCGAGGGTTTCAACCCCAAACGTCTCGAAAATGTAATTGCCGATAAGGTTTTTACACTTTCGCCACTTGAGGTTTTCCGCAGCCGCAGCAGCAGGAAGACGGGATGGCGCAAGAGTATTGACACACGATTGCGTCCCACACTAAAGGCTTACCCACCTTCCATGAAAATAAAAACATGCCGTCCAGTCTCTTGCCATAGTCACGTGCCAAGCCATTGGGTTCTAATTCAGCAGGACCACCGACGGTGACAAGAACTCGTCGGATGATGTCATTTTAATATTCGCGTACCACGCTAACGGCTTGGCCACGACCTTGCCGCTATCAGCGGCAGCTTAGCGCGGGGCGGCGAGCGGTAAAAACAAATATACGAAAATGTATGAACCATGCCACGACGCACCGCTCGCAGCGTCAACGCTAGCAGTGCATTTGACAAAGACACCGCGCCGCCGCCGGTTGTCGCGCCGCTTGCCGCTAAGCCAAAAGTCGTGGCCGGGCGGTAAGCGACCCGCACTTCAGCTGCAAGACAGGCCATGGTGTCCGAAGCTGTTGACAACTTGAGAAGAAGTAGCGAGGTAGAAAGTAGTGTCGTCGAACAATGTGCCTATATTCGACGAAAGTAGTGTATAAATCCAAGGATCCGACTCCCACTTACCCACAGCCAACAGGCGCGCTCACTCCGTAGCACCAGCAGATGAGTCAAATAAATTGTTTTGCACTTCTCTGCAGAGCGGCTCGTCCCACCGTCTCTGGGAAGATGTATTGTCGGGTGGATCTGTATACGGGCAAGCGAGCCTCCAGGCATCCCTAGCCTCGGTGAAGCACAGCACATCTGGCTGCAGCTGGTTCCCGCACCCGTGCTACAAGAAATGCAACCACACGACGTACTCTTGCGCTCCTCAATTCGATCTTATTAACTCAAAATTAAGGCCACGAAAGCAGACTTTAAGGATTTTAAACTGAACTTCACGTAACTAGCCTAAGCTGTATTCACTATAAGTTAGTAGTTAAGCATTATTTAATAATAATATTACCTATGTTAACAACAAATAACTGTATTACGCGTATAATATTACTACTTACTTAAGTAACTTGTTTGTAGACGCCTTGGGTTGACCTGTTAGTCTACAAAATGTTTAATACATAAATAAATCGGAATTAATCAGTATGGAGGCTAGGATTTTCCTGATTAATTTATCAGTGCCGTGGACCGAGGATATGAAGGTCTGTTACCTAATAGTAGAAATTTTACTGACGCCGAGGCCTCCCATACGAATGGGAAGAGTAGCTTGTACCCAAGCTCGGTCGTCCATGCCCACATTTAAAATTGAAGTTAATGTATGCCTGACAATTTGGTCCATTTTGTTTAAAAGGTGAGTGTGCTTTCATAAATGGGAAGAGCGAAGGAAATATAATTATAAATAATAATAATCCCACCGCCGTATCTCTACGTTGATGTCATGGTGGGGCTTGCGCGCTCCGAACTCCAGTGTAATGGAAGAGTTTACTTTGCCGGGACAGGTCTTTCTGTGTTTCTGGAGGGTCTTTGTGTAAGAGATACAGAAATCCGCAGGGCAGCCTGTGGCGAGCTGTTGGACAGTAGCGACCCCACAGACCCTATCTCCCGGAAGATGTCTTGTTCCTCACCTCTGGCTTGTCTTTATTGGCCAGTTGGAGTGAACAATGACGAAGAACAGAGCTCCCACTCATCACTCAAGCCGGCCAATAAAGGCAAGAAAGAGTTCTTGTCTTTATTCGGCCGGCTTGAGTGGAGATTCGCTAGAGCAAACGTGGTCGACGGAAGGAAGTATTCCAGTAAGGTGCTGGTAGGGATCTTGACCATACTTCCGGGATTGTCCTGATAAGCATGGAATGTCTATCCACCCCTCATGAGCACCTCAGGACATGATGCCTCCTTGTCGTTATGACACTATGACTATGTGCTAGCGACCGCTTTCGAGGGCCCATTATTGAGTGTGCAAGTCACCGCCTGCTATTTTATCAGTGTAATTTATATAAAATATTGTTCAATCAGGGGCTATAATCTTTCCATAGTCCTAAATAACCAATTCACTTTAGCCACCTAAACCCATAATCCAATACTTATCATTGTTTCCATATCTTGCAACAGTCCTACACCAACCGGGGGTTGTCCTTGGGTGCACTTGCATAGTGCGAACAGTGATAATCTTCGGTTGCATAATATAAGCTAACATTTAAAATAATAATATGTAGGTACCTACATGTATATGAAAAAATAAGCAAAAGAATCATAGGGGATCAAAAAATTCGGCCGCATCGCTGTCAACAGGAACAGTGCCCAAAAGGCTGGCAGCATTGCCAAATAGGCTAGTTTCCTAAAAAATTCTAATTAGTCCGTCAATTAGATTATCAAAAAATATTGGACCCTTATTTTTTCTTTTGTCAATTATATAAAAAATGATGAAGATATCGCCCGTTAAGGTTCCGCGTAACGTCACGCCGTGCGACACTTTTTAGCACGGCGTGACGTCACGACCCCCCCCCCCCCCACTCCCAAATTTTGACGCGCTTTATCTTTGTCATTTTTTGTTTGATTGACAAAAGAAAAAATAAGGGTCCATTATTTTTCGATAATCTAACTGACGGACTAAATCTAATTATTATTTTTTTACCCAGGAAACTCCCCTATTGTATGGCGATGCTAATTCTTTGGCCTTGACCAGAGGGCTGGACTATTTCTTGAAATAGGCCAGCCCTCTGGTCACATGAAGATTCGACTAACCGCTTGGTGATATCTTAAAAACTAAGTGGGCACTCGGACCCCATGGCCCTAGTGTTTCAACCCCAAACGGCTCGAACGTTTATAACTCCCAACCAGGTTGGAATATTTTCGCCGAATGAGGTTTTCTGCACCTGCAGCAGCCGGCACAGCACAGCCCACCGTGCTAGGAAGATGGGATGGCGCAAGGGTATCGACACATGTTGCATCCCACACCTTGGGTTCTAAAAAAGCTGGCACCCAGGCGGTGGCAAGAGCATGATAGATGATGTCATTAAGGCTGGCGTGCCGTGCTATCCGGCCAGCGCTCCTACTGCAGGACAGGCCATGATGTCCGAGGCAATCGACAGCTTCACCGCACTGACAGCGATGCGGAGCGGCAAGGAGCGCCCAAACACAGACAGGTAGCGAGCTGAAAGGTGGTGTCACCCAGCTTAGTGCCTATGTTGGGTGACGGAAGTGCTTGAAGCCAGAAATGCTACTATTAGTGTGTTACACAATTACCCCGCAATTTACAGTCTATATATTTTTTTTAAGTTTTTCGAGGTTTTTATTAGTGTTGAGGATTTTTTACATTTTTACACCCGTTATAAAATAGGAGGTACAGGTAACAAAAGAGGTAAGTATGCAGGGTCGTCGGATATAGTTGAAGTTTAGTGAGAAACCGATGGATGTTGTCGACTAAAATTTAATTTGATAAATGAGCTGTTTGTTTTCTATTAATTAAATTAAATTTTATTCGAGAACATCCATCGGTTTCTTAGTAAACTTCAACTATATCCGACGAACCTGCATACTTATCTCTTTTGTTGACTGTACCTACCTACACCTTTGTTAATTTCGCCGGATCTAAACACGTGACCGGAGTGCACAAAATACCTTATTAGGTATTCGATGGTAGGTACGTATAACATAAATTAAAATACACAATAATAAAATAAAAATCACACTCACGATGGGGAAAACTTTAATTTAAATACGTTTGAAATGTAATGCCGGAAAATTATTTAGCATATTTATATTGCCGCACGTACCATTAAGGAAGAAAATCAGAATAAAATATTGTGTATAAATTTAATTATGGTCACGTCACTCAGTCTGTAATAGTGTCATTGGGCGAAGAGCTTTAGTGTCGTAAACATGTGTCAACTTGTGATAGCTGTTATTGCCATCTCATTTGTTTCCTGCGGTAAGTATTTTTTATATGTATTTAATTTTCTATCGTGTGTAAATCTGTAAAATACACAGGGTATCATGGGGTTGGAGTGTAGTAGCCTTAGGGGCACGCGATGGCGCGACGACAAGTTTTTTTGTTGTTTTTTTTTTCGGAAATTTCCCAATTTTATTGCAGTTTCAGGTTAACCTTGACCATAGAAACTATTTAAGTTTTGAGAAACATGGCCCTACGACGCACCGTTTCAGAATTATGGGCCTCCGAATTTTATTTTATATAAAATGCTCTATATCCGCCCCTAAGACGACCCACTGACCTTTTTTTTTTAAATTGTCATACATTTTGACCGCGTAGGTAGGTATTGCACTTTTCTATGAAACAGCAGTTTCTTTCTTTATACAGGGTGGGTAAAAATCGTGGATCAAACGAAACAGGGTGATAGTTGAGGTTATTTGCAAAAATTTCAACGCTAGGTCTAGAATCATGAGCTAAATCGATGGTTACATTTGCGCGACGACACCTTGAATACTCATTTATCCCTTTTTTTCTTGATGGCGTTCGTAGGTTGACGTTTTGTACTTTCAATGGAGGATGATCAAAATAGTATGATAGTCAAACATCATATTATGTATACAGGTAGATTTTTTTATCTCCATCCAAATGTTTATAGGGTGTGCCGCCCATGAATACGAACAACTTTCACTATGGGACCAACTCTGAAATCACGAAAATAAAATCTGCTGTTTCATGCATTTTAGTCAAGTAGGTATTGAACTTTTGTGTTAAACAGCAGATTTTTTTTTTTCGTAAACATATTATTTGAACATAGAACGTCGCTCTAATTAACAAGAAACGCTTTTACGTCATTAAAACTATTATTTATTACGTGTTATGTTTTTCCTTAATTGCATTATAAAGTGATTAATGCAGGAGTAGGCCCTTATAGCATAACCCATGTTATCAATCACCAAACCA
The DNA here is from genome assembly GCA_945859645.1 of Amphipoea oculea. NCBI lineage: Eukaryota > Metazoa > Arthropoda > Insecta > Lepidoptera > Noctuidae > Amphipoea > Amphipoea oculea. The sequence goes on from OX243868.1 coordinate 6,648,038, forward strand.
ACTAAATACTTATATTATATGTATTACATATATAGGTACATATATTATTATTATTCAATACTTATTACCAATTTATCCGATATTTATTTATTTAATACTTTAAGCACACAATTGTATGTACAGAGGCGGATTCAAATCCTTGTTTCTGAATTGATCTTATTTCCGCTTATAGAAATACTAGCTGCGCCCCGCGGTTTCACCTGCATAAGTCTCGATCCCGTGGGAATATCGGGATAAAAAGTATCCTATGTCCTTTCCCGGGACTCGAACTATCTCTATACCAAATTTCATCTAAATCGGTTCAGCGGCTTAGGCGTGAAAAGGTAACATACAGACTGACAGAGTTACTTTCGAATTTATAGTATTATAAGTATGGATCAAATTGTATTGCTTTCAGAATTACTAGTTTTGTTAAACACTAATAAGACAATTAAGTTGTGGCGCGAACTGCGCCTTATTGCGTAACACACTATCAATCTGAATCATTTTAAAGGACATTGCTAATCCAATGCCTCACGTAAATGCAATGAACGCTGTTGAACTGTCAAAATTAAAGCCATAAATAAATAAATAAACGTAACTTATTTTAAAATTAGGTAGGTATAGACGATCACGAGCATGATACTGTTATAACCCTTATTACAAGGTAATAAAGCCTAAGTCAGCTTTTACTTATAAACTGTACTTTTCCTTTACAAAAGTACTAAGGTTGCATTTTTACCCAGTGCATAGGAATATAATGTATAATTTAGTCAGTTAGATTCTGGACGCCGTCGCGTAATCTAGTGTGCCCAATTAAGGGAGTTATTAAGAGGGACATTACCTAAATATTGTACCCAAAAACTTGTGTGTGTCTGTGTTTTTGTATTGTGGCAAATAAAAGTGGTTCAGTAGAATTATTGTTCTTTTTTTAAAAAGACAAACGGGGTCGGCTTAGTAACAATACGAAACAGTTTCCCTTATAAACCCCAAACTGAATCAGGAAAAAAACATTACATGTTCCATACAAATCACCCAATGAGCGATCACGGATCAGCTATTTGAATGCGTGATTTAATTCCATTTGTCGTCAATAAACATCATAGAGTGGTTTCGAGGGCTAAATTACTTACTTATTTTGTACCTAACTACATTTTATTACCTTTTCAGTGTTAGCGGAAACGGAAACACCGGATGCTGGGAAAAAAGCAAGCCATTGTTTGGCTACTCCAGAGCTCAAAGTAAGTACCTACGTAATTACCAAATTGTTTTAATTATTTTAGTACCTACATATTATAGTCTTTTGTAAAAAGTTGCCAACCCCTGCAGGCTTAGCATGACGCTTTCTATTAGGTCCTTACATATGAAATTGGCGTTTTTCGTACTGGCCACTTTAATCACGAATTTCTCCTCTTTGGTAAGGAATTCCAAATTCAAATTTGTACAGCTATTTACTCATGTATTTGTGCTTCGATGACCGTCATTCATTTGTTTTTTTTCTTCTGTTTTTTCTGTTTGCGTCACTCATTTTACAAAATGGAAAATTTAAAATATCGCATTATTTACGAGTACGAGTTCCGCCGTGGCACTAGTGCTGCGGAAACGACTCGAAGGGTGAATGATGTGTATGGCGGTCATGTTGCAAAAGAAAACACAGTTCGTTTTTGGTTCCAACGTTTTCGTTCTGGAAATTTCGACCTGCAGAACAAGCCCCGTGGACGGCCTGAGACCCAAGTTGATAATGGAGAATTGAAGGCTATTGTGGAAGCGGACCCATTGCAAACCACGTCCGAGTTAGCTGCAGGCTTCGATGTTAGTGATAAAACTGTTTTAATTCACTTGAAGCAAATTGGGAAGATTAAAAAGCTTGAAAGGTGGGTACCTCACGAATTGACTGAACAGAAACAGACGGCTACCAAATTAGAAGAGCTTGAATTGGAATGTCTTAGACATCCTCCGTACTCCCCGGACCTTGCTCCAACAGATTACCATTTTTTTCGCAATTTGGATAACTTTTTGCAAGGGAAAAAATTCAACTCCGATGGGGCAGTCCAAATCGCCTTCAAAGATTTTATTGATTCCCGTCCGACTGGTTTTTTTAGTAAAGGGATCAATGAACTACCTATAAGATGGCAAAAGTGCATTGAAAACAATGGTTCATACTTTGATTAATTAAATATATTATATTAAAAAATATTCGACTTTTTGTTCCTTCCATACAAAACGCCAATTTCATATGTAAGGACCTAATATTTCTACGAAGAATAGACACAGCTCTTTCTATACAAAGTGACATTTCGTTTCTCCATTTTTGACATCGCACCGTAGAAATCCTTCTACAATCTGTCATTTTGTCTTTCGTTTCTAAGGATCTTTGTCTAGGTCCTTTTTTATGTAGACTATTTCAGAAGAAAGTTTTCTATCCCAAGCTGTCAAAATTACATTGACAACTGACATTTTATAATCGCCATGCTAAAGACAGTAGAAAACTTTCTACTCGACGGCCACAAAGTATATACGGTTATCTACAAAATCATGATTTTACGGGAGAGCGTTTTGAACGCAAAACTGTGATAACTAATAGAAGAACAAAGATATCTTCTCCTACATATCAGTAAAAAATGAGAATCAAACAGAAAAAAAAAACTATGACAAAACAAAGAATTCGAATGATGTAAAAGTGAATTTTGTAAAAAGTGCAGTTGACTCTTTCTACTTCGCTGCCGTCGTACTGTCTACACGGAACGTCATCTTTGTCTATTCTTCCGTCGACATAACCCCTTTCTATGGTGGTCATGCTACGCGTGCTGCTGATATGAGTTGCATTCGAATAGGTCCATTTTTAGATGGCCGCAAACGATTAAGTAGTGGCCATTTTTGAAATAAGCCGACCGCGACAGCTTGTCAGCCACGTTAAAACAAAAATTAAGTAACTGATTTATAAATCATAGAAATCATTTACATATCATATTTCTCGTATAAGTGTTGTCTGGGAAACGTCATATTTTCAGCTTTTCAGCCTACCTAAATAATAACTTAGGTATTTATTTATTTATACAGGGTGAAATTGAAAACATGCGACAAATCGAAATGGGAGATCGTACTCATCATTATGAACAACTTTTACTATGGGAGCAAACCTAAAATCGTGAAAAAAGAATCTGCTGTTCCCTACATTTATGTTCGAGTAACTCGTCAATATGTAGGTAACAGCAGGTATGGTCCCTTAGTACTCGTAAAAGTTGTTCATAATGATGAGTACAATCTCCCATTTCGATTTGTCGCATATGTTCAATTTCAACCTATATACAGGGTGAAATTAAATTACCTAGCAAAACTCTTCATACGCGATGGGTATCTATCGATATCTGAACACTATTAAATAAAAAAGTTAAATTAAAAATTTAAAAAACCCCCGACTCAAACAAAAACCTCTAAAAAGTAAAATAATAATATATATTGGCCCTTTAACTTTAATATAAGTTGCAGGAAATATTTAGATCCAAGCGTCCTCACGTCGGGGGACGGCTAATGAAAATTGGAAGTTAACAGCAGTTATGTTTTCTACAATAGCTACATCCATTATTGCTACTAAGCCTCATCTGTTTGGCGTTTTCATTAGCCGTCCCCCGACATGAGGACGCTTGGATCAAAATATTTCCTGCAACTTATATTAAAGTTAAAGGGCCAATATATATTATTATTTAACTTTTTAGAGGTTTTTGTTTGAGTAGGGGGTTTTTTTAAATTTTAATTTAACTTTTATTTCTTGCTTTTTAAACTTTATAATATTATATTACTGGTAAACATGCAATACGATCGACACGTGACTCGCCGAAATCTGCGCAGCTGTACGTATTCTTTTACCACAGTGAAGCTAGTTAGTTACTCGTGGTCGTTGACGTTCATTCCATACCTACTAAGGTATTCCTTTGTGAATTCGCCATTTGTGGTGGCGGCATTTTGGATTTGAAATTTGTAGTAGTGTATAGTATTCTACTAGTCCAGCCCTTTCATTTGATACCCATATTGAGGGAATTGTGAAAAAAAAAATACAATTCGCCATTTTGTGGTGGCGGCCATCTTGGTTTTGAAATTTATCATAGTGTTTAGTATTTTACTTGTCAAGCCCTTTCATTTGATACCCATATTGAGGGAGTTGTGAAAAAATATGTAATCCGCCATTTTGTGGCGGCGGCCATCTTGGACCGATTTTCTTCGAACATAGCTAAGAAGACTCGCGACTACTTCACCTTTCAAACAAAAAAAAACAAAATCGAAATCGGTTCATCCGTTCGGGAGCTACGATACAACAGACAGACACACACACACACAGACACGTCAAACTTATAACACCCCGTCGTTTTTGCGTCGGGGGTTAAAAACATAAAAGATTTGATGTTTTTTTTTGGGTTCAACGACCGCTGAATGTTTTGTTATTTGAAGTATGAGTTGAGAAAATCTATTTTCTTTAGTTTTGTCGTGTTGAGGCATCGATACCTGTCACGTTTGTTAAGTTTACACAATAAAAAGATGATTTTAAATTGATATGTCAAGTGACTACACTAACTGCGGCTAGTGATCCCACAAAAAATAAAGTTAAATAAAATAATATTTTGTTTGATCACCAATAGTAGGAATGGCTTTCATTTTGACAGTTCAACATCATGCATTGCGTTATCGACGTTGTTGAGCAGACAAATTTTTGAACTTAACAAGCAATGGATTAGCAATATCCTTCAAAAATTCAAAATTATTCAGATTGAGACATGATAGTGTGCAATCAGCGCTGTACCTACCTAACCGAATTTCAGGAATTTGATGGCCATGTTTTTAATACCTGGAATACATTTATTTTTAGGCTAGCAGAGCAGGTGTGATGAAATGCTTGAATAACACTGTTGCCCTACAGTTAGACTCAAGCATTGTACCAAATACTGGGTGAGCAGTAAACCTTACTATTCCGCACTTAATCTAAGTAATTTGGTAAACAAATAAAACATAACTGACGAAATGTGGGTGCACAATAACTAAGTACGGGGCTCCCCCCTACCTCTTCGGAGAAAACAGGCGAGATGTTATCTACTAATCTGCGTTCGCTATTTAATTGCCAAAAATGTACTTAAATAAACATGAATTAATGGAAAAATAACTTTAATTCCTACAACATAAAGTTCAGTTTACGCTACAACTTCAAACATTTTTATAACTTTTTCAATAGTGTTAGTCACTCTGAAATGAACTCAATTTCCATTCAAATAAACTTGATGAAATAACATCAATTGCCAACATTTTGAATAGATCTTACCTATTCGCTTTTAGGGTTCACTACCCAAAGGGTGCCAATTTAACGGGCAACGCTCCGCTCTCCGTCCGTCCGTCAGTCACAGAGCTGTGTCTTTTAACCCGTAATAGGTAGACACTTGAAATTTTCTGAGTGTGTACTACTATGGCCTCTTTAACAACAAATAATAATGATTAAAGAGGGTCGTGATTTTTTCGGTGATTTTTTTAACTAAAATGTTTAAAAAGTATATGTAGTGTTAAATATCACGGTGGTACGGGACCCTTCTTCGTTTATAACTGAATATCGTCGATTCTCAGAAATAGTGTCGTAACAAAAAAAAAACTTTTAAATAAGTTTTATACATAAAACCGAAATTACGTGCCGGTTTTATGTATAAAACTATATTTTCTCATCATATATTGTTCTCATCATGTACCTAATTGCTTTCAGAGAATGCAGGAATGTTTCTGATTTTGGCAAAAAGCTCCACGAATATTTACACACGATGGAAAAAACATGCAACAAAACACTATCGTATAACACGACAGTCATCATAAAACTTGTAGATTTCAGTTTAAGAAACAATTCATTTAAGAGTAAGTTATGTTTTAATCATGGTTTAAAAGTTAATCGCGGGTAAGACACGACCTGCACCATAACTAATTGCGTGACATACTTTCAATTACATTCTGAAATGTTTTGAAGAAAATTGCTCTTCATAATTATGTTCGAAAAAATTGTCTGCTCAGCAACGTACCTAACTACCTACATAAATACTTAATGTTGTTGAACTGTCAAAATGAAAGCATTACTATAACTGATAGTGTGTTACGCAATTACACCACTGAAGGCCTAATGCAAAGACATCATTTAAGTGTCGAACATTTTTTATACCCAAAAATTAAAGCGCCGCGCGCCGGCCAGAATAAAAAAATATTATTTTCTTATGGGAAATAACATCTTGAGCATTTTTTACTATTACAACGAAAGTCTACAATTACCCCCTGGCTACTATTTGAGATAGAAAATGCCAAGAATCATATTTTTATAACAAGTGTTTTAAAAATTAGCGTTAACACACGCGGTGCAATAATGGACTACTTACGTCTCACGTATCGTAATGTACTATTTTAAAGCATAGATTTATAATAACGTCCAGATTGAGTGTTCCGTACAAAACGCACCGTTCTTATTGAATGCATTTAGTGATACGCGTGTGCGTTGGTACCGCCCACCGCAAGTGTATTATTATCGTTTCTGCAGTTGTGTGCGTGACGTTTTCTAATACCAGCGCAAAATGATTACCCCAAAATGTGGGAAAATTCGTGTAGTTTTCTTATTCATATTCACTTAGGTAATTATATAGTTACTATATGTGTACAAAATGAAACCCGCCTTTTACATTCATACCGATTGACTCTTATGATAGTTTTTGAAGATTGTTATAATTTTATTTTTAACATGGTTTTCGTAAACATGTGTGAATTAACAAAAAACTTTTAATATCATAGGTACTAATATTATAAATCAGAAACTTTGTGAGTGGTACTGGTTTGAGAATTATCGCTAAACATACGTTAATGTGGGAACATTATAGGCTGATGATGATGATACGTTAATGTAACAAACATACCTAAAATATTGTTTCGCTCCAAATCCGTTTGTTGACTCAATAATATCGTAGTATTAAAAAAGATGGTAAAAGTATTTCATACCCTTGGCAACCATTGATATCATTTTGTTGATAATAATAATGTTGATTTCGTAACATTATACAATATTAAAATATCGCAGCATAAAAAAAGGGTAAAAATATTTCATGCCTTACCTTGGCAATACTCAAATATTATGGCGTCGTTTTGTTTTTATTTTGTTTTCGTAATAATTTCAATGAAATACGTAGAAATTCATCATAAAATTGCAAACTTACCTGTGAAATGTGATGTTCGTATCCTTGTATTTTTTTGGAGTGTAGTTTTTACACGATTTCACTGCACAAACCGTCATTTTTTCAATTATATTTAACAGCGTTTTCTGACGTACACGCGTTGAACGTCTGTCGCGTAATGGCGGCCTGTGGGCGGGGCTAACGAACGAATACACTATTTTGGTGTCTGTGAATTCGAAGCATTTTGACAGCGCGTACTAGGCATCTGGACGTTATTATAAATCTATGTTTTAAAGTAGCGTGTAATAAAGTAAAGCTGTATTTTTGTATCCAGTTATCAGCTAACTACGTATGCCTTAGTTTACGTTTAAGTTTCTAACAATATTTCACCTTTTCCAGAATTTTACGACGACTTCTCTTGTGTGAAAAATCTTGAATCTAATATAAGTAACACCTGTGTGAAAGGTATAGTAGGATTCTTCAACATAACAAAAGAGAGAAAACACACTACGTGGTATCGCAAGGCAATCCTCCGATACAATGTAAGTCACCTTTTTATTTTATTTCTGCCTCGCATTTAATATGATGCTTATTGAGAGGTGGCACGTTTTATTTTGAATGGTACCTATTTTTTGCCACCACTACCATTGGTCGACTAAAGGCACCTTGGGGCCTGCGGGTGAACGCATGCGGGCCAGTCCCGCATGCTTGAGCAAAATATGCATATCAAATCACCATCTTTCAGTCACTACTGGACTACCAGACGTACATTAGGGTTACCCTGCAGTACGTCACCGTATCCGCGCTTTTTGTTTTTGTTTGATATCCGGACCAGTCGTACTCAGCGGTTCTCCTCCACATTTATTATGCGCACGGCCAAAGTGTGGATCTCTGCCAGCGTCTGTGATTCCACATATTCGTCAACCTTCTAAGCAAGATTGAACAGGCGTCTTTTGGATACGCCTGTTCCATCGTAGACCTCATCCATCGCTTTCCATCAGGCGTAATCGAGGTCGAGAATAGGCCCAAATCGCAATTATATAAAAATAGAATATAAAAAATAACATTAATTTGATTTATGTTATCTTTATAAAATTCAGTTAATAAAATCTATATTTCTGCTATCATCCAATAAAAGTTATTTGCTATTGTTACAGAGCCAAACATGCGCCGCAAGTAAAGGTGTGAAAGAATGTGTGGAAAATACATTAAAAAAATGTGATAACTCTACTCGCGCGTACGTCGCGTCACTATTTACATATGCACGAAAACTCGCAGATTGCACCCTGATCGAAAGTAAGGTACCTACTATTCCCCCGCCAAGTGGAAATGTGAGTATGACAATAATATTATTAGATTAATTACAAGGTAGTGGAAGCAACACTGGTAGCAGTCAAAGCTACACGCAGAATGCGATCGAATCATCCGATCCAATCTGTACCTGTAGAGCAACATAATATGCAATTTGCTGTGCGATCAGTGGTAATACACGCACTACGAAAATCGCCTTTACTGCTAAGATATAAGGGCGCTGTCAATGTTATTTATTTACCTCTGATGTGCGGTTGATAGAATCTCTCAGTGCGGCCAAATGTGCATAAATCGACCAGCATTATGGCGAAACTATAACCAGCGACGAAACAGTGGCTCTGACTGTACAGTGCATTTAAACTTGCTTGCCTTATTCGGTAAACAAGCAGGCAGGTCCAGCTAACTTGCGCGCGCGTTAGGTTTTTTGTTCTCGCATAGCCTCGCGTTGAAGCGAGACATTACTATCCGTTAACAGTAGATTATTCAACGAGGGGATAAAGCAGTTTCTTTTGTCACCGAACGAAGGATATTCATTTTTAAGGTCGGGCAAGACAAAGACACCTTTATCCCCGAGAAGAATAGGTGAAGTGAGCTTGTAGTGAGCGATAATTTTCCTTCCTTCCTCGTGATCAAACTTAATGGTCAAACTGATGCACCTGATGTTAGGGACTGACACTTTTAACAGGTCACCTCAACTTCACTTTACCTAACTTTTCACGAAGAGGTTTTTACAGAATAGCTCTACTGATCATATAATTTGACATTATCGAGCAGATGATGTGAAAACATATATTATTAATGTCACGTTCGATGGTCACGTCATCGCTTTAAAAAAGAATGAGTCGGTAAAATGTTATGCACCAATTATTATTTTTCAGGGTGCTGTGCCGCTGGCCGCTTCTTGGTTGTCTGTACCAGCAATAATCATAATTACAGTTTTAAAATGTAAGAATAAGTAGGTAAAATGTAAGTAGAAGCTACCCACATGAGGAAAAAATATCGACCTCGCCGATAGCCCCCGTTTACAATGACTAATCATTATCATTTTTATTACTATATGCATGCACTCTGCACTCTCTATTATTAGTCGTCATCTCAATATTCATATAACCCATCTATCGGTGTTTTTCAATATCATTATCATATCCATTATCCTTACTCAAAACATTCCTCACAACAAGTGTTTAGTATCCGGCTCGAAGGACCAAAATAAATGTAGGGATCGCTATACTTAGTGATATAATAACCGAGCGATTTAATGTTAATAAAGGAATATGCATTAAAGTAAAGTGCTTACTTAGCTTAAACTTATACTTAGGTTCTAAAGGAGCGTACTTACGTCATGCACTATTAGGGAGCATACATACACTTCAATACTTTGTAATTTAACAGTACTTATTTATTCTTAATTAGCTATTAAAATAACAATTATAAAATATAAATTATTTGAACAATGAGATTTTATTTACCGATGCTAGCTTAGTCTTTCCTGGAGGGCTCTTGCCGATGCTTCTAACGCACATTGTATGCCTTGCAATGTTCGGTTCATTCGCTCCTGCGCAATATGGATTCCTTGCAGGGCATTCGCACAAAATTCAGTGTTAGCCTGTATACCTTCCAAAGCTCGTGATGACTTCTCTTCCACAGCGATCCTTCTTTCTTCAATATGTCGGACCCATTCCGCCGCAGGAGGTGCTGGGCGATCTGGAATTGTAATTAGACCGATTACTACATCTTTTTGACACTCTTATCTCTTACCTACTGCCGAATCGTGGCGTTATTCGTGTTGCGAACTGACTTTTCTGGTGCACGAGAAAGAGTCGAAACTGATATAAAAATGGCAAACTTGTTTATGTCGATGACACAGCCTACTTAAAGTAGCACATTCACAATCAAGTTTAAATGACGTAGAACCATTGGTAAGTCATTGCAATATAACTGTTAACTCATTGTGATAAAGTATAAATTAGAATGATTCTAATTTATAACTTACCGTATCGACTCTTAGGGCATCCAGTATCGGAAGGTTTTCAATTCCGGAGTTAATTTACGACATTGGGCTCTCAACTCCGGAATTCCGGAATTCCGGAACTGGATCCGAAATAATTAAAAAAAAAACAAAAGTACCTTGAGTAACTTTTAATCATTTTTAACATTAGTCTTTAACTCAGTCTTGATACGACATTGCCAGTTAACTTTGAGTAAGCCAGTTAACAATATTATTAAAATCTAGGAAAGTCTAAACTTTTCAAAAACTTAAAAATTAACAATTTGAGAGCCTTAAAATATTAGTGAAAAATAACATAATTAAATTAACACAAGAAATATCACGCTTTAGAGTAGTTTGGACATTACTAGGTACCGGTAAACTGGGGTTACTTTGATCAATTTTGAACTATAATTGACTGTAATTTTTGAATGTGTGGTTCTAAAAAAATTATAAAAAAATGTAAGAATCGGTTTTCATAGTTCTCTCTGTAAAAGTAAAAAAAAAATCAAAGAATCGATTAGTATTTCAGAAAAAAAAATAAAACAAAGTGATAAAAGTTAAAAATGATTCTGGGGTTACTTTGGAACCCCCCGTTTTTAACATAGAATCTGAAAGTAGCCCCAGTAAATCATTTTATCTGGTAAATATCGGTATTGATAAAAAACTTACCTTTTTTTGCATGACACAACGTGTCATCACCAGCGCACCCGCAAAAAGGATTGTGACAGTTTACCAGTGTAGTCATCCGAAAAAAAATTCTACCAAAAGTTGTTCCGTTTTACGCATTTTGCAATTTTATGTCGATAAGAAGTTTCTATCAAATTAACCCCGTGATTCAAAGTAACCCCGGTTTACGGTAGTTAAAATCAAAATATTAAAATGAGCATTTAAGTCTCTCCTCAGATTTATCATGTTTAACAACAATCTTGACATGACAACATAATCAGTTCACAATTCACATCACAATCAATAAAATTAAACAAGTCTAATTAAACTTTTTAAAACAAATCAACAAATTAAGGGCTCAACAGCAAATACTATAACACTCGTCTAGTTAGTACATGATACACGCGCAGGAACAATTGCGCGTAAAACGATGAGTTGAAAAATTAAACACATTTTTAAATTAAAAATAATGAATATCGAAATACGATAAATTGAGCCCAATTCCGGAGTTGAAATATCGGAAAAACTATCCGGAATTCCGGAGTTGCGAAATTCCGGAATTCCGGAATGGATGCCCTAGATAAGAGATACATTGCAATGACTTACCTACTAATGATTTTACGTCGATCGTGAATGTCCTACCTAAGAGACCTCGCGCACTAACGCTGATCAACCGTGGTTATGGTTGCAATCTTGGCCGCAGAAGCTTCGACCAAGTTGCTTTAGTTTTATCATTGGTCGCAACTGATCGGAAGACTTTTGGCCGGTGCATGCTAAGTACGCGATGTGCATTTGTTTAAGCCAATTCTCGCCATTTAAAACATATAGTCGCAGTCTCATCTCGGCGACAAAAAAAAATCAAAAACTTGTTGAAATGAAGGGAAATTAGAGGCATTTACAGATTGAGACTGAGATCAGACTGTGAATGTTCTTAAAATTACGAGAATTGCCCCTCTGGTCGGTGACGTCACTGGCAGTGGTCGTAGCCGCGTAGGGCGCGAGGTCCCTAAATGCTTTTGCATCAGACGTTGGCGTTCTTCGAACGTATACGTAACTAGGAGTCGCACAAATGATAAAATATTTAAAAGAACTTTACGCAATTCCATAAAGCTTTTGGAGTGGGAGATGGCGATCTGCTACCGGAGTGGCTAACCTAACAGAGAGAAAGCTCCATACAAACGCTTATTGATAGGTACACTAATACAAAGCGCGGCTGTACAAAAATTATAAGGTCTCTGTTGGGGGTTAATCTGTCGTGCTACGTGCGTGCTAATTCAGAAACATGAAAATTACCGAAACGCATAACTTTTCTGGTTTACCTGTATGTTGCTGACTGTTCAAGTTTATAACGTATGTTCATTTAACATTGTAAATGAAACATGGAACTATAATTCAAAAGACAGGTTTAGAAAGTAAATGGGAGACCTTTGCCCAGCAGTGGGACACAATCTAGGCTAACAAACAAAAGAGTATAAAAAAAATCAAGAGATTCAAAATAGTTTTAAAGTAATCAAGCAAGTCAAGAGTAACTTACATTGTTTTCTTGTGTGTCCATAAGGGGCTGAATAAACCCTTGTGGATGAAGCTGTTGACTCAAAGGCAGCTGAAAAAAAACAAGACTATCATGTAGGAACATGCCAACAACACCAATAATTATTATACTAGTGATGTGACTAAAATAAACTTCTAACTAATAATAGACTATAAATACAGAGTGGCAGGGATATTGATGCATAAACTGTTATCATAAATTCAGCACATGATTCTAGACCCCCTAGCGAAAAAATTGTCCATGGGTTGTCAAAAAATAAATCAGCTGTTTCATAGAAAAGTGCAATACCTACATGGTCAAAATGTATAGAACAGCAAATTTTTTTAATAATCAATTAAAAAATTTTGGGGGGTTGTTCTTCCCATACATGGAAAAAAAATCGACGCACATAAATGTGTGGGGTACCGTTGGAGCCCATAAGTAAATAAAAAGATTCATCATCTGCCTAGCCTTTTCCCAACTGTGTTGGGGTCGGCTTCCAGTCTAACCGGATGCAGCTGAATACCAGTATTTTACATGGAGCGACTGCCTATCTGACCTCCACAACCCAGCTACTGGGTAATACGATACCCCTTGGTAAGACTGGTTGTCAGACTTTCGGGCTTCTGACTACCCGTAACGACTGTCAAAGATCGACAAATGACAGCCGGGACCAACGGCTTAACGTGCTTTCCGAGGCACGGAGGGGTCCAGTATAAATTTAGTTTTGGGGTTGGTAAAAGTGATACTATGCATGAGTAAATATTCATCCCAACAAGGAAACCATCACTATGAGTAGTCTGACATGCACTTGTCCGGTTTTTAAACTAGAATTAAAATAAACAAATACCTTTTCGTTTCATTGCTCGGGCCCAAGCAAGCTTGGTTGATGGTGGGCACATTTCAATAAGCGGTGTATACGATGAATCTGATTCTGATTTAGCATCACATTCTTCTAATTCTGATCTGGCTTTTGGCTTTAATGGAGCAGCCAATCCTGGTGATTCTTCCGGAGGTGGTGGTAACTCAGGTAGTGGTAAATCAGGTGGTGAAGCATAGGGCTCTGATGCATACGGTTGTACTATATCTTGTGGAGACTCAAGTACTCGAAATTCCGGTAGTGGAATCCCTAGAAGTCTTAGCACCCTCTGCTCATTTTTAGTTAAAACCAATAAGTTTATTCGTTCACCTTTCATGATTGCTTTCAACTGTTTCCGAATTGTACAAGCCTTCGTTCGGGCTTTGTATTTCGCTTGATTCCAGTACTAGGAAGAAAAATTTAAAACGTCATTTAAAACAAATATTAGTCACTTTTCAATAAGACTCTTGATTTGTAGAATAATTAGGTTTGATAATGATAGTTACATTTTGTTGTCAATATTCCCATAGGTTTGCTGCTATTTGGTTTCATTAGACTAGATCCAATTTAACTAAACCAAGACTTTCCAGTTTCATTTTTTTTTAACTTTTATACCATTGATTATATTTTTAAGCCATTTTTACACATTGGGAGAGTATTAAGACTTATATAATATGTTTATAGCAGTATCAAATCTATGATTTTACTATTTGGGTTAACCACTACATAATATAATTATAAATGGGCTAGGTACAGGATTTAATGGTACGTAGATTACTAATAAAAATAACTACGCTAATAATTAGAAATTTCACTTACATCTCGCCATCCTTTTTCGCTCTTTTTACAGCTCGGCGATAAAGCATTTAGTCTGCACATTAACTCATTCCATTTGGTCCTACTTTCATATCTTACTGTGAGCGTAGCCAGATTTGGGTGCACACCCTTGGCAAAATCAGGGTTGGTCTCCATATGATGAAGCAAAAGCTGCCATTGGCGCTCTGTGATACATTTTTTTGCAGGCATGTCTGAAAAATATGAATGAAAAATGATATGGTAGGTATTCTAACAGCTAATTTACTCGAAAATAAATTACGAACCGTAGGAATTCGAGGCAGAGGGCAACGAAAACTTTCTATAATTTCTAAACTCCAGCAGAGAAGTAGGCTTCACATTCACAAGCTCCCAAGTCCACTTTCACTTTCACCGTGAAGAAGTGTGATGTAAACATTAGCCACAGATAAAATTAATGTCAAACGTCAGACAGCAAAACGTTTAGTTTACGCCTGTGGTTTATCCTGTCATCTTTATCAGCATTTTGTTGATAACAAAAATGTTACAGTGGTTGGTAATTGGGTGCTTGAAATAATAATACCTTTTTTTTTTTTTGGGTGGGAAATCATCAAATAACTTCTCCCGCTCTGGGCGGAGCGAGAGGGCGTGTCAGACTTTTACTGACTAAAACCCACCCGTGTTCCTTCAGTTGCCTGTGCCAGGGGCCACGGTATCTCTTTCGAACAACCCGCGACCTCGGCAGAGTTAGCATATTCATTTAAAAATAAAAATTGGCAAAATACAAATCTTAGAAATAATGTAGGTATTACAAAGTATGATATGCCTGTAATAGTATAAATCTATATCACGGGCGGCTTGAGGCCTTATAATTATAGTTAATTTACAACATTCTGGTCGCCGATAACTTGGGTTGACCAAAATGGATTGTTTTTCAGGTACTTACGAGACATTGAACTTCTTTTTTTTGGACCAAGTCTTGACCAACTGTGGGAAATCTCCTCCCACAGAACATTATTGCTCCGCTTTGGGCATCATACAGTTACCTACCTTTTTCTCATAGTATAGGAACTAATGAATCCCTAGAAAACCAATTTATCAAAAAAGTAGGTACCTAGGGGAAGGGAGGGCAAGATGAATATAGTGGGCAACATGAATCATTCCTATAATTTGCTCTATCGAATCAGTGCATACACGTCCATAGCGCAAGTAGACGCGCGGTGAGGCGGGGGCTCGCAAACCAGTACGAACCGGACTGCCAGCGCGTGAGTACGCACGTCAGCGACAAAAAGCAATACGAACTCTCGACACTAAAATATTTGACTACGGTAAGTTTTGAGTTTTCTAACGGAATTAATCATCTATGTAATATATTTTCATTGTTTTAGTTAGTTTATTTATTGTAAATTAATGTATTTTTAAAGTTTTTTTCAACAGTATTCTCATTACATTTTTAGGTTATGCTTCATTCGTGAAGTAGCCTGGCGGGCAAAATGAATATAGGCATATTCGTCTTGCCCTCCTATATAAATATAAAGGCTGAACAACGCGCTGTTAAAAATTTGGGCAAGGAGAATCTATTATCATCCACAAACTATCAGACACCTTCCACATCAAGAATGAAACAAAAAAAATCGGTGCAGGGTGCTGCCAAAACTGTGTGTGATTATTATTGCACAGTATGCAAGGAACAATTTGTACATCCTCCAGCTGAAGACTGGATACAATGCTCCCAGAGTGTAAGGACTGGACTCACGAAGCCTGTTCAGCTTATCTTGGAAGAGGAACATACTTTTGTGATGAATGTCAAGATAATTGAGCATTGTCTCATCTTGAATCATCTTGCCCGATCGCTAGAACCATCTTACCCGATAGTATAGGGCAAGATGAATCAAACCTTATATTTCATATATTGATCTCGTGTAACAATTGTGATAAAAATTAGAGTAATTTCTTTGATTATTATGAAAGTTTAATTATAGTTGATTTTGAGAAATTAAAGGTTACTTAGTATTCTATTAAGATTTTTTTTTTATTAATTATTCAAGTTAAGTGAACCATCTTGCCCGCTCTTCCCCTACTCTTAATTGTAGAAATTAAGCGTCGTCGTAAAGTTCATGTTAAATGTTTTTTTTTATAAACCCCTCGTTTTCGGGGCAGTTACAGGCACTCCTTAAACTCCTAACTAGCATACAGTGTGAACACTCCGGCGGCACCCTATTGCATAACACACTTTCTATCACAATCTGAATCATTTAAGGATATTGCTAATCCATTGCTTCATAATATGTTCGAAAAAATTGTCTGGTTAAGGCGAATGGTTACGCCAAACTTCAAAGTAGACCTCTCTTTGAAGGCCTACTTCTCCCAAACGGATAGCCCAAATATATTAAAAAAAATATATGATATGTGACATATGTTTACAAATATAATTTAAGTTCGATTTTTTTAATATTACTGTTAGTTTTAACAACAAAAAATCATATCCATCCTCTTATTTTACGCAAGAATTTTCTTTCTACTTTCAAACGCCTGAAGCGATTTTGATGATTCTTTCACCAAATTATAGCAAATTTAATGGTTTATAAAAATTAAGTTTGTTTTTTTAATAATTATTATTTAAGTGGGAAAAAATCAATAACACCATGGTTTTACCTATACGGGCGCGGGCAGCAGCCGCCCGGTCAGTCTCGCTGTATCGTTCGCACGGGGAGGTTGTGTCGCACGTCGGCTCGCTCCGATCTGCACTTTTGTGGCAAAGACTAAATAGCGCAGATAGTACACTCGGACTTTTCGTTTACGCTTGGACGTTGATAGTATTAGTAGTAGTGATAGTTTGTTTGCGAGTGGACGCTATATTATTGTCTATTGAATACTAATATAATAATAATATCAATAAAAAACGTTTATTCAGTATACAGTTCGTTTATTCACGTATACAGTTTATAAAAAAATACAATTACAAAAAAAAATTAAAGCTAATGACTAATACCGCTCTTAACAGTGGTAGTTTTTAGGGTTCCGTACCCAAAGGGTAAAAATGGGACCTTATTACTAAGACTCCTCTCTCCGTCTGTCTGTCTGTCACCAGGCTGTATCTCACGAACCGTGATAGCCACAAGAAGGGTTATGTTTTTCGAGAGTATATAATATATACTCTCGAAAAACAATTATACATACATAAACACATATTATGTATGTATGTATAATTGTTTGGCACGCTCTGCGGCCTGAACGGCTCGATGGATTTTAGCTTGAGATGTGTCGTTAGATTCCTATGTACTGTGAGAGTGACACTGGGTACATCAAAATAAAAAATACAAAATGGCGGATTTTTGGCGCAATATTATTTCTTCAAAAATTTTTTTCTCTCATAACCTATCGAGTGGGGTATCAAAATAAAAGGTTTTAAAAGGTGATTACAAAAATATATACAACTTATAATATGGTAAAAACTAATTAAAAGTGACAAATCGTAAAAAACACCTACCAAGAACTAAATCGTCTGCGAAATCTTTCACATTTGTAAACTAAAAAGCAGGAAATAAAAAATTTAAAAAACCCGACTGCAACCTTATACTAAAACTAACTGAAAAGCTAAAAACAAGCCCATTTTAAATTAAATAAAAGTAGGAAGCAGGCGGGACCCATTTGAGTTTAAAACTATAATAATGGTACTCTTCTGGCAATCACGGTTCGTGAGATACAGCCCGGTGACAGACAGACAGACGGACAGAGGAGTCTTAGTAATAAGGTCCCGTTTTTACCCTTTGGGTACGGAACCCTAAAAACTACCACTGTTAAAAGCGGTATTAGTCACAAGTAAGTTTTTTTTTTGTAATTGTATTTTTTTATAATCTGTATACGTGAAAAAACGAACTGTATACTGAATGAACGTTTTTTATTGATATTATTATTATTTTTTATTTGTCTCTAAGAAAGCAGTATTTTTACTGTACAATAGCATTCATACTCACAACATAAATATTGTACGTACTCTCGATCCATCTACACTCAGTAGGTAGCGTCATAAAACTGCCTAAGACAAAATGCGTCCCACGCCGCATCTGCATGCACTACGTACGAGTACGACACTCTTTGACATTGGGGAGGTAAGCGGGCGCGCGGGGTGAGGCACTGGATTTGCCTATGCTCCGCCCAAACGCTCAAGGACATTCGAGGCTATAATCGCCTTAACAGCGTAAATAATGCAATTAATGTTGCTGAACTGTCAAAATGAAAAGCATTGCGACTGTTAGTAGACTGTTGTTAGTTAGTGCGTTACGCAATTACCTCGCAGATCGACTTTCGTTGCCGACAGTTTTATCCAGTTGCGTTAATTCCGCATCTCTCGGATGGTGGTGCACAAAAATAACTGGTCTCATAAAGGCTCGTTTCCTATGAAGACACTTCATAGACAACGAGCTTTTATTATTGCATTGCATCACTGCATCTGCACTGTGGTTCGGGCTTCATTGGGTCAGGAATGTCAGGATTGGGTATTAGAATGAAATGAAACATCTTATAATGATACTCATCAACTTAATACATTTTAATATCTTAAAACATTTTTTTCTATAATTTAGTTACAATAGTAGGTACTGCTTATTCTTCCTAGAAGGTGTCTTCTAATGACATCTACTACTGCTTCTAAAGTTTAATCATAAGTACCTATAAAGAATTAATCATACCTACCTATCTAATATGCTCACAATTTTTAATTTTTATACGTGTTCAAGTGAGTTTCTTTGGAATAGAGTACATTATCGTACGATAAACTCTGCACATGGCGAAGGAGAGTAGGAGAGCTAGACAGAAAAAGTAAAGTTGTGTAACAAGCCAACACAGAACGTAACAAAAGAGTTTTGACGGTCAAAATGTTACACTTTTTTCGGTGTAGCTCTCAGTTGCTAAGTGTGCAAAAGCGAAAGGAGCTTCTTTCCAATCCGCCCCATAATTGCGTAAGACACTATCAATCGGAATCAGAATCATTTTGAAGCCAATTGCTAATTCATTGCTTCATAAGTTGAAAAATTTGTCTGTTCAACACGTAATTAACGCAATGAATGTTGTTGAATTGTCAAAATGAAACCGATTCCGATTGATAATGTGTTACGCAATTGCCCCGCCGGTGTTCCACGAAACCACTGGAGTTTTTTTTAGTTGCTAATTGCGTCTATCCTGCAGGGCTCTTGCAGATGCTTCCAACGCAGCTTGTATGCCCTGCATGGTTTTGTTCAAGCACTCTTGAGCATATTGAATACCCTGCAGAGCGTTCACACAAAATTCTGTGTTGGCGTGTATGCCATGTAGCGCTCGTGCTGACCTTTCCTCCACAGCAATTCGTCTTTCCTCAATGTCTCGTACCCATTCTGGCGCAGGAGGCGCAGGTTGATTATCTGGAATCAAAATAGGACCGATTATTAGGAAGGTAGAGACCGATTTATTTACAAATAGCTGCTGCCTGCGACTTCGTTCGCGTGAGTCGCGTGACATTAATAAATTCAAACTCAAAGCTTTTATTTGAATTAAACCATTTACAAGCACTTTTGAACTGTTAAGAAGTCGGTCGGTCAGAAAATATGAAGCTAGTTGCCCATTCCAAAGCGTAGGTACCTATGAAGAAGAACGGGCAAGAAACTCTATATGGACACTCTTTTAAATTATATTTTTACAAAAATATTAGTTACCTAATGTTGAATTTAGAATTATATGTGACCTTCTGAATACCTTTTGATTTTCTTTCATTTGATTGTTTCTAAAATAAAAGTAAGCCTATGTTATATTAAGGGCCTCGAAAGATGAGACTTGACCCCGCCTCCCGCGCTCTTTCCGCCCCCCCTATAACGTCCGGTCCCGTCCCGTCCCGCGCTCAGACCACCTAAAATCGTGTACCTACTGCGCAAGTGAGACCACGTGGTGTGTCAAGTCTCATCTTTCGTGGCGCTAACTCCTTAAAACATCAGCTATCTGCCAGTGAAAGATTAGCCGGAAAAACAGATAGGTAAAAATATAAATAAAAATTTACCTATGTGAGGTAGGTACCGTATATACTTTCATATGAATTTAGTAAAAAGCTGTTATTTGTGTTACAAACAAACGCTTAAACATTTATTTGTATGACGTATAGAGTACTTACAGATAATTAGAGATTACACACCTCTCCACAAAAAAAAATCTGTACAAGCATTTGAAATGTGTAGGTATGCAAGAAGCAGTTGAGGGGTGTGCAATCTAAAATTAGACAATCTCTACAGATAACTATCCCAAGAAAAGTATGCATGTCGGTGCGACCACGCGTTTTGATTCATTTACTGAACAAAAAGTGCATGTGCGTTTGCATTTCGTTAGGACGCGGCCTAAGAAAGAAAACTTCATACAAACGCGCAATGAGGTTGCAAAGCGTGGTAATACATAACATAGCATACAAGCTTTGTCTCTGTGTGGGGGATTACTCTGTAGCGCGACGACGTTCATGCTAAAAGTTCGAGCGAGCGAAAGGCTCGAGTTGATACGGTGACGATCCCTTTCCGAGTTGATATGTGTGCTCAGCAACACGAAGATTACTCGATTATCTGTAGAGATCATCTAATTCAAACTAATTTAAGAGTTTCAAATGGAGGTACAGGTAAACATTCCCGTAAGTACATTAGTTTGTAACTCTTACATGTTACTCTCAAATCGAGGACAGGTGGTGTCCTACTAGTAAAAGGCCCTGACTTGTGCCGTTTTTGAAACCTGAGCAAGGGGGAAGTTTCTTTTCAGACGGGTGCATCTTCAGCACCAAGAAGCAAGCTCAATCATTTTTGCACTTCACCCCGGATTTGTTAAGTCTATCGTTTGTCCATTCATACAAGGAGTGACTGTCGACTTATACAAGAGCAAGCAAAGTGCGCTCTATAATTTTTGCATCTCGCCTCGAAAGGTATAGTTTTTATTTTGTCCATTCGTACAAAAAAAGGAATAACTGTGACCATTTATACAAAGAACTTTAAGGATTAAGATAGAGTAGGATGCAAGAGCGAGCGAAGCAAGCTCGATAGTGTTAGCACCCTGCCTAGGGTCGATTAGATTTTCGGAAATAGGACTTCGGTACTTTTGTCGACTAATGCGCGAAAGCTGTAGAATTGAGAGATTGCAGATTTAGATTTAAAAACGAAAAAATTTTATGATCTTGGCCTGAAATTCTGAATAGGTTAAGTTCTCTATTATTGTATGAGGCATTTTAGGATATTTTTCTAGTTTTGAATGTTTTTACACCTATATTTTATTTTGAAGCCAGCGAGGTGCAAGTGCACCCTCTTCACTGACCTCTATTATTACCACTGGACAGGCTGTTCCAAGCGTTTGACAGCAATTTTTTGTGTCTTTTTGAAGCGCCACTAGCGAGTGTCCAGAGAACTAATTTTGACATATATTACATTTTGGTAGGGCTGTTCCAAACAATATAAACGAAACATCGAAGCAATGTGTGGGATACATAGCAGGTTTTGTGATTAGATCTATCAAGAACAAAATTACATGTATTGATTGTTTGAGCGCTTGTGAATCAATACCGTCCGATGCGATCTGATCGACGAAACGGTATCGCACTAATTATTCAAAAAAATAGAGGTGGACTAACTATTCCATCACAAAGCATCGTTTCTATATGTTTGTTAGTGGAATCACTTTTTCGACAAGCATGCAAAAAGACCAATGGGAAGCCGCCGGTGGAAAAAATATTTCCGGCAGTTCTCACAGCAAAAGTTATAAAAGAATTGCTACCAAAATCAAATACTCGTACTTTGTTTCCAGAACTACGCGTTCATTTTTTGGAAACAATGATGTTTGAAACTTTAAATAGTCATTATGATGTATTAATTAAACAAATTATATTTAAGTATATCGATGTTAGAATTTTTGCAACAACGAAAAATTACTCTTTGTCAATTACAGGTCAAAGTATACGAAATTTCTTAACCCGTCAAATAATTTGGGCACGTCAGTAATTAAAATCGCGTATGCTGTTAGGAAGATAAGGCAGTTAACAGATGTAGAAACCGCGCGATTAGTCTATTTTAGCTACTTTCACAGCATGATGTCGTACGGCATTATTACTATCTATGGGGTCGAACTGCTGACATTGAATCC
This sequence comes from Amphipoea oculea, assembly GCA_945859645.1. Taxonomy (NCBI): domain Eukaryota; kingdom Metazoa; phylum Arthropoda; class Insecta; order Lepidoptera; family Noctuidae; genus Amphipoea; species Amphipoea oculea. Next base: position 6,670,474 of record OX243868.1, read on the forward strand.
ATCTTTATTTTGCAAAAGAGAGCTGTCAGAGCCATTTATAATCTCTCAGGGAACTATCACACTAATATTATAAAGGCGAAAGTTTGTGAGTGTGTGTGTGTTTATATGTTTGTTACTTCTTCACGCCTAAACCACTGAACCGATTTAGATGAAATTTGGTATAGAGATAGTTTGAGTCCCGGAAAAGGACATAGGATAGTTTCTATCCCGATATTCCCACGGGATCGAAACTTAGGCGGGTGAAACCGCGGGGCGCAGCTAGTTTATAATAAATGCTTTGACTTTGAAAAATATAAATTAAATATATAAAACGTGTTTTATTTTACCTTTTCGACTGTTACTTAATACATTCATTATTCCATTATTATTATTCATTATTCCCTGTAAATTGTTAATATAAGTAGTAATTATGATGATATGTTTATTAATGTAAAAATATTATCAAAAGTTATCGATATTTGCTCGCTGATATCGACATCACTAGTTTTAGTACCACAGACACTCGCTACGGCTAACAGCGCCAAAATGGCGATTATCAATTAGGCACAAAAGCACTTTGACAGCCGCCAGTCCAGTGGTAATAATAGAGGTCAGTGACCCTCTTGCACCCCTCCTGGTGCTCATGCCGTTTAATTTTTGCAAAAGGTTTACCTTTTCGTTCCAATGGGACCCAATTAAGTGGCGAAGCAAAACATGGTGAATCTGGTTCAGCTTTAATTCGTCGACTTGGTATATCTGGAGATGGAGTAGCCGGTGGTGACATGTCACACTGTGGCAGTGATGCATCTGGTGGTGATTGTGACCCATCCGGAGTTGGTGAAGCTGGTGGAGATTTTATTTTCATCCTGTGTACCTGTCCTGGTATCGGTATCCCCAGACTTGTAAGCACCCTCTTTTCAATTTTCGTTAACAAGAAATACCTGTGAAGAGGTTCGCCGGTTGGTGTTCCTCTCATTTGTTTCCGGATGGTGCAAGCTTTTTTGCGCGCCTTGTACTTTGCATTATTCCAATACTAGAATGAAAAATTAAAGTTTTGGCAATAATTATAAGTTTTAGAGGTTGTTCCTTTATTTTGAAAAGGTTTTGTTTCAATGGTTAAGACATATAAATGTAATCTCAGAGTGTAAATACAAAGTATATGAAGAGGTGTATTTACAACCTCTAACACAAAAACCAGTCAGATGAAAGTTAGACTTGCATATTAAGAGTTACATCAAAATGGAAATTTCAATGACCTAAATATTACATTTTAAAAGATACAGTCCCATGACAAACATAGATAGGGTCTCTACACTACCCTTTTAGGTATGGAACCCTAAAAAAATAGGATAAAAATTGGGGTAGGGTGTTTAAAAATAGGGTATGTCAGCTGACATGCCCTATTTTTAATAACTTCAGAACTAACAAACAAACACAACAGAACAAACTTCTGAAATTATTTACAAGTTATTACAGAAGTATATTATCACTTTATACAGGCATCACTATGTATGACTACTTTACTTTTCAAGCATTTATATGTATTAAAACAATTAGTACTATGTTTAGGGCCAATAAGGGATTTTTCCAGCTATAAAATGCCTGCTGCCCTGTTCACAAACTCATCTTTAGGTCACGAAAATTATATAAAATTATAAATAATTGCCAATACACTTACTTCTCGCCATTGACCAGAATTCTTTATGCAGCCACTCCCGACGTTATTCAACCTGCATGCTAAGCGTTTCCATCGGGCATGGTTCTGTTCCTTTGCTTCCTGCCCGCTCCTAACACCGGCTACGCCTTTAGCAAAAGTTGGATTGGCCTCCATGTAATCAAGCAAAAGCTCCCATTGGGCTTCCGAAAGAATTTTTTGTGCAGGCATTTCTAAAATATTCCAAAAAAGAAAGGGTATTCACACAGCTTGTTATTAAACTACATCGAATACTCCATGAAAAGTACGAATCAAAATTATTACTTATTCCTAAGTTTCCAAACTTTCACCTGCAGCCTGCGGCCAAGTAAGCTTTATTTGAGTCAACTTGAGTAAAAGTAGTTCAGTGCAAAAGTTGAAAGAGAGGAAATACTATCACTTGGTTTACATTTTACTTCACTGCAGTGTGATGTAAACATTGGCCATAAATTGACAGTAGACAACTAATTACACACAGGATAAAAATAAGTAAAAGTAACTTGCACAGATCTACGAAAACGGTAGCAAGTAGTAGCAAGCTGGTTGGCAGACGTATTTATATTATAATTATAGTATAATAATATCAGCCCTCTGTGCGTACATTAATAACTCATTCTCTATCTATGCCTCTGTGCCATTATCGTCAGTCAAAGCAAAACCAGTAGAAATGGTAGAAACTAGGAATTTTGGTCCGCACATGGTTTTCCGGTTTCTAACGATTCTCTACTAATGCTAGGTTCACACACAGCGACTTTAGTCGCCGATGACTCGCTAGAGATTTCAAAATCTTACCTCAACATTAATCACAAGCAGTGGATTTAAGATGCACATTCTTCGAAAAAGTGTACACGTAAGATCCGGCGTTTCTAAATTTGTCAAAGGTATGTTATAGAGGTTTTTTTTTTTCCTATTTGTCATCTCGTAGTTGACCTTTAGAGGTCGTGACTACTTAACCGGACTATCCTGTGGTTGCCTTAAGTAAACTCAAAGCCTCCAGCCAGGGGCGTATAACTAGTATACTAAGCGACTACACGCTAAGGGCACCCCCTTTGGGGTACGAACCTCGGCTTAGGGCGTTGCTGGGGGAGGGCAGCAAGATGGGACAGACTGGATCAAATTATTATTATATAAGGTTGATTAAGGCTCAGCTGCGGCGCGGGCTGGCCTTTCTTCGAGCAAGGTCGGTGGGAAGCATTTACTTGGGGACGTCGCGAGGGACCTCGGCGGCGAGGTCGGAATGACGGTGTTTTGTGTTTGTGCACTGTACTGGTCGCTTTATTTTTCTCCTGGAGGAGAGTTATGGGGTCGTCAGGTTCGGAGAGAGCATGCCTTGGACGGCGAAGTTTGATATTGGAGGGGATGTATTTGGTGGCCTCGACAACCAGTGGGTTGCGATGGTTGGCGGCGGTATCGAAGAAACGCTTGGAAAGGCGTTTCATGAATTGTTTGATGGTGGGGATTTTGAGGTCAACATAGAGGATCTCATTTCGAACGAACCAAGGGGATCCCGTAGCCTTACGGAGGAAACGGTTTTGGAGGGTCTGCATTCTGTGGATGTGGTGGGGTTTTGCGTGAGCGAAGACTAAACAGGCGTAGGTCATTATAGGTCGAATGCACTGCAATGTCCCATGTTGTAATATAATATATTAGCAATTGCAAACTACTAGCAGTTTTGTCGCTATCAATTAATCTGTGTGGATGTAAGATTTTGAAATCACCAGCGAGTTGCTGGCGACTAAAATTGTTGCGTGAGTTCCTAGCCTAAGACGTCTTCGTCTCAGTTCGTCCTATTTAGCATTCAGTCTAGTATAGTGGGCCAATCCTGGTAATGGTGAATATGGTGATGGCCACTGACTCCAGTATTACCGTACTATTACCGTGCTCCAGTGTGTTTAGTCGATGTTCAGTCAACGAAGATCGATTCTATTTCGCTCATTCAATTTGTTGATTGCATGGAATTATTATGTACTACGTAAGTACATAATAATTCCATGGTTGATTGTCAATTTTGACACATGAATGTCGAGTTTATTACCATATTCGTTCAGTAATGAATGAGCATTCAATCACAATTCCAACCAATGATGCCCACCTCCCCCATCCTCCATTCATTGTGAGTGAGCAGGAGAGAGATACTGATAGAAGAGAAAGAGCATTGATTGACCCATTGACCATTAGCCAATAGCCACAGTCTATCAAAAAGTACTCTGTGGCCAGGGCCACAGACTACAATAAATAGCTTGGCTTGCAAGACGTTTGCTGTGCTGTGTGTAATAAAATCTCATAGAATACAATATTTTAAGTGAGTGGTAACGTGAATCGAGTGACTATTCTGTTTAAAAAAGTTTCACATAATGGCTTGGATCTTCCTCATCTTGTCCGTTTTTATATGTAAGTACACCATTCTTTGGACAACTCATTCGGCCGCATTCACAAGTAATTTATAAAAAGCGATGTTTTTTCTTCACACTTAGCTAATTGCTAAAGGTATTATGATTGTGTTTAGACAGTGTCAGTATCCCTGTATTTTACTCAATTTTTTATTAACGATCTTTAAAAGATGAGAGGGTAACCTACACAAAGCACAGAAAAAATTGTTGACCATTGAACTGATTAATTTATTAATCCAAGATTTGAGCAACCTTGTTTACGTTGGTAGCCAGTCAATAGATTCTAATTACTTTATGATAAAAATGAATGAGATTCTGATAATGGTGGTGAATCCTAATATTTTCGTTTTTTTTTTTATTCATACCTGGCGTACTTAATTAAACTTCATGATTTCCCGCGTAAATACATACCTAATTATTTTCGCAACTCTGCTGTTGTTAATGTTGTAAAAGTAATTGTAATAAATAAACGTCCTACATTATATTTTGTTACTACTACATTACTCACTGGTCTAAGATACTTACCACGGAGTAAATACAAAGTTATCTACTCTTAATAGTTATTGATTTTACTGTTCTTATCTCTCTCTGAGAGATTCTACTGTTCTGACTCTCGAGTCTGCAGTGCAGACTCGAGAGTGCAATGTATCTGGTCAACCATAAAATAAAATACTTCTTCAAAATAGATTGAAATAAACTGTTTTCTACATTGAGTTATATATATATCAATGGTTTTCTACGCCTAGGTACTTAAACAAAATGGAATAACTCTATGAAGTTATACTGGCAGACAATGACATACTTAATTTAAAAGAGTATGGCTATGATACTGTTGCCTTTTCTATTCAGCCCATGGAATTAGTATGTACTCATTCAGTTACATCTGATACAGTCAGCAACAAAAGTAGGTTTACAACACCATCAGAAGTTATAGAGATTGTTAAATGAAACCTAGCAAATATTAACTTCTTTGGCATAAATTACTGAAAAATAGCTAACACTTGAAGGACTAGTATTTTGCAAAGATATTTTAAAAGAGTGACTCATAATATTATGGGTATTGTGATATATTTAAATCAATAATTAATTTTTACTTTTGATGTGCAAGAACAAAAGGGCAGAACTTAACACTGACTGTACAATATTATCATTGTGTGACTGTTAAAAGCAGTTGTAATGTGACATTTCATGATAGTATGTAATGTAGCTGAAATCCTTTTCTGCTCACTTTCAAGTTACCCGGTCAAGCGGCGCGGTTCGCCGATCGGCGACGAATAATAGAAAATCAATTGTGTCTCATTAGCGGAGCTTGACAGATTAATATTGAAAGACCAACACAACAAAATTAAAAAAAGAAAAATGGTATTCTGGGGTCACTGAAATTAGACCCTGCTTCCAAATATAGTGACAATAGTCTGAATTAAGGTTGATACATTTTATGTACAATAGTTCACAGAACCATAAATTGATTTTGATGAAAGTGTAGATTGCAAACTATTGTCCAGTAATTAAGAGGTTGTGTTATATGTAAATTTATAATAGTCTGAATTAAGGCTGATTCATTCATAGGCAGTCGCTCCTCATAAAATACTGGTATTCAGCTGCATCTAGTTAGACTGGAAGCCGATGATGATGTTAAAGAACCATAAATAGATTTTAATCTCAGTGATGAAAGCGTAGATCCCAAACTATTGACCAGTAATTAAGAGGTTGGAGAGGTCGAGAATCAAGAACAAAAAACTTAGACAATTTTATTTTTTAGTGGTTCATGAGCTGAACCCATATCCCCTTTCATATTTTTCTGTTAAAAATAAGGACAGACATTGGCGTAGGCTTCTAAATATAGGGCCAACACCAACAGCCCAAATCCCGAAATAATTTTACTATGGGATCCCCATAATGTAAAGCTCTTCTGTAAAACCCTGTAGATTTTCTCTAGATATTTGAAGAGATTTTCTCATAATTTAAAAACCTTATAGGTACTGCCACGGCTCAGTTCGATGATGGTTCATCGGCAAATCCCATTACGTTGCCACCAGAACTACAGCAGAAATTTAATGAAACGGAAGTAGAAAAGTACAAGACGCAATACTTGGAACAGTTCAGGAAGAAATGCGAGCAAAACGGGCATCCTGAACTATTTGAGAGTGCACAGGTAAGTTATTTCTGGCTATTTCAAAAATAATAAATTATTACTATAAGTACCTATCAGATAGCAAAATGTCTAATAAATAATTAATACCGTTGTTAAACTATGAAGCCATATACTAAAGAATTCACAAGATTGGTATTACCATCCATACCCAATTTAGTATACATATATGGTATGGTAATACATTATATTGAGTAAAAATAGATCTATATCTGTCGTAAAAATGGTTTATTTAAACATTAAAATTACAGTATAGAAATACCATTGCAATTGGTCCCAAACTAGGCCCTGCCAGAATCTTGGGCATTGTTATCCAATTATTGCCAGCATGACTAGGAGTACTTGAGGAGGCCCGATGCCCATAAAATGTAGGCAGGTCATGTACTCTAGCACGGTCAGCAAAAAAAAATTGAAGTGTTAATCACTTAAATTCTTTAACCCCTGACAAAAACAGAGGGGTGTTATAAGTTTAACGTTAATCTGTGTGTCTCTGCGCTGTTGTACCTCCCAAACGGCTGAACCGTATTTTTTTCATATTTTTTAACACCATGTTAAAATCAGAATAGTTTAAAAATATCACAGTACAACTTCAATTGTAGATATAATTCTAATAATTCCTCAAACAGGATAATAACTAGCTCAATCATCATAGATCCAGAAAAACTTAAGAATTCATCATGCATAATAAATTATAATATTTATATTGTACAATAAGACATAACAATAACAGCTGATAAGTACTACAATAATAAGCTCTTGGGGGAAAACTATCACGCCAGCCAGCCTTTTGGGCTTTTGCCTGTTGATACAGCTGCGGACTATTTTTTTGATACCCGATTATTCCTTACCCATTTTTATTATGGGGCCCTCATTAGACTAGTCCAGTAGACTAGACTGACGGTGAGCGAAGATAGTGCACCTGTGTCTGCGCGCACATTTTTGGACTATAATATTTCGCGCACCGAAGTCTAGTTTCCGCTGAGATTGGCCGCCATGGCCGAATTTCGGTATGGAGGACGATTATTTTTACGAGTGATATTTTTTTTAGATTCATCATCATCATCAGCCTATAATGTTCCCACTGCTGGGACACAGGCCGTTTTTTAGATTACTAAGTGATAATGTACAGACGCCAGCACATCAAGCTACTACAATCTGTCAGATTTCTTTAATAGATTTTCAACTTTTATCACTAAAACATAAGGTTCAAAGTTGATTGGGAAAATTTGACAGTTTCGGGTAGCTTGATGTGTAGCCGTGTGTACAGTCAACCAATTTAATTTCCTCCATATTTTACCGCTTCGGCAATTATAATTACATTAGCTAATAACAGGAGGATAAGATTAACCTAATTAATTATAATATGTATGCTACCTACCTATATTATTTATCTTGGTGGCCGAGTTAGCGTTACCACTATATCATTATCGTGGGATAATGAGTTCGAAATATTTTTTTTTATGATTTCAACACATCAGAATGTATTGAGTACTTATTCTCGAAAGAAAGACTCCTTTATCTTCAGATACGGCTAAGTGTTGATAAATAAAATTTATATAGGATATTTATTAAATGATAACAGCCACACGGGTCGATCAAAGGTTAAGCTGCGCTTGCCGCGGTTGGTTTGTGGATGGGTGAACCCTCCGTGCCTCGGAAAGCACGTTAAAAGCCGTTGGTCCCGGCTGTCAGTCTTGGATCTTTGACTGTTGTTAGGGGTCGTCAGAAGCCCGAAAGTTTGACAACCCGTCTTACCAAGGGGTATCGTGTTACCCAGTAACTGGGTTGTGGAGGTCAAATTGGCAGTCACTCCATGTAAAATACTGGTACATACAGCTGCATCCGGTTCGACTGGAAGCCGACCTCAACATAGTTGGTTAAGACGAACGTCAAAGGGCAAGGTCGAGGTTGGTTGGGAGTGGGACATGATTGGGATGGTTGGTTTGCTTGGTTGGGTCGGTTGGTATGGAAGGTAATATTAACGCAAATAGGTAAGCGCTCTTCCTCCTCTCTCCTACTGTGCTGTGCCTGACAGGGTCCATAATTGTTTCATTATTTTGAAGCCTACCAACTGTTTTACCAACATTATGGAATGCAATAAAGAATTGAGAATTGAATTGTGGCTAGGCAGATTGATTGAAGTGCGATGGTTCCCTATCCATTTGCATATAATTTTAAGACCTAATATAACTTGGCATACTTTTGTTTCTCATATTTTTTTTTTTTTTATTGCTGAATGGGCCCGCTCTTGACCTCGATCACGCCTGATGGAAAGCGTTGGATGAGGTCTATGATGGAACGAGCGTGCCCAGAAGATGCCTAAGGCACTGGAACTCCCACGCATCGACGAAACACAGCAGGCTGCTTGACGCCGAACTCCGGTGGGAGGGTGGTCGCAAACCAGGCGGGCGTTAGCCCTACCACCGCAAGGGAAGAATTGGCCAGTCAAATAAGATGTTGGGTGTGACTGCCCAGGGGGTCTACTCCGAAGTGGTAAATTGACAGTATCGTCGTCGTATCGGCCGAATGTTCGGTCATTTCCTACTACGAGTTCAATCTATTTGGTTCGGTCGGTTCCGATCCGACTGAACTTCATTCTGACACTTGTTGTGTCGTAAACCCTACTCTGAACGAGAAAAGACTTGAGTTGATAAGAGTTACATCGTGAAATTAATGTCAAAATACACGACAGCAAAATAGCTACCTTTTGAGTATCGTAATCCTATCGAATTTAATGAATTATTACAATTCTATGTTTGTTACTGTCTGTAATTACATAGTTTATCTAGCTTAGTTTCATTATTAGTTTTCATATTCTAATCCAATAAATAACACTGATTAAAGTAAGGTTGTAATGCATTTTTTGGAATATGTACTCGTAAGGATTGTCATATATAATTACGTAACTTGAAAATGTGTTTTTTTGTTTATGTAGATATTGAAATCAATTTGGTCTCAAATGATAGAGCTATGTATAAAACTAATATTCCAATTGGATTTATGTAAATCGGACCACGCATTAGGAAGATATTAAAAGATTTGTGTAAGGAAAATGTACCAACCTAAATTTTTTAAGGTTTATGCTGTAGATTTTTTTAAATGTAAACAGCGTGCTTGCTCCACCATTGAACGCACATTTGGGATAGTTAAGGGTTGATGGAGGTGTCTCTTGTCAGCGAGAGAGGTGCACTAGGATGCAGATAGAGCAGGCAGAATAATCGAAGGGTGCGTCCACATCTGGCGAATGTGCCGCGAATGTGCAGCTCGCAAGCCGCTTGCGAGCTGCCCGCGAGCTGCGCGCGTGCATTTTTGTTCGAGCGCCGCTCCTGCGCCGCTCGCGCGCAGTTCGCGCGCGACCTAAGCGCCGGCGCCGTACGCTCACAGCGCGCGGGCGGCGGCGCGCTAGCGGCTTGCGTCTTCCTTCCGCCCGCGCGCAGTTCGCGCGCGACCTAAGCGCCGTACGCTCACAGCGCGCGGGCGGCGCGCTAGCGGCTCGCGTCTTCCTTCCGCCCGCGCGCAGTTCGCGCGCGACCTAAGCGCCGTACGCTCACAGCGCGCGGGCGGCGCGCTAGCGGCTCGCGTCTTCCTTCCGCCCGCGCGCAGTTCGCGCGCGACCTAAGCGCCGTACGCTCACAGCGCGCGGGCGGCGCGCTAGCGGCTCTCGTCTTCCTTCCGCCCGCGCGCAGTTCGCGCGCGACCTAAGCGCCGTACGCTCACAGCGCGCGGGCGGCGCGCTAGCGGCTCTCGTCTTCCTTCCGCCCGCGCGCAGTTCGCGCGCGACCTAAGCGCCGTACGCTCACAGCGCGCGGGCGGCGCGCTAGCGGCTCGCGTCTTCCTTCCGCCCGCGCGCAGTTCGCGCGCGACCTAAGCGCCGTACGCTCACAGCGCGCGGGCGGCGCGCTAGCGGCTCGCGTCTTCCTTCCGCCCGCGCGCAGTTCGCGCGCGACCTAAGCGCCGTACGCTCACAGCGCGCGGGCGGCGCGCTAGCGGCTCGCGTCTTCCTTCCGCCCGCGCGCAGTTCGCGCGCGACCTAAGCGCCGTACGCTCACAGCGCGCGGGCGGCGCGCTAGCGGCTCGCGTCTTCCTTCCGCCCGCGCGCAGTTCGCGCGCGACCTAAGCGCCGTACGCTCACAGCGCGCGGGCGGCGTGCTAGCGGCTTGCGTCTTCCTTCCGCCCGCGCGCAGTTCGCGCGCGACCTAAGCGCCGTACGCTCACAGCGCGCGGGCGGCGCGCTAGCGGCTCGCGTCTTCCTTCCGCCCGCGCCTCAAGCCGTGCGAGAATTGAGTGCGCGCAGATCGCGCGCCGCGCGCACGCCTTTATACGAGCCTTGCAAGAGTTGCGCTAAAAAGACGCACCAAACCATTGCCGTGACTGCGCGCAGCTCGCGGGCAGTTCGCAAACGGCTCGCGAGCTGCACATTCGCGGCGCATTCGCCAGATGTGGACGCACCAAGATGATTTTGAATCAGAGAACTCCCGGCAGGTGACATATCAGCTTGCTACATTTGCTGATGATTTGTCACGGATGCTTTGAGGAGAGTACAAAGAGAGAGGGAAAGACTGATACAATCATTAGAAAATAAGTAATGAAATGTATTTGTACAATAATAAACCACTAGGACTAATCTTCAATTTATTACAAGTAAAACTAAAAATAATATATAGCATTCAGCGTGGTGCAAATTTCTTCCCACAGTCGACGATTCAGCGTACGACTGTTGATGTTCCTCAAGTTGCCTTGAGCAACCAAATCCCGATGAGGAGAGTATCAATTTGTGCCGCTGTCGGTCTGGATAAGGTGACTTGTTCTTGCAGAATGTTTGTCCATTACTATCATTTCCAAACTTCCGAAACACGAACATGAGACAGACGATAAGCCCATGAGCCACTTTATCACGCGTAAAGTGAATAATTAATGTAGTTTATAGTATATTTAGATTGTTTTTGTAGGTATACACACATCTCATAACTTGACTTTAACACTTTACACCTCAGTCAGCACTTGACGAGAAACGACCGAAATACGATTATCGCTATAGCGATAGCGACAGATGCGATTTGGTTTGAGTTTAAAAGTACTTTTTCTCAATTTTGCAATAATAAAAATCACAATCTCTCCCCTTGTTTGTTTACTTGTCATCCTTTGACTTTTATCATTTTTCTTTTTATTTTGACAATCGGCTAAGCAATTTATATGCCAGCTACAAATATATCGTTTTTTCGAGAAATATTACGATGTTCTTAGGTCTAAATATTGAATTATAAGCAAAGTTTTATTTTCTTGGTATAAAAAATAATTTTACTCTGTAATTCAACAGTTCAATTATATCGAAATGAGTATTAATGACTAATAAAAACATATCGATAAAACGTTCACCTCTGGCACTACTTTTCGTTCGGTCCGACACTCTTTTCGAATATTGACTATGGTCCCGACCGAGCTAAGCCAATCCGAACCACCTTCGTAGTAGGACAACAATATTCGGTTCGGCCGTGTGTCGGGTCGTTCCGATCATCGTATGTGTCACTTCGGAGTAGACCCCCAGGATGCGCCGAGCGCTCGGTTCAGTTGAGTAACTGGTGGAACAAACTGCGCTACACGGGGAGGCTTCTTCATGCATCCCAGATAATTATATTTTCGCATAACATTATTTACGCATAACAGTTTACGCATAATTTTTTTAAGCATAATTTCTCTAATCATAATAACGATTAAGCATAACATTCTAAAGCATAAATTTTGCATGCTCGTTTTATTTCTAACGACGTCAGATAGACGGAGCCCCGCTGCGCGGGGCTCCTATTTCTGTCTGCAGGGTTTAAAGGAACCTAACAAAACCGAACCTCGGGGTGCCCCTGACGTCGTTTAGTATTATGCGAATTAAATTTATGCCAAAACAAATTAGCCTTCAAGATAATTATGCCAACGTAAACTGTATGCCAAAAATATGGCAAAGTATTATTATGGCAAAACAAATTATACCAAAATAGTTATGTCAAAGTAAATTAGGAAGAAGAACATTATGCGAAGAGAAGGGATCCCAAGTGCGATACATAAACTTGCGGATCATAAACCCAGAACATTGAAGCCGAGTGTCAGAAAAAAATTATCATACCATTCTCATACAAAATTCCATTATATTTCGGTAGGTATAGAAATGACATCTAAACTTGACGCCATTTCAAAATTGAAGTTCGGTTTCCTTCGCTAAAATTACCACCAATTTTAATAAAGATCTTGTATTAGTGTCAAGAAGAGATACTGTAAGTTATTATGAACGGATGTTTATGTGAGAAGCTAATTATAAGCGACCGGTTCTGTAATTAATGAGTGACCTTCGTTAGTTGACGAGGTTGAAGTTCCAAAGATCAACATAAATTTTCTTCTAAGATCGGAAGAAATCCGTATTAAGAATGTATTCACTACAGCCAGAGAGGCTTTAGTGAATACATTCTTAATACGGATTTTTAGATCTAGGTTTAATGCTTTATTTATTATTGATATTAAAAGCCTGTGATGTCCCACTGCAGGGCAAATGCCTGTCTACTCATTCCATTTATCTCTATCTAACGTAATTTTTTTCGAAATTCCACCCCTAAGAGAATGAAATTTCACGCGGACGAAGTCGCGGGCAGAAGCTAGTAACATATAAGCTCACGCTTTCTTCCCATGGATATAAGCAGGAACTACAGAACGCCGCCCGCTATGATTCTTACATACTCCTTTTGCGTCATTTACGTTCAAGAAGGTAAGTATATAGATTAGATATGTAGGTTAAGTGGGTATACATATATTTTCCCAGAATAAAAGGCGGTCTATTTATACATTGTGGAAAACTAACGTTACTAAGCGCCTTTGCCTATTATCATTAGTGTCTGACATCACAAAATAATCTACTTAAGTACCTACCTATTATATATAAAACCAACCTATTTCATTACAAGATATCGGTTAATAAGTCTGTCACAGAAGGTCGAATGGAAGGTTTTTTCCTCGCGCCCACGGTAGCAGTGTACCAAAATACCCGGAAAATTAGGTCGTCTGCGCAATTTCGTAGGTCTGACGATAACAACCGTGTTATCCCTCGGCTAATAACTTTGAAGTACATCAGTCAATATAAACGAGTCATCATCTGCCTTTCTGCCTAGCCTTTTCCCAACATGTTGGGGTCGGCTTCCAGTCTAACCAGATTCAGCTGAATACCAGTATTTTACATGGAGCGACTGCATATCTGACTTCCACAACCCAGTTACTGGGTAATACGATACCCCTTGGTAAGACTGGTTATCAGACTTTCGGGCTTCTGACTACCCGTAACGACTGTCAAAGATCCTGGAATGACAGCCGGGACCAACGGCTTAACGTGCTTTCCGAGGCACGGAGCGTTCTCGGTTTGTAAAGATGGTCACCCATCCACAGACCAACCGCGGCAACCGTAGCTTAACCTGATCGATCGACCTGTGCGGCTGTTATTATTTAGCCACGGGCCCCTCTTTGGCCACGGGCCCCCCGTCAATATAAACGAGTAACACACAAAATATCCAGATATACAGGGTGTTACAGAAAGGGTATATCAATACAAACGGGTTGAAGAGTGTATCTGGTCTAGAATCTCTGTACAAAATTTCAGCTCAAAATCATTAACTTTGAAAATGCTTAATATTTTTTAACCGACGAAAAAACGGAGGAGGTTATCAATTCGACGCGTATATTTTTTTTTTTTTTTTTTTATGTATGATCACGCATAACTTTTTACAGAGCAGTCCGATTTTGATAATTCTTTTTCTATTGGAAGGGATGTACCCCGAAGTTGGTCCCATATAAATTTGAAAAAAAAATCCAACCCTAAGGGTAGGAAAACAGGGGATGATTGATTGTTCACTCACTGATTGTAATGTATGACCACGCATAACTTTTTACAGAGTAGTCCGATTTTAATAATTCTTTTTTTGTTGGATAGGACATACCTCGAAGTTGGTCCCATGTAAATTTGGAAAAAAAAATCCTACCCTAAGGGTGGGTAAATAGGGATGATTTATTGTTCATTCACAGATTTTAATGCTGAGCTGTGTATTACAATTAAAATAAAAGGCCTATCTATGTTGGTATATAAAGCCTGTTTTTTTAAGTATTATATTATACAAAAAAGAATAATTAAAGTAGGATTATATAACAGTTAATATCTAAAGTAAGGTAGGTAGCTATTTTAAAAGTAGTCAAAAATTAAGCATGTAGTAATTAGTAAATTATTGCCTCAAAAAATTATAAAATAAAAACTTTTTAACAAAAAAATTAAACCTCCGAAAAAACTGAAAAGCAAAAAATAAAAACCTTTTTTATTTTACCTTAATAAATAAGTTCTTAAACTAATGCAATTATACCTAAGAAATTTTGAGTCGGCGCCAAACAATCAATGAACAATGATCACTAAATTACCTTAAATTTAAAGAAATAACCAAATCAAATTAATAATGCAACGTGAAATCTCCAGCGATAAATATTAACATTCCAAACAAAAAATGCGCTCTCCGCACGACCACTCGCAACGATATTAAGTTGCTTGTTTGGCGCCGACTCAAAATTACTTAGGTATACTTGCATTAGTTTAAGAACTTATTTATTAAGGTAAAATAAAAAAGGTTTTTATTTTTTGCTTTTCAGTTTTTTCGGAGGTTTAATTTTTTTGTTAAAAAGTTTTTTTATTGCGACATCACGGCGCTGCACTGGCGCGCGGCGGTGTGATGTGCCTGTACTAGGCGCACAGACACACTACAGATAATGGATAATGACCCTCGTAGTGCGGTGAGACGTTTGTTATGATTTCAATTTACCGAAAAACTATCGAAATAAAAAAGTATTAAGCATTTTCAAAGTTACTGCTTTTGAGCTGAAATTTTTTACAGAGATTCTAGACCAGATACACTCTTCAACCCGTTTGTATTGATATACCCTTTCCGTAACACCCTGTATTATGGTTGTTATACCAGCCTATTAGCATATGGGTATTGTCCTTACAGCATGACAATTGCTTTTTTTCTCATGTAATACAGAGAAGGGACAAGCATTGATCACCAAGCTTGTTCAAGAGGGGTTGGCGATTTCTGAATAGAATAGAACACTAACCCACTTATTCATAATCCTATTTTATCTCTATTTTAGCTAAAATAGGTTTATAGAACGTTTGTCTTTATCTGTCACGTTGTCATTTCTGTGTGTAAGAAAGAGACAAACCCCATTTTAACTAAAATAGGTTTGATAAGTTTTATGAATAAGGGGGTAACTCTTTATTTTTTATTCTTCAGACTTACATTTTAACTGTAATTTTAATTTTTTTATTATGGCGTGCCATTATGGGACCGTAAAAAATCGGACTGCCGCACAGTGGTTCGAAATCGACGCTCCGTGGACATTGAAATCAAAATTTCTTTAGACGAGAAATAAAAATCGGAATGGCTTTATTTCAGTATTATTTATAATATTTGGTAATATGACAGCTATAGACAGCACCATCTCCGAAAAAAAAAATATTTAATATTTTTTTGTATGAAGAAAAACACAAAAGTCGTTTTTTCTCATAACTTAATAAAACTTAAAGCCTGCGGCTTACATGGGGTGTTGTCCTACATGAGGCGATTCCGAAATGCTATAACACGCACACCCATGCGCGCCGCTTCACTCACAGCAGAGTGTTGAATTTCGAGAAATTCAGTTAGAGATTTTTACGTTGATTTATGTGTGATCTTGAAAATATACAAAGTAATTGACTTTAGTTTGCTAATTTGATTAGTTATAATGAGAAATAATGGAATATACAATATAAAAATACTAAAAAAAACACTCAAATTGAGACTCATTTACAATATAAATAGATTTTGCAATCTTTCTTATAATAATTTAATTCGGTGTTAGTAGATACACAGTTTGACTTCTTAATTCACATTAAAAAAAAAAGTACAAAAACTTATAACTAATACAGAAAAATACTAAGAATAAGCAATTGTATAATTGAGACATATATTATTTCACCACTTCACTCAGAGCAGAGTAATGAACTTCAAGAAATTCAGTGGATTTCTCGAAGGAATTTAATACTATATTATTTGATATCTTTGGGATAGGTGCACATACCAATGGGCAACGATAATTACATAGTAATGATTGTTTGATGTAAGCTGTTCGTAATCTCAAGTTTAGCAGGAAATCAATGCTTAATGCATGCTAATTAACTTATGATGGTAATTTAGTCTCATCTCATTAGTGCATGTTGCAAATATTGTTAACGAGTTAAGATACATTAGTTAAGGGCTATTTTTACGAAGTGTTTAACTAACTACTATTAATTAAGATACGATTAAGAGGGTACTTTTATATAAATAGGGACAACATCGTCAAAATCATTAGTTTTTGTCAGCAACTGTTCGCGCTATAACATTAACTTCTTGCTTACGTACTTACTTATTATCATGGAAGGATTTTATGAGGACGAACAGCTTACATCAAACAATCATTACTATGTAATTATCGTTGCCCATTGGTATGTGCACCTATCCCAAAGATATCAAATAATATAGTATTAAATTCCTTCGAGAAATCCACTGAATTTCTTGAAGTTCATTACTCTGCTCTGAGTGAAGTGGTGAAATAATATATGTCTCAATTATACAATTGCTTATTCTTAGTATTTTTCTGTATTAGTTATAAGTTTTTGTACTTTTTTTTTTAATGTGAATTAAGAAGTCAAACTGTGTATCTACTAACACCGAATTAAATTATTATAAGAAAGATTGCAAAATCTATTTATATTGTAAATGAGTCTCAATTTGAGTGTTTTTTTTAGTATTTTTATATTGTATATTCCATTATTTCTCATTATAACTAATCAAATTAGCAAACTAAAGTCAATTACTTTGTATATTTTCAAGATCACACATAAATCAACGTAAAAATCTCTAACTGAATTTCTCGAAATTCAACACTCTGCTGTGAGTGAAGCGGCGCGCATGGGTGTGCGTGTTATAGCATTTCGGAATCGCCTCATGTAGGACAACACCCCATGTAAGCCGCAGGCTTTAAGTTTTATTAAGTTATGAGAAAAAACGACTTTTGTGTTTTTCTTCATACAAAAAAATATTAAATATTTTTTTTTTCGGAGATGGTGCTGTCTATAGCTGTCATATTACCAAATATTATAAATAATACTGAAATAAAGCCATTCCGATTTTTATTTCTCGTCTAAAGAAATTTTGATTTCAATGTCCACGGAGCGTCGATTTCGAACCACTGTGTGCCGGACGGTAAAATTCCTTGTAGTGCACAAACGCCCAATGTCCAGGTTTCCTCACAATGTTTTTCCTGAAATTAATGCAATGCAGTTCACTTGTTTGAAACCTTCTTATTAACCAGTGCAGTGGGGTAATTGAGTAACACACAAACAGTAGCAATCGTTTTCATTTTGACAGTTCAACAACATTCATTGCGTTTTTTACGTTGTTGAACTGACACATTTTTCGAACATATGAAGCAATGGATTAGCGATATCCTTCAAAATTATTCAGATTATGTATAGTTTGTTACACAATTAGGGTGCAGTTCTCCACGAAAAGTGTACATCTGTTTTCATGAGAATTTTCGAGTTTTTATATAAACTAATATATAAAATATACAATTTTTTATACGATTTTACCTAAGTAGGAACTAGGTTATTGTTTTGTTAAGCTTATTCTGTGCTACTGCTAGGCAAATGCCTCCCCCAAGTCCTACCAGGAACTCTTTTTCCGAGCCACCTCCGAGCCACCTCGAACCAGGGTGTCTACTCCGAAGTGACATATACGAATGATCGGAACGACCGACACACGGCCGAACCGAATATTGTTGTCCTACTACGAAGAAGGTTCGGATTAGCTCAGCTCGGTCGGGACCATAGTCAATATTCGAAAAGAGTGTCAGACCGAACGAAAAGTAGTGCCAGAGGTGAACGTTTTATCGATATGTTTTTATTGGTCATTAATACTCATTTCGATATAATTGAACCGCTGAATTATAGAGTAAAATTATTTTTATAGTAAGAAAATAGAACTTTGCTTTTAATCCAATATTTATTCCTAAGAACATTGTAATATTTCTCGAAAAAACAATATATTTGTAGCTGGCATACAGATTGCTTAGCCGATTGACAAAATAAAAAGAAAAAAGACAAAAGTCAAAGGATGACAAGTAAACAAACAAAGGGAGAGATTGTGATTTTTATTATTGCAAAATTGAGAAAAAGTACTTTTAAACTCAAACCAAATCGCATCTGTCGCTATCCCTATAGCGATAATCGTATTTCGGTCGTTTTTCGTCAAGTGCTGACTGAGGTGTAAAGTTTTAAAGTCAAGTTATGAGATGTGTGTATACCTACAAAAACAATCTAAATATACTATAAACTACATTAATTATTCACTTTACGCGTGATAAAGTGTCTCTTGGGCTTATCGTTTTCTCATGTTCGTGTTTCGGAAGTTTGGAAATGAAAGTAATGGACAAACATTCTGCAAGAACAAGTCACCTTATCCAGACCGACAGCTGCACAAATTGATGAGTGTACGACTAAATGCCGACAGACACTACGCCGACAGACTGAACACCGACAAGACTTTACTTCGACGGGACTCTTCGCCGACAGGACACTTCGCCGACAGGACTCTTCGCCCACAGGACTCTTCGCCCACAGGACTCTTCGCCGACAGGACTCTTCACCGACAGGGCTCATCAGCGACGCAAATTATCTCCAATAATCAGATACTTACTTTGGAAATCGATTATGCTTTTCTTGTAATTACACAATTCATAAAAAATAAAGATCTCGCATTGGTTTTCAGTTTTTAGTTATAGTTTTCATATATATATGTATAAAAAAAAAAATGCGAGATCTTTATTTTTTATGAATTGTGCGATTACAAGAAAAGCATAATCGATTTCAAAAGTAAGTATCAGATTATCGGAGATAATTTGCGTAGCTGATGAGCCCTGTCGGTGAAGAGTCCTGTCGGCGAAGAGTCCTGTGGGCGAAGAGTCCTGTCGGCGAAGTGTCCTGTCGGCGAAGAGTCCCGTCGAAGTAAAGTCTTGTCGGTGTTCAGTCTGTCGGCGTAGTGTCTGTCGGCATTTAGTCGTACACTCCAAATTGATGATCTCCTCATCGAGATTTGGTTGCTCAAGGCAACTTGAGGAACATCGACAGTCGTACGCTGAATCGTCGACTGTAGGAAGAAATTTGCACCACGTTGAATGCTATATATTATTTTAAGTTTTACTTGTAATAAATTGAAGATTAGTCCTAGTGGTTTATTATTGTACAAATACATTTCATTACTTATTTTCTAATGATTGTATCAGTCTTTCCCTCTCTCTTTGTACTCTGTTTGTAAAGCATCCGTGACAAATCATCAGCAAATGTAGCAAGCTGATATAATACCTGCCGGGAGTTCTCTGATTCAAAATCATCTTGGGTTAACATATTATGCAAAACACAGCAGGGTTAGGGTGCGTCCACATCTGGCGAATGCGCCGCGAATGTGCAGCTCGCGAGCCGTTTGCGAGCTGCCCGCGAGCTGTGCGCGTGCAGTCACGGCAATGGTTTGGTGCAACTCTTGCAAGGCTCGTATAAAGGCGTGCGCGCGGCGCGCAATCTGCGCGCACTCAATTCTCGCACGGCTTGAGGCGCGGGCGGAAGGAAGACGCGAGCCGCTAGCGCGCCGCCCCACAGTGGGCTGGGATTACAAGGTTGGGTCTTAAGAACTAAAATGTATTTTTTTAGTATCTAGACATAAATATAAAAAGTTTTTACTCTTTGACTTTTTTTAATTGGACTCGTACTTTCGGAGATATAGCCATATCAAATTTGTATGAAGAGTTATGAAATTTTAGTTTCGCAATTTATTCCAATTAATTTGAAATTGAAAATAATGTACACTAAACGGCCTGAAGTACTTCAATACTTACTTAGTACTTTAAATAAAAAAAAATTGTTCGACATTTTCCACCACCATAGGTAATATAGGTAGGTATGACGTATTTTGTTTTGACACTTATTTCCGGGAATCAAGACATAGGAATGCGCGACCGCAACATCAAGTTATGGCACGTGTCGTTACCTGATTGGTGCAACGATAATAGGGCACAAAATGTACTATTGCATTCAAACGTACTTCAGTGTTCTATTACCCACCATAATAGACGCACTACCCTCACATATTTATTACTTATACAAATAAGTGAAGTGAGTGTGAGTTATTTTGTGTTTGTGAAAATGTTTGAAGATTTGGTGACCAACCTTGACCTTTTTATTATTTTAAAAAACAGTGGCAGTATTAAAAATAATGAAAGTTTGTGTAGTGAGATAAGGTCTAAATTTTTAGTCGAATTAAGTGATCAACATGAAAAGACCTGAAAGTTATTTTGTGCAAAATTTTGTTATAATTTAAATAGAAGATGGGAAAACGCTAATCGTAAAGAAACTATATTCAGAACTAAAAATAGCGAATGGTTACAAGAAACCATAATGTGGCCAGACTTTATTAAGTGTTTAATAACCAGTAATGAAGATCAAACAGCACCGAGTACATCAACTCAGTATCTATCACCAGCAAAAGTTTCTGACGGTGTCTCCACCGAGCAAAGCCCTAGAAAACCGTTTTGTGAATTAGCGCTTAAACAGAAAAAAGACGAGCAGAAAACTTTCATTTATCTTCGGACGAAATAAAATATGCATATTTTGAGCAGTTGAAAGCGGATGGGAATGATGAGATTGCTAAAATACTAGAACATTTACTTAAGAATCCCCAAGATGTAAAAAAAGTTAAGAAGTGCATATCTGTTAAAGAAACAAAATCTGTATTTTCTCCGGATGAGGCTTTAGGATTATTTTTATCACTTAAGCTGACCAAGTGGCAATACAATACTTTAAGAAAAAGTGTTAACGAGAATGACGGTAATATATTTCCAGCTTATTTTCAAGTGCAACATGCGAAACAGGAATGCTATCCACCAAAAGATGCTATTACAGTGAGGGACACCTCAGCCAAAATAAAGTTACAAGCTCTATTGGATATAACGACAAGAAGAATAATGACGTCACTCGTCATAGATAGTGGTTGTAAAGAATTTACACTAATCAGTAAGTGGGGATTTGACGGTGCTTCAAATCAAGCCAATTACAAACAAAAAGTGCAAACAAACGATGAACAAGAAAGTGAACTGGACGATTCAAGCATATTTATGGGAAGTTTAGTGCCAATAAAATTAATGTGCGGCGAACAAGTTATCTGGAAAAAGGATTCACCAAATTCATCATACTGGTGTCGTCCAATCTTTTTCGAATTTGTGAAAGAAAATAAAATAACAATTTTGCGTGAAAAAAGTGCTATTGAGGAAGAGATTGTTAATTTAGTAAAAACAGAAGTTGGAGAAATAAAGATTTCACACTCTTTATTAATGACAATGATAGACGGAAAAGCAACATCAATTTTATGTGATACTTCATCTCAGAGATGCGACATTTGTAAAACTACTCCAACTGAGATGAATAATTTGCCCTTAATTGCATCAAAACCGACTGATCCAGATCTCTGTAAATACGGATTGTCATCATTGCATATCTGGATACGAATGATGGAATGCATTCTGCATATAGCTTACAGATTAACGATAAAGACATGGACAGTAAAGGGAGACAACAACTGCATCATGGAAAGCAGGAAGAAAAATATACAAGATGCTTTTAAAAATAGAATGGGACTTCTGATAGATGTTGTCAAACAAGGGCACGGCTCCACGAATGACGGAAATACTGCTAGAAGATTTTTTGCAAACCCAAACGTGACTGCTGAGATAACTGGTGTTAGTGAAGACTTAAATAGGCGGTTTGCAACCATTTTAGAGGCAATTTCATCAGGTTACCACATTGACAGAGTCAAATTTCACGAATATGCTTAAGTGACCATGATGCGACTGTATTTGGAATTATATGGCTGGTATTATATGCCTTCAAGTGTTCATAAAGTTCTTATGCATGGTGCAGCTATTATTGAAAGTTTTGGTCTAATACCAATTGGACAGCTATTTGAAGAAGCCGCTGAAGCTAGAAATAAAGACTTTCGTAGGTACCGCCAACACCATTCCAGGAAATGCAGTAGAAAAACTACAAATGAAGACATTCTAAATAATTTGTTGACCAGCTCTGATCCATTCATCTCAGCGAAACGCCACAAACTTCGCAGAAAATATAAAACTTTGTCAGAAGAAGCACAAAGTTTATTAATAATTGAACAAACGGAAACATTTGATGATGACGAATACGAAAATTTTGCATTTGTTAATATGGATACTCTTGATAGTGATTAAATTAAAAAAGTGCAGTGACCAGTACCTGATTGTGATTTTTACTTATTGTATTAGTCCTTAGTGGATTAGGCCTAACGGGGAGACCACTACATAAAAAAAAACGCGCCTGGTTCTTAAACTCTATGGTCGTGTGGAATAGAGAACAAAATTTGAAATTGCGACCAAATCGCAGAAAATCGCAACCCGACAATAGGTGCTAAAATAGGACAAAAATACGTACTATACATACGTAAAGTCAATTCTTTGAGAAAATTTGAGAATTTCTAGATTTTCAAGTTTTTTTGTTTTGCTTCATACAAAAATTACTTTGGTTATTAATAACTCCGAAAATACTCAAGTTATCTAAACGACCTCATATAAATAATTACTTATAATCAATAGATAAATCCAACGCACTATGATCATCGAAGATCTTTTCGCCCTTTTTATCGACGAGTCGGGAGAGTATTTTATAGCAATAAAACCAAACCACGTACTCAGAACGGAGACATTTATTTTACATTTTCGATGACTCTTATACCTTGCGTGGTAACGAAACCATATCGCGAATTTAAATCGACCAACGCCATCTATCGAGACATGAGGTAAACTTTTTATACAAAATTGGTTTAGGTCTGCTTAAATATTATAACGTTAACATTCCGCCCACCAAGGACTCAGTCCTTTTAAGCCGCCCACCATGAGATAATTGAGACTAAGTATATGGAAAACTTCAGCGTTGTACTAAAGTCCTTGGTGTTACTAGAGTACAAGGTTCATAATTATTTTAATACAAACACCGTAAAAAATAGTTCAGGTTTTCAACAGTATAACAAATTACATGTGCTTACTTTTACATTTCTAGAATTAATTTCTGAGTGGACTGTATATTATAACATAACAAAATAAAATTAAACAAAAACAATCAAATTACACGTTTATCATTCATCGTTGACAGGCAAAATGCATAGCTTGGAAGTTGGACGTTTGACTCGGGAGTCCTTACACTGAAGGGTAACTACGCGCACTAAATTGTCCTTGCCAGGGTGTAATTCGACTACCTTCCCGTATAACCACTTAGCAGGTGGTAAATTGTCTTCTTTTATAAGGACAACATCACCAACCTTCGGATCGCGCGTACGTTTAGCCCACTTATGTCGTTGGAAAAACATAGTTAAATACTCCTGAGACCAACGTTTCCAGAAAGATTGAATCATTCTTTGTGTCAATTGCCAACGTCTCAAACTACTGACTGTAACGTGCTCATAATCATAATCTGGTACTGTTACCAGTGGCTGACCGACCAGGAAATGTCCTGGCGTCAATGGATTTGGATCTGACGAGTTCACACTAGACTGTGATATAGGTCTGGAATTCAGACACGCCTCAATTTGGGATAAGACGGTACTCAGCTCCTCAAAAGTCAGTGTCGAATCGCCAATCACCCGTTTGAGGTGATGCTTGGTGCTTTTAATCCCAGCCTCCCATAGACCTCCAAAGTTAGGAGCATGAGGCGGGATGAAATGCCATTCAGTTCCATTATTAGCCAATATAGGCGCAATTTCTCGGGGAAGAGATGCGCATTCATCGCGAAACATTGCTTTAAGCTCCTTTGACGCCCCTACAAAGTTGGTGCCATTGTCGCTGTAAAGGTGACTACAATGACCCCGTCTAGCTACAAAACGTTTAAATGTAGCAAGAAAGCCTTGAGAGGTCAGATCAGAGACCGCATCTATATGCACAGCTCGGGTTGACATGCATACGAACAGACATACGTAGCCTTTGTAGGACTTATGGCCACGACCCTTTGCTGTTCTTATTTGAATCGGTCCCGCGTAGTCAACACCTGAATGGAGAAAAGGCTTACTTGGAGTCACTCTGCAGGATGGTAACTGACCCATCAGTTGGGTTTTTGTTGCGGCTGCATGACGAATACACGGTACGCATTCGCGGATGTGAGCCTTGATCAAACTCTTTGCACGAATAACCCAATATTTTGACCGAAGAAAATTAAGTGTTAATTGGTTTCCGCCATGCAGTACACGCTCATGAGCATCTGATATAAGTAATCTTGTCAAATGGGATTGATGAGGAACTATGATGGGATGCTTCATATCATCACTTAGTTGCGAATTTTGGATCCTACCTCCTACTCTCATCAAATCCTTATCATCCAAGTAAGGATTCAACGAAGACAAACTACTGCTTTTGCTGACGTCTCTTCCGCCTTGTATTGCCTTTATTTCTGTCTCAAACCAAACCCTTTGGCTTTGCCTGAGACAGCAATGCCTGGTGTCCGCAATCTCAGAAGCTGCAAGGTAAGGTGGCAACCTTGTCTGTGATTCTCTAGCAATCCCTATCTTCATGAATCGTCTGCAATAGGTGAGAGTCCTGATTAACCTACGGAACGATGAAAATCTGGACCACATTAGTTCAATCGGGTGATCGTCTATCTGTGCTGCATGAACCTTGACAGATTTTAGTTCCAGTTTAGTCATTATAGCCTTGGGTCTGCAGTATTCTATGGTATCCGCAAGCAACCACGACGGTCCATGTTTCCAAAGCGAGTCGTCTAACAAAGATGTTGATGTTGTACCTCTCGAAGCAATGTCAGCTGGATTGTTTTTCGTATCGACATAATGACATTGAGTAGAATCAAGGCCATTAAGGATTTCAGACGTCCGGTTTGCGACAAAGGTTTTCCACCTACTCGGGTGATCGCTCAACCAAGCAAGCACGACCGTTGAATCTGTCCAAGCATGTAAGTTGGATTTTTGGACATTCAAGACACAAGCCACTTCTAAAAGTAATTTGGTAACTAAAACTGCGCCACATAGTTCCAGTCGTGGTATAGAAATTTGTTTAATTGGCGCTACCTTCGTTTTTGCAGTTACCAGATTACAGTGGACTCGACCTACAGCCTCGATAACTCTGATATAAACAACCGCAGCGTATGCTACGCTTGACGCATCAGAAAAACCATGCAGCTCAACCGTTTGATCGTCGCTTTTTCTGTTCAGCCACCTAGGAATTCTAAAGTTGTTGAGTGTATGCAACCCACTACGGTAAGACTGCCACTCTGTCAAAAGATCCTCAGGCAGCTTCTCATCCCAATCCAAACCAGCGATCCACAGTTTTTGGATGAAGATTTTAGCGGTAATTATACATGGTGCAATCCAACCCAGCGGATCGTACAAACGTGATATCTCCGATATGACTGTTCTTTTAGTTTCAGATGCAGACGGCGCTAACGGAGATGGTGTTGAAAAGGGTAAGTTTACAGTATAATGAAATTCATCGGAATTGCGATTCCAGTTAAGTCCTAAAATTCTAGTGATTTCATCTTCCTTTATTTCCAGATCTCTTCCAGTATCCAGCCTTATCTGTTTTAGCAACTCTTCCCGGTTACTTGTCCATTTTTGCAAGATGAAACCCGTTTTATTCAATAGTTCATTAAACTCATGATAGATTTTTACAGCCTCTTCTTCAGTCTGGCAACCTGTCATTAGGTCATCCATGTAAAAATCTGTCCTAACCCTACTAGCAGCGCATGGATACGATTGACCTTCATCGCTAGCGGTTTGCTGCAATGCCTTGACTGCTAGGTAAGGTGCACTAGATGTTCCAAATGTAACTCTCAAAAGCCTGTATTCCTTTATATCAGAATGAACGTCATCCCGCCATAGAATCCTTTGAAAGTCCACGTGATCATCAGCTATTTTAACTTGGCGATACATTTTTATGATATCGGCTGCCAAGCATACTGGATGTTGTCGCCATCGCATAACTGTATGACGTAAATCAGCCTGTAAAAGTGGTCCTACCATTAAAGCGTCATTTAAGGAAACACCATCGGATCCCTTGGATGACGCATCAAATACCACTCTTACTTTTGTGGTTGACTTATCTTCGCGGATTACAGCATGATGCGGTAAGTAAACAGCGCCAACTTTATTCTTGTCTTTTTCATTAGAAATCTCTTCCATATGACCTAGTGATAAATATTCCTTTATTACCGATGTATATTGTCCTTTAAGCTCGCTATTTTTCGCTAGCTTCCGTTCAAGACTGTATAATCTTTTTAACGCTATTTCCTTAGTGTTGCAGGGCGTTTTACTGGATCGAAATGGCAGTTTTACAATGTAGCGACCATCTGCATCCCTACATGTGGTAGCAGCAAAGTAATCTTCACATGCTTGCTCTTCAGGGCTAAGAATTGACATTTCAGAGCATGTTGGCTCTGCCTCTAGTTCCCAAAACCTTTTTAGGATTTCATTTTCTTCGACCTTAGCGTGCATGCTTAGAATTACATTGTGACAAGACATCACTCCATCTTCATCGCTGACTTCTCCCGATATGATCCAACCCAGGTAAGTATCTTGAGCCATTGTTTTACCCTTAGGGTCCTTTATTAAGCCTTCTTTTAAGACTTTAGCATAGACTCCCGATCCTAACAAAATGTCAATTTTGTTAGGCTTATCGAAATTTGGATCAGCCAACTGATTAATGCTATTAAGCTCTGGCCAATCCACCAACGTAAATTTCCTTTCAGGTAAAATCGAAGTCACCTTACTCAGCACATAAGCTTTTATTTGTAGGGTAAAGTCAGGATCCCATAACGACTGGATATTAACTTTAACCATAAATTTTGACGTTAGATCGCTCTGACCTCCCCCTACACCTGAGATAGACGTTTTAACTGCTATCTTTTTTAACTGTAATAACTGAACAGCAGATTCCGTAATAAAGGAAGCTTGTGAGCCCTGGTCTAACAGGGCTCTCAAAACTTCTGGATACCCATTTTTCGATCTAGCCTTAACAACGGCTGTAGCCAGTATGACCTGACTATGATTACTTTTTGCAAAATGGGTTGAAATATGAGGTTCAGCCGTGGTCTCGTTCAGTGGTGTTTCAGTTTTTAATGGAGACACAGAACCGCTGGCCTGTGCTTCTGAATCAGGTTTTAGATGCAAGAGAGTATGATGCTTTTTGTTGCACATTTTACATTTGGTATTGACTCGACAATTAATATTAAGATGACTTGAGCGAAGGCAATTAAAACACAAACCATGAGATTTAGCTATTTGACGACGTTGGTCGACGCTCTCCTGAGCAAACTTTTTACAATAACACAAGAGATGCTCCTCGGAACAATGTGGACAGGATATTTTTGAAGCTACGTGAAAAGCTTTAGTACTACTACCTTTAGATTTGTTACTTTGAGGTTCTACAAATTCAAAGGCCCGAAAACGTTTATCCAAAAAGTCCCGAAAATCCTTGAAGGTGGGAAGTTCCTCGCAAGATTGACTTATCTGCAATTCCCACTGCTTCCGAGTCTCAACGTCCAACTTGGAGCTAATCAAATAAATAATAATAATATCCCAAGCGTCTACTTGCACCCCTAAATTTGACAATTCATGTAAGCAATCGGTTGTGGTATCTAAAAGCTCTTTGAGAGCAATAGATGACTCAGCCGTCATTTGTTTTTGGTTTAGTAAACGCTTGAGAATACAGTTGGCTAAAAATCTCTTATTATTGTAACGACTGTTTAACAGAGTCCAACATTTCTTATAATTTGCATGCGTGATCGGTATGTGCTTTATGAGTTGTGATGCTTCACCTGACAACTGAGATCTTAAATAATGTAAACGTTGTACATCATCAAGCGACTGATTACTATCAATTAGTGACAAGAACAGATCTCTAAACGTTGACCATTCCTGATATTTACCACTAAAAACAGGAATTGTTATTTTGGGCAATTTAGCAATTGACCTAATCTGTGGTTGACTATGGTCTGGTGAGACATCATTCATTTCAGAAGACTGAGATTTTGGTAAAGCATTTTTTAATTCTACTTTATACGTTATAAAAGTGTCTGTAACCGCTTCAAACACGTCATTTTTGATGTAACTGGTTGCACTCAATTCACTTTCTGTGTAGTTGAGCAAAAGTTCTTCATGTCTTCTTGTGAAATCTTCAAACTGTTTATCTAACATTTCCAAACGTGAGTCCACATATGCCTGATTTATTCTGTCTTTTGGAGACTTTTTGAAGTTAATAAGCCCTTTCTGAATGCGACCTTTAATATCATCCAACAGCCTTAACTTAGCTTCCATGATTCCAAATATGAATACTTCGGTATAAGCAAATAATTCGATGTGTCTAATTTGCTAAGTGTCAGTTTGGAATTTAACGTTTGAATGTCGTAATTTTTCTAAGTGTTTGAACTGTAATTCTAGGTGAAATCGGGCATAGATTCGGGGTCTCTTCAATTTTTTACGAATTATTCTAAGTCCCCAAGTTTCTTCAAATTTTTCTAAGTCCATGCATTAACTTTAAATTTTTACAAGTCTCTGACACTTGGAACTGTTAATTAAATAAATGTACTCACAGTTTTTAAGTTGCACTTTGACCACTATAAAAACACTTTCCTTTCACGCTCCACTTAGCTTTGTTGACCTCGCTCCGCTCAGCTCAGCTTCGTCGACCACGCTCCGCTCAGCTTCGTAGACCACGCTCCGCTCAGCTTCGTAGACCACGCTCGCTTCCTTATGTCAGCTCAAAACTTGCACCAATTCGACTAACTAGCTGCTTTTTAACTCTCAACTCCGACACCAGAGGGCGCTTTTAGCTTTTTCTCAAAAACCGTTCCGGATCGTAGGACCTTATGATCATCGAAGATCTTTTCGCCCTTTTTATCGACGAGTCGGGAGAGTATTTTATAGCAATAAAACCAAACCACGTACTCAGAACGGAGACATTTATTTTACATTTTCGATGACTCTTATACCTTGCGTGGTAACGAAACCATATCGCGAATTTAAATCGACCAACGCCATCTATCGAGACATGAGGTAAACTTTTTATACAAAATTGGTTTAGGTCTGCTTAAATATTATAACGTTAACACACTATTTAAAATTTCAGAAAAAGAAACTTTTTTTTTTTAAACGCTAAGTCCTCTACCGGCCCGTTTCAGCCCACTGTGCGCCCGTGCGCTGTGAGCGTACGGCGCTTAGGTCGCGCGCGAACTGCGCGCAGGCGGAAGGAAGACGCGAGCCGCTAGCGCGCCGCCCCACAGTGGGCTGAAACGGGCCGGTAGAGGACTTAGCGTTTAAAAAAAAAAAGTTTATTTTTCTGAAATTTTAAATAGTGCGTTGGATTTATCTATTGATTATAAGTAATTATTTATATCAGGGTCGTTTAGATAACTTGAGTATTTTCGGAGTTATTAATAACCAAAGTAATTTTTGTATGAAGCAAAACAAAAAAACTTGAAAATCTAGAAATTCTCAAATTTTCTCAAAGAATTGACTTTACGTATGTATAGTACGTATTTTTGTCCTATTTTAGCACCTATTCTCGGGTTGCGATTTTCTGCGATTTGGTCGCAATTTCAAATTTTGTTCTCTATTCCACACCACCATAGAGGTTAAGAACCAGGCACGGTTTTTTTTATGTAGTGGTCTCCCCGTTAGGCCTAATCTTCTAAGGACTAATAAAATAAGTAAAAATCACAATCAGGTACTGGTCACTGCACTTTTTTAATTTAATCACTATCAAGAGTATCCATATTAACGAATGCAAAATTTTCGTATTCGTCATCATCAAATGTTTCCGTTTGTTCAATTATTAATAAACTTTGTGCTTCTTCTGACAAAGTTTTGTTTTCTGCAAAGTTTGTGGCGTTTCGCTGAGATGAGTGGATCAGAGCCGGTCAACAAATTATTTAAAATGTCTTCATTTGTAGTTTTTCTACTGCATTTCCTGGAATGGTGTTGGCGGTACCTACGAAAGTCTTTATTTCTAGCTTCAGCAGCTTCTTCAGATAGCTGTCCAATTGGTATTAGACCAAAACTTTCAATAATAGCTGCACCATGCATAAGAACTTTATGAACACTTGAAGGCATATAATACCAGCCATATAATTCCAAATACAGTCGCATGGTCACTTGAGCATATTCGTGAAATTTGACTGTGTCAATGTGGTAACCTGATGAAATTGCCTCTAAAATGGTTGCAAACCGCCTAATTAAGTCTTCACTAACACCAATTATCTCAGCAGTCACGTTTGGGTTTGCAAAAAATCTTCTAGCAGTATTTCCGTCATTCGTGGAGCCGTGCCCTTGTTTGACAACATCTATCAGAAGTCCCATTCTATTTTTAAAAGCATCTTGTATATTTTTCTTCCTGCTTTCCATGATGCACTTGTTGTCTTCCTTTACTGTCCATGTCTTTATCGTTAATCTGCATAATAATAAGATGGAAATATATTACCGTCATTCTCGTTAACACTTTTTCTTAAAGTATTGTATTGCCACTTGGTCAGCTTAAGTGATAAAAATAATCCTAAAGCCTCATCCGGAGAAAATACAGATTTTGTTTCTTTAACAGATATGCACTTCTTAACTTTTTTTACATGTTGGGGATTCTTAAGTAAATGTTCTAGTATTTTAGCAATCTCATCATTCCCATCCGCTTTCAACTGCTCAAAATATGCATATTTTATTTCGTCCGAAGATAAATGAAAGTTTTCTGCTCGTCGTTTTTTCTGTTTAAGCGCTAATTCACAAAACGGTTTTCTAGGGCTTTGCTCGGTGGAGACACCGACAGAAACTTTTGCTGGTGATACATACTGAGTTGATGTACTCGGTGCTGGTTGATCTTCATTACTGGTTATTAAACACTTAATAAAGTCTGGCCACATTATGGTTTCTTGTAACCATTCGCTATTTTTAGTTCTGAATATAGTTTCTTTACGATGAGCGTTTTCCCATCTTCTATTTAAATTATTAAAAAAAATTGCACAAAATAACTTTAAGGTCTTTTCATATTGATCACTTAATTCGACTAAAAATTTAGACCTTATCTCACTACACAAACTTTCATTATTTTTAATACTGCCACTGTTTTTTAAAATAATAAAAAGGTCGAGGTTGGTCACCAAAT
Source organism: Amphipoea oculea (assembly GCA_945859645.1). NCBI lineage: Eukaryota > Metazoa > Arthropoda > Insecta > Lepidoptera > Noctuidae > Amphipoea > Amphipoea oculea. Next base: position 6,701,999 of record OX243868.1, read on the forward strand.
CTTCATACATTTTCACAAACACAAAATAACTCACACTCACTTCACTTCTTTGTATAAGTAATAAATATGTGAGGGTAGTGCGTCTATTATGGTGGGTAATAGAACACTGAAGTACGTTTGAATGCAATAGTACATTTTGTGCCCTATTATCGTTGCACCAATCAGGTAACGACACGTGTCATAACTTGATGTTGCGGTCGCGCATTCCTATCTCTTGATTCCCGGAAATAAGTGTCAAAACAAATTACGTCATACCTACCTATATTACCTATGGCGGTGGAAAATGTCGAACAATTTTTTTTTATTTAAAGTACTAAGTAAGTATTGAAGTACTTCAGGCCGTTTAGTGTACATTATTTTCAATTTCAAATTAGCAATTACTCATAATGGAAACCTACATTGATACATATCAACATTTCAAATTAATTGGAATAAATTGCTAAACTAAAATTTCATGACTCTTCATACAAATTTGATATGGCTATATCTCCGAAAGTACGAGTCCAATTAAAAAAAGTCAAAGAGTAAAAACTTTTTAAATTTATGTCTAGATACTAAAAAAATACGTTTTAGTTCTTAAGACCCAACCTTGGAATCCCAGCCCACTGTGCGCCCGTGCGCTGTGAGCGTACGGCGCTTAGGTCGCGCGCGAACTGCGCGCGAGCGGCGCTCGAACAAAAATGCACGCGCGCAGCTCGCGGGCAGCTCGCAAACTTGCGAGCTGCACATTCGCGGCACATTCACCAGATGTGGACGCACCCTTCGATTATTCTGCCTGCTCTATCTGCATCCTAGTGCACCTCCCTCGCTGACAAGAGACACCTCCATCAACCCTTAACTATCCCAAATGTGCGTTCAATGGTGGAACAAGCACGCTGTTTACATTTAAAAAAATCTAGAGCATAAACCTTAAAAAATGTAGGTTGGTACATTTTCCTTACACAAATCTTTTAATATCTTCCTAATGCGTGGTCCGATTTACATAAATCCAATTGGAATATTAGTTTTATACATAGCTCTACAATTTGAGACCAAATTTATTTCAATATCTACATAAACAAAAAAACACATTTTCAAGTTACGTAATTATATATGACAATCCTTACGAGTACATATTCCAAAAAATGCCTTACAACCTTACTTTAATCAGTGTTATTTATTGGATTAGAATATGAAAACTAATAATGAAACTAAGCTAGATAAACTATGTAATCACAGACAGTAACAAACATAGAATTGTAATAATTCATTAAATTCGATAGGATTACGATACTCAAAAGGTAGCTATTTTGCTGTCGTGTATTTTGACATTAATTTCACGATGTAACTCTTTTCAAACTCATATTATCACTTGCGTTCCCATTGAGGGACCACATTTGAATTTTGAGCTTTTGAATGCGTCAGCCTTTAGTAAAAGTTCTCAAACAATTGTAAATTCAGCCTTTAATTTGTAAAAGTAGCCACTCAAAAGTTACAATCGATTAAAGGTGGTCCCTCAGTCGTGACTGACAGGCATCCCTATCTCAAAACCTAGTGAAAATTTGCAACTGCTATAAATTACTACTCTTAGTAAAAGATTTGTAAAACTAATTTATTTGAATATCAACCCTTCCTGCTCAAGGAATAAAAAGAACTAGCATGCGGAAGGTGGTCCCTCAACCGATCACCATATGTTCACCTTGAGTGGAGACCACAATGGAATTTGAAATTTACATATGGGTCTAGCGTTAGTAAAAGTACTTGAACGATTGTATATTCAACTTTTAGTTTGTAAAAGAAGCCATTCAAAAGTTACAATCGAATTAAGGTGGTCCCTCAATTGAAACGTTAATCATAAGAAAAATCAATTTACGTAGCATTCGGAAGTTAAATAGACGAATGCTACAGTCTATCCTTTAGTAGTATTTTTTTACTAAGGATTACTTTTCTAAACAGTATAAAAAAATGTACCGTTTTATTTCAAATAATAAACAAATTCCTGGGAAAAAATACCAAGATAGAGGTGACCACACAGCAGGATTGTTTATTAAGTAAAAACTAGTGTGTGTTTGTTGATATTAATTTTTATTAATATTTGACATCACTTAGCTAAATAAAAACACAAAGAAAATAATGCTTATGATAATAATAAAAAAAGAAACAAAATTTTACCCTGTACTGAAATGTAACTCTGAACTCTTTAACCGACTTCAAAAAAGGAGGTTCTGTATTCGACCCGTATGTATGTATGTATGTCCGCGATTTTCTCAAAAACTAAAACCGATTTTGATAATTCTTCACTAAAGTTATCTACATACTTTCAGGAAGGTTTTAGTATTTAATACATTAGGTAATTATTCTTATGTACGAAGTTATATGCATAAATGCAGCATTTCTATGCGAATTTTGATTATTCTTCTAGTCGGTGTCTTCAATTCTTCAGTGCACTAGTGCTTATTGAATTTGTGTGGGGTAGGTAAAACTAAAAAGTGAAAAATAAAAACTTTATACAAAAAAAAAAAAACAACCGACTTCAGAAAAATACACTACAAAGTGTAAATAACTTCAATTTCGGAAGTCGGTGTCAAAAAATGTAAATGCAGAACCAACGACACCGACTTCCGAAATTAAAATTATTTATCACTTTGTAGTGTTTTTTTTTTTTTTGAAGTCGGTTGTTTTTTTTTTTTTATAAAAAGGTTTTTACATCAAACATTACTACTAATGAGACAGTAGCAAAGTGTATGTATCAAAGTTTGTTCGTTTAGAGGACTGTCATCAAATTTAAAGCGTAAGTCGTCGTAAGAACGTATGCTCTCATTAAAAAAGTAGAGACATCTGTAATGGCCGAGCTCACTGGCGCTAGCTCCGGGAATAAATTCAATAGCCCCAACTAATTTGTAGAAATTTTGTTTGACTTTGATCGTTCGAGGTATTTCGCTAATCGGTCCTTTAGGTGTGTCGTTAAAATCGAAAGATATAAAATCTGTAAGCTCATATTCGTACGTCACTTGATTATTACACAATGTACATTCTTTAATTTCGTCACGAATTAAAATGGCTTCTTCCAAAATACTAATGCCAAACATTTTAATAAGCTGTATATCTTTTTAATTTTTTTTCTGTTTGACACCATGCATTGCTACACAGTTTAGAGAATTTGACACTAAAAAAAATCTTATTAATAACTTCTTCGAAAACGGTACATACATTACATTCGCAACTGTAAGTAACGACGTCTCTGATTTTATTCTTTTTATTACAAGTTAGGGAAATTATTTGTGCTCTCAGAATGTAAATATCATCTATCTTGTAATTATTGTCATTCAAGCCTTTAATATACATTAAAATTATGTCATCATCAACATTAGCCTCATTAAAGCAGTCATGTAGCACAAATAAAGGAAAAAATCCGAAAACCGTATATTTGTAGTTATATTTAAAAAAAAACTGTGATAAACTATTTACATACCTTTGTACGGAATACTCGTTGCACGAGTCCGACTTATCCGGATTTTTTTAATTATTTGCGGCTTGAGTTACTAGTCATTGAACCAATGTTTTTTAAGTATGTTCACGTAGGTACGCGACGCGTAGATTTTATTTTTATTAAAAATTATTATCAACAGTCACTAGAAAAACCCTGCTGTGTGGTCACCTATACCTTAGTATTTCTTCCCAGCTATTTGATTATTATTTAAAATAAAACGGTACATTTTTTGATACTGTTTGGTAAAGTAATCTTTAGTAAAAAAATTTACTAAAGGATAGACTGTAGCATTCGTCTATTTAACCTCCGAATGCTACGTAAATTGATTTTTCTTATGATTAACGTTTCAATTGAGGGACCACCTTAATTCGATTGTAACTTTTGAATGGCTTCTTTTACAAACTAAAGGTTGAATATACAATCGTTCAAGTACTTTTACTAACGCTAGACCCATATGTAAATTTCAAATTCCATTGTGGTCTCCACTCAAGGTGAACATATGGTGATCGTTTGAGGGACCACCTTCCGCATGCTAGTTCTTTTTATTCCTTGAACAGGAAGGGTTGATATTCAAATAAATTAGTTTTACAAATCTTTTACTAAGAGTAGTAATTTATAGCAGTTGCAAATTTTCACTAGGTTTTGAGATAGGGATGCCTGTCAGTCACGACTGAGGGACCACCTTTAATCGATTGTAACTTTTGAGTGGCTACTTTTACAAATTAATGGCTGAATTACAATTGTTTGAGAACTTTTACTAAAGGCTGACGCATTCAAAAGCTCAAAATTCAAATGTGGTCCCTCAATGGGAACGCAAGTCATATTATCGGGCAGTCTTTTCTCGTTCAGAGTAGGGTTTACGACACAAGTGTCAGAATGAAGTTCAGTCGGATCGGAACCGACCGAACCAAATAGATTGAACTCGTAGTAGGAAATGACCGAACATTCGGCCGATACGACGACGATACAGTCAATTTACCACTTCGGAGTAGACCCCCAGCCCTCACGGTACCTACCACAGATATAGATAGACCCAATGACGTATAGTTTTATACATCATTGGATAGACCTAGATAACGCAAGTATCACGAACTGTATGAAAACTAAGCGTGCCACTTTTTGACTACTTACTATGACGTCACAAGCTCGCGCTCTCTCGCTCACGTTCACCCAGCCAGCAGTACGCAGGCCTGAGCGCGAAAGTGACGGCTTATGATTTTCGAACGTAAGCTGACGCGATTTTTGGCACGCGAAGTAGTTGCTCTTGCGTTATCAAGTCCATTTATTATAACATTAGAAAAAAGAGGCTCGCAGAAGCAGGAGTACGAAACCTTTTATTTTCAAGTTAAGTTCAAACAATTTTAATAAATAATGTATGTGCTTGTTTTGTAAGTAACAATGTATGGCATACAATGAAGCATATTCTATCTATATACTCGTCACGATGCTTGGATAGGTACATGAAATAAAACAATTTTTAGTAACAATCAGTTTATTAAAAACAACTTTATACAGGGTGTCCCAAAACTCAACGTCAAGCCGAAACGGGGTGACAGGATTGATCATAACCATCACGAGAAAAATCTGAAAAAAAATCTATCCCATGCAGTTTGAAAATTATGGGCATTTTAAGAAAAACCTAGAAATTTGATCAAACTGTACCATTTTTCGGTTATTGTGGTTATTATTTTTTATTTTTGTTCATTTGAACTTTAGAAACGTAATCCTAAATAACATTTCTAGAATCCCAATAAAAAATAATGACACAATTGCCTTAAGTTCCCGAGAATTGAGACTATTTGTTAAACTACGAATTTAAAATTTTCAAGATTCGTCGACTTTGACAGGCCCTCCTATAAAAAAAATGTACTAGAGTGCCTTGGCAAGTAGCATTAAAAGTTGGCGCATTTAATCAGAATTCTAAAATGGTACAATACTTGTTAGTTCCATACAATAGAAAAGAGTAAAAAAATTAAAACCTCAAGTAACCCGATTTTTGCTATCAGATTTTACTCAGTTAAAATGTTTTTAATTCGCACAAGCTCTAGGTAGGTTCTTAATTTTAAGGCAAAATGATGAGAGAGATGGATAATGGGTATGTTTGCCATGAGTGAGCGAGACAGATAGTGACGCCACGCATTGAGACGGAGATGCGTCGTTTAAACGAGTGCGAATGAAACAGATAGATGCTATGGCATCTATCTGTTTCATTCGCACTAGTTTCAGCCAAGCAAATGGCTACGCTACCAGTCCGACACCAACCAGTTAGTACGTTTCGCTCATTCGTCTACTGCGCACGTTCGTATTCGCTTGTGTTGATTTAGTACTGACAACTTTGGCTTCTCTTTTTGGACTTGAATCTTTGTGAATTGGACTTGTTGATAACATACCGGCAACTTTGGCTTCTCTCTGGACTTTTGTGTTGGCATCCTTTTTATCTACCATGCCTACGCGCTACACTTCACAAGAATATGCGAACATGCACCTCATTTATGGGGAATGCAGATGCAACGCAAGTGCTGCCGCTAGACTTTATCGTGAAAGATATCCAAATTTAGAGCGCTACCCGGATCACCGCGTGTTTGTTAATGTGCACCGTTCACTCACAGAGGGCGGCCATTTCCCGAATCAAATACAGGCTGGAGGTAGACCTGTGTTTCCTTTCCAGGAAGAAGTATTGCAAGAGGTCGCACGTGACCGAAGTATTTCCGTACGTGGAATTGAAGAAAGAACGGGAATACCGAAAAGCACTGCTCATCGTATTTTACAAAGAGCCGAAATGCATCCGTTTCACGTACAACGAGTTCAAAGTCTTCTACCTCGAGATTATCAGGAAAGGATTTCTTTTTGTAGAACAATGCTACAGAGGCATAATGAGAATCCCCAATTCATCCAAAAAATTCTCTGGTCAGATGAATCGACATTGAAAAAAGATGGTTACATGAACTTGCACAATTATCACGAGTGGCATGTGGAGAATCCACATTTAATGCGAGAAGATAGATCCCAGTATCGTTTTAAAGTAAACCTGTGGACCGGAATTTTAAACGGTAAAATTATTGGGCCTATTGAACTGCCTGAGAACTTGAATGGAACTAATTACCTACATTTTTTAAGAGAAGATTTACCAACCCTGTTAGAGGACGTACCACTAGCAGATCTTCGCGACATGTGGTTTCAACAAGATGGCTGCCCAGCGCATTTCGCAGTGCAAGTAAGAGATTTCCTTGACCAGGAATATCCGGGAAGGTGGATTGGACGTTCGGGCACTATCTCGTGGCCCGCCCGTTCACCAGATTTAAATCCCCTGGATTTTTTCTATTGGGGAGTTCTCAAAGAAAAAGTTTACTCAAAGCCCATTGAGAACGTAGCCGACCTGCGTGAACGCATTTCTCAAGCAGCTGAGGCGATCAACTCTCGAAGATATGCCCGACTAATAAGTAGATCTTTTTTAAGAAGATGTAGGGCTTGTATTGAGGCTGATGGTAAACAATTTGAACATTTATTGTAATAAAAAACGTTATTTCTCTATCATCAGACTTTTATTCCAACAAACCTAATTATTTTACTAATTTTACTAACTTTTTTTCACTTTGGTAAAAGTGGCGTCACTATCTGTCTCGCTCACTCATGGCGAACATACCCATTATCCATCTCTCTCATCATTTTGTCTTAAAATTAAGAACCTACCTAGAGCTTGTGTGAATTAAAAACATTTTAACTGAGTAAAATGAGATAGCAAAAATCGGGTTACTTGAGGTTTTAATTTTTTTACTCTTTTCTATTGTATGGAACTAACAAGTATTGTACCATTTTAGAATTCTGATTAAATGCGCCAACTTTTAATGCCACTTGCCAAGGCACTCTAGTACATTTTTTTTATAGGAGGGCCTGTCAAAGTCGACGAATCTTGAAAATTTTAAATTCGTAGTTTAACAAATAGTCTCAATTCTCGGAAACTTGAGGCAATTGTGTCATTATTTTTTATTGGGATTCTAGAAATGTTATTTAGGATTACGTTTCCAAAGTTCAAATGAACAAAAATAAAAAAGAATAACCACAATAACCGAAAAATGGTACAGTTTGATCAAATTTCTAGGTTTTTCTTAAAATGCCCATAATTTTTAAACTGCATGGGATAGATTTTTTTTCAGATTTTTCTCGTGATGGTTATGATCAATCCTGTCACCCCGTTTCGGCTTGACGTTGAGTTTTGGGACACCCTGTATAAACCGACAAAATTAAAAAAGCACGTGCTGCCACAACTTATGAACGGAATAAGTTACATTTTAGATTTGGTAGAGTTATAGTGACATGAAAAACGTTCCCGGTACTGTCCACCCCTGCTTCTTTTAGATTTTAAACATTGACACGACAATATTTTACGTAAAAACTAAATAGTATTAAATGAAAGCCTTGTAATTTCAGAAGGTAGATAGGTTAAATAAATACAATTATGTGTGACTGTTGTTATTTAAATTGATTATATTTAACTCCATATCAATCTTGACTGTAACAATGTTTGTCGTTCTTTTATTACAAAGTGTGCCCCTAAAAGAGCCTTTTTTAACTTCTGTCTAATGCTATAGTAAATGGACTATAGGTGTATCTATATCTGTGGTACCTACGCGTACTTCCAGGTCTTCTCGCCACCTCTTTCTGGGAGGCCTCAGGGGCGCCTTTATTTAAATTTAAATTAATATTTTCGTGTATTAAATTCAATGTTTATTGATGTCGGAAATATCTGCAGCAGATATTTATTGACACTTAGGTATGACTTAACGACACCATGTAGTTTTAAACAATGGAAATCTATGTCCTTTGTTCCAACACATTTATAGGCTTCCGGGAAAACCGTATGAAAAACTTCAGACCTCGAGGTCAAGGTATTTACGTGACAGTATTTATCTGTTTCAGCATCACGCTAGCTTCTTCAAATAGTGAGGTAATGCAGACATAGAGCCTGAATACTCTAACCCCCTTATTCATAATCCTATTTTATCTCTATTTTAGCTAAAATAGGTTTATAGAACGTTTGTCTTTATCTGTCACGTTGTCATTTCTGTTTGTAAGAAAGAGACAAACCCCATTTTAACTAAAATAGGTTTGATAAGTTTTATGAATAAGGGTCAAAGAAATAAGGAAGAATAAGGGTTAAAGGTGTCTCTAATGTAGCACGATACATAAATACTTCAGAAACTCTCATAAATAATGATTCTTGCATGCCCCTCTGTCACCCCCACGATAGAGGAAGTCCATGAGGATTTCCACCGCGAGAAAAAAAAAAAAAAAAAAAAGCTCTATTAATACCTATGTGGTAATTTAGGAACATGTAAGAGTTAATTTTTTTTGGCACTTTAAAAGATTTAACTTCACAGAGAGCTGTCTACAACACATCGTCTATTCCCTAACTCAAAAGTAAAACAGTATAACACGAAGGGCTAATATTTTTATCCTTATCTTAACGCAACAAACATTAGAAGGTAATCTGCATTACTTATTTTAGCAAATATTAGAACGGTGAAGGAAAACATCGTAACGAAACCGGCATGTCCTAGAACTAAAAATTCGAAGACATTTGGCATCCGCCAACCCGCACTGGGCCCGCGTGGTGGATTTATATGGCCCAGTCCTTCTCACAGAGAGGAGGCCTGTGTCCCAGCAGTGGGAACGTTATAGGCTGATTATGCGTGTGCTCTTCAATCACCAATACTAGAACTAGATTTCCGATGAGCGCATCAAAAACAGCCAGGAAAATAAGACCATAAATATGTTGTGGTCTTAGTTTGCAACATCATTTTTTCAATCTTATTGCTTAGAAATTATAATAATAATAAAATTCTTTATTGAGAGTAACCATGAGACTCATAGCGTTAGTAACAGTAAAATAAACTTACAACTACAAAAGCACACAACAAAACAATCACTGCTTCCGCATTCCAGCTGAGATACTGGAGCAACGATTCACAACACAGCAGTCCAGCCTATCAGCAATAACTCCCAGGATAAACCGTAAAAAATTTCCATAAATATTTTTGTTCTTATTTTAAAAATACGTTGACTTTTCAATCAAAGTAGTAAATATATTTCAAATGATAATAAACTTTATGTTCAAAAGTTAAGGTTAAAAGGTAAGGCAATCGCCAATCGCGGCCACACAAAAACGCATCAGTCAGATGCGTTTTTGTTCTTGACGCAAGCATATACGTCAAAAATGGCGCCAACTATCGTCAACACTGGACAAAAAAAGGGTTGTTTAAAATTACAATTACATAAATAATAATAACGATTACGTAATCGTTATTATTTGACGACATGTTACGTAATTACGTTAACCAACCGTTTGAACAACCGGCTATTGTTAATTGAAGCTTAGGCTATTAGTTTATAGCACATTCACACGACAACATACAATAATTATATTAGTAATCCACGGTTTGTGCAAGAAATCTAATCAGTAACAACCTTGATTTATCAGTCCGAGTGCTAAGATATGACCACATGACTAGCTAATTCCTAATTGCATTTGTCAAGAGGATGTTGATAATGAATCGTTGATAAGTGTCGGGTTTCGATCTTCATGTTATTATGGACGTGTGATAAAAACAGATTAAGAGCCCATACTACCTCAGTTAAAATTCACTCTTTATCTCGCTCATGCGATACTGCTCGCGGACTGAGTGAGAGCGAGACAGAGTGCGGTGCTGGGCGGCAGGCAACGCCAATAGTTTAGTTATTTGCTTTTTACAGTGAAAATAATGGTAATTATAGAAAAATAAATAACATAAGACCTGCTTTAAAGTAAGTTCAGTTAGTATGCAAAGTTTCATGATCTAATTTGAAGTATTTTTTTAATACCAGCGGTTTATTGTTCGGGTTAGAGGTAACTTTGGATTTTTTTTATATCGAGAAAATTTTATGGAATCGTGTTTTCGTCTAACATAGGACGTAGCATTAATCCTCAACTTTACCATATATTTATTTCAAAATTAATGGGGCAGTATTTTCGACATGACGGAGAATCACGCTAAGCCATTTGATGTAGTATAGGCTCTTATGTGTAGATTAGTAAGTCAGTTATTTTACAAATCATTCATCTATATTAACTAGGTAGCAGGGACATCGACGCCCAACCTGTTACCATGGATTCAGCACATGATTCTAGAAATTTTACGTCGGTTATCATAAACAAAAAACAGCTGTTTCATAGAAAAAAATTATAAGTAAGTATATAGAGCGCATAGGCGTTTATTGTACATTAGAGTTATTATTGCAAACATCTATGCAACAAGATATAAGCAAGTTCAAAAAATATCTGTCACGTGATCAAATTTGAAATTTGGACAATGCCAGAAAATCTATAGAACTTTGCCCCGTTCAAAAAAAATAATTTACAACCATGCAATATTTGCATATTGCATGGTTGTAAATTATTTGTTTTGAACGGGGCATCACACTAATATCATAAAGGCGAAAGTTTGTGTGTGTGTGTATGTTTATCTAAATCGGTTCAGTGGTTTAGGCGTGAAGAAGTACTTCACGCCTAAACCACTGAACCGATTTAGATGAAATTTGGTATAGAGATAGTTTGAGTCCCGGAAAAGGACATAGGATAGTTTTTACCCCGATATTCCCACGGGATCGAAACTTATGCGGGTGAAACCGCGGGGCGCAGCTAGTCAAACATAAAGGTGAGGTAGGTAATTTGCTCTATTTTATCAATAAAATTATTCTACATGTGGGGTCAGAACCAAACCCCCCCCCTATATGGCAGTCATTTTTCTGTTTTGAGTCGATGGCCTTTTAAAAAGTAAAGTAAGTACTTACTTTAACTTTGGAATTTATTAATGTCCAATTATCATACCTAATATTACTTATTATTTTATTTTACAACAAAAAGATCTCTTTTACTAGGTATCGTAAAAAAAAAAAACTTTTGATAATTGTAAAGTGTTAACAATGGGTTTGTAAGTACAGTCCGAAAGCGGACTGTATACTTCGTTAACAATTTATTTTACTGCTAGCAGCGCCCCGTGGTTTCACCCGAGTTAGTATCGATCCCGTGGGAATATCGGGATAAAAAGTATCCTTTATGTTAATTCTGGTTATAAACTATCTGTGTACCAAATTTCATCCAAATCCGTTCATTAGTTTTTGCGTAAAGAAGTAAGACACACTCACAAACGTTCGCCTTTATAATTAACCGACGAAAAAACGGAGGAGGTTGTCAATTCGACGCGTATTTTTTTTTTTTTTTATGTATGATCACGCATAACTTTTTACAGAGCAGTCCGATTTTGGTAATTCTTTTTTGATTAGAAAGGATATACCCCGAAGGTGGTCCCATATAAATTTTGAAAAAAAAATCCAACCCTAAGGGTAGGAAAACATGGGATGATTGATAGTTCACTCACTGATTGTAATGTATGACCACGCATAACTTTTTACAGATTAGTCAGATTTTGATAATTCTTTTTTTAATGGATAGAACATACCTCGAAGTTGGTCCCATGTAAATTTGGAAAAAAAAATCCTACCCTAAGGGTGGGAAAATAGGGGTGATTTGTTGTTCATTCACAGATTTTAATGCTGAGCTGTGTATTACAATTAAAATTAAAGGCCTATCTATGTTGGTATATAAAGCCTGTTTTTTTAAGTATTTTACTATACAAAAAATAATAGTTAAAGTAGGATTATATAATAGTTAATATTATTTAAATAAGGTAGGTAGCCATTTTAAAAGTAATCAAATATTAAGCATGCAGTAATAAGTAAATTATAGCCTCAAAAAATTATAAAATAAAAACTTTTTAACAAAAAAATTAAACCTCCGAAAAAACTGAAAAGCAAAAAATAAAAACCTTTTTTATTTTACCTTAATAAATAAGTTCTTAAACTAATGCAAGTATACCTAAAAAAATTTGAGTCGGCGCCAAACAATCAATGAACAAAGATCACTAAATTACCTTAAATTAATAATGCAGCGTGAAACCTCCAGCGCTAAATATTAACATTCCAAACAAAAAATGCGCTCTCCGCACGACCACTCGCAACGATATTAAGTTGCTTGTTTGGCGCCGACTCAAATTTTTTTAGGTATACTTGCATTAGTTTAAGAACTTATTTATTAAGGTAAAATAAAAAAGGTTTTTATTTTTTGCTTTTCAGTTTTTTCGGAGGTTTAATTTTTTTGTTAAAAAGTTTTTATTTACTAGTGGATTTATGGTGTCGTAGTGCGTTTGCCATACAATAATTAATATATCATTTCATTACTTCGATCAATTTAGGTTTGCAGCCAACCTGTTAACATACATAAAACCTAGAATAAACTCGCCCGAAACGAGCGAATCGACACTCTTAATAATAATATATCATTTTCTGTAGGCGATTCGCACGAAGTTAATTTATTTGTGGGCTTATCGAACAGAAATCAACGGCTTATTAGTCGATTCGCACAAATTTCGTCGCCCGAAACGGACGAATCGTCACTTTTAAATTATATTATTTTTTCAATAGGTGACTCGCACGAATTAGCACATTTTGAATTTTATGCAATGCAATAGATAAATTCGTGCGAATCGACTAACAAGCCAAATCAACGACCAATAAGCCGTCAATTATAAAATCATATAAGTAGGTACTCGTATTTATTTAAATCTTGTTGTTGGTGGTTACATGCACGAAGTCACAGATAATATAATACTCTAGTAGTGTAGGTACCTACCTATTAGATGTATAATAAAACTTTAATGCGATTACAATAGATCATAATTTATATTAATCACTTATTTTGCGCTTTAGTTTCCCTTTTATTTTACTCCTAAGTATTTTTTTTTTATGTTTTCGTCGATTCGATCTTTAAATGCTGAAAAGAGTTTTCTGTCATTATTTTGCTGCAGGTACATTTATAATATTGACAAATAACTAAAAATACCTCCAAAATTCTAAATATAAAAAGGCACGTTTCGGTGACTTATAATTAATAATATATTCTAAAAAAAAATCTTTGTTTTCCAAAAACATACAGATTTCGAAATACATTTTGATATTTGGTTTAAAAATATATATATCGTTTATTTTTCAAATTATGTACAAGAATAATACTCTACCTCTTAAGCTAGGTTATACCTGTATTTTTTTAGAGGTAGTTTACGGTCAAGGTTTACAATGATCAACAAAAACTTGTCTCAAATGGACTGTGTCATTCTAATGTATGATATAAAAAGAATAAAATTGTGTGTTTGCGTGAAGGTCGTCGACCAGTTGTCTGATTTGGGTAAACGAAGAACGAATTCTTCAATGCATTGACCCGTGTGTCCCTAATCACGAGGTATCTACTATCTATTGAGTTTATCGACATACAGGGCGAAATTAAATTGACCTAAAAATACGAGTACATACAAACGTTGGCCCTTATTTAGCCGACATACTGAGTAGCCTAAGGCGATTAAAGCCGACGGAATGACTTATTCCCAGGAGCTCCAAATCTATTGTTCTCCAAACGATTTCACTCCATACATTGATTCCCAAGAGCTCCATAATTTTATTAAAATACCTACTAAAATTGTTCCCATTGCTTTTTTAATTTGGAGCCGCCGGGAATAAAATTATGGAGCGCCTGGGAATAAGCCGACGGAATATGATCTAAAAAAAATGGCCAAAACAATTTAATAGGGGGTGTACTAATTGATATCCCCATTTTTTTTTAATGAACTGTTTTGTCCGTTGACCCGTTGCTCTTAATCATATATTAGGTCCTTACATATGAAATTGGCGTTTTGTATGGAAGGAACAAAAAGTCGAATATTTTTTAATATAATATATTTAATTAATCAAAGTATGAACCATTGTTTTCAATGCACTTTTGCCATCTTATAGGTAGTTCATTGATCCCTTTACTAAAAAAACCAGTCGGACGGGAATCAATAAAATCTTTGAAGGCGATTTGGACTGCCCCATCGGAGTTGAATTTTTTCCCTTGCAAAAAGTTATCCAAATTGCGAAAAAAATGGTAATCTGTTGGAGCAAGGTCCGGGGAGTACGGAGGATGTCTAAGACATTCCAATTCAAGCTCTTCTAATTTGGTAGCCGTCTGTTGCGCAGTGTGTGGTCTGGCGTTGTCGTGAAGCAGCAGTGGCGTGGAGCTTTTTAATCTTCCCAATTTGCTTCAAGTGAATTAAAACAGTTTTATCACTAACATCGAAGCCTGCAGCTAACTCGGACGTGGTTTGCGATGGGTCCGCTTCCACAATAGCCTTCAATTCTCCATTATCAACTTGGGTCTCAGGCCGTCCACGGGGCTTGTTCTGCAGGTCGAAATTTCCAGAACGAAAACGTTGGAACCAAAAACGAACTGTGTTTTCTTTTGCAACATGACCGCCATACACATCATTCACCCTTTCGAGTCGTTTCCGCAGCACTAGTGCCACGGCGGAACTCGTACTCGTAAATAATGCGATATTTTAAATTTTCCATTTTGTAAAATGAGTGACGCAAACAGAAAAAACAGAAGAAAAAAAACAAATGAATGACGGTCATCGAAGCACAAATACATGAGTAAATAGCTGTACAAATTTGAATTTGGAATTCCTTACCAAAGAGGAGAAATTCGTGATTAAAGTGGCCAGTACGAAAAACGCCAATTTCATATGTAAGGACCTAATATATATGTATTGACAGGGCCAAATTGTATTGACCTAAATACGTACAAGCGTGGGTGTACTATCGTTAGCCCTTATTTAGTCGACTATGGCAATGACGAGACTAGGTAGATTTAAAAAATCTTTGGAGAAATACTATTTTATAGACAAACAGACCGTTCGTTTGTCCCGGCTGCCATTTGAAAATCATTGATAGTCGTTACGGGTAGTCAGAAGCCCGAAAGTCTGGCAGCTAGTCTTACCAATGAGTCTCGTATTACTCAGTAACTGGTTTGTGGAGGTCAGATAGGCCGTCGCTCCATGTAAAATACTGTTATTCAGCTGCATCCGGTTAGACTGGAAGCCGATCCCAAAATAGTTGGCAAAAGGTTAGGCAGATGTCAAATTTTCCCAATCAACATTGAGCCTTATACTTTAGGGATAAAGTTGAAAATCTATTAAAGCAATTTGACAGATTGTAGTAGCTTGATGTGCTGGCGTCTGTACATAGAACTCCAAAAGTATCATATTCAATGTGATACTACTTGAACCGACACAATAAATTAACATGTTTTATTCATCGAATGAAGGTCGAGGTAGACATTTATGTAGACACAAACAAATGATTTGCAGAAAGTCCAAATGCTCTTTATAACTTACGAATAATTTGGTAAATGTAAAAAATACATTAAGTAATAGGCTCGCCCCCAATTACATGGGACTTTTACACATAACTGGCAACATGTGGGTGTACTATAGGTACACGTCTGCCTTACCCTTCGGGGATTACATGGGTGATATTATGTTACTAAAGATAAATAGGGTTTTTTCTTCCTTAATTGAACCAGAAAGGTATAGGTATTGACGTATAGTATAACTGTGCAGTGGTGCACACCTGGGTGAAATAAAGTTGATATTTGTTTAACTTGAAATAGGGTGGGCCCTATTTCAAGTTAAACAAATATCAACTTTATTTCAATGACTATTAAGTTGATTTTAGAGTGACTAGCACAATTGAAAAAGTTATAAAAATGTTTGAAGTTGTAGCGTAAACTGAACTTTATTGTGTAGGAATCAAAGTTATTTTTCCATTAATTCATATTTGTTTACATTTTTGGCAAATAAATCGTGAACGCAGGATAGGTACTTATTGTTTTACCTCCTTACTAATCGAACGTTGTATCGCTCTGTATAGTTACACAACGCTTTGTCTTCTTTTTTCGAAAGTTAAATTACAGACGACTGAAAGAGAAATCGGTGTGTAACTATTCATCTGATATATAATACGTTTATTAGTAAGTTTTTTATTTTTACAAAAGATGTCAAAACTAAATATATACTTTTAAGTAGGTACCTACATAAAAACTTCATAAAACGAAATGGTTATTAGAAAAACTCCTGTGACAGAACGCTACAACTTGTCTGGCTGCTCAAAACCGATACCTAAACTGAAAATGAAGAATCAAAAAACGTCTCCTAATTTGATCAAGGTAACAATGACCCAGTGTGCCTTCATTGTAGCAGGATGTCACCTTGTGTGTGGGTTTCTTTGGGCAGGTCAACCTATTAGGTCAGTCCTTTAGTCATTGTACTTTAATTGTATTAAGAAAGGGTCAAAGTTCGTTCCCATTCCATGCATGGTTGCTATCTAATCAGAGTCGGATGTGGTTATTAATAGTAAATATATAATTGCGGTTGCGTAGACTATGTACTTAGCACCTACAGGGTGATGTAAACATGTGATTACTTAGTAAGTAGCACTATATTTTTTAATGCTGTTTCAACGTCACGTTGGATGAGAATGAGTGATTCAGCGATCCAGCTTTATTTCTTGACTTACGCGCGGTGGTCGGAAATCTAATACCGGAATAAAGAGTCCTTTGTGTTAATCCAGGTTATAAACTTTCATTCAAATCCTTTCAGCCGTTTTTGCGTGATTGTGATTGAGTAACAAACAACCAAACATACAAAGTTTCACATTTATAATATTAGTAGGATTTACTTAACTAAATCAAATATAAAATCAAATAAATAAATATCTTTTATTTGCATAAAATGTGGTAGGTACAAAAGATGATACCTATACAAAATTTCAGTGCAAAGACACATTCCGCCATTATTATTTATTTAATACTTCAAGCACATAAATGTACAGCGGCGGACTTAATGCCATAGGCATTTTCTACTAGTCAACCTTTAGCATGTCCAGTAATTTTTATTTTTAAATGTATTTATTTTTCCATTTATTTCAGCATCAAGGCAACACATACAATACAATATTAATATAACTTAAAAATACAACGATATATACATACAACATTATAATTACACTAAAAACTAACGCACACGAAGTGTCTGCGTCGTGTTTCGCTGACTGGTGTCATGTAGCCGGTCACGACGAAACCATGACCGCCATGAACCATGTAATGATGGCATGCAAATATTTATGTACTTAGTAAAAGAACAGCAACACCAAATACATTTACAGCTTTCTTTGAATGTGTTGTGTACCAACCTATATCAATGTTAAAAATAAAAACCAACAAATTGGATGACCTACAATATACAAGGTCAATGAAATTACCTGGCGATACAAACGTGATCTTGTGATAAATTATGAGTGAACTATTATTTTTAGTTTTTATCAGCATTAGATATCGATACGGTCTGTTAAGTTTCGCCAGATCTTTAGTTTGTCTTTGTAATTTTAAGTCTGAATGTGACACCGGAGACTGAAAAGTTGTGTGGAAATCGGTTGTCATGGCAGGGCATGAGATGCGGAGGAATAAGGAAAACGGCATAAAACCAATTACAAAAGTTAAAGACAGTTTGTATCACACATACACATAAAGAGAAAATATAAAAACATCGAGTTCAGGTAAAAATGTAAGCAAGATTGTGAATGGCTATACGAGTAGGGGAAGACCATGGATATATTTGTCGAAACCAGGTAGGTACATTGGATTGTGATCAACTGATCAGACATACATAGTGTCAGATATACAGTCGTGGGCGCAGAATTGGGATACGGGTAAACGAGAGAAATAGCTCTTTTAACTTCTACACAGTTTATTGTTGCAGAGTCAATTACTAACACTACTGTACTAATTAATACTCTGAACTTAAAAGGAAACACTGAGCAGTTCCTAGACCAGTATGTGTCGCGACCACGTCTAAACGATCACTGTCGCTCCATAGTCCATAAGGACCGTAACTCAACGCTAAAACAAAGGCGCTTGTGTCTCATTTTAAGTGCATACTCATGAAAGATCTGACATATTTATATTTCTATGGGGGAGACCAAGGACTATGTGAAAGGTGATATGCCTGGAAAAAGAGTGACTATCGAGATGATGAGTAATAGACTTTTCTATTACAAAGAAAATACATGTTGCGCTGACCCCATTGATATAAATTGGGGACCTCAGGAGAATGATGATGAGTTTTGTTGCTGTAGTTTAATTCATTAGAATATATGATAGTTATGACTTCGCCCTGTATGCATGACTTCGATTGACGATATAATGTGCGCCGCGTGATTAGAACTGTGGGTCAAAAGTCAGAACTGCTCTTGCATCTATCGTTACTAAGCTAGATAGTTGACGATATATTGTTAGGTAATTCATCATGGAAACTTACTTATGCATGTCTAGTAAACTGGTATGAGATTTACTTGGTTTTTTTTTTTAATTTTTTTTTTATCTTGTGTTTAGGTTTTTTTACAGACTTTAAAAAATTAGGTTCTGTATTCGACCCGTTTGTATGTATGTTTGTATGTCCGCGATTTTCTCAAAAACTAATGAACCGATTTTGATAATTCTTTCATTAATGTGATCTACATACTTTCAGGAAGGTTTTAGTAATAATACATTAGGTAATTATTCTTATGTACGAAGTTATATGCATAAATGTAGTGCATCTCCAGCATTTCTTGATTCTTCTAGTTTAAATACCTATTCGCTCGACATAATGACTTTTCACCTCGTGATTACAACTCTGGGTCAAAAGTCCGAACTGCTCTTGCGTCGATCGTTACCGAGCCCGACAGTTGACGAGAAATGTAGTAGGTACCTAATGTTTCACAACGCCCAGCGGAATTCTAGTGTGTGCTAAGACCCTTATAGATTTTATAAAACTTTGATTTTTCTTGTTTAAAGTTTTTTTTAATTTACCTGTTTATACTACATATATTTATAAGGAATAAAAAAAATCAGCTTGGTGTAAGTGCCTACGAATTATATTAATTTAAACTTCTTGTTGAGTAGGTACCTATAGTTACTTAGTTACAACTTTTCCACAAACAAGTAAACTTGTAAAAAGTTAAAAAAAAACTTCATTTTTTAATGTAATTCTTAAATTATGTTCATGTTGATAACCTTTAAAGTAAATAAAGACTAACTGATTGTAATATTTATAAACTAAGTTGATTACACTGTTCATTTTAGTCCGACTACCTTTGCACAGAATACAAAAGTGAGCAAAAAAAAACAACTAAATAAGTACTTCAGAAAAAACTTGCTTAGTTAGGTAACGGATTTTACGGAGTAATGTAAACGTTACCTACTTACTAGCGTTGCTTGCAACACAGTACAGTCACGTGCAAACATATTCTGTTCACATTGACCGTCATTACGGGTAGTCAGAAACTCAGAAGCCCGAAAGTCTGTCAACCAGCCTTACTAAGGGGTATCGTATTACCCAGTAACTGGGTGGTGAAGATCATCCGGTTAGATTGGAAGCCGACCCCAACATAGTTGGAGAAAGGCTAAGTGAAATTCAAAAGCGATTGTCTTTTGAACTATTGATGTAAATGAGTTGTTATACCGACGGAATATTTTAACTCTATTTCTATAACATTTATTTTTTTGATAGAATGGATATTGTACATAAAATGGTTTGAATTTCGCTAAGTGTGTAAGTATATGTTTTATGCTATGCACAGGTGAGGTGTCACCTTTGCGTAGGTACCTATTTACGATAGGTAGTTATTTTGGCACGTTTACAATAAAATTAGTAGACCGTAGGTACTTATTAGTGTTTTGCTATATTTAATCAATTGGTTTCTATCAAATTATTCAGGGACGCGCAAAACATAACCATGCATTCGCACACGATTCTAGCTAGATAGTTATATGTAGTCAGTTATAAAAAAAAACAGCAGCTGTTTCATAGAAAAGTGAAGTGCTATATCTACGCGGTCAAAATGTAGGTATGGAACAGCAAATTTTCTCGACGAAAACGCAGGGGTGTTCAGAATCATGTGCTAAAACCATGATAACAGTATGCGCGTCGATGTATCTGCCACCCTGTATCTATAAAACTTCTCCTGTACTTGGGAGAGCCCAGTAGTGGACCTCTTTCGACTGATACTGTGATAAGAAAGAAAGAAAATTGCGTTTATAGGCTTTAAAACAACGTAAAACTATGAAAACAGGAAACCATAATGCTTATAACGCCAAACGGGCCTCAGCTCAGCATAATCTCAGATGACACCATACTATTATTTTTAAGCCTCTAAATCTACACCAATTTCGTCAAAGTATAATTTTATTGTCTTCTTTAATTTCAGACTGCGGCCACCAACCTCATGACGTGCTTCAATGAACTGGTGAACATGGAAGTCTTGCAGCAGGAGATCGAAGATGCCAAGCCAACCGGACAGGTCGATGAAGTGTTTAAGAAGTTAGTATTAAACATGCAAATATGGATTTTAATGATCATAGGGATAAATGTGATTTTCTTTTAATTGCCACTCTCCGCAAAAACCATGTCTCGATTCGAGTGGTCGCAAGTACGGCTTCTGAACGGAGGTTTCAACCCCCCCACAAAGTGTTACTGGTTTTTTTTATTAGGAATTTCCCAGAAACGGTCTGAACGCGGGATTTGTGCCCGGTTGATGGCACTAAGATATATTCATGGGGCGTCAACATAAATAGACAATAACGTGAGCTGTCTCAAGTCGACTAATAAGAACTAAGACAGAGTACTATCAACAATCCGTCTGACATAGATAATGATTACTTCCCTTTACAATGTTGCAGTAAATAGGCCATGCTCAAACGAGACGGCTCTTAAATAGCCACGACACTACGTGCCATTATCATATGTAGGTACAGACGCCAGCACATCAAGCTACCCGAAACTGTCAAATTTTCCCAATCAACTTTGAACCTTATGCTTTAGCGATAAAGTTGAAAATCTATTAAAGAAATTTGACAGATTGTAGTAGCTTGATGTGCTGGCGTCTGTACATAAACATAGAAAGAAAGAAAATACGTTTACTTGCGGCAAACATGGTCCAGAGAAAGAACATAAACACAAAAAAAAAAAACAAGTAGGGGGGAAAATGCAATATGTGTTTGGGATAACATGCGGAGGTGTACCCATAGCACACAAATTTTGCTAGTATGACCATATCACACCTAGACAGATAGAATGTATTCCTAATTATGTAGCTGACCCGACATACGTTGTCCTGTCCGAATTTAAATAATTTATACAAAAATCCCATAGAAAAAACAATTTTCCAGTATTTCTTTCACTGAACACCTTCCTCTTTATTCATAAACGTTGCTCAAAGGCGATTAGCAACTGTTTAACCATACATTTTTGACGTTTGAACGTCACTAAATTTAAAAGTCCGCCTTTGTACAGTATTTTTTTTACTAGTTCCTAAAGTTTTAATAAATAAATAATCATCGCTTGTAAATAAACCCCCTTATTAGGTACGAACGTTTTAAAACAAAAAACCGCCGTTCTCAAGTGATGAGTACTTGGCGAACAAGCATTTCATGTTAATTTATATAGATTTTAGACCATAGAGTATTACAATTTATAATATGAAGTTCCGCACAATCTTACCCACAGGCAATTTCTAGAATAGATAGTTCCGTCGTAGACCTCATTCATCGCTTTTCATAAGGCGAGTTCAAAGTCAAGAGCGGATCCATTAAATAATAAAAGAAATCTGCGACTCTCATACAATGCCAATTTGCCATACCACTATGAACCTTGATGTCGAGATAACTCAGTTCTATTTGGTTTCCAGATACTGCGTCAAGACACCTGATTTCAAAGGATGTTTCCGCAATATGACGGAGACGGTGAAGCCATGCTTCTCGGCTCCTGAACAGAAGAACTTCAAGACTTTGTACAACGTTACTGAGCAGCTAGCCGACTTTATCTGTTTTAAGGATGGCGACCGGATCGCATGTAAGTTTGTAGAGAAATGTCACTATAGTTATTTCTACCGCCAAGCATCATTGCTTTGTTCCGCTTTGAAGGGTATGGGTGCCAGTGTAATTAAAGGCAAATGAGTCGTTTCCCAAGCTTGTTTGCCGTTCAATAACATAAAAACATACGTAAGGCAATGTAGTCCATAAGGAAAGATATACAGGGTGTCCGGTAATTAATGGATAACCTCTGCAAGGGTTATTGTACTTATTATTATGAACAACTTTTATTAAGGGACTAAACATGAAATCGCAAAAAAAAATCAGCTGTTCCCTACATTTGTGTTCGCATAACTCGTCAAAATGTAGGAAACTGCTGATTCTTTTTTCGCGAATTCAGGTTTGGTCCCATAGTTATAGTTGTTCATAATGATAAGTACAATAACCCTTGCAGAGGTTGTCCATTAATTACCGGACACGCGGTATATACATATAGTAGACACAAAAATTACCTACGGCTACGACCTAACCTATACCTACTATCAAGTGCGCCGTTGGATTATACAAGGTGTAACAGAATGAACTCAAGTCCTGAAAGTAGTTTGTCCATAATTGACTACTGAATCGATTTCAGTAACTGACTTAATAAAGGTTTTCTTTTAAAAAATTATGTGTTAGCCATACTGACCGCTGAGTGAGCCAAAGAAAATTAAATCTTATTTCAAGGCAATAAGACTCAATTTTAAATGCACATAGTATTGGTAGGGTCAACACCATTTTCTTAATAATAATAGTTAACTCAATACTCTCATTGGGGTGTATGATTTCTTGCGTTAATTATGTTACATATTGTATACTAAAAACTGTGAAAATTGTATATTTTTATGTTTAAAAAATCATAATTTTTCCATTATTTTCAGTGTTCATCGCAGAAGGCGGCAAGGAGTGCTTCCAGGACAAATCGGAACTCATTCAGAACTGTCTGAACTCGACCTTCGACTCAGAGACGACGGAGAACCTTAAGAACATCAGCGAATCTGGAAATTTGCAGCTTGAGTTCAAGGTAAGAATAAGAAAATTATCAGAGGGGTAATTCTCGTAATTTTAAGAACGTTCACACTTTGGTCTCAGTCTCAACCAGTCAAAAATACCTCGTGATTTCCGTACATTTTTGACAACTTTTTGAAATTGATTGTCGCTGCGATAAGATTGCGACTAGATTTTGAACGTTTCTAATAATGGGAATTGGCTTTCACGTTTCGTTTTTAATTCTTTTACCTATTGTGGTATACTAATTTTATTTTAGGTGCACCGTCCTCACATATTATATAATTAATGTACCTATGCCAAATATTGTAAAACATTTTTAAAAGAGTAACGGTGGAGTTTCTTGCCCATTCCTCTCCATACGAAAACTAACTTTTGGAAGGGGCGACTAGAATCAATTCTATTTTAATGTAAATTTTGACGTTCAAAAGTGCCTTTTATGTGCCTATTTGAAATAAATGCTTTGACTTTGACGTTAGGAGCTCTTGATGATACACATTAGTTACGGTCGCGAATTATATAAAACCTGACACTTACTGCAAATTGCAAAAACACAAGAAAATTTGAATTTCGCGGGTAACCTTAGTGTATCCCCCTTAAAGAAAAAAAAACTATTATTTTTTTTTTTAGCTCTTTCATTGATGGAAACGCTTATTTGAGTACGCACTCAAAGCATCTATAAAACCAAAGCATTTTTTTTTTAACATTGGAGTCGGCCAGTGATGCACCTTTTGGGTGTTCGTCAAACAAACGTATACGCTGTGCAAAAGCGACGCCAGTCGATGTATAACGCAACTTCGATGCTGCATTAACCCAACGACCACCAACGCTTCTCCTGCTATCATGTTATATCTCGACATTAAAACATTACATCAACGTATTTATATTTTCAGGAAAAGCAGTGCGACCAAATGACGACATTACAGAAGTGTATCGTCAACGTGCTAGAGAAGTGCCCCAAGCCGACCTCGGCCAACATCGTCGACTCACTGTTCAACTTCATTAGGAAGGCGACGCCTTGCAAGCAGTTTGTTAAAGTAAGTTAATTTGTTAATACATAGTCATGGAGAAAAATATTGTATAAAATAACATCAGTGCCTTCGTATTTAACGTAGACCCAGCATAGGCGTTCGTCGAACGTATACGCTGTACAAACGCGACAAGTGCAATCACGATATATCGATACAATCTACGCATCGCTAGCGCAGCGTATGCGTTTATGTGGTGTCAACGCAACGTCAACGCCTATGCTGGAAATACGCTAATTGCGAAAGACACTATTTAGTGGATGTGTTTCTAAAAACGAATCGCACAAACTTTACGATAATAATGCCTTCTTATGTCCAGTAACAAATAATATTTATTTATTATTTAATTTATTTAACTCACAAAAAGTTTAACTGACTATCTTTGCTATAATTTTATATGTTCTTTTTTTTAACAAATTATATCTATTTCTTATGTAAATAACACCTATTCCGCATTGCACTTAACACTGCCACAGTTTTGCTCACAGCAATATTGTCAAATTTAACTTATGTATTGCACTAATATGTTATTATCACACATGTTTTATTAGGCGACTGACAAACCCAAGGGCAGAGGTCGGATTTCTGTAAGTTGTATATCATGAGCACAAATATCTATAATCATTATATCATAATGTGTGAACGTCTGCTAAAACGCCATGTTATTCACTACACAGAGAAATTCAGAAATGTAAGGATGCCTGAAAATTGCATAATTGGTGAAGGAATATATTTGACACACATATACAAACACACGCACATAACCTCAAACTCAAAGCATTTAGTTCAAATAAATCATTTACCCGGCTTTTTACTTGTCAAGGAGTCGGTCAGTCAGAAATATGAAGCTAGTTGCCCATTCCAAAACGTACTAGGTATACCTATGGAGAAGAACGGGCAAGAGACTCCATGGACACTCTTAACCGGTCAAGCGTCGCGGTTCGCCGATCGGCGACGAAACATTAGAAAATCAATTGTGTCTCATTAGCGGCGCTTGACAGATTAATGTAGAATCTATCTATATAAATAAAAATGAATCACCGAAATGTCTGTACGCGCATAACTTCCGAATGACTGCACCAAATTGGATAATTCTGTTTGTTGTGTTCGGTATTGCCGGGACAAGGTTTGTTTGAAAGAAAATTTCGGAAATTGGAAAAAGAAAATGCACCCATGCGAAGCTGAGAGGGGCCGCTAGTTTATAATATTTTATACGTGTGAACGATGTAAAAAAGACACACACACACGGGTTATACATGGGACTTCGGAGAAACAAGGGCGTGATTATATTATGTGATAAGGGGCCAGAATTTTTTGCTATGATTAACCTCCCCCCACCCCCTCGTCAGCAAAAGTAAGCAACGCGCTTATCAATGCTTACGTAAACATTGTTACATGCATTTTTCAATTCATTTCATTCATTCATTCATTGAAAAATGCATGTATCCATGAGCAGCAGTTATATGCCTTTCGTTTTCAAGCATAGACAAGTAGGTTTGCCATTATGCGATCAAACCAAAATCGAAAATCGGTAAAATTTTGTAGAATAGAGATAAAACTGCTGACGTAATCACCATCCAGACCACCATCCCCTACGTCATCAAAAATAAGCACAGCAAAGACCCCCCCGCACCCCTGTAGTGCTTACGTAATAGTTGAATGACCCCTAAGTATAAATATATTTATTAGGATTAGTAGAAATTAGAATTTTAAAATCCTATTTTGAGGTTAGCCTTTTCACCTTTCTTTGACGGCTTTTCACAATGTACCTACGAAGCTGAGAAGATTTCTGTTTTACGTTTTCGAATCACAATCTGAACCATTTTGAAGGATATTGCTAAGCCATTGCTTCTTATATTCGAAAAAATTGTCGGCTCAACAACGTAAATAACGCAATGGATGCTGTTGAACTGTCAAAATGAAAGCCATTCCTACTGTTAGTGTGTAAGTAACACACTTTCTCCCTTCTGTGTATTACGATTTACGCTCTTGTGCTTTGCAATATCAGTCTCGCTCCTTCCTTCATTATCAAAAACAGGAAACTATTCACCTGTGTTGTCTTTTTTGTTTGTTGTTCACCTTATTTCAGAAAACCTGTGACTTTAAATCACAAAAAATATGGGATCCATTGAACATTTTATATGTGACGGGTCAAAAATTAAACTCCACATTTTAACATTATTTCAATTTTCAGACTGAAGAAAGTAACTCGCCCGGCGCAGCCAGCGGCCTCGCAGTGACGACAGCAACGCTTATTACGGCCTTAGCTGTAACAATACTTGCTTAAACGAAATACTAGATTAAGCTAAGCACTCATACAGTTATAACTTTAATTACTACAACGCTATGCGAATACAATCATAAACATACCTAATGAGGTACAAAAATACAGGTCGTATGCGATCTCAAACGCTGGTGCTGCCATCTATAGTAAAATAAACACAAATATGTTGCAAGCATAAAAAAAATCAGAATGACAGTTATAATTATCAATATTTTAGAGGCATTTTTAGATAATTTTTAAAGACGAGGTCGCATATTTCTTTTTTTATGTATTTTTTGGGAAGGTGTGGGATAGAACAAAGTACGTAATTATAAGGTCTATACGATTGTTGTGAAACGACACTATGAAGGTAAAAGTCCAAGGCTCGGAGTAGTAAGTATGGAGTGATACCATATCAAATAAGTACCGAAATTTAATCACCCGTGAGTTGAAATGAACGTCTGTCATTGGAGAATCACTGACATCGCGTCATATAGCTCATTTCCTATTGGCCACTGCACATTTGATCGCGACGTTCGTTTCAACATTATTTCTCTATTCTTACTACTTCAGAACCAATCAGAGTTATGTGATAAAATAAAGATGATGTAAGTACCTAAAAGGGCTCGAGTTTTGTCACCAACACGAGTAAAAGTCTCGACTTGATTATTAGGCAAAATCGGCCAAATATATTATCAGAAAATTATCATTAATATTATATTTACATTCCATTATTTTGAAACGTTTATATTATGAAATCGAAAGAAATGCTGTGTTAAGAGAATTATGCACTTTTAATATTTTTATAAATTATATTTACATTATTTAGCTATTAATTTTTCAGGTGATTTGCGTTCCTTTAAGTATATTGTAAATTAGCATAATATTGCTAATGCTTAAAGACTGTGATTACAACACTTATAATATTTTATTCCAATTATTATCATCCATAATTTTACAAAAAAAGTGAGACATTTATCGCAAAGTTACATATCGTTACATATTTTCATAATATATTTGCCAAATAAATGTGGCCAACGATATAATAATGCTTAGCTTGGTAGCATAAGTCAAAAATATAGAAAAATCGTCCTTTACGACAGGAGTTACTATGGCATCTATAACTAGGATAGAATCTAGATGTAGCCAGATTTAAATATTAAAATGCTGTTTTTGCTTTTTTTTTTTAACAACAGCCGTCCGAAAGATGTACTCATCTTTAAGAACACATCTTCAAAAATCAGAATGTCTTTAAAGCGAAAGAAACCGGCAACACTGTAATATGAGCTTTAGTGTATAAGTTATAAAGTCGATAATAGCAAGTAAAAATGACATGTCTCGCTTAGTATAAATTTGATTACTGCTTCTGTCCATTATATTGTTTTTAGGAGTAAAAGAAGTTTGGTGTTAGGGTTGGTGTTTTAGTGTAATGGTTTTAGGTACCTATGTATGTAGATCATCATTATACGAAAAAAAAAACAATCATAGAAAAAGAAATATTTTTTGTGAAATTACGTGAAACTGGGTATACGTCCCGAGACGTTTCGCTTTTTGACGAAATATTATTTCCTTTTTTATGTTTTGAATAAGGGAGGGCCCACGAGCAAGTTTCCCAGCAACTATTTTGTCTCCGTCTCCTCGCCAAGATTTGGACGATGCGCACACGGAAGCGACAGCAACGCTACTTCATTTGTAAAGTTTTCGATTGAGCGGCAACTGGTTAGCCGGCAACTTTTTTGTCGCCATGCGCGCACTTGCATTGTAACTAATAAACGGGCGACAGTTGCGTCCAAACCCGCGGACAAAAATGTCTTCCGGCTGTCGTGTCGCTACATGCGTGCACTTTAATACAAACCCGTAGACTTGGATGTGAGTTACAATTTAGTTGCGGATAAAAGTTGCTCGTGGGCGCCCTCCCAACTGAACATTTTATAGTCAATATGTATGATTAATGGGACTGAAAAGTCCGTTAGTTTATGTAGTTATTAAAAGAAACATTTAAACTGAAGGCAGGTATGATTTGTATGTCTATGTATTTTATAATATTGATTTTCACTGAAAACCATGGCCTCTGCATTTAAATATGTAAAATTAGATAGTGTACTATGTGGTAAATCGATTGTATGTATTCTGTTAAATAAATATTTTAGTTTTTATATTAATATATCCGTATTATTTTATTGGTTTGGATTTCATACATCGTGCGGGTAGCGCTTCATAGACCAAAGGCACATTTATGTGACATTTATAATAGGCCGACCGCTTAACTGAGACGTTGCCTGAAGTAGCAGCGCGGTGCGGGAGGGGTGTGGTGACGTGATGTGAGAGCTCAGTGATTCGTCAACTTGTGACAACTATCACCCCCTCCCGCACCGCGCAGCTACCTCAGGCAACGACTCAGTTAAGCGGTCGGCGTATAATACGGATTTGCATTTAGATCATTGTCTTGGTCTCTGCTGCGCCTTAACTGGGATTTAGTTTAAAATGTACAAGCAGATTAAATGTCGATCAACTACGTATTTTCCGTTTAGACTACCTATCCATTTGACCGGGGAAAAGCGATTTAGTACTACGAACTTCCAATGAAGCGTGAATGACGTCATACCTGTGGCATTTTATTGGTTATTTACTGGCTGGGTGGATCGCTGTGTAACACACTTGCAATTGCACTGGTGACCCAGTGGTAACGGCCTCGACTTACGAGTTTTAGGTCGTAGGTTCGAACCTAGACAGGCGCTTTACTTTGTGTAAATTATTTCATCACCACTGCTGTCAAAACGATGAAGGAAAACATCGTGAGGAAACGGTCATGTCCTAGAACCAACAATTTGAAGACTTGACACATCCAACCATTAATCCGCACTGGGCTTGCGTGGTGAATTATGGCCCACTGAGAGGATCCTGTGTCCTAGCTGCGGGAACAGTACAGGCTGATTATGCTTATGCTTGCTATGACAATGCCTATCATTTTGACAGTTCAACAACATTCATTGCTTTATTGACATAGTTGAACGGACGATTTGTTCAAACCTTTAGAGCAATGATGTTAGGAATTTCTTTCAAAATGGGTGACTGTGTGATTCCTGCTCAAATGGACAGACAGCCTTATTTTATTGATGTGACAAAATACTGAGATATATTTTTGTCTCATTTTAATTAATATTGATGGATAATTATGTAAAATGTATTTTATTTGTGCACAACAACAGCTTTAGAAGACTTTTTTTTGCCGTTTATAAAGTGTTGCATCCTTTGAGTGCCATGCCCGTTACCTATCTCTGATATATCTTATATTTGAATTCTTTAAAACTGTAGAAAAAAAAATACCACGTTTTTCTTCGATTATATAAACGGATTAGGTACAGAAATAAACTAGGTATTGCTTAGTTGACTGTTTAATTAATAGGAGCCGTATTATTGTCTATGTCAAAGGTACGTAGGTTCGATGTCCGGTAGGCAACTAGGAATTTGTATATGTTGCTACGTGGTTTCTAACCATTTTACAATATTTGCAAATAAATGATAAAAGTATAAAATAGTTTGTTTTATTTGTTTTTAATCTTAATGCTAATTTCCAAGTCAATTATTTTATTCCTACTAAATAAGGAGTGTGCTATACATGAGTGCGTTTCAACAAATAGTTCCTATGTTATAATGTTGGCTGCCCTGTCCTCCGCTAGGAGTATATGTGTTTTGTGCCTATGTCTGTCAATATAGTAGATGGGAAGATGATTCTGCGGTTTTTTTTTAAGATTTATGAGGTGTCCGTGTTAGAATCATGCATGCCCAAAACAAGGAGTGGTGAAGAATAAGAAGTGGTATGTATTGTTGCCAACATAACGGCATAGGAACTATTTGTTGAAACGCACTCACATACCGCAAAACGGGCTACTTTGACTTCCAGGGTTACTTTGACAGATGTTGTAGCTACTTTGACAGAGCGCCAAAATCGATTTTCACGTGTGCTCAGCAAGTGTGCGTGACCTCGAGTAATATTGCGCGGGATGTGGGGAACGCGTCATAGCGTTGTGATCGGCCTGGTCAAAGTATCCCCGCCTGTCAAAGTAGCCCCGTTTTACTGTAATGTCCGGGTCAAATATAATAGCTGATAACTTCAGGGGGAAGGGCAAAGAGTAAATAACGCTCGTATTGGTCTTATGTTTATGTATTGAAAGTTACAGTTCTTGCACAACGATTTAACATTACATCATTATTATTGGCACTTATAATCACACCCAACTCTTGGACTATCAGCGACGAATCAGTTCTTCTGTAACAAAAAACAAATGTCAATTAAAAATATAAACAACCGAATTGAGAACCTCCTTCTTTTTTTGAAGTCGGTTAATAATTTAATGAATGCAAAATTTTACTGTAGAAATTGTGGATCTGTGTTTCGTTCGCAAAAGAAATGGACATGGCATGGCACAGCAAAAGGTACCTACAGGTACAGGCCTAAACGTATCAATAGAAACCTCGCAACGTCTACCCTGCGGGATAATTGCGAAAAACACTATCAGTAGCAATGGCTTTAATTTTGACAGTTCAACAATATTCATTGCGTTATTTACGTTGCTAAGCAGACAATTTTTTCTAACGTAAGAAGCAATGGATAAGCAATATCCTTCAAAATTATTCGGATTGTGATTCAAAGTGTGTTAAGCAATTAGGGTGCTGAACTTCGTTTAGTATCACACCTACTACCGCAAAGCAAATAAAAACGAAATAAGATTATAAACAATTCTCACCAGAAATCAAGCTTTGTTGTCTTTGTTGCACGGCGATCCTTTGCGTACAAATCTGAAGAGGGACTCAGCCATGTTGCTAGGGGTGGGTGTTTCACAGCCTTCCAACTTTGTGACAATACAAGCCGACAGTTCGTCGAACGTCGCGCACTTTTGCTGTGTATCAAAATAAAATGGAATTAGACTTATTTCAAATAGGTAATAATTAATAGGTAGGTAATCATTTAGAGTTTTTGAAGTGAAAACTTCGTTAAGCGCCTTGAGTTAGTTTTGGTAGGGCCTGTGGGCCTTTATATCGTAGCAGTAGAAAGTAATCTCGTTGTTATTCAAGTGTACCTAATAGATACTGCATGTAGGTAGGTACCTACTACTACTAAAACCTATTCCTATATTGTGTCCCACTGCTGGGCAAAGCCTCCCGTTTTTCCTTCCAATAAAAGCCTCTCTATTTTGTGCAATCTCTGGCCATGATTGCCCCGGAAACATGGTTAGATCGTAACACCACATTAGCTGTGGTCTGCACGGACGGATCCTTGTTTCCATCTTCAAAAATAAAAATAATTAGAACTTACGTCAAGGCTGAGGGCCTTAGCGGCTTCGATGCTGGAGAACTTGTCCTTGATCTTGTTGGCGCACTCCCTGACTTCATTGGCCTTGCTCGTGAAGCACTGGGGTCCACCTTCGGCGATGAACACTGCCACAAAAAATACATGATTAGTACAAGGAGTTACTCATGCCTGTTTCAGTAGTGTTTGTTATGAATGGGTAGGTTATAGTACATTATGATACATGTGTGCTATGTTGATCATTAAACTCGAGGCGGTATTATTCGCGCGAGCCGTAGGCGAGCGCGATAAGGTAGCCGAGAGTTTAATTATCAATGCACACGCGTATCATACGACGTTTTTCAACACACTTGTGAGGAAAAAAACAGACTTGTATTGTTAAATAATAAAATAAATAATGGATAATGGCGGGCTTGGTTTGTCATTCCGCGCGCCGCGCTGACGTGCGCGCGCAGGTTTACCCATAGAGTAAGTAATGGTCATTCCTACACCTTTATTTACTTAAACGCAAAGACAAAACCGATATACAGCCTATAGAAAAAATATAATAAACACATCGTAGTGTTGTCGTATGTCAAATTGAAGTTTAGTTAGTGTGGAATTAGAAAGTACTATTTGCATAGAGAAATATACATTAATTCAGTGAGAATCCGCAATAATAGAACGCCAGTGGTCTTTTCCGTTTGGTTACGGGAGGGACGACGGAAAATTATAAGGTGCATCCAGACAGAACGAGCCATGCGCCGCAAGTGCTTTTTTTTGTATGTTAGATGCCTCAGCCTGAGGCAACCATACATATAAAAAAATCATTTGCGGCACATGCCTCGCTATGTGTGGATGCACCCTTAGGTGAATGAGCAGTGGTAGAGCGCGAAATTTTTTTTTTTAAGTTTTTTACAATTCGCAGGTCAGTATCAGGTTATATCTTGATCAAAATGTATATTTATATAATAGATATGTATTTAAAGAATTATAGTCATTAGAATCATTAATTTATATATCTAAGTTAGATTTGTTCCCTAAGAACTTTTCCATAAGAGATTTGTTCTTATGGAACAAATCTAACTTAGAAAGATGTATTTAATGATTCTAATGATTATAATTCTGTAAATACGTATCTGTTATAGTCGCGAATCATATTTTGATCAAGATACAACCTGACACTGACCTGAAAATTGCAACTGCGCATTCATAAATTTTAGTTCATCTTGGGACCAAGGACAATTTAAAAACAAGACTATTTAAAAAAAAAAAGTTAAATATGGCTCGCGGATTCTTTTTGGCATGAAGTCTCTTTGAAGAGATTAAAAAAAAACGCACTTCTCCGACCTCCGACTAGTAAATTAAATAGTTATCTGTGGAAATAATGCACAAGTACCGTAACGTAAAGAAAAAGCACGCGTTTGTAATACACTGCATTATGGATCTAAAAGCTGTGCATTAAGAGCCATTTTACGAGCAAGTGTGTTGAAAAAATAGTTTATAGTGTACCTAACAAAATAAGCAAAGATACCCCCAATGAGAATCGATGTGTCTGAGAAATTATTAGCAAATGAGTGAGGTTCTAAACTACTTTTGACACTTTCAGAAGTTTCGTTTGTTCTGTACCTTTGCACTGTTCATTCTGTCTATGATTTCCAGCAGATTCACATGATTTCGATCAGAATTTTTTTGAGTGGCAATACCTACTTGTATATCCTTTGCCTTATAATCAGGGCTCTGAGCCCTGATTCACAACCATACGACAGGCTATCCTATCGAAAACCTGACATTTCTATAACCTGATTTGACTTCCCCTCAACAGCAAATAGCTGTTGGAAGAATAGCGGGCGTCTATTTGATTTAAACTGACAAAATTTTCGGGTTTTGAACTTGTGAACAGCGTTGAGAAGACTCCTACGATAACAATGATTAATGTTCGATACGATACGGAAGCGTATCGAGTGTTTGTGAATAGCTATGCAGAACAAGTCATTTCTGAATTTAAACTTTTTAAGCGGCGATTCGATAATTGAACGAGAATTGAGAGTACCTACCTAACATTTCAAGGAGGCGTCA
Organism: Amphipoea oculea; assembly: GCA_945859645.1. Classification (NCBI taxonomy): domain Eukaryota; kingdom Metazoa; phylum Arthropoda; class Insecta; order Lepidoptera; family Noctuidae; genus Amphipoea; species Amphipoea oculea. The sequence continues at coordinate 6,735,986 of OX243868.1, forward strand.
CGTTTAGACAAATATCGTTACATGAGAGAGAAGAAAGATATACCTAACTCTTTCTGTCTCTCACACTAAATACCTCGTAATCTTTATTTTTTAAGAAATATCACTTCTATCGCGCGTAGGTAGGTACGGTGCTGCACGCATTTTTTTTTAATACGTAAAGCTGTTAGTATAGCTGGATAGGTAGGTACTTACGGGCAATCCTGTCACCGTCCTTGTAGCAGATAAAGTCGATGAACTGGTTAGTGCCGTTCTTGAAGGAGGACATCTGGTCGCGCGCGTTGGCGTCTATGCAGGGAGACACGCCATCCAGCAGGTTGTAGATGCAGGTCTTCAGTTCAGGAGTCTTGGCGCAGTACCTATGGGTTAGAACGATCGATTAGATTTACCTAGTTAAAGTCTACTTTAAGGAACTAGCGTTCCTATCTAGTTGACTACTTCAGAAACCGCGGCCACTTAGACCTTTTTCATTTTTCTTTTTGAGAGAACCCGGTTCCAGGGTATTTTTAATCGGTGATCTGTCTTCTAGGTAATAGTCGGCCTCACAAAATCATCACAAAATGACAAGGTCTATTTCTCTATGTGGTAGGTAGTTAAATAGATAGTAGGTAACCTAGTGAAGTGTTAATTTTCTTTGGGTTTGTTGTTAAAAGTGGTCGGCTATACCTATCTGCGTTATGATATCTGCATAAACAAGAATCGTTGCATAAAGGTTCAGATAATAAGCCTAACGATTAACCTGTTAAATGTCGTAATTACAGACACAATTAAAAAGCCATTGTGTCTCGCGTAGATCTACGTTCCGACGTACGAAGGGTTAATACTTACTTCTTGAAGACCTCATCCAGAGCACCATTGGGCTTGGCTTCCTCGATCTCTCTCTGCAGCGTCGGCACGTCAATAAGTCCCTTGACGCACTCCACGAAGGTCTTGCCAACATTCTATAAATAATAAATGGTACACGTTATTGAAAATGAAGATAGTCCTGACAATATTTTAATTGAAAATGCCCTAATCATGCATGCAAGCAACGTCGATTTTAGCAATTTTCTTAGCAACTGCAGCCACCGGCAACGTGCCGCTCGTATATTTGAGTACGGTGCTCAAATACGTTGTCGACGGCAGTCGTCGACACGTCTACGGTTGACGCCGACTAGTGTCGACGGCTGCAGTTGTATCTGCCGTTGGCAACGTGCCTCTTGTATATTATGAGCACTTAATTGAGCCACCCTGCAATTGTTAAATAGAAGTACCTACAGAAGTTTTTAAATGGTCGCGAATTCTAATTCGGAACAATGCATGACGACCCCAAAATGATGGCCATGGTACCTATGTAGGTATGGCTTCAAAAATGCATAAAATCTTTGATTCATCATTATTTTGATGTTTTATACCTTTATATTTCACATGGAATTGCACGGTGGCTCGATTGAGACCGAGAGTACCTATATGTCTGTTTTGTTCGCATATTCTTTGTAGGTTGTAGACACCCATTTTAACAGGCACGTTTTCATGGCAAGACCAGCCATTGGCTACATACTGTAGTTGAATACCTGTATCATATCTAAAATCACGAATAGGTAGGTACTATAGAAATATATCTATGGTAGGTAGGTACCGTTTATCTCACAAAACATGAGATGGACAGGGGTTTCGCGTTTGGCCGGAATATGGGCTAACAACCTCTTTAGTATTCCAACTGTCTCAGTTCAGCAGTATCTGAAGTTAATTAATACATATAGCGGCAAAAATTCTATGAACAGATGTTTCTTCTTATTGTCATGTTAATGGACGGTAGATATTGTGCCAATTTTGGGTTTTTATTTACCTAACATTTAAGTATTTGCACTTTGATTCACTAATAATGCTATGAAACATAAATTGTAAACATCAGAGTATTTTCTACATTCGTGGTGCATATGTAGGGTATAGGTACCTAGTACCTACCTATAATGTACTGAATTAGGTACCCATTGTAGGTACAGACGCCAGCACATCAAGTTACTACAATCTGTCAAATTTTTGTAATAGATTTCCAACTTTATCACTAAAGGATAAGATTCATAGTTGATTTGGAAAATTTGACAGTTTCGCCTTTCGGGTAGCTTGATGTGCTGGCGTCTGTAATAAGGTAGAGATACCTAACGTCGTAGAGCGTGTCATAGAATATTGGCTTCTACTCTTAGTACCTTTTGCATGACGGTAAAATACAGGAAGAGAATTATGAAAACCACCACCGACGGCTGCTTATTTCTTACAAACTTTCTACCAGCCACATTTGCTTTAAGAAGGTTCCACGAAATTGTGTAAAAGTGTATTTTGACACTATTCCTAGTTGTAACATAACAATATAACCTATATTGATAAAACCTATCACGTGAAATAATAAGTTAGACTTAAATTGCTTATTAGGGTCCCGTACCAAAATGGTATAAAGGAACCCTTAAGTATGGTGCGACTCAGTCTGTCTGTCTGTCCATCTGTTAGTCTATTAGGCTAGATAGTAATCAATTATTATTAATACATGAAAAATTACCTTTTATTTAACAGTCTTCGTTTTAGTCTATTTTAACCCAACTCCCCTACGCTAGCATGAGTAGGTACAGTAAAACGGGGCTACTTTGACTTCCAGGGTTACTTTGACAAGGCCGATCACAACGCTATGACGCGTTCCCCACACCCCGCGCTTCGCGCAGTATTACTCGAGGTCACGCACACTCCAACGCCTGTCAAAGTAACCCTGGAAGTCAAAGTAGCCCCGTTTTGCGGTAGGTACGCTAGCTTGGAATCCATCATAGAATTCCTTCCAAGTTCCAACAAGTACTAAGTACCTAATCCTTATAAAATACTTTTCTTTCTTCCTTACCTCAACTTGGTCTACTTTGTCTTCGGCGTTGTTCTTTTGGCATTGTGCTCTGAGCATCTCACGCAGTTGAGCGCGCTTGTCGTCGGGTATCGAGTAGTCGTCGGCCAACACGGCTGGAATCAACAAATTTATAAATAAACACGTATTCTAGGAAAAAAATAAAACAGAAAAGGGGTATGTAAAGATCATAGATTAGAATAGAATAGTTCTTTATTTGCACAGAAAGTAGGTACAAGTTACAGATGTCAAGTTTAAAAATATGATACTATAAGTACTAACTACCCTAATGCAAACAGTTTTAGCTACTTAATATAATAAGAAAGACTCATTAATATTTACGTAGAAGGTGACGTTCTATAGTTTCTGCCTACACCATGGGAAAGGCGTGAGTTTATTTTTATGTATGTATGTGTAGGAAAAATAATTGCATTTATTCGAGGACTCTTAAGCTTTTAAAATAGGTATCACTATTAGGTAGGTAGGTACCAACCTCCATGACAACCAAATAATTACCTACCTACCACTTAAATCATCGGGACAAAGAGAGCAAAAATTATAACAATTTAATAATACAATAATATTTATTAAAAGATAATTTATTTCCCACTAACAATAACTGTTACTTAGAACAAACTTATCAAGTGACACCGATTTAACCTCTTTATGTTATGTAGGTTAAACAATATCGAGATTATTAACAAAATTATTTACTTACGTAAATAAGGAAAAAAATATATTTTTCATTGGAAAGAAATGTATTTAACCGGTCAAGCGGCGCGCGTCGCCCATTGGCGACGAAACAATAGAAAATCAATTGTGTCTCATTAGCGGAGCTTGACAGATTAACCGGCTTAATTATTTGGGTTTTGGTTAAATAATTCGGTGTACAGACGCCAGCATATCAAGCTACCCGAAACTGTCTCCCCATCAACTTTGAACCTTATGCTTTAGCGATAAAGTTGAAAATCTATTAAAGAAATTTGACAGATTGTAGTAACTTGATGTGCTGGCGTCTGTACCTACAGACCCCAGCACATCAAGCTAATATAATCTGTCAAATTTCTATTTCTTCTATTTTTATTTCTTTTTTTTATCGCTAAAGCATATAAGGTTCAAAGTTGATTGGGAAAATTGGACAGTTTCGGGTAGCTTGATGTGCTGGCGACTGTACATCAGCCGATCTATTTTCGGAAATCTCCTGTGAAAACTTAGGTTAAATGAGCTTGAAGTGCGTAAAAAGCTCATTTCACCTTTATTTTACAGAATAGATCGGCTTGGCTCTATGGTCTTTAAAGTACGTTCTAGTCCTTGTCCAAATCTCCACTAAACTTGAGCATTGCTACGTCTACAGTCCTTCACAGATACCATGCTTCACAGTAATTTTACCTCTGACAGCAGCAACCTTAAAGCAACCATATTGAGACGAGAATAAAGATCACAACGTTTTCGACAGACTTACCACTGGCAGCAACCCAACAGCTACCTTATTAGAATGAGAATTAAGGTCATAGCACATAAGCACATATATCAACTCGGAAAGGGATCGTCGTCATATCAACTCGAGCCATTCAGTATTCTTTGTATGAAACTCCTTACTACAACGCACACTAATCGGAATCGTATCGTAATCGCCTCGCCTCGGGACAAGCTCACGAACCGCGGTGCGAAAGGCGATACGGTGACGATCCCTTTCCGAGTTGATATGTACGCTATGACCTTTAAGATTACTGTGATTTGGGCAGCGGTGATCCAAAATCAGAGGTATGTCTATCCACAGATGGACTAATTCACTTGAAATGCTGGTGAAAATTACAGATTCATGATGGTGGTTACTTATTCATACTATCACACTAATATTATAAAGGCGAAAGTTTGTGAGTGTGTGTGTGTGTGTGGGGGTGTGTTTATATGTTTGTTACTTCTTCACGCTTAAACCGCTGAACCGATTTAGATGAAATTTGGTATAAATATAGTTTGAGTCCCCGGAAAGGACATAGGATAGTTTTTATCCCGATATTCCCACGGGATCGACATTTACGCGGGTGAAACCGTGGGGCGCAGCTAGTAATATTATAAATTCGAAAGTAACTCTGTCTGTCTGTCTGTATGTTGCCTTTTCACGCCTAAACCGCTGAACCAATTTAGATGAACTTTAGTATAGAGATAGTTTGAGTCCCGGGGAAGGACATAGGATACTTTTTATCCCGATATTCCCACGGGATCGAGACCTATGCGGGTGAAACCGCGGGGCGCAGCTAGCAGGTAATAATTATGACGGAACCGCTTTTCTAGGACAACGTAGCGTTAATGCACAATTCACTTGACGGCACAGAATAGGGCATATATTTTAGCGATACTTTCGCTTTTTCAAAACGAAGCCAGTATTACTTATCTCCCTAAAACAGGAATAAGAAATTACATTACCTAAAGCTGTTAGTAATACCTAAGTACAATGTAAAATGGAGTCATCCTAAGACCTAAAATGCTGTTTCCTAAAACAATTTGCTAGTCTGAACCTTGCCCAGTGCATCGTTGCATCGTGTCTCTCAAACTACACAGCGGTGACACTGCGAGCAGAGTTCAAAGGATAGTCTTGATCGAGTAAATTGGTAAATAGGCTGATGTAGCTCGCAGGAAGTGGGGGACGAGTTGAGTGGCCAACTGTGGCCGATATACACATCATCATATATCGTCTCTCGCATGACTGAAAGTCCTATCTCATTTTTTAGCTGATTTGAGTTAGGACAACTACATTTTTCTATTCGTGGTTCTTTACGTTTTGTTGCCTTTCAAATGGTTATAAGTATTTTGAGATCCAAATAACATAGAGGTACGTTAGTGAAAAATGTAAAGAATCAAGAATAGCAAAATTTTGTTGTCCTAACTCAAATCAGCGGGGCAATTGCATAACACATTATCAATCGGAATCGGTTTAATTTTGACAGTTCAACAACATTCATTGCGTTGTTCACGTGTCGAGCAGACAGATTTTTCGAACTTATGAAGCATGGATTAACAATTTGCTTCAAAATGATTCAGATTCCGATTGATAGTGTGTTACGCAATTAGGGTGCAGCTAAAAATGAGAAAAATGAGATAGGACTTTTAGTCATGCGAGCGACAATATATTATGTAAAGACACACTACAATCTGTCAAATTTCTTTAATAGATTTTCAACTTTATCGCTAAAGTATAAGGTTCAATGATGATTGGGAAAATTTGACAGTTTCTCGTAGCTTGATGTGCTGGCGTCTGTACCTATGTTAGTACATGCGACCTGACAATGTACTCGTGGATGAAGATAGTCATAAATGGTGTAGTCCTTTGTAACTGGCTGACCAATGATCTGGGTTATTGTTGACCCATTAGGTATACGAAATGCATTTGATGTTGCACGGGCTTTGTAACGTGTTGGTGATTGTTATTTTATCCACACAGGGTTTGTTAAAGTGGACTGAACTTTTGAAAACCTACGGCTTTACGGCTTTATTTTTCAAGGAAAAGGGTTTCTAAGACTACTGAAATTCTGAAAAAAAATGAGAAATTGCTGGCTGCTCACCTATTTGTATCACTCTTTAAATCTTTCAGTGTTCCTGATTCATGGTTTGGGTCATATGGTCATCTACTTACTTGCCTAAAATAAACTCCTACCCGATAAACAAATTTTCAGTACCTACCTAAATAGGTATGATAAGTATTGCTTATGTTAATTTAGCGAAATAAAAATACCGTATTTACTAAAACTCAACAATAAAGTCAGTTAATGAGGCTAATTAACTAAGTGCATATTTTTATTTCTTTGTTTATTTAAAAATCGCCATCCGTTATCTAAGCATGTTTACGAATACCTAATTAACGTAAAAAGGTGTTGTTGTTTTTAACCCAAACTATATTTGACATAACAACAATTGTTATCATTTAAATTATCAACAATTTTCTTGTTATTCTTCGAATTGTTAACTTCATTTTCACTGTCGCAGACCAAACGACACAATTATGATCGATTATGACTTATGACTTTATGAGTGATTTTGTTTGTTTTTGAACAAACAAACAAATTCAATTCGTAATTCCTTATCAAAACTGCATAATTATAATATCAATAAATAATTATCTAATTAAATGTTGTTTAACTTAAATTACTTGACACATTTACTAACGTTAAATAATTAATTGTAACTTTATTGACAAAGTTCAAAGGCCTTTTGACAGATAAGATGGCGGAAGAGCGCGAATGCCAATCAAGCAGTAAAAGACATTAATGCTCAATTTATTGTTTCCCGGGAATTGCACATAGTGACACTTAAGTGGGCTAATTTTTTAACGACCGACGTCAAGTCGTCAACTGCCTGTCTAGATAGACACATAGCTACGATACCTAGTCGCGTATGTATGTTGTTCCGGAAAATATAACTGCTAATCAATTAATTAACTACCTACCAAAAACACAGTAAGGCTACAAATAGTACCTAGGTACCTATTTCATGACAAAAGAAAAAACATTTCTAAACAAAAAAAAAACAACCGACTTCCAAAAAAGTCACTACAAAGTGAAAAATAACTTTAATTTCGGAAGTCGGTGTCGTTGTGTTCGTTTTTTTTTCGTAAAAAGTTTTCACTTAATATGTTGTACTTACCCTTCACAGATTCGTAACACTACTTGCTGTGTAAATATCAGTGATAGGAAGTCATTATAACACCATCAATATAAACTAAGTGGCAAAAATACGTATTATTAAAGCTAACTCAAAAACTACCCAAGCAATGTTAGTTAAACTATGGGACCACCCCTGTGGCATACTCTATCTATTAAAAAAATAATGTTTGAAATCGATCAACAATATTTGCCGGAGATATCGCGTGACAAATATACAAAAAAAAAAAAACAACATACAGTCGAATTGAGATCCTCCTCCATTTTGAAGTCGGTTAAAAAACGAAGCAAAAGGAGTAGGTATGTAAGGATGGTAGCAGGGTTCTGTAGTTTCGGCCTACCCCGGCGGCACACAACAAACAACAAACTCATGCCTTCTTGCTTGCCATGTGTTCATAGAAAGAAGGCGTATATAGAGTGTCCCAGGAAACGTGTATCAGCGAAGGTCTGTGGTCAGAGGACTCTAATACCCATCGATTGAACCCCTGCGTATGTTCCGCGATATTTTCTAGTGGTCGAGGTAAGTTGAAAGCAAGTGTAAATTTCTCTCAAACAGAAATTTTAAACTTGTGATCAAATTCTGAGCTACTAGTAGTTAGATTTGGGTGTTTTGTGTTTTATAACAGGTGAACACACATTCTAGCCATTTGACAAAAAAAAAAACTGACAGAAAAAGTTATGACTAAAACCGCTCACAATTAAAAAAAAACTGATAATTAAACAAAAAAAATATTTTTTCGAAAACTACAGAATATCGCAGAATATACATAGGGGTCCAATCGATGGGTATTAGTGTACCCTGACCTTCGCTGGTACAGGTTTCCTGGGACAGCCTGTATATAATATACTCGTATTGTATGTGTGTAGAAAATAAAACATGAATAATAGTTGGTTACTTCTAAATTATGTCGATAGACACATAACAACAAAGACTCGTTGTTGTCGTGTACTTCGGACAACAACAATGTGTCTATTGACATAATTTCGGCAAAATTCTAACATTAGCTACTCTAAGAAATGCCGATTAGTACCTATGTTAAACAATCTAGCACAAAACAGACTGTAAGAAAATAAAGAAACTACACTTATTTGCAATAAACATGAAAGAACAAAAGTGAAGATTTATTCAGATGATTGGGGTTGAAACCCTCGGGCCGTGGGGTCCGAGTGCTCATGGTCTTTTTAAGGAAATTTCAAAACGGCTGGTTGACACTTCCCGTGACCCAAGGGCTGGCTTTTACCTTGGCCAAAGGCTAAGCATTGCCATACAACGTGGCAATGCCACCAGTCTCTTGGGTACATTACCAGTCGACAGCGATGCGGATGAATTTTTCAACGCTATGTGTATTTTAGTTTTTGTATAGTTTTTAATTTTGTTATTTTTGTTAGTTATGTGAACATTACTTACTTCAATTAAATAAGATATTAAGTATTAAATAAAACTTATACTATAAATAAATTAGTTACTTTCAGATGATTAAAAAAGAAGTCAGTTTAAGATCGGAAGCAGTTGCAACACAAACAAAATATATCTACATGCTCTGCAATAATTCCTCTGACTCTGAAATCATAAACTACTTACCAACTGAAGGGAAACTTATCTTTATCTGAGCACGCAAGTTATAAGTCATCTAAGGAAAACGGGCGAAAATGATTCTCTAGGTCGATGCTACTTCATGCTATATTGCAATCTTCCAATTGTCTTTAGCTTTATCTTGTAAGTACAGGCATCTTGCAACAGAGTAATAATTATTTCCTAGTATATGATGGACTCTACTGTGAGAGATGCAAGAGGTGTTATGAACTGCGCTATGGCACTTGTTATTCTATTGACAGCGATGCGGACAAATTCTTTGATACCCTATGATTATTTTTTCATATAATTGTACATATTAATATAGTTTATGTGGGAGCAGTGGTGGCCCAGTGGTAACGACCGCGACTTACGAGTTGTAGGTCGTAGGTTCGAACCCAGACAGGCGCTTTACTTTGTGTAAATTATTTCATCACCACTGCTCTCAAAACGGTGAAGGAAAACATCGTGAGGAAACCGGCATGTCCTAGAACCAAAAATTCGAAGACATGTGACATCTACCAACCCGCACTGGGCCCGCGTGGTGGATTACGGCCCACTCCCTCTCACAGAGAGGAGGCCTGTGTCCCAGCAGTGGGAACATTATAGGCTGATTATGTGTTAGCTTATATTGATCAGATGCATTACAAATGAAGGTAAGTAATTATTAACTAAGTGCACAAATTTTATCCAAATCCGTTCAGTCATTAAGGCGTGAAAAGGTCAATCCAGACAGTCAAAAGTTACTTTCGCATTTATAATATGAGTAACTAGCTGCGCCCCGCGGTTTCACCCGCGTAAATGTCGATCCCGTGGGAATATCGGGATAAAAAGTAGCCTACATGTTAATCCAGGGTGTCGACTACCTCCATACAAAATGTTATCAAAATTGGTCAAGCCGTTTGAGCGTGACGAAGTAACAAACATATAAACACACACTCACAAACTTTCGCCTTTATAATACACACATCAAAAGTGTCTAGGGATCAACATATATTTTTGCAATAACTTTTCTCCTGATTGATATTAATTAAAATTTTCTTTAAGGATTCATCAAATAAAGTGTTTTCGTTTGTCACAGTAACGATAAACCAAGTCACCTTTGCATTAATAAAGAAATTTGCCATTTTCCTAATAAAGGGATTTTTGACATTTGAACCACTAACACAAAAGTTCGAAAAAAAGACTGAAATAACAGTTTTCTTTAAAATTTTATTGGGTAACTTAAACAATTAATAATCCGTGTTTCTACCGCGAACACTAACAACACAAGAACATCGGTTTGGCATACTCAAAATGAGTTCATCCAAATCACGCTGTGGAATGGCCGCCCATGTTCGTTGCAACAACAAAAAAAGGTCTTCTTGCGACTGGATACCCTCCATATTCGGCAGAGCTCTTCTCTGTAGCATACCCCATGCATGCTCAATCGGGTTCAAGTCTGGCGACTGAGCAGGCCAGGGCAGGACATTGATGTTAGCTGCGGCGAGAGTCTGTCTTACAACTCTTGCGGTGTGCGGTCGTGCATTATCATGCATTAACTGAAATAAGGGACCGATTTGCACTTGTAGAGGAACGATGACGTCTGATACAATCGTCTCAGCATAAATTTGAGCGTTGAGGTTGCCTCTGATCCAAATCAACTCAGTTCTTCCGCCGATCCAAATACCCGCCCATACCCTGATGGTTCCACCACTATAAGGATGGACTTCCTGGCAGGATTTTAATCGCTGTTGGCGTCCAGGGGTTCTCCAGTGTCGTATACGTCTTGTATCCGGTCTCATACCAAAACGAGACTCATCAGAAAAGCACACGAAACGCCATTGTTCTTCTGCCCAATTTCTGTGTTCAAGAGCCCATTGATATCGAATCCTACGATTGTGCATTGCTATAGGTGGTACCCGTAGCGGTCTTCGGGAATGAAGGTTCACTTCATGCAAGCGGTTTCTGACTGTTTGGTCGCTAATTAAGTTCCCTGAAGAGTGATGAAGCCTCACGGCTAACATCATGGCGGTTATTGTTGGAGCTCTTCGAGTTAAGATTTGAATGTATCGGTCTTGTCTCCGTGTGGTGCAGCGATACCGTCCTCCATGGCGCTCAGCCACGGTACCAGTGCTTCGGTAACGTGTCCAAAGTCGACTGATAACACTCTGACTTGTATTCAGAGCTAAAGCCACAGTACGTTGCCGGGAACCAGCTTCTATCATTCCCACGGCTCTGAGCATTTCTTCCCTGCTTAAATGACGTCGCCGCTCCATAATAACGTTGGTTTTAATCAGTAGTAGGGAAACAGTAGCACTAATAATGTCTTCAATGCGTTGTATGTTTTTATAGGGAAAATATTGACAGCTGATTTTCATCTTTTACTCGAATTTGATTCACAGTTCCTGATTCAAATTATGAAATGCACCAAAAAGGATCCATATAAATTTATAAAATCATAAATTTATTACAAAGCCACATCTCAATCTCAAGAAATCCGCATAAAAATGCTTGATCCCTAGACACTTTTGATGTGTGTATTAGTGTGATTAATATAGATTTAGACTTTCAGAGTAATTATGGATTTTACAGTCCTCCAGGACTGGTCCTCTGGCAAGAGTAGCAGGAGGATGGTTTTTACGACACTTGTATAGAAACAAGTTTTTCTAACTGAATAGACAGCTGTGCTGCTGGGGAGTTTGTTGCGCCACTTCTTCTTCCCTGCTAAAGTACTACGAAGATGTGAAGGGCGGGCATTTTGGGGGCACTGGCTTATGTAATTTTGACGTTCAAAAAGTGTTGATTCGCTGATCAAATGACTTTGGATTTCAGATAAGGGATGTCCAATAGCTAATAACCTACTGCAAGCTCTTAAACCAATGGAGAGTAGGCATTGACTTTGACATACCTATAATCATCAGGACTATTTTTCATCCCAAACAACTGTACCTAATATTTCTACAATAAGAAATACTAACAAAGCGAAGGTCAGTAGGTAGTCAATCTTTAAATTCAATAGAGAATTGTTTTCTTCTAGTCGCTTAGGGCTAAATTGATGTAACAAACATACATTAGCAAAACAAACACTGCATCTTTGTAAACTAATACAGGTATCATAACTATTCTGTCATCAGCATTATCATCAACGATGCCTGTTCCTAGTTATCATTGTTACCTATTGTTACATCAACACTGCAATAATATACAGGGTGAAATTGAATTCATGGGCATCCTTTTAAGGGCTCATTGTACTCATCAATATGAACAACTTTTGCTATGAGGCTAAACCTAAAATCGCGAAAAAAATCAGCTGTTCCTTGCATTTATGTTCACATAACTCGTCAAAATGTAGGGAACAGCTGATTTTCTTTTTCGCGATTTCAGGTTTGGTCCCATAGTAAAAGTTGTTCATAATGATGAGTACAATGACCCCTTAAAAGGATGCCCATGAATTTAATTTCACCCGGTAATAATCGGTAACAAGCACGGGTAGAGGTACAGACAACGTCACTATTTGACGACCCCTCATTTAAAAAAAATATTACAATGTCAATAAATCTGCCCAGCCTTTTCCCCAACTATGTTGGGGTCGACTTCCAGTCTAATCGGATGCAGCTGGGTACCAGTATTTTACATGGAGCGACTGCCAATCCCAAACCCAGTTGCGAGGTAACAAAAAATATTACAATGTACAACATTTCATTTGTTACGACTATTCTAAAGTATCAAAAATCAAAACCTCAAAACGGTAAAGGAAACGGAAAGGAAAGAAAGGAAACGGGCATGTCCTAGAACCAATAATTCGAAGACATGTGACATCTACATAGGCATACATCTACATAGGCTACATAGGCATCCGCACTGGGCCTGCGTGGTGGATTACGGCCTACTATCTCCCGCTGAGAGGAGGCCTGTGTCCCAGCAATGGGAACATTATAAGCTGATGATGCGTTCTAAAGAATACTTTCAAAAACTCGGATTTGTTCTTGTGTGTGTTTTGCTGGGGTAACTATAGGGCGACCGCTTAACTGAGTCGTTGCCTGAGGTAGCTGCGCGGTGCAGGAGAGGTGATAGGTGTCACAAGTTGACAAATCACTGAGCTCTCGCATCACGTTACCACACCCCTTCCGTACCGCGCTGCTACCTTAGGCAACGTCTCAGTTAAGCGGTCGATGTAATGGTTAATGACGCTCTGTGTACGTAAGTTTCAGGGCCCGATAATTGTGAAAAGTATGATTCACTTGGCGTTTTCCTAAGTATGTTGACTGGCTAGAGGGCTAAGACTTAAATGATCAGCATCGTATAGCTTTTTATTCTGAGATTGGGATCGGCTTTCAGACTGTAGGTATCTAAATGAGACTCAATATGAGAAATACGGAGTCATCCGACCTCCGTAAGTAATACGATATCTATGCCAACTGTTTTTGGGCTTCTGATACATATATAATCTGTAATTACTACCGAGAATTAACGCTGATTAGACTCGCAAACAAGGTTTCACTTCAAGTTTCTTGATGTTTTTTAATTCATTTTACCATGGGGAATACCTAGATATAACTTTTATCATCTCTCGAAAAATAAATTATTTTGCACATACAGTGTTAAGAAGACATGTAGCTACTACAAATCCTTTTTTTTACTAAACATAAACCTAGCTATTATTATGCTCCGGTCCTAAGTTGATTTTTAATTATATGAATATAATATATACTTCAATTATTCACACAAAAAAGATCCTTTAATTATTACCGATAATTTTTAAACTATTGTAGTAGGTACTAATTTATTTATTTACCACCAAACCCATTACAAATATAACAATTATAGAAATATCTTTGTCTTTATATTTTAGATCAATAAATTAATGAATCACACTGTTTTATTTTCTCCAATAATTTACGCCCAAAATTACTCATTAAATCACTTAAAAAAAATCCTTGACAAAAACTTACCCACTGCCAGTACGGCGAAAACAAAAGTTTTCAGCATCATTTTGTAGCACTGTTTAATACTTTGTAGTTACAGAACCAATGCCGAACGCGGACTGAAGCTCCGTCAGTTGTATATCGCGTTTTATACACACGGTATTAAGACGATAACTCATTGATGCGATGTGGACGAGTGTCGCGAACGTTACCGATGTTACATGGAAGTTCATGGGTGCCTATTTGGGATACCTAGCTGCTGCATGTAACTCCTCGGAAAATTTCCTCTGTAGGAAATTTCTCAATTTTTAATTAATGAGGAATATAACGATTTCTAATATCTACCTATAACAAACAAATTCAGAAGGAGCAAAAGTAAGATAGATAAGATGTACTTGTACACCATAAAAATTACAGATATAAATGTAAAAGTGATCTTTTAAAGACAACTTTTGGATGGATTAAGAGAGAAGGAGACACAATAATGCATTTCTGCAATTCTGCAAATATGATGATAATCAAAAATAAGTTCCTCAAAATCTGATTTGATTTCCTAGTATCATAAGCACGTCTCAAGTTTTTAGTATTTGCTATTAGCCTCGACGATTTGGGGAAAATCATACTATAATACGATATAATAACCTACGAATTTCGCTTAGCGAATGTAGTCCTTCGAGCCGGATTTTCCTTGTTGAGTTATTCACAGTCATATGCTCTAAGCTCACGTACTCCTCGATGAATGCAACATATCTTTCCTATCACGTTGGAAACGATGTTCCAAAGATAAAAATCGACGTTTAGCCATTTCATAAGACTCGCTGGGATCATTTTTAACGAAAATCGAGTTGAATGGCGTGCAACAGGAGAGGCCTATGTCCAGCAGTGGACTGCTACAGGCTGATGATGACGATGAATATCATCATGGAACGTTTCAGTTGTTTTGTTTTAAATTGAAGAGTAATTCAAAACATCAAACATTTTCTAATTATTAGACAGTCGGCTCAATACACCACAGGCAGAACAAATCTGAAAGAATCGTACGAGTTCGTTACGCCATAGTCAGTAGCTGCCTTTAATATGACAATAGTCGTCTTCATATTAACCGAGACGATATCTGTGTGTCGACGACAACTGGTGGACAATATGTGGACACGCGCATGTTTTTCATAATTTTTAGTAATTTCTTCGGCAAAGAGGCGATGGGATTATCTTTTATTTCGGGTTATGGTGTTAATATGAGGTGCATTCTATTGGTGCATAATTATAAGTCTGCTTAAAAAACGCAGTTAACTTTTTCTGCTAACTTTTTGGGTTAACTTTTTGTCAGAGCGATGAAAAAATAAAAGAAAGAGAATCTCTTCAACTAAGTACCTACCTACAGCCAGGGAAATTGATTGGTATGCAAATTGACAACCATCGTCAATTTTCTGTGCCATAGCCATTTCATACAGAAAATAAGTTGAATTAACCTGACTATCGCTCAAAATATCGAAAACAAAAACATATTAACTACTTTTAATGAGGCTCAATAGCATTAAAAGACCATAAATCCATAATAACTATACTAATAATACAGCTAAAGAGTTTTTTTGTTTAAATGATCTACCAGTCGGCTTTGAGAAAATATTTTTGCATTTCGCGCGCGGGCGATGCGATGCGACGTAGTGGCTCGGGGCAACAAGAAATTTTATGCAGATGTAGTCTCACCGACCAAATTCGCAACAACACAATACGCTCCAAGACAGGTATCACCGATGTTGGCGGCAAGTTTGCTAGGCTGAAGTGGGACTGGGCGGATCACACTTATAGGATGCATCCAGACGGATGGGCCAAAGTCGTTACACAGTGGGTGCCTGAAGACGGGCGTCGTCACCGAGGCAGGCCTAAAAAACGCTGTTGTGACGATTTAGACTCATTCCTAACCGACTGGACGGAGAAGGCACAGCACAAGGAAATGTGGAAGAAAATGTGGGAGGCCTTTGCCCAGCAGTGGGACAGTAGTACAGGCTATCGGAAAAAACCGAGTGTGCTTATGACCACACGACTGAAGTGAAGTGAAACTTCAAATGTATTTGGCTATGAGAGGACGAGAGAAAGAAAATGTGCGCGCGCACTGCTTTCTCTTGCTTATATCCCCCACTCAACTCCCGTTCGCCTCGCCCGATCACACTTTTCGTAACGCTTACGTCACGCATTCGCCAGCTTACTCCCCAAGTCAAGCGTGCGTAAAGAAGTTTCACTTCAAAAAGTCGCGAGCAGAAGCAAGTTCACAATATAACACAAGCCAACTATTGTCCCACTGCAGGGTAAAGGCCTCTTCTCATAAGGAGAAAACACGTGGATTGATCACCACTATACTCAAGACGGGACGGGTTGGCGATTTAGGTACAGTCAGCATCAAAAGTCGATGTACACTATAATTTTTACATGTTATTAAATTGACAACAACTTTTTTCAATAAACTGATTTTTAGCTTTTCACATAATAAACAAGAGTATATATTCTAAAAAAAATTCTTCTGCTGCCATTTTGAACAAATATTTTGCTCAATAACTAAGATTAAAAAAACTGAAGTGTTAATCAACTTTTGATGCTGACCGGACATCTATCATCTATGGCAGCATTATCCATAACTTTGAAATGAGTAACTTGAGTAATAGTCAGTACCTAATAAGAATGATGTAGTAAGAATATGCAATATCCAGTGATAAAATGTCCTTTGTGCTGTCGCAACTACGTGCATTTTTTTCCAACACCTGTTTGATTAATAGTTTGTTGTTGTTTTTTATATTAATTGCAGATTGTGCAAGAAACTGTTGAGAGGGAAAGACTATGAAAATGGGAGACAAACTATGTGTGGTAATTTAGGTAGAGGAAGTAAGAAGATACTTACTTAGTGCGTTAGCAGGCAACTTACTACTACTTGGGGAGGTGGGACCCGCAGAGGAACAGCGGGTCGAGGTCTGTCGGGGGAGCGGTGTATGCTTATGCGAATCCCGCACCCCCGGCCATAGGTAGAGGTGGAACACCGCGGTGGTTTTAGCCGGTATGAGTCCGGCATGCCCCTCTGTCACCCCCACGATAGAGGAAGTCCATGAGGATTTCCACCGCGAGAGAACAAAAAAAGGCAACTTACTACTTCGTTGGTCTCAGTAGCGGATTTACCAACAGGCTGAGTAGGCTGGAGCCTAGGCCGGTAGATTTTAGGGGCGGCAAATTTAGGGCTAACATTTTTTTTAATGTCTTACTGAAATTAAAAATATTAATATTTATATACCTACCGTCGTTTTTTGGAAAGAATAAACAAATTGAATGCTCAAATTCAGGCTTCTACCGTAGATTTGATCACAGTTGCCGATCTTTCCAAATCTCTTTGCAAGTTTTTCGTAGCCGTACATGAACATTTTAAGTATTTTGAAGACACGGCGATGGAATTAAGCGTGTCGAAGCAGTATACAAAACACATGGGACATGGTTGTAGATTTCGATAGAGATGGCAAAATTTGAATAGCCTACTGGCGGCAAATGTGTACATCCGCCACTGGTTGGTCTGATGGTCGCAAGCGAGCATGAGGTCCTGGGTTCGGGGCAAAGTGTTATAGAGTTTTTCTATCTGGAATTTGTCAGTACATTATAAGTATTTTGAAGAAACGGCGATGGAATTAAGCGTGTCGAAGCAGTATACAAAAGACATGGGACATGGTTGTAGATTTCGATAGGGACGGCAAAATTTTAATAGCCTACTGGCGGCAAATGTGTAAATCCGCCACTGGTTGGTCTAATGGTCGCAAGCGACCATGAGGTCCTGGGTTCGGGGCAAAGTGTTATAGAGTTTTTCTATCTGGAATTTGTCAGTAGGTGCCCGAAGTCTGGATTTGTTTGCCCGGTTATTGGCAATAGGCTCGCCCCCTATTATATGGGACAGACATAACTGGCGAATTGTGGTTGTAGGTACTATTAATGGGTACACGTCTACCTAACACTATGGTGATAACAGGCGTGATGTTATGTTATTTATCGGGATTATTATTTTATGTTCCTGTTCCACAAAAAAATTGGAAATATCATGCAGTTACTCATATTGTTTTTATTATATTAGGTGTAAAAAAATTAAAAACTTTAAGAGGTGCTTTAGACCATCGAACTGAACAACTTTCACTATGGGACCAACTCCGAAATCACGAAAAAAAATGAGCTGTTTCATACATTTTGGCCGAGTAGGTATTGAACTTTTGTATGAAACAGCAGATTTTTTTTTCGTGTTTTCGGAGTTGGTCCCATAGTGAAAGTTGTTCAGTTCGATGGTCTAAAGCACCTCTTAAAGTTTTTAAGGTTAATTTTTTTACACCTTATATACTTCTTCTCTTCGTCTTATTAATTTCATTAAAAATTTACGATTGGCAGTTTTCGGCCTGAAAATATGTTTTTCGAAAGTTTTGTATCCTGTTTGAAATTAACCTAAAAGCAGGCAATAATTTTTTTGTGATAAATTGGCAATTACCGAACTAACTAGATAAGATTCTATGAATTATTTACCTAGTATAGGTACCTAGAAAGAAAGAAAATACGTTTATTTGCGGTGAAAATGACGCAAAAAAGAACATAAAAAAGGAAAAATAAAGTAAAAAAGGTAGGGGGAAACATGCGTCACATCGACGCAAAACGGCTATCGCTCAGTACCTAAATTTTAGGTCAATCAACAACATTTTTCTAAGCATTAACAATACAAAAACATATAATTTAGGTAATCTATATACTAGTATGATTGAAATATTCCAAGTTGTTAAATAACTTATTAGAACCAGTTCTACTTAAATAGACTTCGTCCTTATCGGTAGGATTAATTTATAAAGTACTTTTATTCATTAGTAGTTAGCATAATGATTTTATTACTACATAATTATAGAAGTATTAAGTAGAATAGTAAATAGAAGAGATCCGCCGCATAATCAGCCTATAATGTTCCCATCACCCCTGGGTGGTCTCATAAATTTTATTAACTTTGTTAGGGTAGTTTTTGAGTTAGCTTCAATAATACGTATTTTTGCCACTTAGTTAATACTAGCTGCGCCCCGCGGTTTCACCCGCGTAAGTTTCGATCCCGTGGGAATATCGGGATAAAAACTATCCTATGTCCTTTCCCGGGACTCAAACTATCTCTATACCAAATTTCATCGAAATCGGTTCAGTAGTTTAGGCGTGAAGAAAAGACAGACAGACAGACAGAGTTACTTTCGCATTTATAATATTAGTTTGGATTGATAATGTTATAATAACTTTTTGTCAGTGATATTTACATAGCAAGTAGTGTTATACGAATTTGTGTGGGGTAAGTACAACTAAAAAGTGAAAAATAATAATTTTTTTACAAAAAGAAAATAACCGACTTTCAAAAAAGTACAAAGTGAAAAATAACTTAAATTTCGGAAGTCAGTGGCAAACAACAAAAATGCGAACCCAAGGACACCGACTTCCAAAATTAGGCTTAGGCTACCCATCTAATAATTTTATTCGATTTGTTTCAAACTTTTGGTTCCCGTTTTCTAGGTGTACCAATGGGTCCATCGCATATTGCACTTAGATTGGGTGCCCTTGAAAGTAAACCACATTTTTTTCGCGCTTTTATTACGAACAGAATTCGCGTTGTAGACGATATTCACTATTTATATTTTCGGGATGCCGCAAGGCAGTGTACTTGGACCATGCGTTCTTTCTAATGATAATACCTGAATATTAATAATTTATTTTGTTACATATACCTATATACTTTAATGTACACGACAAAAATACATAACAAAAAATAAATCAACACTCCAAAATATACAATGGGCGGCCTTATCGCTTTCTGCGATCTCTTCCAGCATATTTCTGCTAGTACTTCATAGACTGCCCATAAACACAGGGACCTTATATTCCTTATAATTCTTGGTGTGGTAATCCACTTTGCTGTGAATGATCGAAGGGTTGTGATAGAGACTCGTCGGTACTACTCGTCGATAAAAAAATAACGTTTGGGTCAACAGGCGTGCTTTTTTCTTTAGTTAGCGGACATTGCAAATCTGTTGGGCAAAGGCCTCTCCCAAATTCATCCAGGTATTCTTTTCCTGAGTCAGTTCGAATCAGCCCGTGCGGTACACGTCTGATGATGTTATTAAAGTCTGTTATACTTAATTCCATTTGACTTGCAGCTGTCTTAACCCTGAACTCGTTATCTTCCTTCTATAAAGTAAATGCGATTATGTATTGTTTGTGTGGACGATATGAATAAATGATTTGCTTACTTCGAACAATCAAATCATGTAAGCATAATCCTTGTGCTAAGATAACTAATGTTTTTGTCAAAAAAAAAAGTCGAAAGCCATTTTCGTCAAGTTTTTGATGCTACAGAAATCCTAAAGCGCTTATTGCTCCAAAGACTTCCAATTTTGAAAACAGCTTTTTCCTGTTCTTATTTAGTATTATTACTCTTGTTTATATTTAAAAACATCTTAATTTGTAACATCAGACAGGACGTGAATCTTCAACATATTTTCTTCTTTCTCAGCTTTTGCTCACACGACCTGATGCAGGGTGTTGGCCTGTGGGCCCATTAACATGCATACCTTCGCAGTGTCCTTCCTGATATCCACAACTTTTATGTACGATTTCTTTACTTCTTTGATAATTAGAATCTTAATCACCGTCCTCTTCCGTACTAGCACTCTTTTTTCTGTTGGCTTAGTAATAGTGCAGACTGATATTTTATTTTATGTTGTTTTGCGTTAATCTTTAATTTATCTGTGAATATTTCTAATGGACACAGCACTATTCATATTTTAGCAAACATTCGTTTGCGAAAGTTGACTAAATTCCGACAATATTAACTTTAAGATTATCAGAATTTGTCTTTCAATCACACTTAAAAGTGTTTTAGTTATTAGAGAGTATCACAAGTAACTCATTATTTCATTTATGTTCTGCGAAACGATAAGAAAGTTATTTAAAGGTCGACCTCGAAGTTTAGATAAATTAAAATGATTAAATAATTCGTTCAATGACCTTATGACAGACACATCGAATCGTAATTAAATAGCCAAGTATTTAGGCTACCCATTAAATATTTGGATTAGTTTCAAACTTTTGATTCACACCACATAATAAGTTGTATTCATATAGGTGTCTCAATGGTTCCATCGCATATTGGCTATTGCACTTAGATTGGGAGCTCTTGAAACTGAACTACGATCTTTTCGGGTTTTTATTCTGAACAGAATTCACTTTGTAGACGAGATTAACCATTTACATTTTCGGGATGCCGCAAGGCAGTATACTTGGATCATGTGTCTGTATTGTCTAATGACAATACTTGAATATAATCTGCTAGTACTTCATGGACTGACCATAAATACAGTTAAGTACTTACATTCTTTAATCATTTTTGGGAACCAGCGTGTGGTAATCCACTTAGTCGTAAATGATTGTAAGGTTGTGATAGAGACTCATCGTTAATTTGCTTAGCTTCAATTTGCTTCAACACAACTTTATAAAATAACAAGAAATTCCACTTCACAGTTTGTATTTACTCACCTTCCCTTATTTAATTAATGAGTTGGAAAAATATTATTGCAGTAGGTCCTGTCGATTATCTGTAGTTACTCATGGGTGCTGAGGTAACGTCTCCTCAAGTGTTTCAATATTTAAGATTTGTTTAATAGGTGTGCCTGTAACAACTCTACAGCAAGTAACAGAAAGGTGTGGTCAAAAAAGGTGTGGTACAGACCATCAAACTGAACAACTTTCTTCATGGGACCAACAATATCGTAATCGCGAAAAAAATATCAAATGTCCCATACAAAACGTCAATATCTACTCGACTCCGGCTGACTGATGTCAAATGTTTGTGTAATATCACAGAATACTTAAAGTGTAATATGTGTGTGTGTGTATGTGCTTTGCCGTGCCACCTTAGTGATCACCAGCTTTATTACTTAACTATTAAATAACAAAAGGTAATCAAGACGTCGACAACTCAGGCACATCGTCCGATACCTACTGTTTGTGTGTCTCTTGACCTTAGCTCATACTCGTGCTGATAGTAAGAGGTTATCAACACATCTGAGTCACACGTGATAAGACGGCCAAGCTAGGAAAATTTTATAGCACCACATTTTTGAGACGTATTAAGAGGAAATATATATATATTGTGCTAATGTGTATAGTGTTTTGTAGAGTTACGACAGATATTTATCAAATACAACAAAATTGCAATGTCAAAAGTCAAAGGTTTGTTTGCAGTATTTAACCTCTGTTATATTATTTTGGCCTGATACACTTACAGGATACATGATATGAGGCATAATCAGCCTATAAAATGCCCACTGTTGGGACTACTCTCGGTGAGAAAAAGTAGGCCGTATTCCACCACGCGGTCCCAGTGCGGGTTGTTAGATATTTCATGTCTTTGAATTTTGAGTTCTAGGACATGTTTAGTCACGCTGTTTTCCTTCACCGTTTTGAGAGCAGTGATGTGGTGATGAAAGTGGGTTCGAACTCACGACAACTCGTAAGACGCGGCCGTTAGCACTGGGTCACCACTGCTCTCTGATATGAGGAATATGACAATTTTGATTTGAGTGTTACTCCTCGATATGGGTATCGACCATTGTCTGAAGTAGCGAATGTAACATTATACTGAATGGAGAAAAACTAGAATTTGTTGATCAAACGGTTTTCCTGGGAATCACGCTAGACGAGAAATTACAATGGGGACCTCACATAACATCTCTTGCGGGGCGGCTTAGCTCGGCCGCTTATGCTGTTAGGAAGATAAGACAGTTAACAGATGTAGAAACCGCGCGTTTAGTCTATTTTAGCTACTTTTACAGCATTATGTCGTACGGCATTTTACTATGGGGTCGAGCTGCTGACATTGAATCCATCTTTATTTTGCAAAAGAGAGCTGTCAGAGCCATTTATAATCTACGTCGCCGCGAATCTCTCAGGGAACTATTTAAAAGGATTAATATTATGACGGTACCTTGCCAATTCATTTATGAAAATATTATGTAGGTATGTAAGAAAAAATCTACATCTTTTTAATAAAATAAGCGATAGACATAACTTTAATACAAGAAATAAAGATAAAATACATCAACCATTTTTCAGATTAGCCAAAGTACATACATCTTTTATGGGGTACTGTGTTAAATGTTACAATAAAATACCTTGTGATATATTGCAATTAAATGAAAGAAAATTTAAAACTCACATTAAACGTACACTTTGTAAACAAGCATACTATAAATTAGAAGATTATATCCAAGATAAGAACGCTTGGAAACATGCTGGTCCTGCTCCATAGGACAATCTAGAGTCTAGACAAAATCAAACTGGTTGCTAATTTAATTGTAAATTTTTTTATTCTTTTTTTTACATTTATTACTCACACCCTGACTTATTACTTGTATTTTGTTTTTTAATTAAAATCGTTTTGCTTGTACCATGTTTGTAAATATGTGAGCACCATGTATCTATCAGATAATTAATTTATATGTCATGGTTTCGTTTTTAATTCTTTTACCTATTGTGGTATAGTAATTTTATTGTAGGTGCATCGTCCTCACATGTTATTATATAATTAATGTACCCATGCAAAATATTGTACCTAAACATTTTAAAAGAGTAACGGTGGAGTTTCTTGCCCGTTCTTCTCCATACGAAAACTACCTTTTGGAATGGGCGACTAGAATCAATTCTATTTTAAGATAATTTTTGACGTTCAAAAGTGCCTTTTATGTGCCTATTTGAAATAAATGCTTTGACTTTGACTTTGTCTACCAATACAGTAATAATAATTGTAACCAAAGCTTTTTCTTTTTCGGCTCAATTCACACCGAGATGGCAGCGGCCGGCAGCGAAGCGGCGAGCTGTTTCAGTGTCAAATAATTTTAAATTGTATCTACTTTACCAAAAAGACATAGTATCGCTTGGGAAGTTGAGAGACTCGTAGCGCCGCGAGCAGTCCAGCGACCACAGAGCGTTATTGTAGATGTAGAATTTTAATAATACTGTCCCAATGAATACCGCGAGACCGCGTCTTTTGGCGACACTACTTGACGAGATTGACACAATATAGTATATAAACCTACATTCTTCTTTACAATAGTAGTGTAGATGTATGATCGTCAATTGATGGGATCACATTCTTCATCAGTGTATTCAGCATCTCGTAATGGAGTGATTGTTTCGGTCCTAGCATTACCGCCGTAGAACCGGGTTTTGTCGACGGAAGAATAGACAAAATGACAGATTGTAGAAATATTTGTACGCATTCTACGCGTCTAAGCATGGCAATGTGTCATTTTGTCTATGCTTCCGTCGACAAAACGTCGTCATGCTAGTCTGGAACCACTTTGAAATTCTATCTCTGGTTCATTTGTTTTTGACCTTTTGATTTCGTTATCAATACTTCCATGACGCAGTTCACAGTCATTATCATTAGACTGAGATACTACAACACACACTCTCTCTTCTGTTTTAATATCTCAGTCACCCTTGACACCTACGGGCAATCCCTATCACTTTTATTATAGGGAGGTTGTACAAGATTGTGCGGTTTATAACAGTACAGTAGACTACTGCTGTCTACTGTTATTTGCCAATAAATAATCAGCCTATACTGTTCCAACTGCTGGGACACAGGCCTCCTTTCTGTGAGAGGCAGTGGGCCATAATCCATCACGCAGGCCCAGTACGGGTTGGTGGATCTCACATGTACCTATTCGAATTTTTGGTTCTAGGATAGGTACGCCGGTTTCCTCACGATGTTTTCCTTCACCGTTTTGAGAGCAGTGGTGATAAAATTAAAGTGCCTCTCTGGGTTCGAACTCATGACCTACAACTCGGTAAGTCGGGGCCGATATAGTTAATCAACTTTGCTCTCAGTTGCTGTATTTGACTAAAAATAAAATTAAACCTATTTCTGGGTGAATATGAAGTGGAGGTTAAAAATAACAACGCACAATTTTGTTCTATTTTTTTATTTTAAACATTATATGAATATTAGTGGCAATTTGTGGAACTCTACTGACTGAGTATGATTATAATATACTGCAGATTGCCAGAATCCAAACTGCACAGACAGAAAATGCTTATTAATTTTAAATTAGCTGAAATGGCTTTTCGTGCTTGGCTATCATATTTAGGCGGGAAAAGTCGGGACATTAACTTATAATTGGTACAAACAGCTTACTGTCATTTTAAACATTGATATGATATCCATTTTTGATTTGTCATATATAATTGTATACGCTGAACGTCTTATATAATATATTGCAAAGCAATAATTAGGTATTAAAATTACTTGCCATCTTGACAAGCGAAGGCAGAATGTTGATTAAAGCGTGGCAACATTAAAAGAGAAATGTCAAGTGTAATTTCGTTTTGCGTTTATATGGTATCATCGACTACTTACTTCATTTATAGTTCCTAATAAAGCACTTCTAAGTGTTCTGTTAAAGATAGACAGTAGAACATTTCTCCTAGAATGCCAAATGCTCTGAATCAACACCCTACATCTAAACATCATAATTATCTCGTATTAATATAACGTTATATAGACATTACTTAGGTTTACCATAAACCATTTATCAAGTCTCATCCATTTCAATAATATTGTTCAAAACAACACAGAATACAAATTAATTTTGTTCAACGGAAAATCGTCAACTAACATCTACCACAACGATTAGAAAAACATTCGAGTTCTTGTCACACAAGAGTATGTTTGTTACAATAAAATCACAGGTAAGTACTTTATCACTAAATACATTTAACTGCTATAATTCTCTTTAAGAGAACGAAAGGTTCAGCCCGTTGAGGACGTGAATATTTCTAACACATATGAGATCGAGTATATTACGCAATCACGAACATATAAAGGGAATAAGTGAAATTATAAAGCAACAAAGAAAGATCACCACATTAATAAAGACTTAGGCGGTAAGTTATATATTAAACTCGATTTTTTTGTCGCTCCAAATTTTATCGTCATCGTCGTCAATCCAAATATCCAAAGCGTTAAGCTTCGTCAACATCGAGGTTTTATTCTACTTTTTTCAGGTCTCGTAGTTATACACATATAATAGTTAGGTATATAACTATTTTTAGAAGTAGCTTTAACATTTAATAAGATTTAATATACAGGGGTATATGATCGAAAATTTCTTAGAGTACCCCTAATTGATTTTGTCATAGTTTTGTATTATGTACATGCCATAGTTTACACATATTTGAATGCCATTCATTAGCCACAAGTAGTTTCTACAGAATCCCCAACTATCGTAACACCAAATACATTTGATAATCCGTCAAACAAACCAATCAAGTCCATTTTCTTCACAAAATTGTGGTATACTTTTCCATCCCTATTTATATGAGTACACTCAGTTGCAAAAGTATTAAAATCTTCATCATCTATAATAACAATAACTGTACGCTCAGCTCCGAATATTCAAGTAAATAACTTTTGCAACTAGTTATACTAAACAGCAGTAATATTATTATATTGTATATTATTACAGTAAAACATTTAACGTGTTTATTTAGTATATATGAATTTATTTAACTAATAACTATGTAGATTAAACACTGCTTGTACTTTGCTTCAGAACCCGTTCTTATTATTATGGTCAAATGTATTGAAAATCAGTGTGTTTTTACATTGTTTTGGTTACGAGTCAAAAGTCGAGTGTACGGCAGTGAACTGTCAAAGATTTACAAGTTTTTCATAATATTGTAGCATAATTATTAATAATATTTTTAACATGTACCAGTACTACATCAATGTCTATTTAATAATATTATGTACAATATTAAATTGGGGTAATTGCAATACTAATCAGTGGATCAATTTTACCCTTTAGGTCTGAATAAGCACTAGCGCAAAACTTTTGTAAACAGTTTACAAAACGTTATTATGTGTAGTTTTTCACATAATATAAATTAGGATTTCAATACATATCTCCCTTTAATAACTTAATTTATCTTGACTGCTAAGTTATTATTATATACAATTACAAAATTGTATAGAATGACAATATTTGGCACTATACAATTTCACAAATAGATAACCAAAAGCAAGCAATTAAAAGGTAACCCGTAAAATCTTGCAAATACATGTACTGAAATATATACCAATTTGACAATATACATCAATTATATTAAAATATTAGGAAGCACTAGATTTTGATGACGTCATTTTCGATTATACAAAAATGGTTGTATTCACGCCGAATTAACAAATAAAGTTATTTGTAACGAACTCAATAGCCAAATAAGTTAACATATCTTCCGTTGAATAGTCTGTACACTATATTATTTAGTATGTGAGAAAGTAACATCAATACATCGATACAGCAGTAAGTATTAAGTATAATATATTTTGTTATACATGACTTATTCAATAATCATCATTTTATTTATAAAATATGAACAGCCTGGAAGTGACCACCCTAACCAGAACCTTCCACAGAGTAAGAATATATAGAAGCGACACTGCCATTCCGAAAGAATTAAAAATGCTTATAGTCTTGTTGTCGTGGCGTAAGACAAGTTCAATGTCGTGATGTTTGTATCGTCGCTTGTGACATTGACAGTGCCAAACTGCTTTTGACATAAGATAACGCGGTCTGGGTCGTAGAGTCCATTCACAGATTTTACCTCTGATTTAGCATCACTGTCAATTTCACAGTGATCTTTAATCTCAGGACAATAAGGTTACTGTTGGGTTGCTGCAACTGTTAAGTCTGCAAAGCACCGCATCTTTATTGTTGTTGTGATAAGGTTGGTGTTAGGTTGTAGCTGTCAGAGGTAAAAAAAACTGTAAAACTACTGTAGTGGGGTGACGAATTATTTCGTCAGCATTGGAGCAAAAGACAGTACTTGAGTCTCGCTTCTATACGGTTTCTAACTCAATGCCTTTTACAAAATAGGGCTATCGCACATCTGAAGTGCTTTTACAAGCAAGAAGAGTTTAAATGAGACTCATTTGTTTTGAGCTCTTTTGTCTTTGGTTTACTTCGGAGTTTGATTGTTAGTTAGTGTTTTCTGTTTGTTGATAAGCGCGTTGATGAGTTTGATCCTGGCCTTGACAGCTTTGTATCTGAAGTATTCGTCCTCGTGGCCCTTCTTGTCATCTCTCTGCACCTTCCTGCTGTTCTGGAGCTCGAAGCTGACCTCGTACTCTTTTATGGTGCGGCGTAAAATCTGAAAATAGAGGGTGAAGAGATGCACTATGAAAGATTTTTACAAAGTTCTTGACGAAACCATTAACTACTATGAGCATAATATAGCACAACTTCTAGCGCTCATTATACAAAAAACCTGACTAGTGAACTACAGCTGTAAATTTGACAAGAGATTCGGCAAATGGTTATTTCTTTCGACAGGTTTAAGTCTAACAAGATGCCCAATACCGTTGATAAGAACTGTTCAGCTTACGAAAATTAAACTCACAGATTTCTGCATCTTAGCTTCAGTGAGAGCTTTATTCAATTCTTCAAGGCTGAGGCAGTGTAGGCCTTCGTTGGAAGGCGTAGCCTCCTCGCTAGTGGCAGACTGAGCTGATGACGTAGAGGAAGGAACTTCCTCTGCTACTACGGCACTGTCACGTGTGGGGGGTGACTGGAGGGGTGTATCAGCTGTCTCCTAGAAAATGAGAGGAACGTGGGTTATTTTTGGGGTCTTGGCGTTTGTGTTTTAAAAGATTTTTGTATCTTTACTCACGAGCGACGAGTACAAACAGTATTCGTCGCTATAATAGCTAGCAATAAGGAAAAAACGCTTGACTAAATATTATGTCGTGATTAATTTTTTTATTTTTATTATTCTGTTATCATTTAGGAAAAATAACATGACATATTTCATCTCTATGGATAATCAGAATATGAAAATGTCCTGATGTGGCTAAGTTAAACTGACACATGTATGGATCAATCAGGTTAAGCTACGCTTGCCGCGGTTGGTCCGAAAAGCGTGACGATCTTTACATATTATTATACTCCTTCGTGCCGGAAAGCACGTTATGTCGTTGGTTTCGGCTGTCATTCGTAGTTCTTTGGCAGTGGTTACGGGTCGTCAGAAGCCCGAAAGTCTAACAAGCAGTCTTATCAAGGGGTATCGTATTACCCAGTAACTGGGTTGTGGAGGTCAGATAGGCAGTCGCCTCATGTAAAATATTGGTATTCTGCTGCATCCGGTTAGACTGGAAGCCGACCCCAGCATAGTTGGGAAAAGGGGCAGATGATGATTTTCCTTATCCTTAGGTCTGATATAATTTAGTCAGAAGAACATAATTTGCATAAGCATCCTCAGAAAACTTCATATTTTTGATAATTGAGTTGAAAAAACATACGCAAACATATTATTATCCTCAAGGTATAATATCTGGAACAAACGAGGACAACATCAACCTACAGCATTTACATTGATTAGCATCTATATACACCGTGTTCCGGACGATATACATAAACTTCGACCAGATGTTCAGACCATGGAAATAAGCATTTTTCATTATGGACACATTAATTAATTGTTATTTCTTATTTTTTGTTAATTTTCATATAAACTAAATACCTTGACGTAAATCGCCCGATATGCATGCCTCTTTATCCGAATTGGCAACGATGACGTATTTTCATTCATAAGATTTGGCGGGCTGCAACTTGTCAAAACTGAGTTAAGGCCAGGTATTCCCAATTTTACATCACTTTGATTTAACAATAAACAAAGAAATCGTGATTTTTTAAATCGAAAAAAAAAACTTGTTCTAGTTTACTTTATGTATTTTGACAATTTGTGGTTCAAAACACGATATCGAAAACTTCACTCGATCAAAAAAAAATCCGAAAAACAGGCTTAATCGATATTTTTTTTATGTTTTTCTTGTTTTACTCATAGTTTATAAATGTTTTACTACTAAAAAATCATATCTAAAAAAAGGCAATAACGTAGAGAAAAGTAATTTGTGGTTGCATTTTACAAAATAGCTTAATTCTTTTAATAATAAATTATTATATAACACAGCGGCTCGCGTTCGTCAATATCCAGCTTTATACTTGAACCGCTCTGCCGCCCGGCCCCCGACAGGACCCCGATTCAGTATTTGTCAGTACCGCTTCGGCTATCAGACGGGGAACCCGTGTCACTTTGCTTGCGCTCAAAAGACCCGATTGACAACGTTTTATGTTCTGAAGAAATTATGTAATAAAGTAAAATGAAATATAGATGTAAAATATAAGGCCTCGTATTTTTATTTTTTCCAAATTTTGTAGTTTTCATTCATAAAATAATTTTTGAAATGGTTTAAAATCGTAATCTCATGTCAATGTCAAAACATTGTCAGAAATTTAGGGAGGTAAACGTACCTATTTTAGACAGTTCCCAATGTGTAATGGTGTTTTCAATATATTCAGCAAAACTATTTTTATAAATATTTTATCTATTTATTGATACAGGGTGTAAAAAGACTTATAGCCGTCGTACATCAAACTAAGTAACATTGCACAAAAGATCTGTGACAAAAGTAATTGCTGGAAATCGACTTTAATTTTTGGTGTGAAATTTTGCTGTATGCGCACTACCACAAACAGCAAATTTTGCACCCGCATGTAACTGTACAGGGGTCCTGGAGGTATTTAAAGTTGTGTTATAATATCAAAACTTGTTTTCGTAAAAAATATCGTTTATGCTCACTAGTTCCTTCGCGTAGTTCCTTTGAAGGAACTACTGAGAATTTTTGGATCAGTAGTTCCTTTGCAATAGCTGAAGGAACTACTGAGACTAGATATTTCCTTTAGCAGTTCCTTTGAAGGAACTACTGAGAACTTTTTGATCAGTAGTCCCTTTGCAAAAGCTGAAGGAACTACTGAGACTAAATAGTTCCTTTGAAGGAAATAAACATATATAATGCTGCCCGCTGCTGCCGCATGCAGGACCGTAGGTTCGGTAGGAAAAGAAAGAGAAGCGCGATGACACAACGGTGGTAATTTATTGCAAATATGAAGCTATTATCTATTTACAAAAACTATTTAATAAAAAATAATCCATCACTGAATGCATTTTGGCATCAGAAATTTAATGGTATATTTTTAATTATAATTAAAAATAAAATACTTTTACAAAGCATTAAAGTAAAAATACTTGCATACGAAATTGTTCCATAGACTCTTACCACACCTCGGACACTCCATACAACGCTCGCAAAATAATTACCTATTACTACTACATAAACAAATGAAAATGCGAAATCTTACAAACAGTTTATGTAAATACGAATTCGGAAAAGCATCACAATATCCAACCATCGTGATTAAAACTCAAATAAAACTTTTAAATCGCATAATTGTGTGTTCGTATCAGCAATACAGCGCTGCGGTTCGCGAGCGCCCTTGCTAAAGAGTCGGCGACGAATACCTCGAAGTGCGGGGTGAGGTGCGGTATCTGATATGAGGTCGAGGAAGGGAGTGTCCTTTCTGTACGTAGTACTATTAAGTATTCTGTGCTCTTACTGATAAGGAGCATGATTGCATTTGCGAAAACAAACGCGGTTGTTGAACTATTTGAGTACCTACGTACTTGTGTGCGTACTTGGAAGCAAATACCTGGTGTAAAAACCCGGTCGCATAAATACGTACCTTCCCTACTCGCCCGATCACACGTTTCCGTAACGCGTTCGCCAGTTTACTCCCCAAGTCAAGCGCGCCTAAAGAAGTTTCACTTCAAAAAATTTTTGACAAAAAATACCGACTCCCAAAAATACTACAAAGTGAAAAATAACATTAATTTCGGATGTCGGTGTCTTTGGATTTGTATATTACTTTTTTGCCACCGACTTCCGAAATTAAAGTTATTTTTAGTTAAAAATCTTATATATCCAAAAAATGTATGTAATGTGCCGTCCATAAAACATGGAATAGAAAGTGAAACAACTACCATGGAACAACTAGCATCACAATTTAATATTAAAAAAATAGAGCCTTGTGGTCTTTTTATTGATAAAGAGTTACCTTTTCTAGGTGCAACTCCGGACGGAGTTGTGCAGGGAGAAGACACAATAGTAGAAATAAAGTGTCCAATTTCTGCATTCAGGACTTCGTTGGACGATGCAATAGATTAAAAAAAATAAGGTTTTGGAGGAAAACGAAAGATGGACTTTCCATAAATTTGAAACATCTTTGGTACATTCAGGTGCAGGGACAACTACACATAACTGGTAGAAAAACATGTATTTTTGGCGTATGATCGGGATGTAAAAATCATATCAAAACTGAAATTATACAGAAAGACGATCATTATTGGGCAAAATTCATGAGACCTAAATTAACAAATTTTTACTCATCCATCATACCTACATGTTGCCAGAGTTATGTGATACCAGACATACACGGAATGTGGAAATTAGGGATTTAAGGGAATTCACATAAATGTTCTTGCTTTCGTCATTCTCCTCCTCTTGATTCTTTTTTTTTAATTTAAATGTTTTCATTAAAAATTAAAAATTTAAAAAACCCCCGACTCAAACAAAAACCTCTAAAAAGTAAAATAATAATATATATTAGCCCTTTAAGTTTAATATAAGTTGCACGAAATATTTTGATCCAAGCGTCCTCACGTCGGGGGACGGCTAATGAAAATTGGAAGTTAACAGCAGTTATGTTTCTACTAGATGTAGGCGCCGCCTTAAAAATTCTCGGCGGCGGCGCGCTGACCAATTTCAATCGGCGGCGGCGTAGCGCCGGCGGCGTAGTTTTCTACTACCTCACAACTAAAACTCGCAATCTACTCCCTATGTTCTTTAAGCCGGCCGTATCGTTTTAGGCGGACGACAGGAAAATGTCAGTCCTATACAGTACAGTAAATACCTTGTCCAGATCAGGTCATCAGGTGCAAAAAAAAAACAGTTTTCTAAAGGGACACTTTAATAGCCTAGTAAACAATTTTTTAATATAAACACAGATAATAATAATTATAAATTATGTAAGATTGATAATCAATCTTACATCTTACATATTTTATAATTATCATGAATAAATATGATTTTAATACCCCGAATCGAGCTCAAGCGAGATCTTTTGGCCGTAACTGTTAGCCCAGCTACCGAGAATACCCTCTTACTCGGAGTGCTAGTGGCAGGTATACAGAGTAAAGCTCTAGCAAGAGCAGCAAGATGACTTGCTGCTCTTGCTAGAGCCTTACTCTATAAAAAAGAAGCATTTCCTGATGGAAATGCTTCTTTTTTATTATTCCAATAGGATAGTAAATCACCATTTTATGGTTCTGTAGGATCAGCACCAGCAATGTAACGCCAACATTCTTGCTCTATTGGATCACCTTGAATGCCTTGGTATGAACTCTTACTATGTTTCCTTGACAGTTTGTGCAATAATGATGTGTCAATTACATTGCTGGTGCTTGTACTTGCTGCGTTTTCGGCTAAAGCTTCTGGCTCGTTATTAATATTAATGATTTCCCTGATGTACGAGGAAAGGAATGACGTTCTGGTCATATTCCGGTTTTCAAGATATAAATCTATTTCTGATAGACTCATGACACACACACACACACACACAGATACGTCAAACTTATAACACCCCGTCGTTTTTGCGTCGGGGGTTAAAAACAACTTATTTTAAAATTCGTTCTATTCCAAACCTCCGTTAAAGCCAAAATGTATGAAACTTTATAATTGACATCAGTCATTCCGATGACGTATTATTATGCGTTATAACCATTGCGTGCTCTTGACAGTGCTGGGTTGCCAGCTGTTTTAGAACCCAATGGCTCGCGACGATTCGAAAAGACCAGACAGATTGACCATAATGCCTTAGAAGTTAGGTCGGCCTTTGGTGTGTGATGCAACATGTATCGACTACCTTGCGCCACCCCATCTTCCTATTACGGTTGGCTGTGCTAGTGCGATTACTGCGGGTGCAGAAAACCTCAAACAGCGCAAATAGATACTCTAATCTTATTCCGACTTATATGTACCAGCCGTTTGGGGCTGATACACTAGGGCCATAAGGTCCGAGTGCCTACTTAATTTTTCGAGAAATCGCCAAGCGATTGGTCGACTCTTCACGTGACCAGAGGACTAGCCTATTTTTTGGCCAAAGATTCAGCAAAAAGAAAGTAATTTTAAGGCTTTGTCATGGCAAAGGATTTTATTACTAATCAAGTTATTTTGAATCTTATTTCAATGAGTTTAGAATTCATGTTACTTTATTTCGATACCACGATGCCGGGAAATGACGCGACGTGCCGCGGGACGCTGCGGCATGACGCAACGCGCCAGGGATGCTGCGGCATGACGTGTCATGCCGTTTCATTCCACGTAATGCCGCGGCGCGCCATTGCATCCCGCGAGACGTGTGGGTCACGT
Organism: Amphipoea oculea; assembly: GCA_945859645.1. NCBI lineage: Eukaryota > Metazoa > Arthropoda > Insecta > Lepidoptera > Noctuidae > Amphipoea > Amphipoea oculea. Next base: position 6,770,400 of record OX243868.1, read on the forward strand.
TGTGTCGAGGAATTATGATTGCTAAGCTAGTTGAAATAAGATTGAAACTTGTGCTGCGGTCATTTCGGTTAATGGGACGCAGTCCGGTCTGTGCGGGCTTTTAGCAGGATGCCACGGAACGCCGCGGGATGCCGCAGCACAACCTGCCGTGGCACGCTGTCAGTGAGCTGAGCGCCGGCTCTATTTGGCTGTCGATGTCTTATGGTGACAAATATATGGCGATAGAGCAATGGTCTTTGGTCGGTCATAGAACACTAATGAAGTAGGTACTTATATTGCGGATTTCGATGTAAACTGTATTTGCTATGCGAATGATGAGTGTCTCATGTTTGTTTTGTTATACCTACTTATTATTTACCTGCCCATTTAAAAGAATTTTATATATACTGTACATAAAATGTGAATGTAATAAATTAATGTTAAGTTTAATCATTTTATTTCTTGACATCCTTCCAACAATAGTTCAGTTCACCCTAACTGAATCAGTATGTCAGTGCGAGTGGGATAGAATGATACATAGCGCGGGGAAGTGGGGACAAAATCTGAATTTTAGCTGAACTATTACCAGCCCTTAAGTAAGACCCTTTCTTACTGCATGCTCAATTAAATTTCACTAAATGAAATTAGAAATATCTTTGTAAAGAAGCCTTTTTAAGTACTACTTCCTTTGTTAGATTTAATTTGTAAAAGCTATAGAAGCTTTTGACAAAGTTTATGGATATCGTAAAGAACACGGTGTATATATTAATCATAAGTATTTACCTGGGATGAGTCTGAAGGTTTCTCCTGGGAGTCACTGGAGCTGTCGACGCTTGAGTTGAAGAGCATAGTTTCATGTTCATGGATCGTTGCCAGTTCGCCGTTGGTGCAGCCTATGATCTAATTTTGACAAAATATTGCAATAATCATTAAATAAGTAAAAATTTCTGGATCTCACGTCATACAATTCAGCCTTTCAAAGAAAGTTAATGCCGAGGAAAATTTGTTACTTAGCAAGGCTTGGCTTGTTGGGTAAGGTGTAGACTTCTCAGTTTGTGTCATATGAACTTATGTAGGTAGTTTATATTGTGTAGTATTTGTGGTAGAGTCTTGAGTATAGTAACATTATAATAGTTAATGTGATTGGTGTTAATACTTAGTGAAGTTTTAGGTTTTAGTATTCAAGTGTACACAAAACTTACAGCATCAGGTCTAGAAGACGCAAGCACCCTCTTCACAGCCCTATACCGCTCGTACAGGTGACGAGCTGCACCACGCTCCGCTGAATGCGCCGGAGGGCGACCCCGGGCCGCTTCCAGCCGTAGCAGCACTCGTTGGACACACAGCTTCTCAGCAGCCAGCTGAGAAGACGTCCAGGTCGCCTCGGTTGATGATGGCCGCCCTGACGCTTGGCGGCATCCCTCTAACCACTGGAGAAAGGACCACAATAAATCTGTGCAGACACTTTCCTGACTATCCGAAAGACGGTAAAAAATTTGGTTAATTAATGCTGTGATGTTTAAGTAAGCCAATTATTTTTAAAGTGATAGTGATTGTTTCATTTCAAGCAAGTCCTTAGTGAGAAGATGAATAGTGGCAAAAATGTGTTGGTGAATTGCTACCGTGGTTTTATATTGTGATCAACTTTATTTAAAATTAATGTTGGTATTAACTAAAATGCTGTAAGTGCACTATTTATTGGTTTAAGCTATAATAAAAAGTTGATTCCAAAGAAACTAAGTAGGTTTTATTTAAAGTAAGCGAGTTAAAAGTGGAATATTAACATTTCCCAAAATCACCTCTTCAATGTCCTTAACGATATCAGTCATAGGTTTGTCGCTCTTCAGCGATTCTTCGAGCTTGTCATCTCTTTCTTTCTGCTGCTTGGCTGCTTGCACCTTCAGGGCATACTCCACAGGGTCAGTCTTGATGAGGCGTTTCTCTGCCTGCAGTCTGCGCAACGTATCATTCATTCGTGTCAGAGCTACGTCTGTAATCCTGTCACTCTGTGTCAAGGGATGACCGTTCTTGGTTTCAAACTCGCTTTCGTACTTGGAGATGTTCTTCTTGAGTACGGAGATCTGGAAATTGGAAAGAATTATTTCCTACCTCCCTTTTTAAACCCTGCTTTTGTGCAAGTCTATTTTTAAGTTAAGCTTTTAATAGGTAGTTGGATAGAAAAAGCAATACAGCATACAAGTGTTCCAAAGTAGACTAAAGGATATTACTTCGTTAGATACCTTCTTGTTGATTTTCTCAAGCCGTCGATCAGGTACTGGCTGCTCACGTCTTACGACGTTGAGTGGGGCGGCGCTCCGCTCATCACTGCGGGCCCGCTCGGCCTCCGCGCACAGGGCTGCGCCCTCCTCGCCGACGCTTTCCGTGCGGCCCACTACCCTGTGCAGCGCCCCCGCGTCCAGAGTCTCCGGTTCCTCGGATACTGCAAAAATATTCTAACTGTTTTTCTGTGTATCTACGTGACGTGTGTTGGCTGTTGTCATATAAGTTGTTAAGGGGTATGGAAGCACATATAATCCAGTTTCTTTGATTTAGATCATACTTTGCTCTGCTTCATACTTTGCTTGCAAGTAATGAGGTTCTGATGAATAGTGATGACGGTAAATCAAAGCTCAAGATGGCCTCGTGAAACCCGAGGTCTTGAGGATTGCACAAAATAGACGATTTAGACGACCTAGAGGATTTGCCAACATGTATGCTTTTCTTTTGTGCTGACCGAACTTGAAAGGGCCAACCGTATCATAAATAGAGCAACTTGCACATTTTTTGGTGAGGGAAAGCAGAAGGCCAATTCTCGTAATTTAAAAAGTTAAAAATCTAGTCGCAGTCTCATCTCAGCGACAAAAAAATGTCAAAGACTTTTCAAAATGTATGGAAATTAGAAGTATTTTTTTACAGATTGAGACTAAGATCAGACTGTGAACGTTCTTAAAATTACGAGAATTGCCCCTCTGCTATCAGCAAATTTTCCCCCACACCCTTATTTTCCTATACTTACGTTGTGGTTTCTGCACGACGACATAATCGAAGTGTGGCGGTGTGCTGCATCTGATCTCTTCGGAAGTTGTGAAGCACTCGTTCTCCTTCGGGTTCTTGGGAGCACGGGGCTGGGCACGACGTCGCTTGCCACCGAACTGCGGACGGCGAGCACGGGACAGCCGCTCGGCACGACGTTCCGACTGCAAGTGGTTGAGAGGATTGATTGGGTCTGGATTGAACATTAGACTGTAGAGAGCTAGAAGATGCTGCACGGACTTGACGGTTAGATCTAAAGTAGTAGAGCAAGGAGCTTAGGTAAGGTCCTCTATACCGCTTTCTATAAAACACTTTATGGCGTGTCATGTATTTGTATCAGCCGTATGTAAGATTTGAGTAACTAAACGGTAGATTAATCTTCAATGGTCTGCAAGTATTTGTGATTTCCGCTTGTATAATCTGGTGTATTTGATCGATTTTGGTCGTTTGTAATAATAAATAATTATATTGTGAGGCATAGATAAAGTACACAAATAACCTGCCAAAATAATAAAGTTTTACATATTAAAAATAACATTATTATTTCATGCATCGGTCTCTTACCTCAATGCGGTTATGGTCGTGTAGCGGAGGCGGCGGCGGGGGCGGGGGAGGTCGCTCCTCGCTGTGCGGGCGCCGCTCTTTGCGCTCATGCGCGCACCCCGAGTCGCGGCGCTCGCGGCGCTTCCTTGCCTCTCGCTCGCACTCGGGCGCCGCCATATCTTCCGTCCTCTCGCGCTCGCGTTCGGAGCACTGCGCACGCCACCCGAGCCCAGATATTACTACCCGATGCTCGCTCGAGCGCTCACTTTCCTGTCCGTACCCCTAGCGTATCCAGGATGAGTCAATGTCAGTGTAATGTGCGAAGAAATGTAAATTTTCAGTGTCAAGAAATAAAGTTGATTTTGGAGTGGGTGGGGTAAGCTGATGTTTGCGATTCATATCGAATAGTGAGGAGAATGATTAGTGTTGATCATGTATGATACAGTAAATTGTATAGATATATACGTAGGTACATATTAAGTAAGGATATCTTTGCTTAAAGCTATATTTCTAAATCTATCAAGGGACACGGGTTATTGAAAGCGTTGGTTTTCTACTAAACGGCTGTCACCTACTAAATTTATACAGGTTAGTTGGGCAAGCAACTCAAATACTTGTAGGCAACTACTACTTAGTTGTTAGTTATCTAACCGTTAAGAATGGCATATAATATAAATATACATACAATTTCCCAGTATACCCATGTATTTACGTATATATTGCAAAGCGTATATGTATAGGTATTAAGCTAATTTTTTATATTTATAAAACGAGAAACTATTAATTGTTAAAGTTACTAAATGATATGTGAAGCCCCAGTAGGTATCTAATTTTTCAAAATACCTGTAAAATTTCCAATTGTACCATTTTCGCTAACTCGGAAAATAATTTCCAATTTCCAAAAGTTTTCAGCCGTTAATGGGACGATTCTGAAATTAAATCATGTTTTGGACTAACGCAACTCAACGCATCTAAAAAAAAAGCTTCATTGTCTATGGCTCAAACAAAAACCTTCATAGATGCGACCTAACGGACTTCCCTTGTTACAAGTTTAAAATTAGAGCTTTTACTTTAGTTTATAATAAGGCATACTCACAATGCAGTATCTAGCAGCACCAACTATGGAATCCAAGATTCTGGATATGTTTTCTCTGGTACGGCTGGCCAGGGTCGCACTGGGGCCCGCTCGTGGGCAAAACCCCAACCAATGATCCACAACCAAACACTAAACCACCGGGCTATTGCTTATCCTTTGATATAAAACAAATTGAAAGAAACAAAACGAAACGGCAGTGCAGAAACGCGCGCCGTTTTGACGGTAACTTGACACTAGACTATAGACACGGTTGTCTTTACGTCCTGTATTAAACTTTATTTGATGATGTCACTCCTCTGCACCGACATGTCCCGATCACGGCACATATTGGTACGGCACAAACAGTCAATGGAGAGTAGTTCTTTTAACAATTTACGGCTGCTTCAAAAAATGCGTTGAAACCAGTCTGTAATTTAGCATTGATGGTCCGAATGTGATTTGTAGAGCTTTGTAGCCCTAAATCGCTGTTAATGCGACGTTTTCATTATCAGAACTGTCGAAGTATTTATCAAGATTGTGAAGAGTTTCACTTTAGCGGCGACACGGCGTCGTCAATTGTCTTCTATCATATTGATGTCCATGTTCGAACACTTCACAATATTTTGAGTCGGAATGAGTTGGCAAGTTCGTTTACGCAGTTTAGATCTGAAACGGAAAAGAACCAATTTTTAATGAGTTGGAAGCGTGCCAAGAACTGAAACCAGCGGGCTATAATCCAAAAGTGGTGGTGAGAATCTGATTATGTGTTTCAAATTCAACGCTCGTATTGCGTTGAAATTCTAAATAAACAAGCTGAAACCCGCTGCTTACTCGTACCTACACTAACACTTTCATAAATATTAATGAGCTTGAGGAATTTTACATATATACAGTAGGCTGTATGTAAATTAATCAGGCAATTAAATAGGTTCAGCCATTTAGGAATGGCTGAACCTATTTATGTAATTGCCTGAGTAATTTAAATCCACAGTAATGTGTTCGAAGTTCATATAACGACAGGTGTAAAGCCATAGCGTTTTACTTCAATTATATAATAAGTTACCATCACAATTGACCTTGCCTACAACATCAAACGTGGTCCCAATCCCATGTGTGTGTCTGACATAATTACAATTCTGGGAACAATTAGCTAATTGTCTGTTCACACGGTGAGTCCATGACCGTTGAAAGTCGAATGGTAACCGATACACCGTCGATCACGCCAAAGCATAAATAAATGTATACGTATTTCATGATCACACTGTCACTTTCAGAGTAATTGACTTTCAAACTTTGTTTACTCGCAGGCGTGGTGAATACGTTATTTACTCTGTGCTGCGATACCCGTTAACTTTTCGGTCGATGGTAAAGGAGATCACCCATTTTGTTCGGCGACTTGGGATAAAAAATAATAAGTCGGCGGCCAGGAATGAATTACATTTTATTTGAATGGTCGCAGTAGAAGAGACATTTATTTGTATAGCGACAACGCTGTAATTAATTTGAGAACAAAGATATACAACATCTATCTTTCGATCCGCCTCCAAATATACATATTATGTATTTAATCTGTCAAGCGCCGCTAATGAGACACAATTGATTTTCTATTGTTTCGTCGCCGATCGGCGAACCGCGCCGCTTGACCGGTTAATATATCTCTCAATCCAAATTGTTCTCGACTTTGATGCTTAAGTAAAAAATAATGAGTTATATGTTTACTTTAAAAATATGTAATTAATATTGACGGCCGCCAAAAAAACAAAATAACCCAAAATGGGTGATGTCCTTTCGTGGCAATTTACGCCTGAAAGTAAAGTTCGTTTGATATGATCGACATTGTATTAATATTAAGTGTAACCTTGTGGAAGTAGTAGTGTTTACTTATTTTAAAGGTTATACGTAGCTTATGTGGTACTGGTATTACTTTGACTTGAAATCCATAACACGTAACATGTATTCGACATTCATCTTTTTTTTTGTTTTCAGAATAAATATATTCCCAACCTTTTTTGTCGCGCTAATCTTTTACTTCGCTATCTATTTTGACTTATAAAAATGTGTATACCTAAACCAAGATCGTCCTATATAATCACGTCCTATTGTAAACGTACGACGTGTACTAAGAAGTACATCACAACTCAAACCAAATCCAATTTCAATCACGAAAACCGTCTATCTCTACCTATGCCTATATATACCTGTGCACCGCAAATCCCTAAACGAAATTAATTATTACGATTCTAGTTAGATCTACGTTATTTCAGTTCAGATTCTAGGAGTTCTCTTATTGATTATTCAGCCGGCCAATCCTATTACTGGGTTCACTCGTCCACGTGGTAGATATCGCTCAAATTGTATACAATAGGTACGCCTACGGAGCAGCGGTTGAGATTGGGTAGTAGGATGTGAATTTTAATGGAGTGATTTGGAGGTATTGTTGCGTTTTGCTTTTGTAAGCAGAGGTATTGAACTACAAAGTTGTTATGTCAGGCTAAGCTAAGTGGAATAAAGTTTGTATGAGCATCAGTGGCGTAACTGTACCGTTATTTATTTGGGGCCCGTGGCAAATTCAACGTTAGCTCAACCAACGTTATAGTTTTTTTTTTTAATAACACTTCTCCTGCGACGCTTCCCGCGTAGATGTCATATTTTCCTGTACAAAATTTAACACCTGACTGCTTCGTTGGTCTAGTGGCAAAAAGGGTGATAACACAACATCATAGAAGATCGCACCTTGCCGTCAGCGGAAATGGCTACTTTAAAGACATTTTTGGCTACTTTAATTTTAGGTTAGTACAAAATGTTCGAAGCCTGAATGATGTCCTTTGTTGCACATTTTCAAAAAAAGTTTGCATTTATAAACTTATGTTAGAATCCTCCTGTGCTCATGACCCTCTCGGGCCCGGGGCCCTCTAACGGCTGGGGGCCCGTGGCATTTTGCCCCAATCTGCCGCGCTAGCGATATCAGCAGTAAGTGCATTTTTTTACAAAATGAGTTAAATATCGATTCATAAATATAATCATTGCGCTCATTCAGGATCAACAATTAACTCATTTTGTAAAAAAATGCACTTACTGCTGTTATCGCTAGCGCGGCAGCAATGCCACGCTATAGTTACGCCACTGATGAGCATTTCAATGGAGCATCAGATTCTAGGGTAATTGGCTAGTTTTTGATCCATAGTACAGAAGGTGGACCCATGGTATTTCAAAGAGCGTAAATGCAGTAAACTGCAAATATAAGTTGGTTATTAATAAAGAAATTAACTAATTATTGCACAAGGTTTCAAAGAATTTTTGTTAAGAAATATGAATCATGTGGTACTTTCCAAATATACATATAAATGCTTACCTAGGTATATAATAATGCTAATTGCGTCTAAACCAAATTAATATCCAACTAAAAAAAAATTTGGTCAAAAAAATTATTTTACTCGTATTTATAACTGAGCTATTATTTATAATGAAATGAAAGTTACTAATCCCAATGGAATTGTCTATACCTACACAAAAGGCTTCGATAATTTGTCAGCATGTCAATGTTATACAATGTTTATTTACGTTGGAAACAGGGTTCGACTGTCTAACCGGCCACCCCGCGGGGAATCTAGCGTGACGTCATCGCATATCTAAAAAAGAAACATCGCATATCTAAAGAATGCTCTGGGAATGACTCGTTTATGGTAATGACATTCTTTTGGGGTTAACGGTAAAGTACCTGGTTTTATATAGGTGACAATATAATAATAATAAGCCCATAATGGAGCCCTAACCACCGGTAGCTTGGACCCTGCTCCCGACACCGGCGGACTACTATTTATATTTTTTTACATAAGCTGGTGCGGTTTTTGGCACGCAAAGTAGTTGCTCTTGCGTTACCTAGGTGTATCTGTGGCAAGGATCGTAGCGGGTGGAGTTCTGTAGTTACCCCACGGGAGAAAGGCTTCGCAGAAATATTCAATTCAATCTCGTTTTTAAGGAAACTCGAGTAAATGTAGATGAATGACATGGTTGCTATGGCCATGGGATGTTGCTCATAACAGCAAAGTTAAATAAAGCATTTTCTAATAAACCTGTAGCGGTATCTATAACGCCACATGCGAACAACGCGTCATACCGACGTCACGCAAAATCCTGCATCTCGCAAGCAGAGTTTACGCGCAACTAGCATAGATACAACGGCCCGAAATTAATCATCGGGCAGTTGCCGCCACACACAACACCCGTCTGGTCGGAGGATCCTCCCTTATCCATAGAGTATGAGTGAACTTTACACCCTGTTCCTTCATACCTCTATAAACCGCCAGAAGGCTAACTAGAAATATGCTAGCATAGATTCAACAACGGCCCGACATGAATCATTGGGCAGTTGCCCGCTAGACACAACACCCGTCTGAACGGAGAATCCTGCCTTTTCTATAGAGTATGAGCGAAATTTACACCCTGTTCCTCATACCTCTATAAACCGCCAGAAGGCTACCTAACTAGAAATATATTATGAAAAAAAAAAACAGTCAGCCATTTAGCCTGTTTACTGGTCATAACATAATACAATATACAAATATACATGGTGTATTCAGCCTAACTTTATTGTTTTCGTTTCGAAAATCAGTCTAGTCACATACGAACTCGTATCCATTTCTAGGCAGTGTAGGTATATGCCACATAAATATAAAAATCAATGTACTGGAAGACTACAATTTAGTACACTAATACTATACTAAATAACGTCTGTCGAATTGGTACAGAAAAATCATATAGGTATTGGAATTCAATACGAGCATTACCTACTGAATACGAATAAGAATAGTCCAATTTACTTCCATTTATCCTTTTAGTCACGCAAAGTATTGTCGAAACGAAAACCATTTCAGCTCAGATAAATGTAACATTTACAAAAATGTTACATAACTTTCGTAGCTCGTAGAGGGTGAGCTACGCCGTAGCTCGTAGAGGGTGGGCTGCGCCGTAGCCCGCGGGTAAGTACCACGGCGTAGCGGTTACGGACCACGAGGCGAAAATATGTGAGAGCCTCACATTTTGTGGGCGATGTTTTTATTATACGAGTAGCTTTATAAAAAAATGTATCTAGTTACTTACTTGTACATTCCGTTTCTGATAAGTCATTACTTCAATAGAGATATTGCTTGCATAAAAATGTCAGGCGTTAACTTATTAAAAACTAGCAGCGCCCCGCGGTTTCACCCGCGTAAGTGTAGATCCCGTAGGAATATCGGAATAAAAAGTATCCTATGTGTTAATCCCGGTTATAATCTATATGTGTGCCTAATTTCATCCAAATCCGTTCAGTAGTTTTTGCGTGATTGAGTAGCAAACATCCAAACATCTTCATAAACTTTCACATTTATAATATTAAGTAGGATTTGTGAAGAGTGAGAGGAGGTAAACTTTGCTTTAAAAAGCATATTATAGTCTTATCGTATTGCATAAAATATGAGACCCATTTATTTTCTTATGTAGCACCTTTAGCTAGCCAACTTTGTGTTCTAATTAATAGGTACATTCACAGAACAGTTAAAAAAGGTGGTACATCTCTGATTCTTTCATAATTAAAATAATATTCAATTGGAACTCTAATATACGAGTAAAGTATACGCTCAATATAGCAGTAGCAAAGCGTACTGATTAAAATATCGCATTCTAAAATAACAATCAATAAATTATTTTAAGATGGTTGGATGGTCTCCATCTTAAAATAAACAAGAAAAAGTTCGTAGCGAGGGATGAGAGCTACGGCGTAGTAGCTACGGCGTAGTACGCTACGTCGTAGTTAACCTTTCCCGCAACGTAGCGGTTGCGTATTATGGACCTCGAGTCGATTTTCTGAGAGCGGCTAGCGGGGTGTATTTTATAGGGCCTGAATTTGACCAGAGATAATTCATTGAAGGATAACAAACGCGATGGGGGTTCGTTCAAAGGTGGATGATGAATTGATGAGACAATTTATGTCAGTATGTCTGGAGTTTTGTGAGATGAATGTATTAATCTAAGAGTATGCTTACATGGTTTGGTCATGTTGAGAGGATGAATAAAATAGACGAACAAAAGGGTTACACAAGGCAGATGTAAGTGGAAACGCCGTGGGGCGTCCTAGATGGATATAAACTTACGCCTTTTTAATTTTTTCTAACGATTGTCGTTACTGTAATTGGCCGAAAGCCGTTTTTACTAAAGTAAAATAAATAAATCTATAATATAAAAATGAATCGCTGAATGTGTTGCTAAGCGCAAATCTCGAGAGCAGCTGAACAGATGTCGCTAATTCTTTTTTTATAATATTCCTTGAAGTACGAGGTTCTTACGGAGAGAAAAATTTAAAAAATTGTCTGAAAAAAAAATATGGGCTACTTTTTATGCCGATATTCCCACGGGATCGAAACTTACGCTGGTGAAACCGCGAAACGCAGCTAGTAATCAATAAAATAAAAAATATGTTTAATGAAGCCGAGAGTCGACAGAGACGAGAGAATCGAGAGTGGCTTGTAAACAGTGATTTTTCTCACCAAAAATAAAAGTTGTTTCTCAGAAATTACTTTTGTAAAATTTTTCTTAGTTTGATGAACAGAAAAAAAAAAACCCGATTAGGACCTACATTTTTGATATGGATTGTCGCTGAGATAAGATTGGGAACTATATTTTCTATCACCAAAATTTATATTTGTCATCAAGTTGTATCACCTAATAAATAGATCTATCGCCACGAAATATTTGTATCACCTAATAAATAGATCTATCGCCACGAAATATTTTCGTTCTCAGATAGCGGGGCTCCGTCGACATAGGATGCAAGAACGAGCGAAGGGCACCCCGAGGTTCGGTTTGGTTAGGTTACTTTAAACCCTTTACACAGAAATAGGGGCCCCGCGAAGCGGGGCTCCGTCGACATAGGATGCAAGAGCGAGCGAAGGGCACCCCGAGGTTCGGTTTGGTTAGGTCACTTGCATTGTTTGGTGACTACATTTTGGTGACAGATCTACTATTTGGAGGACAAACCCTATTATTTAAGAAACACAAAACTAATTAAATTGGTGATAGCTTAAATGATACCCCTTTTTTATTTATTTAAAGGGCTTTGTCGCTTAGCGACGACATCGCCCAGATATTGCTACTTGAATTTAAACATTTTTTGATTTATTTTTATTACAGGAGTTGGCGTTAAAGTATTGCAGTTGTAATGCAATGTTAACAGTTTCAACAAAAATTATTGAATCGCGCAGTAATTAAAGTAATGACCATCTTTGAATGATTCACTTTATTATTTCCACTATTCGGTTATTAAGTTCTTTCATCTGAATTGATAGGCATAAAGTGGTTCGTGTCATCCATACTAATATTATAAATTCGAAAGTAACTCTGTCTGTCTGTCACCTTTTCACGCCTAAACCACTGAACAGTTTTCGTTAAAATTTGGCAGAGAGATAGATCGCATCCCGGGGAAGGACAAAGGATAGTTTTTATCCCGATATTCCCACGGAATCAAAACTTATGCAGGTGAAACCTCGGGGCGCAGTTAGTATTACCATGAAACAAAATTAATAAATGGATAACAAACTGAATGGACATTATTGATAGATGTGGACGCCTATCTATATCCATTACAGTCTGTTATTTTTACTGGACATACACAAAACACGTTGACCCAATTTCCTTTGTTTGTTTGCGACTGCGAGATATTTTGCGACGCCAATAACTATATCGATTGATCCTAAAATACGACGGACTGCATGCTACGAGCATGTAGTGCCTACACGAACAGCATAATAAAATCAAGTCATTTTGTAACATAATGACGTGCAAAGTTGTTATGATGTTCATAAAACATGATCCTTTTATACGCTGTTTGATTACGCGTAAGAAAACACGTCTGTAGCGAATATAAAATAATATTATACATTTATTTTATGATTTGTAACACGCTAATTTGACACCCACCAATAACTTTCATTACACGCATACTAGACTTTTGCCAAGGCGGCTCGTGGCTAAGTAATAACAGCCGCGCGGGTCGATCGATCTGGTAAAGCTACGCTTGCCGCGGTCGGTCCGTGGATGGGTGACCATCCATTATATATCAAGACCCCTCCGGTTGGTCCCACCTGTTAATCGTGGATCTTTGACAGTCGTTACGGGTAGTTAGAAGCCCAGTCTTACCAAGTGGTATCGTGTTACCCAGTAACTGGGCTGCGGAGGTCAGATAGGCAATCGCTGCATTTAAAATACTGGTATTCGGCTGCATCTGGTTAGACTGGAAGCCGACCCCAACATAGTTGGGAAAAGGCAAGGCACATTGAACAGGCTGATATAACAACCATAAAATAACCTTATGACACGTATACTTTTGTTAATTTTAGCTTTCGAACAAAACATGTATGAAGTAAGTAGGTAGTTAAGGCCAGAAAGACTAAGAAACTCTAAGCTCGGGGAGCTAGAACTAAAATGACGTACAAATACAAATATTTCTTATTTGTTGAACATAGGTAGGTTGGTTAGGTACAGATGTTGTAATTATTAAGGAACGCTATGTCTAGCCGTCATCGGCGTACAAAAATATTATCTTGGTACAAACATGCTGATTATAATAAATTATCAAACAATTCAAACGTACCTAGTTCTTACCAAGTCTAACCTTGAACCTTCAGGCAACTTACTCGACTGTCTCAATAATAACAAGTCCCTAACATTACAGTTTGTAACTGTATCAAAAGAGGCCAAACGTGGAAGTAACCGAGACTATTATTCCCCAAACTGTTATACAGAATGAGCACGTGCTCAAATTATCTAGTACACATTGTTATTATATATACATACCTCAAAAACAGGCAATAAACTTGTAACCACTAACTGTGAACTCATACTTGAAGCATTTACTTCAATTGAACCATAAGGCATTTTTGAATTGTCAAAAGAGTTGGTCTTTCAGGAAGATGGAAGTAGTTGCCCATTCCAAAGCAATGGTTAGGTTAGTATCTATGGAGAAGATCGGTCTAGAAACTCTATGGACTCTTTTATTTATTTATTTAACCATTTATATACACACACATAAACATTAAACAGATAAGAAAAAAGGGACAGATGAATACATGTACCTGGGATAAGAGAGTAGATAAAAAGAGATTTAGACAACGTGTGTAACCCCCTTAATAATAAACGTATTATAGCAGATGAACAGCTACACACCGATTTCTGTCTTTCAGTAGTCAATAATTTTGCTTTCGAAAGAAGAAGACAAGGCGTTGTGTAATTATACAGATAATACTACGTTTATTAGTAAGGGAGTTAGAGAAGAAGAGCAAAATACATAAAATCAAAAACAATTCATTAATTTAAAATATATATAACGGAGAAGGTATGCGTCTCTCGTTATCATCAGCCATATTTTAATTACTGTGGGCGTACTATGCTATGGGTAGTGTTAGGTAATGTGCAATACAAAAAAAACCGTTTGAAGTTCAAATTAGATTATAATTTACCAATAAGTTAGTCACACTAGCGAATCACACACAATAGGTACACGACACGACGATACGGACTGCGAGACAGTTTCTAAGCACATGTTGTCCGTACGATGTCCGCTAGTCAAGAGAGCTCCACATCACTCTGTAGCGCTCTCGTCGCCTCCAACGAACTCGGGCTAGGTTCTGTCGAGCGCCGCCCGGCGCTGGCGCGGGCGTCCCGGATAGTCAAACGAATGACTCCGACATATATATTGTTACAAAATTTTAATTACATCATTAACCCTTTGTACTTCCGGAACGTAAATCCAAGCGAGACACAATGGCTTTTTAATTGTTTCTATAATTACGACATTCAACTGGTTAAATAAATAGTACTAGAATACATCTCCCAATTCAAATTGTAAAGGCCTTTTCAACGTAAAATGAATTGTGATTGCAAACTCCATAGTATTTCAATGGCAAAGTACCGCTACAATCTATTAAATAGCCTTACTGAATAATTGCTCATTGCGTTCAATTTATAAAAGGCAACTAAATGAACCGATCTATTTATAAACTAACAATAATTTTGCACTACTGCAAGCACTAAACAGAATTGCTGGAATAATTTATTTAATTGCAGCCTGGATGCGGAATGCGGAAAACAGAACGTTTGTGGAGTAATTAAGGTCAGAACGTATATCCTGAAATGACGGGCAATAAACTAATTCCTGGGGTCTACATAAGAATAAGTTATGTTAGTAAGTATTATGAGCATTAATGAGCTTTCACTAAGAAGTTTACGATTATAGTTAGCTCTGCTACGGATCCTGCTAGCTTTATTTGACCGCGTGAGCTGTTGTCTTTGAAAACTAAGGAAAAAGGATAGGTCCTAGAAAGGTAGTATAGAGATTATGATCTGCATGGTTTGCTGGCATGCAACCTTTTCTAGTAAGTAAGAATAATGGCATAAAACTATGAGATATAAACGCCAATACTAATTTAGAAGGCAGAAAAAGAAATTAGGGGTCAGTTTTCGGAGCAATTATTTATTTTATCTGAAAGATATTATTTGATTGAAGTACAGACGCCAGCACATCAATTTGCCCGAAACTGTCAAATTTTCCCAATCAACTTTGAACCTTATGCTTTACCGATAAATCTAAAAAATCTATTAAAGAAATTTGACAGATTGTAGTAGCTTGATGTGCTGGCGTCTGTACCTCTCTTACAGTGCCTAAGTCTAAATTAATTCCTGAAAAGAAGACTGAAGCTTTTGTTTAGTAAATATTTCCAATAGATCAAAAATCTGCTTTGTCAACTATGAAAATAACACATATTTTTCGTTGAGAAGCCTAACCAAGATTTACCCAATAGTGGTCGGCAAATCCCAAGACTAGGGTCTAAGCAAACATAAATACAATCCAGCTAAACATATGGCCTAGTTTGACCGCAGCAGAACCACAACATCCACAAAACACGGTAAATGAAGTGTCGGTAAATAAATAAATGTCGGAATGTTCTGTGTTTGGCTACGCTGAAAGGAAATGCTGCCAGCCGGGCACACTGCCAAGTAAACGTAGACGCGTAGCCTTGAGAAAGAGTTTGTCGTACTACACTCAAAGCTAGGAACTGCGAGTTCCAACATCGGGAATAAAATCTGGACTTACTTGCCAAAAAGCTAATCAAATTGCACAGCTTTTATGAGGGATGTTTCATTCAATGTCATCAGCGTAACTTCTTACAATTTAGATAAGAAAGAGCAGATATTAATATTAATTGTTTAATGCAATATAAATCTGCCTAGTCTTTTCTCAACTATGTTGGGATCGGCTTCCAGTCTAACCGGATGCAGCTGAATACCAGTATTTTACATGGATCGACTGCCTATTTGTCCTCCACAACCCAGACTTCTTAGGCGTGTCGATAACAATCTAAATGGACTCGGCCCAGAATTCAGCTACTTGTTTGGCGTCATCACCGACGTCCATAATTTCCTGTAACGTGCAGCTGACAGGACACGACCAACCTAGTTGCTGGGTAACATGGTCCCCCTTGATAAAACTGGTTGTCAGATTTTTGGGCTTATAACTACCCTTGTCGACTGTCAAAGATCTACAAGCGACAGTCGGAACCAACGGCTTAAAGTGCTTTCTGAGGCACGGAGGTCTCGATGTGTAATGGATGGTCACCCATCCACGAGCCGTCCGCGGCATGCGTAGCTTAACCTTCGATCGACTTATGCGGCTGTTATCATTTAGCCATTAGTTAATGCATGGACTCCAAAATTATTCAACTGGTATATCGATAATACTCCAATAAGACAACCGGTTGGCGGAATTTCGAAGTTCAGTTTCTACAACACCATCATCATCTGCCTAGCCTTTTCCCAACTATGTTGGGGTCAGCTTCCAGTCTAACCGGATGCAGCTGAATACCAGTATTTTACATAGAGCGACTGCCTATTGACCTCCACAACCCAGTTACTGGGTAATACGATACCGCTTGGTAAGACAGGTGGTTGGTGACTGGTTCAGTTTCTACAACATATAACTGAATTTTTTTCTGCGTATTTCTATGATTTTCAAAGGGATAAAAAAAAGTTTATTGCTACCTGTCGGTCTACGCGTGGGTCTATGTCAATGCCTTCTGACATTTCTATGCCTTAACAAAGAAAAATACTTTAATAAAACAATGCCTTAGTCTGCCTTAGGCCTTCACGGTTCATGTTTGGTTCAATAAAAGTCTATTAAGATAATGAGATTCTTATTACGAACATATTTTATCAAGGTTTTCAAGTTTCGGCTTTGTTTGTCATAACGCCCACAAAGCGGCGTACGGAGCTGGAGTAGGTAATCCAAGATAATACAAAATGACAACAAAAGTGAACGAAACTTGCAGGTACAACTTAAAAATAAGTAGGTATTCCTATTTTTTTTAAGTGGTAAAGTCTTTGTAACCGAAAGAGGGTAATTTATCAGTACTTACCTTCTTTCTTGTTTTTAACCGACTTCAAAAAAAGGAGGAGGTTATCAATTCGACTGTATTTTTTTTTTTTTTTTTTTTTTTTTTTTTTATGTTTGTTACCTCATAACTTGCGACTGGGTGAACCGATTTTCATGATTCTTTTTTTATTTGAAAGCTGGTGCTTCCCGTGTGGTCCCATTGTCACCAAGTTAGGATCTGATGATGGGATCTTAGAGAAATCGAGGGCAACCCTCAAATTTTATAGGCTCACTTATTGTTTTTTGCATATTTTATGAAGTATCTTGTGTATTTGCGTATGGTTGTCACCATCTCAGGTAGCTGGGCTGATGATGGAAGGTACAACTCCTTAACAGTAAGAAGTTACTCGAACAGGCAAGGACTGTTTTAGTAAATTGTTTTGATGTTTGATAGGGCATTTGCCACATTTGGTCTCATGATCATCAAGTCATGACCTGATGCTGCAGTCAGGATAGTCTGCAGAGTACCTAACTCCTCGACAACTAACAGCAGATATATCGTGTTTAGGCTCATTGAAAAGGGCTCGATGTATGGATAAACGTACTGTTAATGAGGAACACCGAAGTACATAAAGACCTGATGCTGAAGCCAGGAGCATCAGAAAAAGTACCAACCTTGAAATTACAGCATCGTAGTCGTGTTTGGGCTCATTTTAAACAGGACTACATTTTAAGTTCAATGCAATGTTGACATAAGTCTAGCCTGATGCTGCAGCCAGGATTATCAGCATCTAGTCTAAAAACATCAGGTCAGGATTTGATGATGGGATCCTGGAGAAATCGAAGGAACTCTTCAAATATTATAGGCACACCTATAGCGATTTGGGTATTTTTTATAGTAACTCGTGCATTTGCTCTCGGAAAGCACTATTTAGTGATGTGGAACTGATGATGAAGACCACAGATGGCGACCGGAACTACTCAATAATATCTAAGTATTTCACGGGTTGCGATTCGATTACTTTAATATGGTTGCTAAGTAATTTATGCTCGTCACAATGTGAATGGTGATATGGAGCTGATGGTGGACCTGGAGAACTCCTCAACACTTAACTTCCCTGCATCGGGAAAAGCAATATATTGTTTGTAAAAGGAGATGATCACTAGGCTATTGTAACTTAGATAAATTATAAGCAGACAAACTAAAAAGCGTGAAATAAAAACTTTTTAAGAAAAAAAAAAACCGACTTCCAAAAAAACACTACAAAGTGAAAAATAACTTTAATTTCGGAAGTCGGTGGCAAAAAACTAAAATACAGATCCAAAGTCACCGACTTCCGAAATTAAAGTTATTTTTCACTTTGTAGTGTTTTTTTGGAAGTCGGTTTTTTTTTTTCTTAAAAAGTTTTTTTAAACTTAAATAATAAATGTAATGTCTTATATTTATTAACAGATTGTTTTTTTTTTTTTTTTCAAAAAGTATGTTAGTTTGGTCTCATAAATGTAAGGCTCAAGCATCCATACTAATATTATAAATGCGACAGTGTGTCTGTCTGTCTGTTACCTCTTCACGCTTAAACCGCTGAACCAATTTATATATAGTGATATTTTGAGTCCTGGAAAGGACATAGGATAGTTTTTGACCCGATATTCCCACGGGAAACTTATGCGGGTGAAACCGCAGGGCGCTGCTAGTTACTTATAATCCATTCAAATGGCTTTTAACTTTTAAGTAATGCTTATTTTTTGAGTGAGTTTCTGTAATACACGCCTAGAGGTGACACTCACGCCATAATTCCTCAAACTCATAATATTGTTTAAATTGTCAAACATCAAAAATGCTAGCTAAAAAAATCAAACCAAGAAATTCCATAAAACTTACTTAATTTCGAAGCATTTCATAGCCGCGTTATTGATCGCTAACCAACAAAGTGTATTCCATTAACTTTTAGCTAAAACGATTTCGTTGTCAGATAAAATGAGTTATGGCTGGAGCGATCGACAGTAAAATTACTTGTCATGTACAGTCAACAAAAGAGATAAGTATGCAGGATTGTCGGATATAGTTGAAGTTTAGTAAGAAACCGATGGACGTTCTCGCATAAAATTTAATTTTATTAATAGAAAACAAACACAGCTCATTTATGAAATTAAATTTCAGTCGACAAAATCCCTCGGTTTCTTACAAAACTTCAACAATATCCGACGATCCTGCATACTTATCTCTTTTGTTGACTGTATGTACATACGTAACTACGATCCTTAACGCTATAAACATTAGTGGAAACAATTGGCGTCTTTATGTCGTAGGCGTTAAGGATGATTTTCGTTGCGCTAGCGTTACCACTGACACTTATGTACGGTGGACTGTTCGTACTAAACTACGTTTTATAGATACCTGTTTTTGGTTTTTGCTACAAATATTATATGAAAACACATATTATATACCTACAGACAGACTTTTTTTACCGTCTTGACAAAAACGGTACATTCAATCCTTTGATTGCAAAGGATTGAACTGACATTAGTGTATTTTCATTAAGTGCTTACTTTTCTTGTAAGTATAGTTAGCGCCATGAAAGATGAGACTTGACCCCCCATCCCGCGCTCTTTTCGCCGCCCCTGTGACGCCCGGTTCCCTCCCGCGCTCAGACCTCATACCGCTAAAGAGACCTAAAATCGTGTACTGCGCATGTCATTGCCACGAGGTGTATCAAGTCTCATCTTTCGTGGCACGCATTATATCTAATGCGTTTTTCTTATAAAAATATTTTTTTACCATCGTCCTTATTACAAGAATATCTAGAACAAAAAATTTAGTAAATATGATAGCTATATAAATAATTACATATTTTATTATTGTTTATAGTATTATTATGATTATTACCTATTATGTTGCCGTGCCCTAACCGGGTTTCATGTTGGAACTTATTTATATTGTAACAACTGTACCTACAGATGAATGCAATAAAGAATTTGAATATTTTGGTGGTCTGAATGATTTCTAAAAGTTTGTCCATCTATTTTAATGGGACCTTATATTTATGCGCGCTTTTGAGTTGAGTCGCTTTGGTTGCTCGCGAGTGTATATACCAGTAGGTATACCTACTTTAGCATACACGTAAATAATGACCAAATTGTTATAGGTACCTACCTAATGTGGTGAAAACAGTTACACTGACGAAGACACATGATCACAAGATTGTGTAACCATTTCAGTGAATTCAGCAGGCAAATACGGTTTCCCTATAGTAAAACCTGGCTACAAAGCCTAAAAAAATATTTTATTGGCACATTCTTGGCGTTTATCAGTGAAATGTTTTTTGTCATATAAAACGTTTTTATCTATAAGTAGGTATACTCTACCTATACATACAAATCAATAAAATTGAAGTGTCTGTTTGTTATGTCAAATAACAGCTTTTAACTAAAGGCATATGAAAGTATATACGGTACTTATATAACAATAAATAATTTTTTTTGTCTGTCTGTCTGTTTGTTCCGCCTGATGTCCAAAATGGCTGGACCGATTTTGACGGGACTTTCACTGGCAGATAGTTGATGTTATAAGGTGTAACTTAGGCTACTTTTATTTTATAAATAGAATAAATAGTTTCGCACAAAAAAATTGAAACCCATGAAATCCACATTGACGCGGGCGAAGCTGCAAGTTTGAAATAAAACTGTAGATATTACTTTGTGTGTTTAACAAAACCCGAGTTTATTACGAGATCATTCCACTCCGCAATAAAATGGTCTATTACCTACATGGAAACTATATATAAAATTCCATCATTTACTGTTGGACGTGACTCACATATGTATGTACTTTATGTGGCACTCAAAGCAATTTGTTCTCTATTGCAACCCGCATGGCTCTATGATCTACAAGGATGCACGGAGAATAATAAAGCTAGATTACCTTCTTTGTAGTTGGAGCTATGAATGTAAATAGAAAACTAGCTGAGGTATTAAAGTATAATAATTATGTATGTCGGGCGTAGCTTAAGGGGGCTTGTAGCTAAGCAACAACAGCCGCACGGGTCGTTCGATCAGGTTAAGCTACGCTTGCCGCGGTTGGTTCGTGGATGGGTGACCATCATTACATACCAAAATCCCTCCGTGCCTCGAAAAGCACGTTAGGCCGTTGGTCGTGGATTTTTGGCAGTCGTTACAGGTCGTCAGAAGCTCGAAAATCTGACAACAAGTCTCACCAAGGGGTTTCGTATTACCCGGTAACTGGGTTGTGGAGGTTAGATAGGCAGTCGCTCCATGTAAAATACTGGTACTCAGGTGCATCCGGTTAGACTGGAAGTCGACCCCAACCTTAGTTGGAAAAAGGCTAGGCAGATGATGATGTATGTCGGGCGTAGGTTATTCTAGGAATTTAAAAAGGCTAGGATCAAACCCTGGACAAAAGTTTCGACAACACTGCCTGTAAAACTCATAACGGCCGCAGGGCCTGCTGTCCTGAAAACGAGGGCAGCGAAAGAGTTTGACTTTACGGTGTCAAAAACGCTTTCTAGGATAACACACCGCTAACTTTCATAACGTTTCATTAACTTCTACTAGAAATCCGTAGCTTTAGGTAAAAACTATCTAATGTAGGTATTTACTTATTTATTTTATTATTTATGTGTGAGAGCAGTGGTGGCCCAGTGAGAGCATGAGCAGTGGTGGCCCAGTGGTAACGACCGCGACTTACGAGATATAGGTCGTAGGTTCGAACCCTGACAGGCGCTTTACTTTGTGTAAATTATTTCATCACCACTGCTCTCAAAACGGTGAAGGAAAACATCGTGAGGAAACCGGCATGTCCTAGAACCAAAAATTCCAAGACATGTGACATCTACCAACCTGCACTGGGCCCGTGTGGTGGATTACGACCCACTCCCTCTCACAGAGAGGAGGCCTGTGTCCCAGCAGTGGGAACATTATAGGCTGATTATGTTATTATTTATGTACCTACACACAGTAAAATACATAGGGATATGACATAATATTATAATTCGAGAACAAAAGTACAGACAGCACATCAAGCTACTGCGAGCTGTCAAATTTCTTTAATAGATTTTCAACTTTATCGCGAAATCATAAGGTTCAAAGTTGATTGGGAAAATTTGACAGTTTCGGGTAGCTTGATGTGCTGGCGTCTGTACCTACTGCTTATTTCTTAAGAAATTGCTTCCAGTAGACCTGGAAAAGGAGAAGTAAAAAAGAAATGTAGACAATAGTGTGTGAGAACAAGAAGAGAAAAATATGGATGTGTGAAGTCTAAAACTAAAATCTTAAATATACCTACACATAGTATAATGCAAAAAAAAATTACATATAACAGGTATATACTATAGAAAATCGTTGTCGTTTACAATGGACTCCCTTTCCGTTTTCCACTCAAATCGATCCTGAGCCAATATGGACCAATCCCTCATACAGGCGACAAGTTCGTACCGCCATCTACGCGTTGTTCATCCGCGGGGACCCCTGCTATGGTGGTCTAAGCCCACAATGTATTCGACATGCGGCAAACGTGTCCGGCCTAGCCCCATTTGAGCTTGGCTGCTTTTTGGGTGACGTTTGTGTAAATTTACAATGTAAGTATTGCAGTGTATGTGTTTTAAGATAAAATTTCAAAGAGCTGTGGACTTTGTGAATAATAAATAAATAATAAGACAACGAAAGAACAAAAAGTTTTTTTACGTAACAATAATAATTTAACAGCGGGTCGAAGGACCAATAAACAATGGGAATAACAAAGAGCACATCGAAAGACTAAATAACAGATTGCGTAATTAAAAAGTTCGGTTTTCATTACGCTTGGTCATTAAAAAGTTCGATTTTCATTACGCTTTAGTTTCCTAAGAAAATAGTGAACGGACACAAGAACGGCTGTCCCATAGATATGTGAATTTATTACATTTCTATGGGCTGTCCACACAGCGGTTTTCACCCATCACCATCTGCCCAGCCATTTCCCAACTACGTTGGGGTCGGCTCCAGTCTATCCGGATGTAGCTGAATACCAGTATTTTACATGGAGCGACTGTCTATCTGACCTCCACAACCCAGTTACTGTCGGTATGTAAAATTGTTCACCCATCCAAGGACCGACCGTGATTAGCGTAGCTTGACCTGGTCGATCGACCCCTGCGACTGTTCTTACTTAGCTATGAGCCCCTATTTGACACCTTTTTGACATCTTAATGTCAAATACTGGTGAAAATTACAGATTTTCATGAAGGCCATAATATGACGGAATCGCTTTTCTGGGACACCCAAGCTTTAGATAGTAAAAGCTACTAAGCTATCTACTTATCACTTTGAGGGACACTAAACGCCCATATTCGTAAAAACAATAAATCTTCTATTGTGTCCCGTTCAGTAACCTTCAACCGATTAACCCCTCGTATGGCCGGAACGTGGATCCACGCGAAACACAATGGCTTTTTAATTGTTTCTGTAATTACGGCTTTCAACCCGTTAATCACCTCAAATAGTTACTTTGATTCAACGCAGAGTAAGTCGTTTATCACATAATTATATATAAAGTCTGTCAACAACTCAACACGAATAGCTTGCGGCAGCTTATTAGCATTAGAACCGCATTGATGAAGCCAATTGGATGTTGTACGGTAGGGGATTATGTTAAGGTGAATGTGACATGGTAGACGCGAAATTTAAATTTTCTTAAGTTTTTTGCAATTTGTAGATCAGTTTCAGGTTGTATCTTGATCCAAATATGATTCGCGACTATAATAGACATGTATTTACAGAATCATAGTCATTAGAATCATTAGTATATCTCTTTAAGTTAGATTTCTACCACAAACACTTTTCCATACGAGATTTGTTCTTAACGGTAGAAATCTAACTTAGAAAGATGTATTAATGATTCTAATTATTATAATTCTGTAAATACATACCGGTTATAGTCGCGAATCATATTTTGATCAAAATACAACTTGACACTGACCTGAAAATTGCAAAAAAACGTAAGAAAAATTGAATTTCGCGAGCTACAACTACCCATTCACCTTAACACCGGGGCTGCACAAGTCGCATAGATAATCTAATATTGTTCGTTTTTTTTAATGGCAATTTCGCAGTTCGGCCTAGGAGATTGTCGTCTGCTTAACCGGGCTTGCCTGTGGATGCCTCAAAAAATTAAGGCCTCCAGCCAGGGCTTTAAAAACTAAGCGACTACACGCTAAGTGTACCCCCTGTGGGGTATGGACCTCGGCTTAGGGCGTCGCTGGGAGAGGGCAGCAAGGGACAGGCAGGGTGGTTCGTAGATAATTACGTATCAATTTAAAGTTATAGGTACAGTCGAGTTCATTAACAGTGACAATGTTTCAAAATATTGTAAGCGTTAAAATGATCATATAGTTCTATACAAACTCAGACATCAATAAAATGTTTTCATATAAACTGTTCATAAGTATGTTACGGTAGTGCAGTCAAAAATATCTGACTACTCTACGGAACATAAATATCTAAATACTCTAGATTTCAATAAATTTGTTGCAACCTAGGATTCATAAATATCTATGCAGCTTTGAATATTCAACTAAATGGCCATTACCATTAAATTTATTTTTGCTTGCCGGAGCAGAAGTTCGAGTAATAATGCAATATTGCCGTTGAAGGATGTCATGACTGACAACTTCAAATTGATTTTGTTTCAAGATCTTTTTCATAGAAAAATAATTGCATAGATATTTGTGAACCTAACTTTGCGCTAAATAATATGAACAAGGGATTGCGCACAATTTTTAGAGGCCTTGTCTGTAGTAATATTATTGATATAATGTAGTCACATATTTATGATGTCACAGATTGTTTACAATTTATTGTACGGCAAAGCTGTTTAGAGTTTTATGAAACTTACTATTGCCTATATATTTTTGATTCATGAACATGCTCAGATATTAAAGAACTCGACTGTACATACACAGGCAGCTGCGATAAGAGATTTTGGTTTGTATACTATGAAAATACTAGATACAATGTATATGTCGCAGCCAACTGGCTTAATTAGCCATTCAGTTACCCGCCTAGCCTTTTAACTAAATGGCTCCGTTCAAATAGCGGCCTGAATGATATTACCTATAATACTTCATTGTTCTAATTCCACTAGTAGCTATAAATCACTATAAGTAGGTATATTTCATCGATTCGGTTTCGTAGCAGGTTGGTTGCACTTGGTGACGTGTCTTTTTACACCCGTTATTTGAAAGACCTTTGCCACTTTATGATCGTCAAATACAAAAAAAAAATTGACGTAAAACAACTGATTACATTTAAAATCTGAACACGAAAGCGCAAATGTCATGTAAAATCATGTAAATTGATTGCCAACTTAAATTGTCGGTATATTCAAATCACAACTATCATTCTTTGACAGTTATATGAAACGGCACTGATGGTGTCAATTTGGTTAAGAATTAATTTCCCTGACTGTACCGAGCTAACTCGTACCTATACACGGTGACTTGTAATTTGACGTATACCTTTCAGGACGTGATAGTGTGACTCATTTGCACCAATTAAGCACCCCATAAAGCCTAGAGGAAAATTCAGAATTAGAGAAAACTCAATTTTTATGTATCTATCAGGGACCGTTTTCGGTTAAGGTATAAGGTTACGCTACCGGTATTAAAAACCGGTACCGCTTTATTTTAAAGGTACACCGAAACCGGTTAAGATTTGCGGTTACGCTACCGGTATAAAATAACGATAGCGCTATTTTTTTCGGTACCGCTATACCTTTATTTAACCTTTACTCTACCGAAATAATTCCGGTACCGAAATTATTTCGCGTGCGAGTACTTACGATATATGCGACGTTGCCAGTTGTTGCAACAAATGTATTGCGATTGGCGTAAAGAGAGCGCCGCGCGTTCTATCCCCGCCGCCGCCGCCGCGCCGTGCTGCAATAGCTACAAGCCTTGATACAACGAATAACGTTGCTCGAAATAAGACAAGTTTGCTTTGCTTGCTTGCTCGCGCAGGTTGTGTCGCTGTGCCACGTTCTTATTACTATTAGCTAATTACTAAATTACCAACCACTATTACTAATATTGACTTAAATTTATTTTATTAAATAATCCTACTCGCTGGAGTCGCTTTTGGCTAGCTTAAAATAATGGGAAGAAAACGAAGGAACGCAGTTTATGCTTTCTTTTCTTTTAATAAAGAAACGAATAGTTCTACTTGCTTAGTTCTTGGCTGTTCGTCAGTTATAAAGGTGAGAATTTAACTGTTCATTCTATCTTACCTACCTAATGCCTAATGAGTGCTTAAATATGTCGAGGTTTAAAGTGATGTATGAACTTTTTTAAAACGAGGAACCGATAATACGGAGATGCGACCTCGTTCATTTAGAAACATAAATGAAGAATTAATGGCATTTTTGAATGAGCCACTACTAAAGGCTACTGAAGATATTTTAAAATACAGGGAAATTAATAAAATTAAATATCCTGCGCTCTGTAAACTAGTTTGGGTCGTTCTTGTTAGTCCAGCTAAACAAGCCAGTGTAGAAAGACTATTCTCCAGTTTGAATGTTGTGGTATCAAAGTATCGTTTCAATTTGTTGTATCAAGGTATCGTTTCAATTTGTGGTATCAAGGTATCGTTTCAATTTAAATCGCAATTTGATTGAAGATATTACTTTTATTAGGAACATCAAATTATATTAAAAAAAAAAATTACATGCTGTAACTGATGTACATGGTATAATAGTGTTCTAGTAAGATCCGATTTCCATTTTTTTTTTTCGAGTGGTTGTTAAACGACATGCTTTCCAGAAACTCTCATCTATTTTGCTATTTCTAAATTCATATTACAATTGTACGCAACGTGTACCGAATTACTACATACTTTAAAAAATAACTAGGTACCTTAAAAGTATAACAAGTATAGGCAACTGAATTATGGGTTGCTGTAGAGCATCTCCCCAGCAACTCCAAGTAAAATTTTCATGTGAGGGTGGAATGGCGGGTGTACCACAGCGAATTAAATTATAGTAATTACCGATAAAATGTACCTAAAATGTACTATTCAGTACCTAGTTCTAAAATATCTGTACCTCTTTCCGAATGAAATTATTTCAAAATTAAGGTACACCCGCCATATTGACGTCAAGATGGCGAATGTACTGTAATATTTTATTATTTAACCATTACTCATAAAATATAACTACACCAAAAAAATGTACCTAAAAAGTACCTCAAGTAGAAAAGACCACACACTTGATCAGTTGGATAGTTCCTGAGAAATGAAACAATCGTGTTTCACACGTCATTGACATTCTAAACAAATAGCGCCTTCTCTGATATCTTTCGGAAACTTATTAGTGCCATATATGATATCAGAGATGCCGCTAGTTGTTTAGAATGTCAATGACGTGTGAGACACGATTGTTTTATTTCTCAGAAACTATCCAACTGATCAAGTGTGTGGTCTTTTCTACTTGAGGTACTTTTTAGGTACATTTTTTTGGTGTAGTTATATTTTATGAGTATTTGGGGACTATATACTTATTTGGGGTTGCTGCTGGGAAGATGCTCTATAGCAACCCTCACTTCAGTTGCACGTACTTGTTACCCTGTTAAGGTACTTATTCTTTAAAGTATGTACTAATTTGGTACACGTTGCGTACAATTGTGATATGATTTTAGATACAGCAAAATAGATGATGGGGTTTCTGGGGAGCATAGATTTAATCATGATTTTTGCCCAAGTTGTTGAGTCATAAACAAAAGATAACGTTTTTAATAAATCTTTACTAATCGAATCATTTTTTTTATTAATGGTGTATCAACAAAATTATTCCACCTCCTCAAAAAACGTATTTAATGGGATTTCCGGATTAGTCGAATCAGCTCTTCTAAAATTACTTGAAGTCGGAATAAATAACACAACTGGATTTGATAGACTATCGCGGGTGTCGCCTCTTACAAGCCTGATGAAGTTCAGTATTTGTGGATATGTATTAGAACGACTTTCTTCAGACATACGTTCTAGTTCGAATGCTACTAGCCTTGCACCATTTTCGTATCTTTCATCAAAAGGGCTTTCATTGTGAAAGTCTATTTTAGGTAAAGCTTCAATCATATAAGTAATTCTATTGTTTTTATATTGTCTATATACCATAGCGTCAATTATTTCGGCTTCTGTAGTTTGAATTGACTTTTCTTGTGTAAATACATAATTACTTTTATTGTAAGTGCATCTTATGTTCTTTTTTGTAGAAATACGTTCCTGTCTTCCTGATATAATAGACGGTGAAGATGGTGGTGAGGGTGACTTAATATCGCATTGAATTTCATCGTCTTCGCATTGAGTTTCACTGTCATCCAATTCATAAATAGCTCTTCTCTTTCCTGTAAAACAATGAGTACCTATCAATGCTTTAGATTATTCTGACTTCCTAACTAATATTATAAATGCGAATGTGAGTTTGTTTGTTTATTTATTATGCTGAACGGATCTTGATAAAACTTGGTAAGGAGATAGATTGTGCTATGACTCCTTGAGGAAGGACATAAGTTATAATAATTACACAATATATGCAGATGAAGTCATGGGCAACAGCTAGTTATTTTATAGTCTTAGAACAGATAAAAAGAACTATAATTAAATACAAACCAGCCTTATTAGACCGCACGTTTAATGGAAACACTGGATTATTTGATAATAAATCTTCGTCACTTTCGGAATCGTCAGTCCTTTCAGGACATTTCATAATTTTTAATAATTGGGGGGCGCCTCTTAACGCTCTAATGATATTTAATATATCTGGAATACAATTGCGTCCTTCTTCTGGCATACGCTGTAGTTCAAATGCTATTAGCCTTGCAAAGTTTGTATTTCGTGGATCGAAGGGACATTGATTATTATAAATGAATTTCTTATGGTCTATGGTCGTTTGAACATCCACATCTTCGTAACTTTTGAAAATCTTCGATGAAGAATTAACCACTTGGGGTGTCTGGCTATAGCATTGAGTTTCATCGTCAGACTCATCGGATTCATCAATAGTAATGATAGGTAACTTCTTTCCTAGAAATTAAAATTATCATAAAAAGTAGGTATAATACATTAGGTATCATTTTAACATGATGTACAGATTCCGGCACGGATCTTGAGCGCTGGCTTTCACTTGCGCAGAAGTGCAATATAAGGTCTCTTTAGAGGTATGAAGTGAGACGCGGGGGCAGTTCTCAGATCAGATTTTAGAAGTTAAGACACATTATAGGCGTGTACGAACGAACGAACAAGGATATGGCGCGCGCGGCGGCGCGGGGGAAACAGTTTCTTTTATCTTTTTGTACAAAACTGCTTCCTACCACGTAGGGTCCTGTTTTGGAAACAATATTTCGTGAATCTTAGAGATAGCAAAAAAAATTGGCTACTTCACTGTCGACCACTTCCAATGGCGAATCCATAGCTACTAAAGGGAGCGGGGTGGTTGTTGAGCGTGAACACAAACCGAACTGTGTACGTAGGTATGGTGTACTTGTTCGCTTTGCGTGCACACGTGAACCAAATGTTCCGTGTTCGATGTTCATATTCACCGTTATATTCGTTCGTATGACCTTTCCGGTCTATAAACATACGAAAATAATAAACTTTAAAGGTAAAAAATACAAACCAGCCAATCCAGCCATCTTCACACACCAATCACTAAAAATCCAGATTCACGTAGGTATCAATATTTTGATATCGATATCAAAAAAATTATTGGTATACAGTCCCTGCTACGCACAGAGACTGAGACCCGCTCAGTAATCAGTTATAATCCTCGAAATACAACATACAAGATGTAGGTAATATCTAAAAAAGACGAACGACGCGCAATCGGCGCAACGAGTGAAAACTGGCAACGGGCAGCCTGCCGCAGCACGACGAAAGAGCGTGGGAGTGGGGGTTTCAACGGATACCTTAATGTTAGAGATTTAGGTAGCGTAAAAAATAACGGTACCGTTATTTTTCGGTAGAGAAAAATTTAGGTATCGTAATTTTTCGGTAGCGAAAAATAACGGTTCCGTTGTTTTGAGGTATTGAAATAAAAAGGTATGACGTCATACCGTTAACCCTTATAACCGAAATTTTTTCGGTATGCGGTCCCTGGTATCTATGTGTGTGTGTATTTTCCGGACAGAAATATTAAAGAACGTATGCGCATAGAGACGATTTTGTATGAAATACGTGCATTCAGGGTCTCTGAATCTGAATTGACAACATTTCAAACCTGACACGATCTTAAAACAAAAATACTATTTCTTTATTTTCGTATCCTGAGTTCAAATATATTTTTATTTTAATTTTTTATTTCTAAATTTCTGAGAAAAAAAATAAAAATCAAAAAACATGTGATGACGTCACATAAACTGCGGAATGAGGTAGTTACCTTTGCGCATTCCAATGTCTTTGATTGAAAACATTACATCAAACAAGACATGTCAATGTCACCTAAGAAGTGTAACTAGAAAACAACTAAAAAACTGAATTGAATTCAACAATATTTTTTCCTATCAACTCGACACGCTGCTTACTGTTAATATTATCAATTTTTGATTGATATTTCGCCAATAAAATGGATCCCAATGAAAAATATACGCCAATGAAGGAACCAAAACAACGACTGAGACAAGTGACGTCTAACAGTTTTTTTGACGGATCACAATAAAGCAAAGGTAATATCGCCATTCTACCGTCATCTGGCACTTACGTCTTTTTAGAATCCACCGAATTTCAAAGTTAAAATTATGAATGAAAAATACATAATTTCGAAAAACTAAAAAATATGGGTGCCCTAGATTTGAATTTACTTTTATATAACGTAATAATACATGCAGGTTAAAAATATGAAATGTTGTCAATTCCTGATCAGGAAACCGTACGTCTGCGGAAAGCCTAAGGCAGGACACTTGATATATCGATAGCAGTCATATCACAATTTTTAAACATTGTAGAAAACCGTTTGTAAAGAATCGGGTCTATTTTGCGATTACGTTTTTGGTAATTATCCGCGAAACTCCTCAACGACGCATTTAATTTACAGAGCAAATATTCCCAAGTATAGTCCGAACATTTATACCTTCCGAGAGGTGGTTCACCCTGTCAAGTGAAAAAAAGCCGGTCAATTTAAAAATTCACAGCAATTAGCCGGCAGCGTATCCCGAGGCACTCTACCACAGTATAATATACAGTAGAACATCTTCATACAAACGTGCCGCTCTCGGTTTGAATGTGTGCGTGCGCGCCGCGCGCCATGTCGGCACGCGATTTCACGCACACGCTAGCATAATATATGAGGGAATAAGGTGGCGGCAGTGCGGGCTGTGCAGCGCGACTGTGAGCACGCGCGTACGCTACATGACCGCTTGCGTTCGTCAACTCTCGCCGGCGGCGGCCACTTAAATTACGAGTATCATGACTTCAAAAAGGGGAAAAAAATATTGTAGTGTTTTCGGGTGCCTCAATAATGATTTCGCAAACCCGGACTTATCATTCTTCATAGTTCCTACTCAACCAGAAATGTAAGTACCTACTTATACTTAAATATTATTAGAAAATGTGGTATTGTATTGTTTATTTCACAGTTTATTTGCTTTATTAAGAGCGTAGCCGAGTCGCATTTTTCCATATAAATGTATTCCCAAATTTACTTTCTGAATACTATGTTTAGAGCTAAAGTTAGTTACCAGCAGCAATCAAACACAAGGAAATGAAAATATTTTGTCGGAAATCTTACGTTCTGACTATGTACCAATACAACATGAGCTACCGGAAAACAATGCATTTTTTTATGTTTGTGGCGCTTTGTTAAAAAAATGTGTTGATTACCATAAGAACTGCGATTTTTTAAATAATTACGTCGACGTTAATCAACGAGCGTGTAATTTAAGTGTAGAATCTAGATACACCCATTACAGGAATTACGGCAAAGATCGAAATTTACTCATGATCCCACCTGATGATTTTGTCGATAATGTAGAAAGGATGGAGCAGGTGTTTCGCAAAGCGTTCGAAAAGGACCGCATCAACATTAAAATTGGCCGGTCAATTTACGATCAACTGAATGATATAGAATTTAAGATGCCCTGTCCATGCTTTCCCAAAAGCTTTTTACAAAAACTTTACATAAGAATGAGAATTTACTTTACATTAACAAATAATAATAAAGCGTTCCGGACGTGCAGAAACAGGAGAAAAATTTTCTCGGTATCAAATTTGTAACTTAGTATAATAAATGTTATGTGAATAAAGGCTTTTTATTTTTACTAAATTTATAAATTGGTAAAATATTCAATCATAATATGCTTTTTATTTCATAAATTTAGATCAAGTGCTGCTTGTTCGAAATTATTAACTAAAAGTAAAAGTGACAACCCTGGGGATCAACGCAAGTGTAGGCTAATAACTCGGCGGGCGGCCTTAGATAACTTACTGTATATTATATTTACTGTGACTCTACTCTAGCGAGTGACCCATTTCCTAAGGTCAATGCACTGAATGTTACTAGTGGAATAATTAATAAGCAAGGACAGGTAAAAAATGTGCTCGAAATATTGGTTGTGGAAAGGGAATGTTCGTTGTGATAATGGTTGAGGCTAAATGCGGGTAAAATGGAAGCCGACTCTGAAGTTAAGGGTTGAAGGTGATTGATGATGATAGGAACGTGAGGAAACCGGCATGTCCTAGAACCAAAAATTCTAAGACATGCGACTGTACCAACCTGCACTGGGTCTTTGTGGTCGATTACGGCCCACCCCTTCCCACAGAGAGGTGGCCTGTGTCCCAGCAGTGGGAACATTATAGGCTGAGTATGTGATGATGGTAGATGTGGACATTTATTTATTTGTTTTATACAAGGTAGCTTCACAGCTGGCAGTAAGTATAAGTATAATTATTATTTTTTTAAACATTATGCCAATAACGAAGTATATAGAAAAATAATTTTCTATTGAATTGAATTGATTATTGAATTGAGTTTATCAAAATAATAATCACAGAATGAACAGCAATTTTTTTTTAATTTCTGAACAAAAATTTCAACGCGGGTTGAGTTTAAAGAACTTTATTTCTCATAAGAACTTTAAAATAACAGTTAGCTTATAATGAGATACTTAAGTGATTATAACGAGTACTATTAACATTAGTTACCCCTAGGGTGCTGGAGACATTATACAGGGGTGATTGGAAGATGGGTGAAAAGCTCTAACGGTTCAGAATCATGTACTGAACTCATTGCACGGCGATATTTCTGCCACCCCGTATAGAAGTATAGGACACATTTCTGTCAATATACTATTATACTATCTTACGCAAGACTAGTCAATAAGATAAGTTAAAGGAACGTCAATGAAAAACACTGAAGCATCAACACACGAGAGACAATGTTATCTGAATATTTGCAAGTACATCTAAATGATTACATCCCCTTATCTCTACTTCCTTACCCGACAATGGCGCATTTAAGACAAGACCTTCATCTAGTAAATAGTGCTAAAAATTCTGTCTTTTATCTAGTACAAGCGACCAATCACTGCGTGGCACGGTTTTTACGAATTGAGAAAACATCGAGACTTCTATGCTATATCTAAACCTCTTGGAATGAATGCTTTAAAATATTGTTAAACCCACATTAATCTGTCAAGCTCCGCTAATGAGACACAATTGATTTTCTATTGTTTCGTCGCCAATGGGCGACGCGCGCCGCTTGACCGGTTAAAATCCATTGTGTAGTTTAAAAGATCTAACCGGTCACACAGACAGACCCGAAAACAGGCTTTGTTTTATTTTATGTAAAGATTTTGTCTACGGTATTCTAAAATGTATAACCTTGGTATAGTATGTAAAATATCCAAGACTAGTAGGTACCTTCAATGAATATTTTACTGGTCTGGTAAACCATATCCAGGTAAGGTTTGAATATTTTATCTATTGACTCAACTGTGCATTAAAACGTGCACTACCTAAACCTACACAAGCAAGTCGACCAATAAATAGTACCTAAATTCATATCTAAATTCGAAAGTAACCCTGCCTGAACGGACTTCGAAATTTAATATTATTACCTAGCTGAGAACTTTTTTTTTCGTGAATTTATCCCATGTTTTAATAATTATGCTTCTATTCGGGGCGGAGAGTTGAGTTATAAATGGTGTAACTAACTCGACTTTGTTTTATTTATATAGATAAATTTAGCAAGGTATTCTGGGGAAGGACATAGGCTACTTTTTGTCCTGGTAGCACGTTCCCGTGGGATAAATTCCGACATCCACGCGAGTGAAGCCGCGGACAGAAGCTAGTTTAAGTATAAATAAATAAGTAAGTTCTCGTGAGGTTCTAAGGCTGGAGGTTAATGCGGTCGGCAACAGTTCTATAAACGAAACCACTGCTCACCTCCACAACCCGACATGTCGGGGACACTGGCAACCGTCAGCATAAGGCCAGACCATTTGTCAGGCTTCTGACAACTGGCAACTTCTATAAATATAACGAAGATCTGTAGACTTTGGGGCCTTTTATAAACGCAAGGGAAACCCCTGAAGATTTTTCCAAATTTAAAAGTATGTTTCTCCAAAAAACTTACATAATTGGCGTTTCAAGAATTTTATTGTGAAAAGTTTTTACAAGGTTTCATTTTTTGTTATATTTCGGTTCACGGATCGACGACATACCTAAAGTTGTCGTCAGTAGACAGGTGCCTCAATAAAAGATTGTAGATAAATTGCCAACCTTGGAAACAAAGTCGTAAAGCAAAGTCTCACGCACCTGTCATTTTATACCATATATCCTTCGAACCGCAGCACAGCAATGCTGTTTGGAGCCAGCAATAGGTACTGTAGAGCTTCTGTCCTCTTTTGAGATACTAGCCGTATACATTTCGTATATGTATACAGGGTGTTACGGAAAGGGTATATCAATACAAACGGGTTGAAGAGTGTATCTGGTCTAGAATCTCTGTACAAAATTTCAGCTCAAAAGCATTAACTTTGAAAATGCTTAATATTTTTTTTATTTCGACGTCACGGCGCTGCACTGGCGCGCGGCGGCGTGATGTGCGTGTACTAGGCGCACAGACACACTACAGATAATGGATAATGACCCTCGTCGTGCGGTGACACGTTTGCTATGATTTCAATTTATTAAACTATCGAAATAAAAACGTATTAAGCATTTTCAAAGTTACTGCTTTTGAGCTGAAATTTTGTACAGAGATTCTAGACCAGATACACTCTTCAACCCGTTTGTATTGATATACCCTTTCCGTAACACAGTGTATAGCCTATAGTATGGCCTATAGTATGGCCTATAGTAGAAGTGACTACTTTTCCGACCGAACCTTTCGTAATAGCTCCACTGCTCACGCTACAGCTTTTAATTATTTTCAAATATATTCAATCAATCTACCTAGCCTTTCCCAACTATTTTGGGGTCGGTTTCCAGTCTAACTGGATACAGCTGAATATCAGTTTTTTACGTGGAGTGACGTCTACAACCCAGTTACTGAGTAACACGATACCCCTTGGTAAGACTGATGGTTAGATTTTCGGGCTTCTGACTACCCTTAACGTCTGTCAAGATCTACGAATGACAGTCGGGATCAACGGCATCGAGTTGATGTAATACCAGCTTTAATTGTGCGTGACTAATTCCTGAGCCCAAGTATACTGCCTTCCTTTGGGTGTAGACATAAAGAACCATAGTCATTTGCATTACTTCTTGTTTATGACATTCGAGTCGTAATAAAAAAAAATTGCACATCAAATGTCTTTTTACGACGCCGCCCTAATTTTTTTTTTCATAAGTAGATAAGCAAATTGTCGAGCCGTCTCCTATTTCAAATTGGTGGCTATAAAGGTTCGGATTTCAGGGTTAACGAAGCTAGAATTTTTTTTTTTAAGTTTTTAGTTTTAATCCTTTAGGAGTAAATACAGAAAGCTTTTAGTACATGGCAGCCGCCACGTCCTTTTTCCTCAAGGGAGTAAAGAGAAGTTTACTATGGTTGTTCACAGTACAATCACCCTTATTCATAAAACTTGTAAACCCTTCACTACCTGTCTTTTATTATTTATTTATTTATATTTATATATACTTTATTGTACACCAGAAAAAACATAACAAAAAAAATCTTTATAATTTATAGGCTTATAATAAAATATTATGGGCTGACAGGTTTCCAATAACAGAATAGGATCCCATCTGATAGGACCAGCCTTTGTTACGACACAAACTACGAGTAACTCCGGGTTACAAATGAATAATTTACCAGAAAAATCTAATAAGGACCAAACTCACGGTGCCATAAATTCCCGGAACCGCATGCGGTTATCTATAAACCCGTAGCTTACGGTTTTTTTTTTGGCAAAATCAGCTTTTTTCTGACCCTTACAATTTGTTTGATATAGAGAACGAAACCATGGACAAAGTGCTTACTGAGCAATGCGCAAGTTTTAGAACGATTAGGGACAATACGAAGACAACAATAAGGCAATAAATGAAAACACGTGCAAAACTTTACTAATGCCCTTAATCAGTTATCTACTTTAGAGAAATGTATTCTAAGTTGATTTTTGATTGAACATTTGTAACAAAAGGGTCTTAATAAGTTTTTGGTTGCAATTGAATTTGAAGTACTCTTACGGAACTAGATATCTAATAAATCCTAGCTTCGAAATTACAAAACCGATTTTTACCAACAAACTAAATATTAGTGATATGAGTTTAGCCAATCTTTGACTAGCTATAGAGACTATATACTTGATTGAATTTTCGTATGCAGACTGGGAACGTCATGAGATATAAGCAGATTAATTTATTGTTGTATTGTCTTCTTCACCTTTTGTTTGGGTGATTGTCTTTCAAAGTTCGCTTTTAGCGATAAGACCGCCCACTGTGTTACCCCATTGTAAATTTTCTACATTTATAATATCTGTAATTTATATGGGGTACATAATAAAGAGTATCCTATATATCTATCTATTGACGTAAAGGACCAATTAATGACTTTAACGAGCAGTACTGATAGGTATTCTAACTACAAAGAGCTTATTGTATTTGCTACAGCAGTGTTCATAATTATCAAATAATATAAATTCCATCGCTACGTAATCAGTTATGTACTTTAGTGAACTATATTCTAAGTTGATTTTTGAGTGAACATTTGTAACAAAAAGGTCCTAATAAGATTTTGGTTGCAATTGAATTTGAACTTTGTTAAGTATGACATTCAATCTGTTGTTCCATGACTTGAAAATTATCTCGAAATCCTAATTCAAATTTAGCTACTGAATACTGCTAAAGCTCTTAGGCTCTTAGATAAATTAGACCCCCAATAATATTCAAAGATCGAAGTGCTGATAGCTCTGCGTGTCTGATTTAAAAGACGATAAGACTAAGGTATGCAGGGAGTCGATGACCAAGCAGGCATGAACTAGAGCCTGTCAAGCCTATTAAAAGATTATATCTATCCATTTATAAATCATTAGGTAAATGGCACCAAGAACCTAAGTGAAACAATGATTATAAATTGTTATGGCGATGGCGCTAAAACCAAAAAATTGCAGAAATGTGGCATCTACCAACCCGCACTGGGCTAGCGTGGTGGATTAAGGCCCACTCCCTCTCACTGAGAAGAGGACTATGTCCTAGCAGTTGAAACATTATAGGCTGATTATGCTATGGTGTTACAAGCGAACCGCCTCTGCTAAACACCAGTACAATTCAATGGCCGCTTGACAAAACATCGAGATTTCTAATTTAAATATTAATGTTCAGACGCCAGCACATCAAGCTACCCGAAACTGTCTGAAATTATTATGAAATCATCAATACCAATCTTACGCTAGCAGAACTGATTCAATTATTAACTTTGTAAAGTGCTTGTGTCACCAAGATACAGGCTGTACCTAGTTTGGGACCCGCTGTTAAATCAGTCTAAGTTTTCTCTTGGTTAGAACTGCATGCTAATACTTGTATATTTGTGATGTATGTGTAAGTTTTAATAAATTAATTTGAATTTGAAAATAATGGTATTCAGCTGCATACAGTTAAACTGGAAGCCGACCTAACGTAATTGGGAAAAGGCTAGGCAGGTTGATATTGCATAGATATAGATATACCTAGAAAATGCATCTCCAGTCTTTACTTTTTCTGAACTAGGTACTGTGGAGACTGGCTGTAAAGCAAGGCTGGCTGGGAAGCCACACCTCTTTACAGGACTGGCTGGTTATATTTGTAAGTATGTTCCATTCGAACGTTCAAGCGACTGTCAAATATTCTGTTAGGGTTTTTTCTTATTAGTCTTAAACTTGCCGTTGTACGATAAGCTTCTTAAGCAATAAATGCTATACAAAGCTTAACGCCTTTTAATTATTTGTTGTCAGCACGTCTGTTGCTACGACCCCCGTGGCATAATTGCTACAGTACCGATGAATGTTGTCGACTGAAATTTAATTTGATTAATGAGCTGTTTGTTTTCTATTAATAAATTACAATTTCATTCGTGAACATCCATTGGTTTCTTACTAAACTTCAACTATATCCAACGATCCTGCATACTTATCTCTTTTGTTGACTGTACTTACTTCATCATTACCGAAAAGTAGAGTTACGTTGTCACGCACGGTATATTTTATGGGCAGTCAGT
The DNA here is from genome assembly GCA_945859645.1 of Amphipoea oculea. Taxonomy (NCBI): domain Eukaryota; kingdom Metazoa; phylum Arthropoda; class Insecta; order Lepidoptera; family Noctuidae; genus Amphipoea; species Amphipoea oculea. The sequence continues at coordinate 6,809,097 of OX243868.1, forward strand.
TACAAAGTAAACCTTTACGAAGGCTGTCAAAACAAAGTAATGATCAATAATTCTGACGTAAAAATAGAAGAAACGATACGGTTACTACCTATGAGTACATATGAGCACAGGCGATTGCATCATTGTCTGCGCATGTAGGAAAAAATAAATGGTTGTGGATGGACCAAGGATGAAACAGGACGTGATTTTATGTGGATCTCAAACGAGCGAAACGTTAGATCTAGGATCAGTATCCATACTAATATCACAGAATACTTAAAGTACTACGTACAGAAAGAACACTCCCTTCCCCGCACTAACATCAGTTACCGCACCTCACCCCGCACATCGGCGTATTCGTCGCAGTTCTTTAACAAGAGCGCTCGCAAACACAAGTACCTCACGCACACATTAAAAAATGACGTTTGTATACGTATACAAACGTCATTTTTTAATGTAGTAGTAGTAGGTAATTATTTTGCGAGCGTTGTATGGAGTGTCCGGGGTGTGCTAATATTGTAAATTCGAAAGTAACTCTGTCTGTCTGTCTGTTACCTGTTCACGCCTAAACCGCTGAACCGATTTAGATGAAATTTGGTATAGAGATAGCTTGAGTCCCGGGAAAGTACATAGGATACTTTTTATCCCGATATTCCTACGGGATCGAGACTTATGCGGGTGAAACCGCGGGGTGCAGCTAGTATTCAATATGTTTATCAATATGCTTACATACTGATATGATTGGAGAATAATATCATAAAAGCCGGCCAAGAGCGAGTCGGACTTACACAATTAAGGTTCTAAATCAAACTACACTAAGCAATCTGTGAAATGGTCGCTGGCGTGCCGTAATTACTGTACTGCGCGTAACTAATTACGTATCTACGTTAGCTCCTAAACTATACGAGTACACCTAAATGACATTATAGTGTCAAGGAAAAAAAATATGGTTATCTTATATACAGATATCATTCAGGTAACTAAGAAAAAAAAGTGATGTCATAATTGTTCCGTGTTTTTTTTTTTTTAACTTCAGAACTTTAAAAACAAGAGAAGAGAGAAAATGGAACAAAAAGAATATAATTCAAACTGTGGATTTTATCCGAAAAACGGGCTTTGTTCATGTTCCCATTCAATCTGAACTGATGGCGAAAGCCGGTTCCAGTGCAAACGAAAAAGACCTTTAATAGCACATGGATCAATCTACAATATAAAATCCAATTGCCGTATTCTATTCTATTCAATTGCCATGCGTTAGTCTTGCAAAAAAAAAAACTCGAAAATGGTTGTGATGAAACTTGGTAAGTTGGTGTATGCGTGCGGAGAAGATTCCTAACCATTAAAAAAGACATTGTAACGCATGCCGCCGGGCATCAGCTAGTTTTAAATAAAAACCGCACGGTACTTGCAGTTTATTGGCCTATTTTATTTTGTAGATAATTTTTCAGATTTAGTCGTCAATATATGAGAGCAGTGGTGGTAATTCACCACTGCTCTCAAAACGGTAAAGGAAAACATGGTGCGGCACTGGTCCCGCGTGGTGGATTACGCCCCACTCCCTCTAAATGAGAGGAGGCCTGTGTCCCAGCAGTGGGAATATTATAGGCTGATTATGCTAGTCATCAAATGATATATGAGTCTGTTTCGTAATGATAACTTTTGTCTCTCGACCCAAACAAACGCAGCTGACAAAACCCCATGTTTATAAACGCAAATACGAAAACGCAAATTGTTTGGATTCCAAGGTGTTATTAAACGAATGCTTACATAAGTTAGCATCGGAACTGGTTGGTAGTTGACCCGATTACCGCGGGTTCGTTGTTCGCGAGTGGGCGTGTCATTCGTTCATATTGACTAACATTCAGTAAGGAACAGGTCTAGTGATGTAACGCTTCTAGTTGGAGCGCGGGTGAAGGTTTGTGTGTCTTGATGCAGGGGTGAAGCGTGTGCAATTTTGACGCGTAGGAAAGTCAAATTGAAGTTTCGGAAAAAATCGCACATATCTAATTAAAATAGAAATGCTATGCATGGAGAAGAAACAGTAAAATTTCCAAAAAGGCCTGAAAATTTTAAAATATTTGAAAAAAAAAATCTGCACCAGAAAATATTTTTTTTTTACTAAGAAAATAGTTTTTATATAATATATGTATACATATTCTGAAGAATATGAGAAACTCAGTGCTAAAGCCAACTATTGATTTGGCGAACTACGCAGCATCTATAAAAAGCCCAGTCCTATGCACCTACAATTTAGGTAGGTACCGCCTCCTTTACCTAGGTCAGGTCTGAAACGTAAAATCCTAGCGTCATCTCTACTCCGCTGATTTATATTTATTTACATTCACCGAAACATCAACAAAACATGTCATCAAAATATCGAATGCACCTACCTATCTACCTAGAATATTCAAAAATGAATGTCATAGAAGTAGGTATGCACCTATGTATATGCAATGAATGAACAGAAACGTCCTTGGGAGGCCATACCGTTGTAGGCATCCTAAAATAAACATCTTTGTTTACTACAAAATAAATTAAAAAATAAACTCACCGAATAAAAACTGCTTGTTCACACGATACTTCCGAATTTAAAATTCGAATGATGAATGAGTAGGAAGTGTTTAGTGCACGGAATGGCGCCGCGGTTCAAGATGGCGGAGGGGACGTGCGTTCGCCAGCGCCCTGCGGACTCAACTGAAGCCTGCCTGAAGGGAGGTTGGGCGGAGCCGCCGCTGATCAAGCGAATATTTTATCGATACTTTTGCTTTAAGATAGGAAATGAGAGACAATTACGTTTAACTAGCGATTGCGAAGTTCAACTATGCTATTAAAAGGTTAAGAAATGCAGCGTTTTATTGAGCTGCATCATGCTATGTTGTAAGCGGAGTAATAGTTACTGCGTAATAGATATGATGCATCAGTTTTGAATGAACTTTTTTAATTTACGGATTTTTTACGTTAGTTTTTACTTAGTGTTAAAGAGAGGTTTTTTAGACTTCATTTAACTAAAATTGCTGATAAGACCTAACATCAACCCCAAAAAAATTAAAATTACACAAATCTAATAAACAAACGTACTATAAATTCAATATGCAATAACCGTAACCTTAAGCTTCAGGGGTGATGAAGATAATCCACCGACATAAAATTATGCGCCGTATCAATGCAATGTAAACATGTCGAAGCGCACGTTTGCCGGCCGGCAAGGCAGGGCGTCCTAGAACCCATCAAATTCACCCTTTTATCTTCAGAACGAAACATTACATTATCATTAAAAACTAAATCCATTGCAACTTAAGTACCGCCGGTTACCAAACGCTGCAGTGAAAACAAAGCAATGCACAACGCAAAAAGGAAAGTCTCGTAGCAAAGTCTACGCCGTAGCACTTTCTACGGCGTAGAGGGCTCGGCTACGCAAGCGAACACGCCCGCTGTATCTCATCGACATGAATCTACATAATACAGTCAAGTTCAATAAAACGGAAAATTGAAAATTCTCATGACAATTTTCTTTTGTCGTTGAGGAACATCTTCAAAAAATGAGAAGGTTAATTAGGGAGGTTCCATAATTAGGTAGTTTACCGAGAATCTTGAGAAAAGAAGCGGGTGGTGCAGATAAGTGGAAGCTCGCTAATTATGTGTTGATTTAACGAACTATGTGCCTCACACTAATATTAGAAAGGCGTAAGTTTGAGAGTGTGTGTGTGTTTATATGACTTCTTCACGCTCAAACGGCTGAACGGATTTGGATAAAATTTGGTATGGAGGTAGCTGACACCCTGGATTAACATATAGGCTACTTTTTATCCCGATATTCCCACGGGATCAACATTTACGCGGGTGAAACCGAGGGGCGCAGCTAGTTAGTACATATTTTAGAGAGATTCTCTCTAAACAAATCACAGAGTAACTAACTAAATATCTACTCAGACTATGGTTTGATTATTCAAAGTATTTTGCTGAAGAAGTTTGCGGTTTCAAAGTATCCATTCATTTTCCCTGGATGCAGGTACCGTAGAGCCTGTTTTGGTGATACTTAGGACGTAAGCAGCAGTGGACGTCTTTCTGTTCGTATGATGATGATAAACTTACATAATATTATGATTTATGTTTTAAGTTTTTACTGGTGTAAATTAATCTAGTTCAGAATTCGTTAATGTGGTTGCAAAAGGTGTCATGCTCTGCAGCAGAGCCATCAATTTAGAAACCGATCAATTATATCTTTAAATGATGTACGTCAAACGTATATAATGTACGTATTACCGTTATCGCTGTACGTGCATTAGGTAATGAGAAAATAGACATTGATTGTGGTTCTGCTCTCTAGCAGAGCCACAAAGAACATGTACTCAGGAAAGCTACTGTTTTTTGATAAAAACTGTTGTACGAATAGTGTTTATTGCGTGCGTGTTGCTCACCTGCATTGTATTCAACGACAGTGTACATATACCTAGGTATCAGAAAAGTTTTGGGTAAAACTTACTTCAATTAAGTATAATACTGATACTTGTGCTGAAAAATCTGAGTCCCTTCGTAAATGCGTCACCAAAACAAATAAATAAAACAACTCTTTAGAAGAAACATCATAAAGACTTACCTGCTACTACATATTGCATCGAAGTCACACAAAGAAAGTCATTAGAATCACCTTACCCGAGACGTTACACCCCAAACTTTATGTTCGTAAAAATGCATCGTTGCAAACCGAACTGAATCAAAATCCAAGCTTAGATAACTGTTACCAGGACCCTCCTCTATTTCTTTGTTTACTAACAGTCTGCCCACTGATTCCCATCCGACATTTTTCCGTGGGACAGAGATAGATAATGGAACAGATAGCTGCGTCTCTTTCTCGCGATGCGTCGATCGATGTGACCTTGGCAGTGGGGGTTATTTAAACCCTAATAAATGGGAATCCCGCAGGGAATATTAAGGGGTATTATGGAAATATGGTAATACCTTTATGTCGATAACCGCAGATATTTTGGCAAAACGCTGTCGTCTAATAAGTATTCTATTTCGTAAACACTATATCTTAAGATTCTGAATTTGATTATAGTTTCTGTCTCGACGTCTTGCGTGAGTTGTCATGAAATTGCATTTGCATTTAAGTGCCAATAAAATAGGAAACTGCTGTCATAAACTATTGAGTCATCTGAATGAAATAGGTCACGTCATAGAGGACGTAGAGTCATGGTGCATCTTCCACAATTTACATTTTATTAGAATGTGCAAATAAAGTTGTTGTGACTGTTCGATCAATGGTACTGAATATTTATTAACTGTCTATATCGCAAAGCTACGAGCGATCAAACTAGGCCTTGAAATGGTGCAAGTCATTCTCAAGGGAGAAAGTTTAACATTATTGTCTTTTCAAAACAAGATTTTCTCCTGTATCGTCAAACAACATTTTACACGAGTAAATTATACACATCAGGTACCGACTGCAGAGCAGTGGTGGCCCCGTGGTAACGGCCTCGACTTACGACGTGTAGGTCGTGGGTTCGAATCCAGGCAGTCGCTTTACTTTGTGTGAATAATTTTTTCACCACTGCTCTCAAACGGTGAAGGAAAACATCGTGTCCTAGAACCAAAAATTCGAAGACATGTGACATCTAGCAACCCGCACTGGGCCCGCGTGGTGGATTACCGCCCACTCCCTCTCACCGAGAGGAGGCCTGTATCCCAGCAGTTGAAATATTAAAAGCTGATTATATACAGGGTGTTACGGAAAGGGTATATCTACATATAATGGATAATGACCCTCGTAGTGCGGTGACACGTTTTTTATGATTTCAATTTAATAAAATATCGAATTAAAAAAATATTAAGCATTTTCAAAGTTACTGCTTTTGAGCTGAAATTTTGTACAGAGATTCTAGACCACATACTCTCTTCAACCTGCTTGTATTGATATACCCTTTCCGTAACACCCTGTATATATAGGTACCTACTTAATTTAATGAACTTTAACGAGTTACGCAATGCAGTTTATAATTCCAAGTCCAATATGGAGAAGTGATTAGTTACCCACTTCATATTCGGATGGGTCCTTAGATCTAGCCTTGAACACTTCAAAAACTCCCTAAACAGACCCCTACATAACATACTACCTAACCCAAACTCCGAAGCAGTTGGAAACTAATAGAATCAACACAAGGCGAATCTATTGAGTAAACACAATCGATCATCTCGGAGCAATAGCTTGGGCTCATGTCTCCATGAACTTGTCGGCACAGAAACATTCGTGCGCGGTACTGTTGTGTTGTGCGGCTTTACGATTTGTTGTTGGCTGTGGATTAGTTCACGTTTATGACACGAGGAAGCACGTCAGAATGTTTTATTTCTAAACAAGCAGGTTTGTGATAACGACAAGTTCTGCTTTGATTAATTTGGTGCAGTTTGCTGCAGACACAAAACCGGCAAATAAATATTTTGACAAGATACTAGACAGGAGTTTTTCGTCAATGTAACTAAGTCCACTAACTATACTAGTACTAAACCTGCAGGACTACCTTTAGACTCAAACTCAAAGCATTTATTTCAATTAAACCAATTCCAGGCACTTTTGAATTGTCAAGGGGTCGGTCAGTCAGAAAGATGAAGCTAGTTGCCCATTCCAAAGCGTAGGTACCTATGGAGAAGAACGGGCATGAAACTTCATGGACACTCTTTTAAATCTCTCTTTTAAAATAATATGGTTACAAAGTCTTGGTTAGATCATTCATGTTAAAAATTATACATGTGAGAACGATGCAGAACGTTAAAAGCGTCCATAATGAAAAGATGAGAATATAAAGCAATTCAAATATTAAATTAAAATAAGCCATGGCAGCAAAGAGATGACCAGTCTCTACTGACGGCGCCCGTTCACGAACATGACGCATGTATAGGTACAATAGACATTGTGTAGGTACAATATTTTAAAGCTAGCATATGGCTTTCTATAGTTTCCGCCTACCCTAATGGGAAAAGGCGTGAATTTATGTATGTGTATCTGATAAAACTCCAAAAGTCACTCTTGCACTAAACATATAGGTACCGCTATTAATATTACAGTCAAGACGGCAAGAAAAGATACGAGTCTTCGCCCCACAAATGTCTACCTTCGTAAATCATCTTGGAGCTGCAATCGCTGTCCGCTAGAATAGATCTTTTAGCGTAGTGATGGGTTAGCTAAGATCAAAAACCATCATCTCATCAAAAACCATCATCTCAATAATACGTGACACTAGTATGTGCATTCGTGGCACAAGGCATAAATTTGAACCAATAGCCAAGTTATTCGGCTTCGATGATGGAGCAAGACAAGACTGATGTGGATGCGGTCAACGAACTGAGAAGACGTCGATTACAGTAAATCGCGATATATAAATAAACTTGCTATATTCATTTAATTAATCATTAATTTGACAGTACTATTGTTATAGATTATTTTGTATTGTAATAAATGCGTTTCCCTAATTATAAAAGAGCACTTTCTCGCGCAGAATTATATTTCGTACAAATTCCAACTACATTGAACCCGAATCTATGGCTACCACGTCACTATAATTCACACAACAATAACCCTAAAACCATGACCAACAAAAATGGAAATCAAACTTGAAATCCAACTCAACATCCAAACTTCAAGTAGAGTAACAACGTGCAATATTTATAACCTTCCCCACGAATAAATTAAAACTGTAAGTCCCTCACAAACTCAATATTATATTGATGAAAACCTGAGCGTATTCCGGAGAGGGAGAGGCTCGAAATAGAACCGGTCAGTACAGTGCAATATTGTCGTTAGTACCAAAGTATACCGTTATCAATGCCGTATTGAATTGCTTGCGCTCTGAAATATGATAGGTAAGTGTAAGTCACTGGCAATTAGCGAATCTATGAAAGGCTAAGATTTGTTAATGGAGAGCGTTAACCCTAAAATACGAGTACCCTAAATTTCAAATTTGATACCGGACTTTTAAATGGCTTATGTTTAACTTATCACCAGATAAAGTAAAATATAACATCAAAACGAAACTTTTTACTGCCAAAAATAGTAAATGATCACCAAAGGTATTTGTATTCCCATTTGCTCGCTCTTGCATCCCATGTAGACGGAGCCCCGCCTATTTATTTCTGTGTAAAGGGTTTAAAGTCAGCCCAGCTATTGTAATTTTAGACTAAATTTTTTGGTGTTCACTATATTTTTTTTGGTGATCATTATATTTAAACCCCTTTTAAATCGAATTGTACACTTGCAATACGTTTGTTTTTAGTTTGTTTTGTTTCAGTTTCATGCCTAAGAACATTAACAGTTTGTGCGACATAATTAATGCCTAAAGTATCTTTACCTGTTTTTTTTTTCGAAATATATATATAAAATACTAGCTGCGCCCCGCGGTTTCACCCGCGTAACTTTCGACCCCGTGGGAATATCGGGATAAAAACTATCCTATGTCCTTTCCCGGGACTCAAACTATCTCTATACCAAATTTCATCGAAATCGGTTCAGTAGTTTAGGCGTGAAGAAAAGACAGACAGACAGACAGAGTTACTTTCGCATTTATAATATTAGTTTGGATGGATGTATTGTGATTTTTTTTATTATTTTTCCCTTTATCTGGCTACTGCAATAAATACATTGATGTTTATTTTAATTTCATTTGGAAAATCAGGCTTTTAAGGGTTGAGAGCAAGAATGAAATGGAATCATTGATTAGAGAATTTGAATTGAATATTTTAGACTTTGGGCGATTTCAGAACATTTTAGCAAACTCTTGATCGGCGATTGCAATGAGCTTGTGTGACCATACACTATCCTTTCGGTCCCATCAACCATCTGTTCTGCGAGCAACGGCCCACTGCCACTTTAAGTTTGGCAATTCTTCGGGCTATGTCGGTTACCTTGGTTCTCCTGCGGATCTCTTCATTTTTGATTCGATCACGCAGGGAAACTCCAAGCACAGTCCTCTTCATTGCCCTTTGGGTGGCTTTTAGCCTTCTAATAAGGTCCATTGTGAGCGACAACGTTTCAGTGCCATAGGTCATCACTGTCAGTTACAATAAATAAAACTGAATATATCCAATGCTGGGCAAAATTAAAATAATTATAGTACAATGACAGTAGGCATTCATTCAATTGATACCGCTCCAATAAACATACAACATTCATCCAGCTACGATTACCAAAAGATGCATTAGAGCGAAAAATTATTTTGTTAATAAAAGGAAAGCGCCTTTTATTATGTTCGTAGCGACATTTATGCGCTCGTAGCGTTTGTTGTGACTTTTGATGCGCGTAGCGATAAATATCGCTCGTAGCGTTTGGCGTAGCAATCTGCCACCAGTTACATAAAGCTGTTGTGTACAGACGCCAGCACATCAAGCTACCCGAAACTGTCAAATTCTCCCAATCAACTTTGAACCTTATCTTTAAGCGATAAAGTTGAAATTCTATTAAAGAAATTTGACAGATTGTAGTAGCTTGATGTGCTGGCGGTGCATACTAAAACTACTCGTCTATACTATAAAGAGGTAAAATTTATGTACGGGGTTCTTCTTTTCGTGTCGATGGTACTCTTCTTCGACATTTTATATTGTTTGAGCCCAGTATAAGAGGTGGCCACGTTGATTGCGACATCAGTGGGATTCATTAAGTCATCCAAGGTGCAGGTGAACGGGCACTTGGGGACTCCAGCTAGGGAGACATGTCCTGATTAGAACTTCGGAACTACTTATTCAAATCCAAAAATTCTTTCACTTATGGGAAGACACATTATTGCCGAGGGTCATAATAAGAAAATTCACGCGGGCTAAGCTAGTCTGGTATAATTTTAGTTGTAGAACAAAACTAAATCATAATTTCTGACTTGCCAAATTAGACAACAAATTTTTTTGTTACGACTCTCAATCAACCTTAAAGCTCTCCAGAACTTCTAGTTTACAATTTTATATTTTGAACCAAAATTCATCTGTCCAGCCTTTTCCCAACTATGTTGGAGTCGGCTTCCAGTGTAACCGAATGCAGCTGAATACCAGTATTTTACACGAAGCGACTGCCTATCTGATCTCCACAACCTAGTTACCATGTAATACGATACCCCTAGGTCAGACTTTCGGGCTTCTGACGACCCGTAACGACTGTCAAAGATTTACGAATGACAGCCATATTTTAAACCAAAACGTTTGTAAATATTTATTATATTAGACCCATCAAGTAAAAACAAAAGGAACCAAATGAATACCACTAATAACATTCAAAACTCACAACAACACCTTTGTTCGACGAAAAATTAAGGCTTCTATTGAATTACAGCCAAAAAACATTAATTGCAAACTTTTACTGTCTCGCTGTTACGAAATCAAACAGCAATCATAATAATACCTTTTAGAAAAGTTTTCAAACCTACTCCTGAAAGGAACAAATCAATCTACATTTAAAGTCATGGTCAGCGTAATATGTCAAAAGTTTTGATCCCTATGTCACTTAGGTCTGTCAAAGAATTTCAAGTCGTAACTCAGAGGCAGCGTAATATCATATCTATCCTTTGTTTGGGTCCTGCGAGCACTACATTCAGCTTTTAGAGAACGGGGAAGGGGGGACAGTCAATAGCTTCACGCCTGCGCACTTTATCTTCCTAATTTAATTTAAGTTGAAGTTTAAACCTTATGCCAATGGTGTAAGGTATTCTTAACGTGCAGCCTTATCAATTGGACGACAAAGGTGTCTGGATGCTAGATTCTAAGATAACAAAGAAAATTGCTGGAAATTGCTTCTTTTTTTCAGTTCAGGCTTTGCTCTGTAAACATACACACATTGTATTGGATTTAGTATCACAAAAAAGTAATCAATGCATTTTGTTAATTAGGCATAATTTTTGCGGTATCATTATTCTCTTGTCCATCACCCTACCTAATTGCGACAGACTATGAATCTCAATCTGAATCATTTTGAAGGAAATTGCTAATCCATTGCTTCGTATGTTCGAAAAATGTGTCTGTCCAACAACGTAAATAACGCAATGAATGTTGTTGAACTGTCAAAATTAAACCCATTGCTACTGATAGTGTGTTACGCAATTACCCCGCATATCCCAATTTATTTGGGGTCCGTGCAACATGTTTTCTTCTTCCATACTTGCATCTCTATTAGTCGTCAGGCGGTAACTCTGAATTTTTTAAATTATTTTTTATGGTTTATATCGTATGCAATCAGTTCCGGATTAGCCCATAAGCAAATTAAACAATTGCTTAGGGCATCACGTCTCGGGGTCATAAACAGCACCGAAAAAATACTTGCTAGCACATGAAAGGCAAGGGTGTGTGAAACCCGCATTCGTAAAAAATAATACGTCAAAAAATCTTTAAAGAACGATACCAGTTTAATAGTGGATAGGGGGCCTACAAGCGTGGATTGCTTAGAGCATAAAGTAGTCTTAATCCGGCACTCTATGCAATCAAGCATTTTATTAAAGCCTAGAATATTCTATTTACCTACGCCATATCTTTGTGTGTACAGTCACGTCTAATAGTATGTATACACTTGACTTTATTCAAAGGCGATTTTCTCCTTTATTTTTGAATGAAATTTTATGTTATTACGAAAATAATATTTCCGAACCCATAGGTTTATGTTAAGTGTCGTATTTCAACGTTGCATTCGTTATCTCACGAAAAAATCGCATTGAAAATTGTCAATTGTACCTATACATACTTTTAGACGTGAGTGTACCTACTGTGTATTGTCTCTGCATCACCCTAAGGTAGACTGGTACAAAATGCCCAAGGCATTAAGTCCGCCTTTGTACAGTTTTTACTTGTGCATAAGGTTTTATTAACTAAATAAATCTTAAGGCTCTACCATTCACCAATCACATCCACACAAATAAATAGATAGGTACTTACTTAAACTGAGAACACGTACTTACTATTTTAAAGGCCATTCCCTTAACGAGAATATATCCCACGACATAAGTTACATAAGGCTTTTAGTTCACTGCACTATTGGGGATTTAACATCGTGAAATGAAGTCATAAAAATATGCTGAAGAGTTTGAAAGCAAACAAATGACGTCAAACTTTGCGAGATTGAGGAAAATTATATTCAGCTGAAGTCATAAAAACGCGGCCTTAATTATAAAAAAAAGAACTGAAATCGTTACTCCTTCCTTTACCTATTCCTAATTACCTACTCTTTAGTAGTAGTTTTATTAATTACTAGCTGCACCCCGCGGTTTCACACGCGTAAATGTCGATCCCGTGGAAATATCGGGAAAAAAAGTAGCCTATATGTTAATCCAGGGTGTCAGCAACCTCCATACAAAATGTTATCAAAATTGGTCCAACCGTTTGTGCGTGAAGAAGTAACAAACATATAAACACACACACACACTCACAAACTTTCGCCTATATAATATTAGTGTGATAGTGTAATTATAGGAACAAGTAACTATTAACATACAGTACTAAAATTACAGTAAAACTTGCTAGTTATACAGTGTCGCAGGGACATTGATGCGCAGTCTTTAACCATGGATTCAGCACATGATTCTGAAACCCTGCGTTGAAATTTTTCGTCGGTTACAATAATAAAAATTAAGTAGCTGTTCCATACATTTTCACCGCTTAGGCAGGTACTTTGCTGAGAAACAGCCGAAATTGTTTTTAACTCGCGAAAATTTATATCGACCTTTGAAATCCATCGGTTAAAAAACTGCCGTTTCTTAGAAAAGTTTAGAATCATGTGCTGAAGTCGTCGTTACAGTTTGCGCGTCGACGTGCCACGTTGTAGGTTGAAGGTATACAAAGATGAAATCTAAGCTAACAAAATTGACAAAGCCTATTTATTGCCTTTGCAGTCCATTACTGCTTGATTCTTCCGAGATGAGTAGGTAACTATCGTCTATTCAAACCATAGATAAGTATGTATATGAAAGCAGTTGTTTTTTAAATTTCTATATTCAAACTTTATGTTTCAAATTAAGATTATTTCAAGTTAAACAAATATAAACTTTATTTTAATGATGATTAAGTTGATTTCAGAGTGACTAGCACTATTGAAAATGTCCGAAGTTGTAGCGTAAGCTGAACTCTATTTTGTAAGATTTAAAGTTACTTTTCCATAAACTCGTATTTGTTTACATTTTTGGCAAATAAATCGCGAATGCAAATTAGGTACCTTACTACTACACCGGTTCTTTATTTTATTAAACCCCAAAATATAACATTAACATCACGCCTGTATATCCGGAAGGGTTAGGCAGAGACGTCCTATACCGTACACGCCCCAACTTTGTACATTACGAGTAGGTACCTACCTTTAAGGTTTGAAGGAGGTTTGAGGATGCGGAAAGCGGAGGACAGGGTGCTGTGGCGCAGTCTGGGAGAAGCCTATGTCCAGCAGTGGACTGCGATAGGCTGAGTTCTTTTCCATGTAGCAAATTCCCAACCTAAATCCCAAAATAGAACACTTCCAGCTGATTTTCCAGTTGCTTTTGACAAAAGAATAGGCTCCAACATTCGTATAAGAAATCAAATTACCTATTAGATATAAAAATTAATTTCCGCTGTGAATTGTGTAAGAAGCAACTCATAACCTGATTTCTTTTTACCGATATAGGTAGGTCCTGTAGATACCATATGAAGTAATGAACTCACTCACCCGTATAAAGCAAAATAGGACATTCGCTTTGGTTCAGAACGTAATAAATGAAATAACAGTAATATAATAAAACAGATTCCAAGGAACTCTGCAAGGGAAACGTATGAATACGAAAACAAGTTGAGTCAATTTACGGCGAAAGAAGATTTAATAAAATGCCGATGAATCTTAGTATTGAGAAAATACAACACTCCAAGTGCTTAAGTGGTACTGGTTTAGTCGCTGGAATGATTACCTTCAAACGGGGCGAATAGGGATGCAGGGGTGAATCGGGACGAAACTTTAAAAGCGATTTTAACATTGAAATAATATAGTTTGTTGCCAAAAAGGAATTTAATGTGCTTAACTGTATTATAATTAACGAATAAGTGCCCTTTTCGGCACAAATCTACCTATATTATTTCAACGCTAAAATCCCTTTTAAAGTTTTGTCCCGATTCACCCCTGCATCCTTATTCACCCCGTTTGACGGTACTGCGGTATGCGAGGTCTTCTTGATCTGAGAATCTCGTAAAACTATCTCAGTTTCCAAGGATACCTACTAGATACGAATTAACCTCTCGTCTGTCGGAACGTAGATCTACGCGAGACACAATGGCTTTTTAATTGTGTCTGTAATTACGACATTCAATGGGTTAAGACAGAATAAGAATAATTTATTTGCAGAAAATATAAGTGTTACCAGTTGTAAAAGTTGGTGGTTTAATGTAACGTATATATTTTGCCTGTTTAAGGCATGCATATTAATTTTACAAGAATAAGTAGGTAAGTAACCTTTATTCTAATGTAATTTTTAAATTATGATAAATTGTACCTACCTTAGGTACAATTTATCTTAACAATAAAAATATACATATAAGTAAGTAGGGTACTTAACAAACCTTAAAACAACATTTTGTCTTTATGTCACACACATTTTTTAAAAGTTAAACTAAATAGATAAACACGCTAAGTATAGGGTACTATTAAGTATTCTGTGGTATCGGTATATTACAAAAACTAAGTATAGGACTCCATTGTCAAATGAGGCCAGAACACTTTATCATATTATTATTATGGGTGCCTATTTCCCTTTCCGTGTTCAACTGGCGACATCGGTCTCGCGAAATCCACACGCTTTTGTTTTACTACGGAATCCTACGAGTCCGTGTTCAATTCGCGTCAACTGAGCACGCCTTTGTGATCAAGTGGCGCTGGGTAAGGTTTAACGCCATAGGGTGCAAGGGCAAGCGAAGGGCACCCCGAGGTTCGGTTTGGTTAGGTTACTTTAAACCCTTTACACAGAAATAGGGGCCCCGCGAAGCGGGGCTCCGTCGACATAGGATGACATAGGATGAAAAAAAAAAAGTGTTTATCATATTAGACTAAATAGGTTTTATGTCTATTGAGTGGTATATCACAGGTTAAAAAACCGTGTTCAATTCAATTGCACACTATTTTGTAAAACGTTGCTTGATCGCAAAAGCGTGCTCAGTTGACGCGAATTGAACACGGGCTCGTAGAATTCCGTAGTAAAACAAAAGCGTGTTGATTTCGCGAGTCCGGTGTCGCCAGTTGAACACGGAAAGGGAAATACGCATTATGGGTACAAGGTTGCGGGTATGTCAGTTTGTTATATTTATTGCATTCAATAATCGGGGTGACATATTCTTTATAGAAAAAACCTTGTTAATAAATTAAGATTAAAAAAAACTATAGGAAACCATTTTTTTTTTCTTTATATTGCAAATTAAGTGTGATAAGTAGGTAGGTAGTAGATTAATAGGGACTTTTTTTAAATAAATGAATAAATATAAGTACCTACACCTTCACATCGACTAAAAATGTTTTAGGTACTACTATAATCTCTCCAGTAGGTACCTATCTTTATGTACAGACGCCAGCACATCAAACTACTACAATCTGTCAAATTTATTTAATAGATTTTCAACTTTATTACTAAAATATAAGGTTCAAAGTTGATTGGGAAAATTAACCAGTTTCGGGAAGCTTGATGTGCTGGCGTCTGTACCTAATCCCAGCCTACCTTAATCTAGCTAGATAGACTACAGAAATATTTAATCTCTATATTGCTCAGGTAATCGGAGTTTAGGACCCGTATCGTATGGCTCGTCTCCTACCAAACGAACCTAGAATGTATGATACCTACCTAAGAACGATAAACTCAAAACCCTCTGGCTAACATTTACTTAAGTAAAACTTGGCATGGAACGTGAGACTGAGAAGTTTCGTGGAAAGCGATCACAAAGTCTAGATAAGACATACCTTAAGGCACGAGTAACCGTAGCGGGATTGTCCGAAAGGGTTACCGCTACCCCGGAACATAAAAGGCTAAGGAAGGAACACGGGTGGGTTTTAGTCAGAAAGAGTCTGACACTCCCTTCCGCTCCACCCAGAGCGGGAGGAGTCATTTGATGATTTCCCACGGTCAAAAAAAAGGTACGAGTCACCAAATCGTTGACCGCGGACGCGCGGTCCTGATCCGGTGCCTATTTTGTGCGGACCGAAGTAAACAGTAATATATTTATAAGTAACTTTTTTAGTGATCAATGGTACATAGGTACCTACTTAAATCATCTAATTTAGACCGCGCTTTGTCTTTTCTGCCGTCGGCACTCCAAACTTCAGACAGAAAGTTCAAAGTAAAAAAAAAAAAAAAAACATTAGATATTAAGTAATTATTTAAGTACCTACCTACTTTGTTATTACTTTTGTTCACTACATAATATTATATGTTTTTTTTTATTAACCATTACTATCCCACTGCTGGGCAAAGGCCTCCCTACTCTTTTTCTACCTCTCTCTGTCAAGAGCTGCCAAGGACCAATCTTTATCTTTTGTTTACTACTTACTTAATTAAAAAAAAAAATTGTTGGTACCTAATCGTCTACCAAAAGGACCACGACAGACATTATTTTTAAAATTTGATCCCCAATTAAACTAATGGTAATACCTGCCTTAAGGCAACGAAATAACATAAACAGCGTATGTACTAATGTACAGACGCCACCACATCAAGATACCATGATCTGTCAAATTTCTTCAATAGATTTTCAACTTTATCGCTGAATAGTAAAGTTCAAAGTTGATTGGGAAATTTAACAGTTTCTGGTAGCTTGATATGTTAGCGTCTGTACCATAACAACTCTCGCTCGTTAGTCAAAAACATTTCACCCCCTGAGGGTAGGAGATAGTATTACATACTCAATGTCTCGCTGGTGCGTGCACATTGTTTGTTGCTTGTTTCACGTTTCGCAGAACTCCATTAGAAAACAACATACCTAGGTACGTAGTTATTTACAATGCCTATGTAACTGTCTCGTAAGTAACGAATACTTAGGTACCTACCTATATTTTTTTTTACGTCTGGAGGAGGATGCAATTAAAACCTAAGTAGCTGGGTAGTAGGTAGGCACATTGATTTAATGTAATGCTCCCGCAGACAGGCGCGACGTGACCCTGTTGGAACAATGTCCATGAAGTTTTCATAGAAATTGATCTAGCGAGGACTAGAATAATTTCAGTTTACCATACACGCTGTTTTTCGTCGTGCACAAGTGTATGCGCGGATTGTCCGATGGGACGGCAATCCGACACGACCGGAGAGAGACAAAGAGAGAGGGTATCAACAATTGTTATATTTAAAAGAAAAAAAATAAGTTTAAAAACTAAAACCCGACTACTGTCAGGTTTTAGTTTTTAAACTTATTTTTATTTAATTATTTTGGGGTTTATTTCATTAAAATTTATGTTTTTGAAATGTGCTAATTAAGCCCTTTCATTTGATACACCACATAGTATGATTAAAATTTTTTTAGAGCATTACTTTATGTCCGCTAGAGGGCGCCACATTCAATTTAATGTGACGTCACATAGCCTATAACCAGCGGACGATCAAGACGCTTCCAACGATACCTCATTCGTCTAATTATGACAAGTAGTTTAGAGGTTATGAGGGAACAGATGAACATACATACATAGGTACATACCGGTCAAAATCGTAACCCTCCTTTTTGCTTCGCCGTAGTCGGGTAAAAACTGGAGCCTGCCTGTTTCACGTAGGTAGGCACTGTTAGCAACTGAACTGAATTTAGTTTTCTACGAAATCTATTCCCGCTAGCCTATAGTGTTATAAATAGAACTTTGAAATATACAAGAATATGTAGGTAGGTATGTACCTATGAAGAGCCAGTTGACTCTATCAACGAAACCGTACCTAATTACATAATTGTAAATGCGTAGGTACCTACCTAGGTAGCTTATAATGTTCTGTACCATACAATAATAGATAGGTAACATACGATTCAAGATTTTATTTTGAAGGGTCGGGTCACATTGATCGACGGCGTTCGACGGTTTGTCCATACAAAAATAGAGCAAGTAAGTAGGTAATTATTTATTTTACTAAAAGACTTAGCTGCCTAGGTAACATCAGTGTTAATTCAAAAAGGGATGGGTATGGCTATTATATTAGGTCCTTACATATGAAATTGGCGTTTTTCGTACTGGCCACTTTAATCACGAATTTCTCCTCTTTGGTAAGGAATTCCAAATTCAAATTTGTACAGCTATTTACTCATGTATTTGTGCTTCGATGACCGTCATTCATTTGTTTTTTTTCTTCTGTTTTTTCTGTTTGCGTCACTCATTTTACAAAATGGAAAATTTAAAATATCGCATTATTTACGAGTACGAGTTCCGCCGTGGCACTAGTGCTGCGGAAACGACTCGAAGGGTGAATGATGTGTATGGCGGTCATGTTGCAAAAGAAAACACAGTTCGTTTTTGGTTCCAACGTTTTCGTTCTGGAAATTTCGACCTGCAGAACAAGCCCCGTGGACGGCCTGAGACCCAAGTTGATAATGGAGAATTGAAGGCTATTGTGGAAGCGGACCCATCGCAAACCACGTCCGAGTAAGCTGCAGGCTTCGATGTTAGTGATAAAACTGTTTTAATTCACTTGAAGCAAATTGGGAAGATTAAAAAGCTTGAAAGGTAGGTACCTCACGAATTGACTGAACAGAAACAGACGGCTACCAAATTAGAAGAGCTTGAATTGGAATGTCTTAGACATCCTCCGTACTCCCCGGACCTTGCTCCAACAGATTACCATTTTTTTCGCAATTTGGATAACTTTTTGCAAGGGAAAAAATTCAACTCCGATGGGGCAGTCCAAATC
Organism: Amphipoea oculea; assembly: GCA_945859645.1. Taxonomy (NCBI): domain Eukaryota; kingdom Metazoa; phylum Arthropoda; class Insecta; order Lepidoptera; family Noctuidae; genus Amphipoea; species Amphipoea oculea. Next base: position 6,827,903 of record OX243868.1, read on the forward strand.
GCCTTCAAAGATTTTATTGATTCCCGTCCGACTGGTTTTTTTAGTAAAGGGATCAATGAACTACCTATAAGATGGCAAAAGTGCATTGAAAACAATGGTTCATACTTTGATTAATTAAATATATTATATTAAAAAATATTCGACTTTTTGTTCCTTCCATACAAAACGCCAATTTCATATGTAAGGACCTAATATTTGAGAAGACCTCTGCCCTTCAAACTAGGAAAATCCTGTATCTTGAAGGACAGCAAAGTATGGAACGACGTACGCTTCCTCTCCCATCGACGGCGACGAACACGCTCCGGCGGGGCGGCGGCGATCGACGGCGTTCAACGGTTTGTCCATACAAAAAGTACAAAAAGAGAGCATGTGTGCTTCTTTTCAATCGGCAAAGTGCGAAAGGCCGTGGATCAATGTGTCCCAACTCTTAAGCAATGTTCATCGTATCTTGAAGACGTAAGGGCGGTCGCCCACGGCGACTTTTTGCAGCGATAAACGCGATGCTGTCGCTGGTCGTAGGTATACCTGCGCCCACGTCAGGCGCGGTCGCAGCCCAAGATTTTGGGGGGGGTCATCATGGGTGCCGAGGAATATTTTACGAATATTTTAAAGGAGGTACATCTCGTTAGTCTAGTGGTCGCAAGCGTTACTGCTGAGCATGAGGTCGTAGCTGGGTTCGATTCCTAGGTCGGGTAAAGTGTTAAAAGGTTATTCCATCACGAATTTCTCAGAAGCAACCTTTTTTTTTTTTTATGGATGGGAAATCATCAAATGACCCCTCCCGCTCTGGGTGGAGCGAAGGGAGTGTCAGACTCTTACTGACTAAAACCCATCCGTGTCCCTCCCTTAGCCCTTTATGTTCCGGGGTAGCGGTAACCCTTTCGGACAATCCCGCACCCCCGGCAGGCTTCGGCCCTGGCAGGCCCCTTCCTTTATGCTGACATCTCTTTGAGGCGCGCGTGGAACACGTACGCGCCGTCCGGCACGGGCCTGGTCCTGATCGGACGGTGAGCTACCCGTTACTCTCCGTCCACAGGCCCGCGCCTACGGTGGCCGGGAGTCGTCACGCTGCTCCCGACGCCCGGAGCGTCTCCCGCGGCGGCTGGGGTGTAAGGCTCTCTCCCTCAGCCGTTCAGCCACCTCCTTCGCTAGCATGACTGCTTCGCAGAAGGAGGTGACCGCCTCCCACTCCCTTTCGCCCCGGACCATGGCTTGAACCAGGGCCGGACGCGAGAGGTCGCCGCCGCTGTCGATCGCCTCTACGAGGGCACGGCGGTGCTCCGCCCATGCGGGGCAGACCTCCACCGTATGCTCCACCGTGTCCTCTGGGCGATCCTCGCAGTGGTGACACCCGGGCGTCTCCTCCCGCCTGATGATGTGCAGGAACCTCCCAAAACATCCGTGTCCGGTGAGGACCTGCGTCAGGCGATAGGTGAGGACGCCGTGACGCCTCTCTAGCCACTCCTCAAAGAGGGGTCTTATCGCCACCATTGTGGCGTGCCCTGCGCTGGGTTGCGAAAGTCGCTCCTTCCATGCCACCATGAGATCGCGCCGGAGGTCTGTCCGCTCCGCCGCGATTTGCCGCGGAAGCGGAGTTTCCCCCCGGCTCAGTGCCTCCGCGCGCCACTCATACAGGCGCGCTAGGACTATCGCCTCCAGATCCCATGGCGGCAGTCCGGCAAGGAGGCTTGCCGCCTCGCCCGAGATCGTGCGGTACCCCCGGACTCAGAAGCAACCTGGAGTCTGGATTTGTGCCCGGTTGGCGGCAGTAGGCTTGCCTTCTATGACATCTGGCGAAATGTGGGTGTAAGTACTATTATGAAGGTAAACCCCTGCCCAACAACCTTTTAGGGATTAAAGGCGTGATGATATGTTAAGGTTCATGTGCACCTCCAGCTCTACATTACTTATGCTATTGAGGGACGCAGCTTTTACATAGGTGTGTTACTTAAATGCTGCCAAATTGGTCGTAAGTATTAGAACAGTTGATTGTGTAGGGTGGGGAGAGCGAGCGAAGCGAGCTCGAAAATTTTAACAATTCGCCTCTGTTTGATTAGGTTTTATTTTATATTTTCAAGTAGAAATAGGAGGTACATTCTCGACTTATGCAGGCAAGCTCAAGCAGCTATCAGAATCTAAAATGCAAGAGCGAGCGAAGCGAGCTCGAAAATTTTGCACACTCCTCTCGGATAGGTTCGATTTTCTTTAGATCATTCCAAAAGGACTAGGAATTACTTGCTTTGTCGACTTTTGAAGAAAAGCTCAAGAACCAATGTAAATTGCAAGACCGAGCGTAGCGAGCCTGAAAATTTTAGCACCCCACCTTGAATAGTCTCTGTTTTCTTTTACCCATCAACAAAAAGAGAACTTACTTTATAGAATTATGATGAAAAGCTTAAACTCGTTGTACAGCAGTTTAGGTTTTGGAATCTGGCCTTACCTAAGCCTTTCAACCTTACGTGCGAGCGGGGTGCCCAATATCCCGAGTTTGCTTCGCTCGCTCTTGAATCCTGGATTCTATATTTTTATTAACAGCCTTTTTAAAGAAAAAAAAATTTTTAGGCGCGTTAAAAACGCACTGTCATTTCATCGTTTTAAGTTTTTACTTCAGTCGGCAGTCCCCATGTCTGCCGATGTTCTTAATGTTTTGAATATGCCAATCGGGGTTTTCATGGCTCAAGTACAGTTTTAAGTTATTAAGGCAAGTAAATCATTCAGACTCTCGACAGCTTGAATGATTTTGGGGGGGGTCATGACCCCCACGACCCCCCCCCTCGGACCGCGCATGGCCCACGTAACCATGATTATGCATCGCTCTATAAAATCATATTTCTGACTTCAACATAAAAATGGTTAAGTATATCCCTAAAACTGGCTTTTATTATTTTGCGGCTATTTAGACTTTCAATCAGCATGTTACAGATTATATTATACCGAAATTTCATCCATATTGGACGAAAGGCTTTTTCTTAACATTTGGTACGGAGTCCTTTAGTTGGGCTCATATAATTATGAACCCTGCAGAACCTGCCTACCTACTTAAGATAGAGATAGGTACAGTACCTAGGTAGTTACAGATCTTTATCTTATTAGTGAATTGCCGCCGCCGTCTGTGACACTAATGTCGTTATGAGTTGCCAACTATTAATCCTATTTAACATGCTAAGCTGTATGCCTATGCTGAATCGAATGTAAGCGGATCAGTTTCATGGGGAGTCTAATTGGTTCAAAGTTAAATTTGTTTCAAAGTTATAAACCGACTTACCAAAGGTATTCGATATGAATTTACTCTTCACGTGACCAGAGGGTTGGCATATTTTTTTTTTGACCAAGGATTCAGCATTGCCATACAGCGTAGCAATGCTGCCAGTCTTTAGGGCACTTTTTCTGTTGACAGCGTGTCAGGTGTGTGTGTGTATTTTTGATACACATTGTTGTACCAGGCCAGGCCAGTTGTTTTCAGGGAATTTTTTTTCTATTTATAATCTCAGAGCACGAAAGTGTAGGTACGCTTATTAAATCTGCCGAAAAAATAAGAAAAATAGAATAAACAGTCGGTAATACCTACTTTACAATGCAGAGTTATCTTTATACTTACTTATTTATTTTTTTAATTGTTTAGGTACTGCGTAGCTCGACCAGTATTCCCAGGGCTCGGCACGAATAAGATGCAGCGGTGCATCGATCGAGCACGACCTACTTGCAGGTCAAACGGGCAAAGGGGTGCACCTACCTCCCAGCCTGACCCTGCCCACCCCACCCACATTCATTTGTTTAATCCGGATGCACTGGCAATCATGCGGGGGAAATATGTGCAATTTTTCTACGCTGTGTGAGTTTCAGGGTCAATAGGGGAGGGGGATGTGTGGTGTTACCTACCGAGATGAAATCTTGAGTGGCAAACTTAAATGTTTATCGACCTAAGTAGCGCAGTGGTGATTGCAAAGAGCATTACCATTATTATTGGATAATAATATACTCCCTCCCAGTACCTTTTTTTTTAATCGTGTGGAAATCCTCATGGATGTCCACCACCCTGGGGTGGGTGGAGGGTTCTGTCAGACTCTTACTGACTAAAACCACACGGTGTCCTGCTGCTACCTTTAGCCGGGGTGCTGGAGTGCTTGCGCATTTCGTCACGCTCCCCCGGCCAGGTGTAGGCCCATGTAGTTTAGGTAACCTTTTAAATTGTTATTTACCTATTAGCGTGTGCCACTCGCCAGATCGAATTTAGTTTTAAATGCCCGGTCACAACAGTTGTGACCTGTGTTTGTTGCGACTTATTAATGCAATAGGATTGGACACAGTCAGTGACGGACAGTCAGACAGTCAGTGACAGTTAGTGAGGGTGAGTCGGTGTTCTGACTCGACTCTTGACAGAGCACTAGCTCCCGACAAACCTGTCGGTTTACTTGGGTGGCTCTGTCACTATACGAACAGTAATCGATCCTACGATTTGTTCGCAATTACTTTGTTACTGTACATAAATTATTTTACTGTGTATCTAGTTGTGTCGTGTACCTACAGTGTGTGATTTGCTAGTGTGATTAATTTATTCGTGATATTACCTATAATTTGATTTGAACTGCAAACGGTTTTTCTATTGCGCAATAACCAACACTACCCACAGTAATTAATCAAATATGCCTGATGATAACGTGACGCCTGTAACCTACTCCTGATCCGACAAAAAATCAGCTGTTCCATACATTTTGACGAGTTCTACGAACATAAATGTAGGGAACAGCTGATTTTTTTTTTCGCGATTTCGGGTTTGGTCCCATAGTAAAAGTTGTTTATAATGATGAGTACAATGACCTCTTAAGATGTTGTTGGTGTTTTTCAAATAACCCTGTATATGAGGGCTTAGGTAAGTCTCTTCTTATGTGGTAGTTGACGTTTTTCGGATAGTGTATCGAGTCGTGGATATATACAGTTTAGATACCTATAGTTTAAATTCAATGCTCAGGCAGTTCAAGCGAACCAAGTGGCATACAAAATTAAAACGCAACCAATCAAAACTTTCCAACTGCCTGTAAAAAATAAAATATAAAGAAAATTGTAGGTACTTACCCAGGCAGAATCTTGTGCATTTTTTTATGGTTTCCAGAATCGGCTTAGTTACTTTTGAGATTTATGTGGGTGTGATCATGGGTGTGATGGATTGTTGAACATTTTAGACCTGACAGATTCTCACAGCCATGACTCTCTTAGTTTAACTGGCAGGAAATGTCAAGTCACAGTGTGTCAAGTAAGGTATCCTATGGGCACACTCATGGTACACTGACCATGGAATTATTATGTACTACGTTGTACGCGTAGTACATAATAATTCCATGACACTGACCTCTATTCATAGACCATGCCTCTATTATATTATACAAGTTGTTTAAAAAGGTCAGTGTATGGGTAGCAAAGAAGTAGGTTTCCTATGAGATAACAAATAGGTTGAACATCGAAGAATGGACGAGGTTCTGTAAAGACCTCGTTGAGGTACATGTGGGTAAGTAAAGCAGGTAGGTAGGTACCTTCCTACCTGCTTGCTCAAGCTACAAGCGCCACTATAAGCTTCCGCAATCTGTACTCGACCGGTATTCATGACTTATAAGGGATGTGTAGGTCCGTCCTAGAAATAGTCCTTCGGTTTTAATGTAGGTCATGGCTTTATTTGTAATACTTACAAGATATTGCGTTGCAGTGACCTAAATAAAATTGCGATTAATCGTTATTATAGAGATTATGATCTGCATGGTTTGTGGCATGCAACCATTTTGGTAATTATAAGATAATGGTATTACATTGATACGAATCTCAGACGAAGGAAATAGTCTGAGATACGAATGGAGAAGGCAGAAAACGGTAGGCGTCAGATTTAGCTGACAAGGGGATGTCAATGTTGAAGTCAAAAATGTTGTTCAGCTTTTAACCGCAGGACTTTATATCTGAGGGGCAATTCTCGTAATTTTAAGAACATTCACAGTCTGATCGCAGTCTCAATCTGTCAAAAAATACTTCTAATTACCCTACATTTTGACAAGTTTTTGACATTTGTTTGTCGCCGAGATGAGACTGCGACTAGATTTTGAACATTTTAAATTACGAGAATTGGCCTTCAGTTGTCGTGCCCCCAGCGCCTGACAAAAAAAAAAAAAACGAAAGATAAATACCGATGAAACGAGCTGTGATGATGTAATAATAATACAGATTAAACGAGCTGTGTTATTTGGTCGTATATATACGACTCTGGCGGAATGGACACGAAAATATTTGTCGGATTAATCCGACGTAAGCGGTTAAAAGGTTAAGTAAATAGCAATAATTTTAATGTCTTTGGTAAATAGTATTTTACTCATTAATCCTCGTACAGTTAACATCCATCCGATGCTAACATTATTGTATTTTATTCAAAACAAATAACAAGACATTTTGACTCCGGCCTCTTAAAACTTTATAGGGGGAAAGATGGAAAATTTAAATAAAACAAAGAAATCCATGTACTCTTATATTTCTGCAACCAGCACAAGCAGTATTGTTTTAGGAATACATGAACAATTTGACACTCATTGATTGTTTCGTTTAGAACTGTTTGGTGAAAGCTTAGCTTTTCATTCCGTTTCCAGTAGGTATATAACTTTTCAAACTTAAGAGCGTTTACGATGTACGGCATTTTATACAAAATTTCAAGCCCTTGTTTTTCTAAATGAATGAACCGATTTTAATTAAACTTCGTAGGTACCTACAGTCACGAGCACCAATATGTCAACACTTGGCAATTTTCAATTGCGATTTTTTCGTGAAATAACGAATGCAACATTGAAATACGACAATTAACATAAACCTATGGGTTCGAAAATACTATGTTCGTAATAACATAAAATTTCATTCAAATATAAAGGAGAAAATCGCCTTTGAATAAAGCCAAGTGTATACATACTTATAGACGTGACTGTACGCATAAGCAGGATACAAAGGTCTAAAAAATTTGTAAAGAACATTTTCGAAAAATAGTGTTACAGCCCCGCACTGGGCCCGCGTGGTAGATTACGGCCCACACCCTCTCACAGAGAGGAGGCCTGTGTCCCAGCTGTGGGAACATTATAGGCTGATGATGATGAGTGTTACAGCCAAAATAGACCGATTTTAAATTTTCCACAGAAACAGAGATTTCGAGTTATCGTTTTTATGTAAGACATTTCGAAAATGTTCTTTACTAACTTTTTAGACCTTTGTATCCTGGCGTACGAAGTTTCATTAAAATCGGTTCTTTCATTTAGAAAAACAAGGGCTTGAAAGTTTGTATGAAATGCCGTACGTTGTAAACGCTCTTAAGACTTTTTAACATTAAATACTTTAAATAGACATGGGATTCCATCAGTAAGTTGTTGTCATTTCTTTTATATTTATAACCTTTCAGGACCGACTAAGGTACATTTCTGCTAGAGGTTTTAGTAACTAAGTCAGAAATATAATACAATGTTTTCTATTAAAAAATATCCTTATTTATCCAATCTTTTAATTTCTTCTAATATTTTAAATGTTTTTTTCGTCTAGATTAAACTGTTTTCTCAAATCAGCGATGCTCAACCTTTTTACCCGATTGGGCGACAGCAAAGATAGAACACGTATCCACTCGGAAAGGGATCGTCACCGTATGAACTCGAGCGATTCAGTATTCTTTGTATGAAACACCCTACTGCAACGCACACTAATTGGAATCGTAACGTAATCGCCTCGCCTCGGGACAAGCTCACGAACCGCGGTGCGGTGCATGGTCAACTTGCAGATCCCGCGCTTACGGCTCGTCGTCCCCGCGCTTACGTCTCTCCGTACCCGAGCTTACGTCTCTTCGTCCACTCTTGCCCCTCTTACCCCTCCCGTGGCCTGCCTGCAGCACCATCAATCAGCGGTCGGCGGCGAGCCGTAAGCGCGGCATCGCCTAGCCGTAGCCGAGTTGACGTATCGGAGCTTCTGATCCGCTTTGGTTACGTGCTTACGTTAGGTTGACGCCTGTTTGACGGCGAGGCGAAAGGCGATACGGCGACGATCCCTTTCCGAGTTGATATGTGTGCTATGACCTTAAAGCTACAGTTTCCTAAAAGAGCGGTGGTCGTATTATATCGGACGTCATTAAAATCTGTCATTCTCAGCAGTACAGTCACGTCTAAAAGTATGTATACACTTGGCAATTTACAATTGCGATTTTTTCGTAAAATAACGAATGCAACGTTGAAATACGACACTTAACATAAACCTATGGGTTCGAAAATACTATTTTCGTAATAACATAAAATTTTATTCAAAATTAAAAGAAGAAAATCGCCTTTGAATAAAGCTAAGTGTATACATACTTTTAGACGTGACTGTACTTGACATTAATGTGTCAAAAAACGCTCTGTATTCAGACAGCCGTCAGTCAGTGGCCTTGCACCGCTTTCGTAGGAAACCAGAGTGGCAATTCTCGTAATTTTAAGAACGTGCACACGCACAGTCTGATCTTAGTCTCAATCTGTCAAAAATACCTCTAATTTCTCTACATTTTTGACATTTGTTTGTCGCCGAGATTATGAGAATTGGCATTCAGAGCTTTACTGATACTGTAACGGTTCGATGTTGTATTCAATATCATGAACGTATATCTAACACCCTTGTTTATACGTAGCACGAAAACCAAATAAACTAAAATTATATTTACAGGAATAACCTAATTATATTAAGGGCTGATTTTTCAATAGTCAGATAACTTTTATCTCAAGAATAAATATGACAGTTTGACATAAATTTTCTATAGGTACAAAAGCTGTCAAACTGCGATATATTCTTCAGATAAAAGTTATCTGACTATTAAAAAATCAGCCCTGAAAGAAATAAAATCTTTCGCGCGACCAAAGACCGAGCAACGCTGTTTTGGATAATAGAAAGAAAGGAAGTAATATGTTTAGTTCATATTTTGCAGAAGTTAAACCACGCCCAAGTGGCTTTTCAAATGTAGGATTTACATTAATTATCATTATAGTCTTGATTATTTATTTTAACAGTAGAAAACCAGATTTTTATTGTATATTATACTGCAATTCTAATGCAATTTCAGATACATATTCACAATAATATGTATTAATACAATGTATACTCGTTTTTAAAAATAAAACTATTTTTATATTATTGTTAAAAAAAAAACTTATGCTAATTCTGCAATTTTTACATCGATTATATAGTTTAATGTTCTGTATGTAAATGTATAAATATTTTACAGTACCTATGCATGGTATAACTTAAAAATATAAAAGCAAGCTTTTTTATTGGCAACAAAATATACTTACTCATCCATACTAGAATAAAGTGCCCATAGAACAAACAAATATATAAAAAATCTGTTAACACTCCCAATATTTTTATTAATAAAATTGTCTCATCTGCAATTAGTAGGTACGATTATCACATTGCACAACACTATCCATTGTCTATGGTTACAATGTTTCCATCTTTGTTTTCTAACTTGGACACTTATAGAAGACTTAGAAGTTTTCATTATATTTGTATGCTTACTATTTAATTGCTTAGAAAGCACACTTTCTTCACACACACTTTTCAAGAGAGTAATTAATTTCTTAACTGTTGTATAATAGTAGATTGTACAACTAAGGCATAAAAGAAGCTATCCACCCGAGCCGCAGGCGAGTGTGGATAGTTAAGTCGAGGGGTAAAATGGCTCGTTTATGCCTGAGTTATACACTCTGCTTTTCACTTCCATTGCGAGAAAATGAAACAGGCATAAAGTATACAGTACATAATTAATCAAAAATGTTGCATCCATAGCTAATTCCCGCCACCACAGATAATACCGCCACGAAACTTTATAAACGTTTTTTTTTTTTTAATTTTCAACATTTGTCATTCGACTTGGGTACTTCATACTGCCAAAAAATGAAAACATTTCTTTGCCTTTTTAAATAATAAATGACAACTATTTTACCTGATTTTATTAAATTAACGATAGAAAACATGAAAGTGGTATAAATTAAAGAAAATGAAATAATCACGACTTTAATCTGCGAAGTTTTATTGTGCGTGTGGCTTTTGAGCCTGATTACTTTAGTCTTAGAGAAAAATTTTACTTTATGCACTAGAACATAAAAAGCGATTTTATGTCGCCTAAGCACAACATAAAGACGGACTTTTAGAGCATGAGAAGTGAAAAAGAGTATTATTATGTCTATTCTACATTTAATTGACTTGACCTAACATGCTATGGCAGATATATTATTTATTTTATAAAATCAATGCTTGCAAAATTGTAAATATGGTATTTATTCCTGAGCCGATATAACAATTACGGAATGCGTAATTTGAAACCTATTTTTATACTTATTTTATATGGAGAGGTCTTATTCTAGGCGTATACTTAGTTGCCAATAAAACAGGCGATCACTTTCAGTGTACACAATATTGTTTTTGCACTAAAATAGTTTTTAACACTGCACAACCTAACCCTTTTTATTGTCACTGCTGTGTTCACACATTACGGATTACATGAGGTGTTGAAGTGAATATCATACTTTATTATCATTTTATATCTGAGAAGATGGCGACTATTCCATCAGTCATAATGAGACACAGTTTCGAACTATATACAGTCAACAAAAGAGATAAGTATGCAGGATCGTTGGATATAGTTGAAGTTTAGTAAGAAACCGATGGATGTTCTAGGGTAAAATTTAATTGTATTAATAGAAAACAAACAGCCCGTTTATCAAATCAAATTTCAGTCGACAACATCCATCGGTTTCTTACTAAACTTCAACTATATCCGACGATCCTGCATACTTATCCCCTTTGTTGACTGTACCATGCCGGTGCCACACCAACGGGAAACGCTGATAATTATCGCGAAAGTTGTGGCTGCACCTACGATAACGAGTCATCGCGATAATTATCGGCGTTTCCCGTTGGTGTGGCCCCGGCATCAGAGTGGATATGTTACAAGTTCGATCATTTGCCGTAACACTTGAATTTATTGGTTACTCAAAATAACGACAACTGAATATAAAAGTAATTAATAAGTTTTTACCGACTTCACAAAAAGGAGGAGGTACTATGTTCGGCTGTTTGTATGTTTTTTATTATTATTATCATCATTATTATTTTTATTTTGTATGTTTGTTCATCGAATACTCCGCCAATTGTCGATGGATTTTCAAAATTCTTTTTTTGTTCGAAAGTAGATAGTTCTGAGGTGGTCCCATTGTCACCAAGTTAGGATCTGATGATGGGATCTTAGAGAAATCGAGGGCAACCCTCAAATTTTATAGGCTCACTTATTGTTTTTCGCATATTTTATGAAGTATCTTGTTTATTTGCGTATGGTTGTCACCATCTCAGGTAGCTGGGCTGATGATGGAAGGTACAACTCCTTAACAGTAAGAAGTTACTCAAACAGGCAAGGACTGTTTTAGTAAATTGTTTTGATGTTTGATAGGGCATCTGCCACATTTGGTCTCATGATCATCAAGTCATGACCTGATGCTGCAGTCAGGATAGTCTGCAGAGTACCTAACTCCTCGACAACTAACAGCAGATATATCGTGTTAAGGCTCATTGAAAAGGGCTCGATGTGTGGATAAACGTACTGTTAATGAGGAACACCGAAGTACATAGAGACCTGATGCTGAAGCCAGGAGCATCAGAAAAAGTACAAACCTTGAAATAACAGCACCGTAGTCGTGTTTGGGCTCATTTTAAACAGGACTAAATTTTAAGTTCAATGCAATGTTGACATAAGTCTGGCCTGATGCTGCAGCCAGGATTATCAGCTTCTAGTCTAAAAACATCAGGTCAGGATTTGATGATGAGATCCTGGAGAAATCGAAGGAACTCTTCAAATATTATAGGCACAACTATAGCGATTTGGGTATTTTTTATAGTAACTCGTGCACTTGCTCTCGGAAAGCACCATTTGGTGAAGTGGAGCTGATGATGAAGACCACAGATGGCCACCGGAACTACTTAATAATATCTAAGTATTTCACGGGTTGCGATTCGATTACTTTAATATGGTTGCTAAGCAATTCATGCTCGTCACAATGTGAATGGTGATATGGAGCTGATGGTGGACCTGGAGAACTCCTCAACAATTAACTTCCCTGCATCGGGAAAAGCAATATTTTGTTTGTAAAAGGCGATGATCACTAGGCTATTGTAACTTAGATAAATTATAAGCAGACCCACTAAAAAGCGTGAAATAAAAACTTTTTAAGCAAAAAAAAACCGACTTCTTAAAAAACACTACAAAGTGAAAAATAACTTTAATTTCGGAAGTCGGTGGCAAAAAACTAAAATACAGATCCAAAGACACCGACTTCCGAAATTAAAGTTATTTTTCACTTTGTAGTGTTTTTTAAGAAGTCGGTTTTTTTTTATGAAGTTGTGTCGAGATTACTTTGTGTGATTTATTTAATTGCGTGAAGAATACACGTATAGCTTAATTTGGTTGGCCGTGATAAAAATGTTTATATAACATCATAAATAGACACTTAAGCCGTTTTAGACATTAAACTTTTAAAAGGTCTATAATAGTTAGTTATGTTATTCAACTTTTAAAGTACGCGATACGCGACTATATTCTTAAATCCCATTTTTTTCTCTATTATCACAGTAATTAGACTTAGTTTTTTAACCGTTTTATTTTTATAGACGCATCACACATCGAACCCGCAAGCAAAACACTCACACATCAATAAATAGTAATAATTAAGACAACATTACTTATATCATAAAATTATATACATATAATTTATGTGTATAATTTTATACATAATTATTTTTTTCTGATAAACATAGAGCATGCACTTAAAGATTTAAGTGACATGCTTTCTAAACACAATGGTTTGTTGCGCGTCCGAACCATAATTCAAATCTTTCAATAAATATTGGACAGATAAATCCGTTCAATATTACAGTTGATTTAAATTGACTTTTCCGATGGAATCAACAGAGAAAAAAAAAGTTGCTCTATTTGGCTTTATTTACATTAATGGAAAATCATATTAAAACCGACTATACTCAATCCTATTTATATAAACATCGCAATGCAATGCCAACCTTCAAAAAAAGTAATTTGTTTCTATAGGATGTATTTATTCACTTCATCAGCTCATGTACAAGAGCCCTGAGTAGTGTGTGCTTCAAGTGGTGCAGTTGTGGGGAGCGCGGGGGGGGCCGCGCGGCCGAGGCTACGCCGGCTTGTTGGACTGCCGGCGAATGATTACTAGCTAATAACGGTGACGGTTCGGATATATGTTGGGGTTCTGAACATTGCTGGACTGCTGAACCGGATAACCTTGAGTTATGCTGCCAGGTTTCGCCGTCTGAACAAAAAGTTTGATTAATCGATCGTCCGGAGATACCTTTTGACCACCATTCATTTAAATCCAATCGTTTGTTAAAATCGCCTTGAAAAAAGAACAACGAAATAAAGCTACATTCAAGTATAAGAAGACGCTTTGAAGATATTAAATCATGAGAAGAGCATGCAAACAAAAGCAATGTTGAATTTTTGATCAAATTTTGACAATGGCGACGTATTATCGTGCCGTGGGCAGTCAAAAGGCTAAAGTAATAACACACACACATTTATGTTTGAATTTAAGTTCTGGGGCATAATTCCTATTTTTTGAGTAATTAAATTGTGCTTTGGATTAGTTTTTCATAGAGCTGTATTTACAAAATAGCTTCACGCTCTTAATCTTTTTAGAGAAGAATAGAAGTTCAAATGGAACTATTTATAACCCTTGAACTTCACTTGGGTTTAAAAATCACAATTATGCCCTAGGGTTACATCAAGGGCAAGTCTTTCAAAAGGACAACACAATAGCTCGTTGTCCTTATAGTGTAACCTTTTACTTTGAGGTGAGCGACTAGCATTAACAGAACATAATCAGCCTATAATGTTCCCACTGCTGGGACACAGGCCTCCTCTCGGTGAGAGGGAGTGAGTCGTAATCCACCACGCGAGCCCAGTGCGTGTTGGTAGATGCCACATGTCTTCGAATTATTGGCTCTCGGACCTGCCGGTTTCCTCACGATGTTTTCCTTTACCGTTTTGAGAGTAATGGTGATGAAATTATTGTCTGGGTTCGAACATACGACCTACAACTCGTAGGTCGGCATTTGCCACTGGGCCACCACTGCTCCCAGAGTGACTAGCAGTAAATTCTATTAATGAAGGTATTTACACCACAGAATTGTGATCAATAAACCCAACAACTGTTTAGTATTGATTTTCCCAACTGCGCGTCAACAAAACAGGTTCAATATATTTTTAATTCATTCGTTCACTAAAGCTTGATCTGCTCACCTCGTAAAGGACAACGAGCGTAGAGATAAATAAAAAAGTCTTACAAAGTTTTCGAGTAGGAAAGCCGCTACGATCTATTTGGTTCTGATATATCCAGTAGCATTAACATTATATTGAACTTGTAACAAAATGTTAAGGTATGCACACATTACGCCGGCCTCAGCGGGTCACAACTACCAAGGCGAAATTCAGATGTTCTTACATATTTTTACATTTTTGTATTTTCAGGCAGGGAGGTATGTCGAACAAAATATGATTCGCGACCGTTACAAGTATGTATTTACAGACTTATAATCATCAACACTAAAATCATATTACCCCATTGAATGACTATTTCTTGAAATCATAATATGTGAGGCCAATTCTGACTTACGGAATTGTATTGCAGATTCTAATGATTATTGTTCTGTAAAGATATATTTTTTACGGCCGCGAATCAGATTCAGTTGAACATACAGCCTGATACTGACCTGTAAATTGCAAAAAAAGTAAGTAAATTTTAATTTCGCGGGCTCCCTTGAGCTTGCGTTAAGAGAGAAGAAATTTAAAACATTTTTTGTTTTTTTGTTTGTGTAATTTCTTACATGTGACATTGTATTCAATTGTATCTATGGTGTGTGTATGAGAAGTCTCTGATAAAGTGATTACTTTCCGGTATTCTCATCGACACGAGAGACCAAGGGAGAGGGTGAAGAGACCATTGTGTATCCCGTTGAGGCCCAGCATAATTAATAAAATAATCCTATTTTATAGCTAGTGGCATGACTCTAATACCCTTGGTCGTTTACCCATATTCAGACATAAATAAAATTCAGACTTAAACATATCTGGCGAAATGTATGTGTGCGATAAGGCACCTCTGACTAACCCCTCGGGGAATACAGGCGTGATGTTTTTTAGACTTCAGGCTTGCATATCAACTACGCACCACAACGCTCAATTACGCACCATAACGCTTAACTACGCACCACAACGCTTAACTACGCACCACAACGCTCAACTACGCACCATAACGCTTAACTACGCACCACAACGCTCAATTACGCACCACAACGCTTAACTACGCACCACAACGCTCAACTACGCACCACAACGCTTAACTACGCACCACAACGCTTAACTACGCACCACAACGCTCAACTACGCACCATAACGCTCAACTACGCACCATAACGCTCAACTACGCACCACAACGCTCAACTACGCACCATAACGCTTAACTACGCACCACAACGCTCAACTACGCACCACAACGCTTAACTACGCACCACAACGCTTAACTACGCACCACAACGCTCAACTACGCACCATAACGCTCAACTACGCACCATAACGCTCAACTACGCACCACAACGCTTAACTACGCACCACAACGCTTAACTACGCACCACAACGCTCAACTACGCACCATAACGCTCAACTACGCACCATAACGCTCAACTACGCACCACAACGCTTAACTACGCACCACAACGCTTAACTACGCACCACAACGCTCAACTACGCACCATAACGCTCAACTACGCACCATAACGCTCAACTACGCACCATAACGCTCAACTACGCACCACAACGCGCTTAACTACGAACCACAACGCTTAACTACGCACCATAACGCTCAACTACGCACCACAACGCTTAACTACGCACCACAACGCTTAACTACGCACCACAACGCTCAACTACGCACCATAACGCTCAACTACGCACCATAACGCTCAACTACGCACCATAACGCTCAACTACGCACAATAACGCTCAACTACGCACCATATCGGTTAACTACGCACCATATCGCTCAACTACGCACAATAACGCTCAACTACGCACCATAACGCTCAACTACGCACAATAACGCTCAACTACGCACCATAACGCTTAACTACGCACCACAACGCTCAACTACGCACCACAACGCTTAACTACGCACCACAACGCTTAACTACGCACCACAACGCTCAACTACGCACCATAACGCTCAACTACGCACCATAACGCTCAACTACGCACCACAACGCTTAACTACGCACCACAACGCTTAACTACGCACCACAACGCTCAACTACGCACCATAACGCTCAAGTACGCACCATAACGATCAACTACGCACCACAACGCTTAACTACGCACCACAACGCTTAACTACGCACCACAACGCTCAACTACGCACCATAACGCTCAACTACGCACCATAACGCTCAACTACGCACCACAACGCGCTTAACTACGCACCACAACGCTTAACTACGCACCATAACGCTCAACTACGCACCATAACGCTCAACTACGCACCACAACGCTTAACTACGCACCACAACGCTTAACTACGCACCAC
This sequence comes from Amphipoea oculea, assembly GCA_945859645.1. Classification (NCBI taxonomy): domain Eukaryota; kingdom Metazoa; phylum Arthropoda; class Insecta; order Lepidoptera; family Noctuidae; genus Amphipoea; species Amphipoea oculea. The sequence continues at coordinate 6,844,588 of OX243868.1, forward strand.
AACGCTCAACTACGCACCACAACGCTCAACTACGCACCATAACGCTCAACTACGCACCATAACGCTCAACTACGCACCACAACGCGCTTAACTACGCACCACAACGCTTAACTACGCACCACAACGCTCAACTACGCACCATAACGCTCAACTACGCACCATAACGCTCAACTACGCACCATAACGCTCAACTACGCACTATAACGCTCAACTACTGTGTGTTGAGCGTTATGGTGCGCCATAACGCTCAACTACGCACCATAACGCTCAACTACGCACCATAACGCTCAACTACGGACCATTTCATCCAGCTTCGCGGTCAATTTCATAGCACTGAATTCGTAAATAGCATTTTTTTTAATTTACTCTGGTCTCCCCCAAGTCCTTCCAGAAACTCTTTTCCAGCGCCACCTCGTATAACATAGCATTTTAGGTGTCCAAATTCGAATGAAGGTATTTGGATACACGAATGCGGGCTAACGACCAAGTGTAAATGCTCCTAAAGTTATCAAGCAATGATTTATTTAAGTTTTTAATCAAGTTTATCTAGATTTGTCACCCGTAGCATAATTAGCAGAACGTCTTTAGCCTTTTATACCTAGGGGAATAATATTGTTTTAGTAGGCAAGCTCACATGACAATAAGCAATGACTATATGAATTAATATTAACATAACATAGGACCCATGTTGTATTTTACCTATGTCATTGTGCATGTTAATATACCTATATCGACGACCTGTGTCATAGGTCGTCGATATAGGTATACAGGGTGAAATTGAAAACATGCGACAAATCGAAATGGGAGATTGTACTCATCATTATGAACACCTTTTACTATGGGACCAAACCTGAAATCGTGAAAAAAAAATCAGCTGTTCCCTACATTTATGTTCGCATAACTCGTCAAAATGTAGGGAACAGCTGATTTTTTTTTTTGCGATTTCAGGTTTGTTCCCATAGTAAAAGTTGTTCATAATGATGAGTACAATCTCCCATTTCGATTTGTCGTAAATTTTCAATTTCAACCTGTATACAGGGTGGCGGGGAAATCCACGCGCAAACTGTAACCATGAATTCAACACACGATTCTAGACCCCATAGCGTGGATTTTTTGTAATAACCGACGAAAAATTTCAATGCTGGGGCGTTCAACATCCCGTACTGAATCCATGGTAGCTGGTAGCGCGTCATGTCCTTGCCACCCTGTATAGGTATTCCAAAGTAATTGAGCGCAAGCTTTACCGCACCGTTAAGAATGCTCTAGTAAAAATATCCCTGGGGATCGAACCTAGGATATCACAACTTTCAGCCGTAGATACTTCCACAACTAGACTGCAAATTGTATAAATTCAAGCATAATTTGGCAAACCGCCTTATATTAAATCCAGTTGTTTGGAGAAGATATAGGAAGGATCAGTCAAAAATTCACTAACTGAAAAATATATGTCACAAGTCCAAAGTAATTGAGCGCAAGCTTTACAGCACCGCTAAGTTCTGGTAAAAATATCCCTGGGGATCGAACCCAAGATATCACAACTTTCAGCCGTAGGTACTTTCACAACTAGACCGAAAATTTTATAAATTCAAGCATAATTTGGCAAACCGCCTTATATTAAATCCAGTTGTTTGGAAAAGATATAGGTAGGATCAGTCAAAAATTCACTAACTGAAAAACATATCGCTCATTTGGAGAAACATCGACGTAAATGTATTTTTTCCCAAAAATGAGGTCAATATGCCAAAGCACTTAGAAAGCGTATTTATTAGAAAAGCAAAGACTTAAGAAAAAAGTAGCAGTTACGTCGATGTTTCTCCAAATGAGCGATATGTCACAAGTAATTGAGCGCAAGCTTTACAACACCGCTAAGAATGTTCTAATAAAAATATCCCTGGGGATCGAACCCAGGATATCACAACTTTCAGCCTTTGATCCAGAGATCGGAATAGGTAGAGCTGTTTTATGTACTTGCCATAGCTTAGAATAATATGAATATTACCCGAGTCCCGGGATTTGGTTTTTAAGTAGTAAAATCATAAAAAACGATTCTCGCCTTCGGGACTAATGAAAGATTACACTTCCTTTCTGGCGGGTAAATATAAGAAGGACGGGATTAAGGATAGTATAATAAATAGATAAACTTGATTCATTAAACCACATACATTTTTTTTACGTACGTTTTATACATATTGACAAAAAGAATGAAATTCAACAAAATCCCGTAGTATCAGTCGGAATCCCGTGGAATATCCATATTAACATCAATGTTTGCGGTCAATGAACCTAAATAGCTCTATCTATTCCGATCACTGCTTTGGTCACACTAGACTGAAAATTTTATAAATTCAAGCATAATTTGGCAAACCGCCTTATAATAAATCCAGTTGTTTGGAGAATATATAGGAAGAATCAGTCAAAAATTTACTTACTGAAAACCATATCAGACACGACTATGGTTTTCAGTTAGCGACTTTTTTTTTTTTGCCTGCTTATGTGACTACAGTCACAACCTTAATCTAGCAAGATGCAAAATTAAACAGGGGTTAAATAGGTATAATAGTAAATAATATGTATAAATTAAAGAATAATATATACATAACAAGCTTCTATAGATACAGACAGAATTTAAATATGACTTACGTTTACATAGTTCAAACCAAAATAAAAGCATAACAGACTAGAATATTTTACGATACCTTAAAAATTAAGCAAACAAAAATAAATATAATACAAGCCTTATATCCTTCACCAAACCAAAAAACTCCACAGGAAATCCGACCTAAGCACTATTTATACTAAAACTAGAATGGTATGTACCTGCATATTGTTGTGTTGCGGTGGCGGGTGAATGGAGAGGTGGCGCGAGACGGGCGGCTGCGCGTACGACACGCCGCTGCTGACGGACGGGTGGTGCGCCTCGCTCAGGCCGATTAGGACTTGTGGCTGACAACAATGTGTAGGGATTTTTTTGTTACATATGAGAGAATGTAAAGCTTATGTTGGGAAACAACATAGCTTCACAGCCACGCCCTACTGGAGCATCTCCCTGCAGGGTGTAAACTTCCGTGGTCGACACGGAAGCATTGTTTTCACACAAAAGCAGCAATGTCCCAAAGTATTTCTTGTTGCTATAATGTGCTTCGTTATATTTTTCGTCGCTTCTATTTTGTATTGTAGGTAGGTATATAATAATAAACTAAATTGATTAAACAGAAGTGCAAAATAAATTAAATACAACTGCGGCTCCTCGAAGTACTATTGTTTACGAAACTGACTTTTCAAACATTTGTACGTCAAATGTCATTTTCTTCGGCCATCTTTGTCGTGTCTGGTCGTGTCTCACTTGGTTCACTTCGGTTTGCGCCGCCGTAGAAAGAGATGGGGGGGGGGGAAATCTCTCCTGACGGTCACGTGTCCTGACGCGATGCCCTGACGCGAGTTTAAAGTTTATTCTTCTTGTCAATGAATCTTGTTTCCGTATATTGTTGATCAGAACATGGTAAACAACAATAAAACGTACGTCATGTAAATACTACAGTACAGTTTTCAGTTAATTTCTATTTCAAAAATTCTGTATGAAATTGCTTCTACATACAGTGGCCTCCAAAAGTTAGTTCACATTTTTCCACTTCAGCTTTGACACACCAAATTATGATTTAAAATTCTGGTGATCCAAATGTTTGAACTGCTATATTCAACTACCTTTGAGTTATCATAAAAAAATAATCCAGTAATCTCCTAGGAGTACCTGATTACTTTTATAATTTAAATCATAATGTGGCATCACAGCTGAAGTGGAAAAACGTCAAGTAGTCTTTGGAGGCCACTGTACAGACGCCAGCACATCAAACTACCCGAAACTGGAAAATTTTCCCAATCACCCTTAAACCTTATGCTTTAGAGATAAAGTTGAAAGTCTATTAAAGAAATTTGATAGATTGTAGTAGCTTGATGAGCTGGTGTCTGTACATACAAACACAACATTATGCAATCATGCTGTCACAATCTTCAATTCCGACACTAGGTATGTATTTGGCGACTACATGGCCGAACTTTGGAGTTACAGCTACCCAAGATTCAAACTACCAGTTCGAATGGCAGGCGAATCTGTCATCACAGCCTTCGATCTAAGTGACTCTTGCTTAGGAAAACTACACAAAAAAATCATTGACAACATTTACAACCCACGCACCTGAGCCTCTTTCTTCTGCTCCTGATGCTGTTGTCCATCTCTATTCTTCAACATATCGAGGTACAGTTGCGGCGGCTGCGGCGCGGGCGCATACATCAGGTTGGCGTGGTGCGGCGTGTGCGGCGTGTGGGGCGTGTGCGCGTGGTGCGCGTACAGCAGGGGAGGGGGGCGCTCGCCCACCACGCCCACTACGCCGGACGTCGGCATCGCGTAGTACGCAGTAGATGATACGGAAGAACCGCCTGATCCATATTGTGCTGGCTCTGCGGATTTGTATTAGGTGTGAGTATTAATTTATTTAAAAAAAAAAAATTGTTTATGGTTTGCTGTTTTTTCGAAGATGGTGGAACAATTAAATGCACGTGAGTAACAGTTTGAGAATGGAATTGACGTGCTGCTACCGACAGACGTGCAGTTTAATTTTTATTTAGATACTATAAGCGCTTAGCACACTATTGTACGGTTTATCAACGTCACGAATGCGTGCGACGCACAGCAATTGCTGAAAGGGATGCGCTAAGGTAACCCGCGAAATTCTAATTTACTTACGTTTTTTGCAATTTGTAGGTCAGTATGTTTAGTGATTAAAATATAATATATGTAATTCGCGAACGTAAAAAATATGGCTTTAATAATCATTAGAATCAGCAACGTTCATAATTGTCAGAACTCTGCGTTCATTCACTGACAACGCCGAGGAATGTTCTAGAGAAATTAGAAAAGGTCAAGATGTCGTCGTAAACATTACTTGATTATAATGGATGGTAATGTTTACGACAGAGAGGGTTTGGTTTTGGAATCAGCAATACAACTCCGAAGTTAGAATTGGCCTCAAATGTCATAATTTCATGAAATAGGCGTTCAATAGGGTAATATGAACTTAAGAGAGATGTATTGATGACTTTTATGATTATAATCCATACTAATATTGTAAATTCGAAAGTAACTCTGTCTGTCTGTCTGTATGTTACCTTTTCACGCCTAAACCGCTGAACCGATTTAGATGAAATTTGATATAGAGATAGTTTGAGTCCCGGGGAAGGACATAGGATACTTTATATTCCCACGGGATCGAGACTTATGCGGGTGGAACCGCGAGGCGCAGCTAGTAATTCTATAAATAAATATGTGTTACGGCCGTGAATCATATTTAGATCACACAACAAACACACCCGTACATTGCAAAAAAAAGAAAAGAAAATATGAATTTCGTGAGGTACCCTGAGTCCCTGACGCTTCCACCTTAACAACTTTATTAAGGGAGGTATTCATTAAAAACTATAAGTAACTACAAACATAAAACGCCACACATTATGATCATGCAAGTGTTAATGTTAGAAATAACAATAAAACAAAAATACAGTGATTGTAGTATAGAGGTATGAGGAACAGGGTGTAAAGTTCACTCATACTCTATAGAAAAGGGAGGATCCTCCGACCAGACGGGTGTTGTGTCTGGCGGGCTACTGCCCGATGATTCATGTCGGGCTGTTGTATCTATGCTAGTTTTGCGGTAAACTCTGCTTGCGAGATGCAGGATTTGCGTGACGTCAGTATGACGCGTTGTTCGCATGTGGCGTTGTAGATACCGCTACAGTAGGTCTGATAAATGTGTGTTAATATTATGGATAAATAGAATAAAGATTAGGGAGGAAAAAGGAATACGAAAGCTACGATAATTACTAGTTGGTTATGCGAATGATGATATCTTATAGAAAGTGGTGAATTTTAAGATGAAGGCTAATACGGAAGATGGCAAGAAATATATTGTGAGAAGGGCAGGAGTATGATTAAACGGTTGAATGCCGTAATTATAGAAACAATTAAAAAGCTATTGTGTCTCGTGTGGATCCACGTTTGATACGAAGGGTTAATAAACAGAAAGGATAGTACACAGTACACAAGCATGAAGATGAGAAGCTAGAGACAATACAGTGACACCCAATAAAACAACTCACTGTTCCAAAGCACTGCGCGGGCCATCTGACGGTTCATTCTGCTATCTTGGTCTACCTCTGTAAAAGAGTTGTATAATACATATTTTACAATATACTTATATAGGATTTAAATACAGTCTAACAATGTGTCGTAGTAAATAAGTGTTTTATTATAGTAAATAAATGTTTACATAGTAAATTACCTACTATATTTTTAATTTGAATGCTTTTACTCTGCATGCTAGTGTAATTTTCTTCTTTGGCCGATTTTTTTTAAATACAAAAAGAAAAACGATTCATTCTAATAGGATACAAGGGCCAGATATCGCAAAATAATTGGCGTTTTATAAGGTTTGCTGTAAACAGTCTGTCCATCACACTTATTAGTCAGATCAAAGTTGATGTTGTAACTGGCCGGGCTACCTTTTTTCTCTCAAGGCCTGGGTGTTTCAAACGGTTGGTTAACGCTACATACGTACGTAAAATAATAACGATTACGATTAAATTAGGCCTTGCTGTACGTCAAATAAGTACTTATTTGACGTATGACAAGGCCATAATTTTGTAATTGTAATTTGAAACAACGCTTTTTTTGGTTTGACGATAATTAGCGCAATTTTTGACGTATAAGCATGCGTCAAGTGGACTTGAAACAACCCGACCTAATTCGCTTGGCTTTACTTTTTCTGAAAAATTCATCGAGAAGGGATAATAACTCACTATGATCCGAGTACACTTGCTGATGCTTCATTGGAGGCTGGTGCAACCGATGCGCGTAGAGTGCATAAGTCGGTGAGGGACTTCTTGGTCTTTTCACACCACCAGACTGTATCGGACCACGCACAATCGTCTGCTGTTGTGGAAACAACATGTGGTTTGAGTGCTTATGCTTAAACAAAGGAGAATAAACACGGTAATACAAACAGGTGCAACTAGTGGAGTGGTTTTGTGATGGATGATGGACTAGCAATGAGGTTGTTAGCGTGAAAGTTAGTTATTTAGTTTGAAAGATGGGAGATAAGAGATGAAAAGTAATTACGCAGTCAAAATTGTCAGTGGCTTACAATAGTTAGTATACAATTTGAAGTGAAATTATGATCTTTATTTACACTTTAGTGACAACATCAGTTTTCATCGTTTTGATACATACTACCGGTGTTCTTTGTTCTGTGTTAAAATTAATAATGAAATAGGGTAGTTTCCTGGGTAAAAAAATAATAATTCTAATTAGTCCGTCAGTTAGATTATCGAAAAATAATGGACCCATATTTTTTCTTTTGTCAATCAAACAAAAAATGACAAAGATAAAGCGCGTCAAAATTTGGGAGTTGGGGGTCGTGACGTCACGCCGTGCGACAATTTTTAGCACGGCGTGACGTCACGACCCCCCACTCCCAAATTTTGACGCGCTAACTGACGGACTAATTAGAATTTTTTAGGAAACTATCCTATTGGTCTAAAGATTGGTTACAGGGAGAATGCATCAAAATGAGAACTCAACGTAACTGGATTACGCAACTTGCAAAGGTAATAAAAACGAGCTTTAAAATGTAATGTGCAAAGTCAAATCAATGAAACTATTTTCACACAGTGTGGTCCAAAAATTATTGTTAATAAAGAAGCTAATAAAAGCACTCTGCATGATGATGATGATCAAAAAAACTCCTTACGCATAAACTACTTATACCTTGTTCATCATATGAGATGTAAGTGGTGGAGGTCGTCCTTGATTCTGTTGCTGTTCTTGCCCAGTACTTGTAGGCATCGGGAACATGGGGATCTGGATGTTGCCCATCGGCTGCATCTTCATTGATTGCATCTCACTGGAAAAGTCGCTGTTTTGTTTTTTTGGGGATCATTAGTTTGTCTACAGAGTGGTAGTGGTTAGTAAGTTTTGGGTTAGTAGGTTGTTAGTTTTATCCTGAAACCTGTTGTTATGTACAGGTTTTCTAGAAGATATTAGACAGTAATTTCTGGAATTCTGGAGCATTAATAGAATACTGCTGCCCCTGCTCTTCTTCTTGACATAGATTTGTTTTTCGTTTTTACAAAATAGTAACATAGTTCATGCTTTTTTAACCAACTGCCCCAGAAAGAGGGTAATATTTTATAAAGACAAACCAGTTGTGTTGACTGTTTGATACTCTTACAAAATCCACAATAAGCATTTAATCGTCAAGTTACAGCTATATTTTTTTTAATTAAATTAAAAATTGAATGAATATTGTCACATGATTACATTGAACATTTTTTTATTTTTTTACCAATTTTAATAGCCACTTCTCACTCACTACAAAAAGGCCATACTACCTACAACTAAATGGCCAGAAACAAAAAAAGTAAAAACAAAAATTGTTTTTAGAACAATCATACAGGTTTCCCATACTCACTTAGTTTCCTTTTGTTGCTGTCTCTTTCTGATTTCATCTTCATTCAGTACTTTCTTGAGTTGCATGAACAGTTGCTGTTTCTCTTTCTCAAGTTGTTTTAGTTTCTGTTCCAACTGTTCTATTTGTTCCTTTGTTTCCTCTGAAATAGTATTCAAAGATTAAAATGCAGATAACAAAAAACACACTAACAAACAAACACTGGTCAGTGGGTCGTCTTACTAACAAATACTTTAACAAATACTTTTTCTTTCTTTCTTTCAGATGTTTGTTATTTTCTGTTGTGGAGACTAGATAAGTAGAGCTGGATGACCTTAATTTTATGGCTGACTTACCCAATTTGCCGTCAAGGTAAGCATTTTAGAATGTTATAAAGAAAAATTACAACAAAAGCACAATTTGTAAGACATATTACCTAGTGTCATGACATCCTGTCTCTCTCTCGCTTCCCTTTCTTTTCGGAGTCTTTCTTCTTCAACCTCGGCTTCATATTCTGAAGAAAACAAAACTTAGTGTTTAAAGCCTAAGCATTTTGGTTTATTAGTCATAAATCTATTGAAAGTGCGGGGTAAAACATCAAAACTGAATTGAGTTATAGTATAATATTTACATAATTTATAAGCTAAGTTATAAAATAATTATACCTATGTAGATGTAGGTATGTAAAAAAGGGAGGGGATAGAATCATACCTTCTTTCTTCCTTTGCCTTTCACGTATAATATAGCGCTTTAGAGCGCTCCACATCTTCTCATTTGCTTCATTTTGCTCCTCTGTAGTTGCAGTTACAGCAGGCATCTTGTTAGGATATCAATACGAAACCTCCATGAACATAAGATTGTTTGTAGCACTTTTTTGTTATATTTATGGCCCCGAAGAGAGCATACTAACTTAAAGTGTCGAAAATAATGTCTATTTTGGGTTTAAGAGGTTCTATTTTATTACTTCCAAGATTTCTTGCCGATTTCAAGATTTATTTGCGTTAGGTGTACGTATTTGACAGACACAATGGTAAAGTACAACAATTACAATAGTAGTACTAGTGTAGTCTATGGGTACAAGTACGACCGACAATAGACAAAAACATCTGCTGAAATATTTTGTCTGTGGCCTAACCACAGAACACTATTACTCCTAGCGGAGGGGCCTACGAATGATGAAAGAAACATAAAGAAATAAGTAATAGAGTGCGTTCTTACCGCCCGGCCACGATTTTTGGCTTCGCGTATGAACCATGCCACGACGCAACGCTCGCAGCGTCAACGCTAGACAAAAGAAACCGCGCCGCTTGCCGCTAAGCCAAAAGTTGTGGCCGGGCGGTTAGGGTAGCTCAAATTCAACAATGCACGGAGCACACTTTAGCCGGACCACACCATCACCGTCGGATAGTAGACTATGGCCTATGGTCATGAGTCTACAGCTCTATATTATTTTACTCTTTGGTCTACAGAGGACTTTTATAATACTGTGAGTCGTCAGTCGACATCACAGAGTACTATTTTATAGCTGAAAGTCGACACTCGACAATCGGCTGCACCGATTTATTTTTATATGCTTATTGTATTTGGCTTGTTTCGCAAAACAAGCAACTGGAATTACTGAACGACTTTTATGCTGTCAGTGTCAACGTCATCCATCCCCGCTCTGCCCCCCCTTGACCCCTCTCTCATTCAATGTCCCCCGCCCGCTGTTTCTGATAATCTGATATCATTGATACCAGTCGAATATTTTAATGCATGCAAAAATATGCAGTTTTTGTAACTAACTAAGTAAAATTTCTTGTTTTTAACATAAAAGTTCTTTAGTGACGCTCTGTGTGCCCCAGAAATCACGTAAAATGGACGGACCATCGGGGCCAAAGAAAAAACTCAAAACAGTAAGTGTAATTTAATATTTTATTTACTACTGTAATAATGCGCTATCTTCTAATTAAATCAATTTTCATCATCGATGCTATTCGAGCCTTTCGTATTTGGAATCTTGATGATATTTTAAGTGTTGCTACGAAATGTCTGTTGGAAAGAAATTCGGTCAAGCGGATATTAAACTCGGTGTCTGCTCATAAGACGATGTTATGACGATAATTGTGTAAACAATTTACAATGCAGATCTTGAATCAGACTACAGTCATAACACAGAGCGATATGATTGGAGTTATCATTCAACACTGCCTTGTTGCTATGATAATCTTAGTTCTGTTAGTGCTACTATGTAGTCCAAATAAAATGTATATTAGAATAATGAGATAACAAGAATAAATCTCTTTTGTGGAAAACAAGGTGTGATTTAATCAAATATCTATACCTATAATATATATACCTTTGGGTAGAAAGGTCGAATAAACCAAAACCCGACTTTTCAGGAGAGCAGAAAAACTATTTCTTTTTTACATAAAAATTCATAACTTTTTTGTTTTTGAAGTTATAAAAAAATGATCTATGAGAAAGGTTCTTACAATTTGCAAATGAAAAAAGTTAAATCATCAAAACCTATCTATCTTCTTTAGTTTTAAAGTTAGCTTGGATTTACGCCTAAGAAAAAATCAATTCTTGGTTAATACACCCCATGAAAATGTACTTTAAAAAAACTGTATAAGTCGTATATCCATTTTTGGTAAGCTTATGGTCACATTTACTGTCGTAAAAACCCATATATGTAGTTTTTTTTTTGTATTAAAAACCATTTATAATCATAGATCAATTGAATTCTGACTAATAAACAATCCTGTTACCCTAAGAATTAGTAGGAACTCGATTATTATTATTCTAATACCCAATAACGGTCGATTCAAATAAAATAAAACTACCTAAAATACGAAATCAACATTTATTAAGTATGTATTACAATACCTTCTAATCAACATTTACTATTATTTCAATAATGGTACAACATACCTAACAGGTTTAACATTTTTAAATTGAAAAAAATATTTATAAGTAACAACTTAAACTGAAAAGTGAAATAAAAAAATCTACTTAATCATAAAAAAACAAAAATTATTCTATTAAAAATTAACTTCTTCTAAATTAAAGTAATCAGGCATTTTAGTCATTTATAAAATTATAACTTGATCGTTTTTTTTAATTTTTGTAGATATTTAGAAGTACTTAATTCAATAAATTATTTATTGAATTGCAACTAAATAATAAAAATAAAAAAAAAACAATCAAGCACTAAACGTAACTAACTTATGTACTAAAAAGTAACTTATTTATGATATTAATTTGTACCGATTCATAATTAGTTTAAAATTATTTATGAATTGTTACTATAAATTATTTTAATTATTATTATAAATTATTTTAAAACGAATTATGAATTGAGAAACACATTTTCAAAAAATAAATTTAGGTGACAAAGAATACAATCATTTAACATAGTCTTGTTTTTTTCATTTAACGACCGAGATGAGATAGTGATTAGATTTTGATTGTTTTTTTTTAATTATGGGAATTGGCCTTCTGAGAGTTTGTAGTTCATTAACACAATACTTCTATGAGAGTGCCCCTAAAATGTTTATAGTCCATAGAGGCTAAGTGCTTATTGGGCATTCTTAAAAATTATATCTTTAGTATTTGGACTGTATGTTACTTTACCATTACTAATATACCCTCAGAAGGATCTTGTTTTAGCATAAATTGTTTGTATTATTGCAGTAACTTGAAATATTTAAAATGAAAAATTCTATAAGACCATTTCATATTTTCTTCTCTGAATGAAACCAATTTTATGTGCAAATATAATATAATTAATAAGTCTTTAACTTCGTCGTAATTGTTAATAAGTCAAGCTTCTGTATTTTTTACCGTTTTTCTGTCCTAGAATATAGCCAGCAACACATATTATCATCTAAATCTGTGATACACTACTATCGCGTGATTCATTTGGAGGTAAAAAAAACTAATTTATCGGGTTTTATTTATTATCACACAAAAGAAACATTCTTTACATTTATTTTTAAAGATTATTTCTTTAAAATGTTGTTCGTAACTGCGGTTAACATGGTCCATTCTGCAGTTCCAATATGACGCGTCCAAACATTTTGAGTGGTAGGTATTTGGCGAATAACGCGAGTAATGTTGACTTCCAGCTGCTCAATCGTACGCGGCTTATCCATATAGACTTTGGACTTTAGCCCCAAAGGAAAAAGTCTTATTCACCAATCACTTTTATTGAATAGAAGAGATTGGTGAATCAGACTTTCTCTCTGCTCTTGACCTACTATTATGGTCAAACAAATACCACAATATGACATGGTTTAATTTATGCTGTTTATCAGCACATAGAAACCTATCATTGCACCTGAACATGAAGGCCCATATAAACACATACACACACATATACTATCAGCGATTGATAAGTGTTAACAACTGTAGTTCTATGATAAGCAGTTTCGGTACTTATTTTTTTTTTTACCAAAATTCAAAATATTACGACGTTTCTTCCATTACGCCCAAAAATAGAGCACTTCGGTTTTTCCCGCAAAATTCGCGCTTATACGTGGAGTTGTGGACGTAGCCCGTCACACCATTTGCTCTTCTGCTTCAGCATGAGCTAATTGAATAACTCAGAAAGTGTTAAATGATCCAGTAATTTGTAGCAGGGTTGAGTGCCTTGCTTGGGCATGCACCCATGTGGACCCTCCTGGCTCTCCTAAATGGACACTCCGTATTAGTAATGTGTAGTGTTACATATGTATGACTGCCTTCTACATACACATTTAACAAAATACAAATAAAAAAGTGAAAATAATGTTTTAACTACAATAGTGTGCGCCTCACGGCTGCGCCAAAAAGGTTCATTTCAGCATTAATGCCAGACAGATGTTGTCTAATGCTGGTTTTCTAATGAACCTTTAGTGACCATAGGGGGTTATGGTACCATCCTTCTCCTTTTGGAGCAAAAAACTCTCGTAGAACAAGACAGTCTGCGTCAGTTAGCACAGTCAGACACTATAGAATTAACACTTTTTTTTTTCTAACCCTTTTTTTTCCATTGCTGGAAAACCCTGCTTGTACTTCGTTTTGTTCAGATCTGCGTTGGACCAATTTTTGTTAAAGAAGGCCTGCTGATCCCGCCTTCTCCACCTGGGGGGAATCTGGTCCTACCACGAATCACAGGGTCCCGAGTTTGGCCCATTGATCGTCTAACATATGCTACACTAACTAAAACCTTCTCCACCGTATGTTTCATTAACGTGTTTCAAAACTGATTACGACACCAACAAAAAATCACGATATCCTAATCTATTAATTAATAACGTAACAAGTGAGTCATTGTTTTATCGTTTCATCATAGGGTTTCTGTGAACGCTATCCCTTAAAACATCAGCGCGAAGTCTGAATCATTGGATATGTATCGGCTATCACATTTTCGTCTTGTGATGAGTCGACGAATTATTCCCAATAGTCCCCTCTAGCCCTGTCCTCCGGGGTGACAGCTGGGAATTCTTCCCACGTGCACATTCTAACACGTGCGGCAGTAAGCAGTCGCCGGACGACCTGCTCGGCTCCTGTACTATCATTGCATTGTCATTGGTCTTTACCTACTCGTTCAAGTTAATATGACAAAATTAAAAATTCGTGCGTCTCCCGCGTAATACCATGACGTTCGACCCACAGAGTACTTTTGTTCGACCTTCGCAATTTACCACCCTTAAGTAGGCATGCCTACTCAAATAACCACACTTTTGACCTCACTTTCTTTTCTGATTAGTGACCGCGTTTGGCTAGACTAGACCTGGCCTATTGCCTACCTATTCTGAAAACCAAAGCACGCCACTGCCCTCACCCTCAACGGAACGTCAACGAGAACGAGATGACGGACCGAAGTAACGACACATACATTACTATGGCCGCGTGTCCACCGCACGCCGTCACCGTCGAATAATCTCGTTTCTCGACGGGTGGACAAACGGCGTAAGCCAGCCCCTATTCCCGATAAGTGATTATGAATAACTACCTCAGTTCATTAGGAAAAGACTTTCTTTTTTGGGTATAGTGTGTTAAGAGCCATCTGCTTTAAATCAGCTTATTAAAATTGCAAAGTGGGAATAACTACCGCTTTCGAAGGCTCAGGCGCAAAACGTCTCTTTCGCAAAATGTCCCCTGCATAGCTATTCACAAACACTCGATACGCTTCCGTATCGTATCGAACATTAATCATTGTTATCGTAGGAGTCTTCTAAACGCTGTTCACACGTCCAAAACCCGAAAATTTTGTCAGTTTAAATCAAATAGACGCCCGCTATTCTTCCAACAGCTATTTGCTGTTGAGGGCAAGTCAAATCTGGTTATCGAAATGTCAGGTTTTCGATACGATAGCCTGTCGTATGTTTGTGAATCAGGGCTCAGGTCGTAAAACGTCTCTTTCGTAGAATGTCTCTTTCGTAAAATGTCTCTTTCGCAGAATGTCTCTTTCGCAGAATGTCTCTTTCGCAAAATGTCGCGCCAGGGACTTAAGAATAAAATTTTGATTTTCAAAACAAAAAATCATTTATTAAAATTATAGTGCAATTATGATGATAAAATTTTGGTACTTAAATTTACTTAAGAATGTATTCCAAATAAAAACAATATCAATAGGTATCAAACATTTTACACACATTCAAAATTTAGATCAAAGGAATCAATACTGTTAGTAAACATAAATCCACAGATAATATAATAGGAGCTATTACTAATAGTAACTAAACATTAACTAAGTATTTCAAATGAAAAAAAAATTTATACTTACCATTTTTAAAATGACTAAAAAATATATATTTAATATTAAAATGTCAAATAAATAAATTTTGGCATTATAATTTACTTGAGTTATTATCAAGTATTGCATTAAAAAAAATTAATCATTTTCATAAATGATTAACATAACATTATTGATAAAAAGAAAATACTCACAATGTATAAGTGTTCTATGTCCTTTTTGATTACGAATGTATTCGATTTCTTGATCCATATTAAAACTCAAATTCACTAAACACACACAGCTCGGCAATAATTAATGACACATACATTTATAAGTTTTTTTCTAACTACCCTCACATATTATTATAAATGATGCCATCACTGAAGTTTAAATTGTTGTACCAAAATATTATTTTTAACTGTATCAAAATATTTTTTTTATTTGGAATACATTCTTAAGTAAATTTAAGTACCAAAATTTTATCATCATAATTGCACTATAATTTTAATAAATGATTATTTGTTTTGAAAATCAAAATTTTATTCTTAAGTCCCTGGCGCGACATTTTGCGAAAGAGACATTCTGCGAAAGAGACATTCTGCGAAAGAGACATTTTACGAAAGAGACATTCTACGAAAGAGACGTTTTACGACCAGGGGACATTTTGCGAAAGAGACGTTTTGCGCCTGAGCCCTTTCGAATTTACTGTACTTATTACGTCAGTCGTCAATTAATGAGTAAAAGGAGATATGGTCCATGGTAGTGCTATGACCTGTATGTAGTGACGTAGCATAATATCTGGAGATTGTCGTGTCTGCAAACGTATCCAACATGTTTTCTACTTCTGTGGTTAACCACAAGCAAGACCGCAAATTAAAGTGTTATAGGGTCTGCGGTGTTTGCCCCAAGTCAATAAAGTTCGCGTGGGCCAAAATTACTGAACCTTGTTTTTGCGAGCAGAAGAGCAATTGCTACAGTTGCGGTTAATCTACGACTGATAATGTATGATATGGTGAACCATAGGTACTAAAAAAACTGGAGAATAATTGGATTGGCTCCACAGTAGGCAAAAGTCTAGATTTCCGAATGAGGTGGATGGGATTCCACTCTAAATCAACAATACACAGACCTTGTCAGTCAATCAGTGAGTTGTGTATAAGAAAATTTTGTCTGAAAGAAAGATTAGCTATTGCTAAACGAGATCCGGAAAAAAGTTGAGGGATCTGATTTTTTTCCGGATCCCATTTAGCAATAGCTTTTAACAATATTTCAACAATGGTTGTATTGTAGATAATATAATAACTTAGTAAATTGTTTTCGGCTACATATTATAGGTATTCTTACCGTTACGTACGTGCAATTAAATTCATTTCATAAGATGACCTATATCTTACCTAAACCAAGTACCGTTTGCTGAAGTAGGTAGGTACTCGGGCCTGACTTGGCTCAGTTTGGGCTCCAGAATAGCATCAACTTTTTGTTCCATTTTATTTTCAGCTTGGAAACTTGAACAAAGCGATGTAAAGTTGGCAGCCAACTGAATAAAAAATCTTGAAAGGCGCGAATATATACTCCCCTAAAGTGACAGGCTTGACCTGTAATGCGAAAAATAGGTAGTAACTACACAAAAGCAAAAAAAAATGTCTATTTTCCGGATATACAACAATCATTTTCTAACAAGGCTAAAATGCAGTGCAACTGTTCTGTCGTCCAATGAACTACTACCATTATTTACTAGCAATTTAAAATACAGTATCATTCAGCGAGCGCGCCAGTGTTGTGCACAACGGCGTGTGTGACGTGCGTGCTGCTGCGTTCGTTGTCTAACCGGATTATTTGGAACGCACCCGTTCACGGTTGGCGGGAAAGTTTTATTTGACGTTTGTTTTATTAATTTCAATTATGAGTTTGGAGCAAAGGAACAAGAAGGTGACGGATGTCTTCGAAAAATATAAAATTGCGGAATGGGGCAACGGCCACGGTCCTAAAAGAGCGGTTAGTGATTTTGCTTTATTGCTTCTGAAACAATAATATTTATATTTTGCAATAATTTTAAATATGAATGAAACTAATGGGGCAAAATTTGTACTAAATATATTATTTTATAACCATTTATTAAGTATATTAGGAATGCCGATAAAAAACGCTTTGTTTATTTGTGAAGTGATTAATCGCAGATATTGATAATACATATTTAATTTAGAAACGCCACTAATTATTTGAACTTTATAACAGTAGGGGATATTAATTAATACTTATATCGTGTGGGTATCTAATGCTTTCACTGTTTACGTTGTATCATTAAAACTTTTATAAGCACTTATCAGTTTTCTATCCGGTCTTAAATATTTTAATCGACTTTCGCTCACAAAATTAACAATTTGGTTAATAAAAGTATACTTATGAAAGTATACCTAGTATCTATTCTCACTACTACCACATCCCCCTACCTAGATTCCGCGTTTATTGATAACGCGAATGTGTTAGTTGTTGTGTTTTTTGTGAGTTAATATCTAATCGGACTTTAGCAAAAATTTATTGAATATTTCCATAATAATTTTTGTTCCATTTCATGTCTTTGCATTAGCATAGCGTTACATTCTCTTTGACTGTATTCTCAATCGATTTCGAGAAAACAAGTCGCTTATATGCGCACCAGTAGAACCTCTAAACCCCTGCAATTCTTAAAAACTTAACATACCTCCTTTTTTATTCCAGAATACACAGCAACAAACAAAAGCGATATTTTTTATAGTTCAATCATAAAACAATATTTTGCGTTTTTAACGTAATCTGAGTGTGTAACAATATAATCTTGATAGGCTAAAGTAATAGATAAGGCGCAATTTTTGGTATCTCAGTATAAGTATCATTCTATATGTATTTATCATTCTATATGATATATAAGTATTATTCATTTGTTTTTACCGAATATATAAATTGCCGAGTCTGCGTGACATATTTATTTTTGTAGAGCAGTAAAAACTCTTCGTATAACTTACTCTGCATCCATATAATTTATTTATGACGCGATGTTTGGAGATCGATCCTTTCCTTTTCGCAGTTACGCTAGTTCGATGTCCGACCTTGCAAGCGAAAGCCCTGATGATGATGATGGCGTAACAAGTTTTCTTATCCTAAATTACATTTATTGAGTTTTTTATTGGAGGTACTTTCCCTCCTCGACTCCTCGTGACGTCTGTTATTTGTACAGTACACTGGTGTTACTATGACACGTATCGAGCTTTAGAAAAAACTGCCACCCAGGTGCTAATGTACCTACAAGTATCTCCCGGGCCCCCGATGTGCCCCTGACTCATGGTAGTGGAAGGAACCGTGGGGTATTTGTCGGTAGAGGTCTGACATAACCCTCCGTTCTCCCCAGCCAGACGGAGTACCCTCTGTCTAAGAGAATTTCCCCATAAAAAAGTACATATGAGTCACAGACACGTCGCTCTACAAAGCCGAACTTTTTCTCATACTCGAAGTGCTTTATTTAGGTAGGTACGGTCAGCATCAAAAGTTGATTAACACTTCAGTTTTTTTAAACTTAGTTATTGAGCAAAATATTTGTCCAAAATTGCAGCAGAAGAATTTTTTTTTAGAATATATATATATTATGTGAAAAGCTAAAAATCAGTTTATTGAAAAAAGTTGTTGTCAATTTAATAACATGTAAAAATGATAGTGTTAATCGACTTTTGATGCTGACTGTACAGAGACGCGTGCTGGCTCTGATTGTCTATGTCATTAAACCCAATCAGTTTTCATCGCGGAAGACCACAACAAGACACATCCGCTTGTGGCAACTGGTTTCTCAAGTAACATGCACAGTTTATCTGTTCTCCGCGAAAATTAATTTTACAACTCCTAGAGAAATTGTTAAATGCATTTTCGCTGCGATACAATAATTTTCGAAAAAAAAAAAAACCGATGGTAACACTCTGTAAATCTGTAAGTATCATAAATCCATTGAGGTAATGAGGATGCAGTTTCTGATAAAATAAACTAGACAATATTATGAATTTTTTAAAAGGAAAAAATTTGTATTGTCCTGCAGTGGGCGTGTGTTTTGTGCAAACTGTAGGTGCAGCCCGATTCAAAATTTATGGCGGCTCTGAAGTGCGCTACTCACTGCGCAGTACCTCACCCCTCACCCCGCGGACAGGTGAATTTGTGACTGCGCAGCCACTCGCCTCATGTTCCGAGTCGCCATAAAGTTTGAATCGGGTTATACTGGCGTAATTGCGGAAAAAAAATCAGCTGCTCACACATTTATGTTCGCATAACTCGATATAATGTAGGGAAGGGCTGATGTTTTTTTCACGATTTCAGGTTTGGTCCGGTAGAACAAGTTGATGACTACAATGACCCCTTAGAGGTTTTCAATTACACCTTGTATAGGCTAATTATCGAGTAGCGCATAGATTAAAAGAACAGTGGATGCTCTTTACTTGCAGGGAAATGAAAGTGAGATTCCACGAACCACGATTCCACGATTCCTTTTTTCGTTCCAAGTGAGAAAAATGGTCATGTCTGTCTGTTTTATGTAGACAAGTAAACATAGGCGTTGTGGTTTCCTATTACGCATAGTTGCACTCCTTAATGCATCGTTTCTCATTGATTGATTGATTCAGCTTTATGCAGGTGCAACTTGCAGGGCTCTTGCATCAGAACTCTGCATACTGGACTCTATAAATCATAGGAGAGATAACTTAACAGTTGATTTCTATTAACTGATTCTTTGGTGTATGATGTCCTTATGCAGGAATTCTAATATACAGATCCGATAATTTTATGAACGGCAGAATGTTTCAACATGGCGTGGGTCAAAAAAATCTGCAAGCATTGATATACAAATAAATGAGATGCCGAAATTAGTTATACTTATTCAAAAATACAGTGTCTCCCTATCTTCAATTGCTTAAGTACCTACACGGTGTTGCTGTGCCCGACATGGTCCATAGTGATCACGTCTTTGTAAACCTACTATCTAATGCTCATATACACGAGCAGCACACATCAACGGCTGAGGCAGCTGCAGTGCTGCTGTGGCGACACGTTTACGGGTGCCGT
The DNA here is from genome assembly GCA_945859645.1 of Amphipoea oculea. Lineage (NCBI taxonomy): Eukaryota > Metazoa > Arthropoda > Insecta > Lepidoptera > Noctuidae > Amphipoea > Amphipoea oculea. Next base: position 6,864,865 of record OX243868.1, read on the forward strand.
CGACCACGGGTATTTGAGCACGGTGCAGTTGCCTCTGCATGCCGTTGACGCTTGCCGCTCGTGTGTATGAGCACTAAGTTCACATTGTGGAATGAAATAAATGAATTGAGTGCACTGTACACCACACCAACCTAACAAAACAAAACATACTCGAATCGGTCGACAAAAACTCTTCACTTCACCAATTGAAGACACCTTCCTAATTGTTTACCATTTCCGAAGTAAGAACATTTTCGCAAAAACAATTTCATTCTAAAGGCGACGATGTTGTAGATAATAAAATCAATTTATTTTTTAGGGTGTTGCCTGTTTACAAGGTTTCCTTCGTACACCGAACGTGTTATATTTCGTTCGGGGAAACGCTAGTCCAAACTTCTATTCAGGGAATTATAAACAATGCTGTTTATTCAAAGGCGATCTAATAATGTACTAGGCTGCGGCTAGCTCTTCCACCACATGTGGAGTATAATGTTCACTGAAAGATCATGTTTTTTTTTCTCTCTTGCTAACAATCTCCGATTAGGGACACCATCCACGCTTACAAATTCATGTTATAGAAAATTAGCTAGAAATGTCCTCTTTATATGTTTATCTGCTTTTTTGTCTCTTTCGCTAACAATCTCCGATTAGGTACACCACGATTACAAAATCATATTCTAAAAAAATACTTAACTAAAAATCGATCTTTTTTATGTTTAACTGCGTATAACTTCTAGCGACCAGCTCGTAAGTACTTCGCACGGTCTTATCTATGTGATGACATGTCAAGGCATAGAGATTTCTTCATCGAATCTTCCGGAATAAATAATCTTAATGATGATGAAAACCCCATAAATATCCATTGTGTAAGCACAAACGGTTTAAAAGAAATAAGCGGTCACACATTATAGACACGAACAGATAGGCAGTCTCCATGGAGAATACTGGTGTTCAGCGGCATCTGGTAAAACTGGAAGTCGACCCCAACGTCGTTGGGATGAGGCTAGGCAGATGATGAGTTGATTCACTTTTCCTTACCGTTGCGTTCCGTTCTTTATCCGTTTTACTGTACCGCACTATCAGTTTCATGTTGCTCTTTAAATAATTTAATACATCGATCGCGCCCTTTCGTGACAAACTTGTAGTACCTAATGAAAATACAATAAAATCCGATCACTGAACGTGTTGAAAGCGTATAGTAACAACAGTTTCATTCGGCTGTTTTTATTATTACACTGTCCAATTTTTATTTCTGCACGTGTAGAGGCTATGCAATGTTAGGCACACGGTGGATATTGGATTATTTTGCGACTAGCTTCTGTCTGCGGCTTCGCTCGCTTGGATTTTGGAAATTATCCTACAAGAACGTGCTACCGAGCCCAAAAATAGCCAATTGTCCTTCCCCAAGATGATTGTCATCTACCTCCATGCCAAAACCATCACCAAATCCGTTCAGTGGTTTAGACGAGAAAAGGGAACATACAGACAGAGTTACTTTCGAATTTATAATATTAAGTATGGAGGATTATCGTCTTGCGATTGATGAAAATGTTGTAGATATATTACATTTCTATGGTTCGTGTAATACCTGGAATGCGAAACATTGTGCCAAGCTATTGGTGGCAAAAACAGTGGTCAGAGTCAGCCATTTTAAAACTTTGATGGCTTATTGTACCTCTCGATTAACACAATTATCCCTGATACCATATTATAGGTTGCATGAGATGTAATACAGCCCTTTAGCCAAAAAGTATGGGTGTTTGTCTATGGGGTGCATAAAGGAACTGCACCCTAATTGCGGAACAAACTATCAATCACAATCTGAATAATTTTGCCTTCAAAATTAGCAATATCCTTATATTGCTAATCCATTGCTTCACATGTTTGAAAAAATTGTTAATCTAAAAACCAGTAGGTACCTACAATATATATATGCACTGCGTGAGTGGCTAGTAGCTAGCCCCTCCGATTCGTATGAATCCGCGCGAGAAATGTGGAGAAAGTCGAATGTTTACGTAAATCTAATGCCCGTAGCGTAACTGTGACATAATGCTACACACCTGTATGCTATAATGTTGTATGTGAACTATACAACTATAGCATTCCATATAAACAAAGCTTTAGAAGTGGCGGTGGACCAAGTAGTACCTACCTAAATAAAGTATGGTGCTAGCCACTAAGGGTCATAGAACTGCGGGGTAATTGCGTAACACACTAGGTATCAGTAGCAATGGGTTTCATTTTGACAGTTCAACAACATTCATTGCGTTGTTTACGTTGTTGAGCAGACACATTTTTCGAACATATGAAGCAATGGATTAGCAATATCCTTCAAAATGATTCGAATCGAGGTTGATAGAGTGTTACGCAATTAGGGTGCAGTTTCCCACGTGTTCTTAAATAGCCAAACAAATGCCTGTATATTGTACCTATGTATCTCTTTTCCCGCCATTGTAATAACCGTAATGTTGTTTCACTACAATGCATAATGTAAATGTAATAAGTAAATATTTACTTAGCTATGTAAAGCCATTGGAACAATTGCTGACTGAATTATCATGAGTTATTTATTTAACATTATTACCTGCAGTATGGATACTTCAATAGAGAGATAACAGTTGTGCAAATCGTTATTGACACCGAAAGGTTTTTCATTCACTTGGGCGTTTTTCTGACAATTTTGTCTCACTTACAAATTCGCTCTAATGTAATGCTCCTTTGCCATTCTCTCTGAAATGGCAAATTCGTCTTTCTGTCAAAATCAGCTGTCAAACTCGCCCAACTGACTAAATTGATCCCACTGAAAAGTTCGGGCCCGTGACAAATTCGCCATATTGAAAAAGACAAAGTCAAAAATGATGCGTTACTTGTATTATGAATGTTATTTATTTTTTGCCCTATGGAACAATTTCAAACACAATGTAAATAATTGTTTGTGAATAAATAAATTGAAATTAATCCTTTATAGATTAGGTAGACGAAGGGAAAGAGACATTGATTCCATTTGTTTCATAATCAAAACGCCCTTGATCAGCCAAGTATGATCATATCAATGAAAATGATTGAGTACATCTACTACAATTTACGTAATGGGCTTATGATTAACAATATGAGCTCCGAAATAGTTCTTGATACCTACCTATCTATTGTGAACAATTTGCCGCTAAAAGCATATCTATACAAAAAAAAAACAGACAAATCAATGCATAATAAAATAGATAAAACTAGAATAATAACAAGTTTCAAAAATATGTAGGTGAAAAATCAGATGTTTAATACAAAAGTTCAATACCGACTTGACCAAAATGTATGAAACAGCTGATTTTTTTTTCGTGATTTCAGAGTTGTTCCCATAGTGAAAGTTGTTCATATTCATGGGTAGAACACTGTGTAAAAATGTGTATGGTGATTAAACCTCTACCTAGTATGTAGTATAGATTTATTTATTTGTATAGATTATAATAATTAGATATACTTACCGTTAATTTATATCTATTATAATATTAATTTAAACTACAAGTTCTCCAGACTTTTATTTATCCAGTTTGCTGCTTGGTTTTAAAAGACCTTCAAAATATGCCACTCAATATTAATGAAGTCGGTAAAAAATAACAGCCACGTAAATGAAAAAGATACAAAAAAATAGATACGCAACAACAGTAGGTTTATTCCATTGACATTAATTTTCGAATGCAATGGTTATTGCATTTAATAACTTGTCCAAGGTTGTACTATAATGCCCTTCACCGTTGAAATTGCATATTTATCCAATTTGCATTTTAGAAGTGAATTACGACGAATGGTGTTGGATCTGTGGTAATTATTATGGTATTTAGGCGAATGAGCTTTACACAGTAACAAGTTTGACGGAAATAGTCTATTAGGACTGTGTGGAATATTTACAAACAGTACTTATATCGGCTATTGAGTATATGCCGCGCGGAACTAGTTGGCCGCGCCTTAGGTGGGGATGGGGGTGGGCGGGTTGCCTAGTGTTCGCAACGCACGTACTGAGTAATGACAGCAAGCGCCCTCGGCCCTCCGTCCCACCGCTCACATACCTAAGGCGCGGCCAACTAGTTCCGCGCGGACTATAAATACAGGTTGTTACAGAAAGGGTATATCAATACAAACAGGTTGAAGAGTGTATCTGGTCTAGAATCTCTGTACAAAATTTCAGCTCAACAGCAGTAACTTTGAAAATGCTTAATATTTTTTTATTTCGATAGTGTATTAAATTGAAATCATAACAAACGTGTCACCGCACTACGAGGGTCATTATCCATTATCTGTAGTGTGTCTGTGCGCCTAGTATACGCACATCACGCCGCCGCGCGCCAGTGCAGCGCCGTGATGTCGAAATAAAAAAATATTAAGCATTTTCAAAGTTAATGCTTTTGAGCTGAAATTTTGGACAGAGATTCTAGACCAGATACACTCTTCAACCCGTGTGTATTGATATACCCCTTCCGTAACACCCTGTATAGTAAACTCTTACTAATAGGTATAATGATGATGACTAACCCAGAGTTCAAATATCATTTTTTCAATTTTAATTATTTATTTTGAAAAATCATCGTGTTTCAAAAATTTGCAATGAATGTGTGCAAATTATGGAAGGAGTGATGGGGTTATGGAGAAATGAATTGACGCTGTGTGAGCGTGCGTGATCCATTGCCACTCGTTCGATGTCCACCGCGCACAGCATGGATGGAAAGCAGCAGATGAAGTGATTTTTTACTCCGTTGGTGTAATTGCCGTATGGCGTTCCAGTGTGAGGATAAATAAATAAATCATCATTCTCCTTTCCTTATACCAATTTATTTGCAATGGGGTCGGCGCAACATGTCTTTTTCTTCCACTTCTTCCCCACTGCTCAACTAGATTGCTCAACTGTATAAAGTTGAGCAGCCATACCTACTTCTCTATTGGTCGTCGTCTCGGTAGTTTACCTAGAGTTCAAATAATTAAATAATAATTGTTTTTAATAATATTAATAAATTAATAGTAATTGATCAGAAGATCCACCTAAAAGAAAATTGTCTGATAATAACACCAAATATTTGGGCCCAAATAGCGCAGAATTGGTGCCCTGAGACAGTGAGGCAGACCACGTAAAAGATGGCGGGACGAGCTGGATAGGTTCCGTCAAAACTGGAGGGAGGACGCGCGGGCTCGCGAAAAATGGAAGGAGTGGAGGGAGAGCGGAACAGCACAGGCTAGATAAAAAAAATAAAAAAATAACACATGAAAAATTTATTTCGTCCTATTTTTATTCGGGCTTTATCTATCATACCTACTCGTATGACTCAACTAATTTGAAATGACTCATTCACCTGATACTTTCATGAATCTATTTACATATATACATATATCTTCTGTTCTTTTCTTAATGAAATAGAATGAAAAAGATGCACTGAACTTAAATTTAGTTTAGTTTGTGAATAACAGAATCGGCACCACTATGTATTTGATTATAATCTATGTTAGCAGTAGATAATGTGTGCATGTATGGCTTGCACGAAGGTTTACGCCACGGGTCATTGGTTTTGTTAATCATACCAGAGTACCATGATAAAACCTACTTACAAAAATAAAATCGTTTATAATTTAAAAGATTGTATTATGCTTCTGTGAAATCTGGACGCTTGAATGTCCTTGGTGTTTGGATATAAAATATATCAGCTATATTGCAGAATAAATTGGTTCTTGTATTTGGAAAATTATAAGGGGTTTTGTTATTGGAAACACTGTAGAAATGCTCATTAGTAAGCATAAATTTATGCAACTTTGCTCATTATCTACTGATGCTTTGGGATCTACGATTAAACAAAAAAAAAAAACCGAGTGTGCTTATGACCACACGACTGAAGTGGAACTTTAAGAAAGAGAGAAAGAAAATGTGCGCGCGCACTGCTCTCTCTTGCTCCTACACTGTGATACAGACAATAGGCCTGCACTGTGCTTACGTATACGGAACGTATTTGGCTATGAGAGGAAGAGAGAAAGAAAATGTGCGCGCGCACTGCTTTCTCTTGCTTATATCCCCCACTCAACTCCCGTTCGCCTCGCCCGATCACACTTTTCGTAACGCTTACGTCACGCGTTCGCCAGCTTACTCCCCAAGTCAAGCGCGCGTAAAGAAGTTTCACTTCAAAAATGACGCCAACTAACATTTCGTAGCTCATCAGCTGCCTAGCCTTTTTCCAACTACGTTAGGGTCGGCTTGTAGTCTAACCAGATGCAGTTGTATATCAATATTTTACATGGAGGGCCTATCTAACCTCCACACCCCAGTTACAGGGTAGTATGATACCTCTTGGTAAGACTGGCAGTCTGACTTTTGGACTTCTAACGACCCGTATTATAACGACTGTCAAAGATCCACGAATGACAGCCGGGACCAACAGCTTAACGTGCTTTCCGAGGTACGAAGGGGTCTCGGTATGTAAAGATGGTTACCCATCCACGACCGTAAGCTAAACCTGATCGATTGCCCCGTGCGGCTGTTATTACTTAGCCATAACATTCCCAAACAAAATCTACATATTCTAAGGAAGAGGAAGTTATTTTACCAATGATTGAAACATTGTACTGTTATTTAAAAACATAATGTTCGAACGTGAATAAAGCACATGCCTGACCTTTATCGAGGCCGAGACACCGAGTTATTTGATTGCGTTTATAGTTTCCAATCAAACCATTCTCAATGACCATCGGGCACCTCGATGTAATATGCCTAGGTATATAATTTCCTGATTGCAATTTTTGGTTGCAATTAACTAAAATAGATATTGGTTGCTATTTTTAACTGTACCGGGAAAAAATCTGATAATTCCTTATTCTGAACTTTATCTATACTAATATTATAAAGAGGTAAAATTTGTTTGTAAGTTTGCATGTAGGGGGTAATCTCTGGAACTACCAGTCGGATTTGAAAAATTCTTCTTGCATTTGATAGCCCAATTCTTGAGAAAGGCTATAGGCTATTTAACATCACGCTATGACCCTTAGAAGCCGAGCAAAAAGAAAAAAGTCAAAAAGAACGTCAAGTGATAGCGCGGGCGGCTGATGCGATACGACGGGGTGGCTCGGGGGAAACAAGAAGTTTCACGCGAACGAAGTCGCGGGCTGAAGCTTGTTGTTATTTAAAATAAATGTGCTCTAGACCTCGATCTCGCCTGATAGAAAACGATAGAAGAAAACTTCTTCCCTGAGGCTTATGTGCGAAATGTTCTTTTAAGTGGATAAAATAAGCATTACTTATTTTATATCGGCAGAAAATAAACGGTCTACACCCATTTCATTAGGTTCCCTGCATTTCAAATTCGTTTTAAAACGTCGAATGACACATCAGACCTTTTCTAACCCAAATGTTATCATATTTAAATTCAACCTTATTAACATGCAACACTTTCTATTTCCATTGTTTATAAAAACAAATTATCTTTTGTTTCAGTGCGCACAAGTGGCGACAAATGTGGTCGAGCAGAAGCACCAGGTGTCTAGAGCGAAGAGAAGTCGTGCGCTTGGAAGCAGGGCTTTCAGAGGCAGCACAGTATGGTTCACAGGGCTCAGCGGGGCTGGGAAGACCAGCATAGCGTTCGCGCTTGAAGCTTACCTGGTTTCTAAAGGTTGGTATCGCTTGTACTGAAAGACATGGTAGAGATGAATGTAGTGGGGCCAAAAACACCAAGTGTTCAGACTTTTAGAATCTAGGGATCAGTGTTTCTGAAATCTCAGCATTTAGATGATTTCGGTGTTACCTCATGTCAGTCATACAAACTATTAGGTAATGCTATGAAACTTCATTTCGTGAAGGACTTATACAGGGTGAAATTTTAATCACCGTTTTCCTCTTAAGGGGTCATTGTACTCATCATTATGAACAACTTTTACTATGGGACAAAACATGAAACCGCGAAAAAAAAACAACTGTACCGTACATTTTGACGAGTTATGCGAACATAAATGTAGGGAACAGCTGATTTTTTTTCACGATTTCGGGTTTGGCGCCATAGTAAAAGTGGTTCATAATGATGAGTACAATGATCCCTTAAGAGGAAAACGGTGATTAAAATTTCACCCTGCATAAGGTTTTCAACAGCTGGATCAACTTCAATAAACAAAAGAACTCCTAGAAACCAGGAAAGGTTCAAAAAAGTTTGTTACTTTCTGAGAGCAGGCATACATTTAGAAATGAATTTCACTAGTCGTCAATTCGTCTTACTAATCAATTTTTAATATTATTTTATAAAACTATAAAACGGAGACGCGGCGTTTACTTTAGCTTATCTGGGCTTGTGTCTAAGCAAACACTTTACCAAATAGGTAAGTATCTAGAACAAATACCTAGCCAGTATCGTTCAGTAACCTCGACTAGGAACGGAAAATGAACTTGAAGCATTTTCTTTATTTACCTAATTATACAATCAGATGTTTAAAAATACAGATACAGGTAGGTTAACACTTTTTTTCACGAGTCATGAGCAATAAAACAGGATTATTAGAAATAATATATATTTGCATAAAACAGTAGTTTTACAAATACGTTTCTAATGTATTTTTAAAACAACTTACCATCATTGTTATATACAAAAAAAAAAATGCATAGGTACGTATTTTGCTTAAATCATAGCATGCGAATATTATAGGTTATATAGAAAATTATAGATTTTGTTACTTAAATGTAACTTATTTTTTAATGGTTATTAAAACACACGAACTTCATTATATAAAGTAGGTAATTAATTAACTTAACCATGTGTAAAGTGGTGACCCACATAAGGTAATTTAAAACTGTAATTGGATACTGTAGTAGGTATTAGATATTTGTGTAAATGTGCACGCCTTAACATGCATAATTATCAATTTTAATAATTATTTAAATATGCTCTTGGCAATGCTAAAGAAGCAAATAAAATAATTATAGTATATATGTATTTAGCCTGATTCTGGTTATAATTAATCTAACTGTAGTTTATTATACCGAATCGAATCCCAAGAAATCTTATAAATACCTACCTAGTGTAATTTAATTCGTCTTAGAAATATTGTTCTATTTGAAAATAATCATATTTTATATCGTTGAAAAAGGGTAAGTAAACGGAAAATCGTTTTCCCTTTGGATTCTTCGCGGCATTGGCGGCACTAAAACAATATACAGGGTGCAGGCAGGGATATCGACTCGCAAGCGCAACCTATTACCTACCATGGATTCCGTGCTGAAACTTTTCGTCAGTTATTAAAACAAATTTTGTTGTTTCATACATCTTGACCGCGTAAGTATTGCACTTTTCTATGAAACAGCAGATTTTTTTTTATAATTGACGAAAAATATCTACGGTGGAATCATGTGCGGAATAATTTTTTCCGTTTACGCGTGTATAACGTATATCCTACCCATACAAACCTTCACCGATAGCTAAGTTTTCAATCCGTAACCTCCATTGCAGGACGTGACTATTCCATAATAATGTTTTATGCAAATATGGTAATATGGTCTCGTTCTACCAGTTTATTTTACCAAGCCAGCGGCCTAATTGCGGAACGCCAAATCGTCAAATGATTCTGATCAGTTGGCTTCATTTCTATCACAATTGGCTTCATTTTACGATTTTCGAATTGCGAAACTCTAGTTTATTATGAAACCAATTATGAACGTTAAGGCCCTGCGCAGAAACTAGAGTTTCGCAATTCGAAAATCGTAAAATGAAGCCAATTGTGATAGAAATGAAGCCAACTGATCAGAATCATTTGACGATTTGGCGTTCCGCAATTAGGCTGCCGGATGTAAATAAGGCCCAGTCCTAACAATGTAGCCGACTAAAACACTCGAACAATTTTGGGGCTCAAGAGGCTAACCTCATAACTGTTTTAAGTGTTTAAAAGTATACCTATAGTCAACTCAGCCTGTCGCAGTCCACTGCTGGACATAGGCCTCTCCCAAGCTACGGCACAAAGCATCTGCCTTCCGCATCCAATCAGTCTCAAATCACCTTGTTAAGTTCAGCTAGTCAGTCAGTCTTACCTATGTCTCCTCAATCTTATATACTGCACTTGCATAAGCTTTTATTGATAGTCCAACTTTTTTAAATTCTGATGAGTTTTAAAGACTAATTAAAATACACTTTGTTAAGTTTAGGATCAGGTCATTGATTATCAAATTTCAGGTTTCCTTATTAAATAATAACGAACCTTCTGTAACTATGTCGATTGTGGTAAAATAGCCATAAAAAGGAAATAACCATAAATATGCGTACGCGCTGATCAGTTACTGACTCACGTTGTTTTGTCCTTGCACTGCTCATAGGAATCTGGTTATTAGGTAAACTTGGGGTCGTGACTTTGAATTTGAATGTATTACTATTAAGTAGGTACAATCTTATTATTAGTATAGGTATGTCCTCATCGTTTCAAACAGTACATGTTGTACTATATCAGCACCGTGTAGGTAACAGACCAATGACAATCCGGAGGATTTTGAAGCGTAGGTTCGAACTCAGACAGTTTATTTCATCACCACTGCTCTCAAAACAGTGAAGGAAAACATCGTCAGGAAATCGGCTTGTCCTAGAACCAAAAATTCGAAGACTGTGACATCTACCAACACGCACTCGGCCCGTGTGGTGGATTACGGTCTACTCCCTCTCACAGAGAGGAGGCTTGTGTCCCAGCAGTGGGAACATTAAACCTAGGCTGATTATGCTACTTCACATGTTAGAAGAAATCGGTTGCTCCACAACGTAAATAACGCAATGTATATTGTTGAACTGTCAAAATGAACGGTAAGTATTGCTATTGTGTGTTAAAAAATACTGTAGAAAATTCAAATTATTATTCTGAAAAGAGCTTACTTTTTGTAGTCCTTATTAGTCAATCATTAAGTGTTTGCTGTTAATTACAAGTAACGATATTTCCAGATAAGTAGGTAACTATATACACTAGATACTAAAATAAATGACTAACTAACTTACAATACAAATATATAAAAATAAAAAACCTAGGCGTCGAAGTATTCATCCGCATCGCTGTCATCCGGAAACGTGCCCAGAAGACTGGCAGCATTGCCACGTTGAATGGCAATGCTAATTCTTTGGCCAAAGAACGACCCAGCCCTCTGGTCACGTGAAGTATCGACCAGCCGGCGAGAAATTTCCTTAAAAAGGAGACGCGCGCTCGGGCCCCATGACCCGAGCGTTTCGACCCCAAACGGCTCAAAGCTGTAGTTGCCCACAAGGTTACAGTATTTGCGCCGTTTGAGGGTCTCAGCAGCTGCAGCAGCGGCGCCAGCACAGCCCGCAGTGCTAGGAACATGAGATGGCGCAAGGGTATCGACACATGTTGCGTCCCACACCAGAGGCCTACCCACCTTCCAAGGCAACAACGTCATGCCGTCTGGTCTCTTCCCATCATCACGTACCAAGCCGTTTGGTTCTAGCACCGCTGGTACGCCGGCGGTGACAAGGGCTCGACGAATAATATCGTTGATGCTGGCGTGCCGTGCTATGCGACCTGCGCTTCTGCAGCAGGACAGGCCATGGTGTCCGAGACTGTCGACAGCTTCACCGCAGTGACATCGATGCGGAGCAACACAAGGTGCGCCCAAGCGGAGACACGTAGCGAGCCGAAACGATGAGTCATCCATCATTGTGCCTATGGTGGATGACGGGAGCGCCTGAAGCCACAAACCTGACTCCCATTCTCCCACAGCCAGCAGACGGGCACGCTCAACAGTATTACGTGACGTGTTTACAAGGGTATTCCGTATAATACTGCAGAGCGGCACGTCCCACTGTCTCTGGGAAGACGGGTTATCAGGCAAAACCGTATTGGGACAAGCCATTTTCCAAGCATTCAACGCATCGGTCAAAAACGGCACTTCAAAATCGACCAGTGAGGAAGATAAAATGTTCCTGGTTAATTTATCGGTACTGTGGACCGAGGAGAGGAAGGCTGGTAAACTAATACTTGAAATTTTGCGGACGCCGAGACCGCCCAAGCGAATGGGTAGTGTGGCTTGCTGCCACGCACGGTCGTCCAGGGCCACATTTAGGATGGAAGTTAATGTGTTTCTAATAATTTGGTCTACTTTTTCTAAAAGTTGTGGATGCTTCCATAGATGAGAGGAGCGAAGGCTATAAGTAAATTTTGGTCCAAAACAACAGTACCGAATGAGTGTGAAGGCCGAATGAATATTAATTTTGAAAAGTCTTTCCGAGACGTCATTAAAATTTTGTATCTTCTCCTCAATGAACGTTGGAAAGGATTCGTCAAAAATTGGGGACCCTAGAAGGTGAAGAGAGTTTCTTTCCGTAATTTTGATATTTGGAGCTATTGTACTAAATTTTGCAATGGTTGTCTGTCTGTCAGTCGTTTGGGGAAGATAAATTTCGCATTTTGAAAGGTTAAGGTCTAGGCCAATGGAACTGAATTTTTCTTTTAAAAACTGTAAATAATAATAATCCAGATAATAACGTCACATAAATAACTCTTGTGGATTAAGGACGCTGGACGGTTAAGTCTGGAAAACAGACTCAATTTCTCAGAACCTTTGAATCTATTTATCTGTATATGCGAAGTCAATGTAAATAACATACATCGAAGGCAAGCTTAGTATATCTTACTGATAAGGTTTAATATTAGGCAGATGTCATTGTGTAATTCAATCTCTCTGATAGGAACCTCTTTCACCACAACTTCGAATTTGGAACAAAAAAAGTTGAAAGGGCAACTTTATTTGTTCCAAATTCGAAGTTCTCACAGAGTATTAGCATAGAGTTTTCAATAATACTTTATTTTCTCAGGTATCCCAGCATACGGCCTCGACGGCGACAACATAAGGACAGGTCTGAACAAGAACCTGGGATTCAGTAAGGAGGATCGTGAGGAGAACATTAGAAGGGTGGCTGAGGTCGCCAAACTCTTTGCTGACAGTGGTGTCGTATGCCTGTGCAGTTTCGTCTCGCCCTTCGCTGAGGTAAACATTTAAACAATACAATTTTGAGGTGCAGTCAGGGAAAGTTATTGTTTAAGAAATTGAGTGAATATAGGTAAACTAAGTAACTTATTTAAAAGTTGTTAGTCAATTTGGTAAACAATTACAGTGACCTCCAAAAGTTTGTTGACGATTTTCCACTTCAACTGTGACACATCATTTGATTAAAAATTCTAGTGATCCAAATATTAGTGTTTGTGTTCCTTTTGGGAGAGGCGACTAGAATCAATTCTATTGTATTGTAATTTTTGACGTTCAAAAGTGCCTTTTATGTGCCTATTTGAAATAAATTATTTGACTTTGACTTTAAATTTCTATAACGTTGTTATTGGCGCCGGTTCTCTTGTTCACAAACTAAACTAAATTTAAGTTCAGTGCATCTTTTTCTTTCTATTTCATTAAGAAAAGGACAGGAGATAAATATTAGTTTAGTCCTGTCAAATTAAGATACTCCATAGACAATTTAGACGTGATAAAAAAATTGGCTATTCAAAATACGGCAATTTACGTCAGGCACGGACTAATTTGACAGGTCTAAACTAATATTTATCTTCTGTCCTTTTCTTAATGAAATAGAAAGAAAAAGATGCACTGAAATTAAATTTAGTTTAGTTTGTGAACAAGGGAATCGGCGCCATTGACTAATTTAATTAGGTACTTCTGACTTATCATAAAAAAATAATCAAATAATACCTTAGGACTTACCTGGTTTTTATTTTTAGTCATAATGCGGCATCGCAGCTGAAGTCGAAAAATGTCTCCTAACTTTTGAAGGCCACTGTAATTTACCCGACGAAACCCTCGCGGATTAGTCAATTGTCGAGATAAAGATTCACTTACTGATCAGTCAATGTAAATGTGTACCCTGTACTGTTGAGAACCTTCCTTGACTCTGAGAGCCTTGACTTGTTGCTTTTAATTTATTATTTTTGTTGTACCTCATAATCTTAAAATGTCGGTAATATTTATCTCCAGTTCAATGACATTTCTGACGGGCTGGGTTCTGTCGAGAATGGGTCAATAATATTTATAACAAAAGTGATTAATCTCGGAAATCACAATGTTTATATTTTGTTTGCTAATTACGATTGATCTTTTCATTACGTTAAATAGCGTTGGACTAGTCATCTGATGCTACGTTTCGCATCGATATAGTGCTCACCTAGAAGTAGCCTAACGGTCTTATTACAAAAAATTCTTAAGTAATAAGAGTTTAACTCCCATTTTGAAGGCCGATGAAGTCCCTGAATAATTCCGTTAATCTTATATTAGCTGTTTTTATTGGTTAATGGTAATAACAATAGACAAAGTCATTTGATATAATTATGAGACTCAACGATACATTAATTTAAATAACCTCTCAGAGACCGAACGAACCGAATTGTTTCTGAGTGGTTTTTGCCAGTCTATATGTTCCCCTATACCGTAAAGGGAGATATTTTTTTTTGTTAGTCGGTCTGCTCTTGACTTCGATCACGCCTGATTAAAAGCGATAGATGAGGTCTACGGTGGAACGAGCTAGCCCAGAAGATGCCTGTTCACTCATGCTTTGAACGCAAACAGGTTAAATGTGTTAAATATCCAGCGTTTATCAGAAATGTCTGGTCATATTTGAGGAACTAGTACAGACCATTAAACTGAACAACTTTCTCAAGGGCACTAACATCGTATCTGATATATTTTTTTTTTGTGATTACGATGTTGATCCCATGGAAAACAAACACTTCCCTAGGCTTCTTGGTCTTCCTAGCTAGGCAGGATTTCTCAGGTCTTAAAGAGACCTTTTCTAGCAATAGATTGTAACTTCAACTGCGTCCTATTTTTTTTTTTTAATCTGCCTATAATGTTCCCACTGCTGGTACACAGGCCTCCGCTCGGTAAGAGGAAGTGGGCCGTAATACACCTCGCGGGCCCAATGCGGTTTGGTAGAGGTCACATGCCTTCGAATTTTTGGTTCTAGGACAAGCTGGTTTCCTCACGACGTTGTCCTTCACCGTTTATAATTATATTGATGGGAAATGAAACACTTTAGCTCTATTAAATAAACAACTCGATTCAATTTGTTTCAGTGTTTGCTATAAAAAATCAACAATACACATTTTAATTAAAACATCAATGGTTGCTATTTAACGATTATTACATTTTGATAAAATTCTGATTGTGTGGCACTCTCTAATTTATTATAATGACTATTATTTTGAACTTTTGATGATAAATGTGGGAAGTATTTACATGATGTTGAATGACGCGCCTTTTGTTTAAATAAATACTTAGCAGTTGAAGTGAATGTTTCTGAATTTTCAATTACAAGTCAATTATGCCATTAGCATGATACTAAAGTAATTTTCGTGTATTTGTTACATTCGTACCTGCCTTGTATTTACGTCAAACCCTTCTGTAAATGGCAGAAAAACAGCTGTATTGTCTTGAGACCAAACACACCTACCTGCTAAAGTTAGGTATTTTAAGAGAATTTGGTATCTACGTGTAAACAGGTGCAAACATTATAATTTGAACGTGTATTTCGTACTTTTCCCTGCGACCTTCAAAACCCTCTCCGCCCCCTTTCAGGAGTTATTCGTCATTACGATCTTTATTATTTACCTAGAAAATATACCTACAGTGAAATGTGCCTTTGCACTTTGAAGTAAACCGAAGAACATAATAAAAGAAAAACTTTAGATACTGTATCGCGCATTATGTGATTGTAATGAGATCAAATGTCAGTGTTTTATGTTACTACTTATAAACGCTAACTGCTGTAGTTCCCGTTTTGATTACAGTACAATGACATGATTTGTAGATTTAATAAAATACGTAAAATGTCTTCGTGGATACGGCCGACAATTGCAAGTTGTAGTATATTCAAATTGATGTTATTTCAAGTACAACACACACACTATCACACACTATTAAAAACTTATAAAGATGTTTGAAGTTGTAGCGTAAACTGCACTTTATTGTGTAGGAATTAAAGTTATATTTCCGTAAACTCATATTTGTTTACATTTTTGGCAAAGAAGTCGCGAATGCAGATTAGGTCGTTTGTTCGAACCCAGGCAGCCAATTTGCTTTGTCAAAGTCAAAGTCAAAGCATTTATTTCAAATAGGCACATAAAAGGCACTTTTGAACGTCAAAAATTATCTTAAAATATAATTGATTCTAGTCGCCCATTCCAAAAGGTAGTTTTCGTATGGAGAAGAATGGGCAAGAAACTCCACCGTTACTCTTTTAAAATGTTTTAGGTACAATATTTTGCATGGGTACATTAATTATATAAATAACATGTGAGGACGATGCACCTAAAATAAAATTACTATACCACAATAGTTAAAAGAATTAAAAACGAAACCATGACATATAAATTAATTATCTGATAGATACATGGTGCTCACATATTTACAAACATGGTACAAGCAAAACGATTTTTATTAAAAAAAAAAATACTTGTAATAAGTCAGGGTGTGAGTAATGAATGTAAAAACTAATTTAAAAAAATTACAATTAAATTAGCAACCAGTTTGATTTTGTCTAGACTCTAGATTGTCCTATGGAGCAGGACCAGCATGTTTGTGTTAATTATTTCATCACCACTGCTATCAAAACTGCGGAGGGAGAAACATTGTGAAGGTAAGGGGTACCTAGAACCAAAAAATAGAAGACATGACAGACAAATTCGAAGACATGTGACATTACCAACCCTCACTGAGCCTCTTCCTCCCACAGAGAGGAGGCCTGCGTCCCAGCAGTGGGTACAATATAGGCTGATTATGCTTCGTCCAGGATTAGTGTTTATTCAGGAGAAATTCCTAGTGTACTTAAATGATGGGGCAAAGTTTAGAAAAAAGATAAGAAATATAAGTTAATGGCCTAACATCACTTGGCACTTTCATTAGTAAACTTATCAGTAGCTAACACGGTTACCGTTCTATGTAAAATAAATGACGCGTTCTATGAATATGAATCATAAATCCAAGCTATCTTCCTACCAACTCTTCGTGTGCCAATTAACAAGTTAAAAGTGATGGGTTCTTCTTATCATCATCTGCCTAGCCTTTTCCCAACTATGTTGAGGTCGGCTTCCAGTCTAACCGGATGCAGCTGAGTACCAGGATTTTACATGGAGCGACTGCCTATCTGACCTCCACAACCCAGTTACTGGGTAATACGAAACCCCTTGGTAAGATTGGTTGTCAGTCTTTCGGGCTTCTGACGACCCGTAACGACTGTCAAAGATCCACGAATAACAGCTGGGATTAATGGCTTAACGTGCTTTGCGACGCACGGAGGGGTCTTGGTATGTAAAGATGGTCACCCAACCACGGACCAACCGCGACAAGCGTAGCTTAACCTGATCGATCGACCCGTGCGGCTGTTATTACTTAGCCCAAGACCTTCATATGGTTTCTTCTTATGTATTTACTTAAAATAGTATCTTCAAATACCCACTCCGCGAGTAGCTCAATACATGAGACGATGCTTATCACACTAATCACATCACATAATAATCACATAATCACATCATATAATGTATAAATCACACTTCACACTAATATTATAAAGGCGACAGTTTGTGAGTGTGTGTGTGTGTGTTTATATGTTTGTTACTTCCTCACGCTCAAGCGGCCGAACCAATTTTGATAAAATCATGCATGGAGGTAGCTGTCACCCTGGATTAACATATAGGCTACTTTTTATCCCGATATTCCCACGGGATCGACATATAGTCACACTATCACACTAATATTATAAAGGCGAAAGTTTGTGAGTGTGTGTGTTTATATGTTTGTTACTTCTTCACGCCTAAACCACTGAACCGATTTAGATTAAATTTGGTATAGAGATAGTTTGAGTCCCGGAAAAGGACATAGGATAGTTTTTATCCCGATATTCCCACGGGATCGACTTTTACGCGGGTGAAACAGCGGGGCGCATCTAGTAATAAATAAATCCCAATACTGCATCTTAATTACATAAAACACTAGTAATTGCTGTAATCGGTTTTTAGGGCGTTCCTCCTGGCGCTTCCTGTAACATCCATCACACAAATTCCTCAAGAAGAAGGTCATTCTCTTAACTCCACATTTTTGTACACAGGACCGTGAAGTAGCTCGTCGCATCCACACGGACTCCGACTTGCCTTTCTTCGAAGTCTTCATCGACACTCCACTAGAAGTGTGTGAACAAAGAGACACCAAGGGACTCTACAAGAAAGCCAGAGAAGGATCTATTAAGGTTTGTGATAATTGGATCCTTATCAACAGTTTATAATGTTGCCATCGTTAGAACTCTTCTGTAAGAAGTGAGCCGTATCCACCACACAATTCGTGAGAGTCAAAAAGAATAGAATACTCAAGTAATTAAATACTTAATTTTTTTTAAGTCGGCACTCGACTGACTCGACTGAATGATAGTTAATAAATTAGTTGCTTACTCAGTTCGGTCGAGGCACCTAATATTAATAACACATCTGGGTGTTCAGAAAATCTACCTGAAATTGAATATTATTATTATTAATTTTTTGTCAATTTGGTAAGTAAGTAGGTACCTTTATAGCCTGATATTGGTATCATTTGCGTTTAGAAAAAATAATGCGTAATTCAGAATAAAGGATGCTGTTGTGCATTCTATCTAATTAATGCACATTTACTTTCTTATTTAACACTATGTCGCTTATCATTAAAATAAATACACGTTTTACCTTATTTATCATGAGTTTATTTATTCAGTAATTATGTAAAAGCCAATATAAGTATTATGATTATGAAATTTGACGTAACTTGTTACTGCGTATTATTGCTAAAGTCAAGACCATCCTTTATCTTTATGTAGATGTTGCTATAACGAACATGGGCTTATGTCTTAGGGCTTTGAAGTGGAGTGTAAATAGGGTACTGTTCTGCAAACAATGGGCACTTCATATCGTGTCCAGCGTGTCCTGTTGTCTGCACGCTACAAGAGCTGATGGACCCTACTGAAGGTGCCAAGCTCGTGGCCAAATTCTGGTCTGACTCTATACCGGCTGACTTTTTTTTTAACGTTTGGACAATAACAGGGTATAAAAGGTGAACGGAGGAGAAGCCTATGGCACATAAACTTCTTTCTTTTCACAAAAACAAAACTTTTTTTTTTGTACGTTCAGTCCTTTGATTTAAGCCGGCCGACGGCTTTAATCAAAAGATTGAATGTCGCTACGAATTAATTGATAATTTAGCGCGTAGTAGCCTATAAGTTGATTTTTATATTATTTGTAGATTTAAGTACTTATTCGTTTTTTTTTAATTGTGAAAAAAAATTATATTTCTGCGCCGTAGACTTCTACTCCGTCATCCTTTTGTACCCTGTTTTTGTCCAGGCAGTAAAAAGTCAGCCTATAAGGCCACCGACATGCTAAGAAGAAGAGGTCTTAAACTCTTAAATGTTACGTTCTTAACGCAAAAGTTCGTTCTAATAAAACGCTCATTGTAACAGTTTATTAGAAGACCTATGTAAGCTCCAAATGACTGATCCATCAGTAGACAATACAAGATGAATTTTATACCGAGTGTTTTATTTTTTACAGAGTGTTCTACCCATGAATATGAACAACTTTCACTATGGGACTAACTCTGATATCACAAAAAAAAACCGAGTGTGCTTATGACCACACGACTGAAGTGAAACTTCAAACGTATTTGACTATGAGAGGAAGAGAGAAATAAAATGTGCGCGCGCACTGCTTTCTCTTGCTTATATCCCCCACTCAACTCCCGTTCGCCTCGCCTGATCACACTTTTCGTAACGCTTACGTCACGCGTTTCGCCAGCTTGCTCCCCAAGTCAAGCGTGCGTAAAGAAGTTTCACTTCAAAAATCAGCTGTTTAATACAAAAGTTCAATATGTACTTGACCAAAATGTATGAAACAGCTGATTTTTTTTCGTGATTTCAGAGTTAGTCCCATAGTGAAAGTTGTTCATATTCATAGGTAGAAACAGGGCCGTCTGTACCCAGGGGTGCAAGGGGTGCGTGGCATCCGGGCGCAGGGTCTTGGGGGCGCAAGCCAATCCCTATACACGTGACGTACCATGCGTAAACCTTCTCGAAATTGAAATCAATAAAAAAATACAAGTACGATTAACTATGACTCAAGTCAAGATAGATTGACATTGGCTATACAATACCTATCGAATTGAAAGTGGATTACAAAACAGACGATAATATCATAAAAAAGATTGCCGATTTTAAAGTCGGAAAAATTTATTTGATGTTTGAAAATGTACCTAATTTTACTGTAAAGTATTAAATAAAACACAAAAATTGGGGAGCAGGCTGATTTTCGCACCCCAGCGCCCAATATTGTTAAGACGGCCCTGGGTAGAAACACCCTGTAAAAATTTGGGAGTCGGTAAAAAAAATCATTCTGTATACAGTAAATCAATTTGCGTAGTATTTTCCCAACTATGTTGGGGTAAGCTTCCAGTATAACCGGATGCAGCTAAATACCAGTACTTTACATGGAGTGACTGCTTATCTGTCTTCCACAACCCAGTTATTCGGTAACACGATACCAAGGGGTATCAAAGTCAAGGGTCGTACAAGGGGGATATTAATATTAATATGTCCTGTATAAGGATACAGTAAATATTAATATTAATACGACTGTTTTATAGTGTTCGGATAGCCACTACACTAGACACAGAATCAGTATGAGATTATCAACTGCCAGATAAGTTAACCGACTTATTCGAAAGTTGTAAAACAGGCTACAAGCTTTCTAATCGTATTCCGCTAGTACTAAGTGTATTATGATATTAAAATATTAATACTTAAATAAATTTCTTTGTATCACAGGGTTTTACAGGCATCACACAGGAATATGAACGCCCCGAAGCGCCGGAGCTCATCGTGCAGACTGTGGAGGACTCCATCGAGGAATCCACTATGCATGTTGTACGGCTACTCGAATCACAGGTAATATCTTATTCCCTTTGTTTTTTTTAAAGATCGGTCTAACAAAGGTTTCATAAGACCTCTTTTTAGGACCGTTAATCAATGCTTAATTGTCGGATTTGGGGCCTTTATTGATTGATCGTACTCATTTTCTTTTCTCGTTTACCAACTACCAACAACGTTATAGTTGACGTCCAGATACGTACAGCCGGTTACTGCAATTAGCTAACCCAACTTTGCATAAATGGTTGTGATTTTATAGAATATGAATCGGTAGAATTTTATAATTCTTTTATATTTTATTTACTTTGCTCAAAAAAATAAAAAATAACATATAAATTCCTATCGATTCGTATTCTAAAAAAAGACGGGTTGCACTCCGGGAGTGCCGGCAGAAGTGAAAACTTGAATATTAACGTTGAAATAAATCAATTATGAATTGAATTAATATAACTAATTTTTTTTTTCACTATTTCTGCGTCACTTTTTTCATTAATCGATGCACTTTGTTCAATTTCCATATTTTAAACACTTCCCCCTTATTCATAATCCTATTTTATCTCTATTTTAGCTAAAATAGGTTTATAGAACGTTTGTCTTTATCTGTCACGTTGTCATTTCTGTGTGTAAGAAAGAGACAAACCCCATTTTCCGTCACCGTCACCGTCACCGTCACCGTCACCGTCACCGTCACCGTCACCGTCCGTCCGTCCGTCCGTCCATCCATCCATCCATTATCGTGTCTCACTTGGTTCACTTCGGTTGGCGCCGCGCCGCCGTAGAAAGAGGGGGGGGGGAGAAATCTCTCCTGACGGTCACGTGTCCTGACGCGAGTTTAACATTTTTTCCCCATTACAAAAACTGTGCAACGCCGCTAAAGAAGTTTTCACTTCAAAAATCTCAACCATTTATGCAAAGGTCGGTCAGCTAATTGCAGTAACTGACTGTACAAGGTCCAAACTCATTACATTTGGTATGTTTCGTCAGTTAATCAAAAAAAGCCTTGTAGATCAAAATTGTAGATCAGAGGGGCAATTCTCGTAATTTGAAAAACGTTCTCAGTCTGATCTCAGTCTCAATCTGTCGAAAATACCTCTAATTTCCCTACATTTTGACAAGTTTTTGACATTTGTTTGTCGCCGAGATGAGACTGCGACTAGATTTTAAACGTTTTAAATTACGAGAATAATTATTGGCCTTCTGATCCTTTTCACACCAACAAAGCTAATACCTTAAGCTTAAATTCAAGCAGTTTAGTTTGTTTTTAAAGATCGGTTAAAAGTTTGTATAAGTATATTATACCTCGATGAATCAGGAAATAATCCCTGGCATTTAGACAGAAAATAAATAAAATACGTACCAAGTTGAAGATATCAGTAAAATAGTTGACATTTAAAACATTGCGTACTTGCTCACAAATCTGTAATATTCTACATTAAATATCACGTAAATGGGTCTTTTTTTATAAAAGTTTTATTTGAAGACGTCATTTCTTTATTGTTTTGTTTTAAGAACACCGGAAAATCCACACCGACTTAATTAACGCTATAAAATATTTTTAATTTACAAAAACAAAAATAAACCCATTCACACGTTCAACAACCTATTGTTGTATATTAATACATTCACATAATTGAATTTAATTATTAAATAAAATACTTAACCTTGATTATATAATATTATGTTTCCTGCCTTTCTCCAGACCTTGGAAATACACGACGCAGATGGATGATTTTCCTCATGTTATTTACCCACACAATTCCCAAGAAAACAAAAAGTTTTTAGCATTTTTGTTTCTTTTTTGTATTTTACAGCCATTCCCTTCTCAGGGCCAGTAATGAATATACATGACTAGGCAATATAAATAAAGTGGTAAAATAAAACCTAATAACAGTAATTACTTCCTGCAATGATTTTAAAATTGATTGCAGTTTTATTGCGTCAGTAAGTTGTAATAAAATGATTCGTGGTAATGCAGTTAACTGGATTGTAAACGCAATAGGTTATTTTAATAGGCCATGAAGTACGGTCTAAGATAGATCTTTAATTTGTCATTACATAACATAACATAATCAGCCTACAATGTTCCCACTGCTGGGACACAGGCCTCCTCTCGGTGAGAGGGAGTGGGCCGTAATCCACCACGCGGGCCCAGTGCGGGTTGGCAGATGTCACATGTCTTCGAATTTTTTGGTTCTAGGACATGCCGGTTTCCTCACTATGTGTTCCTTCACCGTATTGAGAGCAGTGGTGATGAAATAATTAACACAAAGTAAAGTGCCTGTCTGGGTTCGAACCCACGACCTACAACTCGTAAGTCGCGGCCGTTACCACTTGGCCACCACTGCTCTCATGTGTCATTAAATTATATTAATATTATTTATTTAAAATAATCTGTCTGCAAATGATGCACATTCTTATTTAAGTTAGGAAAGATTTACACTTAAAAAAAAAAACAGTGACACTCCGGGAGTGCCGACAGAAGTGAAAACAAAACACAAACAGAATAGTTTGCCATCACTCATTAACAAATTGGATATACATTAAAACCGAGTACATCCCGAGGGCAGCCGAACACATCCGAAGCGGTATCGTTACGGTAACAGTGGCGCGAATCCAATGGAAGTTTTCACTTCAAAAACTCGTTACTATTGGAGCGGTTTTTTTACTTTAACGTCTCATCCACATAGTAATACAGGGTGGCAGGGTAATCTACGCTCAAACTGTTGCCATGAAATCAGCACATATTTCTAGTGTAAAAAAATTTTTAGTAAGTTATCAAAAAAAATAAACTGCTGTTTCATAGAAAAGTGCAATACCTACGCGGTCAAAATGTATGGAACAGCAATTTTTGTTCTAATCAAAATTTATTAACTCAGACAACAACGATCCATAATGTTAGTAATATCTTATAGCTAGTAAAATTTCTTTATTCAATTAAATACATATAAAATACTTATATTTTTAAATATTAGAATATAACAAAAATATAAAAAATGTAGCCCACCGGTATCGGGAACAGGGTCCAAGCTACCGGTGGTCAGGGCTAAGTAAAATTATTATTAGGAATTTAAGTTTGAAGCCTTTTGCACGGAAGACGGCCAAGTAAGGTACAAGTTTCTCACTTGGCCATCCTCTCCACAAAATGCCTCAAAATGGGAGAATAAAAATTCTCTGTCACTTTTTCAGAATGCTGTTGCTACTGGCCCGTGTTCTAGTTACTAATGATGCGACTTTTTTTCGAATGATCGCATGAAAGCCGTCAGTTCGATTCTGCGCAAACATTTCCGACGTTACTACAAAAACGGTGCAGTCTCAAGAGCATTCTGAAAATATTATTATATTGGACGCACAAGACATCTAGATCATCGACATTTTGGTGTAACTGGCCCACAAGCCCCCCGTGTTCAGACCAGGTCAAGATAACACTATTCAAGACATATTGTCAGGGGACAATATGCCTTGAATAGTGTCATCTTGACCTGGTTATTACAGCGGGAGAATCTAAGTGCCAACATATTACCTCGGACCACCAATGCACCTACGCTCCCTTTCAATAACTACATTATCTTTAATAACGGAGGAAAAATTTCAACGCAGTGGGTTTCGGAATCATGTACTGAATCCATGGTAATAGGTTACGCGCCGATCATCCTGTATTACAATCTATATTGTACAGGGAAGTTTCTGCAGTTATGTAGTCGACCTTCTTTACCACTTTAGACAACATTTCCCTGTAAATTGAACCTCACTATGGTTGAAACTATCTAACTGTCACATAGACAAGTAGACCTTGTCGTTTTATGACGTGCAAGTGGGATTCAACCTGAAGGCGGGTGGTAAAGAAATTACGAGGTCGACTATACCTACTGTAATTGATTATTCTTTGAGAGAGACTTGGATGTTTTTGAAAATTGTTACAAGTTGCTTAAAAGCATGAATGCGACGGCAATCAATAATATCTCAATATCTTTTGGCAGGGCATCATCCCCTGTATGGAGAACAGCCGCAAGGGTGTGGAGGAACTGTTCATCTATGGCAACAGACTGACCAGCGCTATTGAAGAGGCTGCAAGACTGCCGCAGATTGAAATCAACACCTTGGACTTGCAGTGGGTGCAGGTAAGGAAGACTTTAGTGTTCTATATTGCGCGGGCCTGCGGACGGAGAGTAATGGGTAGCTCACCGTCCGATCAGGACCAGGCCCGTGCCGGACGGCGCGTACGTGTTCCACGCGCGCCTCAAAGAGATGTCAGCATAAAGGAAGGGGCCTGCCAGGGCCGAAGCCTGCCGCGGGTGCGGGATTGTCCGAAAGGGTTACCGCTACCCCGGAACATAAAGGGCTAAGGAAGGAACACGGATGGGTTTTAGTAAGTAAGAGTCTGACACTCCCTTCCGCTCCACCCAGAGCGGGAGGGGTCATTTGATGATTTCCCATCCATTAAAAAAAGAAAGTGTTTTATATTGCACAACTAGATCCAGGCTTGATTTAAGCCGTTGGCCCTGCGCTTGATCTCTCCCCAGTCGTGTCGGATTGCCGTCCCATCGGACAATGAGAGTGAGGGAAGATGGAGTGCACCTGTGTCTGCGCATACACTTGTGCACTATATGAGATGATAATCACTAACAGCTGTCATGAGATTACACTTGTGCACTATATGAGATTATAATCACTAACAGCT
Organism: Amphipoea oculea; assembly: GCA_945859645.1. Lineage (NCBI taxonomy): Eukaryota > Metazoa > Arthropoda > Insecta > Lepidoptera > Noctuidae > Amphipoea > Amphipoea oculea. The sequence goes on from OX243868.1 coordinate 6,890,452, forward strand.
GTCATGAGATTACACTTGTGCACTATATGAGATGATAATCACTAACAGCTGTCATGAGATTACACTTGTGCACTATATGAGATTATAATCACTAACAGCTGTCATGAGATTACACTTGTGCACTATATGAGATGATAATCACTAACAGCTGTCATGAGATTTCACTTTTTCTTTATTTTACTTTATTTGGTAAATTCTTGATACCCAAGTCCAAGGTGACATATACAGGCCAACAATGATAATTTCGAGTTACATAATACTGGTATATACGTTGTTTACTCTATGAGAAGATAAAAATTTTGGCAAAATATCAGATTAGGTTATAACAATGATTGCAATACATGATGACTTGCGTAATAAGAATATTGTTGACTGTGATTATGCTTGTTTCAGGTTTTGTCCGAAGGCTGGGCGTACCCTCTCAAAGGATTTATGAGGGAACATGAATATTTACAAGTAAGTATAAAGATGTAACTATAAAAAAGGGAATATGGAAGAATTCGGCCTTAGAAATACTGTTTCATGCTGGATTCGAACGCAATGTGAATTGTTACTGAATAAATTGAATTGATACACAAAACTCTCCTTAGAGAGTCATTTTCCACAACATATTATCGTTTTTTTGCGCCTTATAACAAAAACCAGAGGGGCAATTCTCGTAATTTTAACAACGTTTACAGTCTGATCTCAATCTGTCAAAAAGTCTCTTATTTCCCTACATTTTTGACAAGTTTTTTAAATTGATTGTCGCTGAGACGAGATTGCGACTAGATTTTGAACGTTTTTAATTACGGGAATTGGCCTTTAGATGTAATTTCTTGAAATAACTTAATAGTCTGGTACCTCCATCCAAAACATTATTGTGAAGTCCATTGAAAAAAAAAAACATGTTTTATACATTCTCTTCAATAAGTAATGCCTAATTGGAAACCTCTACATTGAAAATCTTTAAAACAGGAATAAAACAGTAACTAAAATTGAACTTTCTTGTCTTCCAGGCACTCCACTCAAACTGCCTAACCCTGGCCGACGGCTCAATAGTCAACCAATCAGTGCCCGTCGTTCTACCCGTAGCGACGGAGGTCAAGGACCGTTTGACAGGAGCTAATGCCATCGCACTTACATACAACGGCAAAGCTGTGGCGGTACTCAGGTCGCCTGAGTTCTACCCGCATAGGAAAGAGGAGAGATGCTCGAGACAGTTCGGGATCTATCATGCTGAACATCCTTACATCAAGGTACGTGTTTCTTCTTAGTACGTCGTTGGCTATCTAAGACCTGCGGCGTAATGACGTAACACACTAGGAATGGCTTCATTGAGTTATTTACGTTGTTGAGCAGACAAATTTTTCGAACATATGAAGCAATAGATTAGCAATATCCTTCAAAATGATTCAGGTTGTGATTGATAGTGTTTTACACAAATAGGGTGCTAAGCCTGCCAAACCAAGTCTCTTTAACGACCTTTAGGAGCCGTACTTTGACGTGTATAACACACTAGCTGCGCCCCGCGGTTTCACCCGCGTAAATGTCAATCCCGTGGGAATATCGAGATAAAAAGTAGCCTATATGTTAATATAGGGTGTCAGCTACCTCCATACAAAATCTTATCAAAATTGGTCCAGCCGTTTGAACGTAAAGTAACAAAAATATAAACACACACACACTCATAATTTTGCGCCTTTATAATATTAGTGTGATAATTATTCCGTTGTAAAAAAGTGATAGTGCTCCTCGTCCTGTATAGCTCCATCTCTCTCTCACACTGGAACAATGATGGCTTTAACACGTCATAGTACGTTCCTGGGTTAGCCATGACAACCCATGCCGAGGTGACAGATTTTAAACTTTAAAAATAGGTACTTATGTATGTTTGCCTCTAAAACCTCTATTAAAAGAGATGGCTAAAAAAAAACCCAGAATCGCCAGAAATTTCATATATGCCATTTTTATAGGCATAATATGTACAGCAAAAATATATAATAATATACTGCAAAAACGACGTGGTATACTAGATATACAGGATGAATCTTTAAAATCATACAACCCTCTAAGTTCATATAATCTTATTGATTGCTAAACTTGCAAAACAGATAGTCTATTCTGTAAAATTCTCACCGTCAAAACATAGATTTAAAAAATTTAAAAATAAAATTAGAAAAGAGATGGCTAAAAAAAAACCCAGAATCGCCAGAAATTTCATATATGCCATTTTTATAGGCATAATATGTACAGCAAAAATATATAATAATATACTGCAAAAACGACGTGGTATACTAGATATACAGGATGAATTTTTCAAGTGGGCGTGGATGGCCAAATCCGAAACTATGAGGACTAGCGAAAAGTACTCAAAGGAGTCGCGGGCTCAATTTTGATGAAAACTAAAACTGCATCATTGGATTTTTGAAAAATCAATATTTCTAGCCAGGAATCGAACCTGTTGATTTTGAAAAAAAAAACACACTGTATTATTACACCATTCGATAGTGTCGCTAATAATGATCGAATTCTGGGAAGTAATGACATACGTCAAACTAAAATAAAGAGCTCATTTATAACAAAGTAAAAAAAAATCACCCTGTATAAAGATTATTAATAATAAAACAAATTAAAAGATGTATTGAAGGGTATATTTTTTACATTATTTTAATATATTATCATAATTATACTAAAGAGATTGTAATAAAATAAAAGTCGAGTAATCAATGTACCTAAGTATGAATAACATAACACACAAAGTATAATAACTTTTATACTATATGGTTTAGGAGGCTGATTTTTTGAAACCGTACTGGGTTTACTATAGTGAACCCATTTTTATACATTTCGTTGCTGGCGATTCTGGGTTTTTTGTCTATGAACTTTTAGCCATGTCCTTTCTCTTTTCTCCTCAGATGATCAAAGAAGCCGGTGAATGGTTGGTGGGCGGTAACCTGGAAGTGTTCGAACGTATTCGTTGGAACGACGGTTTAGACTCGTTTAGGCTGACGCCCAACGAGCTCAGACAGAAGTTCAAGGAGCTTGAAGCTGATGCTGTGTTTGCTTTCCAGGTTAGTACATATCATTAAATAATAATTTGCTAAATTGTTATGGGAACTATATTTTCTATCACCAAAATTTATATTTGTCATCAAGTTGTATCACCTAATAAATAGATCTATCGCCACGAAATATTTGTATCACCTAATAAATAGATCTATCGCCACGAAATATTTTCGTTCTCAGATAGCGGGGCTCCGTCGACATAGGATGCAAGAACGAGCGAAGGGCACCCCGAGGTTCGGTTTGGTTAGGTTACTTTAAACCCTTTACACAGAAATAGGGGCTCCGCGAAGCGGGGCTCCGTCGACATAGGATGCAAGAGCGAGCGAAGGGCACCCCGAGGTTCGGTTTGGTTAGGTCACTTGTATTGTTTGGTGACTACATTTTGGTGACAGATCTACTATTTGGAGGACAAACCCTATTATTTAAGAAACACAAAACTAATTAAATTGGTGATAGCTTAAATGATACCCAATTGTTATTGAAAATTAAAAAAAAAAAAAAAACGACATGGGCACTTATGAGACGTCAGAAACTAGGTGCGCGGTTCCAATTAGTCGTTTCCTATGAAGACGAGCCGGCAAGTTTTATTTTTATTTAGCTACACTGTCCTAGTGCTGAGCAAAGGCCTCCCCCAAATCCTCCCATGCATCCTTTCCTAGCGCCACCTCGATCCAACCCGTGTGGTACGTGTCTAGATCATCTCGCCACATCTCCCCTAACGGCCCGGCGCCGCCCCATCCGGCCCCGCGCGTGGAGCCTGTTGCCATGCGGCCGACGTGACCCGCCCAATTTCATAGCAACCTATACGATGTTATTAAATTACAGTGTTAATAGTATTAGCCTGTAAATTTCCGAAGATTATGATAAGATAACGTGAACGTAAGCCGTGACCGCTGATACCAATTTGATGCAGTCTATGACATTGGTATTATCGCTAAGGGATCATGTGAGGAATATAATAGTAATAAGCCAAGATTAAGTAATACACATAATATACAGCTAGAAAGACCTTGACGAAAATAAAGAAAGATTACTAAACATCGATGGTTGTAAAAATACGCCTACGTACTTGTAAATAAAGATCAATTTCATTTGTTTCAGCTACGTAATCCCATCCACAACGGGCATGCGTTGCTGATGCAAGACACGCATCGTCAGTTAGTTGAGAGAGGATTCCAGAAACCGGTGCTTCTATTGCATCCTCTTGGTAAATATGTTACTTTATCCTCTAAGACTTTTGACATTTCGAAGTGCATTCATTAAAAGACCGTCTACGAGTGAGGATAATTACGTAAGTATGTGTGTCTGGTGCACCTGGACCGTAGACAGAGTCATCTGCCTAGCCTTGTCCCAACTATGTTGGGGTCGGCTTCCAGTCTAACCGGATGCAACTGAATACCAGTATTTTACATAGAGCTACTGCCTATCTGACCTCCACAACCCAGTTACTGGGAAATACGATACCCCTTGGTAAGACTGGTTGTCAGACTTTCGGGTTTCTGACTATCCGTAACGACTGACAAAGATCCACGAATGACAGCCGGAACCAACTTAACGTGCTTTTCGAGGCATGGAGGGGTATCGGTATGTAAAGATGGTCACCCATCCACAGACCAACCACGCAAGCGTAGCTTAACCTGGTCGATCGACCTGTGCGGCTGTTATTATTTAGCCACGGGTCGTAGACAAAGTAAATTCTCTAAATAATATTTATAATGAGACAAGGACACACTTCTTAGATCCAGTTGTAAGTGTAAATGAGACAGAAATATGTACTTATTCTCTATCTCCTTCGCGTATGCAAACTTTTTTATCTGGATTCAGTTGAACCCTTGAACCCTACGAAACGGCTGCCACGGTACGATTTCTTTGGAAAGTATAACCAGACCGCGTTAGATAGAAGTACTAAAATTAGTACTACTATCTAACGCGGTCGGGTAATACTTTAAAACTTGTAAATGACTGTCAAAAACTATTTCTATCTCTTAACTACTCATAAGGCTGCTGTTTGCTGGCAGTGAATCTACGACCTGGGCCTTTTACAACTAAGACCATTATAAAACAAAAAAAAAATGAAATTATGTTTACTTAGTCGATCTTTAAAAAAAAAAAAACTCCCAGTGAATTGCAACTTCACTAAGATTGAAACTATATAACTTACACAATAGTCTTATACAAAAAATAGGTCTTGAAGTTTTATGACGTGCAAGAGATATTCAACCTTAGGTTAATTGTGGTAAAGCAATTACGAGGTCGACTATTACATTTTAACATATTGTAACAAAATAGCTTCTAGCTCATAAAGAAAACTAAGTTAATTTGTCTTTTTCACTAGGTGGTTGGACGAAGGACGACGATGTCCCTCTAGATGTGAGGATCAACCAACACAAGGCAGTACTCAATGAAGGTGTACTGGACCCGCAATCCACCGTGTTGGCTATCTTCCCTTCACCTATGATGTATGCTGGACCTACTGAGGTATGTAGACTACAGCGGTGCTATTCTGTAAAAAGATCACCGTGATAAGTGATAACATAGGTGAAGTGAGCTTAAAGTGAGCTGTCTTTCCACCTGATGCTAGGGATTGAATCTATAGACAGCTCATTTCACCTAAGTTTTCACGGTGAGATTATTACAGGATATTATTATGCAAAAGTAGTCGGAAGCGCATTATTATTATTATTTGATTTTACATATCTCGGGACCATGGGGTCCCGGTTCTTTGGAAGGCGTACGAGGGGCCGAAGCCAACCCGCAGAGGCCCCTTAGGAAATTTTGATGAAATGTGGCACCAACCGACGCTTATCCCTGTATGCACTATGCAAGTGCACCCAAGTATTATTAGCCTGTGATGTCCCACTGCAGGGCAAAGGCCTCCCTACTCTCTTTCCACCTCTCTGTGTTCAAAGCTGCTAAGGACCAGTTCTTGTAAGCGCATGTTCAATCATAAATTTAAACAGTGTCAAATTAAAATCGCTCGTGAAACTTCCACAGACTTGTTGGGTATTGATATCTATACTTAATAAAACAAAAAAATAATATGATAACTTTTTTGGGGTCTCCGACCGCTGGTAAAGCCCGATTCAAACTTTATGGCGGCTCGGAACATGGAGCGAGTGGCTGCGCAGTAACAAATTTACGTGTCAGAGGGGGTGGGCGGTGAGGTACTGCGCAGCGTGTGACGCACTTGAGAGCCGCCATAAAGTTTGAATCAGGCCGTACTAGTTACTAGAAAATATTATTGGTAGTTGTAATCATAAAAAAATGCTCGGATTTCAACATCTTAGTATTTTGAGTGTTTTTTGATAACGTATTGTCATCATTTAAATACTGAATTTTATTTCGTAATGAAACCTTGCGATTCTGAGCAGTCATCGGTTCTGGGGTCTAGAGAACGCGCTACTCGGTCATCATTGAGTGCGCTCGTAGTTTATGAGACGAATGATTTCTTCTTTGCAGCTCCTCTAGGTCTGTTCCAGGTCTAACCTTTTACTATTATAAGAATAACCACTTTTATTCCCCACACTAATGGACCATTCGTCACCAGGTACAATGGCACGCCAAGTGCCGCATGAACGCTGGAGCCAACCACTACATAGTGGGACGCGACCCGGCCGGCCTGCCGCACCCGGCGGGCGGCGGGGACCTGTACGACCCAAGACACGGAGCCATGGTGCTCAAGATGGCGCCTGGACTTAACGAGCTGGAGGTAAAATAATAACACCTCATTAAATTAATTATTTAACACAGATTCTAAACCGGGGATATATAAGGTCTAATCTATTCATACACGAAATGTCTGAAGGGGTCATTTTTCTCGTCATTATGAACAACATTTACTATAGGACAAAACGTGAAATCGCAACAACAAAAAAATCTGCTGTTACATACATTTTGACGAGTTATGCAAACATAAACGTAGGGAACAGCTGATTTTTATTTCGAGATTTCAGGTTTGGTCCCATAGTAAAAGTTGTTCGTAATGATGAATACAATGACCCCTTAAAAGATTTCGTGGATGAATAAATAGAATTTATATACTCAATACATCTGGGATGATTCTTAATGGAGCACCACCTCATAATGTGTGCAAGGCCTATTATCCGACTATGGTTGTAATAACCCAACCGCAGATTATAAAATAGGGAGATAAACAATAAAAACATCTAAGCATACAGCCAGTCAAAACAGGTACAAAACAGGGCATAAATCTACGAATATCATACCATCAAAAAACTGCTAATAAGACAATTCTTCTACAGATAATTCCATTCCGCGTGGCTGCTTACGACACGTCAGTTGGCAAGATGGCGTTCTTCGATCCCACTCGCAAGGAGGACTTCGATTTTATATCCGGAACTAGGATGAGAGGTAATTCGGTGGTTTTGACGTAATATTTCTCATAAACATATTTGATTTCTAATGAAATTAAAACCCATCTTTAGCAATTTTCGCATGCGGCTCAATTTGATAAAACAAAATAAATTTTTCTCGTTTCGTAACGGTATTTTGCTGGAGTCTGTATATTTGTAGTAAGTCTAATCTGTCTAGCCTAGACTAGAGACTAGAAACTTTAGCTTATCCATACACATGGCCACATTGTCTTCAACATGACGAAAGGCGTATTTACGTAGCCCATCTTCAGCTTCCAGATTGGTTTATCACCAGTGATCGGATAATCGGGCGCTAATATACCTGAAATTCACTTTTATTCCCACGAAAGAATAATACGGACATGCCTCTCAGAATCCGGGATCCCGGAATCGTTTGATTCGATTCGATCACTAATCTATTAGATAGATAAATCAATTTACACTACTTGACCACATTGTGTACATTATCATTTATTATTGATATATTCCATTTGTTTTGAATTAAATAAAGATACTAAATCAAAATAACCACTGCTATAATTTCATTAAGTTTGTTATACTTAGTTGTTTTTACAAAATTTTTCAATCCCGGGAACCCGGGATTACTTATTTATTCAGAAAGGAATGTCCGTATTATTCTTTCGTGGGAAGAAGTTTAGGTATATAAGGTAGGTTTACAACCAGCTTTTTGCAGGAATGTCTAAACAGTATTTTATCTTTCAGGTCTTGCCAAATCCGGCAAGGAGCCACCGAAAGGCTTCATGGCAACATCAGCATGGAAGGTTCTCTCCGAATACTACCAGTCTCTGAAATCCAAGATGGACACCAACTAAACTATCGAACTTAGCAGCTATACTAAATCTAAGTATTATTTAAAACTGTCACAATAATAACGGCCTCAATGCGTAATACTAGATTTCATCAGCAAAGAATAAAGAAGCTTTATTTTTATCCAGAATTTATTGCTTTTCGATGCTTCGATTGATTTATGGTAAGTGAATATTTTCACCTTTTGTCGTACCTTTAAGACTTTTCTGAACAGAATTTGCACAATACAATTTTCTTCTAAAAGCGACACAATTTTTTGTTACTAGCAATAATTTCAAAATGCCTAGATTACTACTTCGGTGTATTTATTTCTTTTACACATTTCGATGAAATCAGGTTCTTTTTTTACTACCTATTTTTTTTAAGCTAAAATATCATACTCTTTATAAAAGTGAGATTTAAAACTATATTTGGTAGATCATATGGGGCGAATGGTAGGTTTATTTTTAAATTATCTTGAAAATACAATTTTATTTATTTCGTACTTAAAATTATTTACACTGGCTTGTGCAACGACATATTATGCTGTGCAATATTTTTGTTGTTTAATTATGTATTTTTAACCGACTTCTAAAAAGGAGGAGGTTCTTTTTTATTTGTGATATACACATTCCTTGGAACGCGACTTTATTGTGTGTAGGGATACACATTTCTTTTATTTATATACTACGTATTTTACTTCCAAAGACGATTTTACACTATAATTTATTCTTGGGAATATAATGGAACTTCTTCAATATCTATGTAGGTTTTATGTGAACGTTAACATCTGTGAATATGCTACCTTTTTGCTACCAAGCTGGCCAGCCTAAAAGGCTAGTATCACAAACTTTCTTATGGTTATTGGATCTAAGTTAAAACCCATCTATGTATTTGACTGAAATACTTGTATAATTATGGTCATGAATAAAAATTATTAAAACAAAAAAAAATGGTTATTGGTACGTTTCGTTCACAGCAATTGTCAAAAGGTTAAAATCACTTTTTTTTTTGTAATATACTTTTTAAAATTATTGTATTGTATGTATAATAGCTATTATAATATTACTTATAAAATCCCACATTTCGAAGTTTCATTATACTTATCTATATGACATTATGATAATTAAAAGATCAATGAGTAAAATACAATGCATTATGAGATTGTATTAATTTGTAGTATTTTGTAATTACGTAATCAATACAATGATAATGTGAAGGGACGTATTGTTAATTTATAAGAAGTTTAAACATAAATTGTTGTAATATTAGTGAATAAAGGTGCTTTTAAAGTTAATGTAAAATAAATATAAAAGTGATATTGACTCCGTGTTTTATTCATAGGATAAAATAATTAAAACCTTTTAACCGACTACGCGACAACAAAGACAGGTTTATATGTTTCACGCATATCTTGTATATCTAGGTAGGTATATAGTCATCTGTGTATCTTTGTATGTGGGATTCTTTATACCCTCAAAGCATCGTAATCGTAACGGCTGGATGGATATTAACAAAGGACAATGAACACATTGAATCGTCTAGGTCGCTCTTTGTTTTTGTTTATAAAATAAAAACTGCCACGAAGTATCAGACTGCTTGAAAGCAAGCGTTTTGGTTTTAGTTGCTTTCTAAGAATTTACATGAAAATTAGACTTTTTAAAATTGAAATCTTATGAACGTTGAACCTGAAAACTGCAGATAATTTTAGGTGTCATTTGTTTTTTAGCTAATGTTTTTTTTTTACACTAACTTCGCATTCCTACTGTGATTCTTAGATCTTATCGCCAATGAATAGATTATCTTCGATTAATTTGAGACCTACGTAGTTTAATCAAAGCCCAGCGAGGAATAAAATAATTATTCTAGATAACGTTTTAATTTTACAGATTTTATACAAAAACAAAATTGTGTATAGTTGACCTCGTAATTGCTTTATCACCCTCACGTTGAATGTCACTTGCACGTCTTAAAACGACATGATATATACGTCTGTGTAACAGTTACATGAAAGGGTTGGATCGAGGTGGCCCTGGAAAAGGATGCTTGGAAAGACTGGGGGTGTCTTTGCTCAGCAGTAGGACAGTGTAGGCTTATGGAATAAAAAAAAACAGTTGGATAGTTTAAACCTTGAACAAGTTCCTTACTCGTGATTTACTGTATTTTGTTGTCAAAAGTGGTAAAGCAATTTACGAAGTCGACTATAGAGAGTGATAGAGAGCATATCATCATCACAATTATCTCTATACTTTGATTCCCCGCCTTTTTTGTGTTATATATAATATTCTACATTTACATTGTTTATAATGGTAGGTATAAGACTGGCTTTGACCCTGACTTTTATATTTTAACATAAGATTCTACGTCATTCACTTAAAAACAAAAAAAACATGACAAAATATTTATTCTTATTAGGTTAATTGTTATCAATACTCAAACGCTATCACCGTATGAGTAATTACATCATAATCCTTCACGTTATCTTGTTTGTCAAGCGAATTGCGTCGGTATTATCGATACATAGAGTATATTTTGAATGTTTAACCTCGTTCGATAGTGGCTTAGTTTGTTTGCTTCTCAGTACCGCGTTAACTTTATGCAAGGAAGGTCGCATCACTATGGCAGTTCGTTTAGGTTGTGTTACCAGTATTTTACGTAAATGTACGAGTAAAACCGGTACTCGATGCATGTCTCACTATCCGATCGACGAACATATTTTTGGACTTTCGAGTGAACAACAACAGGCAAGTACTTTAAAGTAATTATTATTATACAAGAGTTTAATAACATATAATGATAGTTCGATAATACAGCTGTATCGTAATAAGTTATATTGAAACAATTTAAGTTTATCGATATCGATGCCGCTACGAAAGTGAATAATTTTATAAATAATGGTTTGATTTATGACCCCGGTTGACCCAGATTAAACAACTCAACAAGTCATGAATTTTGTATTATTGTTATTGTAGCGAACTCATTCACGATACCGATATCTACCGACTGATAATAGTAATTACCTATTCTAACATTTCTAACTGGTAGTTTTTATGATTCTTGAGCCCATTAGGTACAAACGTAGCTACAAGGAACATTTATTTACTCTAGGGGAGAGCGTAGCTATAACCTATATCAATTTATATTAGTTATACCATAATATACCTATATTATTATGGTATGAACGTCCATGAATGAAATGAAGGCAATATATACTTATACGCGTATTTCCCTTTCCGTGTTCAACTGGCGACACCGGTCTCGCGAAATCAACACGCTTTTGTTTTACTACGGCATTCTACGAGCCCGTGTTCAATTCGCGTCAACTGAGCACGCTTTTGCGATCAAGCAACGTTAAAAGAAGTTTTACAAAATAGTGTGCAATTGAATTGAACACGGTTTTTTAACCTGTGATATACCACTCAATAGACATAAAACCTATTTAGTCTAATATGATAAACACTTTTTTTTTCATCCTATGTCATCCTATGTCGACGGAGCCCCGCTTCGCGGGGCCCCTATTTCTGTGTAAAGGGTTTAAAGTAACCTAACCAAACCGAACCTCGGGGTGCCCTTCGCTTGCCCTTGCATCCTATGGCGTTAAACCTTACCCAGCGCCACTTGATCACAAAGGCGTGCTCAGTTGACGCGAATTGAACACGGACTCGTAGGATTCCGTAGTAAAACAAAAGCGTGTGGATTTCGCGAGACCGATGTCGCCAGTTGAACACGGAAAGGGAAATACGCTACTTATACATAATATTAGTACCTACGTCTGTTATGTGTATTCATATCGCCCAGTTGAATTCAAGATAAGTAATTAAATTAAATAACAGCCGCACGGGTCGATCGATCAGGTTAAGCTACGCTTGCCGCGGCTGGTCCGTGGATGGGTGACCATCTTTACATGCCAAGATCCCCTTACGTGCCCCGGAAAGCACGTTAAGCCGTTGGTCCCGGCTGTCATTCGTGCATCTTTGACAGTAGTTACGGTTCGTTAGAAGCTCGAAAGTCTGACAACCAGTCTTACCAAGGGGTTTCGTCTTACCCAATAACTGGGTTGTGGAGGTCAGATAGGCAGTCGCTCCATGTAAAATACTAATAGTAAGTTGCATCCGGTTAGACTGGAAGCCGACCCCAATATAGTTGGGAAAAGGCTAGGCAGATGATGATGTATTATATTTTTATTTATATTTACCGCCTTTGTTTATAAAATATTTAGCTGAAATCATGAGTAAAGTATATACTTTTGATTCACAGCTACGACAGTCCGTGTTTGACTTCGCCCAAAAAGAGCTGGCACCGAAAGCAAATCAGATAGATAAAGAAAATAATTTTTCAGAACTAAGAGAATTCTGGAAGAAATGTGGCGAGATGGGACTTTTGGGTGAGTCTTTGAAACATAATGGCCATGGCCCAATAATATGCACTGAAAGACATCTTGAGGAAACATGACTTAATAAACTTAATCAACCTATAATGTTCCCACTGCTGGGACAATAGGTATATAAATAAAATACACAGATAAAATGGCAGGGGGTAACTTGCACACTCAATAATGGCCCCCCCGAAAACAGTCGCTAGCACATAGTGACGTAGCGGGGGCAACATGTCCTAAGGTGCTTGAGGAATGGACAGGTGTTCCACGGCTATCAGAACAATTCCAGAGCCCGGAAGATGGTCAAGATCCCTACCAGCACTTACTGGAATACTTCCTTCCTCCGAGCACGTTTGTTCTTGCGAATCTCCACTCAAGCCGGCCAATAAAGGCAAGAAAGAGATAGGAGCTTTGTTTCTCGTCAGTGTTCACTCCAGCCGGCCAAAACAGGCAAGCCTGAGGTGAGGAACAACACTATTCCCGTAAAATAGGGTCCGTGGGGTCGCTGGTGCCCAACAGCTAGCCACATGCTGCCCTGCAGGTTTCTGTATCTCTTTTGCTCTGGCTCCTCATCCTAGACCTGTTCCAGCAAAGTAAACTTTACCGGCACAGACCTAGAGTCCGGAGTTCGCAAGCGCCAGGACGCGACGTCAACGTAAAGATACGGGTGGGGGTATTATTATTATTAATATGAACTGAATTAACTTCAACCTCCAAACGAGAATCTTGACGAGGTAGGTACAGTACGAAGCTAGTCCAGTTAAAGCATTTCTATAGTATTTCTATACTTGCTGTAGAATTAGATATCCATCAAGGAGCTAAGAGGAAAAAAAGAAGGGAAAGTCTTATTCATATTCGAGTCACGGCAATTGCTGTTTGATCTGAATCCCTTACGAGGAAAAGTACTTCGCGGTTCGATAGAGCAAGGTTCATAGGGTATTCACCTCAGACCAGAAATACATTTGCGTAAAGTTGAATAAATACGAATTTATTTGAATAATATCCGCTTTTCCTCTACAAAGGTGCTTACTACTATTTGACGTAGATTAACTATTGTGGATTAACATACATTTCGAAACGTTTCAGGTATAACAGCGAATCCAGAATATGGCGGTACCGGAGGGAAGTACTCTGACCACTGCGTCATCATGGAAGAATTATCAAGGTATCATTTATCTATTCTAAGTACCTACTAATTACATCATTAGACTGGGCTTTTCCCAGCCATGGTGACAGTTTCACCTGAAAAAAGAATGACTAAGCATTAAAAAACTCCGGCTGTTCTCGAGTGGATCCTAATTAGTAGTGATTACCCATCCAGGGACTGATACGAGAGAGCGCAGCTAAGCCCTTAACACGCACCTATGTAGTTAAGAACTGCTTTAGCTGTTATAAATAACTATAACCACATATACGGTTTAGGTAGTTAAATAAAGGTAAACAAAAAACCACGTGACTTAATTAACCGACTAAACGTAATACTAGTAGTAGTCTATTCAGTTGTCATGCTACGTCACAGTTGTATTCTTCAATTTAGCAACGTTATAACTCATTAAGAAAGTTGCTAAATTGAGGAGTACAACCTATGATGTAACATGACTACTGAATAGACTGGTATTACGTTTAGTCGGTTAACTAAGTCACGTGTTTTTTTGTGTTTACCTTTATTTAACTACCTAAACTTATGGAGTATAGTCAAATAATTGAAATGCAAAAAATACAAAACAATGTTCGTTTCAGGGCTAGCGGTGGAATAGCGCTATCGTATGGAGCACACTCCAATTTGTGCGTCAACCAAATTAACAGGAACGGAACTGACGAACAAAAGAGAAAATATTTACCAAAAGTAAGTTCCGTAGCCCAGCACCTAAATCTATCCTAAACTCCTGAGCCTGTTGGCTGGTGCCTAACTCGTAAGAAAGTCCGTACTGTCCAGAATCATGATTCTAGCTGTTAGGTTTTGTGATGAGACTCCTTGATAAAATGTGAAACTAGGAGAAGTAGAACAAAGTGATCCAACTTTCGTGATTTTGGAGAATGTTAAAATTGCATTACCTATAAATTAGAGAACCTATTTCTAAAAAGCACTAGGGAATCTCAACATTTTTGCAAAAAAAAAAAACAAGCAGACTTATTGTAGGTACTAAGGCATTATAAAAACTTAGGTACCTGTAGGCACCTGTAGGTACCTAACTCATGTTAAGTACGCTGAGCGCATTTTCTGAAACATATACTTGAAAACAATTATCTAATGAAATTAAATTAATCACACTAATATTATAAAGGCGAAAGTTTGTGAGCGTGTGTGTGTTTATATGTTTGGTACTTCTTCATGCTCAAACGGCTGGACCAATTTTGATTAAATTTTGTATGGAGATAACAGACACTCTCGATTAACATATAGGCTACTTTTTACCGACTTCACAAAAAGGAGGAGGTACTATGTTCGGCTGTTTGTATGTTTTTTATCATCATTATTATTTTTATTTTGTATGTTTGTTCATCGAATACTCCGCCAATTGTCGATGGATTTTCAAAATTCTTTTTTTGTTCGAAAGTAGATAGTTCTGAGGTGGTCCCATTGTCACCAAGTTAGGATCTGATGATGGGATCTTAGAGAAATCGAGGGCAACCCTCAAATTTTATAGGCTCACTTATTGTTTTTCGCATATTTTATGAAGTATCTTGTTTATTTGCGTATGGTTGTCACCATCTCAGGTAGCTGGGCTGATGATGGAAAAAAAAAAATGAAAAAGTGTTTATTCACAAAAAATAATTTTATATGTTACATTTACCTCTGCCAAACTACAAAGCAGTTTGTTGGCAGACGTAGCTCCTTTTTTTTGTACATTATTAATATTATTGTTCCTGTTCTAATGACACTTTTTCACCAGTTAACAAAACTATTCCTCTAACTATTATTAATTTCTTTATTTTTTTAGCTATTCTCCACAGTGAGGTTTTGACAAAAAATATTAAAGAGATGCTTATGTATTTTATTTTTAAAGGCGGTTTTTGTGATACCACTGTTTATATCGACTGGAAGGTTATTAAAAATAGTTGGGACTAAAAAATTTCTACACCTTCGATCATAATAATTATTACTAGTGGGCACTACAAATCTTCTCATGTTATTGCTCCTTTGAGGTCTTGTGCGTATAATATTGTTTTTAAATTCATTACTGCAATACTGTTCTAAAGCCACTGACAACACTACCCTCTCATGAACCGGCAGCATTTTACATTCCAAAAATAATTCTTCGTAATCACTACTTTTACAACGGTTTTTTGTGTTATTGTCTACTAATAGCTTCATGAATCTGATTTGCAATTTTTTTATTTTATCCAAATATGTTTTAAATGTGTTACCATAGCACGCCAGCCCATAAGAAAGCAGCGAGTCCACGAGCGCATAGTAGACCATGTACAATGTTGCCCTATCCAGCACAAAACTAAGGTGGTGGAATTTTACAAGTACATGCCTGAGTTTGTCACATAAATGTATAATGTGTGTTTTCCATGAGAAGCTGTTGTCTATGAGTAAACCCAAGTACCTGTATTCCTCCACCACCTCAATGTTTGCACACTCACACAACGTCAGTCCACCACTGTGCAGACACTCATAGCTATGCCCCACTATGCGCGGCAAACGTTCGATCTTTTTAAGATAAGGAGATCGTATACGCATACATTTGGTTTTATTGATATTGATTATGATGCCATTGTCGTGAGCCCATTTAATGATATTAGTGAAATCCTCCTGAATGTTACTTTCAATTAAATCTAGATCTTTATCTGCATAAACTAGACAAGTATCATCAGCATACATATATATACGACATTTACGAATCACATTGCACATGCTGTTGACATGCATGATGTATCCGACGGGACCAAACACGGATCCGGTTGGCACACCACATGTGACGTGTCTGGGCTCTCCGACGACGCCGTCAATGACCGTTCGCAGTGTCCGGTCTGTGAGGTAGGCACGGATCCACCTGTTCAGTGGTCCCGCGACCCCGCACTCCTCCATGGCTTGAAGCAGCTGGTGGTGCTCCAAAGTATCAAATGCTTTTTTGAAATCAATGTAGACCACCACCACCTGCTTCCTCTGACCCAAACACTCATTGACGTCGTCCGCGAACCGCGCCAAGGCCGTCGCCGTGCTCCGCCCACGTCGGAAACCATGTTGTGCATTTGTCAGAATATTGTGTTTTTCCAAGAAAACACTTACCTGATTCACAATAAACTTTTCTACAATTTTATTTATAACTGACAATAAGGCTATTGGCCTATAGTTTGCGTAATCAGTATGTACACCTTGTTTAAAAATAGGTCTAATTAACGCTGTTTTTAGTTTCTCGGGGTATAACCCCTTTTCAACACATAAGTTAATAAATAAAGCAATAACAGGGCTTAACTTATTTTTTAATAATTTAATTTCTTTGACTCTAATTTTATCTGCTCCTGCAGACTTATCACAACTTAGCAAGTTTATTATTTTATCTATATCTATTGGATAAGCTTTCTGAAACCGTAGTGACACACTTACGGAATCCACATAGCTAGATCTTTCCAAAAACCTATGACTACAGGCATGTTTTATATCTAATATTTCTTTGGTAAATGTTGATGAAAATTTATTACATATACTATCCACTGAACATTCTAGATTTCCCAAGTATTTTAAAATAACAGCATCTACACTTCTTTTTTCATTTCCTATCCATGAATTAATTTTGATCCAAATCTTTCTAATATTCTTTTTACATTTTTTAATTTCTTCTTGACGGTATTTATTTTTCGCTTTATTTATACATTTATTTACTCTATTTCTAAATCTATTATATTGTCTACGCAAATTCATATCCTCTGGTTTATTCTTACACTTTCTAAACAACCTATCCCTAATACATATCATTTTCTTGAGCTTTTGTGTGATCCAAGGTTTACTTTTCCTTTTACTGCGCACCAATACTTGGATTTTTGCTTCATCATAAACATCAGAAAAAATTGAACTTAATCTATTATATAGGTCTATTGGACATTCACACTTCAACAGCTCATTCCATGGAACATTTTCAAGTTTTTCTATCACCTTTGTATCACAAATAATAGTCCTATTAGGTTTCAATGTACTCGGAACATCATCCAAAACTAATTTACTATCGAGGCGCACACCTACAACATAATGATCTGATATCTTTACAGTCAACACATACGCGGAAACTGCACGTTGAGTTCGAACCCACACATGGTCGATGCAAGACCGCGTCACTATGTCGCCGTACACTTCCTCGCGCGTTACGTCACGGATTGCACATTCCAAGCCCAACTCGCTCATGTTATTTGTGTAGTTATTGATTACGGTGCTTAAACCGGTTTTACACAACAGATCTATGTTTGTATCGCCAATCACAATTACGTCACAGTCTAAGGGAATCCTAGATAATAATCTATGCACTTCTTCAATAAAACCATGTCTGTTTGTATTTGGCGGCCTGTATATAGCCAAAATATGAATAATTTTACTACCATCTTGGAAAAGCTGCCCGTGTATCATCTCATAGTAATTAGATTTTAATGTGGTGGCAGTAAAATTTAACTTCTTGTTTACATAAACTAAAATCCCCCCTCCCCTTTTAGTTTCCCTTGTATTTATGTATGTGTCATATCCTTCTAAATTGTATAAACACAGTTCGTGTTGTCTGATGTTAATCTCTGTTAATGCAATAATATCCAGTTTTTCCCTGCAATTTTCTATTAATACTTGTAGTTGATTAAAGTTTTTTTTGAGTGATCTTATGTTCAAATGTATAATATTCAGATTGTTATCACGTTGTAGTAAATCATCCTGCCAGCTATTTGTACAAATGTATTTATTGTATTCAATGTTACCTGTTACGTGTGAAGCATGGTTATCGAATTTTGAAATAAGGGATACTCACGTTTTATGACAGCATTGTACAAAATACGTCAGTTTTTTACAGCGTACGCACTAATGTCGCTAAGTGTGCGAATAGATTTGATTTTGTTGTCATTCGGATCATCCTTCCTTATAAGCACCTTACCGTTCTGTATCCAAATGTATTTAAATGTTTGCTTTAGCTCGTTCTTAGCCGTCCATAGCAGGTTACGCATGTGTTTGGTGAGATCCTCATTTATATAGATTCGTTGTCTATTTCCGCTAGCAAAAATATCATCATTTGTTAGCTGGTGGGATTTTCTTGTAGCTATCCATTTGTCGCGGCTAACACGCGAAGCCAACGTGATAACCACCGGGCGTGGCTTTTTCTCGCGCTGCGGTTTCTCGGCTTTTATTTCTTCACCCACCCTCTTTACCTCACATATCAATCCACCTTCTACTCCTAGTTTGCTTGCTATAGTTTTAACTGTATTCTCTAGATTCTCATTTTGCTGTTCCTCTAATCCAAATATTTCTACATTTTTTTCTTTCTCACGTATCTCCAGGTAAACTATCCTTTCTTCCAGTGCCTTATTACAGGTTTCCAAATGAACGTACTTATGTTCCAATGCTTTAATCTTTTTGTCTGATTTTTCCTTCTCTTCGATCAATTCCTGGTACTTTTCCGCGTAGAAGCTTATGTCGTCCGACATCGCCTCAAGAGTTTTTTTCATATTGAAGACTATTGTCAGCTTTTCATTAACTTCGGCCAACAGTTTTTCCGGTGTCGTTCGAGACATGTCGACTTCTATGTTTGGCTGGCGAATTTGCGGCGTGGTTTGGCATTCATCGCATAATCCGGTGTCACTGAAAGCCTTGATTTTTGCAACACATTTTTTATGGAAGACACCCCCACAGTCACCATTACACTTTGTAAGACTGTCGCTTTTCACTCGGGCCAGCGACAGTTTACATGATTTGCACTGCACCATCACGAATAGTAATTTTTAGTTTTCCGTAAACGTTCAATAATTAGTCGCGTCACAGGTGTCGCGTTCGCACGGTAGGAGCGCACGCGCCGAACTGAAGGTACAACTCCTTAACAGTAAGAAGTTACTCAAACAGGCAAGGACTGTTTTAGTAAATTGTTTTGATGTTTGATAGGGCATTTGTCACATTTGGTCTCATGATCATCAAGTCATGACCTGATGCTGCAGTCAGGATAGTCTGCAGAGTACCTAACTCCTCGACAACTAACAGCAGATATATCGTGTTTAGGCTCATTGAAAAGGGCTCGATGTGTGGATAAACGTACTGTTAATGAGGAACACCGAAGTACATAGAGACCTGATGCTGAAGCCAGGAGCATCAGAAAAAGTACAAACCTTGAAATAACAGCACCGTAGTCGTGTTTGGGCTCATTTTAAACAGGACTAAATTTTAAGTTCAATGCAATGTTGACATAAGTCTGGCCTGATGCTGCAGCCAGGATTATCAGCTTCTAGTCTAAAAACATCAGGTCAGGATTTGATGATGAGATCCTGGAGAAATTGAAGGAACTCTTCAAATATTATAGGCACACCTATAGCGATTTGGGTATTTTTTATAGTAACTCGTGCACTTGCTCTCGGAAAGCACCATTTGGTGAAGTGGAACTGATGATGAAGACCACAGATGGCCACCGGAACTACTCAATAATATCTAAGTATTTCACGGGTTGCGATTCGATTACTTTAATATGCTTGCTAAGCAATTCATGCTCGTCACAATGTGAATGGTGATATGGAGCTGATGGTGGACCTGGAGAACTCCTCAACAATTAACTTCCCTGCATCGGGAAAAGCAATATTTTGTTTGTAAAAGGCGATGATCACTAGGCTATTGTAACTTAGATAAATTATAAGCAGACCCACTAAAAAGCGTGACATAAAAACTTTTTAAGAAAAAAAAAAAACGGCTTCCAAAAAAACACTACAAAGTGAAAAATAACTTTAATTTCGGAAGTCGGTGGCAAAAAACTAAAATACAGATCCAAAGACACCGACTTCCGAAATTAGGTATTATCCCGATATTACCACGGGATCGACATTTACGCGGGTGAAACCGCGGGGCGCAGCTAGTTAAACAATAATATCGTTATTTTCAATTCACAGTTATGTTCAGGCGAGCACATAGGCGCTCTAGCCATGTCAGAGCCCGGCGCAGGCAGCGACGTCGTGTCTATGAAGACGCGCGCTGAGAAGAAGGGCGACTACTACGTGCTTAATGGAAACAAATTCTGGATTACCAATGGACCTGATGCTGATGTTCTAGTGGTAAGCTTCTAAGGCTGATATCATAATTATTTACTACCTGTAGCGGTATCTACAACGCCACATGCGAACAACGCGTCATATTGACGTCACGCAAATCCTGCATCTCGCAAGCAGAGTTTACCGCGCAACTAGCATAGATACAACAGCCCGACATGAATCATTGGGCAGTTGCCCGCCAGACACAACACCCGTCTGGTCGGAGGATCCTCCCTTTTCTATAGAGTATTTTTATATATACCTATGTGAAAGTTTGGATTTTAGAAGCTCATTCATAACGAAAGGGCTGAGAGAATTTCTCTAAAATGATGTACGCAGGTGAATATTGGTCCTGGAATACCACACAGGATACTATTGCCAAAGAATACGGTTTTAAAAAGGTTCGAAAGGAACCGTGGAACCTACAGCGTTACAATGGCAGTGTGGGAGGGGTACCTAGTATAGTAAAAGGATGTTTTTTTTAGAATGGAGCATAGATGGGATTCTACCCGGTAAATTCCCTGGTAAATTCAAATTTTGGGTAAATATCGGGTGTTTACACAGATATATTCAAACGTATTTGTAATAACTTTTAGGTTGATGAGAGCAGTAAATCGGGCCACTTTTAATTTCGGCCATTATTAGGTTGCACCGCGATGAAATTTACCCATGGTTCGAGTATTTTCCCGGATATTACCCGGTATTTACCCAAATGGCAATTCACCTAGATATTTCCCTTTGGGTATTGTGGAGTGTCAGATAGGCTGTCGCTCCATGTAAAACAATGGTATTCAGCTGCATCCGGTTAGACTGGAAGCCGACCCTAACATAGTTGGGAAAAGGCTAGGCAGATGATGATGATTTTCCCTTTGGGTATTTACCTGTCGCCCATCTGTAGAATGGAATGACTCATTCTAAAATGTTGGTTTATATTTGCGATGACATTATATTGATCGCTTCACACGACGCAACTGTTGCCCATGCTAGAAAAATCTTAAATCATCTGCCTAGCCATTTCCCAACTGCGTCGGGATCGGCTTCCAGTCTAGCCAATGCAGCTGATGAATATTAAATCTGACTAGTTACTCAATATTTTTTCTTTTTACAGGTATACGCCAAAACAGACACATCAACCAAACCACAGCACGGCATATCAGCGTTCATCATTGAGAAGGGCTTCCCAGGGTTCAGTACTGCACAAAAATTGGACAAGCTCGGCATGAGAGGCTCCAACACTTGTGAATTAGTGTTCGAAGACTGTAAGGTACTAAATTACTTCAAACTCGAACCACTTATTTCAATTAAACCATTTACAGGCACTTTTGAATTGTCAAGAAGTCAGTCAGTCAGAAAATATGAAGCGAGTTGCCCATTCCAAAGCGTAGGTAGGTACCTATGGAGAAGAACGGGCAAGAAACTCCATGGACACTCTTTTAAATTACATTTTTACGAAAAATTTTAGTTACATCATTAATGTTGAATTTATAATTATATGTGAGAACGATGGAAAAATAAAAAGACGTGACGTACGCGTTAAAAGCGTCCAGAGTACAGCAAATAGAAACAAAACAACAATCCAAAAATATTTTAAAATAAGCCGAGGCAGCTAAGTGATGACCAGCCCCAACTGACGGCGCCCGTTCACGAACATGACGCAGCACCATTCAGCTCTACCATTTTGAAGGGACTTATAACTTCCATACTTCCTGCTTTCCGAAGGGTTAGGCACAGGTGTACCTGCTTATAGTACACCCACATTTCGCTAGTATTATGTCTCTCCCATGTAAATGGGTGCAAACCTATTACCAACAAATGGGCACAAATCCAAACTCCGAGCTGCTACTGAGAAAGTCCTATAAGTATTATGACGGTTTAATGCCATCGATCATGATTCTAGTGTAAGAGAGAGACGGAGCTATACATGACCGATAGCACCATCCCTTTTTAGCACTGGAATCATGATGGAATTAATACTTCGTAATACGGCCCCTGATGGAAAAACTTAATAACATAGCCCAACCCGGGAATTGAACCGGCCCCATGCTCAGTAGTAGCATTTGCGACCAATAGACCAACGAGGTGGCGCTTTTTTTATCAGCCATTTCTGTCCCACTGCAGGGCAAAGGCCTCCCTTCCCTCCTTCCACTTATTCCTATCTATTGCTGTTATACGCCAATCCTTGTGGAAAGAGTCGAGTTCGTCCCGCCATCTCATTCTAGGCCTGCCGCGTTGCCTTTTGCTGCTGTTTGGGACCCATTGTGTGGATACTTTAGCCCATAGCTCCTCCGGCATGCGAGAGATGTGACCAGCCCAGTTCGATTTTTGCTTGGCAGCCGTGTGACTTAGGTACATCGGCAATTTGAGTTTTAGAACGCAGCACTAATTTACTAAATTCTTATAAATACTTATCATCATCGGTATCAGCCACATTATAAATCTCGTATGTAAGTCTACTTCATCTTAAAAATAACGCAAGAGAGGCAAACGAAACGTAGTAGGTAAGCCCCATACAAAACTCACCTACACTAGCGTCTCCTTGTAATGTGTTTCATTTTCCAAAACCAGGTACCTGCAGCTAACCTCCTAGGAGCAGAAAACAAAGGTGTCTACGTGCTAATGTCAGGCTTAGACCTGGAACGACTAGTACTAGCAGCTGGACCCGTCGGTCTGATGCAGGCCGCGATAGACACTGCCTTCGAATACGCACACACTAGGAAACAGTTCGGAAAGAGTATTGCAGAGTTCCAGTTGTTACAGGTGAGATAAATAAAGTACCTACCTACTGATTCATGGGTTTTAAAAAGGCTGTTGAAAAGTCCAAGGATCAATGCAAGTCTTACAAAATGTTTAGATACCTTGAAATGTGCTAACATACCTACTCCTGAACTTGTCATCCCTTCTTGGGTCATTCCAAGTATATTATGTTGCATATAGTAGGTAACGAACGTGTGTCAATAATTCCAATTTAATTTATATATATATTTTTTTTTTAAATTCATACCTTACTAGCTGCGCCCCGCGGTTTCACCCGCATAAGTCTCGATCCCGTGGGAATATCGGGATAAAAAGTATCCTAGTCCTTTCCCGGGACTCAAACTATCTCTATACCAAATTTCATATAAATCGGTTCAGCGGTTAAGGCGCAAAAAGGTAACATACAGGCAGACAGACAGACAGTTACTTTCGAATTTATAATATTAGTATGGAATAGTATGGATTATTACTGTATAACCACAGAATACTTAAAGTACTACGTACAGAAAGGCCACTCCCTTCCCCGCACTAACATCAGTTACCGCACCTCACCCCGCACCTCGGCGTATTCGTCGCAGTTCTTTAACAAGAGCGCTCGCAAACACAAGTTACTTCACGCACACATTCATAC
Source organism: Amphipoea oculea (assembly GCA_945859645.1). Taxonomy (NCBI): domain Eukaryota; kingdom Metazoa; phylum Arthropoda; class Insecta; order Lepidoptera; family Noctuidae; genus Amphipoea; species Amphipoea oculea. The sequence continues at coordinate 6,914,639 of OX243868.1, forward strand.
GTATAAAAACGTTATTTTTTAATGTAGTAGTAGTAGGTAATTATTTTGCGAGCGTTGTATGGAGTGTCCGGGGTGTGGTATAACAATAAAAATAAAGTCCTCCAGACCGAATTTCGGCCATAACGACAAATCTCAGCGACCAGCCTTCGGCGTGAGAGATAGTATAGTGCAAAAGTGTGTACGCAGACACAAGGGCAATCCGACACGACTGGAGAGAGAACAGGCGTGCGCAGGGCCAACGGCTTAACGTGCTTTCCGAGGCACGGGGGTATCACAATGCCAACGACCAAACTCCGGGCTGTTACTAAGAAATTCCCAACGGAAAAACCCAATAAGACTTTTTCCGACTCGGGAATCGAACCCAGGACCCCACGCTCAGCAGTCGTGCTTACGACCACGAGACTAACGGGGGAAGTCAAACAATAACAAAGTACCTAGCGGTTTAAAAACCCACAATCTCCCCTTGCCCCATGTTGCATTCTGACATTTGAACTATGATAGCGAAAATAAATTGCTAATCTTTTGTAGACCTAAGGTGCACTGTTTTTTTTTCATCGTGTTTAAAACGAGAATAAGTATGTTATATGGTATATAAAATGCAATAATTTCAGGGTAAAATGGCAGACATGTACACAACGCTAAGCGCTTGCCGAAGCTACCTCTACAATGTTGCAAAGGCGTGTGACCAGGGACATATTAACAGTAAGGACTGCGCCGGAGTCATTCTGTACTGCGCTGAAAAAGCTACGCAAGTTGCTCTAGACGCTATACAAATACTTGGTAAGTAGGCTACACTACAGGTTGATAGTCTTTATACAGGGTGGAATTATATTCACCGTTATCCCCTTAAGGGGTAAAAAAAAATCAGCTGTTCCCTACATTTTGACGAGTGCGAACATAAATGTAGTGAACAGCTGATTTTTTTTCCCACGATTTCAGGTTTGGTCCCATAGTAAAGGTAATGATGAATACATAATGATGAATACAATGACCCTTTAAGAGGATAATGGTGATTAAAATTTCACCCTGTATATGTAGATCCCTATAAAAATACTGATTCATAAACATAAACAATGTCTGTTGAAGGGTGGTTACGGAGGGTATGGATGATGGGGTCCAAACAAAGTCTCCCATGGTCATTTTAAGATTTAAAAGAAAAACCGACTCTTAAGTTAAATAGTGAAATATTAAAAATAATAGTAAATGGTCATTCTGTCAAAGGACTGTGTGAAGTGATAACATAATTTCAATGATATTTTTTGGAATAAAATTTCCACTGTCACAATGAGCCTTAAATATAAATCAGTAATTCCAGATTTCTTTTACTCGACTTTCTATTTATAAAATAATAAAAATATCTTGGCCCCAATCAAGTTTTAAATTATTAAAAACCTATAGTATTGTAATTTTTTTTTTTTGCAATATTTTCTGGTATGAAATGCTTTATGAATTATTCTCATGATTATTTTTGTTTATTTTTTAACATAAAGTACTTAGTTGTAGTTTTGACGCCACACTTAGCGCCGCTGGACCAACTGTCCTTAGAAAGTACTTAGTACTGACGAATGTGTAAATGTAAACATGCTGTAAAAATGTTTGCAGAGATTTTTTTCATTGAGGTTACATTTGTTTTTCTTTCTCCAGGTGGAAATGGCTACATAAATGACTACCCAACAGGCAGGATACTCAGAGATGCTAAGCTTTATGAAATCGGCGCCGGGACCTCAGAAGTCAGAAGGATGCTAATCGGAAGGGCACTGAATAGTGAATACAAATGAAATAAATAGTCATTATGTTTTAACAAACTTTGTAATTATTTATTAGTTTTTAAAAAACTTAATTAAGTATATTTTATTTGTGTAAACTAAGTATAATAATGCACATTGGGTTATGCTTAATTGCTATTTAATTACCTGCCGAAATTCCTTTATACATGGAAGACTTGCCACCTTAATACTAATTATATTTTAATGTGACTAAAAATACAAATGACTAAAAAATTACTGGCTAGAATTGTTCACAGGTGTTGAGGTCAACCATCTTTCAAAATACTTTCCCTTGCCATTAAAAAATCTGGCATTGTAGCCAAGTTAGCAACACACCTGAATCATCAAAAACATCATACCCACCAAAAGCTTACTGAAAAACTAATGGACAGTGACTCAACAAAATGCCACCATTTCGGTGGAATATAAAGCATTTGTCCCGGTTTTAGAATGCCGTAGTATGGAGTAGCACTCTTATATTTAGGATATTTTTCTAGATCTGGCTGTCTGGGATCTACTTGAGCTGTATTATCCAGTAATTCATGATCATGTGGGTAGAGGTATTGTGAATCTGAAGGTGAAAATAAAAACAGCTGTTTTTCTCCTACAACTTGCGTTAGTAAGTTTCTTTTTGGATCATGGTGCAGTGGTGAAACTGTGCCCTTAGGACCATACCATGCCATAACATCTACAGGGTCAGTGCTGTCAGAAAAACAGCAATATTCTGGCTCCGTGATATCATTCTTCAGTTCAGGGATTTGGTCAAACAGCTGGTACTGGGCAAGGTAACCAGTTGGGCCTTTGGTCTGGTAAATGTACTCTTTGATAAACTCTTCTATTGTTATAAGTCTTTGCGTCCAATCAGAATCTGTGTACTTGCTTCCAATTTCAATTGATACTGTCCGCCGTCCAGCTAGATTAAGGAAATAGTTTTGATCTTTCCATTTTTCTAAAGCCGGCCAGTGATTTATACAGTTATCTAGAATAACAGGTTTTTCCATAAGAATGTAATTTTTAAGAAAGTGCTCCATGCTTGGACAATCAATGGTTTCTATTGGGGTCGCATTGAATCTACAAGCTTCTGTAGTAGAATTACTGGGTGCACTATCTTTATTTGATAAGTCCTTGAAAATCTGGGTACTTTGTTGAACATTTACAGAACTTAGAATTGTTGCACAATTTTGCAATAGTTTGGGTTCTTTTTCCAAGGGGCATCCGAAGAGTATCCCGAAGTCTATTATTTTGAAAGCCTGCTTTACCATTGTATCCGTATCTTCATTGTAAAACCTCACATGAGCTAATAATTTTAAATATGTGGCAATAGTTATTGCTTTTCTTATGTACAGTTTTACCTCTTTCCAGTTGCCAATATTGATCTTTTCATACATGTAATCTAGGATAGCTTGAATTCTTATGAGAGAAGAGGGATCTGTTGACTCAGTACTGTTTATATACCTCTGTAATAACGATTTGGATGCTGCATCTAACTCTTCAATTTCTGGCAAAGATGTAGCGACACTGGCTTTATATTCTTCTAATTTAATACAAATATCGCGTAATGCTAACATTGTGAATTTATTCAGTAATTTTCGAAATGATAATAAACAGCTCTTTATTTATTGTTTACAATTTAATAACCTACAAATCAGGAAAGATCAATGACATGACATCATTCAATTTCCCAATGTGTTCCAGTTTACGCATTCATTTTGAACACCCATTCAATTTTAAAGTTTTGCACCTGACATGACTATTAGCCTACCACATTAAAAAAAAATGTCTGATGAAAATATGAATGTCACCCAAAAAAACGTAAGAAAATTTTAATTTTGTAGGCTGCCCTGGCGCAATCACCTATAATTATATTTATAAAAGTACTCTGTGATTATATTATTTCTTGCCAAGTATCAAAATGGTTTGTTCCTTCTATGCTCAGTAATACCACGTGATGTTTTTTTTAATTTGCTACGCTTTTTCGGGATCAACTTTTATGAGCCAAAGTGCGCCTTACGATAGGTGAGCAACTCCTTCGTAAAAAAAAATTATAATAAGTTTTTGAGCCTGCATGTAAAGAAATAGTAACTTTTTGTCTATGGTTGAAGGTTGCTGTACTTTGATGCTCAATAAAAATGCAGACATTTTGATTACAAATGAAGTTATTTTTCTTTCTCTGTCTACATTAAATATAAACAAAATAATGTCAGTACATATTTGTGACAAAAATAGAGAGGTTTTCATTGACCTTGACCTTTCAGTAAAAGTAAAAACTTTTTGTCTATGCCAAATCATATGACTTTTGCACGTGATCTGACATATTATTTACATTAAAACAAAGTGTTTTAAAAAGTTTTTTATAACAATCTTTCCCTAATTAGAATGCAGATAAGATGTTATGAAAGTCCCGCAATGAAAATGTCGTGAAATGTTACGTGTGACGCAATGGCCCTTTTCGACAAACTGTTTTCTCTTAAGAGAAAACTTGATGATCGCGAACTACGAAACCGCGACAGGTACGTCATGATGAAACGCTTTTCATTCATTTTATTCTATTTTTGTGAGTGGTGTGGTATGCGGTGGTGGGGTTGACGCACGATGTGTTCACCCGTGCCGGGAGACAGGTCTTCACGAGGGCACTATGTGGACCTTCGCGTAGAAGTGGTGACGCACGCCAGTCTGGCAGTGCAGTGCGACGAGCATGTGATGAGTGCGCGGGGCGCGGGCCGCGGGCGTAGGCGAGCCGCGAGCGCGATCACGTCACTCGCGAGAGGGGCGGGTCGCGCTCTATGTTTACTTATTATTTACATGAGATGTAAGCTAGTACACCAGCACATTCCACTGCAAACGGACGCTCGCCCGCTGATACTCGCCTATCGATGTGCATTTAGTGTTATTCATTATCAGTGGTTGCATTTCTTTGACCAGTGAGTGCATATGACACAGTTTTGTCTTTGCAAACTTTGCAACTTTGATATTTTGGTGAGCAGCCGTGGACAGCTGATGTGACTATGAAATAAAATGAAATTTAGGTAACAACTGTTTACTTTGTGCTTTCCTTAGACATAGGCAAGAGTGCTGGTTGTGTATAGAATATAATTATGAAGTCAGTTGGTCCATTTATTAAAGTTTGTATAATGTTTAGTTTGAAGCAGTGCAGACTTGTTTGAGACAGGCAATCATAGTCACACTCTAATGGAGTATATAGAGTGAATGGCGATGGACATTGTGAGTTGATTTAGTGTCTGCTGGTGTTCTGGTACATCAACATGATCGCTGGTAGATATCAACATACTTATACTTCAAATTATCAGTAGCACTCAAATGTAATAACACAGTGATTTCGACACGAGGAGAGAAAGTTCTTACATTGTTTACTTTGTATTGAATACATAGTACTTCCTCGAATGTAGGTTGTTGACCAATTAGATTATAAATAAATGTAGTTTAAATAAATACAAAATATTTCCACTGGGTTTTCGTTTTAATTGTTTTAAACTATGGTCACAAAAACTTTGTTTACATATTTTTTTGTGGTAAGCATTTATACCAACCAGTTGGTTGGTATAAATGCTATATAACATTAATTAATTAGAAACAACATATTAAGTTTAATATGTTGTTTCTTTGGTATCTTAGGTGAATGATATTCTAATTATTTTTTTTTTATCAAATTATATTATATTTATTACTTAATTAGTTCCATCTTATCTTAAATACTTGGGACTTCATTTTTACTTGTTTTTCAATCATTATGTCTGATTACTTCAATGTGAGTGTAATGACAATATTTAAGTTGGTTATTTGAATAATTCTGGAAAAAATGTAATTACAATGTAAGCTCTTTCTTCAAACAAGTGACTTTAAACTAAAGGACTTTAAATATTTGCTTTTCTTTATCGTAATTTAAAATGTATGTTCAAGTCTACATTCTTTGTATTGTGATTAAGTTATCAATTAAGTTAAATATGGCGGAAAATATAATTAAATTATGTTTACAATAACTTTTAATATCAGTTTTCAAATAAAAGCTTTGACTTTCCTTAAGTTTTACCAAATAATTTTATAAAGCTTGCATAAAGCTGTGTCATTGTTTGAGAACATAGAATTAATGTCTGCTGATATTTATATAGATAAAAGTAGGTGTGTCTCATCATGTCATCATGTGATATATTCACTACTTTCCAGTCAGATACTTATTAGTTGTGCTATTTTTGGCATTAATACTTCTTCCTGCACTTGTCCAATGTTACTTGGGGTTGTTGCAACATGTTTTTTATTCCTTTCTCCCCTGTCAGCCGCCACTCTATCATTCAGAAATTTTTCTTTCATGTCATATCTCACACAAACCATCCATCTTTTCTTTGGTCTTCCTCTCTTAAGTGATCAACATTTATATTCATCACTCTTTTAGTTACATGCATTTAATCCCTCTTCATCATATGCCCATGTCCAGACAAATGATTCCCTTTCAACCTGGCGCCACCTTTGAATTTCCTCTAATACAGGGTGGGACGGATGTCGACGCGCAACTCGTTACCATGAATTCAGTAAGTACCCCAAAGTTCAGGGGTTCTGAATCCCTGAATTGAAATTTTTATGGTTATTAAAATAAATATAAGCAAAAATTTCAACTCTAGGGGGTTCAGAATCCATGGTAACAGGGTACGCGTCGATGTCCCAGCCACCCTGTATAGTCATTTCTTACTCATTCTTTCTTTCTTTGCCATTCCAACATTAATTTTGGGATAGACTTACTCAATAAAAAAATCCTCTTCATTTCTTAAAATGAAAGTTTTAAGTGTTTGGCATGCAGCAATATTCGAATTGTTGCAAACCAATTTTCATTGATAAATATTTCAAACCAATCTTTTCTTTTTATCCTCCCCTTTAGCATCTAGTGTCAATCAAAAATCTTAATTAAAATTATGTTATATCTATTTCGCGTATTTTGCCCTACCAGGTCCTGTCAGATAAATCCGGAGCAAGTGCGGCTGCTTCTATTCAAGGAGTGTGACTGGAGGGGCAGGAAACTCTTGTTCGACTCTGCTGCAATACAGAAGATCCCAGCAAATAAAAATGACAAGCCAAATGTCAGAAAGTCGGATGAAGTGCCATGCATTCTGGAGGTGTCTGAGGGGTTCACATATCTGGTAATTATAGCCAATGATTTGTGTATCTTAGATGTTAAGTTATGTTGACCATTCTATTTTTTTTCCCTCTCGAAGAGAGGGAGGCCTTGTGTCCCAGCAGTGGGAACATTATAGGCTGATTATGATATGATGATGATGACCTTACTATTGATAAAATTATAGTATTTCGTGCATTAGGTAAAGAAACGGCGTATTACACGCTCTCAACTCTGTTCCGTTACGGTAACGTTGTTGCTAAAAGCTCTAAGTATTCTGAATGCATTCAAAACGTGAGTTTCGATTTCGTACGCTTTAGTATTTTTTTATGATGTTTCCTTCGATTATGACTGTAGTTGATCCCCATAAGTTTTCATGTAAAGGGAACTGACTAGGCAGATCGATTGCCTAGCAGACGATCGATTATATTGTTTTCGCCAAGCATTTCGTAGAAGCACCAATAACCACCACAAACTTCCGGGAAGATGTAAGACATTCTTATCACATGCAAAGCTTTTATCCACACAGAATTATAAACAAGCGAAGACTAAGACTTCCTGTTATGTAAATCATCTCTTCCATTTCCTGCTAAATTAATATCCACTAAAATCCTCGACGACTACTGATGTAATCTCCTCTTAATGTTAACAGGAAAACCCAATAAGGAAAGTCGTGATACAAAATAGAGAAGTACCTACTAGAAGCCATGTTTACTTATCGATAAAATTAGGAGCACTACGATAGTAGAGTACATGAATGAGTAGGATAATAATAAGCCTGACGTAGTAATGCATAACGCCACAGATAAACATACCTGAAACTTGCACAAAATAATTTAAGTAGCTTGAATGCAACTTCTGAATTACGGTCCGATCCAGGATGTCCCTTGCCGCCCTCCCACAGCGACAGCCTAAACCAAGGTGGTCCGAACCCAACAGGGCCCTTAGCGTGTAGTTGCTTACTTTAAAAATTTTATGCCCTGACTGCCTTGTTTTCTTGAGGCATCCACAGGATATCCCGGTTAACTAGCGAACACCCTCCTAGGTTGACCTGCGAGATGCCATGCCAAAAAAAACTTATTAGTGAAGGTCACTATGTCAAGCAAGCTCTACATGCATATTTTTCGCAGGTTACGCGCATGTGTATTGCGTGCTTTAGGCGATATAATGGTGCTCCATTCTCCTTATTAGGCCTTTGTTTAAAGGACACCGTGAAATAGCAATTATACAAACTATTGTTGTAGTTCACTTGTCTGTATCAATGGCGTAAAATAACAATTTTGAAAGTTTGTGACGAAATATACTTGTGCTGGTAATTGGTCTAGAAGGTGATTTATAGCATTACATCTAAGCCATAGCATAATCAGCCTATAATGTTCCCACTGTTGGGACACAGGCCTCTTTTTGTGAGAGGGAGTGGGCTATAAAGCACCACGGGGGCCCAGTGCGGTAAGATAAGCCATACGATACGTTTTATAAATATTTCATACATGATATTTCCTGTACATTGTCATCATCATTCAGCCTACAGAAACACGTTCCCTGCTGGACATAAGCTTTCTTTTGGATCGCAATTCTTGGATATAACAAAGCTTCACTTTTATATTACAGATTAAGACAATGTTGTGTCTGTTTTGCTTTCTAAAATACAAAATAGACGACTGATTTACTATCTTCTAGTAAAGAGTAGTAAAAAGTATCAAACTTTAATTTAATCATTGGACAAGTATCTATTTCACTAATAATAATATGTTTTACTACAACAAATTAATCCGTGTCGTATTAAAATGAATTATGATTGTACACATCGTTTTAATATTTCCGAGACTCTCGAATGCGTATGTAGGCCGTTTACCTTAGCGTGTGATAATAATAATACGGCCACGAACACTGAAGCACGTGACTAGCCAGCTGCTTACGTTCATACCGGCAACACGATGACGCTACATCGAAACCGTGCAGTATTAATCAAAGAATAACAGAAACTTATCTCAATTTGTAAACTCGCCAATTTTGGTACGGGGCCAAGGATAGGACCTTTAGGGAAACCCAAGTCGAAATATTTTATTTTTAAACTTTATCTATGCTTTATCGATAAGATAGCATGTCAATGTACTTGAGACTATGTATTTACATGATGTCACAAGCGGCATTATCTCAAGTAGCCGTTGCTACTTGTAGAAAGCTGAGTACATCGACTGATTACGCCGATCGAAAGCTTTAATAACAACATTAAACAATTATGGATATAAGTTAATGCTGTTTTTGTTCTGTTTATGTATTTTTTATTTACTTTGTGTTCGATTCCACTCTCGCCAAGAGCTCGTCATAACGGTAAGAGAGAGATGCCTTAGTATCTTCATCGCTTAAGTCTGTAATTCTGTATTAGTTTCAACAACTGAAACAATTTACTCAAATGGTATATCCTTGAAACTCAGCATCTAGAGCCGGCCTAGTTAAGAATCCCTCGTATTTATAAAACTTGTCTTGTCATCATGAGATGGTCTTTAAATCTTTTGCATCATTATCATGTTCTTGGCAACGTAGAACGGTAGTAGCCACATGCAGTGGGAATGGAATTAGTATGATGGACACGTAACGTATCATGCTTTCTAAATCCATACAGTTCTACGCAGTAACACTTGTCTAAGATTTAGTTTGAAATTATTTTTCCAAAAAAATGTTAATTGACAGTAGTGTGTCGACGTGGTGGAGTTTCAACGAGAACTTTCTTTTTTCGCGCAATAACTTTATCAGCATAACGTCCTGCATACATATGGAGTGTGAGCGAACCTACCATCGAGATAAATGTTTAAAAATAACACAACAATCGACACACGGAGTGGTCACAAGACCGACAATTTACTCTAACTAACATTATCACTGGAGCATTCTATATTTAGATCACTTAAGATGTTAGCCTTTTCGATTATAAAGTGTGCCGTAAGTGGGACTTATGTGTGCGGCTGGACCGTAATTTTAGCTGGATTCTAATTAATTGGCATCACATGTCCCATTATAGTTGTGACAATTGTCTCTCTCATCTATATTTACTTTGGAAATCCACTTTGTCACGTGATAATTTATTGCCTATTACACTCCAGGCTGTCGTTAGTTATGGCTTGTCTAACTCAATGTTTATTTATAGACATTATTATCTTAATATGGAATCTAAATTGTTATGTTCCGTGTGAGAATCGCTTGAAAGGGTTGCCAATGTGCGTTGTTTTAAATGACGGTTATTTTGAATGATAAGTTCGACCTTTTTGTTTCCTTACCCTTGTTTTATAAATACACTACTGGTACTATCACAGCAAGAAGTCCACTTACACCGCAATGACCATTATAGCCTGCGCTATACGAGCTGCGGCGCCTATACACACATACGCATATTTTAATCCGTGTGAGTCATGTATTCAACGCGTCGTGTAGCATCGCACTACGAGTATATAGTCATAGATGTGGTCAATGCTAGACAAGGATGACAATATCAGTAACTTGTTTTTTTTTATCGCAGTCTGATTATTTTTTTAATAGTAATGCAAAATTTCAACAGGTAAATATAAGTTAACAATAGCTAGATCGGTAATGAGGCTGCACTCGCTAATGTGATCGGGATAGATGCGGGTTCAAATCCTAGTTGGGCCAGTTTTTTTTTATGTTTTATATAATTATTATTATTTGTATGTTTTAGTAATTTATTTTATTAAATTACTTTGAACAAATAGATATTATAATAAAGGTAATTTATTATTATAATATGATAATAAATGAATCAAATTTTGATATCAACGACAAAAGAAATCCTTTACTATGTTCACCAACCAACAACAGCGAACAGTGGAATAATTTATGTAAACTAGTAAAGTAGTTAAAATATGAGGGTAGATTTACAAAGTGAACTTATCACTTTGTTTCAAATCTACCCTCATATTTTAATAACGACGCTAAGATTGAAATTAATTGTAAAACGAAAGAATCTTCGTTTAGTTGTGGAATATTTTAAAATATTTGTCAGCAACTCTGCATTCTTATTTCGCATGTAATACTTAAAAAATATTTTTAATGTCTGATGTGAGACTCGAACCCGAACGTTCGCCATGCGAGGCACAGTGCTAACCACTTTGGCCACCGTAACACTTACTTAACTTATTGAAATTTGTAATAACAATCATAAGCGGGCAACAAATTGCCAATGTGTAGTGTTGTCAAACGTTCTTATAGAAGAAGGTCATAAGTACAACTAATAGTCTTATGCCATAGTTTTGTGAGATTGCAAGTCGACTTCTGACTGTGATAGTACCTACTTATGCAAAAGGAAAATCCGAGTCTTATTTGGGCACTGAAGGTGTGTGCTGTTTTAATTAGGACAAAAATTAAGGTCCTTTCTATAAATGGTATTGTTTTCTCACATTTGTTGTATTCACATTTTGCTGAACAAGGATTTATCAACTATCGTGTGAGGCGTGATCGGATGTTAATTTTTGTATCAACAAGAGGCATCGCACCTTAAAAGTTTACCGAGATATTTTTGGAAAATATTTCTCTAAAAATATTTATCATTTTGCCGTGTTACGTTGACGTAGGCGTAGCTGTGAATAAAGATATTATTTTTGGCCTCCATTGACGTATTTGGTCGTACCACAGGTCGTACGACGTTTGTACCCAACCTGTCACGTAAATCATCGCCGCGATGAATGAGTGGGCTTTGTTTTGAACTGTCTTGGAAGGTCGAATGGTACACGATGCCCTTTTTCGCCATCGTAGCAGGTTTCGAAGGTTATGAAACTGACATTTTTGAACGTTAAAGGCAGACTAGTTGTGTAGGTACCTACTTCATCATCATCTGCCTAGCCATTTCCCAAGTTGTGTACCTACTTGTGTTAAACAAATAGGAGGAGAGACAAAGAAACTTTTAGAAGATGTAAATTGGTCCAGTAAGATTTGGATAATAAGTTCTAAATATGTACAGACGCCAGCACATCAAGTTACTACAATCTGTCAAATTTCTTTAATAGATTTTCAACTTTATCGCTAAAGTATAAGGTTCACAGTTGATTGGGAAAATTTGACAGTTTCGGGTAGCTTGATGTACTGGCGTCTGTACCTAATTCCAAATGCAGAAGACACCATCGCCAATCTAATCGTGTTTAATAATAAATTAATTGATAAAAACTAAAAAAAGCCCTAAGTACACAATCTAGGACACCTAATGACCAGTTGCTTTTACTAGGTATTCATCTGCCCAAAGCCCGAAACCGTGTCTTATTACAGTTACGAAACATCACATTTTGAACACCCCTCGCAGTCAAGCCCTTGATACCTTATTCCTTGTACAGTCTTGTACTAGCTAATTGACCACGGAGTCCCCACCGGTATTTGTATAAAAAAAAACCGAATGTGTTTATGACCACACGACTGAAGTGAAACTTCAAACGTATTTAACGTAGATGAAGAGAGAAAGAAAATGTGCGCGCGCACTTCTTTCTCTTGCTTATATCCCCCACTCAACTCCCGTTCGCCTCGCCCGATCACACTTTTCGTAACGCTTACGTCACGCGTTCGCCAGCTTACTCCCCAAGTCAAGCGTGCGTAAAGAAGTTTCACTTCAGTAATCGGTGATTAAATTAATTATTATGTATGTCTGTGTAAATAAAATGTATTGTTTTGTCTGTACAGTACAAGGGACCGGCGGCCGATGCGAATGTACTCGGTGAGATGATATTCGGCGCAGTCGCAATGAACTACAAGAGTGTATCATTGAAAATCCACATCATGGATGAACCAAGAAGGTAATATACTACTTAATATATTTATTGAATTCCACAATGTAAAGCGCACGCCTGCATTCAGGTTCAAAACCGATGACTTCAGCTTTATAATTAAAAGTCAAATTCATTATCGTCTTACTGCAACTTTTATTGTTTACTACTGGCTTCATAGAAAGTTTGCCAGCTTATTACTTTAGAAGAAAAACATTTTTTTATTGGTTTATGCTCTATAAAATAGCTTTTTTATGTGCATGCAAACGAGTAGGCGTCAAAATAGTCGTTGGTATTATTTTGTAAAATATTATAGCTTTAATTTAATGCTACCCAATAAATCAAAATAAACGTAACAGAATTTGAAAACTTCTCTCATATTTATTACAATAATTATTTTCTTATAGGCGCCTTTTTCACAAACAATCGATGAGTGAATCATGACAACACACTATCCAAACATCCAAATATTTGTTACCTATTTGATGACTTAACCCTTTAACAAACAAATTACGGTCGTTTTGCTTTTATCTGAAATAATCTGAATAATAAAAGTCGTGAACTGGACTATTCGTGATACAAGCGATATAGGACATAATTTACAACTGCGAAACCAATTAAATATGGTATAGATGAGACTTGACACACCACGTGGTTTGACTTGCGCAGTACACGATTTTAGGTCTCTTTAGCGGTGTGAGGTCTGAGCGCGGGACTGGACCGGACGTCATAGGGGCGGCGGAAAGAGCGCGGGAGGGGGGGTCAAGTCTCATCTTTCGTGGCGCGAATTATAATAAGTGCTTCGTCATTATTATCTTGCTCTTATCCTAATTTATTTGGGGTTGGCGCAACATGTTTTTTCTTCCATACTTCTCTATTATTCGCCATCTCGGTAGTCAGTGTAGTCAAACCCTTTCCAGCCATATCAACTTTCGCACAGTCCATCCGTCGGTTTGGTCTGTCCTATCCCTTGTAGCCATCCACATTCATACTCAAAACTTTCCTAAGTGCTTATTTATCAATATTATTCCTAGGTTGATGTGCTCAAAAGTGTTTTGTGTGCCATCGCGACGGATAAGCCGAGTGGACCGTAACCCTGAACGGAGAGAAGCGAGCGGTTGCGGAGACAATGGCGACCGGTCCAAACCGCTCAGTGTTCCCCTCTTGAGGGAAGAAGGAGTGTCGTTGAGCTTCTCGCTCGATAGGGGAGACTCGGGTGAGTTGGACTTAATATGCATATAAAACACATTTTTGCATTTTAAAAACATAAAAAATACCAGTTTCCTCATTTGAATGATATCCACACCAGGTTTTTTTTTGTGGTCCTTCGAATTTTTCTTAGCGATAATGATATTTTGCATATTCTATAGGTTTCATCGATACAAACCAGCTGCATTTATCAAAAATCGACGTCTTGTGGTTTTATGTTTTGGTCCTTTGAATCCACCAATATACTTGCTGCTAATTTTGTTGATATCGTTATCAAAAAACAAGCTGCTAATCTTACATATTATTCATTTAAAAATAAACCTTGAATACTTTATGGTTTTAGCGACCAAATATTTTTGGTCCTTTGAGTCCACCTATGTGCTTTGTTTATATTATTATATCCATTGAATGTCGAAGCGACATTCAATGATTAAATATCGATATTGTCGATATTTAACCGGTCAAGCGGCGCGCGTCACCCATCGGCGACGAAACAATAGAAAATAAATTGTGTCTCATTAGCGGAGCTTGACAGATTATGGAAGCCTTGCTAGTAATTTTGTTGATATCGTTATCAAAAAAGAACCTGCTATTTGCTGCTATTTTGCTGATATTTGGTATTTTTGACAGATTGAGACTGAGATCAGACTGTGAACGTTCTTAAAATTATGAGAATTGCCCTTCTGAGTGTAACGAATTGCGCCTAATTATTTGAGTAGCTTCAATATTTAAACGATTCACAGAAGTGACCTTAATAGCTTATCATATCTACTATTTGTGTCTACTTATTGTCCGCTTTTCTGTTTGATTAATTAATTCATATTATTTACGTAGAAAATAAGGAGAAGAATTAAATGAATATTTATTACCAATTCAATGCCGTTCGGTTTAGCTCGGCGGATACTGGCCTTGACTCCACAAAAGAGCAAAATTACGTTTCTTCCTCTATGAAATGGTTTCTAAACCATTTTATTGACATGCTTAGTATTTTTCAGGATATTATGGAGATCATTCGCCTTACAGCAGTGTGGGTTCCACGCACGATTACTTCTCAATGTGCGATATTTGGGATAGTAACAACCAGGACGATTTCTGCTCCTTCTATCGTAAGTATACTTTTAACATAATTATTATTATCAATCCATCCCCACCCTCAAGTTTTGCTTATCACACTATCACACTAATACTATAAAGGTGAAATTTTGTGAGTGTGTTTGTATGTTTGTTACGTCTTCACGCACAAACGGCTGAACGGATTTGGATCACAGATAGATTATAACCAGGATTAATACGTAGGATATTTTTTATCCCGTTATTCCCACGGGATTGACACTTATGCGGGTGAAACCGCAGGGCGCAGCTAGTATTATACACATAAACATACATGAACTCACGCCTTCCCATGGGGTAGGCAGAAACTACAGAACGCCACCTGCTACGGTCCTTAGATAGGTACTCTTTTTACGTTCATACATCAGCACCCCCTAATTGCGTAACACACTATCAATCGGAATTGGAATCATTTTGAAGCAAATTGCTAATACATTGCTTTATAAGTTCGAAAAATTTGCCTGCTCGACACGTAAATAACGCAATGAATGTTGTTGAACTGTCAAAATGAAACCGATTCCGATTGATGATGTGTTACGCAATTGCCCTGCTGGTCATACCCGCACGCTGGTTGCGAGTACTAGTATTTTATACAGGGTGGCAGGTTTATCGACGCGCAGCCTGTTACCATTGATTCAGTACATGATTCTGGACACACCTGCGTTGAAATTTTGTGTAGGTTATAAAAGAAAAATTGCTTTTCCATACATATTGACCGTGCAAGTATTGCACTTTTCTATGAAACAGCAGATAAAAAAAAAAACCGGCGAATCTTGTCTACGATAAGGGGTCTATAGTAAAAGTGCACAGTGCTGCACACCCCTACCCTATTTCAAGTTAAACAAATATCAACTTTATTTCTATGATAATTAAGTTGATTTCAGAGTGACTAGTACTATTGAAAAAGTTATAAAAATGTTTGAAGTTGTAGCGTAAACTGAACATTATTTTGTAGGAATTCAAGTAATTTTTCCATTAATTCATATTTATTTACATTTTTGGCAAATAAATCGCGAAAGCAGATTAGAATCATGTGCTGAAACCATGATGACAGGTTGCACGTCGATGTTCTACCAAACTGCATGTAAAAACATGCAAACACCGCAATTTCTCTTGTTGGACGTGTCAGAAAGGCTAATAAAAGAGGCTGATATTGAAATGAAAATAATGCAAAAGTTGATAAGGAAGTCACGAGTTCTTAAAAAGAACTTAGAGTTTTAACCGGTCAAGCGGCGCGTGTCGCCCATTGGCGACGAAGCAATAGAAAATCAATTGTGTCTCATTAGCGGAGCTTGACAGATTAATATTCAAGATATCTTGGGATTTTTATTTGGGCAGTAAATGTCAATACCTAAATTTTATTAAATGAGTAATAACCGGTTTATATTTTATTTGCAAGATAAAATTTGCATTTGGAAGGACATGGCGTTACCTTAAGGATGTAAATAAGAATCATGTGCCGCATAACATATTTAATTTTTATTATAAAACACAAATAACAATAATTCAATCATAATAAATACATATCTGGAGACAGACTAATAAAAAACAAATCAGAAGTACTTCGATAGTTTTAAGAAACACGGGAGATTTGAGTAATTTTACTCGATCTGTCTGTCTCTAGCCGTCCCTACGTTCCTGTTTTCCGTCCAATTACCTTTAGCCTTACGGCGTCCCATACCCAACGTTGGCCGATTTCCGGCCTTCAGTCAAATATGCCTTCTAAAGATTATTTCATTTCTATCAGTACCACCTGGCAGAAAACTGAGTACCTCAAGCAACGGCAGTTGGCAGCGGAGAACGTTCCAGAATATGGCGACCAAGTTTGACGTTGGAAATCAAAGTAGCAACACTACCAACCTGCTAGGAGTTCCAACCAAAACTAGTAATGCTGCCAGTTCCGATTCACAGGTTAGTTTTTTTTTTTTTTTTTTAATAATAATAAGTTAAGTTAAGTTGTTCGATATTTAAAATGCTTTCGTTTTTTTCTTTTATATTTTTAAAGGAGAAAAGGATTTTTTGGAGGAGGATGTTTAAGACTTCTGACCGTTTTGTCTTTGCCTCATTTGTGGGACATCAAAAAAATAAATTAAAAATGTATTCTATTTTGTGATACAGTCAACATTATTTCAATGGTATTAACAATTTGACATTGACAGCGCATTTATTTTGTAGCAGTAAGGGCTGTTTTTGTAATTTTAAGAATTTAGTGACGTACATTTGATCATACTCTATATTTTTCAAAATCCCTTTTGCATAACTTTACACATTTTATCCACTGAACTTTCTAGACATCAATATTGGCAATATATCCATAAAATTATATCAATTCCACAATCTATTTTCCAAATAGACACGTCATGTCACGTCGTATTGAAACGGTGCTGTATAATACCCGGCACGTAAGTTGGCAAGATATTTTGTAGTGGGGGAAGTTCGCGCATGCACAATTTCATACATTTTTACATGCGCGAACTTCCCCCACTACGAAATATCTTGCCAACTTACGTGCCGGTAACTGTAACAATATAACTGTCTGTCAGTCAAATGATTTGATGACGCCAGAGCTCTCGTGAGAAGACGCTTCCTGTTTTATGTAAATTATATTTGATCGACAGTTGCACAGATAAGTGATGGACTGGCTCTGATACTCTACGTAATGTATGTCGGAATTGAAATAAAACACGGACATAGGATCTTCTTTACACTAACAGAAAAGTATGGAAGGAATAGACAAGTTGCGACCATCCATACACCAATAATTAAGCTGAAGAGCCAATCTCTGGAACTTCCAGTCATTTAAAAAAATATTTTTGTATTTGATAGCCCAATTCTTGAGAAAGGCTATAGGCTACTTAACATCACGCTAGGACCCTCAGTAGCCGAGAAAAAACAAAAAAGTCAGAAAGAACTGAGTGTAAACGAAGTGACAGCACGGGCAGGCGATGCGGGTGGGTCGGGGGAACAAGAAATGTCACGCGAACGAAGTCTCGGGCAGAAGCTAGTTTCAAATAAATTGTGTAAAGACAAGAGAATGATGTTATGTACGTACTTAAGGTCCGGCGTTTCTAAATTTGCCAAAGATGTAAACAACAATGGCCGCTCGAAATTGAATAAAATCGATATAGGTACAAGAACATTTATTTTAAGTAATGTTTGTTTTCGTCTAGTTAGCTCGGAGATGTATTTCGATTTATATTCAATTTCGAGCGGCCATTGTTATTTACATCTTTGGCAAATAAAACTATAGGTTTAAATTTTTGGAAAGTAGAACTTGCAAGCAGCATTGTTGACTCCCGATTTAAAATTACAGGCTTATGAGACATTTCAACGTTGCCTATAGTATTGCAGATTTCCATAGACGTCGATGACTACTTATAGTCAGTGGGGTGGCCTGCTTGTTAGCAATCCAGTTACAGCACAAAATACGCGCTTGGACGTGGAGTTGCGGACACCAGCCCGTTATACAATGTAACCGTAACAAAACAACAGTAATAACAATAGAAAGCCGGCGAGCCAGACTGAACACTTCGGCTGTTGTAGTTCTACCAGCGGTGCTATTCTGTAAAAAGATCACCGTGATAACTTAGGTGAAGTGAGCTTAAAGTGAGCTGTCATTCTACCTGATGCTAGGGATTGACAGCTCACTTTAAGCTCTCTTCACCTAAGTTTTCACGGTGATATTTCTACAGAATAGAATGGCAGTTGATTGCGATAGGCTAAGTTGTTTGATTGATCAAAAACGTACGATACGAATAAGTACAGTCGCATCCTAAATACAGACTGATATGTGGCTGGGACATCTACGCGTAATCTTTAAACATAAATCCAGCACATAAGTTAGGAGCGTTGAAATTTTTTGAGTTGTCAAACATAAAATCCGCTGTTTCATACAAAAGTGCAATGCCTACGCGGTCAAAATGTATGGAATAGCATTTTTGAAGTGAAACTTCTTTACGCACGCTTGACTTGGGAGTAAGCTGGCGAACGCGTGACGTAAGCGTTACGAAACGTGTGATCGGGCGAGGCGAACGGGAGTTGAGCGGGGGATATAAGCAAGAGAAAGCAGTGCGCGCGGACATTTTCTTTCTCTCTTCCTCTCATAGCCAAATAAATACGTTTGAAGTTTCACTTCAGTCGTGTGGTTCATAAGCACACTCGGTTTTTTTTTTTTTATAACCGAAAACGCAGCTCAATCCATGCATGGTTACATATTGCGCGTCGATGTCTCTGCCATTCTGATGTCAGTCTGTATTTTGGACTAATAATTTACGGCTTTAGGTTGATGTCAACTCGACATTGGTCAAAGGTATGCTAATTTAATCTTGTTTATAAAGTAATTGAATATAATTTCTTTGCAATAGTCTGCTCAATGCCGTAGCTTCAAAATGCGTCCTGACTTGATAAACGAAAGAATATGAAAACTGACGAAGATATAAAAAACTTGACTGTCCCTACCATCAAACAAAAACAAATGCTATCGATAGCCCTAAAATAGGGTAAAGTATCTAGGGGCCATTCAGTAATTGTTTACAAACAACATTATCAGCATTATCTTATCTCCCCCGCGTGATGCCGGTCACATGATGTCCAGGCTATCATTCAGTCATGTGAGCCGTTATCAGGACAATGACAGAATGCCGAAGGTAGTCTAGAGCTGCACCCGCGTTTGTTATGTTTGATTGTGGTCGGTGATACAATTAGTAAGATGTTTTTATTGTAGGACCGTTGTTTTAGTAGTACTTAGGTGTCATGTGAGGTGGAATTATTCCTCGGTACATCTTTAGGTAGGTATGGTATGGGGGTAGGATAAGAGTATAAAGTCTTCCTTTTCTTTCATTCATATTGGCCAAGACTTGTGTCTCGTGCTGTGATAAAAATATATCATTCAGAATATTCTTCGCTGGGAGGACTGACGTAGGTTGAAGGTTTGCTATTCGTAGGGGTTCTTTTAAAACACCCCAAACTGTAGAGGTATATCAAGATTTAAAGCCAACGTCACCCGCCACCAATGCAAAAAGCATGAATGTCGAAATTATAAGCAAATCATAAGTCTAGAACTTATAATATCTCTATGATAAGCGAGGCATCGACCAACTCCAACTATAGTCCGCGCGGAACTAGTTGGCCGCTGAGGTGGGGACAGAGGTGAGGCGGCGGTTCGTAACGCACGTACTGAGTAATGCGTCCCTGCCCCTCCGTCCCACCGCTCACTTACCTAAGGCGCGGCCAACTAGATCCGTGCGGACTATAGTGGCCATTGGCAGCGGTGTCCACTTTCCATCAAATCGCCCGTCGTCGGTTTGTTTTTCCAATTTCCGATAATCGTTAAATACACTATAAGGAGAAAAATCTACAGGCATGTTTGGCAGCGGCGATTTTATTCAAATAAGTTAGCTCACGTTGTGTAATAGAGGTAGTATTGTAGTACTAGCGAGCCCTGGGGATGTACTCTCTCAGTTCGTCAATGAAGATACGGCCCGTCCTAAAGAATTTGATCCGCCAAAACAAGTGACAAATTAAATTAGGACTGACAAAAACACATGAAACTTACTCGTATGTCCGTAAGTGATACGTTGTAGGACCCGCTTCGCACGGTTTTAACACCTTGAAAAAACATCGAGATATCTTTATTATATACTTACAGGGTTATTGGTAAAACAGGTCTATACAGGGTGAAATTGAACACATGCGACAAATCGAAATGGGAGATTGTACTCATCATTATGAACAACTTTTACTATGGGAGCAAACCAGAAATCGCGAAAAAAAAATCAGCTGTTCCCTACATTTATGTTCGAGTAACTCGTCAAAATGTAGGTAACAGCTGATTTTTTTTTCTTGATTTCAGGTATGGTCCCTTAGTAAAAGTTGTTCATAATGATGAGTACAATCTCCCATTTCAATTTGTCGCATGTGTTCAATTTCAACCTGTATTACTAACATCATAAATAACAACTTTTGTTCTGTAATGTTTTATTCATTCTTCAGATTTTAATTCATCAGTCAGACGTTTATACAAAAATAAAAATATTTCAATTCAACGAATTGAATTCGATTTTCTGTTAAGAACTCTACGCGAAGCAAAAGAAAGCGCTAGATATACAAACTACAGTGTGACGCCGTGTCTAGTAGAAAATCTAGCGCAGGGGAGCGGGGGGGGGGGGTTTAGATAGAACAACGAAATCTTAAAGGTTTGTTTTTGGTAAATGTTTTGTAAAAAGTCATACAACACAAGTTGTTTTTATGATAGTAATCTAGTCTTGCAAGGTTGTTAGTGTTTTACCAATAACCGAGGATATTTTTACTTTCCGGAATAAATTCTCTAAATGATGGTGAAAACTGTATAAAAATCCGTTGCGGAGTTTAGAAGAATAACACGGTCACACAGATGGACACGAAAAGCGACTTCGAGCTCTAGAGTAAGCTCGGTTCGCAGGAACGCAAACGGTTGATAATGACATACCATTTATTAATAAAGTGTTATCTAGAACGGCTAATATGTGATATTAAATTACTGAGGCCTTTCATTACAGGCTATCTTTTGTTACAGTGAAAGTCGTTTTAATCTAGATTTTAGTCATTGACATTCAGTAAAACTGTAATGTTATTTGTGTTATCGTAGGATTTTTTTTTGTTTATGATGGTTGGTTCTTGTAAAAGAAAAACCTACCGTACAAACTACGCTTATCTACTCAATGGCTTAAGTTTAAAACTTGTAAATCTGTATCACCTCTGCCTGTATCTATTTATGTAGACGAAATATAATTGAAATCCTTTAAGGCGAAAGCGCCAGGGTAGCCCGCGAAATTCAACTTTTTTTAAATGTTTTTTGCAATTTGCTGGTCAGTATTAAGTTGTACGTTGATTAAAATATGATTCGCGATCGTAACAAATATGTATTTATAGAAGAAAGAAAGAAAAGATAAAGAAAAAAAAAAAAAAAAATTAAAACAAATGAATGAATGATGAATGTATTAAAGAAATTTGATAGATTGTAGTAGCTTGATGTGCTGGCGTCTGTATTTGCTGAATCTATGGTAACAGGTTGCGCATCGATGCCCTGCCACCCTGTATATGTATATGTAAAGAACTTGTCAAAATGTACTTTAAAGTAGAAGCTCAAAGCAATACGTGTATGCTTAAGGCCTGCATTATTTAAGTTGAAAGCCTTTGAAAATCAAAATTTCTTTGCAAAAAACGTAAAAATTTTTGGATTTCGCGGGCTGTGCATTGAAGGAATCACCTTAAGTAATCATAATGTAGATATTGAAAGTTCACAACTTCTAATTTTCAAATCAGAAACTGGGTATAAGACTATTACGAAGTTCTAAGAGTAATCTTGTTCGAATTAGGATGAGTTTCTTCAAATTTTCACACATACGACAAGGGATAAAAAATTACTAAGGTACAGTTGTTGCCATCAATTACATTAACTCGCTTATTTTCCTTAATTACACTTCCGGCATATAAAACGTTGCAAACACAATGAAATGCTTGATTTTAATAAAACTGTCAAAACATGTCCATAAATTTTCTCCTCGTGTCATGCGATAACATCTTGAATTTATGTATCTACGTCAGTTCTATAAATAATTTGAGAACTGAAAGTCAAAACTCTACCGAATTGTGGTCGAGGGTATGAAAAGTGAATAAAAATCGTTAAATTAATTTAACTCAAGACCGTAGTATCAGAAACCGGTTCCAAAGAGAAATATCGAGGTTCGGTCAGCGACTCGAATCACGTGAGGGCAGGACAATGCAACTGCACCCTCGATTTGAAGTGGTAAAGGTTTTATGAAAGTGAATATAATTTTACACTGAATGAATCTTTACCTGTAAATGTATTAGGAATTAAACCTTTAAAGTTGTAGACTCGGTAGACATAGCATAGGTACAATGCGAGTGATCCTCATCTGTCATTTTGTGCGATCAGATAATACAATGACTGACCTAATGCCTGCGTCAGCGAACGGTATTCGCGTTGGTGGATTTCGGGCCAAACAGATTAAAAAAAACTATCCTTACTTTGTATATTATTTCGTGTTATTTTTGCCATCGACACGCTAAGTAGGAGATAAACTAACGCATAATCCTATGTTTGCTCGGTTTTCTGCAAGGGTCAGACGGTAGATGCTCGAAAGAAATATAGATTTCGGCTGTATTGCAGGTGAAAAATGTCCTTTTAATCGAATGCCCTTTTAAAAAGTCAGGTCCTGGAAGAAATAAAAAAAATAAAGAACGGCAAGGGACTTGGACACTCACCTAAAATGTAAGTAGAAGAAGTTCGTCTGTAGACTGTTAGTAGGAGTCACCAAAAACACATTTCAGTATTAGGTAAAATATTTGTTTTCTCGTGATGTGAAACTGAAATGCAGTTTGTTTGTAATTTTGAGAACGCAAACATGTCAGCATTTCATGGTTTGTTTGTTTATTATCCTTTTTGGCATTGATATGGATTTGCATGTCGTCATACGAAGGTAACTAAGCTAAAAATAAACTTGTAGACACAATGAAACACCTGTATTACCTACAAGCTGCTGCCCGCGACTTCGTCCGCGTGAAATCCTATCCTATCCTAACTAATATTATAAATGCGAAAGTAAGTTTGTTTGTTTGTTACCTTTTCTCGCCTAAACCACTGAACCGATCGTCCTGTTTTGCATAAACGTTGTCAGGTGTACAGAAACGGACATAGGGTATCTTTCACCCCGAATAAAGCCTCGGGAACAGCACTTTTTTCGGGATGAAGGGTACCCTATGTCCGTTTCTGTAAACCTGACAACGTATATGCAAAATTTCAGGACAATTCATCGGTTCAGTGGTTTAGGCGTGAAAAGGTAACAAACAAACAAACAAACTTTCGCATTTATATTATTAGTTAGGATGCACTTGAAAATAAGGCAGGTCGGATTTTAGGTATAACACTTGAGACTCAAGTATTTTCCGCGATGTCAGTAGATAAAAAATGTGTCGACGACACTTCCATTTCCAACGTTAACGTATGTTGAAGTAGGTGTCGACAAAAATTAATATCAAATGGGGTAGCTGAAAAAACACCCTTCATGAAAATACCGGTCAGTAACGTGGCTACTTGTGAAGTCTCGTGACCGGCCCGGTGCAATTCGAATGCTACGGCTACATTGTCGCGATAACGCGCACTACACTTCGCGCGCTCTTTCTCTCGCACACCGCTCAACGTCTCGCTGTACAACAGAGAGCGCACGAAGTGTAGTGTGTTCGCGATTAAGCTACAATGTAGCCGTAGCAGGACAAACGTCGGCAATGAAAAGGTATCGCACTTTTATCGAAAAATATACCTTAATCCAAGTCAGACGTACCTACTCAAATCGCGATTACCATAGTTTATTAAGTAAAAGCGGATTAGATTAGCACTTCTGTAATCTAAATCACGATAAGTGATGGACAAACCGTATCGACTTTTGTTCTAACACACTATCAGTTCTCCATAAAGTGCTTCATACAGCTAAATCAACTAGACAATCTAGAACGAATTCATTTGCCTAGCAGTCTAGTAGATAACCTTTCCCATGTGTTACTCGAACAATTAGAACGACTTGACAATCGAGCGATTAATTGCTCGAACGGAAACGTTGGCAAGGCATCACGTGCTTCTTGCATTTGCATATACGTTACTAAATGAATATTCAAATACAATAGAGGCTGTTGACTTTATTTTTTGGCAATAACTCGTGAATGTAGGACGATTGTGTGATTCTGATAAATTGTTTAGCAACGATTTATGAACAATGATAAATTTATTGTATAAAATATTGAAACTCTAGCGGCTATCAGAGACACATTTAAACTCATTGTAGGTATGTTTCGTTTCCACCAGAGGGAGAGAAGTGGTGGCCTTGTGGTAGCTGCCACGTTTTACGAGTTGTGGTACCCAGGTTCGAACCCAGAAATGCTCTTTATTTGTATAAATTATTTCATCACTACTGTTCTCAAAACGGTGAAGGAAAAACATCGTGAATAATACGGCATGTCCTAGAACCAAAAATTCGAAGATGTGTGATATCTACCAACCCGCACTGTGCCCGCGTGGTGGATTACGTCCCACTCCTTCTCATCGAAAGGACACCTGTGTCCCAGCAGTGGGAACCTCGTAGGCTGCTTATGTTATGTTTCGTTTCTATTTTCAGCTCAGTACTGTAACCTCCAATTTTGTATGGTGTATTATTCTCATCATCTTAGGTAGTAGGTACCATTTTTGCGGCTGTTTTGTTATCTCGATACCTTGACCCACATTCTAATACTGACAAAAAGAATGGATTGCCTTAAACTAATGCATACAATGGGTATTAGCTTTAGTTCTTTGTTTTTAAACATTGGACGTCATTATCGTGCTATACATTATTGTTAGTCCGTATCGTACCTACTACTGAAAACTATATTTCTGCCTTGTTCCTTCTTCTCATCTTACGTCAGCGATCAAATGATCTGTTTTTTGAGGCGGGATAATTTGGGAATGAGCTTTTAAAACTTTTTCTATGGAAACTGGCATAGTCAGCAGTAAAAATCTCTTTTAGCGTACCTCCAAATATCTCGGCAATGTGACAAAGTTTAATATGCGCCGCAAAAAGCAAAAATACAATACAGACAACAACGATTTAATCTATTAGCAATAGGGCTCGCCCACTTCCTTCTTCTCATCTTACGTCAGCGATCAAATGATCTGTTTTTTGAGGCGGGAGAATTTGGGAATGAGCTTTTAAAACTTTTGCTATGGAAACTGGCATAGCCAATAATAAATTTCTCTTTTAGCGTACCTCCAAATATCTCGGCAACGTGACAAAGTTTAATAATATTAAATTATGCGCGGCAAGAATCAAAAATACAATACAGACAACAACGATTTAATCTATTAGCAAAAGGGCTCGCCCACTATTACATGTGGCGAAATGTGGGCGTGTCTACTATAGATACTACCTAATTCGCAATTGACAACATTTCATATTTTTAACCTGCATGTATTATTACGTTATATAAAAGTAAATTCAAATCTAGGGCACCCATATTTTTTCGTTTTTCGAAATTATGTACTTTTCATTCATAATTTTAACTTTGAAATTCGGTGTATTCTAAAAAGACGTAAGTGCCAGATGACGGTAGAATGGCGATATTACCTTTGCTTTACTGTGACCCGTCAAAAAAACTGTTAGATGTCACTTGTCTCAGTCGTTGTTTTGGTTCCGTCATTGGCGTATATTTTTCATTGGGATCCATTTTATTGGCGAAATATCAATCAAAAATTGATAATATTAACAGTAAGCAGCGTGTCGAGTTGATAGGAAAAAATATTGTTGAATTCAATTCAGTGTTAGTTGTTTTCTAGTTACACTTCTTAGGTGACATTGACATGTTTTGTTTGATGTAATGTTTTCAATCAAAGACATTGGAATGCGCAAAGGTAACTACCTCATTCCGCCGTTTATGTGACGTCATCACATGTTTTTTGATTTTTATTTTTTTTCTCAGAAATTTAGAAATAAAAAAATAAAATAAAAATATATTTGAACTCAGGATACGAAAATAAAGAAATAGTATTTTTGTTTTAAGGTCGTGTCAGGTTTGAAATGTTGTCAATTAGCAACTATGCGCCGTAACTTTGGAGAAGAATCAAAATGGCGATTGAATATGCCACTTGGATTATACATATAATTCTGTCCTTTTACTCACTTATTAAATTCCCCCAGCTACTCCCTTTTTCTTCGACTTATCTATATTTACCATATATTATTTTTGTCAACAGCTATACAGTAACAGCACGACGAGCGGTACAAGCGATAGCATAGCCAGCACAGGGTCAGCGATGGTGCACAGGAAGAACAAGCTCGGCCTAGCACTGTTGATCAGCGTCAATGATTCCACGCAAATGTGAGTACGACTTTCTCTTTTATAGCTTTTGGTCCTTTATCCGTACAATAGGACCAATCTTAGTTTACAGTGCGGCCGACGAGAGAACTTTCTTGACTCCTGTCCGTTTCATACAAGCCAATACGTGTTTTGCGAATTTAATCTTTATTAGCTACTAGCTGCGCCCCGCGGTTTCACCCGCGTAAATGTTGATCCCGTGGGAATATCGGGATAAAAAGTAGCCTGTATGTTAATCCAGGGTGTCAGCTACTTCCATACAAAATTTTATCAAAATTAGTCCAGCCGTTTGAGCGCAAAGAAGTAACAAACATATAAACACACACTCACAAACTTTCGCCTTTATAATATTAGTGTGATGATAGTGTGATTAGTGCGACTAGAATTGTCGCACTGGCAGGTGTCAGGAACGCATTCCCACGACGGCTGGACTGTAGGTTTTATACTTTCCAATCCTTGCAATAGTCCCAACAAACTTCTAGACGTTTACAGGCTTTTTACCCTATCTCGGTCTTTGCACCATCAATACACACATGGTCTAAAACAAAGTAGCTTTTCGTGACTGTCATGTGTGACCGCTTAGTTTTTCTAAACTGTATAATAGATTTTGATGAGGTTTTCACCATCGTTTAGAGAATTTATTCCGGAAGGCTTATGTGTATGATACATTAATATTTAACTTAGATTTAGCATAGAAATCTCAATGTAATGACATGCCGTCATTGCACCCGTGCGAAGCAGAGTCGGGTCGCTAGTAGTAAATGAAAACTGATGTTTAATTTGGTTACTGCTGCAACAACTGTTGTGTGAGAATGGAGCAACCTTGATGTAGGCTACTGTGTCTACAGGGTGTTACGGAAAGGGTATATCAATACAAACGGGTTGAAGAGTGTATCTGGTCTAGAATCTCTGTACAAAATTTCAGCTCAAAAGCATTAACTTTGAAAATGCTTAATATTTTTTTATTTCGACATCACGGCGCTGCACTGGCGCGCGGCGGCGTGATGTGCGTGTACTAGGCGCACAGACACACTACAGATAATGGATAATGACCCTCGTAGTGCGGTGACACGGTTGTTATGATTTCAATTTAATAAACTATCGAAATAAAAAAAATATTAAGCATTTTCAAAGTTACTGCCTTTGAGCTGAAATTTTGTACAGAGATTCTAGACCAGATACACTCTTCAACCCGTTTGTATTGATATACCCTTTCCGTAGCACCCTGTATACACAAGCATGATGATATGAATGAATAATGATGAAGCATCTATATGCTTCATCATTATTAGGCATGTTCTGTCCATAGTTAATCCAAGGAGCGTCTAGCTTATCTGTATGGATATTAATCGCTCCGTCCCGGCGCGGGCCGATAGCGGCCCATTACAATAGAAAATCAATTGTATCTCATTAGCGGTGATTAAGCGATTAATTAGCTGTAGTCAATAACGTCGTGTCGTTTGTCTTTTATTCGCATTATTGAAAACTGAGTTATAAAGTTGTTTACCTATTATATTTTGATGCATCATAAATTCATAACTGACTTACATAATTTATTTATCTTTGAAATTATCAATGCCTTAACGTTTTACTAAAGGCCAAGGATACAGTTTTGACCTACCGGGCTAATCCCGATTTTTTTTTACATCACTCAAATCAAAAACAGCATTCAAAAGAGGTCTCGATGTAAATGTAGGTTTAATAAAATGTGTGTTAGCTCTAAAATGTTATAAATAGATGCTGACCTTGTCACGGGAAAGGATTGTATTTATGTTTACGAAGCTCGTAACTTGACGTGAGATGAGTCGGAAGGTCATGTGAGTGTATGAACCGTTCCACAGCTTATTTGTTTTTTTGCTCGGAGTAGCGTACTTAATCATCATTGTGTAGTTAAGGAGTAAGCGGTAAGACCAAATTATCTTTGGGAAAAAATTTTGGTCCAATATTGTGCAATTGCTTCGTGTTTTATGGCCAACGTTTGCCACTTTCAATTACTAATATGTCTATTTAAACTTTGAAGCCCTTGATTTTAACGAAACTTCATACGCATATAGGTAAGCAGGATGCAAAGGTCTAAAAAGTTAGTAAAGAACATTTTCAAAATGTCTTATATAAAAAAAGATAACTGGAAATCTCTGTTCCTATGGAAAATTTAAATTCGGTCTAATTTGGCTGTAACATTATTTTTCGAAAATGTTCTAACTATTTAGACCTTTGTATCCTGCTTATGCGTACGAAGTTTCATTAAAATCGGTTCATTCATTTCGAAAAACAAGGGCTTGAAAGTTTGTATGAAATGCCGTACGTCGTAAACGCTCTTAACAATACAACAGTTTTACACTCATCGATTGTCAAATTCCGTCTAGCTTGTTATAAAAAATTAATTACGTTAAGTTACAGGTGGTTATTAGCGGTCAATCGCTGCATGTCTGTGAATGTCAAGAGATTTTCGCGTGCATTTTCCGGGAAAATTCAAAAACACCTTTTTGGTCCTTTCGTCCGCAAACATAAGCACGCCTGCTGAGCTTATTGGTTTCATGTAAAATTACGATACCCACGAGTATTCCTTAACTTTAGAAGCATTTTGAATGCCTTGAAAACGTTACGAAGTTTTTTTGAAAGTTCAAAACTTCGTCTATAATAAAATTTCCTTGTCATAATTTTCCAATATTTTGTCCAGTGACGTAGTAAGGCGATGTCTGGAACACTCGCCGCAGCTACAAGCACTGGTGTGTCGGCTGCGACTGGCGACTTTAGCGGCCGGCGCCACCGGCGGCCGCGTGTCTACGTTGTACCGCACAGCCGAACATGCGGCCAGCTGGTGAGTGGCATTTATATGTGACGTAGTAACATGTCTGGAGCACTCGCAACAGCTGCCCGAGGACCTAAGAGCTAATGAATTATTTCGTAAATTCATAGATGCTTACTGCGAAAAAATGGTCCTTAGGTACTCTTTGATTCAAAAGACCGCTGGTCTTTTACATTTACTACTAGTCTTTTCCTCTAAGGGCGAGTTTCACCAATAAAACTAAAGCTATGACCACCTCTGACCCGCGTTCAAGAGTTGTCAATGTCGTCATATTGACACTGACAGCTCTGAAACGCGGTTTAGATTGCTGATCGCGTTCCGATTCAATAGTGAAATTCGCCATAAGAGACATTACGCTTGGCTTAAAATACCACCTTTTTCTTTAGGTTATCAGACCTGGTGTACGGGCCTCGGCTCCAACCGGTGTGGTTGAATCTAGTCACGGGCGACTCGCGGGCGTCCAACAAACTCGCCGAGACGCTACTGTCCGATCTCTGCTCTGTATTGTCTGTGGGAGACACCAAGACCACCAACTTGTAAGTTATTTTTTTTATAGTTTTAAGTTACTACTTGATTCCGTTTATAATATATGTTGGCATCATTTTAGAAGCTGCGGATCGTGAGGAAAATTTGTTTTTAATAAAGTTATAGGATATAGTATATATACTTGAGGAAATTGTTTTCTTCAAAACTTACTCAACTCAACTAATCCGCCTAAGCATTACTATCAAACCCCTCAAGTAGCATTGCTGAATTCCGGTTTGATATGAGTGTTTTAGATGTACATAAGCGGCTGTAACCACTATCAGTCAGATAGGCCCGTTTATCAACAAACAGCATAAAAATACCGCCTAAAAAACTAGACTTCAGACATCGATACATGAGTCAGATGCTATCAATATAATTCCTTCGTCATCGTAACATTATGGGAGAAGTTAAAAGTCTATGATTCGTAGACTATTCTTGTCTAGGTTGTTAGCCTCATTATCATCAACTATTTTCAACAAGACAAAATATATTCGCACGTTAAAAGTCTAATCCAAATAAATGGTAGTATTCTTATGCCCACGCGAAACTGAAATGAATGAAATACTGAATAGACATTTTGTTTGCTATCTCAAGCGTGAATTGTTACGATCGATTGAGGTAATCGGGTCACTATGATAGTCTACTTACTATGCTAAGTATCCGTACCCTGGAATGTACAGACAACTTCAATAAAATGCTATATAAAATACGTTTCTGTTCAAGGTTGAAGCCAAACGAGCGTAATTTTTTGAGCTGTGAGTCGCGTATTTTGAGTATCGCAATTTGCGTTCAACTGAAATTCGGTTAGGCTGCCAGACGGACGGACGTAACTTCAGTCGCATTCTGTAACATAACTGACGCTTGCCTCGCTAACCTCCCTCACCCCGAGCGCAATTCGGTTGAAATAACGCGCGTGAGTCAGCAGACAACTCATTTTGCGTCGCCGTGTGGTACAAACAGGACTTTAGTATGAAACCGATTGCAGCTTAAATTCCGCCACTCATTTTACGCGACTCACAGCTCAAAAAATTACGCTCGTTTGGCCTCAGCCTAAATAGATATGAATACTATCGACGCGCAACCTGTAACCATGGATTCAGTACATGATTCTGAACACCAACGTTAAAATTTTCAGCGTTAAAAAAAATAACCGGCAAAAATTTTCAACGACAACAACTTGAATAATAAAATGCTAAAGTAAAAGTTGGATTTCGACTAAAAATAAAAGAAATTTCAATTGTTTTCATTAAATTAATTTAGAAGAAATTTATTACAGTAGCTACGGGGGCCTGACACGTAACGGTCAGCTAATCTATTCTGACCCGCTACAATTAGTGTTATATCACAAAAAAAAATCTTCCATTATAAAACGGAACAAAAAAGTTAGATTATTCAATGAATCGAAAAATTTGTTCTTATAATTTAATTTGAATCATCAACACGACAGCATTTAATACAATCCACGAATATATTACTCTAGTTTCAACATACCATCACTTCTACGCCCAAATAGCTGCCCAGTGACTGTCTTCAACAATTATTTTTATCTTGATAGTGGCTCGATCACATGATGTTAGGACTCACACAATGAAAGAGATTAGTACGACAGGCGCAGGAAAGTGGGTCGTAAATCACGTTGTAGACTTATAATAAAAATCTGGAAGGGAAAACATGTTGTTGACTACAAACTATAAAAGTTAAAATAGAAGTTCTAGTCTTCTACTTCGTCGTGTCGCTGTCACGACAGTATTGCAAATGTGGAAGTTCTAGTAATTGCAGCCGGTATGGACTATCACTGCTCTCAAAACGGTGAAGGAAAACATCGTGAGGAAACCGGCATGTCCTAGAACCAAAAATTCGAAGACATGTGACATCTACCAACCCGCACTGGGCCTGCGTGGTGGATTACGGGCCACTCCCTCTCACAGAGAGGAGGCCTGTGTCCCAGCAGTGGGGACATTATAGGCTGATTATGATGGACTACCATACCTGCCGGCAAGCCTTGTTGCAGACCAGTTGGAAACCAGCTTCAGGCACTGGTTGTCTGGCATTTTTGCTTAACTGGGTCTTTTTGGCGCAGCCGTGAGAGGCACGATTTCCTGCTAACTTCTTACACCACACTTTTCACTTTTTATTTGTTATTTTTAAATACTTTCTTTTTTATTATC
Source organism: Amphipoea oculea (assembly GCA_945859645.1). NCBI lineage: Eukaryota > Metazoa > Arthropoda > Insecta > Lepidoptera > Noctuidae > Amphipoea > Amphipoea oculea. Next base: position 6,947,014 of record OX243868.1, read on the forward strand.
TTTGCTGAGGAGCAAAGTGGTTTGAAGGTGGCGCTGTTAACAGGCAGATGAGACATTTTAGCCTTGTCTCTGGGATGGCAATGCAATTGCTTCTGGTGTTACCGATGTCCATAGTACTGACCGCTTACTTTGACCTCGAGCTTTTTTCATTAAAGAGATGAGTTAGTCAGGAAACCACTACATGTTATAAAATAAAATCATCGTCCGCCATGATTGGAGAGATTCTTGAGGAAGGGTTAGGTGTATAATTCGTTAATCTTTCTTCTGGTTTTGTGTAAATTGGCTGAAATATGACGTTGATTGTTGAAGATGTTCGAAAAAAACATGCCGACTGGTATCTTTACTGGCGTGTGCCCCGTAAACCAATAGAGTCATATGAAAACAATTTATTACGGAATTGTTCTTCTAGGGTACTTTTAATCCCGGTAGTACGTTCCCGTGGGTATTATTCGACATCCACGCGGTCGAAGCCACGGGCATAAGCTAGTAATAAATAAAAGTAGAAAAAATTACCGTATGTATTGCCTAAAAGGTAAATGATCACTTAAAGTGAACTCACGAGTCACGATTAACATGCTAAACGATGAATCATTTTGTTGTTAGAAATGTGAAGGGTTAACACATCTTCATCTTATAAATAGTACATGGTTGCGAATTAAGAGCAAATAAAAAATAAATAAACGTTTATTACACAAATACGCGTCACACCCGCGCTAAAAATGATGGATGTAAACACAACAATTTCACCAGGATGGAAAGACCACAAATAAAGAGCATGCGGATGGGAGGACCAAAAAGAATAATGCGGTATTTTGGTTCTTCCATCCGATTTTCTTTTTATTTTGGTCCTATCATTCGAAGTTTTTCATTATTTTTGGTCCTACCACCCGCAATTTTTGGGTGGATAGACCAAAGTTAAGAAGCATGCGAATGGAAGGACCGACAATGATGACGCATACGGATGGGCCTTAAAATTACAACAAAAGTTGCGGATCATCATCATTTCAGCCGAAAGACGTCTCTTGCAGGACATAGGCGTCCCCCAAGCACCGCCACTTCGACTAAGACGTAGGTACTGCTGGTTGCGGATAGAAGGAATAACCTAAAAGGGCCGATTTTCCAATCGTCAGATAATTTTTATGCTTAAAAATGAATAATTGCTTATGCCAAACTGCCATTAGCTGTTAAACCGCAATTTTCATTCCTCAGAAAGAAATTATCTGAAGATAGAAGAATTTGCCCTAAATCAGTTTAAATCTGAAAGCAAAACCCATTTGAAATAATACACAAATAAGTAAGTAGTTAATCTATGTCGGGTGTAGAGAAAAGTATTTCATCATTTTGTTCGTAAAATGTTTTGGTTGGTGGATCTTAAATCGTGATGACAATATGTCCCACCCACTAGGAAATTCCTAGAGATTCAAACGTGTATCGTTTAGGAATGCCATGTCTTTTTAATACACAGGTGTTTTTGGCAGCCCACACAAAAATTTTATATCCAGTTATTTCAGGAACGATGTTTATGATTAACTAAACAAATGGATCATTGTTAAATCATCCAAGTCTTATCACTACAGGTTATAAAACAAAGATCCCGCGCCGTGTCTGTCTGTCTAAACGCGATAAACTCAAAAACAACCAAACGGATTTTCATACGATTTTCACCAATGCACGGTGGTTCAAGCGCCCTACAAGCGCGGTCATAAATACCTTACTTCATTAAATCTGTTAAATGGGATTTTTTCTGAAGGGTAAACAATAAAAAAATACTTCACAAATGTACATTGATGCTTTATTTACATAATTTAATTCATAATATACAATAAACTGTACAATATGTACTGTTTATATATAAATTTAAATAGTCAATATTTGAGATTGATTGTCCCTCGTTCGGAAATACATGTGAATATGATATTAACGCTATTCATGAAGGGGATATCATTAAATATGTATTCTTTTATATATATACATCAACAAAAAGCAAGAAAACTAATACTACAATTTATTTACAAACGTCATCATAACCACAACTAAGTTAAAATAACTACAACAACCAACCTAATTTCAATTTAAACTAAATTCGTAATAAATCTAAGATTTGCCTCGACATAACGCTCTTTTTCTTACGGGGAAGTTTCCGAAGACTAGTAATGAATGGGTCTGAGCTGAGTAAAAGTCTGTTAAGTAAGTCCGTATTCGTAAGTACTCGCGACCTTTTTCTCGTGTGATCCCGTCTGAAGACCTTATAATGTTTGTTGTTAGATTCTGCTGCCTCTTCGGATAATTCCCCGAAAGATAATAAAGCATACTATGCCACTTCAGCACCATGGATGAGGACTTTGTGAACGGAAGCTTGTCCACGGATATTCTTGAATTAAAAGTCGCGCGGTTTCCAAAGCATATTCATTAAATTTATCCAAATCAATATTAAAACCCGAGGTCAAGGCTTATAAAATTGTAGAACAACGTTCAACCAAATCTTTATTTAAGCGCTTAGACAATTCTGAAAAATCTTTCCTGGGGCGTCCGCGTTCGCAAGATGGCCCGGGCTGGTTCACGTTATCTTGAATGCACTTCTCATTACCCCTTACTAATTCGACACATTCAATTTCATTTAACCAATCTGAGTACTTATGCAAAAATTTTGATTTATTTCTAGAGACAATTTTCCAAAATCTATCAAGACTTTTACATAAACTGAGTATCTTACTATCTAAGTTCCTAATGTCTAGCTTTTCGACCTCCATCCAGCTAGAATAGTTTTCAGCACGTGTTGATGTCTCTGAGGAACACTTCCAGTTACGGCAGACCAAATCTCAAAGAAATGCATCCTTGAGAAAGTACAGTTAATCAAAGTACCTGAAAAAAAAAATTTAAATATTTTACGTATGTTTCGTAGACCGTGCTACGCCTGAGCCTACGCAGTCGTAGAGGCTATATAGCAACTAAAGTCGCAAAGGGACGCAAAAAAAACTTTTATATTTTCAAAATAGACAGTTCAATCTTTAATTTCAGATATGTGAGAGTATTTGACTATGGTTGCAAAAAGTTGTAAGTCTATGTGAAGTCAACTATAAGATAAATATTTGGTAGAAATACTGTGTGGCGTAGCACGTAAATATACGTCATAATAAGTCAAATAAAATTAAAAAATATAACTAATTAGTAATAACATACCTTGATCTTGGAAATCCATGTCACAAACACCACTCAAAAACAATGCAATTCTGAGAATTCACCGTTACACAAACAATATTGCTAATGAGTAACTAATAAGGCGAGTGCAACATAATAATGTGTTCACTTCGGAGCTCGAAAAATAAGTGATAACTTGGTAAAATGGGTGACATATTTATACTTTTGGGTAGCTTGTTTATCGGTAAATCATTATAGGTAATTAAATTGGGGGAATTGATGATGAAATTTTTGCATTTATGACCTATGGGCGGTACCACCGTGCAATGGACGGAGTGATTCATGAGGAAGATTCTGGTGCTAATTCATTAAAGGTTTTGTGTAAATTGGTTGAATCATGACGATGGTTGTTGCAGATGTCACAAAAAATATGGCCGACTGGGGGCTGGCATGCCCCGTGTAATCCAATGTAAAAATGGAATACTATCCGCCATCCCCACAGGCGAAACAGCGGGTTAAAATCTAGTTAGTTACTGAATGGCGAGCCGTTGGTAAATTTTCTCAAATAATTTGGCTCGAGTTCCTAAATTAGTGTAGAACGTACGGAAGTCAACTGACGTAAAGAGAAGGATTCATTAGCGATAAATGACCAACTTCCTGTACAACATCATACCATTTTGGTCTTACACGTACTTCAAATATTACAACTACTCAACCACTTGAAGATTCTATATGAAAAAGTTGATGATCGCTGTATGAGGTTATGGACCTTAGGTGACCAATCGCGTCGCAGCAAAAAAATACTTTGCTAAACTGCGCGAGCGCTTGCAAAAAGTATCGTGTCTTTTTTTACACATAGCGTAACATCACGCCTGTAATCTCCGAAGGGTTAGGCAGAGGTGTATCTAATAGTACACCTATATTTCGCCAGCTATGTCGACTTGTTTCGTTTGTGTACTTTTTTTTTCTTTATCAACCGGACACAAATCCAGACTCCGAACTGCTACTGAAAAATTTCTGGCGGAAAAACCTAATAACACTGCCAGAGCTCGAAATCAAACCCAGGACTATGCTCAGCAGTAGCGCTTGCATCCATTAGAACAACGAGGCAGGATTGCCTAAAATGATATTATTATTATTTATTTATTATTTTTAAGCCTATGTCCATTGCAGGGCAAAGGCCTCCCTTTCTCCTTTCCACTCCACTCTGTCCACAAGCTAGTGTGGACTAATCCTGTCTGTAGGCGTCCAGCTCGTCCCGCCATCTGCTCTTGCATTTGCCTCGTTGTCACCAGACGTTTTCTGGGACCCACATGGTGGCAGATTTGGCCCATAACTCGTTTCACATGGGGCAAATGTGTAAAAATTGCACGAAAAAAAAAATTAAGTGCCAACATTTTGGTATACGGTTGTAATGGTTCTCATTTCAAATAAAGTTCCGCATCTAACTGCCAAGCGTCCTTCTACGGATTCCTAACATCGTGAAATTCTCGAGTTAATATTTTATTATTTCCTATACAATTCACGTGATCGTCGTTCTACGGATTCCTAACATCGTGAAATTCTTGAGTTTATATTTTTTGTTATTTCCTATACAATTCACGTGATGTGTGTAGGCGATAGAGAGATATTTTACAGTCGTTAAATATATATGTTGGTACTTCGCGGCGTTGATTATACGGGTCATCAGATAACTGGGCATGAACACAATCACATGATTTCCTCAAAGCTCCCGCACAATCTGTTAGCTGTTGTATAATGTTTTACAAACGTTATAAATGTGTTTGCTTTGCATATGAAAGCGGGTGTTTGTGTTACAGCTGCATCTGCAGTTATTGTTGAAACGAGTTGTGCTTATACATTGAACTGCATGCGGCCATTTTGCGTCACTGCAAGAGCTTAATATTTCAGATGGTTCATGTTTTACTGGAGTTTGAAAGGAATTATATTACCAAATATCTAAATTTATTTTATTGCAACATAAATGTCGTTTTTACGCGTGATTTATAAGCTTGATGCTCAATCTCTGAGTGACATCAGTCACCTCAGTTGTAAAACACAGTACCTAGCTTTGCAAAAACCACTTGTACATACTCTCGCAAAAATATTGACGGTTCTTCGTCCACAAATATATAATTAGCCTATAATGTTCCTATTGCTGGGACACCGGCTCCTCTCTGTGAGAGGGAAGTAGAGGGCCATAATCCACGCGGGCCCAGTGCGGGTTGGTACGATGACAACTCTACAAAATCCGCGTTACATACACAGTCCATTATGTTTAAATCAAAACATTCGTTTCATTAGTCATATATCATATCAGACCGCTTCGCACCCACGCGACAATTATGTAAGTTCGATATAATCAATCTCGACTCCAGACGTGACTATCGCCCCGTTCACCGTCTGGAACGCGTCCAACACCGCCGATTAATGACGAAATAAAAAAAAAATACAACAAAAACTCTGTGCTTACATTTTGGCGCGATTTCGCATGTCAATTATCTGAAACAAAGTGTGAATGGAAATGCTGTTTGTTTCTTTTCATCTAGTTTATTTTTCGAAGTTAGTCAGGTAATGCTACTTAGCTATTTCCGTCGTAATGTTTACGCATTAAACTCACGTGATTCCTGATGTTGTTTTTTTTTAATAGATTGACGTCCGTTTAACAAATTGCCCAACATTGTTGTGCGACATAGGTCTGCGAAAGAGTTCGCATAGCTAGAAATACATTGGCGATGATTTGAGCACGTTTCCGAATGATTTATCTAATACTAGCTTCTGCCTACGGATTCGCCCGCGTAGATCTCGAAAATTATCCCACGGGAACTTGCTACCTGGACAAAAAGTAGCCTATGTCCTTCCCCAGGATGCCTTGCCAATTTTATCGAAATCCGTTCAGCGATTTAGGCGTCAAAAAGGTAACATACATACAGGGTTACTTTCGAATTTACAATATTAGTAGGTCTGGATTGATTAGATAAATCAAACAGGTAAAAAATCTGTCTATGTATATTTAAAGAATTTTATTTAAATATACGTAAGTATATTTTAATTAAAACAAAGAGATAAATTCGTTTATGTAAATAAACGAATTTTTTATCTCCTTGTTTTAATTTAAAATAATGAACTTGAAAGTGTTAATTGAATTAGTTTTATCAGATTATATAAATCGACTCAATTGAACCGTTAACATTGTATTTGTGTTATTTAATACAATTTCTTCAGTCAATTCGATATCCTTTTACGGATATTTACATTAAATCGCTCGAAGGCTACTTTACTTAAATAAGTCTACTTTTTCAATTACTCAGTGCATATTTATAATGCGACACATTCGTATTAAGCAATTTTGTTTAATTTAGCTAATCGTGAATCGTGATCTGTTAATGAGCGAACCAAACACCGATTCGATCGTGATCGTGACTGCATACGACATTCTAACGTGATTTTTCTTTCGTTACAGTTTCATCAGCACGCTTCTAACGCACGTGCTGACCTACCACCTGGGCTGGGTGGCCACTGTGAGTCCGTACGATACCATCGACCACCAGTCGAGGCCACAGGACACAATCGAGTCCTACAAGCCTTACAACGCGCTCTGGGCGCAACTCAATGATCTGTGCGGAAGCATCGGTTTCCCTCCCCGCGCCGCCCGCACCGTCATCAGCGGCCCAACCAACACACAGTTCCTCAACAGACTCCTCGCAGTACTCACCTACTTCTTGCGCTGTGGTGACGTCAGACGAAACGACTTCCAATTCCAAGACTGCATCATCAAAGAAAGTAAAGTCGTAAGCGTGACGCCGACGCCCGAGCCCACCGGCCTGCGCAGGACCGCTACACACGTGACCCACCTCGGACAGTGCGCCGCGGACAGTTTAACAGTGCCGTCAGTGAATACTCAGAACAGTGATAGTAGTGTCAGTACGTTAGCGGCCAGCGAGGTCAGCATCAAGCGATCGTCCACGCTCGCCAACTTAGGTCAAAAGCTCTCTAATAGCTCCGAGTTCGCAGTTATAGATTGTAGTTCTTCGAGCGACGTACCAGTCCCCAGCCAACTGAAGAGGAACTCGACCAAGATGCTGTCCTTGAAAGCCTCCTCAGATTCTAGTCTTAACTCGTCGCTCTCAGAGAACGAGACGGAGGAGAAGAAAGTCGTGTTCGTGTTAGGTGATAACGACAAACTAGTGGGGCTGAAGAACAAGTCAGCTGACGGGAAATCCGTGAAGAAGTCTTCCAAAGTCCACAATGAACCCCTCACCCTTGAAGTACCAGAGAAGATGACTGAAACGTGCAAGAAAGGAGGCTGTGAGCAGGACAAGCGGGCCGACAGTCCGTCGAAATGCTGCGGGCAAACGCTTCAACATTCCAAACCAATCAAACATTCCGGTTTTAAGTTCGAGTTCGATAAGTACCCTCAGATAGTCACTAATTATATGAAGAGCAAAAACTTAGAGATATTAGATAGGCACTATATTGGTAAACCGGGGAATTTGAAGTTGGATAACTTCCAGTTTGACCCGACGATCGTGCCGCCGATACAGGAGGAGCGGTGCGAGACTTGTGTGAAGTGTCAGATGATGGAGTCGTTGCTGCAGACGCCGACCAACGCTTCTGAGATGGAGTATATGAACGATATGCCTCGTCAGATAGAACCTCAGTTCGCTAAGGAAACCATTGTCGAAACATCTCCTGAAAGAGAAGTGTCACCTAAAACATTTGTGCGTCAACGTAAAGAAAACACAGTCGTCGTTAACTTCGTGAAGTCTAAAGAAGAAGTATGCGAGCCAAAAAGGCCTGAAAGGAGGTTGAATAGGCAGAAGGCTGCGGAGAAGCTGGTGGACGTGCAGCAAGTGGTGGAGTTCCCGACGGGACCGCTGCGGTCTGCGTGCGGCGTGCGCGCGCGGTCCGGGTTCGACGCCTCGCTGCTGGGAGCGGTCACCGATCACTATGTACCTGATTTAATTTTACAAGGTCAGTTTATGCACGTTTGCTGGGAAGCTAAGATTAGCAGGATTATTGATGAAAACTGGCTATTTATTTACTGATCACGTTTTAGTAATCTATACTAACAATAAAGCTGAAAAGTTTATTTGTATGTTTGAACTCACTAATCTCTGGAACTAACAGTCGGATTTGCAAAATTATTTTTGAATTCGATTGACCAATTCTTGAGGAAAGCTATATGCTATTTAACATGAATCTAGGACTCTTAAAAAAGTAAGAAAGGACGGTAAGCGAAAACGAAGTAATTGCGCGCGCAGGCGATGCGATACGACGGGGTGGAACAGGGGAACAAGAAATTTCACGCGGACATAGTCGCGAGTATCCTTATAAGCAGTGATCGGAATAGGCTGAGTATATTTACCTAAACTTCGGAGAACAGAGACAGAAAGTGGAGACTTCCTTACGACGACATTTTATTTCCCGTAATCCGGGAAAAATCTTAAATAAGTTGAAAATAAGCTTTATTTAAGATGGGTAAAGGCTATTTTTAACTAAACTTGCAATTACCAAATTTTCGGGATTTTCACGTAAAATCCCAAAATAAATAGTCTTAACTTTAATTCAAGTAAGTATTTGAATTATATTTACGATCCTTAAACTAACCGTTGCATTACCTATCTTAAATAAAGCTTATTTTCGACTTATTTAAGATTTTTCCCGAAATCCGGGGAAAAAAAATGTCGTCGTAAGGAAGTCTCCACTTTCTGTCTCTGTTCTCCGAAGTTTAGGTAATTATACTCAGCCTATTCCGATCACTGCTTATAAGTTTGAATATCAAAATGAGTCTGCCCTCCAGGAACTTTTCCTGATCATATAATATTTTTATTCGCGGGTGTTGTTCTGGCTTCGTCGGAAACAAATAAATAACAAAGTAATAATAAGTTAAGTACTTTCTCTGTCACATACAATTATTTGCGTTCCCATTGAGGGACCACATTTGAATTTTGAGCTTTTGAATGCGTCAGCCTTTAGTAAAAGTTCTCAAACAATTGTAAATTCAGCCTTTAATTTGTAAAAGTAGCCACTCAAAAGTTACAATCGATTAAAGGTGGTCCCTCAGTCGTGACTGACAGGCATCCCTATCTCAAAACCTAGTTAAAATTTGCAACTGCTATAAATTACTACTCTTAGTAAAAGATTTGTAAAACTAATTTATTTGAATATCAACCCTTCCTGTTCAAGGAATAAAATAGAACTAGCATGCGGAAGGTGGTCCCTCAACCGATCACCATATGTTCACCTTGAGTGGAGACCACAATGGAATTTGAAATTTACATATGGGTCTAGCGTTAGTAAAAGTACTTTAACGATTGTATATTCAACCTCTAGTTTGTAAAAGAAGCTATTCAAAAGTTACAATCGATTTAAGGTGGCACCTCAATTGAAACGTTTATTATAAGAAAAATCTATTTACGTAGCATTCGGAAGTTAAATAGACGAATGCTATAGTCTATCCTTTAGTAGTATTTTTTTACTAAGGATTACTTTTCTAAACAGTATAAAAAATGTACCGTTTTATTTCAAATAATAATCAAATTCCTGGGAAGAAATACTAAGATAGAGGTGACCACACAGCAGGATTTTTATTAAGTAAAAACTAGTGAGTGTTTGTTGATATTAATTTTTATTAATATTTGACATCACTTAGCTAAATAAAAACACAAAGAAAATAATGCTTATGATAATAAAAAAATAATAAAAAAAATTTTACCCTGCACTGAAAATGTAACTCTTTCTAACCGACTTCAAAAAAGGAGGTTCTGTATTCGACCCGTATGTATGTATGTATGTTTGTATGTCCGCGATTTTCTCAAAAACTAAAACCGATTTTGATATGATGATTCTTTCACTAAAGTGATCTACATACTTTCAGGAAGGTTTTAGTATATAATACATTAGGTAATTATTCTTATGTACGAAGTTATATGCATAAATGAAGCATTTCTATGCGAATTTTGATTATTCTTCTAGTCGGTGTCTTCAATTCTTCAGTGCACTAGTGCTTATTGAATTTGTGTGGGGTAGGTATGTACAACTAAAAAGTGAAAAATAAAAACTTTTTTACAAAAAAAAAAAAACAACGACTTCAGAAAAATACACTACAAAGTGATAAATAACTTTAATTTTGGAAGTCGGTGTCAAAAAGTGTAAATGCAGAACCAACGACACCGACTTCCGAAATTAAAGTTATTTATCACTTTGTAGTGTTTTTTTTTTCAAGTCGGTAGTTTTTTTTGTAAAAAGGTTTTTACATCAAACATTACTACTAATGAGACAGTAGCAAAGTGTATGTATAAAAATTAAAGAAGTAGAGACATCTGTAATGGCCGAGCTCACTGGCGCTAGCTCCGGGAATAAATTCAGTAGCCCCAACTAATTTGTAGAAATTTTGTTTGACTTTGATCGTTCGAGGTATTTCGCTAATCGGTTCTTTAGGTGTGTCGTTTAAATCGAAAGATATAAAATCTCTAAGCTCATATTCGTACGTCACTTGATTATTACACAATGTACATTCTTTAATTTCGTCACGAATTAAAATGGCTTTTTCCAAAATACTAATGCCAAATATTTTAATAAGCTGAATGTTCAAACTGATAAATGTATATCTTTTTAAAATGTTTTCTGTTTGACACCATACATTGCCACACAGTTTGGAGAATTTGACAATAAAAAAAATCTTATTAATAACTTCTTCGAAAACGGTAGATACATTACATTCGCAACTGTAAGTAACGACGTCTCTGATTTTATTATTTTTATTACAAGCTTGGGAAATTATTTGTGCTCTCAGGATGTAAATATCATCTATCTTGTAATTCTTATCATTCAAGCCTTTAATATACAATGTATAATTTTAAACATAATTTTAATGTATATTATACATTAAAATTATGTCATCATCAACATTAGCCTCAAATATATGTAGATCGAAAATGTACATTTTTGTCAAATTTAAAGCAAAGTCATGTAGCACAAATAAAGGAAAAAATCCAAAAACCGTATATAGTTATATTAAAAAAAACCGTGATAAACTATTTACATACCTACAAATTTGTACGGAATACTCGGTGCGCGAGTCCGACTTATCCGGAATTTTTTAATTATTTGCGGCTTGAGTTACTAGTCATTGAACCAATGTTTTTTTTAAGTATGTTCACGTAGGTACGCGACGCGCATATTTTATTTTTATTAAAAATTATTATCAACAGTCACTAGAAAAATCCTGCTGTGTGGTCACCTCTATCTTAGTATTTCTTCCCAGCAATTTGATTATTATTTAAAATAAAACGGTACATTTTTTGATACATTTAGTAAAGTAATCCTTAGTAAAAAAAAATTACTAAAGGATAGACTGTAGCATTCGTCTATTTAACCTCCGAATGCTACGTAAATTGATTTTGCTTATGATTAACGTTTCAATTGAGGGACCACCTGAAATCGATTGTAACTTTTGAATAGCTTCTTTTACAAACTAGAGGTTGAATATACAATCGTTCAAGTACTTTTACTAACGCTAGACCCATATGTAAATTTCAAATTCCATTGTGGTCTCCACTCAAGGTGAACATATGGTGATCGGTTGAGGGACGACCTTCCGCATGCTACTTCTTTTTATTCCTTGAACAGGAAGGGTTGATATTCAAATAAATTAGTTTTACAAATCTTTTACTAAGAGTAGTAATTTATAGCAGTTGCAAATTTTAACTAGGTTTTGAGATAGGGATGCCTGTCAGTCACGACTGAGGGACCACCTTTAATCGATTGTAACTTTTGAGTGGCTACTTTTACAAATTAAAGGATGAATTTACAATTGTTTGAGAACTTTTACTAAAGGCTGACGCATTCAAAAGCTCAAAATTCAAATGTGGTCCCTCAATGGGAACGCAAGTCATACAATTTATGTAACATATTACGTTGTCATTACAGGAACAATTGCCAAACCGAGTGCGTGGGAGCCAGAGCTACGTCGCGACTTGGACCTGACGTCGCACATCAACAAGACGACGGAGTCGCCCGTGCAGGCCGTCGCTATCATAGGAGACATTAATACTTGGTAAGGGGACTGAAGATTTTTATATGGGGCCTGGCATACCTACTTTCCGCCATTTTGTTTTTTTTTTTCAAAATGGCGGCCACTAATGAAACTTATATAAATCGATAGTTAAAATATATGCAAACAGAAAACATACTAGGACCAAACCCCGTAACGCGTCACGTTTCCGAGATATTAACGTTCAAAGTTGATGACGTGACATCCATATTTATTTCAACTTGCGTTCATCTTGTTGCATAGATGTTTGAAATACCACGGACCTTCAAGGCCCTTTCCTCGCAGTTTATAAGAAAAGCATTTTTGCATTGATGGGACGAGCATACATTTTTTATTTCTAATTAATTCCACCTACATATTTTCAAACTAAAATCCGCTATACTTCTTCATGATCACTTAAGTTTTCATGCGCATCAAACAGCGCAACAATCGTATGTATTTTTGAGCAGTGACAGTCAAAACTTTCATTGCCGTCGTTAGTCGCCTGTTTCGCAAGAGTTTGGATAGTACAGAATATTTTCATAGCAAAAGTGATCTGTACCGAGAGCAGTTGAATTTTAGAAACATTGATGCTAGGTCTTTCTTCTCAGAGTAGTCGGATCGGAAACACCGTTCAAGTCATTATACTTAGTTTAAAAAACAAAATTTATTTTAGATGTGTACTTAACCGGTCAAGCACCGCGCGTCCCCTATTATATTATTGGCAAAGAAACAATAGGAAATCAATTGTGTCTCATTAGCTGAGCTCGACAGATTAAAGGTGATTTTTTGTTTTGATCAATTTACAGAAATAAATATCATTTATCCTTACTGTTCGAAGAATTACCGTCCCCCCACTTTAAAGTTTTAATATTTTTATTTTCCTCTTGTAATCTAATGTTCATATTTGTCTTGTTCCCAGGGAAGTGCGTGTGATAGGCAGAGACTGTGGCTCAGGCGGCATGTCGTCACTGGTGGGTGCCATGCTGGACACACTACCCGCCATGTGGAAAGCCAGGGTGCCTGCGCAACAGGTGACTATTACATATGTTTCATTTATTCTTTATCTGTGAAAGAATGATAAAACAAAAAAGAATGGAAAAAGTCATGTAAATAATTAAATGATGATAGTGAATAGGTACTTAATGAGAATAATAATATGTAATATTAGTATCACCATAGACCTGTAAACATAAACAAACAATTATTTAAACGTCACGCAGTTACAGAATAAAGATTTATAAAGATTATGCTACATTTTATTATCTACATAATCTACTGTAGAATAATCATTCAACAATCAACACTTTTCAATCATTCACCCCAATACCTATATTTTGTAGAATGCAAAGAAAAAATATTGAATAAGTGCTGGTTTTTCAATCATCTGATAACTTTATTCGAGGAATAATGTTGAAATTTTGACAGGTTTTTCATACAAAAACTGTCAAACGTCAATTTTATACCTCGAATAAAAGTTACCTGCCGATGGAAAAATCAGCCCTAAATTACATAAAAAAATAGATTTCAATTTATTCGTCATCGTCAAGATTGGAATCAATTTTTACCATCTTTCATAATTAATACAGAAGATCTAAAATTAGTATTTTCTTCTCTTCCAGTGTATATCCTTCCTCGAAGGCAAACTCCGTGAATTCTGCGTGCTATCAAAAACGTTAGCCGACATGCTAATGTCCACCGACTTCTGTGACATCGCCACGTTGACAAAGTCACTGAACATTGACGTGAACGATGTCCCTTTGCTACTAGCAGTTGCCACTACACATACGCCACAAGTCGCGACAAGATACGGTCTCAGTTATGGATAGCGTTGAAGAAGCGTGGGTTATACCACGCTTCGGTTTGGTTGAGTAAACAGATAAAAGATAAAGAGTGTTTGAAAAGTATTACCGTTCTGCTGGCAGAAGTTAATGTCTGAGTGTTCACTAGGTAGAGGAAAACTTCTTACAAAGCGCGGGTACAGTCAGAAAGTTTGAATTAAGCTAGCCTTTTCATAACTATGTAGGGATTGACTTTAGGGTGAAGCCTGGGTTTAAAAATTATAATAATATAGCTTATCCATTCGATAAATTAAAGTTCCAGTGGTACGTAATAATTGCGGCCCGTACAGCAATGTAGTATGGTAATGTAATATAGTATGTATCTGTTTCCTCACATTTATTACTCGTACTCAATAATAACGGAAACTCATAAACATGAGCAGTCGTCACAAGCCATCATTCAGTGTCGCCATTATAGTACGCTTAAATTGTAGCTATGTACGGAAGATTTTTTCTTAATTCGGATCTGCGAGCTTTTTGAATAAGCTAAATGTTACAATAAAAATCACAAATTATTATATACGCACTTTTTAAATGACGTATGCCATATTTGTAATCTGTTCAAAGCCAAAGGTCAATGGTACGTCGCATGCTATCGACATTTGGTTGTAATTTCTTCTGCGCTTGCGTCGGCTTGCGACGTCGCCAAGTGTCACGCTTGCGTCACGGAGTAGTAAATAAATGGAATGCCAACGTTGCGTCCAATCTCTGCAGAAGCAGTGCGTGTGTCGCCAATAATGGCCATTACAATGTAATTTGGAATGCTACACTAGACTGTATAGGGCGCCATGACACGTGCGGTCTCTTCCGCAGACGTCATCAATTTTTCAAATTTTATTCTCCGAATTGCGTGCTGCTTTTTTAATTGCTACGCGCATCCGTTGTCAACGTAGAAGGAATTCAACATCCAGTATCAAAGTACACAACACTTGTATATAATCACTACCAAAGTCTGATTACACAAGTATCAGTCTGCATTACTTATATTCCTTATAGTTATATGACCAAGTTGTATTAGGTATGAGTGGCAGTCAATAATTATGATCCGATGTGTAGTTTGAAAGGATCTAAAATGTAGCTGATGATTCCCTACGTTTGTTGGTAGCTATGGCACAATTTTCTCTTATTACCTACTATAAAGGTTTATAATAAGGTGGCATACTTAATCGTTAGGCAAATCAATATTGGAAAGCGGAATTTTAGCGGCCCGCGCAGTATTGGCGTATTTATTAGTGATCTTTCATAATACCCTGCTGGGAACCCACGAAAGTAATTATTTGATTGTATATAGATAATATTAGAATAAAAAATCGCTAAAATGCATAATAATCATTGATGTTATTAAATTATTAAAACTTGCCATAATGTTAAAACAGTATGACGTAGATTAAATTCAGATTAATCTTTTAAACTATTTCAGAAGTTTAACTTTGAAATACAAATTCTTGCAAACCGTTGCGCGGGAATCTGTGATGTTTTATTTATTTTTTTAATATCCAATAATTTGTATTTTTGTAACTGTTGCGGGCGAAGTCCACTAAATATGGAATGTGGGCATCTTCCGGGCGATGCCAGCATTGTCATACTGAATTATAATTACTAAAACGTGTGAGCACTGCCCAGTCGTTGTCAACATTTTACGAATAGCGGACTTCGCTCGCAGCACAGTATCTATTTTGATTGTGATAAATCGTATAATATTATTGGAAAGTTGGTTATTGTGATTTGAAATCAGTTCAGGTTTTTAAAAGGCCTACGTATAATTGTGATAGTCAATTAAATTTTATAAATTTATTTATACATTGTAAGCTCAGAAGCTGTCAAGATATTTTATGATAATATATTTTTGTTTATGAGCCGCGTTGTCGATGCACAATATGTTCAGTATAATCGCGTAGATGTAGGAAATTGGCAGTACTCGGCAGCTAGGCAGTGACATAAAGCGGCAAAAAAATTACTGCCTTCGTATTAAAAAAATAACTTGTCAAAATCAGACATTATACGAAATAACGTATTAGATAATTATATTATTCTACTAGCAGTGAAGTTACCGGTACAAATGGGACTTCGATAAAATGAACAAATAATAATCAAGACTTAATATTATAAATTAATTAGAATAGCTCTGGCCCTGATGCGCACCGGCTCAACTAAACGTAAAATATTGCTATCTCATTCTCTTACACAATAGAAGAAAAGATGGAAGTAAATGACAGCTGTCAAATTAGTTGAAGCCAAAACATGGAGACGTCATTTGACAGCTCTAAACTGTTACTAATCTCTTTCTTGCTTACGCTAGTGGTAAAGTATAGCAATACTCTTAGTTGAGTTGATGTGCCATAGAACCAGTACCAAGTATTCTTCACGAAATATAATACTCATCGATTTTATAATAGAGCGAAGTTGCCAATCACGATACTTTCGATGCAGAAACATTCCATTGCGTGTTTTGATATCCGCTTTTTGTAGTAGTTGTTAGAAATAGCGTGATGGAGTATTTGGAGTTTCGTGCTTGGTATATTCGTAATGCCAATCGCATACACATGGCTACCGTCCGTTACACACTAGCTCAATAATGATTACATGAAGAAAAAATAAAATAAAGCAATTTGTAGTAGCTCAACTGTCACTAATGAGACACAATTACTTTTTCTATTGTTACCGATCTTTAAGAGATTTCGCGACATCGGAGCCGATATTACGATAGTATAAATCATTCTTAATATTAATATACGGGCTGGTGTAAATTATGTACTAAAGTTCTTCATTTTAAAGCTTGAAAAATTGTTTATGAATAAATCTTTCTATCTCTAGCGGCTAGCGCAGATATTATAGTGATACTTGTTAAAGAAAAAAAAAAAACTTATCTGTATATTATAGCTACGTGTGTAACGGTCTTTATCTATTATTAGAACAGCATACTGTATTCGTAGTTCAAATATATTCGCCCTAATGTTCGTTATGTAATAAGGGACATAGCAAAGTATAACTTCAACGTATAACGATCTTCCTTTTAAATTAAATAAAAAAAATGCATGTAGCGATTTGGTTTGCGTCAGTGCTTTTATCGATCGTAGAATTCGAGAATCTTGCAGCTTCCTTAATAGTGTGGCATTTTGGGCAGTAATTGCAAGTCTGCATCAATGTTATTAAAATAATGACAATTAATTACATCCTACTTTAACTACCAATTTCAAGTTCCATTTTCTACCGATAGAGGCGCTGATGTCAATCTCATCAATACTTTTGGGTAAATAAAATTAACATCACATTATTAAATTAATTTGCCAACTTATGTGTGAAAGGCAACTCCTGTATTAAGCCTGGAATACACATGCTACGTAGTAAGTAGTACAACGCATGCTGATTTCGAGCAGTTGCTATCCAGTAGCACACAATTGGTTATTTGTATTTTTATCTCACAAAGCGACGCGCACTTTCCTTGTGGTTGCCAAGTGTACAAACACGCTAATCTGCATTCGCGATTTATTTGCCAAAAATGTAAACCAGAGTTTATAAAACAATAACTTTAATTCCTACACAAAGTTCAGTTTACGCTTCAACTTCAAACATTTTTATAACATTTTCAATAGTGCTTATCACTCTGAAATCAACTTAATTACCATTAAAATTAAGTTCATATTTGTTTAACTTGAAACAACATCACAACAATAGACTAAGTAAGTAAGTATATGCATGTGTGTGTAAGCGCAGGAGCTCTCGGTACCTTCTAAGACAATGGCGAAGTTGGAAGTGTGTGTAAGCGTATGCGTGTTATGTGCTGATGCTACTCGTCTTCACACACACATTCATAGCGTGTTGGTACACTTGGTTACCACAAGTAAAGCGCGCGTCCCTTCGTGAGATAAAAATACTATGTGCGGATCATTATTTTACTCACGCGCATAGCGTTCTATAAAAAAAGCATGCTACTTACTAGTAAACAAGCGTGCTTTTTAATGGCATGTGTATTTCAGCGTTGACTATAAAGTTATATACATATCCGTTTGTACAGTCGAGTTCATTAATATATTGGCAGTGACAATGTTTCAAAATATTATAAGCGTTAAAATAATCATATAATTCTATACAAACTTAGACATCAATAAAATGTTATCTTATAAACTGTTCATAAGTATGTTACAGTAGTGCAGTCAAAAATATCTGACTACTCTTTGGAACATAAATATCTAAATACTTTAGATTTCAATATATTTGGTGCAACCTAGGATCCGTAAATATCTATGCAGCTATGAATATTCAACTAAATGGCCTTTACCATTAAAGTTATTTTTGCTTGCCGGAGCAGAAGTACGAATAATAATGCAATGTTGCCGTTCGTAATAGGGCTGTATACAGGGTGAAATTGAACACATGCGACAAATCGAAATGGGAGATTATACTCATCATTATGAACAACTTTTACTATGGGACCAAACCTGAAATCGCGAAAAAAAAAAACAGCTGTTCCCTACATTTTGACAAGTTATGCGAACATAAATGTAGGGAACAGCAGATTTTATTTTCGCGATTTCAGGTTTGGTCCCATAGTAAAAGTTGTTCATAATGACGAGTACAATCTTCCATTTCGATTTGTCGCATGTGTTCAATTTCACCCTGTATATCTGACAACGCGACGTTGAGAGAGCTGTATTATTTGATAATTAAGTTTTAGGAAATCTTAGGGTCAACACAGACTATACCTACCTATTTGTTAAAAACTTTTCATTCGGTTTTAAAAATAAAAACAAAACTTAAGCACATTAGTATTTATTTTGTTCTTATGAAAACCTAACATTTAAAATAAGGTAAGGAACTTCCAGGCAATGGTGCTGCCAGTTTTAGAATCTGGTATATCCACCATTGGCATCAATAACATCTTGCAAACGTACACGCATTGATGCAATCATGTTTGAACAGGCGGCGCTACTTCTAAAGCCTTCCCATATCTCATGTACGTGGGCCCTTAAATTGGTGACTGATCTTACGCGCGTCGAGTCCCAATTTTGAACCATTAAACCCCATAAATTTTCTATGGGGTTTAGGTCAGGGCTTCTTGGCGGGAGTTTAATTAAATGTAAATCTTCTTGTTGAGCTATCCATTCCTGGACCCTTCTCGCATTGTGGACAGAACTTCCGTCCTGTACAAATTCGATTCGATGGCCATCGGGATAAACAATTTTACCGGTCGGAAGAAAGACATTTTTTAAGATGTCCACGTAATCGACACCTGTCATACGACCAGTGATTTCGCATATTTCCATGGGCCCAGCGGCATTCATCCACCCCCAAAAACCGCACGAGATACGCCCACTTCGTCTGTTAGGAAGAATGTTTTCTTCATTGTATCTAGTGTTGTTAGTACGATAAAGAGATATACGCCCATCTGTATCAGACACAAAAACTTTTTCGTCCATAAATGCCACGTTATCAAAATTATACTGTAAATATCTGTTGGCGAAATTCAATCGTAACATTTTATGTCGGTCATTTAAAATAGGTTTCCGGGCAGGTTGGCGATAATGGAGTCCGGCCTCTATAAGCCTTCTCCTCACGGTTAACTTTGACACAGATAATTCGGCGGCAAACAAAGAAGTCTGTATAAATCTTTGGTTTCGCACTCTAGTAATAAGCTGTTCGTCTTGTTCTCTAGTTGTCTTTCGAGGTCTACCATATGACACGTGCTTGTTAATAGCCCCCTCTTCTTGCCATCTTTTCCACCATAAATCAACCGTATTTCTCTGCAAATAATTCAAAATCAAAAGTAGCGTAAGTACAATGAGTGTTGAAAAACAAAATAAATAGCTAAATTCATCATTCTAATACTAACCGAAATACCCAACTCTTCAGCGACATGCGAGGATGAATTCCCTTGTTCCTTCAAGGTGACAATAACATGTTTGGTATGTTCGTTTATTCGATACATAATTTATTATTAATGTTTGTTTCCATTAATGGAAAATTATTTTAAAAATATGTATTTATCAATCCACGAAGAAGATGCTATCCAGTAGGTATTCGGATGAAGGATGTCATGACTGACGCCTTCAAATTGAATTTGTTTAAAAAAAATATTACAATAGGATATACTTCTGTAAAGAGATTGTTCAAAACATTTAAGGCAACAATTCGAGACATGTCAAATTGGCAAGATATTTTACATAGAAAAATTGCATAGATATTTGTGAACCTAACTTTGCGCTAAATAATATGAACAAGGGATTGTCCACAATTTTTAGAGTCTTTGTTTGTAGCAATATTATTGATATAATGTAGTCACATATTTATGATGTCACAGATTGTTTACAATTTATTGTAAGGCAAAGCTGTTTAGAGTTTTATGAAACTTACCATTGCCTATATATTTTTGATTCATGAACATGCTCAGATATTAAAGAACTCGACTGTACCTATACCCGTACCTACTATTACCTGACTATCTTCTGTACCTAAGTACCTTGTCTGTTTTCGTGAGGGTGTTATGTATAGTTATTTTATAAGTTTTCATTTTTAAAACAATGAGTAATATTTTTTTTTATACTTTAATCTGATAATAAATTATTTTTTTTTCATATTGAAAATGTGTTTTTAATACAATTAACCTGATTGAGGATGTATAATAATGTGCACCTGGACTGAGGGGAACTTCTAGGCTGGCAACAAAAAAAAAAGTACGTTAACGTAATGGCATCACGATAATAAATGAAAACACTGGCAATACTAGTGCATAGGCGAAACTATAAAATAAAGTCGTAACATCAAAACTTCATAAAAAAAACAAAGTATTGGGCCGACTACGAATGAGTTTTTCCGATCAGCCGACTAGCTATAGCAAAAATCTATAAGTTATTATTAGTGCACAAGTGTGTGCGCAGACACAGGTGCACTCCCTCTTCCCTCACTCTCATAGTCCGATAAGACGGCAATCCGACACAATCGAGGATCGAAGGATCGAGAGATCAGAGGGGCAATTCTCGTAATCATCGATATCACACCGCCGACTCCCAAACTCCGGGCTGTTACTAAGAAATCACACTGCCCGACCCGGGAATCCACGCTCAGCAGTCGCGTTTGTGACCACGAGACCAACGTCAGATTTTTTTTTTATTTTTATTATTATCGATCCTGTGATTGATTTTTTTTTAATGCAAATTTCTCGTGGTCTCCACAATGTGTAGAAAAAACAAATTCGCCACTACAGAGTGCCAATAAAACCCAGCCTAATTTTCTATGAGGCAAAACTCTCCTTTTGTACACAATAATTAAATTTAGGCAATTTTCAAACTACCTACTCTTAGTTGTTGAAGTTAGAGGGTTTCGCCGACTCATTCCTGCCGAACTTAGCTTACATTGGGTCAAACTTGTCTTACTAAGTTACGGGTGTAAGCACTTCTGTATATAATTACGTAAGTCCTGTTTAAAAGTTGCCTACCGTCCGCCTATCAAAAAGTACTCTGTGGTTTTATCCCTAGAAGATTAACGACTGATACAGTCAGAAAACATAGTCGATTAACATCATTACTTTCGCATAAAATGTTTGAAGAAATGATTATGAACACTGGTTTTCTGCTTTATTTTATTTGTACCTACCTTTTTTTTTGTACCCACCTATTTATGATTTTCGATTTTAGTTTTATACCCTATCTTTTCCGAAGCGCCAGGATAGCCCGCGAAATTCAATTTTTTTACGTTTTTTAGCAATTTACAGGTCAGTGTCAGATTATGTTGAACAAAATATGATTCGCGACCATAACAAGTATGTATTTACAGAATATTGTAAACATCAAAATCATCAATACAACCCTCTCATTTCATATAACCCCGTTGAATGACTATTTAATCATGAAATATCAACTGTGAATGTTAACGCTCGCTATTTTGTTCAACATACAACCTGATACTGACCTGCAAATTGCAAAAAATGTAAGCGGGCTGGCCGGGCGAAAAGTGGGTGTAGGTACAGTCGAGTTCTTTAATATCTGAGCATGTTCATGAATCAAAAATATATAGGCAATGGTAAGTTTCATAAAACTCTAAACAGCTTCACCGTACAATAAATTGTAAACAATCTGTGACATCATAAATATGTGACTACAGTACCCGGCGATAAATATTGCACATCGACCTTTGGAAAGAAACAATCGGCTAATTTCGGCTTCGTAGTGCGTTATCTCTGTCGCACACTACCTATGTGACGTTAACTGACGTTTTGTCAGTCGTTGTTCAAGTGCGATAGAGTGCGGTCGCGTCCAGTTCAAAATATATATCTAGAGTTGTTAACACCCCCAAATTTAAATAATTTAAAGTTGTACTATGGCATCTTTAGGAAAAATAGGGGAACCTTTTTATTTTACCTCAACCTAAAGCAATCATTTATAGAAAAATTGGTGTATTTTATACAAAGAATAAAAAGAATTATCAAAAGAAGCAAATCATAATTGTTTTAACAGCTCCTAATAGATACCGGACTGTTTGTATTTCGCGCGACAGAGATAACGCTCTACGAAGCCGAAATTAGCCGATTGTCTCTCTTTCCAAAGATCGATGTGCAATATTTATTGCCGGGTACTGTACATTATATCAATAATATTACTACAGACAAAGACTCTAAAAATTGTGCGCAATCCCTTGTTCATATTATTTAGCGCAAAGTTAGGTTCACAAATATCTACCTATGCAATTATTTTTCTAAGAAAAAGATCTTGAAACAAAATCAATTTGAAGTTGTCAGTTATCTCGAACTTCTGCTCCGGCAAGCAAAAATAAATTTAATGGTAAAGGCCATTTAGTTGAATATTCAAAGCTGTATAGATATTTATGAATCCTAGGTTGTAACACATTTATTGAAATCTAGAGTATTTAGATATTTATGTTTCGAAGAGTGTCAGATATTTTTGACTGCACTACCGTAACATACTTATGAACAGTTTATATGAAAACATTTTATTGATGTCTAAGTTTGTATAGAACTATATGATCATTTTAACGCTTACAATATTTTGAAACATTGTCACTGCCAATATATTAATGAACTCGACTGTACTAGACATGTCTGTCTATCTCTGCGGGGAGCACGCATAAAGGCCTATTCAAACTTAAGCGGTATTCCCTGCCGCTGTGGGTAGAGGTACATACCGCGCGGGTTTCACTCAGGTATTTTTTGGGATGCATGAAGAAGCCTCCTCGTGTAGCGCAGTTTGTTCTGTCAGTTACTTAACTGAACCGAGCGCTCGGCGCATCTTGGACAGTCACACTCAACACTTTATTTGACTGGCCAATTCTTCCCTTGCGGTGGTAGGGCTAACCTCCGCCTGGTTTGCGACCACCCTCTCACCGGAGTCAAGCAGCCTGTTGCGTTTCGTCGATGCGTGGGAGTTCCAGTTCCTTAGGCATCTTCTGGGCACGCGCGTTCCATCATAGACCTCATCCATCGCTTTCCATAAGGCGTGATCGAGGTCAAGAGCGGGCCCATTCAGTAATAAAAAAAGGAAACCGTATGGCTGTTATTACCTACCTTAGCCCCTTAAACAAAATACCTTATGTACTAAACTCTGAAATAAAAATACAAAATTTGTACCGACTTGGTTACCAACCGACCACCAACACCTATTAATAATCCACAAGTTTTCAGTATAAAAATTCTACCTGAAAATATTATCTGGACCAAAATACGTCAAGCGAAAATTTCGGTTTTATATTCCTTACAAGACGTCTTACATATTTGCGGTTTCTTAAAAAAACGAGTAATTTTCAAGAGTAGATTGAGTCGGTAATTTATATTTAAGAATAGATAGATTCATCAATCTGAAGGCCACTTCTATAACTAACTGCGCCCCACGGTTTCACCCGCGTAAGTTTCGATTATAAAAAAAATCCGGAGAGTGCCACCCTTATCATCTAGGGGTACTTATAAAAAATAGCCTACGACCTATTCTCAGATCTACCTAATAAACACAAAAAAGTTCATAAAAATCGGTCAAGCCGTTTCGAAGGAGTTCGATTACAAACAAACGAGATTTTTATATATAAGATATAATACGTTATAGTATAATGTGTTCTTGGTATGTATGTATTTATTGTATATGTAAATGTTACACTACAGACTACCTTCAGTATTGTCTCTCCTTCTCCCTTAATCCATCCAAATCTCTTTTAGCGTTAAGACCGCCCATTGTGTCATCCCTTGTATCTATAGGTATCTGTAGTTTTATAGTATTGCTAATGGTAAATATTCAGCTATATTGTGTTCCTCCATGTATGCGATCATACATTCTTGAAAGCAAGTAGCTAGGTACAAACAAACAGGAAAACCTGCATAATTTTGGTCGAAGAATCCTCAAAAACCCAACGTTTCATACCACGTAAATAATTTCCCAAAATAATTACACTACCACACGATAATTCTGCATGTAACCCCGCGATGCTCACGTCCCAGCTAAGCTAATAAGTAAAGCGAACTGCGTAGGCTATTTCACTAATTAGCCTCGCGCGGCCCAGCCGGGCCATTACCGGGATTACCTTCGCACAAAGCTAATATTTTATGAAAGGATCACTTCACCCCGTTACGACTGCGCCTCATATCTACGTAGGTTACGTTGGATTGCACTTTAATATTGATAATGGATCCTTTTAGTGGGAATTGGTGGCAGTCATTTTATGAATAGCTCAAGAAATGATAGTCGTAGGCTGCTACGATTGCTACGCCGTAGCAGCGTCGTAGCTTTATGACCATCGACGTTATTTTGATGATATTTTCAAACAGAACATTACGACGACTATGCCTATATTCCGGAGGGTAGACAGAGATAAAACGTAGTTAGTGAATTAATGTCGTTAAAACTCATATCCTGTTTAAATAACCCATTATTTTTTTCGACAAAGCGGTGAATTAGAAGGCTTAGTCCAAAGAAAATAGGCACTCCCATTCCTAGTTTTCAACTACAAAATACCAATGAACCCCACTGTCCTTCAAACAAGTCATAAAATATTCCATTAGAGTAGGTAATTTAAAATTTTATTACGTACCCGTAGGGCTTTCTAGTTAACCGACAGAAACACTATGGGCGGCAATTTACGAGGTTTTTATAGCCTCGCTTACATCCTCTCTGAGGTAATCTCATGTGATTATGTAGAAATATAGCTCTTAATGTAAGTAATGTTATGTATGTCTTTACTTTATATGGCTGGTAGAGTGACTTGTTGAATGGTAATAAATGGGATAATATGTTATAGTAAAATTCGATGTGCCACTGTGGAAAACTATTAGGTATATGACGTGATAGTTTTGTCGACCTACTTTGTGTTCTTTATATGCAAACTAAAGTCACTTTGTTTTATTTTAATTTTTAAAACAGGGTTAAATATAATGACCACCAAAAAAATGTACTAAACACCAAAAAATTAAGTCTAAAATTACAATAGTTCTCGAGGTTAGGTTTGGTTAGGTTACTACCCTTTACACAGAAATAGGAGCCCCGCGAAGGCCGCGGAGCGGGGCTCCGTCGACATAGGATGGAAGAGCGAGCAAATGAGAATACAAATACCGTTACCTAGGTATTTAACAATAAAATGGGGTTTTAATTCTGGTGATCATTTACTACTTTTGGCAGTAAAAAGTGTTTTTTTAATGTTATATTTTACTTTATCTGGTCATAAGTTAAACATACCTAAGCCCTTTAAAACTGACTTGCAGCAGTTACAGGTCTCAATCTTTGCATATGACTCTGACTGCTACCAGCACCCTAATTCTTTTTAAATCGGTGTTTTTGCATATTTGACTTTGCTAGATAATCTAGCAAGTGCAAAAACACCGATTTTTTTAGAAATGTCTGTTGTGTGAATATTTTGAAATCTCACAGCCGAATTGCGTAACACACGAATCATTTTAAAGAATATTGCTAATCCATTATTTCATATGTTCGAAAAATTTGTTTGTACATAACGCAATGAATGTTATTGAACTGTCAAAATTAAAGCCATTGCTACTGATAGTGTGTTACGCAATTACCACGCTGGCCTAACCCAACCCATACCATAACATATAAAAGGTGTGATGAAAATAGTGTTGGACCTGAAAAGGGATAAATGTACTCATAATTATTATGATCAACTTTTACTATCGTTCGCACGTAACTAGTTGGCCGTTGAGGTGGGGACAGGGGTTAGGCGGCGGTTCGCAACGCACGTACTGAGTAATGCGCCCCCGCCCCTCCGTCCCACCGCTCACATACCTTATTCGCGGCCAACTAGTTTCGCGCGGACTATAAACCTGAAATTGCTAAAAAAGACCAGCTGTTTCCTACATATTATCGAGTTATGCGAACATAAATTTAGAGATTATTCTCATCTTTCAGATAAAACTGTTAGTTGTTTATCGTCTAAACCCAAAGATATCCAGCACACAGTCGGGTTTTGTTACCTTCGAAGAATAAATGAACAAGTCTCTTCCTTCTTACAAAGGCACACATATAAGACAAAAACACAGCTTAAAAAGAATTCGTTATAAACGTTTCCACGTACGCCTATTACATATTTACCGGCGTCTACCCGCGAAACAATCCAATTAGTGAAGAGCCCTGGCGTAGCTTTTTCGGCACTCAACCCTCGACGGCTCGGAACCGCTGAAATACCGACCGCGTATGAAATAGTCTCATATTCTCGTATTGTTATGAAATATTCTTTCACCACGTTTTGCCCTGGTTCCGTCCAACCCTTAACTTGGTATTTAATAATGTAATGAGGAGTACTTATGAATGTTTAATCAACCTACCTACCTAGAATTCAAAATAAACATACAATGCAACCCCACAGTTACAAATGTTACAATGGTTCCTACAACCATTGTAACTTGTGTGAATTGAATTATTTGAATATATAAAATAATTAAGAAAGAAAGAAAGAAAATAAGTTAATTTGACCCAGGTTTAGTAAGGCACAATAATCAAAAAAACAAAAACAAAACGGAAAAGAAAACTTAAAACAGTATTGTGTGTCTCAGGGCTGCACCAAATAGGCCCAGATCAGCATAAATGTCAGACAACTAATGCCTGACGCTAATTAGGCCTGCCTGAATTAGGTTACAATATTGGTAAGTAGTTTTGTATCGTTAAAATTCCTGGGACGTGTCAACATGTTCATAATAATACGAGTGATTTGGTAACGAAAACATACATCCCTTACTCAAATATACTCGTACATAGAATAACCATAAGACTGCGATAAAAGAAAAGCCACCCTTCTTGACTCTCATAAATGAACGAAAAATATAAAAATAACGCGTAACTTTTCATCCCCTTTCGTCTTCAGGCAAGCACAAAAATTATGTGCACATATAACATGACAACCTCGTATTCTCGAGACAAAGAAGTCCGTCTTAAATCATGTCAGAAAAGTGCACGATTCAATAAATTATAGCTATCGAGAATAAAGTACCAATGGCTGGGTAAAAAATTGTTCAAGTAGTTTTTGAAATATTACGCGTTATGAATTATTGGGCAATAATGATACTGGTCCGTCTAGTAAACATTTAAAAAATTGTAACAAAGATCAATAAGATGAATAAAAGAAAAAAAAATATAATGAATTTACTTAAATCTTAAGTATTGAACGACGTGATAAGTAGGCACCCTTATCTTTAAATGAAACTTACAGTATTTATTCAATTCACAAATTACATCTCCTCATTTTAAATTAATTTTCTCATCAACATACCTATTAACAAAACTTGGTACATAGGTAATTACAGAGTTTAAGAAAAACCAACATTGCCAACAACGGGAGACAAAACGTTCTAGCGACTTAAGTAGGTACCTATATTTTACGAACAAGCCATGGCAAATCGATTTAATTTACGTGGAGTAATGAGGGGCATCCATTGTGCCAACGTGCGGTGCGTGACACCCAGTGGAGGCAGCGTTCGACCGACTAGCGCGTTATTTTATAAAGAGACTAGCTGCGCCCCGTGGTTTCACCCGCATAAGTCTCGATCTCGTGGGAATATCGGGATAAAAAGTATCCTATGTCCTATCCCGGGACTCAAGCTATCTCTAAACCAAATTTCATATAAATCGGTTCAGCGGTTTAGGCGTGAAAAGGTAACATACAGACAGACAGACAGAGTTACTTTCGAATTTATAATATTAGCATGGATGGGCGAATTCCCATCTCTTTGTAAACTAACGCATCCACGGGTTAAAAAGCAAATTAATATAGCGGTTTTACATAAAAATAAAACCGATATTATGTGCCGAGAGGGAAAACATACAGCATTGTTTATGAAGAAGCAGTGTATACTTAGCCTTATTTGCGCGGTCACTAGTACGGATACTTTAGTTTAACTTAAGAATACTAGTTGGCGCCACTATCGCCGACGTTGTATTTACTCTGTGCCAGCTAGGACGCGGTAACCGCTGTCACTTTTCGAATTCATAGTCTTCACCAGGAAGAACTTCCTACAATGCTGTATGTTTTCCCTCTCGGCACATAATATCGGTTTTATTTTTATGTAAAACCGCTATATTGATGTGCCTCCGGAAAACATACAGCATTGTTTATGAAGACGTGTTTGTTATCTGCTGGTGAAATATTAATTATAGGTAAAAACACAACGCTATGATGATTGTAAAATATTTATTCTGAGAATTAAGTAGTACATATGTGATTATTTACATTTTGTATTCATATTGCTATATTGTTACAATAATGTTTTTTAATTTATAAAAATATAAAAAATATCTGATCTTTACTGATAAAGGTGTTTTATTTACGATTAAGATGTTCTACGAATTAATCAAAATCTGTAGGAATTTATTACCGATCATTGATTAAAAATGATGATTGCTTACGAAATATTCAAGATATTCTTTGTAATTTAAGTAGAAGAAAATGTATTGAAAAATGAATTACGACTGTCTTTATGGAGTTCTATTTCGCGACAGTAATGATTAAAGAAGGTATTGGATGATTTCCAATTACCTCGTGATAAAATATCGTCAATTGGTTGGTTATCTAACCAATTTAAGGAAGCTACTGCTGACCTACAGCTTCCCGGAGATGCATGAATGCCGCTATCTCTGAGAACTGTGCGTACCCAGTTCCCAATTACAGTGCGTGAGGCGGCTTTTGTGTTACTAAATACAGTAATAAAAAGATTGTTTAAATTGTTAACTTCAGATCTTTTTGTTGCCGTTTTTTCTATTAAAAGTCTAACTAAAGTGACAGGGCATATGTTTTTATCATTATGTTGCAAAAGTTTCCATGCGGACTGTCGATAATAGTGTGTATCGGTTTTAGATCCAAATGCAGGTAATAAATATATATTATCGCCATCATCCAAGAAGCTGTCATTTGAGATTCTCAGCAAAGTGAGGTCGTGAACCCTACGGCCTGATGCCAGCAATAAAACTGTGGCTGTTCTACGTGCTAAATCGAACAGTGTGTCTTTGGGTGTATTTGATGACAGCCAATTTAGTACGATACGTGGATCCCACGTGAACGATGGCCGTACTTCTTTTGGTTTGGCTACTCCTATTGCCTTAAGGGTATGTTTTATGATAAAATTAGAAAAGGTTTGCTGTTCCGCATGAGGGCCACAAAAAGTCAAGACTGCCGATTTGTGGACAAGGATAGTACTATAGGACAAATTCTCTTTTAGATAGAGGAACATTAAAAATTTAGCGACGTCAGCAGGTTGAGGACATTTTGGGTTTACTTGAGAGTTGGAGCACCATCTCAACCACCGTCTAAGTGGTGACAAATAGGTTGACAAAGTTGAGCGCCGCCAGCTCTTCTTTAGTAGTTCTTTTTCCTCTGTGGACCAGTCTTTTATTTGGGCACCCCACCCCCAATTTTCCAAACTTTCAGGGTCAATGTCTGTACCTGTGGGGGAGGCTGTGATGTTGTTACATCTATCATGGTCTCCGACAGGTTCAGAAGTTCGTGTGGGCGATCTAGAGCTCTGGATTTCAAGTCTTGAAGCCAGAAGGCTCGAGGCCACTCTGGAGCCACAACCAAGTAAATTCCCGTTGCATTGTTCAGATGTGCCAGAACTCTGGGTAGCAGGCTGGGAGGAGGAAACACCCAAGCTAGCCCATGGTGCCATGGTCTGCTGAAGGCATCTATATAGTTTGCCGATCGATCTCTGCAGTCTAGAGATACGTAGTTTTTTACTACCGCGGTTTCTTGTGTCGCAAACAAGTCTATTTGTGGAAGCCCCCACTTCCGAAAGACTTCCGCTGTTGCTCGAGGTAGAAGATGCCATTCCACTGGTGGTTTTCCTCGTGAAAGCCTGTCCGCTATTATATTGTATCTCCCCGGTAGATAATGGGCTGATAGGGTTATATTGAACTTGTCCGTAAGACGTAATAGTTTGAAGGTTAGGGCTAGTAACCCTAACGATTTGGTTCCTCCCTCCTTCCGGATATATGCAATCAGGGTTCGATTGTCTGATTGGATCAGTACGTGTGACTTTTGCAACGTCTTCGCATTCATTTTGATTGCCGCTATTACTGCATATAGCTCCTTTTTGTTGCAGTGCCATCTTCTTTGGTGCGTTGCCCATACACCTGACATCAGATTTCCGTCTATGTGGGCGCCCCAACCCCAATTCGAGGCATCCGTCGCCAGAAAATGGGTCGCAGGCTTTTTGTGTATAGGCAATGTGTGACTTGTGGCTCCGCGCCACCACATTATCTCTTGACACACAACTTGAGGCAACAGCTGTTTCTGACGGGGTCGTGTTTTGTTGAAGTGTCGCAGGAAAATTTGCATTTTTCGACAGTGTAGTCTTCCTCGGGGAATAACAAAGTTGGCGAAGTTTAACTGACCCAGCAGACTTTGCAGTTCCCGGAGGTTGATGTGACTTTTCAACAACGACCGGTCTAGTGTATAGTTTATGCTTTGTCTCCTTTTTATTGGTAGGGACATTGTATTTACAGCAGTTTGCCAACGTATGCCAAGGTATTCCAAATCTTGAGTTGGTATCAAAACAGATTTTTGGCGGTTGATTTGCCAACCCAGATGTTCCAAGTGCCTCACGGCTTCCGCAGCCTGAAGACATAACTTGGATTGGTCTTGGTTGACCAGAAGGAAGTCGTCTAGGTAGACTAGCACTCGACATCCCTTCGCACGCAAGGTCTCCGCGACCCAGCATGTTACAGAGGAAAATAGGTGCGGCGCTGAAGCCAGCCCGAACGGTAAACATGTCATCTCGAATAACTGGTCTTTGTAACTGATTCTTAAGAAAGGCCGGTGAGATTTTGCTGCCCGTAGGTGAAAATAGGCCTGGGATATATCTATTTTTATCATCCAGTCTCCAGGTTGAAGAAAGTCCGGGACTGAGGTGTGAGAAATCAGACGAAAATGTTTCGTTTTGACGAACTTGTTCAGTTCTCGAAGATCGAAAATTGGGCGCATCGATCCGTCGCCTTTCTTCCGCAGAAAAAGCTTGGAGATGAAACTGGGCGTTTTTTCGGAAACTTGTCGCAAAACACCTTGATCCAATAGATCTTTGATTATCTGAGACATTCCAGGGGATGGGTTGGTTGCATATTGCGTCCTGATCCTTCTTGTTGGCATTAACAGAGGGGGTTTTTTGTAAAGGGGTATCCGAAACCCCGAAATTGCTGAAATTATGAATTTGTTTGCACCAAGTGCTTGCCAACGGTGTTTGAACAAATTTAAACAACCTCCCCTGAAATGTGTTGGATAGTCACTTTTTTCCGTCTTTGTTTCGAAATGAATAATTTTTAGTTTGTTTGTAACCGTCGCTTTTCCCTTTGTACGTTTGTTTCGTTTGTTGTTTTTTGTAGGTATCCCGAAAATTATTATTTTTAATATTTTGTGTCTGGGGTCTGTATTTAGAGGTAGACGGTGTTGGTTCCTTGTATTTTGTTTTGAGTTGGTCCTTAGTTTTGTGAGCTTGTGGTGGTGATAACCAGAAATGAGGCCCTCCGAGGGACTGGATAAGAGACGTAAGTTTTGTCTTGTCAAATAAAAACTCTTCACTAGGGGGTATATTAATAAGCGCAGCTTGAATACTTTTATCCGGAATTTCCAAAATTATTCTTTTACGTCTAGTCTCAATACATTCGGCCCTTTTTCCGCATATTATTTGTAGAGTTTGTTCATATAATTTATAAGACGACGACTCATTACCGAATGTTTCGGAAATTTTATTAAAGAGGTTATCGGGTTTTAACTCGGCAGGGTTATTGTGAGCCCAATTAATGATACCCTGTAAACCGGATTGCAATAGTTCCCTTTGATGTAACAAGGCGTTGGTAGTTGCAGCCATGATTTCCTCCGTTGAGGCCAAGAAATCTTTTCCTTTGTTCAGACAACACAGTTCATCATTAATTTTTAAATTGCAAAAGCCCGGAAACGCGAGCATTTCTAACAATGCCTTCTTATAACGGATATGTTGCCATGTGGGGGTATTAAAATGCTGCAAACTTATCAATTGGCGTAACCGTTTTTCATCAGCTGATTTAAGAATTTTTTTTCTCATCAAAACTAGTTTTACAAGCGCCCAAATCTAACGACTTAGGCGTTTCTGTTGATGGATTAGTCAAAAAATCATTGTTGATAATATCTGCTTGTTCGGTCACGTCACTTTTGTTTACAGTAGTCTGCGGTACATATTGTTGATGCATTATAAAGTTTGTAAGAAAACTGACCTGGTTGTATAACGCGTCGATCCGAGGATCGACCGTTACCTGTGAATCCCGCTTTTGTTTCTTGCGTGGAGGTTCCTCTCGTTCGACTTCGCTGTCCGATGAACTGCTAGCGCACGAAGAGTCCTCCTTTTCTTGTGCATGATCCCTCTCGGAAGTCGGCGAGTTCGAAACGATCGACCGATTGGCCCCGGCGGTGGCCTCATCGGGTTCGTCACTCGGCGCGGGATTCGTAACGAAAAAACCGGTTTTTAAATGGTTAAGATTGAAAATACATCCAGTAATAAATGCACTATTAAATTGTCTAACACTATGATAAATGATTTTTAAAAAAATGTTAAATGATTAACCAAATATTTTTGGATTTCGACCGTACGCGGCGAAAGTACACAACGCTATGAATTCGAAAAGTGACAGCGGTTACCGCGTCCTAGCTGGCACAGAGTAAATACAACGTCGGCGATAGTGGCGCCAACTAGTATTCTTAAGTTAAACTAAAGTATCCGTACTAGTGACCGCGCAAATAAGGCTAAGTATACACTGCTTCTTCATAAACAATGCTGTATGTTTTCCGGAGGCACATCAATACACTTTAGAACTTTGCTACGAAAGGGTAGCAGACAAATCACACTAATATTATAAAGCCGAAAGTTTGTGAGTGTGTGTGTGTTTGTGTGTGTTTATATGTTTGTTACTTCTTCACGCTCAAACCGCTGAACCGATTTAGATGAAATTTGGTATAGAGATAGTTTGAGTCCCGGGAAAGGACATAGGCTACTTTTTATCCCGATATTCCCACGGGATCGGAACTTATGCGGGTGAAACCGCGGGGCGCAGCTAGTATCTAATAATTAAATCTTTTTTTTTTTTTTTTTACATAGTGATATGATCTGTATAGTGGTTTCTGACAGAGTGGACAGCCAAATCCTGAGGCATTGGTCGCTCATGTATGTCCAAAATAATAATTATTTTAAATTTTACTAACATAGCTATAAGTATCTAAACTAACATAGTACGAACTTGTATCAATTACTGTGTGCTTGGTCTGAAATAAATCTTTTCAATTTCAAAAATAGTATACATATACATTAAATCACATTTGTATCTGTATTGAAAACCACGAAAGTTTGCTTTTTAGAAAAGTTATAAGTAGTGCTTTTATCTCACGAAGCGAAGCGCGCTTTGCTTATGGTTAGTGTACGAACATCCTGTGAACGGACGCACACACTTACGACTTTGCCATTGTCTCGGACGGCAACGAGAGCATAGACATTAACTGCTTGTTTGTACACTTGGTAACCACAACTAGAATGCGCGTCGCTTCGTGAGTAAAGTACACTTTGCTTGGATTACCGTCCAGTACGAAAGAACATCCTTCTTAGGTACAGTAACCAAAAGAGATAAGTAATCAGGGTCGTCGGATATAGTTGAAGTTTAGTAAGAAACCGATTGATGTTTTTGAATTAAATTTAACTTGCTAAATGAACTGTTTGTTTCCTATTAATTAAATTAAATTTTATTCAAAAACATCCACCGGTTCCTTACTAATTTTCAACTATATCCGATGACCCTGGTTACTTATCTCCTTTGGTGACCGTACCTACAGCTATAACCGGGTATACCTACCTAGCTTGACAAGGCCGTGTTTACCTGGGGGTGCAAGGTGTGCGTGACACCCGGGCGCAGGGTCTTAGGGGGCGCAAGCCAATCCTTATACACACACGTACCATGCGTAAACCTTCTCGAAATTGAAATTAATAAAAAAACTACACGATTAACTATGACTCAAGTCAAGATAGATTGACAAATTTGGCTATAGTATACCTACCTATCGAGTTGAAAGTTGATAACAAAACAGACGATATCATAAAAAGATTGCCGATTTTAAAGCCGGAAAAATTAAATTTGATGTTTGAAAATGTACCTAATTTTATTGTAGAGTAAGTATAAAATAAAACAAAAAAATTGGGGCGCAGGCTGATTTTCGCACCCCGGAACCCAATATGGTTAAGACGGCCCTGTAGTATGATGTGATTGAAGAACCATAGAATGGTTAACGTCCCGTCTTTAGTTCCAGTAGAGTGAACATCGAGAATGTACTGTTGTACCTACGCAGCTATCAAATAGAGTAGGTTTTTTAGCACCTCATTAAAATAGCGTTTTATCGACTCACCTAGCTGGTATGTTATAGGTATAACCAGCAAAACCCTACGTTACACTCAAATTAATTGGGTGAAGTTAATTGGCGTATCCTTCTGCGATCGGCATGGAAACACGAAGCTTTGCTGGAAAACGTACTTATAAGTACAGTCAGGGAAATTAATTGTTAAGTAAAGTGACAGCCTATGTCAATTTACCGTGTTATAGACATTTCATATAACTGTCAAAGAATTACGGACAATTTAAGATGCTAGTTCATTTGCTTAGTTATTAAATTCCCTTACTTTACTATGGAAGGAGTTCGGTAATTGCATTTTTCTAAACAAGAAATTAATGTAATTACCTACCTAAGTACTTTCTCGCCGGCTGGTCGACACTTCACGTGACCAGAGGGCTGGGTCGTTCTTTGGCCAAAGAATCAGCATTGCCATTCTACGCGGCAATGGTGCCAGTCTTCTGGGCACGTTTCCGGATGACAACGATGCGGACGAGTACTTCGACGCCTAAGTGTCTGTTGTTTTTGTATTATTTATTTATTTATATATACTTTATTGTACACCACAAAAATACATAACATGAAATAAAAACATTAAACACTACAAAATATACAATGGGCGGCCTTATCGCTTTCTGCGATCTCTTCCAGGCAACCTTGGTATTTATTTGTATCGTAAGTAAGTTAGTCATTTAATTTAGTATCTAGTGTAAATAGTTACATTTTCTCTAAACAAAAGTTTACTTCTGTATTACGTAAGTAACGAAAATTAATAGAATTTCCCGAAAGTCACCAACTAGACCTGCTTGAAACTTGTCCAACTTAACAGCTTGAAGCCGTCATTGTAAAAAAATTGCATAGTAATCAGCCTATAATGTTCCCACTGATGGGACACAGGTCTCCTACCTTTTTGAGAGGGAGTGGGCCGTAATCCAACACGCGCAACCACACGCACTGTCACATTGCTTCATGTAAAAATATATTCAACTCTTAAGTTAATAAAATCTGCACTAACAATAAGTTTAAGAGATTAAGGGCCAAAATTATCTATCAAATCAGAACTTATCAGGTGGTCAAGAAATTAGCTATATGTTTTAAATATTGCTATTACAACTGCTTCTGGTTAGAAAGTTGTCACGACAGCTACGAGTAGGTGTAGGTTACATATCTCTATGTCTATGGTACGTAATGCGACAACATCAAAAGATTATGGAGGCATGAGGAACAGGGTGTAAGCTTCACTCATATAGGGTGTATAGTTCACATGTGTCGTGTAGTGTAGATGGCGCTACAAGATAAACGTATTTAGAAGAAAAGAGACTCAGCTATAGAGATGTCGGCTCCCGTCTTGATAAAAGTACAATTATCTGAGATATGTAGTTTAATTTATAGAAACCATATTCCTTTATTAATGTAGAGCAGTGGTGATCCCTTGGTAACGGCCGCGACTTACGAGTTGTAGGTCGTAGGTTCGAACCCAGACAAGACTTACCAACTGAATTTCGACAAACTGTAATACGACAAGATTTTATTTCGACACTATGGAACTCCGAGACGTCTTCACTTCGACAATACTTTAGTTCGAAATACCTTAAGTCCGACACTACTGTACTCCGACAAAGCGTTTCTTCGACATTACTTAACTAGGAAAAGATGCGACTTCGACGACATGCTTCTTCGACAACCCAGACAAGTGCTTTACTTTGTGTAAATTATTTCATCACCACGGCTTTCAAAAAGGTGAAAGAAAACATCGTGAGGAAACCGGCATGTCCTAGAACCAAAAATTCGAAGACATGTGACAACCCGCACTGGGTACGCGTGGCAGATTACAACCGACTCCTTCTCGAAGAGAGGAGGCCTATGTCTCAGCAGTGGGTAAATTTTAGGCTGATGATGTATGCTATGTAAGCCTTTTATTAATTTCGGTACTGTAAGCGCTAAGCTCTTGTAGTATCTACCTACTTAATTACGCGTATGCAAACATCAACTCAGCGTCTTCCACTAATCTCGAAGATCAACACAAAATTTAACTAAGTAACGTCTGCATCGTATCGAACTTGCTAACAAGAACATCCGAGATATCGATCTTAATTAGAAGATCGATTAGACATCTAACTGGCGAGGTGTGTGTCGGTAATGCATTTATCTTGTTCCAGTATAACGCGGGTTCTCTTGACAATTTAGGTACTGAGAAATACTGGTTCTGTAAATGTGTGGGTGTCAAATTAATTATTTTTTTAGTTAAGTGTTGATCTAAGAGTTTAAGTAATGATTCTAAAATCTAGTTGATTTAAGAATTCATTTAATTGTCTACGATCTTTGTTTCATAATATATCAATGTGTACTTAGATGTAGTCACAAACATTTTAGCGACAAGTTTATACAACATTATTTTTAGTATATGCGAAACCCGAAACACGTGTCTAGTATTTTTATGTAAAGAATTTATGTACAAAATTTCAAAACTGTATCATGAATAATCACCAAGTTATAAGCTTGTTATGTTACCTGTTTGTCCGTATGAAATCATGGGCACCGCGTGCCTAAACGTACCGCGCGGCGATTGTATTGTAATTAACGGGTGATAACATTTTCCATCACACTTGCAGGCTTTGGACTGTCGTAATGGTCAAGTGTAGGTAGTTATTATAATGTACTTTATTCGTAAATAAATGCAGCCGTAAGCTACGAATAAGTAATTACTTATTCGTAAGCCGTAAGTGATACAATGTAGTCAATGCGATTTGTTGCACCTTATGTCAACAAGTTCAAAGTGGATGAAAAGTGTTAAACATCGCATTACTTAACCACAGCAGGCTGTAGGTACAAATAATAACTTTCTACAATTAACCATCTTGGCGTGTTTAAAAATGTTAATCATCACGGCAAAGCATTGTGTTCCACGATACTCTGATTGCTCCTCGTACCGCCGCATTGCCAGGGATACGTTATCACTGTTATCGTTGTTTCTGTGTACTGGACGTTTGTGTATGAGAAAGTCCACGTCCAGTCCAGTTACACGACACTTTTTACATACGATAGGTAAGTACACGATCAACCGAAACACAACTGTGGCCCGCGGCGGCCGCGCGCTCGCGATTATGCAGTTGGACCCACGCGACACGTGCGCGCCAACCAGTGGTACCCGGGTGACTGAGGTTGCTGCACCCCCGCCCCGGTCGCCCCGCTCGCTGTGCGCCGGCGCCGCGCCATTGTGCGCGTATGGTAGATAACTACCTACTTAGTCGCTCCTCGGGGCACAGTATAATATACTCGGGGTGTCCAACTATTAACCTTTTTTAAATATTTTTGGGCCAAAATATAACATGGGGTAAAAATTATTGGAATCGATTCAGTTACTTATTCTGAACAAACTATATTCAGGTTTCGCATATACTAAAAATAATGTTGTATAGCCCCGCGCCCCGCGGTTTCACCCGCATAAGTGTCAATCCCGTGGGAATATCGGAATAAAAAGTAGCCTATATGTTGATCCAGGGTATCAGCTACCTCCATACAAAATTTTATCAAAATTGGTCAAGCCGTTTGAGCGTGAAGAAGTAACAAAGTAAAGACACACACACACACACACTCACAAACTTTCGCCTCTATAATATTAGTGTGAAGTGTGATTAGTGTGACTAGCTTATGCCTGCGACTTCGTCCGCGTGTAATTTCTTGTTCCTTCGACCCACGCCGTCGTATCACATTATCTGCCCGCGCTACTTATTTCTTCATTTTCGCTTAGCGTTCCTTATGACTTTCTTTTCGTTTTGCTCGAATTCGTAAATAATTGGACTATCAAATGAAAAAAATATTTTTACAAATCCGGTTGGTAATTCCCGAGATTAACGCGTTCAAACAACCAAACAAACTCTTCAGCTTTATTATTAATATAGATTATAATATTATAAAGCTGAAGAGGTATAGAACATAATTTAGACAATCAATTGTCGATGTATACCTACAATAATTTATCCATCTCATTCGGTTTCTTGTGTTCTTGTGTGTATCTTTTGAAGCTGTCTGTACCTGCCTATTAGCTGTTGAGCTTTCTCTGGGTGGGCAACGCACTTACCAAACCTCTGGTAATGTAAATATCCTATGGTGGCTGTGACCACTTACCGTAAGGAAAACCGTCTCCTTAGTTTTCTAACAACATAAAATACTAGAATTTAATCCAAACAGAATAGCGTTCCGCGTTTCTGCGAAAACAACATAAACTTGATTGAATATTGCTTTTATGTCTTCTATTTTATACGAACGAACGCCGTAAAGCCGCGCACTAACTGGACCGAGCGCCGGCGGAGCGGATTATTGCAAGATGCGCCATTGTGCATTGTAATCCTATTTTATGCGGTAGATCTGCGTTATTGATATTGTGTGCGGTAAAGTGGATTATTCTTGAATTTCGTACCTGTATCTACATATTGGTTTAACGTATAGACGCCAGCACATCAATCTACCACAATCTGTCAAATTTCTTTAATAGATTTTCAACTTTATCGTTAAAACATTAGGTTCAAACTTGATTGGGAAAATTTGACGGTTTCGGGTAGCTTGATGTGCTGGCGTCTGTACCTTCCCGTGGTCGCATGCCGCTGTACTAACATATTGTAAGCTATGGTAGCATGCGACCACGGGAAGGTACTTTCTTGTTTCATCCTTTTCAGTAGTCGGGTTTTAGTTTTTAAACTTATTTTTTTCATATTCCATATTGGATGTTATTATTTAGACGTCTTACATTTCTTACGAAAAGTTTCCGTGACTAAGTCCCAATAAAGTTGTTATATCTGTAGGTACGCACCAATAAACGTAAAAGTAAGCCAACTAACATAACACGTTGAATCACAGTTTAACTTGGAACACGTTAAGGTATTACCAAGTATAAAAA
Source organism: Amphipoea oculea (assembly GCA_945859645.1). Classification (NCBI taxonomy): domain Eukaryota; kingdom Metazoa; phylum Arthropoda; class Insecta; order Lepidoptera; family Noctuidae; genus Amphipoea; species Amphipoea oculea. The sequence goes on from OX243868.1 coordinate 6,986,753, forward strand.
ATCAAACTTAAATCATAGCAACAAGTTCTGTTACAGGAACTAAGTTGAAACGAGCTTGCTATTTTAATGTTGATCTTCTTTGGTAAGTTGGGACATAGAACAAGCCGCGATGCGCTTTTGTTATTACCTAAAAGCTGTCAAACGGCAATTTTATTCCTCGAATAAAAGTGATCTGTCGATGGAAAAATCAGCCCGTAGGGCTGTTTTTTTATTTTTTACTAGCTGCGCCCCGCGGTTTCACCCGCATAAGTTTCGCTCCCGTGGGAATATCGGGATAAAAAGTAGCCTATGTCCTTTCCCGGGACTCAAACTACCTCTATACCAAATTTCATCTAAATCGGTTCAGCGGTTCGAGCGTGAAGAAGTAACAAACATATAAACACACACACACACACACACACACTCACAAACTTTCGCCTTTTTAATATTAGTGTGATTATTGTCTATGACATTTTTTGTATGAAATAACTGTCAAAATTTCAAAATTATTCCTCGAATAAAGTTAAAAAAAAAACAGAAGAATCAGTCATAAGTGAAGCAATGCAATCGACTGTTGTCATACACTGGTGTATTGTGTCCTCTCTCATTTCAGTCTCATTTCCTACGAAATACAGGGTGAAATTAAATTCACATTTTGACGAGTTATGTCAACATAAATGCAAGGAACAGCTAATTTTTTTTTCGCGATTTCAGATTTAGTCCTATAGTAAAAGTTGTTCATAATGATGAGTACAATGACCCCTTAAAAGGATGCCCATGAATTCAATTTCACACTGTATATGAGATTATTATCCGATTTTTGAGCTTTCTAGTACTCAAACCTCAGTTGGTCCGATTCTCTAAGGCTGACTGTTAGATACCTTTGAAAAATAGTGTGAGTACCTCTACCTACGAGTAAGTACAATATGCAGTAATATCCATATCTTGCTACTTCACATTAACGTGCCCCTAGACCTCCCAATGGGATATCGTGTGTCGAGTATTGGGTTATCATTCGATTCAGTTCATCTTTGCTTGTCCCTAAAGAATGTAAGTTTCAAATTACTTTTTCTTATTCATACTTATTTTCTCATGAAAGCCTCTTGACGAGGAGTTTTGTTGTAGTTTTGTTGCTAGGAAATGTAACAAGGAAGAAATCACACTATCACATCACACTAATATTATAAAGGCGAAAGTTTGAGTGTGTGGGTGTTTATATGTTTGTTACTACTCCACGCTCAAACGGCTGGACCAATTTTGATAAAATTTTGTATGGAGGTAGCTGACGCCCTGGATTAACATATAGGCTACTTTTTATCCCGATATTCCCACGGGATTGAAATTTATGTGGGTGAAACCGCGGGGCGCAATATTTTGCGATGGTATCATCGTAAAATATTTCTTTAAAATTGGCAGGTAATTTGAATGAATATGGTTTCATCAAAATTAAAAAAAATGTCTTCTATGCTAAAAGTTATGAAATAGATCTCAATATCTATTTCAATTAGCAGACGTATGTGCAGTTTTCTACCGCCTATACTTTGGCTGACGAATTGAATAAAACTGAGGAATCGACGAAAACTGGCAAACACTGGAAACTGTCGAGTTAACGCAACTGTCTAATCAGTAAAACTGACGAATCAGTGAAACTGACTAATCAACGAAACTGGCGAAAATCTGTCGAGCTCCGCTAATGAGACACAATTGATTTTCTATTGTTTCGTCGCGAATAGGCGACGCGCGGTGCTTGACCGGTTAAAAAACTAACGACTGAGGGAAACTGACTAGTGCTACGCGGACTCTATTTATCAGGGTTTGTAAAAGTGCGTAGGGGAGAAAACTAACGCTCGTTTTGTTGGCACACGCAAACTTATAGTTAAAATCGACAAAAAAAGGTAAAGGTCTAGTCTAACATAAAAAACCGGGTCTAGACAAACTTCAGCACACTTAACTCACAGGCACCATCCATTAATAGTTACAGGTCTACGCCACACCACATTAAATAAAAAGCGGCCAAGTGCAAGTCGGTCTCGCACACGAAGGGTTCCGTACCATCGCACATACTTTTAAAAAGCACTTTAGTTTCGTTTCTTGTTGTACTATATGCCGTGTTCTTCACCTATATGGTACCTATTTAGTTTATATGAATATTAACAAAAAATAAGACATCATTAATGTGTCCATAATGAAAAATGCTTATTTCCATGGTCTGAACATCTGGTCGAAGTTTATGACATCGTCCGGAACACGGTGAATCAATACATTATGATACATGTGTGCTATGTTAATTAAACTCTCGGCTTCGTTACGTTTATTTATTTAAAGGCACAGACAAAACCGGCACCACATGTGACTGTTCCTAAATGACCCTAGGCTGATAAAATTTTCGTTTTTCCTAATTATGTTAATTATTAGTGTTTAGGTCGGTTCCCCCTAATGGGGAAGAGCCGCACCCCGCCCCGTACGACTCTGTAGAGCTCGTCTCCAGACTGGACACTCTTCCACCGACTGTAATGAATTCCCAAGAAGTGTTTTGCCTTGTTCCGAGTTACAAAACTGAGAACAAGGGGGGATACAAGAAAGCAATTTCAATATAAAATAAGGTTGGGAATTCATTGATAAGGTGAATAAGGAAAGGAAATCTACTTTTCTTTTGACTATGAAAGTTAGAAGACATGAGAGGAATACAAAAGGGTAAATGACACGTAACGCTTGCGTTGGAGATTACATTGTTTAAGTTACGTTACTGTATGTTCTTACAATAATCTGACCCACCCTAGAGACGTAGGGCCGCTTTACAACAGCTGATACGTCGTACGTGTGCTGCCAGTCCTACAATTACGTACATAGGCCTAGAGAGGACCTGCTGCGGTTCCAGCAGGACACGTTCCCTATACTCAAGCATGTCTTACTCAATCCTAAGGTAAAGGACTGCGAAGTGCCTCTACCATTGAGCGAGACAAGTTTCCAGAAGTGCTGGACGCGCACTGTAATAATATCCCCTTATAACGGACTACTCACCCTTTACTAAGACAATACCAAAATCGCGCAAGCGTACCGCGTCGTCAGTCGGTTGCAGAATTCCTTACGAATTGCCTTGCTATACGCCGAAGTGGTTATTTTAAATCGTCACTTCACACTTCCTTAATCTACCCAATTTAGAGGATGCTTGCAGTGTAATTGGCTGTTTTGCAATCATTCTTGCCTATCTAACTAGCGGGGCCTTTCCATCTGGGCATCCAAATTATGTGTCTCGCTAAATATTATAATTTTTTATCAGTAAGAGGCCTACGGGGGCCGGGTGTGATTTAACGAGACACAATTTCTAACGTTCCTTAGAACGACTATCAATTCAGTTAGGGGTACTTGGTGAAGCCTACCCCCGCTCCCGGGAAGTGTGCGCATATCAAGTACAAAGTAAGGTATACTACAGTTAGTCAGTCCATAGGGAAAAGGTAGCCATCACTTACGTTTGGTTGGTATGTGTTCGTAAACGAGAACAACAGACTACATGGTAGCACTATAATTCAAATTGGCCCTAGTGAGAAACGAGAATTACTTCGGTTCAACCTTCATAGGCAGTGTGACCAGTGTCAGTGTCAAGTCTTAGTTTTGGTTGTCTACAGTCAGTTGATAAATATCAAACCCCATAGAAGGCTTTCTCCGACTCCCTAGAACCAAACGCGTGTGTTGGATACCTCGATCTAGTCATTAAAGGGATGGATATGATTTTTACATTAATACTAACACAATCTAAACTTATCTACACCAATACCCTAAAATTTGCTATAACTAATCAACTCCCTAAATACTTCCCTATGGTCTCGCCAGATACTATAGTAATTCAACCAAGGGACAATACTAACATACGAAAGATGAATTTGACAACACTATTACTATAAACTACTCGTATATAAATACATTGATTAAAGTTGACACTTACCAATTATCGCCTTGAATGGATTTATATTACAACTCACTTACAGAATAACACCGCGTTAATTATCGATTTCACCTCCCTCACAACTCCTTCTGTCTACTGACCTCCTCCACGTCTCAAGACCAACTGCCCCTTCATCTCCCTTCTGATTCCCCAAATCCTAATCCCAGCCCCTTTTTCCTAGTTTCTTGGAACACCGACCTCAAACGCTTTCTTTTTGTTTTTTTTTTTTCTTTCTTAATTGTTTCTCTGGCTGTTTATTGGCTGTATTGCGCGGTCCTGGCGACGGCGCCATATTTACGATTACCAGATGTGGCTGCAATAATGCGAGTTCCTCGAATTTGCACAAAATACTCCATCTTAAGTAACATAAATTATTGGTTTCGACTGATGGCTGGCATATAAAAAAAAAAATTTGTGGCACATGCCTCGCTATGTCTGGATGCACCCTAAGGTGAATGCGCAGTGGTAGACCGCGAAATTTTCTTAAGTTTTTTTGCAATTCGCAGGTCAGTATCAGGTTGTATCTTGATCAAAATGTATATTTATATAATAGATAATTATGTATTTACAGAATTATAGTCATTAGAATAATTAATATATATATTTAAGTTAGATTTGTTCCCTAAGAAACAAATCTAACTTAGAAAGATGTATTTAATGATTCTAATGATTATAATTCTGTAAATACGTACCTGTTATAGTCGCGAATCATATTTTGATCAAGATACAACCTTAAACTGACCTGAAAATTGCAAAAAACGTTAGAAAAGTTGAATTTCGCGGACTACAACTGCGCATTCATCTTAAGGTAAATAAATTTTAGTTCATTTTGGGACCAAGGACAATTCAGACTATTTAAAAAAAAGTGAAATATGGCTCGCGGATTCCTTTTGGCATGAAGTCTCTTTGAAGAGATTAAAAAAAAACGCACTTATCCGACCTCCGACTAGAAAATTAAATAGTTATCTGTGGAATTAAAGCACAAGTACCGTAACGTAATGAAAAAGCACGCGTTTGTAATACACTGCATTATGGTCCTAAAAGCTGTGCATTAAGAGCCATTTTACGAGCAAGTGTGTTGAAAAAATAATTTTTCAACACACTTGCTCGTAAAATGGCTCTTAATGCACCGCTTTTAGGACCATAATGCAGTGTATTACAAACGCGTGCTTTTTCTTTACGTTACGGTACATGTGCTTTATTTCCACAGATAACTATTTAATTTACTAGTCGGAGGTCGGAGAAGTGCGTTTTTTTTTAAATCTCTTCAAAGAGACTTCATGCCAAAAAGAATCCGCGAGGCGAGCCATAATTTACTTTATTTTTTAAATAGTATGAATTGTCCTTGGTCCCAAGATGAACTAAAATGTATTTACCTAAAAGATGAATGCGCAGTTGTCGCCCACGAAATTAAATTTTTCTAAGGTTTTTTGCAATTTTCAGGTCAGTGTCAGGTTGTATCTTGATCAAAATATGATTCGCGACTATACCAGATACGTATTTACAGAATTATAATCATTAGAATCATTAAATACATCTTTCTAAGTTAGATTTGTTCCATAAGAACAAATCTCTTATGGAAAAGTTCTTAGGGAACAAATCTAACTTAAATAAATATATATTAATGATTCTAATGACTATAATTCTTTAAATACATATATATTATATAAATATACATTTTGATCAAGATACAACCTGATACTGACCTGCGAATTGTAAAAAACTTAAAAAAAAAAAATTTCGCGGTCTACCACTGCGCATTCACCTTAGGGTGCATCCACACATAGCGAGGCATGTGCCGCAAATGATTTTTTTATATGAACGGTTGCCTCAGGCTGAGGCATCTAACATACAAAAAAAAGCACTTGCGGCGCATGGCTCGCTCTGTCTGGATGCACCTTATAATTTTCCGTCGTCCCTCCCGTAACCAAACGGAAAAGACCACTGGCGTTCTATTATTGCGGATTCTCACTGAATTAATGTATATTTCTCTATGCAAATAGTACTTTCTAATTCCATACTAACTAAACTACAATTTGACATACGACAACACTACGATAAGTCTTAACATTATTTTGTGTTTATTATATTTTTTCTATAGGCTGTTTATCGGTTTTGACCATTACTTACTCTATGGGTAAACCTGCGCGCGCACGCCATCGCCAGCGCGGGCGGCGCGCGGAATGACAAACCCAGCCCGCCATTATCCATACAAGTTAATATTTAACAATACAAGTCTGTTTTTTTCCTCGCAAGTGTGTTGAAAAACGTCGTATGATACGCGTGTGCATTGATAATTAAACTCTCGGCTACCTTATCGCGCTCGCCTACGGCTCGCGCGAATAATACCGCCTCGAGTTTAATGATCAACATAGCACACATGTATCATAATATACTATTATTATTTTTTTATTATATTAGACTGTATATAATATATATCTGTTTGTGTTATAAGAGTTGACATTATTATTTATGTGGAAAATAAAAATCATTTTCAGCTTCAATCATAGTTTTATACAGGTTGAAATTGAAAACTTGCGACAAACCGGAATTGGAGATTGTTTTTATCATTATGAACAATTTTTGCCAAGAGACCAAAGCTGCAATCGCGAAAAAAAAATCTGCTGTTCCCTACATTTTGACGAGTTATGCGAACATAAATGTAGGGAGCAGCCGATTTTTTTTTTCGCGATTTGAGTTTTGTTCCCATGGTAAAAGTTGTTCATAATCATGAGTACAATATCCCATTTTGATTTGTCGCACGTTTTCAATTTCACCCTGTATATCTTATCTTATACAATAATTAACTTGTTTTTAATACTGCCATCAAAGAAAATGTAATTAACATAACATTTTTTTGTAAAATTGTTCCAAAATAAACAAAATCACAATAATAACTTTTCATATAAACTATTAAAAATAATTAAACTTTAGCAATGTTTTTTAATATTAGATTTTTATCATAACATTTGGTATAATTTACCAGTCTTAATATAGTTTTAAATTATATCTTCCTCCGAAATAATAACCAAACATTCATACTGATAACATTATTATTAATCTTTGTAATAATCAGTCTTTATTAACTTTTATTAAAACTATTAACTATCTTCTAATCAATCTTTGACCAGTCTCAAAATTATTTTTATTAAAACTATTAATATTAACTTCTAATCTATCTTCTTCTTCTATTAATTCTTAAAATTATTTTCAATCAAATAGGCATTTTTAATATTGCACAGAAAACTATTTGTCATCACATTCGTGACAAATGAAATCATCGATTTCTTCTGTAAGCCCTACACATAACTCATGAACATATCTACCACATAAAAGACAAAGACGCATAGTCATAACATCTTCCGTTTGACAAACGAAACAGTACCAACGATCTTCCATGACAGGATTCTCTCCAAAATTATCATCAGAGGAACTATCAGCGTACGGCACAATATCTTCATTATCAGATTCCGTGTCGCTGTCATATCTCTTATTTTTTTTTACTTTTTATTATGGTTTTATTTGGTTTAGTTTTTTTATGGACGGATTGACTTTTGTTATCTTTTTTTCCTTTAGTTTTTCCGTGAGTCTTCTTAGTTTTATTATTAGAACAGTTTCCGACACCTTCAGTGTTACTTATCTCAAATACTCTCTTTTTAACAGGTCTCAACTTTTCTCTTTCTATCACATCATTAAATAGAGTTTTCTTGCTCTTTTCATTTGACTTCGTATGACTGTCATTATTAGGGTTGCATATATCGTCTTATTAAAATTCAACATTTTCCTTATGTTTACCGTATGTCATTACTTCCCAGAATTTGATCCTTATTAAGGACACTATCAAATAGTGTAATAATACAGTGTGTGTTTTTTTTTTCAAAATCAACAGGTTCGATTCCTGGCTAGAAATATTGATTTTTCAAAAATCCAATGATGCAGTTTTAGTTTTCATCAAAATCGAGCCCGCGACTCCTTTGTGTACTTTTCGCTATTCCTCATAGTTTAGAATTTGGCCATCCACGCCCACTTGGAAAATTCACCCTGTATATAGTAGCACATTCTCTGGATAATTTCAAGTGTGTATGTATTACGTTTCAAAAGATACAGCCCTGTGACACCCGGACGGACAGGGGCACAGTGAAGCCTTAGTAATAGGGTCCCTTTAGCAGCCTTTAGTTACGGGACCCTAAAATGTTTCAAAGTAAATTGTGTTCCAACGTGGTTCCAACTTAACGCCAAACTTTACCAAAGAGGCAGAAATAAAAAAGTCTGCCCCACTAAACAGGCGCTAAATAAAAAAGAAGAGAAAACATAAAAAAAAGCACCGAGTTTCAATGACATGGTTAAATATGAAAACTTTGGAAAGTTTGAGTGAGACGGCCGAAGTTTGGTTTAAGGCCGCGACCTATATTCATGAAGATACCGTATGTTACGCCAATTTATGAGAATTGTGAAATCTTCTGTCTTTTTTTTATTTATACATATATACAGGGTGAATTTTCCAAGTGGGCGTGGATGGCCAAATTCTAAACTATGAGGAATAGCGAAAAGTACTCAAAGGAGTCGCGGGCTCGATTTTGATGAAAAATAAAACTGCATTATTGGATTTTTGAAAAATCAATATTTCTAGCCAGGAATCGAACCTGTTGAAAAAAAAAAATCATACTGTATTATTACACCATTCGATAGTGTCCCTAATAAGGATCAAATTCTGGGAAGTAGTGATATACGGCAAACTTAAGGAAAGTATTGAATTTTAATAAACTTCTTATTTTAAAGTATATTCATACCTTCTACATTACGTACCTTCTTCAAAATGATGCTCAATATTTTTAATAACACACCCGCAGCGCAGTCACCTTCACAACATTATGTTCTAAATTCAAATTTCTATTCCAATCTTTGGAAAATATTCTAATGGAATCAATAATATTGTAATGCTGAATGCAGTACAATCCTTGAGACGTCGAATCCAGCTATGTATTGAAAACAATGGTCATCATTTTGAACAATTAATCAGTTAAGGTTTAGTAGGTAGGGAACATAACCCGGGCCCGGCTAAATAATAACAGCCGCACAGATCAATCCATCAGGTTAAGCTACGCTTGCCGCGGTTGGTCTGTGGATGGGTGACCATCTTTACATACCGAGACCCCTCCATGCCTCGAAAAGCACGCTAAGCCGTTGGTCCCGGCTGTCATTGCTGGATCTTTGACAGTCGTTACGGGTAGTCAGAAGCACGAAGGTCTGACAACCAGTCTTACCAAGGGGAAGGGGTATCGTATTACCCAGTAACTGGGTTGTGGAGGTCAGATAGGCAGTCGCTCCATGTAACAAACTGGTATTCAGCTGCATCCGGTTAGACCGGAAGCCGACCCCAACATAGTTGGAAAAAGGCTAGGCAGATGATGATGAGGGAGGTACCTAACATAAGAAAAGTAAAAAAAGTGTTTTGTTAAAAATGAGCTCTTTCCTTTCGTTTGCCGTATATCATTACTTCCCAGAATTCGATCCTTATTAGCGACACTACCGAATGGTGTAATAATACAGTGTGTGTTTTTTTTTTTTTTTCAAAATCAACAGGTTCGATTCCTGGCTAGAAATATTGGTTTTTCAAAAATCCAATGATGCAGTTTTAGTTTTCATCAAAATCGAGCCCGCGACTCCTTTGAGTACTTTTCACTAGTCCTTATAGTTTCGGATTTGGCCATCCACGCCGACTTGAAAAATTCACCCTGTATACTTTATTGTACAGTCACCAAAGAAGATTTAACCAGAGTCGTCGGATAAAGTTGAAGTTTAGTAAGAAACCGATGGATGTTTTCAATTAAAATTTAATTTAATTAATAGAAAAAATACAGTTCATTTATCAAATTAAATTTCATTCGAAAACCTTCATCATCGGTTTCTTACTAAACTTCAACTATATTCGACGACACTGGTTATTTATCTCTTTTGGTGACTGTACACTACAAAAATACATAACATAAACGAATACATCAAACCCTAGAAAATATACAATGGGCGGCCTTATCGCTTTCTGTGATCTCTTCCAGGCAAAAAAAAAAAGTGTTGGTAGCGGTGTTTCAAGGAAAATTATTATTTTTACTGCATATCTAGTGGTCACAAGTGTACCTACCTGCTGAGCGTGAGGGTTCCATTCCCCGTCGATTGGGCAAAGTGGTTCGAAACCGATTAAAAACACAAGTTTTTCAATCAGGGGTTTTTCAGTAGCAGCCTGGAGTTTGGATTTGTGCCCGGTTGATGGCAATAGGCTCGCCCGTATTAAATGGGACTTAAACATAACTGGCGAAAAGTGGATGTACCTACTATAGTTACCCACACGTCTGCCTAACCCTTCGGGGATTACTGGCGTGATGTTATGTTGTTATTTTATTTTTAATTCTCAAAAAAACTACCAATTTCATAATGTTCGTTTCTTTCTATCATCCAAAAAACCCCGGAAAAAAAATTACCAAAAAAAAAATCCAGAAAATCCCAAAAAAAACCAGCTCCGAAAAAAAAAAGAATAATAATCCCATAAAAAATAATAAAACAAGATAAAGGAGGGAAAAGAGGAGGAGGTAGGAGAGGGGGATATAGGTTTTTATATGATGATAGTCCCATTGCTTAATTAATAATTTATATAATTGTAAAATTGAATAATGTCGTCCATTTAAATGGACTGGATGAATTTTCTGATAGGGACTAAAGCCCTACTAGTTAAATTCAAAATTAAACAGGACAGGTATGTCTAAAATTATCTGGCAGAAAATGTTAAACAGACTATACCAAGAATTTCTAATTTAGTTGGCGAGAAATGGTAATTCTAAAAAAAAAAACAAAATCGCTTCAGCCGTTTGTTTTTGTCGGGGGTTGAAAATAGGCCAGGTGCGTAGTACTCGCAACCCGGCCTCGTAGTTATGAGTTCAAAGTTAAAACCATTCCTAACTTTAGAAAAATCGTCGATTCGGAAGCACACATGCGATAAACAAATTCTGTAGTTCTTTTTGACATCCGTATCTTTAAAAAATGCAATCAAATTAAACTGACAAAGGACAAGAGAAACTTATACAAAGAAGGCAAACCCTGGCCAGTATTAAATGCTTAAAGTATAACAATAAAACGTCTGCCAGGGTGATTTATATTGCACTCGGGCGCAGGGTATAAATTACCCCTCGCTTAGCGGAGTGACACCGGCGTAGAAAGGTAAGCTGCGAGCTAATTCTGTAATACGAATAGTAATGTTAAGCGGGATTATATACAGGGTGTTACGGAAAGGGTATATCAATACAAACAGGTTGAAGAGTGTATCTGGTCTAGAATCTCTGTACAAAATTTCAGCTCAAAAGCATTAACTTTGAAAATGCTTAATATTTTTTTATTTCGACATCACGGCGCTGCACTGGCGCGCGGCGGCGTGATGTGCGTGTACTAGGCGCACAGTCACACTACAGATAATGGATAATGAGCCTCGTAGTGCGGTGACACGTTTGTTTTGATTCCAATTTAATAAACTATCGAAATAAAAAAATATTAAGCATAGTGAAAATCAGAGATTGGAAAACACTCCTCAATTAAAAACTAACATTCAATATTGTAGAGTATATATGTATCTTTTGAGATACTAGCCGATAATATTTGAAGGCATATTCCATACGAATTTTTGACATTCCACTTTGCCCCACCAGTGGGGCGGCCGGTGGGGCAAAGTGGAATAATCCGAACGTTGGATTAAGCATGTGTCATAGATAGTCGTAGGTTTGACGTGTAATGAATAGGTTGAACCAATTTCATATATTCGATGAAATACTCCTAAAATAATATCCTATGAAAGCTAATAGGAGTTTCATTCAAGTAAAATAGTTCCCACTTAGCGTAGGTGCTGCATATGAGTCCACAGGACTCTCTAAAATATTTCGCCTACTTTAATCTTTAGAAAAAAAAAAAGATTATTTTCAACTTGTCCTTTAAATCTCAGATTTAATCACAGCATCTTATAAACAAAAGACCCGGAAAACTGCGTGACTTCGCTTCCTATAATACCATGAGTCCCGCCACTAAGCTGCTTAGTCTAACTATAAAACATCTTCCTTGCTTCCGCTAAATGACGTTCTTATTACACAGCGGATTAGTCAGTCGTGACACGTTCGCCGTCTAGTTAGGTCGTCTCGCAACGAGCTCCCCGGAGTCGGTGGTGGTTTAAAAGATTAAAATGTTTTTTAAGCGGTAGGTCCGTTTTATAAGAGTTGTTGTGTGAAAGGCTTCTAAGTCGCATTTAGTGTCTTAGAAATATTTTTGTAGGAAAAATAGGTAACCGAATATATATTATAAACAGAAGTAAATTATTAGTTATCTTAATTTTACAGAAGACAGACTAATGACAATGCTGAAATATATAGTGAAAATAGACAAGGTAGGTACTTGTTTAAATGATTCTGTATAATAAGATGAAGTCAAACAGCAAATAGATATTGTTTTTTATGAATAATTTTCCTTATTGAAAAATTTATATTGCGTCTTATTAAAAAAAATAAAAAATATTATGTCTTTAAAGTTATATTGTCTTGTCTATTTTATCCATAATGAACTGTGCCAGTACCTAGGTATTTCATTACCTAAATACTTAGAGCCCTCATTTCTCCAAAATGAGCCCTATTACAGCCAGCAAAGTATTTAATTTCAAGCCTTGAAAATTTTTCTCAACGATGAAAAATGAAAAAGTCGCAGTGTGAAAAGAATTCATTGGGGGCAGAGCCGTTCTCATTTCGCTCAGCTTTCGCTCGACTTTCGCTCTACAAAGCGATTGCAACAGGTTGCAATGTAAAGATTTTCTTTAAGCTCGTACTTATGTACTTACTGTTTTGGGAAAGTGTGTCGGATGAAATATATGGCCGTTGATATTATTTTTGTCATTTTATTCTGTTGTTTCAGAAATACTGCTCTTTTATAGTGATTGACCGGTTTTATGGCTGTGATGTTTGATTTGGTTGATTGATGGCGTTAGGGTGGGTCTAATAAAACTACTACTAGTACTTTATTTGTCTTAATTATAACGTAAATTAATCGTCAATATTTTTCCTAAGAATAGGACCTATCGTCCCCGTAGTTGGAAAACTAAATAACTCCGATTTTCTAGTTTTGAGATAAACGCGATTTAGTGTTTTTTTCAATTAATGTTCATTTGTTAAAAAAATTGAGACAATTTTACTGTCGGTAATTTTATAATTATGCATTATTCCATCTGAACGACAAAAATGGCTACATTTTTGGAACGGAATAAGATAAGTAAATTCCTGTAAGACTCAAACATGCGTCATGTTTTGGATTATTTAAAAATAGGGAAAAGACAAAATCGCCAAAAACGAAGTTATTTAGTTTTCCAAATACGGGGACGCTATAGGATTGTAATCCATGCCTTACCCAAACGATTCGTTCGACCCGCTGAAGATCGCCCACCTTGTCATTAAACAAACTCCGGACCCAGGTTGGCCGAAGCAAGGAAAACCTTTTCACGTGGAGATTCATAGACGACTCCACCTTGGAGTGTAAATTAAAAAAAAAATCCACAAACGGTGGAACATTTTTAACACTGTCACGTCGAAGAATCGAGAGTTCGATGTAAGGTTATCGATATTAAGAAACAGCGAACAAAAAAAGTGTAGGTAGTAAAAACATAACGCCGCGTTTTCTAAGGATCGATGTATAGCGATCGATGTTACAATTTTCGCAGCATAGTATTTCGAACTCATATAGGGAACCCTTTAAAATCATGTCATGCGTGTCCTGTCAGCTGCACGTTACATGGAATGATGGACGTTAGTAATGGCGTCACGTAGCTAATTCTGAGCCGAGGCCATTTAGATTGCCATCGACACGCTAAGAAGAAAAAGAGCATTAAGTTGGAAGGTACAGACGCCAGCACATCGAGCTCCCCGAAACTGTCAAATTTTCCCAATCAATTTTGAACCTTATGATTTAGTGATTAAGTTGAAAATCTATGAAAGAAATTTGACAGATTGTAGTAGCTTGACGTGCTGGCGTCTGTTTAGTTACCAGTGACAGTGTTGGTTACAAAAACCTGCATTAGACTATACAGGATTATAAAGTCAAGTCTCGATAGGTATATTTTGTTTCCTTACTTAGAAAGTCACATAATTACAAGACATTTTGATAGTTTTCTCCAGTTGGAAAAAAAAAAACAAAAATGGAGAGGAGAAGGCTTTACTTTTCTAGTATTGAAAGTCATGTAACGAAGTTCTAGCTTCATAACTAAACGTAGGAACTTCCAACGCAAAAAATATATATGTCAAGATCCTTTTATGAGCAGTTTATTGTAATGTCACAAAGAAATGCTCCGAGGGATACGAGGGTGCCTCAGGGAGGTAAGGCGGTGTCTACAGCCCTTATGTAGTGGGTAGCTTTGTACCTACTATACCTACATAGGTATATACTTGAACAGTAAGTTGTAGAGTAAATTGCGCCGACCGCGTCGGAAATTTAAAAGGTGGTGACCACTGGGTGTTAAAAAAACGATAAAAATGCTCGAATATTCCCGATCAGTAACAATTTATACAAAACCTTGACTCTTGAACTAAGCAATGTACGATAGGGAAAAAAAGTTCCGTTCGTCAACATTGGTGAACGACAAGGTATTACCGATCAGGAATAATCGAATAAATTTAATAAAAGCAAAACAAGTCCCGTTCGTCAACACTATGAACGAATTAAACTTTTTTTTCCCGATCGTCAACAGTGTTAACGACAAGGTGCTATTGATCGGGTGTAGGTTCTTTGTAATCAAAATTATTATTAATTTTGTTTTGTTTTCTATTAGGTATAGACGATAAAATAATCGGAAGAATTTCGTGAAAAGCCAGAGTGTACCGTCTGAATATTAAAATCAGTAATTTCTTGCAAAAAAAGGCGCGCCATTAGATATGTTTTGCAAAATAAACAATTAAAAAAACATTTATTGGGCCAAGGAAACCTTTGAATATATTTTGTTTAGTTTCGGTATTTCTCTTATTTTTGCAGTCTTAAAATGCTGTGCATTCTGAAAAAGTTTTTTGTTATTTATTTATACGAAAACCAACAGCTGTAACAGATGAATAACAATTGTATGTGAGACATAAAGCCAATTACAGGTTCTCACGAGGTAATAACTTAAAAATAAAAGAAATTTCAGGATCACTGACGAGCATGGTAGAAAAGAATATACATAGATATCTAATAGACAAGCATGGTAAAAAAGAATATACATAGATATCTAATAGACAAGCATGGTAGAGAAGAATATACATAGATATAGATAGACCAGCATGGTAGAAAAGAATATACATATACAGGGTTACCTGTAATTCGACGGATATCCGTTAGGAGCTGATAGGGGGGCCAAAATGCAAAAAAATTGAACCCCCATATGTATAGCCAAGATTCAATAGTTTTCGAGAGCTACAGCACTCTTGTCGACTCCCACGAACTCAGGCTAGACTGTCGAGCGCCGCTTGGCGCTAGCGTCCCGAATCATCAAACGAATGACTGACGTTTTTATCCGACATATTTTTTATTCTACATATTTTTTATGCACTTTTTAAAAGTCAGCGTTCAGCAGAGTGCATGCAGAATAGATTTTAGTGGTAAATGGGTCAAATGAGAACTCTTTACAAAGAATATTAAAGTCCTTACTCGCTCGCGCCACTTATGAGTTTTGCCTTATTACAACGTAAATCCGTTTTCATAACATAATACAGATTGTTAGTTTATGGAAGGAAGCACTTCTATCTAGTTTTTCCAGAGCAATTTCCTGTACCCACGTCCACGCCGCGTCTTATATAAATAATTGCATAAGCTGAACTACAACGTAAGACCAACCTGATTAATCTTCAAGTTATTAAGAAAATAATGATGAATTATCCGTGAAAATGTAATAATAGAATTTTCTTTCTCATTGTAGCATTTTTCGGATCATGATGGTTTTATTAATAAAAAAAACACCCGTTTCATCAGAGACTAACTAGTAGAAAAACACGTGTGGGGTCAGGGGACCCCCGGTAGGAACGAAGTTCAAAATGAAAATCCAAGATGGCGGCTGCAAATGGGTTTTGAAGGTCTATGGCATACCTAATGTTGCGCCATATTGATATTTTTTTTCAAAATGGCAACCACGCATGAAACCTATTTAAATCGATAGCTGACATCAATGCAAACAAAAAACATACTAAGACCAAACCCCGTAAGTGGGTCAATGACTATGCTAAAACGCGACAACTATAGTAATTTATGAAATACTAGCTGCACCCCGTGGTTTCACCCGCATAAGTTTCGATCCCGTGAGAATATCGGGACAAAAACTAAAAAAAAGTAGCCTATATGTTAATTCAGGGTGTCAGCTACCTCCATACAAAATTTTATCAAAATTGGTCCAGCCATTTTATTGTGAAGAAGTAGCAAACATATAAACACACACACACTCACAAACTTTCGCCTTTATAATATTAGTACGTATGATTCTGATTAGAAAACAGCGATCACGTCCTCCAGATATGTAAACGTTTACAAACACATAACCACAAAACCATCGGACCACGTACCCGTTAAGTGATGAGACCTCCCTTATCTCAGTCACACCTTTCTAGCGTGGGTTTACTAATTAAACTAATTAAAATTCTCCCGGGCAACACTCCTGGGCGCGAAAGTTAACCGGCCCTAAGGGGCCTTTACTTTAACTTATAATGCTTGCTGTTAAACATTTAAGATATTGTAAGGATGGAGCGAGAGCCTTCTACTTTTTTTATTTTTATTTTATTTATTTTAGGATCTCCAACAAAAGATATACACAAAACATTATGTGATTAATGGACGACAAAGTATTTGGTAGGTGTACTCTTTCAATTACAGGAGACCACAGCATGCACAATAAAATGAACAACTAAGCTAACAAATTAAATACCTAATACATAATAAAAGTAAAAGTAAAACATTTTGACAGTAGAACATAAAAGATACAATCAATTCTGTAAAAAATTGAAACATTGAAGAATAAAATACCTAACATTAACATAAAAAAAGCATTCACAATAATTTTTTTAAGCATTTCTTATATTTTACGAGAGATTGGCTGATATCTAACTCTTCTAAATAATTTAGTTTTATTTCTGAAAAAATAATGAAACAAGAGGTTTTCAGATACTACTCTTTTATACTCCCTCTCACAAAGAGGAGGCCTGTGTCCCAGCAGTGGGAACATTGTAGGCTGATTATGATGATGATGATGACTCTTTTATAGCCTACTAGCTTCGATAGCGATAGCGATTTTGCCCGCGTGAAATTTCTTGTTCCCCCGACCCATCCTGCGGCATCGCATGGCCTGCCCGGGCTATTACTTATTTTGTTTTCGCTAAGCGTTCTTTCTGAATTTTTTCTTTTTGCTCGGCTCCTAAGCCTCCTAGCGTGATGTTAAATAGCCTATAGCCTTCCTCAAGAGTTGGGCTATCAAATGTAATAGAATTTGTCAAATTCGACTAGCAGTTCAAGAGATTAGCGCGTTCAAACAGAGAAACAAATCTTCAGCTTTATTATTATTAGATATACGAGTACCTATAGATATTTAAGACAAAGAAATTGAGGTAGGTACTTGGGTGGCCATGTCCTAGGCTTTTCCATTACTCTCCAGTATTTGACAGCAAAATGACTGATCAGCGATATGATTATAGTACCTAATACCTCTTTAGTGCCTTACTGTCGAGGTCATCCATCTTTGAGGGTGACCTCTTTGCTAAAGAAACAATCAACATTAATTAATGGACACTAAAATTGTAGGGGACATAATTAAAATGTCCCTTTTAGAAGGAAAACCCTTTATTCAAATACAATTAACGGAAAATTAAAGGGTAAAAGCTACAATTTTGTCAAAAATAATATCATACCTCAACAAAAGGGGGATTTGTCTTCCTTTTTAACCAAAAATGTCGCAGGATTCTGTTGTAAAAAAATAATTCGTTAGATTCCTTTTTGGAGTTTTTTTCGCAGCTTTCCTTCCTAATTTGCGTGGTTAGGGGGCCGAGACAATGTTGCTGAGGGAATAGCGAAATACCATCTTGATTGTCTACTGAATAAATCAAAAAGTATCACTGGAAAGGGCACCTACATTATCTATATATTAATTATTATGCTTCTTAATCATGGCATTATAAGGAAGAGGGCGGCGTCAATTATGGGTAGGTTGCGCGGAAGCCCCAACTGCATCCTGAAGACATTGTTGGACAAGGTGGACAGCCCCTTTATTAGGCTCTGGGTGCAGAGGCACGTGCCAACATGTGTTGAGCTACGTAGTTATTAGTTGTTGTTAGGTTAATTTGTAAGTTTTACTAACATAGTTTTTTAAGTTGTTGTTACTAATTCTATATGGATTGTGTGTATTTTTATGTAATCCTCAATAAACTTTATATAATTATTAAGGTCGTTCATCTAGCGCCCCAGGACGCGTCTACTCCACCGGCCATCGGTCCTTCGACAAACATGGCCAGCCCACTGCCACTTTAGCTTACTTACTCTGCAAGCTAAGTCAGTAACTCCTGGCGGTCATTCCGGTACTTGCCCGTGGTCCCCCAGGCTAGTCCCCCTTGGGGTACCAAGAGAAAATATTTTTGCCCGTGGAACCCCCAAGGGGGACAAAGTGGTACCATGGGCAAATTATTTGGTCCGTGGTACACCCGCTAATAGCCAGATAAATAAAATGCAAATACAATCTCCTCGGTCAGTTGGTCATTTCTGATTTTATCCTATAAGGGGCTTACAGGACCTAAACGCAAAGAACGCAAGTTTTAGAAACAATAAAAGTATGTGATCGACTACAGTAAACAAAATCAGAAAAATATATGATATTCTGCAGAATATATGCTAGGTAGATAGTGTATTGAAAACGTAATTATTATATATACTTATTTTTAATCTTATTTCTTGTATTGTTTCTTCATTTGTGTGTTTTTTTTACATTGTTCTCACATATAGAAGCAACAAGAATAATGTACCCAGGATTTTGTAATATATTGATTTAAAAAGAGTGTCCATGGAGTTTCTTGCCCGTTCTTCTCCATAGAGATCTACGCTTTGGAATGGGCAACTAGCTTCAACTTTCTGACCAACTGACCGACTACTTAATTTTGACAATTCAAAAGTGCCTGTAATGGTTTAATTGAAATAAATGCTTTGAGTTTGAGTTTAATACAACTAATTTGATACAATAGAAAAAAAAAACATGAAGATACCTCTTTTAACTTTCCTTTTACAATAAAAACCATACTAATATACGTACAATCATTTTGATTTTTTTTAGATTATTCTACAAGCAGCATACTAAAGCATTAGTCTTTTAATTTTTTAGTCCAAAACATAGATTTTTTGTAAATAGATAATCTGTACATATAAAATTCCTGACTAAAGTCCTGACTGACTGACTGATATAATAACAACGCACAGCCTAAACCGCTGGTCCTAGAGACATGAAATTTGGAGGGTGTGTTCTTAGTGAAGAGTAGGTATCCACTAAGAATAAAAAATATTAAGCATTTTCAAAGTTACTGCTTTTGAGCTGAAATTTTGTACAGCGATTCTAGACTAGATACACTCTTCAACCCGTTTGTGGTGATATACCCTTTCCGTAACACCCTGTATAAGCTACTTTACTTGCCGAATTAAAACTCTCAACTACGTAAATCTGTAATATAATCTTATCTAATACAAAATCTCTATAAAGGGAAGCGTCAGGCACTAACGAGCTAGTCGGAGTCTGCTTTCTTGCTTGTTATTACGAAACCTAAGAACGCTGGAGTATGAACAGTAAACAGGATACTCCACAGTCTATTGCAACACTCATAATTATGAAAATATATGAGCTTATTACCGGGTACTGATAGCATAGTACCTATTGTTTATTTTTTCTCATCATTTGTTACGTTTATTTATATAAGAGTCAGTTGTTTGGTATACCCACCCTATTTGGTCAGTTGTTTTGCTGCACCCATACATTTATGTTCGCGAAACTCGATATAATTGAGAAGTTAAACAATGTCCATTGTAATTAATATTGAGGAAGTATAGTCATAAGTATAATAAATTGTTTACTTGTACACTGTTGTTCTGAGGTTCTGGAGTGGCGACCGTGTACCAGAAGACATAGCGTTGGAAGGCCTCCCACAAGGGGCCCAAGGTGGCCCGATGAACTTGTGAAGGCCGCAGGAATCCGCGGGATGCAGGGAGCACAGAGCCGGTCGAAGTGGCGGTGCTTGCGGAGGCCTATGTCCAGCAGTGGCCGTCTTTCGGCTGAATGAATGAATGATTCTACACTATTGTATATGATAACAATTATATCTAGGTATTTACAATATTACACCTATATTTGCGAATAAATAATTTGACTTTGACTTCGAAATATTCATATGGCCTACAAATAGTTATTCCGCAAGACTGGATTCAGGTGTTTGTACACAACCTATTAATATCAAACCAACTGAACAAACCTCGCTACCTGAAACAATGACCCAGAAGCGTGACACCAGAATGTTCTATGAAAAACGTTGTCCCAGGTTTGAGTTCCGCACCTGAGGGCACTTTAGATAACAAAGAGTTATTCTGCAGACAACGTGCCACGGGAGGGACTCCCCTCAGCCACCCCCGGGCGTAGCTAAGCTGAGAGCTTGTGGCGCGCTTAATAAAATAAAGGAGCCGTGACGGAGCGAGTTTCATGTCCGTATGAGTGTACTATTATATATTCTGTGGTATGAGCTGGGTAGGTACTCGTAAGTAATTAGAGTGGAAATACATAGTGGTACGAAGGGTTTTATAAATTACAATACCTACCTCTAAACAACAAGACAATGCCTTTACACCAGTGTTCCGCAAAGTATGTACCGCGGCACACTGGTGTGCCGTGGTAATTAATTGGTGCCCCGGAAAAATAAGATTATGTTATAAACTTATTTACAATAAAAACTAAAAAAAGAGAACGCCTCAGGACAATCGACGAAGAGATGAGAGCAGCTTTGTCAACGATTACGCCTTTAGACCGTCTATGCTCGATTAAACAGGCTCCATGTTTCGCATTAAATACCTTTTCTGCAATTTAAACTTTAGGTTTGTTGATTAATAATAAATATTGTTTCGATGATTAATAAATAAACGTTGATTAATATTACTTAAAAAAATATTTTTATTTGTGGTGTACCTCCAAACATTTTCGTTTTCCTAGATGTACCATGAACACAAAAAGTTTTTGGAACACTGCTTTACACAACATAGTACACCAATTTTTCACACAAATCGTGCGCACCAATCACAACAGGCCTACGCCTTTGTTGTTGTAACGACAGCACATATCAGCATATAATCCCTTTTGTTAGTCTGTTCGCGACAGCACAGCGGACGAGCTTGTATTTAATTGAGAGGATTTATGGGCAGGACATGTGCTTGGAAATTAATGTTATGTTTGTTTTGAGTATGAAAGTATCGGGGCCCGTGGCCGTGGCACTTGGCCTATTCGTGAAGGGTACAACAAAACTAAATTAAAAGGTAAGGTAAATAATTACATAGGTACAAACATTAAATCTGTTGACCGCCACGCCATAATAGATTTAAAAATATTTGGGTTACGATAGATATGGAGGTTGTGCTATCGATTATGGCCCATTCTCTCCCAAAGAGAGCAGGCCTTTGACCTACCAGGTGGAAACGATATAGACTGATTATGACTTACAGTATAAACAAGATTGGTTGTTTGACGCATGATGCTTTAATCGTCAATATGGTCGGCGCTAAGAGGGTAAATAAAAATGGCTTCCACAGTTGAATTAAGTGGTATTTTGTTTTTAACATTGCTTGAGCTATTTTTATTTAGCTCGTGCTGACGCAAAAGAAGAAATCATACAAATTAATGTAATATTTTTTCCAATAATTAAATCACTTGAAAATCTAAAAAAGTCGACAACCCCTTTACTCTATTTTAAGTTCGGGAAAATGGAAAGTGTTTTTAAGTAGGTATAAAAAGTAAAAAAGAAGACACACATTTTTTTTATTCCGGGTAAAAAGATCGAAACATTCGGAAAATTTAAGGAAAAACTAGAACCTACGTGCCACGATTTCAATGCAGAAAAAGTAAAAGAAGTATTGGGAATTGGCATCTAACTTTCAAAGGCGAATATGGCTGACAGGTCACACGCGACATTTCTGGAAATAAACTCGGAATTTCACGTCTCGGCACTTTGGTAGTCTACGTCCATTTTTTATTAGTTTGCGGCCAAACATCTTTTGTTTGAAGCCTTTGGAGATAGGTACAATACAGGGTGAAATTGCAAACATGCGACAAATCGATATAGGAGATTGTACTCATCATTATGAACAACTTTTACTATGGGGCCAAACCTGTAATCGCGAAAAAAAAATCAGCTGTTCCCTACATTTATGTTCGCATAACTCGTCAAAATGTAGGAAGCAGCTGATTTTTTTTCGCGATTTCAGGTTTGGTCCCATAGTCAAAGTTGTTCATAATGATGAGTACAATCTCCCATTTCGATTTGTCGCATGTTTTCGATTTCAACCTGTAGAACCTGCTACTGAAACTATAAAAAATTATTTTTCCCAAGTTTGTTACCTAGGCAGAGAGATTTTTATAAAGTAGCTTTTAAAACTTGCGCATAATATTAAGTAGGTACTGGCTTTACATTGAAACTAAACAGAGGCTTGTGTGCGGATGGATAGATCGTTGCACTATTACTCTCATAAAATCCTACTATAGTATTTTTATCTCACTAAGCGACGCACGCTTTACTTGTGGTTAACATGTGTACAAACACGCTGTGAATGTATGTGTAAGTATTTGTCCTTGTAAAAGTTACAGCTGCTATGGCACCATAGCTATTTACCTACATCGATTCTTAAATAATTTAAACGTAAATTCATTTTTCAATGCAACTCTCATACCGAAAAGTGACTTATCCAAGTCAGAAAAGTGACTAATCCAAGAAGGTACAGACGCCAGCACATCAAGCTACCCGAAACTGTCAAACAACAACTAAAACAAGTTTTTTTTTAATATTGATATTATACTAAACAAATTATTCAAATTGTATCAAAAAGCAGGTTATTAAAAAAAATACAGGTAGTCCTTTATTTTGGAGGGCACCGTATAAGGTAAGTATATGCTTTCCGTACGTATGTATAATTGTAGGTAGGTATATGTAAATAGTACACCACAGACTGCCCGCAGTATTGTCTCTCCTTTTACCTTTAAATCCATACAAATCTTGTCTTTAATTTTGTCACCCTGTGTTTGTAAAATATCTACTATATTTGGACTATGGGGAGACCGTTTTCAAGCTTTTTTCTTTTTCTTGTCCCTTTGATAAGGATAGGGGACATAATAGTATACCTATTCTATTTTATAAGACTGTACGCAAGTCGCACAACCATTCAAAAATTCTAAGCAATGTGCGTGCATTATTATAAACAGCGTTACCCACAGTTAGTAAGCTGTCTACCCTATTCAACGTTGTGAACGAAACCATAGCGAGTTTCAGGAATTGAGTCTGAGCGTACAACGCCATCTATCGAAGAGTACAGAAGTTATGGACTTGTACCGTTTTGCTACTGATACTTTTTTTATTAATGTTAAATGTATAAATATGTGGTGTGAAAATGTGCGAAATAATTTCATTATATATACTTATTACAAATTAAAGCCGCTTTTCATGTCTGTCTGTGTGACCGCGTGGTTTGATGCGGTTTTCGCCATCATTTAGAGAATTTATTCTGGAAGGTTTATCTGCATAAAACATTCATATTAAAGGCACATCTACAGGTATATATAAAATATATAACAAATTCGGGTTAGTTACACGATTTATAACTCATGAACAGCTGGAGAGATTTTTATGATCTATTTTGTTGGATTTGTCTCCGCCCCGAATGGCAGAATAGCTTTTAAAAGATGGGAAAAATTTATAAAACACAGATCAGAGGTTTATCTGAGAACGGCAGCCTCCGACAGCAGGCGTACTATTCTACAGGGTGAAATTAAATTCATGGGCATCCTTTTAAGGGGTCATTGTACTCATCAATATGAACAACTTTTACTATGGGACTAAAACTAAAATCGCGAAAAAAAAAAATCAGCTGTTCCTTGCATTTATGTTCACATAACTCGTTAAACTGTACGGAAGAGCTAATTTTTTTTCGCGATTTCAGGTTTGGTCCCATAGTAAAAGTTGTTCATAATGATAATTACAATGACCCCTTAAAAGGATGCCCATGAATTCAATTTCACCCTGTATAAGCACCTAAGTTATCACGGCGAGATTTTTACAGAATAGACCTGCAGGCATGTGTTTTACAAACGTACCCTGTATCTCGCCCGACGACGTCACTCTACCCAAACTTATCAAAGAATTGTTTCTGTACTTTCTTTGAGATCTCCCTTCAGTCTTTCCTTTGAAGATAACAATCTACGATGATTAAAGGCTTCTTCAACTTACGGTAAATTTGCCGTCGGTTTAACGCTTTCCGTTGTTAATCGAAATATTCAAAATTACTGCTAAATTCATGCTCGAATAAATTGAGATAATGATGTAGTAGCTTACTATATGATGTTAATTATTGATTGATTAACGGCGAAAATATTCCAACCTGGTTAAATATATATATGTTCGAGCCGTTTGGGGTTGAAATACTAAAGTCGTGGGGTCCGAGTGCCCACTTGATTTTTCAAGATATTGCCAAGCGGTTAGTCGACTCTTCACGTGACCAGAGGGCTGGCCTATTTCTTGGCCAAAGAAATAGCATCTGTGGCAATGCTGCCAGCCTTTTGAGCACTGTTCCTGTTGACAGCGATGCGGACAAATTTTTTAATGCCCTATGAATCTGTTTTGCTTCTTTTTTCATATACATGTACATATTATTATTTTAAATGTTAGCTTATGTTATGTCATGTATCTTGATTAATAAAAACAAACAGTCCTCCTCCTCAAGTCGTACTCCTCATTACTGAGGGTCGTGATCCTCCCTTGAAAACATTTTTTCCCTGACGATGTGTAAAAACAAACAGTATTACGATGTTATTTAATAGCCCCCTTACTAATAAACGTATAATATTAGATGAATAGTTACACACCGATTTCTCTCTTTCAGTCGTCACTCGTCAGTAATTTGACTTTCGAAAGAAGAAGACAAAGCGTTGTGTAATTATACAGACGCTATACAACGTTTATTAGTAAGGGGGTACTGTATTGGGAAAATTAAACAACACATTCGAACATACGCACAAATTCAGTAGTGATTCTATATTTCCCTCCCAAAGGTTTGCGAGTCTACTGAGCACCGTGCGATTAATTTCGAGTGTGTACTTATCTAATTAAATACGTCCAATATTTTACGAAGACTTAGAATTACGACAACGTATTTATCTCAGCGTGAAATTCATGAAAGACATCAACCAAGCGTAGTTCTGTTTGCACGGGAACATTTGATGCGTTGTCACATGAAATATTAAACTCATACCCACGTTTCAGTAATTTCAGGGACGGATAGTAAAAATATACCAAATTCTGGATTACGCCGCAATATGGCGTAAGTATACAAATCTATCCTGGGGATAAGTAGGTACCTGTAACGATTACCTACCTACCTAAGATAGCAAATGCTGAAAGGGATTAGGGAAACAGATGACAGCGGATTGTGGCGTAGTATTATATTAGGTGTAAGATAAATTATTATAGGTATATTATTTATGGTAAAGGAGAATGTATAATTTATAAGTAAGCTCGTAACTTGCTACAGGTGTTTAAATCTAGTTGGCAAAATATGCCCATATTTCATTGGCTCTGAAATTCATATTTGTTATACAGTGTGGCGATTAGATTATCACATTAATTGAAACCATGTATTCTGCATCACGTATTTTAAATATACACAATTAAAATAATTAATTACAGATTACCTACTTCCAGTCGTTTCTAACTTTAATAAATCTCTTCTACTCACAATAATTTAAAATCAATAAAGAATGAATTTATTTCCCCTATTAATTTATTTCCCTCAAAGTCGTAAATCTCTCTGAAACCGACGTATCTTCAAGAACAGGCCGTCATTTCCTCAAAGTTGTTCGTGCTATCGGTACTACAAATGTAACGGTCCGTACGTACCACGTAATTACGGACCAGCCTCGTAAGAAGTACTTCCCATTTTATAGGGTTGTTAACAGTAATTAAAATTATAACTTTTTAATGTTAAAGCATAAATGTTACCACAGACTACGTAGTATTGGCTCTCGTTGGAATAGTAAACATCAAATACTTATTATAGTTTATGAATAAATTAAGATCATTTAAATAGTTATTATATCTACTCTTTGATTAAGATTGTCTTTGATAAATATGTCGTGTCACTCATTGAGTAAGTAATGTTTATTATACCATGTCACTGTTTTAAGACTTACCGTACAATAAACGTGGTTAAACTTTCTATTTGAGTTTATAATTACTTTTCCACAGGTTATGGGCCGTTTCGTAAACCTAAATAGGTTCAAAGTTTAATATTTATTATTGTTATAAAGTACAGTCGTTAATATTTATAATTTGCGAATACTTTATCGAACGTTTCGAACCGAGAAAAAATACGTCTAACTTTCAAATCGAAAGATTAGCCGGTCGAGAAAATTATTCTACGTGGACGTTTGCAGATAAATCATAATTATCTAGAACATGAAGGATTATGTGCAGGTGCTTGTGGCTAAGTAATAACAGCCGCACGAGTCGATCGATCAGGTTAAGCTACGCTTGCCGCAGTTGGTCCGTAGATTGGTGATCATCAGTGATCGGAATAGGTAGAGCTATTTAGGTTCATTGACCGCAAACATTGATGTTAATATGGATATTCCATGGGATTCCGACTGATACTACGGGATTTTTGTCATATAAATTCGCTTCACTAACATCAACAGATGTTGAACGCTCGTTTTCCATATATAAATGGGTGTTAGATGTAAAAAGAAATAGATTAAAATGAGATAATTTAGAAAAAATAATGGTGATTTATTTTAACTCTGGTCATACTCAGTCTTCTAGTGAAGCTGAAGACGAACCAGACCAATGACATTTTTTGTTTAAATAAGTGAATTATTGTTGAAGCGTATCTATTGATTATTTTAATTAAGATTTTATTGTAAGTACAAATTTTTCAATTTGATAATGTTTTGATTTTACTGAGGAACAAATAATTTGTATGGTAATATGTTTTTATACAACTTCAGAATAAAAATGTTTAAATGATTGTTGATTCTTGAATAAGAAATTGGTGCCGATTCTCTAGTACACCGAACTAAACTATCACTAAAATTCCTTACTTTTTGCTGTGAGAATTTTACAGCTATTCTGCATAAAAAATCTCTAAATTTAAAAATAATTTTGACACAACAAAAATCGATTTTGACAATCGCGACTCGTCGACACGTGGTACTTATTTTCCCTACCCCGTGAATTGTTTTTTAGACCCGCAGGCGCGGAGGGGGCAGTGAAGTGTATGTATGCTCCCTAATAGTGCATAACGTAGTAAGTACGCTCCTTTAGAACATAAGTATAAGTTTAAGCTAAGTAAGCACTTTACTTTAATGCATATTCCTTTATTAACATTGAATAATGTACATTCGATCGAGTTGGTTGACTGCTTTACAAAGACCCTTGGACCCCCAACATTTCAGCAGTCTTGACGTGTTTTTTAAGGAATTTTTCACTTTTTGTATGGAAAATATGAAAAATGATTACCTACATGTTGACTTTTAGGAGTTTATGTGTTTTATAAAGGGGGTCGACAGGGGTTTGAAGGTTTTGGCCCTAAAATCAGCCGCCATTTTGATTTTTTTTCAGAATCGCGGTGCACAACAAAAGTTATATATTCAGATAGAGGACACTTATACAAACAAAAAATGTAATTAACATAATATCCTAAAGCGTCAGGTTTCGGAGTTATTCACCGAAATATAAGTCGAAAACTACTAAGATTTTTTTGTTTTTTTTCCTTCCAGGTAAGCATATTGAACTATTGAGGTAATAGAAACGTTATGAAACCTTTATGGAGAAGAAACAAATGAAGAATAGAATTTTTTTTAATAAATAATTAAACACGGCAATTTATAGTTCTTTTTTTTAATCCCAGAGACTAATCTGACAAGTGTAATGTCAAACTTCTATACTAAAAAAACGAAAACACAAAAGACTTAAATGTCAGATTAGTCTCTGGGATTAAAAAAAGGATCAATAAATTGCCGTGTTTAATTATTTATTAAAAAAATATCTATTCTTCATTTGTTTCTTCTCCATAAAGGTTTTATAACGTTTCTGTTACCTCAATAGTTCAATATGGTTACCTGTAGGGGTAAAAAACAAAAAAATCCTTGTTGTTTTCGAATTATATTTCGGTGAATAACTCCGAAACCTGACGCTTTAGGATATTATGTTAAATAACATTTTTTGTTTGTATAAGTGTCCTCTATCTAAATATATAACTTTTGTTGTGCACCACGATTCTGAAAAAAAATCATAATGGCGGCCGCCCTTAGGGCCACCCTCCATACAAAAATCTTCAAACCCCTTTTCATTATTTTTGCGATAGGACACACTATTTTCGAGATATAAGCAAAAGAAAAAAGAAAAGATACGGACAGTACTGTTTTTGCACCCGAATTCGTGGTGTTGGTGTGAATTTCTATTCATGACAACTAATTTTATTCGACACCTTTTTAATCGCGATTAAAAATAGGTAGTCAGATTTAGTTCGATTTGGTTAGACAATCAAAATTTTAGGTGAAAAACGTGAAAT
This sequence comes from Amphipoea oculea, assembly GCA_945859645.1. Classification (NCBI taxonomy): domain Eukaryota; kingdom Metazoa; phylum Arthropoda; class Insecta; order Lepidoptera; family Noctuidae; genus Amphipoea; species Amphipoea oculea. The sequence continues at coordinate 7,015,536 of OX243868.1, forward strand.
TGAAAATAGCAAAATTGCCATCTTCAATAGATTAATAACTCAGTGCCATCTTAGTGCTGTCAAACTAAAATATAGTTAAGTTGCGTCTTTAGTCAATTGCAGAATGGGAAATCGTCGCTTGACAGGAATAAATGAAATTTTAGTGATTTTTAGTCTAGTTTAGAGGCATTTGTGACAAGAAAATCGTCACCATTGTTACGTAAAAAAATATATGTGGTTTAATGAATCAAATTTATCCCATTTATTATACTATCCTTAATCCCGTCCTTCTTATATTTATCCGTCAGAAAGGATGTGTAATATTTCATTAGTCCCGAAGGCGTGAATAGTTTTTATGATTTTACTACTTAAAAACCAAATCCCGGGACTCGGGGAATATCCATATTATTCTAACCAACCAATTATTCTAAGCAAGTACGTAAAACAGCTCTACCTATTCCGATCTATGGTGATCATCTTTACATACCAAGACCCCTCCGTGCCTCGGAAAGCACGTTCAGCCGTCGTTGGTCCGGCTATCATTCGTGGATTTTTGACAGTTGTTACGAGTCGTCAGAAACCCGAAAGTCTGACAACCAGTCTTACCAAGGGGTATCGTATTACTCAATAACTGGGTTGTCGAGGTCAGATAAGCAGTCGCTCCATGTAAAATACTGGTATTCAGCTGCATCCGATTAGACTGGAAGCCGACCCCAACATAGTTGCGAAAAGGCTAGGCACATGATGATGAAGGATTATGGGAATGTGTCGATTCCCGGCACCCATGTCAACACATTGTCGTACACTTTGTATGAACCACCGCACACTACAGGCTGGCCGCACCGCATTTTTTTGTATTTACATGCACCCCGCTGCATCTATACCTAATGTGCTGCACTGCAATGTGCACAAACTTTCATTTTCATTACCAGTTCAGCTTCTGATGCCATGCCGTATTCAAACTACGTGAATTAGTTGAAAAATTAAATTACAAGATTTGGCGATATGATATTTAATTCTCTGAATTTCAGTGGCTTTTCAGCAACCGAATATTAAATATTTAAAAGGGAGCGACTGTCCTGACCTCCTCAACCCAAATACTGGGGATATCAGAAGGCGATATTGTCAGGCTTCCAATTATTACGTACCTGGACGCCTATTGTAGCTCAGATTTTCCGTTTATTTTACACATATAAATTACATTTTTAAACATTGGAATTAAAAATAAAGGCACTTCAAAATATATAAAAAACACTTTTATACTATACCTGAGCGGAAAGTATCTTATTACTTTAAAAAAAAAAATGAGACAGTAGGCGGGTCGAAAAGTGGACGAAAATCCATTGTAAGGTAACATGCTGAGCGGGCAGAAAAGCCATTGTTACCGTGCTGTCTTTTTTTAATTTAGGGCAATTCAGTAGCTAACCTAATTAAATCTATACGTATATAAAAGAACGGCTGGACCAATTTATGATCTTTGATTAGTTGGATTTGTCCCCACCCGAATAGCAGAATAACTAGGTATATATGTAAAACATGGGAAAAATTCACGAAAAAATAATAATGAGGATAATTCATTTTCTCATACTTTTGTATGGAACGGCTTATTGATTCTGAGGCGGAACGAAGTTCGTCGGGTTAGCTAGTATAGTAAAAGCTAAAAGACAAAATTTTTATCACCAAGCGCAAAATTATACTGGCCACATACTTTTGCTTATCATTCATCATTCTCCTGCCCTAATCCCAATGTATTTGGGATCAGCGCAACATGTCTTTTTCTTCCATACTTCTCTATTAAACGACATCTCCGCAGTCACTCCCTTTCTAACCATAATATCATCATTCACACAGTGCATCCATCGTTTCATCATCTTTTTTGCTGATCATTCAAACCAGTATTAATTTCCCTGCAAAAATATTACATTCAGTTTTAATAACTGTAACAATTTTAATATAAACTTAATTAAAAAAGAATGTCTTTTATTTTCCTCGTTGGTATAGTATAAAGTACTATGTATCACTCGCAAGAAAGTGCTATTCCGTAATCGGTCACTTTGTCCCCTCGGTGAATAATGTACAATTTTTTTATGGTCTAATAAAGTATCTCGCTCCCTTTGATAAAAAAAAACTACCGACATATACTTAGAACACAAGGTAATTACGGTTTCATTTTGCTCCCAAAGTTTCCGAAACAGACATATTGAAAACTCCCTCAGACTTTGCCCACCGACCAGGACGCTTCCGAGGAAACTCCGTCGTATGGCACCCTTAAGTGCACAGCTATAGGTACTTACAGGTACTATGATACCTTAAGTACCATTACGTAGGTACCTAAGTACGTATACGTAATTAAATTGGAGCCTAGTTGTTGGCTTAAATACGATTAGGCCTGCTTTGTAAGGGTTGCCACGAATAAAGGTTTTAGAGGCTTTTAAAAAGGGTTACTGGAATGAAATTGGGTTTATTGGTGTTTTTCATTGAATTTTACTTTGAGTGTTGAATTGAAATGTGTTGGAGAGTTATACTTACTGAATTGAACTAAGGTTGTGTTCATGAAAAATACGTGGTCACGTAGGAAACGCAACGTTTTTAATAAGTAAAAGAACTAATCCTGGAAATCAATTTGGTTCTTGGAAGTCTAAAAACGTTTTGGAAAAACTTAGAATGACGCAATATTTGATATTTTACCTCGTAACATGGCTTAGCTTTGGCAACCGGTGTGTTATACTATTATTAATGTTCTAGATTAGTTTGTGATGCAAATTGACGTAGGACGTTGTACCGACATGTATGCAATCCTGATTCCAATTAAATTAACTGCATGTATCAGTCTGTGGTTTAGCCAGATACACATCATCTGTAGTTAAACTGAATAATATGGGTTTATAGAGATTCTCCTCTCGGTTGAAGATTTCTGATCAGAATTTCTAAATGCACGTAAGTCATTTTTAGATCTTTACACGGTCCATAGTAATATCACGTTATTTTTATTTTATCTAATTATATTTCACCTTTGCATTTAAAATACCTGCATCTAGGCAGGTTTAACTTTATTTCTTTGATTAAAATCTTACCTATTCCATTTTCCGAATTTCGAGTTAAATAAGCCAAGAGAATGCGAATTATATTTACTATACATAACACTATAGGCAGAAACGTTCTTATCGCGGCAGTCTCTCCCCCCAATAATCCTGTATGGCACAGATTTGAATACGTTGTGTTACAAGCCAACGTAATTCTGTGTTTGTTGTGAATAGAACATGTTCATGCCTTCTGGCAAAAAACGTATTTCAGCTTAAAATTGATATCCAGCGTATTTGGGAGACTTTTTCGGCATTTGTAATGTAAAGAACATAATATGTGTGTGGGATTAAAAAGCTCATGGATAATATGTAGGTGATTTTAGTGGATTTAACTTTAAAATGAAATATTTTTAACGATTATAAAAATTTGTAACTAATTAAAATTGAGTAAATCATATATTTTCAGGCAAGTACCTACTCAGGTTTATTTAAATATAAGGATCAACATATTTATTAAAAAAAATACTGACCTAAAATCCGACCCTAATCCGCGTGCAAAAGAGTTACATAAAGTTCATAGAAAAACCCAAAGCGCCCAAAGGGAATATTGTAATACAGAAAAAGTAAGATTACTTTTGGATTCTTTTAGTAGAAATGAGGCCCAAAGCTGCGGAGAAAAGTCAGCAAAAGTTTATCCGCTTATACGAAGTTAATGTTAATCGTTGTACCGAAGGAATTAGGAGCACTTGTCCTTTAGTTTTATCTCGAGAACGACAGAATTACTTTTGATGTGGTTTTCTTTGAGAGATAAACTTGTTGTTCGCTGGGGTAACGAACGAACGACTCATTCCGTGTTCACATTGCTAACTCCCAAGATTTAGGTCATTTGGTAGGTTTGGTTGGACTTGATTTTTGCAAGTAGAAATTAATCTGTCAAGCCCCGCTAATGAGACACAATTGATTTTCTATTGTTTTGTCGCCGATCGGCGACGCGCGCCGCTTGACCGGTTAAGATGTTTGTCGTGTAGAGAGTATAAGCATAGCATAATCAGCCTATAATGTTCCCACTGCTGGGAAACAGGCCTCTGTGAGAGAGAGGGGGCCATAATTCACTACACGGGCCCAGTGCGGGTTGGTGGATGTCACATGTCTTCGAACTTTTGGTTTTAGAACATGTCTGTTTCCTCACGATGTTTTCTTTCACCGTTTTGAGAATGAAGGAAAACATCGTGTGTATGGTATTTTCCGAAATGATTGAAATATTTTCTGCTGCTTTATTTTTCGTAAGCAAATAAAACCTACGTCGCAAAGTTTATTCACGTAAGATTTTCTGAAGTGTCTCTTGATTAAAGCTAAGTGGTAGCTCCTGACAAACACGTAAGCAATGTAATAATGAAGTAAATATATTCAGCATTTATATTGAAACAAATTAAATGATAATTAGACTGATAAATCACTGACAATTCTTCCCAATAGCAAATTAAAGGAATTTATTTGACCCTCCACCCACGGTTTAATCGAGGCCCGGCGCCATTCATCGGACAAAAATATAGCCGCAGGTGAGAATCTCAAACGGTTCTTTTAAATAAATTGTTTTAATTAGAAGCCATTAAAGAAATGGGCATTTTAAAAGGCAATTCGGTTTGAATTGAGCTTTCTCTTTTAATGTATTATCGTGCAATAGAAAAGGGAGCTTCTGCCATTACTTTGAGAAAATGTCTTAAGTAACTTTCGATTGAACCAGCTGGTCTATTCGGTAAATTCTCACCGTGAAAACTTAGGTGAAGTGAGTTTGGAGTGAGCTGCCATTCCATGCTAGGGATTGACACTATTGACAGCTCACTTGTTTTTTTTTATGTCCAATCGTGTTGTATACCTCTGATAAACTATTGAAAAGAAATCTTATAACCTATGCGGTTATTTGCTACTTTTTCAGGAGCTCAATAACGTTTGAACGAATTGTTTTAAAAGTTTATCTTTTTTAGTTGACAGAGAAGTTTTGGCAATATCTAGCTCGTACTTTTACGTCATCATTCTGCGACCCTTATCCCATGAATATTTACGCTATTGTCACTTTATTAATAAATCCGAAGGTTCCATGTTTGCGAGTCATTTTGTCAGATGAAGTATAAAGAAGAACTTTGAAATTATTTCATTTCTTTTTCTATAATATAATACAGCGATACTTTCAGACTTTTTAGCTTCGGCCTCGAAACTTGGAATACAATGTTACGTGACCAAAATAAGGGTCGAAAATATTGGACGAGCCTTTGCCCCCAGAATCGTTTATTTATATAAAAGTAAGAAAAAATTCTATAAAAAGAAATTGTTGGATTATTTTTTTAAGCTTTTACTCTATAAAGATTTCTAATCTGCTTGCTCTGTCCAAAATCTTTGAGAAATGAGAACGGTTTGAGTATTATAAAGCAGTATTTCCATAATTTAATTCTCTAGTAAGCTGACACGGCAGATTTCAAATGACCAAAAGTAGGTAAAAGTACTTAAAAATGGTCGTAAACGCAAAATGGTCCCAACTTACTTAACAGCGTTGTGTATTAAGCGAATTTTGTCATTTTCGGGAGAGAGAGAGAGAGAGTGATTAAATTTTTAATCTCCTTAAGTTTCTCTCCCTTTCAATTATTCATGTCGTGTTCCGAATTTAGAATATTTCGTGAAGGAGATTGTTCTTTAATTTAGGATGAAGGTAAATTGGATTATATTGAACAGTTTGCTGCTCTGAATTATGAAGACGGCTTCGTTGTAATACTTTTTTGTGTGTCTTTGGAAATGGAGGAACCGCGCCCTAGTTTTTATATTGCAATCATCGTTTTATGTTTTACAGTTTCGCCGTACAAGCCTTTATAAGTACAAGTGGTTTAAAGTATTTGACTTTAAAAATTATATCGCCATTTCTCGCCATTATAAATATTTTTGTCGTTTTATTTGTTTAGCAGCTTAATCAGAGGGTATAGACAGACATGTTACAATCGGTTTGAAAGCGTTGTTATTTCTACAGACTTTCAATTAGATTGACTTATATTAATGTAGCTTATGTTAATTCAATACATTTTTTTACTTTTCCTTCATCGTTATCGCTCATACATAGAATGTCACTATGTTTAGGCCCTCAGGAGACTACAATATATGCTTTAGTTTTTATTTCTTTAAAACATTTATCACTATGCATATGTACCAATAAGTTTATAGTATTTTTGAAGCGACGCGCGTTTTACTTGTGGTCAACAAGTATACAGACGCGCTGTGTGCGTTATGTACAAGTGCACATAACACACACACGTGACACACGCACACACACTTCTGACTTCGCCATTGTCTGGAACGGTGCGAGGGCTCCTACGCTTACACACACTTTCACAAGTGAAGTACGTGTCGCTTGGTGAGATAAAATACTATAAAAGTCTACGCTTCAAGCAAGCCTATCCTTTCATCCATCCAGCGCAGCACAGCAAACAATACATATCGTCAGCGTCGATCGCTGGAACGAAGTCCAAACAGCAGCTAATCTCCGTAGATAGTTCAGCCGAGTTTTATCGCAATCAATTCACTAAACTCGGCTAACTCAAGGAGCCAAAGGTCGTAAACTTAGTCAATAACTATAAATAACTAGCTGACCCGGGTGAACTTCGTACCGCCTCAGGTTTTTTTTGTTATTTTTTCCCATGTTTTAATAATTAGAAACCCTCACGGGCGTCCCCAGAACACTCAAATAATAATAATAATAATAATATTCCACAACTATCACACAACGCCATCTAGTCCCAAGCTAAGCAGAGCTTGTGTTATGGGTACTAGACAACTGATAAACATACTTATATATTTCTAAATACATACATATTATAGATAAATTACACCCAGACACAGAACAAATGATCGTGCTCATCACACAAACATTTGTCCTGGGTGGGAATCGAACCCACGACCTCCGGCATAGCAGTCAGGGTCACTAACTACTAGACCATCAGGCCTGTCCTCTCAAAGTTTAGCAAAGTTTCTTCACAATCTGATCAAAGGTTTCGGAACGCATACAGGAGAAACATACAAACTATACTACTATAACTATTTATATAGATTTACGAAATAACCGTTTTGATCTCGCACACTAGGCCGTAAGGCGTCAGTTATAACAAAACTGGTATAAGATGAAAACTGGTATAAGATGGCTTCTTATTCTATTTAAACTCCGTATTACGCTGTACTATGCTATCACACTATTAATCACACTAATGTTATAAAGGCGAAATTTTGTGTGTGTTTGTATGTTTGTTACTTCTTCACGCACAAACGGCTGGACCAATTTTGATAAAAAATTGGTATGGAGGTAGCCGACACCCTGGATTAACACATAGGCTACTCTTTATACAGATATTCCCACGGGATCGACACTTATGCGGGTGAAACCGCGGGGCGCAGCTAGTAATATAATAATAGTAAATCATTTAATTCAACAAAGAGCCATAACATAAACACCACATTTAATAGCCCTCTAACACGTATGGCAAGGCAATATAATGAAAGGTCCAACTTGACAGATTTTCCTATTGATATTTTTTCCATGAGTTTTGCATCATACAGACGTTCCCTATTTAGACAGTGTGGAGAGTGTACGTCTATGTAGCTTAAATTGGTTTTTGTAGTGTTCTAGAAGATCTACTAGGCACACTATTTATTGTTCTCCTTTGTCTCTAATATTTTTGAGTTAGATGTCGTGCATACCTGGTATTTGCATGGTTACTGAAATGCTAATTTTAGTTGATATTTCTTTTGAATTGTAAGTGACTGTGCTGTTGATGCGCTTATTATTATTATAAATAAATAAATGCCTTATAGACTAAAATACTTAACTAGCTCCTGCCCGCGATTTCGTCCCTTATTCCCTCGACCTTCGACGTCGTATCGCATCACCAGCTCCCGCTATCACTTCGGTTTCGTTAAGCGTTTTTTCTGACTTCTTTTCTTTTTGCTCAGCTCCTGAAGGTCATAGCGTGATGTTTAATAGCCTATAGCCTTCCTCGAGAATTGGCCTATCAAATGTAAAAAGATTTTTTGAAATCCAGCCTGTAGTTCGAGAGATTAGGGCTATAGATATATGGTTGTCGCGTTTTAGCATGGAAATAGCGTACCCCTCTACATTTTCTGGCGTTTTTTATTTCAACAATTGAAATAATTTTCGTTAGTGTCCTGAATATTGATTCTGGATAGCTATTGAGCTGTAGTGATCTTCAACATGTTCTAATAACGACAAACCATAGGTACATGCTTTACTGTTGGTTTCCTACGAAGAGATTTGTGGGGAAGGGCAATGACCGCTATTGCTATTGCAACTATAGGTCAGCTCATGGTCAAAGTGTGACCACATAGACGTGCAGTCGACTGTACTTCAAAACTGAACAACAAACTGTGGCGGGTGCTAAAAGTTCGCGCCGTAACCAAGAGGTAAGATGAGGTAAGATCAACAAAGGTTACGCCGATAGGATTAGGTTAGTTTTCAACGTAGGTACCTGTAGGTGTTTAGGTAGTTGTGTTTGAGTCAGGAAATGAACAGTAGGTAAGAGAACGGGAGACGGTATTAATGTTATCGCTTTTTGTTTGAAAAAGATCAACAGTTAAGTATATGGGGCAAAAAAACATCTGCCTAGCCTTTTCCCAACTATGTTGGGGTCGGCTTCCAGTCTAACCGGATGCAGCTGAATACCAGTATTTCACACGGAGCGACTGCCTATCTGACCTCCACAACCTAGTTACTGGGTAATACGATACTCCTTGGTAAGACTGGTTGTCAGACTTCCGGGCTTCTGACTACCCGTAACGACTGTCAAAGATCCACGAATTACAGCCAGGACCAACGGCTCAACGTGCTTTCCGAGACACGCAGGGGTCTCGGTATGTAAACATGGTCACCCATTCCAACCAGACCAACCGCGGCAAGCGTAGCTTAACCTGATCGATCGACCTGTGCGGCTGTTATTATTTAGCCACGGGCCCCTCTTTCTAGTGTTAGAAAGATTTTTGATATAAATATACATTAAAATGACTTGGTGCTGTAAAGGTTGTCCGCTCAAGTCGACCATATGTAGTGCAGGCTGGTAATATATTAGCTCTGGTCATATTCGAACAGTAAAGCAAGTTTAGAACGAGGTGTCAAATATTTTGTACTTATAAGGTTTTTTGCTTAGAATAAAACAATGATAGTTTAGTCGGGAAAATGTAAAGACGTTCAGTTAAAATAAACGCGAAGAATTTGTAACGTTGTTTGATTTGCTAGAAGAGCTCATTAGATCCTCACAGTACCATCTAAAGCCGGATTTACATTATGAAACTAATTGCACAAACTTAATTATTCATTGATACTTTCACGTGTAAATAGATAAATAATTTACCCGTGAAACCATCAATGAATAACTAGTTTGCACAACTAGTCTCGTTATGTAAATGTGGCTTTAACATAAAGAGATGCTTTCATTCACATAGCAGAACTTCACGACTGTATTTCGCCGAAGGTTTACCCACATTTAGCCAGTTTAAATATAACTGTGTATATTTAAGTCTCATGTAATAGAAAGAAAGAAAGAAAAAGTATTTATTGCGACTCGTAAGTATAGGAAGATCACAAACTAAACTAAACACAGTAAAAATATATATAATACGCTCGGTTCAGTTGAGTTTTCTGGCGGAACAAACCGCGCTACACGAGGAGGCTTCTTCATGCATCCCAAAATATATACTAAATTATCGTGTTTCAAAAATTCGCAATAAATGTGTATAATTTATGGAAGGAGTGATGGGGTTATGGAGAAATGAATTGACGCTGCGTGAGCGTGCGTGATCCATGGCCACTCGTTCGATGTCCACCGTGCACAGCATGGATGGCAAGCAGCAGATGAAGTGATTTGTTATTCCTTTGTTGTAATTTTTGTATTGCGTTCCAGTGTGAGGATAAATAAATACTAATCGTGTGGAAACTTCACTCATAACACACACAAGTGCTTTTCTAGCATTTTGCATATTCGTGACTTTCATGCCAAAATCGTCATGTAACGTTTCCGCTAGAAATACATAGACATATACATAGTAGACAATACAAATACATAGTTGTAGAAATACATAGTAAAAATTGTTTAACTATTCATTTAATGCCATTGTGAAACGCTTTTATTTACGATTTCCAATAGTTTAATGTCCCAACTTACCAAAGAAGCTCAAATCAAAATAGTAAGCTCGTTTCAACTTAGTTCCTGTAACAGAACTTGTTGTTATGGTATAAGTTGGAACTATAGTTGGTAATACCTTAACGTGTTCCAAGTTAAACTGTGGTTCAAGGTGGTCTGTAGTTGGCTTACTTTAACGTTTGTTGGTGCGTGCCAACAGATATAGTTGTTGTACAACTTTATCGGAGCTTAGTCACAGAACCTTGACATAAATGTTTAAAGACGTCTAAAAATAATATCTACCAAATAAATAGATATATTCAGCGTTCTTGGAGTCAGATTAACAAACCGTGTTAGGAACACAGAGCTGCGCTCCAAAACACTAAAGCCAAACTTAAGTGGTACTGGGCCGGACAGTTTTTTCGCATGTCGAACGTGTCATGGGCTAAAACTACCACCTTGTGGGTCCCAGAAAACGTCCGGCGACATCGAGGCAGATACAAAGAGAAGATGGCAGGATGAACTTCACACCAACAGACAATATTGGTCCATACCAGCACAAGGCAGAGACGAGTAGAAAGAAAAAAGGGAAGCCTTTGCCCTGCAGTGGGACAACATAAATAATAGCCTTCCGACCGATTTCGGTTACGGTGGTCAATCTCATCGGAGATTATCCAGGTACGCAGGAGATATTACAGCGCGCAAGTGTGTGTGCAAACACAGGTGCAATCTCTGTTCCTTTACTCTCATAGTCGGATAGAAGCGCAATCCGACACGACCGGGGAGAGATCAGGCGCAGGACCAACGGCTTTACGTGCTTTCTGAGACACGAGGGTATTTTTTTTTCATGATTTCAGAGTTCGTTTCATAGTGAAAGTTGTTCATAATAATGGGTAGAATACCCTGTAAAAATTTGGAACCGGTAAAATAGTCATCCTGTATAGAAGATTTCATCACCACTGCTCTAAAACAGTGAAGAAAAACATCGTGAGGAAACCGGCACGTTCTAGAACCAAAAATTCGTAGACACTGTGACATCTACCAACCCGCAATGGGCCCGCGTGGTGGATTACGGCCCACTCCCTCTCACCGAGCGGAGGCCTGTGTCCCGGGTAGTGGGAATATTATAGACTGATTATGCCACGGAATAGATTTTAACTATTCTGTGGATTATGCTAACTGTAATGAAATGGTTTGTTCAACGTTAAAGTAACGCGTATCTGCCATTGCTAACTGCAGCAGACGGTAACGACAAGCAATAAACCACATAACTATGGACTGCTGCTTCTCGTGTGTGTACTTTTAGGACTCGACGCTCGTAACTCACAGCGTATGGTTTGTTGCAGTCTGTTGCAGTTTATCCTAGATCATCTATTTCGAAAGCGTCGTCAGGGTATCCAACGAACTTGTATGTTGATCTAAATATAATTCGCGGCCGTAACCCTATTGAATGACTATTTCCGTGCCTCGGAAATGAGTACATAAGAGGAAGTTTGAAAGTGGCACCGGTAACTGAAAAGTCGTGTGGAAATCGGTTGTCATGGTATGGGCATGTGTTACGAAAAAATGAGGAAAATGTCGTGAGGAGAGTTTTGAGTATGGATGTCGATGGCTATGAGAGTAGGGGAAGACCAAAGAAACGATGGATAGAATGTGTGAATGATGATATGGTTAGAAAGAGGGTGACTACCGAGATGACGACCAATAGAGAAGTACGGATGAAAAAGTTGCGCCGACCCCAAATAAATTGGGATAAAGGCAGGAGAGTGACGAGGCCATACAGTAAACACTTTTGCGCACCAAAGTATTAAAGTAAGAGTAATATTTAAATGAATATAAAATGTAAAATGAGGTTGTCTAAACAACCAATGCAAGAGTGAAATTATAATCATATTTTAAACATAGCTAATAATATTGACATACTATAAATATGTGGTACCTATGTTGCAGAGATACAATGAATGCTAATAGTAAGAACTGTCTTTTTACGTGTGACAAACAATGAATTTGAATATTGTTTATAATGGCCTACGCGTATGACATTATATCCCTAGACGAAAATAGACCATCAAGTAAATTTCAATAACCGCCTGTCCAAAATTAAGTCGTTAACAGGAAGCCACCATCCGCTTGAAATTGGGGCGTTTACCTGAAATCACTCAGAAGCAGCCTACCCTACCTGCCGCGATAATTGTGGAGTCCAATCAATTAAAACTTTTCTATAGGACACATGACAACTGTGTAGGTGTAAACAATCGGAAACTTTTCTCATTTTCTCTGCACCTCGCGAGCGGGATTAAAAGTTGTGACAGATACAAGTGAACGGAAAAATATTGGAAGGGATTTCTTTGTAGGGAGTTTGTGTTGTGACAAGTTTGAGATTAAATACTGAATTATCGTCGGATATAACAAACAGGTGCACCAAGCCCCGCTTGCACACACAAATTACTCAAGTTTAGTGCTTCACGAATTTTAAATCATTCGTTCTATTTCCAACGGAACGGCAATTTGGAGCAGTGTCGCAAACTATGATCCACCTCCTATTCTGCTCTTTATGCCCCAAATCATGCAGTGAAAATGGCCACATCGCGGCCACCACCAACGTCGCAGGAGTGGCGAAGTTTTAGGCCAACATAATTTAGAATTACTGTCGTGCCAGTGACACGAAGATTTTTCTATTTCTGTCAATACACTGGATGATTTTTTTTACCGTCTCGAAATTTTTACAGGGTATTCTACCCATGAATATGAACAACTTTCAATATGGGACCAACTCTGAAATCACGAAAAAAATGTAATGTTTCATACATTTTGGTCAAGTAGGTATTGAACTTTTGTATTAAACAGCTGATTTTTATTTAGTGATTTCAGAGTTGGTCCCATAGTGAAAGTTGTTCATATTCGTAGGTAAAACATCCTGTAAAAATTAAGAGACTGTAAAAAAAAAAAACATCAAATAATCAGCATAATCAAATATTTTTGAAGATGATAGAGACCCTACGCACACAGAGATGTTTCAAATCTATTTAGCGCTAAACACATTTTGTGATTTGTGGTAGCGGGCCTAAATCAAATTGATTGGATACCTATCCAAAATGGCGGCCGAAATGCAAGCATAAACCAACAACAGTGTCATAGCCCATTGGTGGTCTTTATCGAACATAGTGGCGACATTGTATTGCTTGATCCTAGTCACGTTGCTGACAACTTTACGGTAACAATAAAATCTTGTAGGGATCACTTTTCCGTAAATATTCACTCACTAGTTTCTGCCCACGATTTCATCCGAGTGTTTTAAAAAAAGATATGTATTATGGCGCTCGCAATAGCGTAGCTTTCTAATAGGATATTACCTTCTAAATACGAATTTTAAATCTTGATATTTTTGGTGTAGGTAACGCTGGGCATCCATCATGGCGATATATATTACCGAGGATCATTGGGATAGACATGTTTTTGAGTGGAGACCGCGAATTGGTAAACGTAAGGTAGGACGCCCTGAGGCTAGGTGGAACGACGGTCTTCGCAGGGTGGCTGGTACGAGTAGTAGCTGGATGAGAGTTGCCGAGAATCGAGCTGAATGGTGTACACTTGGAGAAGCCTATGTCCAGCAGTGGCTGATGATGATGTATGATGGATAATATCACCAAATTAAGTCTATTCATTATTGCCTATATCGGTACCTTAATTGGCAAACTAGCCAACTCTAAATTTCGTCAAAAATAGTTATTGGTTTGATTTGAGTTTACAAAAAATATTATAGTTTTAAGTGTCCCCTGAAAAATATTCTCATACGGAGTTGGCTAAATGATAATCAATGATTTATTTTCTGTAAGTATGTTTGTACAAACACTTTTACACGTCAATCATATTTTTTTTAAGCTAGATGAGGTCGGCGTTTCCTATCTGACTACTCTGAGAAGAAACTGGCTAGTTTGCCAATTAAGGTATCGATATGTAGATGCGTACAATGATGCAACTTGTTACAAGATAAGCTATTAATGCTACATGTTTAAGAGAACAGTATTACAGTTTGAAATGATCCTGTTACATTGTGTAGCGGATGTTTGAACGATCTACGTGTAGTCTAGGATAAGGTAGTTTACGAGGTAATCATACAAGTTTTGACATCGTAAAAGCTGTAACTATGTATCTTGTAGTTTAATTCAGGACGATCATAAAATCCTTAAGATGGGAGAGAGTAGGTACAGGTAGCTAATAAAATACTATAGACACTGTGTATTTCATCACCAAACAGAAGGAAAGTCTACAGTGTAGGGTTCCGTTGGAAAAATCTGGCAATATGATCTATTCTGGCCCTTTGGCGTCCCCAAACAAAATTCTCTAAAAAATTTAGCTACAAACAGAGAAGGAGTACACAGAAAAGTCATAACTGTTCAACTTCTAAAAGAGGTTGTGGACATTTGTTGATGACCAGTTCACCTTCTCCTATACTGCAAGACGTTGACGATAAATCCAAGTAGTTTTTAATATAAACATAGGTACCTTTTCCTATCAAGATTCACCACTCGTCGGAGCAGTGGCGTGCATTGCATATAGGCATACATATAAGCAGTGCCTACCTCGATATATCAACATAAGCCTGTCAATTACATTTTACATAAGTGTGTGTGCCCCACAATTAAGTAACTCACTAAATTATCATACCTAACAAAAAACAAAATCTTCATACAAACACGCGCGGCAGTAGGCAGTCGTCGGACGGCCTACTCGGTTCCCGTACTATTCGCACATTGTCATTGGTCTTTTCTTTACTCGTTCAAGTTAATACGACAAAATTAAAAATACGTACGTCTCACGCGTAATACCATGACATTCGACCTTCGCAATTTATCACCCTTAAGTAGGCATGCCTACTCAAATAACCACGCTTTTGACCTCACTTTTTTTCTGATTAGTGTAGCGTTTGCCTAGACTAGACCCGGCCTAGTGCCTACCTATTCTGAAAACCAATGCACGCCACTGCGTCAGAGGCTATGTTCCAATAGACATAACAATGCTATAACCTTTTAGAATCTCAACATGGAGGAAATATGTAGATACGAACTATAGAATAGTTTCGTTATTCATACACATTAACTCTTAAACCTGGATTTTCACGTGTTTTTACTGGCGTTAGTTATTAAAAACGTAAAATTGTTACGCAGACGCCCTGAGCTTGGTTTAATGATGTACTTTGTATTCCTGTTTTCTTCTTATTATGGATAATTTTATGACGAAACCTTGTTAAGGTATGTTAGATGAAGGTTTGTAAAGCACAATTTATATATTAACTAGCTTTTGCCCGCAGCTCCACACGCTTACATAATCAGCCTATAATGTTCCCACTGCTGGGACATGAGCCTCCTCTCTGTGAGAGGGCGTAATGAACGTTTTTAAAATTACGAGAATTGCCCCTCAGTTTTAATGATGGAAATCGGTGTCTAACTAAATCTTTTCCTGGAAAACTAAAAGGTGTTGTCTCAGGAAGTCTGAAACTGTAGCTTATTAAGTATTAAGGTCGAAGATTGAAGAAGTAGGGCGTAAGTAATGTCAATTTGATAGGTCATCGCCGCCGAGTATCTTAGTAATCAATTTCCGTCGAGACACTTATAAATTAGGGATGTCAGACATTTTCAAGTGCTAAACTAAATTACAAAGTAATTGAAGAACACTTATGCATATTAAATAAGTGATCTTCCTTTATTTTCTTTTAGGTACTTTGTAATTATCGTTATTAGTTTGTATTTCTCAATAGCAGCCTGCGGGGCAATTGCGTAACACTTTATCAATCGGAATCGGTTTCATTTTGACAGTTCAACAACATTCATTGCATTATTTACGTGTTGAGCAGACAAATTTTTCGAACTTATGAAGCAATGGATTAGCGATTGGCTTCGAAATTATTCTGATTCCGATTGATAGTGTGTTACGCAATTAGGGTGCTGGAGTTTGGATTTGTGCCCGGTTGATCGCAGTGGGCTCGTCACCTATGAACTTAAGGTGATATGTTGAAAAAAATGTGGTTTTTCTCGTTAAGAAGGTATGTGGCATAGGGATTTAACATTTTAGTTATATATTTATGTTTTTTGACTCTTTGGTCTAGTATTATGTAGAAGGAATGCATGATTCAATGAATTTGTCTCGATACAATAAAGTTGCAAAGTTATATCTATTTTTTTACTTTTTTTGATATCACGGCGTAACGCTTATGAGTTATTCAATGGAATTTACATTAAAACATAGAGAATTATCATATCAAAGTTTACTCAAAGAAGTTTTAAATTTAATTAATTTATTTTGTTAAAGAAGGAGTAAATTCGTTTTGGCACATACTTACGTCGTTTTATTCCGAGCGCACGCCCACTATAGCCATCACCATAGATATCCGTGGCCATCACTCTTCTTTTGCGTTTCACAAGTAATTGCATCACTTTCGGTCGCATAGTAGGTTTTCGAGGATTTTAGATTTTCGAGTTAGCGCCTTAAATATAGATAATTGTTGCGAAATCTAGGTTTACACCTTCTGCCTAACCGTTCAGGGAAAATAGGCGTGATATCATACTTTTCTGAATTGATAACTGGGGCTTTTGGCTAAGTAATAACAGCCGCACGGGTAGACCGATCAGGTTAATCTACGCTTGCCGCGGCCGGTCCATGGATGGGTGACCATCTTTACATACCGATACCCCTCTGTGCCTCGAAAGCACTCTAAGCTGTTGGTCCCGGCTGTCATTCGTAGATCTTTGACAGTCGTTACGGGTTGTTAGAAGCCTGAAAGTCTGACAACCAGTCTTACTTACTAAGTGGTACAGTGTTACTCAGTAACTGGGTTGCGGGGGGTCAGGTATGCAGTCGCTCCATGTAAAATACTGGTATTCCATTAATAGTGAACCATTAACTAATGGCATCATTTACGTTAGCTCATAAATAAAGCACAATAACATGGGAATGTCCAATAAACAGTATATAAACAAATCATTGAGTTCGAAGCTCTTCTGTAATAAATTGGCCGTGTCTTCTGTTCAATTCTGTTTGCCCTAAATAAATATGTACTTATTTACAGTAGGTTCTATATTCGGTGTGAACCTGTAACGATTTACTTCCAATTTTTTATGTGTAAAGCTGGATATAAGTTTAATTAATATAATATGTTAATTGTGAAAGCTCCTAATCTACGTGATATTAGATAATAGATACACACTACAATATTATTAGTTTTAAGTTATCTTGCTGCGCCCTAAAAGGGTCATGTACTCACTAGTTTAAACCTAGCCTGTTGTACGGTTCACATACAATTTATTAAACTGCATACGCAGCCACCTACTTACCTGCTTCATTTATACCTAATAGCGTTAAACACCTTTTTAAGTTAGTTGACAAATTACTACTGTCGCGAGCACTGCGGATTAGCATCCAATCTTTACTAGTAAATCGGGCTACTTAATAAACTTTCCTGTGTTACTTAAATCCGTGGTTTCCGTCAACTCATCTAAGCTAACTCTAACTACTTCAAGTGAACGAAATATAACTTATTGTACAAGTGTAAGGTGCCTGTTACTTCCGGACCTTACACATGTAACTAAGGTTGTGTAAATAAATAAATCAATTTCGGGTTGTGTACCGTCACTGAGCGAGGTTTCAAGCAATGAACTTTACAGAATTAAAGTACATCTACAAGAAAACCCAGAATATATTTTATTAACAAAACAGTAAGTCCTTAATTGGCATCGATCAAGAGCGCACGCGTCTGTCTGTCACACGATAACGGCTTTTGTCTTCCCCCCATAATTGAAATCGTGTCAAATCGGTTCAGTAGTTTATGAATTGCAAACAGAGCCTGGGCCTGGCAGCTTATTTATGTGGATACGGAGATAAAATATAATATAGAAGTAGACAATCGTTGTTTAGCTGTAGAAATTCTTTATATAATATTTTGAATTAGGTAAAGTAAAACGGATGGAAACAGACTACAAAACTTTTAATTGATCTCACCCTCAGTTTCACCTTTCAAAATAAATTGTAAAGGTTTGGCCTGAGGGCAAACATAATTCAATTTAGCAAACTGTTCAGGTGTAATCTGTTCCAAGAGTATCTTTTTTTTTTGCTAAATGGGCTTGCTCTTGACCTCGATCACGCCTTATGGAAAGCGATGGATGCGGTGTATGATGGAACGATCGTGCCCAGAAGATGCCTGTTCACTCTTGCTTTGAAGGCAGGCGGGTTAAATGTGGGAGGGAACACAGATAGAGAGCGAGGGAATTTAGATAGGGGCAGAGAGTTCCACACTTTGGCTGTGCGCATAGTAAACGTCGAGGAGAAGCGCTGAGTACGACTCGTCGGGATATCAACCAAGTGTAGATGGTACGCTGCAGTACGTCTGGTTGTCCGGTGGTAAAAGGGCGATGGTGGGATCAGGTCGTGGAGCTCCTGCGCACACTCTCTGAAGTACAGTAAAGTATCTGATTAAGGGCTGGTAATAGTTCAGCTAAAATTCAGATTTTGTCCCCACTTCCCCGCGCTATGTATCATTCTATCCCACTCGCACTGAAATACTGATTCAGTTAGGGTGAACTGAACTATTGTTGGAAGGATGTCAACAAATAAAATGATTAAACTTAACATTAATTTATTACATTCACATTTTATGTACAGTATATATAAAATTATTTTAAATGGGCAGGTAAATAATAAGTAGGTATAACAAAACAAACATGAGACACTCATCATTCGCATAGCAAATACAGTTTACATCGAAATCCGCAATATAAGTACCTACTTCATTAGTGTTCTATGACCGACCAAAGACCATTGCTCTATCGCCATATATTTGTCACCATAAGACATCGACAGCCAAATAGAGCCGGCGCTCAGCTCACTGACAGCGTGCCACGGCAGGTTGTGCTGCGGCATCCCGCGGCGTTCCGTGGCATCCTGCTAAAAGCCCGCACAGACCGGACTGCGTCCCATTAACCGAAATGACCGCAGCACAAGTTTCAATCTTATTTCAACTAGATTAGCAATCATAATTCCTCGACACAACGTGACACCCGTTTTTTTATCAATAAAAAGACCACAAGGCTCTATTTTTTTAATATTAAATTGTGATGCTAGTTGTTCCATGGTAGTTGTTTCACTTTCTATTCCATGTTTTATGGACGGCACATTACATACATTTTTTGGATATATAAGATTTTTAACTAAAAATAACTTTAATTTCGGAAGTCGGTGGCAAAAAAGTAATATACAAATCCAAAGACACCGACATCCGAAATTAATGTTGTTTTTCACTTTGTAGTATTTTTGGGAGTCGGTATTTTTTGTCAAAAATTTTTTGAAGTGAAACTTCTTTAGGCGCGCTTGACTTGGGGAGTAAACTGGCGAACGCGTTACGGAAACGTGTGATCGGGCGAGTAGGGAAGGTACGTATTTATGCGACCGGGTTTTTACACCAGGTATTTGCTTCCAAGTACGGACACAAGTACGTAGGTACTCAAATAGTTCAACAACCGCGTTTGTTTTCGCAAATGCAATCATGCTCCTTATCAGTAAGAGCACAGAATACTTAATAGTACTACGTACAGAAAGGACACTCCCTTCCTCGACCTCATTATCAGATACAGTTACCGGCACGTAAGTTGGCAAGATTTTTCGTAGTGGGGGAAGTTCGCGCATGTAAAAATGTATGAAATTGTGCATGCGCGAACTTCCCCCACTACAAAATATCTTGCCAACTTACGTGCCGGGTATTATACCGCACCTCACCCCGCACTTCGAGGTATTCGTCGCCGACTCTTTAGCAAGGGCGCTCGCGAACCGCAGCGCTGTATTGCTGATACGAACACACAATTATGCGATTTAAAAGTTTTATTTGAGTTTTAATCACGATGGTTGGATATTGTGATGCTTTTCCGAATTCGTATTTACATAAACTGTTTGTAAGATTTCGCATTTTCATTTGTTTATGTAGTAGTAATAGGTAATTATTTTGCGAGCGTTGTATGGAGTGTCCGAGGTGTGGTAAGAGTCTATGGAACAATTTCGTATGCAAGTATTACTTTAATGCTTTGTAAAAGTATTTTATTTTTAATTATAATTAAAAATATACCATTAAATTTCTGATGCCAAACTGCATTCAGTGATGGATTATTTTTTATTAAATAGTTTTTGTAAATAGATAATAGCTTCATATTTGCAATAAATTACCACCGTTGTGTCATCGCGCTTCTCTTTCTTTTCCTACCGAACCTACGGTCCTGCATGCGGCAGCAGCGGGCAGCATTATATATGTTTATTTCCTTCAAAGGAACTATTTAGTCTCAGTAGTTCCTTCAGCTTTTGCAAAGGGACTACTGATCAAAAAGTTCTCAGTAGTTCCTTCAAAGGAACTGCTAAAGGAAATATCTAGTCTCAGTAGTTCCTTCAGCTTTTGCAAAGGAACTACTGATCCAAAAATTCTCAGTAGTTCCTTCAAAGGAACTACGCGAAGGAACTAGTGAGCATAAACGATATTTTTTACGAAAACAAGTTTTGATATTATAACACAACTTTAAATACCTCCAGGACCCCTGTACAGTTACATGCGGGTGCAAAATTTGCTGTTTGTGGTAGTGCGCATACAGCAAAATTTCACACCAAAAATTAAAGTCGATTTCCAGCAATTACTTTTGTCACAGATCTTTTGTGCAATGTTACTTAGTTTGATGTACGACGGCTATAAGTCTTTTTACACCCTGTATCAATAAATAGATAAAATATTTATAAAAATAGTTTTGCTGAATATATTGAAAACACCATTACACATTGGGAACTGTCTAAAATAGGTACGTTTACCTCCCTAAATTTCTGACAGTGTTTTGACATTGACATGAGATTACGATTTTAAACCATTTCAAAAATTATTTTATGAATTAAAACTACAAAATTTGGAAAAAATAAAAATACGAGGCCTTATATTTTACATCTATATTTCATTTTACTTTATTACATAATTTCTTCAGAACATAAAACGTTGTCAATCGGGTCTTTTGAGCGCAAGCAAAGTGACACGGGTTCCCCGTCTGATAGCCGAAGCGGTACTGACAAATACTGAATCGGGGTCCTGTCGGGGGCCGGGCGGCAGAGCGGTTCAAGGTATGAGTGGTTATAAAGCTGGATATTGACGAACGCGAGCCGCTGTGTTATATAATAATTTATTATTAAAAGAATTAAGCTATTTTGTAAAATGCAACCACAAATTACTTTTCTCTACGTTATTGCCTTTTTTTAGATATGATTTTTTTGTAGTAAAACATTTATAAACTATGAGTAAAACAAGAAAAACATAAAAAAAAAAATCGATTAAGCCTGTTTTTTGGATTTTTTTTTGATCGAGTGAAGTTTTCGATATCGTGTTTTGAACCACAAATTGTCAAAATACATAAAGTAAACTAGAACAAGTTTTTTTTTTCGATTTAAAAAATCACGATTTCTTTGTTTATTGTTAAATCAAAGTGATGTAAAATTGGGAATACCTGGCCTATGAACCAGAAAACGTACCTAGTGATTTCAATTTGTAGTGCCACTTACTTGCGTAGGTGTGCTATAAGGTCACATCTGCCTTACCCTTCTTATGTTATGTTACTTAAACATACAAATTGAGTGCTTTGGTTTGGATACTTAACCCAAATACTTAGTAGACCCTTTAATACCCCTTATTATACAACAGTTGCATAAATAACTATTAAAAGAGTAACGGTGGAGTTTCTTGCCCATTCTTCTCCATACGAAAACTACCTTTTGGAAGGGGCTACTAGAATCAATTTGGTTTTATTGTAATTTTTGACGTTCAATAGTGCCTTTAATGTGCCTATTTGAAATAAATTATTGATTGACTTTGACTTTACAGATTTTTCGATTGACAATTGAGGTTATAGCATCAATTTTCGTCGGTGATTTTTCACTAATAATTTAATAATATTATTCAAACAATACCTGTTAGAAAAAATGGCGAGATGAGATATTTATAAAGTTATAACCTTTAAAATACAGATGAATGTGTAACTTTTATACTGCTGAGTAGGTATCTTTTTCCAAGCTGGTAGAAAGCAATCAGAACTGTGTCAGCTCAGAACTTACGACGAGTATTGCAGTATCGGTAGCATCCATTAGTTCTTCTGAAGTAGGTGTCAAGACACGCTGGACGTAAAACGTGTTCCATCGTTTGCAGAACGTGTCGAGTTTAATAGACGAGAAAAGAAAAATGGAAAACGTAAACGGGTACCGAAAAAACCTTAAGGAGTATGTAGAAATGTTCGGTATTAAGATAAAATCATAATTATCCTAGGAAACCTACATAAAACTCTATTCAAACTTATTTTTCAAATTATTATTATTTAAGCACAAAACCACTTAAGTACACTCTTTCATTATTCCTAAGATCTTGTCTTTAACAGCTTAATCATTTATTATTTTAATTGTTTCTTTAAAGAAAGTGTAATCAAAAAGTCATTTAACAAAACAGCGAAATATTTAACAGTTATTTGCGATTTTGCCAACTTTCTGAATGCACGCTCTTAGCAAAAAGTTTCTCAAAGACCAGCTACAATAGAAAACTAGTAGAGGCATCTGCAAATACTTTTTACTTATAACTTAAGCTCAAGAACTTTATTATCTGAGTGATAATTAATCAGATTTATTTATGAGAGATTTTGCAGTGGTGGCGTAGTGGAAACGGCCGCAACTTACTAGTTGAAGGTTCGAACCCTGACAAGCGCTTTACTTTGTGTAAATTATTTCATTACCAATGCTCTCAAAACGGTGAAAGAAAACAGCGTGAGGAAACCGGCATGTCCTAGAATCAAAAATTCAAAGACATGTGACATCTTCCAACCCGATCTGCGCCCCGCTCCCTCACTGAGAGGTAGCATGCATCCCAGCAGTTCCAACATTATAGGCTGTTTATGCCAATCAGACTTTTTTATTGTTTTATATTCGCAAGTATTAAATACTCGAATGAAGTATAAACTGCAGATGGTACAACGGATATTTTTATAGTGCAGTTATTGAAGTCAGATGAAATGGCATATTTGATGACCACTGCGACACATTTACGTTGCTATATATACATATACAAGTACTCATAAAATATTAATAAGCTTTTTGTTTGAGATCAATGTCATGGTAATTGGTCACAGTTTATAATTGTTTTCGTAATGTGAAACGTGACACCGCAAGTTAATTAAACTTTTGGAATTATGAAATTGATGCTGGGTTTTTAATTAATTTTCAGAATTATTAGATTTATGACGGAAATATCGGTTTCGCAAGATGGCACGTATCAAAGACAAAACCGATCCTAAGTGGGTGGGTAGTTCAAATTCTTGAAGTCTCAACAAGTTTTTCCATTGGTTTTTCCATACAATACCTACATACATACGAGTACCAACAGTCGTAGTAGTTACCTTCACCACAGCAGATTATGGGCCACCATCAGATAAGTCCCGGTTAACTTATCTGTTAGATAGAACCTATCCGCTATACTATAAAACAGATCCTATGCTTCTACAGGGTGTTACGGAAAGGGTATATCAATACAAACGGGTTGAAGAGTGTATCTGGTCTAGAATCTCTGTACAAAATTTCAGCTCAAAAGCATTAACTTGAAAATGCTTGATATTTTTTTATTTCGACATCACGGCGCTGCACTGGCGCGCGGCGGCGTGATGTGCGTGTACTAGGCGCACAGACACACTACAGATAATGGATAATGACCCTCGTAGTGCGGTGACACGTTTGTTATGATTTCAATTTAATAAACTATCGAAATAAAAAAATATTAAGCATTTTCAAAGTTACTGCTTTTGAGCTGAAATTTTGTACAGAGATTCTAGACCAGATACACTCTTCAACCCGTTTGTATTGATATACCCTTTCTGTAACACCCTGTATATTATTGCATTCATCATTCATTCATTCTTTATTTTTTAATAAAATGTGTTTCAGTTTTCACACAAAACCCGTGCTACCTCACAAAAATTCTGGTGTAAAGTTATTCCTGTTTAACCGCGATATGTATGTAGCAGTGCAGTCTATGTAGCTGTTACATACGATGTTGCCGGTTAGATAGCGAGTGTAACTTACGTTTCTGCACCATTTCCTGCCATTTTTGCCTGGTTTTTCAGGAGAAATTAAGCTGTGTGTGTAATGGTATTTAGGTAAGAAAACAAATGGATTCAGTTTCAAAATTGAAATGGAAACTTCGTTTCCTTGCTCGTATTATGATAAAACATCTGACACCGAAATATCTGAAAACCTGAAAATGGATCATTGTACTCATAATTATAAACAGCTAATTTTTATTTGCAACTACCTGACCCGGCGAACTTCGTACCGTCTGAGAATATGAATTAGGTACTTATCTGCATATTTTGTTTTCGTGAATTTTTCCCAAGTTCCATCATAGACCTCATCCATCGCTTTCTATCAGGCGTGATCGAGGTCAAGAGCGGGCCAATACAGCAACAAAAAAAAAAAATAACAGCCTTTGCTGTCATGGTGGCACCAGGGTTTTACTTTACAGTGTCAAAAAAACGCTCTCTAGGGATCCACATTAAATTACTTTCATAAATAATGTTTACGTGACGTCATTCGACAGCACATTGCGAACGCTATGTAGCGGCTACCGTAGTCTCTGGCAACACTAGCTTAAGAACCTTTACGACGTACGGAATTTCATACAAACTTTCAAGCTCCTGTTTTTCGAAATGAATTAACCGATTTTAATGATACTTCGTACGCATTAGCAGGATACAAAGGTCTAAAAAGTTAGTTAAAACATTTTCGAAAAATAGTGTTAAGTACAGCCAAATTAGACCGATTTTAAATTTTCCATAGAAACAGAGATTTCCAGTTATATTTTTTAAATAAGACATTTCGAAAATGTTCATTACTAACTTTTTAGACCTTTGTATCTTGCGTAGGAAGTTTCATTGAAATCGGTTCATTCATTTCGAAAAACAAGGGCTTGGAAGTTTGTATGAAATGCCGTACGTCGTAAACGCTCTTAAGTAAGTCTAAAGAAAGCTGTAAATAAAGTATAATAATGACAAAACAAAATAGTAGATTGTACAACTAAGGCATAAAAAAAGCAATTTTACCCCGAGACGTTTATATCCACGCGAGCCGCAGGCGAGGGTGGATAGTTAAGTCGAGGGGTAAAATGGCTCGTTTATGCCTAAGTTGTACACTCTGCTTTTCACTTCGATTGCGAGAAAATGAAACAGGCATAAAGTATACAGTACATAATTAATCAAAAATGTTGCAAAGCATAGCTAATTCCCGCCACCACAGATAATACCGCCACGAAACTTTTTAAAAGTTTTTTTTTTTAATTTCAACATTTGTCATTCGACTTGGGTACTTCATACTTCCAAGTCATAAAAACGTTTCTTTGCGTTTTTAAATAATAAATGACAACTATTTTACCTGATTTTATTAAATTAACGATAGAAAACACGGAAGTGGTATAAATTAAAGAAAATGAAATAAATCACGACTTTAATCTGCGAAGTTTTATTGTGCGTGTGGCTGTTGGGCCTGATTAACTTAGTCTCAGAAAAAAAAAAATACTTTATGCACTAGAACATAAAAAGCGATTTTATGTCGCCTAAGCAGAACATAAAGACGAACTTTTAGAGCATGAGAAGTGAAAAGATATCTTTGTCTCTACCTACCTAATAAAATTAGTCCTGAGTAAGATCTAAAAATAGATTTATTATACAGTTTATATAACCTTATCTTGAGTTCATTTAGCATAAATTTACATCCCAGGTGAGCGTCGCTTGTACGAGAAAAATATGCTCGAATAGTTTTATTTATCTGTTTGTACTAACATTTAAACTTTACCTATGTGGAACAGAACGTTACTCTTTTTTTTCAGCGATTTGTTTTATTCTTTACATGGCGTACGGAGTAGAAGTAAAATATGCAGTTACAAATGTAGGGTAAAGAATTTTTGGTAGGGACTGCAATTTATCGTCGTTTTTATTACAGAAAGTTAGTAGTAGAAGAGTAGGTACAACTGTGCATCTTGTAAAAGCAGCAGAAAAGTATTATCAATTTAACCTACAAAATTTTCCACCTGAAGTTTAGGTACTTAATAGGTCTCAAACTACATAGAACTGAATGTTACTCTTTTTTTCAGCGATTTGCTTTATTCGGTACCTACATGGCGTAGGTTAAAAACATACCTACGTAGTACGTATAAATCTTCTATACATAGACTAAAAAAGTAACGAAGTCAAAATTGTACATTGAATAATTTTGAAAAAAAAAAAGTCATTGCTACGAGGCGTGGGAACGAGTCTCATGCCGAAAATATAGTTTTTAGAATATTTGTCAGTTTGTCTGGATGTATTTTCCGGTTTGGCGCAAAAACGGTTGAGTGGATTTGGATGAAATTTGGCACACAGATAGTTTATACAACCTGGATTAACACATAGGGTAGGTACCCTATGTGTTAATCCAGGTTTAAAGTATCCAGGTTAAAAGTAGGGATTTTTCATACCGATAGTACGTATCCGTGGGATGTTTCCCGACATTCAAGCAGGTGACTCCGCGGGCAAAAACCAGTGTAGAATAAAGACGCTTACTTACTGCTATTTTTCGTCGAAGCAGTAACACAGTACCTACCTACTAAATTGTTCAATCGTTAAAAGTACCAAATAGGTATCCAAAGACCAGAAATTATTTACTTGTATCTTTTGAACCTCCGAAATTATTAACTCAATACTCAATTCTTTATTGCATTCCACAATGTAGGCTTAGGTGGTAAATATTTGCCAAAAGAAACAATCATGTTGGGCACAGCAAAAGAAAGATACGTGAAGAAGAGGACTTATCATTTACGTACCCGTTTTCGTGACCTAAGTACATAGCGTAGTTTGAAATATAAATAATACCGTGTGTACCGAGCTTGTCCACGGCTTTGTTTACATAATTTATTCGGGGCTCCCGCGAACGGCTTGTGGTCAAGCGGGCGGTCAAACACAGATGTGCCCGGGCATACAGTGGCACCAAAATGTTGTGTTTTGTTTTCTAAAATTTTGGTACTAACGGAATACTGAATGAGCAGTGTCAAGAATTAGTGTGTGTGAATATTTTGGCGTTTCATTTGCTTTGAAGAGTTGGCTGGAATATGACGGGATTATAATTAAAATAAATATGAAAGTGGTGGAATTATGCGTCAAGGTCTTTCTGCATGCCGGGGTAGCGGGATTGTCCGAAAGGGTTACCGCTACCCCGGAACACAAAGGGTTAAGGAAGGAACACGGGTGGGTTTTAGTCAGTAAGAGTCAGACACTCCCTTCCGCTCCACCCAGAGCGGGAGGAGTCATTTGATGAATCCACAAAAAAAATCTTTCTGTATATAGTATGTAATGTATATAGTGTGTAATGTATGGAAGACGATAACGTAGAACCATGGAGGCTGTTAGTTATTATTTGAAATGATTTTAATAATTTCTAGTACCTACTCTCTATTTTAATCATTTACCGAGCGGTCCACACTGCAGAAGACCGCATAACTTCGAGACGCGTCGTATGTGGTCACGATCCTCAGGATTGAAGGAACGGCGAAAAAGAAGGTCTGTGGGATGTTTACAAAATAGGCACTGCACAAGAAAGCTCACTGAAACTGGATCTATCTTAAGGGTTAAAAGGCCAGTAGATCAGTAACCTATTACGTAGAAGGACAACATTTTTTCTTCACAATTTACTGTTGCTACGAGCTAAAATAACCCAGAATTTTCCACTAGTACAAGCGACTTGAAGGCTTGTCACTACAACAAGTAAGAGAAGTACATCTCTCTCGTATATTCTTGTACTCACTTAGAATATCACGACAGCGCACCGCTTTGGGACATTTACGTCCCGCTTTCACGGTTTATGTACCTTGAATGTCCCAGTCTTATGTACCTTAAATGTCCCAGTGTTCGCTGAATGCGCTTGTAATTATAAAACCCTTTTATATTACAGAGATACGGACGGTTCTGTGTAGGTGTATGTGTATTTGAATGTAAGTATTTTTACATTATCTTTATTGCTGTAAAGTACATATCTACTTGTATGTATGGTAATTACTGGGATTGTATTGCAGATTGTAACTTAAGAGACTGCAGCACTTACTAAATATATTTCTGTACAATTTTATTTTGTAGCTGATATCAGAATTTCAGGTTAGTTCAAAGTTGTTTCATACTTAGGGTAACGTTAGGTTGTCTGGCTGAAATCTCAGAGTATATACAATGTGTTTCAGAGGGGTTTGACCAAACTTGGGGGTGTGATACAGGCCATCAAACTGAACAACTTTTTCCCGGGGACCAACATCGTAATCATGAAAAAAACATCAGTCGTCCCATACAAAACTTCAATACCTACTTGACCAAATGTATGGGATGACTGATTTTTTTTTCACGATTACCTTATGATTATTATGTTAGCAAATACTTGCGACCACTAGACGTACGAGGCAGTCAATGAAAAAAAAAAAGGAAAAGTAAAGTACTTACTTATTTAAAAAAAAAAGCAAATTGTTTGTCATTGTTTTCTATTAATAGTTTCAAACAGCAACTAATAACGTTACATATTTTGCAACCTCATAAAAACGTTCACAAATCTGACATCATGGATCATCTCAGCACAGTATATCAACTAGAATGTTATCCTCAGCAAACACAAATATAAAATAGTAGGTGTAATAACAGTTCATAAGAAACGGAATGGAAGCCCTCTGCGGATTTCCCGTCTTAAGCTAGCGACAAAAAACGTTATAACACCGTGAAAAATACACATAATATTTTTTGATTACCCTACCTATCCGCGTGAGGTTTGCCCTCCACATGTAGACTCGCCATTACTCTTGATTTCCTCGGATTCGTCCTCATTTCGGTTTCTTTGTTTGCATTCGAGGCCAAGACGTATGTCTGAGAAGGGCGTCGCCGGCGACATTTTATATTTGTTTTATTTAACACTTTATGTACACGGGATCTGGAATTTTCTTTGCGAATTAAGAGCTTAGGTTGGAGTCTTTGATATCACTTCTCCGGCAACCGTAATAAGCCGAAGAAAGACTTTAGGAAAAGCCCAAGTAAAAAGTCGTAAATCGAGTTTTGGCTCTCACCTATTTCCTCCTCCAATATTGGACCAAAAATTGGTCCAAAATTTAAAAGATATTTCATGAAATGAATAAGAAGGATAGATACTATGTCCCTATGTTTTTCTTGTTTCATTAATAGTTGTCAATTTTGTACACTAGGCCTCTGTTGACAGCGATTTAAATCGGCATTTTTTGAGGGTTCTAGTTCTTATAAAAATAATGTATCATCAAAAAGGAAAACATAGGGACATACAAGTATGTAGTTAATTTTTATTATCTGTAAAAAAATCATTGCTTTATGGTCATTTACCAGAAAGAAAACAGGCGAGAGCGTTTCTATGGAGAAACGACCACCAGCATTTCTTCTTAATACCAAGGACTTTTCTTCTTTTTGATCAGACAATCCGTGTTATTTAAAACGGCTTTATTAGTTGGCTACTTAATAATCGACCTATAATGTTCCCACTGCTGCGACACAGACCTCCTCTCTTCGAGAGGGCTGTAATGTACCACGCGGGCCCAGTGTGGGTTGGTAGATGTCACTTGTCTTCGATTTTTTGGTTCTAACATGCCGGTTTCCTCACGATGTTTCCTTCGCCGTTTTGAGAGCAGAGTTTGGCACTTATTCCTACAAAAAAGAGTTTTCAGGAAAACAGTTTTGTTTATCCATTTTCAAAAAAAGGTTCTACAGCCTATTTCCACTCCAATATTTTGTATAAGCTTCCTTCAATATCACGGATGACAAAAACCATTTTATCCTTACAGAAACAAATATGTCTCCTGGCGACCCTACAGCAGTAAGTACACTAGGTAGGTATATGAATAGCTCCCTGCCGTCCTATCTGCCACTTGCGATTTTTCCCTGTCGTGTGCGTAATAAGCGCAGACTCTTCCGCGACTCTCATTAGGCCGGAGATCGATCTGGTCGTAATCCTGCTTGTAGGTTTATGAGAATTTTTTGTAGGGGAATCTTTGAAGGGTAGTGTTTTTAGATTTCATATTGACGATTTTTATGGCAAATGGGTAGTTATTGACAGAAATATTATAACTAGATTTAGTTGTTTCAGGAGGATTTAATAAACTTTCTGCTATGATGTAGAATTTCAAACTGAAAGTGCAAGAAACCACATTAACCACATATGTTATCCGTGATGTTCATACGTGCATCATTAAAACCGCTTATCTTTGAGAGGAAATGTAGCAGGAAAATATCTCTGAAACATGTGATTTCATAATGAGTAAGAGGATTTTAAAGCATTGTATTCAATAAGCGAGGATAAAATTAAATTAAACTATCGGTGAAAGAAAATGAGGTAATTTGGTGAGGAAACCTGAACTCTTTTGTTTAGTATAATGTAAATTGTAATATTTAGAATCAATATAATTAAAATAGAAGTTCTAGTCTTCCACTTCGTCGTGTCACTGTCACGACAGTATTTCAAATGTGGAAGTTCTAGTAATAGCAGCCGGCATGGACTATCACTGCTCTCAAAATGGTGAAGGAAAACATCGTGAGGAAACCGGCATGTCCTATAGTTCGTTTTTTGATCCCAGAGACTAATCTGACAGGTGTAATGTCAAACTTCTATACTAAAAAAAACGCAAACACAAAAGGCTTAAATGTCAGATTAGTCTCTGAGATTAAAAAACGAACTATAGAACCAAAATTTCGAAGACATGTGACATCTACCAACCTGCACTGGGCCCGCGTGGTGGATTACAGCCCACTCCCTCTCACTGAGAGGAGGCCTGTGTCCTAGCAGTGGGAACATTATAGGCTGATTATGTATGTATGTATGAATCATTGTTATAATATTATGTAATTTGATGTATAAAATTTGCAGTACCCTTAGAGGGTACGTGTCTTAATACTGTGTCATGAAATTTTAATGCATGCCTACTAACCAGTGTTTTACATGTTAACAAATAAATAAATAAATTACTTATAGTTAATCATCGCTCCATAACTCAAGTAGCGGATGTTGGAGAAAAAACAGCCAAGTTGAAATGGTAGTGGGTCGGACACGTCTCACGAATGCACCCGGAAAAGATCGTCACTCACTGGACGCCTGAGGCAGGACATCGCCGTCGAGGTAGACCAAGGGGAAGGTGGTTTTCCCAGCAGTGGGACATAAATAGGTTGGTATTATATAAGAAATAACATCATGCTACACGACGAAACCCGACTACATTCTAATAATCTCTCACCGAACATGCCATCAAAAGTTCCCGAAACCACCAACTTGCACTCAAACATCTGTCCTTTAATAGCATGTGAATCAGAACTCCGTAATTACAAGTTGAGTTCGTTATAGTTTTGATGCACAAGACATTAAAAAGTTTAATGCCTGTCGAGACTTGTGCACAAAACTTGAATCTAAAGTAATGATAGTTGTAGAGAAAGTAGTTGTTACGGGCACTGATAGAAGTGGTATTAAGCGGGAGACATTCTGAATTTATTTTAAAAGCTTATTGCGGTTGCTTTTCAGGTTAGTTTGAATGCAGATTGCGGTGTAACAAGGTTGGAAGAGTTAGATACAGTTTAGAGGGGATCAGTTTCGTTTGTTTTTGGTGTGGGTTGATGAAAAGTTAATTGTCAGGTGCGTAGTACTTGCAATCAGCAATCATAGTTCGACTAGATGCATGAACGTGAACAAAGCAAAATAAATAGATCGTAGCATGTCTCCAGTTTCTGCCACTCGTATATAAAGCGTGACGGCGCAAAAATACAGCCCTTTTGCAAGGTTTTTTGCGGTACCTAACATAGGTACTTAATAACGACACGTTCCACGCAACGTGTCATCATAAATTCTTTCTCAGAAAATATGAAAAACAACCCTCATCATAAAAAGCTTGTAAAAAGTACATAATTGTAAGTACGCATGCGGGTAGGTAACCCGAGCCTGTCGGCACTGTCACTGTCACGTCGTCGCTTGACATCATGCTGAGCGCTGGACAAACCTGTCAGTTCCGTGCTTCGCTTTACCTACTCTGTTACTCTGTACACACAAAATTGAGGGTGATGGTCCAAGTGAGGAGAGGACGCGGTGAATTAGTAAAGGACTGCATAAAGTTATAGATGTCTAGCGACCCAGCCCGGCTTCAAACAGTATGACTTGACTTCTATAATTACCTACTATAACATGCAAGTTTAATTACACACATAAACCTTTGTTGCTAACAACTAAACTTTAAAGACCGTTGTTACTAACAACTATGAACATGTAATTAGTCTGAAATACATAGGTTTAATTTTTTTTATTAAGTAATTTATTAATTAATAAACCTTCTGGAATAAATTCTCTTAGTTATGGTGAACATTGCATCAAAATCCGTTGTTGCGTAGTGGTAATAACTTTAAATAAAGCCAAGTTTACCTACTTATAAGTAATAACTGTAACAGATAGTTTTAGCTAAATCATTGAAGCATCCTTATTACTTATATCATCTTTGTAATCGTCCACAGGTAAAGACGAAAGCTTGTCGTTTTAATAAAACAACCTACTAAGTACAACGAAATTGAGTCCACCATTCAAAAGTTAGAAATTTCGCGCCTAGCGATAAGGCCGCTCATTGTATGTTTTGTAGTACCTAATAATCTTATTTTTTTGTTATGTATTTTCTGGTGTACTATAAAGTCTGTATAAATAAATAAATAATAAAGTAAAAAAAAAAACGAAATGTATTCGATATACTTAGGTAATTAGAAAATTAAGTTCACGAAATAAAAAACGTCTTTCTCTGTCTTCTTTTTTTGACCTTGCACCATACAACATATACTATTTCACCTGAGAGGTTTTCATACAGTACAGATGGGTCAAATATCGCGCGCCACTTGGCACGTTCGTTCCCGGAAACCTAATCCTTGCTTCGTTCTCAAGTATTCATGTATTTTCGTTTGGCGTTTTCTTTTACATTGCCATGTAAATAATATAAATAACATTTCTAGATTGCTTCATGAAAGATATTGATTCTAGTTCCAGCTGGGTTAGATCGGTACTTTTAGGGCTAGCTAGATGTCTAGCATAATAAATGCTAGATTCGGCATAACATTTTAAAAGGTGTTAATGATTTAAATAATGTAAAGGCAAAGACAAACAGAGAAAATATGAAAACCTAGAGAAAGCCTTTACCAAGGAGGGGTGCGAATCAAGCAAAAAAAAGTGTTTTTGTAAAACATAATTATGTAATTACCTATATGTAATCCAAATATTTCGTGTTCTTGTACTATTATATTTTGGCTTTGGAAATTAAAAGGCTTTATTTTTTAACGTAATGATAGTTATTAATATAATAATGGAACCATTGGAAACTATACAACATGAATTGAAAATCGGTTAGGACTAGTGGAATCTTGTTGCATTTTGGACGTTTGACAACTTGGTTATCAATTTTTCCGGAACGAATTAGAGATCTAATTTCTCGTAGCAGCACAGAATACTTAATAGTACGTAGTAGCAGTTAACTTACCTCCTAACTACTTTTGCTTTCAATCAATTGCTTCGTAATCATAAATTCGACTGTTACCTGACATAAAATACCATAAATCCAACAGAAATCGCCATTTACAGCATTTGGTACACCGAGTTCTGAGCAGTTGAAGTACCCACTGGATCCACCCTTAATCTTTGATCAACGACCTGCCGGCCCTCCAGTATTGTCCTTTGAAGCGGGTGTTCTAATTATAGTAACTCTTATGATGAACTCTAGAGAGCTGTCAGCGAAGCCTGAAGTCCTATACTTTGCTGAGTCCGAGATTATTTTAGGTGTGACTGATAGGAATACAATTATTAATTTATTAAAGAAAACAAGTGAAATGTGCGGAAAAGGCAAAGAGATGCGTTTGCTCAGCATTGAGGAAATGCATGCTAAATATATAGAAAGAAAACTTGGAAACGAAATAGTGAAAGACTTGTCGAGATGTCGACTGAAATTTAATTTGATAAATGAGCTGTTTGTTTTCTATTAATAAAATTAAATTTTATTCGAGAACATCCATCGGTTTCTTACTAAACTTTAACTTTTTATGTCAATAAAGATTATTATAATTATATCCGACGATCCTGTATACTTATCTCTTTTGTTGACTGTACACCTCTACCCAACCTTTCGCGGAATACAGGCGTAAAACATGATAATCGACGAATTATTACTTCTAAATAAATTTTGATGTGAAATAACCTAAAACGATTTTTTTTTATATCAAATGCGCTTTGTTATATGCAGATTCAAAGTTATTTATTAAAATCCATGCAAATATTTGGAGTGTTCTCATGTCAGCGCGCCGATACGTGGCGGTTAGAGTGGTCGCTCAATACTCGATGCGGCCGCATTTTATATGGTTCGCTGAAAATATTGGATATTACCGCAATGGCAAATATGATTCACTACCTCATTATAGGTAGAGATAAACCATATTCAAACTGCACGCCTCTCCACAAAAATTTCTATACAAACATTTGAAATATGTATGCAACAAGCAGTGGAGGGGCATTCATTTTTAAAATGGTTTATCTCTAATACAAAATATGTCAAGTTTTTCCCCCACATTTACCTATGTTTTGTTCTTACAGTCGTGCTTCCACCAGACTATCATCTAATCAGTCAGTGTGGTTTCGTTGTAAACGTTTACGAAGGAGAGATAAGCCTTATAAAAAATCAGCAGAATCACAATATAGCTACCTTATTTTCCGGTCCCTAGATTGGAACAGGGTTGATTCTCTGATCAAACGTAGGTAAACATCGATTGCTTTTCTACCGATATGATAAACAAAGATAACACAACCTCCCTCATTGCGGTACCTTATGGCGCAAAATATCAAAATATTTCCATAAAATACGCGTACATTTTTCAAGTACATTTCCCATGTCAGTGTGCCGGCATCCAATCAGTGTTGGCTCCAGTGACGGCTCGTTACAACCATTTTAATCGCAGATTAAACGTAAACACTGCCTGTTTTTCTGTAATTACTTTTACGATATAAACAACACAGCCTATCTCATGATTAAAACAAAAGTTTCACCACAGAAGTATCCGAAATGATTAAATAAAATTCTCGTACATTTATCGAGTGTGCTCGAACCGTCAGGGCTGGCACCCAATCAGTGTTGGCTGGAGTGGCCGCTCGATCCGGCCGTACTTAATCTCTGATCAAACGTAAACAAGCCCACCCCTACATGTTACGGGCGACATACGCGACAGGATTCAATTAAGCCTCAAATATTTTTTTCGCAAAGAATACAACAGCAGTTATCGGGATTGGAAGTTGATTGAAAAAATGTCGTTAAACTCTTACCTACTACAAAAACTTAAACACTTGTTCAACGTGTGTCTAATGTCATTGTTACGTCAAATTCCATATAAATATGACGTATTTAAAAGGTGTTCAGCTTAAACAACTGATAAAAACTGTGTAGTAAGGTTATTGTTTTTTTAAGGATTAAATTGGGATCATAGTTCCCTTAAATATAAGTAAGCAACTAAAATTAGAATAGCTTTCCATTTCGTGTCTATGTGTGTTCAAAAAGTAGTATTTGTACATATTATGTATATAATTTAATGAGAGTTACCGATAGTATCACAATCATCAGAATTATCTACACAGTCAGAAGTGCCTTCCGCATCTATTTAGGTATATTAAAGAGCTACACAAATACCCATCCAACTTAGAACTGAACAGAAATATTTTTTTGTCTTTTGGTTAATAGGTACTTTCTTGGTAGTATTTGGTGTGGTCTGTATGTAGGTATTGTACCTGGCATATGCTGAGCTGGACTCCTATTTGGTGCCACCACCAAACACACACCACACTCCGACCAGTAGTGATCGACCGTTATAAATGTCATGTGACGTGTCTATGGGTCAATTTATCTTTTTAATTTTTGTTTTTTTTTATCTCACCTTTTTTGTTGTTTTTTTAATGCCTGTATTGTGCCTTTTGTTGCACTAAATAAACGTTTTACCTATCTATCTGTTTTCACCGCAAATAAACGTATTTTCTTTCTTTCTTTCTATCTATCTACATACCTATCTGTACGAAGATTTCTTGGAACATTTAGCGGACAGTCTTGAAAACGTTTAAAGCAGCAGAAAGCCATTAGCCTCCTTTCACTTCGTTTGTCAAAGGACATCGTTTAGCACAAACCACTGTCCATATCCACATACCTATCATAGAGAAGGAATCTTACGCGTATTTATCGTAAACGTCTTAGCTTTTATGAACCATCATTATTTTTATGCGCCATAACCTCGCCTGAAGTTTCATTAAACAACTTTGCACATAAAAATATGATATTGCCAAATTGAGGATTGATTTGAACTTTATTGCTACGTAATAAGGACTTGTTTGCTTTTAAACACAATCGCTTTGGGGAAAACGAGATAATTATAATCCGAATAAAATGTTTACTGAACTTTATGGGTATCTTTATTTTATTTGGATATCTGATTTCGTAGCTCTGATTCTATAGAATTCAAGATATCGTTGTTTTCATAATATGTAATGATTTACCAAAAAATAAATGCGAATTAAGCTTAGGTATATCACAAATTCCTTTGTATTATAAAATACTTTCACACATGGTTTGGTCATGTTGAGAATATGGCTTACAGGACCTAAACGCAATAAAACGCAAGTTTTAGAAAGAATAAAAGTATATGATCGATTACAGACACTACAGTAGATAAACAAAATCAGAAAGATATATGATATTCTTCAGGATATATGATAGGTAGATAGTGTATTGAAAACATAATACAACTAATTTGATATGGTAGAAAAAAAATCATGAAGATACCTCAAAAACTTTTTTTTACAATAAAAATCATACTAATATACATACAATCATTATGATTTTTTGTCAGATTATTCTACAAGCAACATACTAAAGCACTAGTGTTTTATTTTTTTTAGTGCAAACAACAGATTTATTGTAAATAGATAATTGCTTCATATTAACTAACAAAAGGTATTTACAAGGCAGGTGTGATTGGAAACGCCGGGAGGGACACCATAGGAGGACAATTATAGTGACCTGTATGAACGTAAACGAGGCCGCGAGGCAAAAGGAGTATGTAAGGGCCGTAGCAGGTGACGCGCGTTTTTTATTCTTTTTTTTTTTTAAAGTAGTTTCAGCTTACCCCTTAGAAGGCGTGAGTTTAAGGATGGTAAGGTCTATTCAAATTTGTTTGCAATTTCAAGTTAAACAAATATCAACTTTATTTCAGATTTCAGAGTGACTAGCACTATTGAAAAAGTCATAAATAAAAATGTTTGAAGTTGTATCGTAAATTGAACGTTAAATTGTAGGAATTAAAGTTATTTTTCCATGAATTCATATTTACATTTTTGGCAAATAAATAGCGAACGCAGAATTATGTATGATATCACATGAGTATCCCTGCCGCGTCCAGTCTGCCTACTTAAACCTTGAGGCCCGAAACGAGCAGTAATTTAGCACTAATTACGAGGGATCTCGGGCCGCGTTAAGCACATTTCCAACTCAATTTGTAGAGGTTCGCACTCGTGTTACCTGGCCCTGTTACATTCAGTTACTTTTAAGATAGAGGAGTATAAATTCATTTGATATTTGCAAGGTTTTTTGGGTGAATTGAACGACCCTCAAGTTCGACGATACTTACATAAAAGTTCTACGCACCCAGAAACAGTCAGCCTCGCTAAAGTATTTGCTGATTGGCTATTTATATTTATTTTTCATCTATTAGGTAAAACAAACAGTGACACATTACATTTTGTAGGAAAAAATACGAAAAGATACGGCCAAATGTGTAACCAACAACATTTTCCACGGAATATACGTAAAAAAATAACAATCTTTACAAACCATGCTATTTAAACAAAAAACGTAAATCTTTTTAATACGGCATTCTAGCTATTATTATGATGATAGGTCCTGCCGACACGATACAAGAAAATTAAGAATTAAACAAGGCTTTCTAACAATATCTTACCTACATCTCGCAGAAATCGAAATCTGGTCTATTATTCATATCTTGAGAGAGGGGCCCGTTGCTAAATAATAACAGCCGCACAGGCGATCGATCAGGTTAAGCTACTCTTGCGCGGTTGGTCTGTGGATGGGTGACCATCTTTACATACCGAGACCCCTTCGTGCCTCGGAAAGCACGTTGAGCCGTGGCTCCCGGCTGTCATTCGTGGATCTTTGACAGTGGTTTCGGGTAATCAGAAGCCCGAAAGTCTGACCACCAGTCTTACCAAGGGGTATCGTATTACCCAGAAACTGGGTTGTGGAGGTCAGATAGGTAGACGCTCCATGTAAAATACTGGTATTCAGCTGCATCCGGTCAGACTGGAAGCCGACCCCAAAGTAGTTGGGAAAAGGCTAGGCAGATGATGATGATGATATTAATATCTTATACTAGCTTTTGCTCGGAAAACATCCCGCGGGAACTACCAGGATTAAAACTAACATAATTAATTCCATAGTAAAACACAATGTAAACTGAAAAAAATAGTTTCTTACTACACCACATTAAAGCGATTGACTTTATATATATATAGCAGGGCTCTGAACCGGTTTAAAAAGAGCGGTTAATTTCGATTAAATACCGGTAAATATATCGTTC
Source organism: Amphipoea oculea (assembly GCA_945859645.1). Lineage (NCBI taxonomy): Eukaryota > Metazoa > Arthropoda > Insecta > Lepidoptera > Noctuidae > Amphipoea > Amphipoea oculea. The sequence continues at coordinate 7,054,446 of OX243868.1, forward strand.
CTTCATTTACAATTTTGTGGTTTTGTGTTTTTTTACTAACATTAGGTTAAGACTTTTACTAACAACATATGGATTTTTAATCTGAAATAAATGTGTTATTATTATTAACCGGTTAAACAAGTGAACTGTTCTTATGTAACCCAAAAGATAAAGGTTGTAAAGCTCAAACGGTTTTGACACCCAAATTAACCGGTTCATTCCGTAATTCGTAAATTTTTTTCCTCTACTTATTTAACGCTTCCAACAAGTTTTAGTGACAATGAGTTGACATCGCAACGTCCAGACCGTGCCCGCGAGAGTGGCTGGGGCCGGGGGGGTTCAAACTTGGTTTTAACCGGTTAATTTTCACTATCAAAACCAAAATTCATGAAAAACCGGTTTGCCGCATAAACCGGTAAAAACCGGTAAAGTGCAACCTTTAACCTAAATCTATTTCGGTTTGGGGTCAATAACCATAACCGGTTAAGAATTTCAACCGGTTTCCGAGCCTTGATATATAGTAAGAAGAAATGTTTTTAAAACAGTAAAAGACAAAACTGTAACTTTTAATGATTTAACATACTATTTACTGAAAAAAATCAACAAAAATAGAAAACCACCATTACTGTAGTGGAAGTAAATTTCAACGTTTTGAACGATATCACCAAATGAATAATACAGTTAATTCTGTGACCTTTTAGCTACTTAAAACGTTAAAGTTTACTGTCATGACGGTATCATTTTACCACAAGCTTTAACTGTTTTCGTATCAATAAAAATACTGTTTTGAATGTTAGTGAGCCTAAAGATCAAAACAGTATTTTTGTGTGTGTGTGAAACCACGTAGGTTGGTGTTTGAAATGGTATTTTGAGGAAAGAACCACACTGATTGAGAGGAACTGTCCAGTCCAGTAGTCATGCAGGTCAACTCGGAACTTAAGGAGCTTAATAATTCGACGAACAATATTACAAAAAGGACATTTGGGTAGGCCGCAATAAATACTATACATTGAAATAAACGTAAACCGTTTTATTAAATTGAAGAGGATAGGCATTTGGCCTATAAATTCGGATAATACGTTAAATTAAGTTGTAATCCATTAGGGATCGGTAATCTGGATGTAACATGATTATGTACAGTCAACAAAAGAGATAAGTATGCAGGATCGTCGGATATAGTTGAAGTTTAGTAAGGAACCGATGAATGTTCTCGAATAAAATTTAATTTTATTAATAGAAAACAAACAGCTCATTTATCAAATTACGTTTCAGGCGACAACATAGCCGCTATCAACTTTGCTGAATAACTCACTTTTCCCACGACCTACCTATTCACATACTAGGTTCTGTCTTTATTATGCGAGATAAGAATATGAACCAATACTAGATATGTGTACTGTAAAATTCAAATATGAATAACGCAAAGACCTCGGTTGCCCATAAAAAAAGTTATTTATACATACTTCCCGTTACATTCGAAAGGTGTTGAAATAAATAAATAGGTGGATGTTATAAGGCGATGTAACAATAATTTCTCTACAGGAACAGATTGTCTGGGGTTCACAATGTCCTCTGCACCAGTGATCACTATATTACGTTGAGACCCGTACGCAAAATACGCGCATTGACGTGGAGTTGCGGACACCAGCCCGTATTACCTATTACCTACTTTGAGACAGTCCGCGTCTTCCTTGTCAACTGTAATTATAACGTAATTATTATTTGCGCTAAGCCACATCATTCCAACTACTACTAATGCTAAACCTAGCATTAAAAAAACATACACGCAGCGACTTTGATCGCCGGCGACTCGCTGACGATTAGATAAAATTCAAAAAATTATTTGTAGTTTCTCGAGCTATAATGAACGAGATGTTTTCTCAATTTTACAGCTGTTTTCTCTTTATAAAGATATCTTTAAAGTTCTATTAAACAAAAACAAACAATATTTTTAATTATCAGGTTTTTAATTGATTAAATAAACTTAAAAATATAACATTAAAGCGATTCAGGTAAACAGATTTCCATCTTTCTTTTTCTTGTCAAACCATCAATTTATGAACTTATACTTAGTCGCAATTTAGTGCCCAATTCTTTGCTGTGAAACCTCCATAACTTTCTAGTGTTTGCGTTCCCGAGTACCCAGAAACATATGGAGAATGCACAATGGTACATCGAAACTATATTACTAACAATTAACGCAGTATTTATGATATTTCGTGTGTGGTCAATAGACCACCTGGAAATATCCAGAATAACTAACTTAAACACGTCAATGACCATCTGTTGGAAACAGAACAGAAAAATCAGCATAATCATGACTAGGACAATTCGCATGTTTTTTTTGGCATTCATATTATTTTTTAGAACAGATCTGAGGGCTAAGATCAGTAGCACTGCATTTGCAATTAACATAGGCCACTTGATTAATAATATATACAGGCAAATATAACTGCGGAATGGACCGTGGCCGACATGAAACATACCATGTAGTACAAAGGCAGGAGCAATGGGTCCAAGCCACGCACATAACGACACTTTCCAGATGCTCCATTTTTCGATAGTGAACACTTTAACTAAGCTGATGTATATTTGGCGACTGAACACAAACATCCAAGCTACGAGTGCCATTTCCGTATAAATCATGGAAACAATGTCCAGTAAGACAATGCGACCAGAATAAGGGCACATGTTGAAAAGTCTCTGAATATCTCCGAAGAATCTCACGAACGTGTACACAAATCTTGCCAGCATGAACTGAATGAGCAGCTGATTTTTGTAACTCTTTCTCCAATCAGCGAACAGAACGGCGGTCAAAATGAGCAGCAACAAAGCTGCTGCTGAGAACGCAATCCCCATTGAACTCCATGCTAAAGTAAAAATGGTGCAGAATGATGTGGCATTCTTTGTAGTGAAGATCACGCTGCCCTGTTCCTCTTCCATCAAATGCAATTGCAAATTGAAACCTTCACTGTACAGTTTATTTATATGACACGGAGTTAAGCTGTTGTTGTCCATGTTTGGGATTATTTAGACACTTTAGCACATCATTGCACACTCTAAATTATCTGTCGATAAAACACTATCTGCCGCCTGGTTTTATTAATAAATATGTTAGTATAAAGCTGTGTCTCCTGCGCGTGTTTTTTTGAAACATTACACAAAGACATCAAAACAAAGTGGCGTGGCCATAGACATTTCTGTATGAAAATACGATGTTTTTGTTTTCCGAGCTGCGCGGAAAACATTCCTAGCGCGGGTGAAGAGTGGAATGGTTTGTTTCATTTTCAATCGCCACGCGCACCGCGCTCATCTAGCATTTAACATTTTGAAAGCTTAATTCCAACTGACACAGATTTTGAGATTTTACTGTCTTGTGAATAGTTGACACTAATCTAAAAATTTTTTAACACGCAGGAGACAGCTTGTTTATGAAAACAAATGTTATTATGTGTACGGTTTTTTGTGTAATGTTTGGAAAAAACACGCGTAAGAGACACGGCTTAACACAATTGGTACATGTTTTAGCTCCATTATATTGCACTGGGATATAAACTAAACTCTTCGTTGTAAACTGCATCAAACAAGCAAAACTTTTGTTTCTATAAACAATTGATCACCAGACGCGTCCACTGTTTGACTATAATTTATAGATTGTGAACAAGCAGTTACTAGATAACACTTTTTTTATCTAGCGTGGATTAGATTGGATATTTTGGTATCGAATAACGTACTTAAAGGTAAGTAGTTAACATATAAATAAGTTTCACCTAAGTATGGGATCATGATATTTACTTATTAATTTCAGGTGTCATTAACATGGATTACTTTTATATGGGGATATAATTATGTATATGTATGCTTGAACTTTTGAAGATCGTAACAAGGTTGAAAATAGAGCCTCAATTACAAATAATATTGTATGACAGACACATAAATAATGATCATTACTTTCAAATTATTTTTCAATACTATATTTTTCTACCTCGTTATGGAATTCTAAAAATGAGTTTCGTCTGGCACGATCGAAATTGCGAAGAAATGAATTCTGCTGCCTAGAAAGTTATTTAAAAATTGTTCAGCTTTCTGTAAAAAAATGATGACTCGCAAATTAGGATGGTTTAATAAAAACACTATTTTAAGAAACACAGAGGATATATTTTCAGATATAATGCCACGACAGGTCAAAAATAAAACTCACATACGTGAGGAATAAGAAACGATAAATATATAAAACTCTATACAAATAGTTAACAAGGTGACAGTGTCTAACGATTATAGTATTAAAACTTATTGCAATCCTACTGTACACTTGAGGACAATTAATTGTATTACAACTTTGATGAATTGTATATTCTTCAGCTTTAAAGTTAAGTTCGTAGCCTTTGTTACGTTTATTTACGAGAAGAAATTTTATTTTCGTGATTCACTCCCTATGTTATTCAGTCCTCAAGTGTAAACATCTATTGAATTTCCCTTCAAAACACTTTTAGCTTGTTTGTGACAGATTGATTTAAGAAGCGCAGAGTGCCGAGCTTTGTTTGTTTGTTTGAATATATTCATTCAAATGCTATTCAGAAGACGAATCAGTTGCCTATTCATCTACAAGTAAGTGCATCTACTTATGAAATATTATTGCATCTTCTAATTTATATATAAGTACATAAGTAACGTCTAATACCAACATTAAAATTTTAGAAATTCTACACAATAAAATTTACTCTACTAATAGCATTATTACTCGCTGCTTCAATCAAATTTTAATTAGATAACTATAATAGATATTTAATTAACGCACTACTATTAAAACTGACTGAATTAACTGAAGTTATAATCCAGTTCAAATTCAAACACGAAGTCAACAATTTTATATTATCAGACTTAAAAACAATAGATAAGGAAGTTAATACATTTATAACAGTTTCAGTAAAACTTCTGCAGTGTGTAAAAGCGTATTATAATGGTTTTTTTTACAAACATCGATTTTAATCTTTATGGATAGATATAAGTAATACTATTGTATACAAAGTTACCATTGGAAAAATTTAAACTTTCGTTAGTTCTTATTTGTAATTGATAACATTAGTTTCTCATAAATACTTTTTTAATTAAGTTTTGTGACATTGCAAATAAGAAATTATAAAAGATAAAAAGGTTGTTTTTAAGTTAGAAAAACATTTCAATAAGTAGATTGTGTCTAATAGACGATAATATTACACTAACTATTCATAAGGACAACTCTTTGTAGTTTGAATACTATGTGTACTTATATAGAAGTCTTTATAAGGGATCACAGTTGGAAACACTAGTTCGATACACAAATCGGGGAAATTACAATCTATATCTAATTACACTACGCTTTTATTATTTAATTTAACACTATTTATACTTATTTTAAGTTTATTATTTTTAATTAATATTATTAACAGAACATTGCTGTTTAAATTATCAGATTTTAAAACATGATAAGGAAATATTAACAGAATATTCAAAAATTATTCAAATTATGGTAAAATTGGAAACATTTTCGTGACGAAGGCGAAACTTTACGAACAAATTAATTAAAAACAAACGCATAAACCTATTATGAATACGTAACTTTTTCACACATATCTACTTTCTTGTAAACAATGTACTAAATTAAATTAACTTTGGTGAAAATATTAACGAAATAAATACTTAAAACAAATTTTATTTTTACAGCGAATTCGTTTTTAACACCGAATAGGTGTAAATTAATAAATATATGCTTAATATTTTAAAACTAATTAATATAATAAAATCAGTGATACGTAAAATCGACTAATTGCTTTAAAACAGAGGCTTTAAGAATACTATGTACTTATTTCTAAAGTTACTCTAAGTTTTATCTACGTAATAGTGTTTTCACTTACGTGTCTTATTTGAAAAACAAAAATGGCGTGCTATGATTTTAATGAAGCAGTTTTTGATGTAATTAATACCGTACCAGGTAGAATGGCCCGGATTATCCCGACCGTGCATGTAATTGAAACGATTATCTCAATTTATCGTATGAAGTTCTTGTGTTTTAAAGTGTTATTTAGGTATAGAATGTTTCGAATTTTTGGTCCAAATTTTTAGTTTGGTAGGTGTAGTTTAGAAAGTTTTGAACGCTCATATCTAACTGAAAGAATGAGATTGATGCAAATGCTACAACTTTTAATTTTTCTACTGTGTTTGTTTACCAAATCAGACATGTAAGAAAAAACACACTATACATAACAATGTGCCGACACAGTTTCATAGCGTGAATCAAAGTTACAGTAGAGTTAACTACAAAAGGACCAGTTTCCAATATTTTCATTTAAAATTGGTATATTTATTCTGAAATACGTTGTTAGACATCGATAGACTAGTTTATGCTTTTAAAAGTGGACATGTAAAGTGCTTTTTCAATAAAATTCGCTTAAAATATTTTTTGTTTTAAAAGAAACTGGCCCCAAAAGGAAGCTAGTAAAGTCTAGAAGATCACAATGCGTACACGTTAATTTTCTTATTATAGTTTCCTACAACAGTATCAGCAATTTTAGCTTTAAATATTTATTTGATTCGTAATTTTTATTCTAAAGTCTACTTTTCGAAAACATACTTCGTAATTTCTCAACTTTTAGACTGATCATTTTTGTTTTTGATGGGTTAATTAAAAAGATAAAATGCGAAAGCCCTTGAAATGTGTGAAATAACATTTTTATTGTGAAAAATAATTCAGATAGAGACATTACTATGATCTTCGAAATACATAGAAAAATAAAAAAAATAATAATATAAATACATACGCTTTTTATTATTTTTAAATGCAAACAAGATCAATTTAAAGTTCAGATGTCAAATAAATTGTCCGATAGATATTAATTTAGTTTTCACAATCAATCATCGTTCGTCAAAAACTAATCAAAAAGCAGTTTGAAATTAATACTACAGAAACGAGACCAGCTGTTATTGAGACAATCATAATTTTAATGATATTTTAAATTGGTAAATTAACATTATTAAACCTTTTCCAATTACGCATTACTCGACCATGTGTTCTGTGAAAGAAAGAAATAAAGGTGATTTTAATAATCATCTACAGGGTAGCGGGGTCATCGACGCGACTGTTATCGTGGATTCAGTACATAACTCTGTACCCCCTATAGATATTTTTAGGCAGATTAAAAAAAAAAAATGGTGTTCCGTACATTTCTATGAAACAGCAGATTTTTTTTGATCATCAGAATGATGTACTAAACCTGCCACTCTATATAGGTACCGAACGCTGAAAAATATATAAAAGTATCGAAAAGTTCCTTCAAATAAGAAGATAAATCGATATCGCTATAAAGATGAAACGACGCGCATTGAAGGACTGAAAAAAAAAAATAAAAAAAAGTTTATCCCGACTTTAAATGAATTTTAATATTGAACCTGTGCTTGAGCATAAAGTCTATATTTCAATATGTTTTGTAATTTTACAAAATATCCATCCTTATTAAGGTACTTTTCGATTTTCCTGCTAGTATAAAAATAATTATATTTTTGGAGATATAAATCATTTTGTAGTCCCTCAGAAAATATGTGCTAAGTCGTTATAAAAACAATAAATTTTCTACCAACGGAAACAAAACAGCTAGAATTTTAACACAATTTATGGTAACAAAAGATAATAATAAAACAAAACAATTGACAACAAAGTTAGAGGAAGTTACCTTGTTCCTCTACAGGAGTGTGCTCCTCATCCGACGAGTCGAATCGACTCTCGATTAGCGAACTTTGTTTTTGCAGTGACTGAAACAATAGATGCAATTATCGACGCTATTATTAGAGGAACATTGTTTTCAGTAGGCATTTTGTTGTTTCCCGAACTCACAACTAATAACAATAGACTTTTATTGAACAAATAATTAGGAGTTCAATTATTTAGGTTGCCTAATTTTGTCGCTAACTGAATTAACAATTATGTCTGTAAGTCATTATTTTGTATTTGAGCAGATGTCTGGCTAATATTACGTTTAATCTTTACTATAAATAAAATAAACCGAAATACAAAATAGCCCACATTTAAACCCGGAAATTCGCTATAAAATATCCAACATACCTTATTTGAACGTCGTCTCGGCGGCGATATCTTGTTCCATAAAGCCTCAAGCTGATCAAAGTGTTGAGATTGCGCTATCGCCGCTTCTTCAGGTCCTAAGCTCACCTGCACATGACAGTTTGTGTCAATTTTAAAGTTTGTATCAGATAGTAGATGTTACTAGGAGATCGGGTTATATGTAGATATTACCTGTGAACCTAAGTCTTTGTTCTTTGCTTCTTGTATTTTTGATATCTCTTCCATTGATGCGGAAACGGAGAATCTAAACAGTAACACGATTTCAGATAAATGAAAAGAAGAGAATTCTATAAAAGAGTATTTTTCAAATCGCCAAAAAAAGATAGAATTTATATAGAAATTTAAAGTTGAAAGTAGTGTTTTTACCTCCTCTTCAATCGTTCATCTACTTGAGCCATCATAGCTGCCGAAGTAAGATGTCCATATTTCTTCTGCCACGTGTAAGTATCCAAAGACACTTCTTTCTTTAATAACCTTCTCATTGGCCGCTTTGGTGCAAGCGGTCGTAACTCTGGACAAATATAACATTTTTGTTCTTATTCTTTTTATACGCTCAAGTTCAATATAGAATTACTATTTTCTTTTCTCCATTAAGTAATGAACTTCGCTTTTATAGTAGAAGTAAATAAAGGAAAGATCAAAAGGTTCCATTACCGTAATTAAATGTGTCTTGATGGTATAATGTTAGATGATAATGTCGTCTAAATATATCAATATACAAAATTGTATGACTTAAAAATTGCATGTGTTAGTAAAAAAAGCTGTAACTTACTTGACTTACCATCAACATCTTTAGGGGCAGCATAAGTAGGTATCTTAACGTAAGTAGCTGGTGTATTATGTAGGCAGATCATCGGAAGACAACCTGGTGAAAATGTTGATGTGAGTGCAAAGTATTGTTAAAACTTTCTAAGAAAATAAAGGCTCAATTTCTAAAGATGAAAATCTGGACTATCATTGACTTGTGAACGAAATTAAACAATAGTATAAGCATAATCAGCATATAATGTTTCCAGTGCTGGGCCACATGCTTTCTGTGTGGAGTGGGCCGTAATCCACCACGCGGACCCAGTGCGGGTTGGATAAGTATTTTTTTGCCATATGTCTTCGAATTTTTGGTTCTAGAACATGCCGGTTTCCTAAAGATGTTTTCCTTTACCGGTTTGAGAGTAATGGTGATGAAAAAATTTATACAAAAAAAGACCACATGGCCACCACTGCTCTAAATAAAAGAATGAATTGATAAGTATTTCTGTCAAGTTACAGCAAAGTATGCCAGCTGGCAGGTATCTAAGGACCACTAAATTACTTTTTACACCGTAAGGTCTCAATATACTTGTTTGCTAAACACTACAGTATTTCATTGATGTATATATAAAGAAAAGAACAAATTAATCAAATAGAAGTGTTTTCATTACACATAAGGGATCGTACCTCTATCCAAAAGATGGATGGCGATACGTGCGCAGTCACTAGTGATCTGAAAGCCGAGTAGAGGCACGTGGAGAGCCAAAGATGTCAGAGCCAGACCTCGTTTAGTTTCCCAAATGATAAGTGTTTTATCTTCAGCACCTATTATGTTGACAACAATACATTTTGTAAGTAACTGTGTTTGAAAGACGTATGATATTGTAAAGTTTTCATACGAAAAAATAGATGAAATTAAAAGTATGTTTGTATTAAGTCAGCAGTTAGGAGGGATTATTTAATCAAAACTTGCCAATTATAATTTGTTTTTAAATTATTAAAGAGTAGAAAATACTTTGTAATCTGAAATGTGAATGTATTTACGCGTCTTAAATTTTTATCCAAAGAGGCAATTGAATTTCGTTGCTGATTGTACATTTTGAGAATGTAGTACTTATCAAAGGCAAATGAATTTTGTTGCTAATTGTACATTTTGAGAATGTAGTATCTCTATTTGTCAAACAGGCAAAATATGAGAATCTCTATTTTAATAACAATTTTACTTACTAGACACGCCAATGGTTCCATCTCCTGTGACTTTCACGCAGGTGACTTTTCCAAGATGTCCAGATAACAAATGCAGGTCTGAACCTGTGTTGATGTCCCATACTATGAGGTTGCAGTCCCAGGACCCAGATACGATCTGAGTCTTGTTCGTGATCGATACAGCTACACAGGTGACTATGTCTGAGTGACCGACTAAAACCTGTTAAAAAAATATTTGTTTTACTTTCAAATGGATAATATTTAACTGTCGTAACCATAGAAATGTAAAAAACAGAAACAAACTTCTTTCGATAATCTATGGTCGTAACAATTTGTCCTAAGTTTGTTGATGCTAATCTAGGAAACAAGTAAGGACGTACCTTATTGTATACCAAAAATCAGATAAAATTTAAACGTAAATTTAAGACTTAGTAACAAGAACATTACTGAATTGAATAATCCCTTATTCGAAGTCAGGTTGCAATATGAAAATTGGCAGTCGGCGGGGCCAATGACCTGACCCGTCGCAGGGGGACCAAGGGTGCCCAGACACGGGGCCCCCTGGCGCCCACGTGCTGGTTTGGTCCCTGGGGTGGTCACGGCGTGCTATGTGTTCTGGTGCGCCGGTGATGGGGAATACTCCCCAGAGGAGGGTCCGGTGACGGACAGCCGCGGCGGGTTCACGGATGAGTGCTAACGCGTGCCCGTGTTCCCGCCGTAAGCGGCAGAGGAGGACACCGTGGAGTTTTAGTGGGTTGGATTCCCACATAACTGCACTATCTCCCCGTGGTAGTGCAGAATGCATAAGAATTACTCCACGACAAAAAAAAATAGGTTGCAATATGAAAGTCTTTAATTTGTATCGGATCTTTTCATACACTAACCTGAGACAATTTTCCTCCATCCAACTTCCAGACTTTGAGCGACATATCCATAGACCCAGTCACTACATGTTGTGAGTCTGCCGTCAAAGCGAAACAAGTGATTCGTTCTGCATGAGATACGTTCCTTTTTTCTTCTCCACTGTCCCCACCAGCTAATGTCCAGATACGAACTGAATTGTCACCGTCTGATAGTACCTGTATGATATCAACGTTATTGAAGACAGCATTGTCAATTTCAGCTAGACTTGAGCTTAGCAAACAAAGGCAGAAGTTTTTTTGTTACAGTAAGTTACTAAGGAAGTTTCATACTTGGTAATCCAAATGTAAATATGAAGTAAACCATAAAAAGCTCCTCAATATTTTTTAGAGTAAAAAGTAAATTAAGTACAGCTAGAAGTAAACTTTATCAACACTCATCTTTTACTTTGACGTTATCAAACACTAGATACAGGCAACTTGACAATCCGAAACTTAGAAACATTGAACATTCAGCTCGTAATACCTGGAATCTATCACCCTGATCCAGTCTAATGTAGAGTTTACGAAGTTAGTTTGAAACTTACGGAGAACTTCATGTTCAGGGTGACATCGAGGCTTGCAGTAGGTGCTGCGGTTGAGTGCAGCACTATTCCGGAGTCGACAAGCCACACGTGAACATTCCGAGCTCGGTCTCCCGACATCGCACGTCTCCCATCTGACATCATCAGCAAAGTTTGAAGAGCCGCTGAATGTCCCTGCAAAAACTCCACTCTGTATAACTCAATAATTATAAGATTGTTGAAAAAGACGAAGACGAAGTTTTGAAGAAAAAGATAGAATGTTTGTTAACAAGACGAGTTTTTTTAATTAAATGCCCTTTTTTTTTTTTTTTTTTTTTTGGATGGGAAATCATCAAATGACCCCTCCCGCTCTGGGTGGAGCGAAGGGAGTGTCAGACTCTTACTGACTAAAACCCATCCGTGTTCCTTCCTTAACCCTTTATGTTCCGGGGTAGCGGTAACCCTTTCGGACAATCCCGCACCCCCGGCAGGCTTCGGCCCTGGCAGGCCCCTTCCTTTATGCTGACATCTCTTTGAGGCGCGCGTGGAACACGTACGCGCCGTCCGGCACGGGCCTGGTCCTGATCGGACGGTGAGCTACCCATTACTCTCCGTCCGCAGGCCCGCGCCTACGGTGGCCGGGAGTCGTCACGCGGCTCCCGACGCCCGGAGCGTCTCCCGCGGCGGCTGGGGTGTGAGGCTCTCTCCCTCAGCCGTTCAGCCACCTCCTTCGCTAGCATGACTGCTTCGCAGAAGGAGGCGACCGCCCCCCACTCCCTCTCGCCCCGGACCATGGCTTGAACCAGGGCCGGACGCGAGAGGTCGCCGCCGCTGTCGATCGCCTCAACGAGGGCACGGCGGTGCTCCGCCCATGCGGAGCAGACCTCCACCGTATTAATTAAATGCCCTACACTGAACCTAAAAGTTTTGGGTTAACGACCTTTATTTCTAAAGGATCTTGTGATTCTGGAAATAGAACCTTGTTCATACTAACCTTATACGTCAATGATGGTGAATTATCAGCCAGTTGCCAAACAACAATAGTTCTATCTTCAGAGCCACTCAAAACCAGCAGATTGTTAGGAGAGAATGTCACGCAAGTGACTTGTCCTAAGTGTCCGTTCAGTGTTGTTTGAAGACGATGGGTAGATAGATGCCATACTCTGACTAGGCCGCGGGCACAGCCGCTAGCAGCTAGTTGACCATCTCGGGAGATTTCTAGACAGCTGATTGGGATTAGTTCACTTTGTTCTGCCTGTTAGTAAAAATAATAACAATGTATATATGGATGTGTATAAGAAAGACTATTACGATATATTTTCTTTCAGATATAAATCAAAGCCTTTAATCTTTGTTGAGGCGACTATAAGCCAACCTTCCCTATATTCTTATTTCTATCTCTATAATCCGTGTTTCCGTAGTAGCAATATTGGAAGGATAAAAATAAATATTGATACAAAGCTATTTGCAGAACGATCTAAGTATACGCCGGGATTTATTTCTGTGATCGTTATGTACCTGTAACATTGTGACATTCGTCATGGATTTCGTTTGGCGTCTCTGTCTCTGTTTTGTTGGTCGGAAATTAGTCAAGTTATCTTCTGTGTGGAATGAGTATATCGTTACTCGATTACCGCCTGAAAATAATATTATTATGTTAGCGAGTTATCCTATAAACAGCCGGTGTGAAATATTGAAAACCTTTAACAAATTAATTCAAGCTGTGTTGACCTTATCTGTCACAGTTACTTTTCATTGCATGGTTTACAAGAATCTATTATTTATTGATTTATTAAACCATTATACACACATACATATATAAACAGACAAGATAAAAGTACATAAAAATAGGTACAAGCGGGGTATGGGTAGGTACATAACTAAAATTGCAAAATAAAAATCCTGTGCATATCTTGATGCAGTGTTTTAGAAAATATAATTATTTAACAGTCGACCGTTTAAATAAAGAAATGAATTAAAAGATGGCTCTTGAAAAAAAAAAAAAAAAGAACCGAGTGTGCTTATGACCACACGACTGAAGTGAAACTTCAAACGTATTTGGCTATGAGAGGAAGAGAGAAAGAAAATGTGCGCGCGCACTGCTTTCTCTTGCTCATATCCCCCACTCAACTCCCGTTCGCCTCGCCCGATCACACTTTTCGTAACGCTTACGTCACGCGTTCGCCAGCTTACTGCAACTGCAACATCTTACCAGCAGCCAACAAAAAGTGATCTTTATCAGCAACGGCCAGCGCTGCTAGATCATGCGCTACCGCCAGCGTACGCAAAAGTGTTGCGCTGTGAAGACTGTACAAGTAGATCCTCTGGTCTGCACAGCCAACTGCCGCTCGAGACGAGTCGTGAGCCACGCAGAAACATTTCACCTAAAAGGGTTAACTCCTATACAGTACCCGGCGATAAATATTGCACATCGATCTTTGGAAAGAGACAATCGGCTAATTTCGGCTTCGTAGAGCGTTATCTCTGTCGCACGAAATACAAACAGTCCGGTATCTATTAGGAGCTGTTAAAACAATTATGATTTGCTTCTTTTGATAATTCTTTTTATTCTTTGTATAAAATACACCAATTTTTCTATAAATGATTGCTTTAGGTTGGGGTAAAATAAAAAGGTTCCCCTATTTTTCCTAAAGATGCCATAGTACAACTTTAAATTATTTAAATTTGGGGGTGTTAACAACTCTAGATATATATTTTGAACTGGACGCGACCGCACTCTATCGCACTTGAACAACGACTGACAAAACGTCAGTTAACGTCACATAAGTAGTGTGCGACAGAGATAACGCACTACGGAGCCGAAATTAGCCGATTGTTTCTTTCCAAAGGTCGATGTGCAATATTTATCGCCGGGTACTGTAAGTTATTCGTTCCTGGTATCAATAATTAGGTATTGCCTGTTCTATAGATTGTAGAAATGGAAGTCAATTAGGTACATAATATTAGTCGGAAGGGACCACTGAGCCGAAAGGGTATTAAAGTAGTCATGGAAATGAATTAAGTTTTGTTATACAACGTTTCCCAAAAGGAAAGGGTTTCAGCAAAATCACTGTGCTAAAATTTTATTAAACCATAGATATGTTACCACTCATATATCAGCTACGAGTTCAATGGCTTGTGATTCGTTTGGAGAAATGAAAATAGATATCTTTATACTTTATTTCCATCAAAACTATCTCCGTTAGGATCCGCTTTACCAAGAAAAGTATTGGTTTGCTCCTTAACTTTTCTACAAGTATAGCTACTTCGAAATCTCTCTTTTTGCAAATATCTGCTCTTTCTAGACGGCTGAAGCATAAAATTCCTTCTCGTGGAATTAATTAAAGCATCAATTAACACTTGATCAAGTTAAACTTTTCGATTCTATCCGCTACTAATTGAAAGTTCGTTACCGATATCCGAAAGTGAACACCTGAAATAATTAAATTTTGTCTCTGGATTTATTTCTAGATAATTGTGAAAATAGCTATTGAATTGTTCGTTTCGAAATCCAAGTTGTATTGAATGATTTTCAGATTGGTGGAAATTATTATCGGAAAAGCACTTTAACATCCATCAATGTTATGAAATCATAATAAATGATGAAATTAATAAAGCAGCTGTAGTGAATATCTGTACAGATAACTTCACTTTCCCAGAACTAGTCACTGATAATAGGCTCTATCTACTTGTGACTACAGGAATTGTAACAACAGCATTATGTGACTGGGTAGAAAATATACGCTGCCAATACTGATATAATCCATTTGACGGACCGCACAATACAAGAAACCTGGTCAACGGTAAAGATGAAACTGCTTTTACTCTAATAAACAAAGAAAGTTCCCGTATCCACAATATCGATGGTAACGTAATAGCACCGCTTAGTGGCGCTTCCACCGAATGTAATAAGAAATGGGTCCAAGAGCACTTAAAAGAAATCGGTGGTAATCTATTTTCTGTAACGAATAAAGAGCTTAACCAATTTAGTGATCCTCAATTACGTAGGTTGAATGTGCGGTAGATGTCAAGGCTGTATTGGACTGAATATTTCGGGGATAACAATTTGGTCACGGCTTTCGGGAAGTTTGGATTTATTAGGAATTACTTGTTGGTATCTGAAGTTATTGGGGTGATAGAATTTCGTTAGTGGATTTATATACCGATTGAATGGTATGTTCTTTGAAATGTATATATTATTCATTGAAATATATGCCTTGAGCTTTTGTAACAATAGGTGCTATAATAGCAAACTAGTGAATAGCAATATACTGCGCGTTACTTTTTGTTTTGCCTTATATTTATGCCCGTAAAGTCCAAACCTCCAGCCGTACCATTAAAGCATGTGCGTATATTTTTAATCAAAATCGACACTACCGCAACAAAATGTTGCGAGATCGCACAAACTTTAAAAACTTATCAGGGTGTACTATTTAATTTAACTTAATCCTCGCACCGTAAGGTGAGATTAACGTTGTTCCAGATAATGGGAAGGTAATGCTGTACAAAGTTTTAAGATAAAGTTATTTTCGGACGCTACAGGGGTCCCCTTTGAATAAACTTGTTCTTTTTAACTCCCGACGGAAAAAAGGGGTGTTATTGCTTCTAGTGAACAAAATGAAAGGGATTTTATAAAAATGAAAGTGTTCGACGTCGTGGCGATTGGATTTATGGTGAAAATCAGATTAATTTGCAGGGACTGAGCGCAGCAGAGCACTAAGACTGGCCTAGCCCCTACAATAATTGCGTCATCTTTTATGTTCAGCAATATTAGATTATCAACTGTACAAGCGCCAGTCCTGTTGGGAAGCTATTCTCTATTATAATGCCTACGGGATCCGCGGCGGGTTTGTAAGACAAAAGATTCCTTGTCTTTAGCTAAGACAATAGGACCGCTCTCTGTATTCAAAGTTAATTAGACTAGAATTTGTTTTATTTTTCTAAAATAGCTACAACCGTGATTAATTTAATTATATTTTGTGGGCTGTTAAGCTCTATAACGTGTTTTGTCTAAAGGGAGCAATGTTTTGGGCTTATAATAAGTAGGCTTTACTTATAATGCTTCAATAAAATAATAAAATGGAATGTTTTATGTAATTTGGTTTTTTATTTTTGACTGTGTTTAGTTTAGTTTGTGATCTTCCTGTACGAGTCGCAATAAATACTTTTTCTTTCTTAGTTAAGTCCCCTCAAAATCGGTCCAGCTGTTTCAGAGATTAGCCGGAACAAACAGACAGACAGACAGACAAAAGTTGTAAGAATTGTTATTTTGGTATATGTACCGTGTATACATCCATATGCATTTAGTAAAAAGCGGTTATTTTAAGATTACAAACAGACTCTCCAATTTTCTTTATTTGTATAGATTTCATAAACTCCACTTACCTTAGCCTTATGCCTCTTCAATATATGCAGATGTGTCCCAGTGATAAACGTTCTGACATGCAGTTCGTTCTCTCCTTGCAACGTTATAAGGAATACATTGTCGTCTGTTATTTCCATGGTATTTATCGGTACTCCTGCGTTCACAGTACTGAGTAAAGTGAAATTGTCGACGTTCCACGTGCATACTGTCCCGTCTTGGGAGCAGGTGACGAGGATATCGCCATCTTGGATGACTTTGACTGCTGTTACTGAGCCTCGGTGATGGTCCAGTTTTGTAACCTGGTGAAAATGGTTGTCGTGAATAGGGCTGCCCCAGTTTTTAATGAAGGGAAATCTTAAGTTTTATTGGACAATAAAATCTGAAAGAGTTGAATGTGGATATGAAATGGTCCACTCATTTAGTGCATCATAGAAAATAAAAGAACGTAGACTTTTCTAAAGCAAAAATATTTTATCATCGTCATTATTTTCGAATAATACGAAAGTACTTTTATTTATACAATATGATACATAATTAACGTAATGCCCCAATTAGAATAATATTGAGTTAAAAGCGCAATACAATGACCAAAACAATTTTTTTAAAGCTAATAAGTTTTTATTAAGAAAATCGTGTTGACCCTAGCATTACTTTATGTGCTTATTTAAAATTGAGTCTTATTGCCTGGAAATAAGATTCAATTTTACATTTTTAAAATACATTATTTTTGACAAAATACCTACTTATATTAAAAGTTACTCAAATCAATTCAGTAGTCATTTATGAACAAACTACTTCAGGACTTGCGTTTATTCAGTTACACCTTGCATATGAGTCTAACAAAAGGTTCGATATTGTACCTAATACAGACGTTTAGTTTCAGCAAAACACATAAAATAAAAACATGAGTCCCTCACCAATGCGCCATCAACAAGCGAAGTGACGATAACCGCAGAGTCTTCTCCCCCGCTGATCACTAATGACCTGTTGACGATGGCTGCCACGCAGAGCACCGGCGCTATGTGTTCACTGACAAACAAAACATATTGCTACATACAGATATGTATGTAGGTACAGTCGAACAAGAGGATTGGTGTAACGGCAATAATTGGTATTCACATTTCCACTCCACTAGACTGGTATTCATTTTTATTGTCAGCGTAATAAATTCATTCCCTTATTAAAAAAAACAGGTAGTAGGTTTAACATCGAAAATGGATGTAAATAGTTACATAATGGTGTAACTTTACTCCGAGTTTTGGGGGTTTAAACTTAAGCCGACTTTAAAGAGTGATGTAGAGTTCTAGACTTGACAAATCATCACACTCATAACATTGTTTAAAGTAGTCACGAGATAGCAGCCTGTCTCCTATCTATTTGTTTGACTGTACAATTTGCACGTACTTATAAGGTGCAGTCAACAAAAGAGATAAGTAAGCAGGATCGTCGGATATAGTTGAAGTTTAGTAAGAAACCGATGGATGTTCTCCAATAAAATTTAATTTTATTTAGAAAATAAACAGCTCTTTTATGAAATTAAATTTCGGTCGAAAACATCCATCGGTTTTTCACTAAACTTCAACTATATCCGACGACCCTGCATACTTATCTCTTTTGTTGACTGTACATACATTAATATGTAAATGAACGATGAGACGAGTGAAGTCGAAGTAATGAGGAGAGCACGCACGCACTTTTAGGCTCACATTTACTGACTTCCTACAAAGAGCTGTCAATACGTGATTGGAATTTTAATATATGACATACCTACATTTGAATAAAATACGTATTTTTTTATCTATCTTTGGGAGGTCATTTTACAGATATTTAAATGCTTATGTTACATAAGGCTGATTTTTCCAAAGCAAGATAATTTTAAATAATTTTGAATTTTTGATAATTCTTCCATGCAAAAACTGTCAAAATTTAATTTTATTCCACGAATAAAAATTATCAGTCGATTGTTAAATCGGCCCTTAGAATTTCTTAATTCCTACCTAACGTTGTTTTTATTAAAATAAGTTCAAATATCTAACTGGATCAAAAACATCAGATTCAAAAGTTTGCTATCAATTTTCAAGCTCACAATAATGCTCTTGAAAATAATTGTAATTTGTTCACGTTAAAATATTTCTGAGGCCGATTACCGTAAATAAAATCGTTCTCATCTCAGCGACAATCAATTTTAAAAACTTGTTAAAATGTAGGGAAATTAGAGGTATTTTTGACAGATTGAGACTGAGATCAGACTGTGAACGTTCTTAGAATTTTTAATTAGAATATTTGTACGTCGTTAACGGCCAGACATAGCGTTCATTTTATTAATATTGACATCTGTACCTTTTGTTCACCTATCGTCGGCCAAGTATTCTAAGCTGCTAACTCCATTTTTGGCTTAACTGACTATTTAGTTTCAAATGAAAGAGAAACCTCACCTATTTCTGCCGTAACTCTCCTGGAAGGGTAGGGGTAGGTATATGTGCCAACGATATTGCATAACATTGCTTAACTGTATCTTTAGAATAAAAATAGAATTTTCTTTCATTTGATACTAAATAGTCAGTTAAGCCAAAAATGGAGTTAGCAGCAGCTTAGAATACTTAGCCGACGCTAAAAATAAAAATATTTAAATTTGAATTTAAAATTACGAGAATTGCCCCTGTGATGTAAGTACATGTTCAGTAAGACGACTCTTGTAATAGTATCTTCTAATGGAATTTATTCGGTCTTTGTTATAAGGGATAATGGACTGAATGTATCATGTAATGTTGTTAGTACAATGGAACAAGAGATCAATTAGGTAATTGATTACTTGTTCACCGTGTAGTTAATCTTGTACACGAGGAACCGTATTGGTGGTGTGGCATGATTACATGGTTCACTTAATTATTTTTGTGTTGTTTAATTGAAAGACAATTTATTTATTTATTTAAACTTTTCGCACAAAAAGGTACAAAGGCGGACTTAATTTCTTAGGCATTCTCTACCAGTCAACCAAGGGTCTCCAAGGGGGAATTCTCTTTTTTCAAACACTAAAGAGATGTTATAACGTAGTGTATTAAAATTTAGTTTATTTGACAAGCACAAGTAATTTTTTAATGTGTTTTCATAGGTATAAGGGATGTTTAAATATTTTTTGTCAGTAGGGGACTTTCTATCTAAAAAATACTTCTATCTTATGTAAAGGCAAGAAAATCAATTGTTAAGCAAATTAACTACCAATTTAAATGGTCCGTATGTTTAAATTACAACTGTCATTCTTTGACAGTAGTATGTCTATAACACGGCAAAATGACGTACGGTATCCAATAGTCCATTTGCTAACAACTAATTGTCCTGACTGTACCAATATAGGAGGGATTCGTAAAGCGACTTACAGTATTTTTGTCTTGATTGCCAGCGTGTGAAGATCCCAAACAATGACGCTGGTGTCTTCAGAACCAGTCAATAGATATTGTGATTCCCTTGTTACGCACATGCATAGGATCCTTCCTGAATGACCTGGTAACAAAAGAAGACGGTAAATGACAATTAAAAGTTTTAATTGATTATTAACGGGGCATGAAGTGATTTCCACATTTTCTGCAGGGTTATAATGTCAATGTGTCTCTATTGTAAACCTCGTTCTAACATAGGTAAAGTTGTTTTTGTTTTTATTGCAAACTAGCCGTGCTAACAAATTAGATTTCATAAATTTTCATCTTTTTGTGCGGAACCCTAATTCTTTTTCTAAAATAAATGTAAGAGCAACTTAGGCAGTTACTCTTTATATCATCAGATATCTGCCAGTGGTAATCCCGTCAAAATCAATCCAACCGTTTCGGAGATTAGCCGAAATAGACAGCCAAAAATTGGAAAAATAGTTTTTTTGTTACTACATTCATAATAAATTGTGCATTTAGTACAAAGCCGTTATTTTGACATTACAAACACATATCAATTATATTTATTTGTATATATGTATGTATTACATTACAAACAGATACATCAATTTTATTTATTCGTATAGTATGTATTGTATTTGTATATACTTGCGTCATCATTTCTGTCGTTAAGTTTTACCTTGCAAGTAAATAAAACCGAGTAATTATCATTCTGTTTGCATCTGATCTACTCAACCCTTCGGGGAAATAAAGCGCGATTTTATTATTACTTCATTCGTGTAAGCACCAAAGTTTATACACCCAAGAGCGCAGCATAAGGGATGCCCAGGATAAATGTACAGATAAATTATTACCCAAAAACCGCCCGTCGTTGACCGGGATGTGTCGGTATTTCCTAACGTGAACTAGATCGAAACTGCATCGTAACCATTTCCGCTGTGTTGACCGAAAGGCGAGCGCGCGCGGGCAGGAAATATTGACGTGGACATTTGCAAACTCCACGTTGTTTGTAGTGGAATGTTTCACATGATTTTACATTTCATTCAGTATTATTTTATGTAGAGAGAAAATAAACGTCGATGGACTTCGTTTTGCTGCCTTGGCTCAATTCCTTATCAATCAAGGGCTTAATTTGAACAGGACTTGACATTTAAAAGAGTGCTTTTGACCAAATCCGTAGGCAAGCGTGACATTTGCTACGGCGTAACTGACGTAGTTGCTACGCCGTAGCATTGTGTTAAAGCTAATTTCTTAACTAAGCAAGAGACCCATACAAACTAACGTCTTCCTATCTGAAATCCACAAAGCTACAATCAAAATTACAGTGAAATTATCAGGCGATTAGCTCTCCACGTTTCAAAGGCTTTTAACTAAAGAATAATGTTTCCTTTTACACAATTTATTCAGCACGGCATACTTACTAATCCACCTTATCGATTAATAACCTAAAACCGTTTAAAAACAAATCATACACGCTTAAAAACCACATTAACAATATCCATTAGGCTTTTGTTAAACAAAACACAATCGGCCCAAAATTTAAATTTGTATAATGAATTCGATTTTAAATTAAACTCATTAATAACCGCTAAATGGTTGCCAATGTAATTGACCCCGGAGATAGGAAGCCGAAAAACGTGACTGGACAAGCAATGATTTTGAGTCAATAGTTCACCGACCAATCACGGAACGGCTGGACCGATTTGTCAATTTTTATTTTAAAATGTTCGTAATAGTCCGAATTAGATTTTAAGGGAAGAAAAATTGGAAAACGTGCCCGGAAAATTGGAAAATGCAGGAAAAACTAATTTAGGTGCTTTTTCTATTGGATTTTTGGATGAACTCAAAACCATATTGAAATTTTGCTAGGGCCAACATCTGTCGGATCAGCTAGTGCTTTAATAAAACTTAGTTTTAAGTCGCCGTTAAATCTCATGGCCTCTCTTTCACTTGTCAAATGAATTGGACAAATAAAAATACTTTTAACAACGTCTTTGAGTTATCTAAGTGGTTTTTTTTGGCCTTTATTGTCGTAAGTTTTTGATACGTTACGAACTTTACCTCTGTGCGATGACCGCACACATTTACAACTATGAGAAATAGAGCCAAATGATCAAATGAGTTTTGTTTGAATTAGGTTTTGGAGAAATCTACAATTGCAATTTTAGATGCCTGAAAAAGTTGCAACCCATTTTTTTTTTTAATCACAGTTTTTCTAGCTAGCTACGATAGTATTGCTGAAAGTACGTTATAAACAATGCTTCAAATCATCGCAACATTTTACGATTAAATAAATACTATCTATCTACCTTATACAGGGTGTTACGAAAAGGGTATATATCAATACACACGGGTTGAAGAGTGTATCTGGTCTAGAATCTCTGTACAAAATTTCAGCTCAAAAGCATTAACTTTGAAAATGCTTAATATTTTTTATTTCGACATCACGGCGCTGCACTGGCTACTAGGCGCACAGACACACTACAGATAATGGATAATGACCCTCGTAGTGCGGTGACACGTTTGTTATGATTTCAATTTAATAAAGTATCGAAATAAAAAAATATTAAGCATTTTAAAGTTACTGTTTTTGAGCTGAAATTTCGTACAGAGATTCTAGACCAGATACACTCTTCAATCCGTTTGTATTGATATACCCTTTCCATAACACCCTGTATGAGGTAGAAATTGGTTTCGCAAAGAGGAAATCTAATCGTATAGATTGATCTTGGACATCGTCCTCGCGGTGAAATGGATGGTACGAAGTAGATTATTGCAATAAAATTGGTATAGGTACTCTTCTGTTAGATGAGCGGTGGGACTGCAATTTTTAAACTTTATCGCTGTAATATTTAAAGGCGCAGTGGCTGGGTAGTTGACTTGTATGCTCATGGTTTTCTGTACGGACAGCGTCAGAGAAAAGGAACCCCCTTTGGTAATGAGTCATTACCAAAGGGGGTTCCTTTTCTCTGCCGCTGTCTGTACGTACGGAAAAAGGGGATGCAAGTTTTTGGTGCATGTTGAGAGGCTTGTGGCTAAGTAATAACAGCTGCTCTGGTCGATCGATCAGGTTAAGCTACGCTTGCCACGATTAGTCCGCGGATGGGGACTATCATTACATACCAAGACTCTGAAAGCACGTTAAGCCGTTGGTCCTGTCTGTCATTCGTGGATCTTTGACAGTCTTTTGTCGTTAGAAGCCCGAAAGTCTGACAACCAGTCTTACCAAGGGGTACCGCAATACCTAGTAACTAGGTTATGGAGGTCAGATAGGCAGTCGCTCCATGTGAAATATTGGTATTTAGCTGCATCTGGTTAGCTGGGGGCTAGGCACATAATGACAAAAGTAACTGAGACGACACTCTACAAAGCTTAACTTTTTCTAAATCTTGATACCTATGCTACTTATATTCACGCCCAGCGTCTAATTGCGTAAACACTTCAATCAGAATCCGAGTGGTCTGAAGGAAAGTTATAGGTTTGAAAAAAATCGTCTGCTCAATAACAATGATCGTCGCTGAACTGTCAAAATAAAAGGTATTGCCATCGATTGCCATTGTATGTGTATTGCAAAATTACGCTGCAGGTTCTGTACAGCATTTCGTTACTCAAATATTGTCGATGGATTGGTTATTTACTTAGTTATAATTTCGAGACGAGTGCAAAGTTATTTATGGAAGAAAAATAAAACAAAATACGCGAGGAACACTTGATTTATTGTTTGAGCTCATTAAAGTTGAGCGCTGACCAGTTTTATTTGCTTCAAAGTTTTTAATTAAACGCTATTTGTAGTGAAATTGTACAGTAAAAGTAGTATATACGGTTTACAGACTGACGGCCATACTTTTTACTGTACACCTACTTAATAATTTTCAGGCAAAAAAAAATCTTATCGCCGCGCCGCGACGTTCGTAACGCTTTCAGTAAATTAAAATTTTCATTTGAAACTTACGTCGGGAAGAATTTCAAATTAAATATTGTTCATTTTTACCGACTTCACAAAAAGGAGGAGGTACTATGTTCGGCTGTTTGTATGTTTTTTTTTTTTATCATCATCATTATTATTTTTATTTTGTATGTTTGTTCATCGAATACTCCGCCAATTGTCGATGGATTTTCAAAATTCTTTTTTTGTTCGAAAGTAGATAGTTCTGAGGTGGTCCCATTGTCACCAAGTTAGGATCTGATGATGGGATCTTAGAGAAATCGAGGGCAACCCTCAAATTTTATAGGCTCACTTATTGTTTTTCGCATATTTTATGAAGTATCTTGTTTATTTGCGTATGGTTGTCACCATCTCAGGTAGCTGGGCTGATGATGGAAGGTACAACTCCTTAACAGTAAGAAGTTACTCAAACAGGCAAGGACTGTTTTAGTAAATTGTTTTGATGTTTGATAGAGCATTTGTCACATTTGGTCTCATGATCATCAAGTCATGACCTGATGTTGCAGTCAGGATAGTCTGCAGAGTACCTAACTCCTCGACAACTAACAGCAGATATATCGTGTTTAGGCTCATTGAAAAGGGCTTGATGTGTGGATAAACGTACTGTTAATGAGGAACACCGAAGTACATAGAGACCTGATGCTGAAGCCAGGAGCATCAGAAAAAGTACAAACCTTGAAATAACAGCACCGTAGTCGTGTTTGGGCTCATTTTAAACAGGACTAAATTTTAAGTTCAATGCAATGTTGACATAAGTCTGGCCTGATGCTGCTGCCAGGATTATCAGCTTCTAGTCTAAAAACATCAGGTCAGGATTTGATGATGAGATCCTGGAGAAATCGAAGGAACTCTTCAAATATTATAGGCACACCTATAGCGATTTGGGTATTTTTTATAGTAACTCGGAAAGCACCATTTGGTGAAGTGGAGCTGATGATGAAGACCACAGATGGCCACCGGAACTACTCAATAATATCTAAGTATTTCACGGGTTGCGATTCGATTACTTTAATATGGTTGCTAAGCAATTCATGCTCGTCACAATGTGAATGGTGATATGGAGCTGATGGTGGACCTGGAGAACTCCTCAACAATTAACTTCCCTGCATCGGGAAAAGCAATATTTTGTTTGTAAAAGGCGATGATCACTAGGCTATTGTAACTTAGATAAATTATAAGCAGACCCACTAAAAAGCGTGAAATAAAAACTTTTTAAGAAAAAAAAAACCGACTTCCAAAAAAACACTACAAAGTGAAAAATAACTTTAATTTCGGAAGTCGGTGGCAAAAAACTAAAATACAGATCCAAAGACACCGACTTCCGAAATTAAAGTTATTTTTCACTTTGTAGTGTTTTTTTTGTATGCTGAAATTAAATCATTTTCAAAGTTAAGGTATTGAAAAAACTTGTTTCTTGGATTTTTAAATAGCGGATGGTTTTTGTGCAGATGAATGACTTTTTTAATTCTTTCACTAATGTAATCTTTACATAATATAAACTAACATATAAACTATAATAATATGTAGAATTATATGAAATGACATGAAGAATGATGATGACGAGCCTAATGGAAACTAAATATTGGAATTCAGGAATAAGAAACAAACATCCAAAAATATGAAAAAAATATACAAAAAAAGTTTTTTCTTACCTTTAAAAGTATGAACTCTAGAATTAGACATAACGTGCCACAGTTGAGGATCTCCAGCCGAAGGTGCAAGTACCAGGTGTTGTCCTGATGGCGCCAGTTGCAGAAGGCGTGCACCCGCTCCAGGAGTTGACCCACCCACGGAGAGCACCCGAACTGTTGATGCTATTGGTGGTTGAAGCCTAGGAGAAAAAAACAAGTGAATATCAGATTGAAGAGAGGGTTTTTGAGCAAGCATATTCATGGCGAGAAGTTGATAGCTGAGTAGGTGTGGCATGAGGAGAGAACACTGAAAATATATTTAAAAAGTTTCTGATAGGAGCCCCGTGGTCAGGAGTCTACTTTCAGATTTCAAAAAAGGGCCAAAAATAAAGTGATCTTCGGAGGCGTTGATTTTGGCATAATCGGGTGTGGCCTACACCATAGTGACTTAAATAGGCAAATCTGACGACTTTGAAAATTCAGATTTGGGCCATTTCTAAACGGATATTCAGGGCGAATGAAAGTTATTCTGTGCATTATAATTTCAAGTAAAATACACTGTCAACGGCCGTTGACCCTGTAATCAGCTGTATAGACATTACTACTTAACCCGACTTGACAAAACATAAAGATTTCTTAATAATATTTATAAGTTTATACACATAAATAAACCTTCCGGAATAAATACTCTAAGGGTCAAATCACACCGAGATGGCAGCGAAGCGGCGAGCAGTTTCAGTGTCATACAATTTTAAACTTTATCTTCATTACAAATAATACATAGTATCGCTTGAGAAACTTGAGTCGTCGGAGTGCTCGCGGCGCCACGGGCGGCCGCGCGACCTTTCAAGTTTCTCAAGCGATACTATGTATTATAGTAATGAAGATAAAGTTTAAAATTATATGACACTGAAACTGCTCGCCGCTTCGCTGCCATCTCGGTTTGATTTGACCCTAAATTACAGTGGTGATCACATCAAAATCCGTTGCGTAGTTTAAAAGAACGAGCTTTACCGGTCTGATCCCCTGAATCCCCCTCCACCCCCCCCCCCCCCCCCTCCTCGATCCCCTGCTAGTGGGGTCATAATGACAGACACGAAAAGCGATTTTAATTTATAATACCTATGTTTAGAAAAAAAAAATCTTTTTTTTTTTGTTTGTTTTGTCGTCATAAGATATCGATACCCTGTCTGGTCTGAAAGTTTTGCTAATTAATTTAATTTAATCTTGTATAACCATAATGGCTCTAATACCATCTTACTGCTGCTATGACTTCTAATGACGTCATAGTAAACCTATAAAACATTGCCAAATGTGAAAAGTTACGTCCTAATTGTTTTGAGAGCAGTGGTGGCCCAGTGGTAAAGGCCGCAACTTACGAGTTGTAGGTCGTAGGTTCGAGCCCAGACAGGCGCTTTACTTTGTGTAAATTATTTCATCACCACTGCTCTCAAAACGGTGAAGGAAAACATCGTGAGGAAACCGGCATGTCCTAGAACCAAAAGTTCGAAGACATGTGACATCTACCAACCCGCACTGGGCCCGAGTGGTGGATTACGGCCCACTCCCTCTCATGAGAGGAGGCCTGTGTCCCAGCAGTGGGAACATTATAGGCTGATTATGTAATTGTATTGATGTGACTTTTCGTATTAGCAAATACTGATATCTATTTCGTAACGTTTTTTAAACAAACATAGTACTTCGTATTTACTTTAACATCTTCGATAATGAAAACAACAAGAAGTGACGGATACATTCACATGAATTGATCTTAAAAGACGATATTGATTGGAGGAATTGTGCTATGGTATCCAATTGTGTGTAAATTGATTGAGCTCGCACCCCACGTACTTTATGGAACGTCGTTCACGCATTATAGTTAATTATGAACTAAGACACTGTTTCTAAGAAGAAGCCTTATGAATCTAGATTAATATGCCGAGTAAAGTTATATAAAACGTAAAAGTTTGTACGTAAATAGTCAGCCGCGCTCGGCTGCTTGCAGCGTATTGTGCGATGAAATGCACGGATTAAATAATTATGACAATGTGTTGGAACGTGGAAGTCGGGCATCGTTTAAAAAAGGTATTATTGTTGTGACTCGTTTCGAAGAATTTCTTTATTTACATGCTAACAAAGGTCTATCAAGCGGCACATTCATTTATCAGTATTTTTTTTTGTATATTTTTGCAATGTTATTCTACTCACACTCTTTATGTACATATTCGTTACTATTTTTCATCTGACACATATTTATTTTATTTAAGTATCCATACACACGTCACGTTGCAGTGCAAAAAGGATTTAAGTACATCTGTCACCTCACACATCGGTCCAGTTGAAAATCAGCGTCAGGCACTAGTTGTCTAGCATTTTTGCTGAACAGCCTATAGGCACACTTTCCTGCTAATTTCTTACATCGGACTGTACACTTTCTATTTGATTTTTATTTGTTGGTATCTGATGTATGTATGTGGTGTATTGTGTGTCTTTTAGTCTTTGCTAAATAAATGTATTTTCTTTCTTTAAAAGCCGTACAATATTCATCAAGAAAGAAAATAATAGCATATTTTTTTCTTATTCATTGCAATTATTTTCCCTGGATTTCTCATTAAGGACAATCATCTACTGTTGTCCCCGGGCACATTAATTACGAAAACTTAATGGGAAAAGATAAGGGGAGTGATTATCAAGTTAATTAACAATACGTTACTGTTCCAAAGCTTTTAGGCTTTTTTGGGTAAAAAGTAATTTGTATTAAAATTTAAATTATGTAATGTAAAGTGCGTGCTCAATCAAGCTATTATTCATTTGAGATATCTCTACCAATTATCTATGAAAACGTTTTAAAATATTGTTGAACTATACATATAATGGGTTCATTATTTCACAATGTTCGAATTTATTGCTAAATTAAAGCAGTTTATATGAAAAGCCGAATAGAAATAAATTGCGCTGAAATAGATACTAACTGGTAATTTCATTTCAACTATGGAAATACTTTATAAGAAAATCCCATTTTAGTTTCTTGAAAAACTTAAATTCTTTACGGCTTTTCTTTCATTTATTACAAAACATTGAATCTGGTAAAATTTACGATAACTACCGATACCGAGGCATACATAGATTATAGAGGATAGGATGAGTGAACTTTACACGCTGTTGCTCATTAGAGGAATGAGCAACAGGGTGTAAAGTTCACTCGTTCTCCATAGGCAAAGGGAGGACCCTCGGACCAGACGGGTGTTGTGTCTGGTGGGCAACTGCCCGATGATTGATGTCGGGCCTTTGTATAAAGGGTGTCCAGTAAATAGTGCGACATAGTGCAGGGGGTGACAGCTTGGGTCAATACCTACCAAAACAAAACCACAAAATTTTATGGATTTACAGTTAAACAAAATGTCGAAAAATTTCTACCTTGAAAGGCCTTGAAACAGATTTTTAAGCATCTCATAATGAAAAATTCCTTTTCTAGTATTTTTTACATCAAATTATTCGTGAATTTGGCAGGTTGCCCTCAGCTTCTGGCTGACGCAGGTACTCTCTGGCCACGCCTGCTTTGAGAAGTACCGGTTTCGTATAGGTCGGGGGTCACTATGCGGCTTGTTCGAAGGTTACGGCGCAGCACACGTTGGAGGAGTGCCCAGCTTAGGCAGGGCTGCGCCGTGACCTCATCTCGGCAATAGGCGGGAGCGATCTCTCGCTCCCGGCCGTCGTTCAATCGATGGTCGAGAGAGGGAGCGCGTGGGACGGCATTGCTTCCTTTTGCGAGGATCTGCGACCTTTAAGAGGTGGCCTGCGGCGGGTGGCGGACTAGGGGCGTTCGTCGTCCGACCAGACAGGCCTGAGTTGGCGCCGCAGTGTTCCACGCGTGCCACTCGAGAATGGATGCGGCCATTATGGGAATGGCCGCACGGGGAGGTGGGACCCGCTGAGGAACAGTGGGTCGAAGCCTGTCGAGGGAGCGGTGAATGCTTATGCGAATCCCGCACCCCCGGCCATATGCAGAAGTGGAACACCGCGGTGGTTTTAGCCGGTAAGAGTCCGGCGTGCCCCTTTGTCACCCCCACGATGGAGGAAGTCCATTAGGAATTCAGAAAAAGGGATCCCTGGCATCAGGCGGACTGACAGCTCACTTCACGTAAGTTTTCAAGGTGAGATTTTATAGAAAAGACCAGCTGATATGAATTTGATTCCAAATTTCTATGGCGCCATTGTGCCTACCTATAACTAAAGTGTATGTAGGTAGTGACAAGTCGTTGACTCATCACTCTAGTGACTACGCGTGCAACCGTGAAAAGAACCCTTTTATTTCGGTTGACATTTACAGATTGAGCAGGAAGGTAGCGATTCCATCTTAGTCTGTTTTTTCCTCCAAAATCTTCAAGGAAGCATAAACTGTAGGAACTTAAAGGTACATAAAGCTAATATTACGTGTATTATGTTGCTTGAACTATGTTTATAACTTTAGTTCTGACCTGGAGTTAAAGCCAATAAGCTAGCCAGTTCAGATCAATATGCCTATGCAACGTTTTATTGTTTTCTACTGTTTTTTAAAGCAGTCGTGGCCCAGTGGTAACGGTTCCAAGTATTACGAGTTGTGTGTGGTCATGGGTTTAAAATTAATTTCATTATCACTGCTTTCAAAATGGTGAAGGACCACATCGTGAAAAACGGACATGACCTTGAAACCAAAACTTAGAAGACACGTGACATCTACCAACCCGCATTGGGCCCGCGTGGTAGATTACAGCCCACTCCCTCTCGAACAGAGGAGGCCTGTGCCCCAGCAGTGGAAACATTATAGTTTTATTGTTTCTACGGGTTTTATTTATTAGAATTTCAAATCTTGGGCTAATATTTGAATGATTTCTTTCCAGTTTAACAACTCAATAGCTCTTAGTTAAATCAAAGAAACTGCGATAGCAAATTATTAGATCAATCTATCAGTATTTAAAACTTGCTTAAAAGTAAATCCTTTTATGAAAGTTAAAAACTATTCGCTAGCAGTTTAGCATAAAACACCGGACCATTAATTTAACCCGACGGAAATATGCGTCCGGATTTTCCATTTCGCTTACTTAAGCCGTTTTAGGCTTGTTTTCATAGTGTGCGGAGTTCACTTTGCTCTTTGTTGCTTACATTCCCCTTTTTCCCATGTGAGCTATTTCACTAAGGATCATACCTTTTCTGAATTATTCGCGTTGTGAAACAGTGAGTTAGGTGCAAAACCTGAATCGAATATTTTATAAGGGGAATAGACAGGAAGACGTGCAATATTGGAAAATGAATTATACTTTTGAGGGTAGATATCGATATAGGATGCTTTCATCCTTTTGAAATATATCTTTTGCATTTTTCTGTTTTAATTTTTACGCGTTGGATGTTTGTCAAGCATTTTTTTTGCTATGAATTCTTTAACAACAAAATTAAGATTATACAAAGTGCCGATGTGATAACCTATCACATTAAACTGTACAGCAATTATTACAAGTTGTTATAAGTGTGTGAAAAAAAAAAAATCAATTTTCCTAAAAATAGAAAACTGTATTTTGCAAACAAAATAAATAGCGTAAAAATTGGTACGACATAAACCACCATTGATAATAAGGTAAGCGCGGGGCCTGTTATCAATAATTCAACGCAAACTTTATGGTATGGTATCGTTACCAAATAATCATAAATTAAGGTTAATATAGTTGTTAAATACTCAAACTAGAACGTTAATGGTTATTATGTAAGTTTAAAATACGTAATGTAGAATACGTGTTTTCGATTAATGTGATAACGTAATCGCCACACTATTGACGTAGGTAGTCCCTTTGCAATTAGGTCACATTAGTTAACAATGTAATAAAATTAAAATGTAAATAATCAAAACGTTACACAATAGAACCTTTCTCCTAATTCTCTTATAACGACCCAAAACTATAAGCTTTTCAAAAACCTACTCCAATTTTAGAATAAAGTTTGCGTTTTATGTGCGATCAGGTGCGCTTGCTCGTGTCCAATCCAACTGAGTGGCTAGTCTGTAATTTATTTAACAGAACACTGGTAAAAGATGAAATGGGTAGAAAGGGGGTGACTACCGAGATGACTATTTATAGAGATTAGAGAAGTATGAAAGAGAGAAGGCATGTTGCGCCGACCCCAATTAAATTGGGATAAGAGCAGGAGAATCACAGATATAGATATACCTAGATAACGCAAGAGCACCTACTTCGCGTGCCAAAAATCGCACCAGTTTACGATCGAAAATCATAAGCCGCCACTTTCGCGCTCAGTCCTGCGTACTGCTGGCTGGGTGAGCGTGTGCGAGAGAGCGCGAGCTTGTGACGTCATAGTAGGTAGTCAAAAAGTGGCACGCTTAGTTTTCATACAGTTCGTGATACTTGCGTTATCTAGGTCTATCTATATCTGTGAGGAGAATCATTATGATGACTGTTATTAGCATCGACCCGCTCTGTTAAGTGTCCATATGTCGCAGCCAATCGGTTAAAAAAGCCGCTTAGTTAAACGCCTGGCCATTGGAAGTAGTGCTCGACTCGCTTCGCTCTCTCGGCTCGCACGCGGTTGATCACAGTTGACAGTTCTAACCTAACCTAACCCATTTGGTCGGGGTGCCCTGGCTTAGTTACTGCGACCAATTCGGCTCGAGCGTGATTGGTTTGGTTACAGTTCCAACCTGAACTATAATTGAATATCATTCCGGCCGTTTAGTTAAAAGGCTAGGCGGTTAACTAAACGGGTAATTAAACCAGTTGTCTGCGACACATACACACGAGCGACGCGCGTCAACGGCAGAGGCAAGTGCTGCCGCCGCGGAGTGTCAACGGCAGCTCTAGACAACGTACCGCTCGTGTATGGTGCTCAAATACACGAGCGGCACGTTTTCGAGGGCTTCCGTCGCCTCTGCCGTTGACGCGTGTGCATGTCTGTATGAGCTCTAAGGTGTAACCCACACATTATTAATATGTAGCAAGCTAGTGTAACCAGCCGGGTAATTGCGTAACATACTATCAGTAGCAATGGGTTTCATTCTGACAGTTCAACAACATTCATTGCGTTATTTACGTTGTTGAGCAGACACATTTTTCGAACATATGAAGCAATGGATTAGCAATATCCTTCAAAATGATTGAGAATGATAGTGTTATGCAATTAGGGTGCAGACTGCAGCCGATTGATGCCGACTACGCTCCAACGTTTATCCGATATTCCTTATTGATCCATGAACAAGTGACGATCTATCGATATGAATGATGTTATGTAAATTCCACCCCATCGATCAACATCGAAAGAAAACATTCGACGTCGATCAATTGGAATTCAGTTCACACCCACACTCATCATCTAACCGGATGCAGTCGAATACCGGTACTTTACATGGAGCGACAGCCTATCTGACCTCCAAAACCCAGGTACTGGATAATACGACAAACCTTTTTTTTTTTGGTTTGAAAATTATCAAATAACTTCTCCCGCTCTGAGCGGGGCAAGAGGGCGTGTCAGACTTTTACTGACATAAACCCACCCGTGTTCCTTCAGTTGCCTGTACTAGGGCCACGGTATCGCTTTCGAACAACCCGCGACCCCGGCAGGCATAATACGACACCCCTTGGTAAGACTGGTTGTTTTTGTCTTCTGACGACCTGGAATGACTGTCAAGGATTCAAGAATGACAGCCGGGATCGACGGCTTAACATGCTTTCTGAGACACAGAGGGGCACGGAGGGGGGAGGTTAGGCTACGCTTGCCGCGTTGGGGGGAGACCGCGGCAAGTGTAGCCTAACCTGATTGATAGACCCCTGCGACTGTTATTTCTTAGTTGTATTAGCCTGAATTATCGATGCTGACCGCAATCTAGTCTCACCTTTACCATATCTAAGCCTGATTAATCACTTCTAGTGTTAGTTTTGTCTAATTAATGACTTTACCAAATGCTTTGGATTTCCTCCAAAGTGTTGGATTATTAGAATTTATGTCTCTCGCTATCTGTAATGTCTCCGGTACCGACGTCTTGTGTACGGTAGAGCAATTAATATAGAAGTTTGGCTTACTCCAGCCATAGTGTGCGGGAACATTATTCTTATATTTTAGTTGTAAATATTTTCTTTTTTTTTCTGTTATTGCACCTACTGTGTATTGTCTCTGCATCACCCTAAGGTAGACTGGTAGAAAATGTCCAAGGCATTAAGTCCGCCTTTGTACAGTTTTTACTTGTGCATAAAGTTTTAATAAATAAATAGACATAGCCTTCGTTTCAATGTATCTAGATTGTAGTTTAGTTGTAAATATAGTATCGATTTGATTATCTATAATTTAGGCTTATTATATTTTTAAAGAATACGCTCACCTAACATGCACCTGATATGTTTTTTTTTTCTGCATCATCGTAAGGTTTACAGGTAGAAAATGCTAAGGCATTACTATTATTCACCTTTGTACGGTTTTAGTTTTAATAACAAGCAGCCTACAAAGTTTCCACTTCTGGCG
The DNA here is from genome assembly GCA_945859645.1 of Amphipoea oculea. NCBI lineage: Eukaryota > Metazoa > Arthropoda > Insecta > Lepidoptera > Noctuidae > Amphipoea > Amphipoea oculea. The sequence continues at coordinate 7,088,735 of OX243868.1, forward strand.
CTCAGGCCTCCTCAGAGTGGGTCGTAATCCACCACGTTGTAATAAATAAATGAATACCTAATAAATTCCTTACCTGATCTCTGAAAAAACAGAGGTTAAAAACGAGATGGTGATGAAATCGTTCAGTATTTATAGGTTTTTAATGAGCTACCTATAAAGCTTATCTGATTTTAGAAATCTATCAAATGTGAAACGATATAATTTGACGTTTAATACTCAACAATAATTTGAAGAAGGACTTACAATGTTTTAAATTATCTTGAGAACAACATAAACCAAAAGTAATTTTAGATAATTGCTCCGAAATTGGTTTCGACTATCGAAATAATTATAAACTGAGGTAAAAGTATATTATTAACTTTGTAGGCCATGTCAAAAGCATCTTTTTCCCCTGCAGCTATACATTGAGAAGGCAAAAAAAAAAACAATAAAGTTCTCCTGTTAAATAAATACTTATTTTTATCCTCATCTTGTTCGATAGACAAGAACAGTAATTGCGATGGTACTTATCAAAACATGGTGGACCCTATTTTTTTCATATACTTAGTCGTGACTATGAGATTCCGCGAAAGCATGGGCGTAATCAATGTACAGACTGCGTCAGAGAAATGGAACCCCCTTTGGTAATGAGTCATTACCAAAGGGGGTTCCTTTTCTCTGACGCTGTCTATACAACCAGGGTATTTGATTGTTGAGCAAATTGAAATACTACGTCAATTTTCCGTGCAATAGTTTGAAAAATTGACTATCGTACTCTTTGGTCTTGTCAATCAAGTTATTTGTTTTGACTAAAATGATCTAAATAACACCGTGTCGTGCAATAACTTACCATCCATTGAGTGGTACAAGTATTGGTTTGTCGTAGCCATCGCACCACGCCATTGCAGCTGTCACCAGCGTTGCTAGAACACCGCGTCGCGCCACCGCAGGCCGCAGCCATGCTATGATCTATGAAAAAAGACAATATTATAGATATAATTTACTGAAAATTATCTCCATGGCTGGGCGAAATTAAGAGATAGATAGAATACTCTTTGTAATCTACAGACGACAGCACATCAAGCTACCCGAAACTGTCAAATTTTCCCAAACAACTTTGAACCTTATGCTTTAGATATTAAGTTAAAAATATATTAAAGAAATTTGACAGATTGTAGTAGCTTGATGTGCTGGCGTCTGTACATTATAAAATTACAGATAATTATATTTATTTATAATTATATGTATACTTTATTGTACACCACAAAAATACATAACAAAAAAACCGATTGAACACTACAAAATACACAACGGTCGACCTTGTCACTTAATAAAAAAAAAATATCGTTTGATATACCTAAAGTAGAAAGAATGAAGAGGACTAACTGCAGGTAAAGTTACTGAAGAACTGACAGGTGAAGCTCAAAACTAGCCGAGGAAACCCGAAATATGTGTCCAAACACACTATGCCCAAGGTATGTGACCGAAGTTCCGTAGCTGATTTTACGTTCCGACGTATTCGGCTGATATGACACACCGTAAGTGCCGAACTTACGTGGCAAAAATTCAGTTGCGCACGCGGGGCGCGGGCATGCCTGCCTCCCGCTGCTCCCCACCCCGGATCTTCTTCGGCAATCGAACCGAACTTCGGTCACGTATACTGTGTGCTCTACAGAATACGTTGCCGCCGAATTGCCACTGAACTTACGCCCGACCGAAGTTCGGCTGTACGCTATAACGCAACGTAATTTCGGCCTAATGTATCGTCAGTAATTCAAATGGCATTGCAGGCGTAATCATGCCGAAATTCGGGCGCGTACCTTCGGCCTAGTGTGTTTAGACACTATGAGCGTGTATAAAGCGATATTGTGCAAAGCAATGCGTTAAAATTCAGTAGTATACCTACTGAATTTTAACGCATTGCTTTGCACAATAATAAAGACTTTACCTAAACTACCTAGAATTCTTAAGATACTCAACACAGAAAAGACATAGAAATCTTACAACAAGTGCGAGTCGAGCTCGCACACCGAGGGTTCCGCACAAATTTGTAGGTATGTAACTACACGGTTTTCGATTTTTTCCTTTATCTGTGCTCTAAGACGTTGCTTCATACCAAATTTCAAGATTCTGAGTTCACGGGAAGTACCCTATAGGTTTTGATTCCCTTGCGAGTGTCGAAAATTTGCGGCATAAACGGCTGTATCTTTTGATTGCGTTGGCTTAGAAGTTTGATTTTTTCACAGCTCCAAGGGACAGTAGACTTGAGTATTTGATATAAATTCCAGCTTGATACTTCAACGCGTTCCTAAGAAAAAGAGACAGACAGACGGACGGATGGACGGACAACAAAATGATCCTATAAGGGTTCCGTTTTTTTCTTTCGAGGTACGGAACCCTAAAAATCACTAAAGAGTCTAACAAAATGTTAAAAATACGAAAATAAAGTACGAAAGCCTTAAAAAGAGCTATTTACTTAAGGAAAAGTAGGTAATCAGTTCACATTAGATAAGTTTTAAAATAAAGTCTTTATAGCTATCTATTGAATTTGTGACTGTACGTAATCCAATTTCGAAAGTTGGAGAGAACAAAGGCTTATTGAAACTCGTTAAAGGGCTTTGTGGGCCCTGCTGACATCGAGGGCACTTTATTGATTGATACTTGATCCGCGATCCGATATCTATCTTACGTCGCTCCATATATATTTTTAGGGATATATTTTTACAGGCTTTTCGTAAATTATTTTTACTACGTGACTGTGTTATAATATTGGGTAAGGTTTACTAAGAAATGGATTTCTTGAGAGAGTAAGGTGATACGAAAACTATACTGTCAAAGATTTCCATATTAGGCTGTGTTGGAAATATTTAAAAAAATTGTTATGATTTTTGTGCCGTTTTGTAAAACATTTTAACCTATTCTGACACAAGGGTTAGGTCTGTGATCCAACAGGGTAATTTACCTGTCTTGTTAAAACAGTGGCACGTACCTATAGTTCTTTTTAAAATGTGTTGTGTTAGTGGTTTACGGCAAACCACGGATGCTATAAGTATTAGGGTTTCCTTTGTTATTTTAGACTAATACATTTTCATTTCGAATTTATCAATTTACGCTTGTTTTCTTCTTTAACTACCAACTTTTTATTTATCTATACTTGCCTATTCGTAAGTAATTATCACACTAATATTATAAAGGCAAAAGTTTGTGTGTGTATGTTTATATGTTTGTTACTTCTTCACGCTCAAACGGCGGGACCAATTTTGATAAAATTTTGTATGGAGGTAGCTGACACCCTTTTTTTTTTTTTTTTTTTTTTTTATGGATGGGAAATCATCAAATGACCCCTCCCGCTCTGGGTGGAGCGAAGGGAGTGTCAGACTCTTACTGACTAAAACCCATCCGTGTTCCTTCCTTAGCCCTTTATGTTCCGGGGTAGCGGTAACCCTTTCGGACAATCCCGCACCCCCGGCAGGCTTCGGCCCTGGCAGGCCCCTTCCTTTATGCTGACATCTCTTTGAGGCGCGCGTGGAACACGTACGCGCCGTCCGGCACGGGCCTGGTCCTGATCGGACGGTGAGCTACCCATTACTCTCCGTCCGCAGGCCCGCGCCTACGGTGGCCGGGAGTCGTCACGCGGCTCCCGACGCCCGGAGCGTCTCCCGCGGCGGCTGGGGTGTGAGGCTCTCTCCCTTAGCCGTTCCGCCACCTCCTTCGCTAGCATGACTGCTTCGCAGAAGGAGGTGACGGCCTCCCACTCCCTCTCGCCCCGGACCATGGCTTGAACCAGGGCCGGACGCGAGAGGTCGCCGCCGCTATCGATCGCCTCTACGAGGGCACGGCGGTGCTCCGCCCATGCGGGGCATACCTCCACCGTATGCTCCACCGTGTCCTCTGGGCGATCCTCGCAGTGGTGACACCTGGGCGTCTCCTCCCGCCTGATGATGTGCAGGAACCTCCCAAAACATCCGTGTCCGGTGAGGACCTGCGTCAGGCGATAGGTGAGGACGCCGTGACGCCTCTCTAGCCACTCCTCAAAGAGGGGTCTTACCGCCACTATCGTGGCGTGCCCTGCGCTGGGTTGCGAAAGTCGCTCCTTCCATACCACCATGAGATCGCGCCGGAGGTCTGTCCGCTCCGCCGCGATTTGCCGCGGAAGCGGAGTTTCCCCCCGGCTCAGTGCCTCCGCGCGCCACTCATACAGGCGCGCGAGGACTATCGCCTCCAGATCCCATGGCGGCAGTCCGGCAAGGAGGCTTGCCGCCTCGCCCGAGATCGTGCGGTACCCCCGGATCAGCCTTACGGCTACCACCTTTTGGGGCGCGTTCAGATAATGGGCGGCTCGCCGCCGCAGAGAACGCGCCCACACCGGGGCCCCGTATAGGGCCATGGACCGCACGACCCCCGCGTAAAGCCTCCGGCAGGAGGTGTTTGGCCCCCCCAGGTTGGGCAGGAGCCGCTTGAAGGCGGCCCCGGTCCTCTCCAGTTTGGGGGCCAAACGTCGGAAGTGTTCGACGAAGTTCCACCGGCTGTCGAGGACGAGACCCAGGTATCTCATTGTTGCCTCGACGCCGATGTGAACCCCTCCCACCGTTAGTTGGGATCCCGATGGTGGCCCGTTCCGAGGCCCATGGAAAGACATGGCCTCGGACTTGTGCAATGCCACCTCGAGACCCAACCGCCGGATTCTTTCCACGACTATCGCAACCCCGCGTGTCATCGCGTCGGCCGCCGCCTGAGGTAGCTGACACCCTGGATTAACATATAGGCTACTTTTTTTTTCGATATTCCCACGGGATCGACACTTACGCGGGTGAAACCGCAGAGCGCTGCTAGTTAGTTATAAACAAGGCTACATTACCTGAGCTCCCAACTGCATAGGATCCCTGGTGAGGATATCACTGGACTTCCTGACTGCTCCGTACACTAGTTCCACGTCACGGTCCAGGATGTAACATCGCACGTGCTCCAGGATACACCGGAGATAAGATATCGTTACTGTTTGTACCTGCGGGAAATAACACTATGGTTAGTTGAACACAACTTTAATAGTAATATGGGACAAACTAAGAATTTTTTGCAATGTTGGACAAACCTTCGGGACGAATGAAGAAAAAATCGTTGAAAGGAATGTGCAATGTGCATAGTTTTTTTTAGGTTAGACTCAAGCCCTAACGATTCTTCTTCTACAAAGTCTTTAGTTTGTATGGATACTTCGATATGTGTTGTAATACTTTCAGAAACTTGGTGTTACAAACGATTTCCGAATGACTTATCAACAAAAAAAAAAAAAAAAAACTGGCACACCGGGAGTGCCGACAGAAGTGAAAACAAAACACAAACAAAATACTTTGCCATCACTCACTGACATATCGGATGTAAATTAAAACCGAGTACATCCCGAGGACAGCCGAACACATCCGAAGCGGTGTCGATTACGGTAACAGTGGCGCGAGTTCAATAGTTTTTTCCCAGCTCAAAAAATGCCCAACGCACCTAAAGAAGTTTTCACTTCCAAAAAAGCTATCAGGCTGTCAAAAGCATGTTAACTGTTTTGAACAACAGCTAATTAAGCAAATAATTTAACAGTAAAACAGTAAAACCTTAATGAAACCGGCTGTGAGTCTGAATGGTTTAATTATCTAAAAATACCCGGACACAGTGCCATTCATTTTGAAAATAATATTATGCTTCTAAATCGGTTTGCTTCCGGTACGTAAAAAGGCTTCAGCTCATATACCATTCCATTAGTAATTTAAACTACAATTCAAAATACACAACACGATCGATACAGCGAACCAAACAAAAAGGTCAGCTCTGATATCCATTAACAACTAACGAACCGTTGTTCACAAAAAACAGACTATACCTAAAACTAGCAATTGCAGGTAACTGTTAACTTTCTCTTAATGATACTATACAATACACTGTATTGTTTCCCGACCATTAAACTTGGTCATTTCAGTCCACGAATTAACGTTTTAATGGGTGTACCGCCTTACGTAAACTTCGGAGGTCACCCGATTCCATTAACAGCGAAACTTTGGAAACTATCTGTTACGTAGCTACAGTGTTTCGATCGGTACTAATTACACCTCCGTTACATTAAAAAGTGACTGTCTTTTAGACGAAGCGTTTTGTAATCGTCCGGTAGATCGATGAACAATAAGCTTGCTAAAAGACGTTTCTTTTAACAAATTAAATGGAATTGCTTGATCGGAAAAGCAGACACTTATAATGAAAATGGTAGAATCTTAAAGTTGAAAGGCGTCGGCAATTTTCTACCTAAGAATAGAATGATTTATGGCCCGTAATGGTAATAGAATTACGGCCTAATGTTAAGGTACTTTGTCCATTAAAAGGCGTACCTAGCTCCAGGGGACATCAAAGGAGGTACGACCCCCAACAGAGGTGGGAAGAAAATGAAAAATGTTTCCATGATTGCCATTATTTTTACCGAGTTATTTTGTAGACCGCTTTTGTGGGTTTTGTTTCATTTTTATTCAGTTAGACTTTCTGACGCTCTGCGGTGTTCCTGTAATTTACGTGGCATTCAATTCAATGCAAGCCTTACATACTATATAATTATTTTGCGAGCTAGCATAGCATGAATGAGCTACTGGAAATGCTATTGAAATTCTACCCTTTGACATCAATAAAACGATCAGTTTAAAAACACGAAATAGTTTCGAAGTTTGTTTTTCTATTGAATAGACGAATTTTATTAAATGGACGAATATTGGTTTTGTGAAACCATTTATTTAAATCAATGGTTGCTTTGTGTAACAAAATTGGAAACGATTACACTTTGTGAAGAATGAAACTACTTACCGATGCTAGTAAAAAGTCGAAATTGCAGACAGTGAGGTCCTTTAGCTTAGAGAAGTCTCCAGCCAGTAGAAGATGAAGCCAGGATTCTTCAACATGTCTTTGGGTGAATGCAGCCGCTGTTCTGCTGGCCGAGTGGAATGGGGTCGAATCCAGGAGGGCATCATCGTCGTTCTCCACGCAACCTATCAGGACACGAACTATTTTTGGGTTTAGTATAGCTCTGCATGACATACTTGACAATAATATTATATTCAAAATTTAGAAAAAAAGGCATGTCATTCATCGTCATAATAATATGTATTGTAATTTAATTTATCAGTAACTGAGACTTAAAACATGTACTTCAAGCTTTCACTCATACATATAATAGAAATAGATAAAAGTTTCTGCATTAACTCGTAGGTACTTGTGATGAATGTCCATTACGACACTGATACATAAAATGTCCATTTATTTTAGAACTAATCTATCAATGGACGTAAACGCGTCCCTCAAGGGCCTTTGTGTACAAAATCCATTACATTACTCGTACCTATGTTAAAACTTGACATTTTCAATGCTAAAATAAACAACAAAATGTGTTACCATTCTGGAAACAATATTCGACTGAACTCGATTGAAATACGACGTGAAATATCCACTTGAGATGAAAAGGTTTGGTTTTCATCATCTCGGATATCTAAAGGAGTTTTCTTTGTGTGAAGGCGCAATAGATGTACGGAATTCAATCAAAAGGAATTGAATGGCGGTTTCACGTTTTGGTGTATTTGGAGACACGTTTTCGTTTAAACTGATAAAGTATTATGCACCTCGCCTTTGTTCCGTTCCGTCTATATTTGGGACGAATCCTGTTTATTATACTTATTCCTTATCACAATTTTAAGGGAAACTGACTTTCTAACATACCAGTTATCCTAAGTAATATGAAATTATTGGCGTTTTAGCGCGCGTTGTCGATTATGTCAACGAGATTATTAAAACGAGCTTAAGTGGTTCATTTGCTTAGGATCAGTGCTCTTATGGAATTTTGTAGGCATTATGAAGAAGACACGCGAGAGGTGGATAAGTGTACGGGGTGAAGGTATTTTAATGTCAGCACAATTTAGTAATAAATCCACTGACTCAAAGTTAAATTCAAGTATTCAACTAAAATCTTGAAGCATGAAATGTAAGTTGTATTTAAAGTTTACCTGAATCTTGTAAAATTAAAATGAGTATGTTTCTCTTCAGTTTGTAAATTATCAAAGTTTCTGTTCATGTCAAAGAAATGTAAAAAACAGGTTCATGTATTGTAAAGAAGTTTGGTCCGAGTATATTTCCCTGAGAGACGCTTGGGCTTGGTAAACACATTAAATGGCGAAGGAATCGATGACTGTCATTTAGTACCTATTTTTTGTATTGTAACTAGTAATAATTTTGTGCAAAGATTGAAGATAAAAGTTTCCGAATAGATCTTTAATCTACATCTATAGCGTCTTTAGAATATAAGGAGAATAATCCCCTGTGAGTTCCATTTCTAACTATTGAATATTTGTTATGCTATAACAAGAAAACTCAACTCACCAGGTTCCTGAGCTTCAGAAGTATCCGTATCATCAGCCTCTTGCAAGAAGTTAGCGAAATGTAACGCAGCCAGGTCCGAGTGTGCGTCCCGAAGAGCAGCTTGTGATCGCACGTAGCGACGTCGAGCTCGCGAGCTGGCTGCCGCTGCTCGCCAACGCCACGTACACCGGCCCGATACTACGTTCTCCGATATTAAGTTTTCTGTTGAAAATTTAGCAGGTTAGTAAATATTGAACGTAGATTTTCTTTTTTTGGAAAGCAATATTTTAGTACTATGAATAAAGAATGAATTATACAGGTAGTGGAAGACCAAGAACGATGGATGGATTATTGTGCGGACAATGATGGGGCTAGAAAGAGGTTTACTCCGTAAAGATGGCGACAAACAGAGACGTTTGGAAGAAGAATGCTGCGACGACTACAAATTCATTGGGATGAATATAGAAAGACGATGATGATCAAATTATACATACGACCAATGATCTTTATGTAGCTACTGAATGATTGATTAACCTCTACATATGCGTGACAGTAAGTGGTGAATGTTGCTATTTCTTTGGCAACGAGCAAACATAAACATTGCAAATAGGCTACGCCTACGCTAGGATAATAAGAAAATAGAACATTATCATATCCACATAAAAACGCAACAAAACTCGAATGAAGACAATAAAAAGTAACAACCAATTTATATTTATGTATTACGAATCGATGTTGTTCCATAATCCGACAGCTTTGCAGATAAAATGAATAATAACAATGACACAAAATTATTGGAACGAATGTTATTAGCGATATAGAACACGTACCCTGTAATAATATGAAGTAAAAAGTAGGTGGATTGTAATTGAATTACATGACAACAAAGCTGGAAAAGCTGGAACGGGTGCCACAGAGAATATTATTTGTTATCGAAACGCCAGTTGTAGTTTGACAATTTCGATATTGGATTTCGTACGACCCTGGATACAAAAAGTATGACAGTGCGAATAGGCCTGAATGAAAAACCTATGTAGAAGTTGCTTTTCGGAGTCTTTGGTCAACTGGACCCAGTCAAACTGGACCCGCGGGTCCAGTCGACCAAAGCAATAATTTCGCTCAGATGATTTGAACTTTGATTTAGCGGTAGGATGTTATAATTATGTTCGTTTTTTGTCTTCTGGTATCGAATGATAAATGGCGAATACAGATTTAGGTAAGTTAAAATTTAATTATATTAATCTAAAAAACCGGTCGAAGTGGAGGTGCTTGGGGGAGGCCTATGTCCAGCAGTGGACGTCTTTCGGCTGAAATCATGGTGATGATGAATATAAAAAAAAAAAACCTAACTATATTACAGTAAAAAATAACGACAGCATGTATTTCGACAAGCATACGTTTTTATTTTGTCTCGAAAACAATTATGAAAACAAAACTGGCCCAATCAGAGGATTAAATTGTGCCAGTCAGGCTCGATACTGATATTGGTGCGATTAAATATTATTATTATTGGACAAACAATGAGGACATTATCGATATTTTACCAACACTGCTCTCGTATAATCACATTTGAGGACCGCAAAATTCATGAAAATCGTATAGAGATAATATTTAGGAAAGTGAAAAAAAAAAATCAGTTACGATGACGATTGCTATACCAGCTTCCTAATAATTCGCTTTTTATTATTGTTAAGTTTCAAGATGCAATTTGTATACATAAATATCAGAATGCTTCGCTCCAAACTATGAATTGAAGAGATGTTCGTATTCATAGCATGTACTTGTGTATTCATAGTACTAAGACCTCTCTTCATGTGAAAGCTTTTCATTGTAGTGAAATAAAGATATATTCCCAGACGAGTCTTCTTGTAGTAAGATGTTTAGTAAAATGTATAGGTAGGCATTTATATTAAGAGCGCAAGAAGTTTTTTCGGTTTTAGGCTTACTTTAGGATAGGTTAGATTTTAATACCATCACCTTTCTATTTATAAGTTACATTTCTAAGCACACCACTGACAATGGATTCGCTATGCCGAACTCTTAACCGAATTCTGGGTCGACTCCCTTTGGATTGCCAACGACACGCTTATAAGAAGCAATGGCTGTTTCTTCTTCTAAACACATACACACCTGCGCAGCGAATAGCGCACTTGAGAGCCGCCATTAAGTTTGAACTATCTAATCCATCTAACTAACATCAGGCTATAATAGAACCGTTAGTTAAGTATGAAAATATCACAAAAAATGGGACTGCATTTAATGGTGGGCCCGAGTGCGCGTCTCCTTTTTAAAGAAATTTCTCGCCGGCTGATCGACACTTCACGTGACCAGAGGGCTGGGTCGTCCTTTGGCCAAAGAATTAGCATTGCCATTCAACGTGGCAATGCTGCCAGTCTTCTGGGCACGTTTCCGGATGACAGTCATGCGGATGAGTACTTCGACTTTTTGTTTTTGTTTTTTTTTTGTTTTACTTTTTTGTTTTTGTATTTATTTATATAATATGTAGTTAGTCTTTTAATTTAGTACCTAGTGAAAATAGTTAGTTAATAAATTATGAAAATAAAATACATTTAATGATTATAATACTTACTCATCATATATTTGGCGACACAAATAGTAGAGAAGTTGAAGTTGGCTTCCTTCAGTGTTATAACTGCGTCACTGTTACTAGTCGGCATCAGCAGTTCCAATAGTTCTAGTTCAGTCAGCCCGAACTCCGAACAAGTTATGTAACCTACGGATAAAGTGAGAATTGTAAGACAGTTTCGGGGGATGTAACGTTTGTGTGTATGAAGGTTTTACTAACAAATTGTATGAATCATACAACTAAATAAAAAATACAACTATCGCTCATTTCATTGAATGTCTAAAAAGTTTCATACTTCGATGAAAGGAGCACTGATAAAACGGAATATTATATCGGAAAAATCTAAGTTTTTATGTTTTGTATTCTTGTTTGCATTCTAATATATGCCTAGGTATCCATTGTATCTAAAAGCAGTGACTCTTGACTATCAATCTTAAAACTACTAAGTAGATACTTACTTGCTAATTTACTAAACGCTTTAGATCCGAAGACCACTTCTAAGTTATCGAAGGCACCATCAATAAAGTCTCCATAGCTATTATTCTCCGGCGTCTCCTCTATCGCGTCCAACAAATAGTAGCAGTTCTGAACTTTGAACTTTTCTTTCTGAGCTGGCGTCAGCTGCAGTTGTTCTAACGATACGGCACTAGTACAAACAAGGAACACATTTCTTGGCAACGACATCGGCAGCCAAGACAAACCCGTCACTATATCACACTCCAAAGGATTCACTCTATGAACATTATCGATAAATATCAACAATATCTCATTTTCCATCTCCTCACATTTCCTAAGCAGACTTTGGAACCAATTGTTAATATAAAGAGGATCAAAACTCGCGTCTTTTGGCAAGTATCCTTCGGGAATGTTTAAAATTATCGATATTTGTTGACACATCACTCGCAGCAGTTCCAAGTTATAGGCCGATCTCGGTGTGGAAGCAGAAAATCTTACTATCCTCAAAACAGGCTTCGGGAAAATTTCCTCGCATTTGAAGTAAAGGTGTGTCAGTAAGGTGCTTTTTCCTGAAGCATCTGGGCCATATATTAAAGCCGGTGGATGCCGCGTTCGATTTTCGTAATTTTCCTTAGCGTTATTTAAAATACTTTTGGCTGCTTCTTCAATTTGCTTAACGTTAACCTTATACAAACGATTATGTTCTATACATATCCTAAGATGAGTGATGTGTTCCAGAAATACTTCCTGTAAGTTAAAAGGAAAACCAATAAATTATTCATGCGAGGAAAGTTGTCAAATGAAGGCAGTTAAGTTTGTTCGAAATTTGAGACTTTAAACTTGTGAGTCTGTTATTTGATGTCTTCTTGCAGAATTTAAACGAGTATTTGTTCTGGGAGTTACTTAAAATTTTGATGGCTTGGATTTGGTAGAATGTTCAAACGTATTAAAATTACCTGTACAGTCTTTTTTCTTCCCTTGCCCTGATCGGGTTCGGTGCTAAGGCTCTCGTCAACCAATGAACTGATCACAACTTGTACCTTCTCCCTGAAAGGTGCCAACTTCTCTTCGTTATCAGATGCTCCGTCTGTTCTTGACGAATCTGCTGACAATGACCTATGGAGAGAGACAAAATTTTTATAAAGAAATATAGTAAAAAAATATTATTTTCTGGTAAGGTCAAGATAGATTTGAAAGGCTCCGGGCATTCAATGGACTTTGATAAATTGTATCCACTGCTCTTTACTTTACCTAAGAAATTGGCAATAACGCTGCCAAAAATTGTTATCGAGTGTCCCATATTTGAAAATTTTGTAAGAAATGTTATTACAACGGTCTTTTCGGTTTTTATATCTAATATTTCATTTTATTCGTTGCTATCTGAAGCATAATGTGTTTTCTTAATTGCATTAAAGTTCTACGTAATTTCTATTATCCTCATAGCCTCATATTCAACGTTAAAAGCTTTTCCAGAGACAGGACTAAAAATTGATCTTAATGAATTTATAATTTGAAAGCCTTGAACTTCATTATTTCATTAACTTTTGCATTAATGAGAAAGGTTGAAAGTTCAGTCTCGTAGGTCTCGAGCTATTAATTTTCTACTTAAAGTATGATGTATGATAATGGCTAGAGTTTCAGTAAAATTTTCAATGCAATAAAATTTTAATGAACCTGAAATTCATTTAAATGATTGATTATGGTTGTCTTGTCTAACTAATATTATATACGTACTGAATATATGAGGTTGTTAGTGACATTAATAACTTATTCATAAATTAATTGAATGTTGAAGGTGGTGTTCAGGTCTGTAGTTTCTGCCTACCTCCATGGGGACAAGGCGTGAGTTGATATAATTGTTTTTTTTTTGTTTGTGATATAATTGTTTTTTTTTTATTATTATTATTTTTATTTGAGAGTTTTAGTCTATATTTTTTAACTGAACAGACAGCTGTGCTGCTGGGGAGTTTGTTCCACCACTTCTTCTCCCCACCGAAAGCACTAGGAAGTGGTGAAGGGTGGGCGTTTTGGGGGACTGTCTTTTGTAATTTTGACGTTCGAAAAGTGATGATTCTCAGCCTAGTTTGAATAAATGGCTTTTGATTTTGATGTATGTATGTAATTGAATGTTTTGATGCGGTTCAATAAAGTGGTAGAGGTACTATCATTGTTTTGTATTGTGAAACGAAAATGAGTAAATTACATTATGTAATCCGAGGACTTGCAATTTTTGTTCTGTTTTTATAAAATCTTTCTGAGATTATAATATGTCTTAACATATCATGACGTCACGCCTGATTTCATGGACAGAGGTGCACCTATAGTACACCCACATTTCCTCAGTTATGTTTAAGTCCCATGTAATAGGGGGAGAGCCTATCGCTATCCACTGGTTACAAGTCCAGACTCCGGGCTGCTATTGAGAAGTTCCAGATAGAAAGACCCAAAAACATGACTTAGGGAACCTTATTTTGCATATCGTCGACCGTAGGTTCAATTGAGGTAAGGAACAAAATACGATTTTTCAGGAGAGGCCGACAAAGTTTTTTTTCGGACGTTATTATGTGGCTGATTCGAAATTTGGATCCAAAAATCATTAGGGTAAGGGACATTTTCTTAAGCTAGAATTTTTTCATATTCACCATTCGATAGAGCGAAAAATTCTGAACAAAACTGTATACTCAACTCATTTTGGGTATTTTGTCCCTTACCTCAATTGAACCTACGGTCGACGATATCAGCCAAATGGCTGACGCTGTGTTCAAAAGAATAAAATAATTCACAGAAATATGTACATACGTTCAAGAAAATAAACTATTAATAGGCGAGGTTTTTCTATTTCAAAGAAAATATTTTTACTTTTATGCTCTTTGACATAACTTGACTCGTAATATGTACGTCGAATAGAACCTCAACTGCGACAACGAATGACAATACAAAAAGGCAGGAAAACCTTTTGTTAGATTGTCTTTTGTTATCTTAATCAGAAGGTCAAAGGCCTTGAGGAATTTATCATGGATGATAAGGAAAATATTTTTCATAGAACTAATTTCCTGAGTAGAATTTTACTGTAAGGAAAATGTGCAGGGAAAATTGTTATTTTCATTCTTAGTATATAATTTTGAAAGCTATGTTATTGTTATTATGTAATTTTTTATCATAAATGCCGCATTTTGGACTTTGCGTAATAGCGGCGGCCAGTGCTGTTTTACATTGTAGACAATGTAAAACAGCCTGTCTGGGTTCGAATTCACGACGTACAACTCGTAATTCGGGGCCGTTACCACTGAGCCAGCACTGCTACCTACTGCTATTGTTACTTGAGGAGGTTGGTTTGTTAACCTGCAAGTCTAGAATATAATTCCTTAGAATATGTCGTGTGTGCATGTTGTGTTGTGTATTTGTTGTGTGTGTGTGTTTCTTTGTCTTCAAAGTAAGAGCTTCTTCTGGGTAAGCTCACTCCATCGTCGACTTTGTCCCTGTCACCTAGACTATAAGAGTCAAGAGCAAACCAATATCAAGTAAAAAAAAAAATTTAATAGGTACTTACTCCAATGTAATGATGTGTGTCTCCGGCAACGCATCTTCCAATTTTCTTCTTAATTCTTTTAACCTAGTGTGAGCCAGCACTGTTAATTTGGAGTCATCTGATTCCAGGTCTGGTACATCTCTGACTACGGCTACCACCCCTTTTGGATGATTGCCATTTGTAAGGAGTTCTGAAAAGAGATAATGGGTTAGTTTCATAGGAAATTGTTGTTTACTGAGATTTAGGATAATGTAGTGGATGGTAAATGGAATAGAGTACTGATATAACAGCAGCATAATCAGTATATAGTGTTCCCATTGCTGGGACATAGGCCTGTGACTGTGTGGCTCTGTGAGAATCTATGGTACAAATGTTGCTTATTTTTTTTGCCATAACCCAGGTACCTCCCTATCCCAGTAACTGGGTTATGGAGGTCACTGCTGGGTCACAAACTCCTCTTTCTGATAGAGGGAGTGGGCCATAATCCGCCACGCGGGCCCAGTACGGGTTGGTGTGGATGTCACATGTCTTCGAATTTTTGGTTACAGATACTACCTACTTATAGTACTGATATAAGAAAAAATAACCAATTTTAATGTTATTGGTGAGTTGAATACTTTATTCGGTTAACTAGAAGAAAGCTGTAATTTTGAAGTTGGAGTTTGACCAAATCTAAAGTTAAATGTGAATAAAATGGCGTCTGGGTTTTACTTATATCCAAACAACGGTTATTCATTTGATTGCGATATGAAGTCGTATTTTAGTAACAAAACAAATTCAAAACGCTTTCGATTTAACCCCATCACAACTACTCTGATTTCAAAGACTGTAACAAAAACAAACGACCTTATCGTCATTCGTAAATAACATTTACTTCCCGCTGCGCAAAATAATACCAACATTGTTTTCAACAGCACTAGTGAAAACTAAATGTTGGATAAAACATTCCCTGTACAGAGGGAGGTACAATACGGTCAACGATGAAGTCGGTTAAAAAAATTTTGTATGCAGAAAAAAAAATGTAAGCATTTTTGCGACCGGTGGTCCACTTTAGTCCTGAATCGAAGACTGGAAGTCATGGGGAGAGGCCTTTGTCCAGCTGTGGGATGATGCAGGCTAACAGTAGTAATAGTAGCAGTATTTTTGCACTACGCTGGCAATATTGATTATTTTTGGTACAGACGCCACCACATCAAGCTACTACAATCTGTAAAATTTCTTTAATAGATTTTAAACTTTATCGCTAAAGCTTAAGGTTCAAAGTTGATTGGTAAAATTTGACAGTCTCGGGTAGGTTCATTTGCTGGCGTCTGTACAAATCAAGCGTTGACTAAGTACTCATACACACGAGCGACACGCGTCGACGACAGAGGCAACTGCATCCACCGACACACGTCGACGGCAGTCGTCGAGATATCGGAAACTACATTCCGTTCACAATTATTTTTGCTCTGATTCTGCATCATAGTGCAAATCTGTCTTTATTCTAATACTATTAAGGTTTCTGTTGGGTTGCTACCATTGACAAGTCTTTCAAAATCATTGTGATCTTTATTCTCGTTGAAATAAGGTTGCTACTGTCAGAGGTAAAATAACAGTGAACGGACTGTACACATATTACAAATTCAGAACGACTATAAAAAAACTAGCTGCGTCCCACGGTTTCAACCGCATAAGTTTCGATCCCGTGGGAATATCGAGATAAAAGTAGCGTACTTATACAACATTATTTTTAGTATATGCGAAACCTGAATATAGTTTGTTCAGAATAAGTAACTGAATCGATTCCAATAATTTTTACCCCATGTTATATTTTGTCCTAAAAATATTTAAAAAAGGTTAAAAGTTGGACACCGAGCGACACTAAGTAGGTAGCTATCTATCATACGCGCACAATAGGCGCGGGCGCATAGCGAGCGGGGCGACCGGGGCGGGGGTGAAGCAACCCCTTCAGTCGCCCGGATACTACAGGTTGGCGTGCACGTGTCGCGTTCCCGTCCAACTGCATTACGTTACATTACTGTT
Organism: Amphipoea oculea; assembly: GCA_945859645.1. Lineage (NCBI taxonomy): Eukaryota > Metazoa > Arthropoda > Insecta > Lepidoptera > Noctuidae > Amphipoea > Amphipoea oculea. Next base: position 7,105,681 of record OX243868.1, read on the forward strand.
TGAGTGATTAAAAGACATGTAAATAGTGATTATGTCAATTATTGTAAATAGTGATGATTAACATTTTTAAACACGCCAAGATGGTTAATTGTAGAAAGTTATTATTTGTAGCTACAGCCTGCTGTGGTTGAGTAATGCGATGTTTAACACTTTTCATCCACTTTGAACTTTAAGTGGTTGACATAAGGTGCAACAAATCGCATTGACTACATTGTATCACTTACGGCTTACGAATAAGTAATTACTTATTCGTAGCTTACGGCTGCATTTATTTACGAATAAAGTACATTATAATACCTACACTTGACCATTACGACAGTCCAAAGCCTGCAAGTGTGATGGAAAATGTTATCACCAGATTATTACAATACAATCGCTGCGCTGTACGGTTAGGTGCCTACTAATTATCAATGAGCGCAAGACGCGAGCGGCGCGCGGCGCGGGTGAGTATGTTTTTGTACGGACAAACAGGTAACATAACAGGCTTATAACTTTGTGATTATTCATAATACAGTTTTGAAATTTTGTACATAGATTATTTACATAAAAATACTAGACACGTGTTTCGGCTTTCGCGTATACTAAAAATAATGTTGTATGTTAATCCAGGGTGTCAGCTACCTCCATATAAAATTTTACCAAAATGTGTCCAGCCGTTTGAGCGTGAAGAAGTAACAAACATATAAACACACACACACTCACAAACTTTCGCCTTTATAACATTAGTGTGATGTGATACAAATGAGGCCTAAAGCAATCTAGAAATTAGTTTTTTACATATTTTCATGAAAAAGGTATAAACTCAAAAAATCATAATCATTCTTCCCCTTCTTGCCCTTATCCCAATTTATCTGGGCTCGGCGAAACAAGTCTACCGTGCATTCGAGATTTATTTGCCAAAAATGTAAACAATCAAATAAGGTATTGGGTGTGACTGTCCAGGATGCGCTGAGCGCTCGGTTTAGTAGAGTAACTGGTGGAAGTGGTGGAACAAACTGCGCTACACGAGGAGGCTTCTTCATGCATCCCAAAAGATTTTCGGACGGGCCCGTATCTTTGTTGACGGAATACAACAGTAGTCCCTAAGATTTGAAACGCATTTCTTGAAGTCTTACGAAGTATAGACGCTTTCAGCCAATAACAATTTCAAGCGTCCTCGAAAACATAATCGATAGGCGTAGCCCGTGATTGACAGACATATTGACCTGTGGTAATGAATTGGTCGAACATTCATTGTTCTTGTTTATTATTGACAATTTATCAACCTTTTTTTCCTTGAGTTGAATTTCTGTCTTAATTGGATGTAATTGATGCTAGCTTGTGAAGGATATTAGATATCTTTATGTGATCTTTATGTGCGACTTAGGAAGTCTTTGGTGTCATGTGGATTTGTCCTAGCACGCGTGTTGTGGTGCACCCGCAATGCACCTTTTTATGATATGTTTATTATGATGCGTGCTAAAAGATGCATGATAATAATAAAAGATGATTATTATTGCGAAAGTAATAATTCTGTTTAGCTTTGTCTGTATGATAATCCTTTTGTTATGTGCTCTGTTTTGTTCATTTTGTTAAAAAAACAATGCACATTGAAAACTTAACGAAAAACTACCGTCGTCTTTTAAGGAAAAAATCGATAAACTAGGTATAAAAATAAAAAAAAACAGATGCATGAACGTAAACGGCACAAAAGGAGTAGATATGTAGTAAATATTGCAGCACGTGGTGTTCTGTAGTTTCTGCCTAAGGGCTTGTACACAAAACTGTTAATCGGCGCGATGCGAATTCGCAACGCAGAAAGGTTATATAGGTTAGAACTAGAAAGAGCGATGCGGCATCGCAGTTTTGTGTACAAGCCCTAACCCCATGGAAAAAAGGCGTGAGTTTATGTAAACTCTATTCAAACTTATATTTCAAATTAATATTATTTCAAGTTAAAAAAATATAAACTTTATTTTAATGGTAAATAAGTTGATTTCAGAGTCATCATCATAATCAGCCTATAATGTTCCCACTGCTGGGACACAGGCCTCCTCTCGGTGAGATCCCTGGGCCGTAATCCACCACGCGGGCCCAGTGCGGGTTGATTTCAGAGTGACTAGCAGTATTGAAAAATGTATAAAATGTTTGAAGTTGTAACGTAAACTGAACTTTGTTGTGTAGGATTATAGTAATTTTTCCATAAACTTATATTTGTTTACATTTTGGGCAAATAAATCGCAAATGCAGATTACGTACCTATGTAATAAAATAAAGTGTTTTTACCTAAGGCTAATTCGCATTGTAATTCGATGGGACTTCGGAGCAGATCAGCTACTTCGGCGCCATTCTCTAGAGCTTCAAGCACAATAGCGTTGAACGCCTTTTGCACCTCGAAGAGTCGACTTCGCTGTTCTTCGCGATCCATCAAATCGCTGAACCTGTGGAAGCATACTGGTGTCAATGAAATAGGTAGGTCCGATCAGCGAAACTAATGCGAATGGACATCCTACCTTAATTTGCCGTGTTATAGACATTTGATACAAATGTCAAAGAATGACAGTTGTGATTTGAATATAGACACAATTTAAGTTTTAGTCAATTTGCTTAACAATTAATTTCCCTGATTTAACATAATTTTTTCAGCTTACTTTACTTAGAAGATCAGAAAGCCAATTCTCGTAATTTAAAACGTTCAAAATCTAGTCGCAGTCTCATCTCGGCGACAAACAAATGTATTTTTGACAGATTGAGGCTGAGATCAGACTGTGAACGTTCTTAAAATTACGAGAATTGTCCCTCAGACTGTGAATGTTTTTAAAATTACGAGAATTGCTCCTCTGGTATGGGCACGTTCTGCGGAGGAATGACGAAAATATCGTCTGGAAAGTTTTGAGTAAGAATGTTGATGGCTAAGTATAGGGGTAGGGGAAGACCGAGATGACGATTACTAGAGAAGTATGGAAGACAAAAGAAATGTTGCGCCGACCCCAAATAAATTGGGATAAGGGTAAGAGTATGACGATTGATAATACTTAGAAGATATGAAAAAGTAATCACCACGAAAAGAACCACGAAGAGCACAATAATTATAACAGTCACATTGATGTCTTGGATCTGATCTTTCTCTGACTAGGTCTGCGATTGTGACAATAAATAAAATACCCTCTTGATTACACTTGCAACCTAGGGTAAGGTTGCCGAAGTATTATAGAGGTATGAGGAACAGGGTGTAAAGTTCATTCATACTCTACAGGAAATGAAAGAACCTTCGACCAGACGGGTGTCGTGTCTAGCGGGCAACTGGCCATTGTATATTAGCTAATTGCGCGGTAAACTCTGCTTGCGAGATGCAGGATTTTGCGTGACGTCAGTATGACGCATTGTTCGCATGTGGCGTTGTAGTTACCGCTATAGTATTATCCCTTATTTTTCCTAAATACCTACATATTATATAGTTTGAATAGAGATCTTTTCGTACCTAGGTGTCATAAACCTGAAATATGACTGAAATTTTCAGTTACTTCGATATAATTTTCAAACTTTGTGACAAGGCTCAAGGGAGTTCTTAGTTCTTACAGTTACATACCGACGTAGCTATAAACTTACATGTGAACTTATTATCGGGCCAAATACATGACGTGAGTAACAAAACAATAGCGCCTATTGTTATTGTTATTTAAATAGGACTTGCTTTCTTACGTAACCACAGAATAACTAATAGTACTAAACTAACGTACGTAATTTCAAGATATTTAGGTATGAAAAATACATTGTAGTGTTCTATGTTAGTTTTCTTAACAAAGACTGCTTTGTATGTACTCTTCGGGTCACTTGAGCTAACAGTATTATAAAAACTTTGCTAAGGAAAAGCTTGTAATGGTCGTTCATTGTTATACAAAAACTTATGTTAATGACAAAGCTCATTACCTATTTTTTCAGTGACATTATTACTTAAAAAATAAGTAACTAAGCTTATTATTTCTCTTACATTATTATTGCAGAAAAGGTAAGCTTTGTCGTGAATGTAAAAAAGAAACAAAGGAAAATAAATATAGCACCTATTGTGAGAAGAGAATCCCTTATCATCGCATTTCTTTTTATCCCCCATTGTTCTAATAAAGTACCCAGATAGGCCTACGTGAGCGGTCCTCCAGAATGGTCCATTTCCTCCGTGTCTATTGCTTCTTTATACCCTTATATTTTGGGTTCCCTTGTCGCCGCAATAAAATATAACCTGTGGGACCCACTTGAAGGTGTAGCAATATTTATGTGAACGGAACCCTCGGGTCAGACAATAAATTATATATTTTACGATCCCGCTGAGTAATCGGACCACGTGCTAAGGTACCGATCGTAAATTGATACGACCTGAATACATAGATGAACGCGATAAAGGTGGTTCAAAATGATCTGACCAAGACTGTTTCCGGATTTTTATATAGGTACACACAATGATTTTTTTTATTAATATAATATCATTGGGTACACATTGACATTGATAAATTTTACATACCTATAACTGTATAGGTACAGTTTACTTACTTACCGTTATTTACTTTGTAAAGTATTATATTATTATAATGATTGTGAATGTGAAGACTATGTGGGTTAATTTTCTTTTGTCTTTATTTTTTCTCAGATAGTTTTAGTCGGATAGATAGTTGAGTAATTTATGCGGCCTACCCAAATGTCTTTTCTTCGGTATTGTTCGTGGAATCGTTGAGCTCCTTAAGTTTTGTGTTGAGCTGCATGATTATTGACAAATGTGTGCACTGACTGGACAGGTCCACTCAGTCGGGGTGTGTGGGGGTGTGTCTGTGTGTGTATCTTGGTCAGATCACGTGATCTGACCAAGATAATGTCTGGACTTTAAATGAGACTGTGACCTCTGAGTTTGTTTCGGTCTTTCTTCTCAGAGTAGTCAGATAGGAAACGCCGACCTCATCTCATTTTGAAAAATATGATTAATGTGTTTGTGCAAACCTACTTACAGAAATAAAATCATTTATCATTTTAAAAACTTTATTGAATAGCAAGTCGGCGAACAATCAAAATATTTTAACAAGGATTACTTATACAACTTTTGTGATGAGTAAAAATTATGTTAGGTAGGTAAGTACCGACCCATTTATAATTCAAAATTGAACTAAGTTTTAAGTTGTTGCAAGAGTTGAACTTAGTTTTAAGTTGTTTATTCAAAGCTAAATGTCTTGAGAAAGGAATAGTTTTTTTTTCCGTATGATTATAAAACTTTATACTTTTTAATTTCAAAAGTATTTTATCTCTCCCAGACGTTTATTCAATGCAAATTTTTTAATGAGATATTAAACATACCTACTTCCGAAATACAGGACTATTGCGATTTATGCTGGTATTTCAGCAATTATTTATAACTAGCTGCGCCCCGCGGTTTCACCCGCGCAAGTCTCGATCCCGTGGGAATATCGGTATAAAAAGTATCCTATGTCCTTTCCCGGGACTCAAACTATCTCTATACCAAATTTCATCTAAATCGGTTCAGCGGTTTAGGCGTGAAGAAAAGACAGACAGACGGACAGACAGAGTTACTTTCGCATTTATAATATTAGTTTGGATTAATGTTCAGTGCTTGTTGATGCTTAATAATTAACGGACTTTAATTTTTCAATCACGTCACTCATGTCTTTTTGTCAATATTTGTCGCCCAATTATTGCGCTTATTATTACTGAATTGTGACGTTTTAATTGACTGCTTTCATTGATGACTGCTTCAAAATCGTCAGAACTGAATGAACCCTTTAGAAATATATCCTTTGTTAATTAGGTTATAACTATGGCGCCTGCCTGGAGTTTGTGTTGTTCGATATCCACATCATCACTTAGGTACTTATCTTCAGCGGGGTAATTGCGTTACACACCATCAGTAGCAATAGCTTTTATTTTGGCAGTTCAATGACATTCATTGCGTTAGTTGCGTTGTTGATTGGACAAATTGTTCGATTATTTTCGATTATGTGTTACGCAATTAGGTTGCAGGTGTAAATATGGTAAAACAAAAGCCTTAAAGACTTCCCTACTACGGAACTAGTTGGCCGCGCCTTGAGTATGTGAGCGGTGGGACGGAGGGGCGGGGGCGCATTACTCAGTACGTGGGTTGAGAACCGCCGCCTCACCCCTGTCCCCACCTCAGCGGCCAACTAGTTCCGCGCGGACTATAGCACACGACAGGACGATGAATTTCATTGCGTTTTGACTTTTAGTTACTTTAAAAATCTTACTCAGGTTTACCTCTTTGGGCAACAATCACAGTAATGACTTCTTTCTACTTACCACTTATCCTCTCCCTCGAGGTGGTAGCTACCATCTCCGTTCAGCCTGTAGCAAGCCCGAACAAGTGCCGACTGGGCAGAGTCCGACTTGACCAGCTCATCGAAGGTAGCTTCCGGAATCTTGAAGGGAAGAACTGGCTGGTATGCTGATGCATCGCCACCGATGAGGCACTAGGAGAAAAATAAAAAGTTTTTGTTGTATTTTAAGGCAGACTTCAAGCTGCACCAGAAGGATAATCCATCCATCTGTCTAGCGTTTTCCCAACTATGTTTGCGTCAGCTTCCAGTCTAACCAGCTGTAGCTGATTATTAGTATCTATTTTACACGGAGCTACTGCTTATCAGACTTTCACAACCTAGTTACTGGAACACGTAATCCCTTGGTAAAGAATCCCCGAAACGATCAATTGCTGTTGTAGTAATATTGCCAATCGCTTCAATTGCATTTGATATTCAATTAATTTGAGCATCAATGTGTATCAATTATGTAAATATTCATCACAATTGCAATTAATCGTTTCGCGAACCCTTAAGACTGGTTGTCAGACTTTCGGGCTTGTGACTACTCAGTGAGGGGATGGAGGAGTCTTGGTATGTAATGGATGGTCACCCATCCACGAACCAACCTCGGCAAGCGTAGCTTTACCTTAAATCGACCTATGTAGCTGTTTTTACTTAGCTATGAGCCCCTTTAGTAGAATAAAGAAGGTAAAGGTATTTATCGTTTTTCAGAAAGTTAAATTTTGATACAAAAATCTTAGATTTTCAATAAAAAAGCATTAAAAATAGACTAAGTAAGTACACTAAATATCTAATTTTCACTTTCAATCTAAGTTTTTAATTGTTCGGAGCGCTTTGCAATTTAAAAAAGTATTATGTAAAAATTCTCAGTAAAACGAGCTAGCACTAAGTTCAAATTGCCCATTCCAATTAAAAAGAATTACTTGGTAGAATTGGGTAGAACCATCAATTTTGTGTGGGTTTAACGATTGCTACGTAATTTTTAAATCCCGACGTAAAAATATGATTTATTTTTAAAAATTTACATAATACATCATTTTTATATAATTATTTACAATGCGTTTACTTCACTCATAAGAATAAAGAAAAAAATATTTTTAATTTTATTAATCACTCAGTATCTAATGGTAGGTACTTACCTATACCTAATGTTCAAAAATAAATATGCAAAAACTTACTTGCGAGTAAAATATTTTTTCATTTCCCTCCAATAATAAAACAAATGAAAAACAAACATTATGACTTGTCATTTAGTTGTGTAAAGCAAAGACACCTACAATGCCTCGTATGAACAAAATGCAAAATGATTTAAAAGCGTTTTTTTTTTATGTGCAATGTAGAGAAAAAGTATTAATTCATTCAGCCATCTTGTCTTTTTAATTTATTAGTGTCCAAAATATGCAAAAACCTATTTATTTTTAATTTAAATAGGGCTGGCCGCTTCATTCTAAAATTGAAGAAAAAAAAGGCTACCTACATACCTACTCTGTGGTCTGTGGTCTACCAGATAGCCCAAATTTTTGTTTCCTTTTCACTTACCAGAAAATAACCGGCTTTCGATGTATGGTTGCAGCATTGTATTTCTTCGAGGTAGTGCTGAAGTAACGCCGGATTGGCTTCGTCTCCACCGTCGGTGCCATAGTGCATGTCCACGAACTCGATCTACGAAGGGAAAAAACATTGTAAATAAATTGTGAAAAATACCTGTATCAAATAAAAATATTTTAAAGGTTTCCAAAGATTTTCTTTATTTTTTTTCACAAATGACTGACAGCTTGGCTGAAATAATTCTGCGATTCGGTAACAGTGTGATTTGAATTTCGAATTTTTTATAAAGAAACACATTCAAACCCTTTTCGAAGGTATGCACAAGTTGAGTTTTTTCACATTTAAAAACATATCAATAACCCAGAAGATACCCGCTAAAGATATTGGACATATTTTGACATTAGCAAACTTTTAAATTACTTAAATTTTTTTTTCTCATATATTCCACGAACAACATCTCAGACGCACATTAATCGTCATATGATACCACAAAGCTAATACCGCAGTTAACAAACCTCCTTTGATGTAACAACTTAACACCCAACTACATTTAATGCCTTCTTAAGTGTTGCTGCACATTTGAAGAAAGCCTTTAAACCGAGGCGATGCGAAGTTTCTTTGGCTCTAAACCGCATCCTACATAAGTTTCTACTTAACTTTAGTGAGCGGTTACGTGGCGTTTAAGTTATATTGATTTAGTTTGATTGCGTAGGTATTAGATACTATTTTGTGGTATTCTTGTTTTTGAATGTTAGGAAATGAAGCTTGTAGAATATTGGGCTGAATTATATTTGGGTTTTTCACTGTTTCTATTTTGCTTCTGTGGGTTCTGTACCTAAGGGTGCCAACGGGGTCCTATTACTAAGGCACCGCTGATCGTCCGTCTGTCACAGGGCCGTATCTTTTGAACTGAAATAGGTTGACACTTGAAATTTTCACAGAGTGTGTACTATTATAGTCGCTATAACAACCAACAATAAATATAAAATTAAAGGGGGTCCTCATACAAGAAACGTGTTTTTTTTACTAAAGTGTTTATAAAAATATGTAGTGAATATTGTACGGTGTTTCCCAACCATTCATGTACACACGGCGACACACCAGTCTATACATTTCCAGTTTTAGCTGACCTCGCATTGTATAGGCCACGTAACCGCGTGGCTTAAAGGCCCCGTAACCGCGTGGCTTAAAGGCCACGTAACGGCGTGGCTTAAAGGCCACGTAACGGCGTGGCTTAAAGGCCACGTAACCGCTCACTGAGGTACGTTAAATAAAACCTTATGTACATTCAGAAGTCAGATTATTACTGGTTATTTATATGTAGCTTGATGTGTAGCCGTGCGTACGAGTTTTCATTGCTTCTAGCTTTTGAAGGCGTTTTTAAGGGATTAGTAGGTGTACCCTGTGTTACCTGTATTTAGTATGATTGATAAGGATTTTTTTACTATTGCAACACAGAATTGAATTTGAAGAATTCGAGCACCTCGAGATACCTATATCTCAAAAACAAATTCCAGGACCCAAAGGAATTCCAATAACTAAGTAGGTAGATTGATACTTGCACGAATAATCTCATCAAACAAATCCACACATAATCCGTATATCGCACTCAATTAAAACAGTTCACTCCGATCTCAGCAGTATCAATTATGTGGGTTGCATTCATTCGCCGTCCAAGTTTCAGATGCAGTCGAACATACGTTAATGGCGCCCGCGGCGTACTCCATTTGGCTGAGATATAAATTACACGATGTTCGGAATAACTCGAATTTGAATTTACGTAGTTTTGTTTATGTTTATAAAATGTTCGCTTGTTTTGTTTTCAAGTGTGTAAATCCATACTTACGAGATGCAAGTTTCTTGCCCGTGGCATACAATAAAATTTAAGCAGCAATGACTTGCATCGTCTAAACACTGTTTAGTTAGATGGTGTAACTTTTTTGTTGCTTCAACTTATGGTAATTATATCTACAAAAAAATCGATCGATTTTCAATTAAATCCCAACGTGTAAACCAGCTTTAGATGTGGAATGCTAGTGATGAAACGTAGCATCGCGCTTCATAGCTTAGAAAAGAAGCTTACTTTTCTAAGATAGATATTATAAAAGTGTTTATCAGTTAAAACTGCGGATTTTTTTGAGCTTTCAAAAACTATGTTTCGTTACTGTGATTGGTATAAAAATTCAATATGGCGGACGTTGGACCGACCAAAACTTGTATTAATTTCATTCTTTTCATAGACGGATTACAAATTAATTATATTAGTCACTAAGAGTAAGGGCAGGCTAATTCAATACACCCTTAATTTAACCGTTGTTTACGACATAATATCCGAATATCCATAACACGATTAATATGAATCGATTATCGGTAAACCTGACCAGAATGTGGGACAAGAGGACGGGACCTCTAATTTCTCTTGGGTTAATTAATTCTGATTGCATAATCGAATAAAACCTCCATGAAGATGGTCGTGAAACACACCTGCGGGGTAAATTCGGAACACATTTACGACGGCAATGCATTTCATTTTGACAGTTCAACAACATTGATTGCGTTTTTTTGTTTACGTTGTCTAGGAGGCGAATGTTTCAAACATATGAAGCAATGGATTAGCAAATTCCTTCAAAATTTTTGAAAGGATTGTGATTGAAAGTATGTTACGTAATTGAGGTGCCAGGCCGCCATTTTAGTTTCTCTTTTCGCTCTTGTTATAATGGCTATTGCTTATTACAGTACCTGTTATTGCATTAAGCTGTTTTCTGGTTTATGGGACGTTTTATGAGCAGCCATTTAAAAGCTTTTCGGTGTTGTAGAAATATTGTGTATATTTTTATTGGATTCTTTATTATATAATTTTAACAGGCCCTCGTTCATAAAACTCAGCTTAAATATTATAATCAATTGTGGTTTTTTAAAGATTTTTGGGTTAGGTACCTAGTTTTTTACTCGTCTCAAAATACGATTAAAAACTAATATTAAAATTGTACGTCCGTCAAATTAATCCATAAAACAAACGTGTTAAAAAAAGTTAAAATCGCCAGACTACCTACGTGAAAAATTTTCTCGTGTGAAAGTGCGAGTGTCTTTGAATATTTTATGAAACCTTCGGATGTAGGTCCTCTTTCAAGTTTTAAATCCACGCGTGTAAGGTTTTCGTAAGAGCACTTAGGGGGTCAAGTCAAACTTAATGGAGGTTATGTTAAGAACACGCTTTTTGTGGGAATCGATAGAGTAAAGAAATAACCAAGCATAATCCTTCCGTCATCGTATTTCCACGAGCTGTTTGTTCCCTATTGTCTTTTGTGATAACCTAGTCAGCAAATTTTGGTATAATTTGGCAGCTGGGCTGGCTGCCAAAGATTTGCGAGGCGTGGGTACGTAAGTGTCACTTGTGGAGGCCCTTTCATTACACCTCGGAACCTCACTGAGGCGTTCATCACGTCCTACTGGCTATAAATTTTATATTCATTTGTTTTAAAGCCCAGTAGTATACAAGGTGAGTACGGTTATCGTTGTGAAATCTTATTTTATTTTGTGTAATGACGGTTTTGCCTAAATTAAATTTATTTTATTTATGTATAAAAAATAAATCTGGTGGTAAGTAAAGTGGACACCAACATACAACAACCAACGTTTTTAAACATCGATGCCTATAACATCAACAAACTTGAATTAATATTTGAATTAATTACAAGAAAAGAACAACTTAAATTAATTTAAACAAAATAAAAGGGGAACTAAAACTGGCAACTTACACATCTTTTAACTAATCTAATAATACTGTCATCAGTTTCCTCGTTCAAAAGCGAGGCATAATAACAAAACAACAAAAGCCGTGGTCTTGTCAGAGAGGCTTACTGATAATCCAGGTGAAATTATTATCTTCCTTCATCTCCGAAATTTTATTTGACTTTTATATTTCTTGCCCGTTCTTCTCCATAGGTACCTACGCTTTGGAATGGGCAACTAGCTTCATCTTTCTGACTGACCGACCCCTTGACAATTCAAAAGTGCCTGTAATTGGTTTAATTGAAATAAATGCTTTGAGTTTGAGTTTGAGTTTGAGTTTGATGAGAATCGTTTTGTTTTGAATTGAATTACAGGTAACGTTGATAAAATAATATAGCTTAATTTAAATAATATTGTAGTTCATAAACAGCATGTATCAGTGTAGACGCCGGTACTGAGCTTCACGTGGACTTTGACGGGGTGGAAGAATGATACAAACTTGATTTTTATAATTACTGGTTTAATGACCAAAAGAAATTACAAAAATAAAATATGTATGCATATGGCGGTTTCAACGATCTATGGGCGAGTGGCGTGACATCGTCGCTCGCGGCTGTTGTTCCTTTCGTGTCGTAGGCGTGTGTGCGTGAGACGTTGGTGAGCGCACACATGCAAGGCGTTAACAATCAGAAAGGTGTGTATTTTACGTTTAGGGTGTCGAATAGACTATCAAACTGAACCACTTTCTCCTTGGGACCAACACCGTAATCGCGAAAAAAATACCAACTATCCCTTACAAAACTTCAATACCTACTCGACCCAAATGTATTGGATTGTCTGTAGGTAGCACACTCTTGACCACACCCTTCTTATACATACATGCATGTAGAAATGTCATAATATCATAGATAATACATGCGTCATGTTCGTGAACGGGCGCCGTCAGTAGGGACAGGTCATCTCTTTGCTGCCACGTTTAATTTTTGAATTGTTTTTTTTTTTCTCATCTTTTCATTATGGACGCTTTTAACGTTCTGCATCGTTCACACATGTATAATTTTTAGCATGAATGATGTAACCAAGCCTTTGTAACCATATTCTTTTGATTTAAAAGAGTGTCCATGGAGTTTCTTGCCCGTTCTTCTCCATAGGTACCTACGCTTTGGAATGGGCAACTAGCTTCATCTTTCTGACTGACCGACCCTTTGACAATTCAAAAGTGCCTGTAATTGGTTTAATTGAAATAAATGCTTCGAGTTTGAGTTTGAGATAATATAGACATTCCTACTACAATATTTTGTCCACACGTAGTTTCCCTCACATATTTGGCTCTACATCTGTTACATCTCAATATTACCCGGCTTTTTGCGAAGCCCAGCACATGGACCAGTAGTTCCAAACTATAACTCCATTTTCATTTCGCTGGCTAATACGCTCCTAGTAACTCTGATTCACAAACTTTAGGTAGCATCGTTTTGCGTCCAAAACTTTTGGCTTCGTCCATGTTCGCACATTTTGCGGCCATATAGTTTAATGGAAACTTTGTGTACCTCTGTCAGTAGTAATGTGATATCCTCTTAGTTGTAAACTGAAATAAATGCGACCGTCTGTGTGGTGATTATGAGAAAGTTTGTTGAACAGTTTGTTCACATAATTACGTGAGCTGGTTGTTATAAAATTAATGTCAAATTTCTGAGTGACAAGTTTTTGTAAAGGTATATTTGGTTTGTTTTCGTAATGTCACAGACACACTTGGGGGTTTATTCATAAACGCTGTTTAAAGTTATGTAATGATTAGCGACTGTTTTACCATACGTTTTTGACGACGCCTCTTAATTTTAAGCAGCGTGTATAAGTAAAGCCCATGATGTTTCGTATAAATTACCTTTTTCGAACTACCTACATTGATTTATTCCCTCCGGCCATTCTACTACGCACTAGTTACAAAAATATATTCGATAAATATTTATTGTTATGTACCTACCTCAATGTATCGATCGTCGTACGTGGACTGCAACTCTGGTCCGACCATCTCCAGGATTTGTCTCCTTTCTTCACGGAATTCTGTGAAAAAAACCTCACATTAATATTTTACATCCAACCACCTTGTAACTTACTTTTTGTATGTAAAGGGTGCCTACCTACTTTATTATTAGGACCTACAGATATCCCCATAATCAACCTATAACGTTATGACTGCTAGGATACAGACCTCTCCTCTGTGAGATGGACTGGACCATAATCCACCACGTGGGCCCAGTGCGGGTTGTTGGAGTTTTTGGTGCCGGTTTCCTCACTATGTTTTCCTTCACCGCTTTGAGAGCAGTGGTGATGATATAAATTATAAAAGTAAAGTGCCTGCTTGGGATCGAAACCACGACCTCACTCGTACGTCGGGCCACTACTGCTATAAAAGTCGAGGCCCTACTGCAGTTATTATTTGACATTTTCCATCGAGTTATCTTTATCAAAATACCGGCACAATTTTCTTTCAACTCCAGGTTGAATATTATGTTCCACAGTAACGATATAAGCCCCTTGTCTGCTTTGCGGATACTCGGTACTCCAGAGCCCGAGCATCTACAGTACATTGATACAAGAGTATTCCCCTGACGGATTCCACTCCGCAACGGAAATATAAAAGATGAGAATATTCAGGAACATGAGATTTGAACAGGCACTTGTGGATGCCGAGCGACTCTTCAATGAGTGGGATGCCGAGTCTCGTTGTTTGTTTCACGAGGCAGGAAATATTATGGGGAGAGATACAATTTTGACGCGATTTTCATTTCGTTCATCGTTCATCGTTTCGTTTATCATATCACGACTGCGTGGAGGGGATCTCGACTTATCGCTATTTTGTACTTTGGTAGAAGAACTAAGAACTATCCGATAAGTTTTTTGTTCTGCTGGCCGATCCTAGTATGTGAAATCAGTAGTCATACCTACCGCGTGCAAGTCATCAAGTCTTTACCTAGTACGACAAAGAGTATTTAAAGCAAGGGTTTTTTTTAGAATTCCTTACGACGAATCCGCAGAAGAAGTTAATTTGAAGAATTGACTGACACTGAGGTTACACTAAGAAGACGAAGTTCTTCATACCATGAAACATTCACTGTTTCTGTATTAATAGTGAACGGAACAGTCCCTAGTATTGAATTTGAATTACCTTCTTGCAAGAAATAAAACATAACCCTCAAGTACTCACCATTGTAAACAGAGGCGACGAAGATCTTGACAGCACGTGGGCCGGGCCACTTGTCGCTGGATTCTGTGAACCCCTTCAGTGCATTGAGCACTGACGGCTCGGGAGCGCTCATGGCGCCCCGCACCCCGCTTCCTCACCCCGCGCCACTTACGTCACGCCGCCGCATTCTGGAGACAAAGGAAACATGCTTTAGCATAAACATTCGGAAAATTTTATACTGTTTTGCGGGTGCATGATGCGGATGATCTTGATAGAATTTGTGTCCAGAACAGTACAGAGATGCAGAGCTTGAAATACATTTACCGACAGAATTCTATTATGTTTGCATTGCACTTTACAGCTTCGCAATAGAATTCTATGGGTTAGTGCTCTGCACTACATCGTGTAGCTTAGCTGTGATAGACAGGCATCCTTAGGTAATCCGTATGTCAAGAAGTGACACAAATGGACTTAAATAGTCAAAAACGTCCGTCTGGCACACCTTGGGTAGTTAGCTGCATGATCAATCGGCTGAATAACTTATGTTTTACTAAGCCGTGAACTAATGTAGCTCGTGCCGGCACGAGAGAGAATGGAAGAAGACAAACAGCCAAACCCGGGAGCATTCGCCTGTAATACAGTAAGCTTCTCCCGCGACCTGGCTGTGTTACTTCTACCTATTTAATTATACCTATGTATTAACCTATCCTGCTGGTTTCGAAGTGGACGAGCTGCCACCTAACCCGTTTTAATTAATTATATCTCTAAGCTAATCTGCATTCGCGATTTATTTTCCAAAAATGTAAACAAAGATGAGTTTATGGAAAAATAACTTTAAATCTTACACAATAAAGTTTAGTTTACACTACAACTTCAAGCATTTTTATAACTTTTTCAATAGTGCTAGTCACTCTGAAATCAACACCATTAATATAAAGTTGATATTTGTTTAAATTGAAACATAAGTTTGAATGGACTTTAACTAGCAGTTGTTGGCCTGCGCAGTCTACTAGCAAAGCCCTAGCTGTTCCAGTGGAATCTTGGATTGTTACAGCAGACGACATTGTTACCATCGTGGGTAGAACCTTGATGAGGCTGGCACAGGAGCGTGGAGATTGGAGCGAATGCCGCGCGAGCGTGAGCGCTTTTAGGTAAGTTTTTAACAAAAAAAGGATACCAGTAAAGGCCTCTTCTTATGCAGAGGAGGCACCAGCTTTAATCACCACTATTGGTCAAGGCGGATTGGCGATTTCAGACGAAGTTTCAATAATTTCGTTTTAGTTATATGTGGTCCAATTATACCTTAACAATACTCCATTTTTCAGCCCGTCCAAAAACAGAACCCTACCATCAATATGATTTCGTAAAGCGATTGCTGTGATCGTAAATCATGAATGTCAAAACAAGGCTTGCCTACAAAGAACCCTTATTTTTATCATAAAAATAACAAATAATAGTCATTTGTAGATATATTTGTCTTCTAGCGAATGTTCGAGACATTCTGTATGAGTAATAGTTGGTGATATAATCCAATAAATTGACAATTACAGTTAAACTTTTGCTATGATTACTAAACTTTATATTTTTCGTTATAGATACCATTAAGTAATTATGATTACTTCAGTACATAAGGTTAGGGTAATTAAGAGTTTCTCAAATAAAACCAGACTTGTGATATTTATTAAAGAGGATACAACGTGTGACGTAACTTCTTATACTAAATTAACTAACAAATTATTAAAATAAAAATATAATAACCTAACCTAACTAAACTATCAATTAACTAAAATATTATTATTATTATTTATTATTAGCCTTTGACGTCCCACTGCAGGGCAAAGGTGTAGACAAATTAACCCACCGCGCTTGTCTAGTGCGAGTTGGTGGGTGTACAGTGGACCGCCTGACTGGGTCCGTGGGCGGCGCCATTGACGTGCTAGATGTTCATCAGCCGCCGCCCTGAGTTGATATCCTGCACTAATACCGACTGTTCCATCCGAGCCTATTTGGGTGTAGGTATTCATCCCGTAAAATATGGCATCGAAAAATGCCTCCGCATCGCTGTCGACTAGTAATGTACCCAAGAGACTGGCGGCATTGCCACGTTGTATGGCAATGCTTAGCCTTTGGCCAAGGTAAAAGCCAACCCTTGGGTCACGGGAAGTGTCAACCAGCCCTTTGGAGATGGACTGTAAATTGACTTCCAACTTAAAATGTCCGTATATTCAAATCACAACTGTTATTACGACTATAACACAGCAAATTGACGTAGTGTGTCGATTTGATAAACAAAATTAATTTCCCGAACCGTACATTTAAAAATACTCAGAATTAACGAAAACCATAAAGTTTTTAAATTATTTCATCACCACTGCTCTCAAAACGGTGAAGGAAAACATCGTGAGGAAACCGGCATGTCCTAGAACCAAAACTTCGAAGACATGTGACATCTGCCAACCCGCACTCGGCCCGCGTGGTGGATTATGGCCCACTCCCTATCACTGAGAGGAGGCCTGTGTCCCAGCAGTGGGAACATTATAGGCTGATTATGTATGTATGTATAAGGTTTTTAAAGGCATTTAAAAGAATATTTGCATCTCACTTTGTAAGTATATATCTCCATGCTCGTTTCATTTAAAATCCCTATTTTCTCACAATTTTCACAGACATTGAAAAATCAATGTCCTGAAACATGAATTATCAAGCCATTATTATCTTATTCTGCTTGAGAAGCACATCTTACGCTTGGCCTGGTGAATATAATGCGATTAAATCCGTGGACCCAGCTGAGTCGTCATCTTTGAATAAAGGCGCAGACCCACCGCGGCGCACGGTTAGACCACACACGTGTGTTAAGCTTAGCTTTGCAAGAAAATGTATGTGATCGTATCCACTGCAAACCACGAACACGCTATGCATCAATTGACGTCATTAGTACCTACATGCGTGGCTTGCTCGAATATGGCGCTCTCATAGCTCATCGCTGTTAACGCACGGTGTGCATGCGGTACACACCATACACAAATATTAAACCACGACTATGTGTGTACAACTGTATCGCAGCACAGTGCGCGGCGGTGGGCCACGCTACAGTTGTACATTGCTGTGGGTGTGTAGTGTGTACTGCAGTGGAAACGAAGACCCACGTTTTCAAACAAATGAATTCACGCAGCTAAAATGCGCCGTGGATTTATTTCCGTTGGATCCCGTTTTTGAATCCCATTTTAATATTTTTGGCGTTGGATCCCGCAAAACATTATTATGTATTTCCGTTGGATCCCGAATTTAAAAAATGCAAGATAATTACGTTTTATTGTCGTTGAATCCCGAAAAGTATTTCCGTTGGATCCCGAATGCTTAAAAAAATCTGAATGCGGGTACTTTCAACAACAAAATTGTTTATAATAAAATGAGGGGTTCACTAATGTTTCACCAAAACTCCATTGACCAATTAGTTTACAACCAACGTTTCGTATACTATTTATTTCACAAACAACTCATTTTCTATATAATCTAGTCGTTTCTGGCACTCGCCGGCCGCTGCCGCGGCACCGCTCGCTTCGCTCGTTCGGCTCGTGCGTAGGGGTCACAGTTTTAACCTAACCTAACATTGTTTTTTTTTTTAATAATTAACCTAATCTAACTAGTTCGGTTCCGGGTACCCCACTAAAAATAATCTATTTTTATTGTTTGATAAATGAAAATCACTTTTCTTCTCAAATGTACACATGTTGTTATAATATGGGATTCAACGGAAATAGCAAACGGGATCCATCGATACCTAAAAAATGGGATTCAAAAGTGGGATCCAACGACAATAAACGGCGCCGTGCACGGTATGCGTCGCGGTGGGTATGCACTTTTAAGCGAAAAGTACGCAGTCACCTTTTTTTACTTAAAAATAACAAAAATTATTTCGGTATTGCAAGAAATTAAGATTCGTATCTTTTGTCTACTGCGAGCATAAACAATGTGTAACTAAATGAATGCACGTCTTATTCAGAAGCGTTTACTAAATCAATTTCTGTCGTTTTTAATATACTTAGGTAATTTGTTATCTCAAAAATAATGAAAATTACGTAAGTTACAGTCATACTTCCGCTGTACAGTTAAAACAAACCAAAATGGATGCCTACTACGTCGACCCTTAAACGTGTGCGACTGTGTGCGTGGGTAGATTTGTAATGTGACCACAATGTAGTCCCAAAGTTAGTAAAACTAATTTAATAAATAATAATGTTGTATAATTATAACATAATTGGGGTGTTTGGTAGTGTGCGTTAATTCCGGGACATGTTGTACAAACAAAAGAAATTAAAAAAGTAAACATCAAATTCTCCAGCAATATTTTCACCCCAAACGTTTATTCAATTATTATTGACATAATATAAGCTAAAATATAAACTATAATAATATGTACAATTATATGAAAAAATAAACAATCATTGTAGGGCATCAAAGAATTCATCCGCATCGCTGTCAACAGGAACATGGCCCAAAAGGCTGGCAGCATTGCCACGTTGTATGGCAATGCTAATTCTTTGGCCGAGAAATAGGCCAGCCCTCTGGTCACGTGAAGAGTCGACTAACCGCTTGGCGATATCCCGAAATACCAAGTGGGCACTCGGACCCCATGGCCCTAGTGTTATGTGTCGAATTGATGTTATCCCCCATTTTGGAGTGTAAAAGTTGATTACAAAATGACCAGTACCTACAAAGGGAAAGTCATAAATATGTTTTTGAAATTGTTTGTACACTTACACACTTGCTGCACTTTACGAGTACGTTTCAAAGTTATTTTTCCAACACCTCGTGTATTTTGTTTACTAATTTGGAAACTAAATTACAAACGCAGTATAGGTCTGGCTAATGCTGTAATTTAAACAAAAGCATCGTTTTTAATCTTACAGATAACTGATACCTACCCTTTTGTAACAGATTGCTTTTCCATCTTCAGCGTAAGGGTCTATTATTAAAGTTCATAAAAAAAGGGGGGACGGTTCTCGTCTCAGATTGAGCGGAACACAAAAGGGCACTAATCAAAAGCTGCTCGCTTGAAATCTTTTTGTAGCTGGTCTTCACACAATGAAGAATGAAACTGCGGGATTTATAACGGAGATTTTAAAGTGCGAATAGTTGTAGCTTTAAGATATTTTTAAAAGATTTTTGTTGTGAATGCAATTCTTTTGTGGTTGTAATGGTATTAAACTTAGTTTACATGCACATTGCCCATTCCCCGTTGAAAAAAAAAACTGAGTGTGCTTATGACCACGCGACTGAAGTGAAACTTCAAACGTATTTGGCTATGAGAGGAAGAGAGAAAGAAAATGTGCGCGCGCACTGCTTTCTTTTGCTTATATCCCGCACTCAACTCCCGTTCGCCTCGCCCGATCACACTTTTCGTAACGCTTACGTCACGCGTTCGCCAGCTTACTCCCCAAGTCAAGCGTGCGTAAAGAAGTTTCACTTCAAAAATACTACAAAAAATGCTACTGCATGGATTTTTGTTCGATTGCACTGTGCGTAAGTTAAATTGTCAAAAATCGGAGTCCGCAATCGACTTTCATGTTGGAATTATTTTTCTAAAGTCTCGGAGTGAGTTTACCAAGTAGTCTACTTGCGGTAAATTGCAGGTTGCATTGATAACAAGAGTTATTTTCTAAACGAATAGTGTAGAGTCATCTAATCATCTCTCTCCCTTGAATTTGTATGTATATATATTATAAGTATTTATTATAGTAAAATCTCTTCACCACCCTTGGTTGACTGGTAGAGAATGCCTAAGGCATTAAGTCCGCCTTTGTACTTTTTTGTGCGAAAAGTTTAAATAAATAAATAAATAATACGTGTTGTGTGACATCTTCGGCAATCGTCATGCATGAAATTTACTAGTTTATGTTGTTTCAGCCAGAGTGGGCACTACTACCTCTACACCCACAAATTCACGCATCCCATGGTGGCAAGAGGCGTAACATAAGTAGGTAGGTACAGTCAGCAACAAAAGTCGATTAACACTGTCATTTTGACATGTTATTAATTGACCACAATTTTTTTCAAATAAACCGCTTTTCACATAATAGCAAAGAGTTTATATTTAAAAAAAAATTCTTCCGCTGCAATTTTGAACAAATATTTTGCTCAATAACTAAGATTAAAAAAACTGAAGTGTTAATCGACTTTTGTTGGTGATCGTACCTACTCAAAACCAAATGATGGCTAGATGGCCGTTTTGAGCCTATGTGACGCATGTTTTCCCCCTACTTGTCATTTTTTTGTGTTCATGTTTAGCGCAAATAAACATATTTTCTTTCTTTCTTTCTAAATAGGTATGTGTTACTATACGTATCGTCGTCTACGTACCCCTACACGAATAAATAGATTACGTAGCATCAATGGCTGCTCATTGGCTGATACACGAGCGCCCAATTAAGGCAAAATGTGTCGAACTGAAGAGTGCAAATGTCATTAGTTGGCATTCCAGATCCAATGGAAAGTGGAAATGTCGTTAGGACGAATTACTGATGTTCCGGAACCCAACGTTCCAATCAGTATATGTATCTTTGTAGTGAATGTATTTCAAGTGGAGCATGTGTTGGTAATGTATCTTGTTTAATTTTTAATACAAATGTAGTTATTAGGTTGCATTCATTATTATTGTGTGAATCCATACTAATATTATAAATTCGAAAGTAACTCTGTCTGTCTGTCTGTATGTTACCTTTTCACGCCTAAACCACTGAACCGATTTAGATGAAATGTTGTTGCGTAAGGTCAATGTGTAACGTGGTCTTAAGACCACAGATAGCTGTCTTCCTCATTTCAAATCTTTGAAAATATTAACATTTCCGTCTTTGTGCATACCTATCTACATATATATTGAAACGGCTCTTTTTTAAAAATTGGCGGCAGTCGGAAGGAATCCAATACGATCTCAAATGTAAATCAACTAACACAAAAAGGTTCTTTTTTCTTTTGCCTATCTGTTTGTTCCGGCTGATCTCCGAAACGGCTGGATCGATTTTGACGAGACAGATAACTGATATCGTCAGAAGTAATTTAAGTTCCTTTTTTTAAAGAATTAGGGTCCCTTGCAAAAAAAAAAAAAAAACCTATACAATTGCCAGCCGACATCTGCAGGACAGAAGTTAGTTTTTAATAAAAACTCTACATAATTAACTACAATTCCAATAGTCTTCCACAAATATTAATAGGTATTTGTGTAATCAAACATTTGACACATTAATTCAGTTTGGACAATACGGAAACTAGAATCTACTGGCACAATATAACTCAAACGCATTGTATTTCAACAACACAAACTGATTTGCATTTTGTTTAATAATTAATGTGGTTACTCACGTCAGCCGCTGTACAGTAGGATTATGCTGAATTCAGCGCTGTAATTGCAATTTGCGTATGTATTTGCTAACATTGAGTACTTAGTTATGTGGCTATGTGGTATGTTGAAGTTATAACGTTCATATTATGGTGTGAATGGTAAATTACTTCAAGTATGTTTACAAGATTTATCTCTTTAGTCTTCATTACCTACTACATCTATCTACTTAACACAAACATAACACATAAAATCACGCCTTTCATCTCCGATGCAGAGGTGTACTAGGTAACAACACCTGTATTACTATTAATACAGGTGTTGTTACCTTTTTTTTTTTTTTATGGATGGGAAATCATCAAATGACCCCTCCCGCTCTGGGTGGAGCGAAGGGAGTGTCAGACTCTTACTGACTAAAACCCATCCGTGTTCCTTCCTTAGCCCTTTATGTTCCGGGGTAGCGGTAACCCTTTCGGACAATCCCGCACCCCCGGCAGGCTTCGGCCCTGGCAGGCCCCTTCCTTTATGCTGACATCTCTTTGAGGCGCGCGTGGAACACGTACGCGCCGTCCGGCACGGGCCTGGTCCTGATCGGACGGTGAGCTACCCATTACTCTCCGTCCGCAGGCCCGCGCCTACGGTGGCCGGGAGTCGTCACGCGGCTCCCGACGCCCGGAGCGTCTCCCGCGGCGGCTGGGGTGTGAGGCTCTCTCCCTCAGCCGTTCAGCCACCTCCTTCGCTAGCATGACTGCTTCGCAGAAGGAGGCGACCGCCCCCCACTCCCTCTCGCCCCGGACCATGGCTTGAACCAGGGCCGGACGCGAGAGGTCGCCGCCGCTGTCGATCGCCTCTACGAGGGCACGGCGGTGCTCCGCCCATGCGGGGCAGACCTCCACCGTATGCTCCACCGTGTCCTCTGGGCGATCCTCGCAGTGGTGACACCCGGGCGTCTCCTCCCGCCTGATGATGTGCAGGAACCTCCCAAAACATCCGTGTCCGGTGAGGACCTGCGTCAGGCGATAGGTGAGGACGCCGTGACGCCTCTCTAGCCACTCCTCAAAGAGGGGTGTTATCGCCACTATCGTGGCGTGCCCTGCGCTGGGTTGCGAAAGTCGCTCCTTCCATGCCACCATGAGATCGCGCCGGAGGTCTGTCCGCTCCGCCGCGATTTGCCGCGGAAGCGGAGTTTCCCCCCGGCTCAGTGCCTCCGCGCGCCACTCATACAGGCGCGCTAGGACTATCGCCTCCAGATCCCATGGCGGCAGTCCGGCAAGGAGGCTTGCCGCCTCGCCCGAGATCGTGCGGTACCCCCGGATCAGCCTTACAGCTACCACCTTTTGGGGCGCGTTCAGATAGTGGGCGGCTCGCCGCCGCAGAGAACGCGCCCACACCGGGGCCCCGTATAGGGCCATGGACCGCACGACCCCCGCGTAAAGCCTCCGGCAGGAGGTGTTTGGCCCCCCCAGGTTGGGCAGGAGCCGCTTGAAGGCGGCCCCGGTCCTCTCCAGTTTGGGGGCCAAACGTCGGAAGTGTTCGAGGTGTTGTTACCTAGTGCAAGAGTCAGGGCTTCACTTTGATTCTACACATTTTTTATGCCAATAAATTATTTATTACTAGCTGCGCCCCGCGGTTTCACCTGCTTAAGTGTCGACCTCGTAGGAATATCGGGATAAAAAGTAGCCAATATGTTAATCCAGGGTGTCAGCTACCACCATACAAAATTTTTTAAAATTGCTCCAGCCGTTTGAGCGTGAAGAAGTAACAAACATATAAACACACATACACACACACTCACAAACTTCTGCCTTTATAATATTAGTGTGAAGTGTGATGCGATTATTTATTACTAGCTACGCCTCACGGTTTCACCCGCATAAGACTCAATCCCGTGGGTATATCGGGATAAAAAGCCTATGTGTTAATCCAGGGTGTCAGCTACCTCGATACCAAATTTCATCAAAATTGGTCCAGCCGTTTGTGCGTGAAGAAGTAACACACATACGAACACACTCACAAACATTCGCCTTTATATTATTAAGTGTGATAGTACATGCACATTTCGCCAGTTATGTTTAAGTTCCATGTAATATCGAGCCTACTTAAAATGATCATTGATCAAGTATTCTCTTTTTTTACTAATTCAAATAATGAATGTAACCTTCACGTTTCCTTACGTAGGTAGGTATGTACTTAATTTTATCTACATCTTTGTATCCTGCAAAAACGATTTCTAGCTAATTGCGACCATTTACACAAAGTAAAGCGTCTGACATGGTCCGAACCTACGACCTACAACTCGTAAGTCGCGGCTGTTACCGCTGGGCTATCACTGCTCTCGGCGAAGGAAAACGTCGTGAGGAAACTGGCATGTCATCCGGCCGAAATCTACCAACCCACACTTGGCCCGCGTGGTGAATTACGGCCGATTCCCTCTGAGAGGAGGCCTGTGTTCCAGCAGTGTGAACGATTTAGGCTGATTATGCTACACATTTATAAATTCCCTGGAGTATGGAATTTCTTCGATGACAAATGTGTGTGTGAGGTCGTTGCCGAGCAATGGACTGTCCCATTGCTGGGAGAAGTCCTCACGCAAACATTTGCACAGATTTCAATATTACCTGTTTCCTAATCTATATCAAGCATTTCCAGTTTCAATTTAACTGCATAAGCAGCTACACACGTGTACAAACATTGCGGTTAGTTCCCGTTTGTTTTAATTAATGTAATTAACCGAAAGCGCAATTTGAAACAACTAACTAACAGATTTAATTACTACTCTATTGGAACCGAACTGTTTGGCATCCAATTTAAATTGCTATTTTACCTTTGAAATTGGGAAATTAGATGCAAATCATCGCTTTGAAAAAGCACCACACGGCCAAAAGTAACATATTTGACCAGCATCCTTATTGCGTAATACACTATCAATCTCAATCATTTTGAAGGATATTGCTAATCCATTGCTGTATATGTTCGAAAAATACGTCTGCTCAACAACGTAAATAACGCAATGAATATTGTTGAACTGTGCCAAAATGAAACCCATTGCTACCAATAATGTGTTACGCAATTACCCCGCGGCACCCCTAATTGCGTAACACACTTTCAATCGCAATCTTAATCATTTTAAAGGATATTGATAATCCATTGCTTCATTCACAGCGGGCCCTATTCTGATAGGGCCCGCTGCGGTACTTATTTTATAAATATCGCAGCTTATCTGAGATAGGAGCCTTTTTGGCCTCGCACAGGTGTTTTCTTTTTTTGCTCTTTTTTTTTGGTTGCTAGATAGGTCTGTAAGTACAGACGCCAGCACATCAAACTACCTGAAACTGTCAAATTTTCCCAATTAACATAGAAGCTTATGCTGTAGCGATAAAGTTGCAAATCTATTAAAGAAATTTGACAGATAGACAGTACAGACAGTAGCTTGATGTGTTGGCGTCTGTACTTAAATTCAGCAAGATGGTAGTTAGTACTCGTACCTACTAGATATAAGTGCGTTAAAAAAAACATTGTTCAGAACACGATTTACCTACGTTTATCTAACATTTTCGTCCATAATACGAGCTTGAATTTAATACTAGGTGTAATATTCTCATACATTCATCTGATATAAACTATCTAACGTATGTACATAATATCATATTTCTCGCAGCAATGTAATATTGTAGTACATATTTTCGAGTTCATTCAACGGGCAAAGACGTACAGACAATATTATATTACAAACTGCACAGGGTAGGTAAGTTATTGAAATGAAACTACGACCTTTGATTTGACTATGACATTTCTTTGCAGCATATGATCCTTATCAGCAAAATTATAACTTGGCGTTAAACTATAACCCCCTTACTAATAAACGTATTATATCAGATGAATAGTTAACACACCGATTTCTCTCTATCAGTCGCCAGTAATTCAACTTTCTAAAGAAGACAAAGCGTTCTGTAACTATACAGACGCTATACAAAGTTTATTAGTAAGGGTTTAGTATAGTATATCAGCGGGATTGTCCGAAAGGGTTACCGCTACCCCGGAACATAAAGGGCTAAGGAAGGAACATGGGTGGGTTTTAGTCAGTAAGAGTCTAACACTCCCTTCCCCTCCACCCAGAGCGGGAGGAGTCATTTGGTGATTGCCCACCCCCAAAAAAAAAATGGGTTTAATAATAAATTTCAGGATAGATCTGCCGCGAAATTCATACACGCAGTAAGTCTCATAAACGTAGTTTCGAGAAAAGGACGCCTTAACTTTTTTTTTGTTTTTTTGAGGTCCACTCCTTTTGCTTTTGACACTCAGATTATATCCAAAGCCCGCAAAACCTTAGGTGCTGAGAAAAAACTCGCGGAATTGGTGGCATACATAGATATATGAAAGAAGATTTCTATGGTAGCATAAGTGAAAGTATCAACCCTTCGTATGTAGGTACATTATTTATTATAAAAAAAGATATATGAGATCTGAATTAAATTTTATACGATTTATTATTTTAGTTATATTAACTATTTGTTTTTTCAATTATATAGAAACTAACCCTAAACCATCCCAACCCAATAAAGTTCTAATAATATTAGGGCTAATAATTATATTAATGTACAGACGCCAGCACATCAAGCTACCCGAAACTGTCAAATTTTCCCAATCAACCTTGAACCTAATGCCAATAGCGATAAAGTTGAAAATCTGTTAAAGAAAGACAGATTGTAGTAGCTGATGTGCTGGCGTCTGTAAGGGGATCCACGAGACAGAATTGATTTTTAATTGTTTCTGTAATTACGGCATTCAGCCGGTTAAGGGTGGGGAAGATCACGTGGCGGGTCTAAATTGGTTTCCGAGCAATGATAATAGGGCGAAAATGAAAAATTAACATTATTCTTAGGGAAAAAAGAAATCACTTGATTTAGCGGGGAATCAGATTTTTAGATTAGATTCGATTCCACGCTAAATCAAGTGATTTCACAAAAATAAAAAAATTAAAACACGGTTTTGTTGTGCTTCAAAATTAAGTTCGTAAATTCAGAAGATTATTCTCTGTTTTTATATACATACCTATAGCTTAGCTTTTCACCCTTAAATTCTCATAACTAACTCTCTCAGCACCTATAGTCCGGCGTTTCTAAATTTGCCAAAGATGTAAACAACAATGGCCGCTCGAAATTGAATAAAATCGATATACAAGAACATTTATTTAGAAACGCCGGACCTTAGGTCGATACAGCTCTTATAGTCTTCAGAATATCGTAGGTATTACAGAAACGGGTCACACCAAGAATATCTTGTTTATTGATTCCTCGTAGTCTGCGAATACACTAAATTATGCTCCACTTCAATTGAATTAATATTCAACGAGAACAAACTCTTGTGCTAAAAGTGTCAGACGTCTCGTTTTCCCAGTAATAATTGATACTGGTTTGTATTTGAACATTTTGTCTTCATTTCTGCACGAGTTTTGCATTAAAAGGGTATTTTTGAGAGGTATTGACTAAAAAGTTGAAAAGTTTAAGTTAAAAAAAAATTCAAGTATTATGTTAATTTATGTAAATTAATTTGCTAACACATCCATAACATGTTTTTATCTGTTCTCGCAAAAAGAAACCTTGTATATCAGTAGATAGTTAATATTAGGACTGAGTTCTCATATATATGAGCGGGACGTTGTAGCGGCAGTCGTCGACTCGTCGGCGGCAGTCGTCGATGCGTCAACGGCAGCCGCTAACGAGTGTCGACGGCTGCAGTTGCGCCTGTCGTTGGCAATATACCGCTCGTTTATATGAGTACTAATAAGAAAACTGACTAAGTATATCACATACTTACCACACAGACCCACAAAGTACTAAGAATTTGAAACGAAGTAACTTCTTTAATTTTTTATATAAAGTAGCATATTTATGAAATACACTTATATGACGTTAGATAAAGAACTTTATATAGCAGAGATAAATAAACTTAACAAAACAAAGACACCTGACACGTAGCCCCATAAAAGCAAGGTATACGACTATTCCAACACTCACTCCAACATAATTATCATACTTAATTTACTTAGTACACTACTTAGTCTACTAATGCATATGTACGTAACATTCTTAGGCCATATTACGGCTAAGTGCGTCGTCTGTACTTTATGCTATGTAAAGTAACCTTTTAGGCTCATATACCACTGTACAGTTGTTAAAGAAACTTACTACTTAGTAACTTGGCTATCTAATACTTGTACTATAGGGATTAATTTAATCATTTTTTAGTGTCTTGGGACAAGTTGAAATTTTAATGCTGTAAGATCCAGACTAAAACTTAGACTGGCATTGAAATAAACATAAGCCTATAATATATAATGTTACCAATGCTGGGACACAGGCCTCTTCTCTTTGATAGTGGGCTGTAATCTCGTGCGGATTGGTAGATGTCACATGTCTTCGGTTTTTTGGTTCTAGGACATGTTGGTTTCTTCAGTGGTGATACAATTATTTATACATAGTAAAGCGCTTGCCTGGGTTCGACCCCACGACGTACTCGTACATCTCGTATATCGGTGCCGTCACCTTTGGGCTATCTCTGCTTATATAAACAAAGAATAAAACATTCGAACTTGGATACTTAGTATAGTATGTTGGGGTAAGATCAACACTGATATAAGACCGTATGAATTAAATTCCCACCTAATGTGGCAATGTTTTTAATGCGGTAATAAACATTGGTAATCTCCATCATTATTTTTATTCTGCTATGACGAAGATCAGAGCAAAATTTAATTTTGCAGGCAAAGAATTGATTCCTACGGTTTTACCCCAGCAGCAACGATCTTACCACATACATATAACTATGTTAAAAATGTTTCCTTTAATGTGTTAAATTGAAAATGTTACGCCACAAAATGAGGTTAGGTCATGAAAACAGCACAAACATACAAACAATCTCATAAGCAGTCGCCTACGTGAACATCATAATAGTAAGGACAAATAATCTTACTCCATAGTCAGCAACTAAACATTTTCTACCAACACACCAAAACAAAATGCTCCTTCGAAGGTCACAGTTCTCTCCCCTTCATTCACATCTATCATAACACAAGGATGACGGTACCCAATTTCCTCCTTATATCACTTAGGGAAAGATAATCCGACATGTTTTTCTTTCATTCGCAGATCAAGATCTTAGTACCCATAAAATATGGCGTCGGTATAATCCAGAGTGGATACTGTGAATAGAATTGAATATAATGCGTCTCATCCGGAGTGAATTATTCATTGGAAGAATAAAGTCTTGTGTTCGTATTCATAGCCTTTTATGGTACTCTGGAATGGGAGTGGTGTAATGTTTCGTTATGGAGGACGAAGAAATGGAATGCTAACAAAAATTTCCCATGATTAAGCAGGTCCTAGAATCATGTTGGTGTTGACTGCACCAAAGTTATCGTTGTCGCAACGGGTCGGCCGTGACCCTGCTAACTACACACTACTTACGCTCACTTTTAACGTGAAAACGTCTATTCGCTCGTTAAGTACAGCCACAGAATACTTAATAGTACTTCGATACAGCGATAGCCGGTGAAACTTTCTGTTGTTACAAAATACCGTCAGATTTCAATCGCTTATAACTACGAGACTAATAATGCGTTAATAACGGTTGAAGTCACAAATTCACAATGGATAAAGCATGTTTGTACGTGTTTGTTGTTCAGTATAATTTGTTTTGTCCTTAACGTCATCGGACTGGTGTAGGCGCATGCGCGCAATTGTTGCGATTTAGCGTTGTGTAAAGTTATAAATTAGTGTAGTGTGAAAACGCGTTTAGCTAGGATGTTGGTTCTGGTGTTATGGTGAAGAGTTTGAGAAGCACTACATGGACCTTATTATCACGACGTATTCACGTAAAATTTACGGCGCAGACCTTGACTGCGACTTTCGCTTTTTATGTCATTACGGCACATTGGTGCTCCATTTATTTCTACTCCATTTAATTTTATACCATACGACATAATAACGTGTCAGTATTTATGACATCATTATGTCTTTTTATCCAAGTGCGGCGGTGCTAAAGGGAAATATTTTATTTCCTTCATATTGTACTGACTTTTGATGCTGGTAAACACGGTCGTTATTTCCTTGAATGCTCATTTCCTGGTCTAAGCAGTATTTTTCCGATCTACTAACAAGCCTAATAATAGAGGGCAAAATGCCGTAAATCTTGCAGAGGTCAAGTATGAAAGTAGATATATGAAAAATGTGACATTGTTATTTTGAATCAAGAGATCATATTATTGAAGAGCTAAGCAAAGCAAGACATGTTTTATCAACCGTTTTATTTGCAACGACATCCAGAGGAAATTGTATTTCGAAGTCCGTTTTGTATAATAATAGCTAGAATATTGTGGGATGAAGGATCGCCGCAGGACAGTCGTACAATACAGCTTTACGAGTAGGGACCATATTATAGAGTTTTCTACTTTCATTACTGGGTTTAGGTTCGGACAAAGTGATTACTTATTGTGAGTATTGATTTTAAAATTAAGAAAAATGTCAAGGTGGTAGGTACTTAAGATTCTTGCTAAATCTAACTTAGAATAAGTATGTATCTCATAAATGATAAATGAGTTATCTCTGTAAGTAGGTTTGCACAAACACTTTTACACATCAATCATATTTTAAAAACTAGATGAGGTCGGCGTTTCCTATCTGACTACTCTGAGAAGAAAGGCTACTCACCATCATGAGGAAACTCAGAGGTCACAGTCTCTTTTAAAGTCCAGACATAATTTTGGTCAAAGTTTGTGAAGACTAAGTAGATTGATGTCTGAAATAGTTTTTTGAGGAAAGAACCACACAGAGTGAGTGGACCTGTCCAGTCAGTGCACGCATTTGTCAGTAATCGTGCAGCTCAACGATTCGACGAACAATACCAAAAGAAAGGACATTTGGGTAGGCCACATAAATTACTCAAACTGCCTGTATATTTTAAACAATTTTATATTTTATAGACTAAGCTACATATGGCCCCATCATGCCCCCTTGTGGTACACCATACTAATTTGTACTTTAGAATAATATATCGTTTACTTATAGTCACCTTTCACATCAAGGGGAAGGATGGTGTATAGTATTTTCAGGCCCTCTACCCCGCTATAATATTATAGCTACAGCGAAAATATTATCTTTTGCCGACTCCGCGTATAGCGTCCTTTTTACGTTACCCCTTCAGTGTTTATTGAAGCAGCTTTACTTTATTCAGCGAAAGTTATATCTAAGATTGCTTAGCTGACTATGAAATATTCACGAATCTCTTCTATTATTCACCCTTTCTACTCCACTACTTTGAAAACAGCTTAGGATTTTACATAAATTGTCAATTTCTTTCAAAATGAAAACGTATTCAATGTGTCTTCTGCAATTTGGGCGAGAAAACCAAAACGAATTGTAAGCCTGCTGTTGACTGGTCAATGTATCCATTTATCTATCCACTCGGTGAGAGGGAGTGGGCCGTAATCTACCACGCGGGCCTAGCGCGATTTAGTAGTTGTCACACGTTTTCGAATTTTTGGTTCTAGGACATGCCTTGCCATGCTAACGATGGTTTTTCTTCACCGTTTTTAGAGAGCAGTTTTGATGAAATAATTTAACGAAGTAAAGCGCTTGTCTGGGTTCAAAATATAATGCGTTATACTTTATAATTTGACTGGTTCTGTGTCTTGTGGTTGGCATGACACTTGTAAAACTATTTTCATTACTAAACATTCCACCTAGTAATGAACCTTGAATATTTTAGTCCATAAAGTACTTCTAAAGACTAGTTCCGAACTATGTAATTAGTAACAAAGGTCCGTAATTAATTAAGGGTCAGTCCATAGGTGTCTACATACTTGAAGGCTTTGGCTGGAATTTAATTGGAAAGTTTCGTTGGGTCAATAAAATAGTTCCACCTAGATAATAAGTATGGACTTAAATAACTTTAATTACTCGATAGTCGATCACTTTTGATCGGAAGGCGGAGTTTACTGGTTAGAGAGGGTTCGGGTAATTGTGTGGTTTTATTTGCTCGGTTTTTAATGAGTTACCGAATGTTCGAAACTTAGCTTAGTCTAATTTAGGAGCTTCTATACGTTAGTTTCATATGTTTATGGGTAAAAGTTGGTAATTATTTCATTAAAATGTTACCAAAAAGAAAATTAGAGAAATGAACCTTAGATTCTAAGGTGTGTGTAGTGAAGGTGAGTTCAAGGGTACTTATATTTCTGCTTTTAGTGTTAATCATGCATCAATTATAGTTTCCAACTTCAGCAGTAAAAGTTTCGTTAAATTGCTCGTCATGATTTATAAGATTTTTGTCAAAAACCTATGGCGCTAAAAATCCTTTTCAGTCATATCATCGAATACATGACACTGAAAAATATTAAATTTTTCATGTCAATGTTAGCATAGATACAATATCACCAAACAAACTCATTAAATAGAGTTCCCGTACCGTTTTGAGGCCAACCCAAAACGTTAGGGTGACGTATCACCCGTGGCGACTGGCGGTAAACGCACCTGTGGCTTTGCACGTATATCGATCTTGATATTGTGTTAGTGAGCTGTTCTCACGCCATTTACGATGTAACGTTGTTTTGTTACGTTTTCGGGGGTGCAATCTTGTTAAATTGGATATTGTTTGGCGGTAAGGTAAGTGCGTGTGTAGGGAGGAAATATACAACATACCTACCTACAGCTTTCCAATGTTACATATTAATTTAGATTTTCGTTGCTCGAAAAATCTCAAGGGTCTTATGAAATTAATACAGACACCACGGTTGATAGAATTTGAGATTGTTTATACCTACCTACCCAAATAACCGTCAAGTAAAGGGGTATCACGGTCAATTAAGTTATGTAGCTTCGGCCTGTGCTCACCAAGATTTAAATCAAATGATTAAATATTTAATCAGTTCTATATTTAAGATAATATCCCACCGGGATTAAAATTATCTTATAATTTTAATCCCGGTGGGATATTTTCCAACATCCACGCAAACGAAACCGCGGGCAAAAGCTAGTTGACTGATACCTATGAACTTCCAATTAAAGAAATGCTATTTAGAATTTTTTTTTCCTAGAAGAAAATGAAAAATGCAGCGCAATTGAAGTCAACAGTGAATTTAGGCCTCTTTAAATGTCCAAAATGCTAAATAGCCGTAATCAGGACGTAATTTATTTTAACGGCTAATGTTTCAAGGGATGGTAATAAGTCAGTTGGAGATATTTAACGTGTTAGTGCCTTGTCTCTCTCCGTGGAATGGGCTATTAAATTTGTTTATGAAGACAAACATTCAGCAGTTTGATAGACTGTTATATTGTTTTTCTTGGGACTGGAGAAGCTAGATATAGGGTAATTACGAGTATACAGGGTAGCGGGGATATTGACGTGCAAACTGAAACCGTGGATTCAGTAAATGGTTCTGAACCGACAGCCGTAGAAATTTTTCGTTAGTTATTAAAAATTAAAAATCGCTATCCTGTACATTTTGACCGCGTAGGTATTGTAGATACTTTTCTATGAAACAATAGTTTTTTTTTTGGTCACCAACGAAAACTTTCGGCAACAGGCAAACAAGCAACCTGACATTGACTGCAAATTGCAAAAAACGTAAAAAAAATTGATTATGTAACAGTTACTGCACCTCCTATGTCGATTTGTCACAAGTTTTCAATTCATCCTGTACAGGCATATGAATAAAAATCGGTTTGTTATCCATACTAATATTATAAATGCGAAAGTGTGTCTGTCTGTCTGTTATCTCTTCACGCTTAAACCGCTGAACTGATAGTTTGAGTCCCGGGAAAGGACATAGGATACTTTTTATCTCGATATTTCTAAGGGATCGCGACTTATACGGGGCGCTGCTAGTATGTATATAAGGTTCCATTAAAATAGATGGACAAACTTTTAGAAATCATGCAGACCACCAAAATAAGGACGATGGTAAAGAAATATAATATAAGAAAAACGTATTAGATACTTACAAGAAAAATAATTAGCTAACGAAAATACACTAATGTGCTGGCAATTTATTATTTTAGGTCAAAATAAAATCACTTTAATCAGTGTTTTTCTTTTGCTTGGATATCTTTGGTTAGATGTATTGAGCGCTGTGTGACCCTGTATATGTGGGTATATCTTTTATTCCTACCTCTGTGAACCTAATAAATCTGAGTGAGTGCGATGTTTGTTTCAGGAATGTTTTCAGGGTAACTAAACGCGTACTTACTTTATTTATTTTGTAGAGAAAGGCCACCATCCACCATCACAGTCTCTCCACATTTTTATTATACGACATACTTAAACGCATTGTTTACGTAGATTTCCTCATATGAAATAGTGGAAAATATGAGCTAGCTATACACATGAATGTTATGAAACAATCTTAAAAAATCTCACACGTAAACAGTCTATGAAAAAAAATCTAACCAAATCGTAAGTGGCCATTTGCATATGGCCGATATGTAAATACATATTTGTTAGATGCCATTGCCCCGACCCGCATGTTTGCATCTGTATTGTTATAACAAAATTCTGAAATCGTCTGGTTTAGGTAACTATGGTATAGGCAGGAATGTGACATGCATGACAAACTAAATTCCTATTCACAAGATGCAAATCGCTTGGTACAGCATCCAATAAAATTGAAGCCACTAAACGTCTAAACACTGTTTAGACGGTGCAACGTTTCTTGTTGGAACTTATTGTATAGAAAGAAAGAAACAAAAAGTATTTATTGCGACTCGTACAGGTAGATCACAAACTAAACTAAACACAGTAAAAAATAAAAAACCAAGTAATATATTCAAAAAAAAGTAACAAGAAGAAAAATGAGACAGAAACTCCTATACGAGGCCAAAAGGCTCCTATCTCAGCATGATGCTGCGACATTTAAAAAATAAATCAATATCATCTGCCCAGCCTTCTCCCAACTATGCTGGGTTCGGCTTCCAGTCTAACCGGATGCAGCTAAATACCAGTAATTTACATGGAGCGACTGCGTATCTGACCTCCACAGTCACTGGGTAATTCAATATACCCCTTGGTAAGACTGGTTATCAGACTTTCGGGCTTCTGACGACCCGTAACGACTATCAAAGATCTACGAATAGCAGCCGGAACCAACGGCCTAACGTGCTTTCCGAGGCACGGAGGGTCTTGGTATGTAAAGATGGTAACCCATCCACGGATCAACCGCGACAAGCGTAGCTTAACCTGATCGATCGAACCGCGCGGCTGTTATTACTTAGCCACACGGGTGCCAACTTATTGTGCCACAGGTAATTAAATTGAACCAGGCAAGGTTCAGTTTAATTTCCTCCTAAAATCTAAAGTAATTATAAAGAGGAATTTTGATTTATTGTGTTTATTTCTTACGCTTTCTCGCTAAAACGTATGAAGAAATTTGAATGAAATTTGGCATATGGGTAGACCACGACCTGGATAGAGACATGGAGTACTTTTTATCCCGATATTCTTACGCGATCGGTACTTAAGCGGGTGAAACCGCGGGGCGCAGCTAGTAAAAATTATACAAGGCTTAATAGACATTCAGAAATTATAAAGTTTCACCAAAATTTCAAGGAACCTGTAGATCCTTCTCATATCTTTACTTTCTTAAGCATCCCAAACATAATAACGTTTGTTGTAACACGTTATCTGTTCCAGAACATCCCACAATTTACCTCTCTAAACTCCAACCCTACCTAAGTACAGTCAACAAAAGAGATAAGTATGCAGGATCGTCAGATATAGTTGTAGTTTAGTAAGAAACCGATGGGTGTTGTCGGCTGAAATTTAATTTGATAATTAATGAGCTGTTTGTTTCCTAATAATAAAATTAAATTTTATTCGAGAACATCCATCGGTTTCTTACTTTTCAACTATATCCAACGATCCTGCATACTTATATCTTTTGTTGACCGTACATGACTCACGCTCGTTTAGATTCGGGCTAACAAAGCTAATTCGAGCCTCAGTCGTTAAACCCTCCCAGAGGTCTGCCTGCGCTTACACCGAGACCGCAATATGCCTAATCAGTGCGGTAATACACGTTTTAGTACGAATTTCTGCGGATTAGTGCCACTTGTTACTCCGTTATCTACTTCGGTGAACTATCTTTATGGTCGGTTGCGTTTTTGTTGCATGTGAGGTTGTTAAGCGGGTCTGATAGGTTTCGGAATTTTCGTTGGCAAATTATGTCTGTATGAATTTCTCTACTGATATTTTATATTATTACTACTGTTATTACTATTATTACAATTAGTACAGTTATTACTACAGTTATTACTATTAGTACAATTTTCTACTACTTACTATTTATGTATGACCAATTTGACTATAATGCATTTTCAAATACTGAATTGTCAGAACTTTTGATAACGTGGTTGGAGAAGGTTGTAAATAAAATGCCAGTGTCTGATATAAAGTCTATTGACTATTAGCACTGTGATCTTTCTTTCATAATTTGAACACAAGTTGTTGCTACGGCGTGCAGCGCTGCGGAGACGGCTGCCGGCTACACTGGCGCGGGGAACATTGTATTTAGCATTTTTAGCGTTATTGCTGCCTTTAGCTCCTACATAAACTAATAAATGTACTTAAAATACTGACCAGATCATGGTAAAAGTGATCAGATATTGCACCATAGTGTAATTACTAACGTCCAAT
Organism: Amphipoea oculea; assembly: GCA_945859645.1. Lineage (NCBI taxonomy): Eukaryota > Metazoa > Arthropoda > Insecta > Lepidoptera > Noctuidae > Amphipoea > Amphipoea oculea. The sequence goes on from OX243868.1 coordinate 7,142,477, forward strand.
AAAAGCGTACCAATCGAATAGCTAAGCTTAGGTATATATCTTCATTTCAGAGTTGTTCTCATTTCTAGTTTTGGTTCATTTTCTGATGAACGGAAGCATAGACAAAATGACATAGAATAGACAAAATGATAGATTTCTTTGTCTATTCTTTCGTCGACAAACCCTATTTCTAAGGTGGTCATGCTACGCGTACTGTTTTAGCGTTTTCGATTCAATTTGTATCTTGTTTCATTTACAATACTTCATTAGGAATGCAGCAACGCTCCATGTGAGTTTCATAGACAAGCCTAGCCTGTTGCACATCTGCCGACATGGCAATTTATAGCCACAATTACGTAGATTGAAATGGTGAGACTGTCGTGCCTACGCTGTGATTCTACCGTCCTCAATCTGCTTTATGTACTACAGCGGGATACGTTTCCGCCATTTAATTTAGTTTAATGAAGATTTTTGAACAGGCATTATTTTAGAAGTTTTATGTGGATAAATAAATGAGAAACTTTCGATATACCTACCTACTAATATTTGATGTAAGTGAACGTGAAACATAGAAAGTTATTTTGGACAGTACCCGTTTTAGTTAAGTATGTCTTTTTGGTCGGCTGTTGACATATTTTAACTATGTAACTATTTGTGTCTAGCTGCATCCAGCGGTTTCACCCGCATAAGTCTAGATCTCGTGGGAACATGGGGATTAAACGTATCCTATATCCTTATCCTTAGGTTATGTTTAGATCATGACCTAGATTAGGACATATGATACTTTTACCATGTGCCAAATTTCATCCAAATCCGTTTAACCGTTTTAGCGTGAAAGCGTATCAAACCAATAAACATTTTTTTTCTTTTTATATTATTAGTTTAGACTAACTAATAATCGCATGCCTACTGATAATTTTATGGAAGGCATAACTCGAGGTATTTTTCCAGCAGCGAGACAGTAAGAAAAATCGTAAAAGTCGTACAGAAATCCTCTTGAAATTCTAACTAAAGTCTACACTCGGATAGGATACATGCAATCCACAGTACTGGTAAAATTGCATCTGATATAGAAAGAGGACGTACTAGGATATCAGGAACAGTCAGGGTGTGTTAGCCAATCCAATGTGCCGTGACGAAGACATATCGAATGCGCAGCTGCGGCCATCGGATTATCTAACGAGCTCAGTCGAGAGGACGTTCAGTCTGCCAGTGTGCAGTGGTGACAAATACTATCCTTTACATAAAATTGGATGTGGAAATACGTAACACAAAGAGGCAGCTTCGTATTATACAGCTGAGAAAAAGTTCTTAAAACCGTTTATTTTTAAATAGACAGAGAGACGCCGCTATCTTGTCTTGACATCACAATGTTTTTTTGGTAACCGTTTTTTTAGACGTTTAACAACTATGTTATATACATACCGTGTCTCTCGCAAAAAATCCTCTCCATACGAAACTACCATTTGGAAGAGGGCGCCTAGAATCAACTCTATTTACTTTTTTAACGTTCAAAAGTGCCTTTTAACCCTTCGTACGTCGGAACGTAGATCTACGCGAGACACAATGGCTTTTTAATTGTGTCTGTAATTACGACATTCAACAGGTTAATGGCCTACTAGAAATAAATGATAGGCCTTTGAACCCTAGTTTGAAACGCTTGAATGCGTTATAATACAATGTTTTCTATTAAATTATCTGTTAAATATTCCTAATTTTCTTCTCTCAGGGTGTTATACCTACATCACACTAAATCGTGGTATTTGATAATCAGTTACTTATTAAAGCCAAACCATTACTGCAACCCACAGTAATTATTGTTTACACTGTCAAAACTCATGTAATCTGCGGCTTCTCTGACATGTCACCGAATTATAATAATATGTAGGTGTGTATGCACATTTAATTAAATTTTGTACACATTCATGACGTCACTATGTGGTCTGACGTAATTTGAGTAACACAACCTTTTATCGCGGCGTAATCCCTGTAATGTCATGTAATATGTGCACGAACAGGAAGATTACATTTTGATGTGGTTTGCCTGGGATAGAGAATTCGCTTTTTGAGTTTTATAAATAAGGTAGGTCTATACTGACGTGATTTTCATTTAGAGTTTATAATTAATTTTAGTTAATTTTGAAAAGCACAATAACGTGCTGTCCATGTTTTATTCGATTTGACAAATCATGATTATTATGACTCATATCCCAAAGAAACTCATATAAAGTTAAGTTCAGTTCACCTGTACCTCGGATGTCCTAAAGAATGCCACTGATGCCTCAATCAACGTAGTAACAAATAAAAAACAAGTAAAAAATACCAGCGCTGGGGCTCTGTCTCGTATGGTCGTAGCATTATGCTGAGCGATGGCCGTTTTGCGTGGATGTGACGGATAGTTTCCCCAAACTTGAGTTTTTTTCTGTTTTGTGCTCGTGGTTATAAATCTATTTTTATTTTTCTTACTACTCAACTTAGGGCTGATTTTTTAATCGACAGATAATTTTTATTCGTGGAATAATTTTTTTTTATTCGTGGAATAAAATTGACGTCTGTCAGTTGTTGTATGGAAGAACTGTCAAAAATTCAAAATTATGCCTTCGATAAAATTATCAATTGTACGAGTATACTAATCATAAAACTGAAGAGATTATTTGAATGCACTAATCCCAGGAACTACCAGTCAGACAAAAAAAAAAAAATATTATATTTGATAGCTCAATCTTTGGGGAAGGCTAATAGACTACGATCTCATCACATCACGCTACGACCTTTAGGAGCCGAGTAAAAAGAAAAAAAGTCAGAAATAATGCTAAGCGAAAACGAAGTAGGTACCTAACGGCGCGGCCGGGCCATGAGCTACGACGCGGTGGGTCGGAAGAACAATAAACACGTGGACGAAGTCGCAGTCAGAAGCTAGTTATCTATATTTGTATGCACTTGGTTCTGTGACAAGTAAACCTATTTTCGTTAATTATTCCCATTTCTCTTACAACTCCCAAGGGGCGTGAAGTTTCCCTATTTATAGTCCAGGACCTCGCCCTCTTGGGTGCATTTACACTAAAAACAAACTATTCAACTTGCCTCCAAAAGTTTCCCATTTAACCAGGACCCTACTCCCTAGAGTGAAATAAATACACGCAGCAATAAATACCACTACCAAGGAGCTGGCTAAAAACGTTTCCCGAACATAAAATACTAACGCAGACCAACGTAAAATCGCGATAAAAGCCGGATTTTTATTTATCTTTTTTTGCAAGCACGAAAAATAATTCTTTCTGCGCGTTATTGTCGGATCGCGTGCTCAAAGGTACTGAGTCATGGTTGTAATAACCGTGCAGGAACCGTCACGGTTGAAAACTGACGTTGTACAGTCACGAGCACAAATACGAACGCAGTTTGCAAAATTCAAAAGTGATTTTCCCATGAAACAATCAGAAATGCCGAACTTCCATAAAAACTTTAAAGCCCTATTCAGCTCATTAAGGGCATGAATTTTCGAAAATCCTTTCTTAGTGCTCACTTTCCCAATCTATGGAACACTTGTGCAAAATTTCATGCTTCTAGATCTAGCGGTTTAGACTGTGCGTTGTCTGTTAAGATATTAATTATCAATTAAAAGAAGAAGATACCGATTGAAACTTTAAGATAAACTTCAAAATAAAATAGGTTGGGTTCGAAAATACTTTATTCGTTACACCACCAAAATCAATATGTTAAACGAAAATTGCTTTTGAAACATATTTATGCTCGTGACTGTACAGCCAGAGTTTAATCACAGTTCTGTCCTAAATACGGGGTATTAAAATGCTAGCTATGAATGTATCGCTGGCTTTATAATAACAGCAAACAATAGACTCATGCTCGTATTAATCCTTGTGTGTTGTAAAATGAATACGTAAGGCGCGGTTTGCATGGATTGGACGTAGCGTGGACATGGCGTGGACATGATATGATAATTTTTCAGACATATCTGCGTCTTGTTTTGTCAGGACAAGTATTCCTTCAAACAAGTAGTCCTTCTTAATTGACAGTATATGCGTAGGTACTTATATCCCAGCAGTGCAGTGGTGGCCCAGTAGTAACGCAGGCAGGCGCTTTCAGAAAATAATACACAAAATAAAACAGTTGCTCTCAAAACGGTGTAGGAAATCTTTGTTAGGAAACCGCCATTCTTAGAATCAAAAATTCGAAGACATGTGACATCTACCAACCCGCACTGGGCCCGCGTGGTAGATTACCTACAGCCCATTCCCTCCCGAAGAGGAAGCCTGTGTTGGGATTCAGGCTTCCTCTCCCCCCCCCCCCCACCAATGCTCCCACTGCTGGGGCAGTGGGAGCAGTGAGGCAGTGGGAGTGGGATTATAGTCTAGGTATCGCGTAATTATTTTGCGTTCCGTGTCATTAACATTCAATATGAGAACTATAAATGAGCTACTCAATTTATCCTGTCTCATATTCTATACAGAGATGAAATTCCATAGAAACTGTAGATACTAGTAATAATGGTCAAGGGGCACACAAGGGACGGACGTCAATGGATTATGGTGAGTATGTGTCAACTCACATTCGCGTGACGTCCACGTCTTGCATGAACAAACTATGTGAACTATGCTTTAGCCAACCCTATTGTTATATTCATGAAGTTATTTATATTTGAATAAAGGCGGTATGTAAGTAAAAAAATCGATTTAAAAGTATGTGTGGACTTTTTTTAATATTCAGGCTCTATTTGTTTTTATTTTCACTGGATTAACTGGAACTGTATTAAGCCGGGTCGAATATATTGGTGTTTGAAATAACTTTGGTTTGTTAGCCAGACTATTTTATATTAAATTTCCTATGTAGGTGACCAATATAAAGGTGATGTTCTTGATAAATTAAATGTGGAGTTTAATTATTAATTCACCGTACGAGTATGTATTTGTTGGGTATTCTCCTAAAGTCACTTAGTTTTACCCTAATATTTTTTATATTTCAGATTCTGAAATCGCGTGTCTGGGTTGATTATAGACCTTTATGTTCGTGTGCTATTTCTAATTCAATTATCACTATCTGCTGCATTTTATATTGACTGCACTGACTGAAAAATATCGGATTTATTTAATCACATATAATCTGTGATTTAATGGCGGATTGAATAGAGCTGAAATATTTAACACTTTTCTAGGGACATATACTGAGTATTTTCTGAAAATAAGGGAAAATTATTACCCGTTATTGATGAAAATATACTAAAAAAATGTTTCATAAAGCGTCAGTTAAGTTAAAACGTCTAAGAGCCAGTTTACATGACAATAAAAAAATATTTGTAAATTGAGAAAAGGACTATGAGAAAAACGAAACGTACGAAAATTTTTGTTTTTAATGTCGCCGAGTTTGATAGGCGCTACGCTGGTGTTTGTGATACAATGTTTTTTTCATTAATACATACACCAACGGTACACTTATTTCTGGAATGTTCTATTTTTACTTGGAAAAATGATTTTTCGAACCGTAAATCTGTTTTTTCTGTTTTTTTTTATGATGAACAAAACATTATAATTATTTAAACAAGGTACAGATATTGAACGTAATCTACACAAAGGGTAAACTAACATCGAAGGTAGCAAACGGCAAACCAAAACTATGTTTTTAGGCCACGAAATTACGACTTCGAAGTGAGAAAATTTATTATAATTATACAAATAAAACTTACAATATCAACACTCTTTAGAGAAAATAAGCAAGAAAACCCTCGAAAACAGAAAAAAAGAACACGAAAAATCTGTACTTAAAAGCTTAAGTAACGAAATGGATGAAAGCGCAAACGTATTAAGATTTCCATTGGTCAATGAGCTGAGATGATTGATTCGATTTGGTGGAAGATGTTACATCCGAATAGCCTGGTTTGTGTTTTTATTTCCACATACAGACAGGTACAGTAAACTCTTTGTTTTTTAGACAGTATTAGATTGAGTAAAATTTTGATTGAAAATATAGAAACTGGTATATATGTATGGGATTGCCACTCAAGTCAAATAATCGCCACTGAGCAAGTTTGGTGAATAATATTAATAATACTATACTTATTCATTCCTTTTCCGTATGACAAAAGGCGTTCGCGCTGCGACGGAAGAGGTTTAAAAAAAAAACACTAAGGTACCTAGTTTTGCCATAAATATTGTCACGAAGAAAAAAATTATTTTTATTGCAAATAATATTTATTACTTTTACAGTGTGTTATTTTAATACATAAATATAAAACAATTTAAAATATAAAAAGCTTATTCGAAGTGGTCTCCATTGGCTGCAATACAGTCCTTTAAACGTTGAGCAATCGTATAAAAATGACAGATTCCAAATTCAAATGTAATATCTTTCTTATATTTAACTGTAACAGTATTTATAGCCAGACTAAGTATACGGTGGCCAATTCGCATGTATACAACATTGGCCACCATTTTTATTAGGTGCTAAATTTTACTCATTTTTCATATCCATTATTTAGTTAAAAAGTTCGTTCGTTATCCACCATAGCGATCGCAATCATTTCAATAATTTTACCCTAAAGTTCCTAAGCGGATTAAAAATCGCTTTTTTCTGTAGGGTTATATCTAAAGGTGTCACGGTGGAATACCTAATAAAGTATGCGAAAATTTGCTGAAAAACATGATGAAAAGCGATCGCATTTTGAGCCAGTAATAAGGTGGAGTAGGCGTATAGGCATGGCCAAGAATGCTATGTCTCAGCTTCAAAAAATATGGAGAGATCGCAACATTTCGCGAAATACCAAAGTGAAATTGGTCAACACGCTGGTCTTTTCAATTTTCGGATACGGAGCAGAAACTTGGACCTTGAGAAAGGCCGATCGAGCTCGTATAGACGCCTTCGAGATGTGGTGTTGGAGGAAGTTGCTCCAGATACCCTGGACTGCATTCCGCACCAACGAGTCCATCCTACGCGAGCTCAGAATAAAAACCCAGACTCTCTACTACCTGTCGCCGCAGAGTTTTGGAATTTTTCGGCCATATAGCGAGGAAAGATGGCAATAACCTCGAACAACTGATGGTTACCGGCAATAAGGTGGATGGTAACCGTCCAAGAGGTCGCAGCCCTCTGCGATGGTCCGACCAGATAAGCTCTTCTCTTAACACGAAAGTTCATTATGCGCTTCACTTGGCCAAGGATAGACAGAGATGGCGAAACATCGTCAGGGAAAAAATGTTTTCAAGGGAGGATCACGACCCTCAGTAATGAGGAGTACGACTTGAGGAGGAATAAGGTGGAGATTTGGCGGATGTTATTTTGCATATAAAATTGCCAAGTCTGCATAATATAATTTTGGGAAAATATCTGGTAATTTTCCACCCTCATTATTTAAGAAAAAAATAATTGAATAAAAAAATATATATATTTTATGTCTTATCTGGCGCTCCTACTATTAAAGGTATAAGTCAATTTCCAAATCCTCACCTTAAAATATTTACTTATTCTTAGTACCTATGTATGTAAAACAAACGTTATAGTTATGTAAACTTTTATATTTCATACTAAGAGTTTCATCAAAATAATTAAGGGCAGATTTTTCAATTAAGTATCTGAGAACTTTATTCGAGGAATAATTTTGAAATTTTGACAGTTATTTCGTACAAAAACTGTCAAACGTCAATTTTATTCCTCAAATAAAAGTTATCTGGCGATGTAAAAACCAGCCCTAAACTGAATAGTCAAAAGCAAGTTATATTACCTACTGTGTAAAGCAATTAGAGGCAAAGAGCTAGTGTCAATTACATTCCTGGACGCTATACAATATACAATTTAGGAATTCTCGAAAATCAGAACATTCATAATTTAGATTCTTCGAAATCCATCATGAATTTTCTTTTTATTTATTGTCCAAATGCTGTAAAGGCAAATAATTTAATCTTTCCCTTATTTCTTTTCGTGTTTTGGGGGGAAAATGCTTTAAAATTTCATTATGTTTACCATCCAGCCTTAGGGCACATTCTTCTAAATTAATTTTCCCTTTGTTCTTGAACTGTACGAAAGTAATAGGATTCCAATTAAGCTCAAAGAACGAGACAGAAAGTCGGTAGGTAAATTGGGATTGTTATTTATCATTAATTCTTTCTTTGTAATCGTTAGGCACATACTTTAAAGTGAGCTAGATTTTGCACACAATTTGAGCCTGAAGCTTTTGTTGCGCCTATGCCATCGACGTCATATTGCCTGCTTTTATTATACATACCTACTCTTAATCAGCCTATAACGTTCCCACTGCTGGGAAACAGGTCTTCTCTCTGTGAGAGGGAGTGGGCCAAAATCTACTACACGGGCCCAGTGCGGATTGGTAGATGCCAGATGTCTTTGAATTTTTGGTTCTAGGACCTGCCGGTTTCCTCACGATGTTTTCCTTCGCCGTTTTGAGAGCGGTAAAGTAAAGCGCCTGACTGAATTTGAACCTACAACATGTAAGTCACGGCCGTTACCACTGGGCCACCACTGCTTATTGCCGCTTTTATAATGCTGGTAAATAATTAGAGAGTATGGGAGAGGTACAACACTTCAAAACACACACACAGTTGTGGGTAAAACACTTCTTTGGAATTAAATAATACATTTACGGAATCGTTTGACATTTTTAAATTTATCTCATGACGTAGGTACGCTAAACTACCTAAACTGACATTTATTTCTTTTTTCTTCTTCTCACTTCTTATTAGTATTTAACTCATAATTTTATGCCAGTATCTTCTAATTACTAGAAAAGGTTGCATGCCACAAACTAATCATAAACAGGTCATAATCTCTGCAGTACTTACATACTCGTATGAACGAATAACATTAAATCACACTTGTACTCCCCGAAATGTTATGTAGAGGAATTTAATTCATATAAATACCAATTTCTTACGTAGTTCAGCATCTACTCAAGCTAAAGATTACTGCGTATCAAACGAGGCCTTTGGCTACTTTTGTATGTGTGTATTTTTTAGTAATGTGCGTTTTGATTGTGCAGAATAAATAATATTTCTTTCTTTCTTTTTTGTTACGGAAATCCAATACAATTTCGTTTATGTTTGCGCAATTTACTCGAGAATTACCAACAGTCTTTCTGTAGCATACAAACAAGCCTAAAAATGTGGAAATATTTGAATACTCACGATCTCATAATCCACCATGTAATACACGTTGGAATCCGGTACGCTGCTCAACTTTAAGCCTGCGGCGAGATAATGAGATTTAAAACTTTTTGACGTGTTACCTTGTTTTGGAAATTAATATTAAATTCAGCAATGGGAAATCACGACTTTAAATTTCACTCGATTTTATTGTAATTAAAAAATGGTGTTTGTATATTGTTTTATTTATTATATGTCGGAGTCATTACTTTGACTATTCGGAACGCCAGAGCCGCCCAGCGGCGCTCGACAGAGTCTAGTCTGACTTCGTGGGGAGTCGAGGAGAGCGAGCAGCGAGATGGAGCGGCTCTATTGGACATTGGACATGGTATGGATAACATGTGCTCAGAAACTGTCTCGCGTTTCGTATCTACATAGTTGTATCGTGTACCTGCAGTGTGTGATTCGCTAGTGTGATTAATTTGTAAGTAAAATTATAATCTGATTTGAACAGCAAACGGTTTTTCTATTACGCAATAACCAACACTACCCATAGTACGCCCACAGTAACTAAAATATGCCTGATAATAACGACACACACGTACCTTCTCCGTCATATATATTATATTTTTCAGGCATTTTTTGTAACTTTAGGTATATAATATCCATGTTAAGAAGGTATATAACTTGTAATTTTAATGTTATAAAATAAACTATAAAAATTAAAGAAGTTCTCCGCATCGGTGTCGACTGGTAGCGACCCCAAAAGACTGGCAGTGTTGGCAATGGGTGCCAATGCTTGTTTACTAGCTAAAGTAAAAGCTAGCCGGTCAGTCACGGAAAGATATCAACCAACCCCATTATCCTTAAAAAAGAGAATAGCGGACCCTTTAACCCGAGGGCTTGCCACCTGAAACGGCTCGAAAATACATATTCTTGTAGGTACCTTTTGCGATCCTAAATAACCTAATGCCTACTTTCTAATCTACACAGCATTTTGTAAACTAATAGAACAACACACGAACTGTAAAGAAGGTTAATGTTGAGGCAAATGTAGCGTAACTTCGTGAACAGAACTCACTTTGTGCCTACATACATAGGTAATGGCTAACTTGGCGTGGTTATTAGGTATCCATACTATCCATACTAATCCATACTATCCATATTAATATTATAAATTCGAAAGTAACTCTGTCTGTCTGTCTGTCTGTCTGTCTGTATGTTACCTTTTCACGCCTAAACTGCTGAACCGATTTAGATGAAATTTGGTATAGAGATAGTTTGAGCGCCGTGAAAAGACATAGGATACTTTTTATCCCGATATTCCCACGGGTTCGAGACTTATGCGGGTAAAACCGCGGGGCGCAGCTAGTATAAAATAAAGTAAGAGCCTGTTCCCATAGTGTATTTTGATGATCAGTTTTCACTGAAACTGAAAATATCAAATCGCAATGTCAAATAATCACGTACGACATTTTCGCGTGCCGTGAGTAAAACGGATAAAATATAAAGACCCTAATACCAAATTAATACTTTAATGGTCCTTCCCAATAATTCGAAAGTTAAATATCGGTTCTTTCCATCTTTTGTTTCGGGCTATATCTGGAGACCGACTGAACCGCACGTTACGAAATTTTGTTTCAGTGCGGTTAGTGGAAGTGCTCAGGTGCTGTTCGTCCAGGTGCGGTTCAAATCAGTGCTCTATGTGGAATGCCTCATTTATTATGTAGATATTGATTTTGTTCAGCAATAAAGTCTTACTTGCTTCTACTGTATGTTAGTAGATTTCGCCTTCTTTATAGCTATTTTAATACCCTTTATGTGAATAGCAACAAGAGCTATGACACTGCAGAAGACGAATAGATATGTGTGGTCACAATACGGTGGGAATCATGTCTAAGGGTTAAGTGTTATTCCTATCATTGTCGCATAACTGTCAAGCGACAAGTGCAAGATAGAGACGGGAACAAGTCAATATCTCAGAAATAACTTCAGTTAACCTTCAAACTTATTTTCTTGAAATTAATCACCACGGTACAACGGTATACCGCCGTTTGCCCGAATATTATTTGCCCTAATATAATTTTTTATAAACTACCCAGAAGTAGGAGCCCCGCGAAGCGGGGCTCCGTCGACTAAGCCCATCCTCGACCATGCATAGAATATTTTAAGGTTTGGTTTTGGTGCCATTTGAGTTAGGTTAGAACTGTGACCATTCAACATGAAAATTATGTCTAATAATCATTATGGCGTTTAAATATTATGTCTAATCATTATTATGGCAATTAAAAATATGAAAAACAATACGTATGGTACTCGTATCTTATGGTATCTAAGTTTCGGGCAGTTAAAAGTATGTCATATGTCTGTTTGGGCAAACAAAACATTCGGGCAAATGAAATACGGGTAAATGAAATTCGGGAATATGATGATTATGGTATATAATCTTCAGGTAAACAATAGACAACCCGGTACAACAATCTCACGACTGTTCGCTGCCAACTCCCATCGAAACATGCCCGATCTGTGACAAGTCACCGCAACTGTCTCCACCAGTGTGGCCAGTGCAATAATTTCAATCTCTCGATTTTATTTAAATACACATTTCCGACGTCACTATGGCCGTAGATCGATTTGATTAGTAGATTTTAAGCCATGTAGTTTCAATTATACAGGGTGAAATTAAATTTATGGGCATCCTTTTAAGGGGTCATTGTACTCATCATTATGAACAACTTTTAATATGGGACTAAACCTAAAATCGCGAAAAAAAAACTGCTGTTCCTTGCATTTATGTTCACATAACTCGTCAAAATGTAGGGAAGAGCTGAATTTTTTTCGCTATTTCAGGTTTGGTCCCATAGTAGGTACTCGTAAAAGTTGTTCATGATGATGATTACAATGACCCCTTACAAGGATGCTCATGAATTCAATATCATCCTTATTAATAAAACCTTACACAGTTTATAGACCTCGACCTAAGAAGTAACTACCAACGCACAACTTAAACAAAGAAGACCTCTTACGAGCAATCATCAGGGTCTTATCAGAAAACACGCTGGGGTAAAAGGAAATTAGGAATTATTAATGTGACCCCCCTAAATTGTGGGAGGGTGGAGATTGCGTGCCTTCATAGTCGGTTTACCGTGAAATATGGCCGTTAATAGCCCTGGTTTAGTGTTTTGCGATTTAATGGACGTTTACAACTGAATTTACGGGGTCTAGTTTAGTTAACGTGTCGGTGTTAGATTAGGTATTGTTTCGTATTGATGTAGGTAGGTATTAATTGCCGATATGATTGCCTATTTAGTTTTATTTTTGTGTAGCAAAATGTGTTCCTATTAACAAATTTCCTTTTACTGTGAGTTACTGCGGCGTATAGGTAACAGCGATGACGACATATAAGCAGATATTGAGCCAAGCATTCAAAAACCAACAGAGTGCATCCCAGATCGTCGTAAAATACACTTTTGGATTTTCAACTCTCTGCATTGGGCGGTGCGTTGAAAATGCAGTGCGCGAAAAAAAATCTCCGCGATAGAAAACTGCTCGTGAGAACCTGCGGGATAATTGCGTAACACACTATCAGTAGCAATCACTTTAATTTTGACAGTTCAACAACATTCATTGCGTTATTACGTTGTTGAGCAGACAAATTTTTCCAACCTAAGAAGCAATCAATTAGCAATATCCTTCAAAATGATTCAGATGCTGATTGATTGTGTGTTACGCAGGGTGCTGGGCTTAATACAAGTTCAAAGAGAATATTCATCACCATCAGCCTATACCACGCACTGCCGGGCACCTAGGTCTGTCCAATAACAAGTCTTTTAACTCGATACTCGGTATAGTTAGCGCCACGAGAGATGAGACTTGACACACGTGGTTTGACTTGCGCAGTACACGATTTTAGGTCTCTTTAGCGGTATGAGGTCTGAGCGCGGGACGGGAGCGGACGTCATAGGGACGGTGGAAAGAGCGCGGGACCCCTCCCGCGCTCTTTCCGCCGCCCCTATGACATGTCAAGTCTCATCTTTCGTAGCGCGCATTGTACTCTTATCTAGCTGGTGCCAGACACCCTTAGATCATCGCTCCTACCCTACGTTAAGACGACTTAGCAAAATTACAATATTGTGTTGATATTACTATACTGGTGGAATGTTAATAGAATCCGAAATCAACACCAAACACTACGCAGTTCAATATCCCTGAACGAAGAAGGTAGGGTTATCTTCCATAGGCAATAACCCCCAAACGACCCCCCATTGTATTCGCAGGCAGTATAAAAATACTTTCATTATAAAAATGCGTATACACGAGCCCATTAGGGGCCGCTATCCCGGACACCTGTTGCGGGGCGCATTAATATCGATCCTACCTTCTGGCCGCAAGCCGCCGTTTTTAATAATGTGACCACACGTTGCAATATTGTCAAAGGAGGTTTTGGGGACGCGGTTATGGGACAGACTATTATAAATAAAATGTATACTGAACTGGATGTTTACTTGGTCAAAAGTCTGGCTGGAATAACGAAAATGTCGAGAAGAAGTCATCTCAGAAGAGGGCTGTGTCCAGCGGACGTGATTAGCTCATCCTCTAATTGAAGAAAAGACACGCAAGTAGCTAGTAAAAACTGATAATTGTGAATACGGAATAGCCATAATAATAACTTGAATACATACATACATAATCGGCCAATAATGTTCCCAATGCTAGAACACAGGCCTCCTGCCGGTGAGAGTTAGTGGGCCGTTATCTACGACGCGGACCCAGAGCGGGTTGTTAGATGTCATATGTCTTTGAATTTTGGTTCTAGGACATGCCGGTTTAACCTCGGTATGTTTTCTTTCACCGTTTTGAGAACACTGGTGATGAAATAATTTACACAAAGTAAAGCGCCTGTCGCAGGAACTCGTTGGATGCGAGAAGCACAAAACCGGTCAAAGTGGAGGTGTTTGGGGCTATGTCCAGTGCAGTGGACGTCGTTCGGCTGAAATGATGAAAGCGCCTGTCTGGGTTCGGAGCGCATGACCTACAACTCGTAAGCCGCAGCAGTTACCACTGAGCCATCACTGCTCTCAATAATTTGAATACCTGAGTAATAGTATGTCTGAATACTCAGAATTGGAAGATGTTAACTGGCAGTTCCTAATTGGTAATTACGCTCCGTTAATTAGCGAGTAGTACTGCACTACCACTCAGAAATTTGATTAAGCCTACGTAGCTTGTTGTTGTACTATATTTACCTTGTATAAGGAAGCATAAAGACGCCAATAACGTGATACTACAAGCTTGTTACGTAATACGGGGGATTGTTTACAAAAGTGCGTGTACGAAGGCATACGGGCGTAGGACCCGCTCCCTCGGCGCACCTGTTGCGAGCCATTAATATCGATCTACACAATTTTTACGGTTGCCATCTTTACTACGCATCCCCTTTTTGCGAACTTTCCTTTTAAAGGGGCGTGTTTTGATTTTATATCCCTTTGCGTTGGTAGTATAGAGGTATGACGAACAGGGTGTAAAGTTCACTCATCTTCCATTGAAAAGGGAGGATCCTTCAACCAGACGGGTGTTGTGTCTGGCGGGCTACTGCTCGATGATTCATATCGGGCGGTTGTATCTATGCTAGTTGCGCGGTAAACTCTGCTTGCGAGATGCAGGATTTTGCGTGACGTCGGTATGACACGTTGTTCGCATGTGGCGTTGTAGATATCGCTATAGTACCTTTTCAGGGGTTCGTACCCTAAGGAACCCTATTACCTACTAAGCCTCCGCTGTCCATCCGTCGTCTATAGTCTATGTCTCTGCGGGCTGTATCTCATGAACCGTAATAGGTAGACATTTAAAATTTTCACAGACTGTGTATTTCTACTGCCGCTGTAACAATAAATATAAAATAAAAGTATATACAAGAAACGTCTTTTTTAATAGGTATGTTGTGTTAAATATTGTACGGTGGCACGGTGCCCTTCGTGTGCGAGTCCGACTCACACTTGGCCGGTTTTTTGTTGTTCGTGGGGATGGGTATTTATCACGAAATTGGTAATGATAAATCCAAGTTTTTTTGTACTTTAGTTGAGCGACTTTTTACTTCGAATATTTTATTTCAGTCGACGCATATTGAATATACATTTTTAAAGCTGCATATTTGCCCTCGTTTTACTTTTAATATTTTACAAGTCTGGATTTCTTCCCGGTTGATAGCAATAGACTCGAGCCCTATAACTGCCGAAACGTGGGCGTAATATAGGTACAGACGCCAGCACATCAAGCTACCCGAATCTGTCAAATTTTCCCAATCAACTTTGAAACTTATACTTAGGCAATAAAGTTGAAAATCTATTAAAGAAATTTGACAGATTGTAGTAGCTTCATGAGCTGGCGTCTGGACCTACATCTCTGCCTAACCCTTTGGGAAGTACAGGCGTAATCTAATCATACGTGAAGCTTTTAGATCTTTCAGGCTAACCTTCTTTTGTTTTCAAAGTATTAGAGATCTTTTATCGGATAAAGGTAGGCAGACCTTTGATGTATTAACAATGCAAGGAGACCTTTAAAGGACATGACTAACGATGTCGTTCCCAAATAAGTATAGTTCTTTCTTTTAAATATTTGTAGGAGGAATTTATTTATTTGTTTTACTATAACGTGAAACGGTCAAAGGCCAACTACATTAGTTAAAGACATGTTAAGAAAATAAAATAAAATATACACACACTACAGTTGATATAATTGTTTAATTACATATCAATCATAAATGTGGCATGCACAAATGCACAAACTCAAAGCATTTATTTCAATTAAAACAATGATAGATACGCACATTTCAATTGTCAAGGAATCTGTCAGTCAGAAAGATCAAGCTAGTTGAAGCTAAAGCGTAGTAGGTACCTATGGAAATGAATGGGCAAGAAACTCCAAACACAGAAATATCAGTCAGGAGTCCTAGTCAGTCTTGGGCAGTCCCCACTGTTACACAAGTTCGGATACCATAATATTTTCTTACCAAGTTTTAGCGATCAGAAGAAGTCGTACACTTGACTACCTATGTGGACATGGTATATGCGATAATATAAAGCAATTTTCAAACAAATCTCTTTCCCACCCACCATTTCTGACCAACCGCGGCAAGCGTAGCTTAACCTGATAAATCGACCCGTGCGGCTGTTAATACTTAGCCACAAGACCCTCTCTCCACAAGCCCCTCTCTGTTCCTAACTACAACATGCAATAAGAAATGTTCTTAGGTACGAATAGCCTTATTGTTACAACATAAACTTGGTATAATTAATGTAATTTAATCTAATGATTAGTTGCTGTTTTAATGGGCGCGGTAGGTATAAGTTTAGATTGGTACAAATGGAAGTACAGAACTCAATTTGTCTGTTCGCCATTTTCGCTAATTAAGGCTGGAGTTTTAGCATTGAAATGATTAAAACGATTAATTTTCTTTGTTTTGTACGTGAATTTATTTATGATAATATTGTAGAATAGGCTAGTTTCCTAAAAAATTCTAATTAGTCCGTCAGTTAGATTATCGAAAAATAATGGACCCATATTTTTTCTTTTGTCAATCAAACAAAAAATGACAAAAAATCAAAATCAAAAAAATCAAATCTTTGTCATTTTTTGTTTGATTGACAAAATAAAAAATATGGGTCCATTATTTTTCGATAATCTAACTGACGGACTAATTAGAATTATTATTTTTTTACCCAGGAAACTACCCTATTATTGAAATATTTTGTTTCGATGGTTTTAAAGGTCTGGATGTCTAAGCTGTAACTATACTGCAACCCAATATACAGGGTGAAATTGAATTCATGGGCATCCTTTTAAGGGGTCATTGTAACTAGTCATCATTATGAACAACTTTTACTATGGGACCAAACCTGAAATCGCGAAAAAGAATCAGATGTTCCCTACATTTTGACGAATTATGTGAACATAAATGCAAGGAACAGCTGATTTTTTTTCGCGATTTTAGGTTTAACTAGTTCCATAGTAAAAGTTGTTCATAATGATGAGTACAATGACCCCTTAGAAGGATGCCCATGAATTTAATTTCACCCTGTAGTTGCAGCATAGTGTGCGCAGCGTTAGAATTGTTTATGGTTACGGTGTGTGGACACTTTTACATACACTGCTTTAAAGATAGTTTTCAAGACGCAACTGCCAAGACGCAAGCCAGTAATGGAACGACACACGGCCGCAAAGTGCGCATACCATCTAAAATTGTATTTGTTTTATGACACTAAATACATATAAATTATATTTTTAAATATTAGAGTATAAAAAAATATAAAACATTAAAAAAATATTAAAAAATATTAGCCGACCGGTGGGTGTCGGGAAGATTTATTTCCGTTGGATCCCGTTTTTGAATCCCATTTTAATATTTTTGGCGTTGGATCCCGCAAAACATTATTATGTATTTCCGTTGGATCCCGAATTTAAAAAATGCAAGATAATTACGTTTTATTGTCGTTGAATCCCGAAAAGTATTTCCGTTGGATCCCGAATGCTTAAAAAAATCTGAATGTGGGTACTTTCAACAACAAAATTGTTTATAATAAAATGAGGGGTTCACTAATGTTTCACCAAAACTCCATTGACCAATTAGTTTACAACCAACGTTTCGTATACTATTTATTTCACAAACAACTCATTTTCTATATAATCTAGTCGTTTCTGGCACTCGCCGGCCGCTGCCGCGGCACCGCTCGCTTCGCTCGCTCGGCTCGTGCGTAGGGGTCACAGTTTTAACCTAACCTAACCCAACATTGTTTTTTTTTAACATAATTAACCTAATCTAACTAGTTCGGTTCCGGGTACCCCACTAAAAATAATCTATTTTTATTGTTTGATAAAGTTAAATCACTTTTCTTCTGAAATGTACACATGTTGTTATAATATGGGATTCAACGGAAATAGCAAACGGGATCCATCGTTAATACCTAAAAAATGGGATTCAAAAGTGGGATCCAACGACAATAAACGGTCGGGAACAGGGTCCAAGCTACCGGCGGTCAAGGCTGCAGAGAGACGAATCTCCTAACAATACGATTATGATATAATTATGTAAAGTAAAGTACTTAATTAAAACATTTGGTTTTATTGGACAAGGTCCATGAAAGCTTCAACAAGCGGTAACCCTTGAGTAAAAGCTTTAGATAAGAATAAGAATAAAATATAAAAATCAGCAGCAACACGTAGCCACGTTCACAAAACTAAAACAAAAACAGTAATCTATATAAATATGTATTATATACTCTGTCGTAAAACAAATGAACTCATTGTGCCCTTAGAATCCATTTTATTTAATTTGCAAGCAGTCGGGTGGTGTGCTAATGTGCCCCAGAAGACCTGAGCTTATTCATGCTACAGGTTGTCCCTTGGGAAACCTTTTGCGAAATGCTTTATAGGACTTTTGTGTGAGGGGTTGTTTTTGGTAACACCGTAATTAGTAATGTGTTTTGTTGTTTTATAAAAATCAGCTTTTTCATACATTTTGGTCAAGTAGGTAATTAGGTAGATAACTTTTGAATTAAACAGCTGATTTTTTTTTTTCGTGATTTCAGAGTTGGTTCCATAGTGAAAGTTGTTTATATTCATGGGTAGAACACTCTGTAAAAATTTGGAACCGGTGAAAAAAAATCATCCGGTAGGTATGATAAAAATTCGTATGGAGAGGGCATATAAGGCTTTTACGTTACTTGACGATTTCTACCAGTTCACTCCTAGCGCAAGCTCCGTCAAAGTACTTCGTTCCAAAAATACGTATTTTTAGAACGAAATTCTTTCTTTCTTTTTAAGAAATAAATAAATGCACGCAAAGTGTTACAACATCACTAAAAGCAAGCTTACACAAAGAACGTAAAAAAGTCATTAATCTGAAAATTAAAATAACATCTACGATTTAAATGTCAACGTTTGTAGCAATTTTTCCTAATACACGGCTTCAAAGTGAAGCCTCTTCGAAACAAACTTTTAATTTAGGTAATACCACCTTCTGTGTTTTTGTTTACCCTCTTACCGAAAACGTGACAAAACATACATACCTAATATCTAACCAAATAAGCCTACGGATTATAGACGCCTCATGAATTTTACGAACTTCCTCTCCTCAGCGACATAAAATAAACACGCAGCTATAAAAGTTTCCCTAACCGTGAACATAAATTACATCGCTTAAAACATGTGGAAACATGGCCGAACCATGGAAACACCATAATGTAGGAGCCAGTAAAGTTTTATTTCGAAACTTTCGCTCTTTACACGAAATGTACTATTGGTTGGGAAAGCCGTTCCGACTTCTAAGGGTAATAATCAAATATATGTTACGGTTATAATTCTCACCCACAAATACAGTACTTACATAATCAGCCTATAATGTTCCTACTGCTGGGACACGGGCCTCCTCTCTGTGAGACGGAGTGGGCCGTAATCCGCCACGCGGGCGCAGTGCTGGTTTGCGGACGTGACATGACATCGAATTTTGGTTCTAGGACATGCTGGTTTCCTCACGATGTTTTCCTTCACCGTTTTGCGAGCGCAGTCATGGTGATGAAATAATTTACACAAAGTAAAGCGCCTGTCTGGGTTCGAACCTACGACCGAATAACTCGTAAAGTCGCGACCGATACCACTGGGCCACCATTGCTCTCTGTATTATACTTATTAGTAAGATAATGGGCTGTTATTAAATGGAGTATGTAATAATAGATCTAGCCTTCACATCTTTAGAGCTCAATATATTAATGAACTATCATATTCATTGAAGAATCTTGGTAACAGAAGTACCGTGTCATCTAAACATGGCTAATGGCTACCACATATTGTTTAGTGTATGATTACATCGGCACATGCTGTGGAGTTCATGTTTATCTTCTCTATAGTTGATTATTTATATTTTTAATGACGCAGTATGGTATATATTGTATTGGTTCATCCATAAGATTCACGTGTTTGACAAAAAGTCATGGTTACTTCACTTTAAACCATATGGAGCGTGTCTGTGTAATTAGCCAATACTTTACAGATTACTGTAATTTTGAAATATACAACGTGTTTTTTTTGATATCCCATAACTCTAGGGGGTCATTGTACTCATCATAATAAACGTAATCGCGAAAAAAAAATCAGCTCTTCCCTACATTTATGTTCGCATAACTCCTCCAAAAGTAGGGAACATCTGATTTTTTTTTTCGCGATTTTAGGTTTGGTCCCATAGTAAAAGTTCTTCATAATGATTGTAAGTCAGACTGGAAGCCGACATTGGGAAAAGGCTAGACGGTTGATTGTTCATCTGCTCCAATATTTTCTCCATCCCTAAACATACAGGATAAAACTGAATAGGTGCGACAAATTAAAATATCTAATTCAACGTGTTTTAAGTAAATTAGAATGCCATTAAGGAAAGGGATGCACATACGTGCGCGTAGGCGAGCGATTTGGCAACGTCGCGCGTCGTCGCGCGCCCTGTTTTTCGTAGGAACGTTAAAAATTAGGTAAATACCGCTACTTTTACGCGTTGCCAACTTGCTTCATGTTGAGAAACCTGCGATGAATATATAACGGGCGCGTGCTAAAATTTATACTTTAATTTTTTTATCAGTTTGATAATTTTCAAAAAAAAAATATTGTAACGACGATAATTCGTGTCTACTTGAAGGCAATAGCTGCATTATCAAAGACGATACTTACACTTTTATTTTTCAAGAATTTAGATTTGGGAACTGTAAATTTATAATGATTATGTAACAGTGACACCTAGTTCGATTTTTAAATTTTTTCGTTTTCAATTTCATCCTGTATATTAATTTCCCATTTATTTCGCAGTTAACTATAGCCCAAACATTTATCAAACGCAATCGTTAGAGCATTATCACGTAGGAGCTCATAAATTAATCAGTATTCATTCATTTTCGAGTACGCCATTATTCCCGTTCATTTCTCGCAGGCTGGCACTATAAATTACCCGGACCGACTCATCGTGTTCACTGAATTTCACATTACTAAAGCAGCGAATATCTCAGTTTTGTTCCTTATTCATTATTCGTGAACCGAAAGCTGTACTCAAAATGGACAACAGTGTGTCAATATTCAATGTTCCATATTGTATTTTTGAAACAGAATAAATGATTGTTTGACATGAAACAATTATAAATCTTCGCTTTTGATGGTGTGACTGCCGTTCAGGCGTGTATATTCTCAGAGTGGGGACTCTGTCCGCACACCAAGTGACCCCAGGGAAGGCGGTGGCACAGTGGTCACGTGCTGCTATGCATAGCGAGGCTCAGGGGAGGCCTATTTACAGTCTCCCCAGGGATGTGCCTTACAGGCGTTGCACGGAGGGGTTCCGAAATTGGTCTTTTAAGAGGAACCGGGACCACCCTATGTGCTGATGGTGATCACCGGGGTGGTTTTAGTGAGGTAAAAATCCCACACTCCCCGAACTCCCTCCCCGGAGGTCGGGTGCCTTTTGAAGGTTTCCCCACCACAAAAAAGGTAGCTAATTCTATCAAACATACCATTATGCTTTTGGGATGTGTGGTGTTACACGAATGGATAGGTGACACACAAGAGAGGAGACCTGGTGTCCCTGCAGTAGGAACATTATAGGCTGATTATGGTTATGCTTCTGCTAGAATTACATACAAGATAACATAAGTTGGAGAGTAGTATGCAGGGATTTATATCTATGGTATAGCAGAAGCTAATCAAATGCTAAAGTCAAGTTTGATGATGATTGATCTCAACCGCCAGTGTAATGCCTACATGCCTACAACGCAAAGGCCACGGTAATAGATTTCTGACATTGACAGACAGAACAATCAAGTACCAACAATCGAAACACAGAGCATTAAATCAGGGATACTAATTGAACGTCTTCAAAAAAAATTTGCAAAAAAATAATCCGGAAAATATACTTTTAAGGCTTTCTTTTCGCATTGCTTTTTGTATATTAAAAAAATCGGACAAGTGACCATTCTGGATAACGAACGGACGGGGAGCCAAAAAGCCGGACTGTAGAACGGAACGTAGTACATGCAATGTAATAAAAAGAGACAAAGATTGTGACGTAGCAGCTTGCTGTCTCTCTCTTGCATCTATACTCTGTACTTGTCAAGATGGTTGTTATATTGCTCCGTAACAAAACTACTTTTAAATGTATTGCGTATATTTCATTACAAAAATCATCAAGTCCGGATGGTAACTCTAAACGGAATCGTATTGCGCAGATGTAAATAAAAATCACGTCATGTAATATTTCCTTGTAATTACATATACAGGCTGAATGAAAATAAGTCGAGTATAAAATTGATACACAGAATTTTTATGGTTCATATAACTTTTTGTACATTTTATGGTTGCTTTTTTCCTTGTTTACTTCGATGTTATTAGGAAAGGAAATTTCTCCGTTTGTTATACCTAACCTACATGTAATGTTAAAATTATTTTTAATGATTAAGGAACCGAGCTGCCGACTGCAACTGCCGAAAGCACGTGCAGCGACTGCATGCAATCGGCTAAGGTTACCAGCCGCTGCACGTGCTGTTGGCAGTTGCAGTTGGCAGCTCGGTTCCAAATAGTACCTTGACTGACCGAGAAGTAACTTTGTAGAACACGTTTTCTTTTGGTGTCAGAATAAGTATAATACCAGCCAGTAACAGACCTCTTCTAATACAGAGAAGACTCAATCATAATTGCGTTCGATTAGTCCTTCATTTCATTTGAAACGTCTAACGGGCCTCTGCGAGTTGGCTTCGGCTCCTCGTAAGCCTTCCAAAGGTTTGGGACCCCAGGGTCCCGAGAAATGTCAAGAGAATAATAATTGCGATACACACTTTCTGCGACAATCCGAAGGATTTTCAAGGAAAGTGATCCATTGCTTCGTATGTTTGAAAAATTCGTCTACTTAACAATGTAAATGGCGCAATGAATATTGTTGAATTTTCAACATGCAATTAGCCGGCTGGGTTTTCTTACATGATTTTCTTCATCATGAGGACGTGGTAGGTACTTATCCAAAATTAATGTTAAAGCATTATACATAACATTATAATAAACAACTTATTTCTAATGAGCAGGGTATCCAAGTGGTATCGGCTCCAACTTACGAGTAGTAAATGAGTTCGGACCCAGGCAGGCACTTTGTGTATTTAATTTCATCACCACTGCTCTCAAAACGGTGAAGGAACACATCGTGAGGAAACCGGCATGCCTAAGAATCAAAAATTCGAAGACATAGGTATGTCATCCACCAACCCGCACTGGGCCCGCGTGGTGGATTATGCCCCACTCCCTCTCATAGAGAGAAAGTGTCTGTCCCAGCAGTGGGAACATTATAGGCTAATGACATAATGAAAATTCTTTACAAAACAGACCTACGGGTAGAGTCGCAGGCTTTGTAGCTTGTATTAAACATTTACCAACCAACTTATCCATTTTTCAAAATGATTTATTTAAGAGGCAGTATCAGCGTCTGATATTTATTGCTTAGGGGCGCGGACAGCTGACGCGCCATAAATATTAAGGGGACGCTCACTGAGTTTAAGGACGACGTTAATTATTTCATTATTTCACATCAGCGTAGATTTTTTCTACTTTGTGTCTCTATTTTGTTGTTAATTTGCAATTTATGTGTGTTGTTGTTTGCTCTTTATGCGATGAGATAACTCAGAACTACTTATTTACTGGTCCGTGGTCTCAAGCGCTACTGCTGAGCAGGGTTATCGGATTTTTCATCAGGAATTTCTCAGCAGCAGCCCGGAGTCTGGATATTTGCCAGGTTGATGTCAAAAGGCATGCATTACATGGGAATTCAAAATAACTGGCAAAATGCGGATAAACGATAGGTATCCCTCTACCTAAGCCTTCAAAAAAACAGGAGAGAGGGAGTGAGTTGTAATCTACCACGCGGGCCCAGTGCGGGTTGGTAGATGTCACATGTCTTCGAATTTTTGGTTCTAAGAAGGTTTCCTCACGATGTTTTCCTTCACCGGTTTGAGAGCAGTGGCGATGAAATTATTTACACAAAGTAAAGCGCCTGTCTGAGTTCGAACCCTTGACCTACAACTCGTAAATTGAGGCCGTTACCACTGGGCCACCACTGCTCACAATTTGTTTACGCGGCACAGGAAATTCTAATACAACGTTATATTGCTTGAACCTTATAGTAATCCTACTATCCTACTAATATTATAATCGTAGTAATATTATTATCGAACTAATATTATACATGCAAAAGTTTGTGAGGATGGATACATGGATTTCGATGAAACTACAGTAATATGACTTATAAGTAAAGTCAACAAAAGAGATAAGTATGCAGGATCGTCGGATGTAGTTGAAGTTTAGTAAGAAACCGATGGATGTTCGCGAATAAAATTTAATTTTATCAATAGAAAACAAACAGCTCATTTATCAAATTAAATTTCAGTCGACAACATCTATCGGTTTCTTACTAAACTTTAACTATATCCGACGATCCTGCATACTTATCTCTTTTGTTGACTATACATCAGAATAACACATAGGAGACTTTGTATCCCGATATTCCCACGGGAGCAACACTTAGCGCTGTTAGTAGTCATCATAATCAGCCTATAATGTTCCCACTGCTGGGACACAGGCCTCCTCTCTGTAAGAGGGAGTGGGCCGTAATCCACCACGCGAGCCCAGTGCGGGTTCGTAGATGTCACATGTCTTCGAATTTTTGGTTCTAGGACATGCCGGTTTCCTGACGATGTTTTCCTTCACCGTTTTGAGAGCAGTGATGATGAAATAATTTATTCAAAGTAAAGCGCCTGTCTGGGTTCGAACCTACGACCTACAACTCGTAAGTCGCGGCCGATACCACTGGGCCACCACTGCTCTAGTTAGTAGTAGTAGTAGTATAATTATACCTAGCACTTTAGCCGTAGGTATAGGGTTTACCTTTTTTCGTAAAATGTTGAGGATGATCAATTTAACCTTTTACGAACGAACCTTTAAAGTGCAAGTACAGACTAAGAATGTCAGAAATAACATGAAAGGGTTACCTATTTATTTTAATCGGACTGAGTTAGTTACGCTCAAATTACAATAAAAAGATTGATGAAGTCTCTTTTCTTTATGTATTTTATGGCATGAAACACTACTGTAATGTATAGTGAACCTGATAACTGGATTTAATATCATATCCGATTTTGCTCAATGCTATAAGTTAAGAGCGTTCATCCCGCGCGGGCTGGCAACGTCGCATTTCTAGTGCTTTTTCGTAATTATTTTATTTAAAAACCAAAGAGCTATTTGTTTCAGCCAAGTACTAGATCGTTGGTATGGGTATTTTGGGACACTGTCTCATGGTCTCATGTAATTTTGACGTTCAAAACGTGCTGATTATTAGCCTAGTTTGAATAAATAACTTTTGATTTTGAATTAACGACTTTTTTTTAAAGATTTGAGCCAAAACAAAAGAAGGAAAATACGTTTAGTTGCGGTAAACATGACGCAGAGAAAGAATACAAAAAAAGAAGAAGTCCGGGCAAAATATGCGTCACATCCACGTAAGACCGCCATTGCTCAGCATAGCATTTTGCTAGGCCCTATGCCCTACACCCTGTTTGAGACAGAACCCCAGCGCTGGTTTTTAGTGACATCCAGCATGATGACGTCAACGTGTGCAGCATACTCTTCACACTTCTACTAACACCATCGTCCTCATTTCACATTCCAGTTACAAAATGTTTATAATTTTATATCGTAAAACTCACCAACATTCTAAAATGAGATATTAATTAAACTAATCTCTCGTACTGTAGAGTTCTGTAGGTACATTTTATACAGATACGGCACGAACTGAAATTAATTTTGTTGATAAGTCTGATTGCGTGCACTCAACTGCAGCACATTTCACAAATTACTGGATAATGTTTCGAGCTTTCATTTTAAATGATGGATAAATATTTCTGAGATTATTTTGAACGAATGAAATTCAAATGATCAATTTTAAAATATAAATAAACAATTATATTTTTCGTGCGTTTCGTTGTTTTAAGAGTATAGTCATTATTCTGGATTATTCCACTTTGCCCCACCAGCCGCTCCACTGGTGGGGCAAAGTGGAATGGCTCAAAATCTGCCCCACTAAATCGAAATAGTGGGGCAGATTCCACTACTTTAAAATCCTATATATGACGTAATAAGTAATATTCCTCTAAAAATAATGAACTAGGTAAATGAATAACAATAATATTCAGCAACTACCCGAACCCAGTCAGGCGCTTTACTCTGTGTAAATTATTTTATCACCACTGCTCTCAAAACGACGAAAGAAAACATCGTACGGAAACTGGCATGTTCTAGAACCTAAAATTCGAAGGCATGTGACATCTATCAACCCGCACTGGGCCCGCGAGTGCTTCCGGCCCTTTTCCTCTCACAGACACAAGCCTCCTCGGCCTGTGTACCAGATGTCGGAACATATGGGCTGGTATATGCTACAATTCCAACGGGATGCATTTAATATTGAAAAAAATCAATCTTCAAAGTTTAAAGTGTAAGAGCCTTGTCTTTACGAAAGGTTAATTACGGGTAATTTGCCTACCTACAGAATAGAATTTTCTAAATAGATTACTAAAGTCCTTATTTAAGCAGCTTTCTTAGATTCTTTTCGTTCATTGAATTCATTAAAATGTTCGTATTCCTTATGTAGTAAATCTTTTGTATTAGCAATCCTCCTACGTTAACAATGTACCGAACAGGAATATAAAACAATAATTAATCAAGAAGTAATAATGTCTAAGTCGATAGCAATGGCTTATTCTTGATTGGCAGGATAATATTTGTAAAGAGATCAGCACCCGAATTGCGTAACACACTATCAATCTCAATCTGAACCATTTTGCAAGATATTGCTAATCCATTGCTTCATATGTTCGAAAAATGTGTCTGTTAAACTAGGTAAATAAAGCAATGAATGTTGTTGAACTGTCAAAACGAAACCTATTGCTACTGATAGTGTGTTACGCAATTACCCAGCTCTTTTTACTTAACTTTCTCACTCGGCACAACAAGATTACTCACTCCAGCACCCACATCAACCAAGAGATTGGACGGAGGCAGATAACACAGATATTAATTCACTTATCTAACACATTTGTGCGATAATTCGCGCATTAGGCGATAATCCGCATGACCTAATTCTGAAATAATTACACCGCAAGCGATCGTGACGAACAATACGTACACACGTTGCGCGTTGTTAGTAGATAGCAGACGCTTTGGGTTAGACTTTATTTACACTGGAGTGTAGGGCGACACGGCGCGATATACAGGGGTCATCATCTGCCTAGCCTTTTCCCAACTACGTTGGAGTCGGCTTCCAGTCTCACCGGATGCAGCTGAATACTTTACATGAAGCTTCTGTGAAAATGTTTTGCAAAATCCGGCTCGAAGGACCAATGTTCAGGGTTGGGGTGACATTAAAGATCATAAAGATCCACAGTCCAGTTACTAGGAAATACGATACCTCTTGACCTACGATACTTGTTGTCAGACTTTCGGGCTTCTAACAACCCATAACGACTGTCAAAGATCCAAGATTGACAACCGGGACCAATGGCTTTTCGAGGCACGGGGGTCTCGTTATGACGATTTTCTAATTAACAACCATCTTAACACTTTGCGGGTCAATAAACACTCCCAAACGTGATAACAATAAAACTTCTATTGTGTCTCGTTCCAGAGTCCTTCAATGGGTTAAATTCCCACCTTTTAATAGCACTGGAACAGGTCCAATACTATTGGTTCCTATAAAAGATAGGAATTTGGATTGACAACTACAATTAGTTATGATTGTTACCAATAAGAGCGCATGCAAAGGCAGAATAATTTGTGACAGTAGCCTTACCCCGATATGCGAAAAAAAAATGCTTATAAATTGTTCCCGAAACATGCGACGGAAGATGAAGGCGTTTTATCGTAATAAATCGTACGGTCTGTTCACACAACAAACATAAATATTCCAACAAACAGACAACGCCCATTAAAAGAGAATTAATCATCTTATTTCCCTGCGAAAATAGCGTCGACGGCGACGTCGTTCATTGTGGAACTGCATAAAGCTGTAAATGTCACTGACTTGCGACTGTTGCATACAAACGGATATTCACTAGTAAACGGAGATTAGTTGATCGCTGGGAACGTTTGGGCGAAACTGAACCGGCTTTTGCTAGGTTTCGGCTTTTGTTAGATTTCATTCGAATAACGCCCATTAAAAGCCCACGTAGATATTGTTAGGATTCATTTGTTGATATTCCATTTGGATTTGAATACCTCCGATTTATTGATATCCTTATCTAGTGATTCGTTTTGCGATACAATTGTCCTAGTTTCAATGCCCATACGGAACATATTTCCTTGGTTTGTGCATGGATGTGTGGGCATCACGGTCAATTTTCCGAACAGATGAAATAAATAAGGTAAACCAGGTGTGTAGCCGACGGGCATAGGATTCGGGCCTCTGAATGAAAGTACTTGGTGACAATTTTCACTTACGCCTCTCGCGGGGAAGTCCTCTCTCGCCCCTTGTGAGACGCGACGTGTTTCAGGCCGCACACGTAAAGTGCCAGCCATCTTAGATCTATAATTTGCATTCATGTTTGTACTTCTGTCTCCCCTTATAAACGTGTTTCTTTTGGGTAATTAAAGTAATAAGTGAAAATTGCCACCAAGTACTTTCATTCAGGGGCCCGAACCCTATGCCCGTCGGCTACAAGTGTTAATAATATGGAGTGAGGTTTATTTGGTTTGATCAAGTTTCTTTTTAAAGGATTAAACATTGATCATTAATTTTTTCTAGGTACACACGGCAACATATCAACTTCTACATATCCAGTTTTACATGAACTCGCATCGTACAATGAGAAAACAGCTTATACTGAAAATGTACAGCTTGATATGACGTCGTGCGTACCTACGTAGCTAAGTTTTGAATAGCCGTGCGTCCATAAACTAAAGACGTTACTGTGTGCACTGCCTTAGCCGCGTTTAGAACATGTGTTGCTTATGTAAGAACATATTCCATTGTTATGTTGTGATGATAACAAGATGTTGGAATGTATCTTGATATTAGTAACATATTAAATTCCATAAATGCGAAGTTTATAGCTATGTACCTATTAACTTCGGATTTTATGTATGCCAAATCACTGATGAGTATAAAGTCCTAGATTCCGGTTTACCATCTTGGTTATTGACTCATTATTTTGTTAGTTTCTGAACTTACCTACCTTTGTCTTGATTTGAATACTCCCTTTTAATACCTACGGTTATCACATGTGGCTTTCTCCTATTCTGCTCTCTATGCCCCAAAGCATGCAGCCAACTTAACCTCTCCACTGCCACCGATCCATCAATCAACTCAGCTTATCGCAGTCCACTGCTGGACATAGGCCTCTCCCAGTCTGTTCCAGCCACTTTCATTAGGTCGTCGGTCCATATAGCTGGGGATGTACCTCACTGCGCTTGCCGATACGCGGTCTCCACTCCAGAACTCGTCAAGCTAGTCACTGCCACCGATAACGCCGTGGAAATGGCGAAGTTAGTCGAAGCGACACGAAGAAGAAGTTCACATGTTTCATATTTTTATATAAACGCACGGTAAATGACTGTATTTGTTGTTCAATAACTGCTAATTAACAACCACAAATAATTTACCTAAAGTAGGTAAGGGACCTGTCTGGTTCAAACCAATGACCTACAACTCGTAAGTCGCGGCCGTTACCACTGGGCCACCACTGCTCATAATAATACAACAACCTAATTATTATATCACGACTCTGCGTTTTCTGTATGTAAAATACAATTACAGGTAAGTACATAAGTATGTAGATGCATAGTAAATGCTAACAGCACCCGGTACGGCGTCTAACGGAGAGAGATAAGATAAATTGAGCAAACTTAGTTTGGCACACAAAGTTAAATCCTTAAGCAAAGACCTTTGCGTTTATATTGCTTGTTTATTCCACCAGTATGTACTAGATACCTGCCTGATGTAGGTATATTGGAGTCCCGTCGCAAACCCGCGACGCCAGCGCAATGTACTCATGTGCCCCAGCAGAGACGCGCATACCAGTGGCGTGCATTGCATATAGGCATATAAGCAGTGCCTACCTCGATATATCAACATAAGCCTGTCAATTACATTTTAGTGTGTGCCACCCCCAATTAAGAAACTCACTAAATTATCATACCTAACAAAAACAAAATCTTCATACAAACACGCGCGGCAGTAAGTAGTCGCCGGACGGCCTACTCGGCTCCCGTACTATTCGCACATTGTCATTGGTAAAGACTCGTTCAAGTTAATAAGACAAAATTAACAATACGTACGTCTCCCGCGTAATACCATGACGTTCGACCTTCGCAATTTATCACCCTTAAGTAGGCATGCCTACTCAAATAACCACACTTTTGACCTCACTTTTTTTTCTGATTAGGACCGCGTCTGCCTAGACTAGACCCGGCCTAGTGCCTACCTATTCTGAAAACCAATGCATGCCACTGGCGCATACATTCATCGAACGCCTTCGCTGGCCAACGCTACTGCGAAGGGGCTCTTAAACATTATTGGCGAAATGAATCAAAAAAGCCGATCCATACACAATGTACGAGAAAATATATATTTCTTTGTAAATTTTCCAGTTATTCTGCTATTCGGGGCGGAGACAAATCCAACAAACTAAAGCTCATAAAACACGTTTACGTGGTTCTTGAGTACCGGTGTAACTTACCCGACTTTCATTTATATAAATAGATTTTAATAATGTAGATTTGAACAGTTGGACATTTTGCGATTTGGACATAATGCGCCCAAGGGAACCATTCCTTTATAGAGATGACGTTTAAAGTTATAGCTAACTTACGTCACCGCGCACCCTTGTCAATACGCTATCAGAACCGCATGTTCATTGTGTAAGTACCCGTGACAATGCGTCAGCATATATTTATAGATACCCCCATGTAAAGTGGGTTTATGATTAGGTATTCAACGTAGTTGTGTTGGGAAATTAATTAAAAGCGATTGATTTACGGAAAACAGAGAGACTCCTTTAGAAATAAGGATTATTTTTGTACGTATTTTTCTGTTCCTATCTTCTTGTCGGTTTATATGGTGTTTACATAAACGGTTAATTAAATAAAACTGCGGGAGGAGAGCAAGTGCAGCTCGGTATAATATTCAAGACAAGATTCTGAAGATTTTGAACTAACACTATAAAGAATTTGGCTATCAGAATTATCCGCTAACATCTCTTTTCAGACTTGACCTTGAGTAATAATAACGAAATTTGTGCAACTATGATGTTATGCAGAGAAACAAACATTATTAACAATATAGTAATCTGTATACAATTTATTACACCTGACGCCCGCGGCGCCGTAAAACATAAATCAATGCTAGCTCCATTAGACACCACATCAAAAAACATGATTTTTAATCCCCACGTCAACTGCAATGAATCATAGCAGACGAAATCAACTAACAGTCCATAAAAAATAGAAATAGAACGCGCACGTTTACGTTACATCTGGTTCGTGGTGATCATTTGTTTTGCGTATCTAACTTTAACTCGCTGAAATTGTGTAATAGTGACTTGCGTGTTTCGTTTCAGTAGGTGATGATCATATTTTTGTAATCAAGGTTACTATTTACTTCATTTTCGAATCAAGATAAGTAACGTGTTTCATAACTAAGTAGATTCTTCTTTTTTTATTTATTTAATCCATAAAGTTCCTGAGTTTTAATTAATATCACATCGGCCAGACTGCAAATCAATTTGTCGGTAGTACCTATGTTCTCATGGATTTTTTTTTGTTTAACTATACATTATTAAAATTAAGATAAGATGAAAATGTTTTTGAGGAACATCATGAGCTCATCTATCATTCGACCGCATAGGTGATAGGGTTGATCGTAAATGGATGTTGTATACAGGGTGCTTTTTTTACGGTTCCAATTTTTTACAGGGTGTTCTGCCCATGAATATGAACAACTTTCACTATGGGACCAACTCTGAAATCATAAAAAATATCATTATGTGTAAGATGTACCCAAGTAGGTACTAAGTAGTACGAGAGTTCGAATTTACAGACACAAGACGGCTCGGTTAATTTATAACAAACCACATAGACCAAAAACTTTCAAAACTGCTCTAAAACTTTGAACGATAAAACAATACGTCAAGTTCTAGACTCAGGATGTGATGATAATTACAAAATGTGTTTATAACAAGTGGAAAGTGTCATAAACTCATAGCTCGTAGTTCCAAGTTATCGTAACTGACTTTGGAAATTGGACTCAAACTTCACCTCACTTTAAACTTTCGTTCGAGAGGTTACAAGTAATGACATATTTCGACTCCGTAAAGTGAAATTAGTTTTTAAAGTACCGAAGTACCTACTTGTTGCTTTTGTACATAACCTTTGTCTGAAAATTTCCTTTTTGCTTCAGAAAAGATTAACGATTTTGTTGGATACTATCAATTCACGGTTAAATTGATTGAAAGCGTTAAAAATCTAAAAAAAATCGATAGGTACGGTAAACTGGGGTTACTTTGATCAATTTTGAACTTTAATTGACTGTAATTTTAAAATGTGTGGTTCTAAGAAAATTATAAAAAATGTAAGAATCGGTTTTTATAGTTCTCTCTATAAAAGTAAAAAAAAATAAAAAAAAAACGATTAGTTTTTCAGAAAAAAAAATAAAACAAAGTGATAAAAGTTAAAATGATTCTGGGGTTACTTTGGAACCCCCCGTTTTTAACATAGAATCTGAAAGTAGCCCCAATAAATCATTTTATCTGGTAAAAATCGGTATTGATAAAAAACTTACATTTTTTTGCATGAAACAACGTGTCATCACCAGCGCACCCGCAAAAAGGATTGTGACAGTTTACCAGTGTAGTCATCCGAAAAAAAAATTCTACCAAAAGTTGTTCCGTTTTACGCAATTTGCAATTTTATGTCGATCAGAAGTTTCTATCAAATTAACCCCGTGATTCAAAGTAACCCCGGTTTACGGTATTCTTCTTGTCTGCAGTTGTCTTGGCTGGGAATTTAAAAAAAATTAAAATTATGCTATAATTCGTAATATTTAAGAATCATAATTACCAACACAGCAGAAGCAATCATATTACAATGAGTGCGATTGCTCTTTGAATCATAGATACATTCTACACATCACAATAATTGCACTTACCTACACCCAAAAAACAACTATGCAGATGTTCAAATAAAGACGGAAATAAATAAACGACTCTAAAAACTAAAATTGCCACAATAAAATCTTGTTCTATATTAAACACTAGCTGCCCGGCGCGACTTCGTTCGCGTGGTGTCCTACCTTACTCCTACCCTAATCTTACCCCTACCCTTCTCCTACCTTACTTGTACACTACCCCTTCCCGACTCCTACCCTACTCCTACCGTACCCCTACCCTACTCTTACCCCCCTACTCCTACCCTACCCCTACCCTACACGAACAATAGTAGTACCTAGTTAAAATAAAATAAAAAATAGTTTATGTCCTATTCTTGGACCTACTGAATATACACACAAAATTTTATAAGAATCGGTCAAGCCGTTTCAGAGGAGTTTTGTTACAAACAATGGACACGAGAATTTTATCGCTGCGCTACGTCGTATTCTGTGGCTGCGTGGAGCAACACGCACCGGGGCGCGGCGTGTCGTCGACGTGTATTTTTTTTTTTACTGACATTTTTAATTTCGTAATATCTTTTGAATGGAATGTCCGATTTCAATAATTCAAAAAGTAATCAACAGGTATTGAAACAGTCTTGAATACAAAATAATTTATTTGAATAAGAATTAATACAAAGGTATAGATAACATGGTCTGATTTTGATCGGCATTTCTATCAACTTTTAAAATGTAAAAAAGTAGTTATAGTGACATAACTACAATAGTTGGACATATGGTATCGCGAAGTTTTTTGTAGATATTGATATGTTCTGTAATATTGTAGAACATTTTTTTGTTCTATCATCAATACTTTCCGCAGCGCATGCGATGAAAGACATTTTATGGCTATTTTTTTTACACCTTGGGTTGGTTTTAGTAGGAATTTCTAAGGATCCCTATTTTTTTTTAGTTTTAAATATAGCCTATGTTACTCAGTGATAATGTAGCTTTCTAACGGTAAAAGAATTTTTGAAATCGGTCCAGTAGTTTTTACGTTTATTCGTAAAATACAAAAATACAAATCTTTCCTCTTTATAATATTAGTGTAGATTATAATCTACTTGGCCTCCGATCATCGTTCAATGGAAGATTGACTCAAAGTGATTCACATTAAAATTATGATGTGTAAAAACGTATGAGCTATCAATCATGTGCCACTTACCAATCGTGCGTGTATACTATCATCGATTAGGTACATGACGCCCCCAAAATTATACTAATTACGCCTGTGGTAATACTTCTAAAAAATAAACACTTATCGTGTTCAAAAAGCTGTTTGACATTTCAATTTTTGAAATGCTTATTGTGTAGGTAATGGGGATTATTCCACTTTGCCCCACCGGCCGCCCCACTGGTGGGGCAAAGTGGAATGTCAAAAATTTTGCAGTGGAATCTGCCCCACTAAATCGGAATAGTGGGGCAGATTCCACTGCTTTAAAATCCTGTTGGATTCTGCCCCACTAGGGTTGGCGCCTTAGAATAAACGTACAAACATTTTATTTTCGCAAATTTTGTATGTCCTAGTTGTTTCTGAAAGGATAAGGGATGTAAAACGCAGATTAAATACACGATTTGTTACGAGCATTTGTTACATGCAGCATTGGAGTAAGAATGTCCAAACCGTCATTTACCTACACAATAGACGCGCATTTGGCCATTTGCATTTCTTATCAGTATAGTTCATTTTGAGACCCAGTCTTTCGGAGGCTCTACTGAGGTCATCGAGCATTGTACTGAGGTGCTCCATAGTCTCAGCCATGACTACAATATCGTCGCAAACCGAAGGTGAGTTATACAGGTACTCGCCATTGATGCTAATGCCAGCCCCTTTTAAGTTCAGAACCTTGAAGACATCCTCCAGTGCAGCAGTGAACAGTTTGGGAGAGATAACGTCTCCCTGTCTAACACCTCTCTGCAGAAGGATAGGTTTCGAGGTCTGATCCAGAAGTCGGACTGACATAGTGGGGTTTTCGTACAGAAACCTCGATGCAGCATCCACTGCCGCGAAGTATTTCCAACATTCCGTTTCAATTGAATTCGTAACAGCATCTATACTAAGACGTGGAAGAATGTTTTTTGGACAATTGAAGCAATAACTGAGGTTCTGAACGACTTTCATTCTTGGGAATCGCGACAAATATGACACTGGTTTGGCGAATGGTTTCTAGGTAAATATCAATTTAATGTAGGTAGCCCGTGAAACCTAGGATCAAGCGAAGCAGCTGACACAATCATGTTGTGATAAATGTTATTAGGCGTTTACTAGTCAGTGAAATAAACTTAAAAAGAAACGCCGATTTCACGCCGGCCCCGTAACCGGCGGCGGCGGCGTGCTTCAGAACCACCGGCGCGGCGCGGCGGCGGCGCGCGGCGGCGTGACGGGTGGCGTGGCGATGAGGCGCACACGCCTAGATTGTACCTACATAATGCAAACTTCTTATATTGGATTTACTCTTAATTAGTCTAATCTGTTTTCCATAGCAACGAAAATAATATAGTTGTAAATATCTTTGACACAATAAAATACGATTGTATTGTAGAAAGATTTCCTAAAAAAAAAGTGTGATTTTGAACAGTTAAATAGTTAGAATAAATAGCATTTCGTTTTCTATTTACGGGGACAAATCGTACAAAGTAGTTTAGTGGCTGTTTATATATGTTAAGTTGTTTCTTATTTATAAGTTAATCATAAGGCTGTATTATGCCATACCAAATGATAATTAATGTGTGATTTTGAATAGTTAAATAAATAGCATTTCGTTTTTTATTTACGGGGACGAATCTTACTCAGTTTGTGATTTTAAGCATAAATAAAGTAGTAAAAACAAATCTAGTTGCCATTAATAAACAAATATTTAATTTAAAAAATTAATTTAATTTAAAATCGCATAATATCTGTAATTTTAAAAGTTTAGTGTACATAATTATATTTTATTAATAAAAATTTGCGAAAATAAAATGTTTGTACGTTTATTCTAAGGCGCCAACCCTAGTGGGGCAGAATCCAACAGGATTTTAAAGCAGTGGAATCTGCCCCACTATTTCGATTTAGTGGGGCAGATTCCACTGCAAAATTTTTGACATTCCACTTTGCCCCACCAGTGGGGCGGCCGGTGGGACAAAGTGGAATAATCCGGTAATGGTTGGTTCTGGTACAATTTCTTTTTTTTTAATGCAAGTACTTACTTACTCATTTCTATATGGTTGGGGTTTTATTCACTTGGGTGTAAAAATTACTCCAAGAAACGCGAATCGATTAAAAAAAAATCACGTATCAATCTAAGATTGGTATGCTATCAAATGTTTTCATAAAGACTTAGAGAAATGGAAAGGATAATGTTTCAAGCCCGCGATTATAATAAAGCACAATGAAAAAAAAAAAACTTTTCACAGACGGGCAAAAAAGCGATATTATAAAGTCCCTATTTAATATTTACCTTTAATATTTTACTGCACATGTAAACAAAATTTGCACACCTCTTATAACGTTATGATTATAATACAGTGTACCTAATACAATATTATGTAACATCCCATAAACCTGTGTTATGCATATTGTTTATAAAAAGGAAAGAAAGGTAACTTTTTTATTTGGGAAACACACACAAGAAATACAAAAAGTAAAAAGGAGCATTTACAACCAACAAAGTTACACTAAAAACACAAAACATAAAAAAACAAAACAAGACCTGTGCGAGGCCCAAATGGCTGGGAGCCTTTTCTCAGCATATTATAATGATGCGATATTTAAATTAAAAAATACCGCAGCGCTCTGGTATTCTGATAGGTCCCGCTGTGATGCCACAGACACAACTACGGATATCTATAAATCCCGCTATAGGATTAAAAAATAAGAAAATAAAATATAGTTTAGAAAAGAACAAAAATAAATAAAAACCGTAATTGTGTACAATTAATTTGAATTTGAAAGGTCAGAACCATTGATTTTATACATCAATGGTCAGAACCCTAAAAAGAAATTCTTAAAGTGCTTCAGAAACACATTTTGCCATCAAAAGTTTATAAATAAAACGCACCGAAGTATATAATTTAATGTTTTTTAAATACTAATGTGAACGCTTATCTATTTTTTATATCAAATAGATTTCCCAGAGGGCGTGATGCAATTTGTATTCCATGTCAGAATCATGAATTATAGCAAATTGGTGGGTGTAGCGTATCTCAATTAAATACCGATAGATTAGCCAATTACAGTTATTACAGTCATGTACGCTACTGTACTGGGAAATGCGTAATGTATTTGTATGGGTAAGGCATTAACAAACTATGTAGTCAGATATCCAAATAGTGTTTTTAAATAAAGGCTGATTTAGACATTGTAAGTAGGTAACCGACTCCAAACTCGAGACAAGTCAGTGCTGACCCGATATTTACCGACTCCAAATTCAATTTACACTAGGTAATTTAGATACATTACTATGTACTACCGAGTACATTTTTATGTGAAAAGCCTAAGAAGAAAAAAAAAATACAATTCCGCCTAAAACCACTAAAGAAGCTAATTTTAACATCAGAATATCCTAAAAATAAAAATTGTCAAGCCACAGAAAAAATAGGGTCGACAAAACAAATACATTACTTTTTCATGTCGAAAGTTGAGCTGGCGAAAACGACTTTTATTTTCTACCTACCATTTTTTTATCAACCTTTGTAGTTCAAAGCCGGTAGTTA
This sequence comes from Amphipoea oculea, assembly GCA_945859645.1. NCBI lineage: Eukaryota > Metazoa > Arthropoda > Insecta > Lepidoptera > Noctuidae > Amphipoea > Amphipoea oculea. Next base: position 7,180,505 of record OX243868.1, read on the forward strand.
GCCGCAAGAGACGGGTTTTTGTTTAATAAAAATTTATGTTTTTAAAAATATCCGTGGATACAGGAAAATAGCCATTTTCGACATCGATGTGCTGAAAAGTGAGCTTTTAATTAGGTATAGCGGTATCGAAAGTGATTTGTTAGGAGTTTTCAATGAGATTGCATTGTGCGGAAATTATTTAATGAAAGAAACAAATACTTAAGTTTCAATCAAATACACTTCGCGAGATTGTCTGGTCCCGTCTTCAAGTGATTGAGGGAGGAAAGTACGAGGACAAATATGTGAAGGGACTTGTTAAAACAATTCCTAAAGCTATTGACAACTAAAGTTTTTCTATCAGAATGTTTCAGCTTTCCATACTCAAACATAGCAGAAATTACAGCGCTAAAATTAAAATAAATAAACGACAAATGATGACCTTTAATCAAGACAAAGATTAATGTAATAAAAAGCCTAATTAAAAAGAACGCGGAAAACCATTTAAGTAATTTTCGACATCAAAGAAAAATCGCAATTAATCTCTTAAACAATTATTGTTGATCTTTCCTGTCTTCCTACTTCATTTTTAGATAAATATGATACAGACAGTGTCAAGAAAAGGTCACTGGATTTTATAATCAAAAATAAAAGAAATAAATACACAGTGCTACAAAAAGAACATTCATGAACTCGCTGAGAATATAAACGTAATTTCAAGAACTATTTGCCAATATAAACATTTGGCTGCTGAAACAAACTCCGTCATTGATGCTCGTCTTAGAACTGTTTCGTGTAATCATTTCTTCTCAATGAATTAAAAAGTAACGATTATTTGGTACGTTTCCTGCCAGATATTCATTTGTATTGCATCTTTAAAAGACGTATTATGCAGATGAGTAAACGAGTTCAGAGCTTCATAATGCAACAGTTTTGTTTTAGACTGCAAAATAATTGTTTTAAAGTGAAATGCCATGCAGTATTTGAATCATCATCATCATCATCATCAGCCTATAATGTTCCCACTGCTGGGACACAGGCCTCCTCTCTGTGAGAGGGAGTGGGCCGTAATCCACCACGCGGGCCCAGTGCGGGTTGGTAGATGTCACATGTCTTTGAATTTTTGGTTCTAGGACATGCCGGTTTCCTCACGATGTTTTCCTTCACCGTTTTGAGAGCAGTGGTGATGAAATAATTTAAACAAAGTAAAGTGCCTGTCTGGGTTCGAACCTACGACCTACAACTGGTAAGTCGCGGCCGATACCACTGGGCCACCACTGCTCTCTCTGTATTTGAATAAAAACCAGAAACCATTTTAGCATTCCGTACCCAAATTTTGCCACTAACCCTATCACTAAGCCTCCGCTGTCCGTCCGTCTGTCTGTCAGCGGGCTGTATTTCATGAACCGTAATAGGTAGACAGTTGAAATATTTACAGAGTGACAAATAATAAAAATAAAATAAAGTTAATTAAAAATTATACTCTATACAAGGAACGTGGTGTTTTGGCGGTTTTTGGCTTGTGGTACGGAACCCTTCGTGTGCGAGTCCGTCTCGAGCTTAGCCAGTTTTTATCGTTGACTAAAGTCATCAGTCATTGACAGTATTAATACTGTCAATGACTGATGACTTCATTCATTACAGTCTTGTATGTCAACCCATTCAGACTATCTTGAAGTAACAATCTCTAATAGGTTGTTAAGACAGGGTTCATGTACAAAAACCCCTGACAGGGTTCATGTACAAAAACCGACAGTAATTGTTTTTGTAAAATGTGTGATGTACAAGAGAGCAAATAAATAAATAAAAGATAATTATGATAAAGAAGACATCCAAATATTTATAGAATAGGGAAGGCAAATAAGTGGTACAATGTACCTGATTGCAGCTACTAACAATGTTTGAATAACACTAACACAATATGGAACAGCCTTGTAACGTCAATGTTTGCAGTGACAATATTAACACGCTGTCACATGCAGGATTCAACTGAAATGAACAGCTTTCACATTCATATTTATCTGTTAATTCAACTGTAATTGTAATTTTAGACATTGACTGAAACATTGAATGGTATAGAATTTAATTTAAAGCAATTTTAGATCGTACGGTATATCGGTAAGTAGTGAAAATGGAAAGAGGAACCATTCGCAGCACTGCTTTTATCAACATATTAGCTGCGCCCTGCGATTTCACCCGCATAAGTCTCGATTCTGTGGGAATATCGGGATCAAAAGTATCCTATGCCCTAACCAAGGTTCTAGTGTACCCATGTGCCAAATTGCATCCAAATCCGTTCAGCCGTTTTAGCGTGAAAGCGTAAAACAAACATACAAAAAATCAAATCTTTTCTCTTTATAATATTTGTTTAGATAAATTCGATCGAAAGAGACTGTTTTCATAAAAGCTTTGTTTGCGTCAATTTTGTCCCCATGAAAACAAAATTGAGGAAACCGGCATGTTGTAGAACCTATAATTCGAAGACATTGTGACATCCATCAACCCGCACTTCGTCCGCTTGGTGGATTTCGAACCGTTCCCCTTCCCAGGCCTGTGTCCCAGTAATGGGAACGTTAGAGGCTGAATTATGATTATGCTAAAAGCAAGATTCAGGAGTCAGGTGCCGTTGAAATGTTGTAATTAATATACAAGAGACATTTTATTGTTTATCATTTGCAATGCCATGGTATTAAACATGTCCATAGCTTTGATTGATCAGGTGTCACCCAGTATCATTACAGAGAGAAAAAAACTCCACAAAAATGTCCACGAAAAACCCTTCCCTCAAAACCCGCTGCCAATACAAGTAAAACACAAAACAAGGCAGGTGATATCTAACAAAGATAAATTACAAGTAAATATTGTTCTATACTTAGGATGTCACGCGCGTGACACGACGTGTGACGGCAGATGTAGGGGGGCTGCACACGATGTAGTATCTTCTTATCGTTTACTAGCGACCCGCCGCGCGCCGCCGCGCCGTCCCTGCTCGCACGGTTTGTATGCCTTGATAAAACATCGAGATTTATTTTCATGTAGGCATAAGTTTAATTTGAATGTGCGGTGCGAGCCTTTTGGAATAAATTCTCTAAGTAATGGTGAAAACCGCATCAAAATCAATTTCGTAGTTCAGAAGAACAACGCGGTCATACAGCTAATCTGCATTCGCAATTTATTTACCAAAAATGTAAACAAATATGAGTTAATAGAAAAATCACTTTAAATCCTACACAATAAAGTTCAGTTTACGCTACAACTTCAAACACTTTTATAAATTTTTCAAAAGTGCTAGTTACTCTGAAATCAACTCAATTAGAGTTAAAATAAAGTTGATATTTGTTTAACATGAAATAATATTAATTTGAAACATACGTTTGAATAGATTTTAGACGCGAAAATCGACTTTAATGTAAAACTATAGATATTATGAAGTCTATGATTGAAGATGATTAGGTTAAAGGTGATGATTGAATAAATTGCGATGTTACTATCCAATACTAACTGCCGTTTCCCTGCGTCACGTTAGGGCCTAAAATCGATAACTTCAGTGAATCTTATATCACAGAAAATATCTGCCCTCACTTTACAACACTACACCCTCGTATTAAATCGACAAACAAAGCGACACTCATGTGTAATCCCCCTAAGATACTCATGTTCATCTGAGTGGATCGACAAAGGCGTCTCCCGTCTAAACAAGCGTTAGTAACTCGATTGAGCACAACCAAAAAGGCGAAAGGCGTTTGCTGTATTAGTTTGTCTATGCCCCAGAATTTTCTCTATTCGAAAAACAATCGAATTTCGAAACCTTCTCGAAGATTTTGAAAACAGGAATTTGTTTTCCCAAAAGCTTTGAGATACTGAGAGGGTTTAGTTAGTAGACACCTGTCTACGTACAATTGATCTAGGTTAGAAATAGGTAGCTCTAAATCTAAATAATTCATGTATCTATAATGAAAATATGTACCTATATGTTAAGGTATTATTCAAAGTAGTTACAAAGGTATTTTATCAAAACGAGGCTGGTATGTGGACTATTATGTACAGGCCTTCGTCAAAATATACGGTACGAGGGGTATAGAAACCTAATAGAATTGCGAATAGAAAATCTAAAAAGATCGTACGGGTATATGAGTTCGCAATTACCTAGAACAAATTGGAAAGGTTCCAAAGTTTTTGATAAAAAAATGAAAAATGTAGTCTTTCAGGATATTGGACGAAAGCGCAATCGACATTGTTTGCATAACATCGCATAACTTCATTGTTCTTTTATACAGGGTGAAATTTTAATCACCGTTTTTCTCTTAAGAGGTCATTGTACTCATCATTATGAACAACTTTAACTATGGGACCAAACATGAAATCGCGAAAAAAAATCAGCTGTTCCCCACATTATGACGAGTTATACGAACATAAATGTAGAGAACAGCTGATTTCTTTTTCGCGATTTCAGGTTTGGTCCCATAGTAAAAGTTGTTCATTATGCACCAAAGGGTATCGAATTACCCCAGTAACTGGGTTGTGGAGGTCAGATAGGCAGACGCTCCACATAAAATAGCTCCACATATTCAGCTGCATCCGGTTAGACTGGAAGCCGACCCCAACATAGTTGGGGAAAAGGCTAGGCAGATGATGATGTTTGATAAAAATTGCTAGTAATAAAATAGAGAAATACTTACTGGCAGTTTGACTAGAGTATTATTCATAAAAAAAACCAATAACAGGCCACTAAAACATGTGAAATTCAATACAATGAAATTTCACATAAGTAGTTAGTTATATAAATATGCCTATATTAGTATAAATCTCAGTTCAAAATAATATGTTCAACACGCCTTTCCGATGTTACAAATAATTAACAGACATTAGATCCTGTTTTGCGTAATCGGCGGTGTGAAGTTTCTATGTTTATTTACCGTCTGGCTAAATGTACTGTACCTACGGGCCAGCATGCGGCAGCAGCGGGCAGCATTATACAAGGTGCTATAAAAATATCTGCCACGGCTTCAATGGGAGACAGTATTCTGTATATAGATTACAATAGTAAAGATACATTATTGATGTTATGTCATAAATTTTTTCATACAAAAAAATGTGCGTACCTATACATTTATAGCACCGTATATATGCTTGTTTCCTTCAAAGGAACTGCTAAAGGAACTATCTAGTCTCAGTAGTTCCTTTAGCTTTTGCAAAGGAACTACTATCCAAAAATTCTCAGTAGTTCCTTCAAAGGAACTGCCAAAGGAACTTGTGAGCACATAGGAAAAGTACCAGTAAAATGTCCTATGTGGTTCAACGTTATGCAGATCGATTTTATAAGTGTTCTATTAAAAGAAATAAGTCTGAACATTCGACATATGAAAACCTTGACCATATTTAGAATGATGTCGTATTTTATGACGGTAGTGATCAGAGGGGCAATTCTCGTAATTTTAAGAACGTTCACAGTCTGATTTCAGTCTCAATCTGTCAAAAAATACTTCTAGTTTCCCTACATCTTGACAAGTTTTTTGACATTTGTTTGTCGCCGAGATGAGACTGCGACTAGATTTTGAACGTTTAAAATTATGAGAATTGACCTTCAGGTGCGTACTATGCGCAACCAGCGTGCGCGATCAGAGGGGTAATTATCGTAATTTTAAGAACGTTCACAGTCTGATTTCAGACTCAAATTGTCAATAATATCTACTAATTACCCTACATTGTTGACAAGTTTTTGACCTTGATTGTCGCTGAGATGAGATTGCGACTGGATTTTCTATGTAACTAGCCTGTATTGTCCCACTGCATGGTAAAGTCCTCCCCCTCCCTTTTCCACACAATTCTGTCTTTTGCGAGTGCCGGCCAGTCCCTACGGTAGGGTCAAACTCGTCCTGCCAAGTGCCATCTTTGTCTTGGCCTGCTGATTAAATTTTGAACGTTTTTAATTACGGGAATTTAATGGCCTTCAGATGTGTGAACGTACAAAAAGCAAAAGGAGTATGTATGGACAGCAGCACGTGGCTTTCTGTAATTACTGCCTACGCCTATGAACAAGACGAGAAGAGAAGTTTAATGTGACGAAAACTCCTAAAGTTTCTTCAAGAAACATTGCAAAAATAAATTGATTGTCAAGTACAGGATCTTGACTTAGATTTAGGTAACAGATACCTTGATTGATTCCGGGTCGATGCTAACCTGAAACAAGAAGAAAAACAACTTTAGTTTCGATTTATTCGTGGAAGATGTGATGTCGTTTTTTTTTCTCTCATACAAATTAATTGATTGCTCTAGTTTCTCCGATTGCGGATAGATTTTGTACAGAAATTGGTAACAATAGGTACCTAGAGACGTGCAACATCATTCATATCTTAACATCTTAGCAACAGTTATTGTAGTGATCGATAATTACAAAATATACACTCTACATACAATATTGATCAAAACAGCAGTGAAAATAAAAATGGAAGACCCTCTTTATTTCGAAAAAAGTAACAAATCATCTCAAATATGGGTCAGTAAATCATATAAAGCGACTGGTCTACTAGCTGTCAGTACTCGTAAATTATGTAGTAGAATTTATTCACGGTCGAGTTAAGTTTCGCAAGTAAACAGTGAACACAACATTGAACATGAGATATGTTGCAAGGAAAAGAGGTTCTGGAAAAGAACTTCGAAGTTGGAGTACTCTCTTTCAAAGTTCTAAATGAGCCTGATTTGTTTTATAGTGCTAAATTATCAATAAATTGTGTACCTACATCTACCAACCCGCACTAGGCGCCGATACCCGCGTTACGCTGTCCTCCCATACCTATTAATACGTAATTTGAAAACATTGTAAAAGCCAATTATTTTTAAAAGATCATGGAGTTCCTTGCCGTCTCTTCTCCATAGGAAACGACCAAGTGGAACCGTGCACCTAGCTTGTTACGTTTCATAAGTGCCCATGTTACGCCATTGTGTTTTGCGTGGATTAAGTAATAATGCTCAGCGCTACTCCTCCACATTTTTTATGTGCACGGCGAAAATGTGGAACCCTTCGCCAACGTCTGTATTCCGCATATAATCCGTCAGCCTTTAAACCAAGAGTGAACAGACATCTTTTGAACTTACGTGTTCCATCAAGACCTTATCCATCGGTTTCTACCAAGCGAGATCAAGGGCATGCGCTGGTCAATTTAGAATTTAAAAAAAAGTCACATAAGCTCTATATTTAGGATTTAATTGCAATTCGAAAAAAGAAAAGCGATTCTAAAGACCTATTCAAACTTAAGCGGTATTCGCTGCCGCTGTGGGTAGAGGTACATACCGCGCGGGTTTCGCTCCGGTATTTAGTATCAAGTTCCGCGGCTCCGCGGCGGAACTTGTACCTTACCCACAGCGGCAGCGAATACCGCTAAGGTTTGAATAGACCTTAAAATATTATACCCGAGTATCTGTTTTGAAACGGCTGTCTAGCAAAACTAAAAGCAGTTAGTAAAACCAACATTTAGTCAGTATCTAACATTAACATTATTCATCGCAAACTTCTACAATTCCGAGGTGAATCTCGTGATTCCGATCGATAAATAAATCAAAGTCTTTACTTAAAAAAAAAAAAAACTTTTAAAAAGCATAGAGCAGCTGCAGTATTTTTCAAAGAAATGGTTGATGCCATTCGTCGAAGCAAATTACTGTAGTGTCGAAGAGGACTTTTTTCAAAAGCGGAGATTGCAACGGGGCCTTCAAATAAGTCCGGATATTGCGAGAAAAGGAAATGGTGATACCCTATTTTAGACTAGAGGGAAACCATCGATGTCCGTCGCATATTTTTTTTATTTGTTTTCTTAAATGGAAAAATGTCAAGTAACATTTGAAGGCCACTGTATATCGCAATGAACACGGCAAGAGAAAGTTTATTTATCTTTCCATTTTCAACAAGCAAAATGGTGTTTAATCTAGAAATGATCGCGCTAAGGTCATTCACGAAAGTATAAGATATATTAAGTCCACATTCGCACGATGTAAAATATCGCGGTGGAATTTTTTGGGCATTGGATTTTCAACGCACTGCATAGCGATGAGAGTTGAAAACCCAACAGTGTGTTTTTTCGACATGCTGGGATGCACTCTGTTGGATTCTCAATGCTCGGTTCAATACCGAGAGTTCAAAATCCAATGCGCGATAAAATCCCGCCACGATAATTTTACGTCTTTGCGTACGTGGTCTTACAGCCCAGCTTATCTTCGCCCAATAACATTTACTTACCTTAATCTCTTTCACAGGACATTTGTACAAAACTCTTGTACAAAAACGAGTAGGTTACTTACCTGTGAATCTACCTAGTTACGTTTAGGAGCAAACTTTAAGTGCTTGGCCAGACTACAAACGCGGGCGCGGGGCGGGCACGGCGCGGCGCGGCGTACTCAAACATAAGAACCAGTGAGTGCACCCGACGGGCCGGGCGGTCCGCGTGGGGACCGGGTTTCTCAAACTAGTTCGAGTTTTTTTATAAGTCTTCTACATCCATATTATATTTCGACAAACACTCAGAACGAAGCCACGCTTGACTGCAAACAGTCAGATCGCCGCGCGCGTTCCGGCACCCGCGCCGCTCCCCGCCCCGCGCTGCCAGTCTGGCCAAGCACTAAATCTACTTAAGTTTTATTTATGTTTACTTTCGTTCACCTTTGGTAAGAGGATTCCATCTACAATTAAATGCCATTACACAGAATTAGGCGGATTACAGTGGAAGGAAAGTTCTTATATAACAATTAGCAAGGTACGTATTTTCTTGGAATTAACGTTATGTACGTTATAGATAATCACGCACGTAATTCCCGTGTAAGGCCGAGGTCTATTTATAGCGCATACCTACATTTAGACCGTTGGAGGAGCTTGTGGCCAAGTAATAACTGCCGCACGGATCGATCGATTAGGTTAAGCAACTCTTGCTGCGATGGTCCGTGGATGGGTGACCATGTTAACCTATCAAGAAAACTCCGTGCCTCAGAAAGCACGCTAAGCCGTTGGTCCCTGCTGTCATTCGTGAATCTTTGACAGTCAGCCAGTCTTACCAAGGGGTATCGTATTACCCAGTACCTAACTGGGTTGTGGTGGTCAGATAGGCAGTCGCTCCATGTGAAATAGTGATATTCAGCTGCATCCGGTTAGACTGGAAGCTGACCCCAACATAGTTGGTAAAAGGCTAGGCTTATGATGATGACCTACATTTAGTCAGTTATATGGAAAAGTGGGCGAGTTATAAGTTCCATGAAAAAGTGGGCGAGACTATTACCATTTACCAGGTATACAATCAGACTCCGGACTGCTACTGAAAAATCTCCTGATGAAAAAACCCAATAACACTTTGTCCAACTCGAAAATCGAACCCAGAACCCCATATTCAGCAGTGGTACTTACGACCACTATACTAACGAGGTAGTCATTAGAAGGAACGTACATAAGAACACCTATATTTCCCAAAGGGATATCTACCCAACCTATCGCAGTCCACTGCTGGACATAGGCCTCTCCCAGTCTGCGCCACAATACCCTGTCCTCCGCCTTCCACATCCAGTCCGTCCCAGCCTCCTTCTATAGATCGTCCGTCCATCTAGCTGGGGGGCGTCCCATACTACGCTTGCCGATACGCGGTCTCCACTCCAGGACTCGTCTGCTCCACCGGCCATCGGTCCTCCGATAAACATGGCCAGCCCACTACCACTTCAGTTTGCTTACTCTGCAAGCTATGTCGGTAACTCCGGTTGTTTTCCGAATAATTTCATTCCTGATTTTATCCTTCAAAGAGACTCCGAGCATAGCTCGCTCTATAGCGCGAAAAGGGATATGCAGAGGTGTAAACATAGTAGGTACTATAAGGATTCCTCGTCTCTATACTATCGGGTCGGACCAATAAAAGATTAGTTTATCATCTAACTCGTAATTATTTAAATAATTGTTTATTTTATATACATAATCAGCCCATAATGCTCCCACTGCTGGGACACCGGCCTCCTCTCTTCGATAGGTAGTGGGCTTAATAATCTACCACGCGGGCCCAGTGCGGATGTCTTTGAATTTTTGAGAGCAGAGGTGATGAAATAATTTACACAAAGTAAAGAGCCTGTCTGGGTTCGAACCTACAACTTATTTTATGTGATGACATGCACATTTTTGCTAAACTGACACCTAATTCTTTTTCTGTCTTCTAAATATTGGCAATTTATCTCTAAATTTTATATCATTTTCTTATAATTACTAGAGAAGGAAGCATGCTACAACACAGTTTGCAAGTTTACAACACAGTTTGCAAGTTTATACACCTCATTTAATAGGGGGTAAACCTATAGCCATAATAACCTTTAACAGGACACAAATACCAACAGACTCCGAACTGCTACTGGAAATGCCCAAATGAAAAACTGAAAAACAACGAGGAAATTTTCCCAAAAACCTTTTAACAAAGACACAACTTTTTACTTTGTCCAATGAATTTTTCAATAAAATCGATCAGGCGGAAAAGCTGGACCGTAAAGGTTTGTTCAAGAACTCGGCGGCGATAGAAAACCACTCACAAATTGATTGAACCCACTAATTACGAGAAGTTTTCGGTTTGACCTAGTAACGAAGGAATTTTCTCCGTGGGGACGGGGAAAATTAATTTCTTTGTTTACTTGGTATGAAATAGAGTACCTCCTTTATAGTAATTTTATTTTTAAACTTCAGTACACGTTATATCATTGTGTCGACCCCTGACCTAGGACATTCGGTATAACAGGGGTCGAGGTTTCGACAGTTACATTGATCAGCATGAGATTAAGAAGGCTCAGACTATATACAATTCATTTACACTTAGTTTTTACAGTACTTAATTAAAAGAAAACAGCATAGGTTACCCTTTGAAAATAGCAAAAGCACTACAAGCAGGCCAGGTGAATTGGTGCATGCAGATCTGTGTGGGCTGATGGAAGTCTCATCACTTGGAGGTTCAAGGTACTTTCTTCTCTTAAAAGATGATTTTTCTAATTACAGAACAGTTTATTTTTTGGAATATGAAGTGCTTTTTATGTCACAAGCGCGGACATTTGAAGAAAGACTGTAGACTGAAAAATGTATGCCAGGTCATTTCAAAGAAAAGTTGTGTAAGAATTTTGCAATGAAAGATTTAGGTGTTGCATGTAACTATCTAGGTATAAGTATCAAAAATAAGCGTAAGTAAATGAAAATTGAAATAAAATAAGAAATACAAAAACTTAATGACAAGATGAAGACGAGTGGAATACTATCTATGATATTGTTTTCATTTTGGGTCTTATGACATGGTGGGCAGATAGTGATGAAACACTGACAGATTTCTGGGGTATTCTTAACCGGAGATTATCTATCAGATAGTGTTATTGGATATCCTGACACATTCTGTAGGTGTCAGAACATTAGTCATAAGAACACTTCAACTAAATAAGTTTGTCAAATCAATAAGGATTTAATTGAGCTCGAAGCAATAGTTCTCTTGGTGCCGCCGCTTTTGTTTTATTTTCTACTAACTGCTCCCCGCGGTTTTATCCGCATAAGTCTTGATCCCGTGAGAACATCGGGATAAAAAATATCCTATGTCCTAATCTAGGTCATGGTCTACCCATGTGCCAAATTTCATCCAAATCCGTTCAGACGTTTTAGCCTGATGGCGTAACAAATAAACACACAAAAAATCTAATATTTTCTCTTTACAATATTAGTTTACACAGCGGAATACATCTTTTTTGGGATTTATTTAGCAGAATATGTCTTTTAGTTTTTGATAAATCATTTTATTTTATTTCTTTTCATTATTATATAGAACCAAGAAAATAATAAAAGAAAATATAGAGAATAAAAAAACAAAATAAATAAATGAAAAAATACTAATAATAATATACAGGGATATTTTTTTATCACCATCCAAATTTTTACAGGTTGTTCTACCCATGAATATGAACAACTTTCACTATGGGACCAACTCTGAAATCATAAAAAAAAAATAAGCTGTTTCATACATTTTGGTCAAGTAGTTGTATTAAACAGCTGTTTTTTTTTTTTCGTGATTTCAAAGTTGACCCCATAGTGCAAGTTGTTCATATTCATGGGTAGAACATCCTGTAAAAATTCGGATGGTGATAACAAAATTACCCTGTATAGAGAATTATACAGGGTGAAATTGAACACATGCGACAAATCGAAATGGGAGATTGTACTCGTCATTATGAACAACTTTTACTATGGGACCAAACCTGAAATCACGAAAAAAAAAATCAGCTGTTCCCTACATTTATGTTCGCATAACTCGCCAAAATGAAGGGAACAGCTGATTTTTTTTTCGCGATTTCGGGTTTGGTCCCATAGTAAAAGTGGTTCATAATGATGAGTATAATCTCCCATTTCGATTTGTCGCATGTGTTCAATTTCACCCTGTATAAAAATAGGACAAAAAGGTTTATAACCAAGTTTTACCGTTTTAAGGTGAATGTGAAGTGGTAGACCGCGAAATTTAAATTTTCTTACGTTTTTTGCAATTTGTAGGTCAGTGTCAGGTTGTATCTTGATTAAAATATGATTCGCGACTATAATTGATATGTATTTACAGAATTATAGCCATTAGAATCATTAATATATCTATTTAAGTTAGATTTCTACCATAAACACTTTTCCATACGAGATTAAAATTTGTTCTTAACGGTAGAAATCTAACTTAGAAAGATGTATTAATGATTCTAATTATTATAATTCTGTAAATACGTACCTGTTATAGTCGCGAATCATATTTTGATCAAGATACAACCTGACACTGACCTGAAAATTGCAAAAAACATAAGAAAAATTGAATTTCGCGGGCTACAACTGCGCATTCACCTTAATGTTATTCTTGTTATAGCAGAAATCATAAAAAAGTATAAAAGAAACTATTAACCCTATTAACTTACAAAGAACCACTTGTTACTTTCTTTAATGTTCTACATTCTTTTGAGTTTAACAGTTTAATAATAACATTGTTTTATTATTAACTCCTGACTTAACTGGGTCACTCACGTCAACAAGTTAATTTATAGTTATGAAAAAATATACATCAAGATACATTTATAATTTGTGACGTTAATTTCCTTTATAACTTTTCATAGTATTTTATCGTTTTTAACACCTTGCTCTAGAGTTATAAAACGTGTTTTGTCATAATAAGGTTAGGTCTCTGATCTCTACGTCTGTTTATATTTTCTCCGATTTTAACCCCTCTAGCTTCAAGTGTACATAAGAGAAAGTGCTCGAAACGTCAACGGTACACCAAGTGTACACAACTATTGTCATTGTTAAAACAATGACTTCACTGCGTTCATATTACAACTACTCCGACGCGTATGGTGTTCGACAGGTAGGCGGGCAAACGTGTGAGAGGTTAAGCAAATCAGTATGATTTCACCCGTTTATAATGGCTTGGTACGTCCCATGACGATATCAAAGCATTTGTACTGGTTGGTAGGAACAAAACAAAAACGAATCAATTTTTGGAAAATATCAGACAAACTAGCTTCTGCCCGCGACTTCAACAACATGGAATTTCCAACGGGGCAGTTCAAGCTAGGTATCTAAACAGTAAATAAACACCAAAATAACGCTTATCAAAAGTGTTGTTCTCTCAAAACGGCTCAGAGTCATTGTTTCGGAAGGAATCCGCTAAAATTGTTTCAGTTGTTGTAGTCTTAAGGGGCGGCCCCTTTGGTATAATCTAATTGTTGCTGCTTTAATTATTACGCTTCTTGAAGTATTTTAGGTACCGCATTGTTCGTGATTGGAAATTTTATTTGGTTCATATAGCTAATACGGGTAGGATTATGACCAGGGTTTGAAATACCGGTCTTTTTGGGAACCGGTTCCATTGGCTTTGGTGTGATACCGGTACCAGAAGTAGTACCTGTACAATTGGTATTCCTAATTAGTAACGGTACTGTACCAGTACCTACCAAACAAATATTTCCGTAAGTTAGAGTAAGAAAACAGATATAGTAAGTAAAAATAACTTCAAGGTTGCCAACCGATCGAGCTTCCACGTACAAATATGAAATTTTAAGTACGCACCGGGTATCTGAATTTGGCACTTGTAAGGTGGAGTACCGGTACCTGTCTGGAACTGGTAGGTACCCATCTGGAACCGGTACCCAAGTACCGAAATTAGCGCTAAGAGCGATCTCGAGACAACCATGGATGGATTAAAAAGGGGAAATACTGTAGGTGGTCTCTGGTGCACCATTTCCATAATACAAAGCATATACTAATCTATATGAACTAACTACTAATCTATATAAAATATAAATATTATATGAACTAACGATCATCAGAAACAAGAAAATATAATGATGGTGTATAAGGGAGAGAGGAAGTGTTTAAGATTGAGCACGTCTTACCGACATTGTAACATGCACTGTTGCTTTCTTTTAAAATAAAATAAAAAATATAATTATATTTTATTTCACATAGACACTTATGGAACATCTGAAGCACAGTTCCAATGGGTCGTTTTCTATGGAGAAGATACGGCGAGACACTTCATTTTTAAAATGTAACCAAGTAAAGAGAAAATATTATTAGTAGTTACCGCCTAAAGTTAAAAAGTACTCTAAAACATTTATTAAAATAATTTGTTACTTCTTTTAATAAATGTTTTAGAGAACAAGATGAAAGCCTCCCCGGGGTCATATTTTAAAAGCGGAATTAACGGTATTGTTCCAAGTAGGGATGGGTCTTTAAAACTAAGTGGTTCTTTGTTCCAAAAATAAAACGTTTTCCATCAATTCGAGCGTAATGACATTGATTAATGTACGAATAATAAATGCGCGAGATAAGGGAGTATTGTTTAATTTGACGGTATTTACACTACAGCTTTTAAATGAAACTGTAAATGTCAACTAATTAACGTCGTGTAACACATCTAATTACTATAAACATTATTATTCATGTTCCAATGTATTTCACCAATAGCGCTACCTATGTATAATATGAACCTGGTCTGAATTAAATGTTTATTATTATTTTTGTTTTTAAAATTTATTTTCTCAGGTTGCAAGAACCTGGTATTTATTAAAATCTCACGGGTGTAAACCAAGGTGAGATTTTAAGTCTTGAGTAGATTAGGTGTTTTGTACTGCATAGAAGTTATTATCTAAATCTAATGTAAGAATTTTCGGACTATACGACATGTGTTTAATATAGCAGCTTTCTGTAGTGTAAGGTATGTGTATTTGGATAGATTGATTGCATTTAAACTGATAAATAGTTGTTTCGGGATGATACCAGTCGTTGATACCACTATTGGGACTATTGTTACTCTATTAATTTTCCAAACTCTGGTAATTTCTTCTTGTAGTTCTGTATATTTCCTGATTTTTTCAGTGATAGTTTTTTGTATATTATTGGTATTTGGGACTGCTATATCTATTATGTATGTGTGTTTGTTTTCTTTATCAAAAAGTGTTATATCGGGCCTGTTGTAGTGTTGTTATACTATATACGTATTGTATGATCTGTAATTATAGCGCGGTCATAATATAATTTGTATGATTGGTTTTCTAATACGGTGAGTATTTGTAGTATGGTGTGTATGGATCCTTCATGAGGTTATATTTTGTTGCGAGTTTCTGGTGTATAATATTAACAAGTTGATTGTGTCTATGAGTGTAATCGTTTTGGGTTAGTGTGCTACAAGCTCCTGTGATATGCTGTATAGTTTCAGGTTTGCTGTGGCACTTTCTGCATAAATCGCTTCTTATTGTGTTATCTTTAATTATATATTTTCTGTAATTCTTGGTATTTATGATTTGGTCTTGCATGGCCAGCATGAATCCTTCTGTTTCTGGAAATAGTCCACTTAATTCCAGCCATTTAAGTTATTATTATTATTAGGTATTTGTTGGTATACATTTTTGTATCTCGGCATTGATGTGCCGGTTTTATAGAATAACACGGGACGACGCCAAGTGCTAACCTAAACGATAGATGATAATATATTATGATGTGATGTTATGTTTAGACTTTGTGTTGTTGTAGATGTTTGTGGGTGTGACATTTGAACAACATTGTCGTTCTGGAGGAATTTTCGGACAATTCTGCAAGTGTTCAGAATAGCAGCTTTCTGTAGAGTTTGGTAGGTGGAAGGAGATAAATCTAGCGTTTTTAAAGATTGGTGTAGTTGTTTGGAAATGACACCCGTGGTTGAGACCACTACTGGGATTACGTCAACGCTGCCTAATCGCCACATTCGGCTTATTTCTATTTTTAAGTCTGTGTATTTTGACAATTTTTCTGCTATAGTGTTTTGTAGGTTGTGTGTGTTTGGTACTGCTATGTCAATATTATTATAAAGCCGTGAACTGTTCTAATAACGATTCCATAATGGGAACATAAGTAACAAGTAAGCGTAGCAAACACACTTTGTCACTTTCATTGATTGCCTTGTAAATAGTTCACAAAGTTGATAATAGATGTCGCTGTTCGTTTACGTCATTTTTGTGAATCGCGGTGTTAAGATTCTCCGAGAGTCCATGACCCTCGCTACAAACTTTGATTTATCTGACTTCTAACCAGGTGCACCTATGGGCTACATCCTGCTAGAATAGCTACGTAAGACTCCTCGGTTAGTAGTTAAAAGTAATATAAATACGTTTGTGCGTATATTTTTGGTTTAGAGGTCATCTGCCGCTACCTTCGTCCAAGCGGGCGTGGTGTTGTTAGTGGAAACCTATATTTTAAATACTTGTACAATCGAACTGTATCTTCGTTGAATAGTGTAATCATCCATAACTGTTGGAAATTACACTAAATAAAATCGCATCCTGTGAAAAACACCCCTGGAGTTTCCTTTCTGCCGGAACGAGTGACGTCATCGACTTGAAGTTAGTAATGGGCGTTGAATCAACGCACTAGTTGAATCAACGTTGATGTCTCTTCAACGGGATTAACGTTGACCATAAACAAATCAACTCGTTGAAATCGTCAACGAGTTACGAGACAACGACGTTTATGAATTCAACTCGTTTAATGAAACGAGAATATGAACTCAACGTTTTGTTATTTTCAACGTGCGTAAATTGTATTTATATTTACAAAACTCCCGCTACGACGCGATAGTCATGACAATAATTTGAACTCTAAATTACTAATAAAAGATTTGATATTTATTTAGTAATTTGATCATTATTTTTAAAAGAAAGTAAACGATGACATTAAATTATCTTATTCGTGCGCGGAATGAAAACTTTCCGCGCCGGCGGGCCTGTGACTGGTCGAAGCAGCTGATTGGCCGGACCACTCGTTCGACTCGCGCGCCCTGCTAACAGCGTACGTTAATAAAAGCGTTAAGGCGTTTATCGTTCATGCAAGTTGACGTTCGTAACACGTTAACTCGTTGACGAAATTAACTAGTTGATCAACTAGTTGACAAACGCAATTCAACGTTAACGTTTCGTTGACGGAAAAACCTTCAACGACCCATCACTACTTGAAGTACGCAACCCCCTTACAAACTGGCGCTCAACGTGGGTCCCGACTGCAAGCCGAAGTACATAACCCACTCCGGCCGCATCACTACGACTACAGCGAAAAGGGGGAAAGCAGAGATGTCTGTCAACCTGTCCGACGCGCAGTTTGAAGCGCTTCTGACCAGAATGTCACCTGGAAGACATGGTTCCTTTGCTTCCTGTAACGCCCAATATGACGGAGTAAGGAATCCGGTAGTGGTGGAAGCATTTTTGGCAGCGACTAGTTTTTTCAAGCAAGTAGAAAATATAAGTGATTCAGAGGCTCTTACTGGGGTACCACTTATACTAAAAGGAGAAGCTGCAGTATGGTGGCAGGGAGTGCAACAGCAAGTCACCACCTGGGATGACTTCAAGGAGCGTCTCTGTTACGCTTTTGCCCCTAAAAAGCCTGCGTATATAATCTATCAAGAGATATTACAAGTCACTCAGGATTTTGCAACGCCTACTGAAACCTTCATTGCTCATAAACGGATGTTGATGGCTCAGCTCCCGGGACCTGCGCCCACTGAAACACAACAGCTGGATATGGTGTATGGACAACTGAAGCACAGAATCCAGGAGAAAATTCCGCGACATTCCATCTCCACTTTTGATGAGCTACTGAAAGCAGCACGAGCTATTGAACAATTATGGAGCAACAGGTCAAAAGATGGAGATCCTGAAAAGTCTACCAAGAAGACCAGACAGAAAAAAATGAAATGTAGGTTTTGTCATTTCCCAGGACACAGCATAGAAAAGTGCCGAAAATTGAAGAAGAAGGTATTGGGTAGTGTGGACGGGGATCCAGGTTCACGAGCACAGATAAAAGGTACCCAGGCGCCGTCATCTTCGACACCTAAAGTATCTTGCTATGGATGCGGTGCGCCCGGCGTTGTTCGTACCAATTGCCCAACGTGTTCAACGAAGAAGCGGGAATCCGCCAAAACCGAAGTAGTTGGCCTAAGTTACTACCGGAACGAGTGACGTCATCGACTTGGAGACAACGCAACCCCCTTACAGTAGCTAAATACCACGTATTTATAAACTTGACGAAATTGCTTCTAAATAAAATTAATATTGCCTGTCCTTGTCAGTGACAGCGAAATGAACACCATTTTGTTTTTTTTTTTCTTTTTATAAGATGTTTATAACAAGAACAACACCAACATACCGACAGCATTCTGAATATTATATTGGGAAGGGTTGATTGCCCTTTAGGGAGGTACTGGAATACCGCTCACGGATCTGGAATCTCCCTTTGTAATATTACTTAGCGTAATAATTGTAAATAATAAATCATTAATAATTTTACTAACAAAGGTTAGTAAAATTATTGTCCAAATTATTCTAAAACAAAGTCATCATCATCTGCCTAGCCTTTTCCCAACTATGTTGAGGTCGGCTTCCAGTCTAACCGAATGCAGCTGAATACCAGTATTTTAAATAGAACGACTGTCTATCTGACCTCCACAACCCAGTTACTGGAAAAAAAGTGAATGTATGTTTGCGTGTGTGTGTTCTGAAATAAAGTGGTTGTTAAAAATAATAAACCACAAGAAAATGATGCAGCGGTGTTGTCTTTACCAAAACTACCGCATAGTTGGACGTGATAACACTTGGACGCTCATATTCATTTATCTCTGGTTTCAGCACCTTTTGTTTTACAATTAGTCCTTGTCCTACAATCTGTACAGTCACGTCTATAAGTATGTATACACTTGGCTTTATTCGAAGGCGAATTTCTCCTTTATTTTTGAAAGAAATTTTATGTTCTTACGAACATAGTATTTTTGAACCCATACGTTTATGTTACGTGTCGTATTTCAACGTTGCATTCGTTATTTCACGAAAAAATCGCAATTGAAAATTGCCAAGTGTTGACATATTGGTGCTCGTGACTGTACAGGCTACAAAGAAAAGGCACCTGTAAGGCGGAAAGGTATTCAATCCTATTTCAATCAGGTAAAACTCAATTTGCAAAGGCCCTAAAAAGGCAACAATAACATAATCAGCCTACAATGTTCCTACTGCTGGGACACAGGCCTCCACTCGGTGAGAGGAATGGGTCGTAATCCACCACGCGAGCCCAGTGTGGGTCGGCACGTCCGTTGGTAGTTCAACAATGACATGCAAAATGAAAAAAGCGTGGGTACAAAAGTACTTATTTAAATTCAAATCCCGGAGTCTGTTTTCGTTACTCCCACAAAAACTTATTGAAAGAAAGAAGAAAGAAAAATATTTTACTGGGGACACATAGGAAATACTATCTGTTTTGTGGGAAATGCATAGCAAAAAAATAAATATTTAAAACTAACAAAGTTACATTGAAAACAACCAAAAAAAAAGTAAATAAACCAAAAAAAGACCTGTGCGAAGTCATAAAGGCTCCTATCTCAACATAATGTTGCGATATTTAAAAAATAAATACCACAACGCTGGTATTCTGATAGGGCCCGATATTAGAGATTGGTGTCTTGGAAAAAAGATTCTGCCCTTAAATCCGTGAAAGTCGAATGGCCTGTATTGTAAAGCAAGGTACAGTCAACAAAAGAGATAAGTATGCAGGATCGTCGGATATAGTTGAAGTTTAGTAAGAAACCGATGGATGTTGTCGACTGAAATTTAATTTGATAAATGGGCTGTTTTTTTCTGTTAAAAATAAAATAAAATGTTTTCGAGAACATCCATCGTTTTCTTACTAAACTTCTTTTTTTGACTGTACATACAGTCCCTTCACAGTAATTTTGCCTCTAACAGCAGCAATCTAACAGCAACCTTCATATAACGAGAATAAAGATCACAATGATTTTGACAGACTTGTCAGTTGCAGCAAGCAATCCAACAGCAACTTTATTAGAATGAGAATAAAGGTCACTGTGATTTGGTCAGAGATGCAAAATCATAGGAAAAATAACTGTAAAATATAAATAAAAGTAGTTAAGAGTTTTCAATCTACAGTCCAGATTGAAAACTTTTAACTAGTTTTTATTTATATTTGCTTCTACATTACTGTTTGAGCTGAGAAACTTTTGCAATGAGCACTGTGTATTGGTTCATTTAATATTATTTTTCTCATCTCGACCGTTTTCCTACCCGTTGCCTAGCGAAGCCGTTCAGTTAAGTTGGAGGAAGGAAATTATTTCTTTTTTTTCATACTCGACTGGTTCCTAACGTGTCTGTGGTTTTTGTCTACGATTTTTGTCAGTGCAAGACTGATTTACAAAGCATGGCAACGCTAGAGACGGTACAAATCAAGCGTGTGACCGTTTACTCACACTTCGAGTCTTTGACACAAACAAATAAATAAAATTAGAGTGTCTGTTTGTTCAGGCTAATCTCCGAAACGGTTGGACCATTTTGGGGGGTACAGAACTTTCACTGGTAGATAACTGATGTTATACTACTTTAGGAGTAACTTAGGCTACTTTTATTTTAGAAAAATAAGAACGAAGTCGCGGGCAGCAGCTAGTAACGTATAGTGACGTCTTTGAATGGCGGTCAGTGACAGACGTTGTGCGTTCAACGCACTTTCGACGCCACGAATTTTGTCAGTACTGACTTTTTAGACTCTAGAAGCTGCCGCGGGGCGGCGCAGCGAATTTGTACAATGTGGTTCGATTGAAAAATTGTGTTAAACGTGAAGCAGTGGTTTCTTCTTTTCCACTGTTTTCGTCAAATAACGTCTGCCATGTAGCAGTTTTTTTTCTTAGCTATTAAAGTCCAGTTGCTGGTCAAAGGCCTCCGTACTCTCTTTCCATCTCTCTGTCCAAAACTGCCAAGAACTAATCTTTATTACAGGAGTCCATTTCATCCTACAATTACTCTGCCGTATGCCTACAAATAATGGTTTACATTGCTTTTAACAAGTGAGCCGATTAATAAACGTACGGTGATGAGTAATTTGAGTTTCTAAATTTAGCCACTCATGAATAAATAAATACATTTTTCAATTGAATATTAATAAGTTTTTTGTTAACAAAATCAAAGGGAATTTGATTAGATTTTTATTTATTTAGGATCGCTTGACATTGAATGCGTGCCTGAAGGAATTAATTTTCAATCCTTTTTTTGTTTACGTTAGTTAGCCTTCGGTATATTTTACAGTCATATACGCTCAATTTTAAACCTTAAACCATTTTCTTATATACCAAAATGAAAACATTGATTTATTTTCTTTTTATGTTCTCTTCACTATTATAAAATACATATATATATAGTCAAAACTAGTTTTAAATAAGCCTTCTCATCATCATCATTATCATCATCTGCCTCGCCATTTCCCAACTATATTGGGGTCAGCTTCCAGTCTAACCAGATGCAGCTGAGGACCAGTATTTTACATAGAGTGACTGCATGTGACATCCACAATCCAATTACCGGGTAGTGCTATGTATATATACCCCTTTCTATGACTGATTCCAGAATTTCTGGCTTCTGACGACCCGTACGTCATTCGTGAGTCTTTGACAGTCGTCACCGGCTTAACGTTCTTTTGTTATGTAAAGATGGTCACTCTTCCACAGACCAATATTTAAGCTTAGCGTTCTTTCCGAAGCACGGAGGGGTCTTGGTATGTAAAGATGGTTACTCATCCACAGACCAATATTTAAGCTTAGCGTTCTTTCCGAGGCACGGAGGAGTCTTGGTATGTAAAGATGGTTACTCATCCACAGACCAATATTTAAGCTTAGCGTTCTTTCCGAGACACGGAGGGGTCTTTGTATGTAAAGATGGTTACTCATCCACAGACCAATATTTAAGCTTAGCGTTCTTTCCGAGGCACGGAGGGGTCTTGGTATGTAAAGATGGTCACTCATCCACAGACCAATATTTAAGCTTAGCGTTCTTTCCGAGACACGGAGGGGTCTTGGTATGTAAAGATGGTTACTCATCCACAGACCAATATTTAAGCTTAGCGTTCTTTCCGAGACACGGAGGGGTCTTGGTATGTAAAGATGGTCACTCATCCACAGACCAATATTTAAGCTTAGCGTTCTTTCCGAAGCACGGAGGGGTCTTGGTATGTAAAGATGGTCACTCATCCACAGACCAATATTTAAGCTTAGCGTTCTTTCCGAAGCACGGAGGGGTCTTGGTATGTAAAGATGGTCACTCATCCACAGACCAATATTTAAGAGCACCTATCCAACCAATTTTATTTGCCTAGCACCTACCCATGTCAAATTGCCAAACAAACTGAAGCCTAGTTTAGAAGAGTCAAAAATAGTGGAGGCAACTCTACTCATGCCAGTGAAGCCATTTAAATAATTAATCCAGCATTCAGCTGTAGTGGCCTATACAAATTATTTATTAAAAAGCGACCCTATTTCGTGAAAGTTTCGGTGTTGTTTCACGAAATTCTTTTAACAAAAATAACAGACGAATTGCTTTAGTATCAGGATGTACAAATTGTATTAAATTAATCATAGTTTCTAGTTTTATAACGATTTTAGTAGGCAATAGTAGAAGATATTGTGTATCGCTAGGGGTTTCAACTATCTAAATGCATGGAAAATAATTATTTCAATCTAAAAACGTACACTGCTGATAAAATAAAAATTGGCATAAGCTACCATATGGATTTCTCGAAAATATTAGCATTTTCTGTGAGAAAATTTATATACCTAACTTCAAAACCTAGTTACCTACTACTATTAATAAAATATTCCTGCAACCAAATTTCGGCCATGCTGGCGGCAATTTCAGCGGAGACTAGCCATCGATGCGGGAGATATTACGCACCGCGAAAAGCCGTTGGTCCTACCAACGGCTTTACGTGCGTTCTGAGGCACGGGGGTATCACACCACCATCTTCGGAACTCCGGGCAGCTACTGAGAAATTACTAATGGAAAAACCCAATAACACTGCCCGATCTAGGAATCGAACTCAGAACCCCACGCTCAGCAGTCGCGCTTGCGACCGCGAGACCAACGGGGCAGTGATTAGTCATATTAAACTGTAAGTACAAAAAGACACGGGAGTTTCGAATCTCCAAAATGATGTTGCGATTTAGATTTTCGAAAAAAAAAACAATTATTTTAATGTCTATGTTACCGGTAATCTGTTTAATTCAGGTATTCTATACAATACCTAGGCAATGTATAGAATACCTGAGACGTCCAGGCAATGTATGAAATATTATGAATACATACTTTGCCTAGGTAATGTGTACATTTCCCAGGGATTGTATAGAATACCTGCTGGTTCACCGGCAACGTGTAAAGTAAATAGATTTGGTTTATATTTATTAATGTTATGTAAGTACCATGGGACAAACGAACATCTACATACCGTAAGGACTATCTTGCTTGCAACACACGGTCGCTATAGTAATACTTGCTAACAGATGTGTTCACCGTGTGCACGTGATTTTTAACCGACGAAAAAAGAGGAAGAGGTTCTCAATTCGACACGTATATTTGGTTTTCAAATTGGTCGGATGTAAGTTTCCTCTATAGCTTACCTATAAAATGACGGACAAATAAAACAGCTCATGTTTGCTCTTAATTAACTTTATTAAAATTAACAATTACTGTTTACTGCCTGCTGGCAGGTCTTCCCCTTCCCCACTTTCGTCTTTTTTACACATTGCCGGCTGCGCATTTGGTACTGTATAGAATGCCTAGGCAAAGTATAAAATAAATAATATTTCATACATTACCTAAACGTTTTAGGTATTCTATACATTGCCTAGATATTGTATAGAATACCGGATTTTACAGATTGCCGGTATATATAAACACTAGCTGCACCCCGCGGTTTCACCCGCATAAGTTTCGATCCCGTGCGAATATCGGGATAAAAACTATCCTATGTCCTTTCCCGGGACTCAAACTATATCTATACCAAATTCCATCTATATCAGCTCAGCGTTTTAGGTGTGAAAAGGTAACATACAGACAGGCAGAGTTACTTTCGAATTTATAATATTAATAAGTATGGATATTCTACGACAAAAATAAAAACACACAACAAAATCCGACGCAAAAGTTGGAAAACGTTAAGTAGAAGAAAATAATTGGATGTAACTGAGGTCGAGCGCTTTCAGAGTAGTTTAAGTTGGCACTTGTACCTCCACTATGTTCCTCCAACCGCATTACTTAACTAGCAACTAGGTTACGACGGGAAAATCTGTCTGTCTTGGTGTGTAAAGTCTAGGAATAGAGTTAGGAAATAAATCTGTTTTAGAAACTGCATAGAATAAAAGAGCAATTGCCATTCTAATTTCAGTCTTAATCTATCAATAATACATGTTCTTTTTTCTTCTTCTTTTTGAGCCGAAGGCAAAAGCTAAAACATTTTATTACTAGCTTCTGCCCGCGACATCGTCCGCAAGAAAATTCTTGTTTCCCCGATCCACTACGTCGCATCGCATCGCCTGGTCGTGCTGTTACTTCATTTTCGCTTAGGGTTCTATGTTATGGGTTTGGTATCCGCACTTAGTCCTTCAAATGGACCATTGTGCGTGAGCCACGGCGGCCGTCGGTGGTTATTCCAACCAGCCCACCTCCCTCCAGAAGCTGACTAGGTCTCCTGGTCTGTTGAGAATATCTGTGTATGATTTGGGTGTCCCGAGGGTCTCTGATCTAATCTGGGTGACGCCTGTGCACTCAAAGAGCACATGCGCAACGGTTTCATCAGCCTCCATGCAAGCCCTTCGCAGGGGACTGGCCGTTATGCGTATAGTGTGAAAGTGTTCGCTTAGGGTTCTTTCTGTCTTTTTTTTCTTTTTGCTCGGCTCCTAAGGATCCTAGCGTGATGTTAAATAGCCTATAGCCTTCCTCAAGAGTTAGGCTATCAAATGCAAAATTATTAAAACCAAATTTTTTTTTCATTATCCGACTGTTAGTACAAATAAACAAAGAAACTCTTTAGCTTTATTATTAGCATATTATATAGAGGTTAGATGAATTGGGCCTAGTAAATGGCCACCCGAATCTCGCAGCATTAGTGGCGTTTAGGTCCTCAGAAGTGCAGATGTATGTGGACACTCCTAACAATTATGAGAAATGGTTTGGTCAGGAGCACCGCATTCGCACTGGGTGTTGGTATTTTAGACGTAATTTTTGGTAAACTCAAAAATACCCCGGTTTTAAGAACATTTTTGGATTTTGAACGTTTACAGAACGTATACAGAACGTACGTACGTATACAGAATTTGGCCTGCAGAGGTTTTTGTGGCCTATAGGTGGCCAGGTTCTGGGTTTCTGGGCAGGTGTGTGTGTTATTTTTTTTTTTGTCTAAGAAGTTTTAGTTAAAAAAAGATGTGATTTTGTAGAATTAGCATAGATATAAGCGATTTGGTGTAAACTGTTAGCTTATATCTGATGAATAAATAAATGATCATATGAATAAATCGTCTAAAATCCTGGTGTGTTTTGTAATTTTGTAATGTAGCGTAATCAGCCTATAACGTTCCCATTGCAGGGACACAGGCCTCCTCTCGGTGAGAGGGAGTGGGCCGTAATTCACCAAACGGGCCTGTGTCTTTGAATTTTTCGGTTCTAGGACATGCCTCTCGATGTTTTCCTTCACCGTTTTGAGAGTTTTTTCAAAGTGTCAATACGAAAATCATGAGCTGTTCATGTTCTAGATAACTATTTACACAATATATTATTATCAAATATTTTTTTTTTATTTGCTAAAGCATAATATAAACCAAATATAACGTGTGATAATGATCAATGAGGATGTTTGCAATCCATACTAATATTATAGATTCGAAAGTAACTCTGTCTGTCTGTATGTATGTTACCTTTTCACGCCTAAACCGCTAAACCGATTTAGTTGAAATTTGGTATAGAGATAGTTTGAGTCCCGGGAAAGGACAGGATACTTTTTATCCTCGATATTCCCACGGGATCGAGACTTATGCAGGTGAAACCGCGGGGCGCAGCTAGTATATACTAGCGGCACAGAGCGGTCAGCCTTTTTCAAAGCTAAGGAAGGCGCTTGCTTGAACAAAGGCAGCATTTCTGAACACAAAGTGACCCTTTATAATTCAGTCAAGCCAACCACAGGTCGGCCAAGCCCGGGCGCGGTCAATTTCTCTTCCTTTCATACTCTAACTCAACTTGCCCAGTATTAATGAATGAAGCTACGCGATAAGGTATATATTTTTGTGTTTATAAAGTACCTACCTATTTACTAGAGATTTTTTTATGAATGAAAAATGGCGATAATGCATCCCCACGGCACACGGCCATGGTTTATATGTATATTTAATATATATTTATTTATGTATCTATTATAGTATATTATTTTGCACCACTGACAACCCCATGTTTTTATATCCACGCAATCACTGTCCATTCCAAGGTTTCCTGGAAAAGATCGCAGAAAGCGATAAGGCCGCTCATTGTATGTTTTATATTAATAATCGTTTTTTTTTTGTTATTTTTTTTCTGGTGTAGGTACAATCAAGTATTTATAAATAAATAACAATTTTGAACTGTGCCTCTTTTAGGAACTACAAAATAATTACCTCCGGTTGCATTATACATAACATCACGCCTGAAATCCTAAGGGTGCAGCTGAGGTGTGCCTGAAGTCCCATGTAATAGAGGACGAGCATATTGCCATCATCCGGGCACAAATCCGTACTCCGACTACTGAGAAATTCATGATGGAAACCCCAATAATACTTTGCCCGACCTAGAAATCGAACTCAGGAACTCAGCAGTTACGACCAGTAGAGCAACGAGGTAGTGCAGAAACATTATTAACCCTTAAATTATGTAGAAACCTATATTACTTGATAGGACGTAAACGGGATATGACATCAAAATCCGTGAATGTTTTGGTTATGTTTAAAAGATCTTTATAGAGTTAATAAAACAAGCTAATGGTTAGTTGATAGAATATGCTGAAATATTCAGTAAAATTGCGCTAAGCCACAGAAAGTTTATTTCAATACCTACAAAACACTTATGTTTTGGTTTCCCAATTAGCAATTTAGCTCGACCATTTAACCCACAACCTCGGTGTACCTATTCTCAACTCAATTATCTAACTCCCGGTATCACACAGTGGGATCTTCAAACATTCACATGCAAATTTCAGGCTCCTGTGTGATCTAAACCCATTCAAAGTGGGAACTTTGCCTGATGAACTCGAAATCTTCAGATAAGGTACGCAGAACAGTCGTAGTAGTATTAACAACTCTAGTTCCATAATGTGGATTAAAATATGTTTGGATTTTTCTTTTGAAAAGGAGTTCATTTGCGTAATCTAAATAGTTTAAGTAAATGAATTGTGTATTTGTATCGGTTTATATATTGAAATTCATGAAAATTATTTTCAGGATTTTTCGACGAAAAACAAAGAAAAAGTCTATCAATCGTTCCCATTTTAGTAACCAAAACAATTTATCTAAAAATATCTTTGGCATAATAGCAGTATGCAACTGGGTTTGCAAAACAAATACAAAAGTAGTTTTAGATTTGACAGAAACCCTTTGATTGTAGAAATGCTAACAAACAAATCTACTTAATCTGTATTCGCGATTTATTTCCCAAAATTGTAAACAAATATGAATTTATGGACGTCTTTCGGCTGAAATGATGAACTTTAAATCCTACACAATAAAGTTCAGTTTACGCTACAACTTCACGAATTTAATTATCATTTTTTTATCATCATTTATTTACCATTACCAGTTCATAAACCAAGTGGAAATTAACAGCACATACGTCTTACGAACGAGTAAGCGGTAAAACAGATGCTACGTTCAAACGCAAAGCCCTTAAAGCTACTAGAACGAAACTATCACCGGCTCAGCTCGAGAACCAGCTAGTAAAATTAGTTATTTCTCGCTGCGAGGATAGCGTAACCAGGGAACATTGCATACTGGAATGCGGTTATAAAGCTAGACGAAATGGCTTTGAATAATCGCTCTTGTTCAGCACATGCGACTGTTTGAAATTCATACGCGTAAGTACGTTTGTTATAGCTAAACTTGAGTGTCGTATCTTCGTTTTATTTAGTTTTCAGTTTAATGGTATAAAAGATCTGTATTCAAAAAAATACAGGATGAAATTGAAAACTTGCGACAAATCGAAATAGGAAGTGCAGTAACTGTTACATAATCATAATTAGTAAATTGTCATTTCGTAATCTAAATTCTTGAATAAAATCGTGTGATTAAATTTAATTACACAATTTTTTTCATTTTTTTTAAATTAAATTTGCTTCGTACGCGAATTTTAATTTCGCGTAGAAGTATATCGGTGTAGTTTTGAACTCTATCTACGTATAACTCTAAGATAGCTGTTTTAGTACAAAAAATACGACTCCAACTGGTCTTGAATATGTATGTCTGAAAGATACGCAATAAAGATTTCCATCAGCTATAAAGATGTTCTACTGACACCTGCTGCACGAGTTAGCAGAAGTTATCTTGATCAGAAATCCCTCATGTCTTATGAAACTTGTCGTGAACTTATAAAGAAACTGAAATGGGTAGTCTATACATGCACGTAATTTTACGAATATGTCAACGAACTAGCACTTTGATAGTAATTTCGTCCGCCCTATATTTCGCTACTAGCTTTTGCCCGCGACTTCGTCCGCGTGAAATTTATTGATCTCCTGACCCCCCCCCCCCCGAAGCATCGCATCGTCTGCGACTATATTACTTCGTTTTCGCTTAGGGTTCTTTCGGACTTTTTTTTTATACACGTCTCCTAATGGTCCTAGCGTGGTGTTAAATAACCTTCTTCAAAAATTGGGCAAATGCAAAAAGAATTTCTCAAATCCGACTGACTAGGAGTTCCAGAGATTAGCACGTTTAAACCGACAAATTCCTAAGCTTTACTCGTATTATTAGTATAGATTCCGTGACAATTTCGATAAATCCTTATTCATTCGTCTTCTTAGCGTATTAATGATAAATAAAAAAGTTGTTGAATAAGTTCAAATAATTATGTTTAGCCAGCTATTCATTGTTTACGTCATAAAGAGAACCTCCGTGCAAAATTTCAAGTTTCTAGTGCCAATATTTTGGGTGAGTGAGTCAGAACTTTGGGATTCATGGAATTGATGGCGATCAAAGAGCGAAGGGATTAGCGGCAGTAGGTACCTGCTTTGATTTTGGTAAGCGGCTTAAGCCCGATTTCAAGTAAAATTAGCACGGTTTACGTCGCTTTTCATCGGAAATCTTCATATTTTCTTAAGTGATTTATAGGAAGACGTTAAACCACACCCACGGCTCTAGGAATACTAATGTGAAACGTAAAGTTATTCGTAGCGTTTATTTGTTATTACTACTGGTATTAATAAATACCTCGGCGGTTCCTGCGATGCATTAAATCGTCCATGCCGTTCCAGAAATAGATGCTGATAAAAATATGACGAAACGGAGCATTGGCACTAAATAGG
Organism: Amphipoea oculea; assembly: GCA_945859645.1. Lineage (NCBI taxonomy): Eukaryota > Metazoa > Arthropoda > Insecta > Lepidoptera > Noctuidae > Amphipoea > Amphipoea oculea. Next base: position 7,210,362 of record OX243868.1, read on the forward strand.
AACGTTCAAAAGACGCACAATGTGTTATGGAGAAATCATGAATTATTGTCATATTACAGTAGCGAGAATTATAATAAATCTTTATTTCAGAATACATTCCATATTTACAATACAAATCACAATAGGTACCAAGATGTTAGTAACATAAACACTTAAAAACTATGTTAGTAGACATTACCAATATTTACAGGAGCATGTAGCTGACTTAAATACCAGATGAGAGGACAATCCAGTTTGTTGGCAATGACACTCAGGAGACTGTTATGCATTCTTAGGCCCATTATAGTGGGGCACGTCGTTATAGCGGCGGTAAGACCCGTCATGGAGGCGTGGATCGAGAGGCGGCATGGCGCCCTCAACATCCAGCTGACGTAGGTACCTACTCTCTGGCCACGACTGCTTTGGGAAGTACCTGTGTCGTATAGTTCGGGAGCAGACACCACTGTGCGGCTTGCCCGGAGGATACGGCGCAGCACATGTTAGAGGAGTGCCCAGCTTGGGCAGGGCTGCGCCTGGCCTCATCGCGGCAATAGGCGGGAGCGATCTCTCGTTCGAGGATTTCCAACGGGCGCTAGCTGCACCGCAGAATAATCATGTGAGCTTCTATATGACACGGTTCTATAGTCGCGGTGCCGTGTCGTATTGCCGCCGTGTCGAGAACAAACTTCCATAGTGATCCATGATACAACACCGACGAATAAACCGTTGTTTTTCACGGCAAAGAAAACTCGCGTGTATTTAACGTAGGTAATCATAGTGCTTTTGGAAAGTTTTCCTGAAACTTGATACTATGCTTGAAACAACACGCTCATCTTTGATGTCAATAGATACCTAATGTCGAAATTGTCGATACTACATAGGCGAATAACCATAACCATAATCGGCCTATAATGTTCTCACTGCTGGGACACAGGCCTCCTCTCAGTGAGAGGGAGTGGGCCGTAATCCACTACGCGGGCATTTTTGGTTCTAGGACATGCCGGTTTCCTCGCGATGTTTTCCTAACAAAACAAACAAAACAAAAAAACAACAACAACAAAGGCCGCTGCCTTTACCACTTGGCCACCACTGCTCTCCCGACCGATTGGCGAATATCCTATCTTATTTTAATAATTCGGTAAAAGTTCATGCGTAGGGTAAGAGCTGAATCTAAAGTAAAAAAATCATAGGTGATATTAGTAGGTAATAATTTAGATTAGACTAAAATATTATTATTTACTTTTACAAATCATTGATATGTGTTTTGTGACTAAGTCTCATTCCGCTCAGCTCGGCTGATGTATCAACGTAAAGGAAGCAAAAGGAGTATGCAAGGATCGCAGCAGGTGACGTTCTGAAGTTTCTGCCTACTGCCTGCGGTTTCCCATGGAAAGACCGCGTGAGTTTAAACTATGAGTTTAAGGAAAAATAACTTTAAATCCTACACAATAAAGTTCAGTTTACGCTACGACTACAAAATGTTTTATAACTTTTTCTATAGTGCTAGTCACTCTGAAATCAACTTAATTACCATTAAAATAATGTTGGTAGCTGGGTAGATTTTCGTTATTTATCATCATTTCATCATTCATCGCACAAATTTTTTTTTGGGTTTCGGTCCTGAGTGCGTAGATTGTTACAATGTATTCACTTACATTGAAAATATAGTATATTGGTATTCGTTTGTTATTTCGTTTGACACAATATATGTTGGGATGTGACACGTGCCGCGGTTGTGGTGCGGTGCCGTATTATAAATAATTAATATTAATAACACCTGTAAATGATGATAAATAACGAAAATCTACCCAGCTATTTGATTAACTTGAAATAATATTAGTTGGACACATAAGTTTGAATAGACTTTATGTATTCATATAGAGTTGGTACCCACCAAATTAAAATATTCTTCCAATAAAATATCTTTTCATTTATGAAGTTGTTATCAAAACTTTTAATCGTATTGAGTGGATCCCCTTGTTTGCATGTCATACAAGGTTCATCAATTTGTTTGTCTTTTATTTATTGAAGTTCGGTTCTAATATTTTTTAGCGTTTGGCTTGAAAAGTTTGTATGATCTATTTGTAACTTCAATACATGTTACTAGTAGTTTGTTATTTTATTTCGTTATATATTGATATTCTTTATTTATTATTTTATTGAAAACGCCAAACCAAAAGACCAAACCAAAAGCGATAAGTAACAAAAGTCGTTGGATATAGTTGAAGCTTAGCAAGAAACTGATGGATGTTTTCGAATGAAATTAAATTTGATGAATTAACTGTTTGTTTTCTATTAATTAAAATAAATTTTATTCGAAAACATCCTTCGGTTTCTTACTAAACTTCAACTCTGTCCAACGACCCTGGTTACTTACCTCCTTTGGTGACCGTACATGTTATGATTTTAAAAAATGACTTTACTTTTGAATATACCAACAATCCAATTACAAGTCATCAAGAGAATCGTGATATCAAAATCTAAACGTTTTTAAAAGAAACATAACACCACGCATGTAATCCCTATAGGGTAAGGCAGATGTGTAACTATAGAATCTACACCCACATGTCGCCAATTATTTTGAAAGTCCCATGTAATATGGGCTGAGTCTGTTGCCATCGACCGGCCACCAATCCATACTCAAATGGAAAAACCCAATACCATTTTGACTGACCCGTGAATCGAACCCAGGACCATCATGCTCAGCAGTAGCACTAGACCAATCAGGCAGTCAGAATAACACGCTTGCAATTCCAGTAACGTATAAAGGAAGCATCGTTAGTTTTACACTTAGCGATTCATTGATAGAAAAAACCGAGTGTGCTTATGACCACACGAATGAAGTGAAACTTCAAACGTATTTGGCTATGAGAGGAAAAGAGAAAGAAAATGTGCGCGCGCACTGCTTTCTCTTGCTTATATCCCCCACTCAACTCCCGTTCGCCTCGCCCGATCACACTTTTCGTAACGCTTACGTCACGCGTTCGCCAGCTTACTCCTCAAGTCAAGCGTGCGTAAAGAAGTTTCACTTCAATTAACCGGATCGTGAGCATTGGGAAAATTCAATTTTACTCAAGCTTCTTATTTTAAACCTCATATAATTTTACACTACTCTCAGTTTAATCCTATCTTCAAAGAAAAGTAATAAATTGCCGATGCAGTGCAAGTCGTTCTGAAATCAATTTTCACGTAGTTTAAAAGTAATAGCCCTCACAGATTTATAGTTTTCAGCTCAGGGTACGGAGACGTCTCGGCGCTTCTAGAGGCAACATTTGTCAACACTTTCCATACAAACCAAGCTTGTCACCGGCCTGTCCTCGCACTATGTCACTAATGATGTATAGATACTGATGACTTAGATGGGATCTGTGACAGAAGTTTCGGCGCCACTTTGATTACCTAACTACTAATCAAATTCGTGCCGCCACAAGTGCGCCCTATTGCGGTACCTAATGCCGTCTCTAGAACCTGCCGGGCGGCGCGGCGATTCCGAGATATCTGAAGGCCAACTCTCGTAATTTAAAACTTTCATAATCTAGACGTATTCTCATCTCGGCGACAAAAAAAATGTCAAAATTTAGGGAAATTAGAGGTATTTTTGACAGATAGAGACTGAGATCAGACTGTAAACGTTCTTAAAATTACGAGATTTTCCCCTCTGGTTTCTATGGACTTAACGACGTCTACATCGGCGCCATGGTTGGAATCATAGATATCTAGGTTCAAATCTTCTTATTTGTAGTATTCCATGTAGGTACAATCTACATTATTTAACTACCATCTTATATGATAAGAAATTCATTTAAAGTAGTGAATACTTTTTTCACAGGGAATTTTTTTGAACTGATTCACCATTTTCAATTTCAGTTTTACTTAAAACGGTATTGCAACATTCCTTATAACAATTTTCACGTAATTTAAAAGCAAGTAACAGTCCGCAAAGATTTATAGTTACCGAAGACCCAGTCACGTTCTCGCAGTGTTTCAAGCTCGCAGATTTGTTACAAAAACATTTTACAAAGAATGTTACATCTACTCTTTGTATTTGCGATCCACCAACGTTTGTTTAGGCTCAGCCAATCTTGACTCCTGGCCTCGAAACGACGGGTCAGTGAAAAATTGTTCCAGTTAATGTAATCCAGACGCTTTCTTAGATATTTTTTATCGTTCCCTTAGAAACAGAATCCGATTCGGATGGTTTAATTTAATGGCGTTGGCAATCTCAGTAATGTTATTTAATTTTGTGTGAGTTATTTTTGGAAGGTAAATAGACATTTCAGGGGATTTAAAGTATTCAAGGCAGTATGCCTACCTATCGGGTAAAAATATTTAATTTTGCAGTAATAAATTAATAATTTGGTTGTTCATGAACGTTTTACAGTTAAATTAGTTTTATAGACTATAATTTCTCTACTTAAGTAACAATTTAAGAGGAATTTCTTTGTGCTATAGTAGATTATGAATACAATATTCTATTGAGTGAGTTCAACCTTTGCAAAATACCTTTTAATTTTAATTAAAACCGCGAAGCTTTTGAGAATTTGAACCGAATCAGCCCGAATTTATACAAAACACGAAATATTTTTAAACATTGTTTTCATCAAAACGAATAACTCTTTACAAAGCAAAAATTTAAAGAATTTAATGGTAGATTTAAGCATAAACGTATTATTTTTTAATTGTTTTTTATTCACATAATTATATGTAGGTATAATATTGACGATAACTTGGTTTTGTTATCTTTGAGCAAGTGGAAGTAAAGCAGCATTAGTCAAATCAGATATTATATTTATTACATTGGAACACAGCGAAACACGCCATTACTTCGCGGCGGTGCAGGTGCGGCGGCGGCGGACAAGGGAAAGATAGTGTTGCCACTTATTCTAACAGATTAAAAATATACTCAACTATAAATATCCAATATATAAGCTAACAGATTTTAAATAGGAAATATTAATAATATGTGGGTACAAGTACATATATATATGACGGAGAAGGCATGTGTGTCTCGTTATTATCAGCCAGATTTCAAGTAATGTGGGCGAACTATGGGTATGTGTTGGTTATTGCGCAATAGAAAAACGGTTTGCAGTTCAAATCAGATTATAATTTCACGAACAATTTAATCACACTAGCAAATCACACACTATAGGTACACGATACAACCAGATACGGAACGCAGGACAGTTTCTGAGCACATGTTGTTCGTTCGATGTCCGATGTCCAAGAAGCTCCACATCGTTCTGTCGCGCTGTTGTCGACCCCCCACGAACTCAGGCTAGACTCTGTCAAGCGCCGCCAGATGGCGCTGGCGTTCCGAATAGTCAAACGAATGACCGGATGCGACACGGCCATCCTGCGATGCACACGTCCTCGTGTATTAATCTGTAAACAAACGTATCCGCAAAGTATCACATAGCTCGGTCACTCCTGACCTAACCCATAAAAATCAGTTAAAACTCTCTCTCTCAAAACTCTTTATTTCATTTGAACTAAGCTGGGAACCTTATTACTAACAATCAATGACAAATTAGAAGAAAATTAACATCTGACTACACATTTATCGCGCTATCTCACAAAAGACACAATCAAACCAAATTAATCAACAGACTTAAGCTCTACATGTGATTTTTACCCATCTTTCTTTTGTGCGAACCCCCACGGGAGCGCTGAGTCTCTCCTGGACTCTACGGTTTTCACTAAAACCCGACTACCGCCAGAGTTGACTGCTTACCGCTACACGACAACCTCTGGTACGGTCCAATCATAATGCAAACTTAATGACTCTCCTCATTGTTACTACTACTTTGCTCAACCTCAATTTCGTCAGTTATACTCTGATTTTCTGTAATTTTTCGCAACCTCGCATATGAAGACTGATGAGATAATTAAAAGGGACTCAACTCTTTAAAATCTGTTTTATTTCACAATCAATTTGCAAGAAGCATTCAAATTAGAAACCAAAAATTTGGATAATCTAAGAATTTGAACTATCTAGTTTCGAGATTACCGAGACCAAGTACAACGTTATCACATTACTTTAATCAAAGAAAACAAAACCACAGGTATCCCATTCACGGTCCCACACATTTGTCACATACGCACTTCCCGCAGGAATGCCGAGTCGTCACTGACTCTACGGTCTTAGCTTCAAGGCTAGACCCGACCATACTACCCAGAGCTACCGCGTACTACGTACCGACGATACTCTGGTACGGTCTCTGAGTCATCCTTGACTCTACGGTCTTGGCTTCAAGGCTAGACCCGACCATACTACCCAGAGCTACCGCGTACTACGTACCCACGATACTCTGGTACGGTCTCCGAGTCGTCCTTGACTCTACGGTCTTGGCTTCAAGGCTAGACCCGACCATACTACCCAGAGCTACCGCACACCACGTACCCACGGTCTACCAAGTAGATGCCGATTTCTAGCGGGCTATGGCTACGATACTCTGGTACGGTCTCCGACCCAATGAACCGAGAACCTGAGTACACAAACCAAAGTGATGCCAACTCATCATCAATATTGTCTACAATGTCAATTAGTACTTGGCCCTCGGGCATCTTCCGAACACAGTCATGGAGCGTATTTAAAAATTGCATTGTAAACTAGATTAGGCTATACCTAATAATGTAACCATTTTTGTTTCTTGTTTACCAGGAAAGCGCTCAGTACCAGAGTCAAAACAAAATGAAAACGGCTCACCCGATTCGGTAGACGATAGATCTGTAGCTGGCTTAATGGTACAGACATCCACTCGCTGCCACCGCTTCCCTGGCAGAAGTCGCGAAACTCCTTGCTCGAACCTGTAACCGAAAAAATCAACAGCAGTGCCTGTTCCACTCGGCCAATTCTGACCACATTGTTATCGTAACGCATTACTTAACAAAAAATTAAATAAAGACAATAACAATAATCGATAACAAAAGATTCTTCTAAGCCTTGGTAATAATTGGTCAGGAACTGTATCAACTTACGAGTAGATCACATACTATCATAATGTTACTTTGCAAGTAAATGTCGGGTCGGGTAGAAATGTAATAAAATCTCAAGTTATTGCTCGCTAATCGTTACACTACATAAGAATTATTCTGTGCTGAATACACGCGTTTGACCAATGCCAGTCAACGCAACAACGTCATTAACTCGTTTGCCATTTAACCTCTCCTTTACTAACAAGCATTCAGCACTAGAATCGTAAACAAAACAATACAGCTGACCTGTATTTTCTAACGTGTCTGAGGGTAGGAGTACGACGTCCACTCGCCGTTGCTGCTTGCAGCAGTTGAAGCACGTTCTCCACCATCCGCTTGCACTGCTTGGCCGCCACTGCTCGTGCGCCGAGCCGCGACATGTCCTGGTTTCCCACTTGCAGCACACGAACGGCTTCGCTGACGGCTGCGCTGCTTGGCTCGATTCAGTCACTCCACGTCACTGGTTGCTCCACGCCACGTCCTTGGTATGCTATTTACGATAGCCACGTTGATGCTGCTCCTTTATCCACCTTGCAGTGAATTTTCAGCAAAACACAATTTAGCTGTCGTGCTGTGTGCCGTTACGTTTGCACACGCGTCCTACCGCGTGTTCTAATTACGGGAACGGGATACGACCAACTCGAACGCCGGTTAGAGACACACTTTTTTTTTTCAAACATGGCGGTAGGTGGTGTAACTTGCGCGTCATTCGGCAAAGGTATTTCTGCATACAGCCTATGCCCACAATAACATGCACTACGATCGCGCATCCGTATCTGGTTTATCTGGGTTCAACTCGAACAGATCCACACGATTATTTAATAAGCGTTCGCATGTTTACACTTTGTTTTTCAAATGACAACGGTTACTTTCACTTTTAGCGTTCTGATTTTTGCGCATAAACCAACACGAATCCCAGTTCTGATGACGGAGAAGGCATGTGTGTCTCGTTATTATCAGCCAGATTTCAAGTAATGTGGGCGAACTATGGGTATGTGTTGGTTATTGCGCAATAGAAAAACGGTTTGCAGTTCAAATCAGATTATAATTTCACGAACAATTTAATCACACTAGCAAATCACACACTATAGGTACACGATACAACCAGATACGGAACGCAGGACAGTTTCTGAGCACATGTTGTTCGTTCGATGTCCGATGTCCAAGAAGCTCCACATCGTTCTGTCGCGCTGTTGTCGACCCCCCACGAACTCAGGCTAGACTCTGTCAAGCGCCGCCAGATGGCGCTGGCGTTCCGAATAGTCAAACGAATGACCGGATGCGACATATAAAAAAAGAAGGAAAAGAATCATAGGGCATCAAAAAACTCGTCCGCACTGCTGTTAATAGGAAAAGTGCCCAAAATGCATTGCCATGTTGACCTAAAAGCCCTCTGGTCACGTGAAGTGTCGACCAGGCGCTTGGTGGTGTCTCCAAAAACCAAGTGGGAACTCAGACCCCATCTACATAGTGTTTCAGTCCCAAACGGCGTAGGTATTTTTGGATGATTCAAGCATTTTTATTTCTTGTAATTTGAGATACTCGTACCTACTTAATTCATTTACGTGTTTACGAAAAAAAAATCAGCTGTTCCCTACATTTTGACGAGATAAGCGAACATAAATGTAGGGCACAGCTGATTTTTTTTCACAATTTCTGGTTTGGTCCCACAGTAAAAGTTGTTCATAATTATGAGTACAATAACCCCTTAAGAGAAAAACGGTGATTAAAATTTCACCCTGTAGGTACCTATATCAATATAATATACTGAATTTTCGTATGCAGGCTTGGAAAGTCATTAAATATACGCAGTTTAAATTATTGTCGTATTGTCAATTCCACCTTGCAGAAGCTCTAAATGGTTTTGAGTCATATGCCTATTTCGTGCTTATGCATAATCAGCCTGCAATATTCCTACTGCTGGGACACAGGCCTCCTCTCTGTGAGAGGGAGTGGTCCATAATCCACCACAAAGACGCAGTGCGGATTGGTAGGTGTCAAATGTATTCGGATCTTTGGTTCTAGGGCATGCTGGTTTCCTCACGATGTTTCTTCCATCATTTTGAGAGCGTGGTGATGAAATAAAATACACCAAGTAAAGTGCTTGCCTGGGTTCGAACGCACAACTTACAACTCGTAAGTCGGGGGGTATACCACTTGCATTTCGTGCTCATATTATTCCTAATATCAAAAAAAAAACAGTGGCACTCCGGGAGTGCCGACAGAAGTGAAAACAAAACACAAACAGAATACTTTGCCATCACTCACTGACATAACGGATATACATAAATCGCTATTAAACAAGCTTGAGCGCTTGCAAAACCTGTGCATTCGCTTTGTTTTCGGTCTTCGAAAGTATGACCATGTTTCTCACCTTCGCAAGGAACTCAAGTGGCTCCCAATCCGCCTTCGCAGGAATACTCGGATTTTATGTCTCCTCTTCAACATCTTACACAACCCGTCTTATCCTTCCTACCTGCGTGAGCGCTTTTCTTACGCTCGCCATAGCGACGCTCCGTGCAGATCACACCTAAGATCCCTTCTTAAATCTCATCCTCATAAAACAAGCTACTATTATTATTCCTTCTCTGTCCATGCTGTAAGATTGTGGAACTCACTTCCGCCTAGCATTCGTGATTTAAAAACTATTTCTTTATTTAAATGTCAATTAAAAGAGCATTACCTTTCCTCTATACTGTGAGTATATATATATGTTTATATATATTTAGTATTATGTATTTATTTAAGTATACTTATATTATTTTTATTTTATATTTGCATTATATGTGTAGGTTTATTTGATATTTTAGTTTTAAACTTCACACATTCATATTTTTCTCTTCTTGTTCTCACACACTATTGTCTACATTTCTTTTTTTTACTTTTCCTTTCGCAGGTCTGCTGGAAGAAATTTCTTAAGAAATAAGCAGTACCTTTGTACTCTAATTGTAATTATGACATATCCTTATGTATTTTTCTGTGTGTACATAAATAATAAAATAAATAAATAAATAAATAAAAATACATTAAAACCGAGTACATCCCGAGGACAGCCGAACAAATCCGAAGCGGTATCGTTACGGTAACAGTGGCGCGAATTCAATGGTTTTTTCCCATCTCAAAAAATGCCCAACGCGCCTAAAGAAATTTTCACTTCAATAATTATTAAAAACTAGCTGCGCCCCGCGGTTTCACCCGCATATGTGTCGATCCCGTGGGAATATCGGGATAAAAACTATCCTATGTCCTTCCCCGGGACTCAAACTATCTCTATACCAAATTTCATCTAAATCGGTTCAGTAGTTTAGGCGTGAAGAAAAGACAGACAGACAGAGTTACTTTCGCATTTATAATATTAGTTTGGATAAAATACATTTTACCATTACAGATAAGCGCTGAGTAATACAAAGTCAGAAATCAGCGAACCACGGAATTATTATTAATATTCTAAGAGGCCTCAATGCTGAAAAGGGCCCTCGGTAACAAGTATTACAAAAGGGAAATTTTCCTTACAATTAATATACTGGAACAAAAAGCGTTTGGACGATGCCCGTGTTTTCAATTAGAAAGTGGGAGTACCTACAGAGAAAAAAAATTATATTTTCAAACATTTTACCTTTTAAAATGTATTTTGAACTACTAAGGTGCTAAAACACCACGTAACACTGTTTAATAATTTATTTTTAACCCGCAATTTGCAATTGCTGTGGACTGGAAATGTGGCCCGACAGGACATTTTTTCTAATATATTTTAAATCATGAATTATCGGGTACAAACAAACTTCGTAAATAGAAAACGTATTTCTCATCAATTTACTTTCGGAACACATGATGTCGAAGCACAAAAATGTACTCAGATGTGTGCTTTGGACATATAATTAAAAAGCGTTAAGCTTTAAACACATATTTTATGATGACTTTACATTATCATCTTAAAATAAAACTAGCACTGCTTCTAAACAAGAAAAAAACACTAACAGAATATTTGACACACGCTTGAATGTTCGAATGGAACGCGCCCTCAATTATAACCAGCCTGTCCCAAAGAGAGGTGAGGCTTCATAGATATAGCCTAGACAGCACAGTTAATAATAGAGGTATTATGATAATTCAGTAATTGTACTGACCATATACCGTACCAATACATACCATTTGATAGCGTTTAATTACCGAATGATGATACTGCCTCGATATTAATTAATCAGTTTTAGCAGGTCATTAGTTTAATAACATTGCCGTGTTCTGGTGATTACTTACCTAACCGTATACCAACCAAACAAAGATTTTAGTTGAATAATTAAGTAACTGAGGGGCACGTGGCTAAATAATAAGGTTAAGCAACGCTAGCCGAGGTCGGTCCGTGGATGGGTGACCATCCTTTACATATCGAGTTTCCTCCTTGCCTCGGAAAGTACTTTAAGCCGTTACGGGTAGTCAAAAGCCCGCATGTCTGATATCCAGTCTTACCAAGGGGTATCGTTTTACCCAGTAACTGGATTGTAGAGGTCAGATTGGCAGTCGCTCCATGTAAAATACTGCTAAGCAGCTGCATGCGGTTAGACTGGAAGCCGACCCCAATATACATAGTTGAGCAATGGCTGTTGAGAAATGTCTAGGCAGGTGATATGTAGCAACTATTTATTGTTGAACCTTTGGTAAAACACCCAGTTGATAGATCAATGTATGTAAAGGTATGATTATGCTCAAAAGTTGGCAAGAACTCAATTATTTATATGATTTGTGAATACTTTAGTGGCAGGGGGCAGGGCACATTACTCACAGAACAGATGGCCGATGGGGCCGAAAGGTTGCGTACGTAGCGTTGGAAGGCCTCGCACAAGGTAAACCGATGACCTTGTGAAGGCCGCAGGAATCCGTTGGATGCGGGAAGCACAGTACCGGTTGATAATGGTGATATTTGGGGGAGACCTGTGTCCAGCAGTGGACGTTTTTCGGCTGAAATGATGATGATGATGATTCATTGTTGAACCTTGTTAAAAAGCCCAAGGGATTTATGTCAATAATTACGATAGGTTAAGGTGAATGGGTAGTTGTAGCCCGCGAAATTCAATTTTTCTTACGTTTTTTACAATTTTCAGGTCAGTGTCAGGTTGTATCTTGATGAAAATTTGATTCGCGACTATAACAGGTACGTATTCACAGAATTATAATCATCAGAATCATTAATACATCTGTTTAAGTTAGATTTCTACCACCAACACTTTTCCATACGAGATTTGTTCTTAACGGTAGAAATCTAACTTAGAAAGATGTATCAATGATTCTAATTATTATAATTCTATAAATACGTACCTACCTGTTATTGTCGCGAATCATATTTTGATCAAGATACAACCTGACACTGACCTGAAAATTGCAAAAAACGTAAGAAAAATTGAATTTCGCGGGCTACAACTACCCATTCACCTTAAAGAAAACTTTCGTAAGTAGAGACGTAGTATTATATTATCTGTGGTAGAGATAAACCATTTTAAAAATGCATACACATTTCAAATGTTTTTATAAAAATTTAAGTCGTAATATTTATACGTAGGTATCCTGAGGTTGCTTTTTTTGTTTATCTCATATACGTGAGATTTGCTTTAGTAGCGTACTGATAGGTAGGTGGGACCTACTCTTGATGGTTCTTAGACCCGTATCTCATAAACGACGTCCTAAATTGAAGTATGTGGGCACATCCGTACATAGGCGGTATGTTACAATTCACCAGCATCCAGCTTGCATCGGAAATGAACGTAGTTACTGATAAACGCGAAGCCGGGCGAGTTATCCATGATAATAATAAATACCGCGTTTTGGCTCCGCACCAGTCGCCGCGGTAAATAAATACGGACTCGTTTTAGATGTAGTTGTATACTGTGTGATAGTTGTGAAGATATACACCGTTTTACGTACGATATTGGGATAGTTTAAATCGTAGTGGCGGCTTAAAACTAGGAACAATTTGCGATCAGGGAATTTTATTTATTTAAAGGACACCTACTTACAGAATAATACATTCAACATTTGTTTACAAAATTATTTAGGAAAGGTATTTCTGCTAATGTATAAACAAATTATAAGTATTACAATATCATTTAGATAAAGAGAAAAGATATTGGACAGAAGCTGCTTATAAACCAGAAGTAAAATTAACTGTACATCGAATTGACACACTATGTCAACTTACCGTGTTATTGGCCATTTGATACAACTGTCAAAAAATGACAGCTGTGATTTGAATATAGATACGAACAATTTAAGTTGATAGTCAATTTGTTAAACAATTAATTTCCCTGAATTTACCCATGGTCTTGTTTCGATCGGTGAATACCTACAGGCATCTATGGTGTAAATAAACGAGAAAATAAACCGTTATTAAATAAATAAATATGATCTGAAAAAAGTCACTAATGATTATTTTAATCCCCTAAAAAATTACGATCTTCAAAATTGGGTAGAGGAGCGAATTCAGCGATAAACGTGGGTCTTGGAACCACGATGAATTAGTAAATATTTAATCGTTCTCATATGTGACTCTGTGCTGCATAATGGTTTCGTAATAGAGCGATTAATGCGAAAATTGTTTCTTTGAATTAGAATCAGAAATTGGATTGATGAAGTTTTTTCCAACGGGACCCTATTACTAAGACCGGTTTCGGACAACATTCGATCTGAATCCGAATTAAAGATCCGACTTCAATCCGAATTGGAAATGTTCTAAACTCGGACGGATAGAGTTCGGATCTAGTGCGCAACCCCTCATACAAATAGGACTATGGTCACTTCGGACTTCGGACTTCGGACGGATTTCTCGGATTTGGATCGGACGTAGTGCGAAACCGCTCTAACGCTCCGTTGTCCGTCTTTTCGTCCGTCTGTCACAGGGCTATATCTTTTGAACCTCTAATCTTGGGCCATCCATCACAAGGTATTTATAGACTTGAATTTGAACTACATTTGCCGACTGGCCTAGATAACATAAGTAGGTAATGTGATTCATGTTCGATTACTGTTTCTGCAGAAAAACCAACTTATTATCGGTACAGATGATGTTAAATGCAATAAACATTTTTTGATAAAATTTTGAATGAAGGTAGCTGACACCCTGAATTAACGTGGTTACTTTTTATCCCGATAATCGCACTGGATCAACATTTGCGCGGGTGAAACCGCGGGGCGCAGCTAGTAGTAATATAAAACGGGATTGATTTCGCAAGTAAAAAGAGGTTTACCTAAGCGGACTGTGAGATAATTCCATTGTTCTAAATAGATTTTCAAACCAAAATAAAGGATCTAATAAGCATATCGCCTCCCGTCTTAGTTACAATCTACATCAGATTATGCAGATGAGCAGAAAAATAAACAACCCGGATGCTGAAAAAGCTCTATCCATTTCTGATTGATAATTCCTTAATCGTGCAACTACAAAAAGTTTAACAAAAACATTCAAAAGATGGGTAATAAATCACGCTACTTTAATTCTATCCGAGTAGTTCATTCATAAGCTTTTTTTTTCATAACTGAATCCGGGTTCCAATCCTAATCGGACTATTATTCGATGTTGTAGATATACCTGCCACGAACGCGAAGTGAAGAACTACAAAAGTACTTTTAAATGATTGTATATTAGTATGGTTTTTATTGTGAATAGTTATTAGAGGTATCTTCGTAATTTTATCCTTAATCGTATCAAATTACAGAGAAGGAATTATTATGTTTTCAACACACTATCTAACTAGCATATATCCTGAAGAATATTATACATAATTTATCTGATTTTGTTTACTGTAGTCGATCATATACTTAAGGCATTATAAAACTTGCGTTTTTTGCGTTTAGGTCCTGTAGTCCTCTTAATAATTGTAGACTAGTACTCGGAGACTGCCTCGTCGTTGGTCACTACGACTATTATTGACTATTAATACCTAAATATAGTACCTTATGACTATTTACTAATAGTCATTAATATACATAAAAGGGCTTTTCGCTTTTTTTTTTTAGATTTTAACAGTTTTTTCAAACAAAAAAAACCCTAAGGCCTCTCATATTGAGATGGCACGAATACTGATCTCTACGCTTGCTGACGCCGTGTTGGCGATTTCAGACTTATATAGAATAGAATACCTACTTTTATTATGTACACCATATAAATTACAGACATAAATTACATAAAAAATTACAAAGGGTGACACAATGGGCGGTCTTATCGCTAAGAGCGGTCTATTAAAGATAACCTTTGGATGGATTATATTGCCTATAAGTCCAGGTTTCCTGACGATGTTTTCCTTCACCGATGTCAGTTATCTCCAAGACAAACTCAGAAAGTATTTTGCATATGAATTGAAAGAGTCACATCGGTACGTGCTGAGATTTGAACCCATCAATTGGGCCATCGCGACTGTTATTAGAAAAAATATAATATAATGATTGGACTTTTGGGTAATATCTGTTTAGTGATAGAACCGTGTATGCGTGTGAGCATCTGGTCGTAATGACGTAATCACAGCAGTTTACTTTTCTTTGTTTGCGTGTAATTATGATAATTTTGGGAACATTTTCAATTATGTCATCTGTCATAACATTTGATTAGAGTTATGACAATGTGGTAATATGGCGGGTTGATAGTTTTTCTATTTTTCATTTCTTAGATCATTTTGGTATTTTTGTCCGCACATAAGGAAACGTAATTTAATTCTTTAGAATCAAATGAAATCTCCTTACTCGAAAGTTCCAAGTATCTTCAAGAGGACTAATAAAAATATATAACTATTAGGTATACAATATTTAAAAAAATCTTAGATACTTATACCTACTTCAACTCGATTTTTAGGCAAACTACGAAATTGAACAGAATCAACTGCAATATCTACATATTGTATTGTATGTATACATATTTAAATACTATGTCTACACAAAGTATTTAAATATGTCTACTAATGTAGTATTTCGTCAAATGTAAGTCTGCGTTGGAAAAGGGCAAATGTTCTGGCTCGAAAATTAATATGCAGTTTCGCCAGGGCTTTTAAAACGTTTAAAATCTAGTCGCAGTTTCATATCGGCGACAAATTGTAAAAAATGTAGGGAAATTAGAGGTATTTTTGACAGATTGAACCTGAGATCAGAAGGCCAATTCTCGTAATTTAAAACGTTCAAAATCTAGTCGCATTCTCATCTCGGCGACAAACAAATGTCAAAAACTTGTCAAAATGTAGGGAATTGTGAGGTATTTTTGACAGATTGAGACTGAGATCAGACTGTGAACGTTCTTAAAATACGAGAATTGCCCCTCTGACTGTGAACGTTCTTAAAATTTACTAGAATTGCCCCTCTGTACTTCAGTAAGTATTACAATACCTACAATTTCCTAATAAAATGTATCTGTTCACCAGTCATGGCGGGATATCATAGTTGCCAAAAGCATAACAATATAACTCATTTACATGTACCACTTATCATAAAGGTCATTAACCTATTTGTGTTACATTGCCGTCTCATATTGAAATAATGGCTTCACGCCCTTCGTAATAAATAAGAGAAGTCATTAGTTTTGAGATATTCATTTACAACTATTGCGTAGTCATGACTAGCTCCCTACGTATTAGGTAGGTACGCCAGACGTACAGTCAGGGAAACTAATTGTTAAGCAAATGGACACCCTACGTCAATTTGCCATTTCATACAACTGTCAAAGATTGACAGTTTTGATTTGAATATATTATGGACAATTTAAGTTGGTAGTACAGTCCAGGAGCAGTGGTGGCTCAGTTGTAACAGACTTACGATTTGTAGGTCGAAAGTTGAAATCAAGAAAATATAAAATTTTAAAGTACAGACGCCAGCACATCAAGCTACCCGAAATTGTCAAATTTTCCCAATCAACTTTGAACTTTATGATTTAGCGATAAAGTTGAAAATCAATTAAAGAAATTTGAAAGATTGTAGTAGCTTGATGTGCTGGCGTCTGTACATAACATCACGCTTTGTTTCCCCGAAGGGTTTGCCAGAGGTGTACCTATAGTACACTAAAATTTCGCAATTTGACTTTAAGGTCCCATGTAATAGGGGAGGACCCTATCGTCATCAACCGGGCGCAAATACAGCCTTTTAAAATATCTTCTAAAATATGAGCTCTTGCACTGATATAAAAATCGATGTATAAGTTCATAATATGTAGGGTCGAGAGCGCGATCCTATCTCCTTTATTGAGAGCAATACCAATCCCGAGCTATGATTGAATTTTTTTTCAGCGAGTAGAACCCAATTATCCTTTTTACAGGATTTGGGATTGAAACCCAGGACCGCGAATACGTGCAGAGCTTAGGGTTTTTACGTAATGTGAAAAACTCAGGTACCTAGATGGTATTTTTATTGTTGTAGGTATTTTGTATTGTGTTGTGATTTAGCCAATATTTTGATTTATCTGAGTGCCCGTGGAGTTTCTTGCCCGTTCGCCTCCATAGGAACCTACTACGCTGTGGAATGGGCAACTAGCTTCATCTTTTTGACTGACCGACTTCTTGACGATTCAAAAGTGTCTGTAATTGGTTTGATTTGAGTTGATTTTGCGCTGACAAACCTTTAAAATCTATGATTTTACAGTGTCACTTAGACATGGCTTTTGAAGCTATGCCATGAATTGTTTAGTAGGTTTGAAAATTTCAGATTGAAGTTTTTTACTTGGAATTTATGTAGGTACCTATTTGATCCTGCATTGTAATCCAGTTTCTTTTTTTTACAAATTGGCACACTGGCCTTTCTACCTCAACAAAATTGTCGATGCGTTCGCAGTGTTGCATGAAATTCCACCAAAACCCTTCAAACCAGAACACAGAAGTGCTGTTTTGGTTGCTGGCATAGACAGCAGACAAACCTATAGTAAGTTCTTTTTTGAACGAACTTTTTCGAGTTTTTGGCTGAATGTGGCTCATTTGGTATCCTATCTCGAAAATACTTTACGGAATCTAGATTTTTGGAATACGATGCTACAAGAAATATGAAGTTACAAAAAATATTACGTCATACTACGGTTTCGTAGCACGCGTAGCACTCGTAGAGGCCACCTGTAGCAAGAATCTGCTACGAATCGAGACATCAACCTATGTACAAGTACATTTTATAAAAAATTTCCTACTTCACTCGGTTTTTACGACTTTACAAGACATCGGCATTTTCTTAGTATACGTAATACACATAAATATCCCGGAATAAATTATCTAAATGATAGCGAAAAGCGCATCAAATTCCGTTGCGCGTAGTTTAGAAGATGAATGTGGTCATGCAGACAGACATGAAAAGTGACTTGGGTTGTAATAATACTAGCGACCCGCCCATGCTTCGCACGGTTTTTATGATATGACAAAACATCGAGATTTTCTTATTATACGTAAGTTTAGTTTTTCTTCCAGAATAAATACTCTATAACGGCGAAAACAGCATCAAAATCTAGTAGCGTAGTTTAGAAGAACAATGGGGACACACAAACAGACACCAAGAGCGACTCTGTCTTTTACTAATCTGCATTCGCGATTTATTTACCTACCAAAAATATAAACAAATATGAGTTTATGGAAAAATAACTTTAAATCCTACAGAGTAAAATTCAATTTACGCTACAATTTCAAACATCTTCATAACTTTTTCAATAGTGCTTATAGTCACTTTAAATTAACATAATTACCATTAAAAAATATTGAAATAATACTATTTTTTTATTAATTTGCAACATAAGTTTGAATAGAAATTATGTATTCATTTCCAAGAAGAAAAATATCTGAATGTGAATATAAACCCTTGATAATAATAATTCACTCGACTTTTAAGCTGAATTCTTCGTTCTTCTTTTTTAATGACGTGTTCAGAAACACGATATCGAACCAATAATCACTATCGGACGGCTAAACTCCGTTTAAAAACCTCAGAAACCGGGCGTCAATACATTATGTAGATATGTATTCGAATGATGTATTTATAACACAGTAGTAGGTGAACACGATACTCTCAGACATAATGACGTTAGTGTCAATATTGGCACAGACACATAACTAAATGATTGATGGCATACATATACATATTGTAGGTAAAATAGAGAACCTTTTCATATCAGAATATTCTGTTCCATTTGATGCATATTCTGTGAATTAATGGGCATTCATACTTATCTATGTATCCAAAAAACATATTTATAAAAAAGCCGTTACATTGTCATTTGTTAAATAAACTGCAGGGAACATGCGTAACACACTATCATTAGCAATGGGTTTCATTTTGACAGTTCAGCAACATTCATTGCGTAATTTAAGTTGCTGAGCAGACATATTTTTCGAACTTATGAAGCAATGGATTAGCAATATCCTTTAAAATGATTAAGATTGAAAGTGATAGTGCGTTACGCAATTAGGGTGATTTTCGACTAAAATCCTCATGTTATCCTTATCCCAATTTAGATATTTGGGGTCGGCGCGTCATATCTTTCACTTCCATTCTTTACTATTAGTCTTTATCATGGTAAATTTGAGGGGTTCGTGGCTAAATAATAACAGCCGCACAGGTCGATCGATCAGGTTAAGCTAGGCTTGCCGCGGAAGGTCTGTGGACGGGTGACCATCTTTACATACCGAGACCCCTCGGTGCCTCGGAAAGCACGTTAAGCCGTTGGTCCCGGCTGTCATTCGTGGATCTTTGACAGTCATTACGGGTAGTCAGAAGCCCGAAAGTCTGACAACCAGTCTTACCAAGGGGTATCGTATTACCCAGTAACTGGATTGTGGAGGTCAGATAGGCAGTCGCTCCGTGTAAAATATTTGTATTCAGCTGCATCCGGTTAGACTGGAAGGCGACCCCAACATAGTTGGGAAAAGGCTAGGCAGATGATGATGAGTCGTTATCACGATAGTCGCCCCCATTCTAGTCTTACACAGTCCATCCATCGCTTCTTTGGTCTTCCCTTACTCCTATAGCCATCCAAATTTGTACTCAAAAATATCCTCACGACATTTTCCTCATTCCTCTGCGTCACCACAAAACTTTTAACCAACCGGTGCCACTTTTAGACTTCCTCTTATATGAAAATTTCTTATTCTGCCGTTTCGACCAAAATTTAATGCCATAATCATGTTTGAAATCTGTGACGGTGATCGGAATTTAAAACTCTTATCAAAGCTACGTCTTATTCAGACATAAAAACCAGTTCGACTTTTTAAGAGATTATAGTATGCTAAAAATTATGGTAAAAGTACAAAGTTCTATGTTATAAAGTAAATAATGGGAACACTAGAAATGAAGTACTTAGTGTTGTTATCTTATCTCGGTTTATCTTCTAAACACAATAACTGATTAAACTTTACTATGAACATTGCATGTAGACATTTTGTCTATTTATAGAGGATGCGATTTGTTATTAAGATTCTATTGATTCTACGCAAATTTCAAAGGTATTTATTAGGTCCTTACATATGAAATTGGCGTTTTTCGTACTGGCCACTTTAATCACGAATTTCTCCTCTTTGGTAAGGAATTCCAAATTCAAATTTGTACAGCTATTTACTCATGTATTTGTGCTTCGATGACCGTCATTCATTTGTTTTTTTTCTTCTGTTTTTTCTGTTTGCGTCACTCATTTTACAAAATGGAAAATTTAAAATATCGCATTATTTACGAGTACGAGTTCCGCCGTGGCACTAGTGCTGCGGAAACGACTCGAAGGGTGAATGATGTGTATGGCGGTCATGTTGCAAAAGAAAACACAGTTCGTTTTTGGTTCCAACGTTTTCGTTCTGGAAATTTCGACCTGCAGAACAAGCCCCGTGGACGGCCTGAGACCCAAGTTGATAATGGAGAATTGAAGGCTATTGTGGAAGCGGACCCATCGCAAACCACGTCCGAGTTAGCTGCAGGCTTCGATGTTAGTGATAAAACTGTTTTAATTCACTTGAAGCAAATTGGGAAGATTAAAAAGCTTGAAAGCACGACAACGCCAGACCACACACTGCGCAACAGACGGCTACCAAATTAGAAGAGCTTGAATTGGAATGTCTTAGACATCCTCCGTACTCCCCGGACCTTGCTCCAACAGATTACCATTTTTTTCGCAATTTGGATAACTTTTTGCAAGGGAAAAAATTCAACTCCGATGGGGCAGTCCAAATCGCCTTCAAAGATTTTATTGATTCCCGTCCGACTGGTTTTTTTAGTAAAGGGATCAATGAACTACCTATAAGATGGCAAAAGTGCATTGAAAACAATGGTTCATACTTTGATTAATTAAATATATTATATTAAAAAATATTCGACTTTTTGTTCCTTCCATACAAAACGCCAATTTCATATGTAAGGACCTAATATTAATAATAGATAAGATGATAATGTTGCCGCATAAACAAACGTGTACCTTAAAATATGGAATGAAGCCAAAAAAAGCATAAAAATATTAAAATCGCTGTAAACAAATATCATAAACAAGATTCCTTAATTAATTTATTAATATAAATTCCGGTCATAATTCACGATGTAACAAAAACTAATTATTAAGTACTTTTTTTCATTACTACGCTAATTCAAATTATAACAATTTAAAAACGTATTATCATACTCGTCGCGAACAAAACGCTCTCTTAAATTATACATGTAATTTTAAAAAGAACACCGTAAAAATTTATTTCATTATTCAGTAAAAAACTGCTTACCTTAATTCAACAAAGCTCAATTATAAAACCGCCGCTTAGTCGTACAGCGATCACAGAAAAATAAAAAAAACTCACAGAAAGATGAAACTGAAAAACTGAAACACAGACACTTGAAACACACGTTTTCGGGAGTAAAGAGTTCTAATTCATTCACAGATTTAAGAATTTTAATTCACGAATTGCAGGTTATTGGTTCCGCGGTAGTGCGGGAAATTGAAGCCACGATCGACGGGCGTCACTCGCGACGGTTGGTAGGAGACTGCGGCGCGGGCGGAAGGCGCGGCTCCGCCAGACTCCCAAGTCCCCAAGTCCCTGAATCCCCGGTTCCTCGAGTGCGGAGTCTGCCCGCCCTCCGGAGTCGTGCGGATACGATACCTCCTCCGCTAATTTCCTGCCTTCGTACATTCAGATTTTATGTCGCCTTGTAAAATTTAAATATGAATAGAATAGATTGCGCCGATTGTTCTCGTGATTGTATTGTTGATTGAGATACTTACTAAATTAAGAATTCAGGTAGTTCGTTGTTACGAAACATTGTTTATTTCACCAACGCTCTTCAGACTGATTGTAAAGGCACAGAAAAGGATAATTCTAGGTTTTCCAGTCCATTTAGGCAGACTTTGAAACCAAAAATACTGTAAAGGAATTCAGATTTAGAAACACGTATTTTCTTTTTACTTTATTGTAGTAATTATCGACCCTATTTCGCATGGTTTTTAGGACATCACAAAACTTTGAGATTTCTAAAAACGTAACATTAATATAAATAATACACATAAACCTTTCGGGATAAATTCTCTAAATGATGCCCGCAGCAAAATCCATTTCGGAGTTTAGAAGAACAACGCGATCACACAGCCAGACAAAAAGCGAAAAAATTAAGGCAGACTTAAAAACAAAGACTATTAACAAGCAATACAGATAAAAACACGTATTATCACCTAAGTCAAAAACCAATTCATTACACTATAGGTATTATGGTAATAAAATATTACAAGTTCCTGAAAAAGGCAACTAGAATCACCCAGTGTGAGGGAGAAAGATTATATTTTGGGAATATGTAGCAGAACAAAAGTTATGTCTCGTTTCAGTGGACTGTAGTAGGCTCAGTTCGTGTTTTTGAAATAAATATTTCATCGTATTTCACGACACGACGACGTAATTTACGACATTGAACGTACTATGAAACGGGTAACTAAATAAATACTGAAGCGCTGGCGTAGGTATCAGTGAGGGTAAGCGGGACTTTTAGGCAGACTCGAGTCTGTATATAGCTTAACTTAGCAAGTGAACTGTTATTAAAGTAATAATAATGTTTCCACTGCTGGGGCACAGGCTCCTCTACTCGGCTCCTTTCTGTGGGATGGGAGCGTGCTGTGACTATTCTAAACACATTTTATTTATTAACCAACTTCTAAAAAAGGAGGTTCTCAATTCGAATGTTTGTATTTTTTTATTTTTTTTTATGTTTGTTCGCGCATATCTCCGTCGTTTGCCAACCGATTTCAAAAATTATTTTTTTTGTTGGAAAGGGTATACTTCCCAAATGGTCCCATGAAAATTTTATCGAAATCGGACAAGCGGTTTTTGAAAAAAACTTTTTTATTAAAAAAACAACCGACTTAAAAAAAAACACTACGAAGTGATAAATAACTTTAATTTCGGAAGTCGGTGTCGTTGGTTCCGCATTTTCGTTTTTTCACACCGACTTCCGAAATTAAAGTTATTTATCACTTTGTAGTGTTTTTTTTTTGAAGTCGGTTGTTTTTTTTGTAAAAAAGTTTTTTTATTAGAGACCCACATCTGCATCAGTGGGCACGTTAATCCTACGGTCCCGCGGGGTATTGCGTAACACGCTATCAGTAGCAATGGTTTTTAGTCATTTTGACAGTTCAACAACATTCAATGCGTTATTTACGTTGCTGAGCGGACAAATTTTTTGAACATATGAAGCAATGGATTAGCAATGTCGGTCAAAATCATTCAGATTTTGATTGATAGGCGGTTACGCCATCGCCCTAATTGTGTAACCGCCGATCAATCAATATTAATCTACACAAGCTAATCATTATACGCGTCCCTATGACCAAGTTGTCAGAACACTAACAACCACTTTCTGTGCTGAATTAATGTATTTCCTTTCTTTCTTTCAGTATAACCATTTGATATTGCACAAGTGTACCTATACTCCATTTATTATAACATTAGAAAAAAGAGGCTCGCAGAAGCAGGAGTACGAAACCTTTTATTTTCAAGTTAAGTTCAAACAATTTTAATAAATAATTTATATGCTTTTTTGTAAGTAACATTGTATGGCATTCAATAAAGCATATTCTATCTATCTACTCATCACGATGCTTGGATAGGTACATGAAATGAAAATTTTTTTAGTAACAATTAATTTATTAAAACAACTTTTTATAAACCGACAAAATAAAAAAACACGTTCTGCTACAACTTATGAAGGGAATAGGTAACATTTTAGATTTGGTAGAGTTATAGTGACATGAAAAACGTTCCCGGTACTGTCCGTCCCTGCTTCTTTTAGATTTTAAACATTGACACGACAGTATTTTATGTAAAAACTAAATAATATTAAATGAAAGCTTTGTAATTTCAGAAGGTAGATAGGTTAAATAAGTACAATTAAGTGTATTTGCTGTTATTTAAATTGATTATATTGAACTCCACATCAATCTTGACTGTAATAATATTTTTTGTACTTTTATTACAAAGTGTGCCCCTAAAAGAGCCTTTTTTAACTTCTGTCTAATGCTATAGTAAATGGAGTATAATTAGTTATAGGTAGGTAAGTAAGTAATTATTTATTTTACTAAAAGACTCAGCCTAGGTAACATCAGTGTTAATTCAAAAAGGGATGGGTAAGGTTATTACATTTGAGAAGACCCCTGCCCTTCAAACTCCTCCTCCGGAAAATCCTGTATCTTGAAGGACAGTGTACTTTTAAGAGATTAACACGTTTTTACAAAATATTCATAACTGCGTAATAACTCTGATAATAACATACATATTATTTACATTTTAAAGGGGCTTAAAAGCTAATTGTGGGGAGTGTTTGTGTGTGTGGGTGTGTGAGGGGGGGGTGGGTGTGTGAGGGGGGGTGTATGTGTGTGTGTTTCTATTGAGTTAGACTGGCCCGTTAGGGTGTGTGGCTGTGGTGAATATAGTATATAACTGTCAAAGAAATGAAAAGTTAGGTAATTGAGTGTTAATTTATAGAATAAATAAGTTCCTCTGTGTCGCAATAATTTAAACCCAGGAGGAAAATTAACAGTTTTCTTTTTAATTCGAAAGGGTCTAGAATATTTATTGTTAATTTGTTTTGAAGCTTGTTGTATAATCTAGAACTTAGGATGAAATGGGTAGATAACAGTTTCTTTGGCTAAAATACTGACGTACTCGGCAACAGGACCCTAATTACTCGTACGTAAGACACGGTCAATCACAATCTGAATGATTAAGGATATTGCTAATCCATCACACTAATATTACTCGTATAAAGGCGAAAGTTTGTGAGTGTGTGTGTGTTTATATGTTTGTTACTTCTTCACGCTCAAACGGCTGGACCAATTTTGATAAAATTTTGTATGGAGGTAGCTGACACCCTGCATTAACATATAGGCTACTTTTTATCCCGATATTCCCACGTGATCGACATTTACGCGGGTGAAACCGCGGGGCGCAGCTAGTTGTTTCATATATTCGAAAAATTTGTCTGCACAGCAACTGTTTTTTTTTTAATTCTTGTTTAAGGGATTTTTGTACGCTTCAACGTGTCTAAATAACGCAATGAATGCTGTTGAACTGTCAAAATGAAATCCATTGCTATTTTTAGTCTATTCCCGTTGTCCCCATTAACGGTGTCCCCATTATGGGGACAACGGGAAGGCATAAAATATCCTTCCCGTTGTCCCCATTGATGCTTTCAGTAATGGGGACAACGGGAAGTCATAAAATATCCTTCCCGTTGTCCCCTATTACCCAGTTACCCCGCGGGTAAAAGTGGAAAGCCAACGGATGATCGGATGAACGGATGATGATCATTCCTTCAAAATCTGTTACTTCTTATAGAATCCATACTAATATTATAAATTCGAAAGTAACTCTGTCTGCCTATCTGTCTGTCTGTATGTTACCTTTTCACGCCTAAACCGCTGAATCGATTTAGATGAAATTTGGTATAGAGATAGGTTGAGTCCCGGGAAAGGACATAGGATACTTTTTATCACGATATTCCCACGGTATCGAGACTTATACGGGTGAAACCGCGGGGCGCAGCTAGTTTATTTCTTTATTTATTTACTTAGGGACAACAAACAGTAGTGTAATAAAATGTAAACATAATAACAACAACTAACAACATCAAGGAATTCATATTAATATACAAAAAGTCAACGCCGGAATATGAATGACCTCCTCATCCATCTTAACTTATTATACCTTTACTTTAAACGTTTTATATTACAGTAATTATTTCTATGAAAACTTTTTCTATTATAAAACTCATTTGTGAGTCGCCTCATCTTTTATGTACAGTTTAACTTTTTGTTTTAAAGTACACAAAGTCTTGGTGACGACGATTTTCCGCGGGAAGGCTTAGAACGCCATGATTGATTAACATTTTACTGCTTTATTTTCGTGGAAAATCTGTATCGCGGTGTTGAAAATGCTCACTTGCCTGGCTGAAGAAACGCACGGGCGATTTTTAATCACAGCGATTTTTTTTTATCGCGCTCTGGATTTTCGGAACACTGCTTAGCGCCGAGAGTTCATAATCCAACAGTATGTTTTTTGACGCGCTGGGATGCATTTTGGATTCTCAATGCTAGGTTCAACGCCGAAAGTTCAAAATCCAAGTGTCCCCTAAAAAATCGCCCGAGCGTAGCTTTTTTTTTTTTGAGTGGCAAATTATCAAATATACTTCTCCCGCTCTGGGCGGAGCAGGAGGACGAGTCAGACTTTTATTGACTAAAACCCACCCGTGTTCCTTCACTTGTGCCAGGGGCCACGGTATCTCTTTCGAACAACCCGCAACCCGGCAAGCATCGGCCCTAGCAGACCCCGTCAGTTATTGCTGACGTCTCTTTGAGGCGCGCGTGGAACACAACGCGCCGTCGACCCCGGGCCTGGTCCATACCGAACGGCAAGCTGCCTATTGCTCGCCGTCCGCAAGCCCGCGCCTACGGTGGCCGGGAATCAGCTATCGATTCTCGACGCCCAGGGCGTCTCCTGCGGCGGCGGCCCGTGCGTACATGGGTTTAGAATGTTGTATTTAATGGGGTACATATTTGAATGTCGAACATTAAAATACCTACGTGTAAAATGTCAACGTTCAAAACATCGAAAATTTAAATATCGGTTATATCATAATATCGAAAATTGTTATACCTAAGCATAAAATGTCTAAAATTGAAATGCCGAGTTATAAAAATATCTAATGATTAAAAACATCGATAATCATTATACCTAAGTTCAAAATGTCAACATTCAATACACTTTAGTTCATTATATTTACGTTAAAAATACCCACTAGTTAAAATATCGAACTTGCAGGCAAGCATGGTTGCAGGATGCAAGAGTGAGAGCGAAGGGCACCCCGGTGTTAGGTTAGGTTAGGTTACTTTAAACCCTTTACACAGAAATAGGAGCCCCGCGTAGCGGGGCTCCGTCGACATAAGATGCAAGAGCGGCGCGGCCTACAAATGTGTTTTTTTAAAATTATTTACTATGTGAAAATAATATTACTTAAGAGTGCAAGCGAACATGCATCATGCAGCAGGCATGGTTTCTGTCACGGCTCCGGCGCTGCGGGGCTCCGGCGGTCCCACGCGAGCTTATCGTCGTCGATGGTTTCAACGCTCACCACCGCAGCTTCGGCTTGCTGGCTTCGGCTTGCTTGCTTTAAGCCACCTCCGCCTCAGCTTGCGGGCCGCCTCGCCCCTCTGCGCCTACGCGGGCTTAAATTACACTCTAGGGGTAGGGCAGACAAGACCACGTGGAGTCGGTTTTGCAGCGATTTGTTTCTGTCACTAATTTTTGTAGCACAACATATAAATAAATATCGATATTTAGGACATTCGATACTCTGTACTTCGATATTTACATCATTAGATAATCTGTACTTCGATATTTAAGCCTTTCGACGTCATGTTTGTCGATAATTAGATTTTAGATATATTGGACGTAGGTTATCTAACCATTCGACAATATAAACTTACGTTATTTTAATTTTCGGTTTTATGGTCGTTCAATATTTAAATTTTCGATGTTTTGAACATTGACATTTTAACCGTAGATATTTAAATTTTCGAAATTCAAATATGTACCCATTTAATGTGCAACTCAATTAAAATATTTAAGTATGGTACAATATTTTAGGAAGGTATTAAAATTATGCTGACATATCCATACTTAACATTATAAATGCGAAAGTGTGTCTGTCTGTCTGTTACCTATTCAAGCTTAAACCGCTGCGCGATGAACCGATTTAGATAAAATTTGGTATAGAGATAGTTTGAGTCCCGGGAAAGGGCATATGATAGTTTTTATTCCGATATTACTACGGGATGGAGACTTATGCGAGTGATACAGTGGAGACGCTGATGGTGTTAAAATAATTCTACGATTTGGTATGGTCGGGCAAATTAAATGTTTATCAAATTGTCACACTACGTCCATTTACTGTGCCATCAATTTTATACAACTTTCGAAGTATGACAGTACCTAATTGTGATTTGAGTATACGGACAATTCAAGTTGGTAGTTCAAAGGGCTGGGTCGTTCTTTGGCCAAAGAATTAGCATTGCCATTCAACGTGGCAATGCTGCCAGTCTTCTGGGCGCGTTTCCGTATGACAACATGCGGACGAGTACTTCGACGCCTAAATAGCCTTTTCTTTTTGTATTTATTTATACAGTTAGCTAGTTAGTCTTTTAAATTAGTACGTAGTGTAAATCATTGGTATTCAATTAAAAAACATAATATATAATGGGTCTTCGAGGGTCTTCGAGTCAGTCCCTATAGTCTATCTGAAAAATCTCTTTGGTTTGTATAAAATGGAATAACGATCTAACAAATAAGACAAAAGATATTGCAACTCTTTCAAAGATGCCCTTAAAATCGACCTTCTTTAAAACAACTCATTATCTTTAAAGCGACATTCAAAACAGCTCACCAATAGAATAAGTGCCGAAAAAAAATGTCAAGGGTCGACCCCCAATCGGAAGTCCTTTGATTTCAAAAGCAATCATTTTGTCACGAATCTTGAAAAGGCGTTTTGACCCACAAAAAGACGTCGATCTTGAAAATACAATGCTGTTAGAGAAATTTTCACGACCAAATCGGTTCTTCGATTCTATAGTTGACCACTCTGTTAATTGGTAGGTACATTAGAAGTATTATGTATATTTATAATCACTTTGAAATCTAAGCCAATTGGGCTCAGCATTTGCTGACTGCCAATCCATATTCCCTTAAGCATCATAAAAGTGCTATTGAAGATAAAAAGTTTGACTTTCTCTCCGACGCCTCCTGAATTATTTATTTAGTAAAACTCTCAAGTTTATTGGTTGAGGGAAGAATATACATAAATACTTGAATATTTAAATTCTCCGAGTAAGGGATATTTTATTTTTATTTACTTTGGAAAAAATATAGCAACGCTTGTAGGCAAGACAAATTTTTCTTTAAGGAGTCCTTCACTTTTTATTCAGGGTTGTCTAAAATTTTCATTTGCGGCAACGCGGCTCCCGCACGCAGGCGCGACACGACGCGCGACGGTGTGACGCGATTCTGGCAGAATTATCTTCATGAAGTTTTCACATAATAGTAAATTATTATACAAATAACAATTTAAATACCTACTAGGTAACTATTTTATTTTGGCCACAACTCATTAAAAAGAAAGAAAAACCCTTAATTACTTCCTCCTAATGAATTCTGAACGTAAACCTGCTATTCGGGGTATAATAGGCAATTTGAGTTCAGGTTTCAGCATCTGTAAATTACCGGTTAGTTCACCAAAGCTTGTTTCATCGAGGTTGGTTTCTAGACTAGTATAATCTACCTCTTCAATTTTCAATTTACTACTTTAATTTTCATTTCTTCGGTCCAATTTAAAAAGTATTTAGAATTCCAACAATTAGCATTTCAAAAGATTTGATGAAAAAACTTCTAAAGGAGATAGGTACCTACCTAAACCCCTATAGCACGACGACTTCAAACATGACCTTTCTTTCAGTGGGTCGAGATTGGTTTCTTTTAGACGACAGTTTGCAGTGGCAACCAAAGTGCAAAAGGCTTTATGTAGTGACAACATTTGATGAGGTGATTGCAGATGGTTAGCGTGGCCATTGCATATGCGATTACAGTTTCCTTAATTTAATACATAATCGTGAGTATAAAAAACATCTATAAACCATTACGGTTTGGTTTTTTGGAGATTTTGTGAAAAGGAGATGATTAGGTTAAAAGTATTAGAGATATTATCTGTCTATTTGCAACTAGTAACAATAAATACATTCACCTTTGGTGCATTAAAATAGCCTGCACGAATAGTAATACATACTTACAATAGGTACGTCTTGTGTCAGATGCTAAGCGAGCACCGAGCTAATATGGTATGAGCTAGTCTTAAAATTGTAGTTCGCACCTATACGAGGAAATAAAAGAAAGAAGTGATTTTCCAACCGAAAATTGTAGCTAACGGTCATACAATGGTCGAAGTGAATAATAGCGTAACGGTTGAAAGGGGAGAATGGAAGAAGAAAAAGTGTTACGCCGACCCCAAATAACAAGGGACAAAGGCAGGAAGATAATGATTATGGCGGTTTCTCAATGGTCTCTATGGTCACCACAAGTTTACGTGTATGTAGTTTGGTTAAGGTTTAAGGGTCGTATTGACAGTTGTCTCGCTATATACATAGCAGAGTGTGACTAAACAAAGTTATCGAGCACTTTCCCAATGCGACGTTCGTTAAGATTAACAAGGGCTCGTGTTGGGTAACGAATCAGCTCCAATCAGTGTTTTGCTCTCTATAGATTCTATTTAGAAACGTGCTGACTCGTGAATACGGGATATTCAAGTGACGAGAATGAAAACGTGTTGTATAAAACTATAGCTAGTTGCGTCATTCATGCAAATAATGAAAGAAACTAATAATAATTAGGTACATATCTAATGAAGTATCAAATTAAAAGTAAGAGTTTTAAACTCAAACTCAAAACATTCATTTCAATTTAAATATTTATTGGCACTTTTGGATTGTCAAAGAGTCGGTCAGTTAGTCAGAAAGTTGAAGCTAGTGGCCCTTTCCAAAACGAAAATCTCTATGGAGAAGCACGGGCAAGCAACTGTGTGAGTACCAATACAAACCATTTCTGGTTTAATGGTACAAAACAAACAAATCTGTATTAAGACTGTATCAACAAATAAATTAAAAAAAAAAAAAAAAAACTCTCGTCCTCGTTCTTCTCTTCTTCGTTCGTTCGTTCTCGTTCGTTTCTATTGTCTTTTAAGAAGAAGAATAGAGGTTGAAGAAGTAATACTAGAAGTGTTGCTGCATTTACACCACTCCACGAAGGTTGAGGAGATCGTGGAGTACATGCGTGTAAAGACCAACTGGACTTTGAGGGTCAAGAAGTTCAAGTCGATCGTGGTACGTGTTCCGACACATCATCTCGAGAAGTTCCTCAAGGAAGAGTTCTGGCCGAAAAGTGTTGTGTACCGCCGGTTTTCGTGGCCAGCTACATGACACCAGTCAGCGAAACACGACGCAGACACTTCGTGTGCGTTAATTTTTATTGTAATTATAATGTCGTATGTATTTATAGTATTTTTAAGCTATATTAATATTGTATTGTATGTGTTAATATGGGCCTTGATGCCTGAAATAAATAAATAAATACGCATAAAAATATACGCAATACGAGATTATCATTGAAGCACAAGACTTTGAGAAAAACTGCAACAACGATATAACTTTGTATCAATCGTAGAATACAACGATGGTCATGTTGTCAGACAGAGGAACAGTGAACAGACTTATCTTCATTTTATGCAAATTAAATGCATAATAAACCAATTAACTACACAGAACACGCTCCAGAATACGCCTTAATCGGAAACGGAAACAATCATTGCAAAAGGAAATCCTTTGGTCCCTACTAAATCTTTTACGGGCAAGATACATGATATTATTTTTATAAATTCCTTCGTATAAACAAACTTTCTGTGGGGAGCGAACACTTGGAACGATGTAATTTGCATGTTATTATGAAA
Organism: Amphipoea oculea; assembly: GCA_945859645.1. NCBI lineage: Eukaryota > Metazoa > Arthropoda > Insecta > Lepidoptera > Noctuidae > Amphipoea > Amphipoea oculea. The sequence continues at coordinate 7,242,303 of OX243868.1, forward strand.
CAAGTGAGGGAAACATTTCAATTTTGCTGGCTCATAAGGCTTTGCAATCGACTGGAGTCACACCCTCATTAAAGTTTGGGTTGCCATTCTGGGTGACAGAGCCGCACCACACATACAATATGAATATGAAAATCAGTATGATGTTTGTAGGCTTTTTCGATATCATCACATCACATCACACTATCACACTAATATTATAAAGGCGAAAGTTTGTGAGTGTGTGTGTGTTTATATGTTTGTTACTTCTTCACGCTCAAACGGCTGGACCAATTTTAATAAAATTTTGTATGGAGGTAGCTGATACCCTGGATTAACATATAGGCTACTTTTTATCACGATATTCCACGGGTTCGAAACTCACACTAACATTACAAAGGCGAAAGTTTGTGAGTGTGTGTGTGCGTGTGTGTTTATATGTTTATTACTTCATCACGCTCAAACAGCTGAGCCAATTTTGTTAAAATTTTGTATGGAGGTAGCTTACACGCTGGATTAACATATAAGCTACTTTTTATCCCGATATTCTCACGGGATCGAAACTTATGCGGATGAAACCGCGGTGCGCAGCTAGTACCTACATAAGTGCAGCGTTAGTTCAAAATGTAATGCGGTTTGCTCAGCTCACAACCAAAACTTACGCACAGATATCGATGTAGTCCATTAGATAGGACTCGACCGTACCTATAGAGAGATATTACGTGATAAATGCCTAATTCATGAGCGTCAGAACTGTACGTATAGGTAGTCAGGTAATTAACCCACTAAACTAAAAATGTGCAGTGCTACCATAATTCAAGTTAAACAAATATCAACTTTATTTCAGTGAAAATTAAGTTGATTTCAAAGTGACTAACACTATTGACAAAGTTATAAATGTTTGAAATTAGAGCGTAAACTGAACTTACGCTCCAATTTCAAACATTTATAACTTTGTTGTGTAGGAATTAAAGTTATTTTTCCATTTGTTTACATTTTGGCAAATAAATCGCGAATGCATAGTACAAATGTCAAAGAATGCTAGTTGTGATTGTATATACGGATAATTTAGGTAGGTAGTCATTTTGCAAAAAAAGAAACATTTTCCTGCCTTAACTACCAATGTAGGTTACGTAATTGTTATTTCCATAGCGCACTTACATTTGCATAACTGAGTGAGTTGTGACATTACAGTTGAAAGCATTGAGAGTTCAATGTGCTTGAAAGGACTGATAAAGACCATGACGTGGTATGGCGTAAAGTTAAAACATCACTTTGCAGCCATTACTCAATTAATCCGGAATCTTTCGCAACTTGCGAGTTGTACGTCGTAGGTTGGAAATCAGACAGGCGCTTTACTTTGTGTAAATTATTTCATCACCACTGCTCTCAAAACGGTGAAGGAAAATATCGTGAGGGAACCGACATGTCCAAGAACCAAAAAATTCGAAGACACGTGACATCCACCAATCCGCCATGGGCCCGCGTAGTGGATTATGACCCACTCCCTCTTGCCGAGAGGAGACCTGTGTCCCAGCAGTGGGAACAGTATAGGCTTATCAGTATACCTAGGTGTATAATGTTCTTTATTGCGTCATGTTCACCGCAAATAAACGTATTTTCTTTCTTTTCTTTCTTTCTATAATCACGTGGTAACGTGGCTTAGGCCCCCAGTGGTCGAGGCACCTGTGGCCGACGCCCCCGATTCGATTAATTTAATATCTTTATATTTTTTGTGCTTTTCCACTTAGTACAGTAAATGAGAAAAGTGTTTCACCATAATAATAAAGTATTTTGCCTTGCTAAACAAAAGTTATCTATCAAATATTAGAGAGAATAGATCGCCACTTAACCTTATCCTTACACACCTTTTTCTCCATTAAAAGCATATTTGTTATGTACAAACATCCAAAAAATCAAAAATAAGTACTTCATATAAAAAGTTAGTGAATGTTGTTAATAAACATTTATAATAAATTAGGTACCATTATGGAAATTTTATCTTTCAACTTCAACCCACTCGTCAACTAACTGAGCCAAACCAATTATTGGTAACAATAAAAAGTCCGTCTTTTTGTCCACAAAATTAAAAACAATAAGGAAGTATGAATAAATATTATATCTATCTCTTTCATACCAGTCAAGTTATTGAATATTGCAATATGCAACAGATAAGAAAGTTTAGTGTGTCATCTCACAATGACGAGCGAAGGTCCTTCCCAAGGGCTCGTGCGAAATAATTACAATATATTTAAAAATAGAATTGGTGAAAAAAATGTTGTGCCTGACAGTACATTTGATCAAAAATTGCTTTGAATTAAATTAATCGAATCGGGGGCGTCGGCCACAGATGCCTCGACCACTGGGGGCCTAAGCCACGGACCCAGAATATTTCGCAGGTAAACAAAACTGAAATATAATAATATTATGACCTTATCGTCAATTTTATATTATATCACACGAAGTATGTTTTAGCTAAAGTCAGCCTCTCCTAACGATGCCAATTAGCAACGTCCTTCAAACTTTTACCCTTTCCCACCACTTAATGATATTGACATTTTGACAGTTTTCGTCTTCTCACCGCCCCTAAATTCGTCTCTGTTCGTTGAGTGGTCTAATTAATTCTCAGCCTTGTCGGGAAGTTCTCACTTTTATACAGACACTGTTATTCTTGTCTTGTGAATGTATTCTGGCCGAAATTGACTTGCCGACGCTTTACTTCGTGTGAATTTCGGGCTCAAATCACGAGCGCATTGTGGGTAGGGACCGCCATCTGGGGCTTTAGATGTCCTAATTTAGAAACTACTGGTTTGTTCAGAGATGTATGTATAAAGCTAGGGTACAAAAAGGGTTTATGGAAAAAATATAAAGGATCTACTCGCATTTTTATCATTTTAGTTTTTAAAATCTTTATCTTCATTTATTACTCTCTTCACAAAGGTTCACATAGTAATAAGCATAGAGACAAGAATTATAGTGTTTTGACAACAATGTACAAAATACGATCCTTTGTGAGCGACTGGCGTCCATACTCTGTGTGACGGATCACCAGGTTCTCACCCCGAATTTAAGCTAATTGACATGACATTGGTCACTTTTCAAACTGTAGACAAATTATTTATTGATGAAGGGAAAAAAAAACTCTTATTGCAACTTTTGACATTAAGAAATATACGATAAAATTATAAACCATCATCTGACAAAGCCAAGCAATCAAACGCAAAAACTTAACCATAAATAAAAAATCAGACGAGAGCATTTAATTGTATTCGTGGAAAATTCAACATTAAAGTTCGTGTCGTTTTTCGATTCGCCCGAAGGGTACATTTGCCTGGGCATATAATGCTATTGTTTTCTTACTAGGAAGGCTCCATAGAGAAAGATAAATTACAAGATTGATTACAAAATTCCACATGGTGGAAAAAGGAAAGGGACGCTACTGCCCTGCAGTGGTACAATACGGGCATTTTGTTTTAATGTTTTTATTTACATGAACAAAAAAGAAACTTTAATTGAAAAGGTTCTATTCGCTTTTCGTTATCTACGCCACGAAAAAGACTGAGTTCACCACTCTGTTACTTTTTTCTTACATTTCGTATTCCCGTAGCATGAAATTTAAACCCATTGTCGTGCCCATTACTAGGGAGGCTACATTTATCGCTTTATCTCGGAGACTCACACCTGAATTCACAAACGACATTATGACATGCTCTTATACTTGAAATCTGCTTACAAAATAACGATCATCATCATCATCATTTATTTACTTTTCCGATCATAAAATCCAATTTATTAGTATATACTTACACTCACACCTTAAAAACTAGTGTTAGTACCTACATCCATAATAATTGTTAGTTACAAATGTCCATAAACAAGTCTATGAAAGAAGATTATTGCCTGAATTTTTTCAATAAAACTAAAGTCTGCGACATTTTTTGTCACAGTTTTTCTCCATCTACATGCATGAGAATCTCCAGTTTTAACAAATCGCAGTCACCGTAGTGTCGAGAAAACCGTTCCTTTTGTAGCTCTGAAATGCCCTGAAAGCCTTTGTGGTAAGCGTTTCCGTGAAATGCCCGACCCAGCGACGGCAACCTCTACTCACGCGTGATATGTACTTGAACATACGTACTATTTGAAAAAATACACGCAATATTTAGTGGGTGACTTTAGAGTATGAATAAGAAAAGGTTTTTAGATTACAGCATAACACACACGAATGTAATGACAACTTATTTGAAAAGTCTATAAAACATTGTACACAATTAAGCAAGTAACATAAATTAAGTAATAGGTGACAATCTGCACTATTAATCTTTACTTAAAAAAAAAACAATATTTATAAATTTTTATTAACAAAAATTTGTATCAACCGTTTCCGCAGACAAACCGAGATAATGGTTTTGTGGGTAGGTATAGTTTTAATTTCAAGACTAATGTAACTATGTATAAATAAATAATAATAATACACGTGATAATACCACAAGACAGCACCCATTAGCAATGCGTATTAAGAGCTATTGAGTTTGGAACAAAGACAGTGGTAAATGAGTAATCCGTTTATGCTTTTGCTAAATTGATCATACTAAAATGACACTGTGAGAAGCGAACACTATGTGAATAGTTAAAATTCAAATAACAATGAAAGAGGCAAACACGGTCATGAAAATGTTCAGAAGATTCAGAGATCTGCTTACGTTTAGCATAAAACTAGATACTTGCAGATAGACTTATAACGACAATAACCTAAGGTCGTTAGATATAGATTGCCCATTAGTACAGAATGTATAAACGACTTGTTTGTAGGATTTATTGTTATTTCTCTAATTTTATTTTTTTTAAACAATTCTTATCTAAGTATAAATAAATATTAATGATAGAGAGCACCCGTTAACAACGCATTTTAGGACATAATTGAATTTGGGAATAAGATAGAGGTAAATAAGAAGTCAGTTTTGGTGTTACTAAAATAATAATAATAGGTACTGAAATAACACTTTGAGGCAATATGTGAATACCTAAAATTTAAATAGCAATGGAAATGCAAACACGGCTATCGAAACGGTCAGAAGATTGATATCAGCGGGGCAATTGCGTAACACTTTATCAATCGGAATCGGTTTCAATTTAAAGTTCAACAACTTTCATTGCGTTATTGTTGAGCAGACAAATTTTACGAACTTATGAAGCAATGGATTAGCAATTGGCTTCAAAATGATTCAAATTCCGATTGATAATGTGTTACGGAATTAGGGTGCAGGTTATGTTTAGCATAAAACAAAATATACATAATTATGTACTAGCAATATATAAATATTAAGCTTGTCACATGCATACCTTAACGGCAGCTCTAATATGTCAGTTTGTGCGGAACACGATAACAGAACTAAAAATACAATGCTGATTTTTTTGTAACTCGTACCTTGTTGTGTTCCACTTTTATACTTTTTTTGCGGCTTGTATTGACAACAATTTGTAAAGGTTATGTCAGTCCCGTGGAATGAATGGAAATGACGTAAAAGTTGGTTGCAATATATTGGTAGGTATTTTTAATTGGATTGCTATTTTGTATGTCACTATTTGCGATAGTGGGGCTTGTGGTTAAATAATAATAGCCGCTAGGGTTGATTTACGCTAGCCGCGGCCGGTTCGTGCATCCATTACATACCGGGACCTCTCCATGCCTTAAAAAGAACCTTAAGCCGTTGGTCCCGCATGTTATTCGTAGATCTATGAGAGTCGTTACGGGTAGTCAGAAGCCCAAAAGTCTGACAACCAGTCTTACCAAAGGGTATCGTGCTACCCAGTAACTGGGCGGTGGAGGTCAGATGGGCAGTCGCTCCATGTAAAACCAGCCATGAATACCAGCGCTGTGACATTTATCTTTTAAATGTTGCAGCATCATGCTGAGATAGGAGCCTTTCGGCCTCGTATAAAACTTTCTGTTCATTTTTATTTTTATTACTTTTTTTTATATAACTTGGATTTTATTTTTTTACTGTGTTTAGTTTAGTTTGTGATCTTCCTATGCGAGTCGCAATAAATACTTTTTCTTTCTTTCTTTCTTTCTAAAATACTGGTAATCAAAAACCCTCAAAAAACTTGGAAAAAGGTTAAGCAGATTAATTTATTTTTGATTGATGATTAATGCGATTGAAAAAAATTATAACAATAATTAATCTCCGTTGTGAATCATCATTGATTATTATGTATCATTCGTGTGATTTTAACTCAATGATGATTTGAATATTGACATCAAACTTAAATCTATCTATATAAATAAAACAAATTCGGGTTAGTTACACCATTTATAACTCAAGAACGGGATTTATTTCCGTTGGATCCCGCTTTTGAATCCCAGTTTAATATTTTTGGCGTTGGATCCCGCAAAACATTATTATGTATTTCCGTTGGATCCCGAATTTAAAAAATGCAAGATAATTACGTTTTATTTACGTTGAATCCCGAAAAGTATTTCCGTTGGATCTCGAATGCTTAAAAAAATCTGAAGGCGGGTACTTTCAACAACAAAATTGTTTACAATAAAATGAGGGGTTCACTAATGTTCCACCAAAACTCCATTGACAAATTTTTAGTTTACAACCAACGTTTCGTCTACTATTTATTTCACAAACAACTCATTTTCTATATAATCTAGTCGTTTCTGGCACTCGCCGGCCGCTGCCGCGGCACCGCACGCTCCGCTCGCTCGGCTCGTGCGTAGGGGTCACAGTTATAACCTAACCTAACCTAACAATTTTTATTTTAATAATTAACCTAATCTAGTGTTTGAAAAGGTACATCACTTTTCTTCTGAAATGTACACATGTTGTTATAACATGGGATTCAACGGAAATAGCAAACGGGATCCATCGTTAATCCCTAAAAAATGGGACTCAAAAGTGGGATCCAACGAAAATAAACGAAGAACGGCTATATCTGTGGGCTGGACCGATTTTTATTATCTTTGATTTGTTGGATTTGTCTCCGCCCCGAATACTTAGCAGAATAACTAATAAATAAAACATGGAGAAAATCCTCGAAAAACAAATGAAGATAATTCATTTTCTCAAACATTCGTTCTTATTGATTGTGAGACGGTACGAAGTTTGCCGGGTTAGTTAGTTTATTATAAAGAGACCACGATCTGACCCAGATGCGGCACATGACATCCAGCCATACTAAAGGAGGCTGAAGGGATTATGTAACAAACAAAGTAGAAACAAAGCTTAGTAGTAAGTTAGGTAAGTAACTTTACTTGGCTTGGTCATGTCCACTTTCGCCTACTATTCCCGCAATGCTCGACTCCCGCTGTGTACGACTTGAAAAATACCTACTAAAACTTACCATATTGCTTGAATTCAGTTTCTCAGACATTGGGAAGGAAAAGTGTTTTAGTAATATCTTTTTTTTTTTTCTTATATATATACTTACTAGCTTCTGCCTGCGACACTTCATCCGCATGAAATTTCTTGTTCCCCCGACCCCGTGGCATCGCAACGCCTACCCGCGCTATTACTTCGTTTGCGCTCAGCGTTCTTTCTGACTTTTTTTTGTTTTTGCTTAGATCCTATGGATCTTAGCGTGATTTTAAGTAGCCTAAAAGCCTTCCTTAAGAATTGGTCTAGGAAATGCAAAAAGAATTTGTCAAATCAGGCTGATAGTTCCGAGGGGGCTGAAATGGAGGAGTAATGGCTCCATTGCGCCTCCTCCAGGCGAACATCAACCACTGCGCCTGCGCTCAGGACCTGCTGCTCCAGAGCATGGCGCAGTGGTCGATTAACATCGCCGTGGTCGCTGAGCCGTACTTTGTCCCGCCCAGGGATAACTGGGTGGAGGACCTGAGCGGCTCAGTGACCATAGTTTCGTCGGCTGCCGCCGGTACCCCGTCCCTCGAAGGTGTCACGAAGGGACAGGGGTGCGTAGCGGCACGGTTCGGAGAGATCGTAGTAGTGGGAGTGTACTTCTCTCCGAACCGAACTCTCGCCGAGTTCCAGAACTCTTTAACAGAGTTGAGTGTCGTCGTCGCCGGAAACCATTCCTTCTCCGTGCTAGTGGTCGGGGACTTCAACGCCAAGAATTTGGCCTGGGGTTCCCGTTACACGGATGTGCGGGGCAGGATGGTGGAGGACTGGGCCCTGGAAACAGGCCTGGTCGTCCTAAATCGGGGTTCTGTCCCTACGTGTGTGCGGATGCGGGGTGAGTCCGTAGTGGACATCTCGTTCGCCAGCCCCGCTCTGTCACAGCGTGTCAGTGACTGGCGCGTCATGGAGGAGGTGGAGACCTACTCCGACCACCGGTATATCCGGTTCGACGTCTCCACCCAGACCTCTAGCGCGCTGGTCCAGCAGGCCCCGAGTGGTCCGCGGTGGGCGCTGAAGCAGCTGGACCGGGAGCTCCTCCTGGAAGCCTCGATCGTGCAGGCCTGGGTGTCATCACCGGACAGGCCTGCCGATATTGACAATGAGGCGGAATGGCTCCAGGAGGCCATGTCCGATATATGTGACGTGGCAATGCCCCGAGTCCGGCCAGGATGCGCCCGACGTCAGGTGTATTGGTGGTCGCAGGAGGTAGAGTCGCTACGCAAGGCGTGCGTCGACGCGCGACACCGGTACACCAGGCACCGCAGGCTCCGCATCCGCCCTCCGGATGCGGAAGCCACGGAGGCGGAGCTGTACGAGGGGTACAGAGCGGCGAAGACCACCCTCCAAGGGGCTGTCCAGCGGGCCAAGGATACGGCCCGCGAAGAGATGGTGGAGACTCTGAACAGAGATCCATGGGGGCGCCCTTACAAAATGGTGCGGAATAAACTCCGCACCTGGGCCCCCCCGCTGACGCAGAGTCTCCGCCCACAGCTGGTGGAGGAGGTGGTGAGCACTCTGTTCCCTTCACGGGGGGAGCATACTCCCCCGCCCATGGCTCCGCCACTTGCGGTGCCCGAAGCGGACCATGAAGACGACGACGACGACATCCCTGAAGTGACCGGGGTAGATCTGAGAGCGGCGGTAGGCAGGCTGAAGGCCAAAAATACCGCCCCAGGACCCGACGGCTTGCCGGGTAAAGTCTGGGTCCTGGCCTCGAGGGCTCTCGGGCCTCGACTAGAGGCGCTCTTAAGCGCATGCATGGAGAGGGGCCAGTTTCCACTCCGTTGGAAGACGGGGAAGCTGGTCCTCATTCAGAAGCCAGGGCGCCCTGCGGACTCTCCGTCCGCATACCGGCCCATAGTGTTGCTCGACGAGGTCGGCAAGCTCTTTGAGAGAGTGATTGCAGGCCGCCTCGTCGGGCACCTAGTGAGGACGGGGCCGGATCTTGCGGATAGCCAGTTTGGCTTCCGCAAGGGGCGCTCGACAGTGGACGCCATCATGCGCGTGAGAGCCCTCACGACGGGGGACGCGGTGACCCGGGGTGGGGTCGTCGTGGCGGTGTCACTCGACATCGCCAACGCATTTAACACCCTGCCCTGGAGCTGTATTGGGGAGGCACTCCGGTATCACCGGGTGCCGACCTACCTCCGTCGAGTAGTTGGGGCGTATTTGACGGACAGAGCCGTCATCTACCCCGGTCGCAACGGGGAGTGGAACCGGCGAGAGATGTCGTGCGGTGATGATGATGATGATGATGATGATGATGGGGCTCCCTTTTCCGCACTTAGACTCCCATTTGGTCCGTTGTGCGTAGGGATTCTGGCTAACAGAGCCAGCCTAGCTCCGTCCAGAAGCACAGAAGCTTCCTGGGAGCTTCACAGGCTTCACGGAGCGACCTCACTGTTCCGAGGATTTTTTGGCGTTGAGAAGCCACAGCCTCGCATTCCAGGATGACGTGGGCGGCTGATTCCTCGGCGTCAAGGCAGCCCCTGCAAAGGGGGCTGTCCGTGGCGCCTATGTTAAAAAGATGTTTGTTAAGAGGGTTATGGCCCGTAATTGTACCTATTATTATTCTGAGGTTATTTCTACTTAGGCTAAGAAGTTTTTTAGTTAATCGCGGGTGTATCGTTGGTAAAGCCAATTTTGACTGTCTGCAGTCTGTTACCCGTGACCATCTGTTGTTATGGAGTTCGGTCGATCTTTGGCGAATCCATGCACGAAATTGTGAGAAAGGCAGAGGGAGAAGTGGGTACGGGCCTAGCACCTTCATGTCAGAGCCTCTCTTCGCAAGTTCATCTGCAGCATCATTGCCCAAGGATCCACTATGCCCTTTGATCCACTGGAGGGTAATTCGATTGAACGTCGATAGACTCTCCAGGGCTAAATGGCACTCATAAATTAGCTTGTTGTTAGTTTGTTTGCTCTCTAAGGCCTTGAGTACAGATAGGCTGTCGGATACGAATTTAATGCCGTAGTTCCGGATGCCTAAGCGCTTTACTGCTATTGCGGCTTGTGTTAAGGCAACACATTCACATTGAAATATCGAACTGTGTGTGCCTAGTGGTATGTGAAAGTTGATATTAAGGTCAAGGGAGTGAACGCCAGCACCTGAACCGTTTTGTGTTTTTGAGCCGTCTGTGTAGATGCGCACTTCATTGGCTCCTGACTGGTCCCTATCTTCCTGAACTGTTTGTATAAAGTAGTTTTTGTTGAACATCGGTTGGTTTGTTGTTCTATCACACGGGGCAGCGATGAGAGGCTGGTACTCTATCGCCCGGTCCAGGATTTTGGCGTGTGGACTGGTAAGGTTTTTGCCCCATATGTCCAGATGCATTAGCCTGATGGCAGCTAGCGCTGCCTCCTGCTGTATGTACAGGTCAAGGGGAGTTAGTTGAAGGGCTATCTCCATGGCTGCTGTTGGGGTGGTTCTCATACAGCCAGTGGTAGCTGAACAGGCCAGTCGTTGGAAACGCTGTAGTCTGGTAATGGTGGTCGAGAGTTCGGTCCTCGTCCACCAGACCAGAGCGCCATAAGCCAACATTGGCCTGATCAGCGTTTTGTATAACCACAGAGTAATCTTCGGAGAGAGCCCCCATGTTTTTCCTAGCATTCTTTTGCATTGGTAGAATACAATTGTGCTTTTATTAAGTTTGTAGTCAAGATGCTTGTTCCAGAGCAGTTTGCTATCAAGGATCACCCCCAGGTACTTGACTTCGTCTTTAAGTGTTAGTTCTGTGTTAAAAAGTTTTGGAAGCCTATGGGTTCCAATGGTTCTTTTGTTGGTGAACATTATTAGTTCTGTTTTCGAGGGGTTAACCGATAGTTCGTGCTTCGTGCACCAACTCTCAATTATTTTGAAGGCCCTACTCATGAGATCGCATAGGATGCCCTCAAATTTCCCCGAAATCAGAATTGCTATATCATCCGCATATCCCACCGAGTACAGACTGCTAGCGTTGAGCTCTGAAATGAGCTCATTTACGACTAAATTCCACAGTAGTGGTGACAGCACCCCACCCTGTGGGCAGCCTCTACTTACGATACCTCGTGTGGTGGTATTTACGGTAAATTGAATAGCACGGTGTTTTAGCATATTATTTATCCATTCTATAAGTGTTCGCGCAACACCGTGCGTGGCAAGTGCCCGTTCGATGCTGGCGAAGTTAGTTTTGTCAAAGGCACCTTCTATGTCAATGAAAGCGCCTAAGGTTGGGTTTTTGGCTTTAAGAGCATTTCCAATGCGTGACACTACGCTATGGAGTGCTGATTCAGTTGATTTGCCTGCACAGTAGGCGTGCTGATTGGGATGAGTTTATATAATTGTTTTTATTTTATTTTAATTTTTTAGTTTTTTTTAGTTGAGAGTTTTAGTCAATTCGGTTTAATTTTATTGTAATTTATTATTGACATAATCTGCTCATTTCAATGTCTTTTAATGAGTTGATTGCAATATGTGGTTAGCTAGCGACCTCTACGAATGATCATATTATTATTCTTGCTTGAGCAACCGGCAGCAAGTTCGTCATGCTCCCTTAGATGTCATTGCTTGCGGTAGCGTCGGGGGTCGGGTTGCCTCCTTCCCTCAAATATGGCGAGGGGGGTAATGGCTGATCTTTGCGTTATGCTCGTGAACGGGTGCTGCTTGTGGTGACTGGTCGTCTTGCTGACCATGGTTTTATTGTTGTTATTAGTAGTAATAACTTGTTTATTTATTTTACTTCGATGGTCCTAGTTTATCATTTGTGACTTCAAGTGACAGCTATGTAAACAGAACCCAGCATTGCATACATATGAAAGCTGTCACGCCCTTTATACCTGGAGGCTTTTATTTGGTCAGTAAGTTTTTTTTTTTTTTGGTTATATTTTTAATTTTTTTTTGCTTGAGTACGTATAGTGTTTATTGTATTTGTTGGTATATTGGCGTGGCTAGTTAACCTATGGCAAATAATTTAATTTAAGGTTCTGTGTCCTGTAATGTTAATTACTTTGCATACATAGTATTGTATAAAATTAATTATTTTCTAACTGAACAGACAGCTGTGCTGCTGGGGAGTTTGTTCCGCCACTTCTTCTCCCCAGCGAAAGCACTAGGAAGTGGCGAAGGGCGGGCGTTTTGGGGGACTGTCTTTTGTAATTTTGACGTTCGAAAAGTGCTGATTCTCAGCCTAGTTTGAATAAATGACTTTTTTTTTGATTTTGATGTAAAGGTCTTTGTACCGAGATTTGGGATCTAATCTTCCTATCCCCCAGCCTCTCCAGTGTTTTCAAGAAGAAAGAGGAAAGGCTTATAGGTCTAAAAGATTTGGGCTGGGTATAGTCGCCCCTACCAGGTTTCGGTATGAAGATTATTTTTACTTCCCGCCATTTCAAGGGAATGTAGCGGTGTGCCAGGCAGGCTCGAAACACCACTACGAGGTATTCAGCCAGTAAATCTCGGCTCCACCTGAGCAGAGCCGGGAAAATACCGTCCATTCCTGCTGCCTTGAAAGGTAGGAAGGTGTTGATTGCCCAAGTTATTTTGTCTTTGTCGATTACTTCTAACGCCACTTCCCAATCTAGGCTGCTCGTGGCCCTTTCCCTATATGGTTCCCAGCTCTGCTGGGTGGCAATCTGGCATCCTGGGAAGTGGGTGGTTAGGAGTAGTTCGCTTGTCTCAGCGTCGTTTGTTGTGTAGGTGTTATCTGGTTTTTTCAGGCAACCTATTGAGTGGTCTGTCTCTTTAGCAAGACAGGTCTTGACCCTCATTGCCTGGTTGTTACTTTCCATGTTAGTACAGAAACGCCTCCAGCTGTTCTTTCCTCTGAGGCGTATCAGTTTTTTGTATGTTTTACGAGCTGATGTATAGCGGTCCCAATCTTCTGGCGACCGTGTGTTCCTAGCTCTGTTGAACAGTCTTCTCAGCCTACGTCGGTGTCTTTCCAATTCAGGACTCCACCAGGAACGGCGAGCCCCCTGCCTGGGTAACGTGAGGGGACAAGACTGTTCATAGCTAGATAAAAGGATAGATGTGATGTTATTAACATGTTCGTCTAAATTGGTTACTGGTATTTCTGCCGGAAGGGCGGGTAGTCTGCCTAGCTCAGCCTCAACGAGTTTGGTGAACTTGACTTGGTCTGTGTTGCGAGGAATCCTCCTTGGTTGTGGTTTGGTTAAGTTGAAGTTAATGGTATAGCGGATCCATCTGTGGTCGGAGCATGATATCTCGGTGGACACATGCCAGTCCTGTATGGAGTTGGATATACCTATGGTTGCTAAAGTTAAGTCTATTATTGTTTGCGATCTCGCGTTTATAAAGGTAGGTTCAGAGCCCTTGTTAAGTAAAACAAGGTTATTGCTAAGAATAAAATCAAGCATTTCCTCACCTCGGTTGTTGGTTTTGACATTACCCCAGAGCGTGTGATGCGCGTTGGAGTCAGTCGCGATGATTAGTTCCAGTTTCTCCTTTTCACAGTACTCAACCAATGAGGCGAGCTCTGGCAGAGGCACGTCCTCGTCGCCTGGCAGGTATGCCGAGGCTAGTACAATGTCTGGGAGTTCTTGTTCGGTTCTGAAAAGCCTGACTGCTGTCAGGTCCCTTGAACAGAATTCGTTAATTAAAAGGTTAGGTACATGTTTCGGGACAAAAATGCAGGTACGTGGGTTACTAACGGAGGTGTCCAGCAGCAGCTTACCCCCGATGTTGCCAAGACCGCATATTCTGCCGCCCCTAATACACGGCTCTTGGATAAGGGCGATGGTCTTTCCTTGTTGGTTCTCCAGCACTCTGCGCAAGGTGGCCGACGCAGATTGGCTGTGCTGGAGGTTGGTCTGTAGGATCCTAGTCCCGCAAAGGAGAGGAGCAGAGGCTGCTGTCCTCGCCCTCACTACTCTCCCCCGGCGGAAAGCAATCCTCGTCCGAAATCAGACCGGACGAGGGTGGATCCCTCGTTGAACCCGCTGTTGATAAAATCTCCAGCGCTGCCATGGAGGTCGCCAACTCCACCGCCTCCCCAACAGTCTCCATCGCGTGAGGCGACGGAGAACGCTCAGGAAGCGGCGGACCAGGCTCCCTCTCAGGCGCACTCGAGGCTGTTCCTGTTGTTGGCACGGCGGCATCCTCCCTGGTACCACCCTCCTCCAGGAAGCGAATGTATATACTGCCCATAAGGTAGTATACCCGCCGTTGCTGGTCTTTTATGATTTTGACCATGGGCTCCGGCACACGAAAGAAGAGACAAGTGCCCGGGGGCTCCTGCCTAGCCCTTTCGTGTGTCAGAGTCCAGGTGTTCATTTTGAGGTTCGGGTTCTGCCTCGCCAACATCCTGAGCAGTTGTGCTGTGTCCTCGCTGTTCTCGGGGACAAACAGCATGCACACCACCTTCTTTGGTATGTCCGCTTGAGGCCGAACGGTGAGCTTGGTCCCCGGTATCGGAGATGGTACATTGTTTACGACCCCTTTGAGCCAGGCCATTGTGAAGTCATCCTCACACCAAGTCTTAAGGACGCCTTCAGCAAAGTGAGCCCGGCCTCTAAAATGGATCGCGGTATTTTCGCTGGTTTCTGTTGTTTCAGGTTCAGGAGCCTTTAGTAGTGCCCGGAGCTGGTCTTCTATAACCTGACGGATCCCCTCCGCTTGCTCCTGCGTCATCTCGAGAAAAGGCTCGGTCATGACGGCAACACACAGCTCGTTGCTTCTGAAGGACGCAGCCGCTTCGGCGTAGCTCACCAAAGTTCCGTCCACCATACGGGAGCGAGCAGGCTTGCTCTTCTTGCTTATCCCGGTTGGTGTGACGGTATCTTCGGGGCGCGAACGCTTCTGCGCCCTTGCTGGTTGTTCGGTGTTGGTCTTATTTGGGTTCTTTTTCCCTCTTGGTCTCTCGCTGCGCTTGCGCTTAATGCCGGTGACAGCCTCGCCTTTTGGCATCTCAGCCGTAACCGACACCGCCTTGAGGGACGTCTTTTTCGTGGTGGCTGTTTGCCATTTATTGGCGTTTGGTACTCCTTCCAGTGGGGCTTCAGCCAGACTCGTTAGGTCCCTCTCAGAGACCGCAGCCGTTGACGCAGCCCGTGTTTTGGGCGCATCTACATTTGCAGTACTCCTCGAGTCGCCGTGAGCGAGTGCTGTCCTGGGCCCTTCGGTCAGAGTTATGTTAGGAGGCGCATCCGTGGACGCAGATGAGGTTGGGATCGCTGGGGACGCAGCCTGTTGTGGCGCATCCTTTGCGGTTACCTTCCTCATCGCATCCTTGGACGCAGCCGAGCGTTTATGTTTGCTAGATGCAATCTTAGAAAGTTGCCTCTTAGGCGCATCTTGGGACGCAGCCCTCACGTTGGATGTGGATGGCGCATCTGAAGACGCAGCCTTTGGTTGGTTGGTTTTGGTAAGCGCATCCGACGAGCGGGACGCAGCTTGCGGTTTTGTTTTATTTGATGTCTCTTTATCCATAGGTTGGATATTTTTGATTCACCGTCGGAGCTCTCCACCCGCCACGGAGCCCTCAGTCGGGGACGTCGCTCGTTCAACGAGCAATCGCCAGAGCTACTCCTTCGGTATAGGATCAACCCAGTAGGAAGTTGACGAGCCCGCACGCGACGGAAGATCAGGGGACTGTAAACGACACGAGACTATGCCGCAACTCATCCCGAGACCCCACGCCACGCCGGCTGCCCCCCCCCCACTACGCCGATCCTCGCTTGACATCCCGCTTATGGGATATCTCAGCCGATTGATAGTGGGTAGCTACCCCACTACCTCCCGTGTAAGAGGAAATCCAGGCCAAAGTGGTGTGTTGTGTGCAACCTGCTCCACTCAACCACCAGGATTCCTTCATCCCTCCGTACGGGTCCCCGCGCACGGCACAAACACGCGGGAGGTCATTGCAATCCATCATCTGGTCTTGTTTGATGGTGGACACCCAAGGGCATGACCTCGCCACCCCTGGAATAATCGCCCGGTGATTTCTGTTACGTCTAATTCATATGGAATTAGACCAATAACGGGGAGCAACCTCGAGAAGGAACATCACCAGACTTGCCTTGAGGATCTACACGACCGTTGCGCTCTCCCTCAAGACCACGCCACCCTGCCACCTCTGAAGGAGGAGGCAAGGTAGGTTTGCGTCAACAAAACCAAGCCAAGCAAGCGAAGCGTGCTGTTGAAAACCAAAACATAAATTTGCAAACACAAACCCCCCCATGTCGTGCGGTGTCCCACAGGGATCGGTTCTGGGGCCGCTCCTGTGGGACATCGGTTACGACTGGGTGCTGCGGGCCGACCTCCCTGATGGCGTCAGCGTGGTTTGCTACGCTGACGACACGCTGGTCCTGGCGCAAGGGAGGTCGCATCAGGCGGCGGCCGACGCGATGACACGCGGGGTTGCGATAGTCGTGGAAAGATTCCGGCGGTTGGGTCTCGAGGTGGCATTGCACAAGTCCGAGGCCATGTCTTTCCATGGGCCTCGGAACGGGCCACCATCGGGATCCCAACTAACGGTGGGAGGGGTTCACATCGGCGTCGAGGCAACGATGAGATACCTGGGTCTCGTCCTCGACAGCCGGTGGAACTTCGTCGAACACTTCCGACGTTTGGCCCCCAAACTGGAAAGGACCGGGGCCGCCTTCAAGCGGCTCCTGCCTAACCTGGGGGGGCCAAACACCTCCTGCCGGAGGCTTTACGCGGGGGTCGTGCGGTCCATGGCCCTATACGGGGCCCCGGTGTGGGCGCGTTCTCTGCGGCGGCGAGCCGCCCACTATCTGAACGCGCCCCAAAAGGTGGTAGCCGTAAGGCTGATCCGGGGGTACCGCACGATCTCGGGCGAGGCGGCAAGCCTCCTTGCCGGACTGCCGCCATGGGATCTGGAGGCGATAGTCCTCGCGCGCCTGTATGAGTGGCGCGCGGAGGCACTGAGCCGGGGGGAAACTCCGCTTCCGCAGCAAATCGCGGCGGAGCGGACAGACCTCCGGCGCGATCTCATGGTGGCATGGAAGGAGCGACTTTCGCAACCCAGCGCAGGGCACGCCACGATAGTGGCGATAAGACCCCTCTTTGAGGAGTGGCTAGAGAGGCGTCACGGCGTCCTCACCTATCGCCTGACGCAGGTCCTCACCGGACACGGATGTTTTGGGAGGTTCCTGCACATCATCAGGCGGGAGGAGACGCCCGGGTGTCACCACTGCGAAGATCGCCCAGAGGACACGGTGGAGCATACGGTGGAGGTCTGCCCCGCATGGGCGGAGCACCGCCGTGCCCTCGTAGAGGCGATCGACAGCGGCGGCGACCTCTCGCGTCCGGCCCTGGTTCAAGCCATGGTCCGGGGCGAGAGGGAGTGGGGGGCGGTCACCTCCTTCTGCGAAGCAGTCATGCTAGCGAAGGAGGTGGCTGAACGGCTGAGGGAGAGAGCCTCACACCCCAGCCGCCGCGGGAGACGCTCCGGGCGTCGGGAGCCGCGTGACGACTCCCGGCCACCGTAGGCGCGGGCCTGCGGACGGAGAGTAATGGGTAGCTCACCGTCCGATCAGGACCAGGCCCGTGCCGGACGGCGCGTACGTGTTCCACGCGCGCCTCAAGGAGATGTCAGCATAAAGGAAGGGGCCTGCCAGGGCCGAAGCCTGCCGGGGGTGCGGGATTGTCCGAAAGGGTTACCGCTACCCCGGAACATAAAGGGCTAAGGAAGGAACACGGATGGGTTTTAGTCAGTAAGAGTCTGACACTCCCTTCGCTCCACCCAGAGCGGGAGGGGTCATTTGATGATTTCCCATCCATAAAAAAAAAAAAAAAAAAAAAAGGCTGATAGTTCCAGAGACTAGCGCATACAAACAAACCCTTCAGCTTTATTATTTGTATAGATAGATACATTGTTTATAAATTAAACAAACTTGTTTTGTAATAAAACTTTAAGATTATAATAATATTGGTTACAAATCGTCTGTCGTTTCACTGGCGGACACTTTTAATACAGTTAGGTGTCGTGCGCGCGGCCGTTGTTTGCGGAGTGTCGGTCGGCGCGGCGCGCGGCGTTGGCTGCGCTCGCGTTGCCACCCCTCGTCCCTCTGTTCCCCCTCGCTCGCGCTAGTGTCAGGGGCGCGTACATCCTCCCGGGCATTGAAAGTCTCGCTTTCAATTTTCTGCTTAATTTTCGGCGGCATCCTTTGAATTATCGGTGGCCGGGAGTATGCACATTTTATTAACTGCCCTCCTTAGCGTGCCCTTTTCTGTATATACGTCGGCAACTCTGCTGATTCCATCTTTTCCAGGATATAAATGGGTGATGCGGCCAAGTTTCCATTGAAGTGGGGGAAGATTTTCTTCTTTGAGGATCACTAGATCGCCCACACGAAGCTCGTGTTGCCTCGTTTTCCACTTGGTGCGTTGTTGAAGTTCGGCAACAAACTCCCGGCGCCATCTCTCCCAGAATTGTTGTCTCAGCTGCTCAATATACTGATATCGATTAGGGTGTTTGCAGGTGATAGGCAACGATGGTACCGAGGCGAGAGGTCGCCCTATAAGAAAGTGCCCCGGGGTAAGCGGAGAGGGATCGGTAGGATCGGATGAAAGAGGAGTAAGGGGACGAGAATTTAAAATCGCTTCTATTTGTGTGAATAATGTCGCGAGCTCCTCGAATGTCAGGGAAGCATTACCCGCTACACGTTTAAAATGGTGCTTTGCGGATTTTACGCCCGCCTCCCATATACCTCCAAAGTGAGGTGAGTATGCGGGGCTAAACACGAACTTTATGCCTTCGTTATTGGCGTAATTAATAGCTGACTCACGACTGGACCTGAGTATTCTACTTATCTCATTGTTCGCGCCCCTAAAATTGGTACCATTATCGCAATAAATAACATTAGGTTTACCTCTCCGAGAGACAAACCTTCGCAAAGACAAAATGAAAGCATCAGTGCTCATATCGCTGACTAACTCTAAATGAATCGCTTTGGAAGAGAGGCATACAAACAAACATAGGTAGCATTTTGAAATACGATTGCCTTTACCCTTTCGGCTAGAGATCATAAACGGACCAGCAAAATCAACACCACACGAGTAGAAAGGAAACATGGAGTAGCTTCTTTCGGCAGGTAAGTTTCCCATTAAAGGTTGCATTGTCTTCCCGCGTAGGCGAGTACAAACTACACACTGCTTTGTCGTGCTACGTGCTAAGTGTCTGCCACCTATAGGCCAAAAACGCTCTCTTATTGAGGCTAAAAGATGTTGAGGACCAGCGTGAAATAGACGTTGATGCTCGAACCTTACTATTAATTTTGTTAGCTGATGCTTTCCATCTAAAATGATGGGGTGTTTTTTATCATGGGCGAATTCGGAGTTTTGGATTCGCCCTCCAACCCTTAGTATACCATCTGAGTCTATGAAGGGACTTAGCGGCAGTAATTTTGACTTGCGATTAAGAGTTTTATTATCCCTGATTAATTTAATTTCGTCTGGATAGCTTTCAAACTGACTTAACTTAATTAATATTTGCAAAGAATAATCTAATTCCTTAATATCGAAGGGTCCATTAATTTTAGTGTCTTTATTTTTGCAGTAGTTTATGAAACGTTGTACATATACAAATATCCTCTTTAATCTATTTAAATTAGAATGTTTCTCAAATTGAATTATTTTGTTTGTTACAACAACATGACATTCAATGGTGCGCGAGTGTCTAACTTCAGGTAAGACGTTAGGGATTTGTGTGTGTGTTTGTGTAGGCCAACAAGATGGGTCATTAGCGAGGAACGAAGGCCCTTCCCACCAGAGGAGACAGGACTGCAAGTGCTTAGGAGTCACGCCTCTAGACGCAATATCTGCAGGGTTTTGATCTGTGGGAACATAACAGAAGGTGAATCCAATTGCAAGTTGATTGATTTCATTCACTCGGTTACACACAAATATTTTAAGATCCCTGGGTGGGGTGTTCACCCACCCTAGCACAACCTTTGAATCAGTCCATATAAATTTACGATTGATATTACAATTTAATGACTCTAATGCCTTTGAACATAAACGTGCACCTAATAAGAAGCCACATAACTCCAATCGGGGTATAGTAGTTGGGTTCATTGGTGCAACTCGTGCCTTAGCACACAGCAACCTGACTGTAACTTACTGATTATGATTTACAGAACGCAGGTAAATACAAGCTGCATAGGCTTGTTGAGAGGCATCCACAAAACAATGTAATTCTATATTACTGGGTGTATCACATAGAACTCGTCTTGTAATACGAATGTTAGTCAAATTAGAAAATTCCTTTAAGAGGTTAGCCCAGTTTTTACAAAACTCAGCTGGTACTGGATCATCCCAGTCTAGCTTAGAGGACCATAATTGTTGAAGTAAAATCTTAGCTACTATAGTGCAGGGACACAACAATCCTAAGGGATCAAAAACCTTGGAAACAGTAGAAATTATTGACCTTTTAGTAATATGAGCAGAAGGCTCTAGGTCTGTAGAGAATTGCAGCATATCAGCCTTGGGACACCAATTGAGACCTAATACACTGGATTCTTTATTGAAATCCACAGGTTTTGAAGAATCACATTCATCATCAAATAATTGAGGGCAATTTGTGCGAAATTTCCTTAGGGGTAGACATGCAGAATTAAGTTTGTTTACAACTTCATGATATATATGTTTTAGCCCTTCTATAGTTTCTGACCCTGTGTTTAAGTCATCTGCATAAAAATCGTTTCGGATTACACGAGCAATAGACTCATCCCTACACTCATATGCCAATTGTAAGAGGCATCGCGTACTTAAAAATGGTGCAGAGGCAGTGCCATACGTAAGTGTATTGAGTTGTAAGACATCTATCGATTGAGACTTATCATCACGCCAGAGAATAAGCTGCAGATGGCGCTGCTGTTGCCCGACTTCAATTTGCCGGTACATTTTCTCGATGTCGGCTGTGAGAATGAATTTATGGCTGCGAAATCGCAATAAAATAGAGATTAAATCACTCTGCACTACTGGACCAATCATTTGAATTTGATTAAGTGATTTGCCAGAGCTAGTCTTAGAAGAGGCATTGAACACTACGCGGAGCTTTGTGGTTTCGCTCTTTTCACGGATTACAGCGTGATGAGGCATGTAGTATCCAAATTCTGGCCTAGTAATTTTAGTTAAATGCCCTAGCTTTGCATATTCATCTATAAATGCCTTGTAGTTAGCCTTTAAATCAGGATTTTTAATAAATTTTCTTTCTAAACTCTCAAAACATTTTTTAGCAACATAGTAAGAGTCCCCAAGTGCCTTTTTAGGCGACTCTTTTATGGGCATTAATACAGAAAATCTGCCATTCGTTAAGCGAGATACGTTTTCTACAAAATGATCCTCACAGAGTTGCTCTTCGATGGAATATGTTTTTGTGGCAGGTAAGTCATCAATTTTCCAAAATTTTTCTAATGAGTCCTTTATCTCC
This sequence comes from Amphipoea oculea, assembly GCA_945859645.1. Taxonomy (NCBI): domain Eukaryota; kingdom Metazoa; phylum Arthropoda; class Insecta; order Lepidoptera; family Noctuidae; genus Amphipoea; species Amphipoea oculea. The sequence goes on from OX243868.1 coordinate 7,264,039, forward strand.
TGAGTAAAATTACAATAAACCTTTGAAGCGGACTGACTACCTTGTATGGAGCCACTTATGAGCCATCCGAGCATAGACTCCTGTAGAACCGGCTTATTACTGCCCAGCTTGATTAAATTAGAGCCAACTATATCCCAATATACATCTGCTCCTAAGAGGATGTCGACCTCAGCCGGGGAAAAATAGTTAGGATCAGCTAGAGTAATATTTCCAGGTAATTTTATAAGGTCAGTGTTAATAATAGAATTTGGTAAGATTCCTGTTATTCGAGGTACTACCAGACACTTAACATTAAATTCGAATGGCATACATATAGATTTAATTTTAATATAACAACTTTCAGTAATATTACATGTAGCGTTATTGATCCCACAAACATTCACTGAACCACCGGGGTTGATAACTAGCCCTATCTTCCTTCTTAATTTGTCTGTAACAAATGACGATTGACTACCTGTGTCCAGCAGCGCACGGGCTGTATATGTCTTATTATTTATTACAATTTGGACTAGCGCCGTACATAACAAAACCTGTTCATTGGATGCCACAGACAGTGACACAGGTAAAGAGGAAGATGTAGAGGGTTGTTCAGTTTCAGTAGAAGATATAGGGTTGCATTCCGTTGTAATATGTATTAATGTGTTGTGTTTCTTTCTGCATTTGCGACATACAGCTCTCAGCTGACATTGAAAGGCATTGTGACCACTATGCAAGCAATTTTTACACAACTTTAACTTATTAACTTCATGTAGTCGCTCATCTACATTCATATTTTTAAATTTTGGACATACATGCAAATGATGATTTTCATCGCATAAAATACAACAATTTTTGTTTTCCTTTTTGTCAATAGATACAGTTAGACTTTTAGATTGGGTGGTTACCCTAGGTTTATAATCCACCTGTTTGTCAGAACGACTATTATTAAAATAGGCAGTCTCGAGTATGTCAGCTCGACTGCGCAGGAAAGAATAAAACTCACTAAGTGAAGGTAAATCTGCAAGATTGCATTTGTATTCTTCCCACTTTCTACTCGTGTGAATATCTAGTTTTGCTGAGACCATAAAAATTATAAGAACATCCCACATGTTAGTCGGCTGGCCAAGAGTGTCCAGAGCCCGGAGATGTTTTGACAGATGGTCAACGATAAACCGCAATGATTTATAGGATTCCCTTTGAATTGTCTCTATGTTAAATAATGCCTTTAAGTGATTATTTATTAATAGGTTTTTATTGTCAAATCTCTGACATAACAGGTCCCATGCAACCTTGTAATTATTTGAACTAAATTCTATTGATTTAATAACAACAGCTGCACTTCCTTCAAGCGCAGACCTTAGATAGTGGAATTTATTATTTGGAGCAATACTTTCATTGCCATCAATCACTGACTGAAATGTGTCTTTAAATTCTAACCAGTTTAGGTAATTCCCATCAAACGTAGGAAGTTTGATTGTGGGTAATTTTATGGCATTAAATGAACGGCAGCTACTATATGCATGTTCACTATTTTCTTTATCACAGTTTTCATTCTCAGCCTTTTTCTGGGGAGAATTATATAAGGTATCTTGGCTCATTGCTATTAAACTAATAAACTGGTTTTCTAAACTATCTCTTTGTTCAATTTGCTCCGTACTATCAGAATGCAATAAATCTAATTTATTTTGAATAGCCTCAAAATCTTCCATGAGCGATTGAATTTTATTCAATTTTAATTCCAACTCTTTATATTGAATAGTAGAAATTTCTTTTAAACCAATTAAATTATTTAAATAATCGGAAAATCTTGTTACCCGTCCTTTAATAATACCGCGCTGTTTGACTAAGTTAGTTATTTCTACCTTGAGCTCTGCTTCATTCATTTTGATAGATTATTAATATAATAGTCACCAATAACACAGGCAAACAAACAATGAAACAATAAAATATGCACTCAAACCCGTTTAGAAGAGCAGAGAAGCTCAGGTCCAGTCGCTCACGCTGGTGCAGTAGCACGACGCGGTGCTCAGGGCAGCTCGCGCCGAGCAGACAGCTTAGGCCAGCAGCGCGCACGTGGTGGCGCACGCGACGGAACCGGGCGGGCGGTGGCGATACCGAGACCGATGCGCTCCACTTCACGGAGGTACGCTGGAATAGTCGGCGTATGGTATTGAAATAACAGCTAACGATGCATACGATGTCTTTGCAGTAGGTAGTTACAGTTATTGAATAGGTTATAGGCACCCTATGTGCTGAATTAATGAAATATAGAACGAAGTTAGGCAGGCTAGCCAGTAGGTGAAATGCGTGCATAAAGCGTGGGCACGTGCTCGTATTATAAGCTAGATTAGATAATTAAATCTAACGCTGAGATGCACGTGCTAGTATTTTGTACCTAAACACCATTGAAAGCTAGCTTAGACAATAAACCCAACACTCGAGTAGCAAGTCGGCCATTACACACAATGCGAGAACAAAGGGATCGAGAGAATTGGTTAGGTAAGATAGGTATGAAAAGGTTAGGAACAGGGCATACTCTCCTTGGGCTAGACCTCCGGTTCACGATGTCCTCAAAGGCTCCCGAAGCAGCAACAGCCAATCCTTTTCTTCACTCGACCGCGTGGCTCGTCAAACCCGAAGCTCAGGTCCAGTCGCTCGCGCTGGTGTAGTAGCACGACGCGGTGCTCAGGGCAGCTCGCGCCGATGCAGTAGCAGGACGCGGGGCTCAGGGCAGCTCACGCCGAGCAGACAGCTTAGGCCAGCAGTGCGCACGTGGCGGCGCACGCGACGGAACCAGGTGGACGGCGGCGGCGGCGAGACCGATGCACTCCACTTCACGGAGGTACGTCTCCTTGGGCTAGACCTCCGGTTCACGATGTCACCAGAGGCTCCCGAAGCAGGGCGAAGCAGCAACAAGCAGCTATTTTTCTCTCGACCGCGGCGGCTCGCTGGGTAGGTATCGGTAAATGGCGGCTGCCACGTGTGACGTCCGCAAACTCGACGCGTTTTTTCTTGATATAGTGATACGAATAGAGACGTTTGCAGTCCTGTCACGGTCGCCACTTTTGTTTATAAATTAAACAAACTTGTTTTGTAATAAAACTTTAAGATTATAATAATATTGGTTACAAATCGTCTGTCGTTTCACTGGCGGACACTTTTAATACAGTTAGGTGTCGTGCGCGCGGCCGTTGTTTGCGGAGTGTCGGTCGGCGCGGCGCGCGGCGTTGGCTGCGCTCGCGTTGCCACCCCTCGTCCCTCTGTTCCCCCTCGCTCGCGCTAGTGTCAGGGGCGCGTACATACATAGATGCATCATTTCAGCCGAAAGACGTCAACTGCCGGACATAGGCCTCCCCTAAGCACTTCCACTTCGGTTCTGTGCTTCTCGCGTCCAACGAGTTCCTGCGGCCTTCACAAGGTCGTCGGTCCACCTTGTGGGAGGCCTTCCAACGCTACGCCTTTCGGCCCCATTGGCCTTCTGTTCTGCGAGCAATGTGCCCTGCCCACTGCCACTTAAGTTTGACAATTCTTACATAGATTAGAGAATAATAAAACACTAATATTTTGAATTACACTAATTTAAAAATAAGAAAATACCTTAATTCTAAATATGATAAATAATAAGAAAATGTGATGCCACCGAAATGAAAACAAAAGTAAACATACCTAATAAGAGCAAAAGGCGGCCAATGTAAAGTTCAGTTCCAAGTTGTCATCATAACAACTAATATTACGAAAAAGTAAAAAAAACAACACCCGTTTGAGTAAATGAAAGTTACTTTTCTCCCTTTTCGTCAAAATTGCACCACGTCGACGGAGAGTATTAGATTAGACTCCAGTTCATGTTGAATTTCACCTGAAATACAGCTCCTGTATAAACTTAGGACATGAAAGAGAAACTCTTATAAAAGACTTTACTTTCTCGCTTCACAGTAATGGGATACTGTTGGCTTATGTTAGATGATGTTAACTTGAAATATCTGGACTAAAATAGAATAAGACACTTTTTTATGAACCCTACATGAATTACAGATGTAAATGTAGGATTTTTTATATAGGGTTACACAATGGCTGATCTTATCGCTAAAAGCGATCTTTTAAAGACAACCTTTGAATTGATAATTCCAGGAGAGACAGTATTGCAGGTTGTTTGTGGTGTACAATTTACATGTACAACAAATGAATGCATACACACAAAAAGCTTATTATTATACCTCCTTCAACTGTCAAGAAATCTCCTATAGATCGGTAACAATAGAAAAAGTAATTGTGTCTCGTTAGTGTCAGTTGAGATACTACAAAAAAAACCAGTATTTTTTTAAAGCTAGTTCTATACCTACGTACATGAATTGAAAAACTATTTAATTTGAGTTAGTATCCAGTATCTACTTTACTGATAATTTTAGTCAAGGCAAATGTAATCCATACTACGAGTATACTACTTACATATATTTATATTATAATTGCGAAAGTGTGTCTGTCTGTCTGTTACCTCTTCACGCTTAAACCGCTTAACCGATTTGGATGCTTGGTATAGAGATAGCTTGAGTCCCGGTAAAGGACATAGAATACTTTTCATCCCGATATTCCCACGGGATCGAGACTATGCGGGTGAAACCTGCGGCGCTGCTAGTATAAAATAATTATGTCTTCTAAGCTAGCGTACTTTATCACCTTGTTAGACACACTATAGTGTAGTTGTCAAACAAGCCTTTCTACCATCATATAAAGTTTACCTACATACCATCACATAATCTAATCTCAGTTCACAATACTCAACACAAAAACCATTATTCATTGTCCATTGCTTCATACGTATGCAAGATGTCCAATAAAGTAATTATTGATCAGTCAATCGTCGTTGAAATGTGGTCAACGCTAACGTTCTGACGTGCAACGTTACATACTGAGTAAGTAGGTAAGTACGTTATATATAATATAATATATAATATAATATTCCACAACTATCACACAACGCCATCTAGTCCCAAGCTAAGCAGAGCTTGTGTTATGGGTACTAGACAACTGATAAACATACTTATATATTTCTAAATACATACATATTATAGATAAATTACACCCAGACACAGAACAAATGATCGTGCTCATCACACAAACATTTGTCCTGGGTGGGAATCGAACCCACGACCTCCGGCATAGCAGTCAGGGTCACTAACCACTAGACCATCAGGCCTGCAAATTATAGGATTGGAGACGTTGTTAATCTCATTTGTATTCAGTCAGTTGATTAACACAATAAATGACAAGCAGCCGCTGATCCAATAGTCATAGTATACTATACAACCAAAAAAAATAATAAGCTCGTTTGTTTGTATGTTTGTGACAGAGAAAGCACGTGTCTCTCGCTACCATCAGCCATATTTTAGCAGTTGTGGGCGTACTATGGGCAGTGTTGGTTATTGCGCAATAGAAAAACTGTAGTTTAAATCAAATTATCTGACGAACAAATTAATCACACTAGCGAATCACATACTGTAGGTACACGACACAAAACGATACGGAACGCGACAGTTTTAGAGCACATGTTGTCCGTACGATGTCCTATGATTAAGAGAGAGCTTCGCAGAACTGTGACCAACCACTACATCGAAGTTGGTTCCAGTTACTTGGCTATTTAGTATTTTTAGAAACTCAAAAGAGGAAACATTTGAGGTTCATAAAAAGAGGCGCAATCATTATATTAGAGTGTTCAATAATATTTTTAGGAGCGCAAAGTAGGAATTATAAGAGGTTCGATTAAATACATATAATTTCAATATCACAAAGTATACATACACACAGGGTGTTTGGCGGAGGGTTAGCCAAACAAGGGGGTTCGTAAACAGTAGCTTCAAACTAAATATGTATTTAGGAAATACAAATTTAGTTAAGAAGACCCTAATGGTTCACAATTTTTATAAGTATCATTTTTTGTTTGTAGTAGTTTCAAGATTTTTTTTTACATGTGTCAGAAGATTTGTTTTTTGTTTTTTTTTTAATAACGCATTCTTGGTCTAACAAAAGCAATGGTAGATGCAAATAAAAACTGAATAATTCGTTTTGAGCTCTCAAGAAAAAACCTGAATAAGCCCAACATTAACTAAATAAAATAAAGTAAGAGGAATCTTCAAATTAGATATCTATTTCCTAAATAAGTCTACCTAGGACCCTTGTTTGGCTAACTCTCCGCCTAACACCTTTATACTACCATTCTTTTCTATGTGACAGCATTTTTAAGCACTGGATAAAAGCGTTCAATTAAATAGTTCCTGAATTTAATAAACTACTACACAAAGATTTCACGGCAATAAGCAATAACTTTCTATGGAAATTATTACTACGCAAGTTTTTCTTGCAGTCTCAAGTATTGCAATGAAAGTTTTAAGTAAGAAAACTCTTAGCTACAGTCCCCGAGGCAGACGTTTTAAATATCCTGGTAAATGGAATACTTGTCCCTGACACCATGAGCTCTAGCACCTTTTCATATTATAACCTGATTTTTCTGAAACCGAATGACAATTATTGTGTATGTGAAGTCTGTTGGTTATTTTTTTAGTTAGTTTTAATGATGATCTGGCAGTTTGAGTACTTTAAGCGGGTTTTTTTTTTTTCTCGCTGTGGAAATCCTTGTGGACTTCCTCTATCGTCGGGTATCGACTCTTACCGGCTAAAACCACCGCGGTGTTCCACCTCTACCTATGGCCGGGGGTGCAGGATTCGCATAAGCATTCACCGCTCCCACTTTATGCGGCCTACCCAAGCAACCTTTATTTGGTATTGTTCCTCGAGTCGTTGAGCTCCTTAAGTTCTAAGTTGAGCTACACGATTACTGACAAATGCGTGCACTGGCTGCACTCAAATCTGTGTGGGTCTTTCCTCCTACCTGCATGGTACTTAAATGGCCTGACCAATATTATCTAGATAGACTTTAAAAAGATACTGTGACCTCTGAGTTTGTTTTGGTCTTTCTTCTCAGAGTAGTCAGTTAGAAAACACCGAACTCATCTAGTTCTAAAGATATAATTTAATATTGACGTGTAAAAGTATTTTTTTAACTAATTTACAGAAATGTATATCATTTATCATATTATAGAGATCATTTATCATCAATGTGCCATTAGAGGCCATAGCATGAACGCGCGTCGATAATGATTTTGGGAACGAAAATACGACAGCATAAAGGTCTATTCAAACCTAAGCGGTATTCGCTACCGTCTGCAGTAGAGAAAACCGAATGGGTATGCGGTAATAGTACTGTTCACACCAAAGCGGATTTCACTATCCTTGTGGGTAGAATACCGATTTCGAGGTTTCACCCAACAAGCAAAACAATACCTATGCAGTACTATGGCACCAACTATTCTGCTCTAGCCGCAGAATTTGATACTAAATACCTCAACGAAATCTGCGCGGTATGTACCTCTACTCAGAGCGGCAGCGAATACCGCTTAGGTTTGAATAGGCCTTTACGGTTAAAATTTTTGCGACAAGCAAATTAGTATCTTTCGTGAATATGATTAAGGGCAGTAGTAGCCCAGTGGTTATGACCCGACTTACGAGTTAAAGGTCGTGGGTTCCAACCCAGGCAGGCGCTTTACTTTGTATAAATAATGTTATCACCACTACTCTAAAAACGGTAGAGGAAACCGGAATATCTGAAAACCAAAAATTCAAAAACATGTTACATCTACCAACCCGTATCTACTGGGCCCACGTGGTAGATTATTAGCAACCGTCTTATCGAAGAGAGGAGGCCTGTGTCCCAGCAGTGGGAACATTATAGGCCGATTATATTATGTAGATATGAATTAAGTCTTTGAACTAAATAAACACATATAATGTGCGAAACAACTATTTCCAATTTTAAAATCGTTCGAATATACATAAGTACTACGTCACGTTTACTCCACGCGTTTGTGCTAGGCCCACAGAACCCTTTTACATAACCCGATTTTTACAGATCGAATGAGACATCAGATCAAAAATACATCACGCATACAAAAGTTATGTAACAATAGCCCTATACCCCCATAACCCTGTTTTTGACACACAAAATATATCTGATATCGCCCGGTGTATTGAATACTTTTCCATCAATCTTGCTTCGTAAGGCTGGAATCCGGGCAATCCGGGCACCGGCAATATTCGCTCTATCTGCGTTCGTTATTGTCGAATAGGGGAATATGATCTTATTGCAGATATCCAGTTACGGAAGTTCTGATAACTGTGAATCATGTTTGTAAATGTTTGATAATGGTTAGTGTTGTTTTGAGGTGATCCATTTAATGGATCACATAAATAGGGGACAAAAATCATAACCCATCTTTTAATTTTACCGTAATTAATAAAAATATAGGCGTATTTATTTTTTGAAAGTAACTGGTATGCCAAGCCTACAATTACAGAAATAAGGATACACAGATGAAAACAGTCGTCAAATAGAAGGATGTAAGTATTGCAATGTTAATAGAATATCCATATACAAAGTGTTAAAAATTAACCTTAAAAAATTTAAGAGGTGCTTTAGACCATCGAATTGAACAACTTTCACTATGGGGCCAACTCTGAAATCACGAAAAAAAAAGTGAGCTGTTTCGTACATTTTGGTCAAGTAGGTATTGAACTTTTGTATAAAACAGCAAATTTTTTTTTCGTTCGTTTTTGGGGTTAATTTTTTAGCACCTTATATAAATAAAAATGAATCGCCGAAATGTATGTACGCGCATAGCTTCCGAACAACTGCACCAAATTGGATAATTCTTTTTTTGTTGTCTTTGGTATTGCCAGGACAAGGTTTGTAGGTATGAAAGAAAATTTCGGAAATTCGAAAAAGAAAATTGCAGAGCGAAGCTAGGGCGGGCCGCTAGTAGAATATAAAGTGTGAAATCTCTAAATAGACTTCGGACCATAGATCCATTCACGGACGGCTCAGATCTCCAGTGCGCATGCGGCACCTCCCCACAGACAATAGCCTACCTTCCATTCTGCGCCCCATGCCCTGTCACCCGCGCACACGATGATTTATAATTGCGTCAGTGAGCGGAGTTGGCGCAGCTTTCAGCAATTGATTGGAAATTGGTAAATGTTTAATATTGTATTCTTAGCAAAACGATGGCAAACAGTTCAAACATCTTTGGCGAAGTTTGGGCCATCAATCTGCCTAGCTACTACCTACTAGGAGTCTAGGACTATATTGGTGCCGGCTCCCAGTCTGACCGGATGCAGCTGAATATCAGAAATGTTCATGGAGCGATACGCCGATACGCCAATCTGACCTCTAGAACTTAGTTACTGGCTAATACGATACCAACCAATTCCCAGACAGCCCATGATATTAAAATTATTCTTTTAAGCAACAAAGTGTAATCAAACAATCCACAGAAAAATAAAAGATAATTTAAAAACTGTAATGTGGCTGTATTTGGAATTCAAATTGAAAAACGAGAGAAAGTTGAAGCGTGTGCAGTTAATTCAACTTCAGATGTAAAATGAAATGTGAGAACCGGATTAACAGCGATCCGCTCCAACTATCCCGATATTTCTACTTCATCCAATATTTATGTTGATTTAGGATATAGGGATAGCTAGGTATCTCCAATGCACATCCGATTCGAGATATTGCTAAGGATTCGTTACATGGGTATTCTATTTTGAATAAGTGTATTTTGTAACTAAGTCGTTAGTCTAGTGGTCGCAAGTGCTACTTCTGAGTGTGAGGTCCTGGATTCGATTCCCTGGTCGGGCAAAGTGTTATTGGGTTTTTCTATCAGAAAATTTCTAAGTAGCATCTTGGAGTCTGGATTTATGGCCGGATGATGCCCCTTTTACATGGGACTTAAACATATCTGGCGAAGTGTGGGTGTTCTATATATCGACGGCGAAATGCCGTGAATTTCTCGAAAAATGTCAGGAGGTATTGACCTCCTGACATTTTTCGAGAAATTCACATTTTTATCGCTTTGAATTTAAAGGCGTTATCCGCATGTTTTAGTGAAATCTGCTTAAATTAAAATGTGGAAATACCTCCCAACTAAACCAAACGTGTATATTTTATTTAACGTTTTTTTTTCATTGTGTAAATTTTTGATTTTGTCTGTTAGGTGTTATTGGCAAAAAAATATAAATAAATATAAATATATATTGCGCCTGTAATCCCATACCGACGGCGAAGTCGCCGTCGGTATGGGATTACAGGCGCAATATATATTTTTAGGTGTATTTTGTAAATTTCATAGGTGTATTTTGTGAATTTCATAGGTGTATTTTGTAAATTTCATAGTGTAACAGTCTAAAAGATTGAAAACTTGATACATTCATTTTGTAGGTGCAGTGAGAGCATAGGGCTCTTATAGATTATTATACTAATTCCGTCAACAACTTTCTATGGAAATCACGCAAATTTTTCTTGCGCAAGCATTACAATGAAACTTTAAATAAGAAAACTCTTAGCTACATTCCCGGAGGCGTATTTTCTGGTAAATGGAATGATGACACCATGAGCTCCAGAACCGTTTTACATAACCCGATTTTTCTGAAAGACAGTTATTGTGTATATGAAGACTATGTGGGTAATTATTTCTCAGTTAGTTTGAATGATAATCTGGTAGTTTGACTAGATTGCTACTAGTATGACCATAGCACATCTTGTTCCAAAGTCATTAAGAAATTGTTCTTAAGTACTCAACTCTCTTTTCTTACGAGATAAGTTTTGAATTTATAAACCGATAATTGAAAGAAGAAAAAAAATTGATAATATTTTTAATTTAAGCCATTAAAATTTGGGTTAGGGGTCAACTCGTCCCACCTCGAAACTGGGACCAGGGACCAGTTCAATACTATATAATAATACTATATCTATCTCAAAATTCAAAAGTAATTCTTACTATGTAAACCGGATAGAATCAAACCGGCACGAGGACCAAATCCGGGTCACAAACACCAGCCCACGCAAAATCCATTTTTTAAAATAATCGTTTTCTGCACAAACAAAACAACATCGCTGGGGCGATGCGGCGCACCCTCAACTTTTGACATCCATAAACGATGGATGGGCAAACAAATGATGATGGAATGTCCCCGGGCACACGGCTCACTCCCTCTTTGATACATCAATTCTGCATAGCGATGGATTAGTTTTGTTATGTTCGTGATTCCATTGGTATAGTGATTCGTGTGATTCTATTTTTTGAACTAATATTTTAGTTCTTTGAGGGTTCTTGGCTTGAAAAGTTAACAGGAATGTGTTTGTGATACATGATCGTTTTGACTGAAAATTCTTTGTATTTTTTAGGACGGGAAAATCTGTCGCTATTTTCAATGTTTCTGAAGACATTATGATAAATGTATACCTACTCAATTAACGCCTACCAAGAGCGACAAAAGATGATTATGCTACTCATTATGAATGGACCGCAAAGTCAGAGTGAATATTTGGTTGTATCTAAGATTCTTATGAAAAGAAGTGTTCTCATGAAAAAAAACTAATTAGAATAACTTACTATGTAACTTTGTATTTATTGTCCCAATTTCTAATGCAAAACATTTTTTACCTGTACATAATCAACCTTAAAAAACCCAGACCTCGTTCTGGAGACAAATGAAGACCCAGGTTGTGCACCTATCTTCCAATACATCATCTTCTATGCCATAACAACGTGTAACGACCCGTCCAGAATTGTTGGTCCTTACGTCCGAATTTCCCCGAGGGCTCGTAACTAGAAGATGTGACGTAATAAGCACAGCTCGGCTTTTAGAATTCATGTTGCGCTGGTTTGATGTGTTACTGTATTCGTGGTTTTATTTTAAGCTAGATTAGGTGCAATATGGATTACCTAAGGTTAAGATTGACTAGGCCTATTAGGCATATAAGAAGATGAAGTACCTAGATGAAGTAGAACTCAGGACTTCTACATGATGTATTTTGATTATTTTTTCATAGAGATAGATAGCAGTGTAATTCAACCTACTTTCGAGTTTTCTTTTGTATTTTGATCTAAATATATTGTTAACTTTGTAGCAACGCCATGTAATAAGTATATAGCAGTCCTTTTGTATTTTTACCCGACAGCTTTTGTAACTTTCTTTGTGAATTTCTTTGGTCTTTCATTCGTTGAAGTTTCATAATTGAATGGTGTGTGTTTTATTGAGTTGGTTGACTGTTAGTTGTACAGTCAACAAAATAAATAAGTATGCAGGATCGTGAAGTTTAGAAGGAAACCGATGGACGTTCTCGAATAAAATTGAATTTTATCAATAGAAAACAAACAGCTCATTCATCAAATTAAATGTCAGTCGACAACATCCATCGGTTTCTTAGTAAACTTCAACTATATCCGACGATCATGCTTACTTATCTCTTTTGTTGGCTGTACATAAAATAACGGAAATATTCTTTCACCCGATATTGACTAAAAAGCAAATTAATCACTGACCTCAAACCCAAAACCAAGGTAGGCATGACGTCACACATCCACCATATTTCAGAAGTCACCCGGGGGTCCGTTTTCCACTTCTCTTGAGTAATTACCCAACTTTACATCGGGTACAGTCAAAGTACGGAACTGTATGATTAATTGGACCTGGATTTTGTTACAGCTTTGATGTAACTTTCCCGACCCACGGGTTAGCGAACCCAAGTTTGGAAAGATTAATTTTCGTGTACAATGTACACATTTGTGTTGTTTCTTTTGCGCTAGTCTGAAAGTGGTGGCAAGACTGTAATAGGTCCCGTATGTTGTGATGAGAAGGAAAGAAAGAAAATACGTTTATGTTTATACGTTCGTGTTTTAGAGTGAGAGAGAAACAAAATTAGTTTATTGACACCATCAGAATATGAGTGTCTGTTTTTTTAGATGCAGGTCTCAAACTCAAACTCTCAAACTCAAAGCATTTATTTCAATTAAACCTTGTGCCACTTTTGAATTGTCAAAATTAAAAAGTCGGTCAGTTAGTCAGAAAGTTGATGCTAGTTGCCCATTCCAAAACGTAGATCTCTATGGAGAAGAACAGGCAAGAAACTCCATGGACACTCTTTTAAATCAAGCTAGATATTACGAAATCCTGAGTTTATTATTCTTGTTGCTTCTAAATGTGAGAACAGTGTAAAAAAACACAAATGAAGAAAAAATTCAAAATATAAGATTAAAAATAAGCCTTAGCAGTTAAGAGATGACCAGTCTCAACCGACGTCTATTTTTTTAGGGTTCCGTTCCCAAAGGGTGCCACTGCCAACGGAACCGTACTAAGCCTCCGCTGTCCATCCTTACGTCCATCTGTCTATTATCGGGTGTACAATGTATTTCTATTGCCGCTATAACAACAAATAATAAAAATTAAATAAAGTTAGTAAAAATTACAGAAGGTCTCCATACAAGAAAGGTGTTTTTTTTTTTCGGTTTTTTTTTTTGCCTTGTGGTACGGAACCCTTCGTATGCAAGTCCGACTCGCACTTGGTCGGTTTTTTTATGTTCTATTGCTTTTTGTTTACTTTTGCTGAAAGCCGACTTTTCAGAAGTTTTTCATAAAACTTTTTGATTAATTAAGGATATAGTTTTAGACAACCGTTGTTGTAGCGGTTCATCGTTTGTTAATCTTACCTTTTACGGCATTTTGCGTTACCTTTGAGAAGCTTTGTCCTAAGATAAATCACACTATAATATTATAAAGGCGAAAGTTGGTGAGTGTGTGTATGTGTGTGTGTTTATATGTTTGTTACTTCTTCACGCTCAAACGCCAAGACCAATTTTGATACAATTTTGTATGGAGGTAGCTGACATCCTGGATTAACATATAAACTATTTTTTATCCCGATATTCCCACGGGATCGAAACGTATGCGGGTGAAACCGCGGGGCGCAGCTAGTTATTTATATAAATAAACAACTCTGGTTTGAAACTTCCCCTAATTAATATTTACCCAAAATATTGAGGTAGTCACCTACTAAACCCGGACCTAATCACTTTACCGACACAATAGTCTCACGAACCCAATTATATCCACCTGCATTCACTATGCAGGGCCCACATACGTCCGGTGCCAACAATAGCCATAATAGGTTGCTTTGATCGGGGCTACGGCTTAGGAACAATAGGGTGCTACCACAATAGACGATCGGAGAAGAAAATAATGTGTTACAGAAGGTTTACTCCTAACAAGCGGCAAAAACACAACATCACGCCTGTCCTCCTCGAAGGGTTGGCATATGTGTACCTAGGTACACAGTAGCTCCAAATTTCGACAGTTATATTTAAGAGCCTATAACTACCTCATCTAAAATTTACCCTTTATCTCACTCACACGATACTGCTCGCGGACTGAGTGAGAGCGAGACAGAGTGCGGTGCTGGGCGGCAGGCAGCGCCAATAGTTTAGGTATTTGCTTTTTACAGTGAAAATAATGGTATTTATAAAAAAGTAAATAACATAAGACCTGCTTTGAAGTAAGTTCAGTTAGTATGCAAAGTTTCATGATCTAATTTGAAGTATTTTTTTTAAAACCAGCGGACTTTGAATTTTTTTTCTATCGACAAAATTTTATGGAATCGTGTTTTCGTCTAACATAAGACTTAGCACTAATCCTCAACTTTACCATATATTTATTTCAAAATTAATGGTGCAGTATTTTCGACATAACGGACGATCACGCTAAGCCATTTGAGGTAGTATAGGCTCTTAAGTCCCATGTAATAGGGAGCGAGCCTATTGCCATCATAATCATCATCATTTCAGCCGAAAGACTTCCACTGCTGGACATAGACCTCCCCCAAGCACCTCCACTTCGACCGGTTCTGCGCTTCTCGCACGCAACGGGTTCCTGTTATTGCCATCAACCGGGTACAAATCTAGATTTGTACCCGGTTGATGGCAATAAAAAAAAAAAAAAAAATATACCCTTCAAAAAAAAAAAAAAATTAAATATTCCCTTCTATAACCTTCAGTCTAGACTGAAGGTTACTGAAAAATGTTCAAAAATTAACTCCGAATTTAGCAGACTTAACATATGCGAAATGTAAATAGCTTCAAAACTGCAGCAGTGTGTGGACGTAGAGCTATGTCGCAAACTATCAAAATTCAAAATTATTTATTTGGACAACAAAGATCCATAATGGCGCCGATTCTCTTGTTCACAAACTAAACTAAATTTAAGTTCAGTGCATCTTTTTCTTTCTATTTCATTAACACATTCGCAGCCGTGTAGGTCACCGGTGACCACGAACAATAGATTTTCTATTGTGTCTGTTGTCTGGCAGTCAAGGTGTTAAGACAGACAGACAGGACAGGAGATAAATATTAGTTTAGTCCTGTCAAATTAAGATACTCCATAGACAATTTAGACGTGATAAAAAAATTGGCTATTAAAAATACGTCAATTTACGTCAGGCACTGACTAATTTGACAGGTCTAAACTAATATTTATCTTCTGTCCTTTTCTTAATGAAACATTAAAAAAAAGATGCACTGAAATTAAATTTAGTTTAAGTTTGTGAACAAGGGAATCGGCGCCAATGTTAGTAATATCTTAAAGCTAGTGTTAGTTAGTAAAATTATTAGGTATTAAGAGTTCAAAAGTTTCAAGACGGCCAAGTAAGGTACTTACAAGTGCTCCACCTCCCATCTTGCCCTCTATTTCCCAAATCATGCAGTCAAAGTGACCTCTACACTGCCATCAACGACGCCGTGGAGCCTTTTGGCCCAACAAGATCTGAAATACAGTCGTCCCAGGCGACACAAACAAAAAGAAGACTCATTGACCAGCGTTTCATTAATTACATTAGCAGCACCCCGCGATTTCACCCGCATAAGTCTCGATCCCGTAGGAATATCGAAATATGATTCTATGTTCAGCTCTATATCTAGGTCATGGTCTACCCATGTGCCAAATTTCATCGAAATCCGTACAGCCGTTAAAGCGTAACAAAGAAACGTATAACATCAAAACTTTTCTCTTTTTAATTAGTTAATAACTATTAGTAGTTTAGATGCATAGCCCTTCTGATTCCATCTTCTTTGTGTTAAAATTGATGAATCAATAATGACATTGCTTGTCATTTTGGTACGAAATCTTGATGGAAAGGTAGGGGCTTTGTTATTCGGTTTCGTTAGTTTAGCGATGGTGTAATGAAAGGTAAACGAGGGGAAAATTAAAGATAACGAAAACGGAACGGGTTTTAATAAAGGGTGAATGTTTATGTAGGTGATAAAATTGTTCATGAAATAATTTATTGTATGTAACAACATTTTTGTTTTTTGTTTGAGAAGGACACCAGATAAAGGTGCTTTCAATTAAAATAAAATCATTGTAAACATATTCAAATATTATTTCGTAATTTTAGATTAAACTGGTAGTTTAGCCAGCAAAGTACTATAGACCGATTGAAAAAGTTAAGCATCTTTGTAGTAATTTTATATCTCTATTTAGTGCTGCAACCACATGAGAATTGTGTCCATACATGGTAGATACTTGCCGAAAAAACAAAATAATGAACCCTTTTTCCAAGAAAAACACATCGCTGACCAACAGAACCTATCCTTTCAAAACTTCACAGCCATACTAAAATCCATAAAAAATGCTATTCTTAAATCCCCAAGTCACGTAACGGCTTTTTGACCACAAACGCTTAGTGAGCAAGACCAAAATGACCCTTTTAGCCCGAAGGAAACCGCGACTTCATTTTTTTAATAGACTTTCCTATTTGACATTCAATTTACAACCTTTCTATTATTAATATGATTTATTTTTAGTCGATATATATTTATGAGAATGGAGGTTTAGATATTTTATTTTGGCATAATTATGAGAGCTCTTTATGCCGTAGTATTTAAATAAGCTGATATCCTAAATCTCACACACATCGTGGAAATTAAAAATTTATACATAGTTTACTGTTTGTTTCACTTCGTCTAAATAATTTCATCACCATTACTCTCAAAACGGTGACGGAAAAAATCGTGGGGAAACGTTCTAGTACCAAAAATTCGAAGACGTGTGACGACTACTAACCCACATTGGGCCCGCATGGTAAGTAGCACTGCAGCCCACTCCCTCTCAAAGAGAGGAGGCCTGTGTCCCAGCAGTGGGAATAATTTATTATTTATTTATTTAATACTTCAAGCACATATATGTACAAAGGCGGAGTTAATGCCATAGGCATTTTCTACCATTCAACCTTTGGATGATGCAGAGACAAACAGTGGTAGGTGCAATCATGATGATTGATGTGATTATGCTATAGGTACTCGAAAAGCGTATCATGGTTATATTTACAGGTACAAAATCTTTTATTCACAAACACAGACGCTAAATGAAATACCTGAGGGCTAGGCGTTACGTGTAGGTACAGTCGAGTTCATTAATATATTGGCAGTGACAATGTTTCAAAATATTATAAGCGTTCAAACAATCATTATAATTCTATACAAACTTAGACATCGATAAAATGTTATCATATAAACTGTTCATAAGTATGTTACAGT
Source organism: Amphipoea oculea (assembly GCA_945859645.1). Lineage (NCBI taxonomy): Eukaryota > Metazoa > Arthropoda > Insecta > Lepidoptera > Noctuidae > Amphipoea > Amphipoea oculea. The sequence continues at coordinate 7,281,489 of OX243868.1, forward strand.
ACTGCAGTCAAAAATATCTGACTTCTCTTCGGAACATAAATAAGTATCTAAATACTCTAGATTTCAATATATTTTTTGCAACCTAGGATTCGTAAATATCTATACAGCTTTGAATATTCAACTAAATGGCCTTTACCATTAAAGTTATTTTTGCTTGCCGGAACAGAAGTAAGAGAGTAATAATTTGATTAATTAAGTTTTAGGAAATCTTAGGGTCAACGCAGACTATTTGTTAAAAACTTTTCAGTCGGTTTTAAAAATAAAAACAAATAAGTATTTAATTTTTATTTTATTGTTCTTAAATTCTTACTTTGTTCTTCTGAAAACCTAACATTTAAAATAAGGTAGGGAACTTCCAGGTAATGGTGCTGCCAGTTTTAGAATCTGGTGTATCCACCATTGGCACCAATAACATCTTGCAAACGTTCACGCATTGATGCAGTCATATTATTTAAACAGGCAGCGCTACTTCTAAAGCCTTCCCGAATCTCATGTACGTGGGCACTTAAATTGGTGACTGATCTTACGCGCGTCGAGTCCCATTTTTGAACCATCAAATAATCAAATTCATCAAAAATTCATCAAATTTTCTATGGGGTTTAGGTCAGGGCTTCTTGGCGGGAGTTCAATTAAATGTAAATCTTCTTGTTTAGCTATCCATTCGCTAGTTGTCTTTCGAGGTCTACCATATGACACGTGCTTGATAATAGCCCCTCTTCTTGCCATCTTTTCTACCATAAATCAACTGTATTTCTGTGCAAATAGCAAATAATTCAAAACCAAAAGTAGCGGAAGTACAACGAGTGTAGAAAAACAAAATAAATAAGTAGCTAAATTTATCATTCTAATACTAACCGAAATACCCAACACTGCAGCGACATGCGGGGAGGAATTCCCTTGTTCCTTCAAAGTGACAATATCATGTTTCGTATGTTCGTCTATTCGATACATAATTATTATGGAAATTATTTTTAAAATATTTATCAATCCACGAAGAAGATGCTATCCAGTAGGTATTCGGATGAAGCATGTCATACCTGACGCCTTCAAATTGAATTTGTTTAAAAAAAAGATTACAATAGGATATACTTCTGTAGGTAGGTAAAGACATGGGGTAAAGAGATTGTTCAAAACATTTAAGACATGTCAAATTGTGAAGATATTTTTCATAGAAAAATTGCATAGATATTTGCGAACCTAATCTTGCGTCAAATAATATGAACAAGTGATTGTGCACAATTTTTAGTCTTTGTCTGTAGCAATATTATTGATATAATGTAGTCACATATTTATGATGTCACAGATTGTTTACAATTTATTGTAAGGCAAAGCTGTTTAGAGTTTTATGAAACCTACCATTGCCTATATATTTTTGATCCATGAAGATGCTCAGATATTAAAGAACTCGACTGTACCACTTCGATTCCGTCAGTTTGAATCATTTCCCTGGTGAATACTGAGCGTTATCCTGGGAAAGTTCCTATCTCTTTATTTTTTTTTCAAGCCATAAATATTCCTATTTGCGTCCCGACAAACAACCACTGCATTGAGATTTATGGGACTATAAACATGTTATGGATACGTACTGGGTAGAACGCGAAAGAAAATGGACTTGTTTGGAAAAAAAATGCTATTCACTTCCTCAAACCTCATTTGTATTTCAGATAGAAAGAAACAAAAAGTATTTATTGGGACTCGCATAGGAGAAATAGGGGGAAAAGAGGGGGGTAGTTTTCACATCCAATTACTGTATTCAAAATAAAGACAGTAAACTCACACCCTATTATAATTATGAACTTATTACATTGGCAAAACGTGTATGTAATATATACAGGGTTATTGAAAAAACATCAACAACCTCTTAAGAGGTCATTGCACTCATCATTATGAACAACTTTTACATCATCGAAATGTATGGAACAGCTGATTTTTTTTTCGCGATTTCAGGTTTGGTCCCATAGTAAAAGTTGTTCATAACGATGAGTACAACGACCTCTTAAGATGTTGTTAGTGTTTATCCAATAACCCTGTATATCTAAGTCTATGCGTGGTGTAGTGGAATTTAAATGTATTCATTGTATTGTTGAAATTAACAGTTTACGCCTGACAACCGCTTATATGAACAAAAAGACGTTCGGTTGGCTTAAAGTAGATTTAAGGATGTGCGGAGCCGTGGAGTTCTACTACGTAGTACTTTAAGTTTTCTGTGGTTCTACCGAGTAACGGTAGCTTTCTTTTTAAGACTTAATACTTTCGATAAATAAGCTTTTAGAGAAAAACACAGCCTTTCTGGTAAAAACGAAATAAAATATTCCCGATACCTACTCATCTTTGTAAAATAAGCAGCTCTACAAGTGCATACATAACGCTACTTGCATTTACCCCCTCGCACTCTTCGCGAACGACGTACGGTAACTCATTTCCTTCAGCTGACTTTTACAGCGCGCCATAATAAATGGCTGACACGTTTTTATTTTAATTTCTACTAGGAAATGCTGTTGCCTGGTTTATCGGTACGGTTTATAGAGGTTATAGGAACTATTTGTAGTTATAATATTATTGGATGTTCCGACTAATTTTCCTTCATTTTCAAGAACAAGGGCAACCCCTATTTCTTCTTGTTGTATCTCAAATATTAAAAAAAACTGTTACTGCTATGATAATCTGGCAAATAAATGAACTAGTACTATTACAGTATTTTTATCTTATGAAGCGACACGCGCTGTACTTGTGTTTACCAAGTGTACAAACAGGCTGTGAATGTGTGTGTAAGCGCAGGAGCCCTCAATACCGTCCGCGTCCGAGACAATGGTGAAGTTGGAAGTCAAAGTCAAAGCATTTATTTCAAATAGGCACATAAAAAGCACTTTTGAACGCCAAAAATTACATTAAAATAGAATTGATTCTAGTCGCCCCTTCTAAAAGGCAGTTTTCGTATTAAGAAGAATGGGCAAGAAACTCCACCGTTACTCTTTTAAAATATTTTACAATATTTGGCATAGGTACATTCATTACGTATATAATAAAATATAAAGTCTATGTGTGCTGAAGCTACTCGTCTTCACGCACAAATTCACAGCGTGTTTGTATAAGTACCTACTTAGTTACTACAAGTATATCATTATTGACTTAATTCCTAAGTTGTATAAAGGAAATCCATACTAATATTATAAATTCGAAAGTAACTCTGTTTGTCTGTCTGTATGTTACCTTTTCACGCCTAAACCACTGAACCGATTTAGATGAAATTTGGTATAGAGATAGTTTGAGTCCTGGGGAAGGACATAGGATAGTTTTATCCCGATTTTCCCACGGAATCGACACTTATGCGGGTGAAACCGCGGGGCGCAGCTAGTCTCAAATAAAAGGTTTGGTCTAATTTGCTACGAACCTTTTATGGTTAATTATTTTATGTCCACCAACAACACAGCCGCTTATTACGAATAAATTATCCATACAAAAAGGTGCCGTAAAAAGAGAATACGAGTAACAAAAAACGTGAAGGATTTACTCCCATGGTATCTTTTGACGCATCAAAAATGTTATGTCCTTTTTACGGTGTGCAATTTAATTTCCGTTTTGTTATACCTACGGTCCTGCTGTGTGTAAATTTGATTTTATATAAAAGCTGTGCAGTAGCCCTTGGGGATAGTATAAAGGATCGACGTCCATTTTTGTTGGGATTGTGGGATATGTTATTGTAACTGTTGGTAGGTCCGCTATGTACCGAACTTAGTAATATAACTGGATAACTGTAATTTTGATCAGATTAAGCTACGCTTGCCACGGTTGATCCGTGGATGGGTGACCATCTTTACATACCAAGAACGCTCCGTCCCGGCTGTCATTCGTGGATCTTTGACAGTCATTACGGGTCGTCAGAAGTCCGAAAGTCTCGCAACCAGTCTTACCATGGGGTATCGTATTACCCAGTAACTGGATTGTGGAGGTCAGAGGCAGTCACTCCATGTAAAATACTGGTAAGTATTCGGCTGCATCCGGTTGGACTGGAAGCTGACCATAACATAGTTGGGAAAAGACTAGACAGATGATGATGATGAACTGTAATTTTCCGTGTCGTATTTCACCTTGTCTACATACGTAGGCAAGGAAACGTTGCTGTTGTTGTACAATAGAGTATCCCTACTTAGGTACTGTAGGTAGGTTAAATGCCCCGTTGGTCTCGTGGGTCGCAAGCACGACTGCTGTGCGTGGAGTCCTGGGTTCAATTCCCGAGTCGGGTTCTCAGTAACAACCCATAGTTTGGAAGTTGGTTCTCTCTCCGGTCGTGTCGGAATGCCGTCTCATTGGATAATGACATTGAGGAAAGAGAGAATGCACCTGTGTGCGTACACACTTGTACATTGAAATACCTCCTGCGCCGATAGCTAGTCTCCGTTGATCGTCATGGCCGGAATTCGGTCTGGAGGGTTTTTTATTTATTTATTGTACATCATCCACACTTACCGCGTACCTTAAGACGTAGCGTTGAAAGGCCTCCCACAAGGTGGAAAGACGACCTTGTGAAGGCCGCAGGAACCTGTTGGATGCGAGAAGCACAGAACCGGTCGAAGTGGAGGTGCTTGGCTATGTCCAGCAGTGGACGTATTTCGGCTGAAATGATGATGATGACGATGATCCACACTTATTCATTGTTTTAGTATCTAAGACAAAATGTACGCAGAGTACACAGAAAGGCATACTGAAACTTTATTTCCACCACAGTTTATCAATTCTAGTATTACAAAACAATGCAATAGAAGCTCGAATCTCCACTCTCTAATTGTAAAATTCTTCACAGAAAAATCCAATTATACTTCGCTCGCCGGACTTAGGACTGGAACGGTGCTTAATCGGCAATGTCCACAGTACGGAGATAAACAATGTGCCCTTCAGATAAACCCATTTTATTGTTCTGTGTTATGTCAGACTTTAAACATCCTCAACAAAATCTAGTCGTTATAGTTTTTGGTTTCAGCGGGCAAATAATTAGGCTTATAGTCTTTTTAATTTGTGGACGCTTGTAAGTGGCAACTGTAAGCGTTATTTATACCTAGATTTTTACCTAGATATTAGACTGAAACTTTCTAAAGAATAAATAAAAAAAACGTAAGTTGTTTTTCTTATTATTATTTTTCACATACACCAATCTTGGGATTCGGAAAAAAACCAGTCAAGTGCGAGTCAAACTTGCGCACCGAGGGCTCCGTACACATTTTTAGTTATGTAGGTACTTAAATAGTGTTGCAATTATTATTTTTTGTAATGTAAAAGAACTACAAATTTACGGTTTTCGGATGTTTTCCTTCACTTGTGCTACATGACGTTGCTGCTTGCTAAATTTCATGATTCAAGGTCAACGGGAAGACCCTATAGGTTTTGATTTCGGAACATAAACGCCCGTATCTTTAAATTGCGTTGACTTAAAGTTTGATTGTTTCACTGCTTCAGGGGATTACAGCCCTGAGTATTTGATATTAATTTCAACTTGATAACTCCACGCGTTCCTGAGAAAAAGGGTCTTGACTGACGGACAGATAGTCGGACAACGAAGTGATATTATAAGGGTTCCGTTTTTCTTTTGAGGTACGGAACCCTAAAAATGCCAAATGCTGACTCACTGCACCAACTGTTAAAATATACATGATATGAAGAAAGCCACTATAACTATGACTTAGGTGCAGGTACTAAATGGTAATGGCGAGGGTTGTGGTGCACTTCGGAAAGGCAATAAAGCTCTCATACATATATATTTTACTCTTACACTTAGTTGATCATAGTTAACTCCCAGACGTAATTCAAAGTGTACAGCAATAAATTCAATGGAACATAACATCATAGTACCAGTAATCATCGAAGATATAGGCAGAGGTGTAGCTTTAATACACCCACATTTCGCCAGTTATATTTAACACGTTGACTGCCAGACAACAGACACAATAGAAAATCTTTTGTTCGCGGTCATCATTGTCTGCGGTGGCAGTCAATGCCTTAAATTCCATGTAATGGGGGTGAGCATATTGCCATCAATCGGGAACTAATGCAAACTTCGGACTGATACTGAAAAATTCTTGATAGAAAAAACCCAATAACACTTTACCCAACCCGGGATTCAAGCCCAAGATCTCACGCTCTGCAGCAGCGCTTGCGACCACTAGACCATCGAGGCAGTTCAACTCAATTGAGGTGATGAAAACAAAAATAAAATAAAAAAATATCCTAACTTGAAAAAAACCCATTTCATGAAAAACGTTTGTCCCAATTCGGGCCCGCAGATGGCGGTCATTTCGCTTCTGCCAATTGGGTCATCAAACACCGAATCCGTGTTACAATAGATCACTATAAGTTACGCTGAAACGTGACATACATCATTCTCTGTCCGTTGGTGTTGTGCGGCCATTCGTACGGGGTCTTGAAACGACGGTCACAGTTATACGAGTTTGAATACTTTTTTATTTTTTTATTGCTGAATGGGCACGCTCTTGACCTCGATCACGCCTGATGGAAAGCGATGGATGAGGTCTATGATGGAACGACCGTGCCCAGAAGATGCCTAATGCACTGGAACTCCTACGAATCGACGAAACACGGCAGGCTGCTTGACGCCGGACTCCGTGGGAGGGTGGTCGCAACCCAGACGGGCGTTAGCCCTACCACCGCAAGGGAAGAATTGCCATAATCAACCTATAAAGTTCCCACTGCTGGGACACAGGTCTCCTCTCGGTGAGAGGGAGTGGGTTGTAATCCACCACGCGGGCCCAGTGCGGGTTGGTAGATGTTACATGTGTTCGAATTTTTGTTTTAAAAACATGCCGGTTTCCTCACGATGTTTTCCTTCACCTTTTGAGAGCAGTGGTGATGAAATAATTTACACAAAGTAAAGTGCCTGCTTGGGTGCGAACCCACGACCCACGACTCGTAAGTCGCGGCCGTTACCACTGGGCTACCACTGCTCTGCTTGGATCCTTACTGGGTTTAATTTCAGTGCTAATATGCTGGTCGATAAGGTAATCTATTACATAATATATCATAGCATCACACCTGTATTCTCCAAAGGGTTAGGCAGAAGTGCCTACCTAAAGTACACCCAAAGTTTGCCAGGTTCAAGACCCAAGTAATAGGGGGCGAGCCTACTGCCATTAGCCGGTTACAAATCCAAACTCCGGGCTTCTACTGAGAAATTCCAGATAGATAAACCCAATTACACTATAGTGGTATCTACAACGCCACATGCGAACAAACGTGTCACACTGACGTCACAAAAAATCCTGCATCTCGCAAGCGCAGTTTACCGCGCAACTGGCATAGATACAACGGCCCAACATGAATCATCGGGCAGTTGCCCGCCAGACACGACATCCGTCTGGTCGGAGGATCCTCCCTTTTCTTTGGAGGATGAGTGAACTTTACACCTTGTTCTTCATACCTCTATAAAACTGTGCTCGACTCGGGAATCGAACCCAGGACGTCATGCGTAGCAGGTGCTTGCGACCACTAAATGAACAAGGCAGTAATCTATCACTTTATACTTTTACTTATAAAACTTTACAATTTAACTTTATGGTAACGTTTATTGCGACGACACACGGGGAGAGCATCTATTCAGCAGTAGACGTCTTTCGCCTGAAATAATAATGAAGATAAAACGGTTATTGGATTGCTGGTTATGGACCTCCACTCCAATAGTTAGATCACTTATATCCGACTAACAGCGCCCCGCGGTTCACCCGCATGTGTCGATCCCGTAGGGACATCGAGACAAAAAGTACCTATCCTATATGTTATTCTGATGTATAAGCTATATTACTGTAAGGTTACATCAAAATCCGTGCAGTAGTTTTTGCGTGAAAGAGTAACAAACATCCATCCATCCATCCTTCCATCCATCCATCCATCCATCCTCACAAACTTTCGTGTTTAATATTAAGGAAGTAGGATAAATAATAAATATTATAAGTAGGAAGAAGGATTTTGGAAACTTAGCGATATAAGGCTTGGAGAATGAATAATGGTAACACCATCATTCATTCTCCAAGCCTTATCCCAATTTACTTGGGTACATACAGGGTGTTACAGAAAGGGTATATCAATACAAACGGGTTGAAGAGTGTATCTGGTCTAGAATCTCTGTACAAAATTTCAGCTCAAAAGCAGTAACTTTGAAAATGCTTAATATTTTTTTATTTCGATAGTTTATTAAATTGAAATCATAACAAACATGTCACCGCACTACGAGGGTCATTATCCATTATCTGTAGTGTGTATGTGCGCCTAGTACACGCACATCACGCCGCCGCGCGGCAGTGCAGCGCCGTGATGTCGAAATAAAAAAATATTAAGCATTTTCAAAGTGAATGCTTTTGAGCTGAAATTTTGTACAGAGATTCTAGACCAGATACACTCTTCAACCCGTTTATATTGATATACCCTTTCTGTAACACCCTGTATACAGTGGCCTCCAAAAGTTACTTCACATTTTGCCACTCCAGCACCACACACCACATTATTATTTAAAATTCTAGTTTCAAATGTTTTAACTATACCTACACTATTACGTTTTGTTGCCTAATTCAACATTTATGACTTATCATAAAAAAGTAGGTAATCAAGTTATCCCTCAGTATATTAAGTATTAGTATTATTTTTTTATTTTAAATCATAATGTGACATCACAGCTGAAGTGGAAAAATTACAACTAGTTTTTGAAGGCCACTGTACAGACGCTAGCATATCAAGCTACTACATTCTGCCAAATTTCTTTAGTAGATTTTCAACTTTATCGCTAAAGCATAAGGTTCAAAGTTGATTGGGAAAATTTGACAGTTTCTGGTAGCTTGATGTGCTGGCGTCTGTACATATCCCTTTCTTGATTAATTATTTATCTGTCATCTCAGTAAGCACATCCTTTCTAGCCATAAAATCTTTTATACAGTCCATCCATCGTTTCTTTGGTCTTCCCCAACTCTTATAGCCATCAACGCAAAAAGGAAAGTTTTGAGCCTAAATATGCTCAAAACTTTCCTCATGAAAAAACTCGGCGATTGTTATTGGTAAAACTCTCGCATCGATTTGTTGGCAAATAAGACTTTTTGAAATACTTGCATAAATTCAGCTTGGTACACCTCAATTTTTTTTTCTATCCAACACTGTTCTATAACAAATAATGCTAACTTACAAAAAAGGTGCAGCTTATTAGATTCCCGATCTCATTTGCGGCTTCGACCTTTTCCAATAAATTTCTAATCTTTCTTCTGACCTTTCAATAAGCGCACGATCCAACGGAAAATCGGTCAGACGTGAAAATACCTATATATTATAATGTTCTTTACACACAGGTAATGCCTTTGTTTAATATAATATTTCTGAAAAGGCTTCGGAATATATAATGTCTTTCGATATAATTTTGGGCTCTACCTAAATAATAACAGCCGCACGGGTCGATCTTCAAGGTTAAGCAACGCTTGCCGAGGTCGGTTTGTAGATGGATGACGACCATCCATAATATAATGAGACCCCTCCGTGCATTGCAAAACATGTTCAGCTGTGGTCCCGGCTGTCGCTTGTAGATCTTTGATAGTCGTTACGGGTAGTCAGAAGCCCAAAAGTCTGACTACGAGTCTTGCCCATTGGCATCGTGTTATCCAGTAACTGGGTTCTGGAGGTCAGATAGGTTGTCGCTCCGTGTAAAATACTGGTATTCAGCTGCATCCGGTTTGACGTAAAGCTGACCGCAACATAGTTGGGAAAAGGTTAGGTAGATTAAATAAGTAATATGGCTTTTAAACAAAGTGTTGTAGTGAGTTCAGTCGACATTTTATTTTATTTACACATTCAGAAGAAAATAAATTGATTTTGCACTGGCCCCGCGTAGTGGATCACGGCTCTTTCCCTCTTACAGAGAGGAAGCCTGTATCTCGGCAGTGGGAACATTATAGGCTGATTATACTTTATGCTTTGTATCCAGTAATAGAGCGATAAACGAGCCAATGCACATTCTATCCCTTTCTACCAATTTATTTTTTTATTTTGACAGTTTAACCACGTACAATAGGCTGCAAAAGTGCATGGGTAGTACAGAAACAAAATCGTATGAAGCGAGAAATGACGCCATCTAGCGTAAAAACCAGTTAACGACTAACAAAATTTAATTATGCTGTTATTAGATGGCGTTGCTTTGCTTTATATGACAACATATTTTTGGAGTTTCTTTTTGTCTCTTCAAACATTCAAACAATTTATAATTAATAGTTTCTTTTAAAGAAAATTGTTCCTAATTATTAACCTACTATGTTAAAATTGAATATCAATTTATAAGTAGGTAGGTATCTGATCTGATCTAAGTTTTAGTTTTCAAACTTGAGAGGGTAGGTTGAATATGGATTTATAAATAATTGGTAGGTGGTATGAATAATACTTAGATCGAAGATTTATGACAGCTCAGTTGATGGTTCGCTAAGTTCATTTCGATTACCTCGTTCGAGTGCCTTTTGTTCAGTTTTTATTTATGATCAGGCGAATTACTTATTTTACCAAAATGAGCACGAGTTATTATATAATATTGATTTCGTTACAAGAGCTCAAATAATTGCTTTGAATAATCAAGCCAAAAACTTGTCAGAAGTAGCCAGAGACCGGTGTAAACGTAAGTAGTTTTATTTTTACACTTTTATATTAAAAACCGGACTATTTTTTTGTTACTATACTACATAATAATCATTATTGGGTATTATATATTTCTGTTTTATTGTTGCAGAGAAAAACAGCGACGATTTGAAGAGGAGGGTTCTTTGAAACACCATCAAAGAACTGGTAGACCACGACTTATAAAACACATTGCAGCATCAAACCATGATAAGGGAGTATGAAGAAAATAGATTTCTGCCGACGAACCACTATGCTAGTTTATTTGACACAAGTTTTGACACTGTCCGTTGTGCTCTTCATAGTGGGTCACGGAGGCATGCTGTGAAACCCTTGCTCACGGAAAACCATAAAAAGGCAAGATTACAGTTCGCTTTGGATCACATAAACTTCGATTGGAGTAATGAGAGTGATGGAGTGTGATTGGTGTAAAACTTTTAAATCCAGTGAACACGGACGCTTATGTTTGTGGCGTCGAAATAATACGCGATACACAAGTGGTTACGTAGCTACGAGCTAAATAATTATACTTAGATAATATTATTTATATTGACTGGAGACCTGGTTATGTGTGTATAACCTATAACTTACGTATTTTTAGTAATTTAAAATGTAATGAACACTTCAAGTTCAAACAACATAGTTTTTAGTTTTTTGTGTTGCCTACCTACTAACCATTTGATGTTTTTGTGCAATTTTGTAAATTTTTAGCCTACTTATTTAGTATCCATTTAATCCGTTTGACCTTTGTAATAAAATAACCTGGTCTCCTGTTTGTTTTTATTGAGGTTACATAAGCTTCAATCCTCTTTCCCATTTTGGAAACGAATACTTAAGCTATCACCTCAATAACTTCATAATATTATAATGTTATACCAATAATAATTAATAAACTGACTATTAAATTTAAACTGTAAGAAATAAACCTCTATAATTTTTTATAGTGCCTTTTTTTGCGAGCCCACAAGGCGAGCCTGTTTACGTGGGATGAATCTGCTCTTTTTTCCTGTTGCTAAGTAACTACCAATTCGAATATTAAATTAATTATTAAAATACCCACTCGTTAGCTTAATAAATATATTCCTATCGATTTCTTTTATTATTTTTATCATTTAAGCTACGTATGCTGGTAAATGTAATGTAATAATTAGATAAATGTATTAGCCTTGTAACTCCTTGCTCCTTCCTAACTCCTTACGTTTCGTAAATTAGTCATAGTTGTGAAGAAACCAACGCCATCTAGTTTATTTTCGAAAAATTGAATTCAAACGTTCACGGGAAAATAGACACTAAGGTACCCATGCAATTTTGCTGGCGACTGTACATTGCGTTATTTAAGTTGTTCAGTAGACGAATGTTTCACTCCTATGGAGCAATGGATTAGGAATTTCATTCAAAAACATTGTTTTTGAAAGTGTGTTACGCAATTAGGTCGTTGATTTTATGTTGGTTCGTTCTAAACCCATCTCAACGTATCCTGTGCATACGTGCCCTTACATTAATCTTAATAAATAATCATTTATAGGTAGATGAATGTTTATTCACCTTTGCTGGCTAGCTTGACGCTCACTAATGAGTAAAGTAACGATCCGCACCGATATTCTTATATATTTTCTCGATGTATTAAGAACGTAAATCTTATATTTTACATGAAGTTAATCTATTTTATGTCATTGTTTACAGATCAATGTTGCAAACCTTTGATGTACCAATAAGAATCAGCAGCGCGATTACCGTTTATTACGCGTTATAGAGTTTACGTCAGTGTATCTAAAGCATTGCGTCCAAATAGCTTTTTGTGTCCCAGATAATACGTGCGTCATGTTCGTGAACGGGCGCCGTCAGTAGGGACTGGTCATCTCTTTGCTGCCAGGGCTTATTTTATTTAGTATTTTAAATGTTGTTTTTTCTTCTCTTTTCATTATGGACGCTTTTAACGTTCTGCATCGTTCTCACATGTATAATTTTTAACATGAATGATGTAACCAAGACTTTGTAACTATATTATTTTGATTTAAAAGAGTGTCCATGGAGTTTCTTGCCCGTTCTTCTCCATAGGTACCTACGCTTTGGAATGGGCAACTAGCTTCATCTTTCTGACTGACCGACCCTTTGACAATTCAAACGTGCCTGTAATTGGTTTAATTGAAATAAATGCTTTGAGTTTGAGTTTGAGATTGACACCTTTATCCATTTTTACAGTTACCATCTAAAAATCCATTAGCCTCGCCATTTCCTAACCATGTTGGGATCGACTTCCAGTTAAATCGGATGCAGCTGCATACCAGTATTCTACATGGAGTGACTGCATATCTGACCTCCACAACCCAGTTACTGCGTAACACGATAACCCTTGGTAAGACTAGTTGTCAGACTTTTGAGCTTCTGACCCGTAACGACTGTCAAAGATCTACGAATGTCAGCCAACCAACTGGTTACCGACCAACTGCTTAGCGTGCTTTCCGAGGCACGGAGGGACCCCGATATGGCATGGTAAGTATGTAAGGGTATATACAGTATGATTTTTTTACCGTCTCCAAATTTTTACAGGGTGTTCTACCCATGAATATGAACAACTTTCACTATGGGACCAACTCTGAATCGCGAAAAAAAAATCAGCTCTTACATACATTTTGGTCTAGTAGGTATTGAACTTTGTATTAAAGAGCTGATTTTTTTGTGATTTCAGAGTTGGTCCCATAGTGAAAGTTGTTCACATTCATGGGTAGAACACCCTGTAAAAATTTCGATACTGTAAAAAAAATCATCCAGTATAAGTTGCCATCTTAAATAACAAATTACTCTCTACCTTTACCCTTAATCAAACTTAACATGATTTCTTCACTCAAGCCTTCAATGCAGGCAAACACACCTACCCACCTACAAATAAAACCAGCAAAGTATGAGTACATAGCTCGGGCGCATCTAATGCACACTGCAATGGTGCCAAGACGGTTTGCTCAAGAAATTCTCCCAGTAAATGTCCCAGGTAGGGTTACCATCACACTAATATTATAAAGGCGAAAGTTTGTGATTGTATGTGTGTGTTTATATGTTTTTTACTTCTTCACGCTAAAACGGCTGGACCAATTTTGATAAAAACACTAATATTATAAAGGCGAAAGTTTGTGAGTGTGTGTTTATATGTTTCTTCCTTCTTCACGCTAAAAGGGCTAGACCAATTTTGATAAAATTTTGTAAGGAGGTAGTTGACACCCTGGATTAACATATAAAGTACGGCCAACGAGAAGCGATACCAAATGTAAACAAAACACATGCAAGGTCATTGGGAATAGCAGGGGTGCGTAACTTTTTGAAAGTTGGATTTATATAGTTTTAAAAAATATCCGGCTAATTGTAATAATACCAAAAAGAATAGTCTATTTTTATAAATTTTGTCATAATTTGAATTATTGTATAATGTAGATTTAAATTAAATAACGCGAATAATAATCTCTCGACGTACTTGGTTGTGGCTCCATCATTAACCACTCTTAATAAAAACAAACAATGATCAACAAAAATTAACTTAAACAAGAAATAATTAAAGAAACAACAAAAATACAAAACTTTAACAAATAACTTGTATCACCACGAGCGCGTTCCGAAACAGAATGAATCTAAAATGGCCGGGCGAATGTTGGCGAACCCGTCTTGACGTTGTCATGTTTTTGCCGGGAGAACGAGACATTACGACAAAGGCACAAGATGGAAAGAGATAGATATTAGATTGTCAACGCCACAGTTGTTTTTAGGTTAATGACATTTCGTATCGCTTCTCGTTGGCCTTACTTTAGGCTACTTTTTATCCCGATATCCTCATGGGATTGACATTTACGCGGGTGAAATCGTGGGGCGCAGCTAGTTTCATAATATAAAAATATAAAAAAATCACGCCTGTATCCCAGAAGGATAGGGCAGAGGTGTTCCTAATAGTACATCCACATTTTAACAGTTATGTTTAAGTCCCATGTATCTAATATGGGGACGAGCCTATTGCCATCAACCAGCGCAGCGGGGCAATTGCGTAACACATTATCAATCGGAATCGATTTAATTTTGACAGTTCAACAACATTCATTGCGTTATTTACGTGTTGAGCAGACTAATTTTTCGAACTTAAGAAGCAATGGATTAGCAATTAGCTTCAAAATGATTCAGATTCCGATTGATAGTATGTTACGCAATTAGGGTGCGGGTACAAATCCGCTATGGCTAGCGCGCGATAGCTTGCAGAGTAAGCAATCTGAAGTGGCAGTGGACTGTTCGTGTAGCAGACGAGTCCTGGAGTGGAGACCGCGTATCACAAGCGTAGTGTGGGATGCCTCCCAGCTAGATGGACAGACGACCTAAAGAAAGTGGCTGGGACGGACTGGATGCGGAAGGCGAAGGACAGGGTGTTGTGGTGTAGCTTGGGAGAGGCCTATGTCCAGCAGTGGACTGCAATAGGCTGAGTTGATTGATTGGGTACAAATCCAGACCCCGGGCTGTTACCGAGAAATTCCTGGTGGAAAAACCCATTAAATTAACACTTTTTCCGACCTGGGAATCGAACCCAGCACCTCATATTCAGAATAAGTGCTTTTTTATGGATGGGAAATCATCAAATGACCCCTCCCGCTCTGGGTGGAGCGGAAGTGAGTGTCAGACTCTTACTGACTAAAACCCACCCATGTTCCTTCCTTAGCCCTTCATGTTCCGGGGTAGCGGTAACCCTTTCGGAAAATCCCGCACCCCAGTGACCACTACACCAACCAGGCAGCCAACTGGAAAAGTCCAGACAAAAAGTCGGTCAATTGCAAAAAAGACGACACATTTTACTTTTAAATCTTTATATTTTCAGTAAGTATTATATTCACATTATTCCAGACAGGGGGTCAAAAAACCGGATATGTCCAGACGAACCGGACAGATGGTGACCCTAGTCCCGGGTTAGTTTACAGCACTTATTTGCTCTGTTTTAAAGTGGAACGAGTGCGTTTGTCCGGGACGTATTTTGAAACTTGACATTTAGAATGGAGATGTTCTGATAGTTACAAATGGATGCTACGATGCTGGCCAAGTCTTTTTAAGCAACTTTCTAAATGTTTGGATTGCTCTTAAGTTAAAGTAAATGTCTAATTTTAAAGGCTTTGGTTAGACAAAAGACAAGTAATAGTTGTGAATACACAGAAAAATGCACCCTGTTAAATAAATTGTTTTTCACTTCTCATGCTCTAAAAGTTCGTCTTTATGTTGTGCTTAGGCGACATAAAATCGCTTTTTATGTTCTAGTGCATAAAGTATTTTTTTTCTGAGACTAAGGTAATCAGGCCCAACAGCCACACGCGCAATAAAACTTCGCAGATTAAAGTCGTGATTTATTTCATTTTCTTTAATTTATACCACTTCCGTGTTTTCTATCGTTAATTTAATAAAATCATGTAAAATAGTTGTCATTTATTATTAAAAAACGCAAAGAAACGTTTTTATGACTTGGCAGTACGAAGTACCCAAGTCGAATGATAAATGTTGAAATAAAAAAGAAAAACTTTTAAAAAGTTTCGTGGCGGTATTATCTGTGGTGGCGGGAATTAGCTATACTTTGCAACATTTTTGATTAATTATGTACTGTATACTTTGTGCCTGTTTCATTTTCTCGCAATCGAAGTGAAAAGCAGAGTGTATAACTCAGGCATAAACGAGCCATTTTACCCCTCGACTTAACTATCCACCCTCGCCTGCGGCTCGCGTGGATATAAACGTCTCGGGGTAAAATAGCTTCTTTTATGCCTTAGTTGTACAATCTACTATTTTATATCTATCGTCCATTGGTATGCTTTATCGTTTTTTATTGCGTTCTAAATACAAAAATAGAAAAAAAAAACGTTTATTGAGGATGATATTCTCATAGTACCGTAACTTTGGAAACTTTTTGCAATGGCAAAACAATGATTTGTCGACAAAAGCAGAATAAAGTTGGTCTTTCATTTACATTAAATACAGGGTAGCAGAGACATCGACCCGCAAACTGAAACCACGACTTCAGCACAAGATTCTAGACCCCCTAAAAAATTTGACGTTCATTTTGACCGTGTAGGTACAGAAAACGGACGCCAGCACATCAAGGTACCCGAAACTGTCAAATTTTCCCAATCAACTTTGAACCTTATTCTTTAGCAATAAAGTTGAAAATCTATTAAAGAAATTTGACAGGTTGTAGTAGCTTGATGTGCTGGCGGCGTCTGTTAATACTATACTTTTTATAAAACAGCTGATTTTTTTTAATAACCTACGAAAAATTTCTACTCAGGGGGCTTCAGAATCATGTAAGGTCAGCAACAAAAGTCGATTAACACTTCAGTTTTTGATTCCTAGTTATTGAGCAAAATATTTGTTAAAAATTGCAGCAGAAGAAAAATTCTTAGAATATAAACTCTTTGCTAATAAGTGAAAAGCTAAAAAGCAGTTTAATTAAAAAAATTGTTGTCAGTTTAAAAACATGTAAAAATGACAGTGTTAATCTACTTTTGTTGCTGACTGTACTTACTGAATACATGATTTCAGTAGTCGCGGGTCGATGTCCTTGCCACTATGTATAAAATATTTTCGACCAACGACATGAAAGGTACAAACAAGAGTATCTTGAACGTCGCTTCAATGACCCTTGCTCCGTGGTCAGTTCCTATAGCCGAGGACTCATTAGTACCCGTCGCATACACCCCCACCCTTATCTTAGGCTGACCGCAGACTTGAGTCACGACAGTTTTAAGACAGACTACTGCTTTACAAAAAATATAAAGACGCGCAAACTTAAAACGAAGCGTCTCATAGACAATATTGTCTATTAACCCACAAGAACTGCACAGCGACAAGTCTGACTAACGATTGTCGGCTTCCCTTTTGTATGTATGCGGGCGCGCACATCAACGACAAAACAGTCGAACGACGTAACTCCTCTCTTGTAGTCTCGTCCAAGCGTTCAGAGAATAAACACGTTGCATTATGTTTGTTTACAGACGAAGAACTCGTAGAAAAATTAATTGACGAGGTTGAAAAGAGACCTGTTGAGAATTGAACGATGTGCGCCGCGTCGTCGTAGTAGACAAAACAGTTTTGTTTTAGGTGAGCGACGTGTCGTAGACAAAACAGTTTTGTTTTGGTTTTAAGGCAGACTTGTCTATGTGAGGAAAGACTGTCTTAAAACAGTCGTGACTCAAGTCTGCGCTCAGCCTTACTCTCCAGAAATCGTAGGAACATTCATGTTAGAAAATTTGTGGAGAAGGTTTCGATAACCTACTTTGTGTTCATAAGAACTAAGGTGTGTTTGGTCAGTATCAATTAGGGGTGTTACACACCATGTTCGGGTCGGTCCATTCGATTCGGCAGTATTTTTTCCAAAACAAAACCCTCTTCTTCTTCGCTGCGCTCTTTACAGAGCGGTCGTGGTCACAATGAATTGTGTCCAATCGCAGGTGTATTCAAAACGGTGAAGGAAAACATCGTGAGGAAGCCGGAATGTCCTAGAACCATAAATTCGAAGACATGTGACATCTACCAACCCGCAATGGGCCTGCGTGGTCGATACAACCTACAACTTCAGGAAGATGGGAGGCCCGTGTCCCAGCAGTGGGAACCTTATAGGTTGATATGCAGGTGCAGTACTCGCCTCACAATCTCTCTCCATCTGGTTCAATTAGATGCCAACATAGCCCACCCGAAGCAATTACTACACATATTCGGCTTTCATTCGGCTCGTGCCGATCAGCAAACTTCGTTCGGCATTTACTCTCGCTTAATCATTTTCGGGTCGGCTTGTCACAATTTAAGCTAAGCCGATTTTTCTCCCGGCTGTGCCGAATTAGATCGACCCGCAAATGTGTGTAGCACCCCTTAAGTGTGAACTATCAGGGCTGAAAAACCATGACTTTCGTTTATTTATTAACCGACTTCAAAAAAGGAGGATTTTGAAGTCGGTTAAAAAATAAACGAAGGTCATGGTTTTTATCTTCAAAGCATACCTGTGCTAGCCTCTAAAGAAAGTACCTATGTAGGATCAGTCTGAATTTATATATTAATACATACATATATAAATTCACGTTTTCTTCTCATAGGGGTAGGCATGAAACTACAGAACGCCACCTGCTATGATCTTTACATACTCCTTTTGCCTCGTTTACGTTCATACATTCCGATGTATGACCAGTCATACACGAACGCCGTTTGCGAGTACTACGCACTTGACCTTTAAGTAGAACTTTATATTTTAAGTAAGAAGAATTTTTTTTTAAAACTTCAACAAAAGCCTCGAAGCTCTTGTTATTTGTTATGAGAGCGTCGCCACTTGTAGAAACCACTCCCGTCTGAGGTCTGCTTGTTAACATCATAAGTATCATAACAACTAGAAGTTCTCTCCTAAAATGTTTTTTTCAATCCTCTTATGTTCGTATTCAAAGGCATAAAGCTGAAAATTGTGTTGGTTTCTTTAATAAAAATAAGATTTAAAAAAGAGAACCGCTTCGTATTCTGTGAAATCGCTTTGTGAACAACGGAGCGTTGTATTTTGATTTATGGTGAAATATTTTTCAGAATTCAAACATTTATGAGACAGCTAAAAATAAGTAAAGTCAAATAAAAATAAATTGCTACGCCGTAGCAGCTACGGCGTAGCAATATTTTTTAATTTGACAAGTTGTTGTCACTGCTACGCTAGCTACGGGGTCGTAGCAGAAAACCATAATCATCTACGCTATGAAAATATTTTATTGGTGCCATTTTGTGCATGGATTATGCATCTTTTCTAAGGCTGTTTAGTTTGGGTACCTAGGTACCAAAATCAGTATTTACGGATAGAAGTGAGTTTTGATTTACAAAAACAATACATATAATTATTATCGTCCCATTTTAAAACAATAGAAGTCCACTACACAGCATTTGAATTTTAAAAGTAGATCAATAAAGGGATTTTAAAATAAATCTGGACGTATGTCAAATTTGCTTCGTGATTCATGCTTGAATATTTATTACGATGAGATAAACTCAACAAAAACGTATTTTTCGCCTACTATTTCGGAATATTTTTTTTTCACCTTCACAAAAAGGAGGAGGTTCTTTGTTCGTCAGAAACTTTTATTTTATATACCTAGGTACGTTCCCTGATTACTCGAAGACCTTCTTGTATATCGATTTTATTCAATTTCAAGCAGCCATTGTTGTTTACATCTTTGGCAAATATAGCGCGGCCGGACCTTAGCTATGTAATCCACGTGCCTTTAAACCATGCACCATATAATACCACCCAGTGCATCACACCGCACTAACTCTTCATTATCCTTTCTAAATGCTACAATGCCTCATCGATTGCCTCATAGCGCTGCATCCACTTTGACTTTGCGATTAGCAGCACAAAGGCGCGGCCGGCTATTATCGCTGTCCAATAAATTCGCACACACGTGTTAAGTAGAGGCTGGAGCCTATTATCCTAATGAGTGTTAGAAAAGAGTGGCAAGTGGCTTGCCACTTTGGCAAGTGGCATTTGGTCGCTAGACGAACACAAAAGCTCACACGCATGTATTTCCCGATTTTCCAAGCCCCGTGAACTCGTGAACGCCTCTTCTCACGTTTAGACGTAACTAAAACTTTGTGTGTTAATTCTTGTAAGACTTTAAGCCTATAAATTACAATTTTCCATCTTACTGGTGCGAAGTACTTTCGCTAACAAGTGTGTTCCTTGGCAACCGGATCCCTGACAATGGAAACTCGTAGAAAACAACATAAACCAACTCCCATTACGACAAATACATATTTTAGAATGTGACTTTGTAAATTTGGGATTTAGTTTCAAGAGATTTAAATGGAAATTCTTGTTATACTTCAACTAGGTATAGAATACTAAAATGAACAGTAAATTCATGTCACGTTTTTAATTTCACCTGGATCGTTTTGTATATTTTGTCTAAGAAGGATCTGAAACAATATATACTTGTCTTAGTTTTCAAGCGCTCAAATATGATGAGGATAAGGCACCTTCGTCAATCATTTTACTCCAGCAAATAGGTATTTATTTTTAGGAGCAATACCATATGATTGAGTGTTTGCTATTTATTATCTATAATACCTACTACTCTCTTAAATTGGATTTTGGTATAGACTTCGAAATTCATAAATGTCTGTTGTTATTTATAAATACCTATAAGTCTGACAGAAAATTATTTGGAAAACAATTTGTTAGCCCTCGGGCAAACCGTGACATTCAATGACTTGGTCTTGAAATATAGCTTTTTTGTGAAACAAAGTAGGTACTTCCTTATCAATTAATCAATATTGGGTTTTTTATTAATAATTGTGTTAAGCAAAAGTTCAAGAAAGACTAAAGTTATTTAAAAGTAGACATACTTGTACCTCTTAGAAAAAAAAAATCTTATTTTATTTAATGAGAGGTACAAATATTTGAAATAGCTTTTGTATTTTAATGTTGATTATCAATTGAAATATCCTGCTCAATATACTGCACTAAATACCAAAGGAATTCAAGCTCAACCATGGTTTCGAAATAATAGTTTCTTCAGAAACTGTTATTTCGCATAGAAAAAAGGAGCATGGATTCGGGGTATTACAGGCTTATATACTCGTTATTTGGTAATTCTAAAAAAAACATCTCAATACGAATATTCTATAAAAGGAACTTCGCAACAATATTGCAAAGAAAAACACGTTCAAAAAGATAATTAAATAACTCTTGGCCGCAAACTTTATGTTCACGAAACTTTTCTATTACGATTTCGAGTTGGTCTTACTGCGTGGCAACAAGCCAAGAACTGAATGTTTCCACTGGCGAAACATTTTATAATATATGTGCCCATGTATTTGTCATTATCATAGAAATATTGTATATCCTTTGGATATTCTCTTACATGACGCGAGATCCGAAATGATGTGTGTTTTTGTCACAAAAAACCCCAAGGAAGTAGGAAAGGAATGTCTAATTTGATTATATGTATATGGCCAACTGCAATCTATGTCATAATTTAAAACCACATGGAAATACAAAACAGCTTCTAAGCGGTCTCGAGACTAGTTAATAAATTGCACTATGAAATTCTTTTGCATTATATTCCTTGGGGAGGAAGAATTCAAGAGGACTAATGATTATTATGAAACTATTTTCCATATACGAGAGGTACTTCAAGCATTGCAGACGATCCTTTGTTTTTTATGTTATCCTGCATGCATTTTATTCTTGTACGTGTTCACATGTTTGAGCTGATAAATTTATTTTATATTGTCATGGCTGAATTAACCTTAAAATTATGATAAGACGACGACGTCCTACTTGTGTTCTAGACTAGCCAACTACTAACCAATGTATCTAAAAATGTTATCATCATCATTGCAGCCGAAAGACGTCCACGCTAGGACATAGGCCTCCCCCAAGCACCTCCACTTCAACCGGTTACGTACTTCCTGCATCCAGCGGATTCCTGCGGCCTTCCCAAAAAGTTATCATTAATACATTTAACAAGCACACTGCACCAAAATTCCACCATTTTTCGATTTTAAAACCACAATGTGTTCAAAAAGAAATCTAATATTACGCCTCAAGCGTAGAGTTACTTTAAAAGCGTTCTTAAGTCACAATAGATCTCAAGATTACTGGCCTTCGATGGTTGTGCACACAAGTGCACTTAGCGCGGGATTAGTGATGTTTATTCTGATATAAAAGCCGGGATTAAGATTAAAAAGCCGGGATAGTCGAGATTAAAATGTTGCATCAATTGCGTCCGTGGTCGGGAATGTAAATAATGCATGTTGGAATAGTGGTTTGAATGAGGCAAGGTATTTATTTTATTTTCCTATAATAAACTTAAACAGCTGAATAAACGTGAACTCTTAAGCTGTGGCTTAAGGAGCTTATTTATTCAGCCGTTTAAGTCGGGTTATTGGGACGAAATGGCAAGAGTTCATGATTACCTACCTATTTTTGGTAAGATTAACATGCAAATTGGGACACAAGCCTCCTTTCCCTGAGTGGGAGTGGGCCGTAATAATCCACCATGCGGGCCCAGTGCTGATTGGTGAATGTCATATATCTTCGATTTTTTTGGTTCTAGGACATGACGCAAGCACGACTGCTGAGCGTGGGGTCCTGGGTTCGATTCCCGGGTTGGGTAAAGTGTTATTGAGTTTTTCCTTTAGGAATTTCTTAGTAACAGCCCGGAGTTTACAAGTTGGCGGTGTGATACCCCCGTGTCTCGGAAAGCACGTTAAGCCGTTTGCCCTTCGCTTGATCTCTCTCCGGTCTTGTTGGATTGCCGTCCCATCGGACTATGAGAGTGAGGGAAGAGGGAGTGCACCTGTGTCTGCGCGCACACTTGTGCACTATAATATATCCCACGCCGAAGGCTAGTCTCCGTTGAAATTGGCCACCGTGGCCGAAATAAGGTCTAGAGGACTTTATTTTATTATTTTATTTTCTTTCACCGTTCTGAGAGCAGTGGTGATTATATACACAAAGTAAATTGCCTACCTGGGTTCGAACTCACGACCAGTCGGGGTCGATACCACTCGGCCACCACTGCTCCAGCAACGCTTAAATTATTCAAATACAGTGCACGCAAACTGCAAGTCATAAGTAGTTTGCGTAATGGAACCGTTATTTGCATGCCCGTTGCCATTACATTACATTAAGTTGATATGCAGCCTACACGCAAGTCAAGATCAAACGAAACGTTAAACAAAATAGAAGGAATCCTTAAAGAAACATTTACACCCTTACTAATAAACGTATTATATCAGATGAATATATTACACACCGATTTCTCTCTTTCAGTCGTCAGTTTTTAAACTTTCGAAAGAAGAAGACAAAGCGTTGTGTAAATATACAGACGTTATACAACTTTTAATAGGTAAGGGGGTTAAAATGTAATACCCAACAAAACAGCCATAAAGAAAGAGTATTTAGATAACAAAAGACAGTTAAGGTGACTATATTCCGCGCTCATTTAAATAAAAAACCGGCCAAGTGCGAGTCGGACTCGCCCATGAAGGGTTCCGTAGCAGCAAGTAACATAATATAAAAGTTCTTGTAGTTCGTTGTAACTTTGTGAAAGGTAAATTGCGGTTTTCGATTTATGACGTATTAAAAAAAACTACTTACTAGATCTCGTTCAAACCAATTTTCGGTGGAAGTTTACATGGTAATGTACATTATATATATTTTTTTAATTTTATCATTCTCTTATTTTAGAAGTTAGAGGGGGGGGGGACACACATTTTACCACTTTGGAAGTGTCTCTCGCGCAAACTATTCAGTTCAGAAAAAAATGATATTAGAAACCTCAATATCATTTTTGAAGACCTATCCATAGATACCCCACACGGACAGGTTTGATGAAAAAAAATTTTTGGAGTTTCAGTTGTAAGTATGGGGAACCCCAAAATTTATTGTTTTTTTCTATTTTTGTGTGAAAATCTTACTGCGGTTCACAGAATACATCTACTTACCAAGTTCCAACAGTATAGTTCTTATAGTTTCGGAAAAAAGTGGCTGTGACATACGGACGGACGGACAGACAGACAGACGAATCCATAAGGGTTCCGTTTTTTGCCATTTGGCTACGGAACCCTAAAAATTGTAATATTAAAATCCCTAATGTCACATAAATGAAACCATCCCGTGAATAGTGTTCCATTTCCCGCGTCCCGGGAAAACGGGACGAACCACAGCACTTTTTCATTGAAATATGACACTATACTTGCTACAAGAATATGCCATTTAAAGTTTACATAGACTGAACAGGTTTATTGCTTCATAATAAGTAACTAACTATATACACTAGATACTAAAATAAATGACTAACTAACTTACAATACAAATATATAAAAATAAAAAACAAAGGACACTTAGGCGTCGAAGTATTCGTCCGCATCGCTGTCATCCGGAAACGTGCCCAGAAGACTGGCAGCATTGCCACGTTGAATGGCAATGCTAATTCTTTGGCCAAAGAACGACCCAGCCCTCTGGTCACGTGAAGTATCGACCAGCCGGCGAGAAATTTCCTTAAAAAGGAGACGCGCGCTCGGGCCCCATGACCCGAGCGTTGACTGCGACTGAATAGGTTGATTTCAAACATCAAATAGCTTAGTAGGTACCATAAGTATTTTTGCTGAAAAGTATTTTAAAATTGATTTTTAACGCGATTATAATGTTTTTGAACTTTTCTTTTTAGTCATCGCATTTTGTAACGAATTAGTTTTAGTCAAATAAAAGTTTCGAAGACGTTAATTAGTTTTGAGAAATATTGTTTTAAGAATCTTGAAAAGTCAATCTTTATGTTAAACTAGCTTCTGCCCGCGACTTCGTCCGCGTGAAACACCCTCCCACAATTCACCCTCTTAGGGGTGGAATTTCGAAAAACCCTTTCTTAGTGGATACCTACTCTTTACAAAGAACACTTTCTCCAAATTTCATGTCCCTAGGACCAGCGGTTTAGGCTGTGCGTGGATATATCAGTCAGTCAGTCAGGACTTATTATATATTTTATATATCTTTATGTTAAATATGAATTTTTGAAGCGATGTCGAACAATATGTTTCGCTAAATACCAATAACTGAATTTCACGTTAATCATCAATAAGAATATAGTAGAAAACTATTCTCCAAACGTAATTCGCGATGATTTACTTTAAAATAAAAGAAGGCCGGATTCGCATTGCATGCGGCTACTGGAGTCAGGAACTTTATACCGTGAGCACTATGCCTATCACGATCTGAACCAAGCTCATTTCACTCAATAGATTTTTTTTTAATTTTCTGTACCATAATCAAACCACACTACGTGCAGTGTTCATTATTGAGAAATTCCATTGTCTCTCTCCGAAGGTTTTTATGAGATTTTTAGCAATTTAAAATGGGACCACCTCAGGAGAATACCCTTTTAAACAAAAATCAAAATCGGTCTGCAATTGATGAAAATAGGTACATAAAATCCTCATTTTATAAAGTCAGTTGAAAATACATTTCACAGAGAAAATTCATCTCTTATTTACGAATATTCTTCCCCAAGTTTGCCATTAGCACCGCTTTGATTCCTGAACGCAAACATCGAAGCTCAATGCAAAACATACAGTGACTGAGGGAGCGTATGATTTTTTATCTCTTTTATTTACAGAACAAACTCTCCGCTTTGACAGTAAATTGGAATAGGGGAAGCCATTTTATGCCAAAAAGTATGTAAAGGAACATCAGACTTGTTTGCTCGGGGCGCAAGAAGATGTTAATGGTACAGTCAGCTGCGAAAGTTGGTGAAAAAAACTTAAATACATATGTTTATATAATCATAACAGCATTGTATTGAAGAAAAATAACAGGCACAGTGACACAGACACATATTAACCACGTTTGAGTGCACTTGTGCACTATAACATCTCCCGCGCCGAAGGCTAGTCTCCGTTGAGATGGCCGCCGTGGCCGAAATATGGCCTGGAGGACTTTATTTATCCGTAAATAAGTTTAGACTTTTTAGATTTTCATTGTTTTTGATTTCAATATACTTAAGTGTATACTTTATTCTTAACAAGGGACATAACAAAGCAAAGATCTTTGACAGTCGTAATGGGTTGTTAGAAGCCCAAAAGTCAGACAACCAGTCTCACCAAAGGTTATCGTGTTAGCTAGTAACTGGGTTGTGGAGGTCCAGAAATGAACCAGCCACCCGCCAATCGCCCAGGGAACTATTTACAACCTATTATACCATTTATGCCAAACAAGCAGTTTAGACAGTCAGAAAGATGAATTTAGTTGCCCATTCCAAGGCGTACAGTTCGACACAACTTAGATGTAGCATCGGCAAAATTCGTAAAACCGATCACATCTGAACTAAGTGCGCCTTCAAAATCACCAATCTTTATTACTACTTTAGAAAAAATTTAATTGAATTTTTCCTAAAGTAGTAATAAAGATTGGAAAAAAGATTGGATTGGAGGATTGGTGATTTTGAAGGCGCACTTAGTTCGGATGTGATCGGTTTTACGAATTTTGCCAATGCTACAACTAAGTTGTGTCGAACTGTAGTTGGTTCGATAATAACGGACAAGGAACTTTAAGGACACTCTTTTGAAAATTCCTGTTACAAAATACTGCTTACATCATCCATTTTTTTTTTCTCGCGGTTGAAGTCCTCATGGACTTCCTCTATCGTGGAGGTGACAGAGGGGCATGCCGGACTTTTACCGGCTAAAACCACCGCGGTGTTCCACCTCTACCTATGGCCAGGGGTGCGGGATTCGCAACAGCATTCACCGCTCCCACGGGTGACGTAACCTACGACAAACTTATTATTTGCGGTTGGTACAGTAATCGGGTCTAGGGATCGAACCGCAAAATTAAGTTTGTTTTTTATTGTATATACTTTTCTGGAATAAAAAGTACCCAGTGTGGTGCCCAGGATCATCATCATCATCATCATTTCAGCCGAAAGACGTCCACTGCTGGACATAGGCCTCCCCCAAGCACCTCCACTTCGACCGGACATTAAATTATTGCCCAGGATATTAAAGAATAATTATACCAAGTTTCATCGTAATCGAACCGGTAGTTTTTGCGTGATGCCTGAACAAACAGACAGACAGACAAAAACTTTTTTAATCACATTTTTGGGTTCGGTGTCGGTCTAGTAACACCCCCTGCCATTCATTTTTTGATATTTTCAATGTACAGAATTTTCACTTCTACAGATTTATTATAAGTATAGAAGATATCCTGCATGTCACAATTCCACGTAAAATATTTCATTCTCCATGTGTTCTCCTTACCCAGATTTGTTCCCTACTAGGCTGATTATTACTCGTAGGTACGCAGGTAAACTATGCCGGGTGGGTGGACCTCAATGCCCCTCATTATGGACGCGCTGCCCCTTGCAATAGCGCATATAGGTACCTATAAACATAGGCGTACCTACTTTCTTTATTGAGACGGTTGGACAATCTATTTTTTAAAGAGTCGTAGGTGATGATATTAGACGAGCAAGTACTATATCCATATAATGTAATGCCTATTAATTATACTGCTACTTGTACATCAACAATTAATTATGTAATAATACTTAATTACATTTCTATGTAATCCATCAATTACGTTTAGATAGCTGTTTCGTCCACATGGTACAGACGCCAGCACATCAAGCTACTACAATCTGTCAAATTTCTTTAATAGATTTTCAACTTTAGCGCTATAGTTTAAGATTTAAAGTTGATTGGGAAAATTTGACAGTTTCAGGTAGCTTGATGTGCTGGCGTCTGTACATCAAAAATTTAACTATGTAATTATACTTAATTAATTTTTTTTTTAATTTATCAAGTACGTTTAGATAGCTGTTTTGTCCATGATGGTGCAAATGTTGTTTATTTTTTTTTTTGTTCTTTTTTTTGCTGCCTTCGTTAACGTTAACATCATTTTTATACGTTATTGGTTGTTTGTTTAATGCTCCGTGCCTCGGAAAACAGGGCCCCGGCTGTCATTTGTAGATTTTTGACGGTCGTTACGTTGGGTACGTAGGGGTCCAAAAGTCTGACAACCAGTCTTACAAAGGGGTAGACTAGGTACCTCCATAACCCAGTAAATGGGTTATGGAGGTCACTGCTGGGTCACATGCCTCCTCATTCTGATAGAGGGAGTGGGCCATAATCCACCACGCAGGCCCAATGCGGGTTGCTGGATGTCACACGTCTTCGATTTTTTGTTTTTAGGACATGCCAGATTCCCTACGATGTATTCCTTCACCGTTTTGAGAGCAGTGGTGATAAAATAATTTATACAAAATAAAGTAGCGCTTGGGTTTAAACCCACGCCCTACAACTCGTAAGTCGTGGCCATAAGATTGATTTTTATTGGTTGTTTATTTATATTGTACTTTTGCTTACCAGACCAGCTGACTGGCTACTCTTTTAACTAAGTCATGAGCTATATACGGTATTCAATTAACAATAATTCACGTATAGATCTTGCCTCGTTGGCCCCGGCTGTCATTCGTAGATCTTTGACAGTCATTACGGGTAGTCAATAGCCCAAAATCTGACAACCAGTCTCAACAAGGAGTACCGTGTTACCCAGTACCTGGGTTGTGGACGTCTGACAGGCAGTCGCCTTATGTAAGATACTGGTATTCAGCTGCGTCTGGTTACTGGATAGACTGAAAGGCGATCCAAACATAGTTGGAAAAAGGCTAGACGGATTGATTGTTATTGGTTGTTTATTTAGTGGCAATAAGCTGCTAATCAGACCTGAGCCCTGATTCACAAACATACGACAGGCTATCGTATCGAAAACCTGACATTTCGATAACTTGATTTGACTTTCCCTCAACAGCAAATAGCTGTTGGAAGAATAGCGGGCGTCTATTTGATTTAAACTGACAAAATTTTCGGGTTTTGGACTTGTGAACAGCATTGAGAAGACTCCTACTATAACAATGATTAATGTTCAATACGATACGGAAGCATATCGAATGTTTGTGAATAAGGGGGCTGCTGACTGGCTACTCATTCTACAAGTCCCTACGTAATGTCTATAAAAATATATAACAAACTACCTGACATAATAAAGAAAGAAGAAATGTTAAATATATTTATAAAAAAAACTTAAAAAATTACTGATAAACAAATGTTACTACTCCTTAGAATATTTAAATGAGAAACATAAATCAAATAAAAAAAGTATTACAATTAATGATAATCACGCAATTTATAGGTATGTTTAAAATATATTAATGATACGATAATAATACAATAATAATAATTAATAAACAAAAATTTAATTAAATATCTCCTAAAACAGGGCTACCTCTCTCTTACCCTTTTGCTGTGCCCTACAGGGTCCATAATGATCTAAATTATATTATAGTTTCCACCTAAGTACCTACACATTATGGTAAAGAAATAAAGATATCGAGTACTCTGCTAACCATGTCTTAAGCTATACAGGGTGAATTTTCCAAGTGGGCGTGGATGGCCAAATTCTAAACTATGAGGAATAGCGAAAAGTACTCGAAGGAGTCGCGGGCTCGATTTTGATAAAAACTAAAATTGCGTCATTGGATTTTTGAAAAATCAATATTTCTAGCCAGGAATCGAACCTGTTGATTTTGAAAAAAAAAACACACTGTATTTATTACACCATTCGATAGTGTCCCTAATAAGGATCAAATTCTGGGAAGTAATGACATACGGCAAACTTAAGGAAAATGTTGAATTTTAATAAACTGCTTCTTATTTCATACCTTGTTCGAAATGATGCTCAATATTTTTACTACCGAAACACTCGTAGCGCAGTCACCTTCACAAAATTATGTTCTAAATTCAAATTTTTTATTGCAGTACAATCCTTGAGACGTCGAATCCAGCTATGTATTCAAAAACAATTGTCATAATTTTGAACAAATAATCAGTTAAGGTTTAATAGGTAGGTACATAGAGCAACACAGGCCACCGGCGGTTGCTCTATGGGTAGGTAGCATAAGAAAATAAAAAAGTATTTTGATAAAAATGAGCTCTTTCCTTTAGTTTTCCGAATGTCATTACTTCCCAGAATTTGATCCTTATTAGCGACACTATCGAATGGTGTAATAATACAGTGTGTGTTTTTTTTTTTTTTCAAAATCAACAGGTTCGATTCCTGGCCAGAAATATTGATTTTTCAAAAATCCAATGATGCAGTTTTAGTTTTCATCAAAATCGAGCCCGCGACTCCTTTGAGTACTTTTCGCTATTCCTCATAGTTTCGGATTTGGCCATCCACGCCCACTGACCCTCACCCACCTCACCCTCCTCACCCTGTATACGGTATTCAATGAACAATTCACAATTATAGTTCATGATGAAGAAGATATGGATATCCATAACATTTGAGTATAGAAAATAAAAGTCTTCGTCTTACAAATACTGTCATCACTTACTTACTAAATGTGCTAACAGAAGACATTACCCGAGGAATGTTAGCCATAATCACAGACTGATGTACGGAACCACGTTGATTACAGTCATCAGTCCTGACCGCCAGCTGGCGACGACGTTTACCCATAATTGGGCGATTAATACCAGCTGTTACTAACATAAATGTAAGTATGATATAGGTACATAATATATGAACATGTATAAAAATGTAGTGAACGGAGGAATGATAGGTCAATAGGGAACTTGGAAATGTTTAGCAAAGTATCATCAAAGACCTTGGTTTTTGCAGGGTCTATCAAAAACGGAGAGAATGTCTAGATTCTTTTTTTTTTTGTTCCCTTTAGTCAGTTTTGATGATGGTCTGTCTGTTTGAGTAATGTATGCTGCCTACTCAAATGTTCTTTCTTTGGTATTGTTCGTCGAATCGTTGAGCTCAAGTTCTGAGTTGAGTGCATTGACTGCACTGGTCCACTCAATCTGTGTGGTTCTTTCCTCAGAAGAGCATTTTAGACACCAATCTACATGGTTTTCACATGATCTGACCATGATCATGTCTGGACTTTAAAAAAGACTGTGACCTCTGAGTTTGTTTCGGCCTTTCTTCTCAGAGTACTCAGATAAGAAAGGCCGACCTCATCTAGTTTAAAAAATATGATTGATGTGGAAAAATGTTTTTTCAAAGTTACAAACCTACTAACAGAAATAAAATCATTTATCATTTAAAAACTGTACAACATTGATTAATGTCTTCACACAATACCCTGAGGTTTGATTTAATTAGTTTTATGAATGTGTTAAATGTCACCATAAATTACGCGAAGTAATATTTCATAACTTTCGTAGGTATAAATTATTCCTTCGAATGTAATTATGTACAGACGACAGCACAGCAAGCTACCCGAAACTGTCAAATTTTCCCAATCAACTTTGAACCTTAGGATTTAGCGATAAAGTTGAAAATCTATTAAAGAAATTTGACAGATTGTAGTAGCTTGATGTGCTGGCGTCTGTACCAACCTACCAAACGACACGTTATACGATTACGTACTTACGCTACATTTTATTAAATTGCTGGATATATTTCAAATGCTAAAGTAAAGTCGAAATCTAGTGTTGCGAAATGATAGCATAAAATTTCAAGGTGTCTCGATCTTAATAATACTTGTCTATAAACATTAGTAGACATTTAGGCGTGAAACACACGGCCGGGCGGGCCGAGCCGGATAATTTGACCGCGAAAGACAGTGCAAAGGGAATCCTATACTACCAACGCACATAAAGGGGAAAATACCGCGCCGCCGGTGCTTGTCGGATGATGTCTCTTGCGGTCATTCGCGGATAAAATGACCGCCGTCTGCAGAGCGCCTTAGGCGCTCCGGTCAACTTGATCGGCCCAGCCCGCCTCGCCGTGTGTTTCGCGCCTAAATGAAAAAAACATCAACTTTTTGATAAATAAACCGAGAAAAAGCGAGAGCCACAAAATATATTATTCATCCATTGTTAGGATGAACATTGTAATGAACCCACAGCGCCGCTGTGTTAAAAAAAAACTATTCAACTGTATTCCAGCAAACAGTTTTAACAGAAAACTTTGATATCATAAATAAATACGCTGCTTACAACGCTTTGGAAAAAAGCTTCAATCTATTTTGAGCCTTGCGCTGTAAAAAATGAGATTTAAAATCCAGTGTGTAAAAGAAACATTATGTTGCACCGAAATTATTAAAAACATTCAAGCCTTATTTAGCCCGAAAGTCTGACAACCAGTCTTACCAAGGGGTATCGTATTACCCAGTAACTGGGTTGTGGAGGTCAGATAGGCAGTCGCTCTATGTAAAATACTGGTATTCAGCTGCATGTGGTTAGACTGGAAGCCGACCCCAACATAGTTGGGAAAAGGCTGGGCAGATGATGATGATTCGAGCCTTATTTGAACGTTAATGTCTGCGGTACTTTATTAAAGGTTAATAAATCATGCACACGCAGTTTCAAAAGTCATCTCGTGTAAGAATATTGCTGAACACTTAAAATTCACAATTTCTATAAAGTTCTTTATGTTAATAACTTCAATAAAGGTAACTATATGTTTGAATATTCATCGCTGTGTAATCTTTGTGTAATTCACTTCAATTTGCACTTAATTAACAAACTGCTCAACTGCGGCTGAAGTTTTGAAATCTGTTAATCATTTCAGCGTTTACACTTAAACTGCTCGTGTAATGCCCAAATGAAATGTTGATTTTGTCCTGTTTGCTAATAATTATTCTGTATTCAAACCCAAAGTATTTATCTATACATACAAATAAATAAAATTGGAGTACATACATACATACTACAAACAAATAAAATTCAGCCTTTGTGGCACAAAGATGAATAGACAAGAATGCACATTATAACAACAGCATTCGATCCTATGAGAGTTTTCTTCCTTCTACTTCAAATTATGAAAGATAAATAGCCAACATGACCCGACTATTTCCCTGTGATGGCATACGCATCTTGGCTGGGTCGGCTTACCCAGATAATAACGGATTTGGTCGGAAAAACGCAGCCTAAGGGATTCGCTTTGTTGATACTTTGTTTCCGTCAATGTGGCGGATGTAATGGAAAATAAATAGAAATGGGGATATTATTATCTTGTTTATATTTGTTTTAAATGTATTCGGGACGAAGTAAAAAGGGCAAGCGATTCAAAAGTTCAGCTATTTGCATAAACAGCGTGGTAATTGCGTAACACATTATCACTAGCAATGGCTTTCATTTTGACAGTTCAACAACATTCATTGCGTTACTTACGCTGTTGAGTAGACAAATGTTTCGAATATATGAAGCAATGGATTAGCAATATCCTTCAAAATGTGACTGAACATGTGTAGGTATGCAGTGCGTTAGTGCTACTACGTAGGTACTTATTGATAATAAAAAAAAAGACGGGTTGCACTCCGGGAGTGCCGGCAGAAGTGAAAACTTGAATATTAACGTTGAAATAAATCAATTATTAATTTAATTAATATTACTCATTTTTTTTTCAATATTTCTGCGTCACTTTTTTCATTAATTGATGCACTTTGTTCAAGTTCTTTGTTCAAAATGAAGTCATCCAACAAATTGGCCAACACATTAAATCGGCGTACGAGAATATCTGTCTACGAACCGAATATTTCTGTCCATAGACATTATTACGTATGAAAAACTAATTTATTGTCTACAGTTTCAACAGTTTTGACGCGACAACGTCATGGTCGTCATGGAAACAATATGAATATGTCAATGAATAAATTTGATATTGTATGTGTCAAACTAAAAAACTTTTGAATATTTTTTTTGTATTTAAAATAAATGAAATTAAGACCGGAGACTAGTTGCAATAAAGGGCAAAGAATTGAATATTGGTTGGAGGAGGATAAGGTGTGTACCTACTGTTACAACTAAAATGTGTTCAAAGTAAGTTATGTTTTGTAAACATTCTCAATTTCTTATACTTATGCTTGCTTTTGCTTCTAATCCTTAGATTTTTTGGAAGAATTGGTCAGGGAGAGGTCTCCATAATAGAAAATAAAAACACTGACACAAGCTTTAACGCTAAACAGGGGCAGCCTGGCATGGTTTACGAATTAGGTGCCTATCCAATTTACAATTTTACGAAGAACTTCGTTTGCCTGTACAAAACTCATTGTAACAAAAAAAAAACCCGCCATAAGAATAATAATGACTGTTATTTTGATGCCGCTACTGATTAATTAAATCAGTATAAATAAGATAATGAAGAGAAAGAATTTATAACATTAGTTTTGTATTTCAGGACAATAGGACTAGTAAGGATGGTGCTTCACTACGAATAGCAGAAAATGAAACGGCCTACAGAAGAGATGGCACAGATGGCAAATGAAAAGCAAACATTTTAAAAATGTTGTTCTGCTTGCACAAGTTTTAGAAGCCAAATTAGAGTTTAGAGTATTGTTCAGCCGTGAACAGGCAAGAGTTACATACGCCAGCGTCAGCATCAAGAGCGACATACATTCGTTCCCATTGATATATAAAAAAATATATCAATGTTCGTTCCACATAAATTAGTAATTAGTAAATGAATAAATTAGTCATCAAGCTGGAGTAGAGTTTGATTCATCTTCCATAATTCCTCTCACTATGGCCAAGACACCTTTAGCCATCACCAGTTCTATGAGTCTGTGGGACCGGCAATGACAAAACTATTTCCTGTGTACACATTGCACGACGTACACAAACCCCAATTCCTACCCAAATTCTGTCTGTTCCCGTAGGTCTCCCGTAGGCTTGTATGATAGCACAGTATAAAAATTAGACTGTGATGATAGGTTAGGGTGTTAGGATAACTAGGGTGTTAAGTAGTTGCTGTAGGTTTATAATCAATAGGGTGAGGTAACCATAGATACCAGGCTCAATTGTTACAAACTTAGCCACATTGTATGCATTTGGAATAACAGCCGTACTAAGCTGTAAGTCCCGGTGCGTACAAGTATTATAAAAATAAACTGATATTTGTATACAAGCTTTTTATTAATGAACTACTCTCCCTAAATTTCTTCTCTTTTACTTTAGATCTTGTTGGCTCAAAATATTGCCACTTCCACGTTGTTGTCGATGGCAGCGCAGAGGTCACTTTGACTGCATGTTTTGGGTAGGACAAATAAGGCAGGATAGAACGTGGAGCATGTTTTGCAACATAGCTTCACAGCCACACCCTACTGGAGCATCTCCCTGCAGGGTGTAAACTTCCGTGGTCGACACGGAAGCATTGTTTTCACACAAAAGCAGCAATGTCCCACAGTATTTCTTGTTGCTATAATGTGCTTCGTTATATTTTTCGTCGCTTCTATTTTGTATTGTAGGTAGGTATATAATAATAAACTAAATTGGTTAAACAAAAGTTCAAAATAAATTAAATACAACTGCGGCTCCTCGAAGTACCTACTATTGTTTACGAAACTGACTTTTGAAACATTTGTACGATGTCATTTTCTTCGGCCATCTTTGTCGTGTCTCACTTGGTTCACTTCGGTTGGCGCCGCCGTAGAAAGAGATGGGGGGGGGGGGAATCTCTCCTGACGGTCACGTGTCCTGACGCGATGCCCTGACGCGAGTTTAACATTTTTTACCCATTACAAAAAGTGTTCAACGCCGCTAAAGAAGTTTTCACTTCAAAAAAATTAGGTGTGAAGCTAAAGTAATTTAGATTATGTTTTATCCCTGTGCTACAAGGTCATTTATAATAGAGCAAGAACAGTAAAGAATGGATTCTCGTTAGTATTTCTCCTGAACCTTTTTCTGTCAGCATTGATACCCGAGGATCAGAAAAGCAACTAATTTACTAGCACAAAACCAGGTTTAGAAGCGGGTTTTGTGATTCGATGTCACTTTCTCAAACATTCCGAAAAAATGTTTTGTTGTCTAAAACAAAAATTGCAGCTTAGCGTAGCAACACACCTGTCGATATTTACCTACGTGACGAATATTCGGCGTGCTTATTCTCCATACAGATTAAAAATCATTTTTAATCTGTAAAGCTCCGCTGATGAGTCACAATTGATTTTCTATTGTTTCGTCGCGGAGCCTACAACACATCCGCACCATAATTGCGTAACACACTATCAATCCGAATCAGAATCATTTCGAAGCCAATTGCTAATCCATTGCTTCATAAGTTCGAAAAATTTATCTGCTCAACACGTAAATAACGCAATGAATGTTGTTGAACTGTCAAAATGAAACCGATTCCGATTGATAATGTGTTACGCAATTACCCCGCAGGCTGAAACTAGTTGGAGCGGTGAATGCTGTTGCGAATCCCGCACCCCCGGCCATAGGTAGAGGTGGAACACCGCGGTGGTTTTAGCCGGTAAGAGTCCGGCATGCCCCTCTGTCACCCCCACGATAGAGGAAGTCCATGAGGATTTCCACCGCGAGAAAAAAAAAAAGGCTGAAACTAGTTCACATTATTTGTTGTGTAAAAAGCACAACGAAGCACAACGAAGAAAAGCACAACGAAGTTCCACCTCGTAATTTTTGGCAGGTTGCGATGCTTAGATAAAAATAAATAAATAATTTTATTTTTCGTAGAAATTATGCGCAACATTTACAGCGTGTGACAAACAGGTGCAGAGTGAGAGAGATTTGACCAGTCCCCCCCCCCATACATACGAACCTGTGTCATACATGATTACAGACAGGTACCTAAGTAAGTTATACATCATTACAAGCCAAGCCAACACAAGACAGAAGATAATAAATCATACAGGTTGCTCCCATATCCCAGTCGTTACGGGTAGTCAGAAGCCCGAAAGTCTGACAACCAGTCTTACCAAGGGGTATCGTATTATCCAGTAACTGGGCTGTGGAGGTCAAGATAGGCAGTCGCTCCATGTAAAATACAGGTATTCAACTGTATCCGGTTAGACTAGAAGCTGCCCCAACATAGTTGGGAAAAGGCTAGGCACTTAGGCAGATGAGGTTGCTCCCAAATACGAAGTCTTTTCATTGAAAAATATTCCCAGATTGCTCAATGAATATTAATGACAACTTTACGTCACTTTTCCGTTAATGTTGTCAGTTTTGTTCGTGAAATTAACTAACTCGGGGATATTAGTGTCTTTACCTTCCCGGATCACGTTTCATCCATCATTTTAGTAAAGAAAATTGTCTTATGTAACGGTCGCAGACATTTAGTTTCAACTTTTCAAGGGAGTTGCGTTTGTTTTTTTTTCATTATGTTTTGCAAGGTTATGTCGCTAGTGACACAGTTTCCAACTGGAACAGCGTATGGTTTTTAGGCTGAACAATGTCTAAGTATAACGGGGTTTATTTAGTAACGATGATTAAATTTAAGAGACGTTTTAAACGTCAAAAATGTATGGTTAGACAGTTGCTAATCATTACTTAATTTAAAGCAAAATTTTCTAGATGTAGACCAACAAGAAAGTAATAGGGTCCAATACCCCAAAAACATAGACACTTGTTCAACGTGTGTTCAATGTCAGTCTTACGTCAAAATTCGTACAAAAATGCCTTGTGTAATAGTTGAATAGCATAGACAAATGATAAAATATGGTTTTGTGACTAAGTACCTAAGATATTTTTTTTTTTTTTTTTTTAGATATTTTTTTATTTTAGGTTGACTGGTAGCAAATGCCTCAGGCATTAAGTCCGCCTTTGTACAGTTTTATTTTTTTTTACTTGTGCATACAGTTTTAATAAATAAATAAATATTTTTTTGTAAATTTAAAATGAGAGAAAGCTCAAAGCATTTTCATGAGCAGAAAGTGAAAAACATCTATAAAATAAGTAGTTCCCCGATACATAACAAAATGTGTGCCATATGTGATGTGTACCTATGTGCAAACAAACAGAATCAATAACCCATGACTCACCGCGTCCTTGAACCAAAAGTATAACAATACTCCTAACACCAAACAAAAGCACCTATCTACAATGAAAAATTTACCAAAAACGAATACACGACAATTTATTCTTAGTAAACGGTACCAAACCTATCAATTATACAAATGACTGCTATTAGAAATTGATGGCACGGTATTGTTATAGGTGACCCTCAGTATTGTATACAACCATTAACAATTTGGGCAACACCATTAGGCCATCGGGCGTTCAGCGAACTCCATAATAAATCATCATTTTTCACCGCACCCTGTATATAAATATAGGGCTGTCAGTCTAGGAAAATTAGTATTGACATGCCTCGTTTAGGATTTGGTATTGGAGTGGATTTCGAGGAAAGATAAAACTAGTGGAGTGTCTATTTAAATATATCTGTTAAAAAATTTGAATTACTTTTTCTACTTCTACCGTATTTTTAATGACGTTAAATGTTCTACTGTCGCATTTATTAGCTCTGGCAACTTTTAAATGTGACAGCTGCTAATAATTTCAGTAAAGTTTTAAGAATTAATTAAAATTGGTATCGTGAAATTGCGTGATAAAAACCGTTTAAGTAACAAAGCCTACCCCGGTGTCTAATATTACAACCAAATTATTTTTTTACTTATTAAGCAGTTTGTAACAAATACATTTACAAAATGTTAGCAACAATTTACGGAGCTATTAACAAGAAACGTAAGAATAAAAAACAAGATGAAAGTTCTTGTTCTATTTCCTTAAGGCGCTGTTCGAATGTAGGTCATCGTAAAACGCTCTAATTTTTGTCACAGAAGTGCCAGAAAAAAATGAGAATATTGTCGAATATTCAAAGAAAAGACTTATTCAAAAATATTTCATAAAAGTAAAACAGTATCATGTTAAAACAATTGCAAAAGATTGCTCAAAAAATTTTTTTCATCACCTATTTCTCAAAATTTTGATCGTAAACTATCATATTTTATGTAATGATAATAAAGTGAAATTCAATCAACTAAAAAAGTACCTAAAAATTGTTTACTGAGCCGTGCAATTATTTTTTTAAATTAATTAAAACTGAAATTAATTTCTCGGAAAAAACACATCTTTGTTTTGAGCCTTATTTGTTGCCGCGATGCGCTATTGTCATTTGCCAAAAAATTTGCTCCTTACCGCGCCTTAAAAGCGTACCTAATTGTAACAGGAACTCGCTAAATGGAAGCCGTACACGCGATGTCCCTCACAATGTTTCGCGCCAATGCCACCCTAAAATTGAATGTCACTTTCACGTCACAAAACGTTAAGGTATATTTTTTTTAAGACTAAAAGACAGGTTTTCCACCTTAGTGGTGTTTTAATTTACTGGAAGTTTTGTCGAAATTGGTAAGGCAATTACGTGGTCGACTATACCTATTATGCGAATATTTCCACTTCTAAATTTTGCGCAAAATATATGTGTAGGAATTAGCCACTTGCTTGTAGCTGTCAAGATCTGGAATAAGATTAATCTGTCAAGCTCCGCTAATGAGACACAATTGATTTTCTATTGTTTCGTCACCGATAAGCGACGCGCGGAGCTTAACCGTTGCAGCTCCAGTAAAGAGTATGAAGAAATATCGGGGTAAATTCGACATTTTTTTTTTTTTTATAAGTTGTAATATACATTTAAGTATATCGATTGTTGAACTTACGACTATTCATTCTGTAAACCTATTGGTAAACTGATATTATATTCAATTTAAACAACTTTTTGTATGTCCATATTTTTATTTGTAAAAACATTTTTTAACAATGCGTTTTTTCACAGAACATCGGCCATTGTACAAATAGACCATATTATGCACCTGACATGGACAAAAGCTCAGTGTTGCCAATATAAATATATACTAACAAAGCTTTTGCACGATAAAAGCAAAAAAATCTCTCTATAAATGTTATTAATGAGTAACCACACTGACCATCTACCTTGCAGGTGTTGTATGGCAAAAAAAATACTCGGTTTTGTTTACGATAGAAATGGTATTTCCGAAAAAAAGCTTACATTAAATTAAATCACGATAAACAAATCATTAATTGAACGAATCATTGATTGAAAAAAATTAAGTCGAGAAAATATCGACGTAAATATAAACTGTTCTTCAAGTAAGGTACAACTTGCATACCTGCAGGTTTCATTTAATTTCATTCTATAAACTTATTATTAACTTTTTGCATGACGCGAAAAAAAGAAACTTATCAGAGACTTTTTTTAAATTTGAATTCATCATAAAAATCTCTAATAAGTCTTTACGTTTAACTACTATAGGTTATTACATGAATGAAAACTTACCCGGCTACGGCAAAGAAATAAGAATTTTGAAAACAGATTTTATTTCGTGGCTTTCGTTAATTTAAATCACGAAAAACAAATTATTCAAACGATGGTTTATCCAGTGTATCCAGCAGTGGTGGATTTACCAATAGGCTGAGTAGGCTGCAGCCTAGGGCGGCAGATTTTAGGGGCGCCAAAGAATGTACATTATTGTGTAAGTAGTAATTAAGGCATACCTTACCCGCCTTATTAGTAGTACATAATTCGAGCTTTTATGAGTTCAGAAATAGGTAGGTACTAAAGTAGATAGGTACCCAACAACTATTTTTGGTGCAATCTTAATGTCTTTATAAATATTATCAAATAGAAGCAGACACATTATTGTAGAGGTTGGTAGGGGTGGCAAAATTTGAATAGCCTACTGGCAGCAAATGTGTAAATCCGCCACTGCTATCCAGACTTCAGCAAACCAAGAGAATCAACAAGGGAATCAGGTTACTGCGTACCTAAACGCTCGGCTAGCACTCCACTACCGATGCATTACCTAACCGTCTGATGCTCTTGTGCCTACTAGAGTGCCGTTTCGTCTTGTATTGATCGCTTCTTGGCTTACAAAGGTAATGGTTTATGGGAATGAAAGCTGAATTATAACCTAATGAGATTGCTTTGGAAAACGAGACTAAAATTAGCTTGGAACCGTAAACGCATTGCGATTTTGGTAATGAGAATGGCATAACAACTCACATGAACATAAACAGTCTATTATTCCCAGATTTTTTTTACCCGATTGCGCCAGAAGGAGAGTTATGTTTTTCGAAAGTATGTATGTATGTATGTTTGTATGTATAATTGTTTGGC
The DNA here is from genome assembly GCA_945859645.1 of Amphipoea oculea. Classification (NCBI taxonomy): domain Eukaryota; kingdom Metazoa; phylum Arthropoda; class Insecta; order Lepidoptera; family Noctuidae; genus Amphipoea; species Amphipoea oculea. Next base: position 7,322,611 of record OX243868.1, read on the forward strand.
ACGCTCTGTGGCCTGAACGGCTCGATGGGTTTTAGCTTGAGAGGTGTCGTTAGATTCGTATTGACTGTGAAAGTGACACTGGTTATATGAAAATAAAAAAAAAACAAAATGGCGGATTTTTGGCGCCATATTACGCCTTCAAAAAATTTTTTTTTTTCTCAAAACCTATCGAGTGGGGCATCAAAATAAAGGGGTTTTAAAGGTGATTACAAAAATATATACAACTTATATGGTTAAAAGTAATTCAAAGTGATAAATCGTAAAAAACACGTACCAAGAACTAAATCGTCTGCGAAATCTTTCACATTTGTAAACTAAAAAGCTGTAAATAAAGAAAAGTAATTAAAAAAATTAAAAAATCCGACTGCAACCTTATACTAAAACTAACTGAAAAGCTAAAAAATGGGCTTCATTTTAAATTAAATAAAAGTTGGAAGCAGGCGGGACCCATTTGAGTTTGAAAGTATAATAATGGTATGGGCCCCGCCTGCTTCCAACTTTTATTTAATTTAAAATGGGCTTGTTTTTAGCTTTTTAGTTAGTTTTAGTATAAGGTTGTAGTCGGGTTTTTTAATTTTTTTAATTACTTTTTTTAAATATTGTGGTGATCCGTTATATATTCTCCTTCAGAACATTCTCCATGAAAAAGTTTCCTTCTACGATACATACGCAAAAGGAGAATTATCTGGTTATCTTTTTCTCGGTATAGTAGGCCGCATGTCAGTGTAAGCTGACATTGCAATGTAAGCTGCCCCTCGCATACTATAAAAACTCCGTACTACGAACGCTAGGCAAGCTCAAGGTAGGTGTCATGCGGTCTACTGTACACAAAGGTAATTAGCAAATGGTTTGAATATGTTCACAAAAAAAATATGGCTGTAATTTCCATCCATAGACGTACTACAGCTCGGACCCGATACGGTCTAAAATAAGAACTGTCAGCGAAGTAACAGGTACCTATAGCATGGCCACTGTAGCAATTTGATTAGAACGACAGATAAGCATAAAGTGATCCATCAAACTTCGATCAAGGAACCATTCTGAACACGATTAACTAGTTTCGAAAGGTAACCTAAACTTAATAATAATAGGTCTGACGGTGACAACTAAATAAGTAATAACAGCCGCACGGGTCGATCGATCAAATTAAGCTACGCTTGCCGCGGTTGGTCCGTGGATGGGTGACCATCTTCACATACCAAGATCCCTCCGTGCCTCGACAAGCACGGAAAGCCGTTGGTCCCGGCTGTCATTCGTGGATCTTTGACAGTCGTTACGGGTCGCCACAAGCCCGAAAGTCTGACAACCAGTCTTATCAAGGTTAATCGCATTACCCAGTAACTGGGTTGTGGAGGTCATAAAGGCAGTCGCTCCATGTAAAATTACTATTTATTTAGCTGCATCTATTAAGACTGGACCGCCCCAACATAGTTAGCCAGCAAAAAGTTTCGTCCCAACTCTCACCGATCCCGACACTACACGATTCAGGCTACGCAGTTGACATAGAATGCTTTCAATTGAAGAATAAAAGTTTGTAAAAAAACAATCGCTTGCTACAAGGTAACAAAATTTATCGATCGAAGCGAACAAAATAATTAATTAGATTCGCTGCCTGAAATAGACACAGCAGACTACCGTTTACAAAAACACATGACCTCTCAAGCTCCGCTAATGAGACACAATTGATTTTCTATTATACAACTATTTATGGTACGCGCGGAGCTTGACCGGTTAGAGTGAGTCCACACGATGCGTTACGGTGCGGTGCGGTGCGGCGCCGGAGCGGTGCCGCAACGTCATCCTACATACAAATCACTATGCCATGTCATACGATGCGTTGGGCCGCTGTGAGGCGTCGCACCGTAGCGTAGGCGCGTCGCGCTTGTGATCTGCGAGACGAGGCGGGGAGGGGCGATACGCTGCGGCGCGCACCACGGTAAACAGCGTTCTACTGCGGTGCCGTACCGCCCGTGTGGCACCCTATAGCTCGGATTAATTGCCGTGCGGTGGCGCACCGCACCGTTAACGCATCGTGTGGCCTCGCTCTTAAAGTCGCGTCGAATGCGTTCTTGACACCTATCCATGTGACAATCTAGTAACTAGTCTGGCCATCGGGAGAATGCGTCCCTGATACCTGTAAATGCGACAATTCTAGTAGCTTCTTAATAAAGATCAAATTCGCGAAACATGTATTCGTTTGTACGAAACCGACAGCTCTCAAGAACGTATTCTCTCGTCGGCCGCATTGAGGCACAAACTTATTCTTATTTGTAATAAAATAAAAAAAAACCGAGTGTGCTTATGACCACACGACTGAAGTGAAACTTCAAACGTATTTGGCTATGAGAGGAAGAGAGAAATAAAATGTGCGCGCGCACTGCTTTCTCTTGCTTATATCCCCCACTCAACTCCCGTTCGTCTCGCCCGTAGCCCTTAGACATGGGTCGTACTTGCAAAATCGAGTACCAGGGCTTCCAAGTACGTCCACCTTAAGAAACCAGGCCTCGAGATACTTTCAAGTATTTTCTATCTGCATCGAAAACTGATCCATAACTTCATACAAATAAGAAGTACAATCGCGTAATCAAACAAAAGCCCTGTTGGAAGTAAAAAGTACTTGCATAGGAAATTGATCCGTGAATTCCTATAAATAAGGAGCACAATCGCGTTTACAAATAAATAATTTTACAAACCATTAAAGTAAAAATACTTGCATACGAAATTGTTCCGTAGACTCTTACCACACCTCGGACACTCCATACAACGCTCGCAAAATAATTACCTATTACTACTACATAAACAAATGACGTTTGTATACGTGCAAATGTGTGCGTGAAATCTAGTAGCGTAAAAAAAAATGGCGCGGAAAGCAATTTGTGTCGGGGAACCGAACGACGTCGGCGGCGGCGCTGCCCGAACGTGTGCATTATTATGAAGTGACCATGTAGTTCAATTGTTTATTTATATTAGTCGGGTTCGTAATGAAATAAAAACACTAAAATAGTTTAGTTTAAATGACTTATCTGTAAATAATGGGTTATTAAATCGCATGTTATTAAAAATGCGAAATCATACAAACAGTATATGTAAATACGAATTCGGAAAAGCATCACAATATCCAACCATCGTGATTAAAACTCAAATAAAACTTTTAAATCGCATAATTGTGTGTCAGCAATACACAATCGCGTATTCAAAAGCCCCGTTGGAAGTAAAACTACTTGCATAGGAAATTGATCAATGACTTCGAATAAATAAGGAGCAAAATCGCGTTTACAAATAAATACTTGCAATCCATTAAAGTAAAAAAAACTTTTTAAGAAAAAAAAACCGACTTCCAAAAAAAACTTTACAAAGTGAAAAATAACTTTAATTTCGGAAGTCGGTGTCTTTGGATCTTTATTTTAGTTTTTTGCCACCGACTTCCGAAATTAAAGATATTTTTCACTTTGTAGTGTTTTTTTGACAGTCGGTTTTTTTTTTCATAAAAAGTTTTTATTTCACGCTTTTTAGTGGGTCTGCTTATAATTTATCTAAGTTACAATAGCCAGTGATCATCGCCTTTTACAAACAAAATATTGCTTTTCCCGATGCAGGGAAGTTAATTGTTGAGGAGTTCTCCAGGTCCACCATCAGCTCTATATCACCATTCACATTGTGACGAGCATAAATTGCTCAGCAACCATATTAAAGTAATCGAATCGCAACCCGTGAAATACTTAGATATTATTGAGTAGTTCCGGTGGCCATCTGTGGTCTTCATCATCAGTTCCACTTCACCAAATGGTGCTTTCCGAGAGCAAATGCACGAGTTACTATAAAAAATACCCAAATCGCTATAGGTGTGCCTATAATATTTGAAGAGTTCCTTCGATTTCTCCAGGATCCCATCATCAAATCCTGCCCTGATGTTTTTAGACTAGATGCTGATAATACTGGCTGCAGCATCAGGCCAGACTTGTCAACATTGCATTGAACTTAAAATTTATTCCTGTTTAAAATGAGCCCAAACACGACTACGGTGCTGTAATTTCAAGGTTGGTACTTTTTCTAATGCTCCTGGCTTCAGCATCAGGTCTTTATGTACTTCGGTGTTCCTCATTAACAGTACGTTTATCCACACATCGAGCCCTTTTCAATGAGCCTTAACACGATATATCTGCTGTTAGTTGTCGAGGAGTTAGGTACTCTGCAGACTATCCTGACTGCAGCATCAGGTCATGACTTGATGATCATGAGACCAAATGTGGCAAATGCCCTATCAAACATCAAAACAATTGACTAAAACAGTCCTTGCCTGTTCGAGTAACTTCTTACTGTTAAGGAGTTGTAACTTCCATCATCAGCCCAGCTACCTGAGATGGTGACACGCAAATACACAAGATACTTCGTAAAATATGCGAAAAACAATAAGTGAGCCTATAAAATTTAAAGGTTGCCCTCGATTACTCTAAGATCCCATCATCAGATCCTAACTTGGTGACAGTGGGACCACCTCAAAACTATCTACTTTGGAACAAAAAAAGAATTTTGAAAATCCGTCGACAATTGGCGGAGTAGGTATTCGATGAACAAACATACAAAAAAAAAAAACATACAAACAGCCGAACATAGTACCTCCTCCTTTTTGTGAAGTCGGTAAAAAATACTTGCATACGAAATTGTTCCAAAAGGAGCATGATCGCATTTGCGAAAACTAACGCGGTTGAGTACCTACGTATTTGAGCGAGTAGCCGTATAAGATACTTAATAGTCTTGCAAGTATTTTGAGTCGGTACCCGGTGTGCGTACTTGGAAGCAAATACCTGGTGTAAAAACCCGGTCGCATATTTATGCGACCGGGACCGGGTTTTTACACCAGGTATTTCCAGCTATTTTTTACGTACCTTCCCTACTCGCGATCACACGTTTTCGTAACGCATTCGCCAGTTTACTCCCCAAGTCAAGCGCGCCTAAAGAAGTTTCACTTCAAAAAAAAAACATACAAACAGCCGAACATAGTACCTCCTCCTTTTTGTGAAGTCGGTAAAAAATACTTGCATACGAAATTGTTCCAAAAGGAGCATGATCGCATTTGCGAAAACTAACGCGGTTGAGTACCTACGTATTTGAGCGAGTAGCCGTATAAGATACTTAATAGTCTTGCAAGTATTTTGAGTCGGTACCCGGTGTGCGTACTTGGAAGCAAATACCTGGTGTAAAAACCCGGTCGCATATTTATGCGACCGGGACCGGGTTTTTACACCAGGTATTTCCAGCTATTTTTTACGTACCTTCCCTACTCGCGATCACACGTTTTCGTAACGCATTCGCCAGTTTACTCCCCAAGTCAAGCGCGCCTAAAGAAGTTTCACTTCAAAAAGAATTTTGAAAATCCGTCGACAATTGGCGGAGTATTCGATGAACAAACATACAAAAAAAAAAAAAAACATACAAACAGCCGAACATAGTACCTCCTCCTTTTTGTGAAGTCGGTAAAAAATACTTGCATACGAAATTGTTCCAAAAGGAGCATGATCGCATTTGCGAAAACTAACGCGGTTGAGTACCTACGTATTTGAGCGAGTAGCCGTATAAGATACTTAATAGTCTTGCAAGTATTTTGAGTCGGTACCCGGTGTGCGTACTTGGAAGCAAATACCTGGTGTAAAAACCCGGTCGCATATTTATTCGACCGGGACCGGGTTTTTACACCAGGTATTTTCAGCTATTTTTTACGTACCTTCCCTACTCGCGATCACACGTTTTCGTAACGCATTCGCCAGTTTACTCCCCAAGTCAAGCGCGCCTAAAGAAGTTTCACTTCAAAAATAACGCGAGTCCTTCAACCTAGATACCTACCTTACCCTTATAAATTCTGATAAATGATAGCAAGGTCGACGGCAGCCATTAAGTTCGAAAAAATAAAAAAATTGCAAGATACCGACTCGTCTGTTACAAAACAGTGACAAATCGTTGCTCCACCATCTCGCCGGGACGGACAGGCCATTTTTCCTTGATTGCACTCTTTTACTCCAAGATTATTTTATCGTATAATTAGCAATTTAGGGGCAGTTTTAATTTATTATTTGTTTGTTAATGTTCTTTGTTTTAAGCTGTTTTTTAGGGTCATTAGATGTGAAGAATAATTGGGTATAATCGACCATCTGTCTGTAAGTAATTCACTTCCTCTCTTACTTTGTTCATCGTAAAATTCAGAAGGTTATACCCATAGGTTATTATTGCTCTTAATCCATATTAACTCAGCGTTATATTTATGTTGTACCTAAACCAATGGTTATTATTGCATTATCTAAAACAGAACGAACGTCTTGCCAGCATAAAACACTGGTCAAGCTAAGGTGAAACTCGCGCGGGATGTGGAACGAAATCTGCTCGCGTCGATTGTGTCAATTAACTATCGATATCTTAACACGATAAAACATAAGAAAACAGTTTTTATCAACTGAGTTGAGAAAAACTAATACTTCAAGTAACGACATTAACAGAGGTCGTTGACCTCCAAAAAGCATGTATTCGTGGTAAGATATCGATACCCCTCGCGTCTGCAGAGTTTAGCTAGCTGATTTAAATTAACCCTGAATATTTATACTCATGACTATACGTAGTCTGAAATCTTTGGTATAGCGGGAGAATTTATAACAGCACTATTCTCCTATGACGCAAGGATTAATACACATCATCAAAGAATATAAAGTTCTTAGAAATTCCAATCTTCTTGGAAAATAGGAGTAATATGAGCTCCACTGGGTTCTTCGCACCATTTCTGAGAAATTTGCAATTTATACGAAGGAAATCATGTTGAAAGAAGGCTAATAAGTGTTAGCAAACTGTTTAGTTTTGTGAGAACTGCAGCAGTATTCTGAAGATTTAAACAGCGAGCTTGATTTCTTGGAAGATAGGGAACGGGCAGATTATTTCTCCAGGATTTCGTGCAAAACTACTTACTTATTTCATTTTGTAATATTTGTGAAACTATAGAAGAGTTATGTGACGAAAAGTTATTTAATCTTTCAAGCGCCGCTAATGAGACACAATTGATTTTCTATTGTTTCGTCGCCGATCGGCGAACCGCGACGCTTGACCGGTTAAAATAGAATTTTACTAAATCCACTCTCACATCGCAACTATGTAATTTTGCGAAGTTCTTATTCTTTGTTCGCAACCCAGTTGTGGTTAAGGTAAAAGTTTTCTTTACTCGCAACTGGTTGCGAACAATGAATAAAAATTCTTGATTGGCAACTGGTTGCGAATCGCAGTTGTGAAAACGATTGGAGGGGAATTTACTACGTTGGACAAAAACTCACATCAAGCTCACTTCATTTCAGTTTCCACGGTGAATTCTTAATGAATATACCGGCTGTTTTCAACAAGTTTCATAGATCTACTATCAAAGCATAGTACTAGTACACTATGATAAATAATACTAGGTACACCACCACCACCACCACTCCTATAAACGTTTCTAATTTCAGGCCATATTACAAAGAAATCAAGCTTAAAATTTTGTTTGATCGAACATTAAATACTTCTAACCAAGTCACACAGTAAAATCAGAACTCAAAATGTCCACGCCGTATCAAACATCCTATTATTTGCTGTAAAGAAAAAGGGCTTTATAAAGCGACAACCCCGCTTAACCATGAATAAAATACCACAGAAGGGTCTTCAGTAAGTACGTCTTTAATGAAACAATAAGTAGGTACTGTGACAACGACTTTCCTTTGCTTGAAGTACATGAATTATAAAACTCTAATTTAGAACCACGGAGAAGTATGCATTGGAGTACTAGCGGTGCTTCATCCATATTAATATTATAAATTCAAAAGTAATTCTGTCTGTCTGTATGTTACCTTTTCACGCCTAAACCGCTGAACCGATTTAGATGAAATTTGGTATAGAGATAGCTTGAGTCCTGGGGAAGAACATAGGATAATTTTTATCTCGATATTCCCACGGGATCGAGACTTATGCGGGTGAAACCGCGGGGCGCACCTAGTATTGCCATAAATATGGTGCCAGTCTTCGAAGTTGTGTTTCACAGCGTCTTTACTTAGCTTACGTAGCAAGAAAAACCTACCTTTTACCTGCTTTTTGCTGTAGTAAGAAGAACTTCGTCAAAAAATTTAAGATTGGGCAGGCAATCACCATTCCGCGTGCCGTTTTTGCTGGTGCAGACAATAAAGCTGCGACATGTTCAGGCTAATGTATTCAGCAGGAAGACGAGGGGATGGCATAGAAAGACACTTCGATGTTTAAACAATTACAGCGTTGCTTGCATCTTGCTTGGTTACCATTGGCGACTGCGTGTGAGGTAGTAATGCTTGTGTAGCATTGCAGAAGTTTTGGTAGAGGCATTCAGCTAGGTACACATTAGGTCTCAGGTGGACGATTATGGAAACAGCTCCTATTTAACGCAATAGAATACTCTAACAGTCTGTACTTTTAGTTCAAACAATAGATTTTTATAAATAAATATTGCTTCATATTTTGCAATAAATTTCCAGCGTTATATCATCGCGCTTCTCTTTCTTTTCTATGCAGTCCGACAGTGACCGCGCTTTAGGTCATGTAGTCCCCAAGTTTAAATGATAAACAGATTTCAAAACTTCAACCGCAGTTGAGCAGCTTGTTAATTCAGTGCAAATTGAAGCAAATTACACAAAGATTACACAGCGATGAATATTCAACCATATACCTTTATTGAAATTCTAATAGGTAACATAAAGAACTTTATAGAAGTTACGAACTTTAAGCGTTCAGTAATATTCTACTCGAGATGAGTTTGGAAACTGCGTGTGCATGATTTATTAACCTTTAATAAAGTATGGCAGACATTAACGTTCAAATAATTTTAATAATTTATCGCCGAGCCTCCGGTGCAACATAATGTTACCTTCACACAGGATTTTAAACCTCATTTTTGATAAAACAAGGCTCAAAATTGATTGAAGCTTTTTTTGCAGATATGATGTTTTCTAGTGTTGTAAGCAGTGTATCTATAAATAAAAATAAATCGCCGAAATATACATATGTACGCGCATAACTTCCGGACGACTGCACCAAATTGCATAGGTTATTCTTTTTTTGTTGAGGTCGGTATTGCCAGGACAAGGTTCATCATCATCATCATCATGATTGCCAGGACAAGGTTCGTATGAAAGAAAATATCGGAAATTCAAAAAAAAAAAGGATTGCACTCGTGCGAAGCTGGGGTGGGTCGCTAGTTTATGATATAAAAGTTTTCTGTTATTAATCTGTCAAGCTCCGCTAATGAGACACAATTGATTTTCTATTGTTTCGTCACCGATCGGTAACGCGCGGGGCTTAATCGATTAAAACTGTTTACTGAAATACTGTTGAATACAGTTGACGTATATCGTCGACCGTAGGTTCAATTGAGGTAAGGGACAAAATACCCAAAATGAGTTGAGTATACAGTTTTGTTCAGAATTTTTCGCTCTATCGAATGGTGAATATGAAAAAATTCTAGCTTAAGAAAATGTCCCTTACCCTAATGATTTTTGGATCCAAATTTCGAATCAGCCCCATAACGTCCGAAAAAAAACTTTGTCGGCCTCTCCTGAAAAATCGTATTTTGTCCCTTACCTCAATTGAACCTACGGTCGACGATATGCCTGCGTCAAGTGGACGTGAAACAACCCGCCCCTACTGTTGCTAAATAAAATAATAAGCAACGTTTGTAACATAGGGACGAAAAAGCGATCTCGCCGTAACTGATGGATTACATTACTTAATTACACAGTGAATTGTTAATGTACAGACGCCAGCACATCAAGCTACTACGATCTGTGAAATTTCTTTAATAGATTTTCAACTTTATCGCTATTAGCATTAGGTTCAAAGTTGATTGGGAAAATTTGACAGTTTCGTGTAGCTTGATATGCTGACGCCTGTACAAGTAGCAGCATAATTAATAGGTATCCATTTTATGGAAAAAGTATTTACTCTTTTAATATTACTAAAGCATTTGGTTCACGTATCCGTTCTGCAAAATAAAAAAAATATCAATAAAATCGGACAACCAATCTCAATTTTTTGCATAAATAGGTACTAGGAAAAATGCAAATGCTGTAATTTTCTCTCCATAGAATAAATACAACATTATTTTTAGTATATGCGAAACCCGAAACACGTGTCTAGTATTTTTATGTAAAGAATCTATGTACAAAATTCCAAAACTGTATCATGAATAATCACAAACTTATAAGCTTGTTATGTTAGCTGTTTGTCCGTACAAAAACATGCTCACCCGCACCGCGTGCCGTTCGACGCGTTCGCGTCTTGCGCTCATTGATAATTAGAAGGCTAAACGTACGGCGCGGCGATTGTATTGTAATTAATTGGTGATAACATTTTCCATCACACTTGCAGACTTTGGACTGTCGTAATGGTCAAGTGTAGGTAGTTATTATAATGTACTTTATTCGTAAATAAATGCAGCCGTAAGCTACGAATAAGTAAATACTTATTCGTAAGCCGTAAGTGATACAATGTAGTCAATGCGATTTGTTGCACCTTATGTCAACCACTTAAAGTTCAAAGTGGATGAAAAGTGTTAAACATCGCATTACTTAACCACAGCAGGCTGTAGGTACAAATAATAACTTTCTACAATTAACCATCTTGGTGTGTTTAAAAATGTTAATCATCACGGCAAAGCATTGTGTTCCACGATACTCTGATGCCGAATTTCTCCTCGTACCGCCGCACTGCCAGGGATACGTTATCACCACAAACCGCTAGTGTACGTACCGTTTCTGTGTACTGGACGTTTGTGTATGAGAAAGTCATGGTTACACGACACTTTTTACATACGATAGGTAAGTACACGATCAACCGAAACACAACTCGCTCGCGATTATGCAGTTGGATGGGAACGCGACACGTGCGCGCCAACCTGTAGTACCCGGGCGACTGAAGGGGTTGCTGCACCCCCGCGCCGGTCGCCCCGCTCGCTGTGCGCCCGCGCCGCGCCTATTGTGCGCGTATGGTAGATTAGATAACTACCTACTTACGGTGTCCAACTTTTAACCTTTTTTAAATATTTTTGGGCCAAAATATAACATGGGGTAAAAATTATTGGAATCGATTCAGTTACTTATTCTGGACAAACTATATTCAGGTTTCGCATATACTAAAAATAATGTTGTATATGCATATGCATTTTTAATCAGTGAAATGTTCCTGTACCTTCAACATACATTTGATAAACACTTAAACTGACCAAACAAATCCAAGTCTTACGTGTTTTGAAATTGAACAGACAAATGCACAGGAATTACTAACAATATTTCGAGATTCAGAAGACAAATTACAATCTCCGTTCTATTCGAAGCGATACGTCGTAGTTTGACGCCGTAAGTGCTCACTCCCACGTGTACAATATTTAACAAGCACTTAGCTCTGCCAGGAACTCTGCATGGAACAACACCCATCCATTACCTCTGGATACACTGGATACCTTAACGAATTAAGCCTTCTATGGCAGAATACAGAGGCACTAGAATGTCTCCTATGTAGTTGGGGCTATGACAGACACTAATCATGAAAGCACTAGGTTTGGAACATTGCCCGTCTAGCATGACCACTTCTATCTCTTCTGTACGAAGAATAGACATATTACTAATTTTTTTCTCGTTTTTATTTTTGATGTTTATCAGTGGAAACTTGTAAATGCTTGAACTCTGCATAAATTAGCTGTAAGTTTTCCAAAAAGAATAAAGTAAAATTAAATCTCTTTCCATCAAATAAATGCATTTCTATTTATAGACATAATGGGAGCGTTCTTTTGTTTATTTTTGACATCGCGCCGTAGCAACCTTTCTACACTTATATTCTGTCATGTTGTCTTTCATTTCTACGGTGTTATTGATAACATAACATATCAGCTCTACAAGGAACAATGAACCATACGGCATATATAGATGGGGTTTGTTGTTCCATGCAGAAATCAAATACACGACTACTCTGCCACTTCACTAATTGAATTCAGTAATTCATACTGTCTGCACATTTTTAATTTTCAGAACCAGTGTGCATGGTAACTGGAAAAATGGAATACATTCGTAGGTAGTTCTTGTATAACGCGCTTTTTATGATTTCGCAGAATTATATAGGAAAAGCATTTATTAATTAATTTATTCCGCCATTTGTTCTCAGGGATAGTCAGATAGGAAATGTCGCCTCCGCCTTGCTTACCTTTATTTAATTTAATACGACGAGTAAAAGGGATTCCGATATTCGATTTGCAGAATAAACAATTTCATTTTATTTACTCTGTAACTGCCATAATCATCGTCATCATCATCAGCCAACAGCAGTACACTGCTAGACATAGACCTCTCCAATTGTACGCCATTTAGTTTCTATCAACAATTTCTCGGCAACTCTCATCCAGCTGCTACCAGCCACCCTGTGAAGATCGTCGCCCCACGTAGCCTAGGAGCGTCCTATCTTAAGTTTGCCGATTCGCAGTCTCCACTCAAGAACACGTCTACCCCAATGGTAATCGGTTGTATGGCTAATATGGCCAGCCCATTGCCGCCATAATGACTTGTATCAATAAGCTTTTAATTTTATTAACAAAAATGTACAGTATCCAGCCGTTTATATTCGTCCCTCTCACTCATTCCTGTGTGACAATCGTGTTCTAAAGCTCGATGTGCTTTATTCTTATGTCAAAGTATCGTACCTACATCTACGCAGGTACTTCTAGTATTTTTATCTCACGAAGTGACATGCGCTTTACTTGTGGTTACCGAGTGTATAAACACGCTGTGAATGTGTGTAAGCGTAGGAGCTCTCTATACCGTGGCGAGAAAATGGCGAAGTCGGAAGTGTTTGTGTGTGTGTTATGTGCTGATGCCGCTCGTTTTCACGCACACATTCACAGCGTGTTTTTACACCTGGTTACCACAAGTAATGCGCACGTCGCGTTGTGAGATAAAAATTCTGTAATTATGTAGGTTTTATTTTTATTATCTACTTTGATGCGGCATCCAACATCACTTAGAGAATAATTCCAGAAGGTTTTTGTATATCACACATTCATATTTTTATCTTACTAGTAATAAATAAAGAAATTTTCATGTTTTGTCAAGTCATAAAAATCGTGCGAATCAGGGCCGGATACCTAGTAAATATATGTATAAATTAAACAGCAATATTTTTCTATATCGCGTACTGGGTATTTTACTAGCCAATACGATACTCTACCCAATCCGTACAGAATCTCAGTCGTCTGCAATTTATGTGTTAAGCAGTACACATTAAAATTTATAACGCCACCTAAACTTCCAATATGGCTGACAAAAATAAAGCTTTCCCCTATTCTTGGGAAAATGACATCTAAGTTATTTATAGTGTCTAGTCGTTCCATTAAAATTTTAGTTATCTAGGTATACATCTATACAAATAAATAAAATTGGTGTCTCTGTTTGTAATATTAAAATAACCGCTTTTAACTAAATGCATATGGATGTATGCACGGTACATAAATAATATTTTTTACAATTTTTGTCTGTCTGTTTGTTCCGGCTAATTTCTGAAACGGCTGGGCCGATTTTGATGAGACTTTCACTGGTAGATAGCTGATGTAATAAGGAGTAACTAAGACTACTTTTATTTTAGGAAAAAGAATTAAGGTTCCGCACAAAAAAAAATTAAAACGTTTTCGGTCATGCGCGCGAACAACGTCGCGGGCACAGCTAGTTTATAAAATAAAACATAGTTTGGCAACGTCTAAGATTAACGCCAAGTGTTTTCAAATTGAATTCAATTTTGGTTTCGTTAAAAGTTTTTCTATTTGAGATTAACAATGAACAGCATTTTCAATTACAAGAATATTTTGTTTTGTACATAAATTGCCTTTTTATAAACATAGAATTGACGAAGTTTGAAGTTTTTTAATTTTAAGTAATTTTTCGTTATGCGTTTTTTCATTTTAATAAAACAAGCTGTAAACTCGTAAATTGCCTTTTTAAAAACTTAGAATTAATGCAGTTTGAAGATTATTAATTTTAAGTGATTTTTCATTATGCTGTTTTTTTATTTTAATATAACCAGCTGTTTTAACTAACGAATCTATATAACATTTGGTAATTGAAATTCGATTGAGTTTGATGACCTGCTCCTGGCCGAAGCTAGGGAAACTTGTTCAGGTAGAGATTCATAGACGACTCCGCCTTGTAGTGTAAATGTGGCGCTGTTTCACGAACGTGGGAGGGGGAAACTTTATATCATGTCCTGCGTGTCCTGGCAGCTGCACAATACAGGAACTGATGGATGCTAGTGATGGCGCCAAACACGTAGCCAAATTCTAGGCAGAGTCCCTTTAAATTGCCATATACACGCTAAGAAAACGACCTGTCCTGACCTGACTGACTGAGACCTGTTAAAAAAAAGGATAAAAGGATAAAAATATTTATTTCATAAAAACATAATTGTAGTAAAATTTCCCTCTTAAGCCTCCATTTACCACTCGCATTTCGGTAATGAACAGTCCCTACGTCATACACCTCTCACGAAAATGTTAAAAATAAATATTTTCGCTACATTTTCAAATTCATTTATAAAATGTTGGAAGCATCCCCGTGATGCTTAATTCCTGCACGGCGACTCATTACACGGCGAACTCACTAGAATATTCTAGATGCGGCGGACGAAGCCGAGCTCTTCACAACACACCCCGTTTTATTTGTATAGAAAATAAGAGAAAAACAGAAAATGGAGTGAGAACTCGGAAAAAGTGGGACCTGAATAATTGAAGGCTTTTTATTTGAATGCTGATTGTTGATTCTTGTTTGAAAGTGGGTTAAGACTACGATTGAATTGTGTAAGTTAACTAGGCTTGTTGTTTTGTATTGTGGTCAAAAAGGGATCTTGTGTCTATCAAACTTGTAATTTGCCAGTAGCATAACCATAATAAACTCAGGTATACTATCAGAAATAGGGTTTAATTTACCGCCGCAGCTGCTGGTGGTGCCGCGTGCGCGCACTAACCTGCTGGGGCGCGCACCGCCGACTCGTACGCTGCGCACTCTCAACACGGTGGCGGATGCCATAGACATATTCACCTGCACACTAGGTGAGTTCACAAGGGCCACGTACTGAGTAGCATGTAAGATATAGTTAAGTATATTTTAAGTTACTTTGTCGAATTAGATTTATCTGGAATGGCAAAGGAAACATGTGATGTGATAAATAAATAAATAATCAGCCTTTAATGTTCCCACTATTGGGGCACATGCCTCCTCTTTGTGAGAGGTGGGAGGAAGTGGGCTCAGTGTGGGTTGGTAGATGTCACATGTCTTCAATTTTTTTGTTCTAGAACATGCCGGTTTCATCACAATGTTTTCCTTCACCGTTTGCCAGTACTGCGATTTAATTATCCATAGTTTACCAACACTATAATATACGGCATGATAGCACTATTGTCGCATGATATATTTTCGATGTAAGTAAAGCAACAGATAAACGATTACAGGATACCTGTGAACTCATGAATCAAGTATTTTAAGTAAATGCCTCCAGGTTGCAAAACCAGCTTTAACTCTACAAGTAGATACTTACCTACTTAATTCCTTAGAAAGTCTTCCGTCTTATCAGAATTTCAATGAGGATACTTCGAATTCGTGTACAGCAGGAGGCGTGTGATTGTCTCATTTACAATTCAAACTATAATGCCCCAAAAGGCTTCCACCGTTTTAATTATATTAATTGAATAGCTCTCCGTTGAGTGGTTTCTGTTGTTTTAACTTGGAGAGGTTCGACCTGTCAACTGCTGTCGTATATATTAAATTCAGTTTATTAATGGCACGACAGGTGGACAGACTTAGAATTTTCATAAAATTGTGTATTTTTCACGAGAATTTGTGGTGGTGTATGATTTACGTTGCGTATTTTGTAGTGTTTCTACACCAATATACAGACGAAATAGGTTTTAATCTCTCACACGTTTGCCCGCCTACCTGTCGAAACACCGCACGCGTCGGAGTAGTTGATTAGGCGCAGTAACGTAATTGTTTTAACAGTGACACTGTTGTGTACACACGGTGTACCGTTGACATTTCGAGCACTTTTTCTTAAAAGGCTTGATCGCTGTAACTAACAAGGAGTAGCTTATTTCAAACGACTGGCAGACACGCTGGCTGACTTACGTTCCACTTATTATTATTGTTATTTTATTTTTTGTGTTTATGTTCTTTTTTGCCTCATTTTCACCGCAAATAAACGTATTTTCTTTCTTTCTTTCAACATCAGGGAATTATCAGATGCATTAACGATACTAGAGACTATTTGAGGACGACGGCGCGTATGTGTTCCACGCGCGCCTCAAAGAGATGTCAGCATAAGGGAAGGGGCCCGTTAGCGCCGAAGCCTGCCGGGTCAGCGGGATTGTCCCGCGTTACCGCTGCCCCGGAACATAAAGGGCTAAGGAAGGAACACGGGTGGGTTTTAGTCAGTAGGTAAGAGTCTGACACTCCCTACCGGTCCACCCAGAGCGGGAGGAGTCATTTGATGATTTCCCAACCACAAAAAAAAAAACTATTTGCAGACCATATAATTTCCCCAGCTCTAAAACCCTATACTGTGTTTATTTTTCCGAAAGAACCCTTTTATAAATGCATGTTCCTATGAACATGTGCAACTATTCCATGAAATCCCTGAAATTGCCAATAAATTCCGTCAATTACGAAACAGAAATCTTCTGTCTCGTCTTCATCTGTAGATATTTTCAATAAGACTTTTCTATAAAATATTCAAGCAATAACCCAGCAATATTTTTCATTAGATACTAACATGCATTCGTAGGATAGGATATTTCTGCAAACTCGTCGAATATAATAAATAAGGTTCTCAATAGTTGTTTGTCAAACAAAAACAATTGCTGTAAAGGGAGTGGGTATTATTGGAATGTCGTGTCTTCCGATTTCTTTTAGTCCGATTCGATACACCTATTGCATTTTTGTGTGTATTTGCACATAGACATGAATTATTTGAGAGCTGTCTGGATTGCATTTTAGTTATTCTGGATCGATGTTTTGGTAGATTTTGAAGCTTTTAGTTTTTAAATTGCTTTGCTTTGTTGTTTTTGCAATTTATTCGAACTTTATTCGAAAGACTCTTTCATCGATAATTCTCAATTCCCCCTTCTCTCGCATACCTTTTTTAATTATTATTTTACACATTTTTTAGTTCAAAGTCCAACTTATACCAACATAGCAGATAATTATCTTACCTTATTATTCATAATAATTTTAACCCCAATTATCATTTACTCTCATTAACATCCAAACGTCTTGAGACCTCCTAATTACCTACTACAATCATTAATCATACAATACAACAGACTACTATAGAAATATCCACCATAAAATTATATATAAATAAAAATAAAATTCCATGTATTGTATATAAATATTTTCTTATCTCTTTTTCCGTTATTGCACCTACTGTGTATTGTCTCTGCATTAAGGTAGACTGGTAGAAAATGCCCAAGGCATTAAGTCCGCCTTTGTACAGTTTTTACTTGCGCATAAAGTTTTAATAAATAATAAAAGTTTTAATAAATATATTATATCACACGGCCACCATGCAAGAAGGAGCTACTGAAAACGGATGCAGACACGGCTAAGATACGCCCGAGTACACTCGGATGCACCCAGACGAGCCTTGAGTATTGAGTGCATATTTAAACAAATACAAACCTTCATACGTGGGTAGTATGAGCAAGGAAGAGGAACATACGATATGTATTTTTTATATTTGCATAAATGGTTGAGATTTTTTTCTTTGAGCACAATAAATAAAATATAAAAAAATATAAAATTATATCTACTCGTAATCTAAAAAATCTCAACTATTTATGCAAAGGTGGGTCAGCTAATTGCTATAACTGATTGTACCAATAAGACTTTTTCAATGCTATATAGATAATCTATTAGATAATCATGGAGGCTGATCTTGGTCTTGGTGTGCTGTAAAGAAAACAGTATCAAAATCGTAATTATGATTAATATGAAATGAGCCAGCGTGATTAACAATTATTATACTTTGACAGAAATTGACAAACCTGAAAAAATTACAGATTTTTTTTTATTTTCTTATTTACCTAAAATTACAGGCTGATAATAAACACTTTAACCTTGTAACTAGCGATCAAAGAGTTTTCAAGACAGAAATAACTTTTTATCGAATAAAATTATACGCAATGCATTTGTGAATTGCAAATATCAGCGTAGCGTGAAATTGAGTTAAATTAAAGCGCAAAGGGAAACACGTGGGGGGCACTTTAAAATAAATGCTCTATTTGCATTTATTTGTTAAGTGTTGTATGTAGCAGATATTTGGCTGCAGACAAAGATTTTTTTTTTTTTTGTATTCTGTTCGGATTATAATTTATGAGTTACAGCATTTTTCAGTCTGTTCTGTATGATTATGTAGATTCCCTTATAGCATTTATTGTTGGCATTTGGTCGGGCCACGTGCACCTCGTTAGTTGGACAACGGTTAGATTTGGCCATCTTATAGAGGTAGGGCCTACAACAAAGGGCCATTGTAGAATTTCCTACTGAGGGCCATTGGTTGTTTTGTATTGTGGGGCCTTCTTATACAATTAAATATTGACAGTTACCTTAGTTATCAAAAGTTTAGACAGACGGATTGGTAACGCTGATGCCCATCCTCTTTTGTCTCTAAATTACAACAGCTTAAAGTGATGGCGGAGCGACCTGAATTTCTTCCTCAAGAAATGGGTTGCCGTGCAAAATCGTAACTACTGGAAAACAACTAGCCAAGTGCGTGTCAAACCACGCGCAATGAAGGGTACAGTAATATTAGGATCAATTTATCCCAAAAACCAACTTAACTTGGTAGTTGAAAAAATGTTCTTCAATGCATCGATATGTCATAGTCAATTCTTCAACTGCAAATGTATGTTTGTAATCGCAAAAAAATTTTTTGTATGTGATATTTGTGATAAAAGTACAAATGAACGACTTTCGGATTTTTTTCGTTACTTGTGCTGTGAGACCTTGCTTCTAGCCAAAGAACAATGTCAGATTTCGGCTTACACAACTTTTAAAACTAAATTCACACGGACACGAAGTTTTTACCTACAACAATTTAAATATAAAATTCCAACTTCTAAAAAAATATTTATTTCTTTTCGAGAACTGTTCGAAAAGAAAATCATTTTAATAAGTAATCATTTTACTAATCATGTTCTTGAATTCCACGTTTTACTTTTTTTTTAATAAAAAAGTGTCAGGTAGTTACCTGTTCTGCCACTGTAATCGATTATTCTAAATAATTAAATCGATTTACTCTTTAGTTTTAATTTACCACCTCACAATTGTCTTTTATTATTATTATTTTTATCTAAATAATACGTTCGTCGTGTTTATTAAAATACATTTATTATTTTTTAAAGAATATAAGAACGAAATTCAAGAAATCGATTTTCCTGATCAGTATTCGATAACTTAATCGCCTTGTAATGGCAACCAGCAGTTCGCCATTAAAATAATAAAAAAAAAAAAGTTTTTGCAGTTCTGTCAAAATCGCGCGCGCCAGTTAAAACATGTTGTTGTTGTCAGTGTTTTTCTAAGTGTACGTTTGTTTCCTTCTCGAATTCATCTGCGTTTGCGTTATAGACTTATTGTGTTATATTCATACCATACATTTTGTGACAATGTACCATCAACTACGTTGTATTAATTGTGGTATAAATGTGTTCCGGATGGAACGGAATTTAGTTGAATCTGACGATGTCCATTCATTGTTACGGCAATGGACTTCACTTTCTGAGGTAAAGTACGATTTTTATTAAATAGAATGTCAACTGTTTTAACTAAGCTAAATGTTAATTTGCAACACAACCGTATTTTGTTGGTTTTAGATTCCAAATGACAGTGTTGTTTGTCATTACTGTTGGTTATTAATTAAACAAACAAGTAATCCAACAAGTAGCAATGCGCCAACTGAATCAAATGTGCATCGAAATCTTTGTATTGGTTGCGGTCATTCATTGCATCGTGTAAAGTCTGACGCCTTAAATAACAGTTCAGAAAGAGAAGATGCTATCAGACGCGTGATAGAGCAACAATAACCTCCAATTTAAAATATCTGAATAACTTCTTTTGTAGAAGTTCAGTGTAAAAGTAGATATTACAGAAAAGCTTTTGACATTAAACTACACAAAAAATCGTAAGAATTTTCACTGTCCATGACAAATTAATATTGAGCCAAAGTTACTATGGACATCTGACATTGTTCTTTCATGATTCTAGTTCAACTGGAAGTACCCTTCCTAGGTTTTGGTTTATTTGCGAGTATCAAAATATGTCGCATAAAGGTGCGTATTTCTATATTGCGTTGACTTAGAAGGCTGATTGTTTTTAGACCTCCAAGGGACCGTAAATATACGTATTTCATATTAATTTCAACTTGATACCTCCACGCGTTCTTGAGAAAAAGGGTCTTGACAGACAGACAGACAGACGGACAAGGAAGTGATCCTATAAAGGTTCCGTTTTTTCCCTTTGAAGTATGGAACCCAGAAAATTTTGGATTTGTTCAACCAGTCAGCCAATACAGGGTTATTTATACAGATAGCGCCATCCACGAAAACGCGCCCCACTCTCCTTCCTAATCGCTTACAGTACAAGTGTGCAACATTCCGCTAGTGTTTTAGTTTTGTCGATACTCAGTAATTACTTATTAGTGGGTAATTAGTGTGAATCAAACAACTACAACACTAGCGAAATTAACTAGCGATAACCACTAGCGATTAGTAAGAAGAGTGGGGCGCGCCTTCGTGAATGGCACTACCTATAATAGAAAATAGTACAATTATCCAAGCTTAAACCGTGTGTTTCGCCGACGATTCCTTTTACCGAACCAGAACAGTGATAATTCAAGTCGTGCTTATAGTAAACTTACTCCTCGCTTATCTCTTAACTTTACAGCTTATTCGCATGCATTTACGAGCACTATTAATGGATCGTAACGACGCCAACTACTATACTAAATGATATAAATTATACCTAGTAGACATAAAATTATAGCTTTTCACGACTCAGTAGTGCTTTCGAAGTAGTTACTTTAGGGATAAATAACTTAGCCATTAGTAATTTTTGTACTCGTAGTTTATGTGAATGTCGAAAAAGTTATAGAATAGAATAGAATACTCTTTATTATGTACACCATATAAATTACAGACATAAATATAGAAAACAGGGTTATACAGGGTTACTTGTAATTCGACGTATATATATAATATTTATATGTCACATCCGGTCATTCGTTTGACTATTCGGAACGCCAGCGCCATCTAGCAGTGCTTGACAGAGTCTAGCCTGAGTTCGTGGGGGGTCAACGACAGCGCGACAGAACGATGTGGAGCTCTTTTGGCGATTGGACATCATACGAACAACATGTGCTCAGAGCCCTGATTCACAACCATACGACAGGCTATCGTATCGAAAACCTGACATTTCGATAACCTGATTTGACTTGCCCTCAACAGCAAATAGCTGTTGGATGAATAGCGGGCGTCTATTTGATTTAAACTGACAAAATTTTCGCGTTTTGGACTTGTGAACAGCGTTTAGAAGACTCCTACGATAACAATGATTAATGTTCGATACGATACGGAAGCGTATCGAGTGTTTGTGAATAGCTATGCAGAAACTGTCCCGCGTTCCGTATCTGGTTGTATCGTGTACCTATAGTGTGTTATTTGCTTGTGTAATTAAATTGTTCGTGAAATTATAATCTGATTTGAACTGCAAACTGTTTTTCTAATGCGCAATAACCAACACTATACCCATAGTATGCCCATAGTAGCTAAAATATGGCTGATAATAACGAGACACACATACCTTCTCCGTTATATGTATATAATAAGTTGAATTACAAGTAACCGTAGTAGTAGTATGTATGATACGCGACCGTAGCAAGTGTGTATTTACAGAATTACAATAACCCAGAAGTTCATATAACCCTGTTTATAATAATGACTATTTCATGAAACATCAATCAAAAGGATTATAATTATGAACTGGAATTTTGCGAGCTAAATGCTAAATGTATTTTCTTTCTTTCTTTTCTTTTCCTTTCTTTAGCTACCCTGTCGCTTCCCCTTAACCAATTAACCAAAAACGTGTTTTTTGTAAATGATAATATGCTGGCAATTTACATAATTGACAATTGGCCGGCAATTTACAAAAAAAAAAACACGTGTATTTTGTTAATGAAAATTGGCTGTCACTTTACATAATTGACAATTGGCTGGCAATTTACAAAAAAACACGTGTTTTTTGTTAATGACAATTGGCTGTCAATTTTCATTCTTTATAAGGCGTTTTAATTAGAATGAGATTACCTACTGAAAATTAAAGTTGATAGCCACATTCCTAAACAATTAATTTCATTGAATGTAGGTAAAAAGCTAATAGACACACACACACACTTTCACATAAATAAAGTTTTACATACGTCATCATCTACCCAGACTTTTCTCAAATATGTTGGGGTCGGCTTCCAGTCTAACCGGATGCAGCTGAATACCAGTATTTTACATAGAGTGACTACCTATCTGATCTCCACAACCACAACTGGGTAATACGATACCCCTTGGTAAGACTAGTTGTCAGATTTTCGGGCTTCGGACTACCCGTAGCGACTGTCAAAGATCTACAAATGACAGCCTAGACCAACGGCTTAACGTACGGTATGTAAAGATGGTCACCCATCCACACACCAACCGTGGCAAGCGTAGCTTAACCTAGTAGATCGACCTGTGCGGCTGTTTTTATTCAGCCACGGGCCCCAGATACTAAATTATCTACCCATCGAACTCAATATTAATACTGCCATATCAGTACGTGTTACGACTCCTCCAGGCGCAGGCTGTCAGTCCTCAGACACTTGACCCGTCGCCCGTCTATTTGGGTCAACATTTTAATTAGTTCATACCACAAGCTTTATCGCCAGCCATGACAATTTTATCAACCGTCGTTAGAGTCTAATAAATGGTTTGCATAATTTATGAACACGTAGTTTTATAAAATTAATTATAAGAGCTGCATTTGACCTGAGGTATGCAAAAGCGTGCGTGACTGCATTCTGCTGCTAAATTAATACATCGTAGTCGTTAGTCAGAGTGAGCGAGAGAGAGAGCAGTGGTGGCCAAGTGGTAACGACCGCGACTTACGAGTTGTAGGTCATAGGTTCGAACCCAGACAGGCGCTTTACTTTGAATAAATTATTTCATCATCTCTGCTCTCAAAACGGTGAAGGAAAACATCGTGAGGAAACCGGCATGTCCTAGAACCAAAAGTTTGAAGACATGTGACATCTGCCAACCCGCACTGGGCCCGCGTGGTGGATTACGGCCCACTCCCTCTCACCGAGAGGAGGCCTGTGTCCCAGCAGTGGGAACATTATAGGCTGATTATGATGAGTCGTTAGTCTAGTAGTCGCAAGCGCTACTGCTAAGCTTGAGGTCCAGGACTCGATTCCCAGGTTGGGCAAAGTGTTATTGGGTTTTTCTATTAGGATTTACTCAGCAGCAACTCGCAGTCTTGATTTTTGCCCGGTTGATCTCCCCAAATGCAATTTGCTCGCAGAACAGATGGCCGATGGGGCCGAAAGGTTCTGGAGTGGCGACCGCGTACCGGAAGACGTAGCGTTGGAAGGCCTCCCACAAGGTGGACCGACGACCTCGTGAAGGCCGCAGGAACCCGTTGGATGCGAAAAGCATAGAACCGGTCGAAGTGGAGGTGCTTGGGGGAGGCCTATGTCTAGCAGTGGACGTCTTTTGGCTGAAATAATGATGATGATCTCCCCAATTACATGGGATTTAAAATTATAACTGCCGAAATGTTGGTGTACTATAATAGGTACAACACTGCCTAACCCTTCAGAAAATACAGGCCCCAAGAGTAAAAAGTTGGGAAAAATTGGTCGTCATGCTTGACATGGTAGGCTTTTGTCGACTGAAGAATTGGAATTTGTTCTACAATTTGTCATTTTATTTATTTTTCCATTGTCAAATGCAGCGCGTGCTAGGCCCAACTCATCTAACATAACATACATTTTTTACCATTGCCATAGACTCGAAAAGAAGAAGAATAGACGATCTATCACAAAAGTACTATAGCCACTCAAAATCATACCGTTTATCCTCAGTTCTTTGCCAATAAAGCAGCCATCCTTCAAGAACACAGATATCCACAATTTAGCCAGGCCTCCAAGCCTCCGGTGTGATACGAGATTGAATATAAATAATTCAGGTCTGAGCCGTGCGGCCCATCAAACGTTACACAACAGTGATTTCATAGCCTTAGGTAAAGTATTTTATTAGAAGTTCACGAAACCAATTTCGGTATAGGTATTGTCTTTTAAATATTTTATGTTATCGTCAGCGCGGGCTTAATCATTTCTGTGGATTGATATAAAACGTGGAGGCCTTTTACTGTAATGATGTAGGTTAAAGTCTTAATAAATTATCAGAGTACGACGCTTCTTGAATAAATTTTGTGTTTTTGAAGCTGTTTTCGGAGTATATTTATATTATATATTATTATGTATATGTATACCAGCTTCTGCCCGCGACTTCGTCTGCGTGAAATTTCACCCTGCCCCGATTCACCCTCACTGGGGTGGAATTTCGAAAAACCCTTTCTTATTGGATACTCTTCACAAAGAACACACCCTCTAATTTTCAGTAAGGAATTTGAATTTTAAATATTATATAGATGAGGCCTATGTCCAGCAGTGGACGTCTTTCGGCTGAAATGATGATGATGATGATATTATATAGATATATGCAATTTTTTTTTTGTTTGTTTGTCTGTGGGACTATCGGTCGTTATTTTTTTTTTTACTTTGATAGGCCATTTTCTGAGAAAGGCTATAGTAGGATGTATTTAAATGTAATGTAATGTGTGTTGGATGTATTCGGTGTTACACTTTTCTAAGTCACGTATCACACTCATTTTTTGTAAAGTTTCTATATTTATGTCTGTAATTTATATGGAGTAGATAATAAAGAGTACTCTATTCTATTTAACATCACGCTACGACCCTTACGAGCGAGCAAAAAGGAGGCCTGTGTCCCAGCACCCCGGACATTAAAAGCTGATCGAGCTTCTGCAGAAGCAGTATTAAGTGTTTGGCCAGACCGGGGCGCGGGCGCGGGTGCGGGAACGCGCGCGGGCTGCCTGTCCGCACTGTCGTATCCAGCGTTTGACAAAATATAATATGGATGAAGAAGACTTACTTTTAATAGAAAAAAGCTCAAAATAGTTTGAGAGCCCCGGTCCCCGCGCGGGCCGCGTGCGCCCGCGCCGCGCTCCCACTGCGGCCACTTGTATGAACGAGCTATGGCGTGAGTTGCCCACGCGCTCCCCGCGCCGAGCCGCCCGCGCCCGCGTGCTCACTATGGACACTCAAAGGAAGTTCACATATTTGCTCGCCCCGCGTCCTCGCTGACAGTCTGGCCAACACTAACGGGTATCGTATAACATAACAGAGTTAACTAACTTTACCTTTATAATTGTTTAGTACCTACATGAGTGCTCATTAGGAATAAGCATACAAATTTTTTGCAAAATCACAAATGTTAAGGGCCAGGATAACGTTACTCAAAACTGAAATCTTAACTTGATACGGTTCATGAATATTATTATGAGTAATAATATTCTGTGAATTTCATGGGCTTCTTACAAAATAAGAAAGGTAATGCGATTAGGAAGTCCTATATTAAAAAGGTAAATTATTATATCAATCGTTGAGATCCAAAGGTTAGTGAACAAGTTTCTTTTGCAACAGGATTTTACCAACCTCTATTGTGTGTGGGATTTGTTTGTAAGCACATTCAAGTTACAGGAAAAAACTTCAAGTATAGGAATCCACTCAGCCTATCGCAGTCCACTGCTGGACGTAGGCCTCTCCCAGGCTGCGGCACAAGAACGTGTCCTCCGTCTTCCACATCCAATCTGTCCCAGCCACACTTTCAGCACCATATATTATAACGGGCAGGATGCACTGGTTGAAGAACTTAGTCTTGAATCATTCCGGGATAGTATAGGAAAAGGTTCTATTAAAAAAATCTCTGAATTTTGTATAGCAACACATTTTCCAAGTTATTCCTAGCCCTAAGGAATATAATGTCTTGGCATACCGCTAACATTATGAAGAAACCTGACTTATGATGGTGTGATGCATATACACCATGGGCAAATAATATGTTGATCAATGCGTCGTGTTCTTCTCCATCTTCTCTGTGTGGGAAGGTTGAGGAGAGGCCTTAAATTTGCTCTGTTGTAGGTTAATATATAACAGGCTGATGTTATTATATAATATGTGCCTGAATTTGTAAGGCTTGTAACCAGATCTTGTTCAATTGGATAAACTTATTCAATATGTTTGATAAACGGAGCGATTTATACGAAATATGAAAAATTCCAATATGGATTTTGGCTGCAGATGATATGGTGAAATGGGCAAGAATTAAGTTTCATTGATATATTATTCGGAATCGTAATTTCGATATCCATTTTCATGATAAAATGAAACCTATCATTTGAGTGCTTGAAGACCGCAGGAATCTCCTGGATACGAAAAAGCACAGATCCGGTCTAAGCGACGATGTTAGGTGAAGGCCTTTGTCCAGTAGTGGACGTCTTTCGGCTGAAATGATGATGATGATTTGAAAAGTTTAACCCTATTTATTTCCATTAAACTGGTCATTCAAAGGTATCTAAAAGTAAAACTATTAAAACCTCCATAAAATTAACTAACTTCATGTTGAATCTATAAGCCATTCTCAACATTGCATCCCGATTGTAAGTCACCCAACCACAGATATAGATACACCTAGATAACGCAAGAGCAACTACTTCGCGTGCTAAAACTCGCACCAGCTTACGTACAAAAATCGTAAGCTGCCACTTTCGCGCTCAGTCCTGCAGTACTGCTGGCTGGGTGAACGTGAGCGCTGGCGCTAGGCCCCGAGGGTGGGGCGAGACGGGTGCCGCACGCGGTCTTTGAAGCGATTGATTTTCCCATCACTAAATAGTGCTTGTGACGTACTAGTAGGTAGTCAAAAAATGGCATGCTTGGTTTTTGCGTTACGGTTTTTGGATACTTGCGTTATCTAGGTCTATCTATATCTGTGCTACTATCCATGTTATTGCTACAACACCGTTGTAATATCGTATCTCACAGTTATTGAATCTTGGCAACAGCTGGGAATTTACGTAGTTTTGGCTTGCTAATAGAAATTTCTACGAAACATAATATCTATTTGGCAGCCGGTGTACGCGAAGTGCGAAACCTTTCGATTCAAGCTGCTTAAAACGGCCCATGAAGTAGTTAATACTCAAAGGGGAGCAGTGATAATGGCAGCCAATTTTATGACTTAACTGTTTGTATAGTTAATTGAAATTGTTATTCTAATTAGTTAGCACTTAACATAAAATCACGCCTGAATTATCTGAAGGGATAGGGGGGATTATCAGAGGTGATAGGTACAGACGCCAGCACATCAAGCTACCCGAAACTGTAAAATTTTCCCAATCAACTTTGAACTTTATGCTTCGGCAATAAAGTTGAAAATCTGTTAAAGAAATTTGACAGACTGTAGTAGGTTGATGTGCTGGCAGCCTGGCATCTGTACATCTAATTTTCACCAACAATAGTCAAGCTCATGTAATACGGGGCAATCATAATTATTTACCATCAATCTGACACGAATCTAGGTTGCAACTGAGAAATTTATTATGGACGAACTACTGGACTACACTACCTGGGGATCGAACCTAGAACCCTATTCTCAGTAGTCTATTTCAGACATAATTCTAGTCCATAGACTACTATGGACTAGAATTATGTCTGAAATAGACTAGAAATATATGAGTGTAGAACTACCTAGTAGTAGGTAGTTCTACACTCATACATTTAAATTACCTACTTAAAAACTATATTCAATTCTAAACAGATAGAAACCTAAAATAAAAATGAGAATTATTTAAATTTAAATATTCAAAAACTCATTAAAAAAATAATAATTAAATTTGTCAAAAAATTATAAAAATGTCAGAAACGATAACGAAACGATAAAATAAAATGTGAAATATAAAATTGTCAAATTGTACAATGTTATTAAAATGTCAAAATATAAAACAAAAATGTTTTGGTTTGACAGTCAAAGCAAAATTACGATTAGACTAATCTGGTAAATCCCAAAATATAGGTGTACATCACTGATACATAATATCATTGACATGAGAACTCTCCCTTAACAAAAGTAATTTGTTAAATAGTACGTACGTCATACTAGCTCGGCATATAAATGTACAACATGAATAATGTATTCAGAACAAAGTATTCACGCTCAGGTGAAGGCTTCTACGGGAGTTAAAACTGCGCCTTTTTAGGCTACGTCAATGTTTGTGTAGCTGCTATACTCGTAGACGCGCTACGACGTAGACGTGCTACGAGATAGGGCTACAAGATGTTCGGCGCGGTGCTACGAATAGGTAGCCGAGTGAAGTGAGTATTTATGTTTAGTATCTTTTTCAGAGCGTGTTTATTTATTTAATACTTCAAGCGCATACATATACAGAGGCGGACTTAATGCCATAGGCGTGTTGGTGTGTAAGATTTCCTTGATATGTGGGAAACTCAAACTCAACTAATGATAATGATATTATAGTTTTTGCTGTGTTATAATATTGAAATAAAAGTTAGATACATCTTATATTTTTCACATTATTTTTAGGGTAGTAAATTAAAACCATTATTTAAACATTATGGAAGGTTATTATGATCAGTTAAAAAAATTTATGGGTAGTCATTTCATTTTCGGCGGTTGGTAAATTAGTACGATAGTAAAATATGAACAGTAATAAAAAGAAAACTGATCCTACACTGTCAGAAAAAGACTGAAGTAAGGTAATAACTGAATGGCCGTTGGGTCCGAGTGCTCATGGTCTTTTTAAGGAAATTTCGAAACGGCTGGTTGACACTTTCCGTGGCCCAAGGGCTGGCTTTTACCTTTGCCAAAGGCTAAGCATTGCCATACAACGTGGTAATGCCGCCAATCTCTTGGGTACATTATCAGTCGACAGCGTTGCGGATAAATTTTCAACGCTATGTTTTAGTTTCTGTGTATACTGGTATTCAGCTGCATCCGGTTAGACTGGAAGCCGACCCTAACATAGTTGGGAAAGGCTAGGCAGATGATGATGATGATATTTTAGTTTCTGTATAGTTTTAGTTAAGTTAGGATAAAAATAACAAAATTAATTGTTATTTTTATTAATTAATCAGGTATTAGTTATTATTTGCTTATGGTTCATTTACACAATAAATATGAAAGATAAATATAACTGAATGGCCAGTAAAAATGTTGGAATGGGCACTTAGGTAAGTAGTTCGGCAGTTCATAGGTTAGGTTGAAACTGTGACTAACTTGTTAATAAACATGCAATTTGTAATGGTTAATTTAACAAAACTAGGATAAATAACTGCCGCTTTAATAAGTGCCTCTTCATATCCAAATTAAAAAAAAAGGCTCGTATTTTTTATAGGTCAAATAGAACCTAAAATACCGCATTATCTACTTCAGATTTATTACAGAGGCAATTTAGCCCCAGAAACTCAATTTCTCCGTGATATTCCTCAAGCCTCCTCCCTCATATTCCTAAAACCTCATTACAACATCTTTATTATCTCTCCCTATTAAGTGAGAACGAATATACTTTATGAGCTTACCTCAGGCAAAGAATAGAATGTATAGAAACCGAACTCCCTATCTTAACACATTCTAAATCCCTAGAGATTTGGGACTTGAAGAAATGCAGTCCCCAAGAAATCAATGCAGTCTGGATGGTATCGCTATCGCTTATGGACTCCAGAACTTGCAATCGTTCACCATCCGTTCCGCAAGCAATGTCAACACAAGGCCGCGTGGTTTGCGTGAGTAGGCTGGACCGAAGACCTGATGAAGCCTGTCAAAATGCATGAATTCTTTCATTCTGGCGATGCTTATTGGAGGTATCTGGACAGTTTGTAGTTGACACCTACCAGCTGCATGATGATAATGATGAACGCCGGTCGTAAAGGGCTTATAGGGTCACCTATCACACGGTGGGTGATCATTTATTTATTTAAACTTCTCGCACACAAAGAAGAACACAAGAAAGTCAACCAAGGGTAGTGTAGAGATAAGATCTCTGTTAAATAAGATCTCTATTAAACAGGACTTAATAGAAAAAAAAAGATAACATAATGTATTATATTTGAAATAGGTAGGTACACAAGTGAAAGAAAGAAAAAAAATTCATTTGGCCACAGTTCGTGAAACACAAAATACAAAATTAACAAAATAATGTTTCAGTCAACAATAGTGTGTGCCTCACGGCTGCGCCAAAAAGGTAAGCAAGTTCATTTCGGTGGCATCGGAGAACAAACAAAGGAAAGTACATGAGTTTTGCTTCCCCATGCTTTCATTACCCTATGCCTCAAGAGAATTTAGCGAAAGTGCTTTTATAGTATTAAAATAGCGTCAGTATTGCACCGAGCACGGCGAATGTAATAACGTTGTACTAAAAGGTGTGAGCAAGCCCACATTACCGAGAGAGCTTTCCCACATAATAAAAATACAGAAAAAATCTACGTTGAAGCACTTCCCTGTAATTTTTCAGTGTTCAGGTGTGGCGTCGTTGCGTTGTAATTTTATGTTTTTGTGTTTTTTCGAACGTGAATTATTTTACCTTGTAACGTGGGTTGCTTTTAAACAGACATGACATGACATCACATCACGACTATATTAAACGAAGGGGTAAGCAGAGTTGTAAACAAAATAGCAAAAAAAAACATACCACGTGTTTTCTCATTCAGATAATCTTGCACACAAAATTCCTGACGTCATCAAACCCAGAAAAATAAAGAGTAACCTAGCATAAAGTGGATAAGACAAAGTTTAAAACAGAAGACGAACTAGCAGGGGATCGAGGAGAGGGGGGCGGAGGGGGGGGGCTCAGGGGATCAGGCCGGAATCACACTAATATTATAAAGGCGAAAGTTTGTGAGTGTGTGTATGTGTGTTTATATGTTTGTTACTTCTTCACGCTCAAACAGCTGGACCAATTTTGATAAAATTTTGTGTGGAAGTAGCTGACAACCTGGATTAACATATAGGCTACTTTTTATCCCGATATTCCCACGGGATCGACATTTACGCGGGTGACGCCGCGGGGCGCAGCTAGTAAATCATAATAATAGAACTAGATTTATCGACAAACCAACATCATAGCTATCCAAACAGACTCTTCAAAGTTGCGTAGGTCACTCATTCACGACATACGTAGATCTCTAAAACGACTTGCGAACTGTTAATCGTAACTAGTCATAACAAGGATTAAAATTAATCCCAGAAAGTGAATTTGTAACTACTCTCTCTGTAAATATCACGGCTCTCTTCACGGGAGGTTTAGGCAGATATCCATGGTACTGGCAACAAACGGAGTAAAGGGATGCAGGGTGGAATTGGGACGAAAATTTAAAATGGACTTCTCGTGGACTCAAATCCAGACTCCGGGCTGCTACTGAGACATTTCTAATAGAAAAACCCAATAACATTTTGTCCAACCAGGGAATCGAAACCAGGACCTCATGCTCAGCTCTCAGCAGTAGCGCTTGCGACCACTAGACTAACAAAGCAGTTATGAACTAAGCTTTTGCCCGCGGCTTCGCCCGCGTGGTGGTCGGAAATTATCCCACGGAAACGTATTACCGGGATAAAAAGTATCCTATGTGTTAATCTAGGTTAATGTGTGTGCCAAATTTCATCCAAATCCTATTAAAAGCATAATACCAATGATTTAAATATCCTGAATTCGTGCAAGCCTAGTACTTTTTGTTAGAACACTGCTCAGAAAGTCGGGTCATATTTCAATCATGATTCGAGAGACACGTAGCGCCATCTAGCGTCCTAAAGCAATTGTGAACGTCGAAAGATATATTGATCTTTACTTCGGGAATAGTATTTTTTTTCTGGATGAAATGTGGTATCTCCTTTTCTATTCCCCTGACAACGTATATACAAAGTTTCATGATGATCGGTTCAGTGGATTAGGCGTGAAAAGGTAACAAACAAACTTTCTTTCGCATATACAAATATTAGTTAGGATTAAGTTGTATTTACTAGAAGGTGCGTATTCTCGTAACTACAGCTAAAAGCGTTTAATAATATTTGAATGAGATTTATCAATAAACTTAAATCTACATACTTTGTCAGTCACAATTAAGTTGTTCTTAATTGAAGTGAACACTATGTCTTTATCTTCATGCGTTGATGGGTGAAAATTCGATTACGTAAAAGGTTTAGCGGGAGTTTAAGTACTGTGTCAATTTTCATTATAGTTTCGACAGCGCTTCGTTCAAAACTCGTTTATGCTTTGATAACATTTTGCGGAACTAAAATTTTGATTCAATAAGTGTTTTAACTTCCAAAGGGGTTTGAAGATCAGCGCCATTATGTTTTTCAAAATTGCGGCTTCTCGTGAAATCTTAATAAATCGATAGAAGATATAAATGCAAACAGAAAACGTAATAAAACTAAAGCCCGTAATGTGTCCCGTTTCTGAGATATTAACGTTCAAAGTCGATTACTTTAAACTTGCAAAAAATGATTGCAACAAAATCTAAGCTAGTTCGAAAAAGGTGGAAGTCAGCTGTCGATTTATATAGTTTTCATAAGTGGCCGCAATTTAAAAAAAAATCAAAATGGCGCGACAGTAGGTATGCCTTAAACAAATATTCAATCCCCTTAATGACAATAAAAATAGTAGTTTTTTCCCAAAGTATATCGCGGTTACCTCAAGTTTGACTGAGCTAAGCTAAAGCTAGGTACCATTCTGTTAAAACTCAGATGTGTCTTCTCGACTTCCGTGTGTCACTAACGGGATGCAGCAGAATACCAGCGTCAGGTATTGTACCTGGCATATGCTGAGTTGGACTTCTATCAAAAAAAACTCTGTGGCTGGACTCCTATTTGGTGCAACCATGAGACACACACCGCCCAGTAGTAATCGACCGTTACAAATGTCATATGAGGTGTCTATGGGTCAATTTATATTTTTAATCTTTGCTTTTTTTTTCTCACTTTTTTATGTTTTTTTAATGCCTGTATTGTGTCTTTTCGCACTAAATAAACGTTTTATCTATCTATCTTAATGTTTGATAACAAAGCCTATTTACGTACCACGTTACTAAATAATAATGTAGGTTCGTATATATCCACGGTATTTCATGGCTTCACGATTATATTAGCGTATTCATTACGAGCGGCTGGAAAGCAAAGTCTTGGCTGCTCTATAATCCCTCCGTTATTTATAAGGATTTAAGGTAAGCTTGTGTGAATACTTCTGAAGCTGATTATGTTTACATACAATCAAGAATACATAGAATCAAGTATTTTCTAACTGAACAGACAACTGTGCTGCTAGGGAGTTTGTTGCGCCACTTCTTCATCCCAACAAAAGCACTAGGAAGTATTGAAGGGCGGGCGTTTTGGGGGAATGTCTTACGTAATTTTGACGATCGATAAGTGCTGATTCTCAGCCTAAATTGAATAAATTAAGCACCTTGATATTTTAAGCACCTCTGCCTGGATGAAGACTCACTATCCTCCAATTCATTCGCCAATAGTTAATCCATAGAGGCACCTTTAAGCCTCCCACAAAGTGAATACCTCGAGCTGATTGTTCAACGTGACAGTGACGTGACGTTAACGTCATGAATAATTCAACGGCGCATAAATCACTTCATCTGCGACGTTGACGTCGAAGCCGCGTCGTTACGTGAACGATGCGATTTTAAAATTTGACGGCACATTCAAACGTACTCGTAGATCGGTGATCTGGCTGGAGAATATTTAATTAAAGTTATGTAGATTGGTATAGCTTCTTCAAAAGGCTGACTCTTTGCTAACAAATTCTAGGTAATTGATAAGATCACTCCATCTTCTCCATAGAGCGGGGAATGAACTGGGAATGAGACAGGCTTATGAAGTTCATGAAAACTACAAATTGGTTAAAAAGAATGAAAGAAAACATTGTTTGTTGCTGTGTAAATAAAGCCTTGTCAATTGTTTGTTGTTGTGTGCGCGTGTTTTTTCGAAAGTTTTTTTTTTGCATTTTTAACATAATCGATATAACTACACAAAATTATGAAGTGCGGCCCGCCTTTTTTTCATTTTGCCACTATGTGACCCGTGCCTGCTAAAAAGTTGCCGACCGCTGCATTACACAAAAAACCTTACACATAAACAATGGTTTTCATACACAAGCTGTCTCCTGCTTATTAAAATATTTTTAGATTACTTAACACATTTTGTGTAGATGACGTAATGAGTTCCGACGAGGAAGATGTTTTATCAGTTTTAGCAATTACAGACTCAATATCGAGGAGAGGACATTACGACTTCGAAATTTAGACATGTACCACGGGAATTTGCTTCGGATTGATGACCGGTTTGGATTGGGCAATTTCTCTCGTGTGTCTGAAAGCGATTTTGAAGAATTGGTGTTCCTTCTATGATCCGATGTGCAGACGTGATGTGATTAAAAGAGCGCGGTGCGCGTGGCGGTTGGAAATGAAACAAACCCTTCCCCTCTTCACCCACACGAGGAATGTTTACTATGCAGCTCGGAAAATAAAAAAAATATTGTTTGCATACACAAATGTGTATGGCCACGTCTCTTCGTTTTCGATGTTTTTGTGTAAGGTTTCGAGAAAACACGCGCAAGAGACCCGGCTTAAAATACATACGTACAATGTAGCTAAAAGTCTCGTATTCAACCAATTAAAATTCTACAATTTTGTCCATTGCTTGATGTCAAGGACCAAAGACAATATACATTGGTTACGTGTTTATGATTGTTTGTTTTTGAAGGCATGTTCCATTCGAACATTCAAGCGTGTGTCAAATATTCTGTTAGTGTTTTTTCTTATTTTAGAAGCAGTGTTGAATTTACCGTTGTACAATAAGCTTCTCTTAAACAATAAATGCTATACCTACAAAGCTTAACGCTTTTTAGTTATATGTCGTAAGCACATCCATTGCTACGATCCCCACTACAGTACCTATTAGCACAAATTATGTGATAGCACTCGTCTCTGGCTGTGGTTTACCATGTCAGTAAAGCGGTGGTGAGTCTGACTGCCGATAACCACTCGTAAAGGCTTTAAAAATTTCCGAGAATGTAGGTAAACTTCACCCATCTTCCGATCTCCAAAGATTTTTTTTTCCGTAAAAGTCTCGCGCCCTCTTGTTTTCATTAAGAAGAACAAAGTAAAAAATTAAAACAGCACCACATTTCGTGCTCAATGCGGTTTCTAATCAATGACGTATTATATATAGACACGTTATCAACCAACATCTCGGCGCTTAAAAACGGCGAAAATACTAGATAACTACTTATACGCGTAAAGAAAGGGAAAGAAAATATGACACCGTACGGCGGGATGCCTGATGCTAGAGGGAGATAAATAAACATCTTCAGTTACGTCACAGGATAAGTAATTGTCAAATTACATGCTCATTGGCCGAGCGCATGAGTGACGTAGCTATCAGAGGCATATGGGGAAAAGAGGACACTCGATTTTCTAGAGTTAATAAAATAATTGATAATTGTACCGTGTTACCTACTTTACCAATAAAGTAATACCAATATTATATCTTTTAAATGTTAATGGTGTATTCCGCAACAGTAATTATTGTTACATATAAAATTTAAAAATAAAACAAAATATCTTTATAAACATAAAAAAAGCCTTTATTTAATAATCGTTTTCACGTCTTTGAACCCTTATTATGTTAAGCCACTTTTCTTTTATCAGCCCATCTGTAGGCAATCTAAAATGAAACGGAAAACAATAATGTATATTCATAACATAACAAGTGCATATTATATTCAAACAATATTATAAATTCTCACAACCAAAAAAAACTTGTGTAATAGTGTCCCAACCTCCCCTAACGTCACGTGACTACTAACTTCATGCGCCGGCCGCCATTAGGTCGTACAAAATAAAATAAAATAATGTAGTTTTGTAAACTTACGCGTGAAATGACACATTTTTGTCTTTAACTTTTGGGGTATAATTTGTACATCCTCTGAAAACACACGACGGCATGTTTTCTTTATGTTTTGCACAGGTTTTCACACTTTTCACACACGATATAAATTAAAAACAAACACTAGCGCGTCGCGCGACAGGTTGGTGCGTGACTGAACGCAATGTGGGCAATTGACTTCATTTCATGTTGCCATTTTAGAGTGCGGACAACGTATCTATACTTTTATACATCATTGTTTCTAATGAATTATGTATGTGGGATTTGCGTTTCAGGTAGAGAGGATGTCGTTATGCTGCGACACGACGCTAGGCTTGTTTTGCGTGGCTATGAAACAAGTAGTTTTTTGCAGCGGTTTTGTAAAACAAAATGATAATATCGTTGAATTACAAATAATGATTCCTAATAACTGAACTGACTGATTTTTTGATTATAAGTGACATTTTATTTTTCAAACGTCACACGATATAATTTATAGATACATAATAGTACACACAATGTTTTTGAATTTGTTTTCTTAATTAAATTCATAATGGTTTCAAAAACAATTATAGTTGACTGCAACTGTATTTACTTTGAAACAAAAATGAAGCGTCTGCGACTGGGCATCATTTTGTTTCATTCCACGTTTGCACGACAAAGGCAAAATTACGTATAAATGAACGTTCACCTGCTTATTTCATTTAACTTTTCGACCATTCGGAGCACGAGTGAAAGATGCCAAATATTGAAATGCACACCTTTGGATTGGTTTACCAATGAATTCCTTTTTGTTTTTGTTCAGACGTTGCCGACTGAAAGACATAAATAAAAAAAAGACGGGTTGCACTCCGGGAGTGCCGGCAGAAGTGAAAACTTGAATATTAACGTTGAAATAAATCAATTATTAATTTAATTAATATTACTCATTTTTTTTCAATATTTCTGCGTCACTTTTTTCATTAATAGATGCACTTTGTTCAATTTCCATATTTTAAACACTTTCGGTCTTATTCATAAAAAAAGCCTATTGAAGGTTTAAACCATTCATTAGTTAAAATGCTCAATAGGCCTTTAAAACATTCGATAACATTTTGTATTCATAAACGTTCTATAACTAGAATGTCCTACAACTTCTAAATGTTGCCATTATAATGAAGTCATCCAACAAATTGCCCAACACATTAAATCGGCATACGAGAATATCTGTCTACGAACCGAATATTTGTGTCCATAGACATTATTACGTATGAAAAACTAATTTATTGTCTACAGTTTCAATAGTTTTGACGCGACAACGTCATGGTCGTCATGGAAACAATATGAATATGTTAATGAATGAATTTGATATTGTATGTGTCAAACTAAAAAACTTTTGAATATTTTTTTTGTATTTAAAATAAATGAAATTAAGACCGGAGACTAGTTGCAATAAAGGGCAAAGAATTGAATATTGGTTGGAGGAGGATAAGGTGTGTACCTACTGTTACAGCTAAAATGTGTTCAAAGTAAGTTATGTTTTGTAAACATTCTCAATTTCTTATACTTATGCTTGCTTTTGCTTCTAATCCTTAGATTTTTTGGAAGAATTGGTCAGGGAGAGGTCTCCATAATAGAAAATAAAAACACTGACACAAGCACTAACGCTAAACAGGGGCAGCCTGGCATGATTTACGAATTAGGTGCCTATCCAATTTACAATTTTACGAAGAACTTCGTTTGCCTGTACAAAACTCATTGTAACAAAAAAAAAAAAAACCCGCCATAAGAATAATAATGACTGTTATTTTGATGCCGCTACTGATTAATTAAATCAGTATAAATAAGATAATGAAGAGAAAGAATTTATAACATTAGTTTTGTATTTCAGGTCAATAGGACTAGTAAGGATGGTGCTTCACTACGAATAGCAGAAAATGAAACGGCCTACAGAAGAGATGGCACAGATGGCAAATGAAAAGCAAACATTTTAAAAATGTTGTTCTGCTTGCACAAGTTTTAGAAGCCAAATTAGAGTTTAGAGTATTGTTCAGCCGTGAACAGGCAAGAGTTACATACGCCAGCGTCAGCATCAAGAGCGACATACATTCGTTCCACATAAATTGGTAATTAGTAAATGAATAAATTAGTCATCAAGCTGGAGTAGAGTTTGATTCATCTTCCATAATTCCTCTCACTATGGCCAAGACACCTTTAGCCATCACCAGTTCTATGAGTCTGTGGGACCGGCAATGACAAAACTATTTCCTGTGTACACATTGCACGACGTACACAAACCCCCAAACCCCTATTCCTACCCAAATTCTGTCTGTTCCCGTAGGTCTCCCGTAGGCTTGTATGATAGGTTAGGATGTTAGGATAACTAGGGTGTTAAGTAGTTGCTGTAGGTTTATAATCAGTAGGGTGAGGTAACCATAGATACCAGGCTCAATTGTTACAAACTTAGCCACACTGTATGCATTTGGAATAACAGCCGTACTAAGCTGTAAGTCCCGGTGCGTACAAGTATTATAAAAATAAACTGATATTTGTATACAAGCTTTTTATTAATGAACTACTCCCTAAATTTCTTCTCTTTTACTTCAGATCTTGCTGGCTCAAAATATTGCCACTTCCACGTTGTCGTCGGTGGCAGCGCAGAGGTCACTTTGACTGCATGTTTTGGGTAGGACAAATAAGGCAGGATAGGAAGTGGAGCATGTTTTGCAACATAGCTTCACAGCCACACCCTACTGGAGCATCTCCCTGCAGGGTGTAAACTTCCGTGGTCGACACGGAAGCATTGTTTTCACACAAAAGCAGCAATGTCCCAGAGTATTTCTTGTTGCTATAATGTGCTTCGTTATATTTTTCGTCGCTTCTATTTTGTATTGTAGGTAGGTATATAATAATAATGTAAATTGGTTAAACAGAAGTTCAAAATAAATTAAATACAACTGCGGCTCCTCGAAGTACTATTGTTTACGAAACTGACTTTTCAAACATTTGTACGTCAAATGTCATTTTCTTCGGCCATCTTTGTCATGTCTCACTTGGTTCACTTCGGTTGGCGCCGCCGTAGAAAGAGATGGGGGGGGGGGGGGGGGGAATCTCTCCTGACGGTCACGTGTCCTGACGCGAGTTTAACATTTTTTACCCATTACAAAAAGTGTTCAACGCCGCTAAAGAAGTTTTCACTTCAATAAAATGAAGCTTCTGAGGTGCAGTATTGCAAAACATTAAAAAAGAAAGCGGTTTACGCATTTATCTGGTTCCGACAAATGTCAAACCCTATATCATATTTTTTAGATACTAGATCGCATACATACTTAGACTTTGACTAGGTTGGGTAGAAACTTTTTTTTTTTTGGTATGCATGAAGAAGCCTCCTCGTGTAGCGCAGTTTATTCCGCCAGTTACTTAATTGAACTGAGCGCTCGGTGCATCCTAGACAATCATACTCAACACCTTATTTGACTGGCCAATTCTTCCCTTGCGGTGGTAGGGCTAACGACCGCCTGGTTTGCAACCACCCTCTCACCGGAGTCTAGCGTCAAGCAGCTTGCTGTGTTTCGTCGATGCGTGGGAGTTCCAGTGCCTTAGGCATCTTCTGGGCACGCTCGTTCTAACATAGACCTCATAATAAAATAAATAAAAAAAAAACTACAGAACGCCACCTGCTACGCTCCTTTTACTTCGTTTACATTCATACATCTGGTTAAACACGCACACCGTTTGCAAGTACGCATACCGTTCTGAAGAACATCACGAGGTTTATTACTAGATTATTTTACCTCTAAACTTCACGCTGAATTCAAAGCCCAACAACGCCTAAGACGCGAGAACAACATCTCTTGGCTCGTTACTACGCACATGTAAATGTAATAATAAATTACTTCCCACACCGCGGGTTTCGGGGACGTACCTGTAATCCATTCACACGGCATATAATCGTGTTCCAAATCGTTCCGAATGAGTTCGATTATTATTTCGATTTTCGAGCTTTTGGTTGAAATGTATCTTGTATTTTTTAATCTTACCTACATTTTGATTTTCCAGACCCAAAGGAGTTTTGCAGGTGAAACCTCGATTGGTAAATTAAATGCAATTTGAACTTTTTCTACAAGTTTTTTTTGTTTTCATTTTTAGGTTTGACGACATCGACTGGGTACATAGTTGTTTAAACAGATTTTATTTCTTACCTTTGATTATCCTTTGCTTGAGTTTCGCTTTAGTTAGTTGAGAATTTTCATTGCATTGGAAATATACCTAAATTCCTTTATTCAGCACAAAATTCATCGATTTTAACATTGAATTTAGATTCTCATTTGAACATAAATATCCCTTAGCTTAAAATTATCGCACCAAAAACCGCTTCAATACAATTTCAAACGAATAATAAAACTACAATTCAATGTCACAGTATTTTAAAGCGTGTATATTGAAGTCTGAAACTCTGCGTGCATATTGTACGGAATCTGATTTCTCCATTCGCTTCGCAGTTTTCAAATAAAATTCTATTTGAATATCGAAATATTTGAAAGTAGCAAATCGAGAGTCGATGTTGAAATATCGAGTACGAATTTGATAAATAAATATTTTCAAGATATTAAACTTTTGGAATATTGTCAAATATGAAGTTATTGTTTTGTTTTAGATGCATAGCTGCAACCGTAACTGCTTTGGGCCGGTTGTTTCAAATGGTTGGTTAACATAACATACGTACGTCAAATAATAAAGAGTACGTAATCGTAATCATTTGACGTAAATCAAGGCCATAATTTTGTAATTGTAATTTAAAACAACGCTTTTTTTGGTTTGATGATACCTAGCGCCATTTTTGACGTATACGCGTGCGTCAAGTCGACGTGCAACCCGCCCTAAGTGTGCCTACACACGAGCAACATGCGTCAGCAACAGAGGCAACTGCAACCGTCGACAGTCGTCGATAACGTGCCGCTCGTGTATTTGAATATGGTGCTCAAATACACAAGTAGCATGTTCTCAACGACAACCGCCGACAAGCGTTGAAAGCGGCCGTCGACACTCATCAACGTTTGCAGTTGCCTCTATCGTTGAAGCGTATCGCTCGGGCAGTGGTGGCCAAGTGGTAACGGCCGCGACTTACGAGGTGTAGGTCGTAGGTTCGAACCCAGACAGGCGCTTTACTTTGTGTAAATTATTTCATCGTCACTGCTCTCAAAACGGTGAAGGAAAACATCGTGAGGAAACCGGCATGTCCTAGAACCAAAAATTCGAAGACATGTGACATCTGCCAACCCGCACTGGGCCCGCGTGGTGGATTACGGCCCACTCCCTCTCACCGAGAGAAGGCCTGTGTCCCAGCAGTGGGAACATTATAGGCTGATTATGTTTTTGTGCTCGTGTGTATGAGCGTGTGTACTTAGCTATCTTAAGGTTGAATATCGCTTGCACGTTATAAAACAACAAGGTCAATTTGTCAGTTAGATATGACATGTAGTTTCAACCTTGTTGGCAAAAGTGATCCTTAAAGCAATTACGAGATAGATTATACCTAATCTACATAAACATATATACAACATAAACATATACAACATATTAATAAATATCATCATCATCCGCAGTCCGACTTCACCCACTCCTGAGCATAGGCGGGTAGTTCTTCGAAATTTGATTCTTCGACTGATCCATATGTCCAAAATTTAATTTCACTTTCAGCTCAGTAACACATTTTAATATGAAAATAGATATGCCAAATAACATATGTTTGTATGAGGGACTCGTTTTTATAAAGTAGTTTTCAAGATATCGACGTTCGAATATTTTGTGCCCAGATGAATCAGAAACAGAAATAAAAAGTAATAAATACACCGTTACTTTTGATTGATAATTCTAAACAATAATTAATTATTCATTCTTAACTAAGACTAAGACATATCAAAAGTGTCATATTTAGAACAGTTTTATACTCCTGTCACTTTTTAATTATTCAAAAGGTTATAGCTAAGTAAATAATAATAAATAAGACTAGAACTACTGACTTGTACACGGTCAAACATTGGACATTATAATGCAACAAAAGCACTCCTTTCGTGCTGGAGAGGGGAAATCTAATTTATTTCATTAGTCATATGGGGGATTTGACCATACGAATCAGGCACAGTTGAATCAGAATTTTGCCTACAATCATGCATAACTCATCATACATACAGACTTCATTATTGTCATTTTTCTACACGATTCCATAACCCAAAAGCATCACACGAAACACAGATTGAAGTTTTAAAACAATAAAATAAATTTTATAAAGTAGGCATTGTAATCATAATGCCACCTGAACCAAACACAGGTGAATCAGATATTTTCCTTCGTAACACCGGGATCTAAGCCAACCAGCCGCAGGTCCACCTTCTAGCTCGTCCGTTGCACAACTGGCTTTCCCCCGCGCGGGAAGCCAGACTCTCATTATTATTACCCGACCAAGTACGGTCAAGTGATGCTTACGCCACATTAATCAGTATTATACGCCGGACACTCCTTATTTACTTATTTATAAACAAACTAACGTAGTAACCAATACACATTTTTTTGTAAGAGGACAACTCATTTCCTTTCGATTGAATTATAATTTATATTGATGTATCAAAGGGAAAATGCGACATCGACCATTTTGTTCCGGAAAATGGCAAACGGACGCGTTATATAAATCAGAAGAACAAACTTCAAATATTTTTATTTTGTACCTAGACAGCAATTATTTAAAAAATATTATTTGTCCTAGTAAGGCATAAAGCTAAACTGTACAATAAAAAATTTACATGCCGTTTTGTTAGTTGGTTACAGAAATATACCCATAGACATCGAAAATTTTGTCCCTGAAGAACTACCCAGGCCTCTATTTTCACCCACGCCCCATTGCCAGCTTCATTCAGGTACAGACGCCAGCACATCAAGCTGCTACAATCTGTCAAATTTCTTTAATAGATTTTCAACTTTATCGCTACAGCATAAGGTTCAAGGTTGATTGGGAAAATTTGACGGTTTCGGGTAGCTTGATATGCTGGCGTCTGTACATCATTCATCAGATCAATACATAAATGTTACAATTTCACGGATATCGAATAATTTTAATCAAACTTCTGTACCAAAATACAAGGCTAAATATCAGGACATAAACGTTAGGTATACAAGTTAATCCTTCCAATTTTTAATGATAACAAA
The DNA here is from genome assembly GCA_945859645.1 of Amphipoea oculea. Lineage (NCBI taxonomy): Eukaryota > Metazoa > Arthropoda > Insecta > Lepidoptera > Noctuidae > Amphipoea > Amphipoea oculea. The sequence continues at coordinate 7,365,953 of OX243868.1, forward strand.
AGCACCCTTATCAACCTTGGATGCCCTTGGATGAAAACATGAATATTCCTAATGATATCCGAATACTTTGTTCAAGTGGCAACCCTTTACGGCATTGGAGACCGGCCATTGAGTCCATTTTGAAAATTTCTATAGGCCACCCTCCGAATTTCAATTACACCTGAAGGGTATATAAAGCTGTTCGATGACTGTGCAATCATATTTTATGTAGGTTTAACAATAAATGTATATAACCGACATTTCAGCTAAGGAAGTATTTCATCTACACTAATAATCAGTGATCGGAATAGGCGGAGTATATTTACCTAAAGCTTAAAGAACAGAGACGGAAATCGGAGACTTCCTTATGACTAATTTTTTTTTACCGGTTTTATCGGAACTTTAATTATGTAACTTTCAATATCTTATTTTATCATTAACATTTTAAATGCTTTAATAAATCGTAATCAATGTTTTGATAAATAAAATAACCAATATTAAAAATACATATTTTTTTTAACATAAAAAAAATATATTTTTATAAAATTTAGTTCTAAGGAAGTCTCCGATTTCCGTCTCTGTTCTTTGAACTTTAGGTAAATATACTCCGCCTATTCCGATCACTGCTAATAATATAGGTATGTGAAAGACGTCGACGTGTGTGTCTTTTATATGTCAAAGACACAACAAAACTAAAAATAAAGCTAAAGAGTTTGTTTGTATGTTTGAACGCGCTAATCTTTGGAACTACCAGTCGGATTCAAAAAATTATTTTTGCATTTGATAGCCCAATTCTTGAGGAAGGTTATTATAGGCTGTTTAATATCGCTACGACCATTAAGAATAGAACAAAAAGAAACAATGCCAGGCAATGAATGAAAACGCGCGAGTGGGTTATAGGATGCGACGCGCTGAGTCGGGGCCGAAATTTTACGCGAACGAATTCGCAAACAAAAGCTATTAAAAGGTAAAGGTCACTTGTTTATTTAACGTTACTGCCGAGGAGGAAACAGAGTCTGTGAATCGGGCCCTATCTGAATATGCGACATTTATTTTTTTAATGTCGCAGCATCAGCAAAGTTGCTGTATTTCACAGACATTCACTGCAGTACCTACTTTGGTCACGTACCACATTACCTAGTGGTTGGCCGATACGCTTTTCTTGGTATTTACATTGTAATACAAATGAAGTAGACTGTACCCACCTTTTTATTTACAGAGTTGTTTTGTGTTAAAATGCTGGTTTTAAGATAAAATCATCGCAACTGTAGTTTCAGAATGTTCTCAATTAGGTAAGTAGATATTATATACGTATGACTGATAGGCTGCGTCGATTCTTCATTTTGTTTTCCTCTGTCGTGGAAGGCTTATTAATGCCAAAGATACTTCACTGCGATACCTCGTGATCGCAGTTTGGCTCGCTACCCTTGATGTCACCTCCATGTAAAACATAATGTAATGTAATTCATGCTAATAGACACGCACGCACATGTCAAAGGATATCAAAGTGCCTGCCTGGGTTCGAACTCACGACCGATTCGTAAGGCATGGCGAAAACTACTGAGTCACCACTCTGCTCTGAGTTTAAGTAATGTTCTTGTCTATCTGTCAATTATAATTATAGGAAATTGCGGCTGAAATATCTACTTCATTAACGTAAAGTACGGTACAAACCTATATTTTCTCAACATTACCACAGCAAAACTTTTGATCGCTTTCAGGGCTTCTTCGAAATTATCTTGGAAAATCGATAACCTCAAAATCCTTCCCTTTCTTCCATAATTCTAATCTTATAAAGTATTTGATCCAATCCAGATTTCTATTCCAAAGTAATAAGGATTATAATTTAAACAAATTGGAAACAAATTCGGTCGGGGATCAACCGCTAGTCTTGAAAGTCTTATTAAATTAAGATTGTGAATTAATGTCTTGCTGAGCAACCAGTACCTACAATCTCGATACCTAGACACCTAGTATAATATCTAGATAGACACGCAGAACTTAATTGAGATTTTCTAGATCATAAATAAAAATTATGACTGATGGTTGAGCTACGGGATGACCCACGCCACCCAAAACACCACTTTAGTCCAGCGCCACAGACGCTTAAAAGCCGCAAAATTTCTGAGGTCTGAGCCGGCCATGAACCCCCACTTGTGAGGGTCAGACCTCCGGTGTGTATGCGGCGTCTCTTCACGGAAACTGCCCCATCTCCCATCTTGCACCGCATGTCCGGTCACCAGCACACTTGAGGACCTAATGGCTGCATCAGCAAACGGTATTCCGCGTGTTGCTGAATTTCGCGCTCGTTCCACTAAAATCCCCTAGACCAGTCCCCTAGGGGACTACACAGCACTCAACGTTCCACTACGATCTCCTATAAAAAAACTATAATATACTAGCTGCGCCCCGCGGTTTCACCCGCATAACTTTCGATCCCGTGAGAATATCGTGATAAAAACTATACTATGTCCTTTCCCGGGGCTTAAACTATCTCTATACCAAATTTCTTCTAAATTGGTTCAGTGGTTTACGCGTAAAAAGGTAACATACAGACAGACAGACAGAGTTACTTTCGAATCTATATAAATAAAAACAAAAGGCCTGACTGACTGACTGACTCATCAACGCCCAGCCCAAACCCTTGGACCTAGAAAGCTGAAATTTTACACGATGGTTCCTTTTATGATGTAAACCAGGAACAAGAAAGGATTTTTTGAAATTTAACCCCTAAGGGAGTTAAATAGGGGATGAAAGTTTGTATGAAAGTCCGTCAGTTTTAAAGTTAGGATCTTCAAATTTTGTGTTTCGGCTGACGATTGAAAATTAATTTATACGTGTCTCAGCGTTTTTGATAACTCCACCCCCAAAGGGTTAAAAAGGGGGATTAAGTTGTGTATGAAAGTCCGTCAGTTTAAAAGTTAGGATCTTCAAATTTTATGTTTAGACTGACGATTGAAAATTAATTTAAATACTTGTTTCAGCGTTTTTGATAATTTCACCCCTAACGGGGGATGAACGAACTGACTGAGATATCAACGCACAGCCTAAACCGCTGGTCCTAGGGACTTGAATTTTGGAGGGTGTGTTCTTTGTAAAGAGTAGGTATCCAATAAGAATGGGTTTTTGGAAATTCAAACTTAAAGGGGGTGAAAAGGGGGATTTTGTTTGTATGAAAAATCTTATTCCTTGAGTTAATAACCTTGAAACTTGGCACGAATATTTATCTAAGTAAATTATGAAGTTAGGCATTTTTCGTTTTTCTAAACTACCCCCTAAAGAGGTATTGGGGGGTGTCAAAATTTCTATGGAAGAATTTTAACGCGCTGTCCGATTCACTTGAAACTCAGTATTTATACTAAAGACTAAAAATAAAGAATAACGTGTATCAGGGTTTTTCGAAAATCTACCCCTAACTGTGTGAAAAGGGGTACTTAATTTTGCAAGGTTATATTTTACTGCGTGGCTTGATTAGCTGGAAAATTGGCATGAATAATCTTTGAGTCAAGTTATGAACACATCTTAAACGATTTTTCATAATTCCACCCATGTAGGGGTGAAAAGCGGGAATACAGTTTATATGAAAAATCTTATTAATTTGGTTAATAAACTTGAAACTTGGCACGAATATTTATCTAAATAAATTATGAAGTTTGGCATTTTTTGTTTCTATAAACTACCGCCTAAAGGAGGATTGGGGTGTGGGGTGTCAAAATTTGTATAGAAGAATTTTAACGCGTGGTCCGATTACCTCGAAACTCTGTATTTATACTTAAGAGCAAAAATAAAGAATAACGTGTATCAGGGTTTTTCGAAAATCTACCCTTAACCGGGTGAAAATTGGTAATTAATTTTACAGGGTAGGATTTTACGGCGTGGTTTGATTAACTCGAAAATTGGTATAAATAATCTTTGAGTCACGTTATGAACACATCACGACGATTTTTCAAAATTCCACGCCTGTGGGGGTGAAAAGCGGGAATGCAGTTTATTTGAAAAATCTGATTCCTTTGATCTATAAACTTAAAAATTGGCGCCAATAATTATTTATGTAAATAAATGATAAAGATCATACCTACATATATTTTCGAAATTTTTAGAGGAAAGTACGAATTTCACGCGGACGAAGTCGCGGGCAGAAGCTAGTTTATAATATTAGTATGGATTAGGCAGGAAAACAAATGAACAACTGATTTTGAAAAACAGAATGTCTTGGTACGAGTATACATATTATAAAATTAATTCGAATTTGGAATTTTTCATAGAATGAAAGTTATCGATCTTCACAATAGCCAGTATCAAAAATCGGCAATTTCATGTAAGGACCTAATATATTTTTCCGTGTTATTTTTGCTATCGACACCCAAAGGAGATGACAGAGGGGCAATTCTACTAATTTTAAGAACGTTCACAGTCTGATCTCAGTCTCAATCTGACAAAAATACCTCTAATTTCCATACATTTTGACAAGTTTTTGACATTTGTTTGTCGCTGAGATGAGACTGCGACTAGATTTTGAACGTTTTAAATTACGAGAATTGGCCTTCTGGTTGCCAGACAACACTAAGCCTAAACCACTAAAGATACAGAATAATATGTCATGAATTTTGTTTTCCTGTTTTTTTAACAAGCAACGCTACTATCAGTTATGCCAAGATACATACATACAGGCCTGTCCAACTCCGGATATATTTTATGTTAAGTCGACAGAACAATTAAAAAAGGGACTCTAAATCAAGGTTATTCATATGAACGAATAACCCAGCGAAAGAATTGTTTTAATTAACTCAAGCGATAATTCCGACCGCGTTCTTAACAGCTGACTTTAATATGGGTGTTGGTACTAATATAACATTTTAATAGCGCCATAAGTCGGATATAAATATTGTGTTATTAATTTTCAGGCAGCACTCGAGAAATATATGCTCGCAATCATATTAATAATCTTGAGCCATAAATTTATTTTTATGAAAGAACGTAAAACATACGGTTCCTAGCTTAAGCTATCAGCTGTGTTGGAGGGGCTAGTGATTTGTATTATAACGCAACAAAAAAGAAATAAAATTTGGCAATACCAAATTATTAAGGCTCGACGCAGAACGTATTTTCTTCTAAAAATTTCTACCACTCATCATCTCAGTGTTAACTTCTATTTACCAATTTCAACTTTCACAACGACTAAAAATATGGGTTAGATTAGGTCAATTATTAAAAAAAATATGTTAGTTTAGTACAAAAGTGCAACCCCTACGCATGAGCCGAGCGAGCGAAGCGAGCGGTGCCGCGGCAGCGGCCGGCGAGTGCCAGAAACGACTAGATTATAATTATAGAAAACAATTACTTTTACACAAAATATGGGTGCCAGAAACGACTTGCGCTAATAGAAGAAAATAGAGATTATTTTTAGTAGGCTACCCAGAACTGGGTTCTAGTTAGTCTACTGAAACATTAGTTTAAATAAAATTAGTGCATTTGATAATTCGGTCAAATGATATTATTTCAAAGAAATAAATATGCCAAATAAAAATCTACCAATTAATTATTCGGTCAAATGAAATACGAAATGACTTTATTGTAACTAAAATTAGCCGGAGCGATTTTCGTCAAAACGTTGTTATACCAAACAAGGGTGAACCTCTTCATATTGCTTTGCTATTTTTGTTTTTAATAAAAATTGCAAACACGGTTTTATTAGATACCCGATATACGCCACTCCGCTGAGTCACTTTAAGTGGGCCTGAAAATTTAGTCAACCGGTCTAATCTTAGCGTATAGGTTACTTTACCTATGTAGGGCTAAGTAATTAATTGGGTCCAATAAGTCAGATGACACGTGCAAAAATAATACTAAAATCCAGACAAATCACGTTGTACGTTGTGTTGTTGTTGTGTCTGTATAGTTACACAACGCTTGTCTTCTTCTTTCGAAAGCCAAATTACTGACGACTGAAAGAGAAAAATCGGTGTGTAACTATTCATCTCATATAATACGTTTATTAGTAATGGGGTAAATCTACAACCCGACCCAAACACAGCGAAAATACTTGAGTAAGGTCGAAGTAGAAAATAGTTGTGAACATTCTCTGTGGTTTCCTTTCAAAACCGCATCGAACCTGACAGCTCCTGAACGTAATTAGGTACTTATCGACATACCATCGTTACTCTTTTATTGCTCATTCCTGAAATACCTTTCGAGGTCGAATGAGTGTTAAATTACTGCTAGAATTTCCACTGGCGTTTATTGGGTAATATTTTTTTAGTGGTTGTTAAAAAAATTCATGGAAAGGTATGAGGTTACTGCGTTAAAGCGAAGTATTTTTTTTTAAATTAAGTGCGCTGTATAAACTTGTACTTTATTTGTTACAGAGTTTATTATCAAAGCATATTATTTTAATTGAAATACTCTCCATAACTGCGACGCGATGTGGAAAATGCATACAATTTTAACGCAATTTCTAGTAAATTAAATTCAGAATAAGAAGTTTCAAGATGTCTGGAAGTCAAGGGACCTTTGTCCAGCAGTGGGATGACGCAGGCTAACAGTAACAGTAAGTTTCAAGACTCTATAAATTGTCTATTTATCTGAGGATAATTTATGGTACAGGTGGTACACGCGCAAGCGCATCAAGCTATTACAATCTGTCAAATTTCTTCAATAGATTTTCAACTTTATCGCTAAAGTTAAAGGTTCAAAGTTGATTGAGAAAATTTGACAGTTTCGGGAAGCTTGATGTGCTGGCGTCTGTTACTCATTAAAGTACAGCACCCTAATTGCGCAACACGCTATGAATCGCATTCTGAATCATTTTGAAGGATATTGCTAGTCCATTGCTTCATATGTTCGAAAAATTTGTCTGCTCAACAGCATAAATAACGCAATGAAGGCTGTTGAACTGTCAAAATGAAACCCATTGCTGCTGATAGTGTATTACGCAATTAGGTACCTCGAAGGTCACCATAACACACACATACATAAACTCACGCCATCTTCTCATGGGAGTAGACAGAAACGATAGAACGTCACCTGATACGATCCTTATATCGCCGGGTTAAAGGCAAAACCGACTATCTGCGATTTTTTTCAGTTTTTCACTTTAATATACCATTCGAATCGGCATTTGATTCTTTATCTAATGGTAAAACCAACTAAACCGTAGGACTTACCGTTCCCGAGTTACTGAATGTAAAAGCCGATTATAAATCGAGAAAGTGTATCTTTAGAGAATTAAAAACCAAATAATTCGCAATAATTAGTCTGCAATATTTCAAAATATAGATGCAAAAAATACCAAACTTTTTTAGTGGGTTTTAGTCCTACAATAATGCCAAAGAAAGGTCTTAGTCACTAATGGAAAAAAATAATATATTTGATTGGCACATTTTTGTTCTTGAAAATTAAAACTAAATAAACATTATATAAATATAGTCGATTTTGGCATTCGGTTTTTCGGTTTCTTTTTAGCGAATTGCCTAGAAAAAAACCAGATTAAATTATTATAGTTGGTACTTCCCCGCGCTGTCGCTGTCCCCCTCCCGCTTTACGGGGATTTAGTCGAATCTTCTATAATGTGCATTTTTCAATTTTTGTGTATTTTTACTATGTGTGTTTTGTGTGTTTGCTGAGGAAAATTATTATGTACGTTTGCCTGGCTAGGCCCCCCGGAATTTGCGATTTAGGTATACACCAATGCAATGTACTCGCCTCTAGTAGTATATGTACCGCTTTCTTTTTCAATGTACCTCTGTACTTTTGAAGAAATATGCAAAAAAAGGGGGCCGTGCCAGCCAAACGTTTTCAGCACGGCCCTCGTGTAACTTGAAAAATATATAGCGTATTAAAAAGTTTCATAAACTCAAGGAATGTACTTTACTAACACGTTCTATGTACCGTAACAGATATTGTGAATTCGTAATAACAAATAATATATAGACGTGGATAGGGGGCCGTGCTGAAAAAAAAAAGAAATGAGAAAATATCTGAAAAAGACAAAACAACCTTAGCCAAAAACTATATAAAAGTAATTCATGTTTGGCAAGTAACATATGTACCGCATTGGTTTCTCATACAACTTGCTAAATTAAAAAAATAAACCAATTTTAGTTTATTCAGCACGGCCCTCTATAGTTGCCTATATCTTTTTAAATATGACATGTGTGTTTACAAAATTCGACTTCCTGAATTATGTATAGGAGTACATTCGTTCCAAATAAATTGCGATTATGGTGTATTAGTATTTTAAAAGATAAATTGGATCAAAAATATCCTAACATGCAACTGATGGGGTGACCATGGTTCCATAAATTAGGTTGATTTATTCTATACCTTTAATGAAATTATGTAACTACATTGAAATAAACATTCTTTTTTTACAATTTGTTTTTTTTTTTTTCTTTAAAATTAATATTAGCGATGACATCTTTTAAGGGAATTAAATCAGTTAAAACTTGTTGTGTGCGGTCGCTATTAATTCACTAGGTAAGGTTCAATCAATGTGATTTGTTGGAAACGTATCTGTAATTTTTTAAGCCTTTTAAGCTCTGTAGTCAAAGTGAAAGCATTTATTTCAAATAGGCACATAAAAGGCACTTTTGAACGTCAAAAATTACCTTAAAATAGAATTGATTCTAGTCGCCCCTTCCAAAAGGTAGTTTTCGTGTGGAGAAGAATGGGCAAGAAACTCCACCGTTACTCTTTTAAAATGTTTTAGGTACCTACAATATTTTGCATGGGTACATTAATTATATAAGGTGTAAAAAAATTAACCTTAAAAACTTTAAGAGGTGCTTTAGACCATCGAACTGAACAACTTTCACTATGGGACCAACTCCGAAATCACGAAAAAAAAATCAGCTGTTTCATACAAAAGTTCAATACCTACTCGGCCAAAATGTATGAAACAGCTCATTTTTTTTTCGTGATTTCAGAGTTGGTCCCATAGTGAAAGTTGTTCAGTTCGATGGTCTAAAGCACCTCTTAAAGTTTTTAAGGTTAATTTTTTTACATCTATATAATAATATGTGAGGACGATGCACCTAAAATAAAATTACTATACCACAATCGGTAAAAGAATTGTAGTGTTTGTGACACATAGTTTTTCTGCGATTATTCCATAGGTAAACGTAACTAATCTGTGAAATGTACCGAAACTGTAATTTTATTGTAATGTACCGTACATCAATCCGTGTGATTTATTGGAAATATATATGTGATTTTTTTTAAGCCTTTTGAGCTATTTAGTCTTAACGACACTTGTTGTTTTGTTCGATTTGCGACCTACTACTTACTACTATTATAGTTATCGTTAATAGTTAATACAGATTACGATATTTTTGATTTTTTTTATTTTATTAAAGATTTACTCAGAAGTTTTTTTATCCATTCTCACGTGGAATCATGGTCACCCCATCAGTTGCATGTTAGGATATTTTTGATCCAATTTATCTTTTAAAATACTAATACACCATAATCGCAATTTATTTGGAACGAATGTACTCCTATACATAATTCAGGAAGTCGAATTTTGTAAACAAACATGTCATATTTAAAAAGATATAGGCAACTATAGAGGGCCGTGCTGAATAAACTAAAATTGGTTTATTTTTTTAATTCAGCAAGTTGTATGAGAAACCAATGCGGTACATATGTTACTTGCCAAACATGAATTACTTTTATATAGTTTTTGGCTAAGGTTGTTTTGTCTTTTTTAGATATTTTCTCATTTCTTTTTTTTTCAGCACGGCCCCCTATCCACGTCTATATATTATTTGTTATTACGAATTCACAATATCTGTTACGGTACATAGAACGTGTTAATAAAGTACATTCCTTGAGTTTATGAAACTTTTTAATACGCTATATATTTTTCAAGTTACACGAGGGCCGTGCTGAAAACGTTTGGCTGGCACGGCCCCCTTTTTTTGCATATTTCTTCAAAAGTACAGAGGTACATTGAAAAAGAAAGCGGTACATATACTCCTAGAGGCGAGTACATTGCATTGGTGTATACCTAAATCGCAAATTCCGGGGGGCCTAGCCAGGCAAACGTACATAAATTATTGCTTAAGAATCAGAACCGAAAACAGCTGCAACTCCATAAAGTAAGTACTTTTACAGTGTTAAAATGGTTTTGAATTCTTTATAGAAAATAACACAATTTAATCTCAGATATGCCAAAACTTCTTCTGCAAAACTCTGTGCATTTCTGCCTCAGTTATTATACGATGGGATTTTACTCTCGAGATAGTGATCCGCGAGGACGACATGAGCCCCAAAACATAACGCCGCTAGAAAAAGATAAAGAAATCCGGCGTCATATCAAATCTTTCCCTACGATGGGAAGCCATTAAAGTGCGCAAAGATATTAAACGCCAGTATCTAGACTGTAGTCTGTCAATTACAAAAATGTATGCATTGTATGTGGAGGAGTGTGAGAAGGAAAGCTTGACACCCGCGTCGGAGGCAACTGTCGAAATGTATTTTGCACAGAATTCAACTTAGGGTTTTTGTTCCCAAAAAAGACGGGTTTATTTTGTGCACCAAGTATCGTCGTTTGGATACCATAGAGAAAACTAAAATTGAAGAAGAGTATAAACAGCACATTCAAAGAAAAGATACATGCAATAGCGAGAAACAAAGGGAGGAAAAGGGGAGAAACAAGGGGAGAGCAGAAAAAGAAATGAACTTCACTTCGGCATCCTTTGATTTGCAGGCAATTTTATAAATTCCTAGTGGAGATGTAGGTCTTTTGTATTGTTGCAGAAAACTTACACTATACAACCTGACGATTTATGAGAGCGCTTTTCCAAATGAAGCATTTTGTTATGCGTGGACGGAAATTAATGGCAAGAAAGGAAGCTCTGAGATTAGGTCGATAATTTTAATTTACTTAAGCGAAACCCCCGATCATATCGACGAGGTTTTGTTATTTTCAGACACATGTGGTGGACAAAACAGGAACCAATATGTGGCCGCTGTTTTGTTTTGGGCTATCCATAAAATCTAAGCACGTCGAGCCAGCCCAAAAAGTTGTCATTGAACAACAACCACAAGCCACAAATGACCCATGTTTTCCACTGATACTGTACCCGTTATATAAAGAACCATTATGCATTTCAAAAGACAAAAGCCAAACTATTGAAACTTCGTGAAAAAGGAGTCATTCCCGACAATCCCGACGAATATCATGGATGGTTCCAAAGAATGAGAGCTGATGGACAAAAAGTGGATCGTATACCAGAGGAGCAATTCTCGTAATTTTAAGAATCTCAGTCTCAATCTGTCAAAAATACTTCAAATTTCCCTACATTCTGACAAGTTTTTGACATTTCATTGACACTGCGACTAGATTTTGAACGTTTTAAATTACGAGAGTTGGCATTCTGATGTTACGGTTCCTGAAGAATCAGAAGACTCGGAGAACCCAGATGAATCTGAGTAGTTATTTTTTTAGAATTAATTTTTAAAGACCAATTAGGTATTGTTTGTTTAGATGATAAACTATTATGTTCGTACAAATTAATAAAACAATAAAATAAATGCTTCTTCTTGTTACCTGTCTGTTTTGTTTCCGAGTGGGTTCTTGTACTGGCTGAGATATAGTAAGGGCCTATTTCTCGATGTCTGAATAGCCACTACTAACTGAATAAATTAAAAAATGGAACAGAATTGTTTTTTTTTTATGGAATTTGTATGAAATTATCTGCCAAGTAAGTTAATAGGAACTTAATCGTAGGTGGTGAAACAGGCCCTGATAGTAGGTACACAATTTGAATGATTTAAGCAATGCAAATCAGTAAATTATAATGTTAGTACAATTTTGCATTCTAGATTCAAAGACATCTATTAAGAAGTAGAAAGGCAAAACCAACTTCTTTTTCGTATTTTTTAAAATTGCTTCAAAACTAATGTTTCGACAATCAGCCTTACAAGTTAATTATCAAAACAATACTTTAACTCACGTAATTACGAAGTCTGTTAGAAACAGGACAAGTACTTTTCCAGATACGCTTGTATTTGTACTATAAAGGCAAAACCAACTAAAAGGGGGGGTTATAATTTATTTTAATTTTTTTTTGTACAAATGAAGTTAACTTTTGTGTTTAGTATGTAACTGTTTGAAACTTAGATAGTTATAGAACACGCTCTTACAATTGCGACTGACATAATGTTATTACTAAGGACTTAATTTTAATAGCAAACTTTCAAAATGCGCTTACGGAAAATTTTATATCGACTTTTTTGGAGTAAATAATTGGTTTTGCCTTTAACCCGGCGATATACTCCTTTTGCTTCATTTACGTTCATTCATCTGGTCATACACGCACGCCAACCGCCACCACCAGAACTCACTGCCAAATCTTTATTCTAAACTAGCGGACCTGGCAAAGTTCGTACCACCTCAGAAGCATCAAATAAGTGTCAGAAATTGAATCATCTTAAGAAAAAAAAACCGAGAGTTCGTATGACCACACGACTGAAGTGAAACTTCAAACGTATTTGGCTATGAGAGGAAGAGAGAAAGAAAATGTGCGCGCGCACTGCTTTCTCTTGTTTATATCCCCCACTCAACTCCCGTTCGCCTCGCCCGATCACACTTTTCGTAACGCTTACGTCATGCGTTCGCCAGCTTACTCCCGAAAACGTGAATTTTTCCCATGTTTTAATAGTTATTCTGCTATTCGGGGCGGAGACAAATCCAACAAATCAAAGATCATAAAAATCCGTCCAGTTGTTCTTGAGCTATAAATGGTGTAACTAATGCGTCTTTGTTTTATTTATATAAATAGATAGTAAACAGAAAGCCAATATAAATAAGTTACGAAAACCATGACAAAAAATCTATTATTAGGGGTCGGACCCGTATCATATTATATTTTTCCAAAATATTAAGCTAGAACAAACGTAGGTACGTATAATTATCTACAGAAAACAGGAAGAGATCTATAATAAGCTATGAACGGATGTCGCTAACGATCTCACAATCTATGCTATTTCGAGGCTTTTAATGCCCATTGCTATGGTGACAGTTAACTAAGGTTTAGGTAAGATGAGATGGGTAACAATAATAGTCTTCGTGATTATGTCTATAATTTATTGACTGTCACCGATACAGCCAATGAGGGGCTTGTGGCTATGTGTGCAAATACACGAGCGACACGCGTCGACAACAGAGGCCACTGCAGTGCCGCTTGTGTATTTTATTATTTACTCTGTAATCCATGATTTCTGTCACCCACACAAACTCACACACACTTACGCACAAATACTCACACGCACACACACTCACCTCTTCACTTTACTATATATAACCCTTTAAAATTGTTAAAGTATATAAATAACACAGGATAATTAATCATATTTACATTCACAACAAATGTACCTTAAGACACTGAAACTCTATCCACGGCTGAACGCTGTGTCCTAAAATACAAGCGATAGCTTAGTTTGGGAACCAGTTTCTCCAACTCTTTTTATCTAGAAATTACAATATTGTGAATGTTATTTTCTGATATCAATAAACAACTTTTTTTTATTTTTATTCAGCACCGTACTAGACAACACAAGCGACATGTTGCAAGCGACACCAAAGCACTAGGAAGTGGTGAAGGGAGTTTTGGGGGAATATCTTTTGTAATGTTGACGTCCGAAAAGTGCTGATTCTCAGCCTAGTTTGAATAAATGACTTTTGTTTTTATTTGATTTGATTTTGTTATCGACGACTCGACTGTCGCCAACACGCGTTGACGGTTGCAGTTTTCTCTGTCGACGCGTGTCGTTCTTGTGTATGTACGACAAATGATAAATGATTTATTTTCTGTAAGTAGGTTTTTACAAACACTTTGACACGTCAATATAATATGCATACTAAATGACAACAGCCGCACTGGTCGATCGATGCCGGACGGGTGATCATCACTTACCTACCGAGATCCCTCCGTGCATCGGATCGCACGTAAAAGGTCTGCGCCCACTGTTGGCCCTGGTGGTGCCTGCCACTGACCCAAAAGTCTTACAAAGTGGTATCGTGTTAAACTATAACTGGATTGTGGAGGGCGGATAGACAGTCGCCATGTAAAATTCTGGTAGTCAGCTGCATCCAGTTAGACTGGAAGCCGTCTCCAACGTAGTTGGAAAAAGGCTAGGCAGATTAATTAAATTGACTGTCAGTTGCTATGCAATTGGGGAGTGGAGACCGCGAACCGGTAAACGAAGGGTAGGTGGCCCTCGGGTTAGGTGGAGCGACTATCTTCAACGTTGTGTTGTAGCAGCTGAATGAGAGTAATCGAGGATCGATGGTAAGGATCGTTTACTGCTAGACACAGGAATGTCCAACAATGAACTGCTATAGGCTAAGGCTGATGACTTTTCAAAATTGCAGCTAAACAGGTAGGCACAGTCAGCATCAAAAGTCGATTAACACTATCATTTTTACATGTTATTAAATTGACAACAACTTTATTCAAAAACTGATTTTTAGCTTTTCACATAATAGACAAGAGTATATATTCTAAAAAAAATTCTTCTCCTGCAATTTCGAACAAATATTTTGCTCAATAACTAAGATTAAAAAAACTGAAGTGCTAATCAACTTTTGATGCTGACTGTACCATCGCGAACACTGGCGGTGGACCACTTTTCAACCTTATTACCAAGGGCATAAGGGTGAAAAGTAGTCGACCGCCATTTTCCGCGGCTGTACTTACACGAAACTTAGCAATTGTATTTTTTTTTGTAGACACATCAACAAGCCGCTCAGTGTTGATACATTAGTGACGACAACCATTTTATACCAAAAAAAAAGATAATTATATCCCGACATTTCCTCATTTTAACACTCAGCCCTTAAAAAAAAATAACTTAAAAAAACCTTTGCCATGATACTTCTTATTCATCATGTGACATCATTATAACAGGCCCACAAATGATCCGTCCTTCAAAGTATTCGCGGACCCTTTTCATTGCTACCCGGTGGATTGGCGATTTCAGGGTAGGATTTTGTATTAATACCTATGATAAATCCAGGTTTCCTCACGGTATATATTTACTAGTAATACACATAGACAAGTAACGGTGACCACTTTTTAACCGACTTCTAAAAGGAGGAGGTTCTCAATTCAACTGTGTATTTTGTTTGTATGTATGTTACGTGATATTTCCGGTAGTTGTGGATCGATTTCGTTTTTTTTTATTTTTATGTTAGGTACCATATGAATTTTATTAGTGGTTTTATTAGTGGTTTATGAGTTAGCTTCAATAATACGTATTTTTTCCACTTAGTTTATATTGATGATGTTATAATAACTTACTGTCACTGATAGCAAGTAGTATTATATGAATTTGTGTGGGGTAGGTACCTACAACTTAAAAGTAAAAACTAAAATAAAAATAACAACCAATAATATTCTATAACTTTAATTTCGGAAGTCGGTGTCGTTGGTTCCGTATTTTCGTTTTTTACCACCGACTGTCGGTTGTTTTTTTACTAAGGTTTTATTAAAATATTACTCGATTTTATACCAGAAATAAAAATGTATCTCGACAATTTCTTATTTTAACACCGAACCCTTCTCAAAATACCTTTTCCACAATAATCGTTATAAATGTGACATCTGTATACCAAGCCCACAAATGATCCACCTTTCAAAGAACCCTTTCCGTTGCTACCTGCAAAATGAGGTCGACTCTCTTCATTATCGATTTTACTTGACTATCGGTTGGAAACCACCCCTATTTTTACAGTCCAATTCATTTTACGTTCACGGATAATATACGGTTTTGCCATAACAAAGAACGGACGAACGTGTGGTGGCGTTTTGTAATGGCTAGAAAATCGGTCAGTAGTTAATCGGTCATTTTAAATCATGATAGACCTTGCAACGGTCAACAGGACCCCCTCCATGTGCTGATGGTGATCACCGGGGTGGTTTTAGTGAGGTAAGAATCCCACGCTCCCTGATCTTTTTCCTCAAAGTCCAGGTGCCTTTTGAAGGTTTCCCCTCGAAAACAAAAAAAAAGCACATGCCGGTTTTCTCCGCCGTTTTGAGAGCAGTGGTGATGAAATTATTCACTTGAAGCACCACGACAACTCGTAAGTCAGGGCCGTTACAACTAGGCCATATATATAACCAGTCTATAATATTCCCACTGCTAGGACACAGGCCTCCTCTCGGTGAGAGGGAGTGGGCCGTAATCCACCACGCGGGCCCAGTGCGGGTTGGCAAGTGTCACATGTCTTCGAATTTTTGGTTCTAGGACATGCCGGTTTCCACACGATGTTTTCCTTCACCGTTTTGAGAGCAGTGGTCATGAAATAATTTCCACAAAGTAGAGCGCCTGGCTGGGTTTGAACCTACGACTACAGCTCGAAAGTCGTGGCCGTTACCGCTGGGCCACCACTACTCTTCAATCTCGTAGGAAGGTGAAATTAATGTCCAATATTACAATAATACTGACACAAGCACGGAAACTGTCGTCCTTCCCGTTGATCGTAAATATTTGACAAAAGCACATTATTACATTACAATGTAGACCGCGACTTTGACCTCGCGTCCACATTCACCACCCTTGACGCTGATTCCAAAATATTTACCCATCGACCTTTTAGATATAAAGTGTTGATAATGTACCCTTTTCTATCAAAAAGGCGTTAAAAAGATAGTCGTATTAGTGTTCTTAAGTGGTGTACCTTTGTGCGTTTAAGTGGGTAGCAGGGCTTTATAACAGTCCCGCTTGTCGATTGGTTTGAAGTTAAACTGCGCTCGACGTGGTCAGTCCGTGGATGGGTGACCTTTCTTCACATTAGGACACAGGAACCAAGCACAGATGCAATAAAAAACACATGATTCTGTTAGTTCATGATGACATTCGCAATATACCAACCAACCAAGTAGTAGTAGAAGATAAAATATCACAAAAAATCTGCGTATGAATTATAATTATACTAACCTAGTTATACCTCTGTCTAATGTAGGTATTTGTACTACTTAAAAAAAAAAACAAGTTGAATTGCATATTCAAATCCAATCCAGGCTGATCCATCGGGCACACTAGCCTGGGTTGGATTTAATCCGGCTCGAAGGACCACTGTAAAATAAAATACCTTACGAAGATACGAGAGCAGGAGTATCGGGACCAACAAGAAAATGGTTCTCGAAACCCAGTTTTCTCATTAAAATAACAAGATATACCGGCCTTTTCCGAATTCAACATCGTGCCAATATCGGGAGGATGTCAATTATTCGTGAAATTATCCAGAACTCGTAATGAATATCAAGTAGATCGAAGTAAAAGCTTAGGAATTTAACTTTTTGTGTGTCTTGCCTTTACTCATTTTAAACTCGAACTTGATATGCGTCCATGTCACCGAAATTAATTTTTATGTTGTATAAGATTTTGTACACCTTACATACCTAGGTATGTAAGGTGTACAAAATCTTATACGATTATAAGAGCAACAAAGAAGAATATAACCCTCCTTCTGGCGCAGTCCGGTAAAAATTACGTAGCATTATGCTGAGCGATGGCTGTTTTACGTGGTTATGACGCCTATTTATCCCCCAACTTGTTCTTTTTTGTGTTTGTGTTCTGTCTCTGCGTCCTATTTTCCGAAAATAAACGTATTTGCTTTATTTTTTTTCTTTTCTTTCAAAACCTTACATTTTCCAGAAGTGCGTGTAGATTTTCTTGCCATGCCTCATTATTAATTTTAGTTTAAAACTATTGACCACATGTTCGTTATAACTAATAACCACATAACTTTAATTATTCCTACAAAACCTAGGTACTCTTTAAAATTAAACACAGCATCAAAACCGCTCATCCTTATCGAATTGTCAATTTGTTTAACAATTAATTTTCTTGGCTACTTAAGATAATCTGGTGGCTGGTAGCAGTTGGATGAAAGTGGCCGATAATTGAGTTGAATGGCGTGCAATTGTCTATGTCCAGCAGTGGACTACTCATCATGGCGTTGATAATAATATTTTATTGCATGATCTACTATTATAATCGAAATCCGGAGTTCAATTGCCGAGATTGGACAGTTATTGGATTATCCAGTAAATTATCAGTATCATTGCAATCTATCCGGAATTTGGGACAGTGCTCCATCAAATAACATTGGTCGAACTACAAATTAAAGTTCTGAGAATTTCAGGATTTCAATTACTATGTTAGTTTCGTATGGAAAAGGCACGCAACTTCCAAGTATTTGGGATTTTAATTTTACGAAAATTATTAACACTCTCCCTGCCGACAATATAATATAAAACTTTTTAAGTTCAGGAGGCCATAGAGGCCGCCGGCGGGTCCCAAAGTTTCTTCTGCTTGTGAACGCCGTGAGTCAAAAGTCAAAATTATTACAAGAGGCAGTGGGATACGGGTCCAAAAAAAAATCTTTCAGGACGCCATGGGATCCGCCCTGACCTCCCAAATTCAAATAGTTTTTACAGCCACTGGCGTGCTGTTATGGAAAATGAGATACTTCTCTATTAAAAACTGTGCTTTGGCCTGCTGAACAAAATTTTTGGGGGTCGTTGGCGGTTCCCATGGTAGGGAGAGTGTTAAGAGAATGTAACAATCATTGATGTTACGTCCGGAACGTTTTAGTGGGACCATGAGTTGACAAAATTACGTTTGTACGTTCTTAACGTATTATTATTAATTATAAGCCGGTGCTGTCCCACTGCAGGGCAAACAAGGCCTCCTTTCCCTCTTTCCTCTTTTCCCGGTCTAGTGTGATTGTGGGCCAATCCTTTAAGAAGGAGTCCAGCTTATTCTGGGCCTGCCGCGTAGTCGTTTCCTGTTATTTGGGATCCACTGAGTAGTGGTTTTTGCGTATTTTGCTCCGACATGATTGTGACAGATGTGGCCAGTCAGGTTCCACTTTATTCCAGCAGCTGTGCGGCCAGCGTCCGCTATTTGTGTTTTGGCATGAAGTACCTGTAGAGTTCCTAATGTGGTCTGTGAGTTTGACACCTAGTATACTTCGTTCCATAGCCTCTTGGCAGTTTCCAAGTGCGGACTTTTGACGCTTTGTTAGAGACCATGTTTGCATCTGTAAGTGTGGGAGAAAAGAATGCACATGTCCATGAGCTTTCGTTTTGGTGCAAGTAACGTATTTCGAATAAAATGACATAACGTAATTCGAATAAAATTCAAATTAAACTCAGCAAGCCAAGGACACGTATTGTATTTTAGTTGAAAACGGGCCTTATAGTTATTTTTCTGCACGAGCTAGAAAATCAATGGTAGGGGAGCCCAGAGGGTTTTTGAGCAAGCATATTCAGGGCGAGAAGTTGATAGCTGAGTAGGTCTGGCATTTGGAGAGAACACCGAAAATATATTTAAAAAGTTTCTGATAGGAGACCCCTGGTCAGGAGACCACTTTCAGATTTCAAAAAAGGGCCGAAATTAAAGTGATCTTCAGAGGCGTTGGTTTTGGCATGATCGGGTCTGGCCTAACCCATAATGACTTAAATAGGCAAATCTGACGGAGAAATTGTGGGCTTTCCCCAAATCTGACGACTTTGAAAACTCAGATTTGGGCCATTTCTAAAAGGATATTCAGGGCGAATGAAAGTTATTCTATGCAATAGTGTTACGTGTCCTGACAGTGAATATATAAATATCTGACGGGATGATGGAGCCTTTTGGCAAATATGAGGAAATTTCATCAATTCAGAAAATTACCCAAAAGTGGCCATAATATTGCATTTATCCCTAAATCAAGGAACCTAGTAGCTTCGATTGCTGTTTACATTGGAAGGTGACACGTTTGTGAAGATTTCTCCATATTCAGAAGTTTGAAAATACTAAACACTTGAACGTAATGATTAAAAGTTAAGTAGCAAAATTAAAACATCGACGGAGTACACCATAAACAAAGTTGATTATTTCAATATTTTACTATGACACCAATTAAACCAATTATTTCAAAAACATCCTCATCTTATGGGCTATCTAACGAACTAGTAACGTTTTAAAAAATATTGAGAGATGCCCGTCAATTGGTTGATAAAACTGGCAAAGGTGAAAAGCCATACTTACTAAAATTAACGAAAACATTAAAGTAACGACTTGTTTACATCGTAATACTTTTCTATTCGAGGTTTTATTGTAACTACGAACCTCTGCGCTCGATATCGTTACTGATATCGCCTCCAATTCTCAGTGATAGTTCGTTATGAGAGTTTTGTTAAATAAGTCCCAACACTTCTGCTTAGGCCGCCAGCTGCTAGTTAACTAGATTAAATGACAGATCATGAGATACAAATTTATTTCTAACCGATTTCTAAAAGAGAGAGGTTATTAGTTCGTCTGTATATACAGGATGAATGTTTCAAGTCATCATGTGGATGACCAAATCCGAAACTATAGGTAATACAGAAAAATTCTTAAAGGAGTCACGGGGTGGATTTTGACGAATACTAAAACTGCATCATTAAATTTTTGAAAAATCAATTGCTCTAGCCAGGAATCGAACTCGTAGATTTTGAAAAACAAAACACACCCTGTTTTATTGCACCCTCAGACGGTGTCGTTAGTAAGGATCAAATTCTGGAAAGAAATGATACACGCCAAAGTAAAGGAAAGTGGACATTTTTAAGATCAACTAAAATCAGATAAACAAATTGATTAATTATGGTTTAACAATGAATTCAAAATATAATTTATTGCATTAAAAACATAAGTTAACGGCCAAATAACTACTGCTACAGTGCAAACGAACAAATTACTTACATTCTAGATACTTAAAAACTGTTACTATCTTAAAATAATTGCTTTTTGTTAAAATGCGCCCTTTACTGTACTTTGTCGTATATCATTTCTTTCCAGAATTTGATCCTTATTAGCGACACCATCGGGGGGTAAACGACAAAGTAAAGTAAAGGGCACATTTTTAACAGAAAACAATTATTTTAAGATAGTAACAGTTTTTAAGTATCTAGAATGTAAGTAATTTGTTCGTTTGCACTGTAGCAGTAGTTATTTGGCCGTTAACTTATGTTTTTAATGCAATAAATTATATTTTGAATTCATTGTTAAACCATAATTAATCAATTTGTTTATCTGATTTTAGTTGATCTTAAAAATGTCCACTTTCCTTTACTTTGGCGTGTATCATTTCTTTCCAGAATTTGATCCTTACTAACGACACCGTCTGAGGGTGCAATAAAACAGGCAGTGTTTTTTTTTCAAAATCTACGAGTTCGATTCCTGGCTAGAGCAATTGATTTTTCAAAAATTTAATGATGCAGTTTTAGTATTCGTCAAAATCCACCCCGTGACTCCTTTAAGAATTTTTCTGTATTACCTATAGTTTCGGATTTGGTCATCCACATGATGACTTGAAACATTCATCCTGTATATACAGACGAACTAATAACCTCTCTCTTTTAGAAATCGGTTAGAAATAAATTTGTATCTCATGATCTGTCATTTAATCTAGTTAACTAGCAGCTGGCGGCCTAAGCAGAAGTGTTGGGACTTATTTAACAAAACTCTCATAACGAACTATCACTGAGAATTGGAGGCGATATCACTAACGATATCGAGCGCAGAGGTTCATAGTTACAATAAAACCTCGAATAGAAAAGTATTACGATGTAAACAAGTCGTTACTTTAATGTTTTCGTTAATTTTAGTAAGTATGGCTTTTCACCTTTGCCAGTTTTATCAAACAATTGACGGGCATCTCTCAATATTTTTTAAAACGTTACTAGTTCGTTAGATAGCCCATAAGATGAGGATGTTTTTGAAATAATTGGTTTAATTGGTGTCATAGTAAAATATTGAAATAATCAACTTTGTTTATGGTGTACTCCGTCGATGTTTTAATTTTGCTACTTAACTTTTAATCATTACGTTCAAGTGTTTAGTATTTTCAAACTTCTGAATATGGAGAAATCTTCACAAACGTGTCACCTTCCAATGTAAATAGCAATCGAAGCTACTAGGTTCCTTGATTTGGGGATAAATGCAATATTATGGCCAATTTTGGGTAATTTTCTGAATTGATGAAATTTCCTCATATTTGCCAAGAGGCTCCATCATCCCGTCAGATATTTATATATTCACTATCAGGACACGTAACACTATTGCACAGAATAACTTTCATTCGCCCTGAATATCCTTTTAGAAATGGCCCAAATCTGAGTTTTCAAAGTCGTCAGATTTGGGGAAAGCCCACAATTTCTCCGTCAGATTTGCCTATTTAAGTCATTATGGGTTAGGCCAGACCCGATCATGCCAAAACCAACGCCTCTGAAGATCACTTTAATTTCGGCCCTTTTTTGAAATCTGAAAGTGGTCTCCTGACCAGGGGTCTCCTATCAGAAACTTTTTAAATATATTTTCGGTGTTCTCTCCTCATGCCAGACCTACTCAGCTATCAATTTCTCGCCCTAAATATGCTTGCTCAAAAACCCTCTGGGCTCCCCTACCACAATCATCATTACGATATTATTGAGGAAAATTCACCACCGTGCACCGAAGTAATCCTTCACAACATACAAGTCTATTAATTCTACAATATACTCCAATTTATAACTAAATAACCCATCTCATTTCAATGAAAATCCATCGCATTCATACAAAACTCGAAAGCCGTATAAAATAAATTGAAAAATTATTCAGTAGAGGTATCTATATAATAAAGACTAGATAAAGAAAACATCCCGGACATAAGCGTAGGACCGAAAGGGTCTAAGAGACAGGGGCAACTATAATACAAAATAAAGGTACGAAGGGGTACTATCGGTCTCTTTCGAGGGCTACTATTTGTATAGAGGATACGCAGACAAGGCAATTTATTATATTGAATGTATTGCTTATTGCTTCGGACGAATATATTAAAGCGAAAAGTAAATAGGGGCTTATCTGTCTTGTTTGACGTAAAACCTATTTGTTTGATCGTAGTTTTGCTAAAATACATACAACACGCGTTGTATGTATTTTAGCAAAGGACAATTAATGTTTGTGTGATGAGCACGATCATTTGTTCTGTGTCTGGGTGTAATTTATCTATAATATGTATGTATTTAGAAATATATAAGTATGTTTATCAGTTGTCTAGTACCCATAACACAAGCTCTGCTTAGCTTGGGACTAGATGGCGTTGTGTGATAGTTGTGGAATATTATTATTATTGTTGTTGTTTCTACGAACAATTGGGCAGAGGTGTGCCTATAGTACCTACCTACAACCACATTTCGTCAGATACGGCGAAATGATTCGCTGATTTGATTTGGCGGCGATGTATTGGTTTTGGATTTTGCTAAAATACTATAACTATAGGTGACTAGCTGTGCCCCGCGGTTTCACTCGCGGTAAAAGTATTATAGTCCTTTTTTATTGATTCCCTTTACAAATCTCCACCCCCCTTTTTACACCCTTAAGGGACTATTTCGGAGATAAAAACTATTTTATATCCTTCTCAACAACTCAAACTATCTCCATGCCAAATTTCATCTAAATCTGTTCAGTGGTTTAGGCGTGAAAAAGTAACATAGAGACAGACAGACAGAGTTACTTTCGAATTTATAATATTAGTATGTCAAAGTTTTTTTATTTTGGATTTCATATAATAAGTAAATCATAAATAAAGTTTTGTTTCGGCTTCAGTTTACAAAAATCATCATTTGCCAAGCTTTTTCCCAACTATGTTGGGGTCGGCTTCCAGTCTAACCGGCAGCTGAATACTAGTATTTTACATGGAGCGACTGCCTAACTGATCTCCACAACCCAGTTACTGGGTAATACGATACCCTTTGGTAAGTCTGGTTGTCAGACTTACAGAGCTTCTAATGACTGTCAAAGATGTGCTTTTTGAGGGACCCCGGTCTCCGTCTGTAGATATGGTCACCCATCCACAGACGTAGCTTAACCTGATCGATCAACCCGTGCGGCTGTTATTACTTAGCCAGAAGCCCTTCCCCTCCTATTAGCTTACAAAAATATAACGTTAAAATTCTTATCAAGTTTGAAAGGTGCAGCCTCCCCCTGTTGTGCTAAAATCCAATTTATCGCTGTCATCCCTTGTCAGAAAATATTGTCTGTGTCATCGTATGGCTTAGTAAATCCTAAACTGAATGAAACATGTTCATTTTCTTTCACTTGGGTTTATGTTTTTTTTTTGTGTGCTGACCACCTGAGACCTTTATTAATATAATAAATGCGACAGTTATTCTGTCTATATTTCGGATTTCGATGAAATCGGCACGCAGATAGACTATGACCTAGGTTAAGACATAGAATACTTTTAATCCCAGTAGTACGTTCCAATAATAATTTCCGACCTCCACGTGTGAAGCTGCTGTATTTAGAAATAGCTCGGCGGCGCCCCAGCTGTCTGTCGCCTACGTGCCGCTGTGCATAATTTAAGGCTGCTATTTTCATCTAGTCATATGGACTGTTTTGTTATATACTTTCGGTTTTATCTAAGCTATGAATAGGTTTTGGGATCACAACTGAGTATCTATGTTAGTTAGTTATCAGCATCTAATTTATTTTATGAAAACCTGTGCAGCAAATGGTTTTTTTTTTAATTATTTCTAACTTATCAACAAACATAACAGCACACCTGACATCATTGGTAAGTATGTATACACTTGGCTTTATTCAAAGGCGATTTTCTCCTTTATTTTTTAATGAAATTTTATGTTATTACGAACATAGTATTTTCGAACCCAAAGGTTTATGTAAAGTGTCGTATTTCAACGTTGCATTCGTTATTTCACGAAAATATCGCAATTGAAAGTTGCCAAGTGTTGACATATTATTGCTCGTGACTGTACAATCCTGCATCGCGCAAGCAGAGTTTACCGCGCAACTAGCATGTATACAACGTCCCGATATCAATCGTAGGCTCGTTGCCCACCAGACACAACACCTATCTGGTCAGAGGAATCTCCCATTTCTATGGAGATTGAGTGAACTTTATACCCTGTTTTTTATAGGTACCTCCATAACAAGAATAACTTCCGTTTTTTAAATGTATCGAAATTATAATTTGTTTTTCAGTCAGCCAAAAGTTTTGACAGTAAGCTAATTCATTTTCGGGTTGATGAGCTTGTCAAAATCATTGTTACATGCCTAGTTTATGACTGTCTAAAATTATCGTAAAATTCATAATTTTACGATGACGAGACTTTTTATACCACAAACAAATCATTTCCCGGTACCACACGAAGGGACAAACATGGCTGTTCACTTGAAATGATTAATTGACTATACCTCGTTATTAAAATCGTTAGCAGAGTAATGCAATAATTCTCGTTTGATTGATGATGGAGTAAGCTCACCTGTCGGGGCAGATATAACAATTTTAGCGAGTTATACTTTAGTTACGCACGAATTTGAATTTTGATGGTTGAGGTGATTGCCGATAAGTATAGGATAAATCACAGCGCAAGACGAAGCCTTCGGAGTAATTGACGTTTAGAATTATAAGTTTCAGCCCGCTGCTTCACCCCTTATACGAGTATGTCAGAATTTATCCCACGAGAAAGTGCTAGTGAGACAAAAAGTAGCCAATGTCCTTCAACAGGATGCCAACCATCTCCTTGCCAAATTTTATCGAAATCCGTTCAGTGGTTTAGGCGTGATAAGGTAACATACATACAGAGTTATTTTCGAATTTATAATGGTAGTAAGTATGGGTGGCTGTACAAGAATATTTTGGTCATGGCCAATTCGGAATTAATACTTACTGCCATCTTGATTTTTCAATACATTTCACAAAACAATTGCACAAATGTTTACCAACACGGCCCCTCTGTCAACGTAATTCAAGCGCCAAAAGATTGTTGTGGCAGTTTATGTGGTTACATTACACTAGATTTCCGTTGCATAAAGTCACTGAGTAGGTACGTTGAGTTAACTTTCGTCGTTTTTAGATAGGTATCCATCAATAACATACCTTTTTAAAAAACAATCGTTTGCCACCAGCATTCATTCAAGACCACAAAAAATAACTTTCAAATACTGGAGACAAGCGTTTGCAAAACGAACGAATGACACCGCCAACATTTTTCCGTAAATAAAAAGTAATTTACGTTCTCCCAAAGTCTATCTATTATCCCTCTCTGTATAATTCTTTTTTTCTTTCTTTTTAATAAATTTCTTCTGAACTTTTGATTTAAATTCTTCGATTTAGGTCGCGGCGTTCATTTTGCCATTTGTACCTTGCATTTTAATGGTGTTTGAAGGAATAAATCAGTTATGAAGTCCGCCATTTTCATTTCCATCCCTCAAAAATTTACTACTGTCTTACTTATCAGGTGTCGTAAACTTTTTGGTGCTCTTATATAATTTATGTGTATAGCATTACTTAGTTTGTTGCTGTCTTATTTTTTCTATCTCTGGTAAAAAAAATGCATAAATTCTGAGTCAAATGAAATAAATGGCGTTATTGGTATTTTAATCCCAGCAGAACCAAATTCCTATCTCTTAAGAAATACTAAGTAAAATCAATAAATAATTTTATTCACCAAAATAAGTTCTTATTTTGGTGAATAAAATTATTTATTACATAGGTACCTATCTATTACACAATTGAATAATGATAATACACAATAAATAAGGGCTTAAAGTTTCTAATATACAAATGTTAGGGACTATTTGCATTCGAATTAGGTGGTAAACTTGTAGGTATCTCGGTAAGTACATAAATTAATCCTGAAAGGAGATACGGGTCCATCGTTTTACAGCTAAACTTCACCACATAATGCAAACTGAGATATTATCTCGGTTTATATCCAAAGTAGAACTGACATTATTTAACCGACTTGCACCAACATTCCTTTAGGTAACTCCGAACAACTCTCGGCTCCCATTAGTTTTAGCGACACGATGGGATTAGGGTGCTTTCATAATGAAAGGTGATACCAACAATAATATCACGCCTACGTTATTTGAATAGGTAGACAGAGAAGTTCCATGCAATAGGGAGAAGGGGGCTTGTGACTAAGTAATATCAGCCGCACGGGTCGATCAGTCAGGTTAAGCTACACTTGCCGCGGTTGGTCCGTGGATGGGTGACCATCTTTACATACCAAGACCCTCCATGCCTTGGAATGTACGTTAAACCGTTGGTCCCGGCTGTCATCCGTAGATGTTTGACAATCGTTATGGGTCGTCAGAAGCCCGAAAATAACGTATTACCCTGTAACTGGGTTGTGGAGGTCAGATAGGCAGTCGCTCCATGTAAAATACTGGTATTCAGCTGCATCCGGTTAGACTGGAAGCCAACCCCAACAAAGTTGGGACAAGGCTAGGCAGATGATGACTATATGTGTATATATTGATGATACAACATACAAATCTGCGATCTGAGATAATATGCTGCATGGGAAAGCCAAATAAAACATTTGCCCGATCTCTCACGCTCAGCATTAGTGACCACTAGACTAACGAAACAATCAAAATTAAAACCTATGTGTGTAGGTATATTAAAGCTTAAGATTATCTGGTTAAGGAAAATAGACACATCACCTGTACCTACCAATCCGATTCATGACATTTGAGTCTATTTCCATCTTCCGGAGATAGACGTACTATTTTTATTCGACTGACCTGTTCACCTGTTTTCTGTATAAAGGTCGTCGCATACAGATTGACCGTTTTGAATAATATCAACCTTTATAAAATCACCTTTACAAAGGACATTATCCTGGCAAACCCTGAACGTCATTTGAACTTTGAAAATTACTCTTTAAGACTCCGTTCGCAGTTTCCCGACCTGAGTCTCTGCAAACATATTGAAGATTAGCGTCAGAGTAGATTTAGCTGATCCCTCTGGTAGAAACTTGATTAGTAAACGGTACCGAGTGCCGGTACCAAAGTGTCGGGTTCGTCCCAACTCTCACCAATCCCGACTCTAGACGATTCAAAAAGTCAACTCCCTGAGAACGTACCTATTAGTTGATGTAATTTGTGTATAGGTTTGGGAAATGCATTCGTGGTTTTATGGTTGAAGTATTATACTGGTGTAGTTCTAATAAAGTACAGTATTTTTATCCCACGAAGCGGCGCGCGCTTAACTTGTGGTCACCAAGTGTTCAAACACGCTGTGAATGTGTGAGTGAAGACGAGTAGCGTCAGTACATAAAACACTCACATTTCCAACTTCGCCATTGTCTCGGACGGTACCGAAAGCTCCTGCGCTTACACACACATTCACAGCGTGTTTGTGCTTGGTAACCACAAGTAAAGCGCGCGTCGCTTCGTGAGATAAAAATACTATACTAAAATAATGATCGGTAGAAACTTGCAAAAGTATCTTACCTTATTTAACAAATTACGCTTTTCCCACAAGACGGGGTCTATTTAAAACGCAATATAGTAGGTATACAAGCAATATAATACAAGCAACCTAACGGTTAGACGACTCCGCCTTGGAGTGTAAATGTGGTGCTATTCCACAACACTTAATACACACACTTAATATCGTGTCCTGCGTGTCCTGTCAGCTACATGTTACAGGACCTGATGGACGCTGGTGATGGCGCCAAACAAGTAGCCGAATTCTGGGCCGAGTTCATTTAGGTTGCTATCGACACGCTAAAAGAAGCGTTAGGTAAATAAAACTCTCGTACTATAGTAAAAGTGCACAGTGCTGCACAGTGCACCCCCCAGTCTATTTCAAGTTAAACAAATATCAACTTTATTTCAATGACATTAAGTTGATTTCAGAGTGACTGGCACTATTGAATAAGTTATAAAAAATTTTGGCGTTGTAGCGTAAACTGAACATTATTGTGCAGGAATTAAAGTTATTTTTCTAGTAATTCATATTTTTTTTACATTTTTGGCAAATAAATAGCAACGCAGATTAGTCTCCTGTCATGGTCAGCCTTGATTATAACATTAGGATATAATGTCATTCTTCATCTGCATTCTGCTGATCCCTTTTATTCGGGAACACCCAAATACTCCGAAATATTTTATTCCGAATTTCAATGTTCCGATTTTCAAAAGTCCGAATTTTATAATACCTAAGAATTATAATGTCTATTATTATAAATCACGAAATTTATTTTACCGCAAGTCGTAAATGCGATTGGTTTGTTTTCCTATTTTCATGCGTTCGAAGAATCAAATGCTCGATGGGTTCTCGGTCCGAAAAACGACATTCCAATTTTCAATACTCCGAATAAACTGCTAAAATTATGATTCAGATTCCATTAGAATAATATTCAGTTACGCATATAAATTCAAAATTTTTATGTAAAGTTTAATGCAATTTACAAAAGTCTACTTTGTTATTAAAATTCGTATTTGTGACTTTCGGAATAAAGTTTTTCGTATTAATGTAGTGTACCCCTTTTGTTCACGTATACAAAAACTAGATACCTCTTTGTCTTCAATATTAATTTTCAGACAAACAAAACAATAACAGCAAACTGCTGTGCTACAACTGTTATGCAACAATAGTGTCGGCCCGTCGGCACAAAGATTTAATTAGCGCAGTCATAAACAGTGCAAAAGTTGCGCCACAACTGAACTACAACAGTTGTAGCTGTTCAGCTTGTAAGTAAAAAACTTTAAAATTAGTTCACCACGTTTAAGGGAATGCAGGTGGAATGAAGTCGGACTTTGTTGTTTTTATTTTTTGTTAAATGAAGTTACATTTCAATCAGCGCCTGTTTTTTTTTATTGCTTAATGGGCCCGCTCTTAACCTCGATCACGCCTGATGAAAAGCGATGGAGGAGGTCTATGATGGAACGAGCGTGCCCAGAAGATGCCTAAAGTACCTACTGGAACTCCCACGCATTGACGAAACACCGCAGGCTGCTTGACGCCGGACTCCGGTGGGAGGGTGGTCGCAAACCAGGAGGGCGTTAGTCCTACCACCGCAAAGGATGAATTGGCCAGTCAAGTCAGGTGTTGGGTGTGACTGTCCTGAATGCACCGAGCGCTCGGTTCAGTTGAGTAACTGGCGGAATAAACTGCGCTACACGAGGAGGCTTCTTCATGCATCCCAAAAAGCCTGTAATATGATGTTGAGATAAATAAAGATTTATAATTAAGATAATAAGATTATAATGAGATTTATTATTTATTTATGATTATAAAAGCGTCGCCTTTCACCATACAGGGTGACAGGAACATCGACGTGCAACCTGTTACCAAGGATTCAGTACATGATTCTGGACGGACGCACCAGCGTTGAAATTTTTCCTCGGTTATAAAAAAAAAAACAGCTGTTCTATACTTTTTCACCGAGTAGGTTTCCGACACTTTTCTATGAAACAGCAGATTTTTCTTTTGATAACCAGGGAAAAATCTTTACGCTAGGGCGTTTAGAATCATGTGCTGAATTTATGGTTACAGTTTTCGCGTCTATGTCCTTGCTATCCTGTATTTAAAAATTTAATCACACTCATTTACAACGACAAACTTGAAAAAAGAACTATTGCTTAGAAAGTCACCTAGTTGCGCTTGACAGTGCGTGGGCGCTCAGTCATGTTGTTTTAACGCACTGTTTATCTTATAGTGGTTGTGTGAGTGGTAGGGAGAGTAATATTATAAATCAAATAAAAAAAAGTTTATGTCAGTAGAATAAATACATTAAAAATATGACAGACACTCAAAGCCACAATCTCACAATATGAATGTATTACAAAGAATTGGTCCAAACTAGGCCTAGGGTTGTATTTTGGGGGTCAGTGTTCAATCATGGGATCTGTTACGACAAGACAGCATTTTTGACGTGATAACGTCTTATAAATCGATGAACACCGGCTGCACGCACGAAAAAGCATGACTCATTGTCAGGTTCCGCCTGAGCCGAGCGTGCAAGCGAGAGCGCGGAACAAGCAATAGAGAGGCATGTTTTCTTATGACGTTATCACGTAATACTATCGTCCGTAAACCGACTTTACAGACAACCAATTTTTTATAGAGGATCGTGTCGCCACATTATTGACACGCAATTTATAAAGGTATGACGGTAGGTGATATGTGGATGTACAAAGGACATGTCTGGTGGAGCAATGGGCGAAAGTCTAGACAGTCAAACAAAATGTTCAGTAATGATTGTTATATTATTATAATCGTCGTATTTTATAGTTTATTAATTAATAAGTTTCAGGAGTCAGGATCTTGCGTAAACTGGTCAAAATAAGGATTATACGCTAGGGATTTTTCTTAACTTTGTTTAGTATAATGACATCTGTGAGCGAATACAGGTACTAATTGGTGGTATGTCTTTGTGAGGTTAATGAAACATTTTGTTGGTATGAGATCATATTCTACAGTTTTTTGGATATTTCTATTTGTGTAACAAAAATGTTAAGCACCTATTGTTTGTCACAATATTATAATATTATATTGGCATCATCTTTAATTCCGTATTTTGGTTTCTATCTTCAATACCCATAATATTATTTATATGTAGCTATTTGTTGATACTGAATTGGGATTATAATAAATAAAATTATGTATGTATTTATTGCAAAACAAATTAATTTATTGTAGATACATTCTTAAATAAAATGATAAAAAAATTAAACGTCTTCTAGAGACACCAAAACATTGTCCAAAAATGTAGCTGGTGCTAGCACGTTATTTTGATGCTTTGCCCAGCCAAGATACCATACTAGCGTCATGACGTGGCAGACCATTGTATGACCTAGTAATCTCTCATTGTCAGCAGCTTTGGTATTTAATAAATTATAACAATCGTGACACTTGCGTATCCATCTAATGGGAGCTGGAATAATAAGACGTCATTGTATTTTTCAAATTATAACACAACTGCTCAATGTACTGCCTTTCCTGTATGGTTTACGCGACTGCCGTAGTATAGAGGCCAACCTGATTTGATAACCATCGAGCAAGTCTCACTTGCAGGGGTAACGCCAGCCTTGACACGATATGTCTGCGAATCCGCAGCACAGCGATGCACCTCATCATAATATCCAAATCGAAAGGAAAAGCAGAATCCTATAAGTATAGCAATAGTCATCGTGTCTAGATGATGTCACTCCGTGTAGAATAGCAATGGTCGTTTAAAAAAAATATCCATAACAGAAAATAATCGGGTACATATTTGAATGTCGAACATTAAAATACCTGCGTGTAAAATGTCAACGTTCAAAACATCGAAAATTTAAATATCGGTTATATCGTAATATCGAAAATTGTTATACCTAAGCATAAAATGTCTAACATTGAAATGCCGAGTTATAAAAATATCGAATGATTAAAAACATCGATAATCATTATACCTAAGTTCAAAATGTCAACATTCAATACACTTTAGTTCATTATATTTACGTTAAAAATACCTACTAGTTAAAATATCGAACTTGCAGGCAGGCATGGTTGCAGGATGCAAGAGAGAGCGAAGGGCACCCCGGTGTTAGGTTAGGTTAGGTTACTTTAAACCCTTTACACAGAAATAGGGGCCCCGCGTAGCGGGGCTCCGTCGAAATAAGATGCAAGAGCGGGCGCGGCCTACAAATGTGTTTTTTTTAAGTTATTTACTATGTGAAAATAATATTACTTAAGCATGCAGAGTGCAAGCGAACATGCATCATGCAGCAGGCATGGTTTCTGTCACGGCTCCGGCGGTGCGGGGCTCCGGCGGTCCCACGCGAGCTTATCGTCGTCGATGGTTTCAACGCTCACCAGCGCAGCTTCGGCTTGCTGGCCGACTACGCCGGCCAGCCTCAGCCGCGGCGGCGGTCGTTAAAGCCACCTCCGCCTCAGCTCGCGGGCCGCCTCGCCCCTCTGCGCCTACGCGGGCTTAAATTACACTCTAGGGGTAGGGCAGACAAGACCACGTGGAGTCGGTTTTGCAGCGATTTGTTTCTGTCACTAATTTTTGTAGCACAACATATAAATAATATCGATATTAAGGACATTCGATACTCTGTACTTCGATATTTACATCATTAGATAATCTGTACTTCGATATTTAAGCCTTTCGATGTCATGTTTGTCGATAATTAGATTTGAGATATATTGGACGTAGGTTATCTAACGAATCGACAATATAAACTTACGTTATTTTAATTTTCGGTTTTATGGTCGTTCGATATTTAAATTTTCGATGTTTTGAACATTGACATTTTAACCGTAGATATTTAAATTTTCGAAATTCAAATATGTACCCAAATAATCGCATAGTAAGCAAGGAACGCATACACGCAACTTGGAATTGACAACCAAAAAATAAATGTCAATGCCATGTCAAAAAAATAATAAATACTTACCTTCATGTTAGGAAGTGGGTATCCGAAGAAAAACACGTTTGATGTGTACACTTAAATATTTTAGTAATATTGTCGTATTATATACGCAAATACGTTAATATATTCCTTTCATCTAAAACAAGCGGCTTATAATTATTGCTCACACTATTTAAAGATAATTACGGGATAAAATGGAAAGTCAAAAACATTTTTAGTACTTCCCGTTTAAAATGACAAAGCGGAAGCTACGATTGAGTACTGTTTATTTGAGAATTATGTTACGCAAGTAATACTGAATTAATTAATCCATAGTAATTTAAATCTAAATTTTTAAAACTTACTGAAAAACCTTAAATCATGAACATTTATCTATACCAGAATTACCAGAGGGCAGAAACTGGACATGTCCAAAAGAGAATGAAAGAGGTATAAAAAATTTAAAAACCTAAAACATAGTTTCGGCGTATGTTGTGGTGGTACTAGAGGATGTGGGTGTGTTTGTGTTTGTGAAAGTGGTTAGGTGCGCACCTTTTGTATATAGGACGGGGAAGGTGGGCAGGTATTATATAATTAATCCCTATGTGATGAACTTGAGTAAATCCTCTGTCTCCTGGTAATCCAGGCTTTGAAGCCATTCCGAAACTTTGTTTTCTATTTCGTGTCGTGTCGATTTAGCAATGCTTAACTTTTTATTTATCCACACTTCTATACTACATATAATAAAATCGTAGGAAAGTCAAAACTGTACATTGAATATTTTTTTAAAAGAATACTTGGGGCGTGATCTACAATCGATATCGAAGCCAAAAATATAGTTTTTTGAATTTTTGTCTGTGTGTCTGTTTGTCTGTATGTATGTCCGGGATAAACTCAAAAACTACTGCATGGATTTACTTCAAATTTTGCATGAGTATTACTAAGAGGTCGGGTCAACATACAGGCTACATATTATCACGCTATGGGGGAGGAGCTGTGAATCTTTATTTTTCTTATGCATTCTGTGACAGCGTGTAATCTAACTACGCATATTTAAATGTTGTTTTTCAGTAAGCCATGCTATTATCTAGCTTTACACTATGAAAACTACGCCATTTAAGTAATTTGGGCCGAGAAACATAGTTTAATGAATGTTAGTAGTATAAAGAAAATTTTGAAGCAGCGCCCGCCATCTATGAGATTTCATTAAAATCAAATCAAGTTACATGTTGACACTTTTTGGAAATTTATAATTTAAATTTGATCATGTTGGCGAGGTTAGTAGTTAGTTATTCTTAAAATTCATAGATGGCAATGTTCATTTTTTTCATAAAAGTTGATAGTTCGTTTTGATAAATTCGAGTTCCAACAAAACCCTCAAAATCTTGAGCAGAGTTGAGGAAGACAATTAAAAAAAACGCGGTGTTAAGTATTACAAAAAAGTTATGTTCCTACTGGAGACGAAGTCGAAGTAACTGATGAACGCGTGCTGAACACCTGTCTCAGTTCACTTCAAGATGTGGTCATTTCTATCGGCGGCAATCCACCGATCGAATATGGGTTACCAGCTCCCCAATCATCACCGCATCAAGACCGTGGAAATCGGGAGTATAACGCTGAGACAAATTACGATCCGGGCGAAATGACCACCACACGAAATGACCATGTCGCTTTGTTCTCTTCAGAGTAAAAACAAATTTATGACACCGTCCTTGAAAGCGTTGGGCATAACCAGGGTAAAATGTTTTTCTTGGATGCTCCTGGTGGAACAGGAAAAACATTTGTTACCACTGACATACTTGCAGAGGTCAGGAGGCGAGGCAAAATTGCTATTGCTGTAGCGTCGTCGGGAATCGCTGCCACACTGCTTCCGGGTGGCAAGACAGCACATGCCATGTTTAAAATTCCCATCGATTTAGAGAGCGCCGAAACGCCTGTTTGTGGTGTGTCACGTAACAGCGATAAGGGACACGTGCTCAAGGATTGCTTTCTGATCGTATGGGATGAGTGTACGATGGCCAATAGGAAGGCAGTTGAGGCCGCGGACAGAACCCTGCAGAACATCCGCAGGAACGAACATTTGATGGGTGGTGTCACAGTTCTGTTCAGTGGCGATTTCCGGCAAACGCTTCCCGTGGTGACACGGGGATCGAGGGCTGACGAGGTGAATGCTTTGTGGTGGTCACGAGTTCGTACGCCGCGCTTGACCATTAATATGAGAGCTCGGCTCGGCGGCAATGCACGTGCTCAAGAATTTTCCGATGTCCTTCTAAGTCTTGGCGAAGGAACTCTACCAAAAGAGGTGGTGCTTCCAGACTCTCTCGGTAGAGTGGTATCCAGCTTAGAAGAACTCATTTGCTGTGTATACGGGGACATGAGTCGTATACCGCACCAGCAGAATTCTTGGGTGTGTGAGCGGGCCATTTTGACACCCAAAAATGATCAGGCTGCAGCAAGTAACGAATGCATTCTCTCGGAAATTGAGGGGAATGAAGTGGTCTACACCTCGATAAACACTGTTGTCGAGCAAGATGACGCCACACATTATCCCGTGGAATTACTGAACTCCCTGTCAGCAAGTGGACTTCCAGCGCATACCATCAAACTGAAGGTCGGTGTCCCGTACAACGTAGTTTATAGGGAAGTGTTGTAAGGTATGATACCTTAGTACGTACTTTTACTCTTTTGTGTACTGGAATGTATTCCTGAATTATTTTCTCTATTTCCTTCAGTCACATCTTATGACTGAACTCGGCAGGATTCCCATATAACTCTCTTCACTTGCTTCGCTTGCAAAAAAAACTTATATTTTAATGCTATTTCAAAAGTTGTTTACTTATAATGCTATAGCGACACTGGCATCTTAGGTATTTTTGGTGCTGTAGAGCCTTCACGCAGACGACGTCGCGGGCAGCAGCTAGTATACTATAAATGCGAAAGTATGTCTGTCTGTCTGTCTGTTACCTCTTCACGCTTAAACCGCTGAACCAATTTAGATGAAATTTGGAATAGAGACTGTGATGTTCACTATGTTCCATACCATTAGGGGCTTAGGGTTTAGAAATTAAACGACCGAATTATCAGTAAATACACAGCAACCCAAAGTTAACGTCCAGTCGCCACGGAGGTCAAAGCGTGACTGCTCGACTCTGTTGCCAGAGAGTTGTGTGCTATATTTAATAGAACATCACAGAGATAGTTTGAGCCCCGGCAAAGGACGTAGGATAGTTTTTATCCCGGTAATCTCACGGGATCGAGACTTTTGTGGGTGAAACCGCGGGGTGCTGGTAGCGGTGTTATACAGTTACAGCTGCTCAAACTGCTCTACTGGCGTTTAGCGAAAGCAGTCCGGCAGGGTACAGTAGGACATATTAAGGATTTCCTACACCTATTTGGGTCGGGCAGAGGAACAAATGTCAGGTGCCATCTGATCTGTTGACATTCACGAAAGAGTATTCCAAATTCGCGATAAGGTTCAAATTCGCTATAACTAAAGAGGGCTCAACTTATGTTCGAAACAAACTGTCCTAACCATCACACTAATATTATAAAGGCGAAAGTTTGTGAGTGTGTGTGTGTGTTTATATGTATGTTACTTCTTCACGCTCAAACGGCTGGACCAATTTTGATGAAATTTGGTAAAGAGATAGCTTGAGTCCCGGAAAAGGACAAAGGGTACTTTTTATCCCGATATTCCCACGGGATCGAGACTTATGCGGGTAAAACCGCGGAGCGCAGCTAGTTTAATATAAAAAACAAATACCAACAAAACTAAAGTCTATTATGGCACTACAAAAGAAATGCGTCTCTTCCTACTTATCCTTATCCAAGGCCGTCTCCTCTATACTCCATTTACTATAGGTAACATCAGAAAAATAAGGTTACTTATAACCCTTTTGTTATTTCGACACTAGCTTCTGCCCGCGACTTCGTCCGCGTGAAATTTATTGTTTTAGCATAAAAAATGTACTACTAGCCGCGCCCCGTGGTTTCACCCGCATAAGTGTCGGTCCCGTGGGGATAAAAACTATCCTATCCTATTTGTTATTCTGATGTATAAGCTATATTACTGTAAAGTTTCATCAAAATCCGTTCAATAGTTTTTGCGTGAAAGAATAACAAACACCCATCAATCAATCCATCCATCCTCACAAACATTCGCGTTTATAATATTAGTAGGATTAGTAGGATAAACGAATACTAATATTAGGTCCTTACATATGAAATTGGCGTTTTTCGTACTGGCCACTTTAATCACGAATTTCTCCTCTTTGGTAAGGAATTCCAAATTCAAATTTGTACAGCTATTTACTCATGTATTTGTGCTTCGATGACCGTCATTCATTTGTTTTTTTTCTTCTGTTTTTTCTGTTTGCGTCACTCATTTTACAAAATGGAAAATTTAAAATATCGCATTATTTACGAGTACGAGTTCCGCCGTGGCACTAGTGCTGCGGAAACGACTCGAAGGGTGAATGATGTGTATGGCGGTCATGTTGCAAAAGAAAACACAGTTCGTTTTTGGTTCCAACGTTTTCGTTCTGGAAATTTCGACCTGCAGAACAAGCCCCGTGGACGGCCTGAGACCCAAGTTGATAATGGAGAATTGAAGGCTATTGTGGAAGCGGACCCATCGCAAACCACGTCCGAGTTAGCTGCAGGCTTCGATGTTAGTGATAAAACTGTTTTAATTCACTTGAAGCAAATTGGGAAGATTAAAAAGCTTGAAAGCACGACAACGCCAGACAACACACTGCGCAACAGACGGCTACCAAATTAGAAGAGCTTGAATTGGAATGTCTTAGACATCCTCCGTACTCCCCGGACCTTGCTCCAACAGATTACCATTTTTTTCGCAATTTGGATAACTTTTTGCAAGGGAAAAAATTCAACTCCGATGGGGCAGTCCAAATCGCCTTCAAAGATTTTATTGATTCCCGTCCGACTGGTTTTTTTAGTAAAGGGATCAATGAACTACCTATAAGATGGCAAAAGTGCATCGAAAACAATGGTTCATACTTTGATTAATTAAATATATTATATTAAAAAATATTCGACTTTTTGTTCCTTCCATACAAAACGCCAATTTCATATGTAAGGACCTAATATAAAGCCATAATTATAATCTATTTGCCATTTATATTTAAAAACTAACTCTAAAATGCAGTAATTTTGACAACACAGTAACTGTTGTTATTTGGCCGTTATTTTTCTATCTATACTACTAATAATAAAACTGGACAGTTTGTTCGTTTGAAGGCGCTAATCTCAGGAACTACCTGTCGGATTAAAAAAAATATTATTGCATTTGGTAGCCCAATTCTCGAGGAAGGTTATAAACTACGTAACATCACGATAGGACCCTTACGAGCCGAGCAAAACCAGTCAGACAGAACGCTAACTAAAAACGAAGTAATAGCGGTGCGATGAGACAATGTGGGTTGAGGGAACAAGAAATTTAATGTGGACGAAGTCGCAGGCAAAAGCTAGTGTTATAATAAATTAAGTACAAATGAATAAACATAATATTTCCTACCTAACAAATGAATTAATAACAAAAATATTCAAAGCATGAGTACTTTGCCTTAACATAGCGTTGTGTCGGACAAGTCTCCACCGCCGAGGCTCGGTCGGAAACGGAAATGAATTCGGTACCGCTACGTAGATGTTTCGAATATCGGAACGAAACCCAACCCACCTCGATATTGGTAAACTGGGTATATTCAATACTGAATCCCTACTCTGTGGATATTAGCACGGAGTAAGCTGTAAATTACCGGCTTGTTTAATATCAAGTTGGGTTGAAAGACTGAATTACAGGAAATTGCTTTGAGTTCTGCGAAGATTTTACCTACCTAATTGTATTTGCGCGTGTTCTATCGAGACCGCTCGACTAGGTTCGAACTAAACTAAACTTTTTTTT
Organism: Amphipoea oculea; assembly: GCA_945859645.1. NCBI lineage: Eukaryota > Metazoa > Arthropoda > Insecta > Lepidoptera > Noctuidae > Amphipoea > Amphipoea oculea. The sequence goes on from OX243868.1 coordinate 7,405,032, forward strand.
TTTGACGTGATACGAGTAACGTCTTATAAATCGATGAACGCCGGCTGCACGCACAAAAAAGCATGACTCATTGTCACGTTCCGCGTGAGCCAAGCGTGCAAGCGAGAGCGCGGAACAAGCGATAGGGAGACACGATCGGCCTAAGCGTTCGGCTTGTGGCGCATCTATCTAATGTTTTCTTATGATTTTATCACGTAAAATTATCGTCCGTAAACCGACTTTACAGACAACCAATTTTTTTATACAGTCCCATTGCTGGGCAAAGGCCTCCCCCACGTGCTTCCAGGTACACTTTTCCAGCACCACCATGAACCAGCCCTTATGGTATACGTCCAGGTCGTCTCGCCGCCTCTTTCTGGGCCGGCCTCTTCAGGCAGCATCCATTGTGTAGAGACATTTGCCCAACATATTCTCTACATGATTTTATTTCGAACTAACCTCGCTTATACCTGCATATTGTGTTATCTACAATCAAAAACGTTGAGCACAGCTTTTGAGTCAAAATTCTGCCATCAAAAGTCAGTCTATAGTTTAATCGTACCGTACAGACAGATTTACTTTCTCAATTGATATGTGTGTAAAGAATTGCTTCGATGTATCAAAGACATTTCACAAAGATCTTTTTGTCTTTGTTGTTATCCTTTGACATCTTCAAAAGAATGCTTATACAAGTTAGGTAAAAACATTTAGATTTTAGCAAAAAAATGAAAATGGACTTGAATATTCTATTTTCAGAAATAAATTTATTCAGGCCCCGCTTTGCATTTTCCAATTTATCTTATAGGTTCCATTGGTTTTATAAGAGCTTTATATTTGTTATTCAAATAAGTACTTAATCATAGAGGTGAATTTAATTTTTTTAACTGAAAAATATTGAACAGAGGTGGCTAGGCGGATGAAATAATAAACACTTTGGTAACCTACAAAGTTATCTAGAAACACTTCGAATACCTAGATATCATATTATCTTGGAAGTTTTAAAATTTCGTGATAAATGTAATTACTATTACATCTTTCTTTATCCTATTCTAATTTGGATTGTTAATTGTTTGGAATTTATAAAATAATTATTGATGTCATAATCAGCCTTTAATATTCCCACTGCTGGGACACAGGCCTCCTCTCTTTGTGTGGGAGTGGGGCTGTAATCTACCACGCGGGCCCTGTCATCATAATCATAATCAGCATATAATGTTGCCACTGCTGGGACACAGGCCTCCTCTCGGTGAGAGGGAGTGGGCCGTAATCCACCACGTGGGCCCAATGCGGGTTGGCAGACGTCACATGTCTTCGAATTTTTGGTTCTAGGACATGCCGGTTTCCTCACGATGTTTTCCTTCACCATTTTTGAGAGCAGTGATAATGGAATTATTTACATAAATTAAAGCACCTGTCTGGGTTCGAACTCAAGACCCACAACTCGTAAGTGGGGGCCGATACCTCCCTCATGTTGTCTCTTAATGTCTACTTATTTATATAGTACCTACGCTGTTGTGGCAAAACATGACTGTGATATAATTTAATGTAACATCTCGCATGCCATCTCCAATACTCATGTTTTGGAAAAATAAATGATCTTATCTTATTTCGAATCAAATGATTGCCAAATAAAAATTTGATTGATAAAGACCTTGTCAAAGAGCTACAGCTGTTTGCCTTTGTCTTCAATAGGTAAACCTTCATAAGGATTAAATCAAGTAGGTATATAATCAAAAGGATTTTTTCTTTGTTTTATCTTGGCGCACGTACATGTGACATGTGCCAAATAAACATAAATAATTTTCTTTCTTTCTTCCAATACTATACCTACTATATTCTCAGCTATTCAAAACATCGTGTTCTCTATAACGCCATCTAGCGACAAGGTTGCATAGTTTAACTACCAGTTTCAAACTTCAGTTTAGGTACTCACCAACCCGCATGATGTCAACTCAAACAAAAGTTTCTTGTCTCATTTTAAGTTTTCCTTTGTCTGTGGGTCTTTGAAAGAAGTAATTAACATCTGAAGATGTTGATGAAAGGAGCTTGTTGCTAAGTAATAACAGCCGCACGGGTCGATCGATCAGGTTAAGCTACGCTTGCCACGGTTGGTCCGTGGATGGGTGACCATCTTTACATACCAAGACCCCTCCGTGCCTCGGAAAGCACGTTAAGCCGTTGGTCCCGGCTGTCATACGTGGATCTTTGACAGTCGTTACGGGTAGTCAGAAGCCCGAAAGTCTGACAACCAGTCTTACCAAGGGGTTTCGTATTACCCAGTGACTGGGTTGTGGAGGTCAGATAGGCAGTCGCTCCATGTAAAATACTGGTACTCAGCTGCATCCGGTTAGACTGTAAGCCGACCCCAACATAGTTGGGAAATGTCTAGGCAGATAATGATCATTGATGAAAATATACTGGCAATAACAGGCAACCGTGGGGTTGCGTGTGAAAGGCACAGATGTACAGAATAACGCCGATCGTCGCGATGATTTTGTTCGGCGAACCCGAATGCGTGGTCGCGTCGATAGAGGGCACCGATGAGTATCATAAATGAACGCGACTGTCGTGTATTCACGCGGACAGTCGTCATTTTGGTAACGACGCTGGGTAACGCTACAGATGGCTATAGAGTAAAGGTAACCTCCCGTCACCTCCTCGAAATATTTCAGCCGCTTATCGCCAACGCGCCGTCAGTAATACGACCACTCACTGCTGGCAGGTCACCGGTGAGGTGACAGATGATTGTATTTTACGTCGTACTTAAAGCAATGACAGTGATAACTCTTCGACGTCCATTTTGAAATTGTGACGATTCTTGTGTCTGCTCATAAATTTTAACCAGCATGAAAAATATCCCGTCTACTCGTCGCTTCAATAAAAAAAAAACATTAAAAAATAAAGGAAAACCAGCGTTATCATTTTTAGGGTTCCGTAGCCAAATGGCAAAAAACGGAACCCTTATGGATTCGTCGTGTCTGTCTGTCCGTCCGTCCGTATGTCACAGCCACTTTTTTCCGAAACTATAAGAACTATACTGTTGAAACTTGGTAAGTAGATGTATTCTGTGAACCGCAGTAAGATTTTCACACAAAAATAGAAAAAAAACAATAAATTTTGGGGATCCCCATACTTACAACTGAAACTCCAACAATTTTTTTTCATTAAACCTGTACGTGTGGGGTATCTATGGATAGGTCTTCAAAAATGATATTGAGGTTTCTAATATCATTTTTTTCTGAACTGAATAGTTTGCGCGAGAGACACTTCCAAAGTGGTAAAATGTGTGTCCCCCCCCCCTCTAACTTCTAAAATAAGAGAATGATAAAATTAAAAAAAATATATATAATGTACATTACCATGTAAACTTCCACCGAAAATTGGTTTGAACGATATCTAGTAAGTAGTTTTTTTTTAATACGTCATAAATCGAAAACCGCAATTTACCTTTCACAAAGTTACAACGAACTACAAGAACTTTTATATTATGTTACTTGCTGCTACGGAACCCTTCATGGGCGAGTCCGACTCGCACTTGGCCGGTTTTTATATAGGTATTCTCCCCCCTGTGTTTCGTTTGGTAGCTTCAGAAACCACAGTTGCGCGACCGGTGGCGCCACCATTGTGTGCTAGTGAGACATGTGCCTTACGGAACAGCACTAAATTATTTTACCCTACTGCGATCAAAACGTTCCTTTTGATCTACCTTTTTAGTCCATCCAACAAAGAGATTGTAGAGTGCGTGAGCAAGGCCCTAAGCAATTACTTCAGAAAATTGTTCAGGGTGCTTAGAGAGTTAACATACTAAAAGTCCTGACATCTAGGGGGTGAGGCGGAGTGGGGGGAGGGGGTTAAAGTTCCCATTTTTCAGTTTTTCGCTAATATCTTTTAAACGGTGCGTTATGGAGATAAAAAGTCTTCTACGCAATGAAAGCTTATAAAATTATGTACAACTTTTATCTTATGCACTTTTTCACATTCCTACCTATTTTCGAACTACACATTCCGGAAAAGTGAAAATTGAAAAACTACTTGAATTGAACACTACCTTTTGTATACTACTTCCTTCACGTTATTTGGGGATAAAAAGTATCTTATATCTTAAATCAACTCCTACTATTTCAATTAACTAAATTTTATCCAAATCTGTACAGCCGTTGGGATATCAAAACTTTTATCTACACTTGTCTTATACACTTTTTCCAAATTTTCACCAGTGTTCGAGTATCGTGCTCCGAAGAAAGTGAAAATGGAGTTCATTTAGTGTGATGTGACAAGCATTACCGAATGTTAAATATGAGCTAGTATATATAAATGGTATAAATACTCTCCAAGCAAAGATACAAGTTTTGATTACTCAAAGGCTGAACCGATTTGGATGAAATTCGTTATGATTAAAGGCTACTTTTATCCCGAAATAACGCAAACAAAGTAGCAGGCAACAGGTAGAGATTCATAACGGTAGTTTTTTCGAAAATTTTCACTATTTTAGAATGTATATGTAAAAAATGGGTAGTATTTCGAAAAAGTGTATAAGGCTAAAGTTGTAGGAAATTTTATAAGCTTTCATTGAGCAGAGAACTTCTTTTCTCTAAAACATACCGTTTTAAAGATATTAGCGAAAAACTGAAAAATGGGAACTTTAACCCCCTCCCCCCACTCCGCCTCACCCCCTAGATGTCAGGACTTTTAGTATGTTAACTCTCTAAGCACCCTGAACAATTTTCTGAAGTAATTGCTTAGGGCCTTGCTCACGCACTCTACAACTCCTTATGGGTGATTTATTGAATGGACTATTTCAAATAAATTCAAAAAGATTTTATTGACTGCCTTGACTGGATTGCCTCGTTGGTGTAGAGGCCGCAAGTGCCACTGCTTAGCATGACGTCCTGGGTTCCATTCCCAGGTCGGGCAAAGTGTTATTGAGTTTTTCTATCAGGAATTTCTCCAAAGAAGAAAGGGGATTTCTCAGTAGTACTACGGGTGTACTACAGGGTCAAATTAAATTCATGGGCATCCTTTTAAGGGGTCATTGTACTCATCATTATGAACAACTTTTGCTATGGGACCAAACCTGAAATCTTGAAAAAAAAAATCAGCTGTTCCCTACATTTTGACAAGTTATACGAACATAAATGTAGGGAACAGCTGATTTTTATTTCGCGATTTCAGTTTTGGTCCCATAGTAAAAGATGTTCATAATTATGAGTACAATGACCCCTTAAAAGGATGTCCATGAATTCAATTTCACCCTGTATAGGTAAACCTCTGCCTCACCCTTCGGAGATTACAGTCGTGATTTTATTTTATTGAGTTCACTTGTTTTATTGAGTTTACTTATTTTATTGAGTTCACTTATTTTATTCAGATCACTTATTTTCTCGAGTTCTTTTATTAATCACCAGTATACCATCTACTTATACTACGATGAGGGTTAATAAATGAAACGATTATAACGTCGTATTATTTATTTTCGTGTGTGTTCCAGCCGCCCGGTACAGATACGGGCAGCGTTTATTCTTTACGTTAAGTTCACGTATGTAACGCTACTCTTTACGAAATTTTCGAAATACTGATATTATCAGAGGGACCACAGTCCCGCAACACAAACGTACAGCGGCATCAACTTTGAGAGAGTAACACTTGGCCATCTCTTTCACTAAGTCTGTAACATCATTAAAAATCTAAAAATAGAGAAGACCTTCAGAATAGATATAGAAAAAACACGATAATCTAAATTTTAAAGTTAAAGGTAGTCGTATCGAGTTTGTACGTAGGCCAAATTATCTATACAAGTCTCGTAACAGAAGTTATTTTATACTTTGACGCTATATAACCATCAGTTTGCATATAAATACTCTATTACTGTGTATATCTCAACAAACAATCAAATCAATAATGAAATTATTTATCTACATTAAAATATATCGCATCTATCAATTAAATCGTTATATTCATTTAATTTGGAATATATCTAGTTAAACTTTTAATTGTTATAATATACAAGATACATGGGCGGGCAGATATCAAGTCAATGAATATATAACTCTAATCGTGTATAATAAGTTTTATTTTCAATAAATTAATTTATATATAGATGGATTCTAACAAGTGCTAAAATTACAAAGACATGTAATAACTGTATTACAATGTAATTTACCGGTACCTAGGTGTAACTTTTTGAACCTAGGTGTAAATTTTCGGAACCTAGTTGTAACATCTCATAACTTTTCAAAACCTAGGAGTAACATTTCAGAACCTAGGTGTGTCTTTTCAAAACCTAGGAGTAACATTTCAGAACCTAGGTGTGACTTTTCAAATCCTAGGAGTAACATTTTAGAACCTAGGTGTAACTTTTCAAACCTAGGGTTACATTTCGAAACCTAAGTGTAATCTCTCAGAATTATTGCCCCATTGAAGCCAACTTAAGCTGTGCGCCGTAGTCACTACACACTACCGCCGCATCGCGGCTGGCTACAGGACTGTCGAGCGACACTTCAAGCCACTCACAACATTTAGAGCGTGCTCACATCACTGACGTTTTGTTTCAGACTTACTACTGTCATTTTAATTTGATTCCTACTTAACTTTTCAAACGTTATACAATTGTTATACTTACTTATTCTTTTAGGCTTTCCAATTTTTCGTTTCATTCAATCAATAACAATATTCAAAATCCTTGTTAGTCCCTCATTTGCTTTCTTACTTTCTGATCTCGCAACTTTGTCATGTAAAAGTGACAGCAAATAACTCGTTCGACAAAACATCGGCCATGCAAACACCCGTACAGCTATATGCATCCAAACACCGCGCCTTAGTCATGATTAAATGTGAACAATACAAGTCATGATCAATCGTATTAAAGTCTAAAGTATTACATAATAATAGGCGAGAGTCCTACTGTTGATTATAATTTCTTATGATTACATGTGTATATTTTAAAGGAATTTTGTTAAGCTCATAATTTTACTAGGACGAGTAAGGCGCAGCGAGTGGAAGCATCGGTTCCCATTACCGGACAACATCGTGATAACAGTCACAACTAGATTTTCGTCCTTCAGACCAAAAGGACATCAGAAAAGACTCAAATATCTTCAAAATATTCATATAAGTATATCCCATCGAACGAAGAACTTATGATTGTACTACACTAAACACGTATCTGATCAATATGATCCACTGTGATCATTCCCCATTTATCTAAATTGAGTGTTTAAAACCCCTTTATTCTCTAATATTTATATATTTTGCAATAGAAATTAGTATTCCACACGTATATTTAAATAACATCTAAAACATTGAGTGTCCGGAAATACGAACCGACGACCAAAATCTTCATGAAGGCGTTCGACTAATACAATCCGTATGATCGTTAAAATTATCACTACATATTGTCATCGATTTTCAGCCTTCATACAAGATAGTGTTACTATTATTCGTACACGAATTCCTTTATAGTAAAAGTCTATGATCGAACGCGTCAGAGGCCCCTGCGAAAGATGAACAAATGAATGAGGATAAAGGGAACTCGTGCACAAACATTGATATTATTAAAATTTATAGAGGTACAGCAAAGGCGAGGTTCTCCAACGAAGCCCTAGTATCCATTATTACAAACGAGGAACAGGTACAAAAAGTAAAAAGTATCAAAAACATTTTGTGTCCCATATCAGTCGTGTTATTTGTGCAATGCTATTTTTTATAAACAGTTTAATATTTCATAACAAAATTTCGTCTTGAAGTGTCGCTCAAAAGTAATAAGTAACCGTGTAGCCTCCGACAGACATATAAACAAGTGTATAATTATTATGCTTTCTATTATAAATGGACCAATCATGGCAGTGAAAGTAGGATCAGTGCTGTCATTGGTCGATTTCTCCCACTCTTATATGTCTAGCAGACGCTAGTTATAAGAACTGAGGTTATGTTTTCGAATTTCGAATGCTAACGTACATTTTTGAATTTATATTTTTCTATATTAGATTCAATTCGATCGTTTGGTTCATCCGAACTTCGAACACAGCGCCCCTGATCTTGAGAATGCGACCGATCCAAACGGATAAATTCCATTCCTTCATAGAATTAGCGACTCGTAAAAATGCTTTACTAACACTATATTTAATTAATATATGTTATATATTTATTACTTTATTAAAGAACGGGGATTATTTGAATAGTACTTCAACATTCACAACAGCTTTGCGTTTGCTAGACGTTTCCAATATGCCACGTAATCGCTCGTTCTACGACGGATAGCCTTCGAGTCTACGAGCTACTCTGATATGGTCTCAGTCTCAAGACAGTCCGTACGTCTGATCTATGATACACTCTCCCTACTCGAGCTACTGACTTGTGTGCGTCGTCGATACTAAAATATTGTGATTTTGAAATGAGTTTTTGATTATCATTAGTCTTATATTTGGAAGCTGCTTTGTTTGTGGTGTCTGTAAGTCAATAACTTGGACATTTTTAATTCATTGTGTCGATTCCGTACACAAGTCTCTGATATGTGGGATGATGTGTGTAGCGCCGCGGGCCGCCCGCCGTGGTCCCACCCGAATGGTACAAAATTGGAGCGTACCTACATATACGTTTATTATATACAATGTACAATACAATACGATAAACACTATAGTGGCTACGGGGCGGGACGCCGGCGGCCGGCGAGACGTGTCGCCTCGCGCCTCAGCATGATACATTCTCACAATAATATACATCGTAACTCGCTCTATATATAACAAACATTACACGAACGCGCACCACGCTCGTCGAATAAACAACATAATATACAGCGGAATCGTAGCACTCTTTCGATTCGATTAAAAAAATTGACTAGAAAATCTCAATTCGCTACGAGCACTATGCGTGCGTGGAGGACGAGGAGAATATGTCGGCGGCGCGCCACGCCTCGGCCTCCTCCTCCGCGTCGTACTGCTGCAGGAAGGGGTTGGTGGAGCTGTAGCGCGGGGACAGGCCGCCGCGCCCCGGCGAGTTCAGCGTCACAGCCAGCCCGGCCGACGTGCCCGGGATCACTGAGCGCGGGGACTCGCGGGACCCGGGCTCGCGCGGTGTGTGCTCGCGCGAGTGCTCCCGCGGGGTGTGCTCCCGCGACGAGTCCCGGGACTGGTGCTCCCTATCCCGCGGCGTGCTAGTCCGTGGAGAATCACGCGGGGAGGCTCTTGGAGACGCGCGCGGTGAGGACCTCGGCGAAGACCGCGGGGATGCGGTGCGCTCCGGTTGCCTCAGTATGGAGGACACAGATCCTCCATGTTTAATTGTATCCGCAGGGCTGTGACTCCCGGAGCTACTGCTGGGCGAACCGGGAGAGGAAACTGTCACCTGACGGGACCGAGGTGGCGCGGGCAGAGGGCCTCTGAGCGGCGACTGCGGACGATATTGGCCGGCCCTGACTGATGAGAGAACCTGGAACATAACATGAAGTAATCATGAAGGAATGTATCTTGGCTGTATGACTTTTGTAAATAATATTATGAGAAGTAATTACATGTGCGGGCGGCGAGCGGTCTGGCGCGGGCCGACCCGAGAGAGCTGGCGGCGGAGATGCTGCTGATGCTGCCACTTGAGGCCGATATGGACTGACTGAGGGCGGAACTCGGCCTGTACAGATAAAGTACACGTTTTTAGGGCCAATTTCACCAATAAAACTGAACTCGATCAGCACATGTAACCAAAATGTTGATTGCGTTCAGTTTCATTGCTATAATGCGCCTTTTACTATTCATTTTCACAATATTGCAATATAACAAGTTAAAATGAAACTTGAAAAAGAGGTTCAAACTCTGTGTAGGTACAAAAAGTAGAAAGTGATAAAAGCCTGTTGAGAATAATATGATGATGGTGGAAATAGTGAAATAGTACAAAAAAAAACAGGCAACATTCTTAAACAGATTAGAAGTTAGAATTATGCAAGTTGCATGGGAAAAACTACGTTTATTTTTTTATTTTATTGGCATTACTGCGGCTTCTCTTGTGCATTTTCTGCAGCCAGCTATATTCCCATCTTACATACAAATCTATGCAAGGAGGTAGTATATAATACCTTGGGGGAGTGTGAGTGAGGCCGCTGGCGACGCACTGACTCTGTTTCCACGCGGCCCGGTTACTGACTCGCCGCGCCGAACTGTCTACAAACATACATGCGTTAAGGGACCGCTTAGCCTTTAGACATTCAGTGTTCTTGTCTAGTGTATAAGTATAGTATAGATCAGCTAGGGCATGCAGAGGGAGTTGGAGAACTAAAGGGTGTTCTAACGCGCTTTGGGCTAATGTCTCACTATCAAAATTCACTTCAAAATCCCTAAAAAGGGACAACGGATTTTCGGAATCTTTAATCATATTTAATGTATGTTTTAAACCGTGCCAATGTCTACTAATTTGATTAAGGGATAGATTTTTCATCAGATTTATTGTGTCTTGATGGATTATCTTAAACCGAGTATGTAAGTCTACATTTTCTTCTGGAAGGACACAAAAATCCTCTAAGAAAGCTTTTCTAAGAAAACTTTTCAATGATCAAGAGTATCATATTGATTCCTCTTGGAATTGAGCTCCAGTTCTTTACGCCCGTTTGCGCGAGGAGTAAGAGATCATAATATGAGATGAGTAGGTACAGCAATAAGTGAAAGTAGCTTAGTGAGGAGTGGAATGTTGTCTAAGTTGTGTTTTGGGTCTATTTTCTGGAGTATACTAATGGGTGACTATGTGCGTGCTTCTGCTACTAATTAGCATGATGATGTAAAAAACAATATTGGTATGGCGAATAAGTCGTCAGTATTGCCAGGGAATAGCATCGGAACATATTTCATTTGTACTCAAAGAACACGTTTAATCATTTAAGGTGTTAATCTATGATTAAAGTTCAGCCATATTGTTTTTTACATCACAATCACTCAATTTAGTGTAAAGATTGACACAAGAGGTGACATTACCTGAACGTTTAGGGGCAGGCCATATCTGCAGAAGGCACTGCAGTACATTTATAGACCTCTGGTAGTCCATTTCTGTTGGCGGTTGCGAGTGGAGCATCAATGGCGGCGCCAGAGCCACAGCGAGGTGTTGTGGAGACATCTTGTTACGGTCCTGAGCAGCCACGACCAGGGCTAAGTGGTCGAGTAAGAAGACCAGGGTGGCTCTTGATGCTCGAGGGAGTAACTCGACTACTGAGGCCATTAATCGAGCGTTGCCTTCCCTGTCATCTGGGAGACATATTCCTGAAAGAAAAGGGGAAAATTAGTATGGTGAAGAACCCTTTGTTACAAGCCATTATAGTAGTACTGTATTAAGGTATTTAGCTATAGTCTATTTTAGAGGTGGCATAAAAAAATATATGCTAGTCAATATCTGCAGAATGCACACATGTCATTCTGTTTAGAACGCATAATCTGCATTACTTTATCTAGTTCCATCAAAATTCTTACAATTAAGCAAATAAAACTTTAAATACGACTTAGATAAACAGATTGTTTGGTATTTAATAAAAATACAAAAAAAAAACAAATATTTACAATTAACAGGCTTTTATAAATAGACAATGAATTCACTTTACTCGAATTTTAAATTCTTGCATGTCTCAAGTCTAAAGACCACAAACGTCCATAATTTTAATGACCATGAAAAGAAAACCAAATGCATTAGATTTAAATTACCAAATGTTAGAAGTAGCGAATGTGACATCATACTGAATGGAGAAAAACTAGAATTTGTTGATCAAACGGTTTTCCTGGGAATCACGCTAGACGAGAAATTACAATGGGGACCTCACATAACATCTCTTGCGGGGCGGCTTAGCTCGGCCGCTTATGCTGTTAGGAAGATAAGACAGTTAACAGATGTAGAAACCGCGCGTTTAGTCTATTTTAGCTACTTTCACAGCATTATGTCGTACGGCATTTTACTATGGGGTCGAGCTGCTGACATTGAATCCATCTTTATTTTGCAAAAGAGAGCTGTCAGAGCCATTTATAATCTACGTCGCCGCGAATCTCTCACGGAACTATTTAAAAGGATTAATATTATGACGGTATATACCTTGCCAATTCATTTATGAAAATATTATGTATGTAAGAAAAAATCTACATCTTTTTAATAAAATAAGCGATAGACATAACTTTAATACAAGAAATAAAGATAAAATACATCAACCATTTTTCAGATTAGCCAAAGTACATACATCTTTTATGGGGTACTGTGTTAAATGTTACAATAAAATACCTTGTGATACATTGCAATTAAATGAAAGAAAATTTAAAACTCACATTAAACGTACACTTTGTAAACAAGCATACTATAAATTAGAAGATTATATCCAAGATAAGAACGCTTGGAAACATGCTGGTCCTGCTTCATAGGACAATCTAGAGTCTAGACAAAATGAAACTGGTTGCTAATTTAATTGTAAATTTTTTTTTTTTTTTTACATTTATTACTCACACCCTGACTTATTACTTGTATTTTGTTTTTTAATTAAAATCGTTTTGCTTGTACCATGTTTGTAAATATGTGAGCACCGTGTATCTATCAGATAATTAATTTATATGTCATAGTTTCGTTTTTAATTCTTTTACCTATTGTGGTATAGTAATTTTATTGTAGGTGCATCGTCCTCACATGTTATTATATAATTAATGTACCCATGCAAAATTTGTACCTAAACATTTTAAAAGAGTAACGGTGGAGTTTCTTGCCCGTTCTTCTCCATACGAAAACTACCTTTTGGAATGGGCGACTAGAATCAATTCTATTTTAAGATAATTTTTGACGTTCAAAAGTGCCTTTTATGTGCCTATTTGAAATAAATGCTTTGACTTTGACTTTGACATTCCTTTTTATATTATATTAATAGCCCTAAATATTATTAATGGATAAACTTTTTCATGGTTATCCATTAGTTACCGAACACTGTATATAAATTCTGCATGTTGGAATACCTACCCAGTGCATCAAGAGTCATCTGATACATGCAGCGGCTGAACAGTGGCTGCGGCAACTCCCTCAGGTAGTCCTTCAGCAGACCGGTGATGACGTTGATGTCTGGCACGGACTCTGGAGCCAGTTCCACTCCTCGAGCATTTTTGTCGAATGCTTCCCGTAGGATGCGCTTTTTACTTGCCGAACCACATAAACGGTAGAGACCTGTGTCAAAGAAAATTGACTTGGGGTATATTATTATTAAAATAATAATTAAATCGTCAGTATTTTTAAGTCACAATCTAAAAAAAATTAATTTAAAAAACTAAAAAACCCGACTGCAACCTTAAACTAAAACAGAAAAGCTAAAAACAAGCCCATTTTAAATTAAATAAAAGTTGGAGGCAGGCGGGACGTATTTGAGTTTCAAAATATAATAATGGTATGGGGAGGGACCAGAAAGAAAACAGGCGAGAGCGTTTCTATGGAGAAACAACCACCCGCATTTCCTCTGCGACACTGTTACTAACTAATGTAGCTAGGTATTTTCGTACACCATTAGATAAATTGTAATATGTGTTTTAGTTCAAATTTTCCCAAATCAAAAACTATGTCCGAACAACGTCAAGTGTACCGTTATTGGCATTATTAATTGCGTCATTTTGTCTTCTCACATATTTTCCATTTAAAATACTACTATTAGGTACTTATTGCACTTACCAATAATATCCAAACCGCGTCTCTCGATTTCTTCAACACATCTCCTCACTATCATGGGCACGGGAGGAGCGTGTGGTGGACGCGGTTCCCTTGCCACCACTGTGTCCAGTTCAGCACCGAAGAGGGCCGAGCCTCTTGGAGGCGCCGGTCGTCTTCGGAAGAGATCGTGCGGTTCCGTATGTCGCAGGCGGATGTACAAAGTGCCACGAGGTTCCATCTGCGAGACAGAATAGTTTATTTTTGTTTTAATTTAATTTGATAAAATTACTTACAGTAAATTTCACCTATTTTATTTTCAATGTTACATACACAGGGTGTAGAAAGACCGATCAGGAAGTCGTCATTTACGCATTCTGTACATCAAACTTAATAACTTTTTCCTAAAATAACACAAGCTTTTATTAATTTGTATAGATATTTACATAATATAAGCTAACATACAAACTTTAATAATATGTACAATTATATATAATAATTGCTGGACTTTTATTTTTGGTGTGAAAATTCGCTTTTTAGAGTAGTGTACAATTAATCGCACGCAAAACAATGTGCGTGTGTGTGTACGTTGGAGTATTTATAATATGTTAATATATTGTTATTTCTTGCTTTCGAACGTGAGGCTAAAATTTGTTTGTAAAAAACGTTTAAATATATTAACTTTGAGCTTCAATATTCTGACCAGAAGATTCCTAGGTATGGTCCAGTTAAAAAAATAGCTTATTATCGGGAAGTGATTTTATGATGTGATTGTCGGCTTCGTTAAGTGTATTTTTACACCCTTTATATTACTAAAACTATTAAACATAACAGACACATTGACAAAGTGACCTTTTATCAGCGATAACGATGATAGAAAAGTCAAAAATGTATTGGATTGACTTACATACCGAAAAGCTTATGCCAATCCTTTTGTAAGTCGTTGTAGAAATATGAAACGCTTTGAAAGCTATTGCCACTGGTCAAGACCCTCTGGTCTGCAGCATCCCACATCTTATCAAATTGTGTTTGCAGATATCTACTTTTGTACTTAGTTAAAGTTAGGCTTACCTTGATAGCCAGCTGATGAGAAGGTGAGCGTGACAGCAGGTCAGGCAGGGTCACAGCACTTCGGTAGCACAGCTTGTGCCTATGCTGTGGATCCCAGGAGTAGACCAGGATGTCCAATTGTCTGTTGTCGACCAGATCTAGTTCGAACGATTCGTCCCAGTCGAAACCTAGCTCGCCGGTACGGACCTATGATTATAAAGGGGAATTTTAGTCGTTGGCACAAAACAAAGACATAAAATACAACCATCCCTACATGCATCATGTTTTTTTTCCTCGAATAAGTATACAAAGTTGTATTTAATAGTACACCCACCTATCACATTTTGCCAGTTATGAAGTCCTTCGTAAAACCGAGCCTATTTTCATCAACAGTAGCAAATCCAGACTCCGGGCTACTACTGAGAAATTCCTTATAGAGAAACCTAATAACACTGCTCGACCTGGGGATCGAACCCGTCCGCATGCACAGTGGTAGAGTTTGCAAGAAAACAATAAGTCCGTAGTAGTAATGTTACACTCACCACAGTACGAGCTTTATGCACACGATCACATTCCAGCACGCAATACAGATCTCTGGGTGCAACTGCTGGCTGTGGGGGCGCCAGTGGGCCCGATGGAGGGGACCCCGGTGATGCGCCCGACGCGGTGGGCCGTAGACCACGACCCGCCAACAGATGTACCCATAGCATGCCTGATACCCCGCCCGACAACCGTGATAGACCAGTCATGGACGCCGAAAGACCACCCGTTGTTGGTTTCTCTGCTTTATACTTTAGGAACTCTGCAAGAAATGTTATCCTTGTTATGAACATCAGTGTTTTATTTGAAATGTTATAAAACTTGATCTAATTTCTTTCAATGTTCTTACAACCATTATGTACATACTTACACGAGTGAGGCGTATACACTATATAACAGTTTACATGAAATAGGCAATAGGTGTCAATACTTTACCATTTGGATTAATATCAAGGTGTCTTTGATGTCGAGAGCCCGGTGTTGGGACCGGGCTTGGGTTGGGACAGTTAAACCGAGACCCCAGCTCAAGCAACTGTCGAACCCGACGGGCTGAAGGGGACCCACCAGCCCCTGCTCCAAGTTGTTGCGTGGCTCCCAGTTGCTGTGAAGACACTGACCGAGAAGGCAAGTGCCGTGGTCTTTCCACCCGACGGCCTGCCAGACCTAATGATGATCCGAAGCGACTGGCACTTTCCATCTGCAAAGAAACCGTATTAATCTAAAGGACAAATATCGTTTAATACGAAAGCTGATCGATTACTGTAGAATTTCTTACGTTTTTGAGTGCGTCGTGAATATTTTCAGCTGAATAGTGCGTAGGAAGTCGTGGACGCAGCGTCTCATAGAGAGCGCTGGTAGAGGGCGCCCGCGACAGCCACGCCCTGTACTCGTCCGAAGTGAATACTGAAGGAGAGGACGGTAAACGACCTGATAATCAAATGATCCTTTAGCAAGGATGTCTTTTGGTAAAGGTTATTAGAAGTCAGTTTTGCAGAAGGCAGTAGATTGGCTCACCTCTGGAAGAACGAAGATCCAAACGTGAAGACAAAGGCTCCGGCTCATCTTGAAGAACACTTCCTGCTCGCCTGCTTAGTCCCAACCTATTTGAAGAATAAAATTGGTAGATTGAACTGTTTTTATATATTAAACGTTGAGCGGAACTGATGCTTACCTCTGTCCAGTCCCTCTCACATCCCTTGGCAAGGAATTAAACTTCGATCCAATATCCCTTCCCAAAGTGCTACTCCTGTAACCACTGAGTCCAGAATAATAAGGAGTTCTAGTAGGAGCCGTAGCCTCTGTATCTGACGAATAGTCCAGACTTCGGTTCCTCCTAGCAGTACCAAATTTACTACTATATGACGGTAGACCCAGACCAGTTGTTCCGTATGCTCCTGAAAGTGCGGAGCCCAGGCCAGTTCCTCCTAAACCAGATCCTAGGCCAGAGCTCGTCAGGCCAGATCCTACGAGGCTTGAACCTGTCAGGCCACTGAGTCCTGTGCTTGAGAGTCCAGAAGGAAGCCCAGTGCCTAAACTAGTTCCTGCCAAGGCGGAATCCGTCAACCCTGTGCCTGATAGGCCAGATCCGGGCATGCCTACGCCACCGTATCGTTGATTGTATCTTGACTGTAGAGTTGACGCTGCAACATAAATATTGTCTATTAGAACCACTCTAGTGGAATTTGAAGTATAATTATGATCTATACTAATATTATAGAGAGGTAAAGTTTGTAAGTTTGTATATTTGTAAGTTTGTATGTAGGGGGTAATCTCTGGAACTACCAGTCGGATTTGAAAAATTCTTCTTGCATTTGATAGCGCAATTCTTGAGGAAGGCTATAGGCTATTTAACATCACGCTATGACCCTTAGGAGCCGAGCAAAAATAAAAATAAAAGTCAAAAAGAACGTTAAGTGATAGCGCGGGCGGGTGATGCGATACGACGGGGTGGCTCGGGGGAAACAAGAAGTTTCACGCGAACGAAGTCGCGGGCTGAAGCTAGTGTTCTAATATAAGAATTCTTACCTCCTGTTGCAGCTGAGGCCTTCAAGCTAGATCTGAGCAAGGAATGTCTGCCAAAATCAGAATGCGTTTCTGCTCTGGGCAACTGCTGTTCCGATCCCGATCGCGGCACACGACCACCAAAACGCGTACCGCTGAAATGACATCAAACGTTTAGAGCAGACGTCCAAACAGATTAGAGGAATAATGGCGTGTTTCACCGTGTCTGTAAAGGGTTTAATCTGCCAGAAAAATCTATAATTTTACTATTATACAATTAATTAGTTTTTTTTTTTTTTTTTTGAGAATAGCATATTTTAGGACTAACATATTTTGGGAGCGATCGCACAATTTTTGCCCAAATACTAGGTACTAACTAAAACTTATCTTAGTAGTACCTCGCAACCGGCAAGCGTGTATGACCATTTGTATGAACGTTAACGATGAAAAAGGAGAATCGAAATTATAAGGATTATAGCAGTTGGCGTTCTGTAGTTTCTGCTTACCCCCATGGTAAGAAGGCGTGAGTTTATGGATGTATGTATGTAAATTTTGGGAATATCATAGTCTAGGAATACTATATTTTGGGAAGAAAGGTAAAATTTTAGCCCAGATACCTGGTAGCAACTGGAAATTATCCAACTATTAAGAGGTGATAAAACAGGATAGAAAAAGAAACTGTTATTACATACCTATCATACCGTCCGCTGTCAGCTGGGTAGAAAGAATGCACTTTCTCCGCTAAACTATCCAGTGTGTTCGGATAGGATCGCTCGTATGGTACAAAATGAGTTGCTTGAGACTTTGGCTGCTCTGTTATCACCGGTGGCGGTGGACGGTAGCTGTGAATGGAAGTTAGACAGATATATAGAATACTCTTTCAAAAAATATACAGATTAAAAATGTAGAAATCTTCTTTTCGTATCGATGGTACTCTTCTCCGATATTTTATATTGTTTGAGCCTAGTATAATCTTGAAAGGAAAGCTCACAACAGCAATCAGATGGTCATTAGAATAATAATATTTATGAAAATTCTGGAGATCGTTTTAGTTTAATATCATTTTAGACAAATTGTGCATAAAGATGCAGACTACATTAAAGAGATGGATGATGAATCAGATGGATGACGTCATGTTACCCGTACTTGTCTCGACGGTAATCATTTTTAAGAGCAAAACGTTTTCACGAAATAGTCTTATTTCCATTAAACATACGAGTAGATAATATCGAGGAGCAATATAGATGTTTTAAATAATTATAATTAAGTACTAAAAATATAATATTCTAAACTAACCAAAACTATATACATATTATACCTAACAAGCTAAAATGTATGGCGTCGAAAAATTCCACCGAATCGTTGTAGACTGGTAGTGGCAATGTACTCAAGAGACTGACGGCATTGCCACGTTGTATGGCAATGCTTAGCCTCTGGCCAAGGTAAAAGAGCAAAATAATGATGATACTTTACCTCCAGGTAGAATGATCAGACGGCGGTCTTGGATTATAATATAAATCCAGACCCGTGGAATCTGGCGACAGAGCTCCCAGTTGCAAACGACTTCTTTCCTCCCTTCCGTCACCGACTGGGCGAACGCCTCCACCAGGGCCCACAGATCGAAGCGTACCATGTCTGTTGGAGTTTTGAAATAGCTTTTAATACCAGTGCCTTGATTCTTTAACCCTTCGTATCCACGTGGATTCGTATGAACGTGGATCCACGCGAGACACAATGGCTTTTAAATTGTTTCTGTAATTATGGCATTGAACCGGTTAAAAAGTAGCCATTCGATTCAATTAATACATACATCCGCATTAGCATCACGTAAATATTTCATTGATTTAAATACGATACTTCGCATCGTAATTATGTGAGTACGAAACCATCTTTTACTGGAACCGCAATCGGCAAATATGTAGAGGAAGGTAGAAGATGATCAAGCAGAACACAGCAAAAGAAGACTTTTTCTTGATGTTTGATAAAACTATGTGTTTTATCAATAAAATCATTATAATTTATTCACATTTGGTTCGGGACTCTAGAGATTCGTCGAAAGGGCAGAAACCGAAGTTTGCGTCATAGTATGTACTTGCTACTTATATATTTCAATTCTACACGTAGTTTTTGTCCCTGTAAACCTATAGGGACAAAAAAAATTAGCAACCCCAAAAAAGATTGTACTCACTGTGAATAAAGTCCATCAACTCGATCCCGTTCCCTCTCATCATCATCACGACAGTCCCTCTTGAGCACAACGACTGGCGGTGGTTTATGCTCCGACCGCGGCATGGATGGCGAGCCTGGTCCTGATTTACCTGGTGAGAGACACAGAACGATTATACAGGGTGGAATTTTCGAAGCGTACCTGGAGGGAAAGTAATCTAAATACTGAAGACAGCAAATTTTACTCAAAGGAAACATTCGTTTATTTTTAAAAAGAAACAAAACTGCATTTAAAGATTTTTGAAAATACGCTTGTCACACCCGGGAATCGAACCGACTAAAATCCGAAAAAACAGCATCCTGTTTTTTTATGGCACCAATCTATGTAGGTATAGGGTCAATCATAAGGATAAAATCTCTCTAGCAAACAAGGTAAATTAAATTAGACAATGCTTTTGTAAAAAAAATAGCTTTAATTTTGTTTTTTTCCAAAATGAAGAACAAAAGCCGTTTGTTTTTCCAGCGTTTACTGAGAACATAGATTCTCAGAGAGAGAATTTCTTTGAAGCAAAATAATTAGAATCCTTGGAAATCTTATACATAATCAGCTATAAATAAGTTCAAGTGGTGGGCGCGGTTGGCAAAAATGTGTCGATCTATGTAAACAAGTCGAGATGAAAACTAGTGAACTGAATAAACAGTCCTAATATGAACTAGAATCAGTGATTCGGTTATACTACTACATTACTCAGTTTATAAATAGAACAATTTTAAAATTCTTCAAATAAAACTAACCTTTCCTCTGCCTCGTACACAACAATAACCTTCTGGGTATCGACATAATAATGACGACATCATCCAGTGACATCCTTCTAACATCCACGAGGTTCACAGCCAAGATCTCATCCCCCACTTTGAGACATCCGCTGTTGTAGACGGCAGACTCCAACGCTATCCGGGAGATGAACACACCGTCCGTCCGCGCCCCTCCGTCGCCTTCCCTGATGTACAGCCCCAGGGTTTGGCCAGGTCGCTTCACTATTTCCACTAGTTGGACTATGTGACGGGAGTCCTGTGGAAAATATGGCAGATAGTGTACAAGAAGTTCTATAAAACTATATACAGTAACTTAGCGAAAGCAAGATTTTTTTTTTTTTTCATTTCTATATGTACTTTTATAATACGAAATAGAAAACCATCGGGACGATTAAAAGCTGATGCTAAAACTGAAGATAATTTCAAAATTGGCAAAGTAAACAAGGATATGAAAAATCTCACTGAACAAAAAACGGAGATACACATAGACGCTTCCAATTCCCAACCAATCTGACGCCTTACGACAATAGTATTGTATTGCACAAAGCACCACGCAATTCAAGGAAATCGCAAATAGAATAAACCACAGAATCTATAGCCAACAATATTACATAGCTGTGGTATGAGCCGTACTGCACATCCCAACAATGCTGGGCTAAATTGCGTTCACATTCCCGGCGATCTAGGCCATCCCGGCTCGAACAAAAGGGTTCACTAGAGTAGCGTTCTTTCACAGTGGGTCCCGTACTAGGGTACGAGCAGACTATTCGGGTCAATGGAGCGGAAAAATTACCTGAAAAGACTGGTGTTTTTAAAAAAAAAGATGTATTAACGCCGTCTCCAATTCTCCAATCACTGTTCTGAACTATTTTAAATATGTACTTATGTTCCGTCGTCTTTATAAAGAACAGTAAAATGATTAGAGTAATTATACAATTATTTGTGAGTTCACTGTGTTTTATATTTTCGAATCACGATACTTTGAAGGTTTCTACTTTATTTTCATAGTAGTTCGTGCAATGATCAGTATTCATGGCGGCTAACGATTTGTTTTCAATTTATTGTTGTGGGTTTTGCTATTGTAAATAACAAAAGACGCCAAGAGTTTCAGCAAAGTTACGCTCTGACTTGAGGAAACTGCATTGTTACGAGTTAAGATTGTTGCATAAAGCGAAAACTAATAGTGAACTCATCTTCATTATAATGCAGCTTTATGCCATAAAGACAGGAATATTTAATGTTCTTTTTTGTTCCAAAAGTAGTAACTTTAATAACTAGAGTTTACGGCGTAGATTTAATAGCTGGAGCTTATTAAATTCCTGACCTTTATAATGTTAATTTTATAAACAGTATTATTAACGTGTACCTATACAATTTATTTTTTTAAGAAAAGCCATAATAAACAGTAAGAAGATAATTTCATCGGTATTGGAGGGGACGGATTACAAATTCTTAGTCAACCCTTTTTTTATGTGTGACTTTGCTAAGCTTCCTTCTCTCGTTTCAATATGAACTATAACTACTCATATTTTAAAGAACATTCGCTTTCTTAATCTTAGTCTCAAATATGTAAAAAAATACTAAAGTAAAATACCAAAAATAAAAAATACTCATCTAATTTAATCACTTTATTTTTTACTTTGGTTGTCACTAAGATGACATTGTACTATATTTTTAACGTTTTTAAATACGAGAATTGGCAGTGGTGAAAAAATTATTCAGAGAGCTAGGATTCAGATACATTTATTATTACGTACCTATCACCACATCTCATGACCCTATTGAAATGCACCCGCTTACTTGCTATTAGTGGAATAAGTTAATACTATATCTATTTATTTTTTACCTGTAATGAGAAGAATTTCTTGGCGGCTTCAATATTGTTACGGCCCACTTGTCTGATTTCAAGGATCCGTACGATCATCTCGCCGCGGCGCTCCACCGCCTGGAAACATTGTATCACAATATATTGAACACGCTCGATAAACTGGATTTGAAGAAAAGAGGTTTTTGTAAAGCTACTTCCTTTTTGTCGTGTAGGTATAATATGTAAGGCACTGTACGACATATTGTTCAAAATGGAAAATGTTGACATATTAAAAATACAGGATGACGGGACATCGATGCGCACCCTGTTACAAAGGATTCAGTACATGATTTTGAACCCCACTGCGTTGAAATTTTTGATAACCGACGAAAATTTTCTACGCTGGAATCATGTGCTGAATTCATGGTTAGAGTTTGTGCTTCGATGTCACGGCCACCCTGTATAAAAACATTTTAATTTGAATTATCTAAGTGACTCCGTTGATGGCTTTCAACTTATTAGTAAGTGAAATCTTTGACGTCTGGCCCACAATATTCTGAAGGAAACTTTGTAGGTTCACCGTCATTCAATTGTGAAACTGTGGCATTATATTATGCATGCTGTGGTTACTTACTAAGTAAGAATTATCTTCATCGCCTCTTACGATACCAGTAAAAAGCGTTCACATGAACGTAAATCGTTTCAGAAATAAGTCGCATCTCTAATTAGGCACAACATCAAAACGCCAACACCTTCCCAAAGATATGCTTAGTACGCTAAGTATTTCAATACTTAAGAGAATAAATTAAATAACTTGTTACTGACCTCAAGCGCCGCGGCAGTTGTCGAATCGTGGTCATTCTCAACCATTTCAATCTGCCTGAATATTTCATTGCTCACTCCTGATACCTGTGTTATAGAAATATTAATATTAAGTAAGATTTTATAAAGAAATTATATGTAACATCACATAACACCCTATCAATTAAATCAAATTTTATTCAAAAACATCCATCGGTTTCTTAATAAACTTCAACTACACCGACGACCCTGGTTACTTATCTTCTTTGGTGACCGTACATTTTATTGGTATATTGCAGGTACATATCAAAGTTATGTCAGCATAAAATGCATAAAGTTATCGGCAAAAACAAATAAAAAGCACCATTTAAATGTTTCAGAACAAAAATTCAATTTAAATCGTAAATCGCAGGATTCTAATCTGACACTCCTATTTCGAGATCAAACGACAAACAAAACAAAAAGTTTAGACAAATTGATATGGCTTGTTTCCGATATGCTAAAAACATCCTGTTATTCCGCTGTTATTGCCAAAAACGAGATATTTTTTTTTTATTTGTGGATTCAGAAACTAAGATATTTTGCCACGATTGAACAATGTTAGTGCAGTTGTGGCCCAGTGGTATCGGCCTCAACTTACGAGATGTACCTAAGTCGTGACTTCGAACCCAGGCAGGCACCTTACTTTGTGTATTTAATTTCATCACCACTGGTCTCAAACCGGCGAAGGAAAACATCGTGAGGAAACCGACATGTCCTAGAACCAAAAATTCGGAGACATGTGTCATCTACCAACCTGGACTGGGCCCGCGTGGTAGATTACGGCCACAGAGAGGAGGCATGTGTCCCCGCAGTGGGAACATTACCTATAGGCTCATTGTGAACAATTTTTATTTCTACACTTTTGCTGGTATTTTATTTATTAATTACTATTGATTAATCGTAATTAGTAAGATAAGATTAATAAGTGTTCCTGTTCAGATTGTGTATTTAATATGGGCCTTTTAATATAGTGTACAGGAGGATAAACATAGCTTTGCTGTTTGTTATAAAAGTGCAGATTAGAGGGTTTCAGTAGTTCTTGTACCTCTCAAAGGTGTAAAACAGAAAGTTTCTGTAGCTCTTGAGAATTTCTAAGAAAGTACCTTGAAGTTATAATTATAGGGTTTTTAAATGGCTTGCTGAAGTTGGGGTATTTCAAAAGAAGCGTATGCGGAGTTTCAATAATTCTTCTAGCATCCATTTTGAAAGTGGAAAGGGAAAAAGGCTGTAAGTAAACTTTGGGTTTTCTTATGTTGTTGTGTAATGGATTTTTGGCACCGTAAAATCAAACGTCGATCGGTTATGTGGCAGCTATATTACGAAACCAAAGGCATTTAAATATATAGTATCGTAAATTTCTTTTTAGGAACAGAGGCTTCAAAGAGTATAAGAGTAGGTATTTTAAGTCTGGTTTCCTACGAAGAGATATTTTGGTGTCAATATATTTCTTACCTTTCGGAAGTCTGGCTGCAGCACGCAGGGTGGTGCGTGGTTGGCGCGCGGCGGCTGCGGCGGCCCGGGCGGCGCTCGGCCCGGCGACGCCGTCAGGTCCGGCGCCGCGCGCCCGTTCTCCTGTTAAAAGAGAAAGAGATACTGGTAAACAAGGTATAAGAAGAAAATGTGGAGAACTGCTTGGTTTTTGAAGTGAAAACTTCTTTAGGCGCGTTCGGCTGTCCTCGGGATGTACTCGGTTTTAATGTATATACGATATGTCAGTGTGTGACGGCAAAGTATTCTGTTTGTGTTTTGTTTTCACTTCTGTTGGCACTCCCGGAGTGCCACTTTTTTATCAGAAACAGGATGTTATCCTCCATAGAAAAGACAGGTTCCTTCGATCAAACTGTTGTTTGACTCGGGTCCCGACGATTGTTGTCGGGTTTCTGTATTAAATCGCGCGGATAATTGATATCGCGATGTAGGATGTGGTTGTGTTTAGTTTATGTGTGGCGGTGTAGATACCGCCCCAGGTCCTTTAAAGCAATTAGGAGCTAACCAACGCATAAGTATATGATGCATGAATGACGATGGGGCAATTATAGTGTCAAGTTATATTAGGATCGTGGCAGACAATATTCCATGTCATTCGTTTTTCAGCACCCTGATCGCATCGAATGTCCAAAGAAACACGTCGTGTGAAAAAGAAACCCTTTGGGCGCATTGTGTCCAATTCGCAAAATGTCCAACTGCCCAATTCTCAATTGGTCTAGTTCGCCATTGGTCCAGTTCACCACTGGTCCAGTTCACCATTGGTCTAGTTCGCAATTGGTTTAGTTCACAATCGGCCCAGTTCACAATTGGTCTAGTTCGCAATTGGTCCAAACATGACCCCTTGACGGTACTCTTCAAATTGTAACAAAAGGTTCGCAAATACTTTGGAATTTTCCGTAGTCGTACCACACAGGTGCCAAGAATAAACCCCAGCAAATAGACCTATAAATCCCTCGTAGCTACCTTCCTATAATATCTTAATGTTACTCAGTAAAGCCTGTAAGTGACACTATTACTTATTATATTACAACGTAAACAGTCAACCAACTTGAAGCATATTGCGAGCCGCTTTCTAACATATTACCTCATTTTTCTCGGACTATTAACTTAGCGTAGAAAAATATGTGGCTTTAGGTTAATTTTTTATCAGCGTGACGGATAAGATTGTATTGATGAGTTTATGACGTGTTTTAACGACAATTTGCATACATTTTAGTTTGAAAACATCACAGAGTCAACGTTTAATGAAAAACTAACTGGAACGTTCTTAATTAGTCATCTACCTAGCCTTTTCCCAACTATGCTGTCCCATTGTAACCGGATGAGATATAGAGAACCAGAAAAATATCAGTATTATACATGGAGCGACTGCCTATCTGACCTCCACAACCCAGTTTACTGGGTAACGCGATACGCCTTGGTAAGACTGGCTGTCAGACATTCTTGCTTCTGACTACCCGTAACGACTGTCAAAGATCCATAAATGGCAGTCGGGACTTTCTGGGCCTTTCCGAGGCATGGAGGGATCTCGGTATGTAAAGATGGTAACCCATCCACGGACCGACCGCGGCAAGCGTAGCTTAACCTGATCGATCGACCCGGGCGGCTGTTATAACTTAGGCACGAGCCCCTCTTAATTGGACTAGGTATGTCATGTTTATATGCAATATTGTGAGTATCATAACTTTTTGTTTTTACATTATCTTTTAGGAAGTACCTAAGTAAACCATAGCTAGAAACGCCGCAGAGACGCCAGACTCTGTGAAAAGTAGATTTAGAATGAAATTAGACACAATATCGAACGTAACCTTTGACAATGCTTTCCCATAATTACAACATTTGATAGATGAGTTGGTGTCACGCCTTGTACCTATCTATTATTTAACATCCATTTCTTGTCACCTGTGTGACTAAATTTTGAATTCCTGTAATATCTGGGAGAATATACAAACAAGGTGAACCTGATTCTAGACGAGCGTACAAATTATTCGTCTGATTTAAAAAAAGAACTGCTGTTGCGTAGAAAAGTACAATTAAAACGGGTGGACCAATTTTGATAAAGTTTTGTATAGAATTAGCTGACACCCTAGATTAACATAATATATTGGCTACTTTTTATCCCGATATTCCCACGGGATCGAAACGTATGCAGGTGAAACCGCGGGGCATAGCTAGTATACTAAATCTATCAAACTCCAAACACATGAAGATGAGATAAGAAACTAATTAGCATATTGTATGTGTTCTATTTTCTTGATACAAGAACAAGGGAAAATCCCTTTGAACGTCTTAATATGAAATTAAATACGTGCTCCGTCGGCGTTGAACAACGAAGATATTATCATGTATTGTGAAATAAAGAGGATAACATAAAATTATACTAGAGATATTGAGATAGGCATACATCTTAGGTATACATTTTTTTTTCGTCATTGTCTACTTACTAACAGACGTTAGATAAATGATAAATGATTTTATTTCTGTAAGTAGATTTGTACAAACACTTTTACACGTCAATCATATTTTTTAAAAAAGCTAGATGAGGTCGGCGTTTCCTATCTGACTACTCTGAGCAGAAAGGCCGAAACAAACTCAGAGGTCACAGTCTCTTTTAAAGTCCAGACAAAATCTTGGTCAGATTATGTGAAGACCACGTATATTGGTGTCTAAAATGGTCTTTTGAGGAAAAAACCACACAGATTGAGCGGACCTGTTCAGTCAGTACACGCATTAACAAAAATCGTGCAGCTCAACTCAGAACTTGAGGAGCTCAACGATTCGACGAACATTACCAAAGAAAGGACATTTGAGTAGGTCGCGTAAATTACTCAAACTGCCAGATCATGATTAAAACTAAGAAGGAAAAAAGAAATGACCCACATAGTCCTCACATTCACAATAATTAAATAAAATAAAAATACTTTACAAAGTAAATATTCATGTCACTATATATATAAATATATATAATAGATAACTGACAATATTAAGGATTATTTTATTTATTCAAAATCTGTATATAAAAAATCTGCCAAACTGCAAAACAGTTTGTCGGTAGATGTTCTCGTTCATCAATAGATAACACATTTTTTAAATTAATGTGTTTGTGAAAATAACTTAATTTTGCTAAATAAATAATCTGAAATAAAATATTGGTACAATCGAGTTAAAAAATCTCAGATTTTTCAAATAGGCATTTTCACCAACATGAGGTTTGTTACAAACATATCTATGGACGCATTGAGACATAATGTTTTTGTAGTGTCGTTGGTATTACATAATCTGAAGGGCCATCTTTCTTAATAATAATTAAGGAATGAGAAGGAAGATTAGGAGAGAAGGGAAAAAGGATTTAAGGATTTATATGGTGCATATAATAAAGAGTATTCTTTTCTCTTTAAAATGTCATCAAAATAACGATTACGACGTGGTCAATTATTTACCACTTAGCTTCGGTTAAAAATGCATGAAATTCACCAACTCAGTTTTGTCAGTGAAGCAAAAATAACGCACGTGTAGTATTTTTTTTACACACGATGGCCACAGTTTTATTACAACTCATTATTACAACGCTTTAACTTCAAAAGCTTTTACTATCTAAACTATTAAATTTAAAGACCCATTCCGTTCTAATAACAGAAATACTTTCCAAAATAATACCTCCGAACTGAATACAACAATAACCACAACGAACCAAACTTCTGCTTATTCGAATTTCAAAGCGACCGCCAAAAGACCGAACATAATGTATCGAACGAACCCTTTTTCATTTAAATATTATGACGTCACAAACAAATATGGCCGGTATTCTTATTTCCTTCGATCTTCCGTCGCGAGTAATATTGTCACTTCCTATATGAATGCGAATATGGTGCAAAGACGATAAGGAAAAGCCAATTTAAAAAATAATAAATAGAAATTAAGGAGCTTGTTGGCTTTCGTTTGTAATGTACTGTGGGATCGGGAAGTGAAGTAAATATTTCTTTTGAATGCTTAAAAATCAATAAGTACATACAAACGTCGTGAATAGGGATGCAGGGGTGAATTGGGACGAAGCTTTAAAATGGATTTTAGCGTTGAAATCATATAGTTTTTTGCCGACAAGGGCACTTAATCGTTAATTATATCGCAACAAACTATATTATTTCAATGTTAAAATCGCTATAAAACTTTCGTCCCTATTCACCCCTGCATCCCTATTCGCCCCGTTTGATGGTATTGATTGAAGGAGTGAAATGAAATTATTTATTTTTATCGGAATCACTTTTGCATGCAATGGCATGCAAAAGTGATTCCGATACAAAATAAAATGTTAAATATATTTAAAAAAATAAATAAATATATTAAAAAATGTATATATAAATATATATAAAAAATGTAAAAATATGTTAAAATATATATTAAAATATGTTAAATATATTTATAAAATGTTATAAAAAAATAAATAAGCTTGATGAAGTCGGCGTTTCCTATCTGACTACTCTGAGAAGAAAGGCCGAAACAAACTCAGAGGTAACAGTCTCTTCTCTTACGAATCACCATTTACCAGAGTATTTATAGAAGTGTGATAGTATAAACATATACCGGTCAAGCACCGCGCGTCGCCTATTGGCGACGAAACAATAGAAAATCAATTGTGTCTCATTAGCGGAGCTCGACAGCTTAAAGCAAAACAAGAAAAATTTACAGACGCTAGCACATCACGCTACTACAATCTGTCAAATTTCTATAATACATTTTCAATTTTATCGCTAAAACATAAGGTTCAAAGTTATTTGGGAAAATTTGACAGTTTCGGGTAGCTTGATGTGCTGGCGTCTGTACATATTATGTACCCTGTAACATTACCAACGCCCCAGAGGCAAATATGATATTATTATTATTTAGATGTATGGACTTTGTATCTCATTAGTATTTAAATTTTTATGAGAAATAAAATCTCTTTAAACTTATGCTTATTTATTTTATTTTAGACGTCATCGTTTTCGACAGATTTGGTAAACGTAGTCTCATGCTGTCAGCTTTCAAGTTGATGAACACTGATTGAAATTAAGTCAACAACAGTAACGTAAGTAAGTATATTTTTTGCAAATAAAGACACTGCCTTACTTACAACCATGGAGTTTATTCTCCATAGATTCCATTAAAAAAAATACAATCTTTAAATGAATTTACGAATGCAATTGATGGATTTATTGAAATAAATGACACCCAAAACTTTAAACTACAAAATTCTAAATCATGTATCAAACAGCATACTAATCAGATTTCATGACTAAATCTTTCTAAATAGAATGTTGAATGAAAAAACATGACGGGTGACGTCACTTCGTAGAGTAGGTACCTACGTCATATGAATGATGAATGAAACGTGAGTAAAATCAAATGCTACTTGCAATTATTAATTGAAGAAGTTTTTTTTTTTTATCAGGCTAGCTTTCGTTTGCTTGTACATATAGATTCCCTCAAAAAAAATCCTTTTCACCGTTTTGTTACCAGTAATTCAGCACCGCCGCAGAAGACATTTTCGAATGATTTTGTAATTGGGAAAAAACATAATTAAGTCAAGTAGTTATCACAAAATAAAGTGGTGTGAACAGTTAAATTAGGACGAGCGAAATACCCCATTGTCTCTGTGTAAAGTACAGTTGCGTACAGTACAACTCAACAACTCAAAACTTTCCAAACTGTGCTCGTCTGTACAAATCAAACAATGATTTGTCGGCCTATCATTGTGTCCTTCCTCTGATTTTCGTTTGTGTGAGCGTTAAAATTTTTGGCGGTCGATCGAGTGCGGGGCAAAGAGGGGGGAGAGTAAGGGGGCGGGTCCCTGACCTAGTTCCGCGTTCCCCCTCAGCGCCCCTCTCGCGTACGCATGAGGTCACTGTACTGCAGTTGCAAGACCCCAAATACCGCAGGGTGACTGGACTCATCCCACAATACGGTCCAACGACTGTAGTAGACACGCAGCATTGTGTGCCAAAAAGTGGGAAAATTGTACGGAAAATTGGATGTGCATCAAAATTAAAAGGCGATTTTTGATACGGAAAACGTTTTGGTTTTTTATCATGAAATGTATCTTTCGAATATAGGTCAGTGCCGTACATTCAATGATATGAATGGTATATTGTACAAAAATACAATATAATATATTATGTATATAATTACTGTAGGGATTTATTTGTTTTGTCTAATTTATCGGACAATCTGATATCTATAAAAAAAACGAAATCCCATTTCATGTTTCCTGAATGTCATCAGGAAATATTATACTGTAGGAAATAGTACATTCACGACGCGGCACATGGGATGTCACTGCATCCGTATATCGGCACATTGTGGTTAGCTTTATTCCCGCGCTACATGCAAATGCCTACGCCTCGTAGACGCTGCTACGCTGCTACGAATGTCTACGTATTTCGTAGCGGTGTCTATTTTTTAAAATATTCCTTTGTGTTTTTATGTGTTTACACGACAATGTATTTGTATGAGCTCAATTTGTTCAAGTTTCTGAATAACGGTGCACAATGGAACAAATTGTACGGAATAAAGTAATAAACATTTGTACGTAAACGTGGAAGGTACACGAAATATTTAACGTTTTATGTTTTTGTTATTTTAAAGACTTCCATTGTAGTAGAAATGAATAAACAAAACTACCCACAATTTATAAAATGTGAATTGCGTCTGAAAATGATTTTTATTTTGCAAATGCCATTTTTGCGCTTTATGAAGACGGTGAGCATAATTAGCCTATAATGTTCCCACTGCTGGGGTACGGGCCTCCTCTCTGTGAGAAGGATTGGGCCATAATCCACCATGCGGACCCAGTGCAGGTTGGCGGATTAATTGATGGAGAAGATGATGAGAGATAATGTTTATTTGTGTAGTAGTTTTATACAAACTCTTTTACATGGCAGTAGTATTTTAAAAACACTATAAAAAATGTCTTCATCCGCAGTGGCAACTGCGGATTCCTCTTCAACCTTAAACAGATTTCCAGTATGTAGGCATATACACGTATATATATATCTATATACATAAAACAAAGTCGGATTAGTTACACTTATTTATAACTCAAGAACGGCTGGACCGATTTTGATGATTTTTGATTTGTTGGATTTGTCTCCGCCCCGAATAGTAGAATAACTATTAAAACATGGACAAAATTCACGAAAAAAATAATAATAAAGATAATTCATTTTCTCATACATTCGTCATTATTGAATCTGAGGCGTACAAAGTTCACCAGGTCAGCTAGTATATTAATAAACACTAAACCAATACAATAAAAAGCGAACCAAAAAATGTAAAAGCGCCCATCATGCAACCAAATATTTCACTTCAACAAATGTGCCATTGATTCATTCTGTGCCCGCCCTAATGGCCTCCGCAAAAAAAAGCAGTAACAACTAGAACAGGATCCGATTAAACCTCGCGATTCAGCAAACAGGCCGACTAACCTTTCTGTTTGCATACCAATTACACGACCCCGTGTATTTACAAGAAACCGACGCACTCGCTGCAACAACGACACAACTACCTTATAACCTGCCATTCGATATTAAATCCTAAATCTTTCGATATAAATCTCATATTCATTTGACAGATATTTTAATATTCTGGTCGAGGGTTAATAGACTTCTGTTGGCTGTCATGCAATATCCAGTGCAATATGGCAGTTGGATCTAATCTAAGGTTTTATAAGAGCAATAGATTAATGGTACTTTTACTCGTTTGCTCGTCATCTAGGTTCTGAAGATGGCGATTTAATAGTTTTAGATGTTTGGTGACACTCTTAAGAGTTTCATGTTTGTTCATTTAAACTTTGTACTGATTCGGCTGATTGTCGATGCCATGAACAGATCATTGTGTTTAACAAAATGGTTATAATAAAAGTACTTCTACATAGATGTCACTTTGTTCGCAAAAACTTTTGTATCTTAGGATAATGGCAACACAAGATGAAGCTAAGAAAATGTTGTTTTATTATTTTGTTTGATTTGTAAATAATAAATCCCCGACACGTGCCTGTAAGCTTAACATACTTGTAAAATGTTTTATCATAAAAAGACTTGTTTTTGGTGGAAAACATATTCTTAACTAGCTTTATCCCATGGCTTCGCCCACGTGAAGGTCGGAAGTTATCCCCGGGAACATATAAATAAAAAGTCCTACAGACCGTATTTCAGCCACGGCGGTCAATCTCAACGGAGACTAACCTTCGGCGTGAGAGATATTATAGTGCACAAGGACACAGGTGCTCTCCCTCTTCCCTCACTCAATCCTACTCGACCGGAGAGAGTTCAGGCGCAGGACCAACGGCTTAACCTGCTTTCCGAGGCACGGGGGTATCACACCGCCAACTTCCAAACTCCGGGCTATTACTAAGAAATTCCTAATGGAAAAATTCAATAACACTTTCTCCGACCCGGGAATCAGACCCAGGACCGCACGCCCAGCAGGTCGCGCTTGCGACCACGAGACCAACGGGGCAGTTAATGAACATACTACTGTACATACTACCGGGAACATACTACTGGGATCAATAGTATCCTATGTCCTAACTCAGGTTATGGTATATCTATGTGCCAAAATCCAAGTCCGTTTAGCCGTCAAGGCGTGAAAAGGTAACAAACGAGAGAGTCAACTTAACTGAAGCGTACCGCGAGAGCTGGTCCGAGGAAGAGTAAAGAGTTCCTGGACTTGGGGGAGGCCTTTGCCCAGCAGTGAGACAGTATAGGCTAAACAAAACAGATATAAAAAATATCAAGTTTATATTATAAGTTCGTAGACTTTACAGATTCGATGTTTTCGTGCTGAGCGAATGTATAACATAATCAGCCTATAATGTTCCCACCGCTGGGACACAGGCCTCCTCTCAGTGAGAGGGAGCCAGCGAATGTATGACGCTGCTAAATATATAAATAGATAACCAAGTCTTGACTATTCTCAAAGTACCGTTTCACAGAACCTAAAGGCTCATATCAATGTCTGCATTTTCTTGGAACGCCCACAAACAGATTACTAACCTAAGACCTCTAAATAAATAATTTTGACGAACTACCTCCAACTGAGGCTAGACCTGTCATGTTACTTTGAAAACAATGTTTAAATGGATTGTAAAGTGTAAGTGAGACATGCTTTATTAGGTTAAATTACGTTTAGCATAAGAATAAGAATAATATTTATTTGCGTAACTCAACTCAACTCAAAGCATTTATTTCAATTAAACCATTACAGGCACTTTTGAATTGTCAAAATTAAGTAGTCGGTCAGTTAGTCAGAAAGTTGAAGCTAGTTGCCCATTCCAAAGCGTAGATCTCTATGGAGAAGAACGGGCAAGAAACTCCATGGACACTCTTTTTAAATCAAGATATTACAAAATCCTTGGTACATTATTCATGTTGCTTCTATATGTGAGAACAATGTAAAAAAAAACACATAAATGAAGAAACAATAAAAGAAATAAGATTAAAAATAAGCCTTGGCAGTTAAGAGATGACCAGTCTCAACCGACGGCGCCCGTTCACGAACATGACGCATGGATCAGCACCATCCAGCTCAACCATTTTGTAGGGAACCGAATGATCCAACGCACGTGCCACCATCAGTAAGACATTTAAGTGAGCATGACACATTCTCAACTGCCATGCTCTTTCAAGTCAACATCAAAAAATCATAATAAACGGATCCATGGTTCTTACATTTACAAAAATTGAAAAAATGCTTCTAAATTATACAAAACTATAAATTGCAATTTATTTAATAGATGAATAAAATTTTTAATACCAAACAGGAAAAGGTGTTTAGTATTGCAGCATTAAACATGATTGAATAAAATAAAAATAAATATTAAGATCGTAATGTCAGAAACACTAAAAAAGAAAAAATAAAGGAAGCACCTCTTCCAAATATTGAAATTTTAACTAGTGAACTCAAGTGCCTGTGGAGCAGGACCAGCATTTAGCCAAGCATTTTTATCTGCGATATAATCATCCAACTTATAGTATGCTTGTCTACATAGTGTGCGTTTAATGCATGTTTTAAATTTCTTCTCATTTAGTTGAAGAATATCGAGTGGTATTTTATTATAACATTTTACACAGTAACCCATAAAAGAAGTTTTTACTTTAGACAATCTGAAACGCGGTTGATCTAATTTGTTCCTATTTCTTGTGTTAAAATTATGCCTGTCACTTATCTTACTAAAAAGATGTAGATTTTTTCGAACGTACATAATGTTTTCATATATATATTGACAAGGAACCGTCATGATGTAAAACATGGTATATAAGGTTGTTAAAATACATTCTAGAGCATACATGTTTTGCTTATATCATAGCATGCAAATAATATAGGTTACATTACAAAATGTTTCCCGTCAAAAAATACTTTTATACTAAAAAAAATATTATTATTCAACCATATATAAGCATCACCAGCCTGTAAATGTTTCCACTGCTGGGACACAGGCCTCCTCTCTGAGATGGAGTGGACCATAATTCATAACGCGTGCTGAGTGCGGGTTAGTAGATATCACATGACTTCGAATTTTTGGTTCTAGGACATGCCAGTTTCCTTACGATGTTTTCCTTTATCGTTTTGAGAGCAGTGGTAAACCTGTCTGGGTTCGATCTCACGATCTACAACTCTTAGGTAGCGGCCGATCCCATTAGGCCACCACTTCTCTAAATTACGTTTGTATTTTGGGACTTGTATAAGTTATGTAAGTATTATTATGTGATATAAAAAAGTAATAAAGTATGCACAATATCTTTTCATAATATTTTGTTAGTTTTTGTATAGATGTAACGTCACGTTTTGTTTAACAGCTCTTAGCTCGTAATTTTCCTTTGTAATAGATGCAGTTATATATACGGCTTCTAATGCTTAGGGTTTAAAGCCGCGAATTCGATCCTCGTCAACATTTTGCGGGGACAAATTCTAAAGGTAATCAATAATTTTTAATCATAATTATGTTACTTTAATACTCTTCGTTTCTGTAACATTTTAAAAGAGTAACGGTGGACTTTCTTGCCCATTCTTCTCCACACGACTTTTAGAAGGTGCGAATAGAATCAATTACTGTAAATTTTTCGACGTTTATAAGTGCCTTTTATGTGCCAATTTTACTAAATAAATGCTTTGACTTTCACATGCCTAATTTCTGAAAGAAAACCTATCCAATTCAATCCATTGTCAAAATAGAAGATTATTTATCCTTATTTTCCTTAATCAATCACCGCATATATCACATCTATCAGCCCATTAACATAACCGTAAACATAAATCTAGCACATAAACAAGCACAGTTTCCATTCGTCTCCAACATAAAGTAATTTTCACTGGCTGTCTCGCTGCGGAAGCGCCGCTAGTTGTAATCACCGGTCCTCGTAATAAAACTGTCGCGTGTTTCTGGAGCAGATTTATCATGTAGTTTTTTCTTGTTTCACTTCAATATTGTGTTTTATTAACATGAAATCACGCTTGTATCCCCCTAAAGGTGTAAGCAGAGGTGTATATATACAGGGTGTCAGGTTTTTAAATGCAGGTTAACCTCTTCAGGGGTCATTGTACTTATCATTATGAACAACTATTACTATGGAACCCAACCAGAAATCGCGAAAAAAGAATCAGCAGTTTTCTACATTTTGACGAGTTCAATCAATCAACTCAGCCTATCGCAGTCCACTGCTGGATATAGGCCTCTACCAGACCGCGCCACAGCACCCTGTCCTCCGCCTTCCGCATCCAGTCTACCCCAGCTACCTTCTTTAGGTCGTCCGTCCATCTATCTGGGAGGCTTCCCACACTACGCTTGCCGGTACGCGGTCTCCACTCCAGGACTCGTCTGCTCCACCGGTTATGCGAACA
This sequence comes from Amphipoea oculea, assembly GCA_945859645.1. Taxonomy (NCBI): domain Eukaryota; kingdom Metazoa; phylum Arthropoda; class Insecta; order Lepidoptera; family Noctuidae; genus Amphipoea; species Amphipoea oculea. The sequence continues at coordinate 7,441,219 of OX243868.1, forward strand.
TAAATGTGCACAGAACAGCTGATTTCTTTTCGCGATTTCGTCTTTGGTTCCGTAGTAAAAGTTGCTCATAATAATAAGTACAATGACCCCTTAAGAGGTTATCCATTAATTACCGGACACCCTGTATATATAGAATAAGTTTACTGTACACCAAAGTCGTAACACATGGTAGCTCTCTTATACAATATCGTACACCCACATTTCACCAGTAATGTTTACGTCTCATGTAATAGAGGCGAGCTTATGGTCATAAACTGAACACAAATTGGGTTGTTACTTAGTTTCTAATGGCAACCCCAATACTTCGCCCAACCTGAGAACTGTACTTTGAACCCCATGCTCAGTAGTCGATATGTTGACCATTACCTATACTAACAAAGCAGTAACTATACGTCGTAATAAAATTGCGTTTTTCTAGATAAACCTTATCTATATAGTTGCAACAATAATATACCCTCATTTTATTATAAACAATTTTGTTGTTGAAAGTACCCGCATTCAGATTTTTTTAAGCATTTGGGATCCAACGGAAATACATAATAATGTTTTATGGGATCCAACGCCAAAAATATTAAACTGGGATCCAACGAGAATAAATCCGTTTTTCTCGCAGATTCATCATATGTAGGAGTGTTCTCTGTCCACATCAATATAATTTATACATTGTTTTATTTGAAGACCTAATTTGATGAACGTCAGCATGAAATAAAAAGTTCTGTGAACTCGGAATAAGTTCCATTCATTATTCGTTCAGAAACACCGTGTCTGCGTATAAGAGAAGCATTCCGATCTAAGGTGAATGGTTACAGTGTAGTTCGCAATGATAAACTAGTAAAATCAGGTAAGTGCGTAAATTCAAACTCGAATTTATTTCAATTAAACCATTTACAGGCACTCTGCATGCTTTCTTGTGTCAACTTAATATTATTACAAAAAAAAAACTCCCCTTCCAAATTTGAACCCAAAAAAAGTAAAATTGAAACACACACCAATATAATTCCCTTAATTACTACTGATTCAATGAACTGCTACGCTGAAGGCAATGCGTAGCGTCATCGTAGCCGAGATCAATGCTGCGTAGCTAAAGTGCTACGCGTGAGTGGTGCTACGAGGCAATTTTATATCCATTACTCGCTGTTTTGTGCACACCTGACTCGTAAAGGGTGAATATTCAATGCATAATTCAATGAATCTACGGTAGGTTTTTTGATGCATTTATCAGCGATAGCACCTTTTAAAGGCAAGATTTTAAATTGTTTATTTGTAGTGTAGTGAAGAGTAACTCAATAAAATATCACTCAGTAAAATAGGGTCGAGCTTGGTCGAGCAAACCTTTTTCTTATTAGCTCGCAAAGTGACTCTCGCCAGCAAATCAAATCATACAGCTTAGCTTTAGCTCCATACTCCAATACTACATCGCCTGAATTAACATTCATAAATGTATTATTACTTCCCTAACGACTTTTGTAAAAGTTATTATTTTAATTGACCGAAAACGTTTATAAAAACCATCGATTATAGTGATTGATTTTATATTTATCGATTTTTAAGAAACAAAAGTATACTAATTACTGAAGAGTAGTAACAAACACATTATGTTTATGTGTAATAATAATATAAGTCTCGTGGCTTGATAATAACAGCCGTACGGGTCGATTTTCAAGGTTAAGCAACGCTTGCCCAGGTTAGTCCGTGGATGGGTGACCATGCATAACATACCGAGATCCCTCCGGGCCTCGGAAAGCATGTTAAGCCCTTAGTCCTGGCTGTCATTAGTAGATCTTTGACAGTCGTTACGAGTAGGTACCCAGAAGCCCGAAAGTCTGACAACGTCTTACTAAGGGGTATCGTGGGTATCGCGTTACCCAGTAACTGGGTTGCAGCGGTCAGATAGGCAGTTGCTCCATGTATCTATCCAGCTGCATCCGGTTAGACTGGAAGCCAGTTGGGAAAAGGTTAGGTAGATTGATTAATGTTATAAATTATAATATATGATAATATCAGTAAAACAATTTCCGAATTAAAAGTACAGACGCCAGCACATCAAGTTACTATAGTCTGTCAAATTTATTTAATAGATTTTCAACATTATTTAACATATAGGCTAATTTTTATTCCGATATTCCCACGGGATCGAAACTTATGCGGGTGAAACCGCGGGGCACAGCTAGTTGTATCAATAAATATGAGCCACCAATACTGTGTAAATGTAACATGACTAACGGACGGTATTAATTACGGACTCCAGCCCGTAGTAATGGCACTACGTTCATGTGAATTTACAATGCTGCGTCGAATCGTAGTAATTTGATAGCGATAACAAGGCTTGTTTTCAAATGGAGCTGTTTTGCATTTAATGTATGTAACGGAATTGTGTTTGTATCTAGTATGTTAGGGAAACATGTTGTAATAAAACAACATCTATACTACATACAGGGTGACATTAAAAACATGCGACAAATCGAAATGGGAGATTGTATTCATCATTATGAACAACTTTTACTATGGGACCAAACCTGAAATCGCGAAAAAAAATCAACTGTTCCCTACATTTATGTTCGCATAACTGGTCGAAATATAGGGAACAGCTGATATTTTTTTCGCGATTTCAGGTTTGGTCTCATAGTAAAAGTTGTTCATAATGATGAGTACAATCTCCCATTTCGATTTGTCGCATGTTTTCAATTTCAACCTGTATATGTATTGTATACTAATAATACTCGTAAAGCTGAAGAGTTTGCTTGTTTGATCGCGCTAATCTCCGGAACTACCAATCAGATTTGAATAATTCATTTTGCATTTGATAGGTCAATTCTTGAGGAAGATTACAGGCTACTTAACATTACGCTATGATCTTCAGGAGCCGATCAAAACAAGGAAAAGTCAGAAATAACGTTGAGCGCAGGCAGGCGATGCGATGCGACGAGGTGGGTCGGAGGAACAAGAAATTTCAGGCGGACAAAATCGCGGGCAGAAGCTAGTAATTTAATCATAATCATCATCAGAATCTGCCTATATTGTTCCCTGCTGCGACACAGGCCTGCTCTCTTCGAGAGGGAGTGGGCAATAATCTACCGCGCGGGCCTAGTGCGGGTTGGTAGATATTACATGTCTTCGAATTTTTGGTTCTAGAACATGCCGGTTTCCTTACAATGTTTTCCTTCACCGTTTTTGAGAGCAATCGTGATGAAAATAAATTGCACAAAATAAAGCGCCTGTCTGGGTCTGAACCCATGACCTACAATTCGTAAGTCGGGTCCGTTACCACTGTGCCACCACAGCTCTCAAGCTAGTAATATCACGTCTGTATTTCCCAAAAAAGGTAGGTTACACCCTCAGTCTAAGGTACCTAATAAATTCAGATTTCTTCAGTACCTAATGCTTAAATCCTATATAATATGCCACAATAGGTGGCAAGTTTATGGCCATCAACCATGTACAAATCCAGCATCCGAGCTACTAAAAAAATCCTAATGGAAAAACTCGAAACACTTCGCCCTATCCGGGAATCGAACCCAACAAGATTGCTAGTCAACGGGAACAACGAAGCAGTCATACTAATTATACTTGTTTTTAAATGGAGTAGAAGTATAATCATAATATAATGTTCCCACTGCTGGGACACAGGCCTCCTTTCTTCGAGAGGCAGTGGGCCGTAATCCTAAAACGCGGGGCCAGTGCCGGTTGCTAGATGTCACATGTCTTCGAACTTTTGGTTCTAGGAAATGGCTGCTTACTCACGATGTTTTCCTTCACCGCGACTGTTTTGAAAGAAGTAATGATAATATTATTTACACAAAGTTGAAGTAGATACTTAAAAAAAAACAGTACTGTGAATGAAGCGATAGATTGTCTCATAATTGCTAAGCTTTAGTACGTAGCAAGCGAGGCTGCAATTACATATTAAGATTTTGGGTTTGACGTTCAAATAACCCAGAGCTTATTTGAGTTGCTTCCTCGTATGATGTAACTTTGATATACGGAGACTTTGTAGACATTTGAATGTCTATAATCGTGGTATGCAACCAGTTGATAAAGTCATACCTACATAACAGGCAACAATGTGTTACTATACCAAATATTAATGACGATAAGGACGTAACATTATATGCATCTGAATATATTTGTAACAGATTCGGTGTTCCGCAAGGAAGCATACTGGGGCCAATCTTATTCTTATTGTACATAAATGACATCACTCAAATAACAAACCATAAATGCATCTTATTTGCTGATGACATCTCTATTATTGTGACATCTAATAAAAAAAATAATACAATTTATGACCATGAAGCTGACATTAATAACACAATTGACATCTTAATTAAATGGCTTAATATGCATAATTTAAAAATAAATCTTGACAAATCAGTATACATACAATTTAATAAATCTAATAACAATAAATCTAATTTCAGTCTAAATATACCCAAACTCAAATCTGTAACACAGACAAGTTCCTGGGTGTAACTATTGATGAACATTTAAATTGGAAAATGCATGTAGACAATGTCTCTAGTAAAATAAATAAATTTGTGTATGCGCTCAGACAAGTCAAAAAAGTTACTAATTTAAAAACAGCCATATTGGTTTACCACGCATACGTAGAATCTATACTGCGCTATGGACTTATAATTTGGGGCAACAGTACCGACCAACATAGAACATTTGTTGCTCAAAAAAAGTGCATTAGAGCTCTATACGGACTCCAACCTGACGAATCATGCAAACCAGTATTTAAAAAACTTTGTTTGTTACCGCTACCTTGCTTATACATCTACGAAATATGCATGTTTGTGTGGAAACATAAAAAGTTATTTAAAACAGCGAACGATATATGTGCTCGAAACCGACGAGACCCTTATAGGCTCGTACTAAGCAATGCTCCTAGGCTTGCAAAATATAACAAAAGCTGTTTAGCTATGTGTGTACGGATTTATAATAAATTGCCTGGTGACTTTAAATTGTTAAATACGACATACTGTTTTAAGCGGAAATTGAGTGCATGGCTAAGCCAATATAACTTTTATAGTCTGAAACAGTTCTTTGACACAAAGTGTTAGTAAGTTACTTTTCATTATTATTATTTTTTTTAATTTTGAAATTTGCATGCTGAGTCTAAGCTCGGCAAAACATGTTTGTACTATTTTTAACTGTAAGACCTGTTATACCATGTTTTGAGCAAATAAATATATTATTATTATTATTATTATTATTGTTAAACACATTCCTAGAATAAATGGTATAATCATTTTCAACGTTAATTATTATTGACAAACTCGCACCTCATAAAGATAATTGTATCATGTATGTTTAATATGGGTTGGGTATCTTACTGACTAGCTCTTCGGCTATAAACCTACAAAGGTGTAACGGTTATAGACCTTCGTAACTCCAGATAAAACATGTTATTATCTAAAAACAAAAACGAAGTTTAATAAACAATATTAATAACGTACGTTTTAGAATGAAAACTTTATTTAATTAGTTACTCAATCTAAATTAATTAAAGGCGAACTTCATTAACGTTAAAAACAAAGAAACAATTAATTTAATAAAATATTGCATTCAATTATATCTGTCTGAAGTAATGATAGTCATTATCAAGATGAAATGAATGAATGAGTACAGCCGAGCAAGAATGAGGTCAAATGAACTGTAATAAATTAAAAGTCATATAAAATAAAAAATGCTAATTTTTGCTCGCCATACAAATACAAGTTCACGGTATGAATGAACAGCAATTTGTAAATCATTAAATAACACATGAATGGGTTGAATAACGGTTTGTATTCTTCAATGTTTAATGTTGTGAATATCAATTGGATGGAAGGCAGAAAGTTTTAGAGCGGCCACTCCCAACGTTCCCACACTCAGACTCGTACAAATCAAAGTAACGGCGACGCCCTGAATGCCCCACGTGTTCCGGTCTTTCAATGGTAAATCGAATATACGCATATCGTGTGGACATTCTTTTCTTTGAACTATAAAAGAAAGTGTGGACTAAAATACTAAGGAAATTCAAGTAAGATTTTAAAAGTAGTCGAAAAATAAACATTCGTTTGGACAAAGCAAACGATGTCCAATGTTTAATTAGTTAAAAAAATACCGTAGACAAATCCAAGACGTACATTAAAAAGACGTTGTGAAGCACACGAGGGGCCTCGGATCGATGGTCCGTCGTACTCCTAATCGATAGCGCCGTACTACTACCTCAATGGGGTGCGCGCGCCGCCCGACTTACATAACGCGCAGAACACCACCTGTTGGTTAATACTACCACCCATTTATAACCCAACCACGTTGGAAAGGCGGTCTCACCAACACGTAGAGTCGATTCTCGTGTACTATCAAATTCGGGCGGGTAGCCGGAGTCAATGCACTTGGGCAACCTTCGGCGCTGCACTCAAGGGTGCATAGTAGGGTAGCGGTGTGTAGGTATGATAATGATCTTCGTTACCGTTATTGGAAGGCGTAATGAAGAGTTTACGCTGTAAAGGGCATGGTAGTGCATAAAGTTGCTTGAATCTTTGCAGTTAAAACTGGAGTCCTAACAAAACAGACTTGTACTTGCAGATTTTTAAGCTTGAGTGCGGTATGTTGTTGTACGCTCTAAATAGGGATTGGGTGACTGCATAATGGAGGTATTTGAGTATTTTTTCACGTATACTTGGACGGTCAAACTCCTTTTTTTGCGCGAACCGTTTTTCTTATCTAAACTTTCAAGAAGTGTACATGATTTTCCTCTTTATTTTTCGAATAGAAGAGTAATAGCGTTCATCCGTAAATAACCGATAAATTCGTGCGAGAATCCGGTTTTCCGGATGGTCGCAGAGATCAGACGGCGCTACGCACAGGACCGGAAACTGTGCACGACACGGATGAACGGATCGGTCGTGTGTGTGAACTTGTTTAACTACGGAACTCCACAATGAAGCGGGAAGTACTCGGAAAAACAATAAAATCATTATATTTTTACGCCTATTCTACCCGACAAGGCAAGCTGAGGAAAACTTATTGCAGTACTTTTCTGATGATGGTAATGGTATTTAACAGTATTGGGTATCGTGTTACCCATTAACTGGGTTTTGGAGGTCAGATAGGCAGTCGCTCCATGTAAATTACTGGTATTCAGCTGCATCTGGTAAGATTGGAAGCCGACCCCAACATAGTTGGGAAGGCTAGGCAGATGGTGACGGTAACGTTATTAAATATTTATTCTACTCATACGAACAATCACATCCTTCTAGAGAGAAAACTTTTCATTGGGCCTTTCAACAACAACATTCCTCTAGTTTAGTTAAAGGTCTGGATTCCGCGCATAGACTAAGATTTCTTTGCACATCAAGCTACCCCAAACTGTCAAATTTTCCCAATCAAAGAACCTTATGTTTTAGCGATAAAGTTGAAAATCTATTTTTAATAAAGAAATTTAACAGATTGTAGTACGTAGCTTGATGTCTATACATAACACTACGCTTGAATTTCCAACCTAGTATCCATGACGCAAGCGACATAAAGACTAAACGATTTTTCAATATCAAAGTCAATGCAAAATTAAGCCCACGCATTAAAATACTGCGTAGGTTTTCAACTGGATAGACGGTCACGTCTCACTAACAAGCGTGGGTGTAAAGATCAGGATCGCTGAATTATTGGCAGCTTTATCACACTAATATTATAAAGGCGAAAGTTTGTGAGTGTGTGTGTGTGTGTGTGTGTTTATATGTTTGTTACTTCTTCACGCCTAAACCACTGAACCGATTTAGATGAAATTTGGTATAGAGATAGTTTGAGTCCCGGAAAAGGACATAGGATAGTTTTTATCCCGATATTCCCACGGGATCGACACTTATGCGGGTGAAACCGCGGGGCGCAGCTAGTATTATAATAATTTCTGCCTACGAAGTCGCAGTGGAATGTTACCCTTATTTGTGACGGGTGACTAGACATGCATGATGATTACGGAGTTATTGGTAGGTAATGGCTAGCTGGTGTGTTATAAGTAGCTAGTTTTTCTTTACCTTATGGCTGATTTACATTTATTTATCCATACCTACTTAATATAATAAATGCGAAAGTGTGTCTGTTTGTCTGTCTGTCTGTTACCTCTTCACGCTTAAAACCACTGAACCGATTTAGATGAAATTTGGTATAGAGATAGTTTGAGTCCTGGAAAAGGACATAGGATACTTTTTATCCCGATATTCCCTCGGGATCGAAATTTGTGCAGGTGAAACCGCGGGGCGCAGCTAGTTTATATATACTTTATTGTACATTCAATAATCGTATGAAATATAGTTGAAAAGTAACTTATCCAGAAACCATTTAAGCTTAATTTGTTAAGAAAGATCCAAACCACTTTAGTATAACAATATTTGTTATTAGAGTTGATTTTTCAATCGGCAGATAATTTTTATTCGTGGAATAAAATTGACTTGTGACAGTTTTTGTACAGTTCTCCCAAACTGTCAAAAATTCAAAATTATTCCTCCGATAAAATTATCCAGGGTCGGAAAAAAGTAAATCATTGGCATATAAAATTGTCTCACGGCGTAAGTAACCTTTCTTCCCACGATACATCTAGTTTTCGCCCACACTGGGCACACAGAATATCAATTTAATAAATTCACAGACCTCTTATAATCGTTGACATTATAAAAGCAAGTAACCCGTACCTAATTGGATAATGATATTATTTAAGTATGGCGGAATTTTGTATTTTAAAGACTAAAATTTACATACATGAAGTAAAAGGGAGTATAGTGCAGTTGGAACAGTGAGTCAAGTCGGTGATAAATATTTTATGACATAAAATAACAAATTTGGTGCAAGGTGATTATTTATTTTATTTCGTGAGCGCTAATGGCCAACAGTCAAGTTAGCGTCAGGCTGGCAAGTAAGAGGTCTTGAGTTCAAAACCCATGCTTTATTTATGTATCAAAACTTTATGCACAAGTAAAAAAATTATGTACAAAGGCGGACTCATTTTCTACCAGTCAACCTTAGGGTGATGCAGATACAAAACATGGCAGGTCCAACATACGAGATAAATAGCTATGAAATGACTATAAAATACAAAAATAAGTCTTGTACTAATACATAGATAGATACATACATACATATAAACAAAAAGAACTGTCTGAAAAAATGCTCGGTAGAGGAGAAAACGAATCCAGCAAATCAAACGATTTACGTGATTTTATTAAAGAATGCTAGGCAGGATCGGGAACATGGACAGCAATACCAATAGCTTAGTGTCTGTCTAAAAACATTATTCTGCCTTTATTAAGGAACATTAAAAAAATAAACAAATCTGTAGAGAGCCATTCTCAAGTGATGCGCTTAGAAACGTACAACATTCCATTTTTATTTATACATAGATTATTTTTAATGACACTTGATTGATGTCGGTCACGACTTACTTTGACCATAAAATAGGAGCTTAATCTCTCCCCATGAATTAAGTAATCGTTCGTCTTAACTTCCGTAACTTGATTCAGCTAGCCGCGGTTCAAGCATTAATACCACTTAGATCGGCCCTCACCCCATAAGAGAATTAGAGCGAAAAGATAAGTCCGTTCAGTTTAATTACACCATTCCATAAAATTGCCAGAAGTTGGCAGAATTGGACGATGAAAATAATTTATGGTTACGACGATTTAGGCCAGTGACTATGAAATTGGGATTGGTGGTTAACAAAAACACAAAAATTGCATTTAGGAGGTCTTATATACAGCCTGAAATTTTAATCACCGTTTCCCTCTTAAGGGGTCATTGTACTCATCATTATGAACAACTTTTACTATGGGACCAAACACAAAATCGCGAAATAAAAGTCAACTGTTCTCTACATTTTGACGAGATATGCGAACATAAATGTAGGGAACAGCTGATTTTTTTTTCATGATTTCAGGTTTGGTCCCATAGTAAAAGTTGTTCAAACCGTTGAGTACAATCACCCCTTATGAGGAAAACGGTTATTAAAATTTCACCCTGTATAAAGAGATGCTTTGTAAAAGTCTACGTCAAGTAAGACATACAATGTACATAAAACAGTTATAGTATACAAAAATAGTAGTAAAAGATACGTTATGGCGAAACTTCGAAGAGGTTTACAGCCTAAGTACTGTGCCTACCAATAATTTACTTTAACATTGACAATAACAAAACAGAGGGCCCACAGAAGAGGGCCTATTTATAGACAAAGTGACATTCTATCAGCGATAACGATGAATGATGGAAGTGTCAAATATTTGTGTGCCGTGTGTGCGAGTAATATTGTGTGTGTATTTGTGTGTAGTATTTTAAAAGTCGTTGTAGCTACAATTTTCAAGAAGAGAGGTAACCGTCACATGCGGCCGTAATGTCTAGGTACAGAGCGACTTTTGACACCTTAATGTCAAATGAAAATGAAAAATGGTTTATTATTTTTACAAGTAAACCTTAAAAACTAGTGATTGGAGCCTCCTTTTCAGCCAATAAGCCTGTGTTAGGAGACTTCGCTCTTCCATAACTTAATAAGTATCATTTAGGTACTTATTTTATGCAAAACTAAAGGGAATAATAATACAAAAAAAAGAAAGAATTAAAGGTGCAGCACGCACGAGGCATGCGAGTGTGTGAGTGAGGGTGTGAATGCAAATGCGAGGGTGTGTGAATGTGAACAAGAATGAATCAGAGTGTATGCATAAGATTATGAATGGTGCAGGCATTAGGCAGGTGTAGGTTTATATTTTATCCTAGCAGCGCCTCCGTGTCACCATAGGTTAGTGGTTTTATCAAATACTGTGGCGAAAATGGCAAATTTTCCTGACGTCCGTTATAAATATGACGGAAACGCACTTCTAGGAAACCGTAGCGTCAGGCCTTCAGTAAGGAGGTAACTGTAAATCAGCACCCGAAGTCACCCCCTGAGTACTTAAAGAACCGATAATATATCGTATGTGTATATTTCCTGCTAATAAATTCTAGCCAAACTTGCCAGGATTTGGCTAGACTAGTTACGCCAAAAGAGAATAAGTAATTTTCAAGGATAAAGAAGACTGCAGATTTTTTTCTTTTCCACAAAGATTTAAGGAGCTTTTAAGACAAACTTGGCACAGCATCCAGCAAGTATGAATTTTCCATACGTGGGTTGTTATATCTATTTCCACCATGTTTATCATTTAATTTCACTTTGATGTTACCCACGAAGTCTGCGCCTACGGAAATTCTGTCATAGGTTTAATTAGTCCCTAGGGCTAGAAGTTATAGCCATCCAAACAAACGTTGATTGTAGTAGTAGTAAGATGCCATCAGTAAAGGTTTCGGAAGCCAAAGATCACGGAGTACCTCTACTTTTGTCGTCAACCATGTGATTTAAAGTTTATTGCTAAGAAACAATAATTAAGAAAATACGCTCGAAATAATAATGATCAAAATATCCACGAGAACCAGATTTGGCTGAAACATATTTTGATCATAAATATTTTCTTAGTTAGTCGTCTACAAAGCGTGAGGTTCTTAGTTCGATCTCCGGTTTTAACGAAGATTTCTTGAGATTTTTCATTATGAAATTCTAAGTAACAGACCAGAATCTGGCTGACTGTTGAAATATACAGGTTTAGTCTTCACCTTGGGTTGTCCTTTCGGGGTATAGGTACAAGCATTTTGCATTAATTTGTTTGTCTTTTCACGCATTCATATGCATAGCCTTGATTGCTTTTATAACTTAATTTCCATTACATTTTCTCCAGCTCAAGAATCTGGAGATTCTACAGAATTTTTTTGATGGAATTTCCACGTGAAATACTTTAAGTGTATCCCAAGGTGGGAGTAAAGTGAAATTGCGAAAAATACACGCTACCGCCATAAAACATCGCCACATGAAATGGCGCACTGTTTCCATAGGCCTCGAGGATGGGGTTCCGTAAAATAGGCACTTCGGAATGTGATAAACTTTTCACATCATTTTGACGTGATGCTTGAGAATGAGGAACTACGGTTTGAAGACCGATACCCTGTTGCATAGGCCAGGATAGGAATGGTTTATACATTCTGCTGTAAGAGGGAACACTAAATTCGAATATTAGGTACGGTATCGTAACCGACAGTATTTTGCGTTATCAGAATCTTAAATTGAACCATAAAATTACTTAGAAATGGCTTATTTTATTAAATTACTTGGTTCCACGAATAAAGCCTTTTCTAAACGAATGAGATGGAACAAAACAATTTTTAGATATTTTATTTGAATACCAAGAAAAAAACAACCGACTTCAAAAAAAAAGCACTACAAAGTGAAAAATAACTTTAATTTCGGAAGTCGGTGTCTTTGGTTCCGCATTTTCGTTTTTTGACACCGACTTCCGAAATTAAAGTTATTTTTCACTTTGTAGTGCTTTTTTTTTGAAGTCGGTTGTTTTTTTTGTAAAAAAGTTTTTATTTTTCACTTTTTAGTTGTACCTACCCCACATAAATTCAATTAACACTAGTGCATTGAAGAATTGAAGACACACCTCGAAGAATCATCAAAATTCGCATAGAAATGCCGGAGATGCAGTACATTTATGCATATAACTTCGTACATAAGAATAATTACCTAATGTATTATAAACTAAAACCTTCCTGAAAGTATGTAGATCATATTAATGAAAGAATTATCAAAATCGGTTCAGTAGTTTTTGAGATAATCGCGGACATACAAACATACATACATACATACATACATACATACATACATACATACATACGGGTCGAATACAGAACCTCCTTTTTTAAAGTCGGTTAAAAAGTCGGTTAAAAACACTGAAAACTGTTAAAAGCAATTATTTCCATAAAGTTCACAAATGGTAGTAGGTAGATAGGAAGGTACCAAGAATTTCACTTCAAAAAGCAAACCTGTTCAATGGACTTGAAAGCACACATTGAATATTTTTGAATACCAAAATAGTCTTCGATCTTTCATCAAAATATTCAACGATATTGTTTCTTTTAGTATATAAATAAAACAAAACTAAACTAATACTAAAAGCCGCTTTAAACCTTACAGCGTAACCACAAAATCAATTTCCTAGCTCCGCTTAGTAAAAAGCAGCGGAAAAAGCGCTTTCATAAAAAAGCAATCAAGTTTTTCAATCAAAACAGCTGCATGTAATATCTGCAGCCCCGGGCTATGGGATCGTCAAGGCTATCGTCTAGACAGGACACGGACAAACTGACGGTTCTGATAATGTCATCTGAGCTATATGCTACAGCTTTTGGACACGAAATGCAGACATAATGCACAAGATGGCTCAAATTGCGCAGTGTTTGAACTGTTGACTTTTTTATTCTAGTATTGTTGGATGAATTGTGACATAATTCTTCTGAGAGAAGTGACAAATGTTTCTTCTTTCAATACATTTACATACAGTAGTATTTATTTTATAGTCTAGCAGCGCCCCGCGGTTTCACACGCGGAAGTGTCAGTCCCGTAGCAATATCGGCATAAAAAGTATTCTACGTGTTAATCCAGAAAATGGTCTATCTATGTGCCAATTTTCATCCAAATCGGTTTAACGGCTTACGCGTGATTGAGTAACAAACATCCAAACATCTTCACAAACTTACACATTTATAATACTAGCAGCGCCAACGCCCCGCTGTTTCACCCGCATAAGTTTTGATCCCGTAGGAATATCGGGATAAAAAGTATCCTATGTCCTTTCCCGGGACTCAAGCTATCTCTATACCAAATTTCGTCTAAATTGGTTCAGCGGTTTAGGCGTGAAAAGGTAACATACAGACAGACAGAGTTACTTTCGAATTTATAATATTAGTATAGATTAATAGGATAAAGTAGCAGAAGCTTATCATTATTCTTCCTTATTTTATCTGCAGATCTTGACCATGAGGGTTGTCATATACCTATTATCGTCTGAGATGGATCAACGTCTTCTCTGATTTTCTTCTCGGTCGTACCTACACGGAGTAGGTTTTAACCAATAGTAGGATGAACCCAAATACCACTCCTGTATTTCCTACTGCTCAGCATTTGATTTATGTTCACGATTTCATGCAATAAGTCATATCCAAAGCTAGAAAGCATCACAATGTTTTACCGAAACCAACGATCCTTGGTGTCGGGGGGACGCAAAAAGGGGTGACGTATTTCATCTCAATGTTTCCTTGGCAATACATTTATCAAAATACCCTCAGTTAATATATGCTACCCCTTAGCATAAATCTACTAGAGCAGCCAAAGGATATCGTCTAGACGGGAGACAACCGCCATTATTAATAATGTCTCCTGAAATATGTTCAATTGCTCTTCTACTTGGATGGCAAATGGAATTATGTCAATGTCAGACAGGGCGAATTTCACGAATTTGTTATATTGAACAAAGCTAGTAAATAAATTATCAGAAGGCCAATTTCTGCACTTCAAACGGTCAAATTCAAGTCGCAACCTCATCTCGGCAAGAACTGTCAAAAACTTGTTAAAAATTAACGTAAATTGGAGGTTTTTTGACAGATTGAGAGCAGAATGCGATCGGTCTTATAAATACAGTAATAGCCCCTCTGGCGAGAATTGATCACTCTGTGAGCGCAAGACACTGGTTTCCTGTTTGCACGAACTATATATATTTAAAAAAATAGCTGCAGAGTGCTGCTAGGATAACCTTTTTGAAAATTAAATGTCCCTGTTTTTATACGGGCTCATGGTATTATCATCTCAAAAATGTAACGAGAGATTATATGCTAGTCATCTATACTTTAATATTATAAATTCGAAACTGTGTCTGTCTGTATGTTACCTTTTCACGCCTATACCGCTGAAACGATTTAGATGAAATTTGGTACAGGGATAGTTTGAGTCCCGGGAAAGGACATAGGATACTTTTTATCCCGATATTCCCACGGGATCGATACGTATGCGGGTGAAACCGCGGGTCGTAGCTGGTATCATATAATTATGTCACCTATCTACCCATATCAAAACCCATAATTATATCATTTTAATAATATACCGTGCTCGTCGTACAACTACTGATATACTATGTTCAAATTATAGGCGAGGACGCTGACACCCTAAACACATGTTAAATCTTACTTTGGGTGCCTCGAGTTCATCGAAATCACTCTTTTTCTTAGTTTTAACACTGCATAGTGTTTAGATAAGTGTTTTTGTACAGCTGAAGTTAATAAAGAATCTTTTTTTATATATGTTAACACGCGAATAAATCAAACAGGTCAAGCAGCGCGTGTCGCCCATTGGCAACGAAACAATAGAAAATCAATTGTGTCTCATTACCGGAGCTTGACAGATTAATATCCAATTTGTTAACTTGTGGAAAGTCTAACATTCATAACATTAATTTAAAAAATACAGACTATCTTAACTATCTCTCTATCTTTAACTAAAAGATTATCTCCGCACATAGTATGGTATTTTATTTGCTTTTTTATCCATCACATCCCTTACATTGAAACAACATTGCCCTACTAAAATCTTCCACTGTTACATCCTAGATAACGTCGAGACAGGCGCCAGCCTGAACTAAACCCCATTACAAGGCTGGTGACACCGTGACGTCATCACCATCGATAATTGACGCTTACGAGGACATCCCTTCCAAGAGAGTTGACCCATTTTACAGATGAATTAATGGCTTGTTTTGTGGCTAGCATATTGAGAAGGAATTTTTTTAGTAAGTCTTGAAAATAGTACTTAGACTTGTTTTTTTCGTTGTAGAAATAATTCTAATCTTCGGTAGAAAATAAATGATAAAGACACAAACTTCTCGGTTCCTGTCTAATATTACGACAGAAAGAGGCTTCAGACTCGAAAAAAATAAGCTATAAATACAATTTTCTTGCGTGGGTAGATGCTCAATTCTATGTAAACAACCTATTTAGATATGTCTTTGAGGTTAGTAATAATTTAAGTAGGTAACTGAACGAATCCCTCAATAATTCACTGTAACTACCTACGAAAGTAAAACGTATAAAAAATATGTTCCCCGGCTGTAAACGTTAGCCTGGCTAACACAGATACCCCTGTTCCAAAATTCACCCTGTTGTGTTACTCAAATGAAATATAAAACGTAAATTTACTTTAGACTCATAAAATATTCTGAATTTCAACATATTACCCTGATAAGGTTTACCTAATAGGTTTAAAGTCATTACTCTCAATTAAGCCTGCCATTTATTCACTGTCGGTATCCGTCTGTTCTTCGCACCGTTTCTTTTGTGTTAACATAATGAAATCACAGGTACAATAGCAGGTACATTTGATGATAATATTCAGTCATTCTCATTAATTAGTCTGGGTCCTGTCTGAGCCGTTTATCATTTGACAGTCCAATGAGTTTCGTCAACCTATTCTGTTTCAAATCTCAACATGAATTACTATGTTGAGCAAACTGCTAGGATTATGTATGCGAACTTATTTTACCATATAACTAGTATGCAAATGCGAACAAATAAAGATGACGCGTCGGTCTAAATGCTAGGATTAATTTTGTTAATTACTGGTCTGGGAGTATTGGCATGTCCATAAATCTCACGTACTGTTTAAACACACACACGCAGTCTCTCTAAATTTTGGTAGGATTACTATAGGATATGTAAGTTATTTTAGGTGAACCCTACATACTGAAAGAAAGTTCTGGCGTTCTGTTGTTTCTGCATACATTTTGCGGGACACTAATAAGGATTAATTACTATGTAGGAAAATGTAAGGTAAAAACTAGATTAACTCCAAGCGGTGTTAACTAAAGTAATTGTATAAACTTTTTTTTTCAACAAGTGTTAAAGTTTCCTTTTGCCCACTGACTTGAAACTAAGCCAATTAAAACTGAGTCCGTACACTGAATAAAATAAGTGTTTATTCCATAGCTCAACTAGATAATATTGCTAAAAAGAAAATTTAGTCCTCAGAGAACTTAGCTGTAAAAAAAATACGTGTGGCACTCGGGGACTGCCGCGGTAAAGCTATTGCATAGCATTTTTTATCAACTTATGCAATCATAATATTTATGCAATATTTTTTTTTCTTTGATATTAATTCAAGTTACGAAGTTCGTCTCGATCCTTGCGAGCTTCGTACAGTCTACACGCATACGTATAGTCGCACGCACACAAACACCGTGCCGATGTCTGCCGAACTGAAACGACGGTAGACAATGCACGGCTTTCAACGCCGCACAGGTGTGCCGGTTGGAGTGGGGGGTGTAAGGTTTATTTTCGTTACGGAATTTCTTGATTCGGTCGCCGCGCTCAAAGCCCGCGATAAAAGCTATGCAATAGCTTAAAAATAACTAAAGATTCAGTAGGTACTTTACAATTGAGCCAACCCTTTTCAAGCGAGTTGTATGAGGTATTAGCAGGCAGCAGTTCTAACCAACAGAAAACTTAGACTGATTTAAAAGCGGTCCCGAACTAGACACAGCCTGTATCTTGGTGACACAAACACAACACAAAGTTACTAATTGAATCAGATCTGCTAGCGCAAGATTGGTATTAATAATTTGATAATAATTAACTATTAATCACACTAATGTTATAAAGGCGAAAGTTTGTGAGTGTGTGTTTGTGTTTGTTACTTCTTCACGCTCAAACGGCTAGACCAATTTTGATAAAATTTTGTATAGAAGTAGCTGACACCCTGGATTAACATATAGGCTACTTTTTATCCTGATATTCCCTCGGGATCGACACTTATGCGGGTGGAACCGCGGGGAGCCGCTTGTAATTAATATATAAGTTAGGTTTTATATCCACATGTAATATAGCGGCGGATTTTTCCTGACTATAACTTAATATACTAATAAATTTTGTACCTATATTCGAAGAATAACTCTATATCTCATTGTTTTTATCTACATAAACATTTTCTTTACCATAAAATAATTATAAAACAATCAAACACAGAGTTTTACCAATATACCGTTTAACCGATTCCAAGGATCTGATCAGACCGAAACCCGGAGCACCAAAACGTTTCACATAATTGTTTTACACGACAAACGTTAGAAAGTTCCCTTTGAAACAGTTAATTTATTCCTCACGTATATATGTATATACATACGTAAATATTTACATCACAAAAGGATGCCCTAAACAATGCCGTCAGAGGAATTCCTTTCACGAATAAAAGCTTTATGATACATCCCTTAACTTGATGTAATCGCAAGTATTACAGGATAAGTTGGAGATAAGTTGAGTCCTCGTTTGTGTTAAGTTTAGTGTTTGAAGAGCAAGTAATATGTGATGATAAGCGTGTGTCGAGTGTTCCTGCAAGTCTTGAGTAAAAAGCGGGCTTAGTTAGTAAAAATAATTTAGCGGTAAGTAGGTTTTTATAATGTCATCATCTCCCAAGCCTTTTCCCAACTACGTTGGGGTCGGCCTCCAGTCTAACCAGATGCAGCTGAGTATCAGTATTTTACATGGAGCGACTGCCTATCTGACCTCCACAAGCCAGTAACTGGGTAATACGAAACCCCATGGTAAGACTGGTTGTCAGACTTTCGGGCTTCTTACGACCCGTAACGACTGTCAAAGATCCACGAATGACAGCCAGGATCAACGGCTTAACGTGCTTTCCGAGGCACAGAGGGGTCTTGGTATGTAAAGATGGTCACCCATCCACGGACCAACCGCGACAAGCGTAGCTTAACCTGATCGATCGACCCGTGCGGCTGTTATTACTTAGCCACGAGAAATAATATTTTTGATGTCTTCCCCCTTACTAATAAACGTTGTATAGCGTCTGTATAGTACAACTTTGTCTTCTTTTTTCGAAAGTCAAATTATTGACAACTGAAAGAGAGAAATCGGTGTGTAACTATTCATCTGATATAATACGTGTATTAGTGAATAAGTTTCAGATAGTGAATATGTCATGAGAAGGATTTAGAATTTTCATCAGAACTACGCATTGCTTTTTATGTGATAATTTCTATAAAATAAACAATATTTGATTATATTTATTTAAAATTTTTGCACAAAAAGGTACAAAGGCGGATTTAATGCCTACATAAGCCTTTATATTATTTACTAGCGATCCGCCCTTGCTTGTTACTTGACAAAACATCGAGATTTCATGAATTTATTATACACATAAACCTTCCTGAATAAGTTCTCTGAATGACGGTCAAAATCCATTATGTATTAGAAGATCTAAGCCATTCTAAACGGTAACACAAATAGACACGAAAAGCGACTTTGTTTTATATAACAAAGTACTACGTATACGTATTGCTCGTTCCAAAGCAATTATTTGATATCGAATATGTCAACAGGCCGGTGAAAAGGGCAGTCCACACAGGCAGGGAGAGCAAGTCTCATAAGTCAATAGTTCAGTGTCCAAGTTGTTGATTCAAGCTAACCACGGAACATTGAGCTAGCGAAGCATGCGGGCATTTCAAACAAATTGCTTGTCCGTAACTGGGGATTTGTGGACAGTTTTCATCACTTACTAGTAAGATAGAGTATAATAGAACGTATTGAATATAATAAGAATGTATTAAATAGTTTTATAATACACTAGCTTCTGCCCGCGACTTCGTCCGCATGAAATGTCACCCTCCCCCCATTCACCCTCTTAGGGGTGGAATTTCGAAAAACCCTTTCTTAGTGGATAGCTACTCTTCACTAAGAATACACTCTCCAAATTTTAGGTCTGTAGGACCAGCGGTTTAGGCTGTGCGTTGATATATCAGTCAGTCAGTCTGGATTTTGAATTTTATATTTTTAGATTTTGCAGAATAGAAGTGCCGTGTAATCTCAGAATACACGGCACTTTTAATAGTTATGAAAGTTTAATAATAATAATTTAGCTCAGTAATAATGCCTTGCCTTGCTCTAATTAAGATACATGCTTATAATTACGACAAAGATTATGGGTTAGTTTCGTAACAACATTTCGATTTAAAAAAGAGTGTCCGTGGAGTTTCTTGCCCGTTCTTCTCCATAGGAAACTACTACGCTTAGGAATGGGCAACTAGCTTCATCTTTCGCATGACCGACTCCTTGACAATTCAAAAGTTTCTGTAATTGGTTCATGTAACATAAATACTTTGAATTGAGTCAAGTTTACATTTATCACACTAATATTATAAAGGCGAAAGTTTGTGAGTGTGTGTGTGTTTATTTGTATGTTACTTCTTCACGCTCAAACGGCAGGACCAATTTCGATAAAATTGTGTATGGAGGTAGCTGACTCCCTGGATTAACATATAGGCTACTTTTATCCCGATATTCCCACGGGATCGACATTTACGCGGGTGAAACCGCGGGGCGCAGCTAGTAAGTACTTATAATCATAAAAGTCTCGGTCTTACACAGTCGCCAATTACAGGTTTACCAGCAATCTTCAAATAAATTATCACACAATAATAACAAAACTAAAGGCTAGAACTTAAAAAAAAAACTCAGTTTTGTTTTTTGTTCTTATGACCACACGACTGAAGTGAAACTTCAAACGTATTTGTCTATGAGAGGAAGAGAGAAAGAAAATGTGCGCGCGCAATGCTTTCTCTTGCTTATATCCCCCACTCAACTCCCGTTCGCCTCGCCCGATTACACTTTTCGTAACGCTTACGTCACGCGTTCGCCAGCTTACTCCCCAAGTCAAGCGTGCGTAAAGAAGTTTCACTTCAAAAAATTATGGCAAAATACTTCTTAAACTTAAGATGGTGAAGTGAGCTTGAACTGAGCTGTCAATATTGTCAATCCCTCGCATACGATGGAATAACGGCTCACATCACCTAAGTTTTCACGGAGAGATTTTTGCAGAATATACCGGCTGGATCGACTGTTTAAACCATGTCAAAAAAAAACCTTGTTTTCCAATAGTGTTTGACAAACATAGTTTATGTTTTTGGCCTTTATGCAAAGTCAATTTATATTTTCCCGTTCTATTTTCATAGTTGATTGAATCGAACCTTCTATACACACATTTATCTGTTTTGTTGATTACACTCAACTCTGTTGGTTTTACCGATGTCTATGTAAAGTTTTCATGCATATAAAGTGAAAACTCACTCACTTTTTTGTATGTAAGTTTAGATAATGTAATCCTCAGACAAAACAATATATATTTTGTCACGTCCGCGTCTGTTCCCGATATTATTCTCAATATCAATGTATTAAAGTTTGTGCGCATTAAAAGTACACAGATGTACTTAATACCTTAGGTATTCTCTATCAGTCAACCAGGGGTAGTGGAGAGATAAAATGGCAGGTGTATTTATTTTATTTATTTATTTATTTATTAGGGACAAAAAACAGTTACATGCCAAATAATACAGAAAGATACTTAAACTAAAATTTAACGAGCACGTAACCCACACCATTGTCCACGATTTAACTAAAGGTTAGAAGTGCTAAAGACATAAAAAAGAAAAAGAAAAATACAAAACAATAGTCGCTGCCACAATAATATTGCTGTGCTACTTAGCTTAGCTGAATTTTACTTAACATACTCGCTAAACAAAGTATCCAGAGCCATTTTCTTAAATTTTAGCTTAGATAGATAAAATATGTCCAATTCAACAAAATGTGTGTTGTAAGAATCGACAAGGCGACGAAGAGGTGCACGTTCCCCAGCGTTAGTCCTGCATATGTCTGTATGGAATAGTTGAGGGACGCGCACTGCCCTTCGAATAACACTTCTGGGTACCTTGTAACACAATTTGTTTGTGAGGTCAATACAGTCAAATTTGTTACTGCATATGCCGTGCAATGTCATGACATCAAGTAACAGCCGCCTAGATCCCAAATCCAGTAAGCCATACCGTTTCAATAGCTGCACGTAAGGAACCTTTGATCGGAAGCACTTATAGTTCATAGACCGTAAGAACTTCTTCTGTACCCTTTCAATTCTAGTACCATATTTGTCGTAGAAAGGGTTCCAGATCGGGACGGCATATTCTAACTGGGACCGTACCAAAGTCTTATAAAGCAGTAAGAACGTAGAGGGCCGCACAAAGTCACGTGATGATCTCATGACGAAACCATACATCTGATACGCCTTGTTTACTATATTGTCAACGTGTTTGTCAAAGTGCAAACTGGCATCCAGTGTGACACCTAAGTCACGAACAAAACTAACTACATTTAAGAGAGTGTTGTTGATTGAATAATTAAAATTGATTTTAATTCTCTTTTTGGTAAATGAGATGGCATGACATTTGGGTAGACTGAGAAAGAGCTTATTGCTGTTACAGTATGTATATAATCGATCTAGGTCCATTTGAAGAAGTAGACAGTCTTGTATATTCTTGCAAGATCTGTAAATTTTTATATCATCTGCATACATTAAAAATTTTGAATTGATAAAGCATTGTTTAATGTCGTTAATAAATATGATGAAGAGCAGAGGGCCTAAAATGGATCCCTGCGGTACGCCAGATGTGACAACTATAGGGTCTGACTCGTAACCATTAACAACAATTTTTTGGGACCTATTATAGATATATGACACAAACCATCTAAGCAAATTACCACGTATTCCGTTGAAAGCTATTTTTTCTAAGAGCAGTGTATGGTCGACCTTGTCAAAAGCCTTCTGAAAGTCTGTGTACACAGCGTCCACCTGAACTTTTTGATCCAGTTTTTCAAACAAGTAGTTGGTAAATACTAACAGATTAGTTGCGGTTGAACGACGCTTGACAAAACCGTGTTGCTCGGGTACAATAAGTTGATGAATGTGGGGGTACACGGCGCCATGCACAAGACGCTCAAAAACCTTAGATAGAGTAGAGAGGATAGAGATGGGGCGATAATTCTCTACATTGTTCTTGTCACCACTCTTATAAACAGGGGTTATAAACGCACGTTTCCAAATTGCAGGAAAAACACCCTCACGTAGACATTTATTAAAAATTATATATAACGCAGTACACAGGTTATCACATGTTCGTATAAAAAAGCTAGGTGGTAAGCCATCCGGTCCAGCCCCTTTAGAGGAATCTAAAGATTTTAAAGCCGCGCGTATAACTTCCATGGATAAACATATTTCGGCAATGCAAGACGAGCCATTTGCGTAGTGATCAGGTGGTTGCCATTTAACGGGGTCCAAAGTAGAGGGTTCGTAGACAGAAGAAAAGAAAGATGAAAATAGATTGCAAATATGTGTGGGGTCATCTGAAGAAACATTTCTAAAATACATACTAGCAGGATAGTTAGCTTTTCCTTGTCTAGATGAGATGTAGGACCAGAAATGTTTTATGTTCTTAGGGATACTGTCTTCGACCGAATCAATATACTTCCGATAACATTTAAGTAATTCTCCGTGGAAAAGCTTGCGATAGTTAGAAAATATAAAGTAGTCAGATTGATTATTGTACTTCTTCCATCTTATCCAAGCCCGTTCTTTTGTTTTAAAAATTCTTATGAGAGAGGGTGTAAACCAGACAGGAAAACTTGAGTTTCTTGTTCTAGTAAGCGGAACATGTGACTTGATAATACCGTACAAATTCTCGTAAAAGACATTAACAGCTTGATCAGAGTCAAGGTGAGATAGTACCAAGTTCCAGTTAATTTCACTCAGGTCAGAATTTATATTATCGTAATTAGCTTTATGGAAGTTATGTCTACGGACCGAGTGGTGTTTTAGTGGAGTGTAATGCGTATTCAGACAAGTTAATACAGAAAAAACTGGATGATGACCATCAGGGTCAAGCAGTGCATTGCATGATACGGACTGGCAGTCTGCATTTGAGATAAACAAGTCTAGTATTCGACCTAATTTGTTTTTTGTAATATTGAATTGTGAACCACCAATAAAATTAACGAAGTTCAATAATATTCGTCCGATTGTATTAGAAACTTGTGCGATTGCATGATTCGCATGGTCCAACCAGTCAATATCAGGTAGGTTAAAGTCACCGACAATAAAGTAAGAGTCTGTAATGGGATCGTTAGCTAAGTCTTGCAGCATATCTAAGTAATGTGTATATACTACTTCATGTGTTCGCGGTGGCATGTACGCAGCACTGATGATATGGCGTTTATTGTGCTGGGAAGTAGGCAGTTGGACAGTGACCTGTTCAATATCTGCCCGGACGAATCGTGTCGGTAACTTGGTAGGACGTAGTTCACGGAGAACAGCTATTAGAACACCCCCTCCGTCCCCTTTATTTGTCACAGAACGATCACGATCGCATCTGAAGACCACGTAACGATCGTCTATAAATTCGTTATCCTGGATGCTGGGAATAAGCCAGGTTTCCGTCAGTATAATGACGTCATAGGAACACGCCATAATATTCATGTACAATGTATATAACTTCGTGTGGATACCTCTACAGTTCTGATAATAAATCACAATGTTATTAGTAGCCATTAATAATTTGAATCTTACAATAGTAATAATAATTAACATACTTATTTTCTATACTTGGTACTGGAAAAGTGATTCCAAATTTGAGGTCCGGTGCATCACTATATAAAACATTATGCAGATACATAGGCATAAAAATATAAAATTGTATCAACATACGCTTAAGAAACTGGAGGATATATAACATTAGAACAGTTATTGATTGCACATGGCATGAAAACACGCAAAAATGACTAGTTGAAAAAGGACAGCAGTACATACATAGCTCTGAGGAAACGTAGACTAGAGCACAAAATATTTGCGTGTATTATTTGCGAGTAGAAATAATTTTCATCGGGTCCATGTTTCAATATGCATATTATGTTGGGTAAACCCCATGATCTCTATTATTTGAAAAAAATGGGTTCTTAATCGTAAATTGACATTTAAAAGAAACTAAATATCTCAATTTTCTTTCATCTGCAAACTGAAAGGTTAAAGTGGCTGCGTTCTTGAGTGACCTTCTCATGAAGGTCCTTCTAGGGATAATATTCTATATGTTTACATTCAGAAGTGTATGTATACCCAACCTCCTAATTGCTTTATCACTTTTGACAACACTATCAGCCCATAACGTTCGCACTGCCGGGATATGGGCCTCCTCTCTATGAGAAGAAGTGGCCCGTAATCCACCACGCGGTGCGATGCCACATGTCATCGAATTTTCGGTTCTAGGACAAGCCGGTTTCCTCACGATGTTTTCCTTCACCGTTTAAGAAAAGTTTTGATGAAATAAATTACACTAAGTAAGCCGCCTGCTTGGGTTCAAACCACCTATAGCTCGTAAGTTGGGGCCGATACCACTTGGCCACCACTGCTCTTCTGACAAAAAATCCCACTTAATGAAACTTCTCTAGAAATTATAACTGTCACATACACAAATAGACTTTAAGGCCAATTCTCGTAATTAAAACCTTTCAAAATCTAGTCACAATCTTTTATCAGCGACAATCAATTTAAAAAATGTAGGCAAATTAGAGGTATTTTTGACAGATTCAGACTGTGAAGGTTCTTAAAATTACGAGAATTGCCCCTCTTGTCGTTTTATAACGTACAAGTGACATTCAACATTAGGCCGATAAAGCAATTACGAGGTTGACTATACCAAGTAGATTTATCTAGATCTAGGCCCAGACATTTACTTCGAGATGAGTCGTATTAAATCAATCGCTGTTTGTGCTGCTTCAATATTTAAAGCCAATACATTAACGTGCTAAGTTTCTTCAAGCGAACCAATACATCTTAACGCTTTCTCTAGAAGTTTATTTACTGAGAGAGCAAAGTAAATTACCAGCTACGCGCGTTCTTAAGACGTAAATATAATATTAGCAAAGTTTTAAATCACAAATATAATTTTTGAGAAAAAAGATGTAGGTATATTCTGGTCAAAAGATTGCGAGTTTGAAACCCAGCAATTTTTTTTAGTTAACAACATACTCGTAACATAACACTACGTATTTCTCGGAAGGGTTAGGCAGAGGTGTGCCAATAGTATCTACACCCACATTTCGCCAGTTATGTTTAATTGTCCCATGTGGTATCAACCCCCCCCCCCCCGCCCCCCGCTTGCAACCTAAGATATACAGGGTGTTGGCGTCAATACTCATGCTCACACAAATATCTCGCTGACATTGGCGTGTGTGTTGGATCATTTAGCTCCCTTCAAAATGGTTGAGCTGAATGGTGCTGATCTATCGTCATGTTAGTGAACGGGCGCCGTCAGTTTGGGCTGGTCATCACTTAGCTGCCTCGGCTTATTTTAAATTATTTAATTTTTGGATTGTTGTTTTTTTTACTATCTATTTGCTGTACTCTGGACGCTTTTAACGCGTACGTCTTTTTATTTCTACATCTATCTCACATATAATTATAAATTCAACATTAACGATGTACCTAATATTAAAAAAAAAAATGTAATTTAAAAGAGTGTCCATGGAGTTTCATGCGCGTTCTTCTCCATAGGTACCTACTGACTTCTTGACAATTCTAAAGTACCGGAATGCTTTGAGTTTGGGTTTGAATGTTAAGATGAATTTTAGGCTATGGCCATCAACCGGGCAAAAATCCAGAATCTGGGCTGCTACTGATAAATTCCAGGTGGCCAAACCCAATATCACTTTACCTGACTTGGGAATCGAACCTAAGACGACCTACTCAGTGGTACGGCTTGCGACCACTAGACCAATATCTATCAATCAATCAACTCAGCCTATCGCAGTCCACTGCTGGACATAGGCCTCTCCCAGACTGCGCCACAGCACCCTGTCCTCCGCCTTCCGCATCCAGTCTACCCCAGCCACCTTCTTTAGGTCGTCCGTCCATCTAGCTGGGGGGCGTCCCACACTACGCTTGCCGGTACGCGGTCTCCACTCCAGGACTCGCTAGATCAATATGGCAGTCGATAAATAAGTGAACAATAATCTACCACATTAAAGGAATAGTCAATTTGTTTTTAATATGGGTATTTTATCTATACCAATCGATGTAAAAGCGCTTATGTCTCATAGAAATGGACATCGTTGATCACTTAATAAACAGTATTACTATCAGCCTTTACTACATTGACCGATTTATTTTTCATTCGTAGATCTTTGATGATGATGTTTCGGGTAATCAAGAGCCCAGAGCCCAAACAGTCAGTCTTACTGAGGGGTATCGTGTTGCACAGTAATTGGGTTGTGGAGGTCAGATAGGCAGTCGCTCCATGTAAAATGAAAGAAAGAAAGAAAATACATTTATTTAGCACAGACTAAAAGACACACAATACACCAGATAGGTACATCAGATAAAAAAACAAAACAAAGATAAAAAAAAGCGTAAAGTCCGATGTAAGTAATTAGCAGGAAAGTGTGCCTCACGGCTGCGCCAAAAAGGCCCAGTTCAGCAATAATGCCAGACAACTAGTGCCTGACGCTGGTTTTCAACTGGACCTGATGTGTGAGGTGACGAATGTAAATCAGTTTTACACTGCAACGTGATGTGTGTATGCATACTTACTTAAATAAAATATGCGTAAGACAAGAAAAAAAAAATAGTAACGAATACCTACCTACATAAATAGTGTGAGTAAAAAATGAAGATGCTGGAAATGGTATTCAGCTGCGTCCGGTTAGACTGGAAGCTGACATCAACTAGGCTGAGAAAAGGCTAGATAGATTGATTAACTAGATTGATGGCCCATTTTTGTGACGGCTTTTTTGTATCGCTGACCCGACCCCTTAAAATAAATCACATGCCCATTATTTTAAAAAATATTCTTAATCATAACATTAAATGTAGAAAAACTAGATTTCAGCCAAGATTATGATTAAATCTGTCAGTTCTAAATTCAAGATTCATGTTCAACCATTTTTTCTAGAAAATGCTTTAATTTTTTATGCGACAGTCACCCACTCGAACTTAAACATCTAGGGAAAAGAAATTAATATTTCTTACAATTTATATTTTCTTACTAACATTTTTCTTTTTAACTTCAATTAATTTGTCTTTCTTATTTTCTAGAGTTTCCTCCCACACTAGAACAAGTACAACATAAAGAAACCTTAGACATAGTGTGGGATTACCAGGAGACGCCTACATCACCCTAAGGCTTTGTGAGTCACCGGTTAAATTAATTCCTTTCTTTTTACAGTTTGTATGTGCTCTATGGATGATTCAGAGTTTAAGGGTTTGGAGTTAAGACAATGGTGGGAGGTTTATGATGAGTTGAGTTAGTCATGACAGTTAGTACCTAATTGTATTGCATCTTATAATCCATACGAATATCACATCACACTAATATTATAAAGGCGAAAGTTTGTGAGTGTGTGTGTGTAAGGGTGTGTTTATATGTTTGTTACTTCTTCACGCTCAAATGGCTGGACCAATTTTGTTAAAATTTTGTATGGAGGTAGCTAATACCCTTGATTACATATAGGCTACCTTTTATCCCGATATTCCCACGGGATCGACACTTATGCAGTTAAAACCACGGGGCGCAGCTAGTGATGAAATAAGTACGAAATACACGCAGACGAAACCGCGCGCAACAGCTTGTTCAACATAATTGTGTACATTTGCCGTCCATCAAACTGTGGGAAACATTAAGTTGAATTACAACCTTTTAAGTTATAAGAGACTCTGATAACATCTAAGAAGTAATGAACGAACGAACATTTGGCGATACAAAAGCAGTACCTAAAATTATTCAGAACGTAGCACGTCTTGTAGCTTCCTTCCACCATGACAAAGCACAATAACCTGCTAATATAATCACATAAACTCAAACCCACACAAAAATACACCGAAAATTTAAATTTAAAATGAAATGGGCTCCCAACTATCTCTGCTCTGTTATCATTATTACCAGCTAAAAATTACATCATCTCAGAGGCCTATGTAAATATTTACGACACAACATTCCCTAACTTTCGTACTAAAAGCTTCACGGCCCTGCCGAAATTTTTAAGCGGGACATATTCGCAAGTCGCCTAATGTCCCGCGGTGCTATTAAAGGCACTTCGTCCTGGTCCCACGTACGACCCATTATAAACTTCGTACTATATTACCCTCTACGTCTTGGGCCGGAAATTGAGGCTACTTTAAAAGGATTGATTTTTTTTATGTATTTTGGTGGAGGTTAATTTTTAACAAAAATTATGGACTGGTTTAATGAGGCCTCTATGTTAATGGCAAACTCTGCCTGATTATGTCAAATCAAATCAAAAGTTATTTATTCAAATTAGGCTGAGAACTAGTGGCGTGCATTGGTTTTCAGAATAGGTAGGCACTAGGCCGGGTCTAGTCTAGGCAAACGCGGTTACTAATCAGAAAAAAGTGAGGTCAAAATTGTGGTTATTTGAGTAGGCATGCCTACTTAAGGGTGATAAATAGCGAAGGTCAAACGTCATGGTATTACGCGTGAGACGTACGTATTTTTAATTCCAATGACAATGTGCGAATAGTACGGGAGCCGAGTAGGCCGTCTGGCGACTGCCTACTGCCGCGCATGTTTGTATGAAGATTTTGTTTTTTTTAGGTATGATAATTTAGTGTGTTTCTTCATTGTGGGGCACATACACTAAATGTAATTGAAAGGCTTACGTTGATATATCGAGGTAGGCACTGCTTATATGCCTGCCTTATAACCAGCACTTTTCGAACGTCAAAATTACATAAGACAGTCCCCCAAGACAGTTCACCACTTCCTAGTACATTCGCTGGGAAGAAGTGGAGATACAAACTCCCCAGCAGCACAGCTGTCTGTTCAGATAGGAAACACAGTCCTACATGTGTCACAATCACTGGAAGTCTCTTCATCGCTTCTTTTATCCTATCTCAATTATGTTTTATTATTTTCACATTTTTGTAACGTATCTTTTTATACTCTTCTACTTTCACTTCCAAGACCAAAACATCTTAAAATAAACCGTAACTTAAACTGCGACTATTTATTTCGCTTAGTTTATTTTCCGTCTTCCCTTGTTAACGGAAAATAATCACTGTCACTTTATAAATAAAGGTCAAGTTAGATGGTGGGATGTCACAGCTCATTAAGGACGCCTACACGTTTCTCTCCAGACAGCCACGCCCACTTAAAGCCTACACGCATTCTAGACAGATTTAATGGTGTGAGAATCGAGACGATTTGCGCATGAGAAAGTTCAAGATTTTCACGAACAATTTTAAATCATTAGAGTTTTGAAGTTGCTTGCTGTGTTTACAAACAAACAAATGAAATTGCAGTGGAAAGTGGATTTTTGTTTGCAGTAGCAGCATCTAACGAGATACTGAAACATTCTTGATCATAAAGTTGAAAAAATATATAAATGCGGAGTAAAACAAATATCTGCAAGTGCATTGTGTAATGCAAATAATAACAGCCGTCCGGGTCGATCGATGGTTATAGCTTAACCTTTCTTGGCGCGGCCAGTTCGTGGATGGGTGACCATCCATTATATACAGGGTGTTACGGAAAGGGTATATCAATACAAACGGGTTGAAGAGTGTATCTCGTCTAGAATCTCTGTACAAAATTTCAGCTCAAAAGCAGGAACTTTGAAAATGCTTAATATTTTTTTATTTCGATAGTTTATTAAATAGAAATCATAACAAACGTGTCACCGCACGACGAGGGTCATTATCCATTATCTGTAGTGTGTCTGTGCGCCTAGTACACGCACATCACGCCGCCGCGCGCCAATGCAGCTTCGTGATGTCAAAATAAAAAAAAAACCGGCCAAGTGCGAGTCGGACTCGCCCATGAAGGGTTCCGTAGCAGCAAGTAACATATTATAAAAGTTCTTGTAGTTAGTTGTAACTTTGTGAAAGGTAAATTGCGGTTTTCGATTTATGACGTATTAAAAAAAAACTATTTACTAGATCTCGTTCAAACCAATTTTCGGTGGAAGTTTACATGGTAATGTACATTATATATATTTTATTAATTTTATCATTCTCTTATTTTAGAAGTTAGAGGGGGGGGACACACATTTTACCACTTTGGAAGTGTCTCTCGCGCAAATTCAGTTCAGAAAAAAATTATATTAGAAACCTCAATATCATTTTTGAAGACCTATCCATAGATACCCCACACGTAGAGGTTTGATGAAAAAAAATTTTTGCAGTTTCAGTTGTAAGTATGGGGAACCCCAAAATTTATTGGTTTTTTTCTATTTTTGTGTGAAAATCTTACTGCGGTTCACAGAATACATCTACTTACCAAGTTTCAACAGTATAGTTCTTATAGTTTCGGAAAAAAGTGGCTGTGACATACGGACGGACGGACAGACAGACAGACAGACATGACGAATCCATAAGGGTTCCGTTTTTTGCCATTTGGCTACGGAACCCTAATATTAAGCATTTTCAAAGTTAATGCTTTTGAGCTGAAATTTTGTACAGAGATTCTAGACCAGATACACTCTTCAACCCGTTTGTATTGATATACCCTTTCCGTAACACCCTGTATAGACACCCCTTCGTGCCTCGGAAAGTAGGTACGTTAAACCGTTGGTCGCGTATGTATTCGTAGGTCTTTGACAGTCGTTACGGGTAGTCAGTAGCCAAGAGTCTGACAAAAAGTCCTTCCAAGAGTACCAAGGCGGAATAAAAAGGGAGTATATAGGCGGTCGCTCCTTGTGAAATACTGGTATTCAGCTGCATCCAGCTAGACTAGAAGCCAACCCCAACGTATGTGGGAAAAGGCTAGGTAGATTGATTGGCTGTGTAATGCAATCACAACGTCCTACAAAATAAAACCCGAATCAGTAACGCAACCAATTTGCAACTACATGGTGAATTGTTACGTTACGGCTGGTAAATTAATCACGGCCGCTAAATACAGCGCTGTTTTAAAATAAAAGCTATTAATTACTGCAGCACACATTCAATTAGTGCTATAATTGCTTGATAAGTGAAATGGCAGCCGAAGCTTTTAAGCGCTTCCCGCCACAGGTGTAACGGACCATAGGAGAAAACTATTATTATTATATTGTATATGTGCTGAAATTGTATGGGCGACATATTTTGCCCAGGACAGTGTGAAAATAGTACATTTATAGATATTAGGGTTATCGTATTACCCGGTAACTGGGTTGTGGAGGTCAGATAGGCAGTCGCTCCATGTATAATACCTACAGGTATTCAACTGCATCTGGCTAGACTGGAAGCCGACCCTACCATAGTTGGGAAAAGGCTAGGCAGATGATGAATCACTTCACTGTGCAAGTGCACTAGCAGTATGTAAACAATCCGAGCAAATAGTACGCACATCAACTAGCCGCAATACAATTTGGTAAGACATAACACAATTTTATTAAGCAGATAGAATTGACGAAATAAAGTTGGTGTAAAGTAGAAGCCGAATTCCGATAATTTAATTTTATACGACGTTTAGCAAGTCGCCCGCCCTTAAATAAACATAACATAATCAGCCTATAATGTTCCCGCTGCTGGGACACAGGCCTCCTCTCGGTGAGAGGGAGTGGGCCGTAATCCACCACGCGGGCCCAGTGCGGGTTGGCAGATGTCACAATCATGTCTTCGAATTTTTGGTTCTAGGATATATCAGTTTCTTCACGACATTTTCCTTCACCGTTTTGAGAGCAATGGTGATGAAATCATTTACACAAAGTAAAGCGCCTGTTTGGGGTTGAACCTACGACCTACACCTCGTAAGTCGCGGCCGTTACCACTTGGCCACCACTGCTCTGTAATGCCGCCCTTAAAATGTAAACCCTTAAAATATTCCACGCCGTTTTTTCCGTTCACATTTTTGACGTTATATTAGGTTTACTAATCGTAAATAATGCTGTGAAGTTATTGCTTTAATTTCATGTTTTCAGTACTTAACACCTAACATTTTTATTTCCAACGTAAATTATAAGTTACGAAGTAATGAAACAACTTGTAATCACCGTTATTTATTAGTTATATCTCGCCACGAGCCTCTAACAACCTTTAACAACTTTCCACGATGTTTTTTTAAGGGAATCCCACGCATCAAAGTGCGCTAATATCAGTAAGTGAGACTGTGTGTACAAGTATGTATGTATAGTAGATATATAAAGAGCTGAGGAACAAAACGCTTCGTCTTAACGTACAATGGTCCTCCCAGTCTGATGCCATGCCTGCCCACCTCCCCCCCTCCCCCGCGCATCACACCCTTCGCCCGCCTGTCTCTGTGAGCGGCGCCTAATGAGAAGCGTTGAAACCTAAAATTTGGTGCCAACTCGAACTCTGAAGTGCTCTAGACGGTCGAGAGCTGAAACGTCGACAACTGGAGCGAGGCTTCCCCATCAGTGACAAAGAAAAATAGCCCCTATCTCGTCGCGATAAACACAGAAGTGGATGCAGTAAGTAAATTTGTCATTCTCAAGTGGCAAATGGCGGTATTGATAGAATTTTTACGGTTCTATTTTTAAGAGCTTTTATGTCAGCTTTAACCTGATTTTTGACTTAGAAAATACGATTGCTTTTACATGTATTTTGGGCGTGCATTTTTGTAAATTCCATGGCTCTTTACTTTGCTGTATTAAACGCCTGGTACCAAAAATGTCTCCTTTATTTTTAATGTATTTTCAATTGTTTATATTGACTGAGGCTATTTTGTACAGCCAGTAACACAAAATCGATACGAGAACAGGGTCAGAATTATTACTCAACAACCCTTATCAATCGTCCGACCTACCAATCGTTACATTGATGCATAATTAAGTGGAAAGACATAACACATAATAACGATGCCTACACTACAAACAGTAATTTATGTCCAAAAACAATTAATCATCGATCATTACTACGAAAAACATGTTAAACATAAAAGAACTCCTTTTGGGGCAAACAATGAGATTCATTAAATAAAAAGTACTTTGTCTTGTTAACAAAAGCTTTAGCGGAAAATTCCTCAATCACGTGACTTCTTATGGGTACATAAAAGGGCATAAAAGACTTAAAAGCTACAAAAGTGCACACTTTCCAGTGTATTTTTTTTGTATTACAATCAAAGTTAGTTATTACCTAGAAGCAGAATAATACGGTTTTATCAAAAGAATGTCTAACAAAGAAAACATTTAGAACCTTTAGAGCTTATTAACATGTTCTAATTTGCTACGAAGAATAGTTTTTCAGCGTAGCCTGCTACGAGAAAACTACGAGAGTGCTACGGAGCTACGAACCTTCGTAGCGTACACTAATGAACTGTTTATATACCGGCAGTTTATATTGTGTACTTACTGTATTTTGTAGCTTATTCCCAATTCAGAATAAGCAATTATAGCTGTGGCAGCTGTATAGGTTAACATTATAACATACTGGATTAAAGACTATTTGCTGAGAAGTACAGCGGAACCCTCCCTTGTCCACTTTGTATAGGCATTTGGCTTGGTATGAACAGGCACTTTATGTATAAACATAATACAGGTTTAATAGCTAATATCAGTAGGAAAGAGAATATTGTAATAAGATTGTATCGAGATGCTTGTAAGACTTTTTTTGCTAACTTGTTTTTTTAAGCATTTCTATGCTCTAAAAGGATATTCATTAAAAAAATTTTGTTCCAAATTTTTTATTGTTTCAAACTCAAGCTCAAAGCATTTATTTCAAATAAACCAATTACAGGCGCTTTTGAATTTTGAAGAGGTTGGTCAGTCAGAAAGTTAAAGCTAGTTGCCCATTCCAAAGCGTAGTAGATACTTATGGAGAAGAATGGACAAGAAACTCCACAGACATTCTATTAAGTCAAAATATTGGTTACATCATTCATGTTGAAATTATACATGTGATAACGATGAAGAAAAACGTGCACGTAAGAGATGACGAGTTTTTACCCGATATTCTGTAACTAGAAGTACAGACGCCAGCACATCAAGCTAAGTACTACAATCTGTCAAATTTGTTTGATAGATTTTCAACTTTATCGCTAAAATATAAGGTCAAATTTGATTGGGAAAATTTGACAGTTTCTGGTAGCTTGATGTGCTGGCGTCTGTACATGTCACCTATTACTTATTACAAAATCGACTCGATCACAAACACTCGATACGCTTCCGTACCGTATCGAACATCAATCAATGTTATCGTAGGAGTCCTCTAAACGCTGTTCACAAGTCGAAAACCCGAAAATTTTGTCAGTTTAAATCAAAAAGACGACCGCTATTCTTCCGACAGCTATTTACTATCCGCTGCAAGGCAAATCAGTTTATCGAAATGTGTCATTTTCGATACGATAGCATGTCGGATGGTTGTGAATAGCTATGCTGATAATCAACATGACTTACCTATGGATCACTTTAGGTTTTGTATTACATAAGTAAAATAGAAGACTTTCATTCCGGTGTACACTTACAAAAATTACCCGTCATAATTTATGCTACAAGAACGAAAAAAACAAAAACTAATGGGATAATAATTGCATTGGGTTTCCATATCTATCGACCGCCAGTAATTCCTCGGACAGATAAGAATCGAAATGGAGTAACATTCGGTATTGCCACCACTTCCTTCACTGTTTTTTTTTTAACCTATATTATTTTTAAATGAAGTCAAAAGGGAGGAGGTTCTCAAAACCTGTTATTTTTTTGTAATTATATGTTACGCGATACTGGCATTTGGCTGCATCTGGTTAGACTGGAAGCCCACCCCAACATAGTTGGGAAAACGCTAAGCAGATAATAAAAAATACCTGTTTGTAATTATGTATGGTATGCTTCAGAGTTCCCATATAAATTTTATTAACATAGCGTGGGTAGTTTTGAGTTAGCTTCGATAATACGTATTTTGTTGTGATGATGTTATAGTACTTTCAGCAACTGTTGTTTACATAGCAAGTATACGAATTGGTGTGGGACAGTTACCATAACTAAAAAGTGAAAAAAGAACATTGTTACAAAAAAAAAAGCAACCGACTTCCTTTGAATCCACTTTTTCTTTTGTATCCACTGTTATTTGTACAAAGAATGAGTACGATGTAGAATATATTATGGTGCAATTTCCAGTGTGACTGGGAAAGAAAGATGACGCAAAAAAAAACATAAACAAATAAAATAAAAAGGTAGGAGTAACATGTGTCACATCCACGCAAAACGGCTATCGCTCAGCATTATGCTGCGACCCTATGCAAGACAGAGCCCCAGCGCTGGTTTTCAGCGACAGCCGGCGCCGAGTTGTTATGTTCATTGCCACCACCAATCTAGCCTTTTCCCGGCTAGATTAGGGTAGGATTACAATTTCTATCAGCGAGTGAGGCATACTGGCCATAAGCGATTGAGTATTAATATTTTAGACTAGATGTGTCACTCGGTTTCACCCGCATAAGTTTTGATCCCCTGGGAATATCGGGATAAAAACTATCCTATATCTTTTCGCGGAACTCAAACTATGTCTATACCAAATTTCATCTTAATCGGTTCAGTGGTTTAAGCGTGAAAAGGTAACATAGAGACAGACAGAGTTACTTTCGAATTTATAATATTAGTATGGATGAGGCGACTGCCATCTGACTTCCACTACCCTATATTAAGTACTATTAATATTCTCATGTTCACCTAGCTGTCAGTTTTGGACTATTAACTAATGGTATCATTTTAAAGTGTGTGTGTGTACTCCATAATAATATCTGCTATATTAGTTACCTAAGGGGCAATTTTCTCAGCTCACCGTCCGATCAGGACCAGGCCCGTGCCGGACGACGACGCGTACGTGTTCCACGCGCGCCTCAAAGAGATGTCAGCAAAAAGGAAGGGGCCTGCCAGGGCCGAAGCCTGCCGCGGGTGCGGGATTGTCCGAAAGGGTTACCGCTACCCCGGAACATACAGGGCTAAGGAAGGAATACGGATGGGTTTTAGTCAGTAAGAGTCTGACACTCCCTTTCGCTCCACCCAGAGCGGGATGGGTCACTTGATGATTTCCCATACATAAAAAAGGGGCAATTCTCATAATTTTAAGAACGTTTACATTCTGATCTAAGTCTCATATCTGTCAAAATAACCTCTAAAATCCCTACCTTTTTGACAAGTTTTTGACATTGATTGTCACCGAGATGAGCTTGTGAAGAGATTTTGAACGTTTTTAATTACGGAAATTGACCTTCTGTTATGAACAAAGTATAAATCTATGTATTATTATATTCTAGAGTAAATTTTCCTCTACTCTCTATACATAATCAGCCTATAATGTTCCCACTGCTGGGACACAGGCCTCCTCTCTGTGAGAGGGAGTGGGCCGTAATCCACCACGCGGGCCCTGTGCGGGTTGGTGGATATCACATGTCTTCGAATTTTTGGTTCTAGGACATGCCGGTTTCCTCACGATGTTTTCCTTCACCGTTTTGAGAGCAGTGGTGATGAAATAATTTACACAAAGTAAAGCGCCTGTCGGGGTTCAAACCTCCGACCTACAACTTGTAAGTCGCGGCTGATAC
The DNA here is from genome assembly GCA_945859645.1 of Amphipoea oculea. Classification (NCBI taxonomy): domain Eukaryota; kingdom Metazoa; phylum Arthropoda; class Insecta; order Lepidoptera; family Noctuidae; genus Amphipoea; species Amphipoea oculea. Next base: position 7,478,472 of record OX243868.1, read on the forward strand.
CACTGGCTGGGCCACCACTACTCTCTATAATTTATCCAAAAGTTTGGCTTATATTAGACTACTTGAGTTAGATCATGATAAATATAATAAATCCAAGTGATGACATGTTATTCTGCCCCAAATAACATCACCAGACTATGGCAAACATCCAAAAAATATCTATGGAAGAAGTTTTTAAAACTAGGTTATAAGGTCTAAGCGAATATTTTATTGTGTATAACAAATATAACCCAGTTGGCACAGTCTATATGTTAGAGATGAACCAGATACTTAGATCTATGCTATGGCCACTGAACTTTAGCTTAGGTCACTGACTTTTGAATTATATGAAGTTAACTCCGGACTCAATATTTTGATGCCCTTTGATTCCTTCCTCCCTTTATTATCTACTAGCTGCGCCCCGTGGCTTCACCCGCATAAGTTTCGATCCCGTAGAAATATCGGGATAAAAATTATTCTATGTCCTTTCCTGGGACTCGAACTATCTCTATGCCAAATTTCATCGGAATCGGTTCAACGGTTTAGGCGTGAAAAGGTAACATACAGACAGACACCCATCACCCACCCACCCATTGTAAAGTTTCTATTTTTATGTCTGTAATTTATATGGTGTACATAATAAAGATTATTCTATTGTATTCAGATAGACAGACGTACAGACAGAGTTACTTTCGAATTTATAATATTAGTATGGATATAAGTAAATATTATTTTAATCCATCAAGCTCCTCTAATGAGACACGATTGATTTTCTATTGTTTCGTCACCGATAGGCGACGCGCGGAGCTTGACCGGTTAAGACTGTTTGTTAGCTTATAAATTAAATTTTTATCTGTTAGATTTTTTGTAATAAATATTTAAGTAGATACTCCTGATTGGTTACATATTTATATTTTGCAGAAGTTAGCAGGTGTATCAAACTTACGTTAGATCACCTTAAGTAGCCTACATAACAGAGGGCGCCTTACATAAAGTTATTAATTTGAAAAGAGTTGATTCAATTGAAAAGTATACAGGTTTATTGGAAAAACACTAACAAAAAAAAAGTTGGTAACGATGATAAATATTCGAAGAAAATAAAAAAGAAATGGTCATTTAAATACGTCACATATAAGCTGATCATACCTATAAAGAAATAATTAGATTGAGGAAATATATTATTAAAAAGATTTTCAGGAAAAATCCTCTGTTGCCATTGGAGATGTCTGCCCTATTATCCCTTATTCTCTTGTGAAACTTGTACAAATAATGTTATTATTCAGAATTTTACCTCGTTTTTTTTCCATTTGGTCCTTGAAGAAAAGCTTACCCTACTTGCGATTCAGGTGGCTAAGGGATTACGTTAAGGGTTAGACTGAGGTGCACCTATTGTACACCCATATTTTACCAGTTAATAGGTAATAGGTATTACGGTTTGGTGTCCGCAACTCCAAGTCAAGCGTATTTTGCGTACGGGTGGGAAAAGCGATTATTCGATCCATCCCAGCTCCTCAAGGAAGGCCAGCAACGCCTTGATGTTACTGACCGTCTCTCGTAGGATACCTGGGTTACCGAAGTACTTTGCCCTGTACGTGGGGACCACCGGGCAGCTTAGAAGCACACGTGCCGCTGTCTCGTCGTCCTCCATGCAGGCCCTGTACAGCGGACTGTCGGTTACTCCCATGACAAAGAGGTGTTTATTAAATGACCCGTGGCCTATTAAAGCTGCAGTAACTATGCGCAGCTTTTGTATGGTTAGATTTCACCAGTTACCTATATTTAGGTCCCATGTAACGGGGGGCGAGTCTATTGCCATCAACCGGGCACAAATCTAGACTCCGGGACATTGAATCCAGATGGAAAAATCCAATAACACTTTGTCCGACCCGAAAATCGAACCCAACACCTCATGCTCAGTAATAACGCTTGTGACCACTCGACAAACGAGGCAGTAAGACTGTAAACTAAATATAGGTGAATTGTTTATTTATTCCTATTGGTGCATTCTCTAAGTCGCAAATACAATCTCGCATGACGTCAGAGTGTGATTGCGTAGATATTTCCAACACCCACGCTAAAGTTCATCGGGGTTTCTTTATAAGGCGATTGTGTCACCGTATAGCATGTAAATTTTAATAAGTAATTCCTATGGTGTACATAATGAAGAGTATTCTGGCTCAACACATTGAAGACAAAACTTGCACCCATAGAGGTATATTATAGCCATCGCGATAAGAATGGACAACAGCTGGTTTTGCAATGTAAGCCAGTAATTCGTTACGTTACAAAGCCATTACACAACGTGGAAAATTAACACGTGTAACCCAACAGTCCCACGTATAGTTTTTCCCAGTCAACACTACAAAACACTAATCACACACATCTAAGGTCCAGCCGCGCTAAATTTGCCAAAGATGTAAACACCAATGGCCGCTCGAAATAGAATAAAATTGATATACGAGTACAAGAACATTTACAATTTTAAGTAATTTTTGTTTTCTAAATCTCCGAACTAACTAGACGAAAACACATTACTTAAAATAAATGTTTTTGTATATAAATTTTATTCAATTTCGAGCGGGCATTGTTGTTTACATGTTTGGCAAATTTAGCGCGGCCGGACCTTACATACACAGTCTGAATAACTAGCCACGAGTGTGTTGGCCCTTTTTTTTAACACTCGTTACTGTTCCAATTCGTCATTAAAAAACAAAACAAGATCATATCCGCATATAATGTTCCCACTGCTGGAACACATGCCACCTCTCTTCGAGAGGGAGAGGGCTGTAATCCACCACGCGGCCCCAGTGCGGGTTGGTAGATGTCACTTATCTTCGAATTCTTGGTTCTATGACATGCCGTTTTCCTCACGCACGATGTTTTCCTACATCGTTTTGAGAGCAGTGGTAATGAAATTATTTACACAAAGTAAAGCGCCTGCCAGGGTTCGAACCCATGACCTACATCTCGAAAGTTGGGGCCGTACCACTGGGCTACCATTGCTCACAAATACGACTCTTATTATGTAAAAGGCATGGAACAAAATTCAAAAAGGTTAGAAACAAAGAACGAAACAATTTTTTCTTCAGAAGCAACTTATACAAAGTTACTAAATTGGTTAAACGGCAGACAATGACGAGAAAGTCGACGGACGATTGAATTTATTATCCTAAGCTATTGTGAATTGAGTCGCTTGATTTATTTAAATTGAGCCGGCTAAATGGAAACAGTCGGTAGCTACGAGCAACGATACTTTCAATTTATTTTAAGAATATTGTTTTTAAGTTTGGTTGAAATGAAATGATTATAAAATGAAATGATATGTTTATTTCTGTAAGCAGATCTTTTAAGACACTTACAAGTCAAAAATTTGTAGGTCAATATTTTAAAACTAGATGGCGCTGGCATTTCCCGGCTGACGGATCCCTTAGAGAAATGCCGAAACAAACTCGGACGAGAACTGATCCAAACATTATATTATTAGGATTTTACCGTTAGTTATTGTATGGTTAGTAACTTGCATATGCGACCTATTGATGTTAGGGAAAAAATACTTTGATATTTTTTTTTCTTTCTAAAGCATCCCACAGATTTTTTTTTTTTGTAAACCTGTCTTTTCTTATATTTTAGAAAGCAAAGATCTATAATGGAAACCGTTAATGCAAAACCAGGCTTCAAATAACAGTGTTTTATTTGTGTGGTGGACTCAAACAGGGCCAAGCCGTGACGAATACAACTTTTATAGATATTACATACATAAACCAACCCGCACTGGGCCCGCGTGGTAAATTACGGCCTCTCGAAGAGAGGAGGCCTGTGCCACAGCAGTGGGGACATCATTGGCTGATTGATTATGCTACATACATAGAATCACGCCTTTTCCCATGTGGGCCCAGGCAGAAACTACAGAACGCCACACGCTACAATCTTTACATACAAGGAGTACTTAAGTAAGAATCGTAGCGGGTGCTTGCTTCGTACTGGTCATACACGTACGCCGGTTGCGATTGTAGTTTTAACTGTATTTTTTTTAAATAATAACATTCATTTTAAGTAATGTTAATTAACAAAAATAACAAAATTAAAACCTAACTTAACTAAAACTATACACAAACTAAAATATAGCGTCGAAAAGTTCATCCGCATCGCTGTCGATTGGTAATGTACCTAAGAGACTGGCGACATTACCACGTTGTATGACTTGTATGGCAATGCTTAGCCTTTGGCCAAGTTAAAAGATTAAATAATGAATTGAAACCTCATCAAGTGCATTAAACTTTAATATTAAATCGAAGCAGTAACAACAGCCATCAATAAATAAAAGTAAAACAATATTCGAATCTGACAGCAAATTGATGGCTCAGTAAATAACAGATAATGCACCATTACAATAATCGAGTGAAATATCGATACGATTCCGAATAAAATCATCGATGCATAAAATTCTTGAATTTTACCCATTAAACATTACTAATTGTTGGTACTACTAATATACCGGCTAATAAAAAAGGGATTTCTGTGCCATAGACTCTGTTCACCTGTTATAGCCTGTTTAAGTCCAGACGGTAAAAAGGTCAATCGGTATAAACGCAGCAGTCCCAGAAGATGGCAGGATAAACTAGACTCATTCTTCACAATTGGATTAGACCGAGAAAAGTGAAAAAAGTGATGGAAGGCCTTTTCCCTTCAGTGGGAAAACATAGGCTTATAATATTAATAATAAAAATCGTTAATACAGCTTTCCGCTTTTTTTTTATAAATTTGGATGTGAGTCCTGATTATGGCTATTGAATCGCCCCTATTACATGGGACTCTCATGTAATACGATTCAATAGCCATAGGAATGCAAAAACTATATATAGGTATATATAAAAAATACGTAATTTAGTTCAAGAAATGTTGAACTTATTTTGTTTTTCATTAATAAAGAGAGTTATTTTTGTCATAGTGATATTCTGTAGTTATCTTTTTAAACCTTCTTCAAACTCTGCCACGCAGCCGGCGCCACGCCGCCGCCGGACTAAATTCAACAGCACGCCGCCGCCGCAAAATTTTGGGGCAGCATCCATGTCTATAGGGACCTAGATATAATGGGTCAAACGTGGACTGGTCAACGGTGCCTAAAAACTCTACCTTTCGACAACAACAAGTGTGATATTATGATATGTTTTCTAACAAAGGCCCTACACATGATCTTGGTGATTTAGGTGTAAAGACAACTGCAAATAAACACAACAAAACATTGATCCGTCACCGAATAAAATCATCGATGCACAAACCATCGATCATCCAAACAAATGTATCGATGCACAAAAGTCCTTGAACTTTACCTGTCCTAACGATATCCAGGCTTTGTTCCCATTCATGAAACATGTTGCCTTCAGTTGCCCGCCCACTGTGTGACGTCATTGGCTGCAATATTGTTTGCCGTGACAATAGATAATGGAACACTTTGAACAGATAAAGAGAACGCACTAAGCCTATTAGCGCGCTTCACTTAACTGTTATCGCTTCATGGGCTTTTTAGGGTTATGTGTGGAAAACTCTGAAAATTGAGCTTCGTAAAGACTAGTTTTATGTCAGTCTGTTTGTCTTTTTTTCTTTTTACGCAAGAATCATTCATGGTTATTTTTTATTAAACCAGCTGTGCCCGCGACTTAATTCGTTCGTTTTATGACAAAAGTTACAGTTGCATAACATCAGCTATCTGTCAGTGAAAGTCCCGTCAAAATCGGTCCAGCAGTTTCGGAGATCAGCCGTAGCAAGCAAGCAGATAGATATATTTTTTTATTGTGTTATTGTTATAAGTACCGTATATCCTTTCATATGCATTTGGTAAAAAGCTGTTATTTTGACATAACAAATAGACACTTCAATTTTATTTATTTGTATTTAAAAAGAAGGTATCTACGACCATTTTAACTATCAAATATTGTCATTTAAATTTGCACTTAATGAATAAATATATTAAAACACTTATAAAAACTTTTCATACGTGACTAAGCAAAAAAGTGGTTCATTGTGCCCAGTGAATAAACTACGGAACCCTTCGATATGCATTGTACAGACTATCAAAGTTTTTAACAAATGTGTCAGGGCCAACACGGTTTGGTTATATATTTTTGCAGCCAACTCTTATCAGTTTTTGAAACTAACAAAGTGCGACGATAAAAAGCAACGGTAACAAATTGCATGTTGCCAATATCGAAGTCACTGTTGTGATAACATTTTTAATTTGGAATATGCTAATATGTATAATAAAAGTTACGTCATCGTCACTCCAACGAAAAACCATTTGCAAAAAAACTCGGACTAACAAGTTAACAAGTTATGTACCACAAGTGGCTAGACGGCCCTTTTAACTTCTACGAAAGTGGTAACTTAGCGGTACTTTAACTCTTAAACATAATTACCGTAACTATGCAAATCAACCCTAAACTGCCTAAGATACTTCATCATCAAGTTGCGTCAACAAATAGTTGTCAAGTGGTCCAACAAGCCCCATGGAAAGTTATTTATTCAAAGTGCGTAGTACTTTGATTATTGTAATTTGACGTAAGCCACGCCCGTCTCGGGGTACTCAACCCTCGGTAAAGGTTGAATGGACAGGAGTCACTTCACATCACAATATTGTACTGTGAGCGTTGATTATCTCTGACGTTCTCAAGTCGCTTTGAATGTGAACGCGAACGGAATTGTCGTGTGTGAAAAGGATGGAATGGAAAAGTGTGGCGAAACTTCTTTAAAAGTTAGACAGTGCATATTGTTGTTCAGTGGATAGGCGTTGAGCTGGTCTTTCATACTGTAGTTTTACAAACTTTCAAGTCACCAAATGGGTCACTCTGTTAACTGTTTGATATCCTAATATTAAATCATTAATTTATTTCCAGACAAAAGCAATTGGTACCTACAAGGATGTTTTTGTATATACAGTAATAACCGGATTTGTTTCTAAAGCGGTCCGAATATAACTCTTTAGGTAATTATGAATTCCCAGTAAATACAAAATCGGTGTCATCCACATTTAGATAGACGGGATAATATGCTGCCCGCCGTTGCAAGTTTATGAGTATCCTACATATGTATATTACGTCATCAGCATAAAAGAGGGAATGAATGTCAAATGTTGATGGGGGAGCGTTCAGTTGAATGTGATAAAGTGTGATACAGAGGAAAAGGAATCGAAAGGTGATCGTGAATATTCCACTTAGGCGCATATATTTTCTGGCCAAAAAGGTTTTCTTTCAGGCACCAATCTACATGGTCTTCACATGATCTGACCAAGGTTTTGTCTGGACTTTAAAACAGACTGTGACCTCTCAGTTTGTTTTGGCCTTTCTCCTCAGAGTAGTCAAACAGCAAACGCCGACCTCATCTAGTTTAAAAAAATATAATTGACGTGTAAAAGTGTTTGTACAAACCTAGTTACAGAAACAAAAACATTTTACAGAAAAAAAAAACATCGCAATGTGGAATAAAAGATGTCAATGGTTTGAGCTATTGAAGTACGAGTAGTCATGTCAAAGGAAACATCTGCAGATGAACTGCCCCTTCTAATTAGAGATAAATTAATGAAGAAGAAAAAACGCGGAAGTTTTTTAACAACAACTATATGAAGTACAGCGAAATTAATATTGTTAAGCAAATTGACATCCTACGACAATTTACAGTGTTGTAGCAATTTCATACAATATTGAATTAATTTTCGTTACTTTACGTATTTACAGACTGAAAAGACTCCTGTCCTGTCCTTCGGTCTTGTCCTGTTAGCTTTATTGTTTAAAAAAAAGTATGAATACATAATTATGTTTTCACATGCTATAATTTTAAATGTGGGAGGTCTTCCAAATTTAAAATTATTTCATGAATTATTTTTTTATTGATAAAAAGTACCGCTGTTTCCCTTAATTAAAACCTGTCTACTTCAATTACCAGTAAAAATTAAACAAATCTTAATCTCAATCAAAGTATTATTTGCAATATCGGTAATCAGAACGGGAATAAAAAATAAAGCCGAAAATTAGGGTTAAAAAATTGTTTATTTTTTGAGCGTTGGCTTTGCCCCATTCAACCCTATGGGTACATATGGGGTATGTTTGACCTAAATAAGCCATGACGAAACGTGGTTTAATGTTACGTTAATTATTAACCGCAGAAACGAATTTAATCGGTAGCTATTCTGTTTATCCAAATCTAAACGAGGGGTTGAAATTTCAGAACTATAGGGACGTCTAGTACTAATATATATTCTGTGCTATAAATAAAGTGCGGCGTCTATTTTGGGCTGTATACTTTTTTCGGCACTATACATTACTTTTAGGTAATCAGAGATAATTTCGGGGTATTTTCAGTCGAGTGACGAATTTTTGTACAAATAAATAAGATGTCGGGAGTACCTGGAATCTGGATAAACTCTGCATCGCCTTTTTAAGTTTAAAATAATGAGCACGCTATGCTCTTTAACAGCTTTATTACAATACTTAAAAGGTTTTTCTTATTTAAGTATCTATTGTAATAAAGCTGTTCAGGCATCGAGTCAATATCGGGCCAGTTTATGTAATAAGAATGTGACTGTGATTAAAATACAGTAGGTACGTACTTCAAATTAGTCCGGTACTAAGTTGTGAATTTTTTAAATAAGAACTAAGAGATATCACATAGCGTACTCTAAATATAGTTCTAAAATCAAATATGGTTGAGCCATTTTTATTTTATTCGTGTAGGTCGGTGGTGTAGGTAGATATCACCTCCTTACTAATACGTTTATAAGTTGTAAGTTTGTTTCCTTAATTGACATGACTTGCCTAATCTTAATCCTTATGGTTAACCCCGACAGGTATCTTATCGTATGTCAACCATAAATTCTAGAACTTAGACTATGTCAATGAACAAATTACAAGATAAGTCTTGTTTACCTACATATGAAGAACATGAATGCTAAGATTTTTTAGATAGCAACGGTAGCGAGTTCCGAGTCCCACTTGTGCTTAAAATACTTAATATTAGACTTCGAGTAGTTTTTCATTTTGCTTAATAAGTAGTTGGTTCTAGCCCCCATTATGACAATCTCAAATCGTTTATTGTAAATCCATAATGTACAATCACAGGTGGTAAATAAAAAAATAATAGAAACAATTATGGACCCTGTCGGGCACAGCAAATTTTGAAATAAGTAGAGAGAGGAAGAGCGCTTTATTAATTTTCCTTGTTATTAAGTATTAAGTTAGAATTATTAAATTATCTATCCTATTACCTATGTCTAAATATTTTCCAGTTTTTCCTCAAACAAATCAAACCTAGATACACAAACCTACCTTCAGCAGATTATCTTAAAAAAAAAGCACCATCGCCGATTCGTGACATGAATCATTACAACCATGTCACAATAAAACGCTACGAATAAAAGTCGAACATCATGTCTGAGCGGCACGAATTATTGTTCATATTTCTGACATTACTGTTTGAATATAAAATAATTCTTCAGCGTAGCCCATCACAGATGTAGCTATAATAGGAGTATATTTATTAATGTGGTGTGCTATTATATATATATTATAGCAAGCTACCACACACGGATGCGATGATATAATCCTAACTTAATATTATTATAAATTCGAAAGTATGTTTGTTACATTTTCACGCCTAAACCACTAAACCGATCATCTTGAAATGCATACACGTTGTCAGGTGTACAGACACGGACATAAGGTACCTTTCATCCTGATAAAAACTGCTGTTCCCGAGGAAAACAACAATGACGTTATTATGTAATAGATGGCGCCACGTGTCTTTCGAATCATGATTGAATTATGAAATTTACGCGGTTGAAACCGCGGGGCGCAGCTAGTATACATATATTTTGCCTTCATTTCATTCATAGTTGGCCTAGCTATAATATAAATTACCATATAGGTTGGTGACGTCATAGAAGTGTATATTATAACTGTGTGTGCAGTCACTTAAAGATAGTATTGAAAATATATCGTAATATGGCCTAGCTATGGTTTATATCAATAAATAGCTACGTCCGTGATGGCCTTAAAGGTGCAAAAAATGTGTAGACAAAATTTTATGACTATACCGAACAGGAGGATTGTGACAGGAAGAGATAGATAGTTGACATCAGTAGAAACGAGGATGCTGCAGCTGTCTATGCTAAGGCATGGCTTTTTGAAGTTATAACCAACAGATAAAAAATAAAATGTTTGCCAACAGATAAAACCTACCCTTCTATCCTCCTAGACTAGAAAGAGGGAGGGAGAGAACTTTTAGAACGCGTGACAGAGTTCAATTAAGCGATTGCGAAAATTGTAGTGCCGCTTGCTGATCGAACTAAGGGCAATTCCTTCTGATAGAAAATCGCCTTTATCCAGCATTGTATACAAAAATGAGCAATGACCTCATATTTTCTTAGGTCATCTACCCACTACGTGGCCCATTGCACACATTTAACCCATTTATTTTCTCTCTTCTTTCAGATGAAGTACCTAGAGGAGTATAGACAGCACGTCAAAATCATAATCAAAAGTAATTTATTCAAACTAGGCTAAGAATCAGCACTTTTCGAACGTCAAAATTACAAAAGACAGTCCCCCAAAACGCCCGCCCTTCACCACTTCCTAGTGCTTTCGCTGGGGAGAAGAAGTGGCGGAACAAACTCCCCAGCAGCACAGCTGTCTGTTCAGTAAGAAAATAATTGATTTTATACAATACTAAGTAGGCTACAACTCTCAAATAATAATAATAATAATTAAAAAAAAAACAATTATATGAACTCATATAACCTGTCAGTAAGCTAATTCTGGAGAAAGAACATACTAAAAGTTGTCTTGAGTTAATCAGGGCGACCAACTATTCTTATCGTTTAAGTAGTCGTTGATGGAATAGAATGCTTTAACACGTAAAACGGTTAGCATCTGCCTAGCCTTTCCCCAACGTTGGGATCTTGCAGTCTTACCGCATAAAGCTGAATACCAGTATTATACATGGAGCGACAGATCATCTGACCTCCACAACCCATTTATTGGGTAACATGATAATCCTAAGTAAGACTGCTTGTCAGACATTCCGGCTTCTGACTACCCGCAATGACTGTCAAAGATCTACGAATGACAGCCGGGATCAACGGCTTAATGTGCTTTCCGAGGCACGAAGGGGTCTCGGTATGTACCTAACGGATGCTCAGCCATCCACGGGTCGACCACGGCAAGCGTAACTTAACTTTTGATTGCCCCGTGCAGCTGTTATTACATAGCCACGAGTGGAAAAGTCAATGCTAAAAAGTAATAGATAAGTAGGTCGTACTAATCTATACTAATATTATAAAGAGGTGAAGAGTGTGACGTTGTAGGGGGTAATCTCTGGAACTACCAGTCGGATTTGAAAAATTCTTTCTACATTTGATAGCCCAATTCTTGAGGAATGCTATAGGATATTTAACATCACGCTATGTCTCTTTGCAGCCGAGCGAAAAAGTGATAGCGCGGGCAGGTGATGCGATGCGACGGGGTGGGTCGGGGGAACAAGAAACTTCACGCGGACGAAGTTGCGGGCAGAAGCTAGTTCATAATTTATGTAAGTTGATACCACTTAAACGGCACTTAAAGTGACAACGATCACAAGTTAACGTGTAATTATTATACTTCAAACTTTCAACTTTCTATAGCTGTTAACTCTTTGTCAACAATTTTGTATACTCCTAAACTGTTGTTAGTACAAGATAACTATTCATTAATATAAGTATCTAATCAAACTTATTACATATTTGTATGTGATTTTTAGGAAGGAAAATACCAAAGGGACACGACTAAATTGACACATTTAAAATAAACCGTGATTGTTTAATAATAATGAGTAGGTAATGAGACATTCAGTGACCAGTCCATATAATAATATGGACATAGTAATTACCCTTTAGTCGATTTAAAATAACGGTCAAACCCCAACACTAGTATGAACGACTAAAATACTACCCACAGATTCACTATTATAAGTGTAGGTTAGTACCAATGTCTTTGCACAAGATGGCGAGATGCTGCAAGTACCTAAGGCGTTACAGCGTCGGCAACCATTATAGTAACTACTAACGATTTACTACTTCAATTAAGCACATTATTTGCACTGAAAGTTACAGTATTTTATATTTGAACCAGTAGAATATTAAAATGTAGGTAGGAATATGTAGGCACGGCGGGGCCGCACCAGGTTTAAAATAGAGTAGCACCACAATCTATTTTCAATGATCATCGTAACACAATAGTCGATGGTTCAAATAATGATCGATTCCATGGCCCACATTCATATGACCTACAGATTGATTACCCGCCCTTCAACGAAACTTCACTAATTGCTTAGAAAACGTGAACTTTTTAATCGTTCAGTTTCTTTGGTTAATTAAACTGTCACAATACTTTATAAATGCTCACAACTATAGATAGTAATTAACGATATCAAAAGCGGTAAAGCAGGGCATTCCTGAAACAAGGTAAGGATCAGATGAAATTAGCTAGGGAGTTGCAATGAAATAATTTGATAACTGAACTCAATGATGGAATTTCATGACACAAACTTAGGCTAAGGAAAGATGAGAGTCAAGAAGAAGCATGATTTAGTGAGGCATTAGTGAGCGGGGTCGTCGAACGGCGTAACGAAACGGCGTCGGCGTCCGGGCCGGGAGGGGCGACGGTTTCGGCGCGCGCTATCGATCGGATCGCATACCTTCCTGCGGCCGCAGCAGAGCATCCTCCGAGCGCGCGACTGTCCGCCCGGCGAAGACTTCAACCTGGTAAGTTTTCGCCACTGCATGGGTACAGGTTAGCGCGGCGCTTGCGGGAGCGGCCGCGGGGCCGGCTGCTCGCGCATCGCGACGCCGCGGGCTAGACGCGGCCGGAGCGCGCGAGCCTTAATCGCGAAGTGCCCGCCGCACGCCCGCGCCTGCGCGCCGAGACCACCCCACCACCCTCAGCCACCCTCCGACCTCCTCGCGCCCCCTTACTCCTCGCGATTAATAATTCCGGCTACGCTGCCAGTGCGTATGTGGGTTAGTTTTTTGGCGATCGATGCGATTATTCGGTGCGAGTCGCTTCCGGTCGCCAGACCATCGCGGTGCACCCCGAGACGCCAGACGACCTATTAATCGCTTTCTGACATCACCCCTTTAAGTGTCGCGTTGACGCTATAGGTGTCCTTAATCAAGAATATAGGTCAGACGCATAAGCAGTAGAAAATCACTTAACATGCAAGGAAAGATTATGTGCCCTACTGAACTATATTGGCAGCTTTCATTGGAATGAACTGAATATTTTAGAAGCTCGCGAAGGTTTGATTGATTTTAAATTAGATAAGGGAGACTAATAATTGACGAGTTAGACACTAAACTTAAGCTGCTATGCTAACATAACGATATAAGTTAGTAACTTCAACAGGTACTGATAATAACATCAAACCTCTACTTAGCATAAAAGTAAAGCAACCCATTGAAGGCCCCACAAAACCTAAAACTGTAAATAAACCTTTCACATCCCATTCAACCATAATAAATTCATCGCAATCCGTTCTAAAGCGCCAATAATTAAGGGTATAATAATTACGTAGGAGGGCTAAAAGTCAAACGTGTTTGGACTGATATTAGGCTACAAAAGGTAGGTACAACGGCGAGGGTCACATCCGACCGCACAAAGACCGGTCCAAACCACGAGGCTCTCCGCGGCCTCCGATAGGGACACAAGGCCCAAAAATGGGACAAAGGAGAGTTGTTCTCGCGCGCTAAGGGTCCGTAATACCAAAATGACTGTTTATCTTATTTTTATCTTTTGTGGGCCATGATGAAGGTGATAGTAATACGTATTGGATCTCAGCATCATGCTGAGATAGGAGCCTTTTTGACCTCGCACATTTCTTCTTATTTTGTTTTCATGATTTTATTACATATATTTATGTTCTTTTTATAGTTTGTTTCCAGTGCATGTCCCAAATCATAAAAAAAAAACTTTCTTTTTTCTTTGTTGCATGATCATTTCAACTAGCAACTTATTGCGGTTAAAAAGATACAGGCTTGTGACAGAAAGGCGGCGGTGTAGTCATGGGATTCCGTTTTCACCCCTTGGATACGGAACCCAAAACCGGGCTTCGAAACGCCCGGACGGATCACTTTCGTACTTAGGAGCAAATTAATGAAATTTTACTAACGTTTTTCCCGTACGCCGTTTTCCTTATACGGGATCCTTTATCGTGCACTGGGAAATCTCTTTGGAAACTCAACTTGAGAAAATGACTTGATAGCTATGTGAATTCTCTGTTTTGTAAGATATTGTGCGCACTTTGAACTGGCTATTGTTGAGGATCAGTTGGGTTCTTCATAGCTACTAAATAGGAAATAGTAGGCAACTGTCCATCATTTATGAAACTGAATAACAAAGTTTCGACGAACTGAGTCCACTAAGGATCTAAGCGTTTGGCTTTCTAGAATGAGGGTTTCGGGAGAGTCAAACAACTTTAAATAAGCTTATCGTGTTCTTTTTCCTCTAGCGACACAGTATAATATACTTTAGTTCACAGATCCTTAACGAACTGGGTCGTTCTCTTAGTTCGGCAGCTCCCGTCTTGCTCTCGTCCTTATCGAACTGGAAAAAGGCTGAATGTTCTCTCCCTTTGCTGCTGGTCCCTGGAAGTCCTGCATGCTTTCTTTTGTTTGTTAAAGTAACTATCATGCTGTTTTTTTTTACTTTATATTGTACTCTGAGTATTTTAAATTTTTGAATGATTTTGTTTACTTATTTATTTATTAATTCATAGTTCAATATAGAAATATTACTTATAAAATATTCCAAATGTGTTTTAGTGTGATAATACTGAACAGTGGTGGCCAAGTGGTAACGACCGCGACTTGCGAGGCGACTTGTTTAAATTATTTCATCACCACTGCTCTCAAAACGGTGAAGGAAAATATCGTGAGGGAACCGGCATGTCCTAGAACCAAAAATTCAAAGACATGTGACATCTGCCAACCCGCACTGGGCCCGCGTGGTGGATTACGGCCCACTCCCTCTCGAAGTGAAGAGGCCCGTGTCCCAGCAGTGGGAACATTAAAGGCTGATTATTCTTATGCAATGACTACTATTACACGATGATATCATTCAGTTCAGGATGATTCTGTCTGCGGTCCCCAATGGAGGTTTACCAGCTTGATGATTTTCTTAGGATAACATGGACTCTTAATCTTAGTTCTCACTACACTATTCAGCACTATCTTAGAACCGTAAGGCAGGTGTCAGGCAAGCCCTAAGAACAGTGCCTCTAAGAGCTAAGCATTCATCCGAATAACGGCTATTGGATTAAGTGCTTACACCCACTTAGCTGTAGACACCCTTCATACGGACACACGTGGAGTGCATGTCCACTATTGCCCGGAAAGACTGATCATTATTAATACGTTGGCGGAGAGTAACGTCTCCAGTCGTCTAGGTAGCTAAAAGTCATACGACAGTACGCCTGTCGTCGTCTGAGTTTTTACTTGCATAAAATCAGTACATCACTAGACGACCGATTTTCCATACTATCATAAAGAACGGCATACATGCCGTTCTTCGAGATGTTCGTTCGTTTCGTTCGAAATGTTACTGTTCGCCAACGTGTTAATGTCTATTGTCCCTTGCTGTCCGTGATGGAACGCGAAACGATCCGAGAAAACTCTTCATCAACTTTCTCCTGTCCTTATCTCAATTTATTTGGGGTTGGTGCAATATATCCTTTACTTCCATACTTCTCTATTAGTCATCACCTCGTCAGTCAACCCCCTTCTAGCCGTATCATCTTTCACGTAGTCCATCCATCGTTTCTTTGGTCTTCCGACGTATTCCCCTATAGCCATGGTTCGAGAAAACTCGATTCATTTTTCGACAGATCAAGTACAGTGCACAAGGTTCATGCAAAAGGTCTACGATCGATCATACCGAGTATTTTTATAAAGACATTGCCCTTCACACAAGGAAAGTGACTTCGTTTATGCAGGTAAAAATTAATGTCTCTTGCACTAGACCTTTCCTAGACCCGAGACAGCTATTCCGTTTCGCCGAAGCAATCATCGACGCAGTGACCACGAGTAAGCATTTATGTGACGTGTGCAGCGTAGCTATGGCGTTTGTTGTTGCTGTTGTATGTTATTGGAATTGTCTCCTTCTCTGTCCCAACTCTAACACAATATTATGCTGTGCTGCCATCAGAATATCGCACCTTCGGTGCAACAAAGTCACAAATAGCCAAATCTGCAAAATTGAGGTATGCCAAATTGTCTCTGAACCATGCCTATACTTGGGGCAACAAAAACATCCGCGAAAGTATCTCAAAATTCTACTAGATGGCGCAGGTGCCTTTGTGGTTATAAATGCGAAAAAATTAGGAAATAAATGCGAAAAAAAATTAAAAGTCCTCTCCTGTAAAATTAAAAAATGAGCTGTTGTGACTTTGTTGCACCGAAGGTGCGATATGTTCAATCTCTTGACACAATCGCATCATTTTCGACATCTTCTAGTCGCCTTTTACGAAACCCATACGAGTGTAGGAGGGGGTTTCTACTCTATAGCGGAATTATACGAGCGAAACTTTTACTGCACCTACGTTGTCATGGTTCGTTACTTCTGTTATAATAATAAAGTTGTTATCCTGGCTGATTTTCGTAAACTTTTCAACTAAAACGAAGAGGCTGTAAATATCACCCGATAATTATGAAAAAAATACTTCTTAATAGTCGGAAAACACCAAAATCTTCATAACAAGGTCACGGCTCCATAATTTCGGAATGGCGTGGTCCTCAACAGAATTGATTAGGGCAATTTAGTAAATTATATTGTTTTAGTTTTACCGTTTCATCGGAGCTATGTGGTGAAAACCTCCGTATCGAATGTTGACTTTGTTATGAAATAATAAGAGAACATTTGGTTTTTTCTTGAGAAAATAAGCTAGTTGACAGATTTGAGAAACCAATTATTATTCCTTGTGGTATATTGTGCTGAAAAATTAGTACTAATTTAGAACATTTGTTTCATTTTAACACGTTTTTTTATTATTTGGGAAATATATAACTGCGCCTCAAAAAAAATTCTATAATAAGGTCCGAGTGATCCTGCTCATACTCTTATGATATCAAATTTCAGTCACCAATCCGTTTGCCAACCCTGGCAGTGATTATGTATCTATATTCCTTTATGAGCAGTCTGCATAGAGCCTGCAATCAGCATGATGCAACAATAGTTCCAACATTTACATACAATGTGCAGCTTGTAACAAAAAAGCCTACCTAGACTTTTCTAACAGTGTTGGGATCAGCTTCCAGTCTAACCAGTAGCAGCTGAATACCATTATTTTACAAGAAACGACTGCCTATCTGACCTCCACAACCCAGTTACTAGGTAACATGATGCCAGTTGCTATGAGTGCTGGTTAGACTTTTGGGCTTCTAACTACCCGTAACGACTGTCAAAGATCTACGAATGACAGCCGGGGCCAACGGCTTAACGTGTTTTCCGAAGGGTCTCGATATATTATGATGGAAGGTCACCAATCCATGAACCAACCTAACCTTCGTAGCTTAAGTTTCGATTAGCTCGTGGGGCTGTTGCCATTTAGCCACGAGCCCTTCCAGCTTGTAATAAAACATGCAACCCAAAAGAAAACCTGACATTTTTTACTGTAAGAATGAAATATATTGCACCCTTGTGATAGAGCAATTACGTATATGTGTGTCTCAATAATTGGCCAATTCCAAACCAATTTCGTTTGATCTATCTTGATAAGAGTTGATCGACTTTTGAATGGAGTTTCAAGAACTATTATAGAATAGAAACAAAGTTGTTATTGATGACTTTGACGTGTACTTAGTAGGTGATGGCTATGTTTAACTACTATGCATAAAAAACGAGTATTTTTGAGTCAAAGAAGGTTAACTGACCTTACCTTCTGCTTACTTGAACCAACGAGTTATTTAATGAAAGATATGTAACCTCATCAATGAATACCTAGATATATCGACTGCAGCAGTAACTACATAGGCTGCGTTCCCTATTTAGCTACCAAACATGTAGTTTTGGAAAAACAACTTTAATTTCCACACGTAAAGTTCAATTTGCGCTACAACTTTAAACATTTGGTGACTTTTTCAATAGTAGGTACTAGTCATACTGAAATCAAATTAATTTAGGCTAACATAAAGTTGATATTCGCAGAAACAAGAATTTCAATAGACTTTTTGATAAAATTTACATTAAGAGTACCTAAATCACATTTACTTTTAATGTCAATGTTATTTTAAATTTTCACACGAGAAAAAGGAGGAAAGCAGCCAGTAGTTTGATCTCCAAATGCTAGTTGCTATAGGGTCTGCCAAGTAGACGCTTGGGAAGATTTTTGCTGAAGTGAAGTTATCCGGAAAAGAACCGGAGTTACCGATATAGCTTGCAGAGTACCTATGAGCAAGCTGAACTGGCAGTGGGCTGGCCATGTTTGTCGATGAGTCCTGGAGTGGAGACGGCACGCCTTCCAGCTAGATGGACCGACGACCTTAAAGGTGACTGGGACAGAGTGGATGTGGAAGGCGTAGGACAGGGTGTTGTGGCGCAGCTTGGGAGAGTCCTATGTCCAGGCGTTTCCCTCCTTCACAGTTGCATTCTCTGGATGTATTTACGTGCACCATTTATAAATTAACTACGCAGCAATGACATGAGTTATTTATTGACGTGACACATTATAAGAAGATATGAGTCTGTAAAAATAAATAATAATGTTCTGACACATGTGTTTATACTTAGATATCTAGGTCAAAGATAAGAATTTAAATCGAACTGACCTCATTTCTACAGAATTATTCTTACACTAGCTTCTACCCGCGACTTCGGCCGCGTAAAATATATTGTTGTCCCGATCCACCCCGTCGCAAAGTATCGCGACCACTGTTACAGATTGCTTAGCCTGCAGGTTGGATTTCTTATATTTTATACAAAAACACAGCCATTCTGTATAGAAATATTATAATGACAGCAAGTGAAAAAAACATCTACGTATAAAAAAAATAGACAATAAAAAGCAAAACAAAATCATTATATCGTGAACATCCTCCGCCTGCCCGCGCTGCCACTTCGTTTTTGCTTAGAATTCTTTCCGAGTTATTTTTCTTTATGACTAGCTCCTAAGGGTCTTGGCGTAATGTTAAATAGCCTATTATAGCCTTTCTCAAGAATGAGGCTATCAAATGCAAGAAGATTTTTAAAATCCGACTGGATGTTCCAGAGATTACCGCGTTCAAACAAAAAAACAAACTATTCACCTTCTTACTTCTACTTTCTAGCTTCTGCTTCTTTCTTCTTAGTTTTTTACTTCTTATTAGTATAGATTATTGGCTTATTTTCTTCCTATTGGCCAGAATACTTGGCAGAAACAGTTCCCTTGGAATGATCTTTGTGGTCATGATCTCCTTCATGGAGCATATCAACAGATGGTTCTGTCGTCTATCTATGGCCCTATTCTACCCAGTTCCACGTCATACTTAACTAGAACACAACCTAGTAAGTTCTATTTTTACATCAAACACATCACCACTTCGGATTTCCCCAGTTTTTACATGCAACAGAAATGCTAATTTACAGCAAAATTATCGAACCTCAGACAACCACGTCTAGTTATATCTAGGTAGCCACAATTAAAACACAACACTTGCTTTACATATTTAAATAACTTATAAACTTAACAATAACATTACTCATCACTCGACTTAGGTCCATACGGACCTACCGGTATATCTGGACATTTCTCCACACACTCGTGGGTGATCGAATTCCTCACAGTGCCTGGGTTACACCAGCAGTCGCAGTAGTGTTTTCTGGCAGAATGGGCGCTGGGTAGACCGCAAATGACCTCGAAGGCGCAGTTGGGACCAGGGTCGTATTGCCCAGGTGGACACTCCGCTGTAAAAGTTGAAAAATAACATATATCACGCCTTTTTTCCCGAAAGGGGGCTTGGGCAGAGGTGTACCTTTATCACACCCACGCCAGCTATGTGTACCTAATAGAGGACCTAAGGGGCGATTCTATTGCCATCAACCAGGCACAAATCCAACCTCCGGGCTCACTCAGAGATTCACGTTGGCAAAAATCAAATAACACTGCTTGACCTGGGAATCTAACCCAGGACCTCATGCCCAACAGAAGCGCTTCTGACCAATAGACTAACAAAGCAGTCCAAGTTGAAGAGTGTTGAAGAATTATCTCTTGTGAAGGAACGAAATCAGTGTTTTATATGCTAGTGGAGTAATTTGTAGTAAGTATAGGTATCTTTGCCCGCAAATGGCGATCCTCACCCGCAAAATAATTATATGATTTATTGTCAGAAAACAGTTGTGGTTTTTGTAACTAAGTAACATTAGATATTAATATCTTATTATTCAAAATGACCTCTCTGTTCTACCTTCTAGGTATAAAAAGATGTATAGAGATACTTTAAAGCTATAAAAAACTAAACAAAGATCGATAATGTTTATAAGTACATTAAAAAAACTTGAATTAATAAGACAAGTGATATCATTAATCAAAACTGGTCTCGAACAAAGCGTATAACAAAATTACTTAGATATCTTTAGAATAGGTAGGTATGCAGCTACTCGGGTAAAACCTTTGCATAAATAAGCTACACATCTTTATTAAAATACTCACCAATCGACAGATGGAAACTAATAACAGACACAAACAATACAATCGTCCAGAGTTTCATGTTGACGGTACACTCACACAAACACGAATGCAGTTTATCACGAGACATCACTGTTTAAATAACATCTTCACCTTGATTATCTGTGCCACTAATTTGTACAACTAGCTCATACAAACCAACTATCTTAAACCAAGTGTTTTCTGATACCTAGCAGCATTTTAGGGCTCATGAACAATGAGTTATTTGGGCTTAGGTACCATTCTGAGGTCACATTCGTTAATCGATTTACTAACTTCGATTGTTATCTCGTAAACTAATGACGCACACGTTAAAATGTGGCCAGCACCCTAATTGCGTAACACACTATCAATCTGAATCATTTTGAAGCAAATTGCTACTCC
This sequence comes from Amphipoea oculea, assembly GCA_945859645.1. NCBI lineage: Eukaryota > Metazoa > Arthropoda > Insecta > Lepidoptera > Noctuidae > Amphipoea > Amphipoea oculea. Next base: position 7,499,547 of record OX243868.1, read on the forward strand.
ATTGCTTCATAAGTTCGAAAAATTTGTCTGCTCAACACGTAAATATCGCAATGAATGTTGTTGAACTGTCAAAATGAAACCGAGTCCGATTGATAATTAATGTGTTACGCAATTCACCCGCTGATAGAAACCATTTAATAAGTCTATCATCAAATAAATTGTCAAACCATTTATATATTTCACTGATAAAATAAAACTACTGGCAACAGACAACCGCATAGAGACAAAACTTCGCGTCGTATTCAGAAAACTAATTTGAAAACGGTTAACTCCGAGCGAATAGATGATACTGAGTGACGCGAACCGGATTCTCACGTGTTGTATGCAAACGTAACTTAACAATAGAAGTATATACGTGTATATTAGGTACTCATACTTTTAGTATGTTATTAACACTCACGTTTACCTACCTACATAGTCTCAGGCCAGGCCATATACAGCGCGTTATAATCAC